>OX235265.1:55231203-57875296 GCA_944472135.2 Trichobilharzia regenti | reverse complement strand
TACACATATACGAATTGAATTCATCACGCATAATAAAAGCAAGAATATATGGATTCAAATACACTCATTGTGGGAGCGGTTTACCACAGGGAGAGGGATGTGAATTTTAACATGCATTATAATACAGATCAAACGGTTTATACATTAAAAGACAAATAAAATTGTACCATGGTCAGTTTTTAGTCATCTACTCTCATTTTTCTAAAGAAAACAGAATTTAAAAAAAAGAAAAAAACGAATACAACCATTCATATTTCCAAAAAAATGAGAAAGACTAGAGTCATAGAGAGGAATTTAAAACAAAAACCATAAAGTTCGTGAGTTTAGCAGATGAATGCAGTAGAATACTAAGCTCATGGATTACAAAGAAGAACTCATGGAATATAATAAGGATTAAAGTTGAACAAACAAAGAAATATAGAGTGTAATATAAATCGAAAAGCAGTAACGCCTTTGAAAAGCTTGAATTAATACCTAACTGAATGCGTAAAGGAATTTTAATCTACTGTCTAACATGATGCTTATTATTATTATTGTTATTATTATCAATGATGTTTTGCTGTCAACTGATATTAACAACTGACCTTTACTGATATTTCATGACATTTTAGAATGCCAGATAACTGTATGGGTGCGAAGAGAAGTTATGAAAAGAATATTGTCTGTTAACCTTCAAAGTTTTAATTCCAGTATTCTGTTCATTTGACGTAATCCAAAGTATTCATCGAATAAACAATATTCAATAATCTGTGGTTTCTAGACGTAGATTAAATGTTTGTGTGTGCTTAATTCCGTAGGAGAGACACTGTCGACAACGTCTCACTACTTATGTATATATTACATTCACCTATTTTCTATTCATCATCAGATTATATTTGCTAGAAAATTAATTGTTATTACTTGTGCATACACTAACATTAATAATCATAATACTAGTTTGTCATGAAAAACATCTGTGACCACATGGGAATTAAACATGAATGAAACTGAAAACTATGGAAACAGAACACAACACTTCATATTATATATATATATATATATATATATATATATATATATATTCTCATCCGCCTCATCTAACTAACATTACTAACTAGTTGTCGTTCTTACTCACAAGGAATAAACAAAATAAACACAAACAGACTAGCAGTTCAGCACACGTAACGCAAAACAACTCAATAAGAGTAATCTAATGTAAATAAGATTAGAAAAGAAAGAACACGAGAAGGGTAACGTGACAGCATGCTAAAAAATTACTATTTTCTTAGTAGCAATGAAACAATCTCAGAGGCCAGGAGGATTAGACGAAAATCAACCAGCAGACAGGATTTGAACTTATGAAAGGTCTCTTGAATCGCTGGCAGGATACTTTAACCTTGTAACAGGTTAAGTATATCAGTTATCAGGATCATATATGAATATCTTCTAGGTTATAAATCAAGCAAAGTATTGTGTGATGATAGATCATACTGTGCCTTGTTGTCCAGGTTGAAGTGTGTGGTATGGAATTAAAACCTGGGTGTTCAAGCGAAGATCTCCAGAGTTGAAAAGAATGGAAGAAAAATACTTACAAACGGTCATGAAAAAGTATGGTTATCCACAAAATTTCAACAAAAAGTGTTTAAAGTCGAATCAAAACACCAATAAAGAACCATCATCAAAGACCGAAAGCAAATTCATCCTACCATACATGAGAAATATCTCTTAAATAACAGCTAGAATAATGAAACCGTTTGATATAGTTATGGCACACAAACCAGTCAAATCGCTTAATTCGATATTATGCAAACCAAAAGATCCAACAGAAAAAGGGGATAAAATTAATACCAATTACAAAATAAATTGTATGAACTGTAACAAGCATTACATCGGCCAAAGTGGGCGTCCCCTTCGAATTAGAATCCAAGAACACAAATCAGCCGTCAAAAGACACGATATATATTCTTTAGTATCAATGCATATAGATATTTATGGACATCAGTTTGGTTGCGATAATGTCCAAATCTTAGACAGGGGAAACACCAAAAGTGCCAGGGAATTCCTAGAAGCCTGGTACTCAAACGAAAACGCAGTTAACAAACACGTTAATATAGACGAAATATACCAACTAATAAAAAGTTAATCAGGTGACCAGAAAGTTTAAAATCCAAGTCAATAGAAAATGATCAATACATATGTAGAGATGGTTACCGGTGGACGCAATTCTATCACTCATGGAAAATTTAAATCAGTTTACTTTACGCCGAAAATTGCTCTGAAGATGTTGTCCAGGAGGACGACGAAAGCTCCGCAACTAAACCAACCAGCTCAGAGAACACTATTAATTACAAATCATCCACCTGAGCTACAAATCTCTATTATTTCAAAGTCACATCTCCATTCGAGGAATAGGAGTCAAGGTATAATATAGGCAATTTCAACAACAATAAGAATAAACATGGAATGTTATTGTAACGTTGTATGCTTGTGACTGTATTAGGTAAATATAGATTCTCAATATTTAAAAAAAACTCTGTTTCAGTTTAAGCGTGGACATATTCCATTTACAAGTTTGTATCACGTTTTAGACGAATCGACACATTTTTCTTCCTTTTCACCTAGTAACAATCCTGATGACTTCACATTTCAAGACATATAGACTCAATATTAATAGTTATGTAGTTTGAAGCAGTATTGGCTTATTGATGACAAAACAGAGCAGGATTATCTGGGCTATTAAAAATTATTCTCACCCATGTTACCATCATTCCCCAGCCAAGCAGTGTAGACCTCCCTACTTCCCCGTTTTTTTTCAGTTCTCGTTGAAGTGTGGAACTCCATATTCTATTATTATTAATATTCAAAAATTCTTCAACTATCTGATTCTCTTTGATGTGAAGATATGACCAGTTGACTGAGAAGTACACGATTTCCAGTTGACCAGAGCATGCTGAATCGAATCTTGCTTAATCTACTACTACTACTACTACTGGGTGAAGAATAATCAGTCCTTATAATAAACATGTGTGGCCTTGTACATGAAATCCTTTTTCAATCACTTTTTCTACATTTTATTTACGGCTTTATTACTTTCTGTGTTTGTTAAACCATAAGGCAGCAGCAATGGAAGTTTAGAAAACCAAAAGACCTAAAACTATTTTTATGACATTTTGATTATCATTTTGCCTATTTCTGTTTAAGAGTAAAATGAAAAAAGAAAATCAACAACAACAACAACAATAAATCGAAGAAAAGTGAGTCTCAAAATACATGGAGAAACGACAACAATAATAACGATAAGTTTATGCATACATTGTTATTATGCGTACAAGAGCAACTTCCTCACCGTCATCATCAGCAGGGACAGGGGCAGGCAACGAACAGTGATTAAGATAAAATGGGAAGAAAATTGTGATGAGAATTCCACTTGTTACTCCTACTACTCCCCTGTGAATCAGCTTATCATGAGACGGCACGCACACACGAAGAGGGAGAGACAGAGAGAGGCGACAAAGGAATAGAAACTCGGTTGACTTGTGCATTTTGTGTGTAGGTATTTATGCATGGATACATGATTTGTAAAAATGTTTTTTTTCTGCATTTGTATTAACCAACGTTAAGCAATATTTTTTTAAGCGAAGACAATTATTTATTAAAAACAATTATGCAAATTAAGAAATCAGATACACAAAATACAACAATAACGACTTACAATCTCTATTTTGGGTGGTTTTTGGTTATTATGAGTGAATACGATATATATATGTCTTTGTCTAAAACTTACCTCAATATGAAAAAAGCAAGACATAATAACACCCATCTCGCAGTCGCACAACAACACAGACCAATTCATTGAGAATTCAAGGTGAATAAAGTCAGCAAAATATAATCCAAGTTTCTAAAATACTCTGTAAGAAGGTATTGTGTTCTCAGTTGGCTACCAAACACGTACACACACACCGTCTAACAGTAGATATCAAATGCCCATTTATAATATCCTTCATCTTTCTGACCAACAGATAAGTTAAGAATGGAAATATTCAAATTCTCCTTCTTTTTATTGACTTCTTCACCTGTCACCTCTTTTCTTATTTCACCTTGTAGTTATTCATTCTCATATTTGTGATTTCTCACTGACATATATAAATATATATTTGGACTAAATTGACCAAAGCCTTTTCGTATGTCAGCTCCTTCAATAGCTGCTTCGATATTACCAAGATTGATAACTCGAAGGGACTTGTCCGGTAGTGGCTAGCGGTGCAATCGTCGGATGGATGTACCTGCACTCCACGGAGTGATGGTGTACAGTTAAGACACTTGGATGTCTTCCGATCATTACTCAAACTTTCATTTGACACAGTAAACCAAATGGATTGGAAAGTTCTGTCATCTTTTCACGACACACTCCACTTATGATTGAGATTACAATTAATTGACTTCACAATTAAAATATCCAGTTTAGAGAACACAAGAACGCCAATTACATCCTCTCCATCATTTCAAGAGATAACAACAGCTTTGGTACCAGTAAAAAATATTAAAAACTGGAGGTATTGACTTTGGACCAATTTCTTAATTTCCACCAAATACTACAAGACAGTTTCTTAAATGTTCCCAATTAAAGGTAATCATCGACAAGATCACAGAAGCTCGAATGGTACAACATCGTTAACAAAGGTTGGATGAAAAGTGAGTCTATCAACTCAGCCAGAGATCCAAAACACAGTAGTAAGCAGGGGAATAGTTTACGAAGCATATTTACACACGTTCATGTACCAACAATAGCCAGTTAACTTCAACTTACAACTGGTTTACTATTTGCCCCAAGAATGAATGAAAGTTACACTAACAACGTCTTTATCGATAGCATATTCATGTATTTTATAGTCCCAAGGAGACATAATTACAATCATTAAGTATCGAATATGATACTCCAAAAATAAACACCTTCCAAATGTTATTCCTCGATAAGGTTCGTTAGAAATATATCAATCAGTTAAATTAGAGGTGTCGATTGCTCTCAATATGATACGTCATTTCCTTCAACAGATGCCTCCACATAACCAAGAGTAATAACTCCAAGTGATCTGTTTAGTGGTGGCTAGCAGTGGAATTCAGGACTCGCGTTTCATCCTATTTTGGACTCAGCATTTGAATGTACCTACTTTTAAGTGAGTAGTTTTGTAGTTAATTAATTTACAAGTCTGCATTTCACTTCTAAAACTTTCATTTGACAGGATAAATTAGTTGGATTGAAGAATTCTGTTTTCCTTTCACATCACACCCAACTTGTCATTGAGATCACAATGAAGTTAGCTTCATGTTACTGGGAAAAATAAACTCCTTTCAGATAAAATTCCTGGAAACGGCTTGTGAGCAATAGATTCATCAATTAATTTAGAAGTGTCAACTGCTTTCTTTATGAACTTGCTGGTAATCACATTAAGCTTGTTTTCCCCACATAACACACCGAGATAGACAGACATATAGACAGAATTGCATCAAGTGCTCACCTTCGACGAAGACATTGTCAGTACACAACCATTTGAACTGTTGGTATTATTAGAATTGACTGTTTCCACCCGACGACGTTTAGATGATGCTAATTTAATCAAAAGATAATTAAAAGAATTATAATGAGTCATCAAAAATTGCAATATATATATATATATATATATATATATATACTGTCATAACAGATAGACAATTATCACTTTTGTGTATGAAATGAAGATAACAGTAAGAATAGACGACGCACTACAGCGGACGGTGGGGGATGGATGAGATGGTCAAACGGTGGGCCGACAAAAAAAACTTAGAAGATCTAGGTTTCGCGGTTGACTTAGCGAGTTTTGTATCGCACAAACCCGAAGATTTACAAGTTTTACAGAAGACGCAGAAAAGCGCGAAGTTCAGTTAGCTATCGTATCGAAGAGACAGTTAATGAAGATACCTCACTGATACCCAGTCAACGAGATATACCTAAACAATGTGTCCTCGTTCACGAACCTCGCTAGTATCATATAAACTACAGAGAGAAGAGATGAGGATGTCAAAACCAGACAGAAATCCATTACTCAGAAATCAGTGTGGAGATACATGACGATCAGCGAAAGGAGTAACGTCCGAACTTTCAATGCGAATATCAAGTCCCCGCTTCTATGTGGTTCACAGACATCGTGCGCGTAACATCAAAAGGACTCCCAACAAGGTTTTGTAGGCTACCACCAACACTTGTCTTCCCTCGATACTGAAGGTCAGACAACCGGTCAGAAAAGTAAGTAGTGAAAAGGGAATTGTGAAAGCGAACCAACCGGTAATCATTTACCAGATAAATATGCAGAAGGAAATATAAATCGCTTGGACAGACTTTCAAGTGGCATTATATGTTAGGATATCAAACGGAATATAAGTGATGAGAGACTAACTATAATTAGATCACCAAATGCGAATATGGAAGGGAGAAATGAAAGTCGGGCGGTCGAAAGTGAAGAGAGAGGACTGAGTGAGTGAAATAAAGGCGTACCACCAAAGATATATGCTTTACTCAAAACACAAGGGACAGATAATAATGATAAATGTATAAGTGTGTTGGACGGGATCGCAAATTTCAGCTCAGTATAGATTTCGTAGATCACTGGAAGCATAAAACGGTGTCGTGACAACGAATGCCAACAAGACAGAAACCTAGATAACCTCCAACCCTATATCACATCAAGACACTACTGTTACTGATCTGTGCTTCTGAAGAAAACAAATCTGCATTATTTTCATTATCATTAAGAGGAATGAAGAAATCTGACTAGTGTTGAAACTGGTCATTTTCTTTAATCGACCCTCAAAAGGATAAAGAATTACACAAAATTCACTCGTGAAGTATTACAGAGTTATCAAATAAACATTTTTATGATAGTCAATGTAGCAGAATCAAAAACAACAACAACAAAAGGAGCATAAAAAGTCGGGGAAAAGAAAATCAAAATTGAAATGACACTACTTTTTCAAAACAAAACGTTTTCATTCATTCGAGATTCACTGGTTTTTAAATTTATTTACTTATTTTGTTTTATGTTGAACAAAGTTTTCAAACTACATAATAGATGTAAAGAACTTGACAAGCTAAATTAATTATTGTGTTGTGTTTGCATGTGTGTTCCGAATTGGATTTGTGAAAGGAGAAACTAAATGACTGAGCCAAAAAGCAGTACATATAAACATAAACAACATTTTTATTGACTTAATGCAGTTATATTCAATTTTAATAATTGCACTCAATGACGATGATAATGATGGCAGTGTTCTTTCAACTGAGTTACTTGAAACTACTTTTATCATATTCAGTTGCTCAGACTGGAGTAGGTGGAGAGGGTTTCAAAACGACGCATTTATTATCTACAAAGTTGAATGATATAATATCGGACGGTCTTTCAGTTTAGATCATGTTAATCTAGCTAGGCTACTGGTTGTTGTCAGTGTTATCCGACCACTCATATTAATCGATCTGTAGTGTGTAAGGTAGAATCACGCCTACATAGTACGAGTACAAATCTTCACAAAACCAACTACGCCTAGTTAGCCTGGTATACAAGGAATACAAAAAGTGGGCAGGTGGTAATTTGTAGTTGAACTAAATTCAGCACTGGATGATGAATAACAAGAGAGAAATAAGTGTGATAACATTGCGGTTTATAGAAGTGTTGTCTTATATAAACAAAAGCTCAAGTCTCTGACAGTCTTATAAGACAATGAATGATATTCGACATGTGGAGAAGTGGATCTTATCTAATCATATGGGTTCGACCAAATGACCTTGAAATACTCCCTGGTTGGGGTCCTCGGAACGGTAAAGACCAATGGCTAGAGACAATTGGTGATGTGGCTAAAAATTGTTCTCAATGGTGCGGATGCATCCACTCCTTGTCACTTAAAATATCCAATAAAGCTATATGGCTCTTCCATATTACTACTCTTTTTGCCTCATATCTCTCTTTACTGTCTCTATTTTGCGTTTCTTTATACTTTCTTCTTCTTCTTCTCTGGCTTTGTGTGCTGAGCAAAGTGTGCCGACTCGAAATGCTGCACATTCGTGCAAAGTTCTTTGTTGAAACCAGTCAGCTAGTGAATCATGAATACAAATGTTATATTAGCAAAGCGGGAAAAAATTCAACTCAACGTAGTTTTCTTTTTTGAGGCTTTAAACTTACAATGAGATTGGGAATTTGATACAGCAGGGGCATCTTCATCTGTAACTGACATGGTCGCTTCTAGGCGTCTATATTTATTTTTTTTGAAAAAAGCAAAGTAAGTAAATAATAATAATAGATATTATAGTAGGATTTTTGAAGAAATCTTTAGGAAACACTGAATAATTTCTCAAGTATCAACTTGCTGTGATTAGATTGATTTCAAGCTAGATTACAAACTAACATTAGGTTACGGAACCACTAGGTATTGAACAGTTGACTCCTAGTTTTTGACTCTTCAGCAGTATGTACCAATGATCCCACTGGGAATCCAAGCCAGGACTGTAAGGTCACGAGCTGAGTATATACATCATGAGTTTGATGCTTATTATTTGACAGTGTTACTAAATACTGAGGCAGACAAGGCACTTCTATCAAACAAACACATTTATTATTTAAAATGCTAACCTTCTCACGACGTGACTATTCTCTTCATTGTCTTAAGCATTCGCCTTTGAGACAGTGGAAACCGGACTCGAATAGCACTTAGTCTCTTGAAGTCTGGTTAACTGGCTATCCGCATACAAAAATGTGGTTCATAGCTTGGTGATTGAAAAGTCTGTTTCAAATAAATAAGTTCTATTACTTATTGAAATTCGAGTAGCTGGATAGTTTATTGGTAGTGGAACGCGAGATATGGATAATAATGCGACTTACTAGACACTAAGCTAGAGTGCAACTAATTCCTTTATTTACCAATTTATATCATATTAAGCTAAAGACGTCATCCAATTATTAAAAAGGTATCACTGTATGCTACTTCGAATGAACTAATTTTATACGTGATATATACTATTTAACTCATCATTTATTTGGAGCATGGAACATAAAATACATATTAGACATGAGAATTTAAAGTTATATATCTTGTGATGAACATGATATGAATAACTAACTGAGTTCAAAAGTCAAAGAGAGTTATTTGACAACATTGGATAGCTATTAGTGATTGTTCATTTTTATAAATGAAGAGTAATCAAGTGCGCTAACCACTTTAATTATGTTTAGGAAGTTATATTACCTCCCAATGGTCTGGTTTTCAGAGAAAATGCTTATACAGAATGTACGTATAACCGAACAACTCTGGTTGTGGTGGGATAACTGACAACCCATAATGAATCGAATGCATTACAAAAAAGCTAACTGTATCTACTGATTGTATGATGCAACCAGTGCAACCTTAAAAAGGACGATTATCTGTTTTTGAGATATGATCTACATTCAGTGAGACCACTTCATGGTTTCTCTCCGCATGACAACCTGAGGTTCCATCCAAAAGCGCAAGACAGAGAGTAAATCTCGCTTAGTTCAGTGACTAGTTGAAAGCGGAGAAAAAAAGGAAGGTTTGGATGGAGCCAACAAATCCTAATTGCTAGGAAAACTTCGAAATAAAGAAAATGAATCTGTTAATTAGTTGTACATTGTAACATATTGAGTGAATATTATCAAGTACTTACTGACTAGACCGTAATTTGCTCTGAGTAGTGGTTTGAGGTGTAGCTGAACTAGCAACACTGTTGTTAGCCACTGCTCCCGAAGACGATGAACCAGATGTAGATGTATTCACAGTTGAAGCAGATTTTGAAGTTTCCACAGAAACAGTAGGAGGATTTGCTGTTTGACAACGTAAGCGTGTTTCTGAAGGAGGTTAAGCGAGCAAATGAGGAATCATTTTTCAAAGAACAAAACAATACACAAAGTAAACTGAACAACGATAGTTGTGACTCATTTACCAACTTATAAGCCACATTTATGAAGGCCAATGATACTGTGGATTTGCTTGATTCATCTCTACCGTATCCAGTAAATTACCTACAAATTAGTGATCAGGAACACATTTTTTTTTATATTTTTGATTTACAGCTTGATTCCACACTGTATTTTTGGTACAAGTATGGAATTTTCAGCATGGATATCGGTAGCCCAGATTTTGCAGGCCGACCATAGATATCAGGTGTGCGCCGGCGTGGGCTCGGACCCCGGACCATGTGCATGGTCGGCGAGAGTCCTAACCACTGTGCCACCGACGCACATGTACCACAGTCTATAAGCCATATTCATTACGAGAAATATGCCGATACTACCCAGTAGTTTAGGTGGAGGGGGGCATTAGAACACAAGGATCCATTCAAGTGCTTAGGCCAAAGATCCACATTTTCACGATAAATATAATAAAATAGAAACATTATTTAAATGAAAGAAACCACAGAAGTGAGAGGGCATATGTGAAGGCGTGGCACTTACAAACGGACTACCGGTGGATATGCTAGTCTACCCAAGAGAATTGGAAAACCCTGATTCTTAATCTATGTATCCGAGAGGCCCAATGAATCGAATGGTACAGAAACCCGTTTTAGTCACCGGTAACCATGGGAACGTAGCTCCTGACTTTGCCTTATTGACCAGACTTCTAATAATAAGCTAGGGAGGTGGCTCTATCAGTCAACCACCTGCTTTTTTGGGGCATCTGAGTAGTATCCAAGGCCTCGTACAAACTGCGATTTAGTGTGACACATCTCTTGTAGTATCTAATTTCCAGTGGGTTGGTGGTGTTCTCAATGAGACTGGCACCCTACAACCATCATTTCAAATATAAAAAAATTATTTCAAATTAAACTAGTGCTTACGGACTCCTCTAATTTCTTTCTGATTAATTTTAGTAATATCGACTTCCTTCCATGATATAAAATCTTAGCAACTTAAGATTTAGCATGAGAGCCAAAAGGACTCAATATATTCTTAGTCGACTGGAATGTAGAACCAAATATTTGCACACATATTTTTAAGTGTATAATAATGAATATAAATACAGACTAAAAAGCAACCAACTCACCATTGCCACTTGACGGTGTTGCTGCTGAACTATTTGTTGTCGTAGTCCGACGTACAGAAACAGAAACATGTGGCGGTTCAAATGTTGCAGAACCAATTGAAGTATTAACAGCAGTACTAGTAGTATTAGTGTTACCAGCCGGCGCAGAAGACTGAATATTACTACTGCTACTACTACTACCAGTGGTATTAGCATTAGCAGAATTTGTTTGTTGATTAACTGTTGATTGCCCACGTAGATTATGAGCAGTAGTTGGCGTAGCAGTAGCGGTAACACCACTAGTGTCTGTATGCGACACAGTTCGATTAGAGAATTGGGATGTATTCATATGGCTACCACTGTTAGGGTTTTGATGATTAACCGAATAGTTGGTATTAATCTCAGGACGTGTTGTTGTCTTCTCTTTTAAATGAAACTCTTCTTCACTAACCCACTTAGCCTTACGTGGATGCATTAAACCAGCATAACTGAATGCCAAAGCCTACAGAATAAAACAAAGAAAAAGTATTTAATATTTATATGATTATTCAACTAAATTTAAAATTTTTTACTTTATACAACGAGATGTGAAATCTTCTACATTATAAAGTATATAAATGGGTAAGTGGTTGAACGCTTCACCTACCATTTGAGAGTAGAATGATTCATGCAGAGATGGAGTAGCAAAAATAAAAATCTTACTTAATAAATTGTATTATCGCTAACAAAAGCAATCCTATAAACCAATACAATATGAAATTTGAGAATTCCCAGGGCTTTGAATGACCATCAACACTGATAATCACTAGAAATATGCAACTTAGAGATGAAAAACTTCACACTTCATAGTTCACCTTCCCGCAAAACAAACAGTTATAGTCACACGTGGTTCAATCAACCTTCAATATAATATATGGCTATGAATATATGCTAAGAGTACTGCATGGAGGACTAGTATTGGTTTATGCTAACTGGCTAAAGAAAACACTTTACACGTGAGGGTGGTTTAAGTTACCAGGCCTACGTCTAGAAAGGGATACAGATTGAGTTTGGTATTTACGAAGTGGCACACCATTATTTCTACTACAGTGTAACTACATCGAATATCAAGAGCACAAAACCAAAGTCGAATAAATTAAACGCAAATTTATTGACAACCTAAAATGTAAGTACTGACTGAATTCCAAAAATTAGTTACGTGGTATCATAACCACACTAAGTGATATGCCGTCATGCTGTTAACACCAAACTGAACGAAGTATATTATGTAACATCCTGTGCAATAATCTAGAATGGCATAATGATGGAATAAGTTGCAAACACAACTGTGAAGCAGCATAGAAAGCATGCAGTGAAGACGAAGGAAGCAACATAATTTATGCAAATTAGGATTTCAACTTAACATTAATATATTATGCTATTACAATTCCGCTATTACAATGGCACATACATTAAACTGATGTCAAGCGATCGGAGATAGTCAACTGAAAGTCAATAGGACAGGAGAGGAAACATTACTATTGTTGCCCTACGGACTTGTGTTAAATGAGTCTGTACCTAACAGAGATACATTTCTTCAGACGTATCATTAACTCATGTGTTCAGTTGAGTTATTCTTGTTTATATCCCAATAAATTTCGGTAATCGAAATAAGGTCATTGAAATTCACTCATTTAGGGCACAAAAACTACTTCATGTGATAAATACAAGTGTAATAATAAGAAAATACAGACAATAATAACAACAAAAGTACAATAGATAAACTCGCAAAGTCTGTAAGAATGAAACAGAATAAGCAAACAGGTAAGTATACTTTACTACACATTATTATTAACAATAACAAAAAACAAACCTTTAGGTCAGGACGACGATCTTTTTCTTCCTCTTTTAGTTTAATAACACGTCTTTCTACAGCACTGCCAAATTGTATAATTTTTGGATATTGTGGTAGGATACGCGTCAATACAATCAATGCATTACGTATTTGTACATAATTCCCTGATTCAAGACATGCAACAATTGCTTTTGTTATCCGATAATGCCATTTATGCACTACATGCCGATAATTTTCATACTGTAATTGATCCGGTTTTGTGTTAGCGTCTAAACCTTGATAAGTCTTTGTCCCATTTTTATTGTGAATATAAATTTTAATCAGATAAGAAAAAAAAACAGAGAAAAGAAAAATTTTAATGCGGTTCAAGTTACCTTTATACAATGGAAAACAAATACTGATTAAAAAGAAAATTAGATAGTAGATCAACTTTTACACGAAATTCAACAGCTCAAAAAGCCAAGACAGAAGCGAATGCACATCTGGCAGTCAAGAGAAATGCCTCACCGGTGCTCATCATTACTGTTCATTCCTTGAGTCTCGAGTTGAACATAGGCTACTGCTGTAGTAACAGCAGAACATCTCCATTCTACTCAGTTGTCTGACAACCCTTCCAGCTGATTCGACGGGTGCTCATAAGCTGACATTTACTCTTCACATAATCTTCATATCAACTTCAGACACCCAACTCCTTTGTTTTCCATCCTAGTTCCAATGGAGGGATTAGAGTGTGATGTTTCATCAATTTGTCTAACAAATACTACTGAATGACGTGAGCAGTTTTCAGCTAGTCATATCAATCAATGAATTGTATGTACGAAAACTGCACCATTTTCAGAATGCTACGGATATGTGTAGTATAGCCAGAATTCTATGTTGTGATTTACACTAACTTTTAGGATATCAAATGCCAAAACTCACTCAAATCTACATCCACAGACACATCTACTGACTGACTACTGACATATTGACTCGTGTAGTCAAACAGTGTAAAACAGTAACTGAAGAACTAAACTAATTATTGAGAAAACGTTTTACAGGTGTGTGTGTGTGTGTGTGCGCGTAACTTATTACGCGTGAGAAAGTGATTGTCTGTATTCCCTACTACTGGAAATTCAATCAATCAATCTCGAGCTCCAATCTGCCTCCGCCTACTTCCGTCGTCTGACCACCTATCTGGGTAGCAGTATTAACTATTACATATTATACAGTAAATGTAGCTCTTAAGCCTAGTTTAATTATAACTGTGATCGATTAGGAATCAAATCTTGAGTTGATGTATGCCATTCTTCAAAAAATTCAATGTTGAACAATTCTTAAAAGCAATAAACGAGATGCAAATACCACAAAATAGTTATAATCACTAAAACGAAAGAAAAGACTACTGTTAAATATCTGGGGAAAAACGGAGTCGAATATTATTAATCACCGCATTATAGATGATTATTTATTCTCAACTAACAGCACTAAAAACCACTAGTCAAATAGATAAGATCGAGGTATACATAAAGAGACAACAGAAACCTTTACATGCTACTGAGTTCAAAAATCTGTGTGCACGTATGTGTGCAGGACGTGATCGGCTACTATGATGCACACAATGCTTTAAGAACAAAGAGGAACTCCTAACGATTTTCGTCATCAACCTCAGAATATGCTCCAATTCAAAGTAAGTACAAATGTTTCTACTGTGAAACTTGCTTCATCACTGATTCATTCACAAGCGCACACACAAACTGCATAAATACACAATAAAAGGAACAAACTTATTCTGAGTAAAAGGTAAAATCAAATGAATATTCCAAACGTTTTATAGCCATGACTCAGTGTAGGAGAATGAAGAAAGAGAGAAGGAGGAGGAGTACACGAACACGAGTAATGCTTATCGTGTAATTTAAGAAGAAAAGAGACACTTCATACAGAGACAGAGATATAGTGTGAGATTATAACATAGAGTAGGATTAAAAGAGAATCATAAAAGTAATATTGACATTTACAGAACTAAATTTACAACTGCAATCAGATGACAATAATATTCATTTATAGGAAGGGATTTGACTTAATTTTAAGTTACATTTCATCAAGAACCTATATCAGTGTCAGAGAATCAATGAAAACTAAGGGAAACCGTCTACTAAGCACTTCCTGATATCTAATGTTTCTTCAGTTTATGCCGGTTACTGATGAAATCTAACTTGAAAGCATTTAAGATTCTTCAAGCATAGATTTTATCAAGAATAATTATTAACGAATAGACATCGGATAGCATAAATGACTAGACTATTGTCTCCCATTAGTTAGAAACTTTTAGTAGCGTGCAAACATTCGAATAAAAGAGAGACCAAAGTCTAAAGACAAGACATCAAAAGAAAGGCAAACAAGTATTCAGCTACTCAACGGAAGCTCATCTACCCATGATCTCCAGCATCCGCCCTAACCTCAGCTACTACAATGAAATTTACCCACTAAAAGAGAAAAAAGGTCTAGTTATTTGGAGTACAGAGTACGTATTCCGTCCTACTCGGGACACATCATCTGGATGCGCTTAAGACCGAACATTTCGGTTCAGTATGTGTCAACCAAGAAGAAATATAAAGTAACTAACTAGAATGATAACTGATGGACTCTGGGTTCGAGCCTGAGTGAGAGCACCATCACTCAGTGGGAGGCAGGCATATTACACCCACGAGTCTCAAGTAGGAATAAACGCGTGTAGTTCTTAAAAATCAATCGAATTCCCCCTCGCACAGAAAATCTAACAGTCGGAAGGTATTACACATGATTTCAAAGAGCGTTTAAGTAGTAAGGAAAGTACAAATCTACCAAGTTATAGGAGAAATTATACGGAAACTAAATATATTTCCTTCAACAGGATGCATATATATATATATATATAAGTCAAAACTATATCTTAAGAAAGATTACATTCACAATATAGTCTAGTCTGTATACTATCCTGACAATTGGAGAATTATTGAATTTGATAGATGTTTTAGGGGAGAACAGAAAAAAAGCCAAAAACAACTAGTAACATTTGACAAAATATTTTTTTAAATGATAACAACATGAAAAGTATAATAGTGAAAGTCAGCCACTACTAAACAACATATATCACAGTGATGATGATACGAATTGATAGGCATAGTTGAGATAGCGAATAAATGCGATGGATAGAATGATAACAACTAGTCAAAAATGTCAACATTCCACTTACAAAAACATATATATAAAGCTGAGAACTGATAAATTTTTACTTTAGAAACTAGAGAAAAGTGTTTAAATATGTAAAGTGGATTTTCTACTTTAGTGAGATAGGTATGATACTAAAATAATAAGGGGGAAAACAGTAGAAGACGGGGTGAATAAGAATTGATTCAGCTACCCCATATTTATCAATTTATGTTCATATATGACCATAAATGATCTTCATCTGCATCCGCTTAAACCAAAATCACCACATGCGTATGATAGATGATAATGGAATCTTCAAGCCCGTTTCGTTCCATTCAGAACTCATCATCTGGATGCCCTGCTGCTCAGTGGGAAATTGTGCCCTTAATGAGACTCAGAACTAACATTCATCATTTCAAATAGAAAAGCATTATCCAGAAGCACCCACTTGCAAAACGGGGAAGTAAAAAAAAGATTTATATATATATATATATATATATATATATATATATATATATATGGGAGACAGAGGCAGAAAGAGAGGATTATTTATGCATTACAGTTATGTACATGCAGGTGTTACTCACCTTTCTAAAGACTGTAACAAAGCCAGGATATTGCCCACATTCTTGATTGAATACATCTTCACTAGCATGCCAACGCATAACTAACTCTAATACTGCACAGAGAAAACGACCATAGCGATGTGCTTCATCTTCAGTGCACATACTTGTCGGTAGGGTTATATCATTGAAGATCTATGTAAAGGAAAATGAAATTGTAAAACATCGGAGAAATATGTTTTGTTAATTATAGAAACAAAGCCATTGTTTTTTCGGTGAGCATTCCAAAAAGAAAAGCAATACGTTACACAGTTTAAGGTTATTAGAACAAAACATCCCGTAGAACCATAATATCATAGATTACTGATCAGAATCACATAGAGAAGTATAGGCAATTTATTTTACGGAGTTCAGATATAAAAATCAGTATCTCGAAACCCTTATTGGAATAGCTTAAATGGTGCAGGTTCTTATTCTTTGATGACTCTGTTCATCTTTTCTTTATTAAGAGTGGTTCCTTACTCTCCCACTTAATATTATTTTCGAAGCATTATAGTTTGAAATGCTACATTTAAGTACACACTTTTACTTTGATTCATCTATCAGCCAAAGAACATCAATCAGGCTGATGACTTTGTAATAGAATGAACCGTGAGTTGTTAACTTTACTGTCAACTACTACAAAATGTAGAATAAACAGTTAGAATAATTCAACAGTTAACAGAAATCAGAGTTCCCGTAGAAACAATAATGACAAAAAAGGTTGATTGATGAAACATTCAGTGTTTTGAGAGTGATAAAGGACAGAATAAATTAGTTCAAGATATTGTGAACAATTTTCATCCATGTCATCTAGAGATTCCCATCAGTTACTTTAAACATCAAGAAGAACACATTTACATTAACTACACAACCATACAAGAATCAAGGCACTGGACACAGACTCCATAGACTAGAGGATCATAGACCACGAATTGTTCTATTTGAAAATTGGTGACTCCGTTTGACATAAGATGCATCGCAACCACCTGAAATGCTGGCATCTGAAGAGTGATGTGCTCATTGCGGGTGTTATTTTACTACAGTCTACCGTTTAAAATTTTTTTTCCTGAAAGATTCATAGTTGGTTCTAGACAAAAACTACGTTGAAGTGTACATATCCATTATAATAAACATTCGTCATAACAATTCGCAAAGTGAAACGTTATTTTTAAAAAATATATAAAATCTAGTTGGAAATTAAAATCAGTTGGGAAAACCAAGCGAATTCATAGACTATTGAATATCGGATTACTAGCTTAAAGCTACACAAAAGTCTGTACCACTTGAAACAATGAATGGACAAATGAATGAGTTATCCGACAGTGTAACTTTTAAAACCGGTTTTTGTCACAACACCTCAAGACGGTTCTGTTTTATGATATTGCAAGTTAACTGCTTGAAATAGATTTATTCTCATGCTGATTTTCCTATCCAGTTGTCCAAGCTGAATTAAATCAAGTCAGGATTCGAACCAGTGACCGAATGACTGAAAAACAACTGCTTAAGCCACTGAGGTAAACCTCCATTCCCACTTATGAAGACGAATGATAATCCCCTTATGAATATAAATTGAACAAACATTTACAAGTAAAATACCTATTATACTATAGGGGAGTTAAGATGTCTTAGAAAACACAACTTACTCTATCTAAACAGATTAACGTAGAAAATCGTGCAGTTTTTAATTGATGTAATACATGCATAAATTGTGCAGCATAGATAGCATCCGCAGCAGTGAAACACACTCTAGGATAAATACACAACTGTAAGAATTGCGTAATTGTATCAGTTTTTGTAGCCAATCTTGTTTGAAACCAATTATCACGTTCAGTCATAAGCCAAGCACGTACACGAGTGACATGTTCTTCACGTTCTGATTGCTCAGTGTTCAACCGCTCAATTAGATTTTCTAAACGTTCTATTTCACGTTTCTTTTTTGCTGAATTCTAGTCACACAAAAAGAATAGTATACAAACAAACACAAGCAGCTTTATTTAATGATGAATAGGAAGCATTTACAAAAGACAAAGTGGAAAAAAATGCACACAGTATTACAGACATTAAGAGCACAGCTTCAGATTACTTGCTTAATATTAATAAACAGATTACTTTGAATATAACACAGACACTGTAAGCACAGGAAGCTATGGGTTTTCGGTTCATATAAGCATTATTGCTACAGAATTTACAAGTCAACTAATTCACTGAACAACTCTCAAACACATCAATTTCTTTTCACTCAGAGATAATATTACACAAACCTTTAAGGAATGAAAATAGCCTACTTATTTAAAGACAGGAATAACAAAGTCACTGAGAACAGATCTATGATAAATGTTGTATTGCAGTACACAACTAAAACAAGAAGAGACAAGACAAGGAATGGATCTCAATGGACACTTGGAAGCTAATAGAGGAGAGGACAATGGTGAAAGAGAAAATGATTCAATGCAAGGACGGACAGGAGAACGAGACGCTGAGTTCAACTTACACAGCACTGGACAAAAAGTGAAGAAGAGTGCTAGGAAGGACAAAAGACGATTCTACGACAACCTCGCCACTGAAGCTGAGAAGGCAGCAGGTGAAAAGGACCTGAAGACACTATATCAGATAACCAAATCTCTATCCGGGAAGAGATCAACACAAGCGAAACCTATAAAAGACAGCCAAGGGAACCCAATTACCAAGGAAGAAAAACAGATTAAACAATGGGCGGATCACTTCAAAGGACTCTTGAACCGACCACCACCTGCAACCCGTCCAGAAATACCAACAACAGCGCGCACACAACTGCAAGTTGACACCAATCCTCCAACGAGAGCTGAAGTCTTGAATGCAATCAAGTTCTGAAAGCTGAAAAAGCAGCTGGACAAGATGGAATACCCCCTGAAGCATTAAAAGCGGACCCAGAGACGACAGCGAATATGCTGACTCCATTATTGCAAAAGGTGTGGAAGGAGGGAAAGGTGCCTACTGACTGGAGGAAAGGTTACCTCGTGAAACTACCAAAGAAGGGCAACCTAGGCCTGACTCTGCAAGAACTGGCGAGGAATCATGCTCCTATCGACGCCAAGTAAAATCTTGAGTCGCATCGTCCTGGAGAGATTAAAGGACGCACTGGGGACAGAACTCCGACCAGAACAAGCTGGATTCAGGAAAGGTAAATCATGTACTGACCAAATTGCAACTCTACGCATCATCACCACAGAACAAAGCATGGAATGGCAATCAAACCTCTACCTCAACTTTATAGACTTTGAGAAGGCCTTCACTAGAGAGCGTTGACCGCGAAGTAATTTGGAAACTACTCGAGTACTACGGCGTACCCTCAAACATTCATCAACCTTATTCAACAGCTGTACGACGTCACATGTCAAGTGATTCAAAACGGAAAACTCAGCGAGGCGTTTGGAGTGAACACAGGAGTCAGACAAGGGTGCTTATTATCACCTATGATATTCCTAATTGAGGTGGACTGACTGGATTATGCGTCAGACAGTGGGAAACGAGAAGACAAGGATATCCTGGGCCGACGTGAAGAACTTAGAAGACCTGGATTTCGCGCGTGGATGATTTATGTTTGATGTCACACAAAATCGAAGACTTACAAGCAAAAACCGACAAACTGGTCGAAGAAGCAACCAGAGAAGACAGTACTCCAAGTGAACATAGACAAGACGGAGGTTATGAAAATAACCAACCAACAACAACAGCAACAACATCCAGCGCCAATCACCATCAACGAGAGGGATTTGAAAGAAGTTATTTCATTCACTCACTGATCTAGGGAGCATTGTCTCAACTACAGGAAGTCGGAATGGACGAGGATGTCAAATCGAGCGAGAATCGGGAAGGCGATAAACACATTCATCAAACTGAAACCAATCTGTAAATCTTCGTAACTCAGCATCAACAACAAAATTCGGTCGGATTTTCAATACAAACAGCGTCAGGTCAGTCAGTTCTTCTATACGGATCAGAAACTTGGCGGGCGGGTCACAAAGAATATTTCCAGCAGCCTGTTGCAGTCCTTTATCAACAACTGTGTCTTCGCTCTATACTGAAGATAAATCAGATGGCCAGAAAGAATCACCAACAAGAAACTATGGGAACAAACAAAACAAGAACCAATCGCCCAACACATATGCAGGAGGAAGTCGATGGAGATGGATTGGACACTCGCTGAGGAGGCCGCTGCGTGACATCGCGCTCGCGTCAGGCCATTGCTCGAGTGGAACGCGAAAGGGAAGCGGCGAGTAGGACGTCAGTGCAAGGGTGACATGGAGATCGTGTGAAGAGGGGTCGAAACAATTTGGACTAACATGGATGCAGGTGGAAAGTACAGCAGAAGACAGAAGCAAGTGGATAATTGCAGGTGAAGCCCTATGTTCCACTAGGAACCCAAGGGAACATTAATAATTCACAACTGAAACACACGAAATTGATCGAAGATCACAAGCATGTCCAACAGTTATAGTGTCTAATTTATCATGACTGATAACAGAAAATGGTGTAAAGCGATGCAAAAACGCCAAACTATTATGAAAGATATAATCACACTTTCACTTGAGTTTTCTGTATCTCTACCAATCACGTTCACTTTATATCACAATGATTTAGGCCATGACACAAGTTGGACTAAACTAAACACACTGCTGCATCTACACAACGAAATAGATGCTGTTTAATAAAAAAGGTAAGAATTGTGTAACAAAGTCTTTTCGACCAAAAAGAAAGAATAGAAAGAAGTCACAGTGTTGATTGGATGTAAATTCTAATAATCACAGTGATATCCCATTAGGAATTAGTCGCCAGTACACAACTAGTGGAGATTTTGGTTATACCACACAAAACGATAAACACGTAAACACATTATCACGTAAATGCACACCACAAATGGCAATTCATCCTACTTAAGCAAGAGATAAAACATAACCATACACACAACTCACTGTGGTAGGCCCTTCGAACATCTATGTTACAAAACAGTGATATTGTATGTATACGTAAAGAAAACAAACAGCGGTGGGGCAGATAGCTTATTACACTGAGTAGTTAAATGCATGTATCAATTATCCATGGATTATAGTAGAGCACTACATAATTGCGCTAGCAGTCATATGACAGGAAGCAAACTGTGTGCTGATAAGCAGCACAACAATCTGAGTAGTGAGTGAGTATACATTGTAGACCTTAGGATACTACCAATTTGTATTACGTGTTCATTATACGTTTGATAAAAACATTAAGAGGAATACCAACTATCATTAAATTATTATTCTTAAAAAGTCGGAGTATGATTGCATTTCATTGGCAGTTATACACTACTCCCTTAACTACTTTGTTTCCAGAAATTTGAAATGATGACGGTATTATTGTGAAGTTGAAAGGCCTCCACATATGTAGGCAGAACATCTACTTTCAATGAAGTATACTAATCAACAACTGCCTGCATTTACAGGAAGATGTTGCGAGACCAAACCTATGGGTATGATAGCTGAAAACAAAGAATTACTTCCTTTATCGAAATGAAACAATTTAGAGTATTTTGCAAACTTTAGAAGCAGTGATTTAATAGCTATGAAATCACACAACTCCAATTCATTTATTATGTATACACAACACACACATAATTTGACGTTGTCTCAGCTTAAAACGATGTAAAATGTGGGTGGTATTTAACTCAGGAAGTAATTTATGTAGAGCATGTAGGTAAGAAAGCAATTTACTGAGTAAATGACTGCAAACAATAAAAAACGTATGGCAGGCTTATGTTTCTTTGATGATTATTATTATTATTATTATTATTGTATCCTTTAGTTCCTAGAGGAACATAGGGCTTCAGCTGCGCACCTCCATTGACTTCGGTTTTCTGACAACTTTTTCACCCTGCTCCAGGTCTGCCCACATGCTTTCATCTCCTCTTCACATGACCTCCTCCAAGTCACCCTTGGACGACCAACTCGCCGCCTCCCTTTCGGGTTCCACTCGAGGGCTTGTCTAGTGATGTCACTTGATGGTTTCCTCAGCGTATGGCCAATCCATCTCCATTTCTTTCTGCCTATTTGTTTCACAATCGGTTCCTGATTGGTTCGCTCCCAGAGATCCCTGTTGCTGATCTTTTCTGGCCATCTGATCTTGAGTATTGAGCGGAGACAGTTGTTAATGAAGGTTTGAAGTTTGTTTGAGATGCTCTTTATGACTCGCCAAGTCTCTGATCCGTATAGTAGCACTGACTTCACATTGGAGTTGAAAATCCGGATCTTATTTTTGATGCTGATTGCTGTTGACCTCCACACAGATTTGAGAGTAATGAAAGCTTGTCTTGCTTTTCCGATTCTGGCTTTGATGTCCTCGTCAGTTCCGCCTGTAGTTGAGACGATGCTTCCCAGGTAGGTGAAGGAGGTTGTTTCTTTCAGGTTCTTCCCATTTATGCTTATTGTGGTCTGTTGTTGCTGTTGATGTTGGCAAGGAATCTTCATCATCTCTGTTTTATCTATGTTCACGTGAAGTCCTATCTTTGATGCTTCTTCTGCCAACTTGTTACTTTTCATTTGCATATCTTCCAGTTTATGGGAAATCAGACATATATCATCGGCGAAATCCAGATCCTCCAAGTCTTTTGTGTCAGTCCATTTTATGCCTGTTCCCTCGTTGGTTGCCGTTGTCTGTCGCATTATCCAATCAATTGCAATCAGGAAGATCATTGGTGATAGTAGACAGCCTTGCCTCACTCCCGTCCTCACTTCGAAGGCTTCCGTAAGTTTCCCGTTGTGGATTACTTGGCATGCAGCATTGTCGTATAACTGTTGGATGAGGTGTATAATTGTCGATGGGACCCCGTAGTAGCGAAGTAGTTTCCAAATGACCTCTCGATCGACGCTGTCGAAGGCCTTTTCAAAGTCGATGAAGTTGAGATAGAGAGGTGACTGCCATTCCAAGCTTTGTTCAATGATGATCCGTAGAGTGGCGATTTGATCAATACATGATTTGTTTCTCCTGAATCCAGCCTGTTCCGGACGAAGTTTTTCATCTAGGGCTTGTTTGATTCTCTCCAGGATGATGCGACTTAGTATCTTGCTTGGAATGGACAGAAGCATAATTCCACGCCAGTTTTTACATTGACTTAAGTCTCCTTTCTTTGGAAGTTTGAATAAGTAACTGTTCTTCCAATCCTCGGGTACTTTGCCCTCTTTCCACACCTTCTCCAGTAGTGGTGTCATCAAGTCCGCTGTTGTCTCTGGGTCTATTTTCAAAGCCTCTGCTGGGATTCCATCTGGTCCCGGTGTTTTCCCAGTTTTAAGCATCTTGATTGCATTCAGGACTTCTGATTTCGTCGGGGGGTCAGTGTTCACTGGTAGTTCTGCTTCCGTTGTTGGTATTGCTGGACGTGTTGTAGGTGGCGGACGATTTAGAAGTCTTTTGAAGTGTTCAACCCAGTGCTTTCTCTGTTCCACCTCTTTGGTGATTGACTTTCCATTGTCGTCCTTTATTGGCTTAATCTGTGTCGAACGTTTGCCCGAAAGGTTCCTAGTTGTTTGGTAGAGTGTGGCGAGGTCTCCTTTGCCTGCAGCTTGTTCTGCTTCGTTTGCCATGGTTTCATAATATTTTCTTTTGTCTTCCCTGGCACTTTTCTTCACTCTTTTGTTCAGTGTATTGTAGCTTGCATTCAGCTCCTGTTTTTGTTGCTCGTCGTGCACTGGATAATCTTTTGCTTCACTGTCCTTCTCTCTTCTATTAGTTTCCAAGTGTCCGTAGTGAGCCACTGTTTGTCCTGTCTCTTTTTTCTGCCTAGAATTTCTATGCAGGTTTGGCTCCACACCGTTTTCAAGTTGTTCCAGTGCTTTTCAACGCCGACCTCTTCGCTAGTGTTGATTTGTGTCTCGGCTTTGTCCTTTATGCTTGCAATGAAGATGTCCTTTGTAGCCTGGTCCTTCAGCTTTTGAGTGTTGAACTTGGCTTGTGGTCTATCTGCAGCTCCTGATTCCCTGAAAGCTTTTAATTTGATTTGGATTGTCCCTTGTACGAGATAGTGGTCTGAGCCAACGTCTGCTCCTCTTCTTGCTTTTGTGTCCAGTAGGCTGCGCCTCCACTTCCTTGAGATTGAGATGAAGTCGATTTGGTTTTTGGTTTGCCCGTCTGGTGACACCCATGTAGCCTTGTGGATATCTTTGTGCTTGTATACACTGCCACCAATCACCAGTTCGTTGAAGGCGCAGAAGTCGGCGAAGAGTTCTCCGTTTTCATTCATTTCTCCTAGAGCTTCTCTACCCATGATGAGTTCCCTTCCCGTATTGTCTGGTCCCAGTTTGGCGTTCATGTCTCCCATTAGTATTTTCATGTCGCCAGCTGGAGTATTGTCCATTGTTGCCTGTAGTTGCCTGTAGAATTCTTCTTTCTTCTCGAGGTCTGCGTTGTTTGTGGGTGCATAACATTGTATGATTGACACTTTCCTTCCTTTGGAGTTGAACCTGGCGGTCATTATCCTGGACGAAATCGCCTCCCATTGTATCAGGGCTTTCGTTGCCGTTGGTGACATCATGATAGCCACGCCCTCGGTGTGCGTGTGGTTATCTTCTGGGTGACCGGAGTAGATCACTGACTCACCTGTTGACAATTTGGTGAGTCCACTCCCATTCCATCTGCTCTCACATATTCCCAGCACTTGTATTCCGTATCTTTTCATCTCGTTGGCGATCTGGGCAGCTTTTCCAGTCTCGTACATAGTTCGGACGTTCCATGTTCCTACACAGACTTTTTCTTTTGGTGCAAGGAGGTTCACATACTGAAGTTCTGTAGCAATTTTTGTTTACAGGGTGGGGTTGCTAGCCTCACGCCTGAGAAAAGAATGATTACATTAAGTAAAAGTTTAGAGAGAAGCAACTTTTTGGGTTGCTCCCCTCAAAATCAGAAAATAACGGACAAACAATGAGAACAACATCAACAAAGGAAACAGTTCACAGAAAAAAGGGCAAAAAGCGACGACAACTATACAATAAGACAACATGCAATATATATGTAACTAAAATGATATCTTAACCATAAACTCACTGACTTGGAGCAACTTGAACATATAAATCCAACAATATATACAATTATAGATGTGTTTATGTTTAAAAATTCCACAAATCCAAACAGTGAGTTATGTGTATTATCTGTCAATAAGATTGTATTTTTTGGATTCAGTGTTCGAAAGGTTAATAATTGTGATAATTTCCGCAAACACTTTGCATAAAATTTTAGAGTAATAAGATATTTTATTTATGACCAAAATGTAGCGTAATAGTCGAAAAGCGCGCGCTCAGGTTATGTATCTTCTTTGATGATAATAATAATCATAATAAAGAAAGTACAAAGAAACAACAAAGTGAGAGAAAAACACAATAACATAAAATTACCCAAGTACTTCCAGATGCATCAATCTGTTGAATTTGTTCTTTGAGTTGTTGAATTTGCCGTTGATAAGCTGATTCAGGGACAACTAAGTCACTTGACTGTAAACTCCAGAATGTGACATAAAATACAATACCCAATTCATCCCATACACGCGGTGGATATAATGGACGAATGGCTGCAGCAATTTCATTACAGACATGCAAACAAGCAGCTGAGAAAAGTGTCTAAAATTAAGGGAAAACGATAATAGAGAAATTTTAGTTCTTAACAAGTGAATGAATTTCAGCATAGATCACTGATCAAAAGTGCAGCGATTCAATTAATGATAGGATCCTTATACAGTATTCATGGCTTCAAAGAACGAGTAACTTCTAGTTAGACGATGACGAATCACTTGGTTGATAGTTAAAACTAGAAGGCATATTTCATCTTATTTGTCACTCGGGAGCTACATACACCTGCATCTCTAGTGTGTATTGATGTCCCCATTGAGTCTACTCTCCGAGCCAATATCTTATCCACCAGGATTACTGGGCTGCTAGAACCATCTCATATGCAACTGGTATCCATTTTTATTGTTTGTCTAGGTCTCTTGTCTTTCTTGTTGACCTCACTTGTTTGTCCACACTGCTAGCCACCACATCTACAATTACCACAATGTTAACCTTCAGACGCCGTCGAAGCATTTGAAGTGGGCACCGGCATGTTAGTGGTGACTAAACACTTCGGTCTCATACATATCGAACAAAGAAAAATACAAAATAACTGAATGAAAGGGTATTAAAATATTATCGCTCGCTATTTGGCTGTATTTAAAACGCACTCTTAATCCTCTGAAGGCTATATATATATATATATATATATATATATATATATATATATATATATATATAAGCTACATATTTGCCCATTCGGTTAAAGTAGACTGACTACAAATAACCAAGCAGGTGTTATAGCAACTATGCAAAAATTATTATAACACTAATAGAAACAATTATTTTATTTAACCAACATCATTTCTGTAGCATATGTCCGATTATAAGAGTAAAAAATTGTAATATTTACTGAATGGTTAGGCGGGTGACAAAAACCACAAGAATTTACTGTCTGATTGATTGACATTTAATTGGGAAAAACAGAACAAAAGGATTTGAGATTTATTGTGACAAAATTCAATAGTCAACGTATATTAAACATTGCATGGAGGATTTAATCATGAGCTGACATCAGTTAGAGAACCATTGGAAAACCTGGGAGTACTGGACAGCTGTTTCGTCCTCGTTTGGGACTCCTCAGCAGTATGCACCCACTGGGATTCGAACCCAGGACCTTCTGCTTACAAAGCAAGCTCGTAGACCATTGAGCCACTGGGACCCGATCCAATGGTTCTTGAATTCTAACTTCTGCAAATTAACGACATAGCGCGACCACTTCGCAATGTCTTCTTCGATGAGTTACTGCCTCATCTTCAACCTGCTGTACCCTACTAGTCACGGCTTCCCACTAGAACCCCAGGTTAACTGCCTGAATATTAAAGAGACGTGGAGGAGGAAAACGAAGGAGGGAAGCGGGAGTAGGGTGTTGGTTGGAGACGGAGACTAAGCAATGAAGTTTCTTTACAATGAATGAATGAATTATGAATGTAAGAGGCATGACGTAACATTCCTTAACTAAACCAAAATCTTTTCCTTACAAAATATATAAATAACTTATCAACAATAAACACGTATATATGTGTATGATAATACAGCTTAACTGAGCGACGATATTTTATGCAGTAAAAACAAGAGAAAAGTGAAGATGGTATAAAGTGATTACTTAGAACAACCAGAGGGTATATATATATATATATACATATATATATATATATATATATATATATATATATATATATATACGTATGCATAACAATGCACCTTTGAGATTGATAAAACATAGTGAATAGAAGAAACAAATATTATCAAAACTATCAAGACAGCATCAGCGGAAAACAAAAGATATAACAAGTAAATATATATGTGCATATATATAAATATATACATTATTATTGTTCCCTTTGGTTCCGAGCGGAACATAGGGCTTCAACAAAACATCTCCACTTTCTTCTGTTCTCTGCTGTCCTATTCAGCTGCGTCCACGATTGCCCATAATCTCTCTTCTCCTCTCACGATATCCTCCATGTCTACCTCGCGTGGACAACCCACTCGTAGTTTCCCATTCGGTTTCCACTCGAGCGATGACCTGGCGCGTAATATCGTTCGACGATCTCCCGATCCATCCCCATTTTCGCCTATATATATATATATCCCGGCCGACAACTGCTACCTTGTTGTGGAGTTCAGGCTTGAATACCACGATGACCCAACAAGCTAAACTGGCTGGAACTCATGTTCCTGCAGATCTTACCATGTCAGGAAGGTTGTTTCGATAGCAGTTAGACGAAAAGTAGTTACCATGGGTTCCAGAATCCAGTTGGATCAAATGGTGTAGGAACCTGTTTTGGTCACAGGCAACCATGGGAGCGTAGCTCCTGGCGCTGCGACCCTGCTTTGAGGATTAGACTCCAAGTTTAAGGCTCAGGACGTGATCTCTTAAGACAACCACCTGCTTCGGTCTGGGAGTGCGGGCAGTATCTCAGCCCTCACATATTCAATGAAGTGAAGCAACGAACTAACAGTGAAACTTATCGCGTGCTCTTAACAATGCTGTCAAAAAATAACGATGCCTCAAGTGACACATCTCTTTCCAACTTTATTTTTATTTTTATACACAGAATCCAGTATTTTCCTTTGGCTAACCTTGATGTCTTCACCTTCGTCAGCCTTTCGCCTTTGTCTGAAAATCCAGTCTATCTATGTCGTTTCGAGATGTTAGTGAGTTCCCTTCAGTGCGACAGCTAATACAGATATCCTGGAACCGCGTGCTGGATTCAAGTTGGACACCTACAATGTTTGGACACTGATGCAAATCAGACAACAGGCAGGTTTGGCAAGAATATAGGAAAGCCTCGCTATAGATGTCGGATACATTTCGGAGACCCACATTCAAGATTCCAGTGAAGTACTTCGATTATCCTCCCCATCTGAAAGTTCTAATAGTATGTACCACCTGTGCTCATGAACTGTTTGTTAGAGAGAGGTGCACCTGAGAAGTTTGTGAACACCCTAAAAGGCCTATACAAAAACACCTCAGGTAGAATAAGGGCATACAACCAACTACTATTACTGTTCTCGACCAAAAGTGGGGTTAGTCAGGGTTCCAAATCTCTCCATTTCTCCTCAACTTTGCCATCGATGACATTCTGGAATCAGCTCTGAAGGAAGTATGCGGCGGTGGTGTAGATCTGCTTCCTGGAGAAGTGCTTTCCGACCTCGAGTATGCAGATGATATCACCTTACTAAGTGATAGCATGGAGACTGCCCAAATAGCACTTAATCAGTTGGGAATCAGTGCCTGTAAGTATGGTAAGTGCTTTGTACCGTATAGGTGTAAAGTATTGTTAAAAAATTAGCAGGAGCCTGTACCTGCACTCACTCCTGCAGGTGAACCGCTTGAAGTTGTTGATAAGTTTGTGTATCTGGTTAGTTGTGTGTGACACAGGGTTGACGGGTGAGATTTCCAACAGTATCATGAAGGCCAGGGTGGCACACATCAACTGTAGCCACCTCTGGCGCCGTCGCGACGTTAGCCTGGCTGTCAAAGGCCGGGTGTACTATGCTTCGGTGCATGCTGTCTTGCTCTATGCCTGTGAAACCTGGCATCGTTGGGTGAAGAATATTTGTGTTAGGTTAGCATTAGTTGGTGAATCAAGACTCCCTGGTTGGAGTCCGAGAGATAGTTCGAATCGATGGCTCGAAACGTTAAAGGATATGGCCAAGAATCGTAATCAATGGCGAGAGTACTACAATTTCCTTCTTTTTTTTCCTTCCCGATGAGAGTTGACGAATGCTGTTTGAACTTGTTCGATATAACTGTTTTCCTTCCAGATGAAGTTCTTTATCCATCCTCCACTTATATATATATATATATATATATATATATATATATATATATGTATATAACGAGTAGTGTCAAGCGAGATTGTTTCGAATGTCCCAATTACTTCCAACTGATAGAGCTTCACAACCTCAACGACTTTCTCATATAACCTAACATTTTACGCTTAACCACATTAATACTTGTCATGTTACACTATTGCACACGACAGATAAAATGCAGACACACCAATCGTCATAGATGGCTAGTCTCTAGATATTTTCAATTTTCACAGACATAGAGGAGGACAGAGTGTACCGCCACGAAGTACACATAGTCTTTTGTCAATAGCTATGTGGATATCACATCTAAGCCTAAAGATGACACAAATTTACCAATATTTTTTGGATTTGTTTTCATACAGAAAAGAAATATTTCTTGGTAGTTAACTATTCAGAGAATGTGAAAAATTGTTTTTTAAAAATAAACGAACTCCCTATACACAACCGTTTAACATGACATGTGGTCACTATTGGAGATGTGACTTACTACTTTAAAATTCGACTTACAGCCAATCAGTTGCACCAGGTTTCAATCATAACCAACCTACTTCATCCTAGTCATTCCTGAGTGGATAATACCATCAACCTTCACATACAATATATATATATATATATATATATATATATATATATATAGCCTGATACACGAAAATATTGATTCTGTTAACTTAGTTAAAAACAAAGTCTATATAATATTGCAAAACTGACTGGATTATACTAAGAAAATAATTAATTTAAAAGTACACATCTACCCTCTTCAATTCTATACAATTGCCAATGAGCCACAGTTATTGTGAAGATTAATGATGCTTACTACCTGGCAATTCAATACTAACAGTATATTAGGGTTCGAAACCTTGATACAGTGGTTAAAAGTCGAACACCTAAACATCAATGAGACTTGACTGAATTAAAAAGAAAATGATATGTGTGTGAAGAACGAAAAGTTTCGAAAATCAGAAGACTCTTCATAAGAAAAAACAGATAGTCTACACCAGTACAAAAGTATCCAGCAATAAAGTTATGTAGGTCGCTGCTAATTAACAACTCCATTTTATTACTACTTTTATTTTTATTATAGATTTCATGCATACATTAGCAAGTTTTCAAGAAGAAAAATATGCTCCCGTTTTAGAACATCTAAGGAATACTTTGAAAGAAAATTAATCAATACTAAAAACGGTCCTGATTTATTCAAGAAGGTTATTTTCAGTTTTCGACGGGAGCTGTACTTACATATTCGTTCGTTTTGCTATTGTTATTTTCCCTAACTGTATCACTGAATTTCTTCGCCTAGTTTGAGGCATGCACATCTGTGCTTAATACTGAGCAATGCTTATTACCACCAAGTGATCTATGACGTCTACTCATTCACCACATAGAGAGTGAAGGTTTCCCAAAGTTCTAATGAGATGTATGGATGAGTTGGGTTTACGCAGTCGAGTATGAGTACAGACATACACCAGTGACACTGAATAATGACTACGATTTTATCATCCTTGGGAGAAGAAAAAAAAATCACCAACTACCAACTGTCAACAAAATGACTGTAAGACAACGTTATTTTTTTCCTTGAACAGATAAATAAATTCGAAGTTAGCTATTTGGTGGTAGCTAACATAAGAATCCAGGCGGGGCGTTCCGTATTGTTTGAGACTAGTCGATCGGGTGTACCGTCTTGAATCCGGTACCAATCGTTTCAAATGTCACAAGTTTATCCATGTGAGAGCCTCCCTATGTGCGAGGGGTATAGAACATCCATCTGGAAAGGTCCTAATTAAGACTAAATGCGCATTCTGGATCCTCTGTAGATAGCCATCACAAGACGAGTTATTGAACCTGGTGATATCAAGATATCTGTTTAAGACGCTCATATATCGAAACAAGGTTTCATCAGTCCGGTCCTAGCATTGTAATAGCAGAAGGCAAGACATAGAAGCCAAGGTATATTTTTCACTATTCAAATCGCTGTTTATATATCTCTACAGTTTCTATTCGTTAACCAATCACTGAACGTGTGACATTATATTAAACGAATATACATAGTATTCTGTTGCTACTGCCGTATTGAACAGTGGGAATATGTGAGAATAATATTCCGTTGGCACACACCGTCTGTATCACACCACCACAACATGACAACGGAGAATAACAAATATGAAAAAATTAACCAAGTTTTTTCCTAAATGACGCTCTAGAAAGTATGAAAATAAACCTCTACCACGGCGTTTAGGTGGGATAGTAGTGTAGACCAAAATCAATCGTTTGGGTATTTATTAAACTTCAGTCACCGAAAAATACATAGTGATAGAATTCAGTCTGCACCCAAGATAGGACTAGACACATTAAACTAGTTATTGACTAATGTCAAATCAAAAATTAAAAAGTAAAGGTGATTAAATAAACAACTGAAAAGTCATACAACCTGTTCATTAGCAGTTGGTACATGCTTAGCTTTTTAATTCTAGGCAATTGATAAAAGCTACTCTATAATTGATGACTGAGTTAACAAGAACTATGAAAGTGATATTCCTTTTAGACGATTTTATAGGTTTCCCGAAATCTGAACAAAACAAAACGATTACAGCATCCCCGTTTACTACACTGAAGTAGGGTAAAAGCATTAAGAAAACCCAACAGATTGCTTAGGGTTAAATGAGAAAGTTGCAGCACTTTCCACATATGACTAGATTACTAGAACATTTTTAACATCTGACGTTATTCTAGCACATTTATAACCGAGTTATTCGGTGTAATTTCTTTCAGTGTACAAGTGAAATTCTACACACATTTCGCGTTGGAAGGTTGACGATATTACCTCACCAATTCTCTAAGGTCGAAATTGGCAGGGCAGTATTCGCATCCAGAAAAGACTAGTTAGTAGTGTGATGCATAAGACAGTGAAGCCACATTCTTAACATATTTTCAATTAATTAAAATGGGTGATTACAGTTGAAAACTATCGGTGGCACAGAAAAAATAATAAACTTCTCTTGACCAGTGGAGCACAGCAGGTCGATGGCATTCGCTAGTAGTCGGGCTATATCGCCAATTAGCAGAAGTTGGAATTCATGAACCAGTGGCTTAATAGTTCGCGGCCTCACCCTGTAACCGGAAAGTCCTGAGTTCGAACCCTGATGAAGAGTCCCAAAATAGGACGAAACCGCTGTTCAGTACCCCTAGGTTTTCCAATGGTTCTCCAACCGATGTCAGTTCGTGATGAAATACTGAAACCAATCAAATACCCGCAAACTAACGCTTCAAAAACTCCTCTCGGTTACATTTCTTATTTTTCCTATAAACTTAAACATGAATCATTCAATAGCGAGATGTATGCAAACAACAAGATTTCAAGTTACGGATGCAATTAAAAGGGAACAGAAAATACAAATACAAAAAATACGCTTTTTACTCAAAGGAATGAAACTATGTAGACGCATATGTAATGTAAGGTGTAGACAACAGGTGACTGACTGATTCGTAATAAAGGACTAACACGCCTGACTTGAGCGAGAACAGGCAGGTGAATAATAATTACAATGATAAACTACACTTACCCTACTAAATGATTTAGATTTTTCACCAGATTTCAAGCTTTCAGCTAGTTCTTTACTTTCGAATAAACGCTAAAAAAATACAAAAAGAAAGGTGAAGAGACTAATCACTTGCAAAACAGAGATTATCATCATATGTACATTGGCTATTAATAATTGAAACCTTATGGTCAGCGGTTAAGACTAACCGATGATGAAATTTGAAATTTGTTACAATATGGAAGATGATCATGAAAGCATAATGCGTTTCTTATTTGACCAACAGCTCAACCTGATAAAGTGGAACTTTGCACAAAAGTTCATCATTTCAAACTGCCACACTATAGAAAACCAAAATCAAAAACTGTAAACGATCCTAGAACCAGTCATATTTAGCATTCCGAGGACTGAGGATGGGTAAACTTCGTTCCACTATATAACTTATTCCAGAAATCAACGACTTCATAGATTGGTACTATAGTAAGATATGACTACCATTGCGTTTCTAGTTGAATCCTAATTTAACTAGAAGTGTTCATCGAGTAAGCCATCTCGCTCTGCATAAAACACGTCTTAGCCAACTACCTCAACCAATGTGATTCCATAACATTAACGATCGAATTACTCTCATTATCTACAACGACGCTTAACACCCGTACTACTTATCATGTTGCTTCGCCTAACACAGATAAAAACCTTCAAATATTCTAATCCTTTAAAGTTTCCAACCTTCAGTAACAATGCTTCACCGTTTATCATCACAGAGACTGACATTTCGCCACCAAACAAATGAAGTAGTCAATGCATTCAAACACCTCACTACTTGTTCTTCAATTAGGAGTTAATTCAACTAGTCCCCTGATATCAATTTACATTGAGCAAGGATAAATTACACGGCACATACAGTTAGACTTTTATTTAAGGTTTTTATAATATACTAGTATTTTGTCAGAGCTATAAAAGCTGCACATTCTAGGCGCAAGAAACTTTTCCCATTTAGTAAGACGTACCACTAGCAAGAAGATCTTAGGCTAATTATAACTTGCACTTTATACTACTACTTAGGCATATTTTCTTATGATGACACATTTAACCAAAAACTTAAATAAAGACATATAAACCGCTAACAAAAACTTACAGCCACTTTTTGTTCAAATAAATTACGATGAAAACAGAAGGTTGTGTCAGCTGTCACATGAAATTCACCCATCATTCTGTCAATGCTTAAACACTGTGTTTGCATCTCTTCACGGCTTAGTTGAAGATTTAAAAATGTAATGAATTGAACTAGTGTGCCTTGGCACTTGAAAATAAAATATATTTTGATAAAACTAATTAGTGAATTGAAATATACCGTGAAAAATAGTTAAATAAGTAACCCTGATATAAAACGTGCACAGCTTATTCACAAAAGGAATCACAAACTACACACATCTGTTGAGATGTTAACGAAGGTGTCTAGACACTTCCGGAATATTGACATTTACAAATAAGAATGAGGAAATTTAGTCTGAATACAATGAATTACTTATTATACTCGTTGAAATCACACGAAGTAATTAACTATTCTGTAACTATGCATATTAACTGATACACTTTTCAACAATTCTATTATGCAGCTAAGCAACTGTAAGTAATACATCATATGTGAAAGCTTATGATACCCTGACGTTGTAAAAACTGAAACGATTTGACAAGGATTCAAACTGTCAAACCATTTACATAAAAAGCCCAGATGGTCAGTTTTACCAATGCAAGGAATCAACATTTCGTCATGTCGCTGAAGAGAATGGTATTTGTAAACATGAATTTTTAGACCAGATTTCAGTAAGCACAACTTTATTCATTCATTAGTTAACAATTTGTGTATACCAAAAAAACATTAGGATCTGTGTGCATCTGGCACGAGGTGAAATTATTCAGACATAAACTTACGTATTCGCAAAACTAATAACTATTTCCTACAGTTATCAAAGACAATTCACGCATTCTTTGTGTGGAGATTAGTATTTGTAGCTTCGATGTATGGATGCTATGACTGCTCATCAAATAACTGTATGTTTATTAAGACAGACATCCTGAAATTTGTCCGAGATATAACCACAAGAAATGAAGTCAAAAAAACACACATAAATTCATTTTGCGATATCAGAATTGATGGATTATATATAGTATGTGTCATATGACAGTAAACAATACCACTATGTACTAATTGGCAGAGAACTGTTAAAATCAATGTTCAAGTAGCTGAATGTCGAGAATACCTATTACCAAGGAGATTAACTTACTTCCACGACGTGGATAAAACTCACGTTCCACAGAATACATTAATCATCCTCATGGACAAGGAATATTACACCTTTTTGTAGGACATAATATACCTAGATCAGATTTCTTTTTCTATTCCCTTGTTCTTTGCTCTAAAGTATCAGTAACCGTGTTGTCTTTACTGGATAGGGTTGCTGGCGGCGATCCCAACCATCCCTCTTTCCCAATCTTTTTTTCCTTCACGTTCCCAGTGGAACATAGGGCTCCAAGCTATAGGCTTGAAGATTCCGTAGCAGTGTTGATTTTTTACAGGATGGGGTTGCTAGCCTCATGCCCAACCTTTCCTCCTTACCAGTCTCACTACTGGCTCAGTGAGGTAAAGGTGTGCGCCGGTTGGGGCTCGAGCCCCGGACCATGTGCATAGTCGGCGAGCGTCTTAACCGCTGTGCCACCGACGCACGCCCAATCTTAGTAACAGCTAATAAACTAGGCGAGATTTAGGAGTGCGTCGTCCGGGGATCGAACTCCGACCATGTGCTCGGCTGGCTGGTGAGCACATGACCATCGAATTACCGACACATTTATTTTGACATTTTACATGGAATTGTTTTAAAAAGGCAACCTACCTGATCATATAAACGACCAGCTAGCTTACAGTGACGTTCAGGATCATCTAAGAATATAATAGCCTCACGCTGTTGAGCCATTAAAAATATGAAAGGCATAATCAGATTATGCTCAATTAAAGCTTCTTTAAGACGTGCAGCGTTACGACGTGTATTACGTATTTGTGCATAATAACCACCTTCTTGTAATAACAACTCTCCACCAGACATTGACTCTAACTGTTCATCTGTCATTTCTTCAGAGATATCGATTCCCGACATACGATGTATAATTTCACGCAATATTGCCAAATCATAACTGTTTTTCAGTGTGAAAAAAAGCAAAGAAGGATACATAGTGAAAAAGGGGAAAATAAGAGAACACAAAAATTCTTTTACTATTTATCATTTCCTTGTGTCTTGAGTGGAACATAGTACTTCGAATGTACATGACCACCATTCCACCCGATTCTCTGATATCACTTTTAGGTGAATTTATGACTAGGAACAAGTTTTCACTTCCTATTCACATGACGTATGTCACCTTCGGACATTCAACTCATCTTTTCCTACACGGGTTCCAGTTGACGGTCTCCCACATAGTTTCACTCTGCACACCAATATGACCGAGTTTGGAAAGGACTACGGCAGCAAAGATCACCAATTAATTCGGCGATGTATAAACTTCATTCAATAGCTTTATAATGTTGCGCCAACGGAAAGCTTATCAAAGAGTATGAAGTGAGAGAAGGAGTGAGACAAGGTTGTCTACTACCATCGATGAATTTGCTAACTGTCATAGTCTAGGAATACAAGACACAAACATTGATAATGGGAAGTGAGAACGAAGTGACTGAAGTCTCTTAAATCGCACGACATTATACAATATTTAATCGTTGTTGTTCAAGTATAGTTTCCAGAAAATTATGAATGAATGGTATTGAATAGCTCTACTTAACTTACATGTCTTAGAAGGGGACAAAAAAACACTATGCACACTGTGAGATCATCATATAACATTTCATCTAACTAACCTTTTACCAACTTTTAATTGATTTAAAACATACTGTAATAAACCAGCTAGGTCAAATTGATATTTTCTACATAATAATCCAGTAAATGAGGACAATGCTGAAAATGAAGAGGCAGGAAGAAAAGTGTTTTAATCTATTGAAGTCATCTCTGGAAACATTTTTGATTATAAAACACGAAAATGTTCCTTTTCTTTTTTTTTGATAATCAATACACCCTAAATAATTGATCAACCTTTTCTTTTAAATGGGATTATAAGTCCTACTATTAATTCGTTGGTATGGTATAATAAAGGCAGATTTTTATAATTGTACATTGAATGAATTTTTGAAAGATGAAAAAAGAAAGAAAGAAAAACCACAAGTCCAATGAGCTATGGTGATAACCAGTTGACAAAAAGGATTTCTTTATAAAAAAATAAAAATGCCTGTGAAATATGAAAATATAATGATCAAATAGAAAAAAAATCCTATTAAATTGCCTTTATGAACAAATATACAAAGAATGTATGGGCTACCTAAAATTCATAAACTCAACGTGCCCATGAGACTGATATTAGATATGTTTTACTCAGCGTATCATGAAATAGCAAGATGCCTGGCAGACATACTTAAACCACTGCAGCTAAAAGTGTCTAAGTATAGTTTGAAGGACACATTTCAGATTGTAGACAAAGTAAGAGATAAGAAGATCAATTATGAAACAATGATCTTTATGGATGTCACTTCCCTATGTTCACCAATGTCCCTTTATTACAGACTACTGACCTAATCTGTGAATTCCTTATAGAAAATGATATAGACGTATGTATACCACCTCAAACACTGCGAGAAGTGCTACTCCGTTGTACGATGAATGTGCAGTTTTAGTTTAACAACGAATTGTACGGTCAAGTGGAGGGCGTAGCAATGAGCCCCCCTCTAGATCCTTTCTTAGCCGATATATTTATGGCCAAATTAGATAACCGTCTACTCAAAAATGTAATCAACGAACTTTCTTTCTACTGTAGATGTATGAACGATACTTTTATCTCGCTTAATAGTAAAATCGATGCCGAGCTCCTTCTCCAAAAGTTCATTATGGCTCACCCATAAATTATGTAATTGTCCTTGTGTACATTACTTATTACCTTTCAGTCCAAATTCTTCCAAAAAGCTTCAAACAAAATATTATTATTTACGATACAATCAACAGGATTAATCAGTATTTAGTACTTAGATCGATAGATTAGTATGTGTGTGTGCCGAACACAAGTATGCACTTGTAATTTTATTCCATTTAGAAAGTGTCCCTATTAAAATGATAGAAGGAGATACGCAGTTCATGTTGGTATTTCGTTTTTAGTATTGTTGATGTGTTTTTCTCTTTCTTTTATGAGTTGGATGGTTCATTTACGAAACTGTCATGGCCTTTTTCCTGAACTAAATGTAGAACTAATCAATGATCTTTATAAAGAAAAAGAAAGCATTCATAAGAAAACAATTTTCCTATCTAGTTAAATAAGAGGGATGCATACCTATAGAAATAAGTAGATCAACACATTAAAACAGACAGAGCTGTGAGTCTTTATTATAATATAATTTTCTTAAACTATTCAGTGACACATAGGGCAGCTGACACCAATATCACTTATCAAATGAAATTTCTCATCTCATAGAGTATCAGGTATCTAAAAAATTATAAAACTGTAAAATAATGTTGTTTTTTATATGATTTAACGTTAAGAATGAGGATAACATTAATTCAGTAATGAATTATCCTGACCGGTGATATAGTGGACAAGATTTGTAGTTCAGCTAGATGTTTCAAAGGCTATTGAGTTCTGTAGGTTGAATCAATTAACTCCAGATGTGGAGTAAGTGCCGAAGATATTGCCTGGAAAGACGGTGAAAGTTGCATATAATTGAGTTATTCAGTCACCAGAACAACCTTGATCCTCATAATATGTTGGTGGGGAGTTGTATGACGCTGTTTTCCAATTATGCATTGGTGTTGAGACAGAATTCCTTCAAGCCAATAAGATGTGAACAACTGCAAATAGAATATGTGTCCTACTCATGTAATTAACTCCAAGGTACCAAACAAAGTTACAACGACGAATAATAATCTCTAGACAAAACATATATATATATATATATATATATATATATATATATATATATGTAAACACAATGACTGAAAACAAACCTCAACTATACAGTAGTTCTACTAGTAAACAGATAAAAATGTTATCAACATAAATCTATGAAAATTATTTTTAAGAAATCTTTAAGAGACAATATTCATTTTAACAACAATTGATGCTAAAGACAAGGTGTAAGGGAGTAAAACGTATAAAGATACAGAGTGATAATAACAATGGTAACATTAATAACAAGCATACCTTGCAGTTCTTGGCTAAACTGTAAATCCTCCAGTTTAGACTGATCCGAAACAAGTGCTTCAATAATACAAACTGTAAAGTTCACAAAGAGAAATATTAAAAAAGTTGGTAAAGAGCATTTTGCAAAAGAAATAGTTGAATATATATCAGCTAGTTTTGTTTCCATCGATTCATTTTCATTGCAGTGAAATGCTCAGTATCTGTTTACATGTTGGCACCTAGTACGGCTACTTCAACGATGACCAAAGAATAACATGATATTTTGTGGCGGACTAGCAGCTAGCAGTGTTGTCCCAGACGCAACTCACGTAGATTGGATGAAAAATTATGCCCTTTACTTGAGTTTCTTGTAATATTACCCCAAATAACAACGACAGAACAGATGAAATAGAATCGAAAGGAAGTAATTGATTACCGGTTGTTCGCTGACAAACCCCCTAAACTATTTCACTAGTGTACCGCGTGAAGGTTATAACTGATTTAAGTTGGAACAGACTTAATCGGTACATATTTTTCATGTACCAGGATATACTAACAGCCACACTTCTTGTGTTATTGCTGATCATAATGGCTAGTTGTCCAGGTCAGATAGGGTTGAGCGAGACTCAAACTGAAGAACCATTAATGACTGCAAATCGAGTGTTTAAGCTAAAGATTCACATCTCCGAAACCATGATTGATTGACTGGGAAGAGATAGTAAAACATTATATGCAAAGGTCTTTCAGACAAACTTATCAAAACAAACCAATTATACACTTTCAGCGTACGATTACATGCACCAGAATGAGAAAAAGGGGGATACGAGGAAAAGCAAAGAAACAGGTGGGTGACAAAAGACAAGCAATGATTAAGAATTAACTAGGAAAAACATCAGCGTAGTCAAAAAACAACTTGACCTAATAATATATAGTGAAAGCATACAGAGGTCTTCTGATAAAACAGAGAAACACATGAAGAGAATTACCAAAAATGAATCATTTAATGGAAAAATTTTAGTAAAAACGAAATTTTCACTCTATCACCAATCAACCATTCTACCGGTATTACTACTAGTTTCTATCATTCAACTAACTACCAGTCATCCTACCTAATATGGCATAAACCCTTAATCTCTTCCCTTCCCCTCCACCTCAACTAGCCTCCTTCCCCCTAAGTGCAATCCAACCCACTTCAGAATATTCAACTACCTTATTGCTCCTACCTATCTTATTCAAACATCAAAAGTTGTTCAAAATAAATAATATATTAAATAACCTTATTTAAATCAAATAGGAATAACAGAAATTTTTAAAAAAATAACATCATAAAATCACCAGAAGTGATAAGGGCAAAAACAAGAAGAATATCCTCATTCTAAATTTCCTCATGAACAACTTACAAGTCAGCATATCATAGCCTAAACTGCTCACATACTTCAAGGCTTCAACGACTGGATTAATAAGATTGGTGAATAATTGCACTGTGTGCAAGACCTGAAGTAAAAATTTAAAAAAAAATACAAGTAAACCATATGTATTATTGATATAAGTATAAAATTTGGGCACTGTGGTAGAGTATAACTCCACTATGGTTGAGATTTTACTTAGATAAATCACAGTGTTGTACAGTAATATTAACTGATGACGTTTCAAGCACAAACTATTACTCACAATCATATCAAGTGAATCACACAACTTTTTACCTTCATTTACATACATGAGTAAAAGTTGATTAGACATTTGAACAAAAATCAATACAAGATAATGTACATTCGGAAATAATATTAGTGCTATCAATCAAATACAACCAAATGGGAAATAAACCAATACACGAAGAGAAAATATATGAGCAATTTAATGAAGTGTGCCAACTTGAGCTGCTGCACATTTTGAGCAAAATTCATTTCAGTCCACTTACTTTTTTTCACAATAAATAATGTTAAGATATGACTTATTGGCTGAAGTAATCAACACTCAGTCGATAGATCATGTGCCAATCCTGTTTCACTTACTTCAATGTGAGCAGTTGGGCAGTTATTCACCATCCCTAACATAACAACAGCGTGACGCGCTGTCTGCTACATGAAATATTTTTTACAGGCAACTCACCTGAATGCAACTAACTGAATATAACTGATATAAATTAAATAAATCAACGGCAGTAAAACAAATCCCAATGTTTGAAAGAGAACGCTAAAAGTTTGAGAAAAAGCTCAAGTTTTAAACGTACGAATTCGTACAAAAGTGCCACTGTGCAACCGATAGCTGATAGCATTAAGTAGCTGTGGGGCTTGTGTGTAGCGAAGACCCAACAAGCTACACAGGCTCGAACAAGTACCCCTGCAGGTGCTACCATAGCAAAAAAGACTGTTTGGATATCAGTTAGACTAATAGGAAGTACAATCATAGTTGATGTTGGGTGTCTGAAGAAGTCGTACTGTTAGTGAAAAAAGTTCCCCTCGGGCGACCAGTAAGTCAGATATACTGAAGCTGCCCTATGGGGAAGGGTTTAGAAAACATCCACCTTCAAAAATGTACCTTCCAACTTATTTTCAGAAAGTGTGTAGTCGGTGCTAAGATATTTATACGAACACAAGTTAGTTCAAAAACCAGCTGGAACAGACCATGTATAATTGGCCTGAAACAGTTATCTCCTGATAATCACAGTTACGTGACACCAATGCTTTTTCTATTTGAGGTACTTCCAGATGAAATCAACTTCCACAAAATGGGCAGCTGGGAGGTAATAACCACTCATGTACACCCATATATACACAGAGCTTTCCTGGGAAATAGCCAGTGATGACCATGATGTTAATTAAGAGTTAATAAGGTGAGTGTAATATAATGTGCTAGGTGACATGAAATAGTTTTTTAACACTCTACCTTAGATAAATTTCACATCATTTTGTAGAACTAGTCCGTATAAACTCCTACGGAAAAGTGAAGTGATAGATATCTGAAGTCACTGACTAGTAGCGTTATTAAGATGTACAGATATGTATAAGCTAGCTGAGTAGGAAACTTGATATTCTTTGGGACTTTTGGTGACAAAGTTTAAAATCTTTCACAACAGAGTAGTTGTATTCACTCCACATATTCTGTTAGATTATCAATAACTTCACTGGTCTTTACTAAATCTTTCCTACCTTATTTATCGATCCTTGTGTGTGTGTGTGTGTGTTATTTTGGAACCCAACAACTTGAATTGAATGTACTTTTGTGACAGATATTGTGTTGTTATGTCCGTCTGTTTGTATAGGAGGTTTTAAATAACGTATGGTCGAAAGTTAAGTAATTAGACACACACAGACCTTTTCACGTACTATGTGTACTAAGTATCCAAATGCCTAGTACGAACATAATACTTAGAATCTTCAAACAGAAACCTATTGTTGGAAAGATAGACAGTTGAACCAACGAACCAAAACTCCGATCAACTGCTCGAAAGTACTTCAAGCTAACCAAATACTCTATCTGACAGTATAAAGTAAACCTAACAAATCAACTTATCCCATTTATACATAAACTATGCATATAAATATCTAGACCAGAGATAGATGTTGCACAGAGGGAAACACTTTTGATTTTCTATACACGTTGGGATTATTTTAAGTAATTTTATAAACTATGAATAGTTTACAAAACACAAAAACGACCTATTCACAAGTCCTTGTGAAACAATTTCAGTCCTGCAATTGTTAACAATAAAAGTATAGACCACCATGAAAAGAAAGAAATACTACAATTAGAAATACTCCTCATAAATAATTAGTTGTACATTTTAAGTTGGAAGAATTGAATGACCATAATAGAAAAAGAGATCATATTTCATAAATTTGATACTCTAAAGTGATAATATTTCACATAATTTGAAGTATTATAGCCAGAAGCGGAAAAAACAAGACCCTGTGATCATGCGCAATATATATATATATATATATATATATATATGCAGTCGGAATAATACTGTTATTTCACATTACCAAAACAATATTCAGTGGGACTGTTGTCCATATAAACAAAAGACAGAAAAATATGGAAGAAGGGATACAGGAAGGAAAGTGCGAAGACGGCAAGAAATAATATCTTCTGTAATATACCGAGACAAAATAATATAAACAACAATAACTTTAAAAAGAAGTTCAGTTCAGAACCAGCGTACAAGATGATTCTAATACTGGAGGAAGCTAAACAATTATATATGTCCAAACCAAGTTCACTTTTATAATGAGTTAAACAATAAGTTTAATAAAGACCAATTAAAAGCGATTAATATAGTTACGCTGTGGAGATAAAGCATAGAAGCCACTAATCGAGAACCTTCACAAAATGATTTAGTGGCAACCACCAATCACCTTAATCACCAAGATTACTGTGTGGAGTTATTCATTTAATTGAGAGTTAAACTTAACTTTCCTATACCATTTCTGATATGTATCCATATATATATATATATATATATATATATATATATATATATGGCAGTCACTCTTTCTGTTGCTCTCTTAGTCTGTGACCATTTAACTTTGATGAACCTGTCTCCTTTAACAATGTATATTCCCCTTATATTATATATAATATGTGGGTTTGTTGACAGTCTGATATATTTTGCTATGTATATATGGATCGATACTCCATTATAATTAGCCAATCATGTTAAGACTGTCTATTGATTTGTTCACACACTTGGCATTGTGGCGCGTGGCACTTTTTAAAGTCTTGTCCATACAAAAATCATCGTTGCAGCAAGTGCAAAATCATTGGTCATAAAGATGGTTTTTGTCAGCCACGCAAACTCAGATATCATAATCCAGCGAAAGCTCGACAAACTGTTGGTCCTAAATCCCCAAAAAAGTCAATGAGTCTAGTCGCAACCTGTCAAGTCACAACACCAGGTATGCGGAAATATATTGACCTTCAGATGAATGGTCATGATACACGTCTGCAGCTGGATACCGCCTCTGATATTACTGTTATATCAGAGAAACTTTGGAATGATATTGGCAGACCACCTATCACAAATACTTCCCAGACTCTTGTCAGCGCCTGTGGTGGGCGCCTCAAACTAATTGGCGAACTCGAATGTTCTGTTTCCTTCCGCAATATCAAATTCAGAGGAATTTGCTACGTCACCAAGAGTGATTTAAATCTTTTGGGATCTGATTGGTTCGATCGTTTGCATCTGGCTGATGTCCCACTAAATTCGCTATGCAATGCAGTCAAAAAGCATAAAATGTCAGACAATTCCGGACGAAGCCGAAGCCGCGAACCCAACAGGCAGACGAAACGACAAACGTCAACAACAAGCTCAAAGGTTCCAGATAAACCCCCAGGAAAACATCCTACTAATCATCAATCTTCTCAAAAGGGGAGGTGATATGTATCCATATATATATATATGGCAGTCTCTCTTTCTGTTGCTCTCTTAGTCTGTGACCATTTCACTTTGATGAACCTGTCTCCTTTAACAATGTATATTCCCCTTATATTATATATAATATGTGGGTTTGTTGACAGTCTGATATATTTTGCTATGTATATATGGATCGATAATCCATTATAATTAGCCAATCATGTTAAGACTGTCTATTGATTTGTTCACACACTTGTTCGGACATTTATATATATATATATATTTGCTCTCACACTCTTGTGTGATATTGATTCTCCTTGTGTTTGGAAAATAGAAGTATCATCGCAAACCTAGTGGTCTTCTGATTTCCGTCTTTCTTGCGTCAGGACTATTAAATTCTCGACCAGTACATAACAATAATTTGGCAACGAGTACATAACAATTTCTTTATGAGAAATTGGGAGATTTTCTTAAGATGCATAATGGAGAATTCTCTCCTGTATAAATAAAACTTTTTATGAACTTTAAAACAGAATTGCTTAGTAAAATAGACAATTGGAATATCACGTCGCCCCGACTGGAAGCCGCTTCGGCTTTACGTCATCTTAAGTTTTACACCTTTATACGCTTAAAGCATAAACGTGACTTGTCTCCTTATCGAGAAAAAAGGAAAGGTGAAGAACTGCAACCAACGACAACGATGACAACAACAACTTACATGATCGAATAATAGACCAGGATTACTGTGCGACAGTTTGCCAAGATGTCTACCCATTGGTTTAACATTCTCTTTGCTTAATCGCCTGAAATTTTTGAATAAAAAATAAAAACAGTGGTAGATATTGGAATACATAAAATATTATTCTCTGGAGAGTAAAAGAATAACAACAGCGAATACTTCGCGCTGGGGATATACTTTTCGTGTATTTAAATGGCACAACATAAAAGGAGACATCACTTTACAGATGCCTACATTTAAGTGGACGGCGATGGTGGGCGAAGAATAGTTCGAGAAATATAAAACATCTAACCTTTTTAAAAGACATACGATAAAATAGAATTGAGGTAGAAAATAAGTGTGTAATGGTGCGAACCATACTGTGATATGCTATTTAGATTCACCAAGATAGATATGTACTATATATATATACACGTCAAATAATGTTTCTTGTTAGCTAGATAGTTGTGATCTAAACATCGGACAGTTGTTTCGCTCGATTGGAAAAGCACTCATCAGTGATATGCAAGCACAGTTGGACTCAATTCAGATAGCCAAGTCAGTCTGAACCACTGGGATTCAGATTCGCTAATTGTGCGAACGGGTTGTACATTAGTCGTTTCTAAAATAAACAGTTCGAGGTGAAGACTCAATACAGTTTTTTTTGATAACACAAAATATTCACATCACCATATATTACCTGATTGATAGATACTATAATTGGCAACAAGAATGCCAGTGAAATATCTAGATGGTACATACCAGAGATGAGATTGAGTAGTTAGACAACACTTATATCAACTGAAAACAGTTCAGTAAAAAGACTACTATTTCAATGAAAACAAACAACGGATTCATTTATGGCGCTAGAAAAATAATTTCAACTTATTATAACCTGTAGTGATCAAACCAAAAGTTGGAATCAGACCATGAAAACTTCGAGCCACGTGGGGAGGTGTAGACTTCCTGGTTAAGATCCTTGTAATGCTAAGAACTAATAGATGAAGATAATTGGTGATATGGCTTGCAATTATTCCTGATAACTCATATGTATTCAATCTTTGTAATTTCTTATATCCGCTAAACTGTCTTTTCCCATATCACTATTCTTTCTCCCTTACATTTCTGCTTATTATTGTTCTCCTGAAACTTATTTTTCTCTCTTTTGTCCTCCCTTTGTGTACTACATACAGTGTGGCGACATGAAGTGCTGTACTTCTGTGCAAAGTTCCGTGTTGAAACACGTCAATCAGTAGTTTTCAATTTTATGATTGGATTGGACTATTAACTCCCAATAGACTAAGATGAACATTTGAACTTGTCTGCTTAGCGCTGATATTAAAAGCAACAGTATAGCTAGTGAACTTCGAATATAAATTCAATCTGGTAACAATTTGTCCGCTAGTCTGAGTCAAATTTTCTGGCTAATGAACAAATATTCAAACTTCTCCAAAAGTTAAACAGTAGAAACTCATAACGTGTTCCGATCAACGATTTTGCTATCCAGAACCATAAATCTCTCTATTCACCCTGTTCCTCTGATTCCTGAAACTAACACAAAATAGTCAGTAGTTCAACGGGAGATGACTGGCTAAAGACGCAGTTTTTCTGGCGTGTGATTAGTGGCTGACACACTCTTAAACCTCACCTAACTAATTGCGAACCCGAAAAAGAAAGAAGGTTGAACTTGAGCCTAGCAATCCTATTTGGTAAAAGCAAAACAAGCATATTGAGAATACAATGCTCCAAGTTTGAAGCCTTATGTTCCACTAAGAACGCACAGGAATGAGAAAATAACTCAATAGTTATAACATTTATAGTACTTCGATAATGACAAGAATACAGTAGTAATATTTAACTCTCATTTTATAATAGCCCCGATTTTCTAAGAGAAAATGAGATATTCTAACAAAATATGCATAACTACTTTTTTCTGAAAAAAGAACTGCTTACTTCATAATAGCTTTGGCATAGCATAAAACCTGAGCACGTCTACGTATAAGGCTTGGCTCAGTTTGCGCACTAAAATGCTTCCATTGTCCATATAATCGATATCTTTACAAAAACAAAACAAGAAGTAAAAACAACACATTTGTATGTACGTGATGTACAAATAGATGAAAACTAGTATAAAGAGGAAATTATGTGCCATCAGGGAAGAATGGCAAAACAAGAGGCTAACAACTCCGTGAAAAACCTAACACCCGTAAAAGACATCCACTGACGAACAAAATATGCTTAACACAGTATATATGATATTTATTTACTATTTTCATCATAATGTCCACTGCATATTTTCTCCCCCGATAAACATTAGAGTTACCCTCATTAGTCGCTTTATGCACGCATATAATATTAGACTGTGATATTGATTTTCTGTTAAATTAAAAACAAAGTCTGCAAAACACCACTAGATTGACTGAATTTTCAATAAAGATCTACCCTCATACAAAATGTAACACACCACATAACACATGAAAGCAGAGGGAAAAAAAATTCAAAAACAACCATAATTAGCGAAAATGTAAATGAGGGAGTATAGGTGCAAAGGGGAAATATTAGGACTTAATGAATTTAAGTAATTACTAAGAGTGAATGCATCTTCACCACTGAGAAAGATTTTGAGCTAAATCACCAACATTCTCAAGCCATAGGGTTTTTACCGTCTTCAGGACTCTAGTCAGGCAGTTTACACCTGTGTGACTTAAACCAACAGTCAAAGAGTTCATGGATTGATTGAAAGTCTTGATTGAACCAATTCTAACTCTTTTCCAGCTCAATCCTATTTCAGCTAACACTGCTCGATGAGGAAAGCGACACACACCATAGATGTGATAGATATCTACTAACTTCAAGTGTTAATCATTTTAGCATATAGCAATGATACAACGAACATTACTAGTCTACATAACGGTTCCTGGAAGTCCTATAGTACTAGCGAGGTTGAGTGCTTATCCATCGAACCTAAAGTGATTACTGTGCTAGTGTGAGTGGCTTCCATTACGGCATGAGGTGAATTTGTACTGTCGAATACTAGCTAAATATTTACTTCGGATAACCAACTTCATTATCTCCGTATTCTGCGGAGGGCGGATTGAGAAAAAATGATCATCGTACAAGTCTAACAGCTTAGATGTACATGTCTGCTCTTTCCTGCACAGTGAACAACAAATCAAGATATTAGAAAAGCAGAGATCAGAAAGTTACGCTGCACAGACGGTCATTTTCACCAACGGTACAATTTACACTATCGCTATGTCATGTACCACAATGAACAATGGAAATCATCCAGTATTCTCCTAGATTTAATATTTGGTGATGAATATCTCCTTCACAGGCTGTGATATGTCAAGCATCTAATGAATTAATTAATCACGATTTGCCCTCAGGCATATTATACATTAGCGTTTGTTTTAAACTAATAGAAAGTGTTTTCAAAATATATGCCATACAAAAACATTAGGGAATATATTTTCAATCATGACTCGAAATCTAAAATTGACACTGTTCATTCACAGAACAACCAAAAGAGACGTAACAAACTTTAGTTCCTTTCTGCAGTTTCATTTCCAGTGGATACCCCCACTCCCAATTAAACTTATATTGTGTTGACTATAAATACATTAGTATGTCACTCAGTTGTCTATTCGCATTTTATCTTATGTTCAGAATTTCTGTACATTTTATATACATTAGATTGACAATATTGCCTAGCGAACTGCCATTCCATTCTGATCTAATTTTCATTTGCTTTTGTTGACAATTTGTAGTCTAACGTTTATGGATTTATAACTGTAAAGTCTGAGGAAGAAGATATCGAAAACAATTGTTCGCTCAAAACCATTTTGTTCTAGTGAATAACTCGAATCCTCTCAAAAGAAAAATGTTAACGACAGCTAAAACCAACTAGTAGGAAAAACATGTACGGTGTTATGGTTGAAGTCAATACGAAAATCAAGGTTGAATCACTACGGATTTAAACTAGTGGTTTAAACAATGCTAAATCAAATCGCTTATATACAAACTTCGTCATATAAAATGACACGAGAGGGGAGTGGGATGAGGTAAACCTACCTATGTTCATACGGCATAAATCGTAGCATTTGCCATATCTCTTCAGCTAGACAACAATTTGCATCGACCAGACTTAACGATGGAAGGAGAACTTCATCTAACAAATTGAAAAATCCTTGATAAACAATTCCAATTTTTTCTGATTGAGAATTATGCTGTATTGAAAATACAATGGTAATCATAATATAATAGTCTCGAATTAAGTAGTGAAAATAATAATATTCCAAATCCCCATAAACAATGCACAGAGACGATAATTTCAAACTGCTAGGGGAAAATAAGGTGACTTTATAAGGCGGAAATATCTAAATTAGTGAATTATAGTTCAAGAAGTGACAAAATACTTCGATGAGTATGGAACAAATGAATGTTCACTATGAGTTGTAAACCTTCATCGACCGTCATGATTGGAGCTACCTTATGCATATGCTTTCGTACCATCTGATTCAAGATGTAGTGTTACTGGACAGCGTTTAGACTAATACATGAAGTGATTGACAGCTGATTCGATCTATTAAGATCGCTATTACTATCGTCAGTGTTATAACAAAAACATATGATAGACGAAAACAAATAATATGCTTCGGATTGCGTCATCTCTTTCATCGCAGGGAATTCTATGACCTCTAACTGAACAACTTTCATTTTAATACCTTCTTTTATATTACTCTTGATTTGATGTGCAGACATGTACGGTAACTCCAGAAGTAATATTACAATGCTCATAATTTATCTGCCGCTCAAATCAGTGTATAGGCGTCACAGTTTCTCATCCCCCTACCGCCGACCTACCTTGTATCCAAACAAAATACTGACAAACAGAAAATCCGATATATAACATACAATAAAGAATTATGTCACCTGAAGGAAACAAACTTCCTGCATTGACAAATGCTTTATGTTACCACCAGTGGTCTTAAACCACTACCCTTAAACCAGTAGACAGCAATCTGCACAACTCCATTTTGCTTAGAACAACAGTTATGAAATACCGGGAAGTTTCTGTGCTTTAAATGCTTCACCTTCTGTACCTACAATTTGCTATAATTTTCTGTCAGAAATCCCTATGAACCTCATTCCTAATGAAATCTATAAAACACCAATTACTACCATTCCCTTCAGATCACTAAAGGAACAGGGCTTCAGCAATACACCTCGACTTCACTCTATTCTCAACAGTCTTTTTTAGCTGGTTACACATTTGCCCATTAGCATTGATTTCCTCTTCATATGGTCTTCTCCAGTCACACTCAAACTCTAATTCAGATTTCATGAGACACGGATACATATTTCGCATAATTTTAAAACCTATCCAACAGAATTCATGCAAATTATGAAAGTCGTCATGCTTACAGCTGTTGGTGGTCTGAGGAAAGCATTACTATAATTCACAGTTAGTTGATAAATAAAAAGTCAAACCCCGTCAGTCAGAAAACTGAATACACAAGTGCAAATCATCACTACCTTTAAGTGGTGTTAAAGTAGATTCTACAAAATGAACATTACCTGTTCTGAGAGATAAATATGCCCAAGACGACAAAATTTCACCATCAATACTAAATCGTAGGACATATGTGGGCCTAAATAAACTGCAATCGGTATCACATATTTAGCTAGTCCAATGAAATCATGAACTTGTGATAAAAGTTTATTATTAGAACTGGTATTATTGGTCTCAGGACTCAATTCTTCATCCATTTCACAGTCAGCTGATTTTTCATCAATCTTATTAGGTGTAGTAGACGTATTCACTGCTTTAAAAGATTCAGTTGTCGACCGTGAACGATTTCTCTGTAAACATGCAGGTAACGGACAGACTCTATAATTCAAGAAAGACAACACAAAAGAATAACATTGAGTTATTCATACATGATCATTAATATGTAAAAGTCAGTAGTCAACCGCATGCACATTTCATGCAGTCAACAAACATCAACAAGGCATTTAGTGCTTGAATTTAGGAGATTAAGACCGATTTACTATGCCACCAACTTATAACTAAGTGATATCGACTAGGGAGTAACTGATGTCATGTGTCCAGTCTTTAATGGTTTTAAGTAAATTCCACCAGTCATTTTTGTAATGTAGTCATGCAACCAGGTGACAGATTAATGTCTATCTGAAATTTCCAGTGTAGAGGGGAAAAACCAAAAACAAACAAACAACGACAAAGGAACAAGACAAGTCAAATTCGCACTAAAACCACATTGAGTTTTGCGGTTAGTAGGAATGAGATCATCATCCTAAACTGAAATGCTATTTTCGTTAGCTAGCAGTGGAACAGATGCTGAATGAACTAAATCACATGGATGATGATCAAAAATGCGGGCAGTCTTCTATGCAAGAAGAATGATCTATTGTAATTAAATCATGTCAGTTTACTGAAAATCCTAACATATGTCAACTGAGGTGTATTCTTTATCAATGAAAGTAAGTAAGCCATTTGCATACACCAAAAGCAAATTAATCAATTTTGTTTTTCCTGTTGGTTGAATGGACTTATGTTGATTATCCAGTTGAAGGGTCCAAATAAGACATAATAAGCAACTTAGATTCCACCACTAGTTCACCATTCACCAAGTAAAATAATCGAAAAATCAGAAAGCAAAACTCAGGACTCCTTACTTATCGTATAAAGGTTCAATTAAACAATGCAATAAACTGCATATATCCTTTGTTAAAGGCTTATAACTAGATGCCCAGTAGCCAGGTAAACGATCCAGTAGGCGTTGAGCATTCGTCCAATCACCTAGTCGTATCAAAGCAGAGCATAACTCCAATTTTTGATTATTTTCATACTGTGTAGCGGAAGTAGAAAGTTAAAAAAAAAACATTACAAGACTAACAAGGGTATAGCGCATACGTCTAAATAACAAGGAACACATTGTATATATTGAAAATCATATACATAATAAATTCAGTAATACATAATAAACTAATGTGGGATTGTAGGCATATACATAGAACCGAACACACCAACAAAGAACCACAGAAATAAGTCAATTCAAATGTTCCAAACACTACAGAAAAGAGATAGACAGGCATAAGAAGAAATTAGAAGAAAAACTCTCGAAGTACGACTAATGCAATTGTTCAAATCGTTGTAGTAGTTTTATTCGGCCCTTTGGGAACAACCTCATTCTTCGTTTGTCAATGAGTCATCTTTGACGTCATGTCTGAAGAAAACAGCCACTGTCAACGGACAACTAAACATTCACAATCATAGCAAAAACATTATCCTTATTATTAGTTGATAAATGCATCCTGAGTGGAACGTAAGGCCTTGGCAGCATATCTCCATCCTACTCAGCTAGTTGTCGTAGCCGGTTGTATGCCTGGAAAAGAAGGAGGGCTGGGTGTGGAAATATCAACTCCAGTGAGTAAAATAGAACCCCCTCCCCCACACCGCCATTGTAACAGAAACTCAAGAGCACAGAAAGAAACGAGTTGATTCTTCGTCGAAATCGAGATGAATTTTTAATTCTAGGACGTATGAGGCCAGCTGGTGAAAACCTTTGGGAAGCCGATCGATAGATATTTTTTTCGAAAAGTAACCATGAATACATGAAATGTCCACGCCATGTTTGAAGCTGACAAGACTGTTGAGATTGCAGTATAAATTAGAAGATATGGTGAAGATCTGTTGAGACACTAGTCATTAAATTGGTATTTGAAATTTTACCAATGATAAAAACTTATTACATTTACGTATGTGTTTCAGCGTGCGAACACACATGAAGTCATATAATAATACTGAAATAAAGGGCAACAGGGATTCATGTATTTTCTTTAAAAAAAAACTCACTAAACAATCTTGATCTCCACTAGTATCCACATTATCACCAACTTCACGTGGATTTGTCATGTTCCCATCCATATTATCATCGACTGACATTAATTCATCTGGAGCGCGTGAATTCAAGTTGTTTGTAGCTGCAGACCCAGTCCAATTGTTCACTAATCCCGGATTACCACCACCGCCATTCCCACTACCGAGTTGATTGTCTTGACTCAATAAACCTAAACACAAAATGATTTCTTTTTACATGGAATTGTTCCGTTAATTACCATCAACGCGTATTAAGTCATTATTGATAGCAGTATTTAACGAAGTGTTTATCGCAGATGTCGCTGAATACGTAAGGCTTGGTGGAGGTTGTGGTCGATATGATTTAGCTAAAGTTATCTGTCGATTGTATGATTGTTGTATATCAGTATCGGATGGAGTTAACTAGAACGAAACAAAAAGATAGGAATGAAATTAAAAAGAAAGTTGAAAATGTGCACTGTCAAATTTATGGTAATATTGTCAATAGTGATTAAAATACAAAAAAATGCACGTATGGATACCTCCTCTAGTAATGACAAGTGAATTAAAGGTGTCATTACAGTGTCACCAGAGAACAAAGAGTGATAATTATAATGTTTACAAGAGAGATATACTAGTTGGTGGACTACATGGGAAACATGAAGAAAAATCACATTGACAACGTATCATAGAGATTTTAACTATTCAAATTGAGGTAGAAGAGAATAAAGCAGCTCTCCATTTATACACATTATATTACACAAAAAGAAGCATATCATATAAATTTAATTTCGGTGGCTAGAATATATAATGTGTATTTCGAGTAAACTGCTATACCTTAGTCGTCATGTTGAGCAGACCAAGAGACAGTACGAAGTCAAGGTGTTTTTGAAAGTTAGTCTGATTGAACTGTGTAGGTAACCTCTAATTAAAAATCCAGAGAATTATCTGTTTTCTTTTTTGACATATTTATACATTGGTTAATTGTAATATCATTGTATATTTCTTTCACATTAGTTTGTTTATTAGATGTATCACACAGTGAAACAGTATTATTTACTGGATGACGTTCCGAACACTATTTATTGTTTATAATCATATTATATCTATATTTCTGTCTACTTTTTCTTCATGGCGTGACAACTTCAGCTGCTGTGTGCTGATATATCTACCTATTTAGCTGATTTACACGAAATAATAACACGAGGATAAGCATTCTGTAGAACTCTCAGTGTTGCTGTGATAAGATGATGATGAAACCAACCATTACGTATTCTAACAAGTGAGCACTGAGTCAGTGATTAGAAAATCGAAATTTTTAACCAGTTTTACATGGAGTCACTACATGAACAACTACACACTACATTTTCGATAGTTTTCATACAATCAGTATAATTTATATCTTAGAACACAAAACAATGTGACTGTGTGAAAAGTGGTAATGAATGAGCTTAAATGATTTTCAAAGATTAAAAATTTTCACCAGCAGGCTAGATGCTGAGTAACTTTTAAAAATTATCAATTAGCAGGTCGGGTGTGAGGACAAATACTCGCCGAAGACATTGGCTAGCGGTCGCGCTATGTCGTGAATTGGCAGAAGTTAGAATTCAAGGACCATTGGATCGGGTCCCAGTGGCTTAATTGTATACAAGCTCGCCTTGTAACCGGAAGGTCCTGGATTCGAATCCCGGTGGGTGCGTACTGATGAAGAGTCCCAAACTAGGACGAAACAGCTGTCCAGTACTCCCAGGTTTTCCAATGGTTCTCTAACTAATGTCAGCTCATGATGAAATCGTGAAACCAATCAAATCCCTACAAACCAACACTTAAATACAAAAAATGTTGGGCATATACCACTTATTGATTTTAGTAGATAAGTATTACTATCACACCTAAACACTGGACGATAGTTTCACCTATTTGAAACCGAACCATCCATCAGCGATGTAGCCGGACACACAACGCTCACTACTCTCAAGGCAGACGAATCAGTACATACCACCACACGAATAGTGATGATAAATAGTAGGATACAACATAAGACTAGACAATAAATGAAGAATGAATAAGTCTGTGATGAGCACAGCATCATTTATTAGTGACACTTATACACACATGAATAAACCACTCTTAAATTTCAGTAGTTTTTGGTTAATAAAACAGATTTTTCTATTTATTTGTTTACTACTTAATAAATAATAATAATAGTACATAGACGCATAAAATATTACCGGAGAATATTAGATTTAAGAGAATGGCAATATTATGGTAAGGAACAGATCAGCCTGCTTCTTCTACTTTATTATATTATTAACAAGAAAACTTTTTTCAGAAAAAGAACAATCAATTTATTCACGTTAAGAAAAAACACCAACTTCCAACGCCCTTTTTGTGTAGAATAGAGATATTCTACGAAAATGAGAGGAATACCAGAATCACCGTATGTGTAGTAGCAATAATAATAATAATGAGAATAACAACAACAACAACCAGGGGAAGAGAAATTGAACAGATCATCAATGTTAAACAGATCTTTTAAAACAGGAAAAAGATTAGTAATAATGATAGTAGTAATAATAACAATAACAAGAAGGAGAAGGCTACATAAAGTGAAATTATAATCATTCTTATTCAGTTATTGGGGCTCAACCAACTTCTGCATATAGCATGATTGACATGATTGATTAGAGAAGAATACAGAAAAAGATTAATTCGTATAATTATCAACGTTGTTGTTATTATAATTCATCTGTCCTACTGATAATTGATCATTAAAAGATATTGTCATATTTAAGCCACTTTCTTCCACTAATACCTTCAGCAAAAGGTAATATTCACCTCTCTTATAACAGAAGCATCTACAACAACTTCAGATTTCTATATCAGATGGATTTCACTATTTATGATGATCCATCGGGACTGGTTTACACCATCATAGGTAATCTGTTATATACAGATGATTGATCATTACAGAAAAGGACTGTCATACTTTAAGCCACCTTCATTAATGTCATCTTTTTTACAACACCAGATTCTACAATATCTGGAGATACTCTAACAGATGTGCTTCGCTATAAAGGATGATTGTGCAATAGGACTGATTTTTCATCAACTCTATTGTTTTTAAGGTCAATGGGTGAGTTGATCAAAAGAAATTGATCAGTTTTACTTTTCTGGGAGCCTGCAGGAATAATTGATTGATCATCAGCAATTCATTCGGCTTAGCACTGAACAATATTTTGTACTGACAAGATGATAACTGAATGGTGGCAAAAATGACTCAGCATTATATTGGCACCCCTAAATAATTTTAAAGCGGTAACATGGCCTACATGAAGGTGGAATACATGAGAAGACTACACATACTTTCACTACAGGTGCAGTCACTAGCATAAATTTGAGAATATGATGACTCCAGATGTCAAGTGAAATGATGCAATCATTAAACTCATTAGATTTAAGTGGTTTGGATATGTTTTATGAGTCCTGAATAACCCATCTTCATAAAGAATAAATACAAGCTTAAATAAGACTAGAATGCCAACAAAAAAGTTGGACGTTGTTACCAAATAACGCAAAATGAATAAATGCGTCAGTATAATTCATGAGATTTTATTAGTAAAAATTCACATGATTTCTTTACAGTTAGAAGTTCCTCCTCCTTGCTTTTTACCTGTATTCCTAAATGACACGTCGGATAACTATTACGAAACTCACTACAAATAAACTAAACGAGATTACTTAACACTTCATTTTTATTATCATGTATAGAATGTAAATACACAATGATTTTGCTTTATCTACAGTGGATGCACATCACCAGGGATAAAGGATTAAATGGATTCTAGCTTCATGATTGGTAATATCAATAAGGAAGTCAACTGGTAACGCCTCCGAATGATATCGACTTCCCAAAAATTTACTTCTATTACTCTAGACCTGTTAATCCCTATTAATAGCGGTAGCTGTCATAAACTGTTTCGAGTCCAAGATCTATTGGGGTGAGGGGTGAGGAGGCGAAGAAAGCATGATATTAGAGGAAAAAGGAAACAACACGTCACACTGTTACATATTTAGAATCTATCAGAATCACTGGTTAAATAATCACAACATGCCAATGTATAGCGAATGGTGATTACTTTATAGAATAAATGAATACGATTGGCTAATTATTTTCTCCCTAAAGTAAATACGAACTGTATGACAATGTACCACCCACAATGATTATGCTTCCTCCTCTCCCCCCCCCCCTCTCACTCATTCCCAGTGTTTCTCGTTGGCTAAAAATTTTTCCCAATTCTTATTCACAGATTCATTTAATGTTTGTATGCGTGCATTTGGTTAAATGCATATACTATATGGATAAAGCATACAACGAATGCGTGTATATGAAAGCGTGCGTGTTTGTGTCAGTTTGATTGAGAGGAAAATGTATTACTATAGGTTAAAGCAATGAACAATAGGTCTTTGAAACGTGAATATGAAAATAAGATGACAAATAGAATGGATACACTTATAAGTCAGTATATAGCTGCTAGAATTATCGTGTTACAAATGTTGATTCCATTCAAACCGTTAATTTAAGGAATTCACACTCATGACTATTACTTTACTTATCATAGTATATTGTAATTAGCTGGAATATTAGTAGTATGCATTTATAGTTGTGGAATATAACAGAATGGAAAATTACGATATGACAACTCCTCCGCCCACACACAACATAGCTGATGGTAACAGAATGATTCATCACAGTGTCAGTCCGTTCGTCATATCATCGTTATCCTCATCTTCATCACCATCATTTTCTTCAGCCTATCCAACAATCGACAGACCAATGCAACAGTCAATGTCAGTAGCACCAAAATGGCAATACATCCTCTTATATATTATACCATTTGGCACATTGTGGGGAAATATATTTGTTTGTTTAGCTGTTTACCTGGAAAGACGATTACGTCATCGTTTCAATTTATTCCTCGTGTCTTTAGCTACTAGTGACTTATTATGCGCATTATTAGTCATGCCAGTATCTGCATGGAATATGATTATGGGTAGGTGAATGGTATTTTTGATCAGTCATGCAATCAATTATTATAATCTTATATATATATATATATATATATCGTCAAATGCTCGGATTATAGCCATATATTGTCATTTTTAACAACACTGAAAGTTCGCAAGAAAACCTGACAACCTTGACATTTCTCCAAGTCTGAAATTCTTGATACTTTCAGCTGACCAGGATAAATTAACTGGCCTTAGGAGAATAGAGGAGAGTAATTATCCTTCAGTTTAGTTAAACATATTCATTTATTAAAAAACAATTTACATACTACATATGGTAACTGGTGTGTTTACTCTTAGTCTCCAACACAAGTGTTATATTCGTAAACACCAAGACCATAATTTAGCTAACAACGTGTATTAAGAAGTAAACACATAACTCAGTAAACGAACATTCCCAGAGAATAATAACCTGGAAATAATTTATTTAAACCATATCTGTGCGTCGGTGGCATAGTGGTTAGGACTCTCGCCGACCATGCAAATGGTCCAGGTTTCAATCCCCTGCCGACGCACACCTGATATCTATGGTCGGCCTGCAAAATTTGGGATACCGATATCCATGCTGAAAATTCCATACTTATACCAAAAATACGGTGTGGAGTCAAGCTGTAATCAAAAATCAAAAATAAAAGTCGTTACGCTACATTTCATTTCTACTTACTAGGGTAAGACGGTTAGTTACAGCTCGGTTATCTGAGAAATTTACTTAGGTTGAAGTGGAACGAAATTCGAAGCATGGACCATCTGACTGAATGTCGACTGCTTAAGCCATTCAGAAACTGCTTTCTAACTAGGAAACCTAAGATTCATGCCACTTCATTCTCGTACTATCTAAATCTGAGCAACTAACTAGTAACACAAGTCTTCATATAGCAAATACACATAAATGACTTCATTAACGTTTCTCCATCGTTTATGTGACGAAAAGACAGTAAAATAGACTGGATTTTTAACGAAGAAATTTACCCATAAATGGATCATTTCAAGTTGCCACACTTCATAAAACACATATATAGGTAGAGAGTAAACAAAACACGCGAAGAAACTGTAATAAACGAAAGTTAAGGTGGGAAAGAATGGGTAAATGGAGAATGAGAATTTGATTGATCTAGGAGTTTATAACGAGTGACTCATCAAACCAACCAACAAAGACTACATAGATTGACCACCTCTAATGACTTTGCCAACCTAATGCTAAGTCGTATGTTACTGCTCGATGAGGAAGGCGAAGATTCGGCATGCGTTTCCTAGTTATCTCAATCGATGCAGCTTGACAACCTCGTCGATTAACTTTCCCTACCATTTATATAACACTCTACACCTAGCCTCAATATTATTACGTGAAAAAAAATTGGTACAAAACAGAGATATAAACAGTTAAAACATTTTTTTTTTAAATTAATAGAATAGTATTAATAAACAAGAATTTTTATTACCCTAAAGTTTTGAAATGTAATTATCAATGAGAGAAGAGTGGAGATTTCCACTTTGAATAAAGATGAAACACTTAGACGAAAATCGATTCGAAAGTAAACGTGAATACACTTTTAAGTGTCAGAAATAAGTGAATAAATAGTAGAAATGAGCTAACTTGAATACAAACCCTCTAAAGGGGATAAATAAATTTTGCAGAATTATACTATGCTTTATCCTCTTCTCTCGCTTTTTATCTAAAAAAGACAAACTTGTCAATCATTTCTCCTATTGAATTGTTTTATTCTCTTTTACTTTTCAAAGAATCCTATGCACTCACTTCAACCCACTCACTCACTCACTCACACATACAAGCTTTTTTGTTGTTGAATCGAAAACAATAATGTAGTAGTAATGATCATGCATGCGTGTATGTGTGTTGAGGCATTCATAAAAACGGACAACAATAGGTTTTCCCAAAACCACCTATTATTTGAAAGTACACATTTTCAAGTACCATTCGATGATATGATCCACAATATTTCGATGCAGTAATGATGATAGTTACTAAACGCTTTGTAAATAAATCTGAACAAATTGATCTAACCAGTGAGGCATCATTTAAAAATAAGCTTCACCGCATAATTTTTGCACTTTGCACAAATGTTGTGAATGGTCTCTTTTTTCCCCCATACTATATTTATAATAAATTGAAACTTCTAAGTTAACTTATGGTAGCCTTTTACTCAATAACAGTACATGCATTTCCATGCATTCAGCAGCTAGCCATACATATTGTGCATGTAAGGCGGCTAATGATGTACTACCTGGCTCTGCCAAAACTATGACTTTGCCTCATACTAACTAATTCACTGTTATCTACGATTCACTTAGGAAAAAGGAACCACATATCTTTCTTCCCTTCAGGAATTTTCCATTGTCATACAAAAAATCGTAATATTAATTTAAAATAAGTTACTTATGCATGGACCTTGTATTTTTATCAATCTTCAATATAAAATGAATAATGTTGATAATAATTAACAATGCGGTGGTTGATGATTGAAGGTGAAATGACCACTCGCGTCGTGACAGGATACGAAATGGTAGTCTTTGAATTACTAGTCTGCTTCTCTATCAGCTGGGTCCCATAACTCAGTGACCCAAATGGTCATTTCACCTTCAGTTATCAACCAGTTCGTTAATCCACCAATAGTATCCTCAAGTAGTTGGCATAGTTAACGTGATTTCCTTTTCTTGAATGGCCATACACTTAAGAATAAGATAAAAGAATGCGTTCAGTGACTAATGAAAGAATTAAATAGACACTTAATTAAATCAATAAAAGTGGATATGAATCAAGGTGAAATACACTGATCACCATCACTAACTGTATATATATATATATATATATATATATATATATCGTCACATCGGTTTACTTTCTCTGAAGGGTAACATGTGTGGTGTCATATTGAGTTACATTTCTTTTAGAGCTATTTGGCAGTAGAATGACATGGTGAATTTGTCATATCCAAGATTATATTTCTTTTGTCAAGAATTGACCAACTTTCGCACAAATATAAATTCATCAAAAATTACTACAGCGGAAAAAAGAGGAAAACACATTATGTCATCAAATGATCACAACACATGCCGATTGGAAACATAAAACGCGATGATAATAATTCATAATGAGAAAAAACTGAAATGTGAAGGCGTGTCAAACCATTATTTGTGTTTTTCTTTTTTTTACCGAAGGCCGTTTTAAAAAAAGCACGATTCATTATAGTCATCTACTTATCCATTTTGGTTATACATAAATCAGGACTAATTGCTGTGCATACAACAAACAAAAATTTGAACCAGAGATTTAAGCGTTTGAAAGTAGTTCAACAAAAAAGCAACAGAAAAACGTTGGGAAAGTATAATGATGTATTAGAGCAATAAAGTTGAAGAAGAAGAATACAACCCGATAGAGGTTATCATTAGAGGCATTGATTATTCATCTGTGAAATACAGTTTGCGTGTAATAGTTTATGACAGTGTGCTTATTTGGTGCCAATGAACAGAAAGCAGTCAGTAAAGACTGGTGTTACACAATCTACTATATTTACACCTCCAAATACATTAAAATACGATTATACTATGGGCAATGAAATATGCAAGTAACATCATCAAACGTTTATAGTTTAACAACCAGGAAATTGGACTGAAACGTATAAATTAAGATTCAAACCTGTATAATCCACTGGTCAACAGAAATAGTGTCAGTGACCAGTTGTCTTACTTTTCACAGCCTTTATTTAATGCTACAATAATCAATACTACAACAGACCAAAGGATTTATTGAACAATGTAAGATGTAATTTATTAGATATTAGAATGGTTAGAACGCAATTATCTAGATCTAGTTATTCCACCTTCCACATACTTACTGTGAATGCGACTAGTACTAACCAGTTCAACAAACTAAATTGAATAGAGTACAATTACAGTCCAGGACGACACACTGCTTGATCCATGACAGCTAAATTCAACAAGCAGGTGAAGATAACTAAATGCTAATATATTATCATACTATTCAGTATATATCTATGGACTAATGGTTGGATGGAGAGATGAAGTGTAGCATTTCGACTTAAAAGTGACAAATTACCTGTAAAAAAATATTCTCAGCGACCTTCAAATTAATACATGAAATACAGTGACAAAACTACTTAGTTAAACACGTACTTCTGCTTTCTGCAATAAAAAGTTTACATATTGTAACGACTAACTCAGCATGACTCAAGGAAACTAGGTGCATTATATATGGTCAAAAATTGAACACTAATTTATGAAAACTCGTCAGTGTTTAGAATACTGTATGCTAATTCACCCGTGAGACTGCAAATATCTACTGAAAAACAGGAATCTTTAAATAGTGTCAAATACATGTTTCTTTAGGCATTAGGTGGTTGGAGACAATCAGCAAGAAACGCTGAAACTAGGTTTTTTTTTATTTACAGCTTGATTCCACACTGTATTTTCGGTACAAGTATGGAATTTTCAGCATGGATATCGGTAGCCCAAATTTCGCAGGCCGACCATAGATATCAGGTGTGCGTCGGTGCGGGCTCGAACCCCGGACCATTTGCATGGTCGGTGAGAGTCCTAACCACTGTGCCACCGACGCACAGCGCCCGTCAGCAAGGTGAATCTACAAACTCAAAAGAAATGATGTTCTTTTGGAGATTCGAACTCTTATCACACAGTGTGATAAATACAGACGTTGCTACTGAGGGTGCACAGTTAACCTGAAGGACTGCAATGCATGTACTGACTGACCCCTTTACAGTAACCAATGTAGCGTTCATTTTGTCATCCTCTAAATCGTCAAAAATCGATCTCCTTTTACTTTAGAAGTTGGTTTAGTGGAGGAAAATACGAAAATTAGACTAGATTCTCAGTTAACGAATATACAAATTTATTTCCTGATAAACAGTGAATAATTTCTTGTTTAAGTATGCAACTATGCTGTTTTCTTTTATAGCTTACTTAATCAGTCAGGTAAGTTAACCACCTTTTCTCTTTTCCCTTTCGATACATAGGTCAAAACACCAGTGATCTAGCTCTATGCCTTGTTTGGTATAGTCTGGATATTTTCTTCACAGCAACAACAATTATACACATGTGTAATATATCATTGGATAGATATTTAGCATTAAGACAACCATTCGGCACAGTTCGAACACAAACACGTCATCCATTAAATAGTCTTAGTGTACGTATAACGCTATCCTGGTTAATACCATTCTCCATAGCTGGACCATTATTTCTATATGCATTAATGAGACAAAAAGACAGTGAAATAGACGATAAGAGTAAACCTCGTGCTACACCACTGACGACAACAACAGAAGCAACAGCTACTTCTACTGCCACAATTATTTACAATAATGACATACTGAATGCTTCCCATGATTATTTTTCGTTAAAATCTACACCAATGGCAACAAAGACAAGTTTACCAATGACAATAGAAGATTATTTTCATTCAACTGAAGCTTCCTATAAAGGTTGTGGACCGAATGATCCAGTTTTTGCGTTGACAGCTATTTTTATAACATTTATCTTGCCACTAATTATAATGATAGTCACCTACGTACTCACTGTACACACTCTACGTAAACATATGAAACAGATTCAAGCAGTTCAGTTGTACGCTGCGACAAATAAACATTTCACTGATTCCAACAGACTAACAGCATCGACAACTTCAAACATTAGAAATCAAAATGCAACTAATAACAACAGCGACTGTTGTAATAAAAATGATAATAATAACAATAATTCTACTGAACCACTAAAACTATCCAGTGACAATAACAATGACAGCATAAAATTACAACGAAATGAGCAGGATACTACTACTTACTCTTGCAGTAGTACAAAGCTACATGATACAAATTTATTGCCTGATTCTGCCAATATCTCATTAAAATCTACAATTCCTAAACAGAATATAACTGAAACTGATATGATTGAGACAAAGGCATTAAAATGCAAACAATCACCAGGTATTAAAACCCATTGGAAGTTGACTAGACCAAACTACACACATACAAAACGACGACGTCGACGCTACCACCAACAACAACAACAGACAATAAGTCAAACACCTGAAACAACTATGGTAACATTTACACAAATTGAAGAGCCCAGCATTAACACAAGTTCACAAAGTTTCTGTGATAGTGTACTAATTAAAACTAATAATATCAATACCGACAGTAATAATTTTGATATGACATTTGACATAAAAGACGAATTATTGGGTAAAAAAAATGGAGAATCAACACCACCTTATATTGGATGTAATAATAATGTCACTATAAACAATAATGGCAGTAGTAGTATAAAAATTCGTTTCAATACTCGACAAAGCTCAACAACGTCGAATCGTTACAGCTTAGATCGCATACATAGTGCTAAACGTGCTGTTCGTGTTATTGGTGTACTATTTAGCATATTTTTAATTTGCTATCTACCATTCTTTATTGTTTATTTTATTGATGTATTGTGTACTACCTGTAATCACTGTACAGGACCAGCTATGGCTCATTTAGAATGGTTAGGCTATCTTAGTTCTATGCTAAATCCATTTGTATATCATGCATTTAATCCAACATTTCGTAGAACATTTCGAAGAATGCTTAGATGTGCATGCTTTTGTCCAGATAGACGAAGAAATGAATATTATGCCAACTGGAGGAGAAAAATCAAACTATAAAGGAAATAATGTGCAAATATACATATATCTTCTTGTTGGTATGACTGCTAATTTCATTACACGTCAGGATATCAGAATTATACGTACACTTTTGGTCTTTTAACTTCATGAATATATATTTATAACATATACGTGTCTAGTATTTTCTTTCCTGTTTACTTTATGAATCGTATCTTGTATCTAGTTAACTACATTATTATCGAGACAATCTGAAACACAACCTATGCGACTGTATGAGAGTAAACTGTCTTTATGTGACGTCGTGTTTCAAAATAAAAACACAGATAAAAAACTGCACGTGTTAAGTGAGTTCCTAAACTATGAATAGGCTTAGAGTAGAAGGATTACAGTAATATTGTAGACTACATAGGGAACATATATTAAAGCTTCTCAAGGAGAGCATAAACTGGTCAATAAAGTTAAACTCTTAAAAATAATATTGACTCCAGCTACTAAACAGGCATTAACATTAAGTTAGATAAAAAATATAAAGCTATAGTAAGTTAACATATTTATCAAATACATATCACACTGCTTATTGTTAGCAGTGAGTAGTGATAGCCATTATGCTTCAATGTTTACTTTGTATATATGGGTGATGGAGTCGCTGTACACGGTAGAGTAAATTAGATAGCTAGTTTGATCTATTTCTCTAGTTATATACACCAAGAGTAGTTGAAAGGTGAGCTTGTCTCAGTCCTGTAAAGCCTCAAAAAGATATTTTTACTGGCACGACAAAGAATATTGTTAGGCATAAAATAGAAGTAGAACCATAACGTACATTTAGCGATTCATTCGTGTTATATAATGAGGTGATTATTGAAGACAAGAAGAAATTGAATGTAAGCTAATGAGTATGCAGGTGAGTAACTAAAATGAGTGAAACCAAGATGAAATGGCAATGAAGTTGAGTTAAATTAACCGGCTCTTACACATGTATGAACCGTTTGTTAATTAATGATAAACAATCTATCAGAGATCAAGTACTTATTCTTTACTGAATACGTGGAAGTGTGTCCACTCTAACAGTTTTAAGGGAGATAAAACTCCTGAAATTGTAATGTGGTTAACTAAATTAGACACTTGACCAATACCCAAGTTAGGGATCCAATCCCCACTTCCCTTATCATGGTCGGGAGAGTAAAGTAGTATCATTAGTCCTCACATTATATTTATGACTCATCGTTATGCGCACTGATATAATATACCAGAGAGTCAATGAATATTACCAGTCTCATATATAACTAATGCTAGACTACGGTATATTATGTTGCAAAACTAACGAATAATTCACCTTGTACTTAATCATATTTGATTGAAACTAATTCAGCCACCTTAAATTTCTAAACTGCCTAAATTTCTATCGAGTATAGTGCATAAACTCTTCTCCATCTCTTATTGTTTTAATCATCCATTTGTATCATGAGACAGCTACATGAACACGCGCACATTCATAATTAGCCTTCGATGCCATGCTGTACAGTCCTCCGAGGATTTGAAGGAAGAATTTTGCACTGGATAGGATCTTGATTCAGGTGGAACAACAATGGATTAGAGCATATACTATCGGTTATTATTTAACTTGAAGATCCCATACACAGAGTAAATATTTCGCAGTTGAATACGATGAGAATTCTTTACTTTGTGCTAAAATATTGCATAGAATATAGCTGTTTATTATTTTCTTATATTTTACTTGACAGAATTACTAGTTTTGCTGACTTGTACAGCTGCAAACTGTACACAAAACTTGCTTTTCCATGTAGCAGAATGAGCAAAAAGTGATCAAACATTGTAACTCAGCTTGTTTTCACTGCCAGGAGTGAATAAGGATATTTAGTAAGCAAACTGACTCCACAAGAGAATCGATTCAAAATAATGGTGGATGCAATACGAATAAACGTGATCAATTCAGAAAAAATCGATAGAGGGGTCAAATACTAAGAAGGCAAACGCTTTTATTGGATTGTTAGAAAAACTAAAAACCAAATTTGTATCGCAACATAAAGGCAGCAAAAATGTTAATGACTAAACCGCCAAAGTAAAAATAATTTGCCACTTCTTTTAATTATTCCTTAAACACTCTGGGATTAATTTAAATAATTTATAATGAATCAGTCTGACTCGGCACTCAAATTATACCAGGAAGTTCGTAACATCTACGGTCTGGAAACTTATAATTCATCACTTGCCTAACTGCTATCATGCTTTTTAGTAATACTTATTAACACTGAATAATTTTTATTTGATTAACCAGTAAATTACTCTTTCCAAAGTAAGTAAACAGAGTAAAAACCCAAGTATAAAACATCCTGAAAATCATCCTGAAACCCTTCAGAAGAGAAGTTAGATAAATTCTTACTAATGCACCTAGCTACTTATTATCTTGACAGTAGTGTAAATTAAGAGGACGAATAATCACGCCAACAGCCAAATAGTCCAAATCGGCCACAAAGCCAGCATTGAAAAATCCTTCTGTCATCTACAGGTACCAAATGAATTGCCGAAAACATCGAGGTACCGCATGCTCCAAATAGCAGAGGCTATTGCAATTCGCGTGAAACAACCAGTGCTTCGTATGCAAAAGAAGCAAGTCCAGCCACTACTACTGCCCTGGCCTTCAGTAGAGACTATGAATTTGCATTATTATCTTTCCTCATTTTTCTGATATTCAGTATATTGTTATGTTGATGCTATCGAACTGTAATCCATTGATATTATTACTGATTCGATGTTATTTAAACACCATCAACGACTAATTCATTCATTTACTATAAGGTATATATAACTGTAGAACCTAATGATGAAGTTATCGAAAAGAATATCCTTTTTTCAGTAGCCATTCTTTTGAAAATTTTAATGGGCATTTTCAATCAGTTCAAATTAAAATAAACAAAATGATAAGGGATTTATGAATAAGAAGAGTGTGATATGAGTAGAGGAACAATTAGTGATAAAGTTATGTAGAATGATCCTTAGAAAAACAAATGGTTAGCAGAACTTGTGACGCTAAATTTTCATGACCGATTTTTATATGGTGTGCGTTATACATTGCAAAGTAACGCATCAACTTATATATTAGAAAAAACACTACATAGCTTTAACATTAAGAATTTTAGAAAATTATATGAAAATGAGTAACTGTTGACTAGAGGTAGTCATTTCAACACAAAAATAGTACGGTGTACCACCAAGAGTAAGATTAGTTATAATTCGTCCTGTTCTTAAATCCCTCATCACTTTGTTTACTTTAACTGGTCATTCAGTTTTCACATAAACTGATTCGACGAGTAAGTATAAATTACTTCAAATGTGTGCAGCCAAATGAATGACAGAATAATGCACAAATGCAAGCCTGCTATATGCTGATGAACGTTATACCACTATCAATCTTCCTAGAAGCATACCTCGAACAATGAAGATTATGGGATCAGTCCTGGAATATGCTGCAGTGCAACCCTCAAGTAGTTTAGGTCTACCGACGTGTTTGTGTTTAGAATGGTTGACTCATCAACGCAAAAATCTACATATAAGTGCACTATTTCAAGTTACGACACTTCCGACAAACATAAAAGTAGAAAAAGTAAAGTAGTGAAGCTAAAATAAACGAAGATGTACGAGATAGAGGATAGTTGGATGAAGATCAATAAAAATTTCCAGAAACTAGGTGGCAAGGTGTGAATATGTATGCGCCATCACACACTATTTCGAGCCACATCACCAGCTATCTCCAAATATATATTCTTAGCACACAGAGGACCCCAATCAGACAGTCTACATCTATCTTTGTGGTTTAGAACAACAGTCAAAGACTTCGTAGGTCTGTATTATATTTTGGGCTGGCCAAACCTAACTCTTTCCCAATATAATCAGTGGCACAGAAGTTAGGACGCTCGCCGACCATGCACATGGTCTGGGGTTCGATCCCCTGTCGACGCACACTTGACAAAAATGGTCAGGCTGCTAAATTTGGGCCACCGATATCACATTGCTGAAAATTTCATAGTTGTAGCAAAATACTGTGTAGAATCAAGCTATAATAAAAACACTTAAAAATTTAAAAAATACTGGTTGAGGAAGGCAGCAACTTTTCCATTTCAATGGATGGAAATTGATAACATCACTGACCAACTTATCTATCCTATTAAACACTACACTTAATCACTTTATTAATTCCCATATTGCTTCACCTAACTCCAGAGGGCAAACGAAGGTACCGATGGTCAAAAACCGCTATTCGCTTCGCATCTTTTTTTCAGCTGCCATGTCCCACTGCCGTAAAGTAAAATGAATCGAACTGCTGAACGGACTTTTTATATCCGCAGCTAAAGTTTGCTAGCAAATGCTTTATTAAAGGCTGACACAACTTTCCAAAATTGAAGCGTGGTCAACAAATTCAACCACTTCACTCCTTATTCTCAAATTGGATGTCGGTATAGATCAGTTCTGTAGCGACAAAGTACACTTAAAAAGGGGAATTGTATATCGAATATATATTCAATAGTCTCCTCAGTGTTACTAGAGGACTTTGCATGTTGCCAACACCACGCCTAAAAGGGCTGTATAGTGTATGTACCATACGTCAACAGAACTTTTCCCTGGTAACATGTTAAACACTAAAAATTCAAAGCTGATCAAGGTCAAATCTATTCGAGTAGAATGCTCTGATTAATAACATATGCTTTCGAAGCACTTCTTTTACAACCAGACATCGCCACAGTACCTCCCGATTTACGGGGTAAAATATCGCCCTTGGATTTAGAAATATGTGTTTAACACTGGTGAGTTTTCTTGTACCCCGGAACCTACAGAACGGCATAGACATGATACACCCTCAACCAGACCAGTTCTATCGAATCTGCTCCTCCAAGACTCCACTTATTCTCTGTAGGATTATGTCAAATACAATTGGAAGTTTGGTACTTACATCGCGCTAAGACTAAGGTTGGATGACTTAGTTAAACCATCCAACAATCCATACGTTATTATAATGAATCCAAATATATCTTCTAAAAAATTACCACTCCCATCCTTACAGGAAATCATCTTCCTTTCCATAGCCCTTTTAGAACCATTTTCTCTAACGCACCTAATTGGTTGATGGTTACGTGTTACTGATGCCTATCTGTATTCTCCTACTTCAAATACTCATTGATATGTGGTCGTTGTGGAGACTTCGCCAGCTTGTGCTATAGTCCTTTTCTCTTTTTGTCATGATCACAGCCCACCGAAATTACTTTCTTGTATCGGTTAGTTCGAATGAAGCTGCAGAAATTCACTGGCACTTGTAGGTAGGTTAACAGCAATCTTTAATACTATTTCTTCGACAGCCTGATTATGGTCTCAAACTTTTGCAGTATCATACTTTTGGTATCATACCAAGGTGAATATTTAGTTGTCTCATTCCTAAAAGCCTACCTCATTTTCTCACTAAAAAGCAGGACATGTAAGGAGTTCACAGCTGCCTGTTTCCTACATCCGTTTGGTCGCAGACATAAACGCGAGTCTACACAAGTGTTCCAAAACGATTACTTTTGCATATTTAAAGACAACTTGTGTGAAGCTTAAGACGTCCGAGAACGAAGACACTAGATTTAACGTGAGTAGCATATCGCACCTTAGAACACTCACATGAATATTATACAAAATATTTAAAAGCACCCATTTTAATAGAACTAACAACAGAATATGACAGGTTGTTTATGAATTATTTATAACTACATCATTCAAAGTCACCGCCTTACGCTTCCCATTAAAAAATGCTGAATCATTCTATCGGGTTAATTTGTTATCGAACTTAGCGAATAGCACAGACAGAAAATATGGTTGTGTCCAAAAACCTAGAATTTAGCCATACGTTTTACTTTACAGGAAGTGATACACTTCGGAAAGGTATAACGAGGGAAAAAAGAACAATATCCAGATAAAAATCCGGTACATCACTTGCTATGCTCTTACAGCAGTTGTCCCCTGGGCTCTGCGGTCACGCAACCAACTTCCACGGTGTGGGCAGCCGGGAAGTAACAAACGCCCTCACAATCCGAAATGCACACAAAACCTCTCTAATCCTCACTTATCTTTGTCTTCATCTCCATTGCCTTGCCTTCCTCCCACTGATGCAACTCCTCTACTTGATGGCTCCTCACTCCCTCTTCACTCTGTGTCCACTAAAAACGACGAAAGCCAAAAAACCACCACGGATAGTCTCCTAAAGCCACGCCACCAATTTCATATAGGAGCATTTAATGTTAGGACACTTTGCCAAATAGGACAACAAGCATCACTAGCTAAGACCCTGGCATCTCGAGCCATTGATGTATGTTGTGTTTCAGAAACACGCATACAAGACCCAAGTGTGGTTATTCACCTAACCCCACCTGGCCAACAGGATGAATCTTCAAAATTCACCTTGAGGGTGTCAGGAGATGCCACAGCTAGTTCACGAGGATTAGCTGGCGTAGGGATAGCTCTGAGTACTAGGGCAGAAAAGACATTGCTTGACTGGATCCCGGTAGATAGCCGAATGTGTGCTGTCCGTCTGAACGGATCAGTAAGAAGGAGAAAGGACTGCACTACTCGCCGATGCCTTTTCGTAATCTCCGCCTACGCCCCCACTGACTGCAGTTCGGATGAAACGAAGGATGAGTTCTACCAAAAGCTGTCTAGTTTGGTGAGAAAGGCTAAACGCTCAGATATAGTCGTTCTAGCTGGTGACTTTAACGCTCAAGTAGGGAAATTGTGTCAATCTGAGAAGGATGTCGGTGGCACCTATGGAGTTCCGTGCCAGCGAACCGACAACGGTGACCGTCTCCTACAGTTCTGTTCAGATAATCATTTGTTTCTTGTAAGCACTAACTTTAAACACAAGGAGAGACACTGTTTAACCTGGCGACCCCCATCATCAAACCAACGCTGGACACAAATAGACCACATAGCAATAAGCTATCGTTGGCGTGGGTCGGTAGGAGATTGTCGCTCCTTCTGGAACACGTGTGTAGATACCGATCACGCACTGGTCCGGGCTCGTGTGTGCTTACGACTGAACGGACGTAGGAAACAGCTGGCGGTAAAACCATCACGTCCCCAGCTCGATCAGGAAACTAAATCCCTATTTGAGGAAGAACTAGCTAAACGCATATCTGAATTCGACAGCTGTGCTCACCCTGGAGAAGCCTGGAAGAATATTCAGTCAGCTATAGATACAGCTGTAAAAGCTGTGAATAAGGCAAATCCAAAGGTGAGTAAAAACCACTGGATTTCGACTGCCTCATCCGAACTGATAGATGCTAGAAGACTTATTCCGGCGAGCTCCGAATTCAATGAGGAGCGAAAGCTGCACAAAAGGAAACTTACTAAAAGTCTCCGCAAGGACCGTGAACAGTGGTGGGTGACAAAGGCGAAAGAGATGGAAAAAGCATCGGCGATAGGCAACACTAGGCAACTCTTTAGACTCATCAGAATCGGGTGGGAGAAGGCAATTCATAAGTGAGACTATTTCTGAGAAAAATGGCTCCTTAATTAGCTCTCAGGATAGACGCCTTGAACGCTGGAAAGAACACTTTGAGGAACAATTTAACTTGCCTACAGCCACACTGAACCTCCCCGCCATCCACCACACCCGAATGGGATATAGACACTGGTCCGCCGTCTGTAGTGAGGTTACAAAAGCTATCAGTAATTTGAAACGAGGCAAAGCGGCAGGACCCGACGGAATTATTCCGGAGGTGTTTAAATATGGGGGTGACATACTAGTTTGTAGATTAACTGAGGTACTAGGCAAAGTCTGGGAATCAGAGACAGTACCATCAGACTGGGGTAAGTCACTTATTATACCGATATTCAAGAAGGGAAACAAGTCCTCGTGTGATAATCATAGGGGGATCAGCCTAACGAACATAGTCTCTAAAATCCTAGGCTCAGTAATCATGCATAGACTAAGCAGAACTCGGGAGGAACAGACAAGGGAAAATCAAGCAGGCTTTAGACCAGGTAGAGGGTGCATAGATCATATCTTCACTCTTCGACAGATTCTAGAACATAGACACACTTTTCGGCGTCCAACAATTGTCATATTTCTTGACTTGAAGGCGGCCTTCGACTCCGTGGATCGAAAGGTACTATGGCAATGTCTGACTGTGAAGGGAGTGCCAAGAAAGTACATTGCACTAATCAAGGCACTCTATTCAAACTCACGTAGTCGTGTAAGGGCTTATGGGGAATTGTCATCTGAATTGGTAACAACCAGTGGTGTCCGACAGGGATGTCCACTTTCCCCATTTCTGTTTAACTTCATCATAGATATGCTAATGGAAGTATCCTTAACTGAACGTAGTGACTTAGGAATCGACTTGTTACCAGGGAATAATCTAATGGACTTAGAATATGCAGATGACATAGTCCTGTTAGGGGAGGATGCTGACAAAATGCAGAGTCTTCTGAACACCTTGAGCAGCAATCTTCGTATGTTTGGCATGCGATTCGCCCCTGCAAAATGTAAGATGCTGCTACAGGACTGGACCACGTCAACCCCTAACTTAGTGATAGGGAGTGAAGTGATAGAACATGTTGACCACTTCACCTACTTGGGAAGTTGTATTAGCACCAACGGACTGATTGGCGATGAAATCTCAGCACGGATCCGAAAAGCTCGAGCTGCTTTCGCTGACTTACACCATCTCTGGCGTAGGCGTGACATCCGGTTATCAACCAAGGGACGTGTGTACTGCTCATCAGTTCGCTCCGTCCTTCTCTATGGCTCTGAAACATGGCCAATACGCGTTGAAGACATGAAAAGGTTGACTGCTTTCGATCATAGATGTCTGCGATCTCTGTCTCACGTTAGGTGGTTTCACAAGATAAGTAATGTTGACGTTAGGCGTAGAGTGTTGGGCAAAGAGGGAAAATCAATCGACGAGGCTATAAAGTTACATAGACTAAGATGGCTAGGTCACGTGCTGCGCATGCCTAACCACCGCCTCCCCCGACGGGCATTGCTAGCTGATATAGGTTCAGGTTGGAAAAGAGCCAGTGGTGGCCAAACAAAAACATGGCATCAATCCATGAAATCCTTGACAGTTAAACTGAGTCAGGTAGGGAGATGCAGACTCCCGGGTTGGGGCCCTCGGGACTCTAGGAATCAATGGCTGGAGACAATAGGTGACATGGCTCAAAATCGTTGTCAATGGCGCAGATGTATTCAGTCTCTGTAATCTTTCATATTCCTTTCTACCATTACCCATTCTGTTTCACTCTTATACTTGTCAAACTCTATTGATTCTCTTCACTCATCTTCTTGTCTACCTCTGTGTGCTATTTGGAACGTGGCAACTCGAACTGCTGCACTTCGGTGCCAAGTTCTATGTTGAATCCAGACAGACAGGCAGACAGACAGACAACGATTAAGTGGAGTGCTAACTTCTGTTAGATAGCTACTGATACACAATGAAATGTATCAGTCAAATAAATGGTGGGTATTTAGACAGAATACAACACATTCATTTGAATTCGAAAATTAAAACGTGATTTTTCACCTTTGGTCTTAATCGAAAGCTGTTAGGTCAGCCTTTTTGTTGAAAAAGAATAATGATCTATAAAATATCACCTTTGATCGAAACGAAACAGATGATCTGCTTTCATGTCATGTCATCTACAGACAGAGAGCAAAGCTTTAGTGTAACGAAGTTCAAGAATTATCTTCTTTCTCACATATTTTGTTTACATATTTTACCAACATCCGATGACTTGCTGTCTGATCTATTCACTTCATCCAAGACTTCATCCAAGCTACTCTCACTGCTGAAGTTGGTGGTAGCTTCGCTTAATGTGGTTTTGCAGATTTAATCGATATATATGTGACCCTCTGTGGATAATCAATTTTAAAGTGATACATACAAAATTCGACAACACCCAGTAGATAATCTTTTATGCAACATAATAAATAATTACAACTGAGACATTTATAGAAAATAACAATAACTGTAATGCAACTTACATGTCCATATAATACATCCAAATCAATTAGATTTTTCCAAATCAAAAATGCTGAAACTTTGTACAATGATTCTGGTGTACCAACACCAGGTTCCTGTAAAGAAAACAATTAATGATAATAGTAAAAATATACCTGAGTAAAATGGTACTTATGCCCCAGGATGTTAGTCATGTCAATCTTATCAGGATTATAGAGGCGTATCAACTGCACAAACTCCTCGTACATATCACCACGAAATTCGCATACATCCAGTATTAAATCCAAAACACGATTCGGATCCAAATCAAAGTAACCAATCAGTGAACGAATCTGATTCATAAGACCTTCCAGTGAACTGCTAGATGATATCTGACACAATTCAGTAATCAGTTTAGCATAACCTTCATTCTCTTCTCGTAACAAATTAAACTTCTGTTGTTTGAAAAACAAACGCGTTTTTGTACGCACATAACGTGTTTGAAATTGCTGTTTTGACTGAATCAATGATAAATTTTCTAAAGTATCTTCACAAAACCGTTCCATTATTAATGCAGGATTCACATAATCCTTTAGAATCTCCATTAGACGATAAAAACGATCTCGAACAGATTCTGAATTAATATCAGCAATTGATGAATCTAAACGAATTTATTTCCAATGAACAGACCATTATTAGATTCACTAACCAATTAACCACAATGAATCCAAAAGTTTAGATTCAAAAGACGAGTGACTACCGAATAACTAAGACAATTGATTGAATTTGAAAAAAGACACTACTTTAAATAATTCAGGAACCAGTTTAAAAAGTATGTCAAATTTTCCTTCTCCGCTCATTAGTTTCAATACTAGATCCGTGAATAATTTGACTGATGTCACCATTCCACTTTCTTTGCACTTTGTCAAACTGCGGTAAAAAGAAACAAAATCACATTGTAGATACACTGCACAAAATAATAATTCTTATTTTAAAATAAACCAACATGGAGACTTGAAATGGCATTGCTTTAGGTATTCGCAAAGAGCAACACAAAAGGAAAGGAACTGATAGAAAAAACACGTTAAGATATATAAATGGTAATACGTTGCATGTAATGACATAGGTTTACGAAGTGGAGACTTTTAGCGGTTAAGAAACCGAGACAAAGGAAGAGGACCATGTCACCACTTATTCTTAAAAACACATCAAAGCATCAAGGTTAGTGTGAGAAAAGAAAAAGTACGATTCACCAGCCATAAACAGTCTGATGAATCAGCGTGGAACTTTGCACAGAAGTGCAATTCAAGTTGCCATATTCTGAAAAAAATAACGAAAAATCAGCGTTACAGAAACAGACAAACGTAAGTGGAGAAAGCCTAGTGAAGTAATGTTTACAGGTCTAAAGAAGTCGAAGAGGGAACACATTTCTCACTACAAACAATTTTTAGCTGTTTCACCAAATTTTCGACGGGAAATATTTGATACTTGTAGTCAGGTGAAATATATTTCCCAATTAGTTCAGACAAACAGCCAATGCCCTCACAAGTGACACTATTTCGCCATGACGATCTTATTTCTCCAGCTCAATTCTATTTGCTATAAAACTATTTATCACGGAAGCTGGTAGCTTGACGCACACCAGTCACCTCAATTGATGAGGATTCACAACAACTGACATACCTTTCTTCCATATAACACTCGACGTCAGAATTACAATGTTCCTCCACCTGATGCCAACTAACCATCAAAAAAACATCTCTAGTCATAAACTTGTAGTGTTTTCATGTCTTTCCTTTTACACTGTTCATGTCTCATGTCTGTGAAATAAAACAGAGCTATGCAGTATGTACGCCCTTCACTGAGTGGCCGGCTAGAAATTTGTCACCCGAGATGACAAGCTACTAAATGCTAAATAGGCATTTCGTATCCGTGTTAAGATTGCTCCATAAATCAACCTATCATGATCAATGCAATGATTTACACATTCATCAGTTTCACCCTCTACACTCATCAGAGTTGGGAAACACCACCGCTGTAGCCAGGGGTTAAGTGTATTAGAAGCTGCGAAGCCACATGACTAGGAAGATAGATGAAGCAAAGAATTATAAAGTTATGATCCAAATGAATTAATGCATTCCGGACAGTGGATAACTTTAATATCACAAGGGAAAAAATTATACTAAAAGGAATAAGGACGGCATAAGGTACCGTGGTTAAACTTCATGAACCAACACGGTTGACGAACGATTTTGAGGCAATAGGATCACTTGTGGTACTTCAAAAAGCTTTACCATTATCATCTTTTCATGAGTCAGACCAAAAAGCATCACTGTGAAACAAAACGGGGTTAAACTGAAATATATCACGATTATATATATATATATATATATATATATATATATATACCTGCAGGGAGTAATTTAATGACAACTAGGAACTGTTTACAATACACTTGCAATCTTAATTCGTTTAGCTGTTTTCATTCATTTCAGTTTAATGACTACGTTTGCACATCCACCTACTGCACCAGGCGTCAGTCAGTAAATAAACTCGTAAAATCAAGTGTGAATGAGGAAACTGCCATGAGATTTTACCCATAATGGAGGCTTAAGAGCTTAGTATCTGTTGTAAGAAGGCAATAACGTGAACTAGCAATGAAAAATTCATAATAAGTGGAAATCAAGATATTTAAAAGGACTACACAGACTTCATTTAATACAACTGTTAATTTTCGCACCACATTCTATAAATACGAAGATACTCCTGAACTCCCATTATATTGTATTGAGTGCAACTCACACTTAGTCTTCTTGACAGTCCATCTTGAAATTTGCGATAGGCGCTTACTCATGCTACATATTTCCATCGCTATTTCCTGTCGGTCCCTATCGACAACATATGACTCTTCACTAAAATTCACTCAACGTTACGGAGAGTTCATTGGTGGAAATTCAGTGAAATACTTTAGGAACTGAAGACTGTCAATGATATGTTACGGCTACGATATGCTCTTACGGAGAAGCTATACTTTTCAGACACCATACATATGTGAAAATCGGTTTTAGTTGTGAATTAAATGTACCTTACGGATAAAACATTTGGATACAGAAAATCTAGGTAGTGAATTTAATACTAGAACTATCTTACTACATATGGATGTGATGAGGAAAATCCATGTCATTCTCCCCACAGGAATCTTACACACCTTGGAACAATTTATTGCATCCAGGAAAGCTTGGCGCAGTACCAGGCACTTCCCATCAGTTACACAATCTTGCTATTGGCAAACCAACAGGTTATTAAACAACTAATCACGACGGTTTAAAGATATTCCTGAACCTAATCGACTAATCTTCACACTTCACAGACAGAGCGGATCATTTTTGTACCAGAAAACAAGCTATTTAAGCTTTGCAACAATTATAATTTTCTTATAAGATGACGTTTCTAGAGTCATCCCAAAATAATAGTCACAATGTCATTATCATTTCCACCACTGTTATATAATCAGACTTACAAGTTTTTTCTCCCAAATTTATCCCAATCTTTTAAACAAGACGACGCAAATATAGGACTAGAACAAAAGGCCACAAGGTGTTCCATTTTAAATTTGCCGGTAGGGAACACCGCCAGAATAAAATGTAGGGATACTATTTATTGCTAATGATTATTATTAGAAGTCGAACTTATGACGCTTACAATAGTTTAAAATTTTAATCCTCACAGCTTGAATCATTCACTCATCCATACTATTGAAAATGAAGGGTGTAATATTCAACACCCAATGTTGCTGTTACGAATAATTGTCTCTCTACCTTTCACTTACTTTCATTTGACTGGAGGTACCTTGGCGTTTCAACATCTAGACAAAAATAAATCTAACAACTTCCTCATCGCACCTCAGAGAGAGTGAATGTTAGTTCATATTTGACTTGTACTCAATAATTTTAAATTTTTAAATTTTTTTGATTACAGCTTGATTCCACACCGTAGTTTTGGTACAAGTATGGAATTGTCAGCATGGATATCGGTATCCCAAATTTCGCAGGCCGACCATAGATATCAGGTGTGCGTCGGCGTGGGCTCGAACCCCGGACCATGTGCGTGGTCGGCGAGAGTCCTAACCACTGTGCCACCGACGCACACTTATGTAGACCGGAGGTCATTGAACCATCAGACACTCGTATATGAAGGAAAATGATGACATGGGGAGCGGTCAGTCGTTCCCAATAAAGAATTAATTATTTCAGTAACAACAGTCCCACACGAGTATACATAGTGCATAAAGCAAACTGAAAGGAATGAAAACAAGAATAATAGAAAATGAAATACGGAATAGGAGACTGTGTGATCAAGTAGGAATGCGACACAGTGAAATATCCCTCCTTTCTTCTATACGAATAAAAGAGTTCAGTTAACACCAGTCTTTGACGGTGCTACTCGATGAAAGCGGTGAGACCCTTGGGTATATAAAAATAAGGCTGTCAATCGCGTCTCATAAACCGTTAATGCCCAGCTCTCGCTACGCTCGGGCCCACGCTGTTCCTTTGAGTTTCAGAAACGCTTAGTAATAACGGACGCAAAAACCAAAACACCGATCTGCTGCTTGTTATTTCTTTATTGTTACACCAACATATAAAAGGAATAAACGAACTAAGCAACTAAGGTTTCTGACGATGTTTCACTCTTCTTTCTGAACAGCGACCGATGAGACGATGACTGTCGTATTGATGCCTCCGCGAAAATTGGGGAAGTTGATTTTGAGCAAACAACCAAGAATCGATCGTTCAATCTTCAACTACATTGACACTCCCCGGCAAAAAAGGGATCCAACCCTTTTTTCCTTCACGACCAATGCACGTCGACTTGGATGCCATTGCGAGAACCTAGGTCACACGGACAGAGCTGAAATGGAAAACAAACAGAAAAGCCAACACACCACAAGCATACCCACAGCACAATCTCACACATCAATGACGACCTGCGCCTCCAGATAGAGACCTCCTCTTGACATCTTGCAACACAGTCTCCACTTGCTAGAATGACTCTTGCAGAATGCAACGTGACCATGGCAGCACCTCAAGATACTCTACGCACATCGTCTTATCTACTGACTACCAATTACTACTGCAATCGCTTGTCACTCATTCTGCCTCAGTTCTAGTAGCGGTGACGCATGCGAGCCTCTGTCGTGTACACTCTTTCTCCCCGGCGTGTGGGATCGCAGCTAACAATTATCTCCGTGTGCATTTCATTCTCACCAATAGCCTAGCCTCCCCGGCGTATACGACCCATCTGCTGTCTCTAACATCAATCAATTCATTCATGGACGTAGAAGACTAGAAACAACTTCAGAAGTAATCACGACGAAAATTTTAACAAAATTACGCCATAACAACAAGATACGAAAACAACAAGTAAACACAATGAATCCAAAAAACACCAATTGATATGACACACCACACGTATATACAAATAGTACAAACAACCTCGCCGATCATGTCTTGGTGGAATTCCTTTGAAGAATTGCAGGACTTACACCAGTACGCCTACAACCCTTCACAGGTTGACGATTGTAAGTTGTGGAATGTCCAGGCACAAACAAGATTAACCAACAATTACATCAATTGGAACTCACACAACTATTTAACACAAACATATGTACAATCAACACATCAAATGTTGTGGATTCTGACACGACAAACTACCCTTGAAGAACCGTAGGACTTACAGCAGTACGCCTACATTCCCTCTCAGGTTGACGCCCTTGGTTGGAAAATCGTCGCAGAGTTCATTTTCTAACTTCCTTCTATCAGCTCTATCCTCAAATCTGAACGGTAACACGCTCATGTCATTGTATCGTAGAACATAGATGACGAACAAACACACGAAGTATCTGGTCAACCAAGTATAGAAACAGAGTAATTTACACCAAAGATAATAACATTCAATTAGTAACTTGAAACTAGAAATGCCTTTATTCGTGCAAGTCAATTTAACAATAACTCTCTCCTTTACACTTGGCTTATCCACACTAAACTGACCATTGATATTCGTCCTTTCAAACGAACTGATACTACCATAGTCATTGCACAAGATACTTGAGTTGATGGGTGTCTGTTTCATTGTGGATGACAGCACCAACGATGACTGAGTGACACAAGGTGATGAACTTAGTGGTGGATCAGAAGCTGTTCTTGTTCGGCTCTCAGATAGTTGTCCAACTGCAAGATTACCACCACTGCTGTCTTTCACTACTAGTTCGGGTTTAGCACTATCATCTGATGATAGGTGGGCTACACGCTGATCAATTACACTGACTGTCTCACAAGTATGCACACCTTTTGGAACTGCATCTGCGTTCAATTCTACTTCACGTTGTAGTTGTACAGAACCTTTATTTAACTTAGCAGTAGTAGGCATATCCCTCATCTCATAATGATCAACCAAAGACAACTGTGAAGTATCATGATCATTACCACAAATATTCACTTTACCGTCAACTTCATCATTTTCAAACTCTTTAATAACAGAAGTAGACAATTTTGGTTCCTCCTCGCAAATCATAAAAGGTTTTATAACTTCACTCTGACTAGTAATACCTTGTAAACTTGTAGGGTCAGAACTCCACTCTGAAGCAGCAACTCTATTCTGTGACACTTTATTCAACAACGGCTTACCAGTTGCAACTACAGACTTCTTCACTGCACCGTTATCGTCACACAATTCGGAGTCAGGTCTGGAGTTTACATTTAGCTTATCACTGAACTTGCTCACCGGTTCACAGTTCACTTCTGTATGCACCTCTTGCACACGTGTACAACAAAACCGTGTTTGTCTTGCATCTTGTAACTTATCTGTTGAGGATGTACTACGAAACCTGTTACACTCACTAGGTCTATATGCATTACTAGACATCATGGAGCCTTCTCGATAACCACCTCTCTGAGGCCTACTCGTCATCAATGATTGCATTTTGATCTCAGACTGCTCTATTCTAGGGGTGAGATGTAATAGACTGGCGAACTTGCTCCTAGATAGATTGAAGCTATCTTTTACTAGTTTCAGGATATCATCAAACTTTGGCTCGATACCCTCATCCTCCATACGGGAGCTTATCTTCACCCACTTCCTTTGCAGTCGAGTAGGTAGGCGTCTTGCTATTACTTCTAGTATAAAACTCGAGTTGAGGTCACTCATGCGATTCATCGAAATCAATGCATTCTTGTAAATTAGCAAATTATCCAAAAACTCAGTGAGTGCCTGGGAGTCATCCTGTAATTGACCACCATTACCCTTAACAGCCTCGAATAATTTCCCTGCAATCATCGAAGGTCTTCCAAACCTTTGACGTAATATGCTCATAGCCTCGTAGTAGCCCTCTTTTGGCTTCATAAACTTACAGTACTGTATAGCTCTTGCAGCATCTCCAGTGCAATATCTCATCAAATACATTAACTTCAATTCATCATTTAATAAAATACCACTCAACATGATCTCAAACTCCTCCACAAATTGTAAATAATCAGCCGGGTTTCCATCAAAACACCGTGGTTCAAATCTAGGGAGTTTGATGTTCCTACTATCCCTGAACGGCGAAACAGTAACATCAACCATGTCATACTTAACATCAGACACATCGTTACAATTAACAGACAAGTCACCATGACTTACTTTCCTGTTTGCATCCAAGACACTCTGTCCCTTCTTTGACCCAGGCATTGTTGAACTTGACCCAATTCCAAAAACGTTCCAGATATTGCGTGTTCAAAGAAGATTTGGCTGGCACCAGGAAAGATGAACGGCGACTATCCAAACTTTCACCAACTGTTTCAATCCGCCAGATCTGTTTCCATCGTCAGAAACTGTCAATCACGTCTCATAAACCGTTAATGCCCAGCTCTCGCTACGCTCGGGCCCACGCTGTTCCTTTGAGTTTCAGAAACGCTTAGTAATAACGGACGCAAAAACCAAAACACCGATCTGCTGCTTGTTATTTCTTTATTGTTACACCAACATATAAAAGGAATAAACGAACTAAGCAACTAAGGTTTCTGACGATGTTTCACTCTTCTTTCTGAACAGCGACCGATGAGACGATGACTGTCGTATTGATGCCTCCGCGAAAATTGGGGAAGTTGATTTTGAGCAAACAACCAAGAATCGATCGTTCAATCTTCAACTCCATTGACAAAGGCAGTCTATATGATAGTGTTTTGATCTTCACATTAAACTTTAATACTAAATGTTAGATGTCATGGTACTAGGAACCGTAAATTTAGGTTACCTATTCTTGGTAGACTGCCTACGGCTGTAGCACTATGCTCGCCTTATTACTGTCCCCATTAAGTGGGTAAAAATTTTCAAGCAAGTTGTTGTGACAAGCTACTTCATTTGGAGGGCATAAATGATGCGAACCTGCAAACTTAACAGATCTCATGCATTTCTACTAACTTGACTCCATTAGTTTCCCAGTCACTACGTGCTTATTAGTTTCGGAAACATGGCTGCTAGGTCTTTATTATTTTACTCCATAAAATGGACTATCACATAAGGTCCTCACACTGCTTATATTCAGGAACTAAGACAATATCACTTTCGCCCTCTGGAGCTTTTTCTTACCACATTATCCATGCGCACTTGTATGCTGGTTAGCATGTTAATGCATACCTAAAAGTTGAAATTCTAATCGAATAAATTACAAATTCAAGATTATCCCGGTACTCACGTTCTGCACAACCACTTCCATGTAATGAGTGGATTTCGTTGGGAATTTCAACGGCAATGAAACCATTGTCTACCAGATAAGTGACCTGTTATGAGAACTTGGACTAATTTGACTGACCCCTAAATTTTACATGGATGTTCCTCTTCCACTTTTTCGTTCTGTTTTAACATTTATCAAGTGTACGTATAATCTCCAGTGTACATGTTAAACATATTTTGCTATCGACTGTAAATTGTGACTGAATAATATGATCCTATTTCTGTAACAATTTGATGATGCCTGTAAACTGGCGTCCCTCATGTACTGTATCATGAGAATAAATTTATTTATTTATTTATTTAAGTGTAAATCTGTGGGGTCTGTTCAACACAGAACTATACGCTCACGCAGAGACAGTTAGTGATCAAGAGATAAAAAAGATGTGATGAGTTGGTTAATAGGAACTTTCTCTTCCTTATGATATGCAAGGCTCCTTTAGCAAAAGGTGATTCCCCAGAATTATTAGCCACAACACTCACCAGTGAACACTGGATGCTGACACTCACTGTTTAGGACGGCTTATTTGTCTGAAGGCTCACTGTCAAGCATCCGCGCCACTCGACACGCCGTCGTGTTACTCTCGTTCGTGCGCAATTCCTAGCTAGTCGAGTAGTCAACCTCGCACTAAGATTTGGTCCCAAATTATACCTCATAATCTGGACGATCAATTTAGTGTTTTGCTTTGCCTTTGGTCTACGTGGGATGAGTAATATGGAAGTTGTGGGCACCGCAATCAAGCGTTAGTGTACATCGTACTTTCCATCAACGTCAACACCCTCAGCCTCTTAACTGGTGAACTCCATAGCAACCATCATCCCAGGCAAACCATATCGGGAAACTTTTGGTGTTTGTAGTGTAACGGCAGCATCTAAGCATGTGTTTGATTTCTGGTAGAAGATGCCCAGAGCTCTCTAGATGTCACCAGTGGTGAAGTACTCGCCCCATTTAGAGGATCTTAGCATTGATTCTACGAAAGCCAAATTTGCCTTACTACAGTTCTTATATGTTATTTGTTGTTAAGTGGTGTAAGCTGCATCGCCACTCCCTGGAAGTGGCCGTGCATACAGCACCGTTTTGTGGTCGCTACCTGAAGACTAAGAACCCACCAAGATTGAGATGAGACTTACGTCGTGACAGAATATTAATCCCAGTAAGTTGTGACCTCTTGTAGGGATAGTGACAGTTTGTTTCCAGCCGAAAATGTCCAGTGTACCTTAGAGCCTGTCATATTTATTTGGGCCTGTTAATAAATCCCAGTTGATTTCGTGTAGACTGAATTCTCCACATATGATCTTATGCTCCTATGGAAGAGTAGACACTTGCTCCAGTGCGTTTATAAGTTGAGTCTCGTAATCACTAAAGGTGCCACGTCCTCTGTCCTAGGGCCACTTTTGTTTACAGTCTGCGTTAACAGCAATTATAACTGCTTCACCTCAGGTAAATAATTCCTACATGCTGACGACCTCAAAGTCGTCTACTCCTGCTACACTCATGAATTAAGCAATATGGTAAGTAAAATACATCTTGAACTAAGTAGTCTCGTAACATGGTGTGCTGAATCCTGTATAAATTTTAACATTGACAAATGCGGCTGGATTTGTATTGGCAAAAGTAGCCTTGACCTAACTGTTGAAATAAATGGGCAGGAGCTAACCAAGCTCAACTCAGTCGTAGATCTCAGTATCAGATACTCTAGTAACTTAACGTTCTCTGAACAAACTAATCATGCCAGACGTAAAACATGGAGGCTCCCAGGATGCATAACTTGCAGTCTCTATTGTTGTGAAACTAGGGTTTAATTATACAAAGTACGTGTCCGACCTATCTTAGAACAATGCCCGTTTATTCTTAGCGGACTCAGACAAAATGACAAGCTCAAATTAGAGGGAGTGCAACGGCAATTTACCTCAAGAACTATTGGTGTGGAATGTTTTCTCGACTACGCTGAGCGACGAGGTAGACTAAGATTAGAACCACCCCGGAAAAGACGTCTTAAGCTAAACCTTATTTTCTACTACAAACTAACTAATCTTCTCTTGTACTCCTTCATACCTACCTACCGCTGTCATCAGCTACGATCTAAGGAATCATCACAACCTAGCTGCTATAGAGCATTCTCAGACCTACATGCGATACAAATTCTTCTTACATGAGTTTTCAGTCATTTGGAATAGACTATCAGCTATTGTGCGTGATGCAAACACACTTCAAGTGTTCATCCCCTCAGTTACTAGACTACTCAAAGATGGCAACGCACTTCTTCATCTGACTCCTACACACTCTTTTCCACCCTACGCAGATATTTTGAGTTCATTAAACGTGTAGATACAACAAACTACAATTATAAATGTTAATATTATTGCAAGTAAATGATAAACGTTTCTACACCGGACAACAATATTAGCACACACAAAATATAAAAGTTAGCACAACTGGACTAGTTAGTTAGTGTACCAAAATAACCATAGTTACTAAACAGAATATACGTGTATACATTTATCAATCACTGTCAATGTAGTTGAAGATTGAACGATCGATTCATGGTTGTTTGCTCAAACCCATATCCTCCATATTTGTCGCGGAAGTCATCACTCCAGCAGTCATCGTCTCATCGTTCGCTGTTCATTGGAAGACGAAGAAGTACTATCGGAAGTATTATTGTGGTTAATTGTTATAACATTTATTCTTAGACCCTGTGCACAATAACCTTATGGTTGGCTCTGTATTGGTGCAAGAATAAAGGGTTCTTGAGTTACCAATTTGCCTTCAGTTTTTTTGCGTTAGTTATTACGCATAGTTTCTGAAAGTCTTCTAAGGGCAGCGTGAGGTCCAGTGTAGTAAGACCTGGACATTGACAATCACTCCTTAGGGACTACACTTGCTTTCTTTTGCGTTTCTGTTGTTTATCTTCTTTTCTCTATCACCATTTTGGCTTCTATATGAATTTTTGAATGAGAATGATGAATGTGGATATATGACCCTTGTTGGTCATTACTGGTCCCATATCTTACAATTCCCTCGTCAATTACGCATTACCTTCCCCCACGACGCATCCTGGATTACAGTTGTGGGATATACCTCTATACCAATGAAAAAATATTAATTTATGATACTTCACGATTGTAATTCATAACATAACTGGTCGTCTCTGGAAAAATAGATTGCATTTGTTGAAAACACCCGTTTATAAGGATATATAAGCTATCATTATTTTTAGTCTACATTGAATACAATTGACTTGTGGCGTTACGATGAAAATGGCGACAAAACTATACAAGGGCAACACTTATTTTAAATTATTACCAAATTCAGATATAAATCAAGAGTAAGATTCAGTGCCCTACACACCAAAGTTTTGTGGGGGAATGTATTATTATTATTGCTCCCTTGGGTTCCTAGTGGAATATAGGGCTTCAACTGCACGTCTCCATTTTCTTCTGTCTTCTGCTGTACTTTTCATCTGCATCCATGTTAGACCATATTTTTTCAACTCCTCTTCACACGATCTCCTCCATGTCACCCTTGGACGTCCCACACGCCGCTTCCCTTTCGGGTTCCACTCGAGGGCTTGACGCGCGATGTCACCCAGCGGTCTCCTCAACGAGTGTCCAATCCATCTCCACTTTCTCCTGCATATTTGCTGGGAGATTGGTTCTTGTTTTGTTTGTTCCCATAATTCCTTGTTGGTGATTCTTTCCGGCCATCTGATCTTCAGTATAGAGCGAAGACAGTTGTTGATGAAGGTATGCAACAGGCTGTTGGGAATATTCTTTGTGACGCCCGTCAAGTTTCTGATCCGTATAGAAGAACTGACTTTACGTTTGTATTGAAAATCCGACCGAATTTTGTTGGTGATGCTGAGTGACGAAGATTTACAGATTGGTTTCAGGTTGATGAATGTGTTTCTCGCCTTCCCGATTCTCGCTCGATTTGACATCCTCGTCCGTTCCTCCTGTAGTTGAGACAATGCTCCCTAGACAAGTGAGTGAATGAAGTAACCTCTTTCAAATCCCTCCCGTTGATGGTGATTGACGTTGGATGTTGCTGCTGTTGTTGGTTGGTTATTTTCATAACCTCCGTCTTGTCTATGTTTACCTGGAGTCCTGTCTTCTCCGCTGCTTCTTCGACCAGTTTGTCGGTTTTCGCTTGTAAGTCTTCGATTTTGTGTGACATCTAACATAAATCATCCACGCGCGAAATCCAGGTCTTCTAGGTTCTTCATGTCGGTCCAGGATATTCCTGTCTTCTCGTTTCACACTGTCTGACGCATAATCCAGTCAGTCCACCACAATTAGGAATATCATTGGTGATAGTTAGCACCCTTGTCTGACTCCTGTGTTTGCTCCAAACGCCTTGCTGAGTCTTCCGTTGTGGATCACTTGACATGTGCCGTTGTCGTACAGCTGTTGAATAAGGTTGATGAATATTCGGGGTACGCCATAGTAATCGAGTAATTTCCAAATTACTTCACGATCAGCGCTGTCGAAGGCCTTCTCAAAGTCTATAAAGTTGAGGTAGAGGTGTGACTGCCATTCCATGCTTTGTTGTGTGATGATGATGCGTAGAGTTGCAATTTGGTCAGTACATGATTTGCCTTTCCTGAATCCAGCCAGCTTGTTCTGGTCGGAGTTCTGTCTCCAGTGCGTCCTTTAATCTCTCCAGAATCATGCGACTCATGGTTTTACTTGGCGTCGACAGGAGCATGATTCCTTGCCAGTTCTTGCAGAGTCAGGCCTAGGTCGCCCTTCTTTGGTAGTTTCACGAGATAACCTTTCCTCCAGTCAGTAGGCACCTTTCCCTCCTTCCACACCTTTTGGAATGATGGAGTCAGCATATCTGCTGTCGTCTCTGGGTCTGCTTTCAGTGCTTCAGGGGGTATTCCATCTTGTCCAGCTGCTTTTCCAGCTTTCAGAAGCTTGATTGCATTCAAGACTTCAGCTCTCGTTGGAGGACTGGTGTCGACTTGCAGTTGTATGTGCGCTGTTGTTGGTATTTCTGGACGGGTTGCAGGTGGTGGTCTGTTTAAGAGTCCTTTGAAGTGATCCGCCCATTGTTTAATCTGTTTTTCTTCCTTGGTAATTGGGTTCCCTTGGCTGTCTTTTATAGGTTTCGCTTGTGTTGGTCTCTTCCCGGATAGAGATTTGGTTATCTGATATAGTGTCTTCAGGTCCTTTTCACCTGCTGCCTTCTCAGCTTCAGTGGCGAGGTTGTCGTAGAATCGTCTTTTGTCCTTCCTGGCACTTTTCTTCACTTCTTTGTCCAATGCTTTGTAAGTCGAGCTCATCGTCTCGTTCTCCTGTCCGTCCTTGCATTGAATCATTTTCTCTTTCACCATTCTCCTCTCTTCTATTAATTTCCAAGTGTCCGTAGAGAGCCATTCCTTGTCTTGTCTCTTCTTTCTTCCTAGAACCGTTGAAAACGTTTCGTTGAGAATCGCCTTCAGAGAGTTCCAATGTTCTTCCACGCATGATTCTTCAGTGATGTCGCGGAGTGTTTCCTGCTTTGCTCTGACAGTTGCAGTGAAAGTGTCTTTTGTGGTTGTGTCCTTCAGTAATTGAGTGTTGAACTTGCATTGTGGCCTATCCCCAGCTATCCTCGAGGCTTTTAGCTTCACCTTGAAAGTCCCTTGTACTAGATGACGGTCTGAACCCACATCTGCTCATCTCCTCGATCTTGTGCCCAGTAAGCTCCGTCTCCACTTCCTTGAGATTGAAATAAATCTATCTGGCTTTTGGTGTGTCCATCCGGTGAAATCCATGTTGCCTTGTGTATATCCTTGTTTTTGACCACGCTGCCACCAATCACCAAATCATTGAAGGCGCAGAAGTCTGAGAAGAGTTCGGCTAGAAAACTAGTAAGCTAGTAGCCTAGCAAACTATTATCTGGCGAGGTTTGTGGGGGAATGACTTCAAGCTTTATTTTCTCCCCAAGTATTTGTAATCCATCCAAAACTTACTCGGGTTCTTTTGTTAATGCGAAGACAATATTTCTATATTTCTTGATATTCTCCATTGAATGACTAGTTATCATACTGTTCCCACAAACCAAAGATAAAACGGCAGCAACCATCTAATTTAACCATAAACCGAATTTATGTAATTTAAATAATATTTATCCATGCCTGTACAATTGGTGAGTTCTACACAGATAGGAAAAATATGTATTTTGTTAAATTATTATTTTTAAATATGCTCACTAGTCGTATATGTAATTTATCACATTCATAATGCCTGTAAACCGGCGTCCTTCATGTACAAAAATGAGAAAATATCAATATTATTAGTAGTAGTGTAGCACTTCTGAAGTGTACGTTGACCCATGGGGTGTTGTGCATGTCATTGAGTTCCCTATTTTCTAGCTGTAAAACAGTAAGTGTGTCCAGGAAGTACACTTGGCAGCCTCACCCTACTAATGTTCCTGTCACATCGAAAGTGTGTGTATCCATCGATGCTTATCTTTTCGTGTGGTATATTGGAGTGACACTAGGATTCAGCGAAAATAATTTTTGGGGGTTTGTGTACCAGCGTGTGTGCCCTGAGCATCGCTAGTTTGTTAAGAATAGGTCTAGCATTAATGAGCGTTAGGTAGAGTTGAGAGTTCAAGTGGTACTTAATACTCGATGAGTACTTAAGCTCGATAATCGGACGCAACTGTGGATCGGCATCCACTGGTTCCGTTTAGTATAAAAATCTTGCGTTACAATCAATAATAATTATATAATTCGTAAATGCGAGTAAGCTTACATATAATGCATGCCATCTTCACAGGTACCATCACCAATGTTACAAATTACAATCCTAAAGCATCATAAATCGGAACATTTTCAATAGTCAAAATTGTTCAATTATTGTACAAGCAATCAGAACAGGTTCTTGTAAACATTAAATTGTAAACATCCCACTAAGGTCACCATTGAAGTTGAGCGACAACCCAAACTTCGTTCCGTTTCCTGCTGATAGTTAAGGTCAACCAGTGAACAGCGTAAATCTCGGTGAGCGCTATGCTGCCTTGTGATTGAACGCTATTTCAGGAAGAGGAGAAACTTCTGCGCAGCTAAACATGGTATAGAATGCAATTATGAATAATACGTCATTGGAAGTATATTTACAAGATAAATACCTTCACGTACCCCGGTGGAACATAAGGTGTCAATGTGGTTGAAGATTGAACGGTCAACTCATGGTTGTTTGCTCAAAACCAACTTCCCCAATTTTCGAGGAGGCATCAATACACCAGCCATCGTCTGATCGGTCGCTGTTCAGAAAGAAGTCAGGAGACAACCGTCAGAAGTAATATTGTGATTTATTATTGTAATATTTGTTCATAGACCTTAGTTGTAAAGCTTAGTTGTACATTGGCTATATGTTGGTTTTAGAATAGATAATTTTCGAGTCGCCAAACTGGGTTCTGGATTTTGCGTCCGTTCGTACTAAGCGTTTCTGAGAAGCTTCGAGGAACAGCGTGAGTCCCAGCGTAGCAAGAGCTGAGCATTAACGGTTTACGAGACGTGGCTGACATAAGAGTTCAAGATGGTGGCCTGAAGTTTCTGTAGCAGTCAAGATTAATACAAGAAGTAGCTAATGACGTATTATTCATAATTGCATTCTATACCATGTTTAGCTGCGCAGAAGTTTCTCCTCTTCCTGAAATAGCGTTCAATCACAAGGCAGCATAGCGCTCACCGAGATTTACGCTGTTCACTGGTTGACCTTAACTATCAGCAGGAAACGGAACGAAGTTTGGGTTGTCGCTCAACTTCAATGGTGACCTTAGTGGGATGTTTACAATTTAATGTTTACAAGAACCTGTTCTGATTGCTTGTACAATAATTGAACAATTTTGACTATTGAAAATGTTCCGATTTATGATGCTTTAGGATTGTAATTTGTAACATTGGTGATGGTACCTGTGAAGATGGCATGCATTTTTGTAAACTTACGAGTTTATACGAAATATAAACCATAATTATTATAGCTCATTAGAGAGGCTTTGGAATTCGGTGGGAGATATGCAACAATCTACAGAATGTAGAAGTTCGTTCCATAATGCACTGCACTGTATCTTGAAGAAAAGTGAAAGGAGTTTTGTCCGCTAGCGGATTATAGACAGAGTAATAATAATAATTTTTTATTTCTGTAACAGAAACCAGCCATTTTTACAGGCATGAACATATGTACATTTATGAAAACTTATAGAATATATAATATGATTTGTTAATTTAGAAATAATTTGAATACTGGTAAATGTGAGCGAAATATTTGAAATGAAGTGTACAAATAAGGAAATAGATATAGCGTCAAATCTAAACGGTGATTGAAAAAAAATATCAATTTCACGCGGGAATCATAAATGATTGCGTTAGTTGAGGAAGGTAAGTGGCATTTCTGTACAGGTGCTGACGTATTACATAAGAGATGCAGAATAAACAATAATTATCAGTGAATCATTTAGAAAGAGTTTTAAAGTCTATTAAACTTTAAATTTACCTGTAAGTACATCATATTTGTGACATTTCCAGTTGTTTATGAGACCCACTTTGAACTTGTCAGCAGATTTTATAATACCGATGATCCCGTTATTCACCAGATGAGCTAGCAATATCACGAATAAGTAGAGAAAGCAGTATGTTTGAAAAGAGAAGAAGACACAAGAAAACCAGCAGACAGGTGCAGATCTGCACCTTCAGTATTTAAAAGGTGTTAATAATTCAAAATATATAACAGGCATGGGGTTCATCGTTTTTTATTGTTTTTTTCAGGAAATATTATTTTACCGATATATTACAGTCTTTTCTGCGAACAATTAGTTTAAAGTGAAAGACAGGTGATAATTTCACCTACTTACGAGGTTTAAAAGGAGTTAAACACAAAAGTCAGAGTGCGTGAGCTATGTAAAAGAAAAGCGAGGGCCTAGTAATATATGTTTTTCTGAAGTATACAGTTCGGTGTCCTTCTGAAGTAGCGGACTCATACCATTTACTTTCATTCGGGAGTTTGCGTCTAAACTTCGGCTCTAGGCAATTTTCAACTTCTATTTCTTTTTTCATTATTTTTTTTATTTTTTTTATTTTTAGTTTTTATTTATTCTCATTTTGCTGAAGCCATCCGAACTCAAGAGCCATAGCAATAGAATGCTGTCCCACAGGTAAGGGTGGTTCACATATGTCCCCACCATCATATCCGCTGACTAGCAGTCACCACCCTCCCACCTTTTTTGTGCAAGGCCCTGTCGGAATGCTTCATTTTTTTAAAATTATTTATTTATTTTTTAAATTTCTGTTGCAAAATGCCACAAACCTTTTGTTTGTCCAACTATTTATTCGTCGACTTACTCAAACTTATGGTATGAATGACTACTTTCAGAAGAACATCATGTATGTTTCATCTTTTACAGCATCTTGAAGACGAAAAATGTAAGAAAGAAAGGCTATCTGAGACTTCATTTTAGATATAAACAAATGTAGTTTAGAAATTCAGGGAGTAATCGTGCAGCATTGAGCAAATAAGCAGTGATAAGTTATAATATGTTGTTCTAGAAAATTTGAACACACAGGATTATAGTAATAGAATAGTAAGATAAGATTCATTTTAGATATAAACAAATGTAGTTTAGAAATTCAGGGAGTAATCGTGCAGCATTGAGCAAATAAGCAGTGATAAGTTATAATATGTTGTTCTAGAAAATTTGAACACACAGGATTATAGTAATAGAATAGTAAGATAAGATTCATTTTAGTATTTTCATGATTCCTAAGAGTACATATGGTTGTACCGCTGAAATCTATTGGATTATAGCTTTTCACGGTGCCGTGTAAAATGCGAAAGAGGAATATTAGGTGGTTGTCAATGTAGTTGAAGACTGAACGATCAATTCATGGTTGTTTGCTCAAAGCCAACTCCATATTTCGGCCGGAGTAACCGATACTGCAGTCATCGTTCCATCATTCGCTGTTCTTTGGAAGACGAAGAAGTACTGTCAGAATTGTTATTGTGATTAATTGTTATAACATTTATTCTTAGACCTTGTGTACAAAAACCTTATGGTTAGCCCTGTATTAGTGCGAGAATAAAGGGTTCTTGAGTTACCAATTTGCCTTCAGTTTTTTTGCGTTGGTTATTAAGCATAGTTCCCGAATCTCTTCTAAGGACAATGTGAAGTCCAGAATAGTTAGACCTGGACATTTGACATTTGATGAAGTCGATATTTTTTGCACTCATCTGCCTAAGTCAGCCCTTTTATGTTTGTGTAATAGGCGTCGTGTAAAGCTTCACTGAATATTTTGAATACGAGCCCTATCATACCCATTCATAAAACCAAAGATGAGTGTGCAGTATTCAAGTAATGGACGAATTATGACTTTGCATAAGAGGACTTTAGCCTCAGTTGTGTGCACCTTTCAATGTAACAAGCCTGTGGATCTTCGGTATTTAGAAACAACTGATTTTGCGTACTGGCTGAATGTTAAGTTTTGTGAGTAGGTTTACTCCCAGGTCTTTTATGGAATTGAGAGTTTGAAGAAAAGAGTCATCTGGGTGTAACCTGAAATTCGGATGGAATTCGCTGAGGTATAGAACATAGCATTTATCACAGCTGAATGGCAGTTACCAGTCATTGCTCCACTTATGTAACCTATCCAGATCATCTTGATCATGTGTGAATCCCTCGTTCAGAGTAGAAAAGAGGAAGCTGTATGCAATCTTTAAGTCATCAGCAAAGAATTATGAAGCAAAGTTAAACTTTCAACACCAGTAACAACCAATCCGCAAACGACCTTGAACGGACCAATCACATCAAAGAGGCATATGTGATAAATGGAAACGTGTATTTTTAGAAAAAAAGCATAAAACTGTCACAGAGGGTATCTTTCCATAACATGTGAGAGAAACATCTCCCAGTTAAGCATCGGACTGTCAATAGAAAAGCTGCACTACATTCTGTATATATATTCATCCAAATGACTATAAATGAGATCCTTCAGAAATACATTTATAGCCATTATCCTATTTTTCAACCTGCCCCGAAATCCTTCAATAGAATTTATATGTGTCCTCGTTACGGGATCGACAAAATCACTTGAATGGTTGAATCTATGCTGAATATATCCCAGAGATCACAGGGAATTGTAAACTTTCCATTTGTCCGTAAGTATTATAGACCCTCGTTTTACAAGTCTCGCAATAAAAGGTATTAAAGTAGTTGCTTTTCTGTCTTCTATCCTTTCGACGAATCCCTTTCGGAGGGAGGTATCATACAAACATATCAAACAAATATAGTTCGCTCGCTGCCGAACATGGTTCTATTCCATTTTCACCAACATAGTTTCATTGTCGTGCGCAACAAAGTATTTTCCATCCAACAACGAAGTGATTTCATCCATTTTCCAAGAAGCAATATTTCTCCAATGCTGACACCATTGAACCGTTGCGAGTAGGTGTCACACAACTAGCAGAAACTGTCAAAGTCCAGGTCTTACTACACTGGACCTCACGCTCTCTTTAGAAGACTTTAAGAAACATTGTCTGATAACCAAAGCGAAAAACCAGAACACAGATTGGCAATTACAGAATCCATTATTCCCACGCCAAAATGTAAACAACAATAATGATATTCTACAAAACGTCTCAATATATATGTCAAAACAATTAATAACAACAATAATTCTGACAGTACTTATTCGCTTCCGAAGGAGAGGCAAAAAAGGAAAGATGAACGATGTATCGGTTAATCCAGCCAAAATATGGAGGAGTCAGGATTAAGCAAACAACCATGAATTGATCGTTCAATCTTCAACTACATTGACACTCCCCGGCAAAATACCGATCCATCACTTTCTTCCATCACGACCAATACACGTTGACTTGGATGCCAGTGAGGGAAACTAGGCCACATGGACAAAGCTTAAATGGAAGACATACAGCAAAGTTAACACACCACAGGCATTCCCACAGCACAATCTCACACATCGATGACGACCTACACCTTCGAATTAAAAGTATCCTCTTGACAACTTGCAACACAATCGCCACTTGCTAGAATGACTGTTGCAGAAAGCAACGTGACCATAGCATCACTTCATGATACTCTTCAAACATCCTCTTATCTTTTCAGTACAAATTACCACTGCAACCGCTTGTCACTCATTCCGACTCAGTTCGAGTAACGGTGACGCATGCGAGCCTCAGTCGTTTACACTCTTTCTCCCTGGCGTGTGGGACCGCAGCTAACAATTATCTCCGTACGCATTTGATTCTCAGCAATAGCCTCCCCGGCGTATACGACCCATCCGTTGTCTTCTACATCAATCAATTCATTCACGAACGTAGAAGACAGGAAACAACTTCAGAAGCAACCACGACGAAACTTTTAACAAAATTACGCAATAACAAGGTACGAAATCAACGAGTAAACACAATTAACCCAAAATCACAAATAGATAAGTTACACCACACGTATACACAAACAGTCCAAATAACCTCGCGGATCATGTCTTGGTGGAATTCCTTTGAATTACACCAGTACGCTTACAACCCTTCTCAGGTTGACGCCCTAAGTTGGAAAATCTCGCAGAGTTCATCTATATTCTCAAATCTGAACGGCAACACGCTCATGTCATTGTATCGTAAAATATAGATGACGAGCAAACACACGACGTATCTGGTCAACCAAGCGTAGGCACAGAGTAATTTACACCAAAGATAATAGCATTCAAATAGTAACTTGAAACTAGAAATGCCTTTATTCATGCAAGCCAATTTAACAATTACTCTCTCGTTTACACTTGGCCTATCCACACTAAACTGAGCAATATCTTTCGTCTTTTCAAATGCACCAATACTATCATAGTCATTGCACAAGATACTTGAGTTGATGGGCGTCCTTCTCATTGTGGATGACAACACCAACGACGACTGACTGATACCAGTTGATGAAGTTAGCGGTGGATCAGAAGCTGTTGTTGTTCGGCTTTCAGAAAGTTGTCTAACTGCAAGATTAACACCAATGCTGTCTTTTACTATCAGCTCCGCTTTAGCACTAGCATTTGATGATAGGTGGGCTTCACTCTGATCAATTGCACTGAGGGTTTGACAAGTATGCATGCCTTCTGCAACTGCATCTGCATTTAATTCTACTTCACGTTCAAGTTGTACAGAACCTATATTCAACTTAGCAGTAGTAGGCATATCCCTCACTTCATCATGATCAACCAAAGACAACTGTGAAGTATCATGATCATTATCATGAATATTCACTTTACCGTCAACTTCATCATTTTCAAACTCTTTAATAACAGAAGTAGACAATTTCGGTTCCTCCTGACAAATCCTTAAGGGTTCTATATCTTCACTCTGACTAGTAATACCTTGTAAACTTGTAGGGTCAGAACTGTCCTCTGAGACTGTAACTCTCCTCTGTGACACTCTATTAAACAATGCCTTATCAGTTGCAACTACAGGCTTCTTCACCACACCGTTATCGTCACACAATTCGGAGCCAGGTCTGGAGTTTACATTTAGCTTATCACTGAACTTGCTCACCGGTTCACAGTTCACTTCTGTATGCACCTCTTGCACACGTGTACAACAAAACCGTGTCTGTCTTCCATCTTGTAACTTATCAGTTGAGGATGTACTACGAAACCTGTTACACTCACTAGGTCTATATGCATTACTAGACATCATGGAGCCTTCTCGATAACCACCTCTCTGAGGCCTACTCGTCATCAATGATTGCATTTTGATCTCAGACTGCTCTATTCTAGGGGTGAGATGTAATAGACTGGCGAACTTGCTCCTAGATAGACTGAAGCTATCTTTTACTAGTTTCAGGATATCATCAAACTTTGGCGCGATACCCTCATCCTCCATATGGGAGCTTATCTTCACCCACTTCCTTTGCAGTCGAGTAGGTAGGCGTCTTGCTATTACCTCTAGTATAAAACTCGAGTTGAGATCACTCATGCAATTCATCGAAATCAATGCATTCTTGTAAATCAGCAAGTTATCCAAAAACTCAGTGAGTGCCTGGGAGTCATCCTGTAATTGACCACCATTACCCTTAACAGCCTCGAATAGTTTCCCTGCAATCATCGAAGGTCTTCCAAACCTTTGACGTAATATGCTCATAGCCTCGTAGTAGCCCTCTTTCGGCTTCATAAACGTACAGTACTGTATAGCTCTTGCAGCAACTCCAGTGCAATACCTCATCAAATACATTAACTTCATTTCATCATTTAATAAAAAACCACTCAACATGATTTCAAATTCCCTTATATATATTGTATCCTTTAGTTCCTAGGGGAACATAGGGCTTCAGCTGCGCACCTCCATTTACTACGGTTTTCTGACAACTTTTTCACCCTGCTCCAGGTCTGTCCACATGCTTTCATCTCCTCCTCGCATGACCTCGTCCAAGTCATCCTTGGACGACCAACTCGCCGCCTCCCTTTCGGGTTCCACTCGAGGGCTTGTCTAGTGATGTCACTTGATGGTTTCCTCAGCGTATGGCCAATCCATCTCCATTTCTTTCTGCCTATTTGTTTCACAATCGGTTCCTGATTGGTTCGCTCCCAGAGATCCCTGTTGCTGATCTTTTCTGGCCATCTGATCTTGAGTATTGAGCGGAGACAGTTGTTAATGAAGGTTTGAAGTTTGTTTGAGATGCTCTTTATGACTCGCCAAGTCTCTGATCCGTATAGTAGCACTGACTTCACATTGGAGTTGAAAATCCGGATCTTATTTTTGATGCTGAGTGCTGTTGACCTCCACACAGATTTGAGAGTAATGAAAGCTTGTCTTGCTTTTCCGATTCTGGCTTTGATGTCCTCGTCAGTTCCGCCTGTAGTTGAGACGATGCTTCCCAGGTAGGTGAAGGAGGTTGTTTCTTTCAGGTTCTTCCCATTTATGCTTATTGTGGTCTGTTGGTGTTGTTGATGTTGGCTAGGAATCTTCATCATCTCTGTTTTATCTATGTTCACGTGAAGTCCTATCTTTGATGCTTCTTCTGCCAACTTGTTACTTTTCACTTGCATATCTTCCAGTTTATGGGAAATCAGACATATATCATCGGCGAAATCCAGATCCTCCAAGTCTTTTGTGTCAGTCCATTTTATGCCTGTTCCCTCGTTGGTTGCCGTTGTCTGTCGCATTATCCAATCAATTGCAATCAGGAAGATCATTGGTGATAGTAGACAGCCTTGCCTCACTCCCGTCCTCACTTCGAAGGCTTCCGTAAGTTTCCCGTTGTGGATTACTTGGCATGCAGCATTGTCGTATAACTGTTGGATGAGGTGTATAATTGTCGATGGGACCCCGTAGTAGCGAAGTAGTTTCCAAATGACCTCTCGATCGACGCTGTCGAAGGCCTTTTCAAAGTCGATGAAGTTGAGATAGAGAGGTGACTGCCATTCCAAGCTTTGTTCAATGATGATCCGTAGAGTGGCGATTTGATCAATACATGATTTGTTTCTCCTGAATCCAGCCTGTTCCGGACGAAGTTTTTCATCTAGGGCTTGTTTGATTCTCTCCAGGATGATGCGACTTAGTATCTTGCTTGGAATGGACAGAAGCATAATTCCACGCCAGTTTTTACATTGACTTAAGTCTCCTTTCTTTGGAAGTTTGAATAAGTAACTGTTCTTCCAATCCTCGGGTACTTTGCCCTCTTTCCACACCTTCTCCAGCAGTGGTGTCATCAAGTCCGCTGTTGTCTCTGGGTCTATTTTCAAAGCCTCTGCTGGGATTCCATCTGGTCCCGGTGTTTTCCCAGCTTTAAGCATCTTGATTGCATTCAGGACTTCTGATTTCGTCGGGGGGTCAGTGTTCACTGGTAGTTCTGCTTCCGTTGTTGGTATTGCTGGACGTGTTGTAGGTGTTCAACCCAGTGCTTTCTCTGTTCCACCTCTTTGGTGATTGACTTTCCATTGTCGTCCTTTATTGGCTTAATCTGTGTCGAACGTTTGCCCGAAAGGTTCCTAGTTGTTTGGTAGAGTGTGGCGAGGTCTCCTTTGCCTGCAGCTTGTTCTGCTTCGTTTGCCATGGTTTCATAATATTTTCTTTTGTCTTCCCTGGCACTTTTCTTCACTCTTTTGTTCAGTGTATTGTAGCTTGCATTCAGCTCCTGTTTTTGTTGCTCGTCAGTGCACTGGATAATCTTTTGCTTCACTGTCCTTCTCTCTTCTATTAGTTTCCAAGTGTCCGTAGTGAGCCACTGTTTGTCCTGTCTCTTTTTTCTGCCTAGAATTTCTATGCAGGTTTGGCTCCACACCGTTTTCAAGTTGTTCCAGTGCTTTTCAACGCTGACCTTTTCGCTGGTGTTGATTTGTGTCTCAGCTTTGTCCTTTATGCTTGCAATGAAGATGTCCTTTGTAGCCTGGTCCTTCAGCTTTTGAGTGTTGAACTTGGCTTGTGGTCTATCTGCAGCTCCTGATTCCCTGAAAGCTTTTAATTTGATTTGGATTGTCCCTTGTACGAGATAGTGGTCTGAGCCAACGTCTGCTCCTCTTCTTGCTTTTGTGTCCAGTAGGCTGCGCCTCCACTTCCTTGAGATTGAGATGAAGTCGATTTGGTTTTTGGTTTGCCCGTCTGGTGACACCCATGTAGCCTTGTGGATATCTTTGTGCTTGTATACACTGCCACCAATCACCAGTTCGTTGAAGGCGCAGAAGTCGGCGAAGAGTTCTCCGTTTTCATTCATTTCTCCTAGAGCTTCTCTACCCATGATGAGTTCCCTTCCTGTATTGTCTGGTCCCAGTTTGGCGTTCATGTCTCCCATTAGTATTTTCATGTCGCCAGCTGGAGTATTGCCAATTGTTGCCTGTAGTTGCCTGTAGAATCAAATTCCCTTACAAACTGTAAATAATCAGCCGGGTTTCCGTCGAAACACCGTGGTTCAAATTTAGGGAGTTTGATGTTCCTATTTTCTCTGAACGGCGAAACGGTAACATCAACCATGTCATGCTTAACATCAGACACATCGTTACAATTAACAGACAAGTTAACATGACTTACTTTCCTGTTTGCATCCAAGACGCTCTGTCCCTTCTTTGACCCAGGCATTGTTGAACATGAACAAATTACAAAAACGTTCCAGATATTGCTTGTTCAAAGAGGACTTGACCGGCACCAGGAAAGATGAATACTGACTATTCAAACTGTCACCAGCTATCGGAATCCGTCGGAAAATGTTTCCGCCATCAGAAACTGACTTCACTGTCAGAAACTGTCAGCCACATCTCGTAAACTGTCAATGCCCAGCTCTTGCTACACTGGGACTCACGCTGTTCCTTGAAGTTTCTCAGAAACGCCTAGTAATAACGGACGCAAAACCAAAACACCGATCGGCTACCCGAGAATTCTTTATTGTAACACCAACATATAGGCAGCCTTAAAACTAAGTTTTAACTAAGGTGTATGAACAAACATTACAATAATAAATCACAATATTATTTCTGACAGTTTTGGTCTGACTACTTTCTGAACAGCGACCGGTGAGACGATGACTGGTATATCGATGACTCCGCGAAAATATAGGGAAGTTGGGGTTGAGCAAACAACCATGAATTGATCGTTTAATCGTCAACTACTTTGCACCTTCTCTTTTTGGTTTTGTGCTGTTGCGCCTACTCTTTTATATACATTTCTTTCGAGCTCGAGCAACCCTGAAATTAAACTGAGAATAGCCTGAACTCCAGAGCATTTTAGTAATTTCACACATCTTTCAAGCTTCCTGCACATGACCACTTAAATTCGATGAACGATCTGACGCTACCATTTTAAGACCAACATTCTGTACACAGACTATTAATTATCTGAAATGAAGGTGAAACTGGTTTTCAAACAGTTTTCAAAGTCCTACACAACTTACGTGTACAGTCCGCCATGCAGACACAAATGGAGGATTCTGGAACCGACCTCGGCACCATATGATGCAGTAAAACAACTTAATATGGCCCTATCTAGTTTTCGCATCCACGATCAAATTTCTTTCCTGTTATAAAACTACGATAAGACTGCTGAAAAATTGAATAAATATATTACTGATCTCAACATAATATACCAATAAACTTTAAGCCAAGGATGCTGTTCGCAACAGGCTTATATAGGAGAATTGACTTCAAGCTTTATTCTCCCCAGATATCTGTTTTACATTCATCTGATGTCTGGGTTTTTGTTAATGCAAAGACAATATCCCTATATCTCTATGTGCTACACAAACAGACTTTATAGCAAACTGTTCCGACTGACTCTAATGTCAGAGAGAACAACCAAACTGTAAATTCACCATAAATCAAACCATGTGATGAGACGATGACTGGTATATCAATGACTCCGCGAAAATATAGGGAAGTTGGGGTTGAGCAAACAACCATGAATTGATCGTTCAATCTTCAACTACATTGACACTCCCCGGCAAAATACCGATCCATCACTTTCTTCCATCACGACCAATACACGTTGACTTGGATGCCAGTGAGGGAAACTAGGCCACATGGACAAAGCTTAAATGGAAGACATACAGCAAAGTTAACACACCACAGGCATTCCCACAGCACAATCTCACACATCGATGACGACCTACACCTTCGAATTAAAAGTATCCTCTTGACAACTTGCAACACAATCGCCACTTGCTAGAATGACTGTTGCAGAAAGCAACGTGACCATAGCATCACTTCATGATACTCTTCAAACATCCTCTTATCTTTTCAGTACAAATTACCACTGCAACCGCTTGTCACTCATTCCGACTCAGTTCTAGTAACGGTGACGTATGCAAGCTGCTGTGTGTCGCGGTACGTTCAACGTTTGCGTTACATTTTTACGTGATTCGTTACATAAAATTTATCTTATTGTAGTACTTTCACAAGTACTATACTACCTCCATACTTGTAACCACTAACTCTCATTTCCAATAGTTATGGTTAATCAAAGTAAAAAGCAACGAACCCAATCCCCTGTAAAACTGGTGTCTAATTTAACGTCCTTGATTGCTACATCAAGCAACACACCCTCTACAAACGGCTATAGTGAGTCACATAACTCACTTGTATGCCGTAAGCGTCGAGCTGGAACTGAGGATAAAACTGTACTGACAGCTAGTATTAGCACTACTCCTAAAAATTCTGTACCCTCTGCTCATACAGAACTCCTCCCTTCACCTTATGTGCTTATGGAGAAACTCCAGCCATCAAGCTCTTTTTCAGTACTATCTTCAGAAATAGAACTTCTAAAGTTGTCTATAGGAGAACTTAAGGCTGAGTTAAGGGAAATAAAAAACAGTAAGTCAGTAAATGCTGGAAACATCGAAACCAATACCGAGATATCCAAATTATCAGATCAGATCAGCGATATCAGATCGCAGGTCTGTGAACTGACACCTCTAACTATCCTCATGAAAACTGTAAACCTTAACAAGCTTGACACAGAATCGGTAACTAAGGTAGATAACCTCATTAACTTTGTTACCACAGAAGTAACAAAACGACTCGACGCAAAACTGAGTGCTATTGTCTACAACGTTCCGGACAATGAGGCACTAAAAAAGGTACAGCGCATCTTACTTAGTGAAGCGAAAATGCCTAACTCCAAGACTAAGTGCTATAGGCTGAAGAAGAGTCAACATGAAAAGTGTTGTCCTATTCGTTTTCAGTTCGAAACACCGGCAGAGACCAGAAAATTCATTCACTCCCAACACACCCTATCGCAAGCCAGAAACTACAAACATATAAAGGTCGGGGTGGACAAAACAGTCATAGAAAGGCGCGCATACAACTATCTCACTAAGACTAATTGTGAAATAGGTAATAGGACATTGCAAGCAGCCATTATTCCCAACCCTGTGAAAGATACAGTAGACCCCACCGCATCACCCCTCTCAAAACACACAGAATTATCCCATCAGAGTGCAACACCAGCCGAAAGGCCACTAGACTGTAACCAAATAAATAATAAAACCATACCACCCATCACCGCAGAATCTAAAATGCCACTAAATAACCCCAGAAAAAAAGTCAAAACCCCCCGAAATTCGACTTTGTCCTCTCCTAGCCATAATTCCATTGCTAAAGATAAGGAAAATATGCCCCTAAATCATACCAACAAAAACAGTGGCAGCTTAAATAAGCCCACACTCCCCACGGTTAATAGTATTAGCACTCACAACGTGCTAAATCGCACCATGGCACACACTAATATCCAATGTCACAACATGTCACCCTCAATAGTACAAGTGGTAATAGTCAGAACTCGGCTACCAACAACTCAGGGTCTTCAGAGTATGGCACACAAACAAATTTTGACCGGATATATGGTACAAGTCTGCTGGGAACTAACCCACAATGCAGTACACACGAAACCCACACAAGGACACAACTAGCATCAAACAATAGGTGGAATAATAAGCCATGGTCATCACAAGGATCCAATCATTTTTTATCCCCCGCGTCCCTGTCAGCGTTGAAAAAACAGCTGGTAGGGATGTTAACACTCCTAAACCACTAGTGCTGGCTCCCTCCTTGCATGAAAACAGGAACGGTCTAGTGCACCCGTATCCATTGGACACACTTGACACTTGCACAAGTATAGGCCAAATAAAGAACCCTACCCACTTCTGTAACCTAACTAAAAATAAAAATTCCTTAGTCTATAGCAAATCCAGTACTCCAACTCCTAATTCTTCACCGAAAACAGCACACACCAACTCGATAGACATAGGTGAGCATGATGCTGGAACTCCTCTTAACATAGGATCGTCATGTCCAGCAGAACTACTGGGTGCTGAACCATATTCGGGGCTGACTAACGAACTTAAATACTTCAAATGCTACTTCAACTCTCATCTTTACCTAATCCTCATAAATGCTAGATCTGTTCTAAATAAATTGCCGATGCTCAGAGCACTCACAGTAATATACAAACCCCCTGTAATTGTCATCACTGAATCTTGGTGTCATTCGGACATCCTGGATGATGAAATAAGCTTAGATAACTACACACACTTTCGGTGTGACAGGGAAGGTGGTAAGGGAGGGGGTTGTCTCATGTACTTTCTGAATGCACTTACTGTATCACAGCTAGAAAGTAGTACACTTAACATGCCTGAGACTCTATGGGTTAATGTACACTTAAATAACGTAACAGCATTAATTGGATGCACCTACAGAGCACCTGGCACCTTTAGTAATTACGAGACCCAACTTATTAATACTCTGGAGCAATTATCCGACTTACAATACGATCATAAGATCCTATGTGGGGACTTTAACTTACCTGAAATCAACTGGGATATACCCACAGGTCCAACTAAATTTGATAAGTTCTTAGACACACTGGATATACTTGGCTGGAAACAAACTGTCACTACTCCCACAAGAGGTAACAACGTACTAGACTTAATCTTCTGCCACAATATAAGCCCCCTTTCAACGCTAGTAGGTTCTGAGTTTCCAGGGAGCGACCACAAAACAGTGATGTGTGCACTGCCAATTCCGCTGAGTAGCAATGCATCTCATACCTCCACTTCACAACAAGTAATATATAGGAACTATAGTAAGGCAAACTGGGCCTTAGTTGAATCGATGCTAAGATCCTCCAAATGGGATGAATACTTCACTACTGATGACCTATCGAGAGCCCTAACCATCTTCTACCATAACTCTAACACATGCTTAGATGCTGTCATTCCACTCCAAACACTAAAGGTTTCCCCACACAGAAAGTCATTCATAAAACCAAAGGATCGTACGAAACTGAAGAAACTCTCAACAAGTTACTTCAAACACCACGACTTTGGCACTCTAGGTCTAATACTTAAAACCCTTAGCTCCATCACACAAGCTCAAGATTTCCGTATGAGAAAGGAAGAACGCATCGCAGTAGCCAGTCCTGCTAGAGTGTATGCACTCACAGAAATCTTAAGGAAGCGAATGAATCGCAAAAATCACAGCATTTCTCTCCTCATAGACAAAGGTAGGCTATGCACTAACTCTGCAGACATATGTGAACTATTCAACAAAACGTTTGCAGGTAACTACCTTAAGCCCTCAGTCCAGCTACTCGATATACACCCTATTACTAATATGGCACAAACTCCATCTCCACTCACACCAAACCAAATTAGCACTGTTCAATTCACTTACGCTGACATTAACCAAACTATAAGAACCCTCAAAAGTTCAAAAGGTTTCGGTACCGACGGTATATCATCTTACTTCTATAAATATGGTGGCCCTGACATTCCTCTACTACTGCTTAAAATATTCACAATGTCCCTAGAAACCCAAACTTACCCTGACATATGGAAGACTACATTCATTATGCCTAAACACAAATCTGGCTCGAAAACTGAAGTCAGTAACTACCGGCCGATCAATATCACACCTATAGCATCTAGAATCATGGAGAGACTAGTCAAAGATAACTTAATCAAACATATGCTTAGCTGCAATATTATAAGTCCGAACCAACATGGATTCCTGAAATCCAGATCATGTTTAACATGTCACCTAGACTTCTTCAATTTTGTAACCAGCAGTCGTGACAGACGGCAACTAGTACTTGTCATCTACTTTGACATTTCTAAGGCATTTGACCGTGTTGACCATTTACTGCTAACAAATAAGCTGAACTCCTTAGGAATACGTGACCCATTATTAGGATGGCTTAAATCATTCCTTAACAATAGGTCCCAAATAGTTAAACTCGGGTCTGCAACCTCCAAACCTAGCCCTATCACTTCTGGTGTAGTACAAGGTAGTGTCATTGGACCCCTCCTATTTACACTATACATCAATGACATATTTGCTTGCTTCATGCACGAGGAGGGAGGGTGGTGCTAACTGATCAGTAGATATGGTGGTGGTCACTAAGGTGAATCGCCCCATTTTGCAGGAACAGCAATATACAATTTGAAGGCTCGAGATATTTCTGATTTTTATGAGGGATTAGATCTTTATCTTGAAAAAGATAATAATGGACGCCTAGACAGATCATGCTTCTACCTTTAAATATATACCATTCGCCCAGCCTATCGTTGAGATGCGACCATGTGGGATCTGCACAGATTTATGGGGCATCTTACAAATTAACTTGCTATCCATTGTCAGATCTTTAAACACCACTTCAAAATGTCTTATATCATTTATTTTCCAATAACGTCTTTACTTGATCCTCATTTTACTCCATTAAAACTAACATTTTACAGCTCTTTGTGACTTATTATATTCCTACTCTCTGAAGGGTACGGTTGTGCACCAAATGCACAAAAAGGTATAAAACAAAAACAACTGGCACAACTGAGGATAAATGTATTAAAACCAAAAGTGGACATCATGATAGTACGAGATATACGTGTAGCATTATACATTGCAAATGAACGTTGTCAGCCTAGGGAGTTTCCTTTATAAATGCATTTATTAACGATACTTGCCCTTACCTATTTCATTACAATTTAATGATTCACCTCAGCACTTTTACTTTTCTAAAATGGCTTTGAATCCCTTGTAAAAGTTGTACTTACCTCAATATTGGTTGGTTATCGTATGCCTACAACCACGGGATGAAAACGAAACGAAGTCGATTTTCCCCCTCAACTTGGAGGACAACTGTACAATTCAATAACTATACGGCCTAGTTCAGAAAATGAGTGTATTATATGTATCAAATATTTAACAGTTGAAATATGATTAACTTGAAACAATCTGAGATTTGAGACTATATCTTACTTGATCGTGCCTGTAAAAAAGGGCATGCATTTTCATGTAAATTTAAATTTGTATGAAATACATTACATTATGTTTAATACTGTCTATTTATTATAAGCAGCACTCGCACACGTGATAAGCTAAGGATGGAAAGCATCCAACGATATTTTACCTCAAAACTGCTTGGCTACGATTGTAAGAAAGATTAAATCTCACGCTGTATGATCCTAAACCTTGGCCCACTTTGCACAAGGCGACTTATTATAAACCTAATATTCTTCTTTAAAGTCCTTCACAAAGTATCATTCTCAGGGAACAGGGACATACAATTCGCACAGGAAGGTTCTTACGATCTGCGTAACCAAACTTTCACAGTGACAACTCACTCTTTTAAGTCAACACTCCGTGAAAACTTCTTCACAGTCGTGTATTCTAGAATATGGAATAGCCTGCCCCTAGATGTCAGGACTTGCTCTTCGGTTACAAGCTTCAAACGCTCTCTGTATAGACTGTTTCACTCTACTGATTATATTAATAAACTATTTACTCCTAGAAGGAATCAACTACTAATCTACTACAGCACCTAAAAGACGCACTCCAACACCCTTAGCAGCATGGATACATAAAGACTTAGTACGGAACATACAGGAATAGTTTACCCTAGAAATAGGACCGGTCACTCTATGGTAACCTTCGAACGCTTACTATACAAACTTTTATCCCAATGACTATCCCTACCAGAACCCGTCAGTCATTAGAACACTAAAACGCTCAGACTCACTAATACACATTATGACACTAAATAAACTCTAAGGCTTCGGATAAATACGTGAAAACACAACTACAATTCGGGGAAAGGTCTACTAAAGTATAATATACAATTTGCATAAACATTTATAAGTGCATAAAACATTAATCTCCTTTTCATTTTCACATACTTTCTCTTTCTGGCATTCTGCTGCTCGTGTTCATCTTCTGGTCGAGGTCGAACAACCCTGCATCTAAACTGAAATGAAGATTAATACCAAACCATTTATCTCATAACCACTCGAATTCCATGAACGATCCAATTCTACGACTTGAAGACGCTGGCGAACATGCTGTAAATGAGTATTCATGATCTGGAATGAAGATGAAACTGGTTTTCAAACAGTTTTCAAAGTCCTACACAACTTACGTGTACAGTCCGCCATGCAGACACAAATGGAGGATTCTGGAACCGACCTCGGCACCATATGATGCAGTAAAACAACTTAATATGGCCCTATCTAGTTTTCGCATCCACGATCAAATTTCTTTCCTGTTATAAAACTACGATAAGACTGCTGAAAAATTGAATAAATATATTACTGATCTCAACATAATATACCAATAAACTTTAAGCCAAGGATGCTGTTCGCAACAGGCTTATATAGGAGAATTGACTTCAAGCTTTATTCTCCCCAGATATCTGTTTTACATTCATCTGATGTCTGGGTTTTTGTTAATGCAAAGACAATATCCCTATATCTCTATGTGCTACACAAACAGACTTTATAGCAAACTGTTCCGACTGACTCTAATGTCAGAGAGAACAACCAAACTGTAAATTCACCATAAATCAAACCATGTATAATTTATAGGATAAATTGTCTATGCCTGTACAATTGGTATGTTCCTGCATAAACAGGAATACATATATATCATTAATAAACTCACAGAAACAAAACACCGGCAAAAGCACGTAAAGCCCTTTAGAAACGCTTAGTACCCACGGACGCTAAAACCGAAACACTGCTTGGTGACTCGAGAATTCTTTATTCTAACATCAACATATAACCATCGTAATAACTACGGTCTATGAACAAATATTACAATAATAAATCACGATATTACTTCTGGCGGTATTTGGTCTTCTTTGTGATCAGCGGCGGATGAGACGGATGACTGGTGATGCCTCCACGAAAATGTAGGAAAGTTGTGTTTGAGCAAACAACCATGAATTGATCGTTCAATCTTCAACTTTATAGACAGCAAGAATTTAGAGAAGAATGTTATATTAATGCTGAATCGTCTCATCCAGAGTGGGTCGATACCTAAATTTATACACCTTGATGTGTAGGCCTTTTCGCAGTCAAATCTTAGTAGTTTAGACGTGAAGTATCGTTGCATTCTTTCTATTTAAACCCTGTCACTTACGCGAGTGCTGCTGAGAATAAATGGACAATATTCTAGTAGTGGTCTGACACATGTTTCGTATAATATAAGTTTCTCTTCGTAGTTCCATCATACCGTTTTGGTGAGCAAGGTGGTTGCCAGGCTACAGCAGGCATATTAAAGTCCCCACATATAATTTTGTCGTGTGAGGTGGTGAAGTGGCGTAAGCAAACGTGCTAGGAGGCTTCATATCACATTTAGCAGATGGGCATGGGTGATGGCAGTTACAACCTACGAGATGAGAGTTGGAGTGAGACAGCCATAGAGTAGCCCAGACTTAGTCGCTATCTGCGATGAGCTCTGGGTAGAAGCACTGTGTGGCCTTAATATCAGATTTGATATATATATATACATACATATGTAGCACACTCTCTCTCTCTCTGCCATGATTTCTGTCGCCATGAATACGTAGTAGCTATCACTAGAAATATCTTTTTCTCGAACCCGAGGAGTGCACCATGTTTCAGTAATTATTATGACGGGCGCGTTGCAAATTAAGGATAAAGTCGTAAAGTCAAACATTTTTTTGGGTATGGAGTGAGCTTTGATGAGACAGAATGATAGGGAGAGAGATAGGAATGACGCTGAAATCGCATATATCTTTAGAAACTTTAACCTCAAGGTTTGTAGCGCCTGTAGTAGGCTGTTTCATGGGCGCTGACTCAGATGATGGCAACTTACTGGCAGTGCTGAAATGGTGCACTGCATCAATATCGATATCAGCACACAGAGAGATGTGCTATCGTTGGTTACATTGGGGTGTGAAGTGTTCATAATACCGTGACTGCAATGCATCGCGCTCCCTTTTGGAGACAAGTGGTTTGATAGTATGTGTGCTATCTGCGGCAGTATAGAGGCCGATACTTCGTTTCGACTGAGAAAATTTAGATTGGATGAAGGGGAAGTAGGCGTTTCTTGTGTATGGTATGCGGAGTAAAGTTGCGTGCATCGCAGTTATGACTAATATTTTGTGTTTAAGTTATTTTTGTAAATGTTAGCCCATCGGTGATCTTGGGTAGTCTGTATCCGGTGGTTTTCGGGGACATGGTGAGTTAGAAGGCCACCTTTAGTAAACAAGCCTAAAACGCTTGTTCCTTGTTGCAAAGATCCCTGGACCACGCTTTAGTCTATATTAGCCATAGATAGGAGAGTTGTGTCGGGGTAAGTGTATGCCTGCCCGTAGAGTTTCGACTTAGTTTTAGGGTGTCTAGAGAGACAGCGTCAGTTGTGACTGTCGGACATAGATTTGTTCGGTGTTGGACGAATCGGCGGGTTACCTCTCTTTTAATTGAGGTCACAGTGGTTAGGCCTCTCGCCGACCATGCACATGGTCCGGGGTTCGAGCCCACGCCAACGCACACCTGGTGTCTATGGTCGGCCTGCGAAATTCGGGCTACCGATATCCATGCTGAAAATTCCATATTAATACCAAAAATACAGTGTGGAATGAGGCATTAAATAAAAAAATACTAGTGGCAGTATGAAGACTTATTTATCTTCTATGGGTTAATGTTATATTTGGAACTGCTGAAATTAGCGTTACTGATTTTGTTGTCGAAAAATCTATCAGTAACGGTTGTTGTCAATGGAGTTGAAGATTGAACGATCAATTCTTGGTTGTTTGCTCAAAATCAACTTCCCCAATTTTCGCGGAGGCATCAATACGACAGTCATCGTCTCATCGGTCGCTGTTCAGAAAGAAGAGTGAAACATCGTCAGAAGTAATACAGAGATTTATTATTGTAATATTTGTTTTCAGACCTTAGGTCGTTTATTCCTTTTATATGTTGGTGTAACAATAAACAAATCTAAAGCGGCAGATCAGTGTTTTGGTTTTTGCGTCCGTTATAACTAAGCGTTTCTGAGAAATCTTCGAAGAACAGCGTGGGCCCGAGCGTAGCGAGAGCTGGGCATTAACGGTTTATGAGACGTGATTGACAGTTTCTGACGATGGAAATAGATCTGGCGGATTGAAACAGTTGGTGAAAGTTTGGATAGTCGCCGTTCATCTTTCCTGGTGCCGGCCAAATCTTCTTTGAACACGCAATATCTGGAACGTTTCTGGAATTGGGCCAAGTTCAACAATGCCTGGGTCAAAGAAGGGACAGAGCGTCTTGGATGCAAACAGGAAAGTAAGTCATGGTGACTTGTCTGTTAATTGTAACGATGTGTCTGATGTTAAGTATGACATGGTTGATGTTACCGTTTCGCCGTTCAGGGATAATAGGAACATCAAACTCCCTAAATTTGAACCACGATGTTTTGATGGAAACCCGGCTGATTATTTACAATTTGTGGAGGAGTTTGAGATCATGTTGAGGGTTTTTTTATTAAATGATGAATTGAAGTTAATGTATTTGATGAGATATTGCACTGGAGATGCTGCAAGAGCTATACAGTACTGTAAGTTTATGAAGCCAAAAGAGGGCTACTACGAGGCTATGAGCATATTACGTCAAAGGTTTGGAAGACCTTCGATGATTGCAGGGAAATTATTCGAGGCTGTTAAGGGTAATGGTGGTCAATTACAGGATGACTCCCAGGCACTCACTGAGTTTTTGGATAATTTGCTAATTTACAAGAATGCAATGATTTCGATGAATCGAATGAGTGATCTCAACTCGAGTTTTATACTAGAAGTAATAGCAAGACGTCTACCTACTCGACTGCAAAGGAAGTGGGTGAAGATAAGCTCCCGTATGGAGGATGAGGGTATCGAGCCAAAGTTTGATGATATCCTGAAACTGGTAAAAGATAGCTTCAGTCTATCTAGGAGCAAGTTCGCCAGTCTATTACACCTCATCCCTAGAATAGAGCAGTCTGAGATCAAAATGCAATCATTGATGACGAGTAAGCCTCAGAGAGGTGGTTATCGAGAAAGCTCCATGATGTCTAGTAATGCATATAGACCTAGTGAGTGTAACAGGTTTCGTAGTACATCCTCAACTGATAGGTTACAAGATGCAAGACAAACACGGTTTTGTTTTACACGTGTGCAAGAGGTGCATACAGAAGTGAACTGTGAACCGGTGAGCAAGTTCAGTGATAAGCTAAATGTAAACTCCAGACCTGACTCCGAATTGTGTGACGATAACGGTGCGGTGAAGAAGTCTGTAGTTGCAACTGGTAAGCCGTTGTTGAATAAAGTGTCACAGAATAGAGTTGCTGCTTCAGAGTGGAGTTCTGACCCTACAAGTTTACAAGGTATTACTAGTCAGAGTGAAGTTATAAAACCTTTTATGATTTGCGAGGAGGAACCAAAATTGTCTACTTCTGTTATTAAAGAGTTTGAAAATGATGAAGTTGACGGTAAAGTGAATATTTGTGATAATGATCATGATACCTCACAGTTGTCTTTGGTTGATCATGATGAGATGAGGGATATGCCTACTACTGCTAAGTTAAATAAAGGTTCTGTACAACTACAACGTGAAGTAGAATTGAACGCAGATGCAGTTCCAAAAGGTGTGCATACTTGTGAGACAGTCAGTGTAATTGATCAGCGTGTAGCCCACCTATCATCAGATGATAGTGCTAAACCCGAACTAGTAGTGAAAGACAGCAGTGGTGGTAATCTTGCAGTTGGACAACTATCTGAGAGCCGAACAAGAACAGCTTCTGATCCACCACTAAGTTCATCACCTTGTGTCACTCAGTCATCGTTGGTGCTGTCATCCACAATGAAACAGACACCCATCAACTCAAGTATCTTGTGCAATGACTATGGTAGTATCAGTTCGTTTGAAAGGACGAATATCAATGGTCAGTTTAGTGTGGATAAGCCAAGTGTAAAGGAGAGAGTTATTGTTAAATTGACTTGCATGAATAAAGGCATTTCTAGTTTCAAGTTACTAATTGAATGTTATTATCTTTGGTGTAAATTACTCTGTTTCTATACTTGGTTGACCAGATACTTCGTGTGTTTGTTCGTCATCTATGTTCTACGATACAATGACATGAGCGTGTTACCGTTCAGATTTGAGGATAGAGCTGATAGAAGGAAGTTAGAAAATGAACTCTGCGACGATTTTCCAACCAAGGGCGTCAACCTGAGAGGGAATGTAGGCGTACTGCTGTAAGTCCTACGGTTCTTCAAGGGTAGTTTGTCGTGTCAGAATCCACAACATTTGATGTGTTGATTGTACATATGTTTGTGTTAAATAGTTGTGTGAGTTCCAATTGATGTAATTGTTGGTTAATCTTGTTTGTGCCTGGACATTCCACAACTTACAATCGTCAACCTGTGAAGGGTTGTAGGCGTACTGGTGTAAGTCCTGCAATTCTTCAAAGGAATTCCACCAAGACATGATCGGCGAGGTTGTTTGTACTATTTGTATATACGTGTGGTGTGTCATATCAATTGGTGTTTTTTGGATTCATTGTGTTTACTTGTTGTTTTCGTATCTTGTTGTTATGGCGTAATTTTGTTAAAATTTTCGTCGTGATTACTTCTGAAGTTGTTTCTAGTCTTCTACGTCCATGAATGAATTGATTGATGTTAGAGACAGCAGATGGGTCGTATACGCCGGGGAGGCTAGGCTATTGGTGAGAATGAAATGCACACGGAGATAATTGTTAGCTGCGATCCCACACGCCGGGGAGAAAGAGTGTACACGACAGAGGCTCGCATGCGTCACCGCTACTAGAACTGAGGCAGAATGAGTGACAAGCGATTGCAGTAGTAATTGGTAGTCAGTAGATAAGACGATGTGCGTAGAGTATCTTGAGGTGCTGCCATGGTCACGTTGCATTCTGCAAGAGTCATTCTAGCAAGTGGCGATTGTGTTGCAAGATGTCAAGAGGAGGTCTCTGTCTGGAGGCGCAGGTTGTTATTGATGTGTGAGATTGTGCTGTGGGTATGCTTGTGGTGTGTTGGCTTTTCTGTTTGTTTTCCATTTCAGCTCTGTCCGTGTGACCTAGGTTCTCGCAATGGCATCCAAGTCAACGTGCATTGGTCGTGAAGGAAAAAGGGTTGGATCCCTTTTTTGCCGGGGAGTGTCAATGGAGTTGAAGATTGAACGATCAATTCTTGGTTGTTTGCTCAAAATCAACTTCCCCAATTTTCGCGGAGGCATCAATACGACAGTCATCGTCTCATCGGTCGCTGTTCAGAAAGAAGAGTGAAACATCGTCAGAAGTAATACAGAGATTTATTATTGTAATATTTGTTTTCAGACCTTAGGTCGTTTATTCCTTTTATATGTTGGTGTAACAATAAACAAATCTAAAGCGGCAGATCGGTGTTTTGGTTTTTGCGTCCGTTATAACTAAGCGTTTCTGAGAAATCTTCGAAGAACAGCGTGGGCCCGAGCGTAGCGAGAGCTGGGCATTAACGGTTTATGAGACGTGATTGACAGTTGTGATTACAGGTATTTTGCTTGCTAGGGTTACGTTACTTCTCTCTGTGTGCATACTAGTCCTAGTGTTTCTTGGTGACGTTATATTTAATGTTACATACTTGATCTTAGCCTTTTTCGCAACATTCGTGTAGAGGTTCACAGCTGATGGTGATGATGTGCCTAGCGGGCATAACTCTAAAGATGTGTGCAAGTCTATGACCACAGTTGTCTTATTGTTTGGCTTACTAGTAGAAGCTCTTTTATATAAGGTTATTTCATTTTCATGCGTGCCAGGTGCATTAGGTCTACTTAAATGTAAAGCGACAGAATCTGTTGTAGGAAGTTCTGCGGTTAGGTAGGTATTTGTGACACTTGATACACTTGTGCAGCTACTTCGTTGACATGGTGCCAATGTAGATGAAGATTGAACGATCAATTCATGGTTGTTTGCTCAAACCCATATCCTCCATATTTGTCGCGGAAGTCATCAATCCAGCAGTCATCGTCTCATCGTTCGCTGTTCGTTGGAAGACGAAGAAGTACTATCAGAAGTATTATTGTGATTAATTGTTATAACATTTATTCTTAGACCTTGTGTACAATAACGTTATGGTTGGCTCTGTATTGGTGCAAGAATAAAGGGTTCTTAAGTTACCAATTTGCCTTCAGTCTTTTTGTGTTAGCTATTACGCATAGTTCCTGAAAGTCTTCTAAGGACAGTGTTAAGTCCAGTATGGTTATACCTGGACATTTTACACATGGGTTTAGGTGATGAGCAATTTATCGTTAGTATAAGGTGTATATGAACTAATCAACCTTAACGGCGGTACGTTCGAAATTGGTGACATTTTTGCACGTGTTTGCTCTGAAATTTATTTACTGCTTATTGTCATAAAATTCTTGAAATTATGGTCCAAATCTCTAAAAAACGTGTTCGTAGAAACACAGTTGTTTTAGATAGTGGTTCAAATTCGGTTATAACTGCATTACCGCCGTGTAATACAGTATCAACTACTAGCTCTCAAAATGGTTTGAGTGCAGATCTCACTCCTGTGATACAGGTGAAAGATGTTCTGTTAGAGAACTCTGAGTTCTGTAAACTAAACCTCCTTTTGAAAGATATGCAGAGGCAAGTAAGTGAAATTCAGAAAAAATTAGATCAGTTTGATAGTATGTCACTGCCAATCTCAAATACCACGGAGAGCCGGTCTGATATTGGCCAGGTTAAGTCTTTACTGGATGTAACTCAAAATAAGCTTTCGAATTTAGACCCAATAGCCTGTCTGTTAAAACAACATCCTAAAATATCTCCAGACAACCTAAATAAAGCTGAAAATCTGATTGACTGCTTGGCTACGGAGGTGATGAAGCGTATAACCTCTTCTCACCAAGCTATAGTTTACAACGTCCCAGATTCTCTGCCCCTGAAAACTGTAAGACACAAAATCCTGATTTGTTGCGGCATGGCTAGTGTTCCATGTGAATGCAAACGACTTCGTAAAAAGTCTAACCAGGCTAATTGCCCAATCATTTTTAAATTCAGTAATTCCCTTGATGCTAGTAAGTTTACTAAATGTCAGGATCACTTAAGACTGAATAGCAGTTATAAGTCTATAACCGTAGCTCAGGATAAAACACCGTGTCAGCGCAGAATAATGCGTAGTAATAACCTGGTCACCTCCTCTAGCTTTGATTTACCAAAAAAGGATCGTGCACAGCAACAGACACCTAGTGCTGAAACTAGCATTCAGCAAACTACACAACAAACACCCTGCCAATGGAACTAGGAACTGATTTAGATACCAGTACCCCTGTAAATAAAGCCTCATCGAAAGATGTTAAAATGACTAGAACTTCTGCAAGTTGTTCTAAGAAATTTCTCCCCAAACGTAGTAACCTCACCACGATGAACAAATTTCGCAGGGTTGAGACTAATGATGGGGAAGAATACTTTGTATTCAATAAGCCTGCTGAGAGTAAGAATGCCAACAAACCATCACTTGTTACGAAAAACTCCTCTCGAAACATAAGTATATCTGGAGGTGTTCCGCATGCTCCACCTTATAGAAAGTCAGGCTCCAAGACTCCTAAAGTCTTGCAGCCAAAGCACCTTCCTTCACAATTCCCTTTAAGTTATAAAAACAACCCGAAGGTGTATACCGGTATGACGAATAGCAGTTGGATGGGTAGACCTTTGATGCTATGCCTTTTAACCGTCAACCTAGGCCCAACCTGTACTACCCTTATATCCAGGAACACATGGTAAATTTTCCAGGTGTCCCGAATCACTGGTACGACCCATGGCACCTAGGACCACCTCATTGCACTCCAACCCGATGTACAGACACCCAGTCCGACCTCCTTTTCATTCATAAATTCTTGCGGTGCTGACGCACAAATAGATTTAGGTTATGGTGACATTTTAAGCCAGTTTGTAGTATCCCGTGACTTATTCACGATATTGCTAATTAATGCACGTTCCTTAATCAATAAGATATCTGAACTAAGGACATTATTATTAGTCGCCAAGCCTACTGTAGCTCTGATTACTGAGTCATGGTGCTCATCCTCTGTACTTGATGTGCATATAGGTATCGATGATTACACTGTACACCGTGCAAACAGAGATTGCAAGCGTGGTGGAGGATGTCTCATATATATACATAGCTCATTTGTAGTCAGTAAGGTGGAAGATGAAACAATGAATAATGTACCTGACTCACTCTGGGTTGTCTTACATGGAGATAAGTACAAACTTCTCATAGGCTGTGTTTATCGAGCACCAAGCTCAACAAAAGAAACTGATGCGTTATTAGCTAAATCGTTTGCACACGCATCCTCGTTTAGTGCTAATTACAAAATAATTGCAGGGGACTTCAATCTTCCAGAAGTCAATTGGCTAACTAGTTCCGGCCCCCAACGCTTCGACGAATTACTTGCCACTATAGACTGTTATGGATGGCAACAACACGTCCAGACACCTACTCGTGGTGACAACATGTTGGACCTTGTTTTTTGTCATGACACAATCCCAGTATCCACCTATGTTGGTAATAGATTTTCCAGTAGTGACCATAGAATGGTACTCTGCTCTCTGCCTTTCTCACCACTAAATACAGGAAACAAACAAGACTCAGGAAGCACAATATGTCGTAGTTACAAATATACAGACTGGGGATTAGTCCAAGAACTTATTCGACTCTGTCAATGGGATGACTATTTTACCACTGACTCCCTGGAGGCCTTAGTAACCCTGTTTTACAGGAATGTTACCCTTTGTCTAGATACAGTTGCTCCAAAGAAAATAGTGAAATTAAGTAGACACCGAACTGAATATATTCCAAGGGCACACCGTAATAAGTTAAGGAAGCTGAAGAAACAGTACTATTCCACTAAGGACATATCACTATTGCTCTCAATCCACGAGTCTCTTGAATCTCTCAAGCGCCTACGCTCTCAAAAGGACCTCGACGAAGAGTTAACGGCACTTGAAAGTACCTCCAAAGTTTATAACTTAACGGCACTTCTTAAAAAACGAATGCAGTCGGCGAGGGAAATCCCATACTTACTTCACGACAAAGTAATCTACAATGAACCTGCCACTATCTGTGAACTTTCAGTGATTGGTTTGCAAACTTTAGTTTAGAAACACATATGCCTGGTGAAACCGCTCCCCTTACTATCTCTTCCCTTGAAAGCATTGTGTTCACTAATCAGTTAATAGTACAAGCAATTAAAAGCCTTAAACCTTCCACTAGTACGGGACCGGATGGCCTCGCTTCGATAATTTTCAAAAACAGTGGGTGTGATATACCCCTGTTACTTCTTAAATTCTTCTCAATATCTATGGACACTGGCACTTACCCTAGTGAGTGGAAAACTAGCTTCATAATTCCACATTACAAATCTGGTGATAGGGCAAACGTCCGCAATTACAGACCCATAAATATAACCCCAGTTATCTCACGAATCATGGAGAAAGTTGTAAAAGATCAATTGTCAGACTACCTAATTAGGGAAGATCTTGTTACAAGGTCTCAACACGGATTTCTCAAAAATAGATCCTGCGTTACTTGCCACTTCGACTTTTTCAACTGCATCACTAGTAGTCGCGAAGCACGTAAGCTAGTCGTTGTTCTCTACTTCGATATATCTAGGGCATTTGACATGGTATCTCACAGTATTCTCTTTGAGAAGCTGTACTCTTGTGGAATTCGCAACCCATTACTGAACTGGTTAAAATCATTTCTAAGCAACAGGGTACAAATAACCAAAGTTGGATCTGTATTGTCTCATCCTAGGCAGATCTCAAGTGGGGTCGTGCAAGGTAGTGTCCTAGGTCCACTTTTATTCACAGTCTACATTAACAGCATTTGCAAGTGCTTCACCTTAGGCAAACCATTCCTATATGCTGACGACCTCAAAGTCGTCTACTCCTGCTACACTCATGAATTAAGCGATATGGTTACTAAAATACATCTTGAACTAAGTAGTCTCGCAACATGGTGTGCTGAATCCTGTCTAAATTTTAACATTGACAAATGCGGCTGGATTTGTATCGGCAACAGTAACCTTGATCTAACTCTTGAAATAAATGGGCGAAAACTAGCTAAGCTCAACTCAGTCGTAGATCTCGGTATTAGATACTCTAGTAACCTAACGTTCGCTGAACAGACTGATTATGCCAGACGTAAAACGCGAAGGCTGATAGGATGCATAACACGCAATTTCTTTTGTTGTGAAACTAGGGTTTTATTATACAAAGTATGTGTCCGACCTATCTTAGAATACTGCCCGTTTATTCTTAGCGGACTCAGACAAAATGACAAGCTTAAATTAGAGGGAGTGCAACGGCAGTTTACCTCAAGAACTCTTGGTTTAGAAAGTGGTCTGGAATACCATGAGCGATGCGAAGACTAAGATTAGAACCCCTCTGGAAAAGACGCCTTAAGCTAAACCTTATCTTTTACTATAAGCTAACTAATCTTCTCTTGCATTCCTCCGAGCCAATAACTAAACCTACCGCTGTCATCAGTTACAATCTTAGAAATCATCACAACCTAGCTGCTATGGAGCACTGTCAGACTTACGTGCGGTACAACTTCTTCTTAAATAAGTTTTCAGTCATTTGGAATAGACTACCAGCTAATGTGCGCGATGCAAACACACTTCCAGTGTTCATCTCCTCAGTCACCAGACTGCTCAAAGATGACAATGCACTTTTGCGCCTGACTCTTACACCCTCTTTTTCACCCTACATAGATATTTTAAGTTCTTTAAACGTGTAGTTACAACAAACTACAATTATAAATTTTAATATTATTGGAACTAGATGATAAACATTTCTACACAGGACAGTAATATTAGTTCACACATAATATAAAAGTTAGCATAACGGGACTAGTTAGTTTGTGAACAAAAATAACCACAGTTACTAAACAGAATATATATGTATATATTTATTAATCACTCCTTAAGGACTCCCGTTGCTTTCTTTTGCGTTGCTGTTGTTTGTCTTCTTTTTTCTCTCACCATTTCAGCTTCCATTTGACTTTTTGAATGAGAATGAATAATGTGGATATTTGACCATTTACAATGACAAATGATCTGCAAACATTATTGGTCCCGTATCTTTCAGTTGCCTGGTTAATAACGAATTAACTTTCTCCACGACGCAACCTGGATTACATTTGTGGAATATACTCTTATACCAATGGAAAAGTATCTATTTGTAATACAACGTCACGATTGTAGCTTATAACATAACTGATCGTATCTGTAAAAATAGCTTCCTTATTACCCAATTTGGATATAAATCAAAAATGAGATTCGGATTTGTACACACCCAAGTTATATTGAGGAATTACTTCAAGCTTTATTTTTTCCCAAGTATTTTTAATCCATCCAAAACTTACTTGGGTTTTTTTGTTAATGCGAAGTCAATATTCCTATATTTCATGATGTGCTCCATTGAATGACTGGTTATCATATTGTTCCCACAAAACAAAGACAAAAACGCCAGCAACCATGTAACTTAACCATAAACCAAATTTATGAAATTTAAATAATGCTTATCCATGCCTGTATATTTGGTGTGTCCTACACAAGTAGGAAAAAATGTGTATTTTATTAAAACATTATTATTAATTATGATTGCTAATCGTATATGTAATTTATCATATTGATGATGCCTGTAAACTGGCGTCCCTCATGTACAAAATGAGAATATATTATTATTATTACAAACCCATATCCTCCATATTTGTCGCGGAATTCATCAATCCAGCAGTCATCGTCTCATCGTTCGCTGTTCGTTGGAAGACGAAGAAGTACTATCAGAAGTATTATTGTGATTAATTGTTATAACATTTATTCTTAGACCTTGTGTACAATAACGTTATGGTTGGCTCTGTATTGGTGCAAGAATAAAGGGTTCTTGAGTTACCAATTTGCCTTCAGTCCTTTTGTGTTAGCTATTACGCATAGTTCCTGAAAGTCTTCTAAGGACAGTGTTAAGTCCAGTATGGCTATACCTGGACATTTTACACATGGTGTCAGCTACGTCTCATAAACCGTTAATGCCCAGCTCTCGCTACGCTCGGGCCCACGCTGTTCTTCGAAGATTTCTCAGAAACGCTTAGTTATAACGGACGCAAAAACCAAAACACCGATCTGCCGCTTGTTATTTCTTTATTGTTACACCAACATATAAAAGGAATAAACGACCTAAGCAAACTAAGGTCTGAAAACAAATATTACAATAATAAATCTCTGTATTACTTCTGACGATGTTTCACTCTTCTTTCTGAACAGCGACCGATGAGACGATGACTGTCGTATTGATGCCTCCGCGAAAATTGGGGAAGTTGATTTTGAGCAAACAACCAAGAATTGATCGTTCAATCTTCAACTCCATTGACACTCCCCGGCAAAAAAGGGATCCAACCCTTTTTTCCTTCACGACCAATGCACGTTGACTTGGATGCCATTGCGAGAACCTAGGTCACACGGACAGAGCTGAAATGGAAAACAAACAGAAAAGCCAACACACCACAAGCATACCCACAGCACAATCTCACACATCAATAACAACCTGCGCCTCCAGACAGAGACCTCCTCTTGACATCTTGCAACACAATCGCCACTTGCTAGAATGACTCTTGCAGAATGCAACGTGACCATGGCAGCACCTCAAGATACTCTACGCACATCGTCTTATCTACTGACTACCAATTACTACTGCAATCGCTTGTCACTCATTCTGCCTCAGTTCTAGTAGCGGTGACGCATGCGAGCCTCTGTCGTGTACACTCTTTCTCCCCGGCGTGTGGGATCGCAGCTAACAATTATCTCCGTGTGCATTTCATTCTCACCAATAGCCTAGCCTCCCCGGCGTATACGACCCATCTGCTGTCTCTAACATCAATCAATTCATTCATGGACGTAGAAGACTAGAAACAACTTCAGAAGTAATCACGACGAAAATTTTAACAAAATTACGCCATAACAACAAGATACGAAAACAACAAGTAAACACAATGAATCCAAAAAACACCAATTGATATGACACACCACACGTATATACAAATAGTACAAACAACCTCGCCGATCATGTCTTGGTGGAATTCCTTTGAAGAATTGCAGGACTTACACCAGTACGCCTACAACCCTTCACAGGTTGACGATTGTAAGTTGTGGAATGTCCAGGCACAAACAAGATTAACCAACAATTACATCAATTGGAACTCACACAACTATTTAACACAAACATATGTACAATCAACACATCAAATGTTGTGGATTCTGACACGACAAACTACCCTTGAAGAACCGTAGGACTTACAGCAGTACGCCTACATTCCTTCTCAGGTTGATGATCCAAGTGGAAGTCGTCCGGACACAAACAGAATTACCAACAGCTAGATGACAGATGATATCAATTCAGTATATACAATATGAACATATGTACAAAATCACACACCAAGCACATTGGACTGCTCATTGATGCGCTACCCTTTGAAGAATTGTAGGACTTACAGCAGTACGCCTACAACCCTTCTCAGGTTGACGCCCTAGGTTGGAAAATCGTCGCAGAGTTCATTTGCTGACTTCCTTCTATCAGCTATATCCTCAAATCTGAACGGTAACACGCCCATGTCATTGTATCGTAGAATATAGATGACGAACAAACACACGACATATCTCATCAACCAAGTATAGAAACAGAGTAATTTACACCAAAGATAATAACATTCAAATAGTAACTTGAAACTAGAAATGCCTTTATTCGTGCAAGTCAATTTAACAATAACTCTCTCCTTTACACTTGGCTTATCCACACTAAACTGACCATTGATATTCGTCCTTTCAAACGAACTGATACTACCATAGTCATTGCACAAGATACTTGAGTTGATGGGTGTCTGTTTCATTGTGGATGACAACACCAACGATGACTGAGTGACACAAGGTGATGAACTTAGTGGTGGATCAGAAGCTGTTCTTGTTCGGCTCTCAGATAGTTGTCCAACTGCAAGATTACCACCACTGCTGTCTTTCACTACTAGTTCGGGTTTAGCACTATCATCTGATGATAGGTGGGCTACACGCTGATCAATTACACTGACTGTCTCACAAGTATGCACACCTTTTGGAACTGCATCTGCGTTCAATTCTACTTCACGTTGTAGTTGTACAGAACCTTTATTTAACTTAGCAGTAGTAGGCATATCCCTCATCTCATAATGATCAACCAAAGACAACTGTGAAGTATCATGATCATTACCACAAATATTCACTTTACCGTCAACTTCATCATTTTCAAACTCTTTAATAACAGAAGTAGACAATTTTGGTTCCTCCTCACAAATAATAAAAGGTTTTATAACTTCACTCTGACTAGTAATACCTTGTAAACTTGTAGGGTCAGAACTCCACTCTGAAGCAGCAACTCTATTCTGTGACACTTTATTCAACAACGGCTTACCAGTTGCAACTACAGACTTCTTCACCGCACCGTTATCGTCACACAATTCGGAGTCAGGTCTGGAGTTTACATTTAGCTTATCACTGAACTTGCTCACCGGTTCACAGTTCACTTCTGTATGCACCTCTTGCACACGTGTAAAACAAAACCGTGTTTGTCTTGCATCTTGTAACCTATCTGTTGAGGATGTACTACGAAACCTGTTACACTCACTAGGTCTATATGCATTACTAGACATCATGGAGTCTTCTCGATATCCACCTCTCTGAGGCTTATTCGTCATCAATGCGTGCGTTTTACCCTCAGACTGCTCTATTCTAGGGGTGAGATCTAACAGACTGGAAAACTTGCTCATAGATTGATTGACACTAGTATTTACCAGTTTCAGGATATCATCAAACTTTGGCTCGATACCCTCATCCTCCATACGGGAGCTTATCTTCACCCACTTCCTTTGCAGTCGAGTAGGTAGACGTCTTGCTATTACTTCTAGTATAAAACTCGAGTTGAGGTCACTCATTCGATTCATCGAAATCATTCCATTCTTGTAAATTAGCAAATTATCCAAAAACTCAGTGAGTGCCTGGGAGTCATCCTGTAATTGACCACCATTACCCTTAACAGCCTCGAATAATTTCCCTGCAATCATCGAAGGTCTTCCAAACCTTTGACGTAATATGCTCATAGCCTCATCGTAGCCCTCTTTTGGCTTCATAAACTTACAACACTGTATAGCTCTTGCAGCATCTCCAGTGCAATATCTCATCAAATACATTAACTTCAATTCATCATTTAATAAAAAAACACTCAACATGATCTCAAACTCCTTTACAAATTGTAAATAATCAGCCGGGTTTCCATCAAAACATCGTGGTTCAAATTTAGGGAGTTTGATGTTCCTATTATCCCTGAACGGCGAAACAGTAACATCAACCATGTCATACTTAACATCAGACACATCGTTACAATTAACAGACAAGTCACCATGACTTACTTTCCTGTTTGCATCCAAGACACTCTGTCCCTTCTTTGACCCAGGCATTGTTGAACTTGACCCAATTCCAGAAACGTTCCAGATATTGCTTGTTCAAAGAGGACTTGACCGGCACCAGGAAAGATGAACGGCGACTATCCAAACTTTCACCAACTGTTTCAATCCGCCAGATCTATTTCCATCGTCAGAAACTGTCAATCACGTCTCATAAACCGTTAATGCCCAGCTCTCGCTACGCTCGGGCCCACGCTGTTCTTCGAAGATTTCTCAGAAACGCTTAGTTATAACGGACGCAAAAACCAAAACACTGATCTGCCGCTTTAGATTTGTTTATTGTTACACCAACATATAAAAGGAATAAACGACCTAAGGTCTGAAAACAAATATTACAATAATAAATCTCTGTATTACTTCTGACGATGTTTCACTCTTCTTTCTGAACAGCGACCGATGAGACGATGACTGTCGTATTGATGCCTCCGCGAAAATTGGGGAAGTTGATTTTGAGCAAACAACCAAGAATTGATCGTTCAATCTTCAACTCCATTGACAACAACCGTTACTGATAGATTTTTCGACAACAAAATCAGTAACGCTAATTTCAGCAGTTCCAAATATAACATTAACCCATAGAAGATAAATAAGTCTTCATACTGCCACTAGTATTTTTTTATTTAATGCCTCATTCCACACTGTATTTTTGGTATTAATATGGAATTTTCAGCATGGATATCGGTAGCCCGAATTTCGCAGGCCGACCATAGACACCAGGTGTGCGTTGGCGTGGGCTCGAACCCCGGACCATGTGCATGGTCGGCGAGAGGCCTAACCACTGTGACCTCAATTAAAAGAGAGGTAACCCGCCGATTCGTCCAACACCGAACAAATCTATGTCCGACAGTCACAACTGACGCTGTCTCTCTAGACACCCTAAAACTAAGTCGAAACTCTACGGGCAGGCATACACTTACCCCGACACAACTCTCCTATCTATGGCTAATATAGACTAAAGCGTGGTCCAGGGATCTTTGCAACAAGGAACAAGCGTTTTAGGCTTGTTTACTAAAGGTGGCCTTCTAACTCACCATGTCCCCGAAAACCACCGGATACAGACTACCCAAGATCACCGATGGGCTAACATTTACAAAAATAACTTAAACACAAAATATTAGTCATAACTGCGATGCACGCAACTTTACTCCGCATACCATACACAAGAAACGCCTACTTCCCCTTCATCCAATCTAAATTTTCTCAGTCGAAACGAAGTATCGGCCTCTATACTGCCGCAGATAGCACACATACTATCAAACCACTTGTCTCCAAAAGGGAGCGCGATGCATTGCAGTCACGGTATTATGAACACTTCACACCCCAATGTAACCAACGATAGCACATCTCTCTGTGTGCTGATATCGATATTGATGCAGTGCACCATTTCAGCACTGCCAGTAAGTTGCCATCATCTGAGTCAGCGCCCATGAAACAGCCTACTACAGGCGCTACAAACCTTGAGGTTAAAGTTTCTAAAGATATATGCGATTTCAGCGTCATTCCTATCTCTCTCCCTATCATTCTGTCTCATCAAAGCTCACTCCATACCCAAAAAAATGTTTGACTTTACGACTTTATCCTTAATTTGCAACGCGCCCGTCATAATAATTACTGAAACATGGTGCACTCCTCGGGTTCGAGAAAAAGATATTTCTAGTGATAGCTACTACGTATTCATGGCGACAGAAATCATGGCAGAGAGAGAGAGAGTGTGCTACATATGTATGTATATATATATATCAAATCTGATATTAAGGCCACACAGTGCTTCTACCCAGAGCTCATCGCAGATAGCGACTAAGTCTGGGCTACTCTATGGCTGTCTCACTCCAACTCTCATCTCGTAGGTTGTAACTGCCATCACCCATGCCCATCTGCTAAATGTGATATGAAGCCTCCTAGCACGTTTGCTTACGCCACTTCACCACCTCACACGACAAAATTATATGTGGGGACTTTAATATGCCTGCTGTAGCCTGGCAACCACCTTGCTCACCAAAACGGTATGATGGAACTACGAAGAGAAACTTATATTATACGAAACATGTGTCAGACCACTACTAGAATATTGTCCATTTATTCTCAGCAGCACTCGCGTAAGTGACAGGGTTTAAATAGAAAGAATGCAACGATACTTCACGTCTAAACTACTAAGATTTGACTGCGAAAAGGCCTACACATCAAGGTGTATAAATTTAGGTATCGACCCACTCTGGATGAGACGATTCAGCATTAATATAACATTCTTCTCTAAATTCTTGCTGTCTATAAAGTTGAAGATTGAACGATCAATTCATGGTTGTTTGCTCAAACACAACTTTCCTACATTTTCGTGGAGGCATCACCAGTCATCCGTCTCATCCGCCGCTGATCACAAAGAAGACCAAATACCGCCAGAAGTAATATCGTGATTTATTATTGTAATATTTGTTCATAGACCGTAGTTATTACGATGGTTATATGTTGATGTTAGAATAAAGAATTCTCGAGTCACCAAGCAGTGTTTCGGTTTTAGCGTCCGTGGGTACTAAGCGTTTCTAAAGGGCTTTACGTGCTTTTGCCGGTGTTTTGTTTCTGTGAGTTTATTAATGATATATATGTATTCCTGTTTATGCAGGAACATACCAATTGTACAGGCATAGACAATTTATCCTATAAATTATACATGGTTTGATTTATGGTGAATTTACAGTTTGGTTGTTCTCTCTGACATTAGAGTCAGTCGGAACAGTTTGCTATAAAGTCTGTTTGTGTAGCACATAGAGATATAGGGATATTGTCTTTGCATTAACAAAAACCCAGACATCAGATGAATGTAAAACAGATATCTGGGGAGAATAAAGCTTGAAGTCAATTCTCCTATATAAGCCTGTTGCGAACAGCATCCTTGGCTTAAAGTTTATTGGTATATTATGTTGAGATCAGTAATATATTTATTCAATTTTTCAGCAGTCTTATCGTAGTTTTATAACAGGAAAGAAATTTGATCGTGGATGCGAAAACTAGATAGGGCCATATTAAGTTGTTTTACTGCATCATATGGTGCCGAGGTCGGTTCCAGAATCCTCCATTTGTGTCTGCATGGCGGACTGTACACGTAAGTTGTGTAGGACTTTGAAAACTGTTTGAAAACCAGTTTCATCTTCATTCCAGATCATGAATACTCATTTACAGCATGTTCGCCAGCGTCTTCAAGTCGTAGAATTGGATCGTTCATGGAATTCGAGTGGTTATGAGATAAATGGTTTGGTATTAATCTTCATTTCAGTTTAGATGCAGGGTTGTTCGACCTCGACCAGAAGATGAACACGAGCAGCAGAATGCCAGAAAGAGAAAGTATGTGAAAATGAAAAGGAGATTAATGTTTTATGCACTTATAAATGTTTATGCAAATTGTATATTATACTTTAGTAGACCTTTCCCCGAATTGGCGCAGAAGTCGGCGAAGAGTTCTCCGTTTTCATTCATTTCAACTAGAGCTTCTCTACCCATGATGAGTTCCCTTCCTGTATTGTCTGGTCCCAGTTTGGCGTTCATGTCTCCCAAAAGTATTTTCATGTCGCCAGCTAGAGTATTGCCAATTGTTGCCTGTAGTTGCCTGTAGAATCAAATTCCCTTACAAACTGTAAATAATCAGCTGGGTTTCCATCGAAACACCGTGGTTCAAATTTAGGGAGTTTGATGTTCCTATTTTCTCTGAACGGCGAAACGGTAACATCAACCATGTCATGCTTAACATCAGACACATCGTTACAATTAACAGACAAGTCACCATGACTTACTTTCCTGTTTGCATCCAAGACGCTCTGTCCCTTCTTTGACCCAGGCATTGTTGAACATGAACAAATTCCAAAAAGGTTCCAGATATTGCTTGTTCAAAGAGGACTTGACCGGCACCAGGAAAAATGAACGGCGACTATCCAAACTTTCACCAACTGTTTCAATCCGCCAGATCTGTTTCTATCGTCAGAAACTGTCATCTACGTCTCATAAACCGTTAATGCCCAGCTCTCGCTACGCTCGGGCCCACGCTGTTCTTCGAAGATTTCTCAGAAACGCTTAGTAATAACGGACGCAAAAACCAAAACACTGATCTGCCGCTTTAGATTTGTTTATTGTTACACCAACATATAAAACGAATAAACGAACTAAGCAAACTAAGGTCTGAAAACAAATATTACAATAATAAATCTCTGTATTACTTCTGACGATGTTTCACTCTTCTTTCTGAACAGCGACCGATGAGACGATGACTGTCGTATTGATGCCTCCGCGAAAATTGGGGAAGTTGATTTTGAGCAAACAACCAAGAATTGATCGTTCAATCTTCAACTCCATTGACACATGGGTTTAGGTGATGAGCAATTTATCGCTACTATAAGGTGTATATGAACTCATCAGCTTGTTAGACGACTGAAATTTCCCAGCATCTTTGGGACTACTGAATTTAAACAGCACAAAACAAATATACTTTCGTAATTTTTCGTGAGTCTGATTAGATGGCAATTTGCTGATGGCATGACGCACGCTTGTAGACATGTACCTTTGATTTTGCCGAGAGGCGTTCGATCAGGCAGATTTTACTCCAGGAGGCAATGGGAAGAAATTGTTGGTTTAGCAGCTTCATTTGCTACAATGTGTAACATAAGCTGAGACCTCAGCAGACTATCCGGTCTGGTATCACGAGTTGAATTATAAATAAGCAGTAACGGCTTAATGGCATTTATATTCTCATTGAATCCCTAAATGGAGTGTTACCGCGTGATTAAAAGGATGCCACCTGCAAAGGAGCATCAAGACAGAGCCCCTCAAATTACAGGCCTATTAATTTCACCAGCATTTTAATCAAGACACTGGAAAGAATCAGCAAGGCAAGTGTCATGGCGTCTCCGGAAAACAACAATATTTCATCCAGATCATGGCACAGATTCCGAGGTAACCTCTCATTGCTGTCAAATCCCCTCGCTGCAGGAGAAAGCTGAGTCAAGTCCAGGGACAATGGAAAACCCGCTGATGTCGTCTTGATAAAATTCAGTAAAGCTTTCGATAAAGTTCTCCAAAAAAGACTATTCATGGAGCTGAAAGTTCTGGTATCAAAGCGGCTTATTAAGCTGACTTAGACAATTCCTCATAGATGGGAACCAGAGGATCAGGGTCATCTCGAAAACTTCATCCTGGATACAAAGCATGGTACTCGGACCTCTTCCATTTATTTTGTATATCAGCGAGTTATCTCTGCTCACTGATTCTTCTGTGGTCCTGTGCGCAGATGACTTAAAAATCCGAAGAGAACCGGCGAGTAACAGTGATACGCTCGTCTTGCAAGAAGACCTCAACAAACTGTGAGTGTTCCAGAGAATGGATTCTCCCAATGAGTGTAGCGAAATGTACAACCATGCGCATTGGAGACGTAGGCATCAGCCCCTATGAACTGCAGGGGCTGACACTCCCATCAGTCCAGACTCATTTGGATTTAGGTGTCACAGTAAGTCACCACTTAAAAACCACAGCACACTGTTACGCGGTGGCTGCACGTAGTTTCAGATCCCTTATGGAAATTTTCGGAGCCTTTAATGGAATCACCATAGATAGGTTCACTTTGGTGAGGCCAAGACTGGGAAACTGTATACAGGCAGCTTGTCCTCGTTTTGGGGGGAACTCAGATATTTTTGAAACGGTTCGAAGGGAGGCATCAGGTATGGATCTCGGTATGACTGGACAGTTTAAATCTCTTCTCTCTATCATACGGTGGGCACAGAGGAGATTTAATTACAATGTGTAAAATTTTAAATGGTGGCTACGGACCTGATCTATTGTCCCTTTTACTTCCCACATGGTGAGAACACTTTAGAGGACATAGCAGGAGAGTTCAAAGTCATAAAAAAACTATACTGAAGTTGGTTATTGGTTCTCACACCGAGCCATAAACTCCTGGAACTGACTCCCAGAAGAAGTAATGTCTAAAAACTCAACTGATTCATTAAAGAAAGATTTGGACAAACAGAGAAGTTCACCGAAAAAAAAATTAACACAGGCTTGAAGCCTGTGTTAACAACAAATCCGAATCTTATGATTGGACACTAGTAACTAGTGTGATATTTCTAGTCCTTTGCCTGGTGCAGATTGAATCCTGTCGGTCGGGTTCGCGATGTGGTCACCTTTCTAGGTAGCTCGCTATCACGGTTTATATTGATTTAACGGTAGCTTCAATGCTCGTCACCAAGGCGTATCTGCAACGTTGAAGGAACTGATAGAATTCAGTGTACACTAAATAAAGGGCTAGGCACATCACACTAGTTACAAGTGTCTAATCAAAGTGTCCACCACAGTCCTATAGGAGGTCAATCGCGATTCCGAATAGCTCAGTGGAAACGTCTCTGACTGCAAGTGGCACTGGGTAACGCGGGTTCGAATCTCAGAAAGGACAAGAGTTCCTTCAAAGTTACAGATACGCTCTGCTGACTGGTAACTGCCGCCTAGCACGAAACCTAGGTCCAAGGCTTACTGCCAACTGCCTCCAACCATCTAATATCATCAAATATGATCATGTCGCTAGTAAGGAAACACATCGGAAACACTTTAATGTTTCTGTTCTACGAACTACACTATCATTATTCTGTTCAAATCATGATGCATTCATAGTATCTTATATGTGATTAGCCCAATCACATGACAGACGCCTCCTGCCATCTATTGGGAGATGGAATGTTTCACGTCCCTAGGTTGTCACGAAATCATGCTATCTGTTCTGAAACAGTGCGCCGACGCTCTTTGTAGGCCCTTGTGTGAATTGTTTTAGCACTCAGTGGATTCGGGAACACTGCCAAGGGAGTGAAAAAGAGCTATCCTTTCTCCGATCTTCGAGGGTGGGGATAGGCGAAATGCCACTAGTTACAGACCAGTTGTATCAAAAGTACTGGAAAGTATTATTGACGATCACATCACGGCTTACCTCGATAGATCTAATATACTCCATGAAGCCCAACACGGTTTCAAGAAAGGCAGATCCTGTGTAACGAACCTACTCTCAGCTTGGGACAATTGGAAATCATGCTGGGATATGAATGTTACAGCCCATTTGGTCTTCCTAGACTTCGAGAAGGCATTTGACATGTTCACCATGACCTTCTCCTACACAAATTAAGTAGGGCAGCTATAGACAAGCCGCTTCTGTCATGGTTAAAGGACTACCCAGCTGAAAGGCAATTTTGCACTAAGGCCAATCGAGTTTGATCACCTTAACACAACTCGTCATCAGGAGTGTCACAGGGTTCTATCCTAATACCACTGATATTTTTGACTTTTATCAATGATCCAGAATGCCGTTTAAGCTGCCCGACTCTTCTATACGCTGACGACGTAAAAATATGGAGGACGATAAAGTGCCCGGAGGACTCAGATAGACTGCAGACAAATCTGAAGCTTCTGGAAGACTGGACGGTGGCCAACGGCATGACTTTCAATCTGAAAAAGTGCAAAGTAGTGAAGTTGCGCACCTGTAGACTGCAGAATGCAAGTTACACTCTGTGCAACGAAAGCTTGTCCTGCACAACGTTGGAGTGTGACTTAGGTCTGGTTGAAACGGAAAATATAGACACAAGCGTAAATTACGCGGGCATGTAGCGAGGGCATATGCAGTCATACACTTCCCACATAGACAGTTAGATGCATTCACTCCTGAGCTCTTTTTAGGGTTGTACAAAACATACATCAGACCACACCTTGAAGTGCATAAGATTATTGCACCCCAACTACTTAGAAGAGACGCCAACCTCTTGGAGAATGTCGGAAGACGGGTGACAAGGAGTGATTGGTCTCCGAAATAGACCGTATGATGAAAGGCTAAAGAAATTAGGCCTATTCACACTTGGCTGCCGTCGGATTAAGGGGGATTTGACCACTGCCTACAAGGTAACTAATGACCGGAATCATCCAGACACAGGTGTTCTGCCATTTAGTAAGTATAGGCTTCCTCGTGGAAATCTTAGAAGGATAGCTCACCAGGGGGCAAGGACCCGGGTGCCCCCCCACTTCTTTTCACTGCGGGTTTACCGTCCCTGGAATTCCTTACCGGCAGATGCAGCTATGTCACCGTCTGTGGACACCTTTAAGCGAAGGCTGGACAATCATGCAGCGACACAAGGACTGCATCCAAATGGCCAATCCGCTTAAAACCCCATACACCATTCGGGGGTTGACAACTAAGTTCGTCGTTTTACTTCTTTACATTCTCTCCCATCTTACTCTCTTAACAACTCTAACTACAGTTGTTAGTATTATTACCGATATTTATTTACATCAACCTCACATTTAATCGTTTTTCTTTATTTCTTTTTCTGTCTGTTAGTCTGAATAACTTCACCAATTACTTTTATTATCATTATCTCTTTAATTTTGACGACGATACCGGAGGACTAACTGGTGAAAGCATCAACTGCATTCACAGTGGTAACAGTCTGAACACACCTCATACTACAAACCACATATAATTAATCCGAGCGCTACTCCTTTTGGAGTCAGCCAAAGCTACGACAGTCGAGTGGCGGGACGAGCTACGCAGAAGTTTACCGAAGGTCAGGAACTTATACCTCACAATGAAGAGGCGAGCACAAAGAAATCAAATTGTTTTATAGCTTGTAAATTGTTTTACTAGCTTCAAAAAACGACGACGCGCGCTCCTTGAATAAGACGTGCTTTTCCTCCCTAACCGGAAATATCCAATTTTGTGAATTATTCGTTTGGGAAACCTGATCTTCCTATCCGGCGAATTTTTATTCAACCATTTCTTCCTCACCGAGCCTGTGTGTGGTACTTCCCGCTGTCTCGAACTACTGCCAAAGCTTCAGGTGCTACTTCTGTAGCAACACCCTCCTCACTCTTTCAAATATACAGGACTTGTGGGTCTGTTACGTGATTGCTGTGAAACCGAATAACCCGAAAGTTACAGGTAAAGTCTAAAGCTTTTACTTACATACTTTATCCTTCTTTTCTGCGCTCTCTATTGTCTTTTGCTGTAAGTCTATTGGACAAAATAACAGTCTCTTATTATTTAATCACCAGTATTAATTTAGGAGTAAAATGACAATAGATTCTCAACCTAAAATAAGTAATGGGACATCATACTCTGTAGTTACCAGGGCTTCAGCCAAACTAGGCAAACAGGAGAAGGTGATGGACTCACGCATACCGGTCCTGAAGACCAGGGCTAATATTCCCAGCTCGTACAGATTACCCATGTCGCCACAGTCCTACAGTGAAGCTGTGCAAAGTCAGCCAAGTGGATGTGGCTCCACCCCTGTTAACACGACTAGGTTAACAGATCCGAGTGGGAAAATTGCACTAAGTGAGAACTTCATAACACCCATCCCCATGGTAGACCATGAAACAAATAGGAAGGCCAAAAAGAAACGTTCACGACGTCGCAAGACGACAAGAACGCTCCCCAAGAAGACAGACGACTGCAAGGTCTGTGCTTCTGTTGTCGAACAAGCAGACTCTGCTTTCGAATGTAACTTTTGCAACCGATGGGTGCATTGCAGATGCGACAGTGGGGTACCAAAAGCATATTATGACTTTATGCGTAAAAACCCATGCCAATGGTTCTGGTACATATGCCCGAGTTGCCGTCCTGATGTAGCCTCGCGTAGTCCTTTGAAAACTAAAGATGGCACAGAAGTAGCGGGGAAAAAGGTGAAAAGCTCGACCCCCACCAATCCGGAAGTTAGTACAAACGCGCGTAAACCGGGGATACCAAAATCCTCACCGGTTAAACTTGTAACTCTTGCCATAACCGCTCCAGACACAGAGGCTGGAGAACCACGGGTTTCCGTCGTTGGAAAAAGACCCCAACCGTCTATCAGTAATGCTGGCTATAGCACTGAGACACATAAAAATACCCAGTCGCACCAGTCAAACCAAAACGGTCTTAAAGGTGATCACAAACGTGCGAGGACCGAGCCCAAGCCCACGGTTAGCAGATCAAATTGTGTAATCCTCTTTAATGTACCAGACTGTAGCAGTAGTCTGCTGAAAGATAGGGCCCTATTTGATCAGGAACAGTGGTCCATCTTGTGTAGCACACTGGGTTTGGACATCCAACCAGTAAATCTATGCAGATTGTATAGGGGCACTGCTGCACCTGAAGGCAAACCATCCCCACTGAGGGTAACATTGGGCTCTACCGAGGATGTTGAAAAAGTGTTACTGGCTTCTCAAGTCCTTTCTATAGGGAGGGCCTGTAACATACGTGTTAAGCCAGACAGGCCGTGGAAGGAAAGACAAATGGCGAGGGAGTCGCCAGAGCTCATTCCTTCTGCCTCCATGGTTGTGCATGGCATTCCCGAACTGGTAACTGGGAACGCCTGCGAAAAGCATTGTCATGATGTACAACAATGGAGATGGTTAGCATCCCAGATGGCCCTGGGAAGTTCAGGGGCTGTCTCTATTTATAGACTGCCTCGACCCACTCATCTTATGTCAATTAACTCGCCACGTCTGTTAGCTGTCAAGTTCAGCTCCCAAGACCAGTTGAATACCGCTCTCCATAGATGGTACGAGACCAAGGACAAGGTCAGCAAACACATTCGCTGCTGCGAGAGCCGGCCTCGCACTCAAAGGAGAGAACAAAGCGTAGTAAAAGAAAATCCTCAACCCCTAGTCACACTACAGCGGTGCAGCACGGACGATGATAGCCAGTGTCATCCGAGTGCTCCAACTGAACTAGAAGAAAAAAACGCCAACAGGCCGGTTCCTGGGGAATCGGCCAACTAGTTCGTAGGATAACTCCTCAACCGATAGCCAATATCAAGTCAACTACCCCCCAATACGGGGAAGTGGTGAGACTGACTACCAGTTGCCTGTATAGTAATGTGAGAGGGCTAAGAGGCAAAATAGCTGAACTTAGACACCTACAATCACAACTAAACTCCAAAATCATAATACTGACGGAAACCTGGCTAACCCCTACGGTGGCAGACAGCGAAGTCAGTATAAATGATATGGTCCTAGTCAGGCGAGATAGGGACCTGAAAGAAGGAGGTGGAGTCGCCATATACGTCGACAAACAGCTCAGATGTGTTCACGCGACGGACCCTCCCCTCACAGAGCTCCCTGACTCCATATGGTGCCACTTCACCGTTGGGTACTGCAAATATCTAGTGGGCAGCATTTATCGATCACCTTCATGTGGAGCAGACCACAACCAGGTACTGCTAAATACAATTTCAGCGACTCAAGACATGGGTTATGATCAAATTGTCATAGCTGGTGACTTCAATGCCCCATCTCTTAACTTGGTGTCGGGAAAAGCCCATGATAGATTTGATCGAAATCTGCTGCATACCATCAGGAAGGCTGGATTCACTGAAAATGTCAAGATGGATACTAGATGGGGCCCTGATGGGAAGTCTTCTAGACTGGATTACGTGCTCACTAGTGACCAGCTACTAGTGGAAAACGTTCAGATCACGACTCCCATAGGTAGTAGTGACCACGCGGTCATAGTATTCGACATAGTCCTCCGCGAGCGCTTACAGTGGGACAATACACAGCCCTATCTGTGTTATAACAAAGCCAACTACACCAAAATGCGAAGACTTCTGTCTGAAGCAAACTGGCCTAAAAAATGGACAGAGCTAACAGTAGAAGAACACTGGAGAGTGGTAAAGGAGATCATTCACCAGGCGGTCTCAGACACTGTTCCTTTAGTCTCACCAAAAGCTAGGAAGCAACGATCATGGCTGAAAAGGGGACACAACGCCTTCTGCAGGCAAAGCGTAAAGCCTGGTTCGCGTGGCGACGATCGAAGAGTCAACCCGAATATGAAGTGTACCTTGAACTCAGGAATCGATGTAACATACGAGTCCGGAGCGATAGAAGGACATTTCAGGGAGACCTCGCCAATAAGCTTCTCGTGAACCCCAAAAGCCTATACAGGTTTATGGCCGAAAGAAAACCGACCAACCAGGGAGCATGCAATCTAGTGGGTTCTGATGGGAAATCTCTTACTAGTCTTGAAATGGCAGAGACATTCAGCCTAGCCTTTCACAGGCAACTAAATAGTAACGAGGATATTACCCCTACAGAACATCCAGATTACATCGCAAAACCAACACACGAAAACCTGCTGGGGACATTTCAAATTACCCCGGCTATGGTACTTGCAAAATTGGGAAGGTTGGCTTCGGGAAAGTCTCCAGGTTGTGATGGCATCAGACCATCTGTCCTGAAGCAGTGTTCAGAAAGTCTCTGTCAACCCCTAAGTGATCTGTTCCAACACTCCCTTGATGTAGGGAAACTTCCATGTGAATGGAAACGTGCAATCCTATCCCCTATCTTCAAGGGTGGTGACCGGCAGAATGTGACCAGTTACAGACCAGTTGCTCTACTTCCAGTGGTATCGAAGATATTGGAAAGTCTCATTGACGACCACATGAGAAAATACTTCGATGGGACTAACCTTCTTCACGAAGCACAGCACGGTTTCAGGAGGGGAAGATCCTGCGTGACGAATCTTCTACTAGCCTGGAACGATTGGACACTATCCTGGGACAAAAAGGTACCAGCCCACGTGATCTTTCTCGACTTTGCGAAAGCATTCGACACAGTTCACCATGGTCTGCTCCTTCACAAAATAGGCAAGGCGGGAGTTTCTGGAGCACTTCTCGCATGGCTGACAGATTACTTAGGCGAGAGAGAATTCTGCACCAAAGTCAACCGCATCCGATCATCCTGGCACACCTCGGCATCAGGGGTTCCTCAGGGTTCTATCCTAGGGCCGTTGATGTTTTTGATTTTTATCAATGACCTGCCCCCCAACTAAACTGCTCTGCGCTTCTTTACGCTGACGACGTAAAGATTTGGAGAGCAATAAACTCATCGGAAGACTCAGATAGATTGCAGGCTGACCTGCAAACTCTGGGAAATTGGGCTTTGGCTAACGGAATGCCTTTCAATCTAAAGAAGTGCAAAGTAGTGCAGCTTCATTCCGGCAGGTCACAGAGTGTAAATTACACCCTTGGTGGCCAGAACTTGAGTTGTGTTCCATCAGAGCGTGATCTAGGTCTTATTCTAACAGAAAAGCTAGACACCAGTGGAAATTACTCGAGGGACGTCGCCAAAGCCTACGCAACATTACACTTTATGCACAGGCAGCTGGGAGCTCTCACTCCCGAACTGTTCTTAAGGCTATACAAGGCATATGTGAGGCCACACCTTGAGGTGCATAATATCATTGCACCTCCGCTACTCAAAAGGGATGCTAACATTCTAGAAAGTGTCCAGAGACGAGCGACAAAATGGGTGATCGGCCTCCGCAACAAATCATATGAGGAAAGACTAAAGAAATTAGGTCTTTTCACACTTAGTTACCGTAGGCACAGGGGAGACCTCATCACCGTCTACAAGATCCTAAATGACCAGGCCCACCCAAATAAAAGCATCCTGCCATTAAGCGATTATAGGCTTCCACGAGGTAACCCGCTAAGGATAGCACACCAGAGACCAAAGACTCGAGTGCGATCACATTTCTTTTCGCTTCGTGTTTGCCGTCTCTGGAACGCTTTACCGGCGGCCGTGACTACAGCGCCATCTCTGGAGATTTTTAAGCGGAAGCTAGACAATCATGCAGAAATGCAAGGTTTGTGTCTCAATGGCTTATCCTCATAAAATTTGAAACCAAACTGTCAATGAATAAGCGTACTAACTAAATCCCCACGACCTATTCTGCCTTCTCTCACTCTATCTTTTCCTTAGGTCACCTTTATTATTCCACTTATCTCAACCTATATTATCTACACTACAACCTATTATTATTATTATTATTACTATTCTGCTTTTATGACTACACCGAATGACCAAGGGGAGTTAGGTCAAACTCCATTCACGGCAGCAATACAGTCCTAACATACTGCATACTACAAACCACATCTCGACCAATCCCCGCACCACTCCTCCTGGAGTCTACCAGAGCTAAAGCAGTCGAGTGGCGGGACTTACTGCGCAGAAGCTCACCGAAGATCTGGAACCTCTACCTCACAACCAAGAAGCGAACTCAAAGAAATCACTGGTTTATACTATCTCGTAATCAGGATATTGGATATTGGAGTTACATTTAAGCGTTGATTTTGGAGAACTAGGACGGCATTTTTATATAACTAACCCAGCACCGCGCCAAGCAAAGCAGAATTACTCGCATATTTACGTAGATTGGACTGTTTTATAGGGCTCATATCCTTGTCGAAATTTACCTATGAAGCGGCCATAACATGGGGTATATTAAAAGGGCTACACATATGTGTTAACTGATTGACTTTCTCGCATCTGACGTGGTTCTCTTGATACTCTTATTCTCATCATGCTTACTGAATACGAAGTGTTCCTCACCATCGCTAAGGGAAATCCAGTGAAGTGTCATTGTAACATTCAGATGTACCCTTATTATAACTAATTGCAAAGATGCCTGTTATTTTGATGCAGTTCTGTTCATCTTTGACTACAGGGATATTCAATTTCAAACCAGTTTATGTTCGCATCACCAAGCCTTCAGGTTGTGCAGTTTTCTCAATGTTACCGCCAGCACTAGCTAACGGCTTAGGTACACAACTCGTTTTAGCTGGTTTAAGACAGCTGATGTGACAGAATTTTTTCAGAGATTCTGGTGCTTATAAAGTGGACATGAAACTGCTGTTTAATATTAGACAGTCATAAATTTATAAAAATTACAGATACAAACCCTGTTAATAAGCCTAAAAGTTGTTGGGTAGTAAGACTGGGACAGCGTTTGATGAAGCATCCATAGTGCACGTTCACCAGACTACAAAAATTTAAGAATTGATTTTGATAGTTCTAGGAGACATTAAATCTGGCACATTATGGACCACAACCTCGCCTAGATTACTAGCTCGCTAGTTTTCTAGCCGGCCCAAAGCCCGGATAAAAAGGGAGGGTTGGGGCGTGGTGCTAGCGACTCAACCCCAAAAACTTAACCAAGTCGCCGCAGAAACTGAAACGCATAAATATATTAAAAATTCTAAAAGTTTAGACAATAACCTTATTTTTCGCTGGAATCAGGGAAGTGAAATGGCGCAGGCTGGCAAAATCCTTCAGGAAGCCAGTCAGCTAATGTCCCCGCTTTCGATGAAAGCAAAAGTAAGGATGGGTACGTGGAATGTTCGTACAATGCACGAAACTGGAAAGGCTGCCCAGACAGCCGCTGAAATGAGAAGGTACAGAATAGAAGTGTTGGGAATCTGCGAGAGCAGATGGAACGGAACTGGAAGGTGCCAACTACCTACTGGAGAGACAGTAATCTATTCCGGCCACCTAGAGGACAACCACGAGCACACCGCGGGAGTGGCCATCATGATGTCACCAACAGCAACCAAAGCTCTCATGCAGTACGAACCAATCTCCTCCAGGATAATGACAGCCAGGTTCAACTCAAAAGGAAGGAAGGTTACAGTCATTCAATGCTATGCGCCTACAAACGTCTCAGAACAAGAGAAGAAGGAGGTGTTCTACAGACAACTACAAACGGTAATGGACAACGTCCCAAATGGCGATATCAAAATCCCGATGGGTGATATGAATGCGAAGCTAGGAAGAAACAACACATGAAGAGAACTCACCATGGGTCGAGAGGCTTTTGGTGAAATGAACGACAATGGTGAACTCTTCTCTGACTTCTGCGCCTTCAATGATTTGGTGATTGGCGGTAGTGTGTTCAAACACAAGGACATACACAAGACGACATGGATTTCACCAGATGGAAACACCAAGAACCAAATAGACTTCATCTCAATTTCAAGAAAGTGGAGACGGAGCCTAATGGACACAAGGTCGAAGAGAGGAGCAGATGTGAGTTCAGACCACTATCTAGTACAAGGGACTTTCAAGGTGAGACTAAAAGCCTCGAGGATAGCTAAGGATAGGCCACAATGCAAGTTCAACACTCAATTACTGAAGGACACAACCACAAAAGACACCTTCACTGCAACTGTCAGAGCAAATCAGAAAACACTACGTGACAGCACTGAAGAATCATGCGTGGAAGAACATTGGAAGTCTCTGAAGGCGATTCTCAACGAAACGTGTTCAACGATTTTAGGAAGAAAGAAGAGACAAGACAAGGAATGGCTCTCTACGGACACTTTGAAATTAATAGAAGAGAGGAGAATGGTGAAAGAGAAAATGATTCAATGCAAGGACGGACAGGAGAAGGAGACGATGAGCTCAACTTACAAAGCATTGGACAAAGAAGTGAAGAAAAGTGCTAGGAAGGACAAAAGACGATTCTACGACAATCTAGCTGCTGAAGCTGAGAAGGCAGCAGGCAAAACTAACCTGAGTATATTATATCAGATAACCAAGTTTCTATCTGGGAAGAGATCAACACTAGTGAAACCTATAAAAGACAGCCAAGGGAACCCAATTACCAAGGAAGAAAAGCAGATTAAACAATGGGCGGATCACTTCAAAGGACTCTTGAACCGACCACCACCTGTAACCCGTCCAGAAATACTAACAACAGCGCGCACACAACTGCAAGTTGACACCAATCCTCCAACGAAAGCTGAAGTCTTGAATGCAATCAAACTTCTGAAAGCTGGAAAAACAGCCGGACCAGATGGAATACCCCTGAAGCACTGAAAGCGGACCCAGAGATGACAGCAGACATGCTGACTCCATTATTGCAAAAGGTCTGGAAGGAGGGAAAGGTGCCTAGTGACTGGAGGAAAGGTTACCTCGTGAAACTACCAAAGAAGGGCGACTTACGCCTCACTCTGCAAGAACTGGCGAGGAATCATGCTCCTATCGATGCCAAGTAAAATCCTGAGTCGCATAATCCTGGGGAGATTAAAGGACACACTGGATGCAGAACTCCGACCAGAACAAGCTGGATTCAGGAAAGGCAAATCATGTACTGACCAAATTGCAACTCTACGCATCATCATCACAGAACAAAGCATGGAATGGCAATCAAACCTCTACCTCAACTTTATAGACTTTGAGAAGGCCTTCGACAGCATCGATCGTGAAGTTATTTGGAAATTACTCGAGTACTATGGCGTACCCCAAACATTTATCAACCTTATTCAACAGCTGTACGACAACGGTACATGTCAAGTGATCAACAACGGAAAACCCAGCGAGGTGTTTGGAGTAAACACAGGAGTCAGACAAGGGTGCTTACTATCACCAATGATATTCCTGATTGTGGTGGACTGACTGGATTATGCGTCAGACAGTGTGAAACGAGAAGACAGGAATATCCTGGACCGACATGAAGAACCTAGAAGACCTGGATTTCGCGCGTGGATGATTTATGTTTGATGTCACACAAAATCGAAGACTTACAAGCGAAAACCGACAAACTGGTCGAAGAAGCAGTCAGAGAAGACAGGACTCCAGGTAAACATAGACAAAACGGAGGTTATGAAAATAACCAACCAACAACAGCAACAACATCCAATGTCAATCACCATCAACGGGAGGGATTTGGAAGAGGTTACTTCATTCACTCACTGATCTAGGGAGCATTGTCCCAACTACAGGGAGTGGAGCGGACGAGGATGTCAAATCGAGAATCGCGAAGGCGAGAAACACATTCATCAAACTGAAACCGATCACGAAATCTTCGTCACTCAGCATCAACAACAAAATTTGGATCTTCGATGCAAACGTCAAGTCAGTTCTTCTATACGGATTAGAAACTTGGCGGGTGGGCCTCAAAGAACATTTCCAACAGCGTGTTGCAGAATTTTATCAACAACTGTCTTTGCTCTATATTGAAGATCAGATGGCCGGAAAGAATCATCAAGAAGAAACTATGGGAACAAACAAAGCAAGAACCAATCGCCCAACAAATATGCAGGAGAAAGTGGATATGGATTGGACACTGGGCCGCCGGGTGACATCGCGCATCAGGCAATCTCTCGAGTGGAACCCGAAAGAGACGTCCAAGGGAGACATGGAGGAAATCGTGTGAAGAGGAGTTGAAAAATTATGGTCTAACATGGATGCAGGTGAAAAGTACAGCAGAAGACAGAAGCAAGTGGAGACGTGCAGTTGAAGCCCTATGTCATCAGTCGATGAAACCCATAACATTTAGTTTAAGCCACGTCGGGAAGTGTAGATTTCCCATTCGTAATACATTAGTTACCGATTTTGCTATATAAGACATAAATTTCAGAATTTCAAGATGTCGTGCTTATGTGTACACCACCCTTTGGAGGCTGCTGTTACTATGTAATTACGACTTTATGCAAATTGGTGTTCATATGCAGATTTACCGGTTGGTGTCCTCGGGATAATAAGAACCGATGGCTGGAGACAATCGGTGATATGCCTCAAAATCGTCCTCAGTGGCGGAGATGTATTAATTTTGTGGTTTGTTGTATCAAATAACACTATAGTTCCTCCATACAACTATTCTTTTTCCTTCTTCTATTTATTATGTCTTACTATTATGTCTTTTAAACCTCCCTTTACTCATTTCTCTTGCTTTGTGTGCTACGTGTAATGTGATAACTCCGATTACTGCACTTCTGTGCAAAATCCTATGTTGCAACCAGTCATTTACACTTTCTGAGCATACATATTGTTTACTTAACAAATGCTGCACTGACGAAGGTTACCTAAAAAGAAACAATGACATTCCATTGAAGAACAGTTCGGTGCAAAAATGTCAGAAACAAATTTTCAGAAAAAATGTGTAATAACCAACGCGAAAAACCAGAACACAGATTGGCGACTCGAGAATCCTTTATTCTTACGCCAATATGTGACCAACAATAAGGTTATTATATACAAGGTCTAAGAATAAATGTTACAACAATAAATACTTTGATAGTTTTCTCTCTTTCACCGAACGGCGAACGATGAGACGATGACTGATGGATGGATGACTCTCGCGAAAAATATGGAGGAGTTGGGTTTGAGCAAACAACCATGAATTGATCATTCAGTCTTCAACTACATTGACACTCCCCGGCAAAATACGGATACACCCCTTTTTTCCATCACGACCAATACACGTTGACTAGGATGCCATTGCGAGAACCTGGGTCACATGGGCAAATCTGAAATGGAAAACAAACAGCAAAGCCAACACACCACAGACATACCCTCGGCACAATCTCACACATCGATGACGACCTACGCCTTCCGGTTAAAGGCACCCTCTTGACATCTTGCAACGCAATCGCCACTTGCTAGAATGACTCTTGCAGAAAGCGACGTGACCATATCAGTACCTCATGATACTCTTCGCACATCTTCTTATCTACCGACTACCAATTTCCACTGCAATCGCTTGTCACTCATTCTGCCTCATTCCTGGTAACGGTGACGTATGCAAACCTCAGTCGTCTACACTCTCGCTCCCCGGCGTGTAGGACCACAGTCTGTGCGTCGGTTGCGCAGTAATTAGAACTCTCGCCGATCATGCACATGGTTGGAGTTCGATTCTCTGCCTACGCACACCTGATGTTTATGGTCGGCCTGCGAAATTTGGGCTACCGGTATCACATGCTGAAAAATCCATACCCGTACCAAATATACGGTGTGAAATCAAGCTGCAATAAAAAACATTCATTCTCAATAATGGATTCCAGAGCCAATCCTAATCTCCGTGTGCGTGTAATTCTCAGGACTGTTGGCTACAATAGCATTACAGAGTGTCTATGGAGTACTCAAATAGTATGGACTAACGTGGATGCAGGTGAAAAGTACAACAGAAGACAGAAACAAGTGGAGACGTGCAGTTGAAGCCCTATATTCCACTAGAAACCCAAGGGAACGATAATAGTAATGCACCATATCCTGCTGGGATGAAGCTATAAAAATCACACCGGTAGTCGAGCAGTTAATCGGGGTTTTGCTTTAGTTGGGTTGTCTGTAAAATTGTGAAATATTTCTTCGAAAGACAGGTTACTAAGACTGAGCCTGCAAGCTTCTTCTGAGCCACATCCATCAGATAATTTATTTCCTCAGTATCAGAGCGGTTTCTTGGGATATGTGAGGCCAGTTGAGGTAAGCAATCAAATAAAGGTGGTGTCAATCACGTCTCAAAAACCGTTAATGCCCAGCTCTTGCTACGCCGGGCCTCACTCTGCCCCTATAAGCCTTTCAGAAATGCTTAGTACTAACGGACACAAAAACCAAAACACAGATTGGCGACTCGAGAATTCTTTATTCTAACACCAACATATGAGCACTCTGTATCGCGGTACGTTCAACGTTTGCGTTACATTTTTACGTGATTCGTTACATAAAATTTATCTTGTTGTAGTACTTGCACAAGTACTATACCACTTCCATACTTGTAACCACTAACTTCCATTTCTAATAGTTATGGTTAATCAAAGTAAAAAGCAACGAACCCAATCCCCTGTAAAACTGGTGTCTAATTTAACGTCCTTGATTGCTACATCAAGCAACACACCCCCAACAAACGGCTATAGTGAGTCACATAACTCACGTGTATGCCGTAAGCGTCGAGCTGAAACTGAGGATAAAACTGTACTGACAGCCAGTATTAGCACTACTCCTAAAAATTCGGTACCCTCTGCTCATACAGAACTCCTCCCTTCACCTTATGTGCTTATGGAGAAACTCCAGCCATCAAGCTCTTTTTCAGTACTATCTTCAGAAATAGAACTTCTAAAGTTGTCTATAGGAGAACTTAAGGCTGAGTTAAGGGAAATAAAAAACAGCAAGTCAGTAAATGCTGGAAACATCGAAACCAATACCGAGATATCCAAATTATCAGATCAGATCAGCGATATCAGATCGCAGGTCTGTGAACTGACACCTCTAACTATCCTCATGAAAACGGTAAACCTTAACAAGCTTGACACAGAATCGGTAACTAAGGTAGATAACCTCATTAACTTTGTTACCACAGAAGTAACAAAACGACTCGACGCAAAACTGAGTGCTATTGTCTACAACGTTCCGGACAATGAGGCACTAAAAAAGGTACAGCGCATCTTACTTAGTGAAGCGAAAATGCCTAACTCCAAGACTAAGTGCTACAGGCTGAAGAAGAGTCAACATGAAAAGTGTTGTCCTATTCGTTTTCAGTTCGAAACACCGGCAGAGACCAGAAAATTCATTCACTCCCAACACACCCTATCGCAAGCCAGAAACTACAAACATATAAAGGTCGGGGTGGAAAAAACAGTTATAGAAAGGCGCGCACACAACTATCTCACTAAGACTAATTGTGAAATAGGTAATAGGACATTGCAGCAAGCCATTATCCCCAACCCTGTGAAAGATACAGTAGACCCCACCGCATCACCCCTCTCAAAACACACAGAAATGTCCCATCAGAGTGCAACACCAGCCGAAAGGCCACTAGACTGTAACCAAATAAATAATAAAACCATACCACCCATCACCGCAGAATCTAAAATGCCACTAAATAACCCCAGAAAAAAAGTTAAAACCCCCCGAAACTCGACTTTGTCCTCTCCTAGCTATAATTCCATTGGTAAAGATAAGGAAAATATGCCCCTAAATCATACCAACAAAAACAGTGGCAGCTTAAATAAGCCCACACTCCCCACGGTTAATAGTATTAGCACTCACAACGTGCTAAATCGCACCGTGGCACACACTAATATCCAATGTCACAACGATGTCACCCTAAATAGTACAAGTGGTAATAGTCAGAACTCGGCTACCAACAACTCAGGGTCTTCAGAGTATGGCACACAAACAAATTTCGACCGGATATATGGTACAAGTCTGCTGGGAACTAACCCAAAATGCAGTACACACGAAACCCACACAAGGACACAACTAGCATCAAACAATAGGTGGAATAATAAGCCATGGTCATCACAAGGATCCAATCATTTTTTATCCCCCGCGTCCCTGTCAGCGTTGAAAAAACAGCTGGTAGGGATGTTAACACTCCTAAACCACTAGTGCTGGCTCCCTCCTTGCATGAAAACAGGAACGGTCTAGTGCACCCGTATCCATTGGACACACTTGACACTTGCACAAGTATAGGCCAAATAAAGAACCCTACCCACTTCTGTAACCTAACTAAAAATAAAAGTTCCTTAGTCTATAGCAAATCCAGTACTCCAACTCCTAATTCTCACCGAAAACAGCACACAACAACTCGATAGACATAGGTGAGCATGATGCTGGAACTCCTCTTAACATAGGATCGTCATGTCCAGCAGAACTACTGGGTGCTGAACCATATTCGGGGCTGACTAACGAACTTAAATACTTCAAATGCTACTTCAACTCTCATCTTTACGTAATCCTCATAAATGCTAGATCTGTTCTAAATAAATTGCCGATGCTCAGAGCACTCACAGTAATATACAAACCCCCTGTAATTGTCATCACTGAATCTTGGTGTCATTCGGACATCCTGGATGATGAAATAAGCTTAGATAACTACACACACTTTCGGTGTGACAGGGAAGGTGGTAAGGGAGGGGGTTGTCTCATGTACTTTCTGAATGAACTTACTGTATCACAGCTAGAAAGTAGTACACTTAACATGCCTGAGACTCTATGGGTTAATGTACACTTAAATAACGTAACAGCATTAATTGGATGCACCTACAGAGCACCTGGCACCTTTAGTAATTACGAGACCCAACTTATTAATACTCTGGAGCAATTAACCGACTTACAATACGATCATAAGATCCTATGTGGGGACTTTAACTTACCTGAAATCAACTGGGATATACCCACAGGTCCAACTAAATTTGATAAGTTCTTAGACACACTGGATATACTTGGCTGGAAACAAACTGTCACTACTCCCACAAGAGGTAACAACGTACTAGACTTAATCTTCTGCCACAATATAAGCCCCCTTTCAACGCTAGTAGGTTCTGAGTTCCCAGGGAGCGACCACAAAACAGTAATGTGTGCACTGCCAATTCCGCTGAGTAGCAATGCATCTCATACCTCCACTTCACAACAAGTAATATATAGGAACTATAGTAAGGCAAACTGGGCCTTAGTTGAATCGATGCTAAGATCCTCCAAATGGGATGAATACTTCACTACTGATGACCTATCGAGAGCCCTAACCATCTTCTACCATAACTCAAACATATGCTTAGATGCTGTCATTCCACTCCAAACACTAAAGGTTTCCCCACACAGAAAGTCATTCATAAAACCAAAGGATCGTAAGAAACTGAAGAAACTCTCAACAAGTTACTTCAAACACCACGACTTTGGCACTCTAGGTCTAATACTTAAAACCCTTAGCTCCATCACACAAGCTCAAGATTTCCGTATGAGAAAGGAAGAACGCATCGCAGTAGCCAGTCCTGCTAGAGTGTATGCACTCACAGAAATCTTAAGGAAGCGAATGAATCGCAAAAATCACAGCATTTCTCTCCTCATAGACAAAGGCAGGCTATGCACTAACTCTGCAGACATATGTGAACTATTCAACAAAACGTTTGCAGGTAACTACCTTAAGCCCTCAGTCCAGCTACTCGATATACACCCTATTACTAAAATGGCACAAACTCCATCTCCACTCACACCAAACCAAATTAGCACTGTTCAATTCACTTACGCTGACATTAACCAAACTATAAGAACCCTCAAAAGTTCAAAAGGTTTCGGTACCGACGGTATATCATCTTACTTCTATAAATATGGTGGCCCTGACATTCCTCTACTACTGCTTAAAATATTCACAATGTCCCTAGAAACCCAAACTTACCCTGACATATGGAAGACTACATTCATTATGCCTAAACACAAATCTGGCTCGAAAACTGAAGTCAGTAACTACCGGCCAATCAATATCACACCTATAGCATCTAGAATCATGGAGAGACTAGTCAAAAATAACCTAATCAAACATATGCTTAGCTGCAACATCATAAGTCCGAACCAACATGGATTCCTGAAATCCAGATCATGTTTAACATGTCACCTAGACTTCTTCAATTTTGTAACCAGCAGTCGTGACAGACGGCAACTAGTACTTGTCATCTACTTTGACATTTCTAAGGCATTTGACCGTGTTGACCATTTACTGCTAACAAATAAACTGAACTCCTTAGGAATACGTGACCCATTATTAGGATGGCTTAAATCATTCCTTAACAATAGGTCCCAAATAGTTAAACTCGGGTCTGCAACCTCCAAACCTAGCCCTATCACTTCTGGTGTAGTACAAGGTAGTGTCATTGGACCCCTCCTATTTACACTATACATCAATGACATATGCGCTTGCTTCACGCACGGGAAACCATTCATCTTTGCAGATGACCTAAAAGTAGCTTATACATTCCAACGTGATGACTTAGGGAACTTCGAGAATGTAGTACAGAAGGAATTAGATAAAATGGCTGCTTGGTCGTCCCTATGGAATCTCCAATTTAATCTGAACAAATGTGGCTGGATCTGCTTCGGTGCACCCTCAATTGACCTGAAATTAACGCTCCAATCTGCTAACCTAACAAGACTCCGAAGTGTCGTTGACCTAGGCCTGAGGTACTCTAGTGACTTGACATTCTCAGAGCAAGTAGCATCACAGACTAGAAAATCGAGGATGCTCTTAGGATGCATACTCAGGAACTTTCACGACAATGAAGCCAAGCTAATTCTGTACAAAACATGTGTCAGACCACTACTAGAATACTGTCCATTTATTATAAGCAGCACTCGCACACGTGACAAGCTAAGGATGGAAAGTATCCAACGATATTTTACCTCAAAACTGCTTGGCTACGATTGTAAGAAAGACTACATCTCACGGTGCATGATCCTAAAACTCGACCCACTTTGGACAAGGCGACTTATTATAAACCTAATATTCTTCTTTAAGGTCCTTCACAAAATATCTTTCTCAGGTAACAGGGACATACAATTCGCACAGGAAGGTTCTTACGATCTGCGTAACCAAACTTCCACAGTGACAACTCATTCTTTTAAGTCAACACTCCGTGAAAACTTCTTCACAGTCATGTATTCTAAAATATGGAATAGCCTACCCCTAGATATCAGAACTTGCTCTTCGGTTACAAGCTTCAAACGCTCTCTATACAGACTGTTTCACTCTACTGATTATATTAATAAACTATTTACTCCTAGAACGAATCAAGCACTAATCTACTACAGCACCTAAAAGACGCACTTCAACACCCTTAGCAATCTTTAAACTATAAATAAACTAGCAGCATGGATGCATAAAGACATAGTACGGAACATACAGGATTAGTCTACCCTTAGAAATAGGACCTATCCCTCATTGTAACCTTCAAACGCTTGCTATATAAACTGTTTTGTCCAAATGACTATCCCTACCAGAACCCATCACTTATTTCTAAAACGCATCAGTCATTAGAACAATAAAACGCTCAGACTCATTAATACACATTATGACATTAAATAAACTCTAAGACTTCGCATAAATACGTGAAAACGCAGATACAATATAGAAAAATGTTTACTTAAGTATAATTAAGATAAACATTTATAAATGAATCATGTATTAATGTCCTTTTCATGTTCACATACTTTCTCTTTCTGGTATTTTGCTGCTCCTATTCATCTTCTGGTCGAGGTCGAACAACCCTGCATCTAAACTGAAATGAGGATTAATTCCAAACCGTCTATCTCATAACCACTCAAATTCCATGAACGATCCAATTCTACCATTTGAAGACGCTGGCGAACATGCTGTAAATGAGTATTCATGATCTGAAATGAAGAAGCAACTGGTTTTCAAACAGTTTTCAACATTTTACTCAACTTACGAATACAGTCCGCCATGCAGACACAAATGGAGCAAATGGAGGATTCTGGAATCGACCTCGGCACCATTTGATGCAGTAAAACAACTTAACATGGGCTGAAATTATCCGTAACTTATCAAGGTCATTGGTGGGGTGAGACGCTCGAAGGTCATTTTCGTCCATATCAGTCGGCCATGTTGGATTGCAGTTCCGTAGCTGTTCGTGTACGCGTTTGTTGTTCCGTTTATGCTGCCGTTATACACGACTAATCTTGATGCGTATTGTTCACAAATGTTGCGTTTCACCTCATCTTTTGTTTCCGTTGCCGTTAAAATGAATTATTTCTTTGGTTTTGAAACTTTTCACTACCAGGTCAGTGCATTCATTTCGGTGCAATTGTTTCATACCTTGTATTTATGCGGCTTTTAGTGTTTTATTTGGTTTTCAGCTGTTAATGAATTGGCAATGTGTGGAAGTCTTGGAAATCATGCACGTGAAGATGTTTGGCTGGCAGAAGCAGTTGTTTTCAGTCCATTTATTGGTTGCCGTTATTCTGGTCGGCTCATTTAATTACCTTAGATGTAGAAATCGTGAAAATAGTGTCTTTCTCGTTCATGTTTACAGCATGCAACAATCTGCGAGTGAATCTGTTAAAGGGAACACCATCAGAGTAGATGTTAGCAAAGTTTTCGAAGAACAAATTAAACGTGGAAAATTTAGAACCTGGGTTGAAGTTGAAAAAGCTTTGAAGCTTTTTGAGAATGTGAATATACCATCCGTGTGTCTGCTATCATTTAAAAAAAAATATGTCGTGAGAGACTAAGTCAAATAGGGTTGATCCGCATGAAAAGTATGAATCTGTTGTGCTTGTGTGTATTTTGGGAACTAAAAGAAACTGGAATCCTTAAGGGTAAGTGTTACTTATGCTTATTATTGCTTGATGTACTAGATCCAAATACATGAACTAGGACTACCCGTAATAGAGCCAGTGTGAACATCCATTCGATGGGTTGCAAAACGGTTTTCAAAGCGGATAAAATACGATTATCTGGTGAGTGTACGAACAATCCCAGTTAAAGGTAAGACATTAATTAGGAAGAATAACGTTCCGGGTAGTAGTCTACCATTGGTGGTTTGTGATTTTTCCGTGACTATAAACACAGATGTTCACGATCTTTAAAAAAAAACTAAATAAATTTTCCTTGAACCAGTAGTCTTCTTTTCTTTGGCGAAATATCCGTTGATACGATTATAAGATTAGGTAGCGAAGTAAGATGTTATGTGACTGGGAATCGTGGTTGTTGTGTTTTGGACTAATTTCGCGCATCTGACCGTTATAACCGCATGGATATAGCGTCTTCCTCATAGTACATTATGATATCTAGAAATCATAAGCACGTTGCCATCGGTAAATTTATTTTTACTTTTTAAATGACTGTAAATAGTGAGTCGTTTGAGGTGATAGGATGAATACCTCTGAACGTTTTTGGGGAGACTAGGGTATACTTAATTTTTTCGAGTAAGGGACGATCTTTTTACCAAGAAAGTTCCCAGAATTTTCGTTATTCAAAGATAACGAGTTGCCCACTAGGGTGGTAGCTATAGGAGACTATATTAATGTAGTTTTAGGTAACGCGTCATAGAAGTAAGCATCGTAGGTTATTTGTGTCTAAATGTATTAAACGTTGTATAACTGATCAAACCACAGTTCTTACGTATGAGTTAGTTTTATAAATAATGAATGTACCGTACAAGCGTTTACCTTGATTTGCATACCTAGCTCATAAACATTATGCCTGCATGTGGCATACATTTAGGGCCAATACGCTGTGATGAATTAGTCGGAGATGCTTCAAGTTAGACTTCATTTCCATATCACTATTATCAATTTTGCAAAGGTCATAGGAATTAACACCTTCAACTAACTTTCGTTTACATCGGAAACTGACAATAACAGTCTGACATTTCGAAGGACTTAGTTTAAGAGCATGTTCTCACTCCTAATAGAGAGCTGTTCATCTTAGTACAGTGTAGCTGGCAGTTAACAGACATTGAAATAGTTAGATCGTCCGCGTGCTTGAAAAAGTTCTTTTCGTATGCATTCGTACAATAAGTTCATCAAACAAAAATACAATTGGTTATGGACGACTTCCCCCTGACCTACAGTGTACTGCTTTCTCCCTGATAAATAAGAATGAAGCCATCTAACAGTCCAATACTCAGTTTGAGTTTCAGCAAGCTTATCTAACAGAATATCTCTGGGTACTGAGTCGAAAGCAGATGTGTATTCTAGGAAGGTGCAGCGAATTTAGCCCCATTGTCTATACTGGAGAAAATGTTGTGAAGCAAGACTGCAGCTGCATCTAAAGTACGTCTACTGTGTTTATAGGAGAACTGTTTGGGATCGTTAAAGGCTCTGAGTGAGGGTTAAAGATTAAGTAAGAGTAACTTTCCCTTAGTTCGTATATACCTCATTTGATTTGAAACAAAGGGTGTAGTAACTGCACCTGAAGGCAAACCATCCCCACTGAGGGTAACATTGGGCTCTACCGAGGATGTTGAAAAAGTGTTACTGGCTTCTCAAGTCCTTTCTATAGGGAGGGCCTGTAACATACGTGTTAAGCCAGACAGGCCGTGGAAGGAAAGACAAATGGCGAGGGAGTCGCCAGAGCTCATTCCTTCTGCCCCCATGGTTGTGCATGGCATTCCCGAACTGGTAACTGGGAACGCCTGCGAAAAGCATTGTCATGATGTACAACAATGGAGATGGTTAGCATCCCAGATGGCCCTAGGAAGTTCAGGGGCTGTCTCTATTTATAGACTGCCTCGACCCACTCATCTTATGTCAATTAACTCGCCACGTCTGTTAGCTGTCAAGTTCAGCTCCCAAGACCAGTTGAATACCGCTCTCCATAGATGGTACGAGACCAAGGACAAGGTCAGCAAACACATTCGCTGCTGCGAGAGCCAGCCTCGCACTCAAAGGAGAGAACAAAGCGTAGTAAAAGAAAATCCTCAACCCCTAGTCACACTACAGCGGTGCAGCACTGACGATGATAGCCAGTGTCATCCGAGTGCTCCAACTGAACTAGAAGAAAAAAACGCCAACAGGCCGGTTCCTGGGGAATCGGCCAACTAGTTCGTAGGATAACTCCTCAACCGATAGCCAATATCAAGTCAACTACCCCCCAATACGGGGAAGTGGTGAGACTGACTACCAGTTGCCTGTATAGTAATGTGAGAGGGCTAAGAGGCAAAATAGCTGAACTTAGACACCTACAATCACAACTAAACTCCAAAATCATAATATTGACGGAAACCTGGCTAACCCCTACGGTGGCAGACAGCGAAGTCAGTATAAATGATATGGTCCTAGTCAGGCAAGATAGGGACCTGAAAGAAGGAGGTGGAGTCGCCATATACGTCGACAAACAGCTCAGATGTGTTCACGCGACGGACCCTCCCCTCACAGAGCTCCCTGACTCCATATGGTGCCACTTCACCGTTGGGTACTGCAAATATCTAGTGGGCAGCATTTATCGATCACCTTCATGTGGAGCAGACCCTAACCAGGTACTGCTAAATACAATTTCAACGACTCAAGACATGGGTTATGATCAAATTGTCATAGCTGGTGACTTCAATGCCCCATCTCTTAACTTGGTGTCGGGAAAAGCCCATGATAGATTTGATCGAAATCTGCTGCATACCATCAGGAAGGCTGGATTCACTGAAAATGTCAAGATGGATACTAGATGGGGCCCTGATGGGAAGTCTTCTAGACTGGATTACGTGCTCACTAGTGACCAGCTACTAGTGGAAAACGTTCAGATCACGACTCCCATAGGTAGTAGTGACCACGCGGTCATAGTATTCGACATAGTCCTCCGCGAGCGCTTACAGTGGGACAATACACAGCCCTATCTGTGTTATAACAAAGCCAACTACACCAAAATGCGAAGACTTCTGTCTGAAGCAAATTGGCCTAAAAAATGGACAGAGCTAACAGTAGAAGAACACTGGAGAGTGGTAAAGGAGATCATTCACCAGGCGGTCTCAGACACTGTTCCTTTAGTCTCACCAAAAGCTAGGAAGCAACGATCATGGCTGAAAAGGGGACACAACGCCTTCTGCAGGCAAAGCGTAAAGCCTGGTTCGCGTGGCGACGATCGAAGAGTCAACCCGAATATGAAGTGTACCTTGAACTCAGGAATCGATGTAACATACGAGTCCGGAGCGATAGAAGGACATTTCAGGGAGACCTCGCCAATAAGCTTCTCGTGAACCCCAAAAGCCTATACAGGTTTATGGCCGAAAGAAAACCGACCAACCAGGGAGCATGCAATCTAGTGGGTTCTGATGGGAAATCTCTTACTAGTCTTGAAATGGCAGAGACATTCAGCCTAGCCTTTCACAGGCAACTAAATAGTAACGAGGATATTACCCCTACAGAACATCCAGATTACATCGCAAAACCAACACACGAAAACCTGCTGGGGACATTTCAAATTACCCCGGCTATGGTACTTGCAAAATTGGGAAGGTTGGCTTCGGGAAAGTCTCCAGGTTGTGATGGCATCAGACCATCTGTCCTGAAGCAGTGTTCAGAAAGTCTCTGTCAACCCCTAAGTGATCTGTTCCAACACTCCCTTGATGTAGGGAAACTTCCATGTGAATGGAAACGTGCAATCCTATCCCCTATCTTCAAGGGTGGTGACCGGCAGAATGTGACCAGTTACAGACCAGTTGCTCTACTTCCAGTGGTATCGAAGATATTGGAAAGTCTCATTGACGACCACATGAGAAAATACTTCGATGGGACTAACCTTCTTCACGAAGCACAGCACGGTTTCAGGAGGGGAAGATCCTGCGTGACGAATCTTCTACTAGCCTGGAACGATTGGACACTATCCTGGGACAAAAAGGTACCAGCCCACGTGATCTTTCTCGACTTTGCGAAAGCATTCGACACAGTTCACCATGGTCTGCTCCTTCACAAAATAGGCAAGGCGGGAGTTTCTGGAGCACTTCTCGCATGGCTGACAGATTACTTAGGCGAGAGAGAATTCTGCACCAAAGTCAACCGCATCCGATCATCCTGGCACACCTCGGCATCAGGGGTTCCTCAGGGTTCTATCCTAGGGCCGTTGATGTTTTTGATTTTTATCAATGACCTGCCCCCCAACTAAACTGCTCTGCGCTTCTTTACGCTGACGACGTAAAGATTTGGAGAGCAATAAACTCATCGGAAGACTCAGATAGATTGCAGGCTGACCTGCAAACTCTGGGAAATTGGGCTTTGGCTAACGGAATGCCTTTCAATCTAAAGAAGTGCAAAGTAGTGCAGCTTCATTCCGGCAGGTCACAGAGTGTAAATTACACCCTTGGTGGCCAGAACTTGAGTTGTGTTCCATCAGAGCGTGATCTAGGTCTTATTCTAACAGAAAAGCTAGACACCAGTGGAAATTACTCGAGGGACGTCGCCAAAGCCTACGCAACATTACACTTTATGCACAGGCAGCTGGGAGCTCTCACTCCCGAACTGTTCTTAAGGCTATACAAGGCATATGTGAGGCCACACCTTGAGGTGCATAATATCATTGCACCTCCGCTACTCAAAAGGGATGCTAACATTCTAGAAAGTGTCCAGAGACGAGCGACAAAATGGGTGATCGGCCTCCGCAACAAATCATATGAGGAAAGACTAAAGAAATTAGGTCTTTTCACACTTAGTTACCGTAGGCACAGGGGAGACCTCATCACCGTCTACAAGATCCTAAATGACCAGGCCCACCCAAATAAAAGCATCCTGCCATTAAGCGATTATAGGCTTCCACGAGGTAACCCGCTAAGGATAGCACACCAGAGACCAAAGACTCGAGTGCGATCACATTTCTTTTCGCTTCGTGTTTGCCGTCTCTGGAACGCTTTACCGGCGGCCGTGACTACAGCGCCATCTCTGGAGATTTTTAAGCGGAAGCTAGACAATCATGCAGAAATGCAAGGTTTGTGTCTCAATGGCTTATCCTCATAAAATTTGAAACCAAACTGTCAATGAATAAGCGTACTAACTAAATCCCCACGACCTATTCTGCCTTCTCTCACTCTATCTTTTCCTTAGGTCACCTTTATTATTCCACTTATCTCAACCTATATTATCTACACTACAACCTATTATTATTATTATTATTACTATTCTGCTTTTATGACTACACCGAATGACCAAGGGGAGTTAGGTCAAACTCCATTCACGGCAGCAATACAGTCCTAACATACTGCATACTACAAACCACATCTCGACCAATCCCCGCACCACTCCTCCTGGAGTCTACCAGAGCTAAAGCAGTCGAGTGTCGGGACTTACTACGCAGAAGCTCACCGAAGATCTGGAACCTCTACCTCACAATCAAGAAGCGAGCTCAAAGAAATCACTGGTTTATACTAGCTCGTAATCAGGATATTGGATATTGGATATTGGAACCTATATTATCTACACTACAACCTATTATTATTACTATTCTGCTTTTATGACTACACCGAATGACCAAGGGGAGTTAGGTCAAACTCCATTCACGGCAGCAATACAGTCCTAACATACTGCATACTACAAACCACATCTTGACGAATCCCCGCACCACTCCTCCTGGAGTCTACCAGAGCTAAAGCAGTCGAGTGTCGGGACTTACTACGCAGAAGCTCACCGAAGATCTGGAACCTCTACCTCACAATCAAGAAGCGAGCTCAAAGAAATCACTGGTTTATACTAGCTCGTAATCAGTATATTGGATATTGGATATTGGACATTGGATATTTGATTGATCATTAGACGGTTGTTATGTCAACAAGGAGTGTGTAAATTATGCCAAACTTAAATGAAAGACAGAATCTTTCAGATGGTTTGAAAAATGATGATCTTTTCAAGACATCATATGGGGTTGGACATCATTGGAGACCTGGATTTTACTTTCCGGATTCTATCACCATGGTACTGTAGTATATATCTGAATTATTTATCATACCTTTAAGTTGAAACTTAACAATGTAGAGCCTTGTGGTATAGAAAATGAGTCCCAAGTGAAAGCTGCGGATCACTTTCAAACAACAAATAGTTCTGTCCACGATCAGAAGATTCTCCCAGAAATTCTAAAGAGCTCACACAACCCACCTCCACCTCACCACTGGGATCTTCATTATATAAATGATTTCCGTTCACGATATCTTGCCGGAGGGTATAGGAGGCCTTTAAGTCCAAGTCAACAAACAACAGAGATGAAAGATTCATTCAGAGGTGCCGAAGGCCCCAGTGAGTTGTGGCGCCCCTTATCAATGAAACCTTTTGAATTGGAAAATCACCATACGGATGGACCATCAAAGGTAAATCCTTCCCACCATAACTTGGAACTTTAAGAAAATTATCGCATCTACGGAAAACCCGGATTTATCTAGGCGAATACTGTATCCTAAAGACAAAGAGATATTCAGGAATCTAGATCCATATCTCACAACTAATATGAAGGATCACAGGATGTGGACACGCGAAGAATTAAATGATGTGGCGAAAAATAGAATAGCAACCTACTGGAATTTGAAGGAATATCCCGAGTCAAAAGGTTTTGGATTATCTCCGAAGTGAGTCATCTCCAAACCACATTGTTTCTAAACATTTTATTATGCTATTGTTTGTTTCACGTGTTCTGGATCAAATATCGGCCTCAACAGCACGTATCCATTCTCTGTCTTTATTTTCAGCTGCCTTGCGACTGGCCAAGGCTTTCATTCACTCGTCTAATGATCTCCTCCAAGTCTTTTTTGGACAATCAACTGGTCACTTCCATGTTGTATTACTCCTTGAAAGTTATGAATTCCATATGGATATTAAAAGGCACTTCATTTGTTTTCGGTATCAGAAACCGTCGAAAATAGAATAGGTATTTGGGTGCATTAAACATTACGGAACTAAGAACATCGTTTCTCAATCAAAGAGTATACCATCCAATAGGTAGATAAGTGAGACAAAACAAGCGTCGAATACTCGAATTTAATTCACTTAAAACTTACTCCAAACACTTTTACTTCATCATATAAACACGCCCTAAACGAACTGACCAGTGTACATTTGGAATAAATCTACCACGTATCACTTCATAATTACATTATTGTACAAAGTTTATTGTTGTATATCAGTCTTCTAAGGGGTTAATTGTTGTCGTTACACTCATGCCCACAAACAATAAACTTAGAATGAAAATTGAAGAAATACAGAGCAATTATGCTCTTCACGAAATGTTAAGTTATTTAGAACTGTGACAACTCTTGTCAAATCACGAAGTATTCAGAAAATACATGGAGGAACCGCATATTGGTTGAATAGGTGAATCGTTAAATATAAGGTCAGTTCTCTGAGCTTTTCATGGAGTTTCATCAGAAATTTTAATCACAACCCATTAGGTAGTACTCACGTACAACTGAACTACAAACATATAAAAAAGTCAGTACATCAACTGTTTTGATTAAAATCTTGCAAATATTTTATGTGTTTCGCAGGAAGAATACGGACAATTTCCTGTTGATTCCTAGAGAGCAAAAGAATAACATTGCCACACTGGACTCTAATTGAGCTTTTGAGTTTCAAATTTATGTATATGGTTGGTTGTGAAAATGGGCGCAATCACTCGCCAGACATGACAAGTGTGAATGAATTTGCACTTATTTATATCCATAAGTTATTAATTTATCATAATGGCTTCATTACTTAAATTTCAAACGTATCTTAAATCCTGGTAAATCTAACAAACAGACCACACTTTTCATGAGTCCTTCAAGATATGTGCTAAGTTCCAATGAATAGTAAGGAATCTAAACTGGTCTCAGTACTAAAAATCTATGCGTTTATTAGTGTACTACGAACTGAAAGAAGTGAACTGTATGCATGAACATTTACTGAGTAGAACAGAAAATGTTGGATTTGTTTTAGAATATCTTAAAATTGACTACAGTAGTTCGAAAGTATTTATTTCTTTATCTTTCATGGCGTAAATTTTATTACTTCATATTAAGGTTTTGCCCTTTTCCTCAAACTCTTTGTCATTCCAGTTCTCCATGGTCTTTGCATCGCTAATTATTCTTTGAGGTTCTGCCAAAAGTTGTTTCGCTTTTTATTCATGACAGTGTAACTCATTTAAATCATTCTTAAGCCTTCACGTAATAAGTTGAGGTAGAAACTAATCATAAGGCGAAATAATTGAATTGCATCAGTGTCATAATTTCTAAAGTCATTAACTTCTTTTGGCTCCCTCGTCCTTACACTATATCTCAGATTTCTCTGCTTTAATAAATCAAGGTGAGTAGTTACATGTCATCAGTTATGTGTGAAGATCAGATGCAAACAGAACTTATAAAATGTGCAAAGTAACTAATTAAAAGTAAAGGTGGAATTCCTAATGTGATATTGAATCACTGTATTACATTCACACTTTTATCTGTTTTAAGTGGGAAATAGAAATTTTTTTACTTCGAGGCCTACAGCTTAATTTAATTCATCGTATAACGCGACTAGTGGTAAAGTGAATAAAAAAAGTAAAAGGCAGAGATAATTCTTATACTCAGCAATCATTGCTTTGGCACTTTCTAATTCCAACAAACATTTCGGCCTTCGGCACATGGTTGTTCCACTGAACCAAAGAGAATCAGTAGCCTAAAAGCACGAGGAGATAACAAAACTTTGAATACGATTGTAGGACTCGTCCAGAAGGCAGGACACTTTCCTTATTTCAGTCATTTTTGGCAACAATAACAACAACTGCTGAAGTTATACCAGTGTTAAAGGAAGGTGGCACGAGATCCTGAAGGCATTCTGGCGGTGCCAGTAAACCTATCAGATGATTTAAATATGAAGGTCTTAGATTTAGAGAGTATACAGTTTTTTGCTAGTTGAATTCTTTTTGAGGCTTGACTGTTTAGTATTTGCGACCAGATATGGGGTATACAAGAACCTGACTAATTTTAGGGAAAATATCGTCACCAACAAACATTAGTTAAGAAGACGTTAAAAACTGGTGGTAGTCACGCTAAAACATGGTACTGGTCAATGAAGTCTCTGATAATTGTTTTGAGCCATCTATGACGTTGTTGGCTTTCTGGTTGGGGTCCTTAAAACGCTAAGAATCAATGCCTGGAGACTATTAGTGAAATGACTTAAAAGCGTTTTTAGTAGCACAGTTGAGTTCAATCTTTGTGCTATTACAGTTCCATTAAATTCTCGTTACTTTTCATGTAATTAGTCCGCCTCTCATTCATTTTTGTTTGTTATAGTTTCTCTACGGTTATTTTTTCTATCTACATTTATAAGTACTTTTATGAAGTGTGCCAGCTTAGACTTTCACAGTGATTTTGTAAATTTCTACACTGAAGATTTTAGCTCTTCAATTCACTGTCAGTAAATACCACAGATGAATATTCTCACAATAAAATGAAATATTTTCCCAGTGTTGTTTGCTTTTTAGTGCTTTTCTAACAGATGTCGATTTGTGACGAAATTTACCATGGTCTTCATGATGTTCAAAAGCATTAAGCGGATGGCTAATTAGCAGAGTGAGATACAACATGGATTAGGAAAATCCATAAAGCGTTTGTTTGTTATACTCACTTAATTTCTTTACAAAATAATCATACTATGACAGAAATATGTTTCCAAGACTTTCTAATCACCTTCAAGAAGGAATCCTGTAGCCTGTCATTTTATTTTTAAAAGCAAAACTGTGAAACTTATCCAGTTGTATGAAAATCAGCCGTGGTGAATCCTAACGAAAAATTTCGAGGAGAGTTTAGACTTTTAGGGAATCACAAAGTGGAACGTGAAATGTAGAAGTGATAAACTTCATCAGCTAGCTGCATTATACAAAACATTCAGTCGTTTAGATTTTGTTTTGGCCCTTCGAATGTGAGAAATTCTGCTTCCATTCACTCACTTTTTATAACCTCTGGCTTTCTATTATCTCTCTAGTGCTCCTCATCATTTTATTTACTCTGTTACAGTATTCTACTTAACCAGTAGATTAGTTAGTTTATCAGTGGGTTAATTAGCCAATGTAGACAAACGGATCTTTTCTATGTTCTGTATTAATCCTACTTCAGCCAATATTGCTCATCGAAGCATTCAGTGGTTTGGAGTCCATAGCTCATATCTGACTCAACTAAATTAAACATGTAGATTCGCAACTTGGACCAACTTACCCATCTCAGTTGATACCCTTTGCTTTGTAACAGCTTCCCCTACCTTGTTGTTACACTTAACATGAGCAACTGAACTAGAGTACCTTGAACCTAAATCCTGTAATTTAGTATATATTTATCCATCCATAACGACTGTTAGTTAGACGCCTTGTCCAAAGTTGATATAGTCTTCCAAATTCCAGAAAAAAATTTTTTTACTCCCCATATTATACAACTAAAGTGGGATTAAGGTGGGAAATCCAGACATTTTTTTAGCCCACGAAATGGTGTCAGTTTACTAAACAACTTACTCTTAATTTGATTCGTGTGACTGGTTGTAGCTCACCTGGCTGGAGTGCTCATGAAAAACGATTTGTAGTCATAATTCTAATCGAGACGTCATATTTATTTATATATATGCGTCCTTCGTTTCTTTCTTCCGTTTTCTATTGCCTGCTTTATCCATTTCCATGAATTCTCTTTTTTATCGCTTCATACTTAATGTGAAAACTTGAAATGAGGCTACGATGTGGCAGAATTAGCCTTTGTGTGCATTATATCCACCTGTATCCCGAGTGCAAATTATATCCAACTTTCTACACCTACAGAAGCGGTCGAATTTTTCAGATGTTCAAAAGCGATTGAAAAGTAGGCCTAAGTTTCTGTTGCCTGAATATAAATCTTCTATAAGAACAGAATAATTTAATTTGATAAACAACATACTGATGTAGCATCATTCATTTACTGACGATATTTCGAGGACAATCTATTGTTCATAATCCTATCATAGTGCTCACTTAACATATAGTTTTTGTTTATGTAGTTCTATTGTTTGTTATCGTATGATTTTATTGGTAATACCATTTTATATACCTTTGGTATCGGTGTTGTGTCATTTCGATTGCACATATTAGATGCAGATTCGATGATGAACAGGGAGGGATTCATTGGTCAACCCCTCAGACCATCTAATTGCATTACTCTTTAGAAGTGCAGTTCCGTTCCACTCTACTGTGTGATTGTTTTGTATAAGTATATGCACTGAGATTGTTCAGTTACTGATACCAGTGACATGGAAATTATTATTACCTATAAAATCAAAGGATATGAAATAATGAAATTATATAAAAATGTTTAGACGTCTTATGAGTACCTTGATATCATTTGATCAATACATCGCGATCAAAACGTTATCAAGTGAGTAAATAATAATGCACTACTGCGTGTCTCTATAAAATAGAATGATTCTGTCACAATGACCAAATTCTTTCCACATTTTTAAATTAACTGTTTTCAATTTCCTATTGCTTGTTAAAAAGAATAGTATTTTAAAGAATTTTTTATTCCACACAGTCCATTGCCTAAGGATGGTATTAAAAATGAAAAACTGCCTATGCGTGATACACTTCAGTTCAAATATGCCACAGATCACGTACGTGTGCGACCGATCTCTTATCATGTGCCACATACGTGAGTTTTTCATTTTTGATTGTTTGCGGTGTTTAGTTACTTAAATTCTACAAGTCGTATGAGTATTGTGGTGAAAGCACTATCGTTTCATTGGCGCTTTGCATGCATATACTGCATAACCTTCTTAAACTTTTCCTTCACGTTCCCAGTGGAACATAGGGCTTCAAGCCTCCAGCTTGAAGTTTCTGTAGCAGTGTTTGTTTTTACAGGATAGGGTTGCTACCCTCATGTCCAACCTTTCCTCTTTACCAGCTTTATTTCTGGTTTACTGAGGTAAAGGAGTGCGTCGGCCGGGGATCGACCCCAGACCGTGTGCATGGTCGGTGAGTGTCCTAACCGCTATGCCACCGACGCATGCATAACCTTCAGGATGTGTTTATTCATTTCAAGAATTTTATGGGATCCGCGTGCTTTCTGAATTTTCAGGATACTAGGCGCCTACTTTGTTATATTTTAGAACTCTTCAAGAGTAGGTATTCATAAGATTGAGGTAAACAACTGAGGAAAGCTAGGCTACAAGGGGAACACATCACCTTTCAATTGCTCAGTTGTAATCTCCGCTCTCTTTTAATAAAGCATGTTTGAATGTATCCACCAATCTTCTTCCCAACTGATGATCTGACTCTATATAATTATAAGACTGTATTATGCTGTATGGTCTGTTAACTATTTTAGATAACTCGATATTAAGAAAAATAACAAATTGTACTTCTTATTGGAGTAATGAAATGAATATTTATCCTTTGCAACGTCTTTTTATTGTAACAGACTTAAGTGGTTCATATGCGAAGTGCTCTCCAGCCACATAGGAATTCCGGGCTCCTTGCTAGTGAACTCATAATCCGCCTAGTTTACTAGCCTGTAGTAAGTCCGAAAGAGAAGGAAGGTTAGGTGTGGGACCAGCAACCCATCTCTGCGTCGGTGGTACAGTGGTTAGGACTCGCGCCGACCATGCACATGGCCCGGGGTTCGAGCCCACGCCGACGCACACCTGATATCTATGGTCTGCCTGCGAATTTTTGGGCTACCGATATCCACGCTGAAAATTCCATACTTGTACCAGAAATACAGTTTGGAATCAAGCTGTAATCAAAAAATAAATAAATAAATAATACTGGCGCTACCAAAACTTCAAAAGAAGTTTGGACATATGTTTTCCACTCGGAAGGTGAAGAATAAGAACTTATTTTCCAATGACAATGTGATAACACTCCGATCTTTTCCTTAGTTTGCATATAAGATTTAAATGTTGGTTTGAAAGTTTCATTTTCCCTGGCCAGTCTAAACTAATAACATCATGAGATGTCTGATTTAAAAGTCAGCCTTGCTAATCATATGTAGTCAATCACAGGACGCATTCAGAGAGGTTTGGGAAACTTCGCGACTTTTTGATCTACTGAAATATAGTGATACTTAAATTGTCGTGTCAAATTTTCGCCAAACTCTTTGTCTATGTACAGCAATTATGATTCATTTCTGTTTGATTCTACTGTCACCTTTGTAGTTGAATATCCAGGTTTCAAGTGTTTATACTACTGATCGACATGAGTAGTTGAAATCCACCCATATCTAATAAGAGACCTTGGTAACGACATTTTCAGAGCGCATCAGTGTTGTATGCACTTAGACTGAGGTCAAATAACTGATTCAGTCCAGAGCATCCAAATTCTGGAAAGCTACTTAGTTATCAGTAACGTGGTGTCGTGAGTTGTTCATAACTACTTACATCAATTAGTAGTAAGTGCCATATGATACAGTCTGTGGCCTCAAGGGAGTCACCTGTTGTGCTCTGAATATTCTGCATTTTGTAAGGAAAATGTACTGAAGTTTCAAGTCCATCTGTGTTATTCGCAAATAATGAATTTTCTTATTTTATGTGTGAACTGTTTATGATTCCTGACATCTCTATTTAACTTTGCCGATCAGTGAATGATACCTATCTTCGACCCAGTCATACACTTGATAAGTCACTATCTAAATATTATTTATTCAGGCTTATGTTTTCTTGTTGATTGACCAGTCTCTATTTGGATATACTGGTCCTTTGAACGGATGCCTTTATATTTACGTGACTAATGCCCTGAAGTTACTTGTCACTAAACAAGTCACTGTCTAAATACTTTAACGGTAATATCATTGAGGGTAGGACAGAGTTAGATGAGTTCAAATCACTGTGACAAAACATTAACCCATTCGATGATGCATTAACGTCATGTTGACAGTTGCCGCACAGCAAAATCATGAGTTCATAGCTTATTTTAGGTTTTCCAAACAACCTTATCTCAGCTAGTTTTCAGCTATTTCAATACGTGTAATACTTAATACACTTTTGATAAAGTGATTCTTTTATCTGCTTTATAGAGGTCTTGAAACTACGTATCAATCAGAATATGCAAAACCGAACAGTATATTAAGAAAAGCTGATTTAGTCTGCCCTGTGGAGACACCATACACTCTACCAGGTACTGTTTTATCTTTGATAGTTGATTATAAGTAGTGAAGTGTTTATATCATCCGAAAACTTCATGTTATTCTTTAGAATATCTTCAACTGTCTACAAGTTAAAAGCTTAACAGTAAACTTCGGCACACGGAGGTATGTACTCCTAATCGATATGAGCAGTTGAATAATGGTCATTAGTAACCCAAATAGCTAGCCAGCATTTATATCATTTGAATTGATTCGACTGAGTACATCGCTGATGAGTTCGGCTGAAAACGACAGAAATGGTAGCCCAGTGAACTGATCATTTCGGTTTAGTTGGCAAGTGCAACAGGATCATATGAGTGATTTCCAACCACTTGTATTACAATACATGATTTCAGTAATTTCAGTTTACAATGGTAACTACGGTAGAATTCCACCTCTGGTTTCACTGTGAACCTTCAATTATTCAGGTAATGGAAGTAAACTCTGAAGCACTCTGAAAACTAGTCTCTAACTTATAAATTACAGGGTTTCTTCACTTGTCAGTCAACTTGATTAGTATAATATCTAAAATCCTATGTTCTGCAGTATTATGTGGATAAAGTGGGGCTCAAGCAAAACAAACCCAAGAAGATCAGTCAGGTTGCAGGCTCGGGCAAGGGTGCATTGATCAAATGCTCACTCTAAGAGATTTCGAACAAAGACAATGTTAAGTGTCTAAAATTTGCCGAATTTTTATACTCAAGGGCGGTTTACAACTTCAGTGAATAAGAGATGCTGTGAAAGGGTGTGACTGTGTGAGGAACGAATCAAAATATGTTATGCTAATGAAGGCATTCTGCTAGAACTTATCCAGCCGCGCAAGAACTTATTGGGACTTTACATCCAAAGTGATAATAATCACTGATATCTACCGTTCTAATTTAATTTTTCACAAATTTACTGATGGACTTAATTGTGCATAGTTTACATCCATTATGAATCGGTGTAGCTCAAGGGAAAAGAGTTATATCCGCACCGCTAATTGTTATAAGAGTAATGAACACGACTGCCACACCAATACGCCTATTCATTTGTTTTACCCTCCGCTTCACTGAGCCACGCAAATATCAAAAGACAAAGGCTGGCCTATGAGTGTAAGCTACTGTACGTTTATTAAGAAACGACACACATTTATAAATTTTCTTTACCATAATAAAGTCGGCTCACAGCCGTAGGAATGGATTGTTCTAATTGGCTGTTCTGATCGGATGGCAATCCGGCAAAGACTGAGGTGAGACAAAGGATGATGAATTGATCACATAATAAGTCACAATATACATAAGAAATGATGGAGTGATAATAGTAACTCCATCACAAGATGAATCACAAGATTAGTGGGAAAGAATGATATACTATTTTATGCTGGTTCCTATCACTGGACCCTAGTAGATAGATAATATTGTAACAACAGAAGGCAAGACACGAAAGCCAATGTATACTTTCCATTGATCAAACCGCTGTTTATATACATACTATTATTTTCTGTTTGCTGTCTTTTCTTCTCCTTTTAAAGATCCTGGGACAGCTTTAGTTCATGCAGCGCCAGATATGTATAAAACGGAGTATTCACTCATAGGTGAATGTCAGAGAACATTATTATGAAAAGTGGGTTGCAGTGAAACGGAGAGAAAGAAAAAGATTTATGAAGAAAATCATACAAAAATAAGCAAAGACAGCATGAATTCCAGTAATATACTTCTGTCTATATGAACAAGTGTATTGTCTAAATATTTACAAGTTCATGTTCTCGAACCACGAAATTTTCGCCCCTTTTTTAATCCTACTTTTCAGTGCTTGATTGTGAAAGCAATGCACTTTATTGTTATTTTCTTTGTCTGTGTGTTTATGTCTCTTTATGTTAATCGTTGTTCTATCAGCTTGTTTCTTCGTTTACATGTATCTGTCAATCCACTTATCTTAGTATGCACTATTATAGTGTAATTGCCTGCATACACCTCAATACAAAGTAGTAGTATCCATAAATTTACTTAAAAACGAACAAATAAATTTATTTAACATTGGAATTCCAATTTGTTTTCATCGAATTACTGAATTCGACTGAATTACATTCTAGGTCACATTAATTCTCTGCAGAATACTCCATAGTAGTGGAGAAGATTTATAACTCAGCTGCAATTTTTGTTGTGCCCGTGTGCTCTGTGAAGCAAACACTGAAGGTGTCTAGATGAAGAATAAAAGCTTCTCAGTTGAACCATCTAGCTGTGGAAAAACCCAACCAGATCAAAAAAACTTCACGATATACTTATTTAGATGAACTAGGTTCATAAGAATTTGGTAGATTTCAAAGCAGATTTGATCATAAATAGACTATGGTTGACTGGCGAAACATTGAAATGATAACTGGAGTGAACAAACTTTTGTTTCTAATAATCTGAAACACTACTGCTAGCAGTTAAACTTAGGGACAATCAGCTTGCAAAGTTAGCACACTGTTCTTCGACTGCTGGATCACGATCCTATGACGTGCGACTTCCGAATGCCTGACGATTCTTTTAACATCTCTCTACTCAATCAAGTGTCATCGATGCATTTACATTCCCGAACCTGATTTGATGAATTCCATCCATTACAGCTGTAAGCGCAACATCGCTTGAAATTAAGTCACGCGTGGATAAAGGCTATCCCGGTCCAGAACAAACAAGAAGCCGGTCACTGTTTCTACGGTACTATTAATAAACAAATCAATAATTATATATACAACAAACCTTAACGGTTTCAAGAGTACAAAGCACAACGCTTAACAGGAAACAAGGTACCGCTATCAGAGTGGAATAACGTTAAAACCAAAATTGCGAACTAGCCGAAACCGGACACGACCGTTCAGGTAAGCAGTCAGTAGAAGAATGAACCCAAGTAAGGCATGGCATAAAAAACAGAAAGCGGTTAAGAGATAGACCGAGCATGGGCACAAAGATAGAATTTAATTGGCTACCTAACCAGGTAGGAAAATACAAATGCAAATCAATAAATAAGATAAACTCGACAGAATAGTACAAAGTAAGACATGGGTCAGCAAAAATAACAGTTCACAAAATACTCTGATTGGGTCATGAGTTCAACTGTCTGACTAAACGGATCGAGGTAAAAACACATACACTCAGTTCATTAATCAAGCAGGGATAGACACGTTATGCATGGATAATTGGGTTACAACAACGCTAGGCTGATCCGGGACAGGTTGACTTGATTCAAGGATGGGAATTGAATTGATCTTACAACAGCTTTTCCTCAGAGCTTCAGAGAATTCATCTCTAAGTTATCTATTAATGAAGAGCGAAGTGTTATTCAGATAGATGTTGGCAGGAGTTACAATTCATGATCACGGTGGTGTCATTGTAACGTAGCGGGATTGCTTTGAATTCATCATTGGCTGATTTTTTAGTGTATTCTTTTGAAAACTGAATAAAGAACCTACTTTAACTTAAGTTTTAGTTTTGTTTACATTTTCACAATACCTGTTGATGATTAGTAAAAACGGTGACTGCCGACCATTTTTTTTACCCTCGATAAACAACTGTGTCTATCTCTCACACAAATAAAATATATTTCAGAAACTTCATAACGCGTAAAGTATGTTCTCACTAACACAAATGATGTTCAAAAGTGCCTCAAGTCTCTAAACCCTTCCCAGAGCTTAGGTCCCGATTATGTACCTAGTATTATTTTTAAAAAATGTTCTGATATTCTGTGTCACCCTCTTACTGATCTATTTAACAAATCTTTTTCCGATAATATTGTGCCTGCCGTTTGGAAGGACATTAAAGTTGTACCCATACCTAAATCTTCTACTGGAGCATGTGTCAAATTTAGACCCATTGCTATTACGTCTCCGTTTTTGAAAACTATGGAGAAATTACTTTTACTTAGTCTTGAACCTTCGCTTAAATCCTTTAATGACCCTAAACAATTTGCCTATAAGCACAGTAGAAGCACTTTAGATGCAGCTGCCGTCTTATATCATAACATTGCTTCCAGTCTAGACAAGGGGGCTAAATTTGTTCGTGTTGCCTTCCTAGACTATACATCTGCTTTCGACTCGGTCCCTAGGGACATCTTATTAAATAAACTTGCTGCTAGTCAAACAGAATGTTGGGCTGTTAACTGGTTGCATTCCTATTTCTCAGATAGAAAGCAGTACACCGTATATAAAGGGAAGTCTTCCACTTCATTGCCTACTGAAGCTGGTGTCCCTCAAGGTGCTGTTCTTTCTCCTTTTCTTTTTTCTTTCTTCTTGCACGACTTGCCTCACTCTGATGAAATAAACTTTGTGAAGTATGCTGATGATTTAACGGTTTCAATGGCTGTTAACTCCCAGCTAGATTGTACTAAAATAAATAGCTTTCTATCGGAAGTCAGCAAATGGTCTGAGTCTAACGGTCTTAAACTGAATCCTTCTAAGTGTCAAACTGTTGATTTCAGCTTAAGATGTAAACGACAGTTAAAAGAAGTCATCGATTCTCATGGCACTTGTAAAATTGACGACAATGATATAGGAATCAAATCAGAAATTAAGTATCTTGGACTCATTCTCTCTTCTGATCTCTCCTGGTCTTCCCATGTCTTAGCAATCTCCAGTAAAATATTCCGCTTGACATTTTACATTAAGAAGTTAAGACACTCGGGTATAACTCAACCCCTCATCCTACAGTTCGTAAACTCTTGCATCCTACCTATTCTTCTTTATTGTTCACCCTTATTCTTTCCTGGTTTGCTTAAAAAGGACTATGTCACAATTCGTAGAATACTGAAGACTGTCAGTAGAGTGAGTGGTGTCCCAGTGGACCACATAGTTAACGTCGTTGTCGATAGGCATTTGACTTCGTGCAATAAATTTGCTAAAGGGATTTTGTCTGACTTGGAGCATCCGCTTTACCCTCAGCTTTCACCTTGCATCTCCTCAGGTAGAACAAGGAGTAACTTCAGAAAACTGTATGCTCGCACGTCTAAGTATAAGAAGTCTATGATACCATACTTGGCATGTATTTTATGTGATGAAAATAGTGTCAGGCAAGAATTAACTAACCTTCTTTCATCTAGTAAATAAACAATTTCCTCCATCCATCCTTACATACCTTCAAGTTTTACTTTTATTACTTCTATTATATTTATGGTCCTGTTAATTCTCTGTTTTACTCTCATAATTGCAAACACCAACTTATCTCCATGACGGCTGTAATCTATGTTTTTTCCTTCACCATATCATGTAGAAAGAACATTATATTCAATATTTTTAAACATGTTAGGATTTCTATACCACATTGACAATACTGTGTGGCACAAGCCAACGGCAATTTTCACTTGTATTCTTATTATTATTACCCTAGCTGTTATCATTATTATTGCTATTTCCATTTTATATGCTGCATGTTTTTGACACTACCTCTATTGTAAATGTGGAAAATTTTCTGTGTGATTAATTTTATTTATAATTTGAGGAAATTAGATGCAATATTGTGATTAATGCTGAAAATTCCATTCTGTATCACAAGTACTGTTTTTGGAATAAAGTAAATTATTATTATTATTATTATTATTAAGTGTTATGCTTTACAAAGCTTGTGTGTTGGAAGTGATGAGAATCGAATTTCGATCTGAAGAAAAAATATATTACATGACGAAAAGTGAGTTTGAATCAAACAGAAAGGAACAAAGGCTATCAGTTACTGCACCTCGTGACGACTAGATTATAAAAATCTTATTTTGTACATTTATTCCCTCTTATTAATTAGAATAAAATAGAAAAACAACAGTCTGTGGTGAGTAAGAGGTGACGTCGTTTGTTTCGTGAGTTTCTCATCGGTTGCTAACAGCCCAAAACAACACCAATTAAGTTTATGTACAGAGCAATTTTGACGTGCCTGTGAAGGTGACATGATGTCAGTTAGCAGGCGACTCCAACAGTGCTCAGTAATTCTACTCATACACAGATGGTTAAAGTGTAAAGAAAACAAAATCAAAGGACAATAGTAAATGTTTGGATATAATGGAATAAGAGTTGCGTAATTAAGACAGGATGTGGATTGGATGACGCGTAACTAACACGTTGAGTACTAATATGACGAGTCTAACTGAATCCACGGAAAAAAAGACAGGAAAAATTGCATCATAATGAAAGGAGAAGAGGTTGAAGATAAAGACTGCGTAATGAAACCAAATGAAGAGTGAAGACATTGAGTTACCAGGACAAGGAAAGACTGATAACTCTTTCTTTCTGAACATATAAATCAGGTTTTAGATATTTGATAGCAGTCGCTGAGAAGCAATGAACTGAATAACCTATTGATGATTTTAATATGCAGATGACCTGACTGTTTCGCTTTCCGTTAAGTCTCAGTCAGACTGCTTCAAATTAAATAGCTTCCTGTCTGACATCAGTCAGTGGTCTCAACTAAATGGCCTAACGCTGAATCCCTCAAAATGCCAGACTGTCGACTTCTCCTTTAGGCATAAACGAGATCTACAAACACTAGTAAGCACTCATGATGTCTGTAGAATTGAGGGGACTATAATTGAAACAAAGTCTAATGCAAAATACCTCGGATTAGTTCTATCTTCCGACCTAACTTGGTCATCTCATATCCAAATGATTTCCAAGAAAGTGTTTCGTCTAACCTACTACATTAAGAAACTCAGACTAACTGGAGTCCCTCAACTTCTGCTTTCACAATTTGTCAACTCTCGTATCCTACCTATTCTACTTTACTGCTCCCCATTAGTCTTTCCTGGGTTACTGAAAAAGGACTATACCATCCTGAGAAGGATGTTGAAAGTAGTTAGTAGGACTAGTGGTGTAAAACTCAGTCAGCTCGTCACTACATTAGTGGATAAGCATCTGAATACATGTGAGAAATGGACTAAAACCATACTCTCTGACCCCCAACACCCCCTCTATTCCCAACTCTCTCCTTGCATCCCATCAGGTAGAACCAGAAATCAGTACAAAATAATATATGCTCGTACAACCAAGTATAGAAACTCAATGATACCAAATTTGGTCCGTATTCTAAGTGACAGAGACAATGCTAAACGCGAAACCTATGACTTGCTTTGTTGTTAATAACATAATTTTAGCCCTTGTTATTTCCCCCTTATACTCTCTTATTTGTACTCTGAACAACCTTCTTAAACATACTTAGCTACCTAAAATTATTATCACTGGCTTACTTTTTTATCCTTTACTCTATTCCTTCTTCTGTATATCTACTGGGTCCGACTATATTATCACAATGAGTATTACAAAATTGTCCTGTCCATCATGTAATATTAGTTTTGTGGTTGTTCTTTGTTCGGCACTATCTAACTGACAATCTTGTTTGTGAACGCCACTATCACCATCTTAAAAATTTTATATTACTCACACTACCACAATAAACACTGCATTAGTGCTGACAATAAAAATAAAAAACTCTGAAATGTTTATTTTATGATTGTTTAGTGTAGTTCAATCAAATTAACTGATCATCTTGGCTATAAACGTTCTTAAGAACATCTCATAACTTCTTGTATGATTATAACTGTTACTGTTCACCACGCATACACATAGCTTCATAGCTTCCACTACCCAATACTGAAATATTTTTCATTATTGGTGTTTATCTTCCTTTCTACTTGGTATTTCTATTTGCTTTTTTTTGTTATTTCTGTATTTCTTTTTTGGTTTTTTGTTGTGTTTTTTATATTTATTTTTTTTTGTAATACTCCTTTTAAATGTACGATGAAATTAGATGCAATATTGTAGATATGTGCTAAAAATCTCACACTGTACCACAAGTACTTTTTCTGGAATAAAAGCGAAATTGTTATGTTATGTTAAAGGATTTCAGGGTGTTCACTTTATGACTCATATCAAAGAAGTGCCTATTAGTAGCACTGTTGAAAGCGAAGGCTTTTTGGTATATTCCCAGGTAATCAAAGCTATGTCATTCTCTCTTTTTTCCCTATGTAAGTGCAACTGCAAATACATGTAAATTTGGACGCGCAATTACAGCTAAAGTAAGAAGGGCATCTGTTGGCCTGTGATTACACCAAAGAGCTTTTTGTTCAATAAACGGGAACCAATCCGGCTATAGCACAGGTTCTGGCTAGTGAAGTATTCAATCTTCTGTTGACTAATCCTGCAATACTATCACCTTTAAGATCGAACTATGAGAATAGGCTTCTTTTTCACTGCGATCTGTTTTGCATTCAAATCACATCTTCCATGTTTGTTAATAAATCTCGGAAGGTAACCGTTATTTTTTAACACCTCAGAAACCAGGAATTATTTCTCCAATTTCTTAGTAAAGCACTATGCTTTGGCTCTGTAAAACAGAGTCAGGACCAAGGCTGGTTTATTGTAAATTGGACAAAAACTATTGAATTTCAGGTATTGTCCACTCCAATGTGACATTCACTGAATAGATTTCCGAACACCACCATCTCTCAAGCGTTGCATGACGACGTCAAGAAAATGAAACCTCCCGTTACTTTCATTTGCCATTGTGAAGCCAGTGTCTTCATGTGCGTCAAATAATAGTTCCGGTGGTTAGGATGCACGACTTTCACTGTCACATACTGTATAATGGTCTCATCAACATATTGACAGTAAGAAGTTGTCTCATTGATAGTGCGATACATCTTTGTTCTCTTTCTACATGAACTTTAAGCAGTAACTAGCTGACGAGAAGGCAATGAAGTAAAGGATGAGGCCGTCTTACTCGGCAAAAAGCGTTATTTATGTTTCATTCAAAAATCCCATTGTCATAAGGTTATGCGCCGCATTTCAGTTTAGACAGTATACTGCTGAAACAATTTAAGTAGCTTATATACACAAATTATTTCTAAATGAGTTAAATAGGATGTTGACGTCAAGAACTAAGTAAAAACATTTACACCATCATAAAAAACATCTTTAATTATACATTATCTATATTATGTACATACACACCATAAATTGTACATAAACACAGATACGTCTGTTTTATTTTGTACAACAGATAGGAAAGGGCATTGAATTTATTCAGTGTGTACAAATACAATTACTATTAAAACACGTAGAAACAAGTCAGATTGGCCAATATACATTACTGAGACATTACATTAATGCCTTATAGAAATTGGGCCCTAATCACCTCACATAAAACACACACGTACACAGGGACAGTGTAGTCTGTACACAATATTTCTCAATATCATAAAATGAACCAATAAGAAAAAAATAGGTAAAAAAAATAGAAGGTAGTACATACACAGTTTGTTACAATTTGAAAAATAAAACAAATAAATATTAGGCCGAAATCTACTTAACATGCCCTGTCATGGCCTTGATCAGCTTAGAAATTCCCTGATCATGAACGTGATTTAAATTCATTTGATGATATGTACTGTGATAAAATTGAAATATATTAAACAGTAAAGTAACACAAATGTAGCTCAGGTAAAGAAGAAGGCTAGTTGTCTATTTATACATATTGTATACGCTAAGAAATACTTTTCTTCTGTAAGTAGTTCATTAAATCCATAAAATCTCGATGTATACCATATGGATGTAGATGGTAGAGCATATATTCAAAGAGATACATTTCTCCTGGTGTTATATAATGAAAAGACACCGCATAATCACTGCAGCAGTCGAAACCCTGGAAACAATAGTGACAGAAAAAACACACATGGGATTACTTAACACAATCCATATTTCAATATGGATTTATTTCTTTATAAAACTGACATCGGATAGTGAGATACTGGAATTTATGCAGTGCTCAAGGCTTATTATACTGACACAATCTTCTTACAGTTATAGCAGAATATTGATTGAAATTGTGACGGAAGTCAGTGTCACAACCGGATTCGAACTGAAACTCTATCGATATTCAATCACCCTGTGACTTGCATCTTCGTTAATATTTCACTGTCCTAAAGCTACCTCATGCAATGCATTATAGACCTTGGTTTACTTAAGATGACCAACGTATGGTTTCTCTTATCGATACAACTAGTGTTAACCACACAAAGTGTGAGTTAATTTATTAAAATTAAAGCACGGGAGACTTGTTACTGAACTTTTTCCGTTTCTGAAATATAAAAGCATCAAACAAGTACAACACCCAGTAGCACGAGATAATTGTTCTTCAAACAAAGATGTAAGCGCATACTGAACACTAGTAACGTGTCAAATAAAATATTTTTAATTTAACTCATGTTTACACGAAGAAAATGGAGAACAGAATAACAAACATATGCAGTTAGATCTAAGTGATGAGTGTACACAAGAGAATATTTGGCGAGTCACAGTTAACAGGATGGAGATGACAATCAATTTGTAGACTTCGATGCTAGTTGTGTGTCATAGTTAAGAGTGCTTCCTCCATCGAGGCGATCTTAACATCCGACAGTCGTTTTGCTTGTTTGGAGCCGAGGCCAATAACCAGATTGGTTCTAAGCACTTAAACTACTCTGCCTTTTCCATTTCCCTCGATTAACTAGTCCGACAAATTACATCATTAGTAGTTTGCCAACCCAAATCTACTCCAGATATAGTCTCACTGTAAACTGTATAATAATAGTTTGTTCACTGAAAACATCTCACTCGATAAAAGGTCGACAACTACTACTGTCAAGCAGTAGTGACTTGGAAGAAGTCGTGTTGTCCAAGTTTACCACCCATCGGCGGTGCACAACACTACAGTTGTCTATCACTCATTTGGCTTTGATTGGTATTCCATCTAATTTAGTTTTGTGAAAAAATTAACTCCGAAGTAACCTAAAAATCATACAAATCCGATTTCTTAAGTAACACTTATGGTTTTTTATCGATTTACTCTTATGAACAAGTGAGTTACCATAACGTGTCTATCTTTTCAGTGTGACATTAACAATTACAGTAACTTCAAATGATGCACTGATAAGTAAACTTCTTTTCGGTAGTTTGCGTTTTTAAGCATTCCTTTGCATCCTGATTGAAGAACAGGGCTTCAAACTTGAGCATGGAAGTTTTAGTAGTGGCAGTGTTTTTTTAATAGTGTAGAGTCGTTAGCCTCGCGAACAACCTTCCCTCTTAACTGGCCTTACTGCTTCCTAGGCGAGTTTTGGGACTGTGTCAATCAGGAACCGAACTTGGAGCACATACATGGCTGGTGAGCATTCTACCACTGAACTGCCTATACACAATATCTGTATACTGTATAGAAAGGCAAGTCTACTGACCATAATAGTCAGTGACAGATATGTGTAGTGAATTGGATTTCATAAAAGCCAAGTCAGATGGAACGCGAACCAGATACAATGATGCAATACACTGCATTCTGATTTACCGCATCACGTTTCAATGTCGGCCGTTAAATATGATGTGGCGAATAATATCTGTATTGTAAAGGTGGAGGCAGAAATACATGTAAAAAGGTCGTTAATATTAGTAAAGATTAATGAAACATGAAATACTCAAGCCAATCAACACCAACTTATCAAAAAGAGAAAGCTTCAGATTGAAGTATGCCATAAATCTATCCACTTCCCGTTTGTTGGTAAGTGCTACTTGGGTAAGTGCAGTTACCTTAACTGAAGTCTGTGACTTGTTAATAGTTAGTCAAGTCTAAAATCTATCACACTGTCTCGGATTTGTTAACTTACCCTTTAGGATTTTTGCTGAATTAAGTATTCCCATAAATCTTAGTTGTAATATTTTCGCCTCTCTCACACCTTTTATTTATTCGTTATAACATTAGTCTGTTCCAATCGCCTTATACTTTTAGGAGTTGAGAAGAGATAGAAACTTAAAGTAGTACGCTCATGCTCGACATTGTAAATTAGTCTATCTAAGCCGTAAAAAACAAAATTCTATTCAAGGGCGCTGGGCAAATGTTTCATCATAGTTTGAAATCTTCCTCAGGAATAGTACCCAAGGTCTTCGGATCATGAGGGAAATCCAATAACAGGCCAGCCACTGTGATGGAATCCTATGACCCCTGAACTTCAACCTCTGTCAATTCGCAACACAGAGTCATCTCAAACCAATGCAATCACTGAGTTTATCCAGTGAGGTTTTTGGAGTTCCAAACTAGAGAAAACCCTAACAATCCCAAAATCTAAATGCACATTTACTTAAACAACCTAACATTGACTCATTACTTTCTTACTGCATTTTCGGTGCAATCGGGTGGTTGAGATATTTTAATTTAACTTCGTATATTTTGCTTTATGGTTTATGTTTCAAATAATACAGATAATTTGATTAAAGCACATACCTTTCTGATTGCTAAGGTTAATGTAACATATATGATTTTTGTAAAGTGTTGTACACTGTGAGGCGATGAATCATGAAGACGAGCTAGAATATCTCCACTTTTATTGCACAAATAATAGGCTCGTGAAACGACTCGGTACAAAAGTATTTTTGTTTCCTTCACGTTCCCAGTAGAACATAGGGCCTCAAGCTAGTGGCTTGAAGTTTTTGTGGCAGTGTTTGATTTTACAGGATGGGATTGCTAGTCTCATGCCCAACCTTTCCTCTTTACCAGCATTATTTCTGGCTTAGCAAGGTGAAGGAGTGCGTCTGCCGGGGATCGAACCCTGGACCATATGCATGGTCGGCGAGCGTCCTAATCGCTGTGCCACCGACGCACACAAAAGTATTCAGGGATAACGATAAATTACAGTAATTTACATCAAATAAATCATAGCCACATGAAGGCTTGAGAATATGGCTACTTTAGTCAATAACGTTGTTAATATTCAACGTAATAGCAAATAACCTTGTCGCTACCTATGTTTTTCAAACCGTGCCATCATGCAACGCTTTTATATCTTTGATTAGCTTATAGTAAAAACAGTCTTGTCGCTGCTAATGACGTTGAAACTATGCCTGGTTGTCGTCAAGTCACGTGACAGTAAACGAAGCTACAACACATCTGTAGTCATTCTAACATATACTGAAAATAATTTACACATACCAGAGAGACAACTTACTGTATCTATTCTGTGGTAATTATACTTCAAAAACCAGTCAGGATAACCTTTGGGATCTTTTGTAAGCATACTGGATGGAGAGAAAGGATGGAAGCATTCACGGCCTTCTGCATCTAAACTGTCGACTACGCTGACGTGTGTAGCTTCAGCGCAAAGACCTTAAGTTCAAATTTAAAAAGAATACATGTAGACTAGATTATCACGCTGTAATATTCATAATATGATAGTGACGAATAAAAATTGTAATGTGTTTTATAATTTGACGGAATATAAATTGATGATTAGGTAGACAAAATGTCAATGGATAAGCAATATATTCTCCATTATGGATAAGTTTTTATTTTGATAAATCACACAGCGTTTTTTGTACAGTAATAATAACTGATGGCGTTTCAAGCACAAACTGTTGCTGATAGTCATATCAAGTTAGTCACACAACTTTTTTGCTTCATTTATATATATGAGTAAAACGGATTAGACATTTCAATAAAATCAATACACGATAATGTACATTCGGAAATAATATTAGTGTTATCAATCAAATACAATCAGAGGGGAAATAAGACGATTTTTACAGTAAAAATAAATAACCTGTTAGAATGTTAGAATGTGAATCAAAATAGAATTTCAACATTATTCATTTTTCTCCGATTTGACTGGTGATAATATCTTCCATATCTCTGGTGTTTGCGTTGATCACTTCGATTGAATGTGTTGCATGTAGACTCAATGAACTAGAATTCAGAAATCAATCTCTCTCTCTCCACCTACCTACCTACTTTTAAGAATTTTAACTCTCACCCACCCTATTGTGTGGTTGTGTGTTAATGCATGCACTGTGATCGCTGCTGAGTTTTTTTCTCAATTACTTATCTTCGTGGGATAAATCATTCTTACATTAGCTAAATTCCTATGCTCTGATAATCTCACTGCTCCTGATCTACTAGTTCGACCCATGTAGTTGACTTCACTCACAGTCATTGCAAGGTATTTTGTAAATTGTATTAATTTGTTTAACTGGATCCACCGGGTCCTTTAAACTACAGAGCTTGTCCCTGAGCGAGTTTGTAGGTTTAAATGCCACTGTAATTGCTGCTTTATTGAGAATCCTATGTAGGGGTTGGTTTCAGATGTCCCCTCCTTATACGGTAAAACTGTAGATGCATTATATTCTTTCTTATTTATGTTATTATTAATAGTTTTACCGTTATTTCTACTTTGCTTTTGACCATTTTGATGTTCTTAGTGAATTTTATGGGATAGTTATTTGACACCAACACCTTCTTTTATCTGTTTTGTTTCACTATTTAGTTCTTTTTTTGTACTACTTAGTGCTACTGCTGGGTTTGTTAGACACTTAACTTAGCCAGTTTTTACAGATAACGGATCAGATGAATCAATGTCTAAATATCTGTTAGAATGCGTTGGTTTTAATAAACGCTAACGTGTAGTTTACCTTCTTCTATTCGTTTCATTTTACAATCTAACATTGCTAATTCTCCTTGTTCATTTTCCGACTCAAATGTGAATTTGATTCCCTTCACTAGTGAGTTCATATGTGTCAAGTAGCTAGAGATATGTTCTGTTTTTAATACTGTGAAAGTGTCATCCACATATCTCCACCATATTTTTGGAGTAGGATTAAGTGTATTTAGAGCAATATTTTCCCAACTGTCCATAAATAATACAAAATACTGATTAAAGTGCATTATGTCTAGTGGTTTAAAAAGAGGTTGATGAAAGCCGACATGTTGTAAGGCTACTTCAAATGTTCCGAGATAATTATGTTCAAATGCAGTGTAAAACATGATGTTGATCCATGAATCTTTGCATGTTGGTTTGATTTTCGACTTCAGTCTTCTAACAGGAGGAATCTTCCCTGTTCCTTCCATTTAATGATATTCTCCCTGTTTAACTAGGTAGGAAGATTTAGACTACCTGAGTTCTTAGGAGGCAAAGAGTCGAAGGTTGGTAACGTGGCTCAAAATCGTTTTTAAAAGCGCAGATGTATTTTCTCCTTGTGTTCTTCCAGATTTCACTAATCGTCACTAGTCTTCACCCAATTAACCTTTCTTCTGTACAGTTTTAACTAATTTGTCCCCATTATATTTCATTCCTCAACAGCTGCCTTCACCTGATATTGAAGATTGAAAGGCCAGAGTGAATAAGCAACAGAGAATTTTTGTAGAGAACCATTTTACCCGAAAAATATGCAGAAGAAAATGGAGATGAATAGGACATACATACGCTGAGGAGATAGACCACCAACGAAGTCACACACTTTTATTACACTCAAATGAAATCCGAATGTGAAGTGACCAGTTGAGTGACTGAAGATGACATGGAGATGATCGAATGGGGATGAATTGTGGGTGGTCGTCGAGCCAGCTGAAAGTGATAGCGTGGAACCAAGAGGGATGAATATATTTGTGCTACAGAAACCTTATACTTCACTCAGGGCACAAAGAGTGAATAGTAATAATTTAATGAAAGCAATCTAAACATTTGTGTTATTTCAATTCGAACCTGAAGTCAGCGGATAATATCGGGGTTTTTATAGCCAAACTATTTATTTATTTTTCGATTACAGCTTGATTTCTGCAGGGGATTGAACCTCGGACCATGAACATGGTCGGCAAGAGTCCTAACCACTATGCCACCGACGCACAACCCAACCCTCGATTGAGCTTGCTTCTTCAAACCTGAGAAATAAAGTTAGGTAGATATTTAGACTTGTATGCTGTTCAGCACTGTCTTGGCTATTAGCAGATGAAGGATGACAAGGAGGTTCACGGATTACAATTACACGTGCCTCAGTGGCACCGCATGCAAGTAGTAGGTTGGATGATATTGACATTCAAGAGAGATGACAAGTAAGGAAGAAAAGTTAGTGATTGAAATCATGAAATTTCTCCAAGTGAGTTGGCTGGGATACATACGCACGTACATGTCCATTGACTGATAACTACATTAGCCGAAGTAAGATGAGGTTGGTAAAGGGGTGAACGTTACCGCACTAGTATATGCGAATGATTCACAGAGTCATGGAATGTTGGCTTCAGCTCAGTTAAGCAATAAGGCAACGTTTTCACAAAATCATTAAAATTTCAGCATTTCAAGTATTCCAACAATCTTATTTTTTCACGTTAACTGGGAGTTAAAATTTGTTCTACATGCTACTTGCCTTTCAAATATGCTTGCAACACACACATAGTAGAGTTCTTATCTGACACTGAATTTAAATCAGTTAGGTAAAAAGTGAAAAGTTTTTGGACTGTGGCATAGATTAACTAACCATACAATTGCATTTCACCCGTTGTTTACAAACAATGATAATTTTTTGATTATAATAAAGGCTTTTTGTATTTCCCAATGAATGAAAAACAAAACGATATTGTTTTTACTGACGTTTCGCTATTTAATGTTAATAGCTTTCTCAAAGTACTATTAAACCGGAATTTACAAAATCTCAGCATATTAGCATTAAATAGCGAAACGTCAGTAAAAACAATATCGTTTTGTTTTCATTCATTGGTAAATACAAAAAAACCTTTATTATAATGAATATCATTTACCCAATGACCAAATTTTTTCAAACTGTTAAAAGTGAACTTCGTTTGGATATACGTAATAATTTTTTGATTTTGATAATATTCCAAATAGAATTACTTCTCGTGATTACGCTTTCTGTTTTTTTAAATTCACACACAAGTTTGTAATCATCCATAATCCATTTGTGTCTATTCACTTTTTGTGCATCCAGAAGTTGTTGAGAGTTGTGTTTAGTCACTTAGGTATCTGATAAGTTAGATAGTCAGAAACGCGAGTTTGATGGGTTCCGACTGGGCACGTGTATCAACGAAACATTAATCACTACTGCAATGCAGCCAGCCAGGCCATAATTTCATCCTAACCAATTTCGTAAAAACCTCCACCGATTCCACTGGAATCAATTCAGTCAGAAAAGTCTTGTGTAGATAAAAATGATCACTTACCAAGTTTGACATCTTCAGCAAATGAATATTTACCATTTATACAATCTGTGGTATTCTGTAAACCATTAGCTATATTGATAATACCAGCACGTGACAGGACATAACCCCCGCCACCAGACATATAACCTTGTTTAACATATGGCTAGTGAAAATATACATGAAAAATAACTGTAAGTACAATATGGGTATACAGTTTAAATAGAATTGACTAGAAAACTGATATAATCACAATGTGGTTAATGGAAAATCTATATGTATGTAAAAGAATCCATAATAAACAGATTCCAGAGTAGTAGTCAGACAGTCTATCAAATGACATGTGAAACGCCTAGGGTCGACTATAAGGTGACGAGGTTTTTTTACCTTTAACGGCTTATAAAAAAGACTTTTTAGAAGTACTACTGTTCAGCAATGCAGTCAGAGATATCGCCTTTGAATAAACCAAGCTGAATTCACTCCCCTCCTGTTGTAGGGTTGATTTAGGTTTCATTCACCAGATTATAACTCATGTGGCTTTGACCTTATCCTATTTGTGTCAGGCAAAATCTAACAATAACTCAACCGAAAAACCTTCAAAATAACCCAGAAGTGACTAATCACATCATTCATCATGAATACCAATCATTTATTACTTTTTTAGTTTGCTGTTCATCTTGTTTCCTAGTTCTGTGTAGCTGCTGAACTCTGTGTTATGATCAGCTGAGTTCCTTACAATACTTAATGGGGAATAAAAGTGTCTGTATGGGAATACAGTTAACCAACAAATTTGCCAGTTCGGTTAGGTTCAAGATTATCTAGAAGGCACTTTGTGTTGTCTGCTATGGTTGAAGTTCGCCTGGCTTTCAATAATTCTCTGACCGACATCGGACCGTTAGCTAACGACGGGATTCAATCAATAGGGTTGTAAAGCTGTGTCGACTGAGAATGCTGTGACACGTGTTAAGCGTGCTGAGGAGCGTTTGCTGATTAAAAGTTGTGTTGGAAAACTGTTACAGATGATCAAACAAAAACATAGCGTCATTCCATGAAGTCTTTGACTGTTGGTTTAAGCCATATAATGATGTGCAGACTTTCCACGATGCGCTTCTCGAGATGACAAGTACCAGTGGTTGAGGAGTGTTGGAGTTCTCATTGGAGTAGATGCATTCACTCAGTGTGATTTGCAACATTCACTAAACACTCATTACTCTGAATATATTTCTTTCTTTCTCTCGTGCATTTCCGTTTATTAAATAGTTTTGCATTTCTTTTTTGCTTTATTCTTATGTGAGCTTTTATAATTAAAGTGTTGTAACTTGAACTACTGGACTCTTGTGTAAAGTTCAACGCTGAAAATTCAGTTCAGTTTACCAAACATCAGTTAGATGTAGACAACAATTCAGTATGTGAAATGATAGGAGCTAGATTTAAATCTCATTAGGAAGGTAATTGGTAATTGAGATGTAGGTGAGTCCAGCTTAAAAGTCGTGAACAGGACAAAACACACCTTCCCGAGTCTGCTGCTAGCCACTATCTACTTGCTAGAAAAAACACTACCGTAATGAGACGGAAGTCATGCATTAATCCAGACTAGATATTTAGACTCAGTAAGACAGAAAAGGATGGGAAAATATATGCGCGTCGGTGGCACAGCGCTTAGGACGCTCGCCGACCATAAACATGGTTCGGGGTTCGACCCCCCGGTCGACGCATTCCTTCAACTCGATAAGCCAGTTGTCAGACTGGTAAAGAGGAAAGGTTGGGCATGGGGTTAGCAACCCCATCCTGTAAAAATTAACACTGCTACAGAAACTTCAAGCCTCTAGCTTGGAGCCCTATGTTCCACTGGGAACGTGAATGAAAACAACAAGACAGAAAAGGATGGGGAACAACATATTTTAATAAACTGAACTAGCTCATCCAAGTTGACATGAATTGTTTTGGAGGAAATTATAAATAAGCAAGTGATACAGTCAATAATTTACAATCTGATGATGAGAAATCGAAACAGTTTCTGCGTAATTATACTTCTGTATTTTCATTACAGACGTTTCTGATGACTAACAAAGTAATGAACATGATGTTTCACATCCCATATGTTCCAAGTGGAACAAAGGGCTTTACATTTTGAAGTTTCAGAAGCGATATTGTTTTTATGGTGTAAGGTTTCTAGCTTCACATCCGACCTTCCCTCTTTTCCAAGGTGGGGAAGTACATCTGCTCGGAGTAGAACTTGGACCTCAAGTGTGTTATGCAGTTTAAATTACAATATATCACGGTGATAATTCGAAAGATCAGTCTGGACAATAGAACATCATTATAATATAACCTTAAGGAAATAGACCAACCAACACTATATACTTCAATCATCTGGAATCAAAGAACGGGGACTAAATCTATGAAGAGGTTCACCAACTTCTCATATAAGGAGAGACTGGTCGACTGCGTTTACTTTCACTCTCAAATTTGCGGTTGATGGATCAGGCCATTTTAGGATTCCGTATTTTACACAAAGGCTTATACGTCAATTTGTCGTGTCTATTTTTCTTATGAAAAAACTGACCAATGAAAAGATATCACTTTAAGTTTCGAAAATCATGGTCGAATCATGCACATCAGGAAGTTCGTTACTCCCTTAGAATTTTGGACTGGTAGATTTCTCCGCTGGAGCACGCTGTATCAACACCTTTTATGAGTCGTTCGAAGCAACATTGATTCCCAATTTTGCAGAGAATCGGGAAGATTAATATGGATAACATTTTATTTCAATAAATCACATATCATAAATCATATCAAGTTGATATGATTATGAGTAATAGTTTGTGCTCAAAACGTCATCAGTTATTATTACTGTACAACAGTGTGTGATTTATCAAAATAAAATTTTATCCGCAATGGGATCTGAAACCCGTTAGGAAATCTTCTACACTCAGCATCAGGAACAAAATTCGTATTTTCAATACCAATGTCAAGTCGGTCCGTCTATACGGGTTAGTAACGTGCACTGAGTGTCACGAAAATTGATTCTCAATTTTGCAGAGAACCGAGAAGATTAATATGAGCCTTAAGGCCACTATCCTTACTAATCTGTCAACTGTTTTATTTTCGCGTTAAGTAATGTGACAGACTGATATTCTGTATTCACACACAGATTAAGTGTATAAAGTACTAAGTAACTTGTTTAACCACCTCTCAAATGAAAGCACACAGTCTCAGTTATTTTTACAGACATTATAGATCCGTTTGAAGTGCCAAAACACATGTGGTACAACACTTTAACTTTTCAATATGGTTATTAGGTCAGAGCAGTGAAATAATTGTTTACTAGTTACATAACATTTAAGATAGATAAGATAGTCATCACCCCTGGTGATTGCAGTGAAGTAATTTGGTTAGCATGTGGGGTTTGCTACGGACAAGACTTACACGTGGTATACAGATGCAAATCAATAGGAAGCGGCCAAAACTGAAATCAATGTTTCAAGTTCTTGGCCGTAGAGGTAGAAATGTTTATTCCTCAAATCTAGATTTAGTTTATGTTGTGGATAGGAAGTATACTCACTGGACGACTTTTCAACCCGTTTTTAACCTCTGGTAAGTCGCCAACCAATCAGAATGGTTTTTTGTCCGCTGACCTAACCGATTTTTAATGTGGCTGGAAATGCATTAATAAGGTGTGTTTCCCCTCAAAAACGCTGTTACCATTTCTCTTATCTTCTGGAGTTACAAGCATGTGGGTATCTTGGCTGAACTGGAGGGGTGGGGGCCTAGTTAGCTGATAGTTTTCTGTTGGAATCCTCTAAACAATGCAGAGTTTCACTTCACTTGTATCATCATCACACACTAAGGCAATAATAGTTTGCCAATCAAGGGCTCTTGCAGGTAGTCTCACCATCAAATGATAAATTGTTGACACTTATTTCATTCTTAGTAAAGGTTGTGTATAAGTTTCTCTAGATATACTGTTTCATTGTCTCTGCTTCAACAAAGCACACAGGATTTCCAAACTGACATATATTCGAAAATTCAGTTGTTTCTGCTATCCAAAAAAAACTGAACTGTCAATTCTATTTTTATTTGGTGATTATATGTCACCCATGCAAAATATGTTACTAGAATGCAGACTGACACTCATTTGGCTGGCTAAGTTCATTAGACAACGCACTTAAGTCAACGTTTAGGAAAATATCTTCCATTGTCATCGCTAATAATTACAGTTTATTTAGGGACATGGATAATGAACAAAGATCAGACGAACATATTCGCAGGATAAAAACAGTTCATGCTTTTTATTTCATGGTTTTACAACAGCCACCCACCATCAGCCTAAAAATGACATATCAGTAAATAAATATAAAACATGCTTCAAAATTATTTCAACTCAAAAAGCACAGTTGTGCAACAACAAACGCAAATAAAAGATGTTGAATAATCTAACGATCAGACTCTTTATATATAATCTGATCGAACTGTCGAGGGGAGACGGTGGTGGTGAAAAGAAATGGTAAGTAGAAGTGAGTTTATTACGTTAACAAACAATTAAGTGAACTGCAAGAATAGTAATGAGTTCAGTCTACTAAGTCATAATAAAAAAAATTGTAACGCAACAAAAACACAGAAACACAGTACGGACGTCTAGTTACCACGCCAAGAGGAGATAATTCACACTAATTTTCTGCATACATAGATCAGGCTGAAATCGTTTGACAGCAATGGCTTCTACAAACCAAGGTAACTGCGGTTTTATCTCTATACTGATTATTTTAAAAGCTTCATTGATTTCGACTGAATACTCTGTGTCAATCAGCTGCTTAGCGATTGCAGTTGGAAACAGTCTTAATCTTCTTAAGAAGACTGTAGTTAATTTTCTCCTCTCAGTCCTTACAATGTATTTGATACCACAAGTGCATGTGAATTCGTAAATGCAGTTAGAGTTGACATGAGCAGGATACCCATATACTTTAAACTGTATTAGCGAGCATTTTATATTATAAAGAGGAATCAATCTACTGGCGGGAAAATATCCTTTTCAAAGAACCTTGGATTCTTTTTTTCTGTTCTTGTTGACGCTTGTTCCTCTTCGTACACTAGGCAAATAAAACCGATTGCTTCTCAACAGTTACGGCCTTCAGTCTAGACATTTCTTCTCTTCTTGGGATATCCATTCTCCAACAGAACCTTTTCAATAATCACGAGATCTTCACTAATCTTCTTTTCTGGACATAATGCCCTCACTCTACTAAACAGTATTCTGGCAGAACTTCGTTTGTAATCGATTGGGCTAAAACTATGATAACTCAAGTATTGACCCGTCCACGCTTCTTTTCTATGGATTATCTTATCGATGGTCCCACTATTTCTTTGTTTTATGCCAAGATCTAGAAAGTTCAGCTGGTTGTTGCTTTGACAATCCACTATAAACTTAACATGAGGATGAGTTTTTCAAGCATGGTTGACGCATTCTGTATATCACAGCGAACAGCAACGGCATCGTCAAGATATCTGCAGTTATATGTTGTCTTCTCTATTTCGGATTTCAGTCGCATCTGTCCAAGGTAGGCCATGAGCATGTCTGCAAGAACAGGGTCCAAAGACGAATCCATAGACACCCCACAAATCTGCTGGTCTCGTTAATCAATCGAGACGGAAAATTCTTCGTACATATAACTAATAATTGTCTGAACTCATTTTCAGGAAGTGGGAGTAGTTCATACTGCTGGTACATGATTCTCACTGTTTGCTCATTTGGCATATTTGTAAATAATGAAGAAACGTTGTATGATATCACGAGTTTATCTGAAATATTCAACTAACCAAGTATTCGTATGAAAAATCAAATGAATCTTTGACACTATGAACTGCCAACTTTCTTCGGATTGGTTCCGATTTTTGTATCAGCCAACTATGTAGTTTATAGCACGGCGATTTCACCACTGTCACCACTAATTTCATTGATATGTCTGATATCCTGGACGGCATGCGTCAACTTCTTGGTTTAAGTTCGTTACAGGTATTGTAGTCAGTCAGTTCTTTCTTAGAAAACCCTTAGGATATGTGTTCATTGTTTTCGAAGGCTGTTGTTGCATAGGTTTTTTTTGACATATCTGCCTAAAATCTCATCGTGTCATTAGTAGCACTGTCATTTTAAAAATGTAATCCTTCTGTGGTAGCAGCCACCTTAACATACGACCTTCAATAACCAAATAGAGTTGCAGGTGGTGTAACCAAACCGAATTATAGAGCAGAACCAGAAACATATAAGGATCTCTGAATCATCTTTCCAACAAATTCACGGCTTTCATTGATCCTCAATTCTGACCAGTTGCTCAAGGTTAGTGGCGTGGTCCATCACGGATGACTTCTATAGTTTGACTTTCCTCCTGCAGATTCATTATCACGACACCAGAACCCCTACCTGGTCTAAGGAAAACAATTTTGTCACTGCTCTGTGGGTATTTTAACTTTGATATGTGCGCTTTAGTAAAGAACTTCAGCTGGATAGCAGAAGAAATATGCTACTGCTCTGAAATATCGACCGTCTTGGACTTAAACCACACCTTTGTCTCGTCTACAGGTTTCAAATCAGACGGCTGATGGTTTAAATACTCAAACTGTGTTTCTGTACCAATTCTGATATAACCAAGTTATCAAAGTGACATTTAAGTCTTAAGAGGTGGCACCTCTGACTCAACACCGCTTCATTTTATGTTTAACAGACTGTATGTGAATTTTCTCAGAGATGGTATGAATTCTTCGTGTAGTTCGCCTACTCCTAGCGGTTTTCTGAGTTTCTTTCCAAATCATATTAAGGTCTTTATTTAGAGATCGTGAACAGAGTTAACAAACTTGATTCGATACACAATATTGAGACTGTCAAATCTAACTGAGACTGATTTTTGAGGCCAGACAAACTAGATCGATCAAACTGGCTCCAACTCAAAAGGATCACATTGCATCACTAAATTACATATCAGGCCATCTCAGAAACATATGCCAACTTTGATAGGTGGTACCAATTTCCTGTTGAGGGTATATTATTCAACAAAAATAACTGACGTAAATTTTGTGATGACAGCTAACTTGAAATCAGTCAAATATTCACAACCCAACAGGTAGGAATTAATCCTCCGTTCATAGATGACTGATTAGCTGATGCACTCCCCGTAATCCTAGTGGCAGGTTATGATATCTAGTGTCTACAAAGTTGAGTTTGATGACAGGTACTCACCGATGGCATTAGATGATATCATGTAGTGAACTGACAGAAGTTGGAATCCATGGATCACTGGATGACTGGATGATCAACGAGCTAGCCATATAATCTGAAGTTTGTTACCTTAGTGGGAGATGGGTGATTAGCCGGCACTAATGAAGAGCCAAAAACAAGAACGGAGCAACTGTTTACTGCATCCCAGTTGTCAATATTACTCTAACTGATGTCTGTTCGAGATGAAATCTATCGCAAAACCAAATAGATACATATATTTCCAAGAACCTGGTGCCCAGCAAATATGCGAAAAGAAATGGAAATGAAATGAACATACGCTGAGGAAAAGTCAAATCTCACACCAGACGCTGAGTGGAACCAGAATGAGAGGTAAGCGACGTGGCGTGAAAAGAATCATAGGAGGAGGAGGTGAACGCCTATGAGCAGTTGTCGCGCTATTTCAAAGTAGTTGCAGAAAGAGAACCACTGATGCCCTATGCTCTATTCGGTACACATTCAATGAATAACAACAATAACATTAATGTTAAGGCAAAATAAAACAGGAAAACAAATACCAGCTAACCTTAAATCGTCTACCCATAATGAAGGGTTCATCAGGATTGTGTTTGTATAAAATTTTACGTAGATTTTCAACAATAACATAAGAGTCATCATCTGCTTTCAAAAAGTAATCGTAATCATTAACATAATGCTTTGCAATATATTTGATCGCTGCAGCGGTTTTATTCCATAGCATATCACGGCCTTCCTTGTTAACTGCGGCTGAACATCAGCAGTTAATGCATACAAACACACGTAAACAAGTGGTTAGATGTTCAATGGGAGGTGAGAGGACCATGGAAAAATTAAAGTAAAAAAACAAAGTAACAAAACTGTAACAAAAAATTCAATACAACAGTGAAGTTTATCCGTGCTTAATATAAATGTAATCTGTTTGTTTTCAGGCAAAGCCAAGCCAGTTTAAAAAATATCCCTTAGGATTCCGAAATGATAAATCATAGGCCGCATCAATGCATCAGTTCAAGTATAGGACAGATTTGAAATCAAAGCTAACTGAATATCCTGTAACATGGTGACTGAAAGCTAAAGTAGTTCAACGGTCAAAGGCTTAATGTGTCAACAAGCCGGGATCATGTTTCTGAAGAGTCCTGGAATCGGATGAAGTGGCTGTCTAATGAATACTCCAATGGTTTTATAAACACATCTTTAAGTTTACAAAGAAGTTAGCATTTTCTAAATGTTTGTTTAGAAAACCATGGATGAAAAGCAAGCACTGGACCTCTGTTTTGTCCTAGTTTGTGATTCTTGACCAGTGTGTACTCATGAACTCACTACAAATAGAACCCGGGACCTGTCGGTCATGAGATCAGCCCATCAATCATTCAGTCACAGGCTCAAAAACAATAAGATCTCCACAAGTCTGACACCTGAATATTAACACTCAGGTGTAATCTTGATTGTCTAAGAATGAACTCTTACATTCACCAGATGCATGAATCAAGTCATAATAGGTTATTTAAAAATTTAAACATTAAATTATGTGATAAGAAAAATATATTGATTAGTAATCTTTAAAATAACAGGTCGAAAACTCTAATCTAACCAACAGAGATTTTATTTTAAAGCAGCTCAAATCAACAATCAATACGAGTGGAATGATGCACCTTCGTTTTGTAACATTTAAATGAAAAATCAATATAAAGCCTATTCGGTCATGCTAAAATACCACTTTATGACTGATATGAACCTCTTCTCTTTTATTAAAATAAAAAGATCAATTTCGAATAAAAAATATGCATCCGAAAGTAAAAGACAAAAAATGAAACACAATGTGAATATAAAATGATTTCAAGGAAGTAACAAAAGATGAACGTCCAGTTATTGGATCGTAGGGATTTGGTCGATGTCAATGCGGAAACCCGAATTGTCATAAATAAGAATTCATGATTGAATGGCCAGCATGCACACCTCACAACCTGTGTTCGATCTCATAAGGTTGTGTGTGGGTGTACACTAATGAAGAGTCCCAACTTAGGAAAAAAGACCTGTCTACTAGTCGTTACTTCTCAGTAGTTCTCTCAAAACGATGCCAGTTCGTGTTGAAATCTGTATTAGAAGAAGGAACTAGTGATTTTGATAAGGGAATTAATGACTTTTAAATCTGTATGAAAATAAGGAAATACTGGTGAAGTGACCTAATTGAACGGTGATGACAACCCATGCTACGGTCAGCAAATACTCTTCATTAAAATAACATTCAATGACGAGACTGTTTGTAACTGTCAAACAGCTATTAATGTAACGGGAAATAACCGAAGATGCTGTGGAAATTAAAGTCAAGGTAGGATTCGAAATCCTGACTTACTGACTGTAAGTATGGTGCCCTACCAAATGAGCTACGAGGAAATTCGTAGAAATTAATGGTATATATATATATATATATACGATGTTCTCTAATAGAGGTTAATAAGCATTTCTATTTCTATGCTACAGTTCCTTGTCACCTGCTTATCCTTTCCAACAGGTCAATTGAACTTCACTATCGAGGGAAGATATCTGTGAATAAAAGTTGTAGTCTTTCGGAGGCGCTTTTGAAACATTTTAAAGACACTGGATTGATGTTAGTAATGGAAATTCATATCGTGTTTCTTGTGTTGAATGTTCTAGATCTCCACAGTGATTTCACAGGATTTAATGTCCATCTCTGATTCCCAATAAAGTCGGTGATGATGCCATGCAACAACTTATGACACTGAATTAGTATAGTGTTTATATCAGGGGTGAACAAAAATCCGGAAATATCAATTACAGAATTCTATCCCCGTGGTCGCGCGATGACACTGTACCTATGTTGTTTGTAAGTTACAGTTGAAGCTTTGAGTGTGCCTATCGACAGGCATCATCATAGCTTCCTAAACTAAGACCAATCATCTGTTCTAGGCAGTCGTAATCTTCTGATCCTCTAAGAGGCAGATAGATGCATTGTTATAACAAACAAAAATGCTTACTAATACAATATTAAACATGTTGGCGGCATATTTCATTTTACTTTGCAGTCTTTCACACGATTTAGAAATATGAATCTTTCATACCACCCCAGTGACTGGACTTTAAATTCATCGAAATGCTTATAACAATATCCCATGGCCTGGTTTCGTATGACGGTGGGGTGGTTGACCTTGACATTTTAATCCTACTGGTTAGTTAGTTGCATGCCTTTTATGGATATATGTGGCACTATGCCAGTGAAGTATAACGTCAAAGAATAATACTACATTACAGAATGTATATATATATATATCCCTTTTATTATTCATTTCAAAGGTGTTATTAATTAACAATGTATTTTAAACACTTGGTCTGTAGATCGAGTAGTTTGAATTCTATTCACTGCCCAACTAAATTGATGTTATGTTAGTTTATTAATTCAAGCATAGCTTTCAGTTACATCACTGTTTATCAGCTGAGTTGTAAGACAGGGTATTGTGGATTTGAATTTCTTACGTATCGACACTTTCACACACAAAAGGAGAGAGATTCGGGATAAACCTCAAGTAACAATAAAGTCAGAGACTCCAGCAGTATGCTTTTCACTGGATGGCAGAGTGACTCTTGCAAAACCGGATGAGTTAGACAAACTGATCACTGGTTTAGAAAAAGGGAAAGTACAAATATTAGAAGAGAAAGACATTGGATGCATTTCATTCCATGGTTTCTCTTCAATTGCATACAGGCTGTAGTGCTGAATACAAGGAGTTTTATGCAGCTTAAGAGAAACCACAGGGCAAAATTGATCTCATTTTACAATTTCTCTGATGTTCGTTCAGATTAATGAATAGTAGTTGTGTATAAGGCTTCTAATGATCACTACTGCATTTTTAACACAGTAATCATGATGTAAACTGTGAGAAAACGAAACCCTGGCTCAGGTGGGACCTGAATATCAATTTTCATCTTCTGACCAGTCTAATTACACCAAGAATACGAAATATTATGAGGGCATAGAAATTATCCTTAACCTTTAAGACATGTAAAACAATAGCAGCCTTCATGTGTCTTCTACTTTGGAAAAAGCTCTTGTTTTCTGTCTCCAGTCTGTTGATATAATATCACTTATCTAAAGAATCAATATCCGATAGCTTAATGTATTAAATTACACATGGAATATATTTACTCAACTGTAAATTATTTGCTAGACGCCTATTAAATCTCCATAATATTTCAATTTTTCATTCGGTCTTCTTTTAGTAAACATAAATCCATAAAATTGTTTCCATTCCTTCTGAATGTTTACTCATTCAAAAGTGTATTTCGAAATAATACAGAGTGTTTGTAGATCAGATGAGTGATTCGGATTTGGCTGTATTTTCTAAGATGGTTGATTTAATTAAGAAGCTTCCATTCTCTTAATAGACAACGTCTTCAGCACAATCGTTACTGTCAAGTGAACTGTGTGAATTCTCCATGCAGGATATTATTGTATCTCCTATCAATCATTTTTACATTTACATAATTGACATGAATCATTTTTATTCACTTGGAATTTGAAATTTCTCACCATGTGATTATTTATTTGTTACCAGTTGGTAAATTTGATCTATAGTAGTGTCTTTGTTAAACTTAAATCGAAATACCAACAAGAAATCATCCTAATGGACCACGAGCAAATTTATCCCACCACATAAAAAGCATATCCCTGAAATAACAGTTCAAATACTTAGATCACTTGAAACAGATACAGCGCATAAGCTAACACAATCACTTCATTCAAATCGTGCAAAAAAGAGGATCCAACAGCATTTACAAAATAAGTTGTATAAACGACGACGACAAAAACACCACATTGGTCAAGAGGGGGGAGTCCCTTCGAATCAGAATCTGAGAGCAAAAATTAGCTGTAGGAAGACATAAAATGTATTCTTTCACATCAATGCATGTAGACAATTAAGGACACCAATTTGGTTGAGAGAAGGCAGATAAACTGTAAACAGAGTAAGCCCGAAAAATGCTGAGGAGTTAGTTTCTAAAGCCAGATACTCGGATGAGTCGGCGATTAACGCAAACATTACTGTAAATCAAATTTATCAACTGGTAAAAATTAAATAGTCACATGGTAAGAAATTTCAAATTCCAAGTGAATAAAAATGATTCATGTCAATTATGTAATGTAATGCATGGAGAATTCACACAGGTTCACTTGACAGTAACGCTTGTGCTGAAGACGTTGTCTATGAAGAGAATGGAAGCTGCACAATTAAATCAAGCATCTCAGAGAATACAACCGAATTAGAAATATTTTTCAATAGTACTTTTAATAACAATTCCTGCTTCTAATATAAATAAGTATATATTTTTAAATATAATGGTCATTTGTCACGCATCATCAGCATTTACACAGTCACTGGGAGAATTAACGCAGTGGATAAGTCTCAGTTCCTAGATTAGATTTTTGAGTAGTGTACACACGTAAACTTGTTACAGATATTACTCAGTACCTCCAGGTTTTGAGGCGAGTCGGAAAATTCAGAACTCTACCAATTTGGGAAACAGTGCAACCGTTGAACGATCGTATCGATGAGTGACCGCTCACCTTGACAATGTCGTCCACTAATACTTCTGGAGAGCCAAATCCGACATACATTGACCAAATGTTATCAGGGTGGGTTACATAGATATAAGGTACAACTATAAGTTCACTCACAATGGCAGAGTCTTTGGCAGATCTGATGCTATGAAGTTATGAGAACATCAGCAGAATATCTGATAGCCTGTAAAACACTGATCGGTATTTCGGTGACTGCTGGTTCGAATCCTGCCACGATTCAGATTTTCATTCCACCTACAGTCATCACCTTATTACACCAACAATAGTCTGTCAATCTAAGGTTATCTCAGATAGATTCACCATATATATATATATATATATATATATATATATATATATATATGTGAAAATAGGTAATTTCATAACTGAAAACATCCTCATCCAAATAGAAGTAAAACAGAATGATTTATTGCAATACAGTAAACCTTCGACTCTAAATATTGTTCGCTGTCAAGGGTCATGAAGTGTCTGATGTAATCAGCTGGCATCCAAATTAACGCCCGAATCATTTAACTAATGCTAGTGTCTTGAATTCGTTCTTCATTTATACGGGCAGCCTGTTTGAACTTTAGCCTGCCTGAATACCCTGTTCGTCAAACACATATTACTTCTGATTGGACACTAGTCGGCGACTAGTGTAATGTGTCTGGTCCTCTCTTTGGTGCAGACTGAGTTGTAGCAGTCACGTTTGCAATGTGGCCACCATTCTAGATGACTCACCATCCCGATGCATTTTGAATTGTTGATATTAGATGGTTGGAGGTAGTCGAGCAGTCTAAACCCATCAGTTCGTACTTTTTTTTAAACAACAGTCAAATACTTCATGAATTGATGCAATACTTTGGTTTGACCACTCATAACCCTTAATTCCAGTTCAATCTTAGATCGACTAGCATTTCTGGCAGTAAAACTAGGGCATATATTATCAGCCAATAATCTTTCTCGACATCCTTGATCCTTAATGTCGCAAACAGAAATAATAACAACATTAAACTCCCTTGGGTTTCTATCATTTAAAAAGTATGTCAGCGGATACAAATCGACACAAGATAGACTCTTAACTGAAACCCAAGAGGAAAGCCACGAGTTAGGCATAGATCTGAGGGTGAAATGGAGAAGATCATGTGACGGGTAGTCATTGAACGCTTTGATGGCACAGAACTGAGTGCGATAGAGATGTCCCGTTGACATCTTAGGCTCCACTAAGAACGCATAAAATGAATAACAGTAATCGAGAAACGCCTAGACGAACAGAAAAAGACACACTGATGAAAAGTTAGAAAAGTGTACAAGATTATTTGTAAACACAACAATATGTTTAAAATAAATTAAGCACTCATTTGTAATTATTCATTAACTGGAAAATGAATTTGCCTAAGTTTTTAGTGGGGAGGTGTAACTATATAGGATCAGCCTAAGTACGCGTGAAAATGGCTAGTTATCAATGACATCAAATGTTAATTGGCCTGAATTTTGAATCCGTAGAAGTTGAAAAATAACAACCTGTGGATTAATAATGAAATGCTTGCAATACGATACTTTGTTCCATAGTTCCATACTGCATAAGTAACCGCCATAGGAATGATCAAATCTGAGGCATAACTGACACACATTCATACATTCATTCATCCATGTGTTCAGTACAGCTTTACGTTTTACAGAACCTATATCTACTCATAGTGATGACAACTTATATCAGACATAAAGTCTCGAATTTCAATGACATTTGATAACACCTTTTATCTTAAATAACTTTCCAATATAAATTTACTAGGTGTTAACCATTTCCTGGTTAGTTTAAAGGATACGATTCTTTTAGTTGAATCACTTCAAAGAAATTGCTTGATCAACCCGATAGCAGAACAAGCCAACTGGCTGTCTAGTATTCGAATCACCTCAGGTGTCAGATTAATTGAATCAGTAATAATTATATATGCATGTGCCAGTCTTTCTTTTTATCTATGCTTATATTTCTGAATGGTGACGTATTGGAGGCGAGAGAGAAAAGATGGGTTTAATCTGCAACAATAAACACGTGTGTCTTTGTTTGATATAAATAATTAAACGACTTGATTTTTTCACTTCTTGACAGTTTTAGTATACTCATTTTTATTCATTAGTAGCTGACAGTAATGGCGGTTGAAGGATCAAACAGTATCTTTAATGTTATTAGTCTAGACAGACAAAGATGGTAGAATGTTTCATTTCATCAAATAACAATCACACATCACGGCAATAACAAATCTGTCAACCTAATCTCATCTTAAATAGTGTCACCAACCATCATTAATCAACTGCTCCTCTCTTTCTAATCTACTATGACAGGAGAAGACGTAGCTAGCTGGGTACGGATTCGTATTCTCAGGGTTCATTTTAACACAAAGAAGCGCACACATACACACATACAGAAAACATTTTCCGACGAATGAATATGAAGACAATCGATAAAGACTTCAATTTTTTCATGGACACTGGTTAATTTCAGTGTAGATTTTGTCAGGAACCGACATCACTTGGAGAAAAATATAAAACTAGGGAGCCTGACAGTTGTCTAAACTTAGTTTAAGGTTCTTCTGTATAACGCACTTACACGCCTATCAGGGATCCATAGCAGTGGTACTGTATAGATAATTGACAGGAATTAGGACTTATGGGTCATTGTAATTCAACTTAGTGGCTGAATGATGGATAGCCCTCCCAACATAGCTTGAAAGTATTAGATGGTTGGAGCCAATCTTGAAAGTCTTGGGTTTGACTTCTGGTGGGGTGATTGGTGTAAATCTGAAACTTGGACAAAACAACTGTCTATTGGCCTCGGGTTTTCAACATTTCTCTTGCCGATATCGGTAAGTGATGAAATTTTATTTATTTATTTTTATTTTTGATTACAGCTTGATTCCACACTGTATTTTTGGTACAAGTATGGAATTTTCAGCATGGATATCGGTAGCCAAATTTTGCAGGCCGACCATAGGTATCAAGCGTGCGTCGGCAGGGGATCGAACCTCGGACCATGTGCACGGTCGGCGAGAGACCCAACCACTGTGCCACCGACGCAAATGTGGAAACGCTGTCAAACATGTTAGAAGGTGGGTAGTATTTTGTTTCTTGATTTCGAAAATCAGCATGAATGCAGCTCGAATATTGTAAAAACCTTTTATGAACTTACAAAGTTTTAAATGCATTTAAAATGTAAAGTAAGGGGCAGTGATGATTACAACTGTGCTCTAACCACATGTTTCCACGACAAGTATTTCGTTATATTCGTATTAGTATTCAAAGAAAAGGAAAATATTGTTTAATTTCAAATACCTTAACTATGAATTCTGTTTTGCAACCAGGATGACTTGATCGCTCAGAATGAACTGCATAAGGCTTAAAAATACAAATTGCTAACTTTACCCATGAAATAAGGGTTCCACTAATACAAGCAATTTCTTTTTTCATTCCTTTGCTTCAGTATTAAAATTTCAGCAGCGGAGATGTTGTTTTATAAGAGGTAGGGTCGCTGGACTCTTACAAAACGTTTCCTGTTTACCGGGCTTACTAACGGCCGAACGTGGCTGGCAGGCTTCCTACCATTTAGTGAGTCAAATATTTTTAAAAATGATTTAGATTCATTTATACTGAAAAAATAAAATTTAGAATTTATATTTTGGATTTGTAGAGACCTCGATTGCTTCAAGATATCTTTTATCATGTGGTAAGGTTAGGGTAAGTGCATTACTAATCCACATTTGAGTCAGTCAGAATCTAAAGTACTCAGGAGGTATTACCTCAGTTAATTCATTATCGTCATCTAAAAGGCTGCATATAATTCTACTACATAAACATACAAAAAGAAATGAAGATAATTTAGCTGGATGCGAGTAATCACAGCACTGATCATTAGTAAAAAATACTGACCAAAGTAAGTAAAGGAAAGCTGACTGCCGCCAAGTGAAGCAACCAAAGAGAACTTTCTCATATGAATCAGCGACTTCTAAGTAAATTTAGAAAACATTCTTTACATTCTAAAGTGAGATTATTCATAAGCACTTTCCTGTAGTGAAAATAACTCAGAAGTTAGGCGCCCTGGAAATCTGACTAATACTGTTACAGCCTATCTTACTGACCACATCCTCTACTGCTCAGGTTCAACTACAAAATAGTTTAGGTTTAACCTAAAAATATGTCTCTATCCATGAAATTAAAAAAAAATGGCCCCATGCTTCACAATATTCATCCGCCTAGAAGGCTATTTAGGATTCCAATGGTTTGAATAAATAGACTCCCTGAGTTTAGGCGTCTCAGTGCTCATCGGATAAGTTAGATGAAAAACGAACGAAATGACCGTGTATTGTTCAGATTTAGTTGAAATGTACAAGTATCAGTAATGGCTTACTGCTAGCTACGTATCCTAGTCTGGGGTTTAATTCCTGGAGGATGCATGCCTTAGCCCCGCCTAGTTCACTGACCTGTATTGACGCTGAAAGAGAGGAAAGATAGGCAGTGATGTCATTAGCCTTATCCCCTAAAACAACACCAACGTCACTCAACCTTCTAAGTTTGAAGCCCTGTGTTCCACTAGGATCATAAAAGAATGACGAAGAAGAGAAAGACTTATCCATGAAAGCAATATTCATCTAAAATAATATATCTCACAATCTTAGCCATCTCAGTTATAAGAATCTATCGATAAAATAATAAGTTTTATTGGAGGATTTCATCATGAGCAAACATCAGTTAGAGAACCCTTGGAAAACAGGTTAGGAGTACTGAAAGACTTTTTCGTCCTAGCTTGGGACTCTGCAGCAGTACGCACCCGCCAAGGCTCGTTAAAAGGCGAGCTCGTAGGCCATTTAGCCACTGGGACACAGTCCAACGGCCCATGATTCTAACTTCTGTCAATTCATGACATAACACAACCACTTCGCAATGTCTTCATCAACGAGTTACTGCCTCACCCACAACAGTGAACAGTTTTGCAAATATCTCGATAGTAATGTCACCGCTTTAAATTCAACTATGAGTCTTTCTTTTGATAGATTTTTCTGGCTTGAATTTCGTACGGGTTCACTACTACTAGTACTGTTTGTCTGCAATCTTCATAAACTATTGTGGTCATCTACTCCACAAAGCAGTTCAATATGGCTCACTGAAGTTTGTCATCAAAACTGTCTATCCTACAATTTCTTTATTCTGAGTAATTTGATTAACTCATGGAGTTTGCTTCATCACTGACTGATTGAAGATAAATTTAACCAATGGTTTGTCGTTCAGATTCATCACCATATTTGTTTTTGGGAATTAATGATACCAACCGATTGATTAGAAAAATTCGACTATTTGCGGAGTGATTTATACGAAGTCAAGTGATTTAGAAATCTGGACACATTTCCATATTAGAATCACTAACTCCTTTAACAGTATAGCTTTTAACAGATTAAGAAAATATTCATAAAACAAAACAAACAATCACAGACAATCACACACAATTACCTATTGATGGAAGTTTTTCATCATTTTCACTACTAATAAATAAAAATTTATTGCATCGACCAGCCCATGTTGCTTTAACGTGAACAGCTTTTGACTGATGATTTTTTGGCATTGTAACTATCCAACAGAATACGCGTACTTGTTCAGCCAATGCGTTAGCCAATGTTGCTTCAGCTGTAAAACACAAAACACAACAACAGTAACACCACGAACAACACAGATTATAATAAATGAACGCTGACTGATGACTAGAACTCTGATGGTAAACTACACAAATCACATAACTGCGTTCATTAAACATTTTATACGCCTCAGTTAAAGAATAACACTCTCAGTGAATGATTCTCTAGGATAACTTAGTTGCAAAAACGGCTCATTCATGAAGTGTCCGAAACCTAAAATAACATTAAAGAGTTTTCTCATTTATAAGTTGTACAAAAGTAACACCTATTTCTCATCGAAGTGTTGACATCCATTCGAATAACTTGTACTTAGAGTTTAATTTAAACAACTTTTTCGCATGAAATACTTTTCTCTAAATCCTGAACAACATTCATTATTATGATAAACTCAATTTCTCCGATGGATGTGTAGTATCCCTTAAAAAAACTGTGATTGGCCACCTCAAGATCACTGAGTCGACTGTCAGCTTCGATCAATACTATTTGCACTAGGCAAATAACATAACCATCTGAGTAAAGCATGTAGTACTAATATTATATATATATATATATATATTCAGCAACTGCTTTGCAAATGACTAGTAAATAAAGTGAACAGTCTATCACCAAATGACTTTGGAGAAACCCAATGACAACAGTCACATAATTACAGAAAATAATAATTTGATTATGAAATTATGTTTCAGACGAATAAATGAATAGAATATTTAAAAAGCTGCAAAATGTAGGTTTTGATAAATGATCACGAAATCCAACACCAATTCCTGAACATCGTAGCTTAATTTTAATTCTAACTCTAAATCAATTCTAAATTGACTCCAACTGAGGAAACATCCTGGATAAAATCACAGAGTAGAATGGAATGGGTGTTTTGTCAAAAGCAAAACCATCTAATTAGTTTTTCCAGGTTAATTTGGTTGTCTAAGTGTATTATTTACCGAAGCAGTATACCAACACTCTTTGAAATAAAGCAGAGAACAAAAAATAAAAACGAAAAAGAACACCGAGTGTAATTGTAGATTGGGAGTAATAACTTGGCTATATTTTTGTATACCATTAGAATTGAATAGTAGTCACACCCTTAGTTGTTTTCGGACGTTACGCGAATTCTCGAACTCATACCGACGAAAACAAGAAGTTTTTAAAAAGTTATTTAAATTTCATTTTAAAGATACAGAACATTCTACTCGCAATAAATCGAATACGCAATTTGCAATCAACACACTTCGAGGGGAAATTTCAGACCACAATGCGTGATCTGCTTGACACCGTAAATGGCAATGAGAAAAGCAAGCATATATGGAAGACAATACACATTACTTACTAACTGAAGTGAGTAGTCGGGCACCCATCAAACGAACCACGAGTGCTTGCTAGCCACGTCGGAGTCATCTGAACTCCGGGCGGTCAACCATTAAACTTACTAGTTTCACTGAAGAAATCTTTCTAGTCTGTATCAACATGTGTTTTGATAGTTATATCCGAGCAGAAGCCTTCAGAGTTAAACAAAATAATTGCATTTTTAATTTATCAGGCCAGAATATTTGGCTTATTGCATCAAAAATATTTCTTCGTCTTTACTTATATCCAGGGGGCGCTCATTCAAACAGGTGTACTTTGGAATGTGCTTTAACTTCACTCTAAAAAAGGGCACCACCGGAGAAGATAACAGACTTGGTAGCAGACCTTTATTGAGGAAAAATACATTATACTTATACATTTTAGCCACCCATATTTCGGCCTGGTTCAGGGGAATAGATAGTTTCGATTGGTCGGCAATCGGCCCAAGGTCAAACAAGTCGCTCAATGGAGTCGCTCCACATCTACAACGTAAAATAAATCTACATTTGAGGAATAAACACTTCTACCTCTTCAGCCATTGAATTGAAATATTGATTTCAGTTTTAGCCACTTCTTGCTAATCTGCATCGCGCTACAGATATACTTTGTGAAACACATTTAAGATGAAAGAACTGTGAAGAAATGAGAATGTATAGGAGATAGAATATATACTTCGAGAATAAGGAGCATTTAAAGGATCTGGAAGGAGTAAATGCATCCGTGAAATGCATTAAAAAATGAATTTGAACCGTATCATTGACGGTCTCCATAGTTTGCTTCTAAGTGTCTTGAAGAACCTAACCAGAATGCTTATACCTCCCTACGTGGATGACTCAAAACAACAGTCAAACACTTCATGGATTGATGCCAGATTTTGACTTAACCAGCTCCAATTTTATTTACAGTCAATCCTATAACAGATAAAATTACTCAAAAAGGAAACGGACACACAATAAATGATAAATATACTAACTAACATGTGCTACGATTAGTAAGTGCTTCGATCGAAATATAATGGAAGCAGAACTAAGGCGAATAATCTCATATGTGATAAGAGGTTGTACAGTATGATGAAGTATTTACATGAATAAATTACTATCAAAATGAGCATAGAAACAGAAAAATGTGAGATCGCATAATTTCATTTAATTCTATTTCTATTGTTACTTTATTCAAAATTTAGTGAACAATGTTACTCGATTGGTAGTGACTAGCGATGGAATAAATGATACTCATTCCGTTCCATTAGGAACTGGTCATATGAATGGATCTGGATCGCAGGGAATAATAGAGTGCTTACGAAGAATGGAACCTAGTACCCATCCTTTCAAATGCCAAGACGTTACTGGGCCATAGCGACTACCTCTTGTTCAGCGTGTACCAGTTGTTATTTACTTAGGTTAACATCAATTCATTTGAACGCATTTTGTAATACATGGATCCAACAAAAGGCTTACTAAGTGTATTTTTGTTTGACAGATTTAATGTACACACTCACACAAAATAACCATGTATATTTGCGAATGTACAGTTATGAAAATGAATTCGCCGAAAAGAGACTCTTCGCTGAACTGCTGCTCTTCTGTCTATTAATGTTCGAATAGGGATTTTTCATGAATTAATCAATATTTTGTCTTTGGTTGTGGAAACACCATCACTCACTGAGAGGGCAAATATATCAAGCTGACGAGACGAGAAAAGGATGAAGTGAGCATACTCCTATACTAGCCACTGCCAACCAAAGAACAACGTAACAATTTTCAGACATCTTCAAATCGTTTGAACTAAGGGCGTTCCAATTCAATCAAGACCAGTCAACGAGTAATACAAATGAATTTAAACGAACAGTGATTGAATAAGTTTCTCCTGTATATAAAGCTTTGGATTCTCTATTTCAATAACTATAACTTCATTAATAAAGACGAGGCGAGCAGATAATGATTTTGACAGATTATTTTCGTCTTAATCGGTACATAAATTAAGAGAGACAGATAGCAGAGATAGTAATGGTTAGCGTCTACAAAATAATCAATTATTAGGCTTTTTATAGATCCATCAGTGGTCGAATTCATGTCACAAATTACATAGGACTACGATTGTACAGTTGTAGCTAATTAAATATCTCAAAGAAGAGTCTCTTCTTTGATTCACCTGTCAAAAGTGAATAACCATATGGACGTGAGTAATTGGAGAAAATGTAAAACACCCAATACAATGACCATACTACTTATGAATTAATTACTATTTGACTGCACACTGATATCAAGTTAGATTAAGAAGTGATATTAGCTTAAGAATCACTGCGATTCAGGGATTACTAAACAGATTTTTCGTCCTATTTTGGGACTGTCTAGACGTGCAAACCAGACAACCTCATCAGAGGTGCTAGTTGGTAGTGGTTTGTGGTTGGCATTGCATGGCGCGAATCGACCGAAGTAAGAATTCACGGACCAATTGGATTCCGACCCGATGGATAAATGTTTAACGGGTAAGTTTTTTTACCTGAATGCCCTGAGTTCAATTCTCGATAGAGTTATGGATGTGTACTTGTGCAGGAAACGAATCAATATGAAAATATGGGTCAAGGCAACTTTCGAGACATCTGCCTCTGATTTCTGACTCCGATACTTCGTCAGCTGAGTTGGTAATCAAGTCATCACGGGTAATCTCCACTTACTATAAAAATAAATAACACATATGTTTTCGTTTATTACCCAGCAAGCAACTGGGTCTGATAGCTCAGCTGATAGACTGCCAGACTAATGATCTAGAGACAGGTGGTTCGAATCCTACAGGTTTGTTTGACCAGAGCCTAGTGATTTAAATCACCAGAAAACTTTGATTATAAGGAAAAAGAAATTATTGGCATACAACACGAAGCTGAAAAATTAGAGCCAGGAATAGGAGACTGAAGATTTTTTGAGGATACTTGGTGCTCTTTGTGTTGTTGCCTACAGAACATTAGATTTCACCTTCATTACTACGTGAAACTGGCATGTTTCTATGTCTATGCTGATAGAACCTCTTCTTTCCCGAATTATCTATCTACAGAAATTCAATGAGTACCAACCTCGGGTGAGGAAATCTGTGGAGAAAACTAATCATGTTTTAGGTCAAAGAATGAGACAGCTATTAAACTCATATAGAATCCAAAACCTCACTTTATACTGAATTCAGAACTGAAGATCTTGGTTGTCTAGATAAGCAATAAAAGCCTCACATCAAACAATCCAATTTATATCGATCACTTGAGCAAAACAACCTCCATCGCTTCTTAATATGATCTCTGATCCTTACATCTGCCATGCTTTGACCTATGGACTACTAATTTTCTAAGGAGGATGGTCAGTTTATTCAAGACAATATTTATGATACACTATGCCATTTTCCTGTGTTCCTCTTCTACTACTTGTATCAAGATAAAATAAAACTCTACTTATTTCGATTCTGGATATGCTTTCTCTGAATTGATTCTTCCCTGCCTCGTTTTTAAATATCACGCAGTCTACTAACCTGGGTAAAGCCGAGATAAGAGGGAAGATTGGGCGTGCGACTATTAACCCCAACCCGTAAAATCCACTGCTATCTTTGCAAAAACTTCAAAGCACATAAAAAGTACACTCATCCACATCTTTTATCCGAAGGACACCTCCGTTCGAAGGCGAATTACGCTCGAGGGTGAAGGCTTTGGGAGACCTGTCAGTGAGCATATGGACATGGAATATCGGAACAATGTTTGAGACTGCAAAACTGCTCAGATTTCAGAAAAAATGAAAAGACATGGTATAGAAGTGATCGAAATTGGTGACAGCAGATTAGACAAAGGCGGACTTGAGAGTCAATAATATGCACTGGTCATCTAGATGACAATTGTGAGCATACTGACAGTGTGGATACTACAATTTCGTCAACAGTGCCGATGTTTCTTAAGTAGTCTCCTTCAGAAACATACTCCACTTTGTCAATCAACAAACTGCTCCTCCTAAAATTTCGAATTATTTTTTTTTATTTTTTTTATTTTTGATTTACAGCTTGATTCCACACTGTATTTTTGGTACAAGTATGGAATTTTCAGCATGGATATCGGTAGCCCAAATTTTGCAGGCCGACCATAGATATCAGATGTGCGCCGGTGTGGGCTCGAACCCCGGACCATGTGCATGGTCGGCGAGAGTCCTAACCACTGTGCCACCGACGCACCATGAAGTGATGATGTAACTGTCATGGGTTGGCAGAAGGCTACTAGTGTATTGAGTAGCAATTGAGGATGAAATGAAGTCCAGATTACTAGCCTGAAGATTGCCTACCGCAACCTAGATTTATTTATTCAGTTAGTGAGGTTTCGAAAGAAATCAAGCGCGAAACATATATTGGGATTAGTTTAGCGGGATTCGAAACCAAAGTCTTTGGTTGCTTGACACAGAATCCTAACTATTTTTTCACTTTTTATCCGTCAGGTTAAGTCCTTTGACAGTAAGGGGAAATGAATTAATTTCAGTACAAAAAAATGTTTGAACATGCGCGTGGTTACTATTGTTGATGAATAATATACAAAATTTGACATTTCGTCCAACGAAAAAGAAGCATTTAAATACACACTTTGCATCTTTAGTGCTATTATTTTCTGGCATACTTTTCGAAAACAATAATCAGCCTCACACGTTCAATAAATATGTGCACCAGAAACTGGAATTAATCTGATTGGTTGAGTCGTTTTAATCAATGAGAAAACAACACATTAGACTGACCACCATCGTGATTATCAAATGGGCGTGTGCTGGCGACCATTGAAAAATGAATGTCATGCAAGATAAAATTGGTATTTGTGCTGGATCTATTGCAGTCTCAAAGCAAAACAAAGCAACATTTGTAGCATAAAATGTGCATATTTAAATTTCGAGAAATCTCACCAGCTGAAAACAGCTGATATATATAAGCGTGACAAACCCTCCTAAATTACTTTGTTGTACATCTGTCTGAAGAACAGTCATTATTTTTGTTATACTGGCTAAAGACAAAATGAAACAAAACCAAAAAAGAGCAAAATCAACTCATACTCACCCAAATGTTGTAAAGCATGTTCATGAGTTGAATCATTGGAGTGAACTACATTTTTAGAAGAAAGAAAAGAAGCATTAATTTAAAGCAGGAGGAAAAATTATGACCTACTCAAGTGTTTATACGCGTCATCATTAGTCAACAGTTGTGGTGATTTAGCAGCACTGATAACTGATGTATATAAATTATCGTCACGTTGTATGTGATAAAGGTGGACAACTAGTCCACCACCAAACAATCCAATTACATATATAATGATCATACGAAAAAATGGCGATAACGTCTTCATAACACGGCACGTCTAAAAACGAAAATAAGGAAATAAATATTATGCGTATATAATCATGTGAGGCACAAATATCACAATTTTTTGTATATCTCATAATGTCATTCAGTAATCGTGAATAAAACAATTTATGGACATTGATATTAGCATATGTGCGTGTACGTGCGTACGTGAATGTATGAGAATAAAGCCTCTGTAGATATTGGTGAGTCGGCTGCACAGTGATAAGATGCTCCCTGACCACGCATGTGTTTCGGGGTTCGGTCCATGGCCGATGCACTCCTTAACCTCGCCAACCCAGTAATAACACTGCTAAAGAGGGAAGCTTGGGTATGAGGCTATCAACCCCATCCCGTAAAAATAAATACCACTCCTCTAGCTTAAAATGGCTACGTTCCACTGGGAACGTAAAGAAGTAAAATTGAATAAATAGATGTTTTATGCATCCAGTTTAATAATGCTTTGTAACCTGATTGATAGGAATGACAGAATCTGATTTAACATAAGTGGAGCGTAGTTTCTGGGACCGACCAGATGTGTTGCAAACACGTCTTCCTTATAAGTGCTCGAAACCTACATTTAGGTAAAGTCAACTACTTGAACTGTCTGGATAGTTTAATTGTGAAAATTTCATTATCCTTCGGGCTTACCCTTATGCTTAATGTGAATGCCAATAAAGCTTCACGATTTAACCATCCATTTCAAGGAACACAACAGTACAAACCAAAATATTCATTTGAGTTACAAATCTCCACTATTTCTGAAGCTTAATATCCCTTGACTGCTTTCAACTGTTAGTGAAATCTGAAAATTGCGGCGATTCCGCCAAATAATAAAACCAGCTATGATAGGCTTAGATTAGCTTACAACATTCCGGATATATGAGAGCGTCAGGCAGAAGCAAAATTATAATGAGGTCAGGAAACCCTAAAGATTTGAGTTATGTAAACAATTAAACTAGTACACTTATTTCCTTGACTTTTCTAGGTTTAAAATATCTCTGTGTAATATGTTGTGTATGACAAACACGGACTGTTCTCACCGCCTTGGTTCAGGGAGTCTTCTGTCTTTATTTGTGTGGGTCCTGGGGATCAGAAGTGATTGGTAGCCGGTGTTCGATAATCTATTTTTAGACGAGTTACTTTTCGCCTTCACGTATCGAGCCTTGCAAGCAGCATTATTAGTAGTTCTGGTCATATCAACCCATATCATATTTCACTGAAATTATCCAACCAGGGCAGCAGTACTAATATCGTACATATCAGGATTCAATTATACGAGAGAAACCTAAAATGTCTCAGCATTCTTAAAACCTCAAAAGCTGAATCCCACCAAGAAGCTGCAAATCAATCCAAAAAAATATTCTCATCCACAGTCTAGTTTTTATAAAAACAAGGAAGTAGAGTGTGAAATATTTAAATCCTCTGGATTATCTAAGCAATCTGAATTTTTTGGGAAAACCCACAATCAATCACCACACTATATGGATGCCATGGTATAGTGTAATGACATTTCTGTAGACAGACGGTCGAGCAGTTTCATAGAACCATTGGCAGATATTCTTTTGTCATCCGGAATGAGAAAAAAAGATAAATTTATAAGTAAATACAGGTTAGGCGATAACCAGTTGGTTGTCTAATCAGCATATCATAATCAGACATTCAAACTTTAATCAGTTTGGTAGATATCAATAAGGTTATCTGATATCATAGACGAACGTCTCTATAGTTAACAGATACACACTAGACTTATGTTATAAAGTTCTATGCTAATGGAAGTATCCTTAACTGAACGTAATGACTTAGGAATCGACTTGTTACCAGGGAATAGTCTTATGGACTTAGAATATGCAGATGACATAGTCCTGTTAGGGGAGGATGCTGACAAAATGCAGAGTCTTCTGAACACTTTGAGCAGCAATCTTCGTATGTTTGGCATGCGATTCGCCCCTACAAAATGTAAGATGCTGCTACAGGACTGGACCACGTCAACTCCTAACTTAGTGATAGGCAGTGAAGTGATAGAACATGTTGACCACTTCACCTATTTGGGAAGTTGTATTAGCACCAACGGACTGATTGGCAACGAAATCTCAGCACGGATCCGAAAAGCTCGAGCTGCTTTCGCTGACTTACACCATCTCTGGCGTAGGCGTGACATCCGGTTATCGACCAATGGACGTGTGTACTGCTCAGCAGTTCGCTCCGTCCTTCTCTATGGCTCTGAAACATGGCCAATACGAGTTGAAGACATGAAAAGGTTGACTGCTTTCGATCATAGATGTCTGCGATCCCTGTCTCACGTTAGTGGTTTCACAAGATAAGTAATGTTGACGTTAGGCGTAGAGTGTTGGGCAAAGAGGGAAAATCAATCGACGAGGCTATAGAGTTACATAGACTAAGATGGCTAGGTCACGTGGTGCGCATGCCTAACCACCGCCTCCCCCGACGGGCATTGCTAGCTGATATAGGTAAAGGTTGGAAAGAGCCAGTGGTGGCCAAACAAAAACATGGCATCAATCCATGAAATCCTTGACAGTTAAACTGAGTCAGGTAGGGAGATGCAGACTTCCTGACTGGTTGGGGCCTCGGGACTCTAGGAATCAATGGCTGGAGACAATAGGTGACATGGCTCAAAATCGTTGTCAATGGCCAGCGCAGATGTATTCAATCTCTGTAATCTTTCATATTCCTTTCTACCATTACCCATTCTGTTTCACTCTTATACTTGTCAAACTCTACTGATTCTCTTCACTCATCTTCTTGTTTACCTTTGTGTGCTATTTGGAACGTGGCAACTCGAACTGGTGCACTTCGGTGCGAAGTTCTATGTTGAATCCAGACAGACAGAGACATTAAAGTCCAGTATTAAGAGTCAAATGATGATTATTTCGCAAATAGGTAAGTTCTGTGAAATCATCTATATTGTCGATCAAACCGACAGTTAGTAGAAAATTTTAGTCATTTTCAATTCCTCGTTGATTGATTATTGCAGAACGATATGTTCTGTCTCTGTGGACATAAGAATTTCTAGGTAAGTGGATATTGCCTTGGTGTTTGAAGGCATGGATACTTAGTTCGAATTTCAGTAGAGTAACCAACACTCACTGGGACACATGTACACTCATATAAGGTGTCTCAAATAAGGCGAAATGCGCGTCCATTGATTAGTTACCATAGTCTAAATAACACTTAAGGCTAGGAAAATCGCCTATTGAATACAGCCGATAAACACTGCACAATATTCCAAATATGAGTTTGTGACTAAATAGTCGCATTTACTATCTACGCCTGAAGAGATATGAACACTTTGCTATACTGTGTTTTCTGCATTCTTCATCACATGACTTGAAGGCCATCGGTTAGAATTTCGCTGAATTTTGCGTTTCAGCGTAGTTGATTGACTTCTGGGTAATAGTCGATTCGCTACCTCAGAAAATCTCATTATTACGAAGATTTTAAAATAATTATTTATGTATTCTCAGTCTGTTTTACTTTTGACAACATGCTACCATGTATATTTATTGGCCTATGAAATTTGGTTTTGTAGTTTTACTGTTTTCTGTGCAATAAGTTTTCCTGGTGGTTATTTGTTGTCATGATAGTTGTCTGATACGATTGGTTATTTGGCAACAACAGTGATAATCAATCTGGATGATAAACCATTGGCAGTGACAGAAGTCTGTTGTACAAGTGTATAATGTGCCCTGGACTTAGATTTTGTGTTTATTAGCCAACTACCAACATGGTATATATGCAGTCTCTCGGAGACTTTTGTTATTTATATCTCCTAGTTTCAAAATCTACACCACTCACTATTTTGGTGAATGGTTCAGTACCAGTTAACGTATTTGTTGTGTCAAGGTTGTACATGGGAATGTCTTGCAGTAGGTGCTAATAAACATGAGATTTGTGTCTAGAATGGATTTCCTGTAAACTAACTTGCAACACACATTGATTAGATACGAGGCAGTAACCAACGTCATGACTAATGCCACAACTGCCAGTTTCCCCGATTGTCGTTAATCTTTTTATGAATAGATTTGAAGATAACATCTTTTCAAGCATAATCACGCCTAAAATGTGGTTCATATTCCTTAATGATACTTTTGTTGGGCTAAAACGAAACCTACACAGTTTATTTTTGGAGAAATTGAACAATCTATCTCCCAACATCTAGTTTACTTCAGAGGCAGAATCAGACATCGGTGAATTACCATTTCTAGACTATCTAGTTAGGTGGAGGGAAAACAGATATTTTAATATATCTGTATTCAAAAAGAAAACCCACTCCAAGAAATATTTAAACTTAGGCTCATCACACTCCATCAGCGCATAATTTTCAGTTGTTTCAAGTCTTCCTAGACAAGCTCACTCTTTGATAGCAGATGAGATGGAGATTGAGGAAGGAATATCAAACATTACTGAGGATCTCAAGAAAAATAACTACTCAAAGAACTTCATCAAGAAAATCTACACCGACATGAAATATGGTCGGAAACATATTCCGAAGACATGTAACTCAACAGTTGTCATTCCATATAGACGAGAAAAATCAGACGATATCAGAAGAGTACTCATTAAGCACCACATTGGAGTTTTTTCCAAAACGTCATGCTCACACATTACAGAGCAACCTTGTCCATTTAAAACATTAACTCCCTAGGGATTCTCAATCTAATTGCATCTACAAAATAAAGTTCTTGGAATGTGATTGCACATACATCGGACAAATATCGAGAGAAATTAGATTCATGAGAAATGTACACCATAGAGCATATGTCCTACCACCGAGAAATCTAGTTGAACTAGAAAAGCTTCAAAAACCATCAGACATAGATGTAGCTTTCAGACCATAAGCTATAAAATGAAGTCACAAAATTGATTTCGACGATATTGAAATAATCCAGAAAAATATTTAATTCACTGAATTCATGAAAATAATGACTAATGCCTAGCTAAACATTATCTTTTACAGTGAACCAATAACATGTCGAATTGAAATCTTCTCATGATTGGCTAATTTGCCATATTCGATTGTAAACTAAGGCTACTTTTAATTTATTGGCTAGAATTGAGATCAGTAGATTGTTAATGCTTCACAGACATTCTTCTTTTACGAAGATTGCCTACAATGACAAGATACAAGCTGTGAATAGTTTTTTAGTGCTGAGCATTTCAAGACTTGAGAAAAAAATCGAGAAATTTCATAGAACTACAAAGAATTAATATCAAAATTAATCTATTACCTGTGTACAGAGAAATAATAAGGGAAACATTTGCAGACCAACTTACAATTATGTATTAATTCAAACTAACACATCTATTTGTATACTTAGTACAGTTCAGCGTATACTTCATGAATATGCATCATATGACTCATTACATATGCTTCGCATGTGAGAGTTCCCTGGTCTAACAATCACACTATCTCTGTGACAATAAAGCTGTACCAGTTGATTTCATTTCGAAGGTGGGTTTTGTAATGAATTAAAGGCAATTGAAAAGCCAGTAAAAATCCAGAAGACCTGTAAAATTGTTTCATTAAAGGATGAGGCCTTGCGACAATGTCCACCAGTGATATGTGAATTGGGTTATATATAATGTTCTATAACACGGTTTGAAAGGACGCGCACACAACGACCTATGTACCCAGCTCTGGACAAGCAGGTGAACTGGTATAATCATAGTGAATTAATCATATGAGAGAGCTTGTACTTTGCATTGTTTAGAAGTATTAGGCGGCTATAGAATGTCACTCTTAGTGTTGATGCAGGAAACGTCTTCTTTAAAGAGCTGGATATTCTCCTCCTCAGAATATCAGCTGCCAAATATCCCCTGAAGTTCATATTAATATACAGAGTTTTCTTCGGTGCTGTATTGACTTTTTCCCTTTTTGGTTTTGGTTTCACGCTGCTGTCGACAAAATGTACGGGGTAACCACTTTGAGCCAAGATATTTTTCAAGAATAGGAGCTCCTCTTCCTAGCAATCACTGCTGCAGGTTTTTCTAATGCGATGGGTTAGTGCGATGATGAGAGCTCGCTGTGGTATTAGCTGCATGAATTTTAATATTTATTCAAGAAGAGTTCAGCAGGATTTGTAAGTGGTATTGGTTACAATCTATTTGTATTATTCTAAGCAGACATCAGGCTGAGGAGCATAACCGCACTACAGTTCCTTTCCATGTGTTTAATGTTACGCATTTGAATGTCCCGTTCGTCTTGTTAGAGTTCAGGATACGAAGCACTTTTGATCTCTCACCATCAGTTCTCTCATGGTTGAAAGTACGCATTGTTGACGGGTACCGGCAACCTCAAAACCTCAGCCTACAACTTCCAACCAAACTGCTTTCAATCATCCAACATTAAATCAAAGTGTATTGTGATGAAGGCTGACCATACACTGCATACATGACCAGTGGTGATAGAAGTGAATAGCTCTAAAACTAAAAACTAGACACATGAAATTGGTTACACTCTAGTAACCAGTGAAAGTGTAAATTACAAGGCTTTCAGTGCTTTCTTATTCAATTAATGTGAATTTCCTCTGATGCTTACTAGTGACTGACCGCAGAGTGAAGGTTCCTTCCGTTCTTCAGTGAGGTGGTGACCAATCAGGTCCACCATATCTGATTTGAAAACGAATACTCACCAATGATACAGACTGCCAGTTGTACTATTTATGAAAACTGACGGAATTTCGAATTCACAGACTGGCCACTGGTCCCTGTTCCAAGAGTCCAATGGTCAACGCGCTCGCCTCGTAACCTGAAGGTCACGGGTTAAATCCCCGATGGGGTCATGCGTGTCTATTACTGAAGGGCTCCAAATTAGAAGGAAAAAGCTATCCAGTACTATCTGGTTTTCACTGGTTCTCTGTATGCAATCGATTCGTGATCAAAATTGAAATAAATACCATGAAGTGCTTTCAGAATGACCGAAAATTTTCACTGTCAACAATAATTCTTCCCTTCAATCAATGCTGGTTAGAATTTGATCAATAAACTGAAGATAAACATACAACTCTTTGAAAGATTTTGGTGTGTGAAAAACTCCAATGTAAGCTTTTTGTCATTCTACCATAATTGTACATCATTGCTCCAAACAAACAGTTCTCTTACTAAATACTTATGCGTTCTGCTGTTATATTATGACTGTAGTGTTGAATATGAATTTTTATTGACTGTCAGAGGAGTAATGATCACTCCAACAGACAAAATATTGTCAACAACTGTAGGTAAAAACGACTAAATTTGTCCCTGTGTTTATTTCATTGTATATCTTTTGTCAAATGTTATTAGAAAAGAACATTCCCTGCTGCCTCTCTGAGAATAGCTTTTACTAGCCGACCATTATTGTTCAATAAGCTGAAGGACAAGATCCCAATGTTGACCAACTCTATGTGCGTTTATCAATTCACCTGCTCTTGTGGAGCTAGGCATATCGGTCGTTCGACTCGAGTTTTGTCCAAGAGGGTGCAAGAACATTATCCTGCATGGCTACGAAAAGGTGGAAGTGGAGCGATAAGCGCGATCATTGAACATCTCGTCGATAATGATCACCCTATCTCTATAGCCTTCGCCTTTAAAGTCATCTACAAGGCAAAGAGTAATTTGCCTAAATCCCTACGTACCCAACTCATCTGTATTGCTGAAGCTTTGGCTATCGAAACAGAAAAGCCAGATCTCTGTGTACAAAAAAAGTTCGTTCAACCCCTCCAACTTTCATGGTCTTAATCCCTCTATGCTAAAATATGATAATCCCCAATCATATTTTAGCTCTACCAAATTTTTCATTTTGTCTATTCAATTTGTATACTCTTCCTTATTAAGTCAATTGTTACTATTACTATTCTCACTTTGAACTGTCCCCGGTATTATTTCACTTGTTCCACTTGTCATTCTAAATCAATTGTTTTTTACAACGATAAATTCTATGCTATTAAATTTCACACAATATTACGTAACGTTTTTGTTCTATTCGATTTGTCTACTAATCCTATAATTGCACATCCTTTTTCAAGTTCTCTCCCTCCTATGAATTATTCTATATATGACATTAATCTGCTTTGCCACTTGACATTTAACTACGATTATAATCACAAACATTCTAGTTTTAACTGAACTTCATATTATTATTATTTTATGCATTCACACCTAAGATTCAATTCCCTCACCGGATATAACTTATTAAAAAAACCATATATATATGACTGTACAGCTTGATGATAAATTCGTTGAAAAGAGTCTCTTCGCTGAATCACTATCTTTTGATTTTCTAAATGTTATTATTACGAAGTAGATGATGCCTAGTGAAATGTTGACTTCTAGTAGGGACCCTTCAACAGTATTTGAAGATTAATATGAGGTCATTTGGTGGAACCTAAGACGCACAATCAATTCTATTCGGGACACATTTGTTGGACATAACCGCTTCCCTGTAATTGATGATATTTCCTCTCAGACTCAAACCCATCACTTGTTCTTTCTAATATCAAAGTATGAGGCACTTGGGCGACTGTGCCACGCCAGCCACTTGTTATGCAACTAGTATAAGTTGTTAATTATGTAATTTATTTCGTATCTCTCATTCCACCTGCACATATTTCAAGACAGAATGTATTACTGAATGCATAACCTACGAAATGCATACACCGATATTTCTGATTATACACAAATCAGATAAATTCGCCACAATTTTCACAAAGTATCACCCACTGTCATGTTCAGTGTACTAGTATCTACACATGAGGTTTCAATTTTCAAAATGCTCACATACTAGTAACTTTCAGCATCAGTATAGTTGGAGTTATCGCTTTAAATTTTCAAACAAATGAACATAAGTATTACAAAGGAATTTCATATGACACGAAAGAGCAGCTAAAACGATTGTAAACAGTCTTATTAGTTGAAGTATAAAGCTTGGGCACTGTGGTAGAGTATAACTCCATTAGGGATAAGATTTTATTTCGATTAATCACACATTGGTGTACAGCAAGAAAGTTGTGTGAGTACCCTGATGTGATTATAATCAATAATTTGTGTTCGAAATGTCATCAATAAATATCACTGTAAAACCACTGTGTGATCTATCAAAATAAAATCGTATTCTTAATAGAGTCTTGTTAGTATTCTAAGATAAAAGAATATTCCGTGAACTATAAAAGTTGATTGAAACTGTCTAAACTTGAGACTTTTTGGTGCTTCATGTAAGTGTATTTTTTTTTTTTTATTTACAGCTTGATTCCACACTGTATTTTTGGTACAAGTATGGAATTTTCAGCATGGATATCGGTAGCCCAAATTTTGCAGGCCGACCATAGATATCAGGTGTGCGCCGGCGTGGGCTCGAACCCCGGACCATATGCATGGTCGGCGAGAGTCCTAACCACTGTGTAACTGATTACGATGAGTCATTTAGACAAATTTCACTTTCGGTTTGCATTTATTCTTGATAATTATCAAACAATTCATATTCTAACCTTTCTTCAGTGATATTCATTTCAGGGGCTGCATAATAGGACACCATCTTAACAGCTAAATAATTTCATTTTGTCATCCAAATTCCATTTGCTCCCCAGAAAATATGCTTACATAATAGAGTTCTCAGCAGTCTTTAGTGATAAAATGCATACGAAGTAATGCAACAGATCGATAGTCACGTTCTTCAATGAAGATTTTGTGATTAACCGACCCAATGGATCGCTAGACAGTGGTTTCGTCCTAGTTTAGGACCTTCAAACAGTGCTCACCCATTACATCAACGCAGACCGAACCTAGGATCTCCAGTTTAGGAGCAGAGCAACTCATCGTTATTTTTACTGGTTCTGAATTCAATGAAGTATGAGTTCTCACCTTCATCATTTCGCAGAATCATGCTACTGCCAACCAAAAACGTGGATGAGTATTCACTTGACACCACGTTTACGGAAACGGTGAACGCCTCTCACAAATCTTGTCTGAGAAGAAATTATCTGCTAGACTGTATCTTATAGAGAATAATTTCACAAGATAGATTATACACACTTTCTACGGAAATTATAAAGACACTACCAAATATAAAATCAATGATATTTCCTATGAAAACAATCAGAATATGCATACAGAAATGCTTGTGAAATTAAATTAATATCTGCGTGAACAGAATCGCGAATTAACCGTTCACTTCCATTGCATTAAAAAGTACTCGCTCTCAAGATTCTCTCAGCCTAAGTTTCTGTATCACACTGGCTAGCATTAGCAAAGCAAACTGTAGCCTAACATTTTCTTACATGTATTTTTATATTTGAAACCTAACAGTACTTCTTACTGAACTAATATAAGATGGTTTCATTAAGAATCTGTCTAGTGAGGACTGACACAACCTGTACAATAACCGCTTGTGTGATACCACTGTGGAATTCTGCATGATTTAAATCTTCTATAGGAAACCTTATTAGAAATCCAATGTGGGGACAATGAACAGGCGTACACATGTCATGCATTCACGTGACGGCTGTTAACAATCGAACAGAATCTGAGGTTCAGTTAGCAAATGAGGTTTGTATTTGAATCCATAAAATGCATGTCCAGTTCGTCTAAAGCACAATGATTTGCGATATCCTACGAACCAAGTTGTTTTCTAATAAATAAAATGTGTGGAGAGATTTTAATTTTCCTTCTCGATACTCAATCAAGTAACATTAATTCTGAGATAATCAGTTATTCCTTGGTAGTCTGTCTGAAACAACAGTCGAAACACATGATAACGATATTTAGAATATGTCAATTTCAAATGACCTGGACAAATACTAAATTCACTGGTAAGTTAAGATAATTAACAATCAATGAGGGTGTAAGCTCTGACAAATTGTCTGAAATATAATAAGTGTCATGAATAAATGATAACAGAGAAATACAATTATTTCAAGGTGTTATAGGCTAATATCAGGCAAAATTAAAGGCTACATAATAAAACTGGAGACTAATTTTGAGGTAGTCAGTCGTTTCATCACAATGGCCTTAAATATTTAAAAAAAGTTTTGAAATCACACTCTACTGATCATTCATTTTCATTGTCCTGGTATGTATGCATTTTAAAACTTTTAAAATTTCACAATCCATATGGTTGCCTTTTCAATCATAATTCAAGTTTTTCTCCTATTTTAAGTTTTAAATTTACTGGACAAATTATCACCATTACACGATTAAGTTACTTTGGTTCATCGTCAGCTTTTTAGTGATGCCACAAGAGTTTAGAAGAATTTAAATTGTTTCAAATTTAGGTACTCATTAAGAAAGATTTTAGACTGCATTTTCTATGACACTTGAAATGATAACGAGTACTATTAACTTTACTATATATACATATATATATATATATATATATATATATACTATCTCAAGATTATGTATTTATTGATCCATTAAAGAACAGTATTAAATGAAAGACAGTCAATTTCTCATCGCATGTTGTGAATGTATAGTGTATTTAGGTATAAAAGGGAATCTGTTCACTTCTTAAGAATTTATGCATCTAGGTATGACGAAACGAACAAAATCTTATTTTCAATTTGCATAAGGAACAATTTACTTCTTTTAAAGTTTTGCGAGTACGTGATTTTATTTATTGAGATGATTTGTGAGCCTTTCTGGCTCACGCACTGTGTTAACAAAAAAACAGTTTAAAGGAAGTCAAGCAAGATCAAAGGAAGCGACAGAACATCAAAATCGTTGAGTTGAAATACAGGTGCATGGAGCTATCTCAGACATTAACATTTAACTGACTGTCATGTATCTTCTTCTTAAGGAGATGAATTCTCAGTGTCACAGATATTATGAATTGAATAAGTTACTCCAGTGACACCCGGTGGATAATGTACACAAGTGGGTCACTCGTCGAAGTCTATTCATTAGGCAAACAATACAGAGATCCCGCTAAATAACCTACCTTCTTAATAATTACATGCTCGGAATCATAGCCGGTATCAGTAGTGTTATTTGACTACTGTTCTGGGTGACTGTGGAGTGAAACCTTAAGAAAATAAGGGTTACAAAGGATAATTTAACATTCGGCGGTTGATTTCAGTCAGTCAGAAGCTCTGAATCTAGGTTTCGTGGTAGTCAGAAAGGCGTATCTTCACCCATGGTGAATCATCCAGTACTACAGTCACACATGTTACCGGTGAAATGCTGATCGTTGATAGTATGGCAAAAGTGAATGGTAGAATTCAGTTATTACCAACACCAAATAATAGATAGGTGACATTGCTTACTCTCTGGTAACCAATTATTGTATCCATTACACTACAACCGGAGGTCAGTCGGTAAGCCCGAATAGCTTAGTGGTAACTTCTTCAACTGTGACACGGGTTGAAACCTATGATGGGACAACTGTCCACTCCAGATTGTAGATATACCTTTCTGACAAGTCACAACAAACACGAAACTCAAGTCCAGCGTTTCCTGCCATTGAGTGCGTTTCATTAATGAAGAATATTTCAGTAATAAATAGTTTGTTGTTTACTGATTATACTGTTCTTAATACTTCACTCTTTTTTTACTAAAACTGGAAACTCTTTCGTTGTTCAGTGCTCATTAGGACTTTAGTTAACTTGCTTACAAGGTGAATTCTCTCTCTCTCTCTTTCTTGATGAAATCCTCCAACCAACCAAACAAAATCGCTACAAAATCAATACTTGAAAAAAATATGTATCTATATATGTGTATACATATTCTGTGACCTAGTGGTATGGATTGTTTGAACAAAATGTTTGTGAGATGGATTGATAAGTTGTGGATAAATTTGAAATATAAGTTAGCATGTGGTCACGAATTTATTATCTTAATTATTTTGATAATATTTCTAGTGAAATTACTCTCCAACGCCACAATAATAGTTTAAAATTTACTCCCTTGCCGGAAATATGATAGAAATAGAACACTTTCATTGCATGTAAACTTGCAATGGTAGTATGACCGTACCATACAATTTTATGTACTCCTGGGTCTTTCTAAAGCCGTTTGTATTAGTCAGGGTGACGAGAAGAGCTTTCAAGATGTAGACATGGTGAAACGTTGTCACTAATCTGGTCATCTAAGCTATTCATTATGATAATTAGTCAATACCAAAATCAAAAGTTTGATGGATTTGCATGGATCACTGGTGGTATGCTGACATTCCAGTAATCCTGAACTCTAATCAACATCATCTAATGGATGTGGACCGATGGTGAGTCCAAGAGTAGGGCGAAACACTTGTTTGACAGATGTTGGCTTTTAAAGACGCCCACTATTATCATTATCATTCCCTTAGATTCTGAGTGGAACAAAGAGCTTCAGTAAGACATTTTCATCTCATGCTGTTCGCTGGAGTTGTTTTTGGCTGGCTGCACATTTTCCCTAGCTAACTTGATTTCATAAAGAATTCCCTATCGAACGGAAATTTTTTCACAGTTCCAACATTACTGAAGTGGTGAGCATGAGACACCTTAGTATAGCCTTGAGATACTTTAAGCTGGTAGTATTATTAATAGCAATAATAGTAATATAGTGTGTGTGAATAGTAGAAATCTAAGCCACTTATCAAGACACTACATATTTCAACATCGATTATGAAATTTTAAGTTAAGTAGGTCAAGCAATGTTTCTGATGAAAACTGGAGTATATATATATATTTATGCATAGTGTTAATAACATAATACGTCAAATTTATACCAGTGACACGGTGGTGTGTTTGTCAATGGAAAATATGAAGGAGGAAAATAATTATGGTCATGAATATCGGTTAATTTGCAAATCGGCAATAGGTTATCACCTAATTGATAATTTGTAGGTTAACGATAATTAAGATAAAGTGAGCAATCGAATTTGTTAACAATTACGCAAGAAAATCAGCATAACTATACGTAAGTTGAACTAACTGAATCAGTAACAATAATACCAATGTCAGATGTTGGTTACAAAGACAGGGGAAAAGCCAATTCGTAAAACTCTACGTATTATATGGATAGCCACAGTTGGAAAAAAATATTAAATTTGTGTAAATGTTATGTACTCGTCGCTAAATTATTGTTATGGACTGGTCGAGAAATTAATAGTCCTGACGCGAGAAGGCGGAAATCAGAAGATCACTAGGTTTGCGATGATACTTCTATTGTCCAAACACAAGGAGACGAAAATAAATGGTCTCACACCAGTGGTAAGTAAGTAAAGTAGTTCACACAAATTGTGTGAACGAAATATATATATAGCAAAACATATAGCAGACATGTCAACAACAACCATATATGGATATATGTCACTAAGCTACGGACTGTCAACAAACACTCATATTATATATAATATAAATGGAATATACATTGTTAAAGGAGACAGGTTCATACAAGTGAAATGGTCACAGACTAAGCGAGCAAACAGAAAGAGAGACCAACATATATATATATATATATATATATATATATGGATACATATCAGTAAATCTCATTGAAACTGGAACTTATTAACATAAATGTCTACTTTTGACTGGGCGCCCAATTATACTGGAAATATCCCGTCAGATCTTGATCAGAGATCATGGAAACTAATACTAGTATAGTTTAGATTTCATTTAGCCAGTCAAAAAAAAAATTTAGTTGTATAATTGTTAAATCAACGCCATGTTTAAATCTCAATTTGAATATCATCAAAATGTCATCACGGCTATAATTCATGACGAATAACAGATCACCACAAGCTGGAAATGACAAACTGTTAGATTACAACTTAGTTGTTAGACAAAACGATATGAAGAGGTAATTTGTCTTATTTCTTTGTCTAAATTCACAAAAGGAACTAATTGTTTTAAACTAAGTGGTTGTTTTATTATCTGGTGATCTCGGGCGTTATCCTTCACCGTATAATCAGAGGGTGCTGTTCGGAGAAACTCAAACACAAATTGTTATATATTATTATTATATCCTTTAATTCCTAGAGGAACATAGGGCTTCAACTGCGCGTCTCCATTGCCTTCGGTTTTCTGCCTACTTTCTCAATCCGCTGTAAGTCTGCCCACATGCTTTCCTCTCCTCTTCACGTGACCTCCTCCAAGCCACCCTCGCACTGACGACCAACTCGCCGCTTGCCTTTCGGGTTCCCCTCGAGCTATGGCTTGTCTAGTGATGTCACTCACTAGATGGTTTCCTCAGCGTATGGCCAATCCATCTCCATTTCTTCCTACCTATTTGTTTCACAATCGGTTCCTGGTTGGTTCGCTCCCAGAGATCCCTGTTGCTGATCTTTTCTGGCCGGCCATCTGATCTTGAGTATTGAGTGAAGACAACTGTTAATTAAGGTCTGGAGTTTGTATGATATGCTCTTTATGACGCGCCAAGTCTCTGATCTGTATAGTAGCACTGACTTCACATTAAAGTTGAAAATCCGGATCTTATTTTTGATGGTGAGTGCTGTTGACCTCCACACAGACTTAAGAGTAATGAAAGCTTGTCTTGCTTTTCCGATTCTGGCTTTAATATCCTCGTCTGTTCCGCCTGTAGTTGAAACGATGCTTCCCAGGTAGGTAAAAGAGGTTGTTTCTTTCATGTTCCTCCGCACTATGTACGAGATTGGCAAAGCTGCCCAGATCGCAAACGAAATGAAGCGATACAAAATTCAAGTACTGGGGATATGTGAAAGCAGATGGAACGGGAATGGACTCACCAAAGTGTCAACGGATGAGTCAGGGACCTTTTCCGGTCACCGAGAAGATAACCACACGCACAACGAAGGCGTGGCTATCATGATGTCACCAACAGCAACAAAGGCCATGATGCAATAGGAGGCGATCTTGCTCAGGACAATGACCGCCAGATTCAACTCCAAAGGAAGGAAAGTGTCAATTATACAATGCTATGCACCCACAAACAACGCAGACCTCAAACACAAATAACATCTTCTTATTGCTTTAAAACAATTAGTCCCTTTTATAAATTTTGATAGCGTTATTAGAAGACGGAGACTGTCTGAAAAATGTGATGTATTAGCGCTATACATTTCGAACAATCTGATCACACATTTACTTGTCAAGTCAATGTATATAGAAAGGTTAAATTACACAAAGTGAGAGAAAACGGAATTAAGAATAATTAACACAAACGTTTGGTAATCCAATCAAATAAGGATTACCAAGGTAGGTTAAGAGTAATGACAAACTGTTTTTGAATACACAAGGGGGGCTTAAGTCTATGAATAGCTATAGCCTCAGCGTATTTCAATAAACGCCCTTGACCGTTTTTATAGATGACCTTAAAGGCTGAGTTAACATCAATCTTATGGTTCATCTCGATTAGATGTTTAGCTATAGACGAATTTGGTAGTCTGCCACCTGCATCTATTAGCTTGTCACAATTCATCTGTTTTTCTAACCATTTTGGGATATGCTCTCCCACCCTCACGTGCAAAGCGCGATTACTCCTCCCTATGTATGTATGTCCACACACACACGAAAATTGGTAAATTGTATGGGATGTGATATAATTGCTTAGTCTAAATCTCAATTAGTATACTATATGAAGGTGACTTTCAAACTGGAACAACGTCGCTTGACGAAATAATGGAAACAAGTGGCTACTGGACAGCTGTTTCATCCTGGTATGGGATTCCTTAGCACGGACTATTTATCGAAAACAGAGCCCAGGATAGGTATAAGTTGACATCTAATCGCCAATGTATTGTAATCCGCTGACTGAATAGTAACGTGCTCCCATTGTAACTTGCAGGTCGTGGTTTCAATCCCCCTGTTGGGGATCATTGAGTTTACATATTCATTATTCATTCTATTTTATTTGTTATTTATTCATTTCATTTTTATTTATTTTAATGGATATCAATCAATATTTACACAGTTATTTATTTTTAATGACACTCACTATGTAACGATGTAACTAAGGTTTGTTGGTCTCGAAGAGACGTACTTTCTCCTTAGAATCTATGTTGCATCATGCATGTGGGCGAATCCGGATACAATCAGTGTGCTATTTAAATCTTGGTTGTTTTTTATAACACAGTTTTATATTCATAAAATTACTATCACTAAATGCTATTTTAGTTGTTATGCAGGCTCATTATTGATTCACAGTATTCTCTAATGCAATTACTCATTGAAATCTTTAAGACCAGATTCTATATAGTCGAAATGAGAAATAATACATTAATAAAAACGAAGAAGGAAAGTTACATGAGTGCTTTGATTTGTTTGTATATATATATATAGAAAGAGAGAGCGAGAGAGAGAGAGTAGGAGTAAACTATGGTGCATCACAATGTTCTTTTACTAAATTTAGTTTTTGCAAATTGAAGCTGGTCGATAAAAGTATAATCAATGTGTGTGTTATCTATCCATACTGACTATCATCTGGTAGGTATTACGAAGTATATTTTTTGAAATTGCTATCTTACATTGTCCATTGATTCGTTATATTGGGCCGAAATATGTTGGTCCCTGTTGACATGTCAGCGTAATATTACAGATATTTCGACAACAAGAAATCCAAAATACCTGCGACAAATAACAAATGATACCCTTCCCATAAGATGTGCTTCTCGTGGCCTAGTGGATAACGTTTCGGCAATTGAATCAATATTTGTGTTAGGTTTTAATTATCAGTGGGAACACAGTCACTCGCAGAGAATGTGCAGGTGCATTCAGCTGACGAGCCCCAAATGATATGAAACAAACTTTTCGAATTCCACTACTAACTACCACCGGTCAACATAATTGATAGTATGAGAAATAATAATAATGAATGATGTATAAAAAGGATAAGATATACATTAACATGACAAAGAATTGCCAGTTCAGGTTTAAAAATTCTCATGACAAAAGAAACTCACAAAAAGTAAACTTGTCCATCTGTAAATCATTTCTCAGAATAAAATTAAACTATCACTGTTCAGTATTTGCATAATCGACCGACAGTATACACATATACAAGTATCTATTTATGTGTATTGGGTCTCTCCAACATAATCATTAGTTAGCCTGTAATCCAATTGGCTACCATCATTATGAAATAGTTATACTATCAGTCAATAGAAATGTTACGTTCTCACTCTCTGCATATATATATATATATATATATATATATATATATACTTATATATATTTACTTATATTTATATTTATTTATATCTATATTTATCTATATGCATAAGCTACTCATATTTCACAGTCACTGAAATAGATATTTTGTGGCTCATTTATTGTATATCACTGCCTTAACCTTGACCGTGTTGTCATCTAAACAGATCTAAATTTCTGTTTTTGTTTATTACTTTTTGTTTTGTTGTAAAGCCAGTTATCTACACTCACCTGTTATTACATTATTTTAGTTGTCTATGTATCAGATGACACCTTGGCAGTATGTTTGTTTTCTTGCATACTGTATTTGTGTTGATTTAGCATGATATGTGAGTGTCATCATATGAATCTGTATTACAGCATCATTGCACGATGAAATAAGGCTAAGAGACTACTTACAAAGTAAAGAAAGTCTCACTACAGCCTCTTTATGAATGAATAAGTTAGGTATTAATCGTTTGATAGAGGTGGCCTCCATCAACTTCAGGAAACTTATGCTTGCTTTTTCGTTTATTATTCTGGAGGAATTTAATATGTTCACCTAATGTTCAATATATATCAGATGTCTCATGATTGCATTGCTCAAATAATAATAAAATAAACAAGAAGCCTCTTTATGTACGACTGCAATTCAAGGGCGATATACCAGGTGAAATAATTACGAAGAAATTAAGAAAATTAGTTCAAAGGACTTTTAATGCTAGCGAACCACACGTCTTATTCTCTACACGATCGATGGTGATTCCTCGACTGAAAGATGAAGTACCTAGACTAGCCACTTGAAATTGTATCTGTCAATTCAACTGCGCTTGTGGAGCGAGTTATATCTGCCGTTGCTCTAGGAACCGGAATTTTCGTGCTCGAGAACATCTCCCAGTATGACTCAGTAAAGGTGTAGTGAAAACCATCAACAGTTCGATATTAGACCATCTGGTCCCAACCGGCCAAAAAGCCAGCGTTGAAGAATCCTTCTCTATCATCTACCCTATGCGAAATAAATTGCCAAAAACATTGAGGTACTGCATGGTCTAAACAGCAGAGGCTATCACAATTCACTTGAAACAACCGGTGCCTTGTGTGCAAAAGAAGCAAGTCCAGCCACTACTACTGTCCTGGCCTACATTAGAGACTACAAATTCATGAATTTGTAATATTATCTTTCCTAATTTTTCTGACATTCAGTTTATTGTTATGTTGATGCTATTGAACTGTAATCTTTTGAAATTATTGATTCGATGTTATTTAAACATTAATGTTGTTCATAACACTAATTCATTCACTATAATATATATATAACAGTGGAGGCTGATGATGAAGTTATCGAAAAGAGTATTCTTTGTTCAGTGTCTATTCTTCTGAAAATTTTAATGCGCATTTTTAATCAGTTAAAATACTGTATTTTAGTTGATTTAGCATGATATTTGGGTGTGTCATCATATGAATGTCTATTACAGCATTATCAAAGAATGTACAAGTTACATTGCCATGCATCACAGAATACTCTTGTTTCCATTTTCACTTGAGTTTCATTCTTACTGACACTCATCAAGTGGGCATATTTACCATCTCAGTGGAAACAGTGTCTCATATGACTATGGAATTTCATTCAATCAAAGACTTTACCAATGGACGATCTAATTTACCACTTGTTCTCCGTTGTAAATAAGTTGATCACTGAAGGAATAGTTATCTTACGGAGAGACAAACTTTGCCGTCTAGTTTTTCATGCCTTATACAAAGATTAGTGAATTACGAAGTAGGAATTTGTGAAACGAAGTTTTAACGAAGAAATAATAGTAATATATAGAGCATAATTAATGGGATCCATTTTATTTCATCAGTGCATCTCTTGTCAAATGATTAGGACCTAAATAATAAACGTTGACAGTCTTATTACAATCTTAACATGCTTTAGACCATTGAAAATACAATACAGAGACAGTAAACCATGATTAAGTGTGATTATGATACATGAACAGAAATGTTATGTTAGTAAAATATATTCAAATACTACTGTATTCATATGTGCAATGCTATCAAGTTTTCTCGAATAAAAGCAAAAGTGGAAGGAAGGGTGGCAACAAGAAGTTGAGGTACATAAATTGTAAGATTAAGTGGGACAGTGAGAATTGTTAGTAAACAAATGAAATGTGAAAATTATGTTATGAGTTCAGCTTACATAGGTAGAAATCAGATATTTGAAGCATGACTTTTAATAAATTACGGTGTAATTAAGGGTGAAAGGAAATCATCATTCATACCTAATGAAAGATTACATGATGAATTAAGGCTAAGAGACTACTTACAAAGTAAAGAAAGTCTCCCTACAGCCTCTTTATGAATGAATAAGTTAGGTATTAATCGTTTGATAGAGGTGGCCTCCATCAACTTCAGGAAACTTATGCTTGCTTTTTCGTTTATTATTCTGGAGGAATTTAATATGTTCACCTGATTTTCAATATATACATCAGATGTTTCATCATTGCATGACCAACAGCCATTCGGTTTTACAAAAGTGTATGATCGGGTTTGTATCGTAAAGTTTGCAATTTTCAGTTAACGTCATCATGCAATCAGCGTTACTATCATTATTTAATTTTATTAGTCTATAACCCTCTTCCTGTTCAACATCGCTGACTCAAAATATCACAGCTTCCTACTATGATTTCTACATGATGTTTCTTGTAGCTTTTCTTTAGCCAATTCTGGGTTAGTAATGTAATTTGGTGGTTCATGTGGAGTTATTTAACTGGAAAACAATTTTTATCACTGACTAACTTGGTGTACGCTCAGCAAAAGTTGTCAAACGCATGTTCTTCTTAAGAATCTTCATTGCAGAGTAGGCCTGTACCAAACAGTGCTCCAAGGCACCAGGTTGCACAGCGCATCTGTGACCAAGGTCAGTCAGCCACAAGACGATCTGGAAGCCAAATAATTTCTCACAAACCACTTGAATTAATAGCGAAAAAGCATTTATTCATAACAGCACATATTACTGACTGAGTGAAATGAGTAGTTGGACATCTGTGGTGATTGACAATTTCTATCTCTGTATTGTTTAAATACTTACTGTTGACTGTTAATATGTTTCATATATGAATGGCATAATAATTCCGCTAAATACAAATTCCTGAATTCCGCCCTCTCTGTGTTTTGTTTGGATTCTTGTAATTCGGTCATCTCGAAATACTAATACTACGATTACAATAAATTACTACAAATTGGCGTCGCGATGGAACTAAATAACCTGGGAAAATTTCCTATTAATGGGTCTCCGCGGGAAATTGCTGATTATTTGGAATGCTTCGATGCGTGGTGCATTTCAAAGAATGTTCGGGATGACAAAATACCAGCACATTTCATCACTGCTATTGGGCTAGATGCGTATAGCCTAGTAAAGACTCTGTCATTTCCAGATAAACCTATTTCTCTGTCATATGTCAAGATTCGTGAACTTCTGATAAATCACTTTCATGTAACTACATTTGAGATCAGAGAGAGGGCTCAATTCCATAAACTGGTTCGTGCTCCCAATCAGAGGATTAGAGACTTTATACTACAACTCCAAATACAAGCTTCAAAGTGTAATTTTGGAGATCAGCTGACTACTCAACTACGTGATCGTCTAATTGCTGGAATCAATATTCCTAAGTTAGAGAAAGAGTTAATTCAGATTCCTTCTTGTACCTTTCAAACTGCTAAAGATTTATGTATTACATATGAAGATGTCAATAATGACTACTCTGCTCCCACTACGTCAGTATCTGATGTTTTGCTTTCTAAAGTCGAAAGTACAAGTGGTCATGGAAAGCAATCCAAATTGTCGTCCCCAGGTAATAGAATGCAGGGAGAGATCAAAAACATTAAACCGTGTTTATCCTGTGGAAAGTTACATCTAGGAAGCACTTGCCGTTTTCGGAGTGCTAAGAGCCATAAATGTGGTAAAGTTGGACACATCAAGACTGTTTGCAGAAGTTCGAATACTTATGTTGCTCAACATTCTTGTAATTCTCCCAATCTGTCTAGTAAAATGGTGTCAATGTGTCTTTCAACCTTTCAAAATACTCAAGCTAATCCAATGAAAACCTCCACTACAAGTTCGGCAACTCAAGTGTCAACTGTTTTCAAAAATGTGGCAGCCGAGTTACAATGTGAACTGTCGAAAACACGAAAAAACCTGAATGAGATGAGAGAGCAACTGATTAAAATGGAGGAATTGTTGCATATGCATAGACTGCGTCTGTTGAATGCAGAGCATACAAGTACCCGTGAAAGTCCTGCAAAACTTTTCAAATCTCGAATTCTCAAAAAGCATCTGATGTCCACGACTTCTAGTGTACATTATTACAAAGGGAAAGACTATAGACCTTCTGTTGGAATTATACTACAAAAAATGGGAAATCGAGTGGTGAAGATATTAGACATCAAATATCACTCAGTTCATAACAGACACCTGAACAAAGTGACAATAAATGAAGTAGGTCGTTCAAATTATTATTTTAATGATTCCGCTAATAATCCTGATTTTGTAGATAATTCAGAAATAGGTGCAGATAATACTGATGAAAATAATATCACAGAATCAGTTAGGTCGAAGCTACTTGCAAGCAAACCGAGACATCGTTATAAATACGCAAGGAGATATTCGAGGTGTGGCGGATGTGGTGATTGACAATTTCTATCTCTGTATTGTTTAAATACTTACTGTTGACTGTTAATATGTTTCATATATGAATGGCATAATAATTCCGCTAAATACAAATTCCTGAATTCCGCCCTCTCTGTGTTTTGTTTGGATTCTTGTAATTCGGTCATCTCGAAATACTAATACTACGATTACAATAAATTACTACAACATCACTTACATCCCCCAGTAGTCCTTGCTAACCAGATTGAAGTAATGGAAACATGAGACAACCATTTAGGTCATTAGGGTGCCGAGCTTGTTTGCTGTGTGCCTAGTGTGACTCAGTCCCAGGTGAGCTAAATGGCTGTAGCGGACTTATACTAGAGTTCACTAACATTACAAATATAAGAATAATAATCCAAGTCAATAGAGTGTTAAATAACAATATATTACCAAAAATGCATTGACGAGTTATATCAACAAAAAGGATTACTTGGGTATAAAGTCTAAGTCCTTTGCTACAAATTATTTATATAATCCACGGGTACGTTAATTGTTTGGGTTGCGTCTGCTGTCTTCCGGTTGTAGAAATGTCTTCGGTTGAGAGTAGTAGACTCCTACAATAAACCCGAAGTATACAACACGGTGTGAGTTGAGCAAGTAGGCAGAAATAACCCGGGAGAAGACGAAGTCTCCAACAGCAGAGTGTATTTTTCAATTGTACACGGAAGTTATGTATATTTCAACAAGAAGCGATTTAAACAAAAATTATGTACAATATCTCTCATTTCTACAGATAACCAAAATGTGAACAATCACATTGTTACGTACTCCACATGGCCATCAAGTGTCTACACCACTTCGGTCCGGCTTTAAAAGATTGCTCATCGATGTTAGTAGTGTTCAACTACTCAAATTATTCGATAAATAGTATGCATGCATGGTTATCCGCGTTACGTAACTTTATCCAAATATTTTCATACATATTATAAGATTCTGTCAAACTTCTAATGGAAGTTATTTCATTTATTATTAATAAATATTGACTAAAAACTCTAACTGGATTCTTTTCAACTTTTTGATTTAATCTCTCTTGGGATTTGATATTTTTTGACGAAATGGGTGGCGACTCCCAGTGAATTTAGTTTTGTCAGAAAGAACACAGTGGAATGAAGTCAGGTTGATAACTATTTACAAATCCATGCCTAAATCAGGAATTAAGGGCAGTGCGAATAGTTGAGCACAAATGTTTACAAAAGTGGTGAGCTAATTATGTACCATCACAAAGAGGTAAGCTACCAAGCACTGACTGAGGACTGAAATTATCCAGCATGCTCAAGGTCAATGACGGAGTGAGACGCTCAAAGGTCATTTTCGTCCATATTAGTCGGCTATGTTGGATTGCATTTCCGTAGCCGTTCGTTTACACATCGGTTTTCCCGTTTATCCTGCATTTATTCACAACTTATCTTGATGCGCATTGTTCACAAATGTTGTGTTTCACCTCATTTTTGCTACCGTTGCTGTTAAAATTACTAATTTCGTATGTTTAGGAAGTTTTTACCACCAGGGCAGTGCATTCATTCCATTACAATTGTTTCACACATTTTTTTCATGCCTAGTTGGAATGTTTTAGTCATTTTTCAGCTACTAATGAAGTAATTCTGCGTGGAAGTTTAGGAAAATATGCACGTGAACGTGTTAAGCTGACAAAAGCCGATGTTTTTAGTCCATTTGCTGGTTGCCGTTATTGTTTCTTGCTCAACTGATTAATTGGTATGTAGAAATCTGGAAAAAGCAATGTCTTTCACATGCATGTTTACAGCTTGCAGCAATCTGCGAGTCAATCTGGTGAGGAGAATACGATCAGGTTTGATATTGGCAAGGTTTATGAAGAGCATACTAAACCTGGAGATTCCAGAACGCGGTTTGAAGTTGAGAAAGCTTTGAAGCTCTTCGAGAAGCTGAGTATACCATCAGTGTATATTATCAGTTAAAGAATCAGATATATTGTCAGAGAATCTATATCAAACAAGGTTGAGTCACATGAGAAGTATGAATGTGTTGTGCCTGTATGTAGTTTTGGAACTGAAGGAAACTTGAAAGCAATGAGAAACCCCTGAATGGTAAGTGTTACCTATCCTTATTAATGCCAAATGTACTAGATCCAAATACATGAACTAAGACCGCCTGTAGCAAAGCCATTGTTAACGGCCATTCAATGTGTTGCAAAACCACTTCAAAAGCGGATAACATGATGATCTGTTGAGTGTACGAACTATCCCAGTTAAAGGTAAGACTTTAATTAGCGAGAATAACATTCGGGTTGTGATCTACAAAAAGCTGAGGAGCTGATTATTATTCGGGGTGAAAATATTGGCTGAATACAGATTGCTTGTTTCATTTCAAATAATGAAATTCCCATTTTGTGGGTGTTTGTGATTTCTCCGTGGCTATAAATACGGATGCCCATGGTCTTTAAGAAAACTAAATAAATTTTCATGAAACCACTGGCTTTCTTTTTCTTGGTGAAACATCTGTTAATACTATTAGAAGATTAGGTATCAAAGTAGGATTTTCTGTGATTAATAATCGTAGTCGTCGTGTTACGGATTAATATCGCGCTTGTAACTGTTATAACCCTATGGATATAGGTTTTCCCTCATGGTACATTATGATATCTAGAAGTCATAAGCATACCCTCTCCGGTAAATTTATTCTTACTTTTTAAGTGACTGCAAATAGTGAGTCATTTGAGGTGATGGGATGAATACCTCTAAACGCTTTCGTGAAGATTAGGATATATTCATTTTTTCGACTAGGAAACGATTTTCTTACCAAGAAGGTCCCCAGGATGTCCGCTTTTACTTTGAAATTCAAAGATAACGTTAAGTTGCTCGGTAAGGTAGTAGCTAAGGGTGATTACCTTCAGCGGAAACCACTTTAAGGTAACTACGTAGCTTTAGGTAATGCGTCATAGAAGTAAGTAGCGTAGGTTAATTGTGTCCAAATATATTAAACGTTGTATAACTGGTCAAATCGTAGCTCTTACATACTAGTTAGTCTTATAAATAATGAATGCACCGTACAAACGTTTACTTTGATTTGCATACCTAGCTCATAAGCATTATACCTGCATGTGGTATACATTTAAGGCTGATACGCTGTGTGATGAGTTCTGCGAAACACGGTTGTATCATGATTAAAGCAAGAAAAACAGGTCAAGTATAGGTAAGATGCACGGACGGACAAACTGTAAGAGGAGGGGATGAGTTATGCTTGAGTGTCCTAACTTCTTAATGTGAACAGTCAGACGAAATATTACTTTAGAAATCGCTTAGACATGGGAAGACCAGGATTGGCCAGAAGAAAGAATTAATCCAAGATACTTAACGTCGGACTTGATTTCTATATCACTCGTAAATTATACAACGGTAATGGGAATTAATAACTCCATTTAAGTTTCTTTTACATCTAAAACTGAAATTAACTGCCTGACATTTGGAAGGATTTAGTTTAAGGCCGTTAGACGAAGACCATTTGCTAATTCCTGATAGAAAGCTGTTCATTTTAGTACTGTTTAGCTGGGAGTTGACAGACACTGAAATAGTTAGATCATCAGCGTACTTAACAAAGTAGATATTCAAACACTGCAGTTGTTGATCATAGAAATGATGGATATTAGATAACATCACATGATTTAACAGCATATCAGAAATAAATAAAAATTGTTTCTTAGCTCGTCGCCAAGTAGACAGTCTATTTGAGGATGCCACTGCATATTAACTGATTAATGAAGTAGATATCAACCCTAATTTCCTACATTTACTTGTGCTACATACTTGGCGTTTAGCAGTATACAGACTTGCAATTGGCTAAATAAGGCGACTTTAGCGTAACGAACATTACGGAATTATTATTCAACTTGCTAAATACTACTTAGTTTTTACAATGTGCTATTGTATAGAAACAGAAACGAAATCCTATGAATGATTAAAGTAAGTCTCATACTACAGTGAATCTCCATTTGACTAACTAGGCTTAGCATGCATTAAACCGAATTCACGTATTACAAAAGCTCATAGTATAGCAACGCGCTGAAGAAGTTCAAAAGAAGTAGAAATGATGAGTATATTAAACATTTTCTTAATTTACAGAAGAAAATTTTGATGAAGGGTATTAGCGTTAGTTTGACAGATTGACATTTTCACTGATTTCACATTCCACAACCTCCATATACCTAAAATATGAAGCAAAACACGAATTTATGAAAGATAATTTTATTATTATACACCGATTATATTAATGCTAAGTCAAGTTCTCATACAATTAAAAGTATTTGTAGTCCACAGCTGGTCTTTATATTGACGCCGTATGCATAAATAGACCTCATAAGTTGTCCAGCATCAGAGGATTACACGCAAATTTCAAGATAAAATCTGAAACACCCATACTGTTGAGACGTCATTCTCTCATCAATTTCATATTGAATACGTCTACGTTAAATGAGGTATTGCAAATGTGTAGCTTTGAAATTGATCCACAATCTCAGTAATGTCTAGTAAGCATAGTTTTCTGAGTCCTACAGAAATTACATTCTCATATTTAAGAATCTGTATTCATCAAATATAAGCTGAACATGCCTCAACTCTAAGCAACTATGCACAGTGCTAACAACATAGAGAAACACTTAAAATATTGTAAGATACGCAGACCTGTTGTGTTGATGTGGATAACAGTGAAATATAATGTAACCTAGACATTCAATCGTGATACAGCATCTGTACTGTTTCAGGTAAATGGAAATTTCAGAAGAAATCCATCTCCACTATTGGTGATCAAAAACACTGCAGTATTAAGTTTACAGTGTCAGACGGTACACCGTCTATAGATTAATAATAATAATAATAGAGCTAACTAGATTTAATTCTCGTATTCAAGACAAAGCATGTATATATTATTACTATACACTGAATAATTGCACTAAGTGAAACAGTGAGGAGAATTAAACGAGTTATTGCCTTCTCAAATGCACTGCACTTGCAACAATCACGAGATCCACCTACATTTGTTAGCCTAGCAGCAGCTAAGCACACAATGGCACAATATTAATAAAGGTATCTTTTATACATTGAAATCACGTAGTCCATATTATACTGCGCCAATCAGTGTAAATATATATTAAATCCACTTAGAGGTAACCTTTCAACTTACCATTATTCCTGTCCAAACACACGGTGAAAGACACATCTACGTAGATGTGTCTTTCACCGTGTGTTTGGAAGTTATGATGTACATCATAACTTCTGTTTCCACAGGGAGTTTTGTTGGTATTTGTAGGTGATTCCCATGTATTGATAGCATTCTTTTGCCAAATAATACTGTTTTTCACACGAAAATAGCCATATTTAGCCGTGGTCTTCATTGAATGATATTATGTCGAAAGCTGCCCCAGTAGGTTACTTTTTTTGTGGACCTGGGATATGTGGGTAAAAACGTGGGTAGTTTTCCGTTTAAATGTGGGCAAAGTGGGATAAGGTGGGCTGTTTTCGTTTGTAACATGGGCAAAGTGGGAATAAGTGGGCTGTTTTCTAAAATGACATGGGCAAACGGGGAAAAAGTGGGTATATTTTGAATTCCTGCACATGGGATAAATGGGTGAAAACGTGGGAAAACTGGGAAAAGGTGGGACAAACAAATTTTATCTGGACATGGGAAAACGGGGAAAAAGTGGGAAATGTGGCCAAAATGGGTAAAATCGGTTGCATTTACACCATCTTTTGCCTACGTGTTTGCCGATCAAAATTACTTTTTTATCCCACGTTTGCCCATGTGCATTAACCGACTGGGTGCAGCTTCTACAAGGAGTAAACTATTTGTATAGACGACATTACTCCCCAACTACCCCATCTTTTTCATTATACCGATGTTTTAACTCATTCAGCATGTAAAACTAATCGTTACAACCCATACGCTAAGAGTGCACTCTAAGCGTATGGGTTAATGCACATGGGCAAACGTGGGATAAAAAAGTAATTTTGATCGGCAAACACGTGGGCAAAAGATGGTGTAAATGCAACCGATTTCACCCACTTTGGCCACATTTCCCACTTTTTCCCCGTTTTCCCATGTCCAGATAAAATTTGTTTGTCCCACCTTTTCCCAGTTTTCCCACGTTTTCACCCATTTATCCCATGTGCAGGAATTCAAAATATACCCACTTTTTCCCCGTTTGCCCATGTCATTTTAGAAAACAGCCCACTTATTCCCACTTTGCCCATGTTACAAACGAAAACAGCCCACCTTATCCCACTTTGCCCACATTTAAACGGAAAACTACCCACGTTTTTACCCACATATCCCAGGTCCACAAAAAAAGTAACCGACTGGGCAGTCGATGCATGCATCGCAGTTAGATTACATGACGCGGACGCCAACATAACTAGCCGGTAAAAGAGAATTCCTATCGATTCAGAATACATATACAAAAATTTTATAGAAATTTATTGACCAAAATATTTACCGAGCAAAATTTAAACAACATGCCGGATAAGTCCAGACAGCCTGTCGGCAGCCTGTAGACGACCGTAATTTTGAGTGCCCGCGAGTGAGATAAACAAGCAATTTACTAGCTTGTGATTTTTTTTTGATTTACAGCTTGATTCCACACTGTATTTTTGGTACAAGTATGGAATTTTCAGCATGGATATCCGTAGCTCAAATTTTGCAGGCCGACCACTCCTAAATGGAGTGTTGCCATGTGATTGGAAAGACGCCATAGTAACCCCCATACACAAAGGAGGATCAAGACAAAGCCCTTCAAATTACAGGCCTATCAGTCTCACCAGCACTTTAACCAAGACACTGGAAAGAATTGTCAAGAAAAGCATCATGGCTTATCTGGAAAATAGCAGCTTGTTATCAGGAGCACAGCATGGCTTCCGGAGGAACCTCTCATGCCTGTCAAATCTCCTCACTGCAAGAGAAAGCTGGGTCAAATCAAAGGACAACAGAAGACCCGTTGACGCCATCTTCATAGACTTCAGTAAAGCCTTTGATAAAATACCTCACAAAAGACTACTCATGAAATTGGAAAGTCTTGGTATCAAAGGCAGACTACTAGACTGGCTCAGGGAATTCCTCATAGATAGGAGGCAGAGGGTTAGGATCAACTCAAAACTCTCCTCCTGGACAGCAGTAAGTAGCGGAGTACCACAAGGCACGGTTCTCGGTCTTCTCCTTTTTATTCTGTATATCAATGAGTTACCTCTGCTCACCGACTCCCCTATGGTCCTATACGCAGATGACTTAAAAATTTGGAGAGAGCTGAAGAGCAACAGTGATACGCTCACGTTGCAAGAGGACCTCAACAAATTGTCGGAGTGGTCTGTTGAATGGATGCTCCCGATCAATGTGGCAAAATGTGCAACCATGCGCATTGGACAAGCAAGCACGAGCTCCTACGAACTAGAGGGAATAACACCTCCATCAGTTCAGCCTCACTTGGACTTAGGTGTCATAGTTAGCCACGACTTAAAAACTACAGCACACTGTCGCGCGGTGGCTGCACGTAGTTTCAGGTCCTTATGGGCGATTCGCAGAGCCTTTACAAGAATCACCAGAGATATGTTCACCTCCTTATACACATCTTTGGTTAGGTCAAGACTGAAAAACTGCATCCAGGCCGCCAGTCCGTGTCTAAAAGGGGATTCACACATTCTAGAAAGTGTTCAAAGGAAGGCAACACGTATGGTTCACGGCATAGCTAACTTATCATACGAGGAAAGACTAGATAGTTTAAATCTCTTCTCACTGTCATACCGTAGGCAGAGAGGAGATTTAATCACAATGTTTAAAATTTTAAATAATGACTACGGACCTGACCTATTCTCTCTTTTCCTTCCCACCAGGTCGGAACACCTTAGAGGACATAGCAGGAAAGTTCAAAAGCCAAGGAGAAATCATATTGTTGTTGAGTACTGGTTCTCACATCGAGTCATAAACTATTGGAACCGACTCCCAGAAGAAGTGGTGTCTGCAACCTCAACTGATTCGTTCAAGAAGGGTTTGGACAACCACAGAAATCTACTAGAAAAGGATTAACATAGGCTGCAAGCCTTCTATCCTCAACCAATAAATCTTAAATCTGAATCTGACCATAGATATCAGGTGTGCGTCGGCGTGGGCTCGAACCCCGGACCATGTGCGTGGTTGCCACCGACGCACTGTTTGATATCACCTAGAAGACTTAGTAGCGGTTTTTGCAAATATTATTGGCTGTTTTGTTTGGTTTCTACTTTTTAAGGTGATTTCAATTGTTCTTTAGAATAACTGGTAATGCATATAGTCATGGTAGAGGGAATTAATGAAATATCAGTTGATTTAGCCACTGAATTCAATGAATTAGTTCGCTTCCAAACTCTAAGGACTTGGAAGGAATGTGAAGAATGTATACGTTGTTTTCAAGAGGTGATAGGTTTATGTAAGTTGTAGTAATGGCCTGTCATTAATAATTGTAGCGAACTGGCAGCTTGTATAAAATACGTGACTCTCGGGTTCGTTGTGATGAAAATAATGAGGTTGATCCAGATTACAAGTACTTGTATGTTTCACTTATATGTCATATTGGTCGTCGTCGACCATCAGAAGGCAAGCACCTGAGAATATCACACTGAGTACTATGAGTTACCTAAGGTTTATATTTAAGATCTAAGTGCATAGGATGTCCATCAAGTTTCAGATTTGAGCTGGAATTTGGACTATATAAAGTGGTCGAACCTGTCAATATTCGACACAACCATGCATTGACAAGAAAACTCCTATTGTCTGTTGAGCCGACAGTTCGGAGACTTAATTCAGAAGAAAAAAGGAAAATATCACCTCTTGTCGAAAGAAACGCCCCCCCTGCTCAAGTAATGAATATGGTTGATGTTGAGTTTGGCAAGCTGATGACTTACGATGATTATCGGAATTTCCGGAACTAGTGTACCCTAGTACGTTATCATATTGCGTTAACAGTATGCGTAGGAATGCGAATAACAGAGTTGAGTGCTGCCATAAGCACATGAAGACACATCTGAGCAAGTGCCTCCCCTTAGAATTGAGCATTCGTGAGATATGGAAGTGTTCCATAGAGTCATCGAGAAGAAAGGCTATAGAAGGAAATCGCAACCTCCATTACTACATTCATTTTAACGTAAGTGCAATAGTTGTAACTTGAAATTTTTTAGGTGGACGAAGGCCTTTCCAGCATTTTGAGGCAGCTTACAAGCTATGCCGCCTACTCACTTTACAAAAGCATCAGGAGGCATCTAGAAATGGTCACCGATTAAACAGAAGCATACGTAGTATTCGAAGAAAGTGAAAGGTACCTCGTTGTGGACAAACATGACTGCAGCTGCACATGTTTTCAAAACAAAAATATGCTTTTGCCATGCCGTCATCTTGTTCATACAAAATCTCATTTATATACACGTCTGGGTAAGTTTAAATAGGCCTAGAGTTATCTTGTAAAAGATGTATCTAGACATAGTACTAGGTGGTTACGATATTACAACCACACTATCATTCAATCGCAATCGACAGCAGCGGTGGACTTGGACATGGAGATGCTAATACAAGGAATAACATATCAAATCAGAAACCTCCAGCAGACGCATCCTAGGATATGTAGAAGTGCGTTTCTTTACGTATGCAATTATCTGCTTGAATCTGGTGGACAGGCGGATTATCAGGCATCTACATCGTCAGACTCGGACTGATCTATGCACATATTTTTAAAGAGAATTGTAAATAAATTTTTCTATAAAAAACTCTTGTTCACTCTAAATTACGGAAATTGTCGTTGAAACGTTTAAACGTTAGATTTTAACGTACTAGCCTTGTGTGACTACGAATCCCAAGTCCGTTAATAGGTTCCTACTAAGACGAAACATAACTCTAAGCGCTTATAATCTCAATGTCTTCTTTTAACTGTGGACGTAGTAAATTCATTACGTTGCGACATAATCGTTTTATCAATAAGCCCCTACGAATATCTAGTCTTACTTGACATTTCTAAGATAACGTCATATACTACGTACCTCACGATTTACGCAAAGGCTGGAAATCAGTATTATCAAGTTGAATAAACAAACGAATAACAAGGAATACATTTATTAATGAATTAACATTGTAGTACAAAATTGACAACAGTGCAGGCATCTTAGCTGATCAGTAGATATGGTGGGGGTCACTAAGGTGAATCGCCCCATTCTGCAGGAACAGCAATATACAAATTAAAGGCTCGAGATATTTCTGATTTTTATGAGGGCTTAGATCTTTATCTTGAAAAAGATAATAATGAACGCCTTGACAGATAATGCTTCTACCTTTAAATATATACCATTCGCCCAGCCTATTGTTGAGATGCGACCATGTGGGATGTGCACAGTTTTATGGGGCATCTTATAAACTAACTTGCTGTCCATTGACTGATCTTTAAATACCACTTCACAATGTCTTATCTCATTCATTTTCCAATAACGTCTTTACTTGATCCTCATTATATCCCATTAAACCTAACATTTTACAGCTCTTTATGACTTATTATATTCCTACTCTCTGAAGGGTACGGTTGTACATTAAATGCACAAAAAGGTATAAAACAAAAACAACTGGCACAACTGAGGATAAATGTATTAAAACCAAAAGTGGACATCATGACAGTACGAGGTATAAGTGTAGCATTATACATTGCAAATGAACGTTGTCAGCCTAGGGAGTTTCCTTTATAAATGCATTTATTAACGATGCTTGCCCTTACCTATTTCATTACAGTTTAATGATTCACCTCAGCACTTTTACTTTTCTAAAATGGCTTTGAATCCCTTGTAAAAGTTGTACTTACCTCAATATTGGTTGGTTATCGTATGCCTACAACCACGGGATGAAAACGAAACGAAGTCGATTTTCCCGCTCAACCTGGAGGACAACTGTACAATTCAATAACTATACAGCCTAGTTCAGACAATGTGTATTTATATATATATATCGAATATTTAACTGTTGAAACATTATTAACTTGTAGACAATCTACGATTTGATATTATATCATACTTGATCGTGCCTATAAAAATGGCATGCATTTTCATGTAAATTTATATGTTTATATGAGAATATACATTATTATTATTATTATTATCACCCAAATCCATGAAATTCCCGAAGGTAGATATTATCTGAAAAACAACAAGAATTATACAGATGTAGCCATTGTTATCAGTGTAAACACAATAAGTAACCATTAAATCTGTTTAAAATCACAAAATAATTATTTGAACTGTATATAATTATGTTACTCAACATTTTTCAATAATACAAAATCGATATGGAATCTGCCTGCAAGCATCAAGTTTGTGCCATGAAATAAGGAAATACTATGCGTGTTTAAATTTTACGTATTTCTGCAGATTTTTCTTAAAGAAATACATGTGGAGGAGCCTTGTCAGCATTTAGGCGAAGTACACAAAAAAGTAAATGAAATAATTACCTAAACGAGCTATCCCATCTCATCATGTCCATGTGTAATCCATTAAACTGCGAAATAAATTCACAAAAAGTCGTTATAACATGTGTCAAGTCAGTAGACATTTTCTGAACGGAATAGTATGTATTTTCAACAAACTGTAAACTGCCTGTGACCTACGTCCGGATAAGGACACCACCATATACTCTTTCTGCTAAATAGGCCGCATTTCATCAACTTTTAGCGGGAATGTAGGTAAAAAAGTGTGAAAAACAACGAAAAATGACGTAACCTTGACATTTTTCCAATAAATAACGCCAATATCCATCAGCTGATCAAATGACCTACGTCCGTCTACAGGCTGTCCCTTATCAACGCCCCAAAATTACCCGTCGAAATTACGAATTATATTTCGGGACCAAATAAGAGTGCGAGATGATTGCTTAACTAGCTAGGGATCGTAAAGGAACAAACGAACGTAACACGAAGGCATGCCAAGTGGCGTGGATGCTTGACACGAAGCCTTCAGCTAAACAAGTTGACTTAAACAGTAAGGTTCAGTATCCAATGTTCAGCGATAAATGCTGTAGCCAATTATTCTGGGAAATTACCTACCGCTCCTTCAATACGACGTGCTTTTACTTCTCTAACCGGAAAATATCTATTTTGTGAATTATCCTCTTGGAAAAACTGATCTTCCTAGCTGGTAAATTAAATTGGACCATTACTTCCGTATGAAATCTCCGTGTGGTAAGTCAAGCTGTCTCGAACTACTGACAAAGCTTCAGGCGCCACTTCTGTAGCAGCATCTTCCTCACTCGTTCAGATAAACAAGACTTGTTGGTCTGCCAAGTGACTGCTGTGAAGCCGATCACCCAGAAAGTACTAGGTTAAGTCGAAAACCTTTTCTTCTCTTTATCTTGTAATTTACCAATCTCATTCTTGTTCTGTTGGGTAGATACTGTTGCTCTCTTATTCTTATATAGCGAAAGTTATAGTGGTTGTTAATGTGGCTGTTAAAAATGGCCTTAGAAAAAACATTAAAATACCATATTCTGTAGCCACAAGGGCTTCAACAAGAGGAGGCAATAACCCAGGAACATCAACCCTATCTTGCATACCGATTCTAAAGATCCATGTACATCTCGCCTGTTCTGGTACTATATCTACATTGCCACAGCCTAGAAATGAAACAGCCCAGGCAATGCCAGGTGCAGTTGATACCACACCTCTGTCCATTGGAAGCCAGTGCGTGACACATGGCGGAACAAAAAAGAAACACTCAAGACGTCGTAAAACCTCGAAAGCGTCATCTAGAAAAGGAGACGAATGTCAGGCCCGTAGTGTTATATGCCACAGTCTCACAGCATGGCTGTGGATAAGGGAAACAGTATGCCACTCTTTTGTTTCGACACAGTCTCATGCAGCTCTCTACCTGTTATAATAATAATTTTATTTCTGTAACAGAAACCAGCCATTTTTTACAGGCATGAACATATGTACACTTATGAAAACTTATAGAATATACAATATGATTTGTTAATCTATAAATAAGTTGAAAACTGGTAAATGTGAGAGAAACATTTAAAATGAAGTGTACAAATAAGGAAATAGATATAGCGTCAAATCTAAACGGTGACTGAAAAAAATACATGTCAATTTCACGCGGGAATCATAAACGATTGCGTTAGTTGAGGAAGGTAAGTAGCATTTCTGTACAGGTGCTGACGTATTACATAAGAGATGCAGAATAAACAATAATTATCAGTAAATCATTCAGAAAGAGTTTTAAAGTCTATTAAACTTTAAATTTACCTGTAAGTACATCATATTTGTGACATTTCCAGTTGTTTATGAGACCGACTTTGAACTTGTTAGCAGATTTTATAATATCGGTGATCCCGTTATTCACCAGATGAGCTAGCAATATCACGAATAACTGGAGAATAGCAGCGCTGTATCAGTACCTTCGCTGAAAGCAGTATTTTTCAAAAGAGAAGAAGACACAAGAAAACCGGCAGAGAGGTGCAGAAGTATATAAAGGGTGTTAATAATTCAAAATATATAACAGGCATGGGGTTCATCATTTTTTTATTGTTTATTTTTCAAGAAATATTATTTCCCAGATATTCTACAGTCTTTTCTGCGAACAATTAGTTTAAAGTGAAAGACAGGTGATAATTTCACCTACTAACCAGGTTTAAAAGGAATCAAACACAAAAGTCAGAGTGCGTGAGCTATGTAAAAGAAAAGCGAGGGCCTAGTAATATCTGTTTTTCTGAACAATACAGTTCGGTGTCCTTCTGAAGTAGCGGACTCATACCATTTACTTTCATTCGGGGGTTTGCATTTAAACTTCGGCTCTAGGCAATTTTCAACTTCTATTTCTTTTTTCATTATTTTTTAGTTTTTATTTTTTATTTATTCTCATTTTGCAGAAGCCATCCGAACTCAGGAGCCTTAGCATAGAGTGCTGTCCCACAGATAAGGGTGGTTCACATATGTCCCCACCATCATATCCGCTGACTAGCAGTCACCACCCTCCCACCTTAACAACACACTACCAAAACTTGGTAAAAAGAGTAAGAAGTATACTACAGCTCAACTGACTGGAAATGCCAATCTTCACAAAGTGAAGAGTCCAAGGGTTGCACCCACAACATCAGGGAAAGATAGAATTGCCAAAGCACCACTCGCATCCACTAGCAAGCATGGCAACACAGCAAAGGCTAATCAGAACCTGATGAAGTCTAAAGTGACTGACTCTGCAAAGGAGGACAGGCAGCCAAAAGCCAAACCTAAGTCTGAGGTCAGTCAGTCTAATTTCCTTATCCCGTTAAACGTACCCGTGTGCAATAATAGCTTGCTTGAACAAGGAGCTCCGTTTAGTGATGAACAGTGATTTAACTTGTGCAATAAATTAAGTCTGAACATCAGTTCAGCGAAACTGTGCAGGCTGTACAGGGGTGTCCGCGCACCTCAGAGTAAGCCACCCCATTGAGGGTTACACTGTGCTCTGTTGAAGAGGCTGGAAGCATACACTTACATGAGTTCTAGAATAAGAGTGAGACATAATAGGCCACGGGCTGACAGGCAAATGGCAAGGGAGTCACTGGAACTGATGTCTTCAACCTCTATGGTCATACACAGTGTTCCGGAGCTGGAAACTGGCAATTCTAGTGAAAAAGACATGCATGGCGTACAGCAATGAAGATTGCTGTCATCTCAGATGGCTCTTGGTGATTCTGGACTTATCTCAATTTTCCGGCTACCTCGCCCCGCTCACCTCACACTGATTAGCTCTCCAAGGCTAACAAGCGTCAAAATCAACTCTCGGGAACATCTGACCCTAGTGCTTCAACGATGGCACGGGACCAAGGTTAAATTGGGAGGACACATCCAATGCTGCGACGACAGACCTCGAACCATAAGTAGGCAGCAAACTTGGGCCTTGACACGTCCCCAAGCCACAATGACACTAAAGCGATGCGGTACTGAGAATGACAGTCAGTGTCACCCAAGTGTCCTGCCTGAATCCGTGGAAAAAACTACAACAGGCCGGTTCCCCTACCAGCATACAACTTAACGTCAACTAACCCACAACACACTGAAGTTGTCAGACACTGTCAGCTGCCTATATAGCAATGTGAGAGGACTCAGAGGAAAAGCAGGTGAACTCAGAAATCTCCAGTCACACCTAGTCTTTTAAGTGATAATCCTCAATGAAACTTGACTAACCCCCACTATCGTCGACAATGAAATCAGTATAAGTGATACTGTTCTGGTCAGAAGAGACAGGGATAGCAAGAAAGGGGGTGTTACTGTATACTTTGACAGGCAAATTAAATGTGTACGTGCAATGGACCGACTACTTGTTGAACCTCCAGACTTCATATGGTGCCATTTCACCGTAGGCCACACCAAGCACTTACTGGGTAGCATCTGCCGATCACCTACCTGTGGGGTAGAGCACAACCAGCTACTGCTCAGCACCATCACAGTGATGCGGGACTTGGACTATGACCAAATCACCATAGGTGGAGATTTCACTGACCCATCACTGAACCTTAGCTCGGGGTATGCTGAGGGAAAATTCGGCCGAAATCCACTGCAAACCATTAGAAATACGGGACTGACTGATAACGTTAGAGACGACACTAGGTGGGGCACTAGTGGAAAGCCATCGAAACTAGAATATATTCTAACTAGTGACCAACTAATCGTCAAAAAGGTCCAGATCATGACTCCATCAGGAAGCAGTGACCATGCATTCGTAGGACTCGATCTTGTTCGCTACGAGCACTTGCAGTGGGACGCTACGCAACTATGCCTGTGTTATAACTAGGCGGACTATGCTGAAATGCGGAAACTTTCGTCCGACGCAGACTGGCCCTTAGCATGTGATGAGTAATCTGTGGATTAACACTGGGAAGTGATAAAAGGATTATTCATACATCAATCTCGGATACCATCACTTTAGTCACGACACGTCCGTAAAAGGTCATCATGGCAGATGAAAGGTACACGGCGTATTCTCCAAGCAAAGCGGAAGGATTTGTTTACGTGGCGAATATCTGAGAGTCAGACCGACCACGACACGTACCTAGAACTGGGGAACCGGCGCAGCGTGATACTCAGGAGTGACAAGAGGTCAATTCAGACTAACCTTGCCAAAAAGCTCCTGGCGAACCCCAGACGCTTGTATCGATTATTGTCGGAAAGAAAACCAACCAACCAGGGGACATGCACCTTAGTAGGCCCAAACGGTCAATACCTCACTGGTCTGGAGATGGCTGAAACATTCAGTTTAACTTTCACCAAACAGTTGAACGGCAATTTGAGTATTACTGGTACGGATCAAAATGGCAGCGATACTATTTCCCCGGAGGAAGACGTGGTGGCTACTCCCTAAGTAAACCCGGCAATAGTACTAAGGAAGCTACAGGGACTCACATCTGCGAAGTTCCCGGGTCGTGACGACATTAAGTGTGCCGAGGCTCTTTTTAGGTCCTTATGCGACTTGTTCCAACACTCGATGGATTCGAGGAAACTGCCAAGGGAGTGGAAAAGAGATATTCTTTCTCCGATCTTCAAGGGTGGGATCGGCAAAATGCCACTAGTCATAGACCACTAGCTCTACTCCCATTGGTATCATAAGTGCCGGAAAGTATTATTGATGGTCGCATCAGGGAGCATCTCGATAAATCTAATATACTCCATGAAGCCCAACACGGTTTCAGGAAAGGCAGATCCTGTATAACAAACCCACTGTCAGCTTGAGACGACTGGATATCATGCTGGGATATGAATGTCATAGTCCATGTGATCTTCCTAGACTTTGAGAAGGCATCTTACACAGTTCACCATGACCTTCTCCTACATAAAATAAGCCAAGGATGTATAGGTAAGTCGCTTCTGTAATGGCTGATGGACTACCTAGGTGAAAGGAAATTTCGCATTTAGGTCTATCGAGTCCAATAATCATGGAACGACTTGCCAACAGGAATGTCGCAGGGTTCTATCCTAGGACCAGTGATGTTTTTGATTTCTATTAATGGTCTAACATACCCTCTAAGCTGCCCGAATCTTTTATGTGCTGACGACGTAAAGATATGGAGGGCGATAAAGTGTCTGAAAGATTGCAGGCAGGTCTAAAGATTCCGGAAGACTGGGCAGTGGCCAATGGTAGGACTTTCAACCTGAAAAATTGCTAAGTAGTGAAATTATGCACCTGTAGACAGCAGAATGCAAGTGTCAATGCCCAGTTCTTACTACACTGGACCTCACGCTGTCCTTGGAAGACTTTCAGAAACTATGCGTAATAACTAACACGAAAACCAGAAGGCAAATTGGTGACTCAAGAACCGTTCATTCTTGCACCAATACAGAGCCAACCATTTGATTAGTGTGCACAAAGTCCAAGAAAAAATGTCATAACAATATATCACAATAATGCTTCTGATAGTTTTCTCTCTTTCAACGGACAGCGACCGATGAGACGATGACTGGTGTATCGATGCCTCCACACAAATATAGGGAAGTTGGGTTTGAGCAAACAACCATGAATTGATCGTTCAATCTTCAACTACATTGACACTCCCCGGCAAAATACGGATCCATCCCTTATTTCCATCACGACCAATACACGTTGACTTGGATGCCATTGCGAGAACCTGGGTCACACGGACAGAGCTGAAATGGAAAACAAACAGAAAAGCCAACACACCACAAGCATACCCACAGCACAATCTCACACATCCAGATAAAGGCCTCCCCTTGACATCTTGCATTACAATCACCACTTGCTAGAATGACTCTTGCAGAATGCAACGTGACCATAGCACCACCTCATGATACTCCACGCACCTCCTCGTATCTACTCCTTACCAATTACCACTGCAACCGCTCGTCAATCATTCTGCCTCAGTTCTAGCAACGGTGACGTACTCAAGTCTCAGCCGTCTACACTCTCGCTCCCCAGCGTGTGGGATCACAGCCAATCATTATCTCCGTATTTATGCCATTCTCAGCAATAGCCTTCCCGGCGTATACGACCCATCTGCTGTCCTTAACATCAATCAATTCATTCACGGATGTAGAAGACTCGAAACAACTTCAGAAGTAATCACGACGAAAATTTTAACAAAATTATGCAATTAAAACAAGGTATGAAAATAACGAGTAAACACAATGAGTCCAAAAAACACCAATTAATATGACACACCACACACATATACAAACAGTACACACAAACTCGCAGATCGTGTCTCGATGGAACTCCTTCGAAGAGTTGTAGGACTTACAGCAGTACGCCTACAACCCTTCTCAGGTTGACGCTCTAGCCTGGAAAATCGTCCCAGAGTTCATTTCCTGACTTCCTCCTATCAGCTATATCCTCAAATCTGAACGGCAACACGCTCATGTCATTGTATCGTAGAATATAGATGACCAACAAACACACGGCATATCTCTTCAACCAAGTGTAGAAACAGAGTAATTTACACCAAAGATAATAACATTCAAATAGTAACTTGAAACTAGAAATGCCTTTATTCATGCAAGTCAATTTAACAATTACTCTCTCGTTTACACTTGGCTTATTCTCACTAAACTGAGCAATATCTTTCGTCTCTTCAAATGTACCACTACTATCATAGTCATTTCACAAGATACTTGAGTTGATGGGCATCTGTTTCATTGTGGATGACAACACCAACGACGACTGATTGATACCAGTTGATGAACATAGCGGTGGATCAGAAGCTGTTGTTGTTCGGCTTTCAGATAGTTGTCTAACTGCAAGACCACCACCACTGCTGTCTTTTACTATAAGCTCCACTTTAGCACTAGCATCTGATGATAGGTGGGCTTCACTCTGATCAATCACACTGACGCTTTGACAAGTATGCATGCCTTCTGCAACTGCATCTGCATTTATTTCTACTTCACGTTCAAGTTGTACAGAACCTTTGTTCAACTTAGCAGTAGTAGGCATATCCCTCATTTCATTATGATTAATCAAAGACAAATCTGCACTATGATGATCATTATCATGAATATTCACTTTACCGTCAATTTTATCATTTTCAAACTCTTTAATAACAGAAGTAGACAATTTCGGTTTCTCCTCACAAATCCTTAAAGGTTCTATACCTTCACTCTGACTAGTAATACCTTGTAAACTTGTGGAGTCAGAACTGTCCTCTGAGACTGTAACTCTACTCTGTGACACTCTATTAAACAATGCCTTATCAATTGCAACTAAAGACTTCTTGACCACACAGTTATCGTCACACAATTCGGAGTCAGACCTTGATTTCATAATTAGCTTATCACTGAACTTGCTCAATGATTCACAGTTCACCTTCGTATGCACCTCTTGCAAACGTGTAAAACACAACCGTGTTTGTCTTGCATCTTGTAACTTATCTGTTGAGGATGTACTACGAAACCTGTTACACTCACTAGGTCTATATGCATTACTATACATCATGGAGCCTACTCGATATCCAACGCTCTGAGGCCCTTTCGTTATCAATGATTGCGTTTTTCCCTCAGACTGTTCTATTCTAGGGGTGAGATGTAATATAATGGCAAACTTGCTCAAAGATAGATTGACACTAACGTTTACCAGTTTCAGAATGTCATCAAACCTTGGCTCGATACCCTCCTTCCTTATACGAGAGCTTATTTTTACCCACTTCCTTTGCAGTCGAGTAGGTAGGCGTCTCGCAATTACCTCTAGGACTGAGCTCGAATTGAGGTCACTCATGCAACTCATCGAAATCAAGGTATTCTCATAAGTCATAAGATTATCTAAAAACTCAGTGAGTGCCTGGGAGTCATCCTGTAATTGACCACCATTACTTTTAACAGCCTCGAATAATTTCCCTTCAATCATCGAAGGTCTTCCAAACCTTTGACGTAGTATGCTCATAGCTTCGTAGTAGCCCTCTTTTGGTTTCATAAACTTACAGCACTGAATAGCTCTTGAAGCATCTCCAGTGCAATACCTCATCAAATACATCAGTTTCAATTCATCACTTAATAGAAGACTACTCAGCATGATCTCAATCTCCTTTACAAATTGTAAATAATCAGCCAGGTTTCCATCGAAACACCGTGGTTCAAATTTAGAGAGTTTGATGTTCCGATTACCTTTGAACGGCGAAACAGTAACATCAACCATGTCATGCTTAACATCAGACACATCGTTACAATTAACAGACAAGTCACAATGACTCACTTTCCTGTTTGCATCCAAGACGCTCTGTCATTTCTTTGATCCAGGCATTGTTGAACTTGACCCAATTTCAAGAACTTTCCAGATATTGCTTGTTCAAAGAGGACTTGACCGGCACCAGGAAAGATGAACGGTAACTATCCAAACTGTTACCAACGGTCCCAACCCGTCGAAAACTGACTTCACTGTCAGAAACTGTCAGCCACGTCTCATAAACCGTCAATGCCCAGCTCTTCCTACGCTCGGGCCCACGCTGTTCCTTGAAGTTTCTCAGAAACGCTTAGTAATAACGGACGAAAAAACCAAAACACCGATTTTCTGCCCGAGAATTCTTTATTGTAACACAGATATATAGCCAACTTTAAAATTAAGCTTCAACTAAGGTCTATGAACAAATATTACAATAATAAATGATAATATTACTTCTAACACTTTTGGCCTGACTTCTTTCTGAACAGCGACCGATGAGACGATGACTGGTGTATCGATGTCTCCGCGAAAATATAGGGAAGTTGGGTTTGAGCAAACAACCATGAATTGATCGTTCAATCTTCAACTACATTGACACAGGTGTTCTGCCGTTGAGTTGGTACGGGCTTCCCCGTACAAATGACCTGTCCCCTTAAATTCCCATATACCATTCATGGGTAGACAATTAAATTCGTCGTTTTACTTCTCTGCATTCTCTCCTGGCTACTCCAGCTACTACACTTACACTTATTATTATTGATATCTTATATATGTATATTTATATATAGTAAATATATGTAAATTTATATGTTTATATGAGAATATACATTATTATTATAATAAATGTACACATATATATGTGTATATATAATTCAACTTCAAGTTTAATTGGCCGTCTGTTTTTCATTTTTTATTCATCTATTTTTCTGTCGTTTTGGTCTGAATAACTTACACCAACTGTATCTGTTATTATCATTATTTCCTTCTCTTGGCAAAGATACCGGAGGACTAAATGGTGAGAAGGTCAACTTCATTTATGGTGGCAACAAAGTCTTAACACACCACATATCACAAACAACATATGATTAATCCAAACAATACTCCTTTTAGAGTCAACAAGAGCTACGAAATTCGAGTGAGGGGATGAACTACGCAGAAAATTAGCGAAGTTCAGGGACCTTCACGTCACAATCAAGAAGCGAGCAAAAAGAAATCAAATAGGTTAACGCCAGCTCGTAAAAACGATAATGAATATTGGACTGGTCTCCTTTCAGAGACTTTAATTTAAATTAGTCACGTATCACATAAAATTTGTCGAGGAATATGTAAGTGTCAATGTTTTTGTGCAGCATAAATTTCATCCAGTGAGACAGTATGTTAGAGAGCGTTAGGTATTGATAGACAATCTCGTCGAATGTCCTCTGAATTAGCTTTCGTGGGAAAATCGAATTTCATAACTTGTTTGGTCTATCCATTCGCAGCTTCTGAACTTGGAGTATTATTTTTTGTGAATCATGTTTACTCAAGAAATTCCCTTTTAGACAGGTCAAACATAATGCTTTTGTTGGGGTCATAAATATACATTCATTCATGCTACTTTCAGTTGTGTCAAGCCTTTTAGTGGATCGTCAAGGTAATTTCCTTGATGCTAGTAAGTTTACTACATGTCAGGATCATTTAGGACTGAATAGTAGTTATAAATCTGTAACCATATCTCAGAATGAAACACCGTGTCAGTGCAGAATAATGAGTAGTAACAATCTGGTCACCTCCCCTGGCTTAAACTTCCCAAAAGAGGATCGTGTACAGTAACAGTCACCTAGTGCTGACAGTAGCATTCAGTAAACTACACAACAATCACTCCTGTCAATGGAACTAGGAACTGATTTAGATACCAGTACCCCTGTAAATAAAGCATCGCCGAAAGATGATATAATAGCTAGAACTTCTGCAAGTTGTTCTAAGAAATTTTCACCCAAATGCAGTAACCGCACCACGATGAACAAATTTCGCAGGATTGAGACTAATGATGGGGAAGAATACTTTGTATTCAATAAGCCTGCCGAGAGTAAGAGTGTTAGCAAACCCTCAATTGTTACGAAAACACCTGGAGGTTTTAGCATGCCCCACCTTATAGAAAGTCAGGGCCCAAAAACCCCAAATTCTTGCAACCAAAACACCTTTCCTCACAATGTCCTTTGAGTTATAAGAACAACCCGGTGTGTACCGGTATGACGAATACCAGACTGATGGGTAGACCTTGTGATGCTATGCTTTTTGAACGACAACCTTTATATCCAGGAACACATGGTAAATTTTCCAGGTGTCCCGAATCACTGGTACGACCCATGGCACCTAGGATCACCTCACTGCACATCAACCCCGATGTACAGATACCCAGTCCAACCCCCTTATCATTCATAAACTCTAGCGATGCTGAAACACAAACAGAATTAGGTTATGGTTATATTTTAAGCTAGTTTGTAGTATCCCGTGACTTATTCACGATATTGCTAATTAATGCGCGTTCCTTAATCAATAAGATATTTGAACTAAGGACATTATTATTAATCGCCAAGCTTACTGTAGCTCTGATTACTGAGTCATGGTGCTCATCCTCTGTACTTGATGTGATATAGGTATAGATGATTACACTGTACACTGTGCAAATAGAGATTGCAAGCGTCGAGGAGGATGTCTCATATATATACATAACTCATTCGTAGTCAGTAAGGTGGAAGATGAAATACTGAACGAGGTACCTGATTCATTCTTGGTCGTCCTACATAGAGATAAGTACAAACTTCTCATAGTCTGTGTTTATCGAGCACCAAGCTCAGTGAAAGAAAATGATGCTTTATTAGCTAAAACGTTTGCACACGCCTCCTCATTTAGTATTTTTTATTTTTTTTATTACAGCTTGATTCCACACTGTATTTTTGGTACAAGTATGGAATTTTCAGCATGGATATCGGTAGCCCGAATTTCTCAGGCCGACCATAGATATAAGGTGTGCGTCGGCGTGGGCTCGAACCTCGGACCATGTGCATGGTTGGCGAGAGTCCTAACCACTGTGCCACCGACGCACAAAATAATTGCAGGGGACTTCAATCTTCCAGAAATCAACTGGTTAAGTACTTCCGTTCCCCAATGCTTCGATGAATTTCTTACCACTATCGAATGTTACCGGGGGCAACAACACGTCCAGACACCTACTCGTGGCGACTACATGTTGGACTTTGTGCTTGTCATGACACAATCCCAGTCTCCACCTACGTTGGTAACAGATTTTCCAGTAGTGGTCAAAGGACGATACTCTGCTCTCTGCCTTTCTCACCACTAAATACAGTAAACAAACACGATTCAGGGAGCATGGCATGCCGAAGTTACAAACATACAGACTAGGGATTAATCCAAAAACTCATTCGACTCTGTCAGTGGGATGAATATTTTACCACTGACTCCCTGGAGGCTTTAGTGTCCCTGTATAATGGGAGCGTTACCCTTTGTCTAGATACTGTTGCTCCAAGGAAAATAGTGAAATTAAGTAGACACTAAGCTGAACGCATTCCAAGGGCATACCGCAATAACATAAGGAAGTTGAAGAAAGAGTACTATTCCACTAACGATATATTACTACCGCACCTAATCCATGAGTCACTTGAACCCATCAAACGCCTACGCTCTCTGAAGGACCTTTTAAGAAGACTTAAGTGCACTTGAAAGTACTCCGAAGTTTATAAACTAACAACACGTCTTAAAAACGAATGCAGTCGGCGAGGGAAATCCCCTACTTACTTCACGACAAAGTAATCTACAATGAGCCGGCCACAAACTGTGAACTTTTCAGTGAGTCGTTTTCAAACTTCAGTTTGGAAACGTGTATGTCCGGTGAAACCGACACCTTACTAGCTGTCAATGTAGTTGAAGATTGAATGATCAATTCTTGGTTGTTTGCTCAAAATCAACTTCCCCAATTTTCGCGGAGGCATCAATACGACAGTCATCGTCTCATCGGTCGCTGTTCAGAGAGAAGAGTAAAAAACCGTCAGAAGTAATATTGTGATTTATTATTCTAATATTTGTTCACAGACCTTAGTAATAACATTGTATATATGTTGGTGTAACAATAAAGAATCCTCGAGTCAACAACTGGTGTTTTGGTTTTTTCGTCCGTTATTACTAAGCGTTTCTGAGAAACTTCAAGGAACAGCGTGAGCCCGAGCGTAGGAAGAGCTGGGCATTGACGGTTTATGAGACGTGGCTGACAGTTTCTGACAGTGAAGTCAGTTTTCGACGGGTTGGGACCGTTGGTAACAGTTTGGATAGTTACCGTTCATCTTTCCTGGTGCCGGTCAAGTCCTCTTTGAACAAGCAATATCTGGAAAGTTTTGGAATTGGGTCAAGTTCAACAATGCCTGGGTCAAAGAAGGGACAGAGCGTCTTGGATGCAAACAGGAAAGTAAGTCATTGTGACTTGTCTGTTAATTGTAACGATGTGTCTGATGTTAAGCATGACATGGTTGATGTTACTGTTTCGCCGTTCAGGGATAATAGGAACATCAAACTCCCTAAATTTGAACCACGGTGTTTCGATGGAAACCCGGCTGATTATTTACAATTTGTAAAGGAGTTTGAGATCATGCTGAGTAGTTTTTATTAAGTGATGAATTGAAATTGATGTATTTGATGAGGTATTGCACTGGAGATGCTTCAAGAGCTATACAGTGCTGTAAGTTTATGAACCAAAAGAGGGCTACTACGAGGCTATGAGCATATTACGTCAAAGGTTTGGAAGACCTTCGATGATTGTAAGGAACGTATACGAAGCTGTCAAAGGTAATGGCAGTCAACTTCAGATGACTCCAAGGCACTCACTGAGTTTTTAGATAATCTTATGACTTATAAGAATACCTTGATTTCGATGAATTGCATGAGTGACCTCAACTCGAGCTCAGTCCTAGAGGTAATTGCGAGACGCCTACCTACTCGGCTGCAAAGGAAGTGGGTAAAAATAAGCTCTCGTATAGAGGAGGAGGGTATCGAGCCAAGGTTTGATGATATTCTGAGACTGGTGAAGGACAGTGTCAACCAGGCGATGGGCAAATTCGCCAGCATTTTGCATTCTAAGGTAGAACCTAAGGAACCAGTGAATATAAGGAAGGCATTTGTGGTGAAGTCTCAAGACACAACGAGAAAGGATGAGTGTATTGTTTGCCATAACATGCATCAATTGAGTGATTGTAATCGCTTTATCGCTATGTCACCCGTAGAAAGGTTAAAAATGGCAAAGCAGAAGCGGCTGTGTTTCAGTTGTTTAAAGATTGGGCATACAAAGTGGAATTGTAAGGCGACAAACAAAGGAAGTAGTGGTTTAACGGATATGCACCCACTTCTGAGAACAGTGAACGAACCTGGGAATTCGGTTAATTGTAATAGTATCTCTAGACCCCTTGACACCCACAAGTTTTCTTAGGGGTATTACCAGTTAAGGTGAAAGGACCGAAATCTTCAGTAGAGACTTATGCATTGTTGGATAATGGTTCAGACGTTACATTGATAGATGCTGAACTGGCTGGTTGCTTGGGTATTAAAGGCCCAAAGCAACCCTTGGTTGTAAATACTTTCAATTCTGCGAAAACAGTAGTATGTGAACGAGTGTCATTTCAGTTAGAATCCTTGGCTACTGGGGAAACCGTGGAAGTGGATACTGCTTACACTACCTCCAGTATGAAACTTGGCGAAGCTATAGTACCTAGTCGTGAAACGGTTGTCGGTAAGCCATACCTGTGTGACATACCTCTTCCAACACTGCAAGATGGAAGAGTGAGAGTACTCATTGGATGTAGTGTGCCAGAAGCTCACAAGGTATTAGAAGAGAGATTCGGAGGTAGAGATGATCTGTTCGCGACAAAAACACCACTGGGATGGACAGTGAGAGGACCTATACCCATAGTCCACATATCATCATTAGTTGCAAACGATGGGGACAAACTAGAAACTATGATTAAAAATATGTATGACAAGGAGTTTTGTGACTGCGGTGTCCCAGGGAAGGGTCGTTCTGTAGAAGACTTAAAAGCAGTTAAAATAGCCGAGGAGTCTTGTAAATACGAAAACGGGCGTTTCAGCGTTGGCCTACCATGGAGATTCAAAGATAGACAGTTGGTTTGTAATAGGAAAGTTGCTCTTAAGAGACTAATGGGTTTACAGAAGAAATTTCTGTCAGATGCAGAACTCTGGTCCAAATATAAGGATGTCGTCGATAAACATATAATGAAGGGTTACGTTGAAAGACTAGTTGATCAGAGTGAGCCAGGGAAGTGGTATTTGCCCCATCATCCCGTCTTTAACCCGAGGAAGCCAGGTAAACTCCGTGTGGTGTTTGATTGTTCTGCGAAACATGAAGGAGTCTCTTTAAATGATAATCTGTATAGTGGCCCAGATTGCGTGAGCTCATTAGTGGGACTGCTATTGAGATTCAGAAAGTTTACAGTTGCTGTCGCGGCGGATATTGAGGAAATGTTCCTACAGGTGAAGGTGCCAGAGAGTGACAGAGATCACTTGAGGTTTTTGTGGTTTGATGACGGTCCTTGTGGTAAGGTGTCAGAATATAGGATGACAGTGCATCCATTTGGTGCCACGTCCTTCCCGTTTTGTGCTAATTTTGCTCTACGAAAGGCAGTGTCCACATTTGGTTCTAATGATTTGCTGGACGTCATAGATTGTTGCTTCTACGTGGATGATTGTTTAGCCTCCTTCGATGATGATAAGTCTGCAGTTAGATTTGCAACAAGCATCACTGAAGTGTTAGCTAAGGCCGGCTTTCGTCTAAATAAGTGGGTCTCCAACAGCTTAGACGTTTTGAAGCATATTGTCAATGGAGTTGAAGATTGAACGATCAATTCATGGTTGTTTGCTCAAAATCAACTTCCCCAATTTTCGCGGAGGCATCAATACGACAGTCGTCGTCTCATCGGTCGCTGTTCAGAAAGAAGAGTGAAACATCGTCAGAAGTAATACAGAGATTTATTATTGTAATATTTGTTTTCAGACCTTAGTTCGCTTATTCCTTTTATATGTTGGTGTAACAATAAACAAATATCAAGCGGCAGATCGGTGTTTTGGTTTTTGCGTCCGTTATAACTAAGCGTTTCTGAAATCTCCGAAGAACAGCGTAGCGAGAGCTGGGCATTAACAGTTTATGAGACGTGATTGACAGTTTCTGACGATGGAAACAGATCTGGCGGATTCAAACAGTTGGTGAAAGTTTGGATAGTCGCCGTTCATCTTTCCTGGTGCCGGTCAAGTCCTCTCTGAACAAACAATATCTGGAACGTTCTTGAAATTGGGTCAAGTTCAACAATGCCTGGGTCAAAGAAAGGACAGAGCGTCTTGGATGCAAACAGGAAAGTGAGTCATTGTGACTTGTCTGTTAATTGTAACGATGTGTCTGATGTTAAGCATGACATGGTTGATGTTACTGTTTCGCCGTTCAAAGGTAATCGGAACATCAAACTCTCTAAATTTGAACCACGGTGTTTCGATGGAAACCTGGCTGATTATTTACAATTTGTAAAGGAGATTGAGATCATGCTGAGTAGTCTTCTATTAAGTGATGAATTGAAACTGATGTATTTGATGAGGTATTGCACTGGAGATGCTTCAAGAGCTATTCAGTGCTGTAAGTTTATGAAACCAAAAGAGGGCTACTACGAGGCTATGAGCATACTACGTCAAAGGTTTGGAAGACCTTCGATGATTGAAGGGAAATTATTCGAGGCTGTTAAAAGTAATGGTGGTCAATTACAGGATGACTCCCAGGCACTCACTGAGTTTTTAGATAATCTTATGACTTATGAGAATACCTTGATTTCGATGAATTGCATGAGTGACCTCAATTCGAGCTCAGTCCTAGAGGTAATTGCGAGACGCCTACCTACTCGACTGCAAAGGAAGAGGGTAAAGATAAGCTTCCGTATGGAGGATGACAGTATCGAGCCAAGGTTTGATGATATCCTGAAACTGGTAAAAGATAGCGTCAATCAATCTATGAGCAAGTTTTCCAGTCTGTTATATCTCACACCTAGAATGGAGCAGTCTGAGGGTAAAACGCACTCATTGGTGACGAATAGGCCTCAGAGAGGTGGATATCGAGAAGGCTCCATGATGTATAGTAATGCATATAGACCTAGTGAGTGTAACAGGTTTCGTAGTACATCCTCAACAGACAAGTTACAAGATGCAAGACAAACACGGTTGTGTTTTACACGTGTGCAAGTGGTGCATACAGAAGTGAACTGTGAACCGGTGAGCAAGTTCAGTGATAAGCTAAATGTAAACTCCAGGTCTGACTCCGAATTGTGTGACGATAACTGTGCGGTGAAGAAGTCTGTAGTTGCAACTGCTAAGCCATTGTTTAATAGAGTGTCACAGAATAGAGTTATTGTTTCAGAATCCAGTTCTGACTCCAAAGGTTTACAAGGTATAATTAGTCAGAGTGAAGATATAAAACATTTAATGATTTATTAGGAGGAACCAAAATTGTCTACTTCTGTTATTAAAGAGTTTGAAAATGATGAATTTGACGGTAAATTGAATATTTGTGGTAATGATCTTGATAGTGCAGATTTGTCTCTGGTTGATCATGATGAAATGTAGGGAATGCCTACCGCTGCTAAGTTGAACAAAGGTTCTGTACAACTTCAACGTGAAGTAGAAATAAATGCAGATTCAGTTGCAGAAGGCACGCATACTTGTGAGACTGCCAGTGTGATTGATCAGCATGTAGCCCACCTATCATCAGATGCTAGTTCTAAAGTGGAGCTGATAGTAAAAGACAGCAGTGGTGGTAATCTTGCAGTTGGACAACTTTCTGAAAGCCGAACAACAACAGCTTCTGATCCACCGCTAAGTTCATCACCATGTGTCACACAGTCATCGTTGGTGTTTTCATCCACAATGAAACAGATGCCCATCAACTCAAGTATCTTGTGAAATGACTATAATAATAGTGGTGCATTTGAAGAGACGAAAGATATTGCTCAGTTTAGTGAGAATAAGCCAAGTGTAAACGAGAGAGTAATTGTTAAATTGACTTGCATGAATAAAGGCATTTCTAGTTTCAAGTTACTATTTGAATGTTATTATCTTTGGTGTAAATTACTCTGTTTCTACACTTGGTTGAAGAGATATGCCGTGTGTTTGTTGGTCATCTATATTCTACGATACAATGACATGAGCGTGTTGCCGTTCAGATTTCAGGATTTAGCTCATAGAAGGAAGTCAGCAAATGAACGCTGCGACGATTTTCCAACCTAGTGCGTCAATCTGAGAAGGGTTGTAGGCGCACTGCTGTAAGTCCTACAATTCTTCAAAGGGTAGCTCATCAATGAGCAGTCCAATGTGCTCGGTGTGTGATTTTGTACATATGTTTATATTGCATATACTGAATTGATATCATCTGTCATCTATCTGTTGGTAATTCTGTTTGTGTCCGGACGACTTCCACTTGGATCATCAACCTGAGAAGGAATGTAGGCGTACTGCTGTAAGTCCTACAGTTCTTCAAGGGTAGTTTTTCATGCCGGAATCCACAACATTTGATGTGTTGATTGTACATATGTTTGTGTTAAATAGTTGTGTGAGTTCCAATTGATGTAATTGTTGGTTAATCTTGTTTGTGTCTGGACATTCCACAACTTACAATCGTCAATCTGTGAAGGTTTGTAGGCGTACTGGTGTAAGTCCTGCAATTCTTCAAAAGAATTCCACCAAAACATGATCGGCGAGGTTGTTTGTACTATTTGTATATATGTGTGGTGTATCATATCAATTGGTGTTTTTTGGATTCATTGTGTTTACTTGTTGTTTTCGTATCTTGTTGTTATTGCGTAATTTTGTTAAAGTTTTCGTCGTGATTACTTCTGAAGTTGTTTCGAGTCTTCTACATCCATGAATGAATTGGTTGATGTTAAGGACAGCAGATGGGCCGTATACGCAGGGGAGGCTAGGCTATTGCTGAGAATGAAATGCACACGGAGATAATTGTTAGCTGCGGTCCGACACGCCGGGGAGAAAGAGTGTAAACGACTGAGGCTCGCATACTTCATTCTTGCAAGTGGCGATTGCGTTGCAAGAGGATACCTTTAACTGGAAGGCGCAGGTCGTCATTGATGTGTGAGATTGTACTGTGGGTATGCTTGTGGTGTGTTGGCTTTTCTGTTTGTTTTCCATTTCAGCTCTGTCCGTGTGACCCAGGTTCTCGCAATGGCATCCAAGTCAACGTGTATTGGTCGTGATGGAAATAAGGGATGGATCCGTATTTTGCCGGGGAGCGTCAATGTAGTTGAAGATTGAATGATCAATTCTTGGTTGTTTGCTCAAAATCAACTTCCCCAATTTTCGCGAGGCATCAATACGACAGTCATCGTCTCATCGGTCGCTGTTCAGAGAGAAGAGTAAAATACCGTCAGAAGTAATATTGTGATTTATTATTCTAATATTTGTTCACAGACCTTAGTAATAACATTGTATATATGTTGGTGTAACAATAAAGAATCCTCGAGTCAACAACTGGTGTTTTGGTTGTTTCGTCCGTTATTACTAAGCGTTTCTGAGAAACTTCAAGGAACAGCGTGAGCCCGAGCGTAGGAAGAGCTGGGCATTGACGGTTTACCAGACGTGGCTGACACTTGCCCTTTCCTCGGAAACATGGTGCTTACCAATCAATTAATCGGACACGCAGTTAAATGTCTTTGACCTTCTAGTAGTACGGGACCGGATGGCCTCGCCTCAATACTTTCGCGAAACTGTGGTTTTGTCATGCCCCTATTACTTCTTAAATTCTTTTCAATACCTATTGTTGTAATTGTGGTTTCTGAGCTGGATAGTTTATTTACGAAGCTTTCATTGACTTACTAGACAACATCTTCAGCGCATACTTTAACTAGAAGTGAGCTTCTAGAATTTTCCACAAGTTTACTAGTCATGTCTTCTGGTCACCTTGAACGTGGTTGGTTGTTTTTGTGTGTTTTCACACCTTCTACGTTACCTGTATTTGAACTGATTGTTTCTTTGGCTTGAACTTTGACCCTTTGTGTGTGAGGTTTCTTTCTTATCGGTTGATAAATTTTGTCTATCTCGGTGTTTCCATTGATTGATGATTCACTGGAATGCGAAGCTTCTAAAAATTCTCTAGCATTCTTTATGTTTCCTCTGTCTGATATTTGAGCGTTCTCCCAGTCGAATTGATGTCCGTGGTTGCCTCTATGCAGTGATATGAGGGAGTGGATACCGTGTCTTTTGATGGATAGTTTTATGTTCATGTTTATACGAAGACGAAGAGGGTGTCCACTTTGACCAACGTAGTGTTTTCGCAGTTGTTACAATTTATTTTGTGGATGATTTTGGTTTAATCTTCTTTCTCTGTTGAGCCCTTTGGTTGACATAGAACTGGGTGAAGTGATTTTATCGGTTTGTGTGCGATGTCAGTTCCTAAAGGTTTGAAGAGTCTTGCTGTGATTTCTGAAATAACCTTTATATATGATAAGGCGATTTTCTTCGTGTTTTCCTTGGGGGCTTTTACTTTGATAGGTTTGCTTGGGGGTATATGTCTTTTGATGAAATTCCGTGGATATCCATTCTTTTGGAAGACGTCCATGAGATATTTTTCTTCAATTTTCTTTAAGGTAGGAGTGCTGCAATGAGTCCTGACCCTCTTGAATGGTGTTTGTATGCAATTATTTTTGTGTTATTGGATTGTTGCTGTTGTAATTCAGTATTCAGTCCGTTTGAGTTGATTTTCTATACATTTGAATTTCCAATTCATCTATGGTTGTTCGCTTGACTGAGACGTTCTGAAATGGGATTTTGTTTTTGGATTCCTCTTTTCTTGTGAATTTGATGTCGTTGAAGACGTTGTTTATTAATTTGTGAGTTTTATCTAACTCGTTTCTTTTGATAATTACAATTGCGTCATCAGCGTAACGTATTCAAATTTTGGGTTGGATCTTTGGTAGGATTATGTTTTCAGGCCTTTATATCACTGCTTCTGCAGCCAAACCTGATTGTGGTGATCTCATGGGTGTTCCTTTGACTTTTTAATATGTCTGGCTGTTCAATTGTAAGTCCGTTGTTAAGCATGGGTTTACGCATTCCATCCAACTTGTGTTGCATTTTTGATTCTTATGGGAGGTGTTCGTCACTGTCGAGTAGTTGCCTTATGGTCTTTTTGCTAGTTCTTGTCCAGTTGAGGAATATATATATAATGCTGTGATGTCGAAAAAACACCATTATTTCTTGGTCATATAATTGAATGCTTCTAGATACTGAATGGCAGAATTGATAAGGTGACCACAGAAATCCGTTGGGCGCTTCAATTTTCTGTATAGTTCTATGGAAAAATCGTATGCTAGGGTCCCTAGGAGTGATATAATTGGTTGTAACCGGATATTTGGTTTGTGTATTTTGTGTCTGCCGTAGAATCAGGGTAGAAATGGCCCAGTGGATTTCATTCGTCATTGGTCTTGTTTTGTGATCTGACCTGCTTTGGTGAGCTTGTTTAAAGTCTTTTGAATGCAGTTGTCAAATACTTAATGGGATTTGTTGTGGGTTATTGGTACAGATCCTCATCTCTGAGTAGTTCTTCAGCTTTCTTGGCGTATTCTTTCTCTGTCCCTGACTACTGTCGTTCTTCCTTTGTCAGATGGTAGAATGACTACGTAGTGCCAACTTTTAGCTTTTTGATGGGTTGAGTTTTGTGTGTTGTGTTTTCTGTTTGACCATCAGTACTATTGTTCGGCGTGGTTGTTTTGATAGGTTGACCTCGCAGTCAATAGATGCTTTTTTTGGTTGTTGATTTGTGTTTTAGGCTAGCTTGATTTAGGGAACTTTCTGTCTTTGTTCTCTGTGTCTTCTAATCTTAGTAATCAGCGTCGACAGATGTTCCTGGTTAAGGGTTTCCCATAGTTTTTCTTTTTGTGCACCTGCAATCATCAATTTGACCATTCATCTCTCACATTATTCGACCACTTTCCATCCCACTGAGCAGTTGATTGGAAGTTTGTATCTGACACTAGGTGGTAGGATTTAATCGCTGACGCACTCATGGGGAAAGAATAATTGTATTCTGGTGGATCCTTGCCTTTTGGCGAGGTCTTCCCACTTTTGAACAGAAATAAACGTGTTCCGCTCGTAAGAATAAGATGTAATGGAGCAGATTTCTAGCTCACATGGATGATTTTGATGTAGTTGCTTTCTCTCCACTGAGTAGTTTATTTGTAAAACTTCGGGAATTACTTCACAAAATTCTTCGTATGAAGTTAAGCGGGAGGAATGGAAAACCTTCCGCTTCCAGGAATAATGCATTTGACATGGAAGCTTCATAGCGAAACCAAAGTTGTTTATGTTTTTCTAAAACCTATTGACTTCTTTTATACATTTGATGTTCGTTTGCCGTTCAGTTAACAGTTACTGAATTGTACAGTCAAGCTGAAATAATGGTTCGTAATTGCCAGCATTGTCGCTTGCGTAGCCAGTAGTTCACCACTTACTGAGTTAACACAACCATGATATCCACTTCACAATTTATGGAGGAAACACCAACTTGGATTTCTGAAAAAAGAATTGGGCCAGTTTGTGAGTTTCATAAATCCTACACAATGCATTCTAATCACCGAATGCGGAAGCAAATTATCAAGAAATAATCATGCTTTCAAGGCGAATGTAATACAAGGCTCATTTCTGCAACTGTAGTCCTTACTTCAGTTTAATTTCATCATGCTTGTATTAACAGAATTGTCTGTAACTGGCTTTAGCGACCCACCAGAGGACAGTCTGCGAGATATTGCCTTTGAAGGTGGGAGATATAAAAAGACTTCTTGTGTTTTATCACAGATGTAAGACGAGTTAGTCAATGAGACTCGAACACATAGGGTGCATGCCGCACCATATCTGCCCTCGATGTGCAGTATCAAGCCAAATATGTTTACATAAACAAGAGTTGGATTTAGTCACAGGAAAACCTACCGTTATTTCATGAGACCTTAAGCGGTCACTTCCATTGACCATTACAGATAGGACTTCAAATCGTTAATAATAGCACAGGTATAATTACTCTGTGAAATTTCACAGATCTAGTTAACTCTTATATGCTTCCCTGTAGTTATTCGTTCCCCCTCACATTTGTACTAATAAGATTTTCATTCGGCATCTTTTTTCTCTAACAGTGTGTGCTACATGGAGTAAGGCAACTTAAACAGGTGGAATTCTGTGCGGACTTATATGATGAAGATCACTTAAAACGACAGAGTCTCATTTTTTATTCCTCTACCTTCCTGGTGGAAAATAGGGCTTCAAGTCAGGGCTTAGTAGTTTTGATAGCAGCAGTGCTTATGTTTAGGGGATGTCAGTCACGTCTCGAAAACCATTAATGCTCAGCTCTTGCTACACCGGGCCTCTCGCTGTCCCTCGAAGCCTTTCAGAAACGCTTAGTACTAACGGACACGAAAACCAGAACACAGATTGGCAACTCGGGAATTCTTTATTCCTACACCAACATATAAGCAGCATAATAAACTAAGGTCTAAGAACAAATATTACAACAATAAATCACAATATTACTTCTGGTAGTTTTTTCTAGGTTCTTTCTGAACAGCAACCGATGAGACGATGACTGGCAGATTGATCACCCGCGAAAATTATGGAGAGGTTGGGTTTGAGCAAACAACCATAAATTGATCGTCCAGTCTTCAACTACATTGACTGGGGATGTGGTTGCTAACTTCATGGTCGACCTTCCCTCTTTCCCGTCTTATCACCGGGTGGTGGAGCTAAAAGAATGCGTTGCCTGATGATCTTATACCGAACGACATGAGTGTGTGACGGACATTCTAACATTCAGGCACCGACGCGCTTGCAACATATTGACTGATGGATAAGCTTTTGCATACAACCAGAGGTATTTAAATCAACATCCAATTATCCAATAATAATAATAGTAGTATATCTAAACTCAAACAGTCGAGATTGTTGTTGCAACTGCCCAGTGTCGCACATTACTATGGTGTTAACTGGCTTATGCCCCCAATTGATGACATTTTCTAAGTAGGCGTTTTCTCATTTTCTTAAATGGTGTAGACAGAGCAAACTGAAGAAGAAATAGCAAACTAGAAGTCAGTAATTGTAGTGACCAAATTTATTCGATTATCATCTGAGCTCAATAAACGGTCTAACTTATCCAACACAACGTTGGCTGGTAAATTTTTTTACCAACAGGTTTTAATACAATTGTGTTAAATGTTTTATGGACTGATAAAAATTCTCACTTCCTGACCAGTCATGTTGGTGTCCGCGTCATGTGGTCCGACCATGACACACCCTTACCATGTTGGTTGCAATTTTCGGTGTTTCAGGTGGACTGCGTCAAAATATCTCCATAATGAGCAATATGGGTTAGTCGGAACGTAATGGAGAACAGTAAACAAATAGACAACAAGGCCAAACGATCTTGCATCTACCAATAATATTCTTCCAGTTGAAGATTGGCATCTGTTTAGAAAAAAGTTTTTATAAGGCATACATGTAACAAAAGAGAATTATACAGGGTATATATCTCTAAGGTGCTTTAAAAACTGGTCCCAGGTTCTCACATGAGTATCTGTAGACATATAAAACCAATGTGGGTACAAAAAATCCAAGTGGCAGTGTATCATATCAAACCATATCGGGGACCATTTACTATTGTAATGATTTTTCAGATTTACCGATAATCCTTTGATATAATTTGTACGAGTTCCACTTATAGGATCTACTAATTCAGAAATATGATCGACTTCAGGTTCGATCATCATAATTATGATGAATATAGTTGCCAACGTCCCTTCCACTCGAGCATGAATGGTAGTGCGTAGCACAACTAGTCGTTGTATTACTTGTATTAAACATCTATGAAAAACTTGCAACAAAATTATGAACACCATCAATTTGCAATACCTATTGTTTACTGTCACCGGGTAACATCGTCTTCACGAATAGCCTGCTTTATGTAGAACCGGCAACTTTCGGCAAAGTATCATTTTTTGAAGACTTCGAGTCTCAGGATATCAATGCAGCCTATTTTCGTGTGTAAAAGACTACTATCTGATCAAAAATGCAATCAGCGTATGGAAATCACCTACAAATGCCACTAGAATCTTCTATGCGTACTGGAGCTATCATGTAATAAATAAAAAGATAAAAATAATGAATGCACATGTGTTTTTCTGCCACTTTTGTGTTCGGAAAGGAATTGTCGTAAATTGAAATCTTATATCTCATTGGATTTAATACATATATTTGTGCCAATTGTTGCAGTGTTATATGCTTTATATGGATTCAATGTATAAAAATATCTCTACCTTAATAATATTGTTTCAACGCTGTTTACTTGACTGCTAGGCTAAAAAGTAGTTACTTCTCATGACTGTTGCAAAACCAGAACCAAAATGGTAAGACACGCCTTCATCAATCTGAAACCAGTTTGGAAATCTTCTGCACTCACACAGCATAGAGGACAAGATTCGGATTTTCAACACCAGCATGAGGTCAGTCAGTCACTTCTTCTATTCTGCTCAGAAACTTGCACTGCGTGTCACGAAAAGCATGTCCAACAGCCAGTTTCAGACTCTTATCAACAGCTGCCACCTTCGCTAGCTCCATACTGAACATCAGATGGCTGGTCAGCCAGGAAGAATTAGCAACAATAAACTCTGGCTGGGAACAAACCAACCAATAGCCGATTGTATAACAAGTATGTAGGAGAAAATGGAGATGGATCAGGCACACACTACTGAGGTCGTAGAATAACATCGTGCCCAAAGAAGGCCATCTTTCGAGTGGCATCCGAATGAAGGGAGACGGGTGGGTCATCAGTGAGTGGGTGACATGGAGGAGATCGTGAGACGAGGAGGAGATGAGAGATTATTGGAAATAGTGAACCCAGCTGAAGAGGACTGCAGAAAATAGAGCAATGTGGAGATGTGTTATTGAAGCTCAATGTTAAACTTGGAACCTAAGGGAATAATATTAATAAATAACGTTATTCAGCAAAATTTGACGAGTGAGAGATAGATTTTGAAACTTTGGTGGAAAATCTCTTAGTCCTTCAAGCATACTTAGAGAGTTTGCCTTGGTTTTTTAAGGTTTCGAATTTCTTCTCAATACCACGTATTGAGAACTTCAGCTCATTTCGTGTCCACAGAACTACCTCTCAGAGACAACAGCTTGGAAAAAAATAGATCAGGAGCAATAAAAAACGAAGGAGAAGATAATCGGGCACACATAAGAGCGAATTGTAAAATGTAACTAGAAAAACGTTTAACTAGGCACTAGGTCGTGGTTCAGATAACCTTGAGCTTAACCAAAAGTTCAAATTGACGTTAACCTACGTTGGCAGTTTTAACCTCGTAGAATCGGTTGATTGTTTGAAGCCAGAATAGTGATACTGGATTATTTAAGTGTGATTCTTTAGAAATGAACTGCGAAAGACAGTCTAATCCGAAAAGTAATACTCATAACTTATCAGGCCTGACACTCAGCTTGTCTCAAGCTTCGCTGCCTATCGGTCCAACACTTGTTCCACAGATTAGTTCACCTGTCAAGTCTGAAGAATTAGCCTCATTTGTTGGAGAAAATGAAAATCAAACAAAAGGACTTGTCTCAGGCTATGGTGAAAGGTTTCCTGGTGTGAATTTGATGTCGTCAGATAGTGGTCATACGGAAGACACGAAGTCTCCCCCTCCTTCCATAGTAAGTAAACCCTAAAAAAGTTAAATAATCAAAGTAATGGATTCTTCTGTTCGTCCAGCATGTGGTTTTATCACGGTTTCAGATCTCAGGTGCATGTTTTTGGCCAGGTTAAATTTAAAGCACTAGTAGATACCTATAGGGAGTGCAGTGCACCAGTGTTTCTGAAACGCTCACTGAGCAAGTTATTAAATGCTAGCAGATAATATTTTAATCTTCAATATAACATGCCTAGTGAAGTGTTATGGTATTAAACGGGATATCTGGTTAGTTGCAGGCTAGCTTCGGGAAATATGAAGTTGAGGTTTAGACTAATGATAGGTAAGGAGTTGGTTAGACTAATGAAGAAGACATTAAGGCTCTTTCGAGTTAGATTAGGGTTATTTTAGTGATTTTTTCACGTTAGGGTTAATTTAGGGAAAGATTGTGGTTATAATAAGGGTTTTGTATTTCCCAATGAATGAAAAACAAAACGATATTGTTTTTACTGACGTTTCGCTATTTAATGCTAATAGCTTCCTTAAAGTATTATTAAACCGGAATTTACAAAATCTCAGCATGTGTATAGCAAAGGGTTAAGGGGTGAGAAAAATAGGCAAAGTTTTCTAACTTGATCATCGCTCGTTAGTTTGGGGTTATTTTTGGCTGTCAAGTTTGGACATATATAAAGATTATGGTTGCTGTTAGTGCTAGAAAACCTAGATAAGAGCATGTATAGCATGTAATAAAATAACTCTTTTGATAGTAATCCAGAACTGGAAGGTATCTTTGTCTCACGTCCAAGAAAAATATCCTGTGTAACATTTTTATGCCGTTAAATTGACTATTTTCATGGATGCATATATTTTATACGTAGAACTAACCTCTATCTCATGATAGGTGCATTCAAGATCATTTCTTCGTTGGTACTTACTGGTTCTTAAAGTTTAACTTCGTTCTGCTTTTTTAGGTTGCAAAGATTTTTCTCTGCAGATCTGCCATAAACTAACTTCTGGTTTCATTATACCGTATTTATATTTATTCCTGTGTGCATCAGAGTTACCACGTGAACAACCTATACACTTTTGGAGTGAACCAATATTGTACCCGCACTTTTTTTTACTTATACACTCAGGTATAAAGTGCACTGGCATAGTACAATAACATTCGAATTAACGTAGGTCGATATTTACGAAGCTCCTGAAGAAGTGGAAAAAATATAGTGCCTTGAATAGTGCTTGTGTAGAACTGCAATTCCAGAAGTAACTCTAGTAATAGTGTCACATGAATTTTTCAATTCAGTTAATCTTACGACAATACACTGTGAAATCGGGAGATTCGAATCCACCAAGGGTTGTATGGAAAAGTGAGAAATCAAGATGAAAGTGGCGAAAAGAGCTTAAGTAAAGCACACAGGATTAACAGTGGTGAGGCGCATAAATTCTAGCAGAGGTATTAGATGAATAAGCTTAATAAGCTATGATAATCAAACCATGTCGTTAACTCCATTTTACCTTCGGTTCGCAACATTTCGAGTGCCTAAGTTGACCGCCCGCTTGTGTGTGATTCATCTTAGCAGTTAGTGACTCAATGTTTTCGTCTGTCCGTTCTTAACATCATCAAGTTTAAGGGATAGCAGGTTACTGTAGATCATGGCCGTTCCTAACATAGTATTCCCACTATCATTTATACAAAAGGTATTAGATCAGTATCCAGACAGGCTCATTTCGAAATGGTTTAAAGTGCCATATAATCAACCGATGTGTAATTATAGGGGTTATAAGAAGTAATTTCAACCAGGTTGTCATCGTTAAACTTTGATAATGAGATTCGCTTTCATGCTTAACTAAGTTCATGTGAATTTAAGATAAGTTTAAATACTTGAGATGATTTTGAACGAAAGGCTTATTGTATAGTTTGTTATGTATCCACATGATGTGTGTGTTTTGTTGTTGACAGTCAATTACATTTTGCTGTGTATGTGGATCGATATTCCATTATAACTGACAATATGCTCTTTTCTGTCCACTAACTAAGTAAATATGTATGACCTTGTCACATGACATTACAACCAATCATGTTAAGACTGTCTATTGATTCGTTCATTTTTGAACATTCGCTCATACACTTGTGTGGCATTGATTTTCCCTTGTTTGAAAAATACAAGTATCATCGTGAACCTGGTGGTTTCCTGATTTCCGCCTTCTTGCGTCAGGACTATTAATTACTCGACCAGTACATAATAATTTGGCGACGGGGAAAACTATGGATTTTTCTAAATTGGAATTACTATTTGAACAACAAATGAATTGATGGAAATGTTCGTCAACCAACAGACTGGTTCAACTTCACCTTCAGGCAATCTGAATCCATACCATGCTACCAAATTATTGTTATGTTCTGGTCGAGTAATTAATAGTCCTGACGCAAGAAGGCGGAAATCAGGAAACCACCAGGTTCACGATGATACTTGTATTTTTCAAACAAGGAAAAATCAATGCCACACAAGTGTATGAGCGAATGTTCAAAAATGAACGAATCAATAGACAGTCTTAACATGATTGGTTGTAATGTCATGTGACAAGGTCATACATATTTACTTAGTTAGTGGACAGAAAAGAGCATATTGTCAGTTATAATGGAATATCGATCCACATACACAGCAAAATGTAATTGACTGTCAACAACAAAACACACACATCATATGGATACATATCATAATTCGAATAGGAAATACAGTAGTGTTCGAATTCAGTCCACTACGTCGTATTTCAATTTTTTCCACATATTATCCAGACTTAGTGTAAACTCTGACCTAAAATCAAAATAAAAAAGACAGAATTTGTCTACTTTTTTGTAGTTAAGAAAGAATAAAGAATATATTTCTGAATGAGGATAGATGAACTACTTGTATGCCTTCTGTAAACTTTGTCCTACATACTTTTTCCAAGCTGTCAATCGCCGCTTGCATATATGAAAGCTTAAAATCATAGCATAATTTCAACCAGCAAATCAGGATTTTTATATACTTTATCAGCTACTTATTTACAAGTGTTAGAGTATGTAGTCACTGTATTTCTGAAAAGCCATGTGGTTATTTTATCGATTTTATAATTCGAATGATCACCACACCGATAGGTTGACTTCAAGAAGTCATACAAGTATATTTTAATTCTGCAATAAGCGTGGGGTGAAATGTAGACGTTGGCATTCTAGAGGCATCTATGAAGGGTGTGTCTACTGCTGTAGATCTACCACCGTGTGAAGCTGTGATCTATTGGTCTAGGTGCTTAAGTTCAGGTACTCAGTCGTGTGTTCGAATCCCACTCCACCTACCGGGGTTTGGGTAACTAAGTGGTATCACTAGACCTCACACAATAAGTACAGCTCATTGCAAACTCCATGGGATCGCAGTTGGTTATCGGGTAACATTTCAAAACCTGGTTCTGAGTGTGCAGATTTTTATCGTACGATAACATAAGCACTGCTTAGATCTCACTTAATCAGATAGCAATCGGTTTCTGTAAGTATTGTATGTGGTTTTCACCACTTGAGTAGAATGTGTTATCGCAAGATTGACAGGAACCTGCACCTGTAGTCATCCGAGCAGGTGAGCCATTAGAACTACCACATACGTGAAAATATGGCGCCGTGGAATAAAGGATAGTTTTATTAGGTTAGCATCCTTTGGTGCATCATTTTCTGAAATTAACGTCAGGTGATAAATACTCCTTACACGCTCTTGATAAGTATAATTGTCTGCTTCCCATAATGCTATTCATAAACCATTCTATTTCTTTTCCATGAATTGTTTAATTGTTGTTTATGGCGCATCTCGGTGCCTACACTGTAGTAAGTTTTCATGTTTTTTTTAAAATTTTCCTTCACGTTCCCAGTGGAACACAGGGCCTCAAGCTAGTGGCTTGAAGTTTCTGTAGCAGTGTTTATTTTTTACAAGATGGGGTTGCTGGCCTTATGCCCAACCTTTTCTCTCTACCAGCATTATTTCTGGCTTAGCGAGGTAAAGGAGTGCGTCGGCAGGGTATCGAACCCCAGACCATGGGCATGGCCGGCGAGCGTCCTATCCGCTGTGCCACTGACGCACAAGTTTTCATGTAAATAATAATAATCAATATTGACATGCGAAAATGATTAAGTTGTAAAATTCCATCTGATATAACCAATGGAAATATCGGATCCGGATTTCACGAAATGAACCATTGGTAGCTATAATAAAGGTTTTTTTTGTATTTCTCAGTGAATCAAAAACAAAACGATATTGCTTTTACTGACATTTCTCTATTTAATGCTAATAGCTTTATCAAAGTATTACTAAACCGGAATTTACAAAATCTCAGCATATATATGACTACTTAATCATCGTTCCTCAGTATGGGGTCACCTTTTCGTTGTCAAATTGGCCAATTGGTAAAAATAACACAACCAGGTGTAGATTGTTGGATTTGATAAGTGTGCAAAATTATAAAAGCAGCGTGTGTCTATATAATGAAATTGCTTATCACATTTGTGTTGATTTTGTCACTTCATGGGGAAGGGAGGTGTTGTAACCAGGTCAAATCCTGTTTTAGTCCATCATTCCTATTCAGACAATTTGGATTTCACTTGAAATGAAGTGCTTCCGATATTAGACGTTCTTTATGATTCCTGAAATTTTTCATTATGCATTATATGTATGCATTATTCATTATAAAGCTATTAGCATTAAATAGAGAAACGTCAGTAAAAGCAATATCGTTCTGTTTTTGATTCATTGGGAAATACAAAAAAAAACTTTATTATAGTGAATATCATATACCCAATGCCCAAATTTTTTCAAATTGTTAAAAGTGAGCTCGGTTTGGACATATATAACATCGATATCTGGCCTAAAACATCAAGAATTCATTCATCCTGTCTGATAAACACTCAAATTATCATGTCGTTTCACTCAAAAATCACTTAAAAATCATCATGTTAACTATCAAGGCATCAGGGGGATTCATGAAGTTCTTCAAGCGGGCGACGCGACATTGAAAATAAAGTTTGTTGGATGTATTTCTTTTAAACACAATTATCTGTGGCCTTCAATAAATTTATTCAACTTATGCCTCTTTAACAACCACTAAAGCATACACCGAAGATAAATAGTATTGAAAAGCTACGCAAATCAGAAGGCATATTGTCTATTAGAAACAAAGTTAGAATGTATATGGCGACAGATTTAACGTCTCATAGTAAAAGCATTTTCCACTAATTCCTGTCCACTCTACACTAGCTTATTGATTAGTCATTATCTCACACTTATTAGGTCATGCCAACTTCTGTCTCCTTTCTAACTTACAATTAGTCATCCCTTCTTACACCTCACATTATGTAGTAGAATTTTCAAGGACAAAGTTTACCAGTATCTGATTGGTCAAAAACTTATGTGTTTAATTATAATTACAATTGTACAGCTCATGAAAATGAATCGTCGAAAAGAAAATTTTCCTCGCTGTTTGTGCCTTTTCTTATAAAAGCATTTTACATGAAATGGAGTCCAAATATTTTGAATGGGATTGACAGGTTAAGACAGAATTTAAACCGTGGTCAACACAAGTGTGTTAAGCATTCTCTATTACCCAGAAACATGCTATTTTATAAATTATGGTTTACTGCTACTTTGATGAAGCTGTCAGCTAGTGAATAGTGAAACATCTGCAAGGACATATTTTTCTTTTTGATTCTTTGGGAAATGCCTTTGTATAATAGACTTTATACAGATTGTTAATCAATCAGCCTATAAACGTGTTCTATGTTCGTAATTTTCTAACTTCATATTTGAAATAAAGCCCAAACCGTCGGGTTCTATGACAGTCAAATCGGGTCAACGACCTCGTTATGTCTTACCACCAGATATCAGCACTGTTACTTCTAGAACTTCAACAGCAACAAACATTTCCAATATGCCATGCAATGCATTTCCACCTATACCTCCAACTTCCGAACCGAATCAAGTGTCTTACCTGTTAATTCCAAGCAATCCATCAGATGGTATAAAAACTGCTTATACTTCTTTACCATCGGGAACAGACCAGGTTACACAATCTTATTCTCAAGTAGCTAATCCAACATCAATAATATCGTCTTCCATACCGACAGGTGAGTATACTTACGTATGTATCACATGCATTTCAGATGAGTGTTTATGCCGTAGAAACTTTGCGTGTTTTAAATTCGTTATCTGGAATAGATTTCTCATGTACCAGGCTAAGGCCAGCACTTATGGTGTGAAAGTTGACAATACTCAGATACAAGCCTGAAGTGAAGCGAAGTCGAACCTGGAGCCCGCTGGTTTCAAGTTGAGTGCCTAAGCCAATGAACCACCTACTACAAACTTTAAGCGAAGTGTAAATCGATGTCACTATTGTTGGGGAAGTTGTGTTGCTTGTTACTCAGGGTGTATGGAGTAAAGTGCAACTGTTGGACAACCCACAAGTCGTCTGTTCTGTCTTCCCACTCTGGGGAAGTGAATAATAAGGTAGTCACGTACATGTATACAATTTTTGCAATAAGCTAAGGCCCTAGCTTCTCGAACTTTAAATGTATTTCATATTTCTGAGACAGCAAGTTATTGATTACCCCACTTTATAAGTCTTCCTGTAATAATCACTAGGGAAATACCCTGACTAACAGAGTATCTAAAGGTGTAGGTTCAATAATCCTGCGTAGACTGAACAATGCTTGGGAGAAAAAGATCGTTGGGAAACAGTTAGACTTTAAGCCAGGAAGAGGGTGTATTGATCGTGTCTTCACCTTTCAACGGATTCTTTATCATAGGTATACTTACTGATATCCAACAGTTGCCGTGTTTCCTAACCTGTAGGCGGTATTCCACCAAAAGGTGCTGTGGCAGTGTTTGGACGAGAAAGTATATCACATTAATCAAGGCAGTCTACTCAAACTCAAGTAGCCGTGTAAGAGCTTACGGAGAGTTGTCATCTGAATAAATGATAATCGGTGGTGTCTGTTGTCGTCATTTTTGTTTAAGCTCATCATAAATGAACTGGTGGTTGTGACCCCCTAGTCAGCTTTATTAACCCAATGATTAATTTGTTGCCAGGGTGTAGTCTTGTTGACTTGGTGTATACTCATGATTTCCTCCCTGTCAAATGTAAAATCATGCTGCAAGGCTAGTGTGCATTGACTCCTAGTTCGAAGATAGAGAGAGAAGTGGTAGAGCATGTTGACCATTTCACCTATTTGAGAAGTTACACCAGCTTTAACAGACTGATTGTTGACGAGACTTTAGTACGTAAAGTGGTGTAGACAGTGTGGCTTCAGCCCACAAGGCGGTAAGACCGATGACTTGATACTGTTGGTGATGTGACTCAAAACCAATATCAATGGCACTGATTTGTTCGCTCCTTTTAGTCTTCTAAAGCCATTTAATCCTCATTATTCGGTTTGCAATTAGTCTCTCTCGTACATTCCTACTCATTATCTTCCCGTTAAATCTCTTTCATTATCTTTGTATTCTGTATAGAGTTTGGAAAATTAAACTGTTGCACCTTTTTTAAAAAGTTCTGCGTTGAAACTCACTCAGTCATCAGCTCATTCTAATAATATTGCTCGGTGAAGTGATCGAACGAAGTCATTACATATTGGGTTGTAGTTACTTGGCAAGACTTTGTGATATGGGCATCGTATTTGTCAGCAAAGCACATTTGTAACCTCTAGTTAACTATTTTCTCTTCAGACATCTAAGTTCTTGAACTCACTGTCGCAGCTAATGAGCTCTTCAACGAATAATTCAGTGTCTGTGTCGGTAGACGATGTTACATTTTCTCTAGTCTCATAATGCTAATCGAATTCTGCCAATTGATTTTACATATTGTCACGAACACGATAAAATTCAGGTGGTGTTAAGCAACCGAAATCAACAAGCAATTGTACATTGTATTGGACTCACTTTAGTCCGTAAATGTTGACTAATTACTTGCGAGATGTTATTAATAACGGAATCTACCTTGTTCATTGTGTTCTCATGTTTTTCTCTTTTGTTGGCTTTACGTGTTGTGTGGAGACGTTGCTTAAGCGCCTGTTTTTACATCATTTTGGTCAATATCCGAATCCCGCTCCCCCTACTTCAGCCTTGTCTACTAGGTAGTATTGTAGTGAGAGCTGGCTGCAGGCCAAAATTGTAAATAGCAATTTACGTCAATGTTACGTCCTGAATCGGGATCATGAGTAAAACAATAACAGAGCTTAACCTTGAGTAACTCACCAACCAATCACAGAAGACTTAACATGTGCGAATATGATTCGCAGATATACGGCTCAACTTTCTGAGAAACGATCACAGGCAGTACAGAATACCCTTCAACAGGAAAACAACCAATCAGAAGACATTTCTCCTCCACTGACAATAATGTACACTTTCTCAATAAACGATCTGTTGCCTGGCCCTTGTCTTCTGTCGTTACAGTATCATAAGTATACCGCATAAATGAAAGAGAAATTTACCTTTTTACTTAATATAACAAGACAGTTTATACGCTTTGTAGTATATGTGTCTATTCAGGTGTCCCATGTACCCTAAACGGAAGTATTTTATACGTTTTTTCTAAGAAAATCTCATGTGCCTTACACCTGGTTTTTATTCTATTATTATTTATTTAATTATCATTACTTTTGTGATTAGATCAATAATAACTGATAATAATAAACCAACACTTGAATAACTGAATTTATTGGTAGTAGCTTTGGTAATCAATACTCAAATGATTAAATCACCAACTTACTTCTCTGGTTATATTTTAGTGCTGATTATAGGAGTTGTAGGTGACAGAAAAGAAAGATTCACATAGGTAAATATAACAGAGTAATAAAGGGAGATTTCGGTATTATTGTGTTGTCTGGACTGGGTGGTTTAATCACAAAGATCTCATTGTCCATCTAGGCAACAGCTTCAGCTTTAGGAACTCTCTATGGACGAATCATTCGTTGTTTGCGGTGACTGTGTTTGGTTGCCTGGCTGGAGTCCTCAACACGTAAAGAACCAATTGTTGGTTACATGGTGCGGATACATTCACTCTTTATGTTCTCCCATTACATTCTCATTTCTCTCCATTTACGTATTGTTTTTCTTGTACGTTTCTGTCCACTGAATTTCGTTGCGTTGTTTACTCTACAATAGTGTACTTATGAAGTGTGGTAACTTGAGGTGCTATATTTTTTCACAGTTCTGTGTTGAAATCCACTCGGTCAGTCTATATCAACATGTCCAGTATTCGCACATTGATTTGGTAATTATTTCACTTTCTTTGTGTTTCATCTGTCTAGGATATTTACATTATATCCCAGCCCAGTTGGAATAATGTTCGTAGATTTCCATATGAATTGACATGAATCAATGCTTGTCATGTCATTTAGCTACTGGTGTGTTTTCATGAATGTGAAGATGTACAGTAGATTCGTTTCGGTAGATGTAGCGTTTTTCTCAGTTGATGTAAGCGAAAAACACCTTACCGTAAATAAAAAACATCTCCAAATTTGTGTTTGAACTCATTTCACGAAACAGGTCTTTATTGTACCGGGCTACGAGCCACACTTATTGATAATACTGTAACAACAGAAGACAAGGGCCAGGCAACAGATCGTTTAGTAAGGAAATCACATATTTATAGATTTTCATGTACATATTGTAGATTATAGTTAGCAGAAAAACACAGTCTTCTGCTGGTTGTTTCTCACAGAAAGTTAACCTTGCATCTCTTTCTGGCTGTTTCTTGAATGTCAGATCATCTATATGTTAACTGTATCCGCCTGCGCAAAGCCTCTGTTCTCATTTTCCTCACGACCAATATTGGGGACATAAACATTGACGTAAATTACTGTCCACCAATTTTGGCTAACAGCTAGCTCTCACCACAATACTACCCAGTTGCCAAGGCTAAATTAGTTGGATTTGAACTTCAACTGGTCAAAACCTAGTCTGGTGTTGCCGCAGTGGGTTGTGCTTGATTCTTAGCTTGATGAGAAATGAATATGCTTAGGAGAACGTGACCTGTCCTATATACACTTACATATTTCCGAAATTAATGCTAGAATATTAAGACCTCTTGGAACAAATGTCGTTGAGAATCCAAGACGGTCTCTCTAATCTCAGTGTCTGTAAATATTTGATTATCTGAGATGGTTGCATTCTGTCCATCTATCTATCTATCTATCTGTCTACTATTCATCCTTTCATAGTACAGTTATCACAAAGTTGTTATTACTGTGGCCAAATGTAAACACATTTTAATAGTTAATATTCACACAAGTTATGAGTACTGTACTGTGTTAAAATATGATACATCTAAGTGTGTGAGATAATGCCAGCAGTATCTCATGAAGTCAACAACTGTTTTGATAGCCTCTTACTTAATTCAAGGAGTCTTTTAAATCACATTTGACTGTTCACTACCCTCCTGCATGCTCTGTCAGGTTGAATGCAACTTTCATGTTTTAACTACGAACAGTCTGCTTGCATAATAATATTTTCTATCTAATATATACACCTTCCAGCCACATATCATCCAGTTGGAGCGTATTGGTTCTACTCTACAATTGTTGACAATATATCTATATGGTGGCCATTCTCACGTCATGATTCTTATCAAATCGAAACAGAATTCTTTCGTTCTTATTGTTTATCATCTACATCAAATGCTTTGCCAATATCTAATGATGATTTGTCTTATACATCTGGAGCGAATGAAACTCAAGAAATAATTGTTCAAGTTGATGGTGGTCGGTATGATGTTTACGTGAAGAAAAGGGAACGACGATCAGTTTACTGGGAAGAACAGCCAAGTGAGGTTCGAAGAGCTACATGGTTTTATAAGTAAGCATTAATGTCTATTATAATAATGAATAAATTTATGTGTTTTATGGTGCGTACCGTGCTTACGTTGTTATTCACATTTGAACCGAACCGAGTATTATAAATGTCCATTCCTTGTGTCAGCAGCACATTTCCACTACACTCGGTTCTGTGTCACCACTTTCACCTGGCTCCATAAATGACTGTATACAAGCCTTCATTTCCTTTTCACATGATCTCAGTGTTATCAACAGAAGCTCAACCCGTCTTTTCCCATCCGGGATCCACTCAGGGTAATGGTATGTGATGTTGCTTGAAGGTCTCCCGAGTGAATGTCCACCTGAACAGACAAGAATATACATTTCTGGAAATTTAACCATAAGGAATTTAGCTACTTATAAGTAGAATGTTGTGTAACACACCTGTTTTCCAAATGTCTATTAGACAAGCTGAACGCCTACAAAAACGGATGATGATTGAAGTTGTCAGGGAATGCAGAACATCACGGTATTCTAACCAGTAATCACCAGGGCTACCAACCTGTTACTGTACTTATCTTAATACTTCAGGATATATAACAGGTAGTTGAAGACGGCCTACCTGGATACTTTCATCTACAAATGCCTCCACCCGACGCTGAAGATCTGATGGCCAACTGGAAAAGATAAGCAAACATTAACGAACTCTGATAAATAGCCAGCCAAAACATATCGCTCAACAATTACTCATATGAAAATGGAGGTGCATTTAACATTCATTGATAAGACTGTTGAGTAGAACCTGAGTGGGAAGCAGCTAGTTAAGCGTATGGGATTAACATAGAGGAGATCACGTGAAGGAGGGGGGGATGAAAGCTTGTGGACAGTCGTGGAGCCAGCTAAAAGCAACGACAGAGGACCGAGTCTAATGAAGGTGTTCTGCTAAGGTTATATGTTTCATCACTCGGAATGCAAGGAACGATTTATCGTAAATATAATAATACTACTCATGCTTATCGAGTAGCTTAAAAGTTCAACTGCATGCCATTTTCATCTGTCACTTGTGAAAATTATTTTGTATTTTATTTCATTACTACGTTGTACTGTTTTGCGGCAAATCTTTTCCTTTACAACGCTACCAGTAGAATGAATGGTTACCTGTTGTTATTGAATAACTCTAAAAAGTCTATTTACTGATTCGGGTTTTTGCGTAGAAAAATTTCACATAATTCATGAATATAAGAGAGGCTTATTTACACTTGGTTCATTGCTAAGCCGTGTTCTATTAAGTTAAATCATTTGATTTTCAATCCAGAAGATAGTTCTAGGTTTTTCCTCGTCTCTTTGAGACTGAGAAGTTCAGCAGCATCATGAAAAATGGTGTGTAGTGTGTGTGGCTCAAAAAGTCGACCTTCGACTTACGGGTCTTGGTTTCGAACGCGCCGCTTCAGGTACTTCAACCTAGGACCCTGGGTAGCATCAACCGTCAATGTTTGTAGCCCACACCCTGTTGTATGAGAAATATGAACTGCGTAACTGATTTCTAGCAATTAATGCCATAAGAACCCTGACACAAAGTAATCTTCAGGGGAAATATAAGATTTAACCAATCAAATTGATTCCATCATTTTCAGTCCTTGGTTTGCAAAAGTTTGATTGATTCCAAGCTAGATCGCGAACTAATATTAGATGGAGAACTATTAAAAAGCATGGAGGACTGGTTAGTTATTTCCTCCTAGCTTGCTACTTTTCGGCAGTATGTACCCATGACCGAACTCAGGAACTTCAGGTTACGGGGCCAGCCTGTTTACCAATGAACCGCTGTGTCGGAAGTCTAATGGCCATTCCCTTGAATTCTGATTTCTTCCGATTCACAATAGCTGGCGCCACCTTCAGCTATGGTCGCCATCCCTTGTTTCTATTTTCTATTAATTTCGATCTTAACCATGTGCTCAGTTGTATTAATTATTTCTCATAAGAAAGATTCGATTCCTTGTTTCAGACCTCAGGGTGAATCACGTGTATTGCCTTTTTCCGAGCGAATATGTGATCTATTGGAAGCTCAGTATAAACTGAGTGTAGAACAAGGTCAATGGGGTAAACGTTTTGAGCTGCCATCAGAAGATAGACGTGGTGGTAATGATGTATTTATTTTCTATAGTCCACAAGTAAGTTTATAACTTGCACATCTACATTCTAAAATGATAATTCATGTGTCACTTTGTTGATTACACTAGACTAGTAACTGATCTGTATACGCTTACCGCCAACAATATGCATGAAGGAGATATTAGTTTTTTCACCACTACAGATGCGTCTTCATGATTGGCTCCAACGTGCACAATTTTTTCATTCCTTGTGTTGCGAGTAGATCATGGGGCGTTACGCTTTGATGTTTCTGTAACGGTATTGTAATTTTTGTGGGATTGCTGATGTCACATCCAAACTTCCGTCTTTCCCGGGTATACCACTGGTTATACAAGGTTCAGTAGTGCGTCGGCCGGGTGTCTAACCTTGGACGTTTTGCCTAGCTGACCAGCATTTTACCTTTGAACTATGGATGCACAACGTGCCCTGTACACATGGATCAAACTGTTTTTGCCAATTAACAGAGCATAGAATAGTACCGTTTTACTTAGGTTTATCGAAAAACTTTGAATTGTAGTAGTTATCGTTTGGTGGACAGTCTACACCTGTAAGATGTATTACATATTGTGTGGTTCGATCTTTTATCATAATTATACTATTACTAATAATAATCCCTTGGGTTCCAAGTTTAACATTGGGCTTCAATAACACATCTCCACATTGCTCTATTTTCTGCAGTCCTCTTCAGCTGGGTCCACTATTTCCAATAATCTCTCATCTCCTCCTCGTCACACGATCTCCTCCATGTCACCCACTCACTGATGACCCACCCGTCTCCCTTCATTCGGATGCCACTCGAAAGATGGCCTTCTTTGGGCACGATGTTATTCTACGACCTCAGTAGTGTGTGCCTGATCCATCTCCATTTTCTCCTACATACTTGTTATACAATCGGCTATTGGTTGGTTTGTTCCCAGCCAGAGTTTATTGTTGCTAATTCTTCCTGGCTGACCAGCCATCTGATGTTCAGTATGGAGCTAGCGAAGGTGGCAGCTGTTGATAAGAGTCTGCAACTGGCTGTTGGAAATGCTTTTCGTGACACGCAGTGCAAGTTTCTGAGCAGAATAGAAGAAGTGACTGACTGACCTCATGCTGGTGTTGAAAATCCGAATCTTGTCCTCTATGCTGTGTGAGTGCAGAAGATTTCCAACCTGGTTTCAGATTGATGAAGGCATATCTTACCATTCCGATTCTGGCTGGTTTGGACATCTATATCCGTTCCTAGTGTCTGTAGTCGAAACATGGCTTCCTGCTTGGATAAGTTAATGAAGTAACCCCTATCAAACCCCTCTCTTTGATGGTGATTGGTGCTGGCCGTTGTTACTGTTGCTTCTGTTGTTTGGTTATCATCACCACCTCTGTCTTCTCTATGTTCACCTAGAGTCCTGTCTTCGCCGTCTGTAAGTCTTCGAGTTTACGTGACGTTAAACGTGAATCATCCACCTGCAAAGTCCAGATCTTTTTTTTCCCTCACGTTCCCAGTAGAACATAGGGCCTCAAGCTAGTGGCTTGAAGTTTCTGTAGCAGTGTTTATTTTACAGGATGGGGTTGCTAGCATCATGCCCAACCTTTCCCTCTTTACCATCACTTTTCTGGCTTAGCAAGGCGAAGGAGTGCGTCGGCTGGGGATCGAACCCCGGACCATGTGTCTGGTCGGCGAGCGTCCTAACCGCTATGCCACCGACAGAGTCTTCTTATTGGCGGTCCAACGTGTTCCCACATTCTCACTCCCGTCGCGCAGTCTGACGCATAATCCGGTCCACCAGAATTAACAATATCATCGCTGACAATAGGCAGTCGGCTTTTCTTACTCCAGCATTCACTTCGAACTACTGGTTGAGTTCATTTTCCGTTGTGAATCACCTGACAGACACGTGGCATTGTAATATAGCTGGCTGATGAATGGAGTCGATAAAGAATTGTGCTGAAATAGTTTCCAAATTACTTCTCGGTCACCACTGTCTGTCGAAGGCCCTATAGAAGTCGATGAAGTTGAGGTGGAGTTTTCCTGCCATCCTATGCTTTGTTTTGTGGTCACGATGTGTAGAGATGCAATTTGATCAGTACATGATTTGCCTTTCCTGAATCCAGCTTGTTCCGGTGAGGGGTGGAGTTCTGCATCATGTACATCTCTTATTCCCCCCAGGATGACACGACATAGTGTTTTACCTGGCGTGGAGAAGAACCTTATTACACACCACTTCTTGCAGCCTGAGGCCTAAGTCTCCCCTCTTTGTTAGCTTGATAAGGTAGCAAACCTTCCTTTCAATCGGTAGGTACTTTTGCTTCCTTCCAACATCTGCCGTAGTCTGTGAGTTCGTCCTCAGTACTGCGGTTTATGGGAATTCCGTCTGGCCCTGGTAGACTTCGCGGCTGGAGTTCAGCAGCTCGGTCGCATTCAAGATTTCTGCTTTGTCGATGGATAAGTGTCAACCAGCAGACAGTTGTGTGCGTGGCGTTGGTGGTGGTATCTCTTGACAATGGTAGTTGCAGGTGATGGTCGATTCAAGAGTCCTTCAAAGTGATTTCCCCATTGTCCTATTTGTTTCTCCTTCTTGATAATCAGGTTTTCTAGAACATCCATGGATTTCATCATTTCGGTTGATCTCTTTCCTGATAGAGACCTGGTTATCTGATAAAATGTGCTTAGGTTTCTGCACCTGCGTCCCGCCTGTTGTGTTTCAGTTTCTGACCAGTGTGTCGCAGAATTGTCTTTTGTCTCTCCTAGCACTCTTGTTCTTTTCCTTATTCAGTGTAGTGTACATTTAACTCAGTTTCTCCTCCTTTTATCCATCTTCGTATTGAGTCATCTCTTTCACCATCCTGGTTTCCTCTCTTCTATTGGCTTCCAGGTAGGTGTCTGCTGAGAGTCGTTCCTTGTCTTGTCTCTTCTTTCTTCCTCGCATAGTTGTCTACGTTTGCTTGAAAACCACCTTTGGAGAGTTATTTTCAATGTTCTTCCACTCATGTTTCCTCACTGATGCTATGTCATGTCTCCGACTTTGCTCTGATTTGATGTGTAGCGAAGGCATCCCTTGTGGTTTTGTCCTTCAGTTTCTGAGTGTCGGACTTGAATTGTAGCCTTTCTCCAGTTTTTTCGAGGGATTTCAGCTTCACCTTGGAGGTTCCTTGAACTAGATGATGGTCCTCCTCCCTTCCTCCCCTTCTAGACTTTGTGTCCAGTAGACTGGCTGTATCGCCACTTCCTTGAGCAGCATTCGGAAGAAATGTATCTGATTTTTGGTGTGTCCGTCAGACACAATGCATGTGTATATCGTTGTGCTTGTATACGCTGCCTCCGATCACCAAATCATTGAAGATGCAGAATTCTGCCGGGAGAGCCTCTCGACCCATGATGAGTTGCCTTCCTGTTTTCTCAGCCTCCAGTTTGGCGTGCGTTCATACCGCCCATAAGTATTTTAATATCGCCATTGCGGATGTTGTCCACTACTGTTTGTGGTAGTTTATAGAAACCTGCCTTCTCTTGTTTTGTGTTGTTTGTAGCACTGTGCGTAGCATTGGATAATTGTAACCTTCCTTCCTTCTTTCCTTCTGAGTTGAATCTTGATGTCATAATCCTGGAGGAGGGTCTCACTTACCACTTCATTAGGGCGTCGGCTGCCATTGTTGACATCATGATGATGACTCACTGCCTGATTGTGCTCGTGGTTGTCTTTTATGTGACCGAAGTAGATTACTGACTCTCCAATCGACAGTTTTATAATCGACATCTGTTCCATCTGCTCTCCTAGATACCCAGCACTTGTATGCCATATCTTCGCATTTCTTTGGCTATCTGGGCAGCCCTCCTAGTCTAGTACACTGTACGTACATTCCATCTCCCCATTTTTATTTTTGTTTTCATCGAGAGTATGTATCGGCTGGCTGACTGGCTTCCCGAAGGTTTTCATCATTCTGCTGTGTCATTTCGCCTCTCCGTTTCCAGCGGTGTATAAGATTATTATTTGAATTTTTGTATTTTTTATATGATTTTTGTGCCTTGAAGTTTCTTCAGCAGTCTGATAGCTTTTGTGGTGTAGGGTTTCTAGCCCCACGCCCAACCCCCCTCTTTGGACCGGAGTTTAGGACCGGCTATAAAACTAGCAAGCTAGTTAACTAGGCTAGGTTGAGTGCGTCGGCCTGGGATCGAACCTCAACCACTTGCGTGATTGGTGAGCATTCCTCCGCTGTACCACCGAGACACTTTATCAAAATAGTGTGTGTCTGTCTAGAAGCTATTTATTGTATGGAACCTTTTCTTTTGATGAATTCGTTAGATTTCATATATTTTATCTATCAGTCTGTGTTGCGCTCCAACTATTTAGTTCAAGTATATTTTTTTGACTTACAACCATTCAGCAGTGAGTTTGAACCTTTTCAATCTACTGTCCGCCTAATAAACAAATTCCAATAAGTGTTTAGCTTACAGGATATATGGGAATCGTTTATTTATTAAAATAGTTTTTTTACTGAAATAGCGTTCTAAGTAATATTTAACTTTCTAGTTATTATCGCAATGAAAGGTTAGGTTATTTTCACGAACGTCTTTTTATTTATTGTTATGTTTGCAATTAGTCAGAATCCAACCAATATCATGAAGTCACATCTGAAATGAGTATCTGTTAACTCAAAACAAAAAAACACTATAGATCTAGGCTTTTTAAATGGAAGGAATCTTTTCTTTTTCTCTTTAAAGCTTTTTTAAGTCTACAATGTCAAAGAAGAATATCGTATTTATCGCCTCCTATGCAATCATTTTTCAGATTGAATTGTAAGCTCAGGAAATGATTCTGGTTTGTCAAGCGTTGTTGTAGGTCCACTCTGATTTATTTGGGGATAATCACGATTTCGACGAAATACTTCCGAGAATATCATTTAAAGTTTGAGTACAGTAGTATCTGTGGAACTGTTGTTCACTAGCAGTTTGTGTGTTACCGTAGGTGAATTTCGTAATTATGCGGTGGCTACAAATGTAATATTTAGTTTTGCATACAAATGTGTTTCCATTTTTGTTAGTGAAGATGTTTAAAGCATTTTTGATTTGATGAAAGGAAGACTGACAGTATTCATTGGGTCATGGAGAATGAATGGACGAAGAAATAGTTCTTTATCGAAGAATTAATCTTCAAAAGTTGTACAATCGTACTTCTATTTACTTAGACGTATAGGAATCTATTTACTGAGTAGTTCGGGGAGGAGTGTGATTTAACTGATAGAGCTATTAAGAAGTGGTTTGTAAAGGTAAAGAGAAGATACGCAGTCATAAATAACACAATGGAAGTAAGGGTTTGATAAGGTGAAAATTTTTATTAGATAAGAAACAAGGCGATTGAGTTTTGACGTGGCAAATGTGAAAAAGATGAGAAAAATAATTAGTAAAATGCGTTATAGGGACTTGCAAGAGTGATAGTATCGACTTACTAAAGGTGAAAGAAAACAAATAGAAAGTAAAATGAGAGACTGTACAAACCTTTTCTGAATACATATTTGAAGATTGTGTTAACAGATCAATACCACTTCCTCGAAACACAAGTGTCGAAACCTAACACTTCTTGCTGCATTTAGGCTTACTTTGTAGATTATTTCATAATAGATCTTCAATGGCGCTGTGTGGCCTGGTTCCAAGAGATGTTCGGAAATCGAGGTAGCAATTAACTTGCATTGTTCTCTTCATGAAATTACCGGGTAGTTTTCAGAGATGCATTTGGAAAGTGTGGTCTTGGTGCGGTCAATATTTATTTAGTTTATTTTGATTTACAGCTTAATTCCACACTGTATTTTTGGTACAAGTATGGAATTTTCAGCATGGATATCGGTAGCCCAAATTTTGCAGGCCGACCATAGATATCAGGTGTGCGTCGGCGCGGGCTCGAACCCCAGACCATATAACTAGTTGAACAGGGGCGAGCAAAATAATAAACAAACATCGCAGTGGTCCAAAGTGCCAGTTCATCCTTCATATATTCGCTACTTATTCTTGATTGGAAAAATGAGTTCGTAGCTCAGTCCGAAAAAATGTTTTTCTCAATTGTCAGGATAGTCGATTCCTCAAAATTCTCTGTCGTATTTTCACCTATAAAGAAATTTTTTTCAGTCTTGATTTAACAGACCTGAGACGACGAATAAATTGGAAACAGAGGTAACAGTCACATCAGAATACGGATATCCACACAAGCTCCTAATCTATTGGTTATCTTAGTCCAATGTATCGAGCGCTAGACTGATATTCCAGGGGCAATAATGCAGCTGTTTCGTATCCCTCAGTCATCAATTTACGATAACATCTGATTTTGCTTGTGGCTTCTCATTTAATATACTTTTTTGAAAGACGCTGAAGCTTTGTTGGGGTAATTCGTTTTACTTTTCTTTCTTTGTGTCAACCACTTTTTTATCAGTCAATGATACAGTATTTAGCATGGCCTTATGACTTTACTTCAACTAATTCAGAGAGTCGTGTTGTCGCCAGCTCTTCTTCACCCTTATTTCAATTAAATCAAAGTCAGTTATCACAAGAGGTGAATTTAACCGGTCAAGTATTTGAAGGCCGTCTTTGTCACATACATCGTGGTTTAACTGAACACTTAATGGAGCAGATTGATGAAGGTGATTATAAGCCAATCGATCAATTATTTTTTATTGTACACGGTATTGGTTCAATGTACAATTTAAAAGGACAAGGTTTAATTGAATGTGTCAATGATATGAGGTAAGTATAAAAGGATATGTGTAATTATGGATAACAGGAAAAATTATGGTAGATATATTTTTACTTTATTTTACATAAGAATCTTAAGAAGGGGGAGAGGAAATAGATAATTTGTTAGGTTGTTTATGCACACTGGTAGTCTTAATTACGTGCACAGTCATAAATTTTTAACATAACTGCACTAAGCGTGTTCTGCTTACCTTAGGTTTTCTTGTCCCTCGTTTCTTTTGAACGATCTGTTGTGGCTGAGGATGAATGGACTTCTGTCTTGCCTTCGAAATTCTCCTGTGTGACCACGCGTTCATAGTCTTGTCTAGGTAAGTTTAGTTGAATGATGTCACTCACAAAAATGGAACGGTGAGTTCAATTGTCCAGTGCTTATTCCCAAACCAGTAGGCATGCATGTCCATTCAATGGAGTTTTGAAACCTTTATTCTAAAGGTATAATGTACATAGGCTCCAGAATCCAAAAAGAACAATTCGTGTATGAACCTATTTTGGATGGTGGCAACCATCGGAATGCAGTTGTTGACGCTGCTTTGCTGTCGTGCGGGTCAGACTTCAAGCGAAAGGCTTGGAGAGTCAACCCCCTAAAAAACCACCTATTTTGGTGGCATCTCATCTCTTAAAGTGTGGCATATCTCTCGATGCCTTTATTGATATAAGTATGAAACTGTGGTAGAGTGTAACCCCATTATGGATAAGATTTTATTTTAATAAATCACACAGTGTTGTGCAGTAATATTAACTAATGACGTTTCGAGCACAAATTATTGCTCATAATCATATCAAGTCACTCACACAATGTTTTACTTCATTTATGTACATGATGCCCATATTGCCGGAAGGATAAAGTACTTGAATCACGTCTACTAAATCAAGCGAAAAGATTTCAGCACATAAGGATTCATATTCTAATTTTGGTCGCACCACTCTGCATGGTATAAACATCAAATGATAGCAAAAACATAAGGACCAGTTACTAATGTTGTGATTATTTATACTGAGATGATCATATTATATATATATATATATATATATATATATATATATATATATATATATATATATATGCACGCTTATTATGAGCTTATGCAAGTGACGGAATATCATTGATTTGACTTGCTTATTAGGCTATGGAATGCGACTTTGTGCGTGTGTATTTGCGTGCCAGTGACCTTCTAAAACATTTGTCTAGTATTTTTTCGCTCAATTCTGAGTGCGCTGTTAATTTTCATTTAGAAAGTGATCTCTTTCATTCTCTTATTCTTATCATTAAATTGTTTAACATACTGCATAGTAATTTGTGGTTTTCGTACAAAAAATCTGAGAAAAAACAAGTGTCAAATTTGAGTAAAGTAATAGCATTTCCCTTCGGGTTTCCGCAAAATAATAGGGTGGTATTTGTCTAGTTTCCTACTGACGTTAGTGGTTCCCCACTTTTCGTCATGGGCTACTTGTAACATCACAGTTCCTACTATTCTTTTTGCTCTGGCATCAATAACCAGCACGAAAGAGCCAACAGGTAGTGACGTATGTGGTCGTATTATGGAAATGAAATCAATTGCTTGAATCGTAGCACATTATCGTGAAAGTGGGTTACCTTAGGATTAATAAGTGATAATCTTCACATCGGTTAGGCCTCCTGTGGGACCGCGCCTTTTGTAATTTGTTCATGTAGAAATGTCCTCATAGCTACATATGTCTCGGTGACTAATCTGCTGGCGAGTGATGTACACAGAAGAGAGAGAGGTTTTTCGAAAATATCAGGAGATATATGAAGAAAAAGTAAAGTGGATTGTATTAGATGATACCATAGTCAGAATGAAGGTATAGTATGGATGCGTCTAAGCTGTTATTATAGTGTTATTTCTTCATTGGGTTGTTAGTGAAACATAGGGCTTCAGCAGCACATGTCTGTGACACACTGTCCTTAACCTGGCTTCATGACTGACTGCCTATAAGCCCTGACCCTTCTTAGCATGATCTCTTGTATGTGTTACCCTCGGTCACCCAACTCGTCGCTTTCCATTTGGGTTCAAGTCGGGGGCCGGGAACGTAGTGTCACTCAACCGCCAATTCCTTCCGCATATTTACTGGCTTGTTGACTGCCGGAGTTCCTTGTTGTTCTTTGTGCCATGCACCGTCAAAGCTATAACATTGTAATTTTTCCAGTAACGGTTTTCAGCCAGATTAATAATATAACTTAATTTTCGATCACTCAGTCCCACTTCAGTCGTCAGACTGGACGTTGGGATTATGTTCAGTTAGAGTATGTTTGGGTGGTAGAGAACAAACTATTGTATATACAGTGCAATTCAATCAGTGGGTGAATGAAGCTGTGCCATTTATTTAACAGTGTAAAGTTAATCTGTGCCTTTTTGTGATAGCTACGGCTTCTTCCCAGTATTTATTAAAAATGTTATGTAAAATATATAGCGTAGTTTGAAATCATGGAGATAAAGATTTATAACTCCGGCGGACGGCTTATTTCTGTGAATTTCATTCCCCTCCCTCCTTCAGTCACAGATTTTTATCCTTTATTTTAGTTTCTTTTATCATTACTCTCTAACTTACTTTTTTCGTTATGTGGCTGTGATCCTGCAGTTTTTCTCCCTTTTTTATCCCCCTCCCCTCTTTATATTTATCTCTTCAGGCGTACAGCAAAACAGTTGAGTCAATCACACTTTCCACATCATCCATATCGTGTAGAATTTTTGCCTATTCTATGGCATGATGAATTGCACTCAGATACTGTAACTGGGTTAGATAAACAGTTGGAACAAATCACACTGGGTAGTATACCGAAACTACGACAGTTTACAAATGATACACTGATGGATATATTGTTTTACACAAGCTCTAAATACTCGCAGCTGATTGTTAATACAGTGGCAAGGGAGATTACACGATTACGCAATCTGTTTCTGTTGCGTAACCCGAAATTCTCGGTAAATTAGTGTTTATGTTGCTTTTTGTTTAAAGTTTGTTATTGCATAATAATAATTATTATAATAATGACTGCGCAAGTAACGTGCATACATGCATCTATGCTATATTATATTCAATATTGATAGACATTTAGTATTGTAAATGTTAGCAGTGAACACCATACATGATGTAGTTGGTAATCGTATAAAAGTCCAATCCTCAGGAAAAATCTCATGTTCCCACTAAGATTAAAGCCATATAATAGAAAAGATTTGTAACTCAGGTGGATGATTTGCAATTAATAGTGTTCTCTGAGCTGGTTGGTTTAGTTGCGGAGCTTTCGTCGTCTTTCTGGACGACATCTTCAGCGAATTATTTAGGATAAGACGACGAAAGCTCCGCAACTAAACCAACCAGCTCAGAGAACACTATTAATTGCAATTAAAGCCATATATCATTCAACAGTGCATTCCAAAGTTGTATTTTGTAAACTATTCAATTCTAGATGATCTATACCGTAAAACAGGTCACAGGAATGTAGTTTACAATTCGTAGTATAAGAGTAGGTGTTGTATTTCAACGGCGCATTATCATAACATAACATAACATAAGCTTTATTCCAAATCAGTACTTGTGATACAGAATGGAATTCTCAGCATTTTACTACAATATTGCATCCAGTTTTTTACATTAACAATAAATAAAGTTCTACATAGTTTAAAGTTATCTCAACAACATATTAGTATGTCGGTAGCAAAGCCAAAATTAAAGTGTTTGAAGGTGTTAGAAAAGTAGATACTACTAGCATATTTACTGGCGTAAGCGATAGCAAAATGTTCGAGATGTACAGAGTGTGAAAGAACGAACAAGAATGTTTTAAGTAGAGTTTGCAAGGAAGAGAGAAACAAAACAGCACATAACAAAAATAAATACAGAATGAAGAGCGAGAAAACGTTGTACCTATAAATGATGTGAGTTGGAAAGACGAGATCCATTGGTTCTACTGACTATTTAATAAGTTAAAGGTTTCATGCCTGATGCATTCTTTATCGCACAGAACACGAGCTAGGTAGGGTATGGATGAGTTTTTGTACTTACTAGTGCGGGCATATAGTTTCCTATATAGGCTTCTTGTTTTCCCTGAAGAGATACATGGGGAGAGTTGTGAATGTAGAGGGTGTTGTGAGTCAGATAAAATGGATTTCGCCCATTTTTCACATGAGTCCATGTGCCTGTCCACCAGAATGTTAACAAGCTGGCTAAGTGGCAAACTGCTTACCCTGCTGACAACCTTTAACATCCTACGTAATAAGGTATAGTCTTTCTTCAATAGCCCAGGAAAGACTAAGGGGGAGCAATAGAGAATAATAGGCAGAATACGGGAGTTAACAAATTGTAGGAGTAAGGGTTGGGTTACACCAGAATGTCTTAACTTCTTGATGTAGAAGGTAAGACGGTATATTTTCTTGGAAATCGTCAAGATATGAGACGACCAGGAAAGATCAGAAGATAGAGTGACGCCTAGGTATTTAATTTCCGACTTGGTTTCTATTTCACTGCCATCTATGTTGCACACCTCGTGAGTGCTAACCAGTTTGTTTAGGTCAGATTTATGCCTAAGGGTGAAATTAACTGTTTGGCATTTGGAGGGGTTTAAGGTTAGACCGTTTTCCTTGGACCATTGGCTAATTTCCGATAAGAAGCCATTTAGTTTAGAGCAGTCACTTTGACATTTGACAGGTAAAGATACAGTTAGGTCATCAGCATATTTGACAAAGTTAATGTCATTTGAAGACGGTAGGTCATGTAGAAAGAAAGAAAAGAGAAGTGGGGAGAGTACAGCACCTTGGGGGACACCAGCTTCTGTGAGCACAGCAGAGGAGGATTGGCCTTTGTATACGGTGTACTGCATTCTGTTTGAAAAGTAGGAATGCAACCAGTTAGTGACCCAGGACTCGGTTTGTGTCATGGAGAGCTTATTTAGCAAGAGACTTCTAGGTACAGAGTCGAAAGCAGAAGTAAAGTCAAGAAACGTGCAGCGGACATATTTGGCACCTTTGTCTAATGATGAGATAATACTGTTGTGTAAGACGGCTGCAGCGTCTAAAGTACTCCTACCCTGTCTGTAGGCAAATTGTTTGGGGTCTTCGAAGCTTTTAAGGGAGGGTTCGAGTTTAAGAAGTACTAGTTTTTCCATGAGCTTTAGAAACGGGGAAGTGATGGCGATGGGTCTGAACTTTACGTTCTTGCTATTTCCAGGTTTAGGGACAGGGACTATTTTAATGTCTTTCCATGGAACAGGTACAACGTTTTCGGAGAAAGAAGCATTTAGTATATTAGTTAGAGGAGAACATAAAGCATCTGCACATTGTTTTAGAACATATGCAGGTATGCTATCAGGGCCAAGACTATGTGAGGGCTTAAGAGTTTTAAGACATTTCAAAACATCGAGAGTATTGAAGTCCTGGAAGTTATCAGCTACAAGATTGGTAACGTTAGAAGTGGTTATAGTAGAAGGAGAGCGTAAAAAAGACAGATTAAGAGCATTAACATCACAAGAGGGAAAAACATTACATCGCTTACTTTTGCCAGTAATTTCATTGAAAAGTTTCCACATGCTGTTAGGAGATTTGCATGATAAAAGTGTTTGGTTATAGATAGCATTAAGATTTTTGATTTCAGATTTGATTTGAGCATTAATCTTTTTAAGTCCTAACTTGTCTTTGCATTTATATAACATTTCTTTTTGCCTGCGAAGTTGTTTGAGACGGGGAGACGAGAAGCGGTCGAGGCGTTTGAACAGTGTTTGTTTGGGACAGCATATGTCGAGGCAGAACTTAAGATAATCCATTATATTGGTGATTGAGTCATCTAATGTACTTTCATAGAATAGATCCCAGTTGGTATCTTTTAACATGCATCTTAGATTGAGTAAGTTGTCAGATGTGTAGCATCTTTCTTGTGCTTTCGTAGACAGGTGTGAGAAGATTTTAATATGTGTTTTGCTGTATATTTTTGGCAAAACGCGGACAATGCAGTGATCGGAGTTATGTATCGGTGAACGTCTACGTGTTTCATATACTCCTTCGTCATTAGTAAAAACGAGGTCGAGTGTTTTGTCAAGTCGAGTGGGAAATTTGACTATGTTTGTGTGACCAAGAGCTTCAAGAAAGGAGCAATCCGATGTGTTGAAGTCTCCAGTAATAACGGATAGAGAGTTGTCGAAGTTGGCAGCAGCAAACATGGTGAATTCATCAGCAAAATTAGATAGATCAGATGGAGAGCAACTAGGAGAAATGTACATGTTTGTAATATAGAATTGTTTGTGGGGTTGGAGGTGTTTGGGGCGACATTTGACAGTAATACAGTCAATGAAGTCATTTGAGAAGGTGAAGCAGACGTTATTTGAGACAGACCATTTGGAGTGAATAAAAGTTGCAACGCCACCACCATTTTTCTTATTACAACATTGACGGTCTTGACGAAATAAAATAAAGTCCTTTAGTGAGATAAGGTTGTCATCATACAGTTCATGCAACCACGTTTCTTGTAATGCGATTATGGCGGTGTTATGATACCAATGAAAATCGTTTGAATAAGAAACATTCTTTTTTGACAACTTGTATCCAAGTTGGCATACACATGTGATCTTTACCAACTGCGTAAAATTTAGAGGAACGATAATATTGTGACAGGCGTAATACTTTTAACTTTTATTCTTCCAAATAAGATATATTCCCTCTAGAATATTGGATAAACCTGTTACAAAACTGTCGTTAAGAATGTAGTGGTTGTTGACACCTCATTATTCTGTTCGAGTTAAACATACCCTCTAACTTGACTCCTTGAGATAGTTTCACTGGTAATAGCATTAAACATGTGTTTCTAAGTGTTGGTTTACATTAACCTGATTGATTTGAAGTTAGATCATACGAACTTTCACCAGATATCAAACTATTAGAATCCATGGAGTGCTGGGTGACTGTTTCGTCAGTTTGAGACTATTAGACAGTACCCACTCCGCCCGAGATCTCAAACCCAGGACCTTCAGGTTACGTGGTGAGCCCGTTGATCATTAATCCATTGAGATACAAGTTCAATTATTATCGTACAAATTCGGACTCTTACCAATTTGCGACTTACAGCACTACTATCGGCCTATTTTCCTCCTCATAACTGACTTGGTCGGCTCCACTTGTCCTGAATTTTTAGGGAAACATCCGAACATCACTAACCTCTGGTTAGTGACTGATGAACAGTAGATTAAGTGTCATTTATCTATTACTTAATATCAGCAAATGGAAATGCTCTATCCTAATATTTTGTGTTGTTTTTTTGTATTCAGGGTAATATATCTATTATTGGTCATAGTTTAGGTGCTGTTATATCATTCGATTTATTATGTCATCAAAATATTTACAATCCATCGTGTACTGCAACAGCCGGTCAATTATCATCAAATTCATTATCTGAAACATACGATAGTACTGTGGATAGTAATGTTGTCACTACACATAGCACCGATACACAGTCTACAACAATGGGTGAGGTAGATTATGTCGATGAATTACTTAATGACGTGTTAGTTAAAGCCAACCTGACAACAGGTATAACTTCATCCACCTCTGGAACAACATATACTACTACTACCAGCACTAGTGGTAGTAGTACTAAAACTACAGATATTTTCATTACTTCCAGTAACAGTAGTAATAATTCAAGCAATGTTAACAATTCTACAGCTGTTTTCTCAATGTTGTCAACTTGTCCAGTGAAAGATGATAATACATTCACATTAAATACACCAATAAATGAAGAGAATAAAAGTGAACATAGCAGTACATCTGGTCAAAATGATATGGATGGATGGTCTATAGTTGACTATAATCAAAATAATAATAGTAGCAAAGGTCATACTAAAAGAAAGATAAACAGTGACATTGATTCTGCTAAATGCCAGTTGGATTCAATGTTAAATTTATCATCAAATAACGCTGATAATAATCTCAGCCATCTGAGTCAGTTATTACTACAGAATGGATTAAATGTTGACCAAATACACAATATTATACATTCATTGATTAAATTGGATAAAACTAATAAGAATAAAACAATAACAACAACAGATGAGAATTCATCTACAATTACGTCATCAAATGATCTAGCTTGTCAGCTATCAACGACAAATATAACTGATGTCGGTGCTATCTCGCCACATTCAACACTGACATCATTTTGGTTAGAGAACCATCGTTTCTGTTTAAGCCAAGCCAATAATAATAGTAATGCAAATTATGTTACGGCTGGATTTGGTATTGCTTTACCGAATTATCCACAATTAGGCTTTAATATTTCTGGTTTGTATACACTTGGTTCACCGATACCATTGTTTTTAACTGCACGTGGGATAAGAACATTGAGCAGAGAATTTCGTCTACCTACATGTTCAACATTTTATAATATATTTCATCCATTCGACCCAGTTGCTTATCGGATGGAAATGTTAATTGATTCAGAGTTTCAAGTAAGTCTATATTATTATTATTATTATTCTAGTTGTTTATCCCCATTAAATTATGCAGTCAGTATGTATATATGTACTTTGACAAATGCTACGAATATTGTTGTCTTTCCTGAACTGCATGGTTTAATTGGAAAGTTCTCTTTGTCTTTCTAGACAACATTTTCAGTTCTAACTTCAATAGGAAGTGAGCTTTTAGAATTCTTCATGATTATAATAACTGGCTCTCTCGACCACCATGAATGTGATTAGTTTTCCATGGAGATTTTCTTACACTTGTTCATCTATATTGACCTAATATTTGTACACGTAACATTTTCAATTGTTTGATAGATGAAATTTAAATCTATGTGTGTGTATGTGTAGATTGCAGATTGGTTTGAGTGCCAGGTTTCTAGGAATTCTTTTGCATTCATAATGTCTACTTTGTCTAAGATTTGTACATTTTTCCAGTTGAATTGATGTCCGTAATAGTTCTCTGCATAGATTGATATGAGGTAGTGGTTATCATATCTTTTGACAAGTAGTTTATTTTCATGATGCGAAGACAAAGTGAATGGCTACTTTGACCAGTATATTTTTCATACTTGTTACAATTCATCTTGTAGACAATGTCGGTTCTTTCATCTTTGGGTTTATGACAGTCACAGTTGACGTGTGAGAGATGATGATACTAGTCAAATAGTTAGTTGTAAAAGATGAACTGGAGAGAAGTGACTCATTGGGTTAAGTACACTCTACTTTTGCATTTGGTTGTGACTGAATAACAACGTTTAAATTTGCTCTTTTTGTGACTTCATACCATGGCACATATTTGTTCGTTAATTTCTTTTCTCTTCAGCAAAAAGCTATTCTTATCCCTCATCATAAAGGTCGTAAACGTATACACTTACAATTGAAAGATAATTTGGCCTGGGTTGGTTCTGAGTTAAAAAGTAAGCTATACAGTTCAGTTCAGTCAACTTGGCGTAGTCTACATGAATTTGCTTTGGCTCATAGGTAGGTAACTACAATTTTTAGAATAGTAAAATTCTGTATATTGCATAATAATTTGCTAATCCTCTTTTTATTGCTGTTGTTGTTTAATTAATCTCCGTGTGATCTAGTATGTTTTGTGTCATCCTATAATTATAAGCTTGAAAACCCATCCTGTTCATAGCAAAATGTCGAGGTGTAGTTGTGGTTTTTGGCGAAAGGAAGGAAGGAAGATCATGACAGTGGATGTTTACCAACATTTTCTAACGTATTGTATGAGTCTGGCTTTTTCAATAGTATCGAAGACAAAATCGACTAATAGAAATAACAGAATTACTGTTTCCGAAAATAAATATCAATAGTTGGTCTGCATATTTAGTGCCAACAAGGTCTAAGTATTTGAAACAGTGAATTTTCTATCTAGGAAACAAACTTGATTTTCAACCGATATCCACTCATACTGTCGGTTTTTATGCGCAATAGGTTAAGTTTAATTTTCTAGTATAAGTAACCTTTTTAAACTTTATTATTTGGACTGACTTTTCAAAGTTAAACTTTGCACAAAAGTGCAGCAGTTTAAGTTCTCACACTCTATATAGCACACTAAAATTCAAAGGGACCATAATTAGGAGGAATGTACGGGTGAAATATGGGGGCTTAATGAATATGGGACATTATATTTGCACTATCATAAACGATTTTGAACCATATCACTAACATTCTCTAGCCATTAATTCTTAGAGTCTCGAGGACCGAAACCAAGCATTGTTCGTGGTCGGCTCAACCTAACATCTGAAGACTTCATGGATTGGTGCAAAGTCATGATTTGACCAAACAACTTAATTCTATACCAGCTATCATTGCTCGACGGGGAAGGCGATGACTTGGCATTTGTGACGCATTTCTCAGTCGTCGCAACTTCACAATCTGATCCATAAGGTATTGTCTGTTGGTTTGACCAGCATAGTAAAGTATAGACTCCTAGGCTAAGGTGGTCGAGACGTTAAGAACCAATGGCTAAAGATTATTAGTGATGTAACTCAATTTAAAGTGTTACAGTTTACAAGTCTACAAAATGACAAAGGGAATGAACAGGATAGTATGATATTAAATGAAAATAATTTTGTAAACGGATGGAACAATTCAACAAAAGGAGGAATTCTGAATAATTCGACCACGTTGAAGAGTGAATATGCTTTCTTCAATATAAATGACATAACACATAACAGGTGAGTGAGAATTCATGTCACAGTACTTGTAGTTTTGTTCAGGAGACGCAGAACACCCTGGGCTTTATCAATATCAATATTATTAGTGGTTTAATAGGAAATCGTAAAAAGTGGTTACTTTTTTCATATCTACCTGTTGTGTATATATACAGATTTATTGGTGCATCAAGTGAATCGTCCACTGGTGATTGTTACCCGCCTAGATCTGAGTCGTCTATTGCATATGGTGATAGTTTACGCAGTGGGGTTGGTGATGAAGTTGATGGTGAGTCAGAAGATTCAGGTGCTTGTGAAGATGGCTCAACTACTTATCGTAATTTAATTGATGAAGATGTAACTTTTAATAGTCAACTTAATCAAGGCAGACGTATGGATTATGTCTTGCAGGTGTGTTTAATATTACATATGCATATGTAATGTAATAATTGTTTGGGAATAATTCTGTTTTTTGCAATTTACTTTGTAATATGTCGTCTAGTTTATTACAGACAGATAGATATAAGTTTGGTTGATTCTAATTCATTTCGGGTATATCCTCGAGAAGTCGATTTTTGTGTTTACAGATCTTATGTTCACTTCTGTACACAGCCTACGCTACCACTGATCAATAAATTCGTTGAGCGCTGTTTGTTGGTCTAAAATTTCCTTAGTTTTCACCTTATTTAACAATATTGTTGGCATGATATGTTGAAGTAGTTTATGTATGCTTGTTTTAGAACATGTTCCAGTCAGTTCGGTAGATACTTTAATAGTTAAACTGGTGAGCACCATTAAGCCGAAATTTTATTGTCTTCAAAACACAATACAATAAAACAGTTATCCAGTAGAATAGACCCTGAGATGCTCAGTCGGTTTTCATTCAGGTAATGATGAAGTTAAAACGGGAAGAAAGCTCTTAACTCTACCTGCTGAATCTAACCGATATTTATTTGAATGAGTTTAGAGCTGGGAGTTATTTTTGCAATATTTTAAAGTGAAGAACTTGTTCAGGATTCTTACATTTTGTTTTACCTAAATTATTCTTATTTACTCCGAGTAAAGGTCTGTCGTCTAACTTTGCTTACCAAATACGTTAGAGGCATAACAGGAAAACGTTTCACACATGTGAAATATTTCGCCTTTGAGTTTATGGTATTCTGTTTTTATGTTTATCATACAGTCGATTTGTGTGCCCTGGGTAATACACCAACTTTTGAATTTTTCTTCCCTACCTACAATAGGAAGCTCCATTAGAAAGTTTCAATGAATATCTCTTTGCACTGACAAGTCATGCAGCTTACTGGGATTCAATAGATACTGTATTATTCATACTAACCGAAGCCTATTCTGAACAGGGTATAGTGCCTATAATGCCCGGTCAGAAGGATATCCCTCAAAATACAATTCGTGTAGGAGCATTGTCTCCTCCACCCCCACCCCCTCCCCCTGCTTCTACGCGGTCATCGCCTCCTGTTCATTCGACTGCTGCATCAGCTGTATGCAGAAATATAAGTCCTGATGAAATACCTTCGCCTTCACAGTTTGATCATATAGCACCGCCGAATACCTTCAATCAAAATAATGCTGCAATGTTGACAAGTGCTGCGGAAACTATCAGCACTGATAATCTTTCATGCATTGCTAAGAATCCAGCACAAATATCAGCATCATATTTCTTGCCATCCTCAGTCACCACCACCACTGCTGCTGCTGCCGATACTACTACCGTAGCTGTTAGTGGGGTTCCTAGCAGTTCTTACTTCCAACCACCAGTCGGACATCAGCATCTCTCTACAGATTCTCTATCATCAATTGATAATTCAACTCAAAGGTATTCCGCTTCACAAGCATACAGTTGCAATCCTCCGGGTGAGTCAGTGTTTCTTTGTATATATATATATTCATTTCAGGTTATGGGTGTCCTGGATGTTTTGTTGTTTTATTCACAGAGAGGTGGGACTCAAACCGACGGTCCAAGACGGCCAGCCTCTTCAAATTCAACGGTCATTTTCCACAATCAAAAAAGTGCAGCAAACTGCTGGGTTAACCAGTAATGGCAGTTTTAATTAACTAATTTTTATCTTCTGATTGCCTGAGATTTTGTTGTTCCTTCTGTTCAATGAGACTCATACTTTACACTTGGTGTTGCATTCTTTTATTTTGCTTTCTGAGCTGTTTGTTGAACTACAAAATGTGTGTCGATGCATATAGTATGAGAACTTCCATGATAGATTATATTCGACATACCTACCCTTCATTTGGAAAAATTTACTTGGGTACAATTATAAGCCGGTCTCCTATTCTTTCACACAATCAAAACGTCTTATTTTTCTATCAGACTAACTGATTAAACCAGAGCTTAGGGTGAATTCACCATTTTTAACACATATAAAAAACTTTCTTTTCCTTTTTCCTAGAATACTTGAATAAAAGTGGCAATTCAACCCAAGTACTCCGACAGTACCCGAGTGTTCCACCCTATGCTCATCGTAAACCAACTTCAATGGTCTATCCACCTGCTACTTCTCCTCCTAATCTCAGTTTTAATCCAACTACAATGCAATGTCCTGCAGTAGTGCCAACAACTGGAATAGTATATCATCCGACATCCTCTGGGCAACTGGTAGCCTCTGGTACTTGTGATACAACGTACACTCCTTGTACAAATATTTCTGGTTTGGGAGGTACAAATTTACAATCAACAGCGTATCCTGCAGCAACGAGTGTACCATCTTTTCAAATGCCACCACTACCTCCACCACCACCTCATGGACTTTTACAGCCACCGTCTTTTGGTCACCCTCATTATTCTCATTAACTTTATTGAAGTTTCACAATATGAACTGATGCTGTTTTTTTGAATGGTCGATATTTTTTGGATAATATCTAATATTAAGTGAAGTTTTTTTTGTAAGATTCTTTGTGATTTTGGTGTAAAATTAAAAGTCCTTTGATGTAACCCTTTAAGCAAACAAAATCATCAGATTTATACTTTTTTTCGTCTTATTTTTGCTTCCTCATTAATCAGTATTTAAAACTGTGATCTATTATTTTTTTCTTGTTGACTTGACTTTAACTCTTCACTGCTTCTTTTGTTGTTGATATTGTTGTTGTTAGCTTAACACACATATAAGTGAATGAAAGTCAGAAACAACAACACATAGTTCATTTCTAATTTTATAGTAACTTATTTTTGTACTTATTCGCTTCAGTGTTAGTTAGGTAGAAGAACCAAGTTACCCGGATTGTGAACCGCAGTTATTGTATGTGAGGGGTGATATACCGCTTGGGGTGAATTAAATGGAGTGAAATCTGAACCTCTAGCTGATTGGCTGAAAGTTGATTGCTCAGACTCAATAGGCCACATCTCCATTCTCTGTAGTGTAGTGTATGTTTTTATAGGTTAGAAAAACCTCAAATAAATAAGATCAAAAATTTTGTAGTTGGACAGATTATGCAACAAGTAGGACTAGTACTCATACAGATGAACAAACCCTGCGCAATATTATCAGTTTAACGTCAAATGAAACAAATCATTATAGGGGACAGGATTAATGTCACCCAAAGAGAATTAAAAAATGAATGGGATTGGTTTTGAACATGGGTTTCTTTCATCGATCAGAAATTCGACCTATCACATGGCTTTGTTTAAGTGACTTGTACATACCAAAAAATTAGCCGTGGGTTTAATAGCTGCTGACATCAGATATTTTATGAATAGCTTATTTTACGTAATATACTCCAGATCTACTCAGCAATGGGAAGTACAGGACATAATCTGTAATTTCATAAGCGTTTTTTTCAGATTGACTGACAAGTTATTTACAATTCCAAAAAGCATACAACGAAGTAGAAAACAGAAATGTAATGGATAAGGTGTGCGTCAGCATAATTTAAGCTGGTAATCAAAACGTTCAGAATATGGCTGATAAAGAGTGGACCATTTTAAAAGAATTCTCCACTAATTGACTGCTAAGTATCATGAGGATTTGATCCAGATAGCACACATGACGCCGACCAGCAAGCAGTAATTTCATGAAGTAATGGCACGTTTTATTTCTACCACTCTTGAGCCTTTGTCAATCTAATCTTAATTCAGCTATAATCGCTCTTCGAGAAAGGCCACTGAGTGGGATGTATAACATTCCCCACCCTTTTTCGTAGATGAAATTCTGTAAGCTCATAGATGGACTTACTTAACATTTCACGACTAATCCCTGTGTTACTTTTTTTTTCTGCTTTCACCTTCTGTGTCTCACATTTATAGAGCAGAAAGTGACAAACTAACGTGGATACCGAATAGCTTCAAGAATCAAAGAGAATACAATTTAAAAAATTCTAGATCAGAATTCTGCAGTTTTTTAAAACCGTTTAATATGGTCCATCTAAAAACCAGATATACATATGGAACAAAGAAAGAATACCAGATCGTCTCGCGATTCCCTGCTAAATGAAAGGCAGGCAGCAGCTTTAGGCGGGGTATTTTCCATAAGAAGGTATAGGTTGGTCAATACACCCATCTCAGTTTGTTTGTTGCTCTTGTATAAAAATGAAATCTTATCAGTACTTCAATGTTTCGAGCTAGGAAAATCTTTACTGCCGGAACCTTGAAGTAGGGAGAATAGGAAAATTATGTGAGTGAGGCTATCCTGAAAAGATTTTGAGAGTTCCTTTGTTGGCAGCGGAGAGAAATGCCTACAGGCGATGTAGAAGAAAGGTTTATACGATACTATCGTCCAAAGGAAATACAGCTACTTAATAACTAGTATCGAAACTCACAAAAAACAATAGCTAAACCATTCTTGTCCACAACACTTTAAAATTCACTGCAAACTGTATAATTCAACTGCAGGTGAAGTACGAGCTTTGGAGTCTAGACATTCCAATGTCGACTTGTAATTCAGTTTCTGGCGACAGTTATGTAAGATGAACGTCTCAACAATCTCACCGTCGTCTTCTCGAGTGTTGACCAATATGTTTGGGGAAAGGAAATACAAAACCACTGAAGAGTTGCAAATCGACACAACTGATGGATATGGAGTAAAAGAATTCAGTCTTTACCATTCTTTAGAAGGTACCAACACAGTTCTCTAGGTTTGTACTCCTATGATTGCTAAGCAAGCGGCAACAGTTACCACGAAGAATTTTCAGTTCAAAATGGGTTCAGAGAGACATGTATTTGTTTAATCTGTGTTCTTTTATTATCCTAATGGGGAAATTTAGATTGCTAAATTCCATATGGTCCGTCTACTGTCTTTAAGACCACCAACTAGTTCACCAGACAAAGTATTCTTCAAAATAAGTAAATTTGTTATTATATTTAACCACTACGAACCAAATTCTTGATTTAGGTGTCAGTTGAATGGAGGGTGACTTCAATGCATTTTTTGGTCAGTTAAAATTGTTCCCAAAGATTTGTGTCCGACGTTCCAGATGTTTGTCTTTGAAATTTACCAGCACTTCATTCATTTCATGTATCTTTTCAATTACAACAGCTCCCATATTTAACCGTGATGAGTTATTCACTCACACTACGTAGATTTTATCCCTAGATTGGTTCTTATTGTCACTATTTACAAATAAAGACAAAGCATTATTATTATTCGTCAAAAATACTCCGCTATATTTTATAAAATATTTCTGAAATTAAATTAAAAAGTGCCCGAATAATCTTCATTCAACCATAACGATCAAGTCCTATCTCATTTGTGCAGGTGAAGGTTCATTATAGGTGTCCGATCATTACAAATAACAAAGGTAGCAGCAATAATGTGTTCATTATTGAAGATCTACAAGTGCCATTTAGAAGACCAATTATTTCCGTGGCCCTTCTTTGAGCTACTATTCTGTTGTTCTCTATGATAGAGACTCCTGATCTCTCGTTGAACACCATGCAACCAGAATTTTCGTTGTCCGGTACTACCTTGAATCCATCATCCCATATTGATTCACAAAACGTTTTGGCATCTTTGAATATTGACTGAATGGTACTACAAGAACTCGATTGTGGACACACGTTTGTTCCTTAAAAATTAATTCAAATAAGCAAAAGTCATAGGGTTATTTGTACAAAAGGTATTTTGAGAAGTATACTGTCTAACTTTAAAATAAAAGCTTGCAAGCTGTTGTTTATCTTTTTTCAGTGTAGCTCAACTTGTTGTTCTTTGAACTTGTCACTGCATTGTTGGGTTGTAGATTCAAGGCTGTATGAAATCGCTTTGAATGAGCTATAGTACACTGCCTGAAACGCACAACAGCCAGTGTATCACGATTTCGAAATTCCATCCATCTACAAATGACCTGTTACCCAGGTAGTACTCTAAGAAATGTATCAATATAGTACTTGTTATTAATACTGTCCCCGTGCTTATGTTGGCTCTCATCAAAGAAAGAAACATCAGCTGACTCGCTCTCCGAAGGATTTCACTAGCCCGCGTCATTTTGTCTCTCTAATTCCAGTGAAAAATAAGTTTGTTTTTATGTTTTTAATATTTTTCTTGTGCGTTGAAGTTTCTGAACCAGCTCGACAGATTTTCCAGGGTAGGATCTCTAGACTCACGCTGAGCTATTCCTCTTCACCCTTGGTTAATACCAGCTAGGCAACTAGGTGAAGTTAATACAGTACTATATATATATATATATATATATATATATATATATATATATAGTACTGTATTATATATATATATATATATTTATGATAAAAATCTGTGGCAAAATTTATTTGAGCAATTACATTACAGGTAAGTAAGCAATTTAATTCCTGAATAACTTATCAACACGTCACTTTGCACTAAGTATCGGACCTTGAAAAACGATACATACAAGTAAATAAGGGAAATCTAATTCAAGTTAAATAGATAAAGATCGAAGGAAAACAAAAACTCAAACGGAAATGAGTCAGGATATCCAGAGTCTTAATGAAAATGCGTGGCGGAAACACTTTGTATCATTAAGAACGAATCTGCTCCGCATCAGTCAGAGTCTTCAGTAATTCTTTCCCAGTTGGCTGAGAACAACATTAAGGTAACACCAACGTATTTAAAACTAGCAGTCACAAATCATATGAATTCATAGAAAAAGCCAAAACGTTTTCCAACCTGGTTTTAATCTCACTAACAGTGTATGCATGGCAAGGTTGTGGCTAGATTCATCACACTTTGGATTAAAAGTCTAGAACTTTTGTGACTACTGAGGCTTGGTTATCCACCTAGTACCATTAATATTCATACAACAGATGTGGTCCACAAACAAGCACATTAAAACGTAGGAAGTGACTGGGAAACATTTCAAACCATTTGTTCGATGAAAAACAGGTCATTATATTAACATATTCATTGCCTAGAGATAGAAAACCAAACTTCTCTGTATTAAACTAGGATAAACGTACAGTTATGTCATTTGTCTATTACAAACCGTCAAATATTTGTGAAAACGAAGGGATAAGAACTCTATAAATACAAAAGAATAGATGAAGTGCATTCACTCTAATTTTCTGATAAGAAAATGTTCCCTTAAAACAGTAAATTGTTATTTGTCTAATGACCAGTCTTTGATAGTGACATTTCCTCTTTGGACTATGAGCTCTTAAAAGTACGATGTCAAACTGTTCTGCCTTACTGACGTCTAACTTGGGATAATTCATCAGTAACTCTTAAATGCAAGCATTGGTTTATTTTGTATCCAGTCAAAACCTATTCCACACAGAAATAGGAGTTCTCCTTCCAAGAAAGTTCGAAATAGAAACAGCAAAACTTGTCTTTGCATTTGACAGTGATTTTAAATATCTGGTACATGAAGTACTAAAAAGTTAGTGAGTTCCTCTAAAGAAAATGAGTTTAAATATCCTAGGAAGAATAACAAATATAAAACAGAAAATTGCTAACATCACACTTAAAAACACTCAGTTGAATCAAAAATATAAATTGAAACTGATTATTTTTTTACCAGTTGACCAATTAAAATGTGTGTGCCAATTGGTCACACACGTGCTATCACTCTTGCAAGAATCCCACCAGTAATTACATTCAGATTGACACAGAGGAACGTGATACATTCTTTCGCTGCTAATTTTTCTTGTGACTTTGACAAGCCAAGGACCAAGGTTTGGGGAACATTGGTAGAAGCACAGATCATTTATGAATACTTGCTGACACTTTTCACTCATGTTACCACAATGTGAGTGAGTAAAACTGTAAAGACTTGTACTTGATGCATTATTGAAATTCATAGAACTGCAACAAGATAAAGATGCCCATGAGTTGCACTGGCCTTAACTAGTTTTATTTCAAACTTACAACTGATTTATTCAATCCAGTTTCTATAGTTGGTCTGTCCTTGTGATATTTTCCATCAAGACATAAATTCATATATTGGTCGACTGATGTGACTAGGTTCAGTCTGTTGAACCCCTCCGATACACTATATATAGCCACTGTATGAAATAAAACATAGACGAGTACGTCACTGCGCGACATCACAAAGGATTACTAAACTTTGCGGTTAACTACATATAAGTCAATAAAACCAATCAATGTTCAACACATTCGTTCAATATTTATGTGATGAAACTGTGTAGACCTTATGATTTCTTGGCTCTAATTCATCGTTATTTCGAGGTAGTTTAGGGGATTCCAGTAAAGTTTGTCCCTCTGACTGCTGGAGAATTTATGATTTATACCTTATCATTGTTGTTACTGCTAGTTGCGACTTTCGTTTCTTGATAGAAGAATATGCAGTAGGTGAGTTAAGAGGGAATCTTAGTTTGACTATACAAGTTAAATGTAGCGAACAGCTGAAGATTTTCCCCTCAGTTACACCTTATTATATTCGGCACTCCACGGTTTGGAAAATGTATCTCCTACGAACACTAGGCAGAGTGACTCTGAGATTCGGGAAACCCTGGCGCGGTTTAACAGTAACATCATAGTTCCCAAGAGCGAAACGAAGAACCTTCATTCCTTCATTTTGACAGAAACATGACTTTCGTCCATAAATGGTGATGGCAGAATGGGCTTGGACGCGATGACACAGTAGAGAAGGGCCAGAAAACACCAGGAGGGTGTTGAAGTGTCACATGTTTCATAGCGATTTAGCCGTATAAAATGCTGGGATTTTTGTCTGCTGGCTTTGATGATCTTCCGCTCATGAGGCAAGAAATCAACGATTACTTCAACTTTAAGATGGTCAGTTATTGCAATGCACAAAGTGTCGTTAGCCTCAACTAGAAATAACGCTCATGATTGTAATACGGTCAGCTCTCCTAATACATGGAGGGCTTGATTACAAGAGTGGCTATCTCGTAGGTCTGCTTTAACTTAGCTTGACATCCAGGCTGTTCTAAAGTCACCCCAAATACTTGAAAAATTTTAAAATCTGCTCCATTTTAATGGGTTTGTTAATTTGAGTAGAATAATGATGAAACACAGTAGCTTACAACCACTGCACAATGCAAACACTACACTGTTGTTCCTTGAAGTGTTACTAGTGCGCCACAACCTTTTTTGATAAGACATATGAAACGACCGCTGAAGGCAAAGCATCTGATGTTCATTTCGATCTACAAATTACTTTGATCTTCTAAAAATAAGCCATGTGGTTTTTAATATGAGATTTGATCAGTTTATTTTTGCTGACGTCTTCAACACCCAGCCTCTCAACCTTAAACAACAACGCTTTTCCGGAGGAGGGTTCAGTGAAGAAAAGTTGAATGCTACCAGCAATTCTTTCGAATTTCAAAGTACTAAGGACCACGTACACTGGGATCTGAGAACCAAATAGTTTAGGCTCAATTTTCTAACCAGTGATCGACCACTAATGAACAAAATATGAATTCTACCACCTTTTGAGAACAGTAATAAAAACAATGTAATTACCAACTTGACCATTAGATAACAGTTAACTGATTAGGACTGTCCTCCATGTTACTGATGTGACTAGGCCTACTGGTATGGGGATGAGAGGAAGCTTGCGGATAGCGAGATAAACTAATGAGTTTCACTTAATATTAGTCAAAAGCAGTGAGCGTAGAGGGTATTATTAAGTCACTTCTTGGTGATTTCATTCATAAGACGAAGATAACGTGCAAGAAAAAATAAGGCATAAGTAGCACCTTCTCCTGGAAGAAACAAGACAGTAATACGCTTAACTGTGAGAAATAAGTGTAATATAAAGTTCAATAGAGATGGAAGTCAAGCCTTAAATGAAAGCCACACACCATTCCTCAGAATCCGTACCAATTTGTGACTCGTAAAAAGCCGACTTCGCTTGCTATTAGGGGTCTCACTGGAGTGTTTTTAGATCAACTGACGACGCAGTCAGTACAGAGCTGGACGGCAAAGAAGTAAATGATATGCAACTACCTACGCAGTATGATGAGTAGTCAAACACTGCAGAGATAATTTCTCTCCAAAATAATCAATTTGTGGTTGTTAGGACCCTAACAAGACCTAATTCCGGAAAATCGTTAGTATGTTGTAAAAGATAGCAGTTATCAAACTGTTTTACACTTAAATTTAGCCTAATTCCTCGCATCTATGGAAAATTATTTCTTCCAATCTTTCTGAAAGTTCAGTCAATGAAATCCACAACAGTTGGTCTAAGCCACGTAGAAAGGTGTAGACTTCCAGGCTGGGGTCCTCGGGACGGTAAAAATCTATGGTTGGAAACAATTGGTGACATGGCTCAAAATCGTTCTCAGTGGCGCAGATGCATCCACTCCTTGTGACTTATGATCTTCAATGAAACTGTTTTGTATTTCTTTATTACTCCTTTGTCTCACACCTCTGCTCACTGTTTCTATTATGCTTTTCTTGTACTTTCTTCTCTTGCTTCGCGTGCTACACGGAATGTGGCGACTTGAACTTCCGCACATTTGTGCAAAGTTCTATGTCGAAAACAGACAGAGAAAGTTCAGTGGTCATTGTCTATCGGCTTTCCGAACTTATTTGTGAATTTTCTATCTGCTGAGGTCATTTGTAAAACATGTTCAGCAACACCATCACCTGACAAAGCCCTCAGTTTTATGGTGTCGATTTTATTTTTGTAGTTATTCCGTTTAGAGTAGGTTTCGAGAGTGCATTAGGCTCGTATCACTAAAAACCCCTCAGATTTGATTACCCGTCATAAAATATTTTGTGAAAGGTTAATGGAATTAGACCAATGACACTTGAAGAAATTGATGGAATAACGGCTTACGTTAATGGAACCGCTTGTTGTTTTACGGATATAATATAATAATAATGAAACCGTCAAGCTTGCTGAGGCGGACGCAAAAATTTTCTTCTTCAAGAATTGTCTCGATAAACATGAATATCCTTAAGTATTTTGGAAGCATCTCAGACGAAATCACATATGCCCTAACTCACGTACACTGAAGCGACACACTCTGAATCACATCGATTCAGTGCGATCAAGACTACCTGAGCTAGAGCAGAATATCTCAAAAAGCTCCCACTGTCTCCATGAGTCATCTGAAGATGAGAGAACATCATTCGAAAACTACTTTAATACGATTTCAAAGAAAAGAACAGATGATGTTAGAATGAAACTAAACCAAAGCCTAAGGTTTGTTACAAAACAAACCATCATTCCTACTTGTCCAGAAATATACGTGTACAATTATTCTGTCGTTTCATTATCTCCAATTCAAATGCAAGTTTTAGCGCTTGAACCCAAGTTTTGTGATGCAACCTCAAAAGTGAATGAACTGATCACGAAAGTCCGATTCGGAAATTTAATCGACCAGATGAAAGATCTGGTCCCAATCTCATATGAGAATGCATACCTATTCAAATCAACGGATTTAAATTGCTGCCTTGATTACATCAACAAAAAGCTTAGCCTTCGTAATGTACATTCCAAAGAACATCGAAAGCAGCTGAAAGAACTGAGGGATAACGAAAACCTGATCATCACAGGACCAGATAAAGGCTTCGGAATCGTGTTGATGAACAAATCAGACTACCTAGGTAAATACTCGGTGATACTATCTGATGATAAAAAGTTTCAGAATTAGTTTCCACAGAAAGAACTCCGTCAGCCACGTCTCGTAAACCATCAATGCCCAGCTCTTGCTACACTGGGAATCACGCTGTTCCTTGAAGTTTCTCAGAAACGCTTAGTAATAACGGACGCAAAAGCAAAACACAGATTGGCTACTAAAAAATTCTTTATTGTAACACCGATATATAGCCAACTTTAAAATTAAGCTTTAACTGAGGTTTCTGACAGTTTTGGCCTGACTTCTTTCTGAACAGCGACCGATTAGAAGATGACTGGTGTACCGATGTCTCTGCGAAAATTGAGGAAGTTGGGTTTGAGCAAACAACCATGAATTGATCGTTCAATCTTCAACTGCATTGACACTCCCCAGCAAAATACGGATCCATCCCTTTATTCCATCACGACCAATACACGTTGACTTGGATGCCATTGCGAGAACCTGGGTCACACGGACAGAGCTGAAATGGAAAACAAACAGAAAAGCCAACACACCACAAGCATACCCACAGCACAATCTCACACATCAATGACGACCTGCGAATTCCAGTTAAAAGCATCCTCTTGCAACACAATCGCCACTCGCTAGAATGACTCTTGCAGAATGCAACGTGACCATAGCACCACCTCAGAATACTCCACGCACGTCCTCGTATCTACTCACTACCAATTACCACTGCAATCGCTTGTCACTCACTCTGCCTCAGTTCTAGTAGCGGTGACGCATGCCAGCCTCAGTCGTTTACACTCTTTCTCCCCGGCGTGTGGGACCACAGCTAACAATTATATCCGTGTGCATTTCATTCTCAGCAATAGCCTAGCCTCCCCGGCGTATACGCCCCATCTGCTGTCCTTAACATCAATCAATTCATTCACGAACGTAGAAGACTCGAAACAACTTCAGAAGTAATCACGACGAAAATTTTAACAAAATTATGCAATAACAACTAGGTACGAAAACAACGAGTAAACACAATGAATCCAAAAAACACCAATTGATATGACACACCACACGTATATACAAACAGTTCACACAAACTCTCAGTTCATGCCTCGATGGAATTCCATTGAAGAATCGCAGGACTTACACCAGTACGCCTACAACCCTTCACAGGTTGACGATTGTAAGTTGTGGAATGTCCGGACACAAACAAGATTAACCAACAATTACAATAATTGGAACTCACACAATTATTTAACACAAACATATGTACAATCAACACATCAAAGTGGTGGGTTCTGCCTTGACGAACTACCCTTGAAGAATTGTAGGACTTACAGCAGTACGCCTACATTCCTTCTCAGGCTGATGATCCAAGTGGAAGACGTCCGGACACAAACAAAATTATCAACAGACAGATGACAGATGATATCAATTCAGTATATGCAATATGAACATATGTACAAAATCACACACCAAGCACATTGGACTGCTCATTGATGCGCTACCCTTTGAAGAATTGTAGGACTTACAGCAGTACGCCTACAACCTTTCTCAGGTTGACGCTCTAGGTTGGAAAATCGTCGCACAGTTCATTTGCTGACTTCCCTTTATCAGCTATATCCTCAAATCTGAACGGTAACACGCTCATGTCATTGTATCGTAGAATATAGATGACGATTAAATACACGACGTATCTGGTCAACCAAGCGTAGGCACAGAGTAATGTACACCAAAGATAATAGCATTCAAATAGTAACTTGAAACTAGAAATGCCTTTATTCATGCAAGTCAATTTAACAATTACTCTCTCGTTTACACTTGGCTCATCCTCACTAAACTCAGCAATATCTTTCGTCTTTTCAAATGCACCACTACTATCAAAGTCATTGCACAAGATACTTGAGTTGATGGGCGTCCTTCTCATTGTGGATGACAGCACCAACGACGACTGATTGATATCAGTTGATGAAGTTAGCAGTGGATCAGAAGCTGTTCTTTTTCGGCTTTCAGAAAGTTGTCTAACTGCAAGATTACCACCACTGCTGTCTTTTACTATCAGCTCCACATTAGCAATAGCATCTGATGATAGGTGGGCTTCACTCTGATCAATTACACTGACTGTCTCACAAGTATGCACACCTTCTGGAACTGCATCTGCGTTCAATTCTACTTCACGTTGTAGTTGTACAGAACCTTTTTTAACTTAGCGGTAGTAGGCATTCCCCCCATTTCATCATGATCAACCAAAGACAAATCTTCACTATCATGATCATTATCATGAATGTTCACTTTACCGTCAATTTCATCATTTTCAAACTCTTTATTAACAGAAGTAGACAATTTTGGTTCCTCCTCACAAATCCTTAAAGGTTTTATAACTTCACTCTGACTATTTTATATTTCTTCCTGTTTATGCAGGAACATACCAATTGTACAGGCATGGATAAGTTATTATATAAATTACACATAATTTGATGTATGATGAATTTACAGTTTGGTTGTTCTTTCTGACATGAGAGTCAGTCGGAACAGTCTGCTATAAAGTCGTTGTGTAGCACATAAAGAGATATAGAAATATTGTCTTCGCATTAAAAAAACCAGACATCAGATGAATGTAATACGGATATCTGGGAAAAAAAGCTTGAAGTCAATTCTCTTATATAACTTTGTTGTGAGCAACACCCTTGGTTTGAAGTTTATTGATGTATTATGTTGAGATCAGTGATATATTTATTCCACTTTTTCAGCAGTCTTATCTTAGTTTTATAACAGGAAAGAAATTTGACCGTGGATACGAAAACTAGATAAGGTCATGTTGGGTTGTTTTACTGCATCAAATGGTGTCGAGGTCGATTCCAGAATTCTCCATTTGCTCCATTTGTGTCTGCATGGCGGACTGTATTCGTAAGTTCAGAAAAATGTTGAAAACCAGTTGCTTCTTCATTTCAGATCATGAATACTCATTTACAGCATGTTCGCCAGCGTCTTCAAATGGTAGAATTGGATCGTTCATGGAATTTGAGTGGTTATGATATAGATGGTTTGGAATTAATCCTCATTTCAGTTTAGATGCAGGGTTGTTCGACCTCGACCAGAAGATGAATAAGAGCAGCAGAATACCAGAAAGAGAAAGTATGTGAACATTAAAAGGATATTAATGTATATGCATAAATGTTTATGTCAATTTTATAACATATAAGTAAAAAATTACTTTTTAATTATAGTTGCCTTTTCACTTTATTTATGCGAAGTCTTAGAGTTTATTTAGTGTCATAATGTGTATTAATGAGTCTGAGCGTTTTAGTGTTCTAATGACTGATGCGTTTTAGAAGTAATTAATGGTTTCTGGTAGGGGTAGTCATTGGAATAAAACAGTTTATATAGCAAGCGTTTGAAGGTTACAATAAAGTGACACGTCCTATTTCTAAGGGTAAACTAATCCTGTATGTTCCGTACTGTCTTTATGCATCCATGCTGCTAGTTTATTTATAGTTTAAAGATTGCTAAGGGTGTTGAAGTGCGTCTTTTAGGTGCTGTAGTAGATTAGTGATTGATTCGTTCTAGGAGTAAATAGTTTATTAATATAATCAGTAGAGTGAAACAGTCTGTATAGAGAGCGTTTGAAGCTTGTAACCGAAGAGCAAGTTCTGACATCTAGGGGCAGGCTATTCCATATTTTAGAATACATGACTGTGAAGAAGTTTTCACGGAGTGTTGACTTAAAAGAATGAGTTGTCACTGTGGAAGTTTGGTTACGCAGATCGTAAGAACCTTCCTGTGCGAATTGTATGTCCCTGTTACCTGAGAATGATATTTTGTGAAGGACCTTAAAGAAGAATATTAGGTTTATAATAAGTCGCCTTGTCCAAAGTGGGTCAAGTTTTAGGATCATGCACCGTGAGATGTAGTCTTTCTTACAATCGTAGCCAAGTAGTTTTGAGGTAAAATATCGTTGGATACTTTCCATCCTTAGCTTGTCACGTGTGCGAGTGCTGCTTATAATAAATGGACAGTATTCTAGTAGTGGTCTGACACATGTTTTGTACAGAATTAGCTTGGCTTCATTGTCGTGAAAGTTCCTGAGTATGCATCCTAAGAGCATCCTCGATTTTCTAGTCTGTGATGCTACTTGCTCAGAGAATGTCAAGTCACTAGAGTACCTCAGGCCTAGGTCAACGACACTTCGGAGTCTGGTTAGGTTAGCAGATTGGAGCGTTAATTTCAGGTCAATTGAGGGTGCGCCGAAGCAGATCCAGCCACATTTGTTCAGATTGAATTGGAGATTCCATAGGGACGACCAAGCAGTCATTTTATCTAATTCCTTCTGCACTACATTCTCGAAGTTCCCTAAGTCATCACTTTGGAATGTATAAGCTACTTTTAGGTCATCTGCAAAGATGAATGGTTTCCCGTGCGTGAAGCAAGCGCATATGTCATTGATGTATAGTGTAAATAGGAGGGGTCCAATGACACTACCTTGTACTACACCAGAAGTGATAGGGCTAGGTTTGGAGGTTGCAGACCCGAGTTTAACTATTTGGGACCTATTGTTAAGGAATGATTTAAGCCATCCTAATAATGGGTCACGTATTCCTAAGGAGTTCAGCTTATTTGTTAGCAGTAAATGGTCAACACGGTCAAATGCCTTAGAAATGTCAAAGTAGATGACAAGTACTAGTTGCCGTCTGTCACGACTGCTGGTTACAAAATTGAAGAAGTCTAGGTGACATGTTAAACATGATCTGGATTTCAGGAATCCATGTTGGTTCGGACTTATAATATTGCGGCTAAGCATATGTTTGATTAAGTTATCTTTGACTAGTCTCTCCATAATTCTAGATGCTATAGGTGTGATATTGATCGGCCGGTAGTTACTGACTTCAGTTTTCGAGCCAGATTTGTGTTTAGGCATAATGAATGTAGTCTTCCATATGTCAGGGTAAGTTTGAGTTTCTAGGGACATTGTGAATATTTTAAGCAGCAGTAGAGGAATGTCAGGGCCACCATATTTATAGAAGTAAGATGATATACCGTCGGTACCGAAACCTTTTGAACTTTTGAGGGTTCTTATAGTTTGGTTAATATTAGCGTAAGTGAATTTTACAGTGCTAATTTGGTTTGGTGTGAGTGGAGATGGTGTTTGTGCCATTTTAGTAATAGGGTGTATATCGAGTAGCTGGACTGAGGGCTTAATGTAGTTACCTGCAAACGTTTTGTTGAATAGTTCACATATGTCTGCAGAGTTAGTGCATAGCCTACCTTTGTCTATGAGGAGAGAAATGCTGTGGTTTTTGCGATTCATTCGCTTCCTTAAGATTTCTGTGAGTGCATACACTCTAGCAGGACTGGCTACTGCGATGCGTTCTTCCTTTCTCATACGGAAATCTCGAGCTTGTGAGATGGAGCTAAGGGTGTTAAGTATTAGACCTAGAGTGCCAAAGTCGTGGTGTTTGAAGTAACTTGTTGAGAGTTTCTTCAGTTTCATACGATCCTTTGGTTTTATGAATGACTTTCTGTGTGGGGAAACCTTTAGTGTTTGGAGTGGAATGACAGCATCTAAGCATGTGTTAGTGTTATGGTAGAAGATGGTTAGGGCTCTCGAGAGGTCATCAGTAGTGAAGTATTCATCCCATTCGGAGGATCTTAGCATTGATTCTACCAAGGCCCAGTTTGCCTTACTATAGTTCCTATATATTACTTGTTGTGAAGTGGAGGTATGAGATGCATTGCTACTCAGCGGAATTGGCAGTGCACACATCACTGTTTTGTGGTCGCTCCCTGGAAACTCAGAACCTACTAGCGTTGAAAGGGGGCTTATATTGTGGCAGAAGATTAAGTCTAGTACGTTGTTACCTCTTGTGGGAGTAGTGACAGTTTGTTTCCAGCCAAGTATATCCAGTGTGCCTAAGAACTTATCAAATTTAGTTGGGCCTGTGGGTATATCCCAGTTGATTTCAGGTAAGTTAAAGTCCCCACATAGGATCTTATGGTCGTATTGTAAGTCGGATAATTGCTCCAGAGTATTAATAAGTTGGGTCTCGTAATTACTAAAGGTGCCAGGTGCTCTGTAGGTGCATCCAATTAATGCTGTTACGTTATTTAAGTGTACATTAACCCATAGAGTCTCAGGCATGTTAAGTGTACTACTTTCTAGCTGTGATACAGTAAGTGCATTCAGAAAGTACATGAGACAACCCCCTCCCTTACCACCTTCCCTGTCACACCGAAAGTGTGTGTAGTTATCTAAGCTTATTTCTTCATCCAAGATGTTCGAATGACACCAAGATTCAGTGATGACAATTACAGGGGGTTTGTATATTACTGTGAGTGCTCTGAGCATCGGCAATTTATTTAGAACAGATCTAGCATTTATGAGGATTAGGTAAAGATGAGAGTTGAAGTAGCATTTGAAGTATTTAAGTTCGTTAGTCAGCCCCGAATATGGTTCAGCACCCAGTAGTTCTGCTTGACATGATGATCCTATGTTAAGAGGAGTTCCAGCATCATGCTCACCTATGTCTATCGAGTTGTTGTGTGCTGTTTTCGGTGGAGAATTAGGAGTTGGAGTACTGGATTTGCTATAGACCAAGGAATTTTTATTTTTAGTTAGGTTACAGAAGTGGGTAGGGTTCTTTATTTGACCTATATTTGTGCAGGTGTCAAGTGTGCCTAATGGATACGGGTGCACTAGACCGTTCCTGTTTTCATGCAAGGAGGGAGCCAGCTCTAGTGGTTTAGGAGTGTTAACATCCCTACCAGCTGTTTTTTCAACGCTGACAGGGACGCGGGGGATAAAAAATGATTGGATCCTTTTGATGACCATGGCTTATTATTCCACCTATTGTTTGATGCTAGTTGTGTCCTTGTGTGGGTTTCATGTGTACTGCATTGTGGGTTAGTTCCCAGCAGACTTGTACCATATATCCGGTCAAAATTTGTTTGTGTGCCATACTCTGAAGACCCTAAGTTGTTGATAGCCGAGTTCTGACTATTACCACTTGTACTATTGAGGGTGACATTGTTGTGACATTGGATATCAGTGTGTGCCATGGTGCGATTAAGCACGTTGTGGGTGCTAGTGTGGTGAGAGCAGGCTGCTAGCCGATTGGTTGGCACTAATCTACGTTAATGTCTAGGTCACTAATATTGGCCGTGAACAAGGCTGTTTCAACAACCAATCACAGCAAACCTAAATGTGGACAAATATGATTCGCAGATAGATGGCTCTACTTTCCGAGAAATATCGAACACAACCAATCATAAGACTGTGTTTGTCTGCTTAACTTCCGAGAAACAACCAATCAGAAGACTGCCTTTTTCTGCTTGCATAAGCCTTATTAATGCATATAAAATATATATAAATACGTGTTGATTTTCGTAATAAAACGATCTGTTGCCAGCCCTTGTCTTCTGTTGTTACATTTGGTGTCGCTGCCTCCAAGAAGATGAAGATCCCGTGGCCAGCTGCGTTTGAAGAAGGTGACATACGGAGCTTCTTACGTGACTTCGAAGCCGTTGCTGAGCTGGTGGGTGTCAAGGAGCAGGCGGCGAAGGCAGTTGTCCTGGGGACGCTGTTGAGAGGCCGAGCGAAGGCTGCATATGACAGCGTAGACAGGTCAAATGGCACAGCGTCTTGGAAGAAATTGGTTGAACGACTAGTGTCCGAGTTTGACAGCGAAACAGACAGACAGCTAGCAATGCAGCAGTTCCGGTCAATGAAGCTTGGACCTGATGGAGACCCGCTAGTGTTGGCGGTGAAACTGACTAATCTACTTCGACGCGCGCTTCCCACTTTAGATGAAGAATCAGAAGCGCAGTTACTGTCTTCCCAATTCATCGAGAGTGTCCCCGACCACATTTCTCAGCGATTAAAACTGGTTAACGCAACGCAGCCGATGGATATTAGTGAGCTGGCGAAGGTGACCAGACAGCTGCTGAGCACAACGGTAGCCGCTATAGACCAACCAAAACCAAACGAATATGAGCAGAAAATTGAAGCATTGCAGCGGGAAGTGGCGGCGTTAAAGTTGGCTGATAGAAAAGACCGGTGTTTTGAATGCGGTAAGCCGGGACACTGGAGAAGATACTGCCCAGAAAGGCGAAAAAGAAAAAATTTCAGACGGTATAATGCTTGTTCTTTCTTTCGTATGAACCTAGGTTTAGTGGGGGCTATTGAGAAAGGCGCTCTGTATTCGAAGTTGCGAGTGAATGATCGAGAAGTAGTATGTTTGATAGATACAGGAGCGGCCGTGTCGTTAATAGATAAGAATTTATGTAAGAGTGTTAATCCGTGTTCATTGACAGTACAAACAGTAGGCGGGTATGTGTTGCGTATCACGGGTAGATCGAACTGTACGGTCGTTGTTGGTGGCTGCGAGGTGACGTTTCCTTTCATTGTTGTACCCGAACTACAGCGAACGATATTAGGAGCGGATTTTCTGCGTGAGATTGGTGCCATAATCGACACGCAAGCGAACGTGGTGATCACGAAATACGGGCATATCAACATGTATGAGACCAGCGAGATAGCAGCGATTAAGCTGTCGACGGTACACAATGTGACAGAGTTAATTAATAAATACGATCATCTGTTCACTGGAGATGGGACCCATACGGTTATTGCGATAAGGTGAATCATGAAATTCCGTTAAGTGATCCTAAAGTAAGGTCATTTTTAACGCGAAGAGTTCCATGTCATCTGGAAGGCGAAGTGGAGCGACAAGTGCAAGAGATGTTAAAAGATGATATTATTGAGGAAGCTGATAGCCCATACAACTCTCCAGTGCTGTTAGTAAAAAAAGCGAATGGGAAATATAGATTCTGTGTTGATTTCGACAGTTAAACAGTATGACAGAGTTAAGACCGTGTGCCATGCCAACAGTGATAGAAACCTTAGATCGCCTACAAGGTGCGAATGTGTTTTCGGTTCTCGATCTTCGCTCAGGATACTGGCAGATACCGATAAAACAAAGTGACAGAGATAAGACGGCTTTCATCGTGGGTCAGACGCAATATCGATTTAAACGCATGCCGTTTGGACTAGCAGGTGCACCGTTTACGTTCAGGCGACTGATGAAGCTATTACTTAAGAACTTGAAAAACGTGGAGGTTTATGGTGATGATCTCGTCATATACAGTCAGAACGAAAACGATCACGTCAACCATGTAGAAGCCGTGCTGCGACGCATCGAAGAGTTTGGACTACGCGTCAACAAAACCAAGTCTCAGATAGCCAAAAAGAATGTTACTCTGTTGGGACATAAAGTGGGAAATGGTGAGATTAAACCACTGCCGGAGAAAATTTTGACGATTAAAACGATTCCAGCCCCGAATTCAAAGAGAAAACTGAGACAATTCTTGGGTAGAGCAGCGTTTTATAGTCGCTTCGTGAAGAACTTCAATGAGATAGCAGCCCCTCTATACAGGCTACTAGGTGAGCCAAAGTTTGTTTGGTCGGAAGAATCGCAGAGGACATTCGACAGAATTAAACAGCTGCTCGACCACCAACAAATGACGCTAAAACTACCTGTGCCAGGAAGACAGTTCACAGTGTGCACAGATGCCAGTGACTACGCTATAGGTGCGGTCCTAAGACAGGACGAGGGAATCGTTGAGTATGCCAGTAGGGTGTTGACCCTCACAGAGAGAAAGTATTCAACGATAGAGAAAGAATGTTTAGCAATGGTATGGGCAGTCGACAAATGGAGACCTTATTTACTCGGCCGGCGGTTCCACATCGAAACTGATCATAAGCCGCTACAATTTTTGAAGACAGCGAGAGACCCACGGGGGAAGTTGTCACGGTGGATGTTGCGTCTTCAGGAATACGATTTTACGATCTCACACGTTCCTGGAAGTGAAAATGTCTTGGCAGATTTGTTATCGAGACCAGAAGATGAGTCTGAGTTGCCCGAGGTCGCTTACGGAGTGCATGCAGTAGAACAAGACCCACTAAGACTTGCACGTAGGCAGAGGTTGGACGATACGCTGAATACAGTAATACAGGTGATCACCAACGGAATAGAAGTGGATCAAACTACGGCGAGTAAGGAGCTAACCACACTACTCAGACAGAGGGATCGACTCAGAGTGAATGCCTACGGGACTCTGACCTGGCGAGAGAACGACGGAAGCTGGCTGGCTGTCATACCTCAATCGTCGCGCCACGACATGATAGAAGAATGTCACCAGCTAGCGCATACAGGCGTGGCCAGAACGACCGACCTCCTAAGACAAAGTATGTACTGGCCAGGTATGAGAGAAGACGTAGCAAGATACGTACTTGGATGTCCACGGTGCCAGCTGATGAAAGGTGACCGGTATATACGACCACCACTTCAGTCGATTCCAGTTACCGCGATAGGTGACTTGTGGTCCGTAGATGTCATGGGTCCATTTCCTCAGACATCCAATGGTAATCAGTACCTCTTGGTGATGACGGAACACGCGACACGATGGGTAGACGCCGTAGCAATCCCAGACCAACGTGCAAGAACCGTGACAGATGCAGTAGTTAGACACATTGTTGCAGACCACGGCGTACCGAAGACAATACTGACAGACCAAGGTCCCTGTTTCGAGAGTGAAGAGTTTACTTCCCGTTTGCAACAGCTGGGCATCAAGAGGATCAGAACGACCCCATACCATCCACAAACGAATGGCCTAACGGAGAGAAACAACCGTACACTGAAAGAGTGGCTGGCTTCGAAGGGCGGGAACTGGGAAACGGAGCTTCCACTGATTTTACTAACACATCGGGCTACCACTCAGGAAACAACGAAGAAGTCACCCTTCCAACTGATGTATGGCAGAAAACCACGATTACCGGTACACAATGAGACCTGGCCCATGCACCAAAAGTGGAGTACGACGAAATTAAAAGCAGAGAGGAAAGAGGCAGTCAAGAATGTAATACGGAAGCAGCGCAGTGATGTCACGAAGTCTCAGATGAAAGAAAGGACGCAGTGCATTACTTTGCAGTCGGGGACCAAGTGAAGTGTAGAGACAGGAGATATACAGTTGGAGGCGGGCTAGGTTCACGGAAACTCCTTCCAAAGTGGGAAGGACCATACACAATCACAAAAAGACGGGGTCAAGTATATACCATCCGAAGAGGTGATAAACAGAAACGAGTTAACGCCAGTCAGCTACAAAGATGGGTACAGTGGGACAAGCCGGTCAGTAACAATCCTCAACTAGAGGATGTAGCACCCAGAAGGTCGGAACGTCTGCGCACAAAGCTATTTGACGGGGGGACGAGTGTGGTGAGAGCAGGCTGCTAGCCGATTGGTTGGCACTAATCTACGTTAATGTCTAGGTCACTAATATTGGCCGTGAACAAGGCTGTTTCAACAACCAATCACAGCAAACCTAAATGTGGACAAATATGATTCGCAGATAGATGGCTCTACTTTCCGAGAAATATCGAACACAACCAATCATAAGACTGTGTTTGTCTGCTTAACTTCCGAGAAACAACCAATCAGAAGACTGCCTTTTTCTGCTTGCATAAGCCTTATTAATGCATATAAAATATATATAAATACGTGTTGATTTTCGTAATAAAACGATCTGTTGCCAGCCCTTGTCTTCTGTTGTTACACTAGTACTATTGACCGTGGGAAGTGTGGGTTTATTTAAGCTGCCACTGTTTTTGTTGGTATGATTTAGGGGCATATTTTCCTTACCTTTAGCAATGAAGTTATGGCTAGGAGATGACAAAGTCGAATTTCGGGGGTTTTTGACTTTTTTTCTGGGGTTATTTAATGGCATTTTAGATTCTGCGGTGATGGGTGGTGTGGTTCTGTTATTTATTTGCTTACAGTGTAGTGGCCTTTCAGCTGGTGTTGCACTCTGATGGGATAATTCTGTGTGTTTTGAGAGGGGTGATGCGGTGGGGTCTACTGTATCTTTCACAGCGTTGGGAATAATGGCTGCTTGCAATGTCCTATTACCTGTTTCACAATTAGTCTTAGTGAGATAGTTGTGTGCGCGCCTCTCTATGACTGTTTTGTCCACCCCGACCTTTATATGTTTGTAGTTTTTGGCTTGCGATAGGGTGTGTTGGGAGTGGATGAATTTTCTTGTCTCTGCCGGTGTTTCGAACTGAAAACGAATAGGACAACACTTTTCATGTTGACTCTTCTTCAGCCTATAGCACTTAGTCTTGGAGTTAGGCATTTTCGCTTCACTAAGTAAGATGCGCTGTACCTTTTTTAGTGCCTCATTGTCCGGAACGTTGTAGACAATAGCACTCAGTTTTGCGTCGAGTCGTTTTGTTACTTCTGTGGTAACAATATTAATGAGGTTATCTACCCTAGTTACCGATTCTGTGTCAAGCTTGTTAAGATTTACAGTTTTCATGAGGATAGTTAGAGGTGTCAATTCACAGACCTGCGATCTGATATCACTGATCTGATCTGATAGTTTGGATATCTCGGTATCGGTTTCGATGTTTCCAGCATATACTGACTTACTGTTTTTTATTTCCCTTAACTCAGCCTTAAGTTCACCTATAGACAACTTTAGAAGTTCTATTTCTGAAGATAGTGCTGAAGAAGAGCTTGATGGCTGGAGTTTTTCGATAAGCACATAAGGTGAAGGGAGGGGTTCTGTATGAGCAGAGGGTACTGAATTTTTAGGAGTAGTGCTAATACTAGCTGTCAGTACAGTTTTATCCTCAGTTCCAGCTCGACGCTTACGGCATACAAGTGAGTTGTGTGACTCATTATAGCCGTTTGTAGGGGGTGTGTTGCTTGATGTAGCTATCAAGGACGTTATATTAGACACCAGTTTTACAGGGGAATGGGTTCGTCGCTTTTTACTTTGATTAACCATAACTATTAGAAATGAAAGTTAATGGTTGGAAGTATGGAAGTGGTATAGTACTTGTGCAAGTATTACAACAAGATAAATTTTATGTAACGAATCACGTAAAAATGTAACGCAAACTAGTAATACCCTGTAAACTTGCGGACTCAGAACTGTCCTCTGAGACTGTAACTCTATTCTGTGACAATCTATTCAACAATCGCCTACCAGTTGCAACTACAGACTTCTTGACCACACAGTTATCGTCACACAATTCGGAGTCAGACTTTGGTTTCACATTTAGCTTATCACTAATCTTGGTCACTGGTTCACAGTTCACTTCTGTATGCACCTCTTGCAAACGTGTAAAACAAAACCGTGTTTGTCTTGCATCTTGTAACTTATCTGTTGAGGATGTACTACGAAACCTGTTACACTCACTAGGTCTATATGCATTACTAGACATCATGGAGCCTTCTCGATATCCACCTCTCTGAGACCATTTCGTCATCAATGATTGCGTTTTGCTCTCAGACTGTTCTATTCTAGGGGTGAGATGTAATATACTGGCAAACTTGCTCATAGATTGATTGACACTATCTTTTACTAGTTTCAGGATATCATCAAACTTTGGCTCGATACCCTCATCCTCCATACGGGAGCTCATCTTCACCCACTTCCTTTGCAGTCGAGTAGGTAGACGTCTTGCTATTACTTCTAGTATAAAACTCGAGTTGAGGTCACTCGTGCTATTCATCGAAATCATTCCATTCTTGTAAATTAGCAAATTATCTAAAAACTCAGTGAGTGCCTTGGAGTCATCCTGTAATTGACCACCATTACCCTTAACAGCCTCGAATAATTTCCCTGCAATCATCGAAGGTCTTCCAAACCTTTGACGTAATATGCTCATAGCCTCGTAGTAGCCCTCTTTTGGCTTCATAAACTTACAGCACTTTATAGCTCTTGCAGCATCTCCAGTGTAATATCTCATCAAATACATCAATTTCAATTCATCACTTAATAGAAAACTACTCAGCATGATCTCAAACTCCTTTACAAATTGTAAATAATCAGCCGGGTTTCCGTCGAAACACCGTGGTTCAAATTTAGGGAGTTTGATGTTCCTATTTTCTCTGAACGGTGAAACGGTAACATCAACCATGTCATGCTTAACATCAGACACATCGTTACAATTAACAGACAAGTTAACATGACTTACTTTCCTGTTTGCATCCAAGACGCTCTGTCCCTTCTTTGACCCAGGCATTGTTGAACATGAACAAATTACAAAAACGTTCCAGATATTGCTTGTTCAAAGAGGACTTGACCGGCACCAGGAAAGATGAATACTGATTATTCAAACTGTCACCAGCTATCCGAATCCGTCGGAAAATGTTTCCGCCATCAGAAACTGACTTCACTGTCAGAAACTGTCAGCCACGTCTCGTAAACCGTCAATGCCCAGCTCTTGCTACGCTGGGAATCACGCTGTTCCTTGAAGATTCTCTGAAACGCTTATTAATAACGGACGGAAAACCAAAACACCGATTGGCTGCTCGAGAATTCTATATTGTAACACCGATATATAGCCAACTTTAAAATTAAGCTTTAACTAAGGTCTATGAACAAATATTACAATAACAAATGACAATATTGCTTCTAACAGTTTTGGCCTGACATCTTTCTGAACAGCGACCGATGAGACGATGACTGGTGTATCGATGTCTCCGCACAAATATAGGGAAGTTGGGTTTGAGCAAACGACCATGAATTGATTGTTCAATCTTCAACTACATTGACAATCCCACCGAACAGACGGAGCTCCATCTTACAAAGATATTGAATAAAATGAAAGACTAGTCCATTTTCGGTTCGAAACTATACGAACAACTGCGCCCATCTGGTTCTACAAGGCTTCATATGTGCGGCTTACCTACAGTGCACAAACAAGACGTCCCAATCCGCCCAATACTAGATATGATAGATTCCTCATATCATACAATCGCGAAATAGCTGGTGGGGATTCTCGGTCCGGTGAAGGAGAGGCTGTCAAGACACAACCTCCGTGACACATTCGACTTTGCTGATTCAATTAAGAATGTCAGTGCGGCAGAAAAGAAAATGGTCTCCCTGAATGTCATGTCTCTCTTCACCAACGTTCCATTGACAGAAACCGTATGCTTCCTTTTTGACTACATTCAATCCAATAGCATCGATGTCGGTATACCGATCCATTACCTGAAAGAACTTACATCGATGCACCTTCAACGTATACTTTAGTTTCAACAAGGAAATATACAGGCAAGTAGATGGAGTAGCAACGGGTTCTCCCTTAGGACCCCTCCTAGCCGACTGCTTTATGGCTAGCTTAGAGAACAACGCCTCATCACCAACTACCAACGACCTCTACCTCTACAAGAGATACATCGATGATACTTCCATTATTTGTGATGAGAACTGTGATTTAAAAAACCCACTTCAGATCTTCAATAACGCCCACCCAAACATCGACTTTACACCTGAGAATGAATCCGACGGAACGTTCCACTTCCTCGACGTCCATCTGACAAGAAACGCCAACAACTCTCTGAAAAGGTTCACATACAAAAAGCCTACATGGAATAGACAATTAATCAACTTTCAAAGCTTTATGGCCCTAAGCAGAAATAGGATCCTGATATACGCTCTTTCCTCGAGGATTGTAGGCTATCGACGATTTCATATTATATCATACTTGATCGTGCCTGTAAAAATGGCATGCGTTCTCATGTAAAATTATGTTTATATTTAAATATACATTATTATTACTCGGAAGATATGCAGCGAGGAAGTGATTGAAGAAGAACTACGTAATCTTCGAAAAACCCCGATAGAAAACGCTTTCCCGCCCAGGTTCACAGACAAGAATTTCAAACCCAAAAAGACTTCCGAAAAAGTCCAATCCGTTCCAGAGAAAACACTTTTGCTTAACCTAGAATTCAAAGGTGATATTGAAGCAGAAATCCTTCGCTAACGCCTCTCTAAATCGCTGAAGAAAACATACTCTGCCACGAGCCTACGACTGATGTTCTTCCGCAAGAAACTGTTTAGCCAGAACGCGAAAGACAAGCAATCGCATTGGGCCACCTCAACGTGCATATACCAGTTTATTTGCTCTTGTAGAGCTGAGTACGTTGGCCGTACCATGCGCCGACTAGAAAAACGCACTCGTGAACACTACTCGGCCTGGTTAGTAAAAGGAGACTAAAGGAGTGTATACAGTTCAGTTACAAAACATCTGTTCACTTCAGGACATTCAGCGCCTTACCAAAAATCCTTCAAAATAATATACAAGATTCAATCAAACCTATCAAAGGGAGTGAAATAAAAACATCTGGGCATAGCCGAGGCGCCAGCTATCCAAAAGCTCAAACCTATGCTTTGTATCCAAGAGGAATACGTCACACCCTGTCCCTGCCATGGCCATCATAAACAGGTTATTTTTTTGTAATGACCATCCTTTCTTATCTAAACTTCCTGTCTATTCATGCTATTTTAAGTTTTCTTAATCCCTGTTTACACTACCATATTTTCTAACCGGAACTTCGTGTTTATTTTGTCATTTTACTATTTTTACATATTTAATCACTGATTGCATGAACAACTATTCATCACAATAGTTATTTATCCAAACATCCTGTCTATTTTGTTATTTCTAGATTTCTAACCCCTGATTGCACAATGTCAATCGTCTCAGTTATTATGATGCTACTTTGTTTGTCTTATCCGTCCCCTGTTTATTATGGCATTCTAATTCCTAATTGTAATTTTTATTAATTTGACCCTTAACTGGAAATTATTCTGGAACTTTCCCATCCTTCTGATATAAACACACGAATGTACAGCCTAGATGATGACTTCGTCGAAAAGAAAATTTTCTTTGCTGCAATTGTCTTCTTAATAACTCCTATTACATGTTAATAGAAACTAATTGCGAGTAGGGTGACGTTCCTCACATAGTGTACTATGAGAATAAATATGGTTATTGATCATATTGCTTCGGCCACGCTTATGTAAACTGAAAAATAGAGTGGCTGGAGTAGTTGACTGACGCCTCGTGGCTCCCCATGCACTGATTGCCATTGCTGCATTAATAGCTGTTTTCATTTATGTACAAAAGCTTTATATTTGCAATCAACCAGCGGCCATATTGCCATGAGAAAATTAATAAGTTCCGGATACTTGACAGAAAGCTAACAGGAACTACATAATGACACTTCATGACTATAACCTCAGTGACACTTGTCTGAAACCAGAATACTGTTTGTTAAGCAGTTTTAATCACTTTAGTCTGTGTTTATGCTCTGTGCCATCGCACAATTGACGGCATCATCCGCTCTTCCAAGACTCGTAAAATTTATCAGAATTGAGTTGCAGGATGAGGTTTACAGGCCTCACGAACCAGGAATTCAAAATATGCGTTCCTTTAACTAGCTGATCATGATCATAACTTAAAAGGATTTCTTTGGTTTTCTCAGCATTTCACCATCGATTACTTGAAATGACTTGAGTATCAAAGCTCAGAATATGTGCAGTGGTCTCTACTAATCCCGTGGTAGTCGAATGAAATACAATAAATCATTGCATATTACGAAACCAAATAAATTCTGGGACCTCGAATAAATACGTGAAAAACCAACTACAATATAGGTAAATGTTTACTAAAGTATAATATACAATTGACATAAACATTTATATATGCATGAAATATTAAATGTCCTTTTCATGTTCACATACTTTTTCTTTCTGGTATTCTGCCGCTCCTATTCATCTTCTGGTCGAGGTCGAACAACCCTGTGCCTAAACTGAGATGAGGATTAATTCCAAACCGTCTATCTCATAACCACTCAAATTCCATGAACGATCCAATTCTACCATTTGAAGACGCTGGCGAACATGCTGTAAATGAGCATTCATGATCTGAAATGAAGAAGCAACTGGTTTTCAAACAGTTTTCAGTGTCTTACTCAACTTATTTTACAGTCTGTCATGCAGACACAAACAGCGCCGATGGAGAATTATGGAATCGACCTCGGCCTCATTTGATTCAGTAAAACAATTCAACATGACCTTATATAGTTTTCGTATATACGATCAAATTTCTTTCCTGTTGTAAAATTACGATAAGACTGCTGAAAAAATAGGATAAATATATCAATGATCTCAACATAATACATCAATAAGCATGAGTCATGGATGCTGTTCACAACAAAGTTATATAGGGGAATTGACTTCGAGCATTTTTCCGAGATATCTGCATTATATTCATCTGAAGTCTGGGTTATTTGTTAATGCGAAGACAATATCTCTATACCATATTATGCATTACACAAACAGACTATTTACCGGAATGCACTGACTGACTCTAATGTCAGAAAGAACAACCAAACTGATATTTAACCATATATCAAAATATGTGCATGGGAATGTCCAAGACCAACTACACTGGACTTTGCGCTGTTCTTGGAAGACTTCCAGGAACTACGCGTAATAACCATCACGAAAAACCGGAACACAAATTGGTGACTCAAGAACCCTTTATTCTTGCACCAATGCAGAGCCAACCATTAGGTTATTGTACACAAAGTTTCTGATAGTTTTTCTCTGTCTTCCAACGAACACCGAACGATGGAACGATGACTGCAGTATTGATGACTCCCGCCAATATATGGAGTTGGGTTTGAGCAAACAACCACGAATTGATCATTCAATCTTCAACCCCATTGACATTGATAGTGTAATGCATATAATAACTTATCCATGCCAGTACAATTGGTATGTTCCTGAATAAACAGGAACAAATATATATTATAATTATGGGCAGAAATTGTGGAAAGCGTACCTGTGAGATAGTAGCTCGAACTCGCCGAATACTCCATAGACACTCTGTAATGCAGTTGTAGCTAACGGTCCACCAAATTTAAATGGCTCTAACGCAGTGCTCACCTCTGTGGTAGAGGACTGAGAGCTTTGTAATTTTACCTGCCCTGTCAATGACATACAAAGGCAGGAAAGGAACTTCGCAAGAGACCACCTATCAATGCAGTTGAAGATTGAACGATCAATTCAGGGTTGTTTGCCCAAACCCAACTTCCCTATATTTTCGCGGAGACATCGATACACCAGTCATCGTCTCATCGATCGCTGTTCAGAAAGAAGATCAAAAACCGTCAGAAGTAATATCGCGATTTATTGTTGTAATATTTGTTCTCAGACCTTAGTTATTATGTTGCTCATATGTTGGTGTTAGAATAAAGAATTCTCGAGTCGCCAATCTGTGTTCTGGTTTTTGCGTCCGTTAGTACTAAGCATTTCTGAAAGGCTTAGAGGGGCAGAGTGAGGCCCGGCGTAGCAAGAGCTGGGCATTAACGGTTTTTGAGACGTGATTGACACCACCTTTATTTGATTGCCTACCTCAACTGGCCTCACATATCCCAAGAAACCGCTCTGATACTGAGGAAATAAATTACCTGCTGGATGTGGCTCAGAAGAAGCTTGCAGGCTCAGTCTTATTAACCTGTCTTTCGAAGAAATATTTCACAATTTTACAGACAACCCAACTAAAGCAAAACCTCGATTAACTGCTCGACTACCAGTGTGATTTTTATAGCTTCATCCCAGCAGGATATGGTGCATTACTATTATCGTTCCCTTGGGTTTCTAGTGGAATATAGGGCTTCAACTGCACGTCTCCACTTGTTTCTGTCTTCTGTTGTACTTTTCACCTGCATCCACGTTAGTCCATACTGTTTGAGTACTCCATAGACACTCTGTAATGCTATTGTAGCCAACAGCTGACTGTTCCAACTTACTCTAACGTCAGAAATAACAACCAAACTGTAAATTCGCCACACGTCAAATTATGTGTAATTTATATAATAACTTGTCCATGCCTGTATAATTGGTATGCTTCTGCATGAACAGGAAGAAATATATAAAGCTAGGCCAATGCAGTAGATGTAAAAACCTCGAATCAAACCTAAACAGAGGGTCTTTGGAACACGGTATATACGACAGCCTTTTCGATAACCAACATGAAATTAGTGATTAAGAAATCAGGGAGGATGAGATCAGTAGACTAGTATGGGGTGTATTCTCCATAATTTGCAAGGTCCTCATCCTCCAATGAACGGTACTGATGCATAAGTTACCCTTCGTGCATTTGACTGGGTTTCACCACGCCACCTTCCCACCAAGTTGCTAATAGTATAAACATTCGAAACCCGTCATTGTCTTTCAATACAATACTGATTAACGGCCGGAAGTTTGGCAATTATTCTGATACAGGATATGGATCCAAAAACAGGAGCATGAATATCGAGGGAAAGCTTCAAATAGAGGTGCGCTAAGACTGTGGCATTTGCTGCAGCCATCCTTATTTCCTGATAGCATCCAATTGTTCCGTAGTCGTGGATAGTGTTTCGCATCTGACTTTTAGAAGGTTTCTCAGTGCTGTTAAAATATATCCATGCTGATGGACAAAATTGGCGTGAAAAGTTAAACAAAGACAGAAATTCGCACGAATATTTCGTGATGCGTGATGAAATTTACTTAAATTTTCAACTGCTGAACGGTGGTTTGAGTGAAGGAATGTAGGAGAATGTAATCACAGTTTACATTTTGTTTCAGAGTTCCTATTCATTACAAACATGTCCCACATAGCTGTATTTCGCCAAGCTGGCTGAAATCTACAACACAAGATCTCAAAAGACAGAACACCCACTTTGCCTAAAGCGTCAACTGACACCAGCAAATATGTTTCTAACAAGTTCAGAATACACCAATTTAGGGGGTTGTACGCAGGCATAGACCTGCCGTATATGGAAGATATGCATGCATATCAGGTGATGAAGTGGTTGAAGCCGAAATAATGTTGGAAGAACTTGAGCCTGCTATCTTAAATGCTACGGCCACTGTAAGGAGACCAGACTGAAATTAGGAACTCACACTCCTCGATCAATTAATAATAATAATAATAATAGTATATTCTCATTTTGTACATGAGAGACGCCAGTTTACAGGCATCATCAATATGATAAATTACATATACGATTAGCAATCATAATTAATAATAATGTTTTAATAAAATACACATTTTTTCCTACTTGTGTAGGACTCACCAAATATACAGGCATGGATAAGCATTATATAAATTTCATAAATTTGGTTTATGGTCAAGTTACATGGTTGCTGGCGTTTTTGTCTTAGGTCTGTGGGAACAATATATAACCAGTCATTCAATGGAGCACGTCATGAAATATAGGAATAATAACTTCGCATTAACAAAAAAACCCAAGTAAGTTTTGGATGGATTAAAAATACTTGGGAAAAAATAAAGCTTGAAGTAGGGATATTCGGCTATTCGGATATTATAGGGATATTCGGCTTCCAAATACCAGAAGCACAGTGGCTGATCCCAGAAATGGCACATAGTTGGCAAAATGCGCGTTCAAACAAAAATGAACTGCAAACCAAAGGCACGAAGCTGAAAAAGGTATACTGACCAGCTGATATGGGTCTTCTATGTACCCTTCCTTATTTTTAGTCATAAGGATGTCTAGCAATGAGATACTAGGGTCTCCTTCTTCCTCGACGGTAAAATTTATCGCAGGGTGAACGACGTTCTTTGCTTCATGTTCATTTTTATTAATCAAAGATGTGTCATACACGTACCGACAGCAGAATTCTAGTTAATCACCCACATCTTTAAAAGGCACACTCTCTCTTTTACGAGGGAAACGTTAGCTAGAATGGGTCCAAGTGATGACCCTTTTGACACGCCACCAATTTGTCTCTTTAGTTACTTATGAAATAAAAAGTGATAAATCATTGTACATTTCAAGAGAAGCTGTCTCATTGAAGACACAGGAATACTGACAGTGATGTTTCGTCTTACGAGTTCTTCGTATACAAAGTCTACTCTTTCCATAAGCCTCACATTGCTGAATAAGGAAGATTCGTTAAGTGATATCATGAATTTACTGTCAACATAAAATTATTTTATCCTCTTAACAAATCCAAAGGTATCTTTTACTCTGTGTTTTACCAATTTAGTATGTAAGCATTGCATAAACATGTATTTATTCCTGCCCATGTAGGAACACACCATTTTTATAAGCATTGACAAGTATTATTTAAATTAAATAAATTTGGTATATGGCGAAATTACATGGTTGCTGTCATTTTCGGCTTCAGTTTGTTGGAACAATCTGTTAACTAGCCATTTAATGGAGCATCTCTTCAAACTAACAAAAAATCGGAGTATGTTTTGGATGGATTACAAATACTCGGGAAAAAGCAAAGCTTGAAGTGAATTCTCCTATATAACTTTGCAGTGTGTGGTCTAAATTTGATAAGTTCTTAGACACACTGGATATACTTGGCTGGAAATAAACTGTCACTACTCCCACAAGAGGTAACAACGTACTAGACTTAATCTTCTGCCACAATATAAGCCCCCTTTCAACGCTAGTAGGTTCTGAGTTTCCAGGGAGCGACCACAAAACAGTGATGTGTGCACTGCCAATTCCACTGAGTAGCAATGCATCTCAAACCTCCACTTCACAACAAGTAAAATATAGGAACTATGGTAAGGCAAACTGGGCCTTAGTTGAATCGATGCTAAGATCCTCCAAATGGAATGAATACCTCACTACTGATGACCTATCGAGAGTTCTAACCATCTTCTACCATAACTCTAACACATGCTTAGACGCTGTCGTTCCACTTCAAACACTAAAGGTTTCCCCACACAGAAAGTCATCCATAAAACCAAAGGATCGTATGAAACCGAAGAGACTCTCAACAAGTTACTTCAAACACCATGACTTTGGCACTCTAGGTCTAATAATTAACACCCTCAGCTCCAACTCACAAGCTCGAGATTTCCGTATGAGAAAGGAAGAACGCATGGCAGTAGCCAGTCCTGCTAGAGTGTATGCACTCACAGAAATCTTAAGGAAGCGAATGAATCGCAAAAATCACAGCATTTCTCTCCTCATAGACAAAGGTAGGCTATTCACTAACTCTGCAAACATATGTGAACTATTCAACAAAACGTTTGCAGGTAACTACATTAAGCCCTCAGTCCAGCTACTCGATATACACCCTATTGCTAAAATGGCACAAACTCCATCTCCACTCACACCAAACCAAATTAGCACTGTTGAATTCAATTACACTAATATCAACCAAACTATAAGAACCCTCAAAAGTTCAAAAGGTTTCGGTACCGACGGTATATCATCTTACTTCTATAAATATGGTGGCCCTGACATTCCTCTACTGCTGCTTAAAATATTCACAATGTCCCTAGAAACTCAAACTTACCCTGACATATGGAAGACAACATTCATTATGCCTAAACACAAATCTGGCTCGAAAACTGAAGTCAGTAACTACCGGCCGATCAATATCACACCTATAGCATCTAGAATCATGGAGAGACTAGTTAAAGATAACTTAATCAAACATATGCTTAGCTGTAATATTTAAGTCCGAACCAACATGGATTCCTGAAATCCAGATCATGTTTAACATGTCACCTAGACTTCTTCAATTTTGTAACCAGCAGTCGTGACAGACGGCAACTAGTACTTGTCATCTACTTTGACATTTCTAAGGCATTTGACCGTGTTGACCATTTACTGCTAACAAATAAGCTGAACTCCTTAGGAATACGTGACCCATTATTAGGATGGCTTAAATCATTCCTTAACAATAGGTCCCAAATAGTTAAACTCGGGTCTGCAACCTCCAAACCTAGCCCTATCACTTCTGGTGTAGTACAAGGTAGTGTCATTGGACCCCTCCTATTTACACTATACATCAATGACATATGCGCTTGCTTCACGCACGGGAAACCATTCATCTTTGCAGATGACCTAAAAGTAGCTTATACATTCCAAAGTGATGACTTAGGGAACTTCGAGAATGTAGTGCAGAAGGAATTAGATAAAATGACTGCTTGGTCGTCCCTATGGAATCTCCAATTCAATCTGAACAAATGTGGCTGGATCTGCTTCGGCGCACCCTCAATTGACCTGAAATTAACGCTTCAATCTGCTAACCTAACCAGACTCCGAAGTGTCGTTGACCTAGGCCTGAGGTACTCTAGTGACTTGACATTCTCTGAGCAAGTAGCATCACAGACTAGAAAATCGAGGATGCTCTTAGGATGCATACTCAGGAACTTTCACGACAATGAAGCCAAGCTAATTCTGTACAAAACATGTGTCAGACCACTACTAGAATACTGTCCATTTATTATAAGCAGCACTCGCACACGTGACAAGCTAAGGATGGAAAGTATCCAACGATATTTTACCTCAAAACTACTTGGCTACGATTGTAAGAAAGACTACATCTCACGGTGCATGATCCTAAAACTTGACCCACTTTGGACAAGGCGACTTATTATAAACCTAATATTCTTCTTTAAGGTCCTTCACAAAATATCATTCTCAGGTAACAGGGACATACAATTCGCACAGGAAGGTTCTTACGATCTGCGTAACCAAACTTGCACAGTGACAACTCATTCTTTTAAGTCAACACTCCGTGAAAACTTCTTCACAGTCGTGTATTCTAAAATATGGAATAGCCTGCCCCTAGATGTCAGAACTTGCTCTTCGGTTACAAGCTTCAAACGCTCTCTGTACAGACTGTTTCACTCTACTGATTATATTAATAAACTATTTACTCCTAAAACGAATCAACTACTAATCTACTACAGCACCTAAATAACGCACTTCAACACCCTTAGCAATCTAAAAACTATAAATAAACTAGTCGCATGGATGCATAAAGACTTATTTCGGAACATACAGGAATAGTTTACCCTTAGAAATAGGACCTGTCACTATTGTAACCTTCAAACGCTTGCTATATAAGCTTTTAACTCAATTACTATCCCTACCAGAACTCATCACTTATTTCTAAAACGCATCAGTCATTAGAACACTAAAACGCTCAGACTCATTAATACACAATATGACACTAAATAAACTCTAACACTTCGCATAAATACGTGAAAAACCAACTACAATATAGGTAAATGTTTACTAAAGTATAATATACAATTGACATAAACATTTATATATGCATGAAATATTAAATGTCCTTTTCATGTTCACATACTTTTTCTTTCTGGTATTCTGCCGCTCCTATTCATCTTCTGGTCGAGGTCGAACAACCCTGTGCCTAAACTGAAATGAGGATTAATTCCAAACCGTCTATCTCATAACCACTCAAATTCCATGAACGATCCAATTCTACCATTTGAAGACGCTGGCGAACATGCTGTAAATGAGCATTCATGATCTGAAATGAAGAAGCAACTGGTTTTCAAACAGTTTTCAGTGTCTTACTCAACTTATTTTACAGTCTGTCATGCAGACACAAACAGCGCCGATGGAGAATTATGGAATCGACCTCGGCCTCATTTGATTCAGTAAAACAATTCAACATGACCTTATATAGTTTTCGTATATACGATCAAATTTCTTTCCTGTTGTAAAATTACGATAAGACTGCTGAAAAAATAGGATAAATATATCAATGATCTCAACATAATACATCAATAAGCATGAGTCATGGATGCTGTTCACAACAAAGTTATATAGGGGAATTGACTTCGAGCATTTTTCCGAGATATCTGCATTATATTCATCTGAAGTCTGGGTTATTTGTTAATGCGAAGACAATATCTCTATACCATATTATGCATTACACAAACAGACTATTTACCGGAATGCACTGACTGACTCTAATGTCAGAAAGAACAACCAAACTGATATTTAACCATATATCAAAATATGTGCATGGGAATGTCCAAGACCAACTACACTGGACTTTGCGCTGTTCTTGGAAGACTTCCAGGAACTACGCGTAATAACCATCACGAAAAACCGGAACACAAATTGGTGACTCAAGAACCCTTTATTCTTGCACCAATGCAGAGCCAACCATTAGGTTATTGTACACAAAGTTTCTGATAGTTTTTCTCTGTCTTCCAACGAACACCGAACGATGGAACGATGACTGCAGTATTGATGACTCCCGCCAATATATGGAGTTGGGTTTGAGCAAACAACCACGAATTGATCATTCAATCTTCAACCCCATTGACATTGATAGTGTAATGCATATAATAACTTATCCATGCCAGTACAATTGGTATGTTCCTGAATAAACAGGAACAAATATATATTATAATTATGGGCAGAAATTGTGGAAAGCGTACCTGTGAGATAGTAGCTCGAACTCGCCGAATACTCCATAGACACTCTGTAATGCAGTTGTAGCTAACGGTCCACCAAATTTAAATGGCTCTAACGCAGTGCTCACCTCTGTGGTAGAGGACTGAGAGCTTTGTAATTTTACCTGCCCTGTCAATGACATACAAAGGCAGGAAAGGAACTTCGCAAGAGATCACCTATCAATGCAGTTGAATGTTAATAACTTTCGTGTAAATTACTCTGTTTCTTCACTTGGTTGATGAGATATGTCGTGTATTTGTTAGTCATCTGTATTCTACAATACAATGACATGAGGGTGTTACCGTTTAGATTTGAGGATATAGCTCATAGAAGGAAGTTTGCAAATGAATTCTGCGACGATTTTCCAACCTAGAGCGTCAACCTGAGAAAGGTTGTAGGCGTACTGCTGTAAGTCCAACAATTCTTCAAAGGGTAGCGCATCAATGAGCAGTCCAATGTGCTTGGTGTGTGATTTTGTACATATGTTCTTATTGTATATACTGAATTGGTATCATTTATCATCTAGTTGTTGGTTAAACTTGTTTGTGTCCGGACATTCCACAAATTACAATCGTCAACCTGTGAATGGTTGTAGGCGTACTGGTGTAAGTCCTGCGATTCTTCAATGAAATTCCATCGAGGCATGAACTGAGAGTTTGTGTGAACTGTTTGTATATACGTGTGGTGTGTCATATCAATTGGTGTTTTTTGGATTCATTGTGTTTACTCGTTGTTTTCGTGTCTTGTTGTTATTGCGTAATTTTGTTAAAATTTTCGTCGTGATTACTTCTGAAGTTGTTTCTAGTCTTCTACGTTCGTGAATGAATTGATTGATGTTAAGGACAGCAGATGAGTCGTATACGCCGGGGAGGCTAGGCTATTGCTGAGAATGAAATGCACACGGATATAATTGTTAGCTGCGGTCTGACACGCCGGGGAGAAAGAGTGTAAACGACTGAGGCTCGCATGCGTCATCGTTACTAGAATTGAGGCAGAATGAGTGACAAGCGATTGCAGTGGTAATTGGTAGTGAGTAGATAAGAGGATGAGCGTAGAGTATCGTGAGGTGCTGCCATGGTCACGTTGCATTCTGCAAGAGTCATTCTAGCAAGTGGCGATTGTGTTGCAAGAGGATGCTTTTAACTGGAATTCGCAGGTCGTCATTGATGTGTGAGATTGTGCTGTGGGTATGCTTGTGGTGTGTTGGCTTTTCTGTTTGTTTTCCATTTCAGCTCTGGTCATGTGACCCAGGTTCTCGCAATGGCATCCAAGTCAACGTGTATTGGTCGTGATGGAAAAAAGGGATGGATCCGTATTTTGCTGGGGAGTATCAATGTAGTTGAAGATTGAACGATCAATTCATTGTTGTTTGCTCAAAACCAACTTCCTCAATTTTCGCGGAGGCATCAATACGACAGTCATTGTCTCATCGGTCGCTGTTCAGAAAGAAATCAGCAGTAAACTATCAGAAGTAATCTTGTGATTTATTATTTTAATATTTGTTCACAGACCTTAGTAGAAATATTTTTTATATGTTGGTGTTACAATAAATAATTCCCAAGCGGCCAATCGATGTTTTGGTTTTTGCGTCCGTTATTACTAAGCGTTTCTGAAAAACTTCAAGGAACAGCGTGAGCCCGAGCGTAGCAAGAGCTGGGCATTAACGGTTTACGTGACGTGACTGACAACTACATTTACATGACCTTATCTAGTTTTTGTATCCACGATCAAATTTCTTTCCTTTTATGAAACTACGATAAGACTACTGAAAAAATGGAATAAATATATCACTGATTCCATCATAATACATCAATAAACTTTAAACCAAGGGTGCTTTTCACGTTAAAGTTTAATAGGAGAATTGACTTCAAGCTTTATTTTTCCCAGATGTCATCTGATGTCTGGGTTTTTTGTTAATGCGAAGACAATATTTCTATATCTCTTTATGTGCTACACAAACAGACTTTATAGCAGACTGTTCCGACTGTCTTTAATGTCAGAAAGAACAATCAAACTGTAAATTCATCATATATCAAATTATGTGTAATTTATATAATAACTTATCCATGCCTGTACAATTGGTATGTTCCTGCATAAAAGAGGAAGAAATGTATATATATATATATCATTTAAAGAGTAACTAGGAAAGTTTTATGAATTCTGCGTTTGAAACTAATAACTGAGGCGCGGGCTGTGATTTCTAGGAGCAAGCTCTTCGATATTTTAGAACACATGACTGCGAAGAAGTCTTTACAGAGTGTTGATTTAAAGGCTTTTATTCTCACTACGCAAGTTTGGTTAGGCTAATCCTAAAGGCCTTCCGGTAAGAATTGCATGTCCTTGTTGTTTGAGAATGACGTTTTGTGTAGGACCTTAAAGGAGGGAGGGTGGTGCTAGCTGATCAGTAGATATGGTGGGGGTCACTAAGGTGAATCGCCCCATTCTGCAGGGACAGCAATACACAATTTGACGGCTCGAGATATTTCTGATTTTTATGAGGGCTTAGATCTTTATCTTGAAAAAGATAATAACGAACGCTTAGACAGATCATGCTTCTGCTTTTAAATATATACCATTCGCTCAGCCTATTGTTGAGATGCGACCATGTGGGATCTGCACAGATTTATGGGGCATTTTATAAATTAACTTGATGTCCATTGTCGGATCTATGAATACCACTTTACAATGTCTTATCTCATTCATTTTCTAATAGCGTCTTTACTCGATCCTCATTATATTCCATTAAACCTAGCATTTTATAGCTCTTTATGAATTTGATTCGACTTGTTCTATTTCTATTCTCTGTAGGATACGGTTGTGCACCAAATGCACAAAAAGGTATAAAATAAAAAACCGGCATGACGATAAATGTATTAAAACCAAAAGTGGACATCATGATAGTACGAACTATACGGGTAGCATTATACATTGCAAATGAACGTTGTCAGCCTAGGGAGTTTCCTTTATTTATGCACTTATTAATGATACTTGCACTTACCCATTTCATTACACTTTATTGATTCACCTTAGCACTTTAACTTTTCTAAAACTGCTTTCAATCCCTTGTAAACATTGTACTTACCTCAATATTGGTTGGTTATCGTATGCCTACAACCAAGGGTTGAAAACGAAACGAGGTCGATTTTCCCGCGAAACCTGGGGAACAACTGTACAATTCAATAACTATACGGCCTGGTTCAGACAATCAGTGTATTTATATATATCTATATATATCAAATAGTTAACTGTTGAAACATTATTAACTTGTAGACAATCTACTATTTTAGATTATATCATAGTTGATCGTTCCTGTAAAAATGGCACGCGTTTTCATGTAAATTTATGTGTTTATGTGAGAATATACATTATTATTATTAAAGAAGAATACTGGGTTTATATAATAAGTCGTCTCGTCCAAAGTGGGTCAAGAGTTAGAATCATGCACAGTGGGATATAGTGTTTCTTACAGTCGAAGCAAAGTAGTTTTGACGTGAAATATCGTTGGATAATTTCCACCCTCAGATTTTCACATATACAAGTGCTGCTAATAATAAATGGACAATATTCTAGTGGTGGCCTTACACATACTGTGTATAGAATGAGCTTGGCTTCATTGTCGTGAAAGTTCCTGAGTATGGATTCTAAGAGCATCCTCGACTTTGGAGTCTGTGATGCCCCTTGCTCAGAAAATATTAGGTCACTGGAGTACCTCGGGCCTAAGTCAACGACACTTCCGAATCTGAGTATGTCAGCAGATTAAAGCGTTAATTGTTTTCGGGCCATATTTGCGTTTAGGTGTAGTAAATGTCGTTTCCGATTTATCCGGATAAGTTTGGGTTTCTAAGGACATTGTGAAGATTTTAAGCAGTAGTAAGGGTATGTCAGGGTCACTATATTTATAAAAACACGGTGATACACCATCACTGCCAAAACCTCTCGAGCTCTTGGGGTTCTTATAGTTTGGTCAATGTTAGCATAAATGGACTCAACGGTACTAATTTGTTTTTGCGCGGGTAGAGATGGAAGTTGTGCCATATTAGTGGTAGGGAGCATGCCGAGTAACGGGTCTGTAGGCTTAACGTAGTTAGCTGCAAATGTTTTTCTGAACGATTCACACATGTCTACAGAGTCGTTGTATAGCCTACCTTTGTCGATGAGGAAATAAACACTGTGGATTTGTGATTCAATTGCTTCTTTAGGATTTCTTTGGGAGCATACACTCTAGGACGGCTAAGTAGTGCGGTGCATTCTTCGCTTCTTTGACATTCTTGCACGTGTCTTTTCTGATATTGATTTATCGCTTATCCTCATATAACCCCTGAAATTATGGTCTAAATCTCTAAAAAACGTGTTCATAGAAACACAGTTCTTTTAGATAGTGGCTCAATCGTGGTTATAACTGCATGAACGCCTTGTTATACAGTATCAGCCACTAGCTTACAAGATGGCTCAAGTGCAATTCTCACTCCTGTGATAGAGGTGAAAGATGTTCTGTTAGAGAACTCCGAGTTCTGTAAAATTAAACTACTTTGTGAAAAATATTCAGAGGCAAGCAATTGAACTTCAAGAAGAATTAGGTCAGTTTTCTAGCATGACACTGCCAATCTCAAATATCATGTAAAACCGTTCTGATATCGACCAGGTAAAGACTCTACTGAATGTGACTCAAAACAAGCTTGCGGATTTAGACCAAATACCTTGCCTTTCAAATAAATATCCTAAAATTTCCCCGGACAACTGAAATAAAGCAAAAAATCTCATTGACTGCCTGACTGCGGAGGTGATGAAGGCTGTAGCCTCTTCTGATTAGGCTAAACTTTACAACATCCCAGATCCATTGCATCTGAAGACTATAAAAACAAAATCCTGGATTGTTGCGGCATAGCTAGTGTTCCATGTGAATGCAAAAGACTTCGTAAAAAGTCCAACCAGGCTAACTGTCCCATCATTTTTAAGTTAAATAATTCTCTCGATGTTATTAAGTCTACTGAATTTCAAGATCATTTAAGATTGGATGACAGTTACAAGTCTGTAACCACAGCTCAGGATAAAATATCGTATTAACGCAGAATAATGCATAGTTATAATCCGGTCACCTCCTCTGGCTTCAGTTTACCGAAAGTGGATCGTGCGCCGCAACAGTCACCTAGTACTGACAGTAGCACTCAACGAACTACTCAACAGCCATGCCTGCCAGTGGAACCAGGAACTGATTTAGATATCAGTATCCCTGTAAATAAAGCTTAATTGAAAGGTGTTAAAATAGTTAGTATTGCTGCCTGTTTTTCCAAGAAGTATTCGCCAAACGCAGTAACCTCAGCACTGTGAACAAATCTCGCAGGATTCAGTCTACTTATAGTGAAGAATATTGTGTCATCAATAACCCTGCTAAGAGTAAGTGTCAATGTAGTTGAAGATTGAACGATCAATTCATTGTTGTTTGCTCAAAACCAACTTCCTCAATTTTCGCGGAGGCATCAATACGACAGTCATTGTCTCATCGGTTGCTGTTCAGAAGGAAGAGTAAAACACCGTCAGTAACTTTAGTCATACTTGATTTATATGTTGGTGTAACAATAAAGAATCCTCGAGTCAACAACTGGTGTTTATTATGGCATTCTAATTCCTAATTGTAATTTTTATTAATTTGACCCTTAACTGGAAATTATTCTGGAACTTTCCCATCCTTCTGATATAAACACACGAATGTACAGCCTAGATGATGACTTCGTCGAAAAGAAAATTTTCTTTGCTGCAATTGTCTTCTTAATAACTCCTATTACATGTTAATAGAAACTAATTGCGAGTAGGGTGACGTTCCTCACATAGTGTACTATGAGAATAAATATGGTTATTGATCATATTGCTTCGGCCACGCTTATGTAAACTGAAAAATAGAGTGGCTGGAGTAGTTGACTGACGCCTCGTGGCTCCCCATGCACTGATTGCCATTGCTGCATTAATAGCTGTTTTCATTTATGTACAAAAGCTTTATATTTGCAATCAACCAGCGGCCATATTGCCATGAGAAAATTAATAAGTTCCGGATACTTGACAGAAAGCTAACAGGAACTACATAATGACACTTCATGACTATAACCTCAGTGACACTTGTCTGAAACCAGAATACTGTTTGTTAAGCAGTTTTAATCACTTTAGTCTGTGTTTATGCTCTGTGCCATCGCACAATTGACGGCATCATCCGCTCTTCCAAGACTCGTAAAATTTATCAGAATTGAGTTGCAGGATGAGGTTTACAGGCCTCACGAACCAGGAATTCAAAATATGCGTTCCTTTAACTAGCTGATCATGATCATAACTTAAAAGGATTTCTTTGGTTTTCTCAGCATTTCACCATCGATTACTTGAAATGACTTGAGTATCAAAGCTCAGAATATGTGCAGTGGTCTCTACTAATCCCGTGGTAGTCGAATGAAATACAATAAATCATTGCATATTACGAAACCAAATAAATTCTGGGACCTCGAATAAATACGTGAAAAACCAACTACAATATAGGTAAATGTTTACTAAAGTATAATATACAATTGACATAAACATTTATATATGCATGAAATATTAAATGTCCTTTTCATGTTCACATACTTTTTCTTTCTGGTATTCTGCCGCTCCTATTCATCTTCTGGTCGAGGTCGAACAACCCTGTGCCTAAACTGAAATGAGGATTAATTCCAAACCGTCTATCTCATAACCACTCAAATTCCATGAACGATCCAATTCTACCATTTGAAGACGCTGGCGAACATGCTGTAAATGAGCATTCATGATCTGAAATGAAGAAGCAACTGGTTTTCAAACAGTTTTCAGTGTCTTACTCAACTTATTTTACAGTCTGTCATGCAGACACAAACAGCGCCGATGGAGAATTATGGAATCGACCTCGGCCTCATTTGATTCAGTAAAACAATTCAACATGACCTTATATAGTTTTCGTATATACGATCAAATTTCTTTCCTGTTGTAAAATTACGATAAGACTGCTGAAAAAATAGGATAAATATATCAATGATCTCAACATAATACATCAATAAGCATGAGTCATGGATGCTGTTCACAACAAAGTTATATAGGGGAATTGACTTCGAGCATTTTTCCGAGATATCTGCATTATATTCATCTGAAGTCTGGGTTATTTGTTAATGCGAAGACAATATCTCTATACCATATTATGCATTACACAAACAGACTATTTACCGGAATGTACTGACTGACTCTAATGTCAGAAAGAACAACCAAACTGATATTTAACCATATATCAAAATATGTGCATGGGAATGTCCAAGACCAACTACACTGGACTTTGCGCTGTTCTTGGAAGACTTCCAGGAACTACGCGTAATAACCATCACGAAAAACCGGAACACAAATTGGTGACTCAAGAACCCTTTATTCTTGCACCAATGCAGAGCCAACCATTAGGTTATTGTACACAAAGTTTCTGATAGTTTTTCTCTGTCTTCCAACGAACACCGAACGATGGAACGATGACTGCAGTATTGATGACTCCCGCCAATATATGGAGTTGGGTTTGAGCAAACAACCACGAATTGATCATTCAATCTTCAACCCCATTGACATTGATAGTGTAATGCATATAATAACTTATCCATGCCAGTACAATTGGTATGTTCCTGAATAAACAGGAACAAATATATATTATAATTATGGGCAGAAATTGTGGAAAGCGTACCTGTGAGATAGTAGCTCGAACTCGCCGAATACTCCATAGACACTCTGTAATGCAGTTGTAGCTAACGGTCCACCAAATTTAAATGGCTCTAACGCAGTGCTCACCTCTGTGGTAGAGGACTGAGAGCTTTGTAATTTTACCTGCCCTGTCAATGACATACAAAGGCAGGAAAGGAACTTCGCAAGAGACCACCTATCAATGCAGTTGAAGATTGAACGATCAATTCAGGGTTGTTTGCCCAAACCCAACTTCCCTATATTTTCGCGGAGACATCGATACACCAGTCATCGTCTCATCGATCGCTGTTCAGAAAGAAGATCAAAAACCGTCAGAAGTAATATCGCGATTTATTGTTGTAATATTTGTTCTCAGACCTTAGTTATTATGTTGCTCATATGTTGGTGTTAGAATAAAGAATTCTCGAGTCGCCAATCTGTGTTCTGGTTTTTGCGTCCGTTAGTACTAAGCATTTCTGAAAGGCTTAGAGGGGCAGAGTGAGGCCCGGCGTAGCAAGAGCTGGGCATTAACGGTTTTTGAGACGTGATTGACACCACCTTTATTTGATTGCCTACCTCAACTGGCCTCACATATCCCAAGAAACCGCTCTGATACTGAGGAAATAAATTACCTGCTGGATGTGGCTCAGAAGAAGCTTGCAGGCTCAGTCTTATTAACCTGTCTTTCGAAGAAATATTTCACAATTTTACAGACAACCCAACTAAAGCAAAACCTCGATTAACTGCTCGACTACCAGTGTGATTTTTATAGCTTCATCCCAGCAGGATATGGTGCATTACTATTATCGTTCCCTTGGGTTTCTAGTGGAATATAGGGCTTCAACTGCACGTCTCCACTTGTTTCTGTCTTCTGTTGTACTTTTCACCTGCATCCACGTTAGTCCATACTGTTTGAGTACTCCATAGACACTCTGTAATGCTATTGTAGCCAACAGCTGACTGTTCCAACTTACTCTAACGTCAGAAATAACAACCAAACTGTAAATTCGCCACACGTCAAATTATGTGTAATTTATATAATAACTTGTCCATGCCTGTATAATTGGTATGCTTCTGCATGAACAGGAAGAAATATATAAAGCTAGGCCAATGCAGTAGATGTAAAAACCTCGAATCAAACCTAAACAGAGGGTCTTTGGAACACGGTATATACGACAGCCTTTTCGATAACCAACATGAAATTAGTGATTAAGAAATCAGGGAGGATGAGATCAGTAGACTAGTATGGGGTGTATTCTCCATAATTTGCAAGGTCCTCATCCTCCAATGAACGGTACTGATGCATAAGTTACCCTTCGTGCATTTGACTGGGTTTCACCACGCCACCTTCCCACCAAGTTGCTAATAGTATAAACATTCGAAACCCGTCATTGTCTTTCAATACAATACTGATTAACGGCCGGAAGTTTGGCAATTATTCTGATACAGGATATGGATCCAAAAACAGGAGCATGAATATCGAGGGAAAGCTTCAAATAGAGGTGCGCTAAGACTGTGGCATTTGCTGCAGCCATCCTTATTTCCTGATAGCATCCAATTGTTCCGTAGTCGTGGATAGTGTTTCGCATCTGACTTTTAGAAGGTTTCTCAGTGCTGTTAAAATATATCCATGCTGATGGACAAAATTGGCGTGAAAAGTTAAACAAAGACAGAAATTCGCACGAATATTTCGTGATGCGTGATGAAATTTACTTAAATTTTCAACTGCTGAACGGTGGTTTGAGTGAAGGAATGTAGGAGAATGTAATCACAGTTTACATTTTGTTTCAGAGTTCCTATTCATTACAAACATGTCCCACATAGCTGTATTTCGCCAAGCTGGCTGAAATCTACAACACAAGATCTCAAAAGACAGAACACCCACTTTGCCTAAAGCGTCAACTGACACCAGCAAATATGTTTCTAACAAGTTCAGAATACACCAATTTAGGGGGTTGTACGCAGGCATAGACCTGCCGTATATGGAAGATATGCATGCATATCAGGTGATGAAGTGGTTGAAGCCGAAATAATGTTGGAAGAACTTGAGCCTGCTATCTTAAATGCTACGGCCACTGTAAGGAGACCAGACTGAAATTAGGAACTCACACTCCTCGATCAATTAATAATAATAATAATAATAGTATATTCTCATTTTGTACATGAGAGACGCCAGTTTACAGGCATCATCAATATGATAAATTACATATACGATTAGCAATCATAATTAATAATAATGTTTTAATAAAATACACATTTTTTCCTACTTGTGTAGGACTCACCAAATATACAGGCATGGATAAGCATTATATAAATTTCATAAATTTGGTTTATGGTCAAGTTACATGGTTGCTGGCGTTTTTGTCTTAGGTCTGTGGGAACAATATATAACCAGTCATTCAATGGAGCACGTCATGAAATATAGGAATAATAACTTCGCATTAACAAAAAAACCCAAGTAAGTTTTGGATGGATTAAAAATACTTGGGAAAAAATAAAGCTTGAAGTAGGGATATTCGGCTATTCGGATATTATAGGGATATTCGGCTTCCAAATACCAGAAGCACAGTGGCTGATCCCAGAAATGGCACATAGTTGGCAAAATGCGCGTTCAAACAAAAATGAACTGCAAACCAAAGGCACGAAGCTGAAAAAGGTATACTGACCAGCTGATATGGGTCTTCTATGTACCCTTCCTTATTTTTAGTCATAAGGATGTCTAGCAATGAGATACTAGGGTCTCCTTCTTCCTCGACGGTAAAATTTATCGCAGGGTGAACGACGTTCTTTGCTTCATGTTCATTTTTATTAATCAAAGATGTGTCATACACGTACCGACAGCAGAATTCTAGTTAATCACCCACATCTTTAAAAGGCACACTCTCTCTTTTACGAGGGAAACGTTAGCTAGAATGGGTCCAAGTGATGACCCTTTTGACACGCCACCAATTTGTCTCTTTAGTTACTTATGAAATAAAAAGTGATAAATCATTGTACATTTCAAGAGAAGCTGTCTCATTGAAGACACAGGAATACTGACAGTGATGTTTCGTCTTACGAGTTCTTCGTATACAAAGTCTACTCTTTCCATAAGCCTCACATTGCTGAATAAGGAAGATTCGTTAAGTGATATCATGAATTTACTGTCAACATAAAATTATTTTATCCTCTTAACAAATCCAAAGGTATCTTTTACTCTGTGTTTTACCAATTTAGTATGTAAGCATTGCATAAACATGTATTTATTCCTGCCCATGTAGGAACACACCATTTTTATAAGCATTGACAAGTATTATTTAAATTAAATAAATTTGGTATATGGCGAAATTACATGGTTGCTGTCATTTTCGGCTTCAGTTTGTTGGAACAATCTGTTAACTAGCCATTTAATGGAGCATCTCTTCAAACTAACAAAAAATCGGAGTATGTTTTGGATGGATTACAAATACTCGGGAAAAAGCAAAGCTTGAAGTGAATTCTCCTATATAACTTTGCAGTGTGTGGTCTAAATTTGATAAGTTCTTAGACACACTGGATATACTTGGCTGGAAATAAACTGTCACTACTCCCACAAGAGGTAACAACGTACTAGACTTAATCTTCTGCCACAATATAAGCCCCCTTTCAACGCTAGTAGGTTCTGAGTTTCCAGGGAGCGACCACAAAACAGTGATGTGTGCACTGCCAATTCCACTGAGTAGCAATGCATCTCAAACCTCCACTTCACAACAAGTAAAATATAGGAACTATGGTAAGGCAAACTGGGCCTTAGTTGAATCGATGCTAAGATCCTCCAAATGGAATGAATACCTCACTACTGATGACCTATCGAGAGTTCTAACCATCTTCTACCATAACTCTAACACATGCTTAGACGCTGTCGTTCCACTTCAAACACTAAAGGTTTCCCCACACAGAAAGTCATCCATAAAACCAAAGGATCGTATGAAACCGAAGAGACTCTCAACAAGTTACTTCAAACACCATGACTTTGGCACTCTAGGTCTAATAATTAACACCCTCAGCTCCAACTCACAAGCTCGAGATTTCCGTATGAGAAAGGAAGAACGCATGGCAGTAGCCAGTCCTGCTAGAGTGTATGCACTCACAGAAATCTTAAGGAAGCGAATGAATCGCAAAAATCACAGCATTTCTCTCCTCATAGACAAAGGTAGGCTATTCACTAACTCTGCAAACATATGTGAACTATTCAACAAAACGTTTGCAGGTAACTACATTAAGCCCTCAGTCCAGCTACTCGATATACACCCTATTGCTAAAATGGCACAAACTCCATCTCCACTCACACCAAACCAAATTAGCACTGTTGAATTCAATTACACTAATATCAACCAAACTATAAAAACCCTCAAAAGTTCAAAAGGTTTCGGTACCAACGGTATATCATCTTACTTCTATAAATATGGTGGCCCTGACATTCCTCTACTGCTGCTTAAAATATTCACAATGTCCCTGGAAACTCGAACTTACCCTGACATATGGAAGACAACATTCATTATGCCTAAGCACAAGTCTGGCTCGAAAACTGAAGTCAGAAACTACCGGCCGATCAATATAACACCTATACCATCTAGAATCATGGAGAGACTAGTTAAAGATAACTTAATCAAGCATATGCTTAGCTGTAATATTTAAGTCCGAACCAACATGGATTCCTGAAATCCAGATCATGTTTAACATGTCACCTAGACTTCTTCAATTTTGTAACCAGCAGTCGTGACAGACGGCAACTAGTACTTGTCATCTACTTTGACATTTCTAAGGCATTTGACCGTGTTGATCATTTACTGCTAACAAATAAGCTGAACTCCCTAGGAATACGTGGCCCATTATTAGGATGGCTTAAACCATTCCTTAACAATAGATCCCAAATAGTTAAACTCGGGTCTGCAACCTCCAAACCTAGCCCTATCACTTCTGGTGCAGTACAAGGTAGTGTCATTGGACCCCTCCTATTTACACTATACATCAATGACATATGCGCTTGCTTCACGCACGGGAAACCATTCATCTTTGCAGATGACCTAAAAGTAGCTCATACATTCCAAAGTGATGACTTAGGGAACTTCGAGAATGTAGTGCAGAAGGAATTAGATAAAATGACTGCTTGGTCGTCCCTATGGAATCTCCAATTCAATCTGAACAAATGTGGCTGGATCTGCATCGGCGCACCCTCAATTGACCTGAAATTAACGCTTCAATCTGCTAACCTAACCAGACTCCGAAGTGTCGTTGACCTAGGCCTGAGGTACTCTAGTGACTTGACATTCTCTGAGCAAGTAGCATCACAGACTAGAAAATCGAGGATGCTCTTAGGATGCATACTCAGGAACTTTCACGACAATGAAGCCAAGCTAATTTTGTACAAAACATGTGTCAGACCACTACTAGAATACTGTCCATTTATTATAAGCAGCACTCGCACACGTGACAAGCTAAGGATGGAAAGTATCCAACGATATTTTACCTCAAAACTACTTGGCTACGATTGTAAGAAAGACTACATCTCACGGTGCATGATCCTAAAACTTGACCCACTTTGGACAAGGCGACTTATTATAAACCTAATATTCTTCTTTAAGGTCCTTCACAAAATATCATTCTCAGGGAACAGAGACATACAATTCGCACAGGAAAGTTCTTACGATCTGCGTAACCAAACTTGCACAGTGACAACTCATTCTTTTAAGTCAACACTCCGTGAAAACTTCTTCACAGTCGTGTATTCTAGAATATGGAATAGCCTGCCCCTAGATGTCAGAACTTGCTCTTCGGTTACAAGCTTCAAACGCTCTCTGTACAGACTGTTTCACTCTACTGATTATATTAATAAACTATTTACTCCTAAAACGAACCAACTACTAATCTACTACAGCACCTAAATAACGCACTTCAACACCCTTAGCAATCTAAAAACTATAAATAAACTAGTCGCATAGATGCATAAAGACTTATTTCGGAACATACAGGAATAGTTTACCCATAGAAATTGGACCTGTCACTATTGTAACCTTCAAACGCTTGCTATATAAGCTTTTAACTCAATTACTATCCCTACCAGAACTCATCACTTATTTCTGAAACGCATCAGTCATTAGAACACTAAAACGCTCAGACTCATTAATACACAATATGACACTAAATAAACTCTAACACTTCGAATAAATACGTGAAAAACCAACTACAATATAGGTAAATGTTTACTAAAGTATAATATACAATTGACATAAACATTTATATATGCATGAAATATTAAATGTCCTTTTCATGTTCACATACTTTTTCTTTCTGGTATTCTGCCGCTCCTATTCATCTTCTGGTCGAGGTCGAACAACCCTGTGCCTAAACTGAAATGAGGATTAATTCCAAACCGTCTATCTCATAACCACTCAAATTCCATGAACGATCCAATTCTACCATTTGAAGACGCTGGCGAACATGCTGTAAATGAGCATTCATGATCTGAAATGAAGAAGCAACTGGTTTTCAAACAGTTTTCAGTGTCTTACTCAACTTATTTTACAGTCTGTCATGCAGACACAAACAGCGCCGATGGAGAATTATGGAATCGACCTCGGCCTCATTTGATTCAGTAAAACAATTCAACATGACCTTATATAGTTTTCGTATATACGATCAAATTTCTTTCCTGTTGTAAAATTACGATAAGACTGCTGAAAAAATAGGATAAATATATCAATGATCTCAACATAATACATCAATAAGCATGAGTCATGGATGCTGTTCACAACAAAGTTATATAGGGGAATTGACTTCGAGCATTTTTCCGAGATATCTGCATTATATTCATCTGAAGTCTGGGTTATTTGTTAATGCGAAGACAATATCTCTATACCATATTATGCATTACACAAACAGACTATTTACCGGAATGCACTGACTGACTCTAATGTCAGAAAGAACAACCAAACTGATATTTAACCATATATCAAAATATGTGCATGGGAATGTCCAAGACCAACTACACTGGACTTTGCGCTGTTCTTGGAAGACTTCCAGGAACTACGCGTAATAACCATCACGAAAAACCGGAACACAAATTGGTGACTCAAGAACCCTTTATTCTTGCACCAATGCAGAGCCAACCATTAGGTTATTGTACACAAAGTTTCTGATAGTTTTTCTCTGTCTTCCAACGAACACCGAACGATGGAACGATGACTGCAGTATTGATGACTCCCGCCAATATATGGAGTTGGGTTTGAGCAAACAACCACGAATTGATCATTCAATCTTCAACCCCATTGACATTGATAGTGTAATGCATATAATAACTTATCCATGCCAGTACAATTGGTATGTTCCTGAATAAACAGGAACAAATATATATTATAATTATGGGCAGAAATTGTGGAAAGCGTACCTGTGAGATAGTAGCTCGAACTCGCCGAATACTCCATAGACACTCTGTAATGCAGTTGTAGCTAACGGTCCACCAAATTTAAATGGCTCTAACGCAGTGCTCACCTCTGTGGTAGAGGACTGAGAGCTTTGTAATTTTACCTGCCCTGTCAATGACATACAAAGGCAGGAAAGGAACTTCGCAAGAGATCACCTATCAATGCAGTTGAATGTTAATAACTTTCGTGTAAATTACTCTGTTTCTTCACTTGGTTGATGAGATATGTCGTGTATTTGTTAGTCATCTGTATTCTACAATACAATGACATGAGGGTGTTACCGTTTAGATTTGAGGATATAGCTCATAGAAGGAAGTTTGCAAATGAATTCTGCGACGATTTTCCAACCTAGAGCGTCAACCTGAGAAAGGTTGTAGGCGTACTGCTGTAAGTCCAACAATTCTTCAAAGGGTAGCGCATCAATGAGCAGTCCAATGTGCTTGGTGTGTGATTTTGTACATATGTTCTTATTGTATATACTGAATTGGTATCATTTATCATCTAGTTGTTGGTTAAACTTGTTTGTGTCCGGACATTCCACAAATTACAATCGTCAACCTGTGAATGGTTGTAGGCGTACTGGTGTAAGTCCTGCGATTCTTCAATGAAATTCCATCGAGGCATGAACTGAGAGTTTGTGTGAACTGTTTGTATATACGTGTGGTGTGTCATATCAATTGGTGTTTTTTGGATTCATTGTGTTTACTCGTTGTTTTCGTGTCTTGTTGTTATTGCGTAATTTTGTTAAAATTTTCGTCGTGATTACTTCTGAAGTTGTTTCTAGTCTTCTACGTTCGTGAATGAATTGATTGATGTTAAGGACAGCAGATGAGTCGTATACGCCGGGGAGGCTAGGCTATTGCTGAGAATGAAATGCACACGGATATAATTGTTAGCTGCGGTCTGACACGCCGGGGAGAAAGAGTGTAAACGACTGAGGCTCGCATGCGTCATCGTTACTAGAATTGAGGCAGAATGAGTGACAAGCGATTGCAGTGGTAATTGGTAGTGAGTAGATAAGAGGATGAGCGTAGAGTATCGTGAGGTGCTGCCATGGTCACGTTGCATTCTGCAAGAGTCATTCTAGCAAGTGGCGATTGTGTTGCAAGAGGATGCTTTTAACTGGAATTCGCAGGTCGTCATTGATGTGTGAGATTGTGCTGTGGGTATGCTTGTGGTGTGTTGGCTTTTCTGTTTGTTTTCCATTTCAGCTCTGGTCATGTGACCCAGGTTCTCGCAATGGCATCCAAGTCAACGTGTATTGGTCGTGATGGAAAAAAGGGATGGATCCGTATTTTGCTGGGGAGTATCAATGTAGTTGAAGATTGAACGATCAATTCATTGTTGTTTGCTCAAAACCAACTTCCTCAATTTTCGCGGAGGCATCAATACGACAGTCATTGTCTCATCGGTCGCTGTTCAGAAAGAAATCAGCAGTAAACTATCAGAAGTAATCTTGTGATTTATTATTTTAATATTTGTTCACAGACCTTAGTAGAAATATTTTTTATATGTTGGTGTTACAATAAATAATTCCCAAGCGGCCAATCGATGTTTTGGTTTTTGCGTCCGTTATTACTAAGCGTTTCTGAAAAACTTCAAGGAACAGCGTGAGCCCGAGCGTAGCAAGAGCTGGGCATTAACGGTTTACGTGACGTGACTGACAACTACATTTACATGACCTTATCTAGTTTTTGTATCCACGATCAAATTTCTTTCCTTTTATGAAACTACGATAAGACTACTGAAAAAATGGAATAAATATATCACTGATTCCATCATAATACATCAATAAACTTTAAACCAAGGGTGCTTTTCACGTTAAAGTTTAATAGGAGAATTGACTTCAAGCTTTATTTTTCCCAGATGTCATCTGATGTCTGGGTTTTTTGTTAATGCGAAGACAATATTTCTATATCTCTTTATGTGCTACACAAACAGACTTTATAGCAGACTGTTCCGACTGTCTTTAATGTCAGAAAGAACAATCAAACTGTAAATTCATCATATATCAAATTATGTGTAATTTATATAATAACTTATCCATGCCTGTACAATTGGTATGTTCCTGCATAAAAGAGGAAGAAATGTATATATATATATATATCATTTAAAGAGTAACTAGGAAAGTTTTATGAATTCTGCGTTTGAAACTAATAACTGAGGCGCGGGCTGTGATTTCTAGGAGCAAGCTCTTCGATATTTTAGAACACATGACTGCGAAGAAGTCTTTACAGAGTGTTGATTTAAAGGCTTTTATTCTCACTACGCAAGTTTGGTTAGGCTAATCCTAAAGGCCTTCCGGTAAGAATTGCATGTCCTTGTTGTTTGAGAATGACGTTTTGTGTAGGACCTTAAAGGAGGGAGGGTGGTGCTAGCTGATCAGTAGATATGGTGGGGGTCACTAAGGTGAATCGCCCCATTCTGCAGGGACAGCAATACACAATTTGACGGCTCGAGATATTTCTGATTTTTATGAGGGCTTAGATCTTTATCTTGAAAAAGATAATAACGAACGCTTAGACAGATCATGCTTCTGCTTTTAAATATATACCATTCGCTCAGCCTATTGTTGAGATGCGACCATGTGGGATCTGCACAGATTTATGGGGCATTTTATAAATTAACTTGATGTCCATTGTCGGATCTATGAATACCACTTTACAATGTCTTATCTCATTCATTTTCTAATAGCGTCTTTACTCGATCCTCATTATATTCCATTAAACCTAGCATTTTATAGCTCTTTATGAATTTGATTCGACTTGTTCTATTTCTATTCTCTGTAGGATACGGTTGTGCACCAAATGCACAAAAAGGTATAAAATAAAAAACCGGCATGACGATAAATGTATTAAAACCAAAAGTGGACATCATGATAGTACGAACTATACGGGTAGCATTATACATTGCAAATGAACGTTGTCAGCCTAGGGAGTTTCCTTTATTTATGCACTTATTAATGATACTTGCACTTACCCATTTCATTACACTTTATTGATTCACCTTAGCACTTTAACTTTTCTAAAACTGCTTTCAATCCCTTGTAAACATTGTACTTACCTCAATATTGGTTGGTTATCGTATGCCTACAACCAAGGGTTGAAAACGAAACGAGGTCGATTTTCCCGCGAAACCTGGGGAACAACTGTACAATTCAATAACTATACGGCCTGGTTCAGACAATCAGTGTATTTATATATATCTATATATATCAAATAGTTAACTGTTGAAACATTATTAACTTGTAGACAATCTACTATTTTAGATTATATCATAGTTGATCGTTCCTGTAAAAATGGCACGCGTTTTCATGTAAATTTATGTGTTTATGTGAGAATATACATTATTATTATTAAAGAAGAATACTGGGTTTATATAATAAGTCGTCTCGTCCAAAGTGGGTCAAGAGTTAGAATCATGCACAGTGGGATATAGTGTTTCTTACAGTCGAAGCAAAGTAGTTTTGACGTGAAATATCGTTGGATAATTTCCACCCTCAGATTTTCACATATACAAGTGCTGCTAATAATAAATGGACAATATTCTAGTGGTGGCCTTACACATACTGTGTATAGAATGAGCTTGGCTTCATTGTCGTGAAAGTTCCTGAGTATGGATTCTAAGAGCATCCTCGACTTTGGAGTCTGTGATGCCCCTTGCTCAGAAAATATTAGGTCACTGGAGTACCTCGGGCCTAAGTCAACGACACTTCCGAATCTGAGTATGTCAGCAGATTAAAGCGTTAATTGTTTTCGGGCCATATTTGCGTTTAGGTGTAGTAAATGTCGTTTCCGATTTATCCGGATAAGTTTGGGTTTCTAAGGACATTGTGAAGATTTTAAGCAGTAGTAAGGGTATGTCAGGGTCACTATATTTATAAAAACACGGTGATACACCATCACTGCCAAAACCTCTCGAGCTCTTGGGGTTCTTATAGTTTGGTCAATGTTAGCATAAATGGACTCAACGGTACTAATTTGTTTTTGCGCGGGTAGAGATGGAAGTTGTGCCATATTAGTGGTAGGGAGCATGCCGAGTAACGGGTCTGTAGGCTTAACGTAGTTAGCTGCAAATGTTTTTCTGAACGATTCACACATGTCTACAGAGTCGTTGTATAGCCTACCTTTGTCGATGAGGAAATAAACACTGTGGATTTGTGATTCAATTGCTTCTTTAGGATTTCTTTGGGAGCATACACTCTAGGACGGCTAAGTAGTGCGGTGCATTCTTCGCTTCTTTGACATTCTTGCACGTGTCTTTTCTGATATTGATTTATCGCTTATCCTCATATAACCCCTGAAATTATGGTCTAAATCTCTAAAAAACGTGTTCATAGAAACACAGTTCTTTTAGATAGTGGCTCAATCGTGGTTATAACTGCATGAACGCCTTGTTATACAGTATCAGCCACTAGCTTACAAGATGGCTCAAGTGCAATTCTCACTCCTGTGATAGAGGTGAAAGATGTTCTGTTAGAGAACTCCGAGTTCTGTAAAATTAAACTACTTTGTGAAAAATATTCAGAGGCAAGCAATTGAACTTCAAGAAGAATTAGGTCAGTTTTCTAGCATGACACTGCCAATCTCAAATATCATGTAAAACCGTTCTGATATCGACCAGGTAAAGACTCTACTGAATGTGACTCAAAACAAGCTTGCGGATTTAGACCAAATACCTTGCCTTTCAAATAAATATCCTAAAATTTCCCCGGACAACTGAAATAAAGCAAAAAATCTCATTGACTGCCTGACTGCGGAGGTGATGAAGGCTGTAGCCTCTTCTGATTAGGCTAAACTTTACAACATCCCAGATCCATTGCATCTGAAGACTATAAAAACAAAATCCTGGATTGTTGCGGCATAGCTAGTGTTCCATGTGAATGCAAAAGACTTCGTAAAAAGTCCAACCAGGCTAACTGTCCCATCATTTTTAAGTTAAATAATTCTCTCGATGTTATTAAGTCTACTGAATTTCAAGATCATTTAAGATTGGATGACAGTTACAAGTCTGTAACCACAGCTCAGGATAAAATATCGTATTAACGCAGAATAATGCATAGTTATAATCCGGTCACCTCCTCTGGCTTCAGTTTACCGAAAGTGGATCGTGCGCCGCAACAGTCACCTAGTACTGACAGTAGCACTCAACGAACTACTCAACAGCCATGCCTGCCAGTGGAACCAGGAACTGATTTAGATATCAGTATCCCTGTAAATAAAGCTTAATTGAAAGGTGTTAAAATAGTTAGTATTGCTGCCTGTTTTTCCAAGAAGTATTCGCCAAACGCAGTAACCTCAGCACTGTGAACAAATCTCGCAGGATTCAGTCTACTTATAGTGAAGAATATTGTGTCATCAATAACCCTGCTAAGAGTAAGTGTCAATGTAGTTGAAGATTGAACGATCAATTCATTGTTGTTTGCTCAAAACCAACTTCCTCAATTTTCGCGGAGGCATCAATACGACAGTCATTGTCTCATCGGTTGCTGTTCAGAAGGAAGAGTAAAACACCGTCAGTAACTTTAGTCATACTTGATTTATATGTTGGTGTAACAATAAAGAATCCTCGAGTCAACAACTGGTGTTTATTATGGCATTCTAATTCCTAATTGTAATTTTTATTAATTTGACCCTTAACTGGAAATTATTCTGGAACTTTCCCATCCTTCTGATATAAACACACGAATGTACAGCCTAGATGATGACTTCGTCGAAAAGAAAATTTTCTTTGCTGCAATTGTCTTCTTAATAACTCCTATTACATGTTAATAGAAACTAATTGCGAGTAGGGTGACGTTCCTCACATAGTGTACTATGAGAATAAATATGGTTATTGATCATATTGCTTCGGCCACGCTTATGTAAACTGAAAAATAGAGTGGCTGGAGTAGTTGACTGACGCCTCGTGGCTCCCCATGCACTGATTGCCATTGCTGCATTAATAGCTGTTTTCATTTATGTACAAAAGCTTTATATTTGCAATCAACCAGCGGCCATATTGCCATGAGAAAATTAATAAGTTCCGGATACTTGACAGAAAGCTAACAGGAACTACATAATGACACTTCATGACTATAACCTCAGTGACACTTGTCTGAAACCAGAATACTGTTTGTTAAGCAGTTTTAATCACTTTAGTCTGTGTTTATGCTCTGTGCCATCGCACAATTGACGGCATCATCCGCTCTTCCAAGACTCGTAAAATTTATCAGAATTGAGTTGCAGGATGAGGTTTACAGGCCTCACGAACCAGGAATTCAAAATATGCGTTCCTTTAACTAGCTGATCATGATCATAACTTAAAAGGATTTCTTTGGTTTTCTCAGCATTTCACCATCGATTACTTGAAATGACTTGAGTATCAAAGCTCAGAATATGTGCAGTGGTCTCTACTAATCCCGTGGTAGTCGAATGAAATACAATAAATCATTGCATATTACGAAACCAAATAAATTCTGGGACCTCGAATAAATACGTGAAAAACCAACTACAATATAGGTAAATGTTTACTAAAGTATAATATACAATTGACATAAACATTTATATATGCATGAAATATTAAATGTCCTTTTCATGTTCACATACTTTTTCTTTCTGGTATTCTGCCGCTCCTATTCATCTTCTGGTCGAGGTCGAACAACCCTGTGCCTAAACTGAAATGAGGATTAATTCCAAACCGTCTATCTCATAACCACTCAAATTCCATGAACGATCCAATTCTACCATTTGAAGACGCTGGCGAACATGCTGTAAATGAGCATTCATGATCTGAAATGAAGAAGCAACTGGTTTTCAAACAGTTTTCAGTGTCTTACTCAACTTATTTTACAGTCTGTCATGCAGACACAAACAGCGCCGATGGAGAATTATGGAATCGACCTCGGCCTCATTTGATTCAGTAAAACAATTCAACATGACCTTATATAGTTTTCGTATATACGATCAAATTTCTTTCCTGTTGTAAAATTACGATAAGACTGCTGAAAAAATAGGATAAATATATCAATGATCTCAACATAATACATCAATAAGCATGAGTCATGGATGCTGTTCACAACAAAGTTATATAGGGGAATTGACTTCGAGCATTTTTCCGAGATATCTGCATTATATTCATCTGAAGTCTGGGTTATTTGTTAATGCGAAGACAATATCTCTATACCATATTATGCATTACACAAACAGACTATTTACCGGAATGTACTGACTGACTCTAATGTCAGAAAGAACAACCAAACTGATATTTAACCATATATCAAAATATGTGCATGGGAATGTCCAAGACCAACTACACTGGACTTTGCGCTGTTCTTGGAAGACTTCCAGGAACTACGCGTAATAACCATCACGAAAAACCGGAACACAAATTGGTGACTCAAGAACCCTTTATTCTTGCACCAATGCAGAGCCAACCATTAGGTTATTGTACACAAAGTTTCTGATAGTTTTTCTCTGTCTTCCAACGAACACCGAACGATGGAACGATGACTGCAGTATTGATGACTCCCGCCAATATATGGAGTTGGGTTTGAGCAAACAACCACGAATTGATCATTCAATCTTCAACCCCATTGACATTGATAGTGTAATGCATATAATAACTTATCCATGCCAGTACAATTGGTATGTTCCTGAATAAACAGGAACAAATATATATTATAATTATGGGCAGAAATTGTGGAAAGCGTACCTGTGAGATAGTAGCTCGAACTCGCCGAATACTCCATAGACACTCTGTAATGCAGTTGTAGCTAACGGTCCACCAAATTTAAATGGCTCTAACGCAGTGCTCACCTCTGTGGTAGAGGACTGAGAGCTTTGTAATTTTACCTGCCCTGTCAATGACATACAAAGGCAGGAAAGGAACTTCGCAAGAGACCACCTATCAATGCAGTTGAAGATTGAACGATCAATTCAGGGTTGTTTGCCCAAACCCAACTTCCCTATATTTTCGCGGAGACATCGATACACCAGTCATCGTCTCATCGATCGCTGTTCAGAAAGAAGATCAAAAACCGTCAGAAGTAATATCGCGATTTATTGTTGTAATATTTGTTCTCAGACCTTAGTTATTATGTTGCTCATATGTTGGTGTTAGAATAAAGAATTCTCGAGTCGCCAATCTGTGTTCTGGTTTTTGCGTCCGTTAGTACTAAGCATTTCTGAAAGGCTTAGAGGGGCAGAGTGAGGCCCGGCGTAGCAAGAGCTGGGCATTAACGGTTTTTGAGACGTGATTGACACCACCTTTATTTGATTGCCTACCTCAACTGGCCTCACATATCCCAAGAAACCGCTCTGATACTGAGGAAATAAATTACCTGCTGGATGTGGCTCAGAAGAAGCTTGCAGGCTCAGTCTTATTAACCTGTCTTTCGAAGAAATATTTCACAATTTTACAGACAACCCAACTAAAGCAAAACCTCGATTAACTGCTCGACTACCAGTGTGATTTTTATAGCTTCATCCCAGCAGGATATGGTGCATTACTATTATCGTTCCCTTGGGTTTCTAGTGGAATATAGGGCTTCAACTGCACGTCTCCACTTGTTTCTGTCTTCTGTTGTACTTTTCACCTGCATCCACGTTAGTCCATACTGTTTGAGTACTCCATAGACACTCTGTAATGCTATTGTAGCCAACAGCTGACTGTTCCAACTTACTCTAACGTCAGAAATAACAACCAAACTGTAAATTCGCCACACGTCAAATTATGTGTAATTTATATAATAACTTGTCCATGCCTGTATAATTGGTATGCTTCTGCATGAACAGGAAGAAATATATAAAGCTAGGCCAATGCAGTAGATGTAAAAACCTCGAATCAAACCTAAACAGAGGGTCTTTGGAACACGGTATATACGACAGCCTTTTCGATAACCAACATGAAATTAGTGATTAAGAAATCAGGGAGGATGAGATCAGTAGACTAGTATGGGGTGTATTCTCCATAATTTGCAAGGTCCTCATCCTCCAATGAACGGTACTGATGCATAAGTTACCCTTCGTGCATTTGACTGGGTTTCACCACGCCACCTTCCCACCAAGTTGCTAATAGTATAAACATTCGAAACCCGTCATTGTCTTTCAATACAATACTGATTAACGGCCGGAAGTTTGGCAATTATTCTGATACAGGATATGGATCCAAAAACAGGAGCATGAATATCGAGGGAAAGCTTCAAATAGAGGTGCGCTAAGACTGTGGCATTTGCTGCAGCCATCCTTATTTCCTGATAGCATCCAATTGTTCCGTAGTCGTGGATAGTGTTTCGCATCTGACTTTTAGAAGGTTTCTCAGTGCTGTTAAAATATATCCATGCTGATGGACAAAATTGGCGTGAAAAGTTAAACAAAGACAGAAATTCGCACGAATATTTCGTGATGCGTGATGAAATTTACTTAAATTTTCAACTGCTGAACGGTGGTTTGAGTGAAGGAATGTAGGAGAATGTAATCACAGTTTACATTTTGTTTCAGAGTTCCTATTCATTACAAACATGTCCCACATAGCTGTATTTCGCCAAGCTGGCTGAAATCTACAACACAAGATCTCAAAAGACAGAACACCCACTTTGCCTAAAGCGTCAACTGACACCAGCAAATATGTTTCTAACAAGTTCAGAATACACCAATTTAGGGGGTTGTACGCAGGCATAGACCTGCCGTATATGGAAGATATGCATGCATATCAGGTGATGAAGTGGTTGAAGCCGAAATAATGTTGGAAGAACTTGAGCCTGCTATCTTAAATGCTACGGCCACTGTAAGGAGACCAGACTGAAATTAGGAACTCACACTCCTCGATCAATTAATAATAATAATAATAATAGTATATTCTCATTTTGTACATGAGAGACGCCAGTTTACAGGCATCATCAATATGATAAATTACATATACGATTAGCAATCATAATTAATAATAATGTTTTAATAAAATACACATTTTTTCCTACTTGTGTAGGACTCACCAAATATACAGGCATGGATAAGCATTATATAAATTTCATAAATTTGGTTTATGGTCAAGTTACATGGTTGCTGGCGTTTTTGTCTTAGGTCTGTGGGAACAATATATAACCAGTCATTCAATGGAGCACGTCATGAAATATAGGAATAATAACTTCGCATTAACAAAAAAACCCAAGTAAGTTTTGGATGGATTAAAAATACTTGGGAAAAAATAAAGCTTGAAGTAGGGATATTCGGCTATTCGGATATTATAGGGATATTCGGCTTCCAAATACCAGAAGCACAGTGGCTGATCCCAGAAATGGCACATAGTTGGCAAAATGCGCGTTCAAACAAAAATGAACTGCAAACCAAAGGCACGAAGCTGAAAAAGGTATACTGACCAGCTGATATGGGTCTTCTATGTACCCTTCCTTATTTTTAGTCATAAGGATGTCTAGCAATGAGATACTAGGGTCTCCTTCTTCCTCGACGGTAAAATTTATCGCAGGGTGAACGACGTTCTTTGCTTCATGTTCATTTTTATTAATCAAAGATGTGTCATACACGTACCGACAGCAGAATTCTAGTTAATCACCCACATCTTTAAAAGGCACACTCTCTCTTTTACGAGGGAAACGTTAGCTAGAATGGGTCCAAGTGATGACCCTTTTGACACGCCACCAATTTGTCTCTTTAGTTACTTATGAAATAAAAAGTGATAAATCATTGTACATTTCAAGAGAAGCTGTCTCATTGAAGACACAGGAATACTGACAGTGATGTTTCGTCTTACGAGTTCTTCGTATACAAAGTCTACTCTTTCCATAAGCCTCACATTGCTGAATAAGGAAGATTCGTTAAGTGATATCATGAATTTACTGTCAACATAAAATTATTTTATCCTCTTAACAAATCCAAAGGTATCTTTTACTCTGTGTTTTACCAATTTAGTATGTAAGCATTGCATAAACATGTATTTATTCCTGCCCATGTAGGAACACACCATTTTTATAAGCATTGACAAGTATTATTTAAATTAAATAAATTTGGTATATGGCGAAATTACATGGTTGCTGTCATTTTCGGCTTCAGTTTGTTGGAACAATCTGTTAACTAGCCATTTAATGGAGCATCTCTTCAAACTAACAAAAAATCGGAGTATGTTTTGGATGGATTACAAATACTCGGGAAAAAGCAAAGCTTGAAGTGAATTCTCCTATATAACTTTGCAGTGTGTGGTCTAAATTTGATAAGTTCTTAGACACACTGGATATACTTGGCTGGAAACAAACTGTCACTACTCCCACAAGAGGTAACAACGTACTAGACTTAATCTTCTGCCACAATATAAGCCCCCTTTCAACGCTAGTAGGTTCTGAGTTTCCAGGGAGCGACCACAAAACAGTGATGTGTGCACTGCCAATTCCGCTGAGTAGCAATGCATCTCATACCTCCACTTCACAACAAGTAAAATATAGGAACTATGGTAAGGCAAACTGGGCCTTAGTTGAATCGATGCTAAGATCCTCCAAATGGGATGAATACTTCACTACTGATGACCTATCGAGAGCCCTAACCATCTTCTACCATAACTCTAACACATGCTTAGATGCTGTCATTCCACTCCAAACACTAAAGGTTTCCCCACACAGAAAGTCATTCATAAAACCAAAGGATCGTATGAAACTGAAGAGACTCTCAACAAGTTACTTCAAACACCACGACTTTGGCACTCTAGGTCTAATACTTAACACCCTTAGCTCCAACTCACAAGCTCGAGATTTCCGTATGAGAAAGGAAGAACGCATCGCAGTAGCCAGTCCTGCTAGAGTGTATGCACTCACAGAAATCTTAAGGAAGCGAATGAATCGCAAAAATCACAGCATTTCTCTCCTCATAGACAAAGGTAGGCTATGCACTAACTCTGCAGACATATGTGAACTATTCAACAAAACGTTTGCAGGTAACTACCTTAAGCCCTCAGTCCAGCTACTCGATATACACCCTATTACTAAAATGGCACAAACTCCATCTCCACTCACACCAAACCAAATTAGCACTGTTGAATTCACTTACACTAATATTAACCAAACTATAAGAACCCTCAAAAGTTCAAAAGGTTTCGGTACCGACGGTATATCATCTTACTTCTATAAATATGGTGGCCCTGACATTCCTCTACTGCTGCTTAAAATATTCACAATGTCCCTAGAAACCCAAACTTACCCTGACATATGGAAGACAACATTCATTATGCCTAAACACAAATCTGGCTCGAAAACTGAAGTCAGTAACTACCGGCCGATCAATATCACACCTATAGCATCTAGAATCATGGAGAGACTAGTCAAAGATAACTTAATCAAACATATGCTTAGCTGCAATATTTAAGTCCGAACCAACATGGATTCCTGAAATCCAGATCATGTTTAACATGTCACCTAGACTTCTTCAATTTTGTAACCAGCAGTCGTGACAGACGGCAACTAGTACTTGTCATCTACTTTGACATTTCTAAGGCATTTGACCGTGTTGACCATTTACTGCTAACAAATAAGCTGAACTCCTTAGGAATACGTGACCCATTATTAGGATGGCTTAAATCATTCCTTAACAATAGGTCCCAAATAGTTAAACTCGGGTCTGCAACCTCCAAACCTAGCCCTATCACTTCTGGTGTAGTACAAGGTAGTGTCATTGGACCCCTCCTATTTACACTATACATCAATGACATATGCGCTTGCTTCACGCACGGGAAACCATTCATCTTTGCAGATGACCTAAAAGTAGCTTATACATTCCAAAGTGATGACTTAGGGAACTTCGAGAATGTAGTGCAGAAGGAATTAGATAAAATGACTGCTTGGTCGTCCCTATGGAATCTCCAATTTAATCTGAACAAATGTGGCTGGATCTGCTTCGGCGCACCCTCAATTGACCTGAAATTAACGCTTCAATCTGCTAACCTAACCAGACTCCGAAGTGTCGTTGACCTAGGCCTGAGGTACTCTAGTGACTTGACATTCTCTGAGCAAGTAGCATCACAGACTAGAAAATCGAGGATGCTCTTAGGATGCATACTCAGGAACTTTCACGACAATGAAGCCAAGCTAATTCTGTACAAAACATGTGTCAGACCACTACTAGAATACTGTCCATTTATTATAAGCAGCACTCGCACACGTGACAAGCTAAGGATGGAAAGTATCCAACGATATTTTACCTCAAAACTACTTGGCTACGATTGTAAGAAAGACTACATCTCACGGTGCATGATCCTAAAACTTGACCCACTTTGGACAAGGCGACTTATTATAAACCTAATATTCTTCTTTAAGGTCCTTCACAAAATATCATTCTCAGGTAACAGGGACATACAATTCGCACAGGAAGGTTCTTACGATCTGCGTAACCAAACTTGCACAGTGACAACTCATTCTTTTAAGTCAACACTCCGTGAAAACTTCTTCACAGTCATGTATTCTAAAATATGGAATAGCCTGCCCCTAGATGTCAGAACTTGCTCTTCGGTTACAAGCTTCAAACGCTCTCTATACAGACTGTTTCACTCTACTGATTATATTAATAAACTATTTACTCCTAAAACGAATCAACTACTAATCTACTACAGCACCTAAATAACGCACTTCAACACCCTTAGCAATCTAAAAACTATAAATAAACTAGCCGCATGGATGCATAAAGACTTATTACGGAACATACAGGAATAGTTTACCCTTAGAAATAGGACCTGTCACTATTGTAACCTTCAAACGCTTGCTATATAAGCTTTTAACTCAATTACTATCCCTACCAGAACTCATCACTTATTTCTAAAACGCATCAGTCATTAGAACACTAAAACGCTCAGACTCATTAATACACAATATGACACTAAATAAACTCTAAGACTTCGCATAAATACGTGAAAAACCAACTACAATATAGGTAAATGTTTACTAAAGTATAATATACAATTGACATAAACATTTATATATGCATGAAATATTAAATGTCCTTTTCATGTTCACATACTTTTTCTTTCTGGTATTCTGCCGCTCCTATTCATCTTCTGGTCGAGGTCGAACAACCCTGTGCCTAAACTGAAATGAGGATTAATTCCAAACCGTCTATCTCATAACCACTCAAATTCCATGAACGATCCAATTCTACCATTTGAAGACGCTGGCGAACATGCTGTAAATGAGCATTCATGATCTGAAATGAAGAAGCAACTGGTTTTCAAACAGTTTTCAGTGTCTTACTCAACTTATTTTACAGTCTGTCATGCAGACACAAACAGCGCCGATGGAGAATTATGGAATCGACCTCGGCCTCATTTGATTCAGTAAAACAATTCAACATGACCTTATATAGTTTTCGTATATACGATCAAATTTCTTTCCTGTTGTAAAATTACGATAAGACTGCTGAAAAAATAGGATAAATATATCAATGATCTCAACATAATACATCAATAAGCATGAGTCATGGATGCTGTTCACAACAAAGTTATATAGGGGAATTGACTTCGAGCATTTTTCCGAGATATCTGCATTATATTCATCTGAAGTCTGGGTTATTTGTTAATGCGAAGACAATATCTCTATACCATATTATGCATTACACAAACAGACTATTTACCGGAATGCACTGACTGACTCTAATGTCAGAAAGAACAACCAAACTGATATTTAACCATATATCAAAATATGTGCATGGGAATGTCCAAGACCAACTACACTGGACTTTGCGCTGTTCTTGGAAGACTTCCAGGAACTACGCGTAATAACCATCACGAAAAACCGGAACACAAATTGGTGACTCAAGAACCCTTTATTCTTGCACCAATGCAGAGCCAACCATTAGGTTATTGTACACAAAGTTTCTGATAGTTTTTCTCCGTCTTCCAACGAACACCGAACGATGGAACGATGACTGCAGTATTGATGACTCCCGCCAATATATGGAGTTGGGTTTGAGCAAACAACCACGAATTGATCATTCAATCTTCAACCCCATTGACATTGATAGTGTAATGCATATAATAACTTATCCATGCCAGTACAATTGGTATGTTCCTGAATAAACAGGAACAAATATATATTATAATTATGGGCAGAAATTGTGGAAAGCGTACCTGTGAGATAGTAGCTCGAACTCGCCGAATACTCCATAGACACTCTGTAATGCAGTTGTAGCTAACGGTCCACCAAATTTAAATGGCTCTAACGCAGTGCTCACCTCTGTGGTAGAGGACTGAGAGCTTTGTAATTTTACCTGCCCTGTCAATGACATACAAAGGCAGGAAAGGAACTTCGCAAGAGATCACCTATCAATGCAGTTGAATGTTAATAACTTTCGTGTAAATTACTCTGTTTCTTCACTTGGTTGATGAGATATGTCGTGTATTTGTTAGTCATCTGTATTCTACAATACAATGACATGAGGGTGTTACCGTTCAGATTTGAGGATATAGCTCATAGAAGGAAGTTTGCAAATGAATTCTGCGACGATTTTCCAACCTAGAGCGTCAACCTGAGAAAGGTTGTAGGCGTACTGCTGTAAGTCCTACAATTCTTCAAGGGTAGTTCGTCAAGGCAGAACCCACCACTTTGATGTGTTGATTGTACATATGTTTGTGTTAAATAGTTGTGTGAGTTCCAATTATTGTAATTGTTGGTTAATCTTGTTTGTGTCCGGACATTCCACAAATTACAATCGTCAACCTGTGAAGGGTTGCAGGCGTACTGGTGTAAGTCCTGCGATTCTTCAATGGAATTACATCGAGGCATGAACTGAGAGTTTGTGTGAACTGTTTGTATATACGTGTGGTGTGTCATATCAATTGGTGTTTTTTGGATTCATTGTGTTTACTCGTTGTTTTCGTGTCTTGTTGTTATTGCGTAATTTTGTTAAAATTTTCGTCGTGATTACTTCTGAAGTTGTTTCTAGTCTTCTACGTTCGTGAATGAATTGATTGATGTTAAGGACAGCAGATGAGTCGTATACGCCGGGGAGGCTAGGCTATTGCTGAGAATGAAATGCACACGGATATAATTGTTAGCTGCGGTCTGACACGCCGGGGAGAAAGAGTGTAAACGACTGAGGCTCGCATGCGTCATCGTTACTAGAATTGAGGCAGAATGAGTGACAAGCGATTGCAGTGGTAATTGGTAGTGAGTAGATAAGAGGATGAGCGTAGAGTATCGTGAGGTGCTGCCATGGTCACGTTGCGTTCTGCAAGAGTCATTCTAGCAAGTGGCGATTGTGTTGCAAGAGGATGCTTTTAACTGGAATTCGCAGGTCGTCATTGATGTGTGAGATTGTGCTGTGGGTATGCTTGTGGTGTGTTGGCTTTTCTGTTTGTTTTCCATTTCAGCTCTGGTCATGTGACCCAGGTTCTCGCAATGGCATCCAAGTCAACGTGTATTGGTCGTGATGGAAAAAAGGGATGGATCCGTATTTTGCTGGGGAGTATCAATGTAGTTGAAGATTGAACGATCAATTCATTGTTGTTTGCTCAAAACCAACTTCCTCAATTTTCGCGGAGGCATCAATACGACAGTCATTGTCTCATCGGTCGCTGTTCAGAAAGAAATCAGCAGTAAACTATCAGAAGTAATCTTGTGATTTATTATTTTAATATTTGTTCACAGACCTTAGTAGAAATATTTTTTATATGTTGGTGTTACAATAAATAATTCCCAAGCGGCCAATCGATGTTTTGGTTTTTGCGTCCGTTATTACTAAGCGTTTCTGAAAAACTTCAAGGAACAGCGTGAGCCCGAGCGTAGCAAGAGCTGGGCATTAACGGTTTACGTGACGTGACTGACAACTACATTTACATGACCTTATCTAGTTTTTGTATCCACGATCAAATTTCTTTCCTTTTATGAAACTACGATAAGACTACTGAAAAAATGGAATAAATATATCACTGATTCCATCATAATACATCAATAAACTTTAAACCAAGGGTGCTTTTCACGTTAAAGTTTAATAGGAGAATTGACTTCAAGCTTTATTTTTCCCAGATGTCATCTGATGTCTGGGTTTTTTGTTAATGCGAAGACAATATTTCTATATCTCTTTATGTGCTACACAAACAGACTTTATAGCAGACTGTTCCGACTGTCTTTAATGTCAGAAAGAACAATCAAACTGTAAATTCATCATATATCAAATTATGTGTAATTTATATAATAACTTATCCATGCCTGTACAATTGGTATGTTCCTGCATAAAAGAGGAAGAAATGTATATATATATATATATCATTTAAAGAGTAACTAGGAAAGTTTTATGAATTCTGCGTTTGAAACTAATAACTGAGGCGCGGGCTGTGATTTCTAGGAGCAAGCTCTTCGATATTTTAGAACACATGACTGCGAAGAAGTCTTTACAGAGTGTTGATTTAAAGGCTTTTATTCTCACTACGCAAGTTTGGTTAGGCTAATCCTAAAGGCCTTCCGGTAAGAATTGCATGTCCTTGTTGTTTGAGAATGACGTTTTGTGTAGGACCTTAAAGGAGGGAGGGTGGTGCTAGCTGATCAGTAGATATGGTGGTGATCACTAAGGTGAATCGCCCCATTCTGCAGGGACAGCAATACACAATTTGACGGCTCGAGATATTTCTGATTTTTATGAGGGCTTAGATCTTTATCTTGAAAAAGATAATAACGAACGCTTAGACAGATCATGCTTCTGCTTTTAAATATATACCATTCGCTCAGCCTATTGTTGAGATGCGACCATGTGGGATCTGCACAGATTTATGGGGCATTTTATAAATTAACTTGATGTCCATTGTCGGATCTATGAATACCACTTTACAATGTCTTATCTCATTCATTTTCTAATAGCGTCTTTACTCGATCCTCATTATATTCCATTAAACCTAGCATTTTATAGCTCTTTATGAATTTGATTCGACTTGTTCTATTTCTATTCTCTGTAGGATACGGTTGTGCACCAAATGCACAAAAAGGTATAAAATAAAAAACCGGCATGACGATAAATGTATTAAAACCAAAAGTGGACATCATGATAGTACGAACTATACGGGTAGCATTATACATTGCAAATGAACGTTGTCAGCCTAGGGAGTTTCCTTTATTTATGCACTTATTAATGATACTTGCACTTACCCATTTCATTACACTTTATTGATTCACCTTAGCACTTTAACTTTTCTAAAACTGCTTTCAATCCCTTGTAAACATTGTACTTACCTCAATATTGGTTGGTTATCGTATGCCTACAACCAAGGGTTGAAAACGAAACGAGGTCGATTTTCCCGCGAAACCTGGGGAACAACTGTACAATTCAATAACTATACGGCCTGGTTCAGACAATCAGTGTATTTATATATATCTATATATATCAAATAGTTAACTGTTGAAACATTATTAACTTGTAAACAATCTACTATTTTAGATTATATCATAGTTGATCGTTCCTGTAAAAATGGCACGCGTTTTCATGTAAATTTATGTGTTTATGTGAGAATATACATTATTATTATTAAAGAAGAATACTGGGTTTATATAATAAGTCGTCTCGTCCAAAGTGGGTCAAGAGTTAGAATCATGCACAGTGGGATATAGTGTTTCTTACAGTCGAAGCAAAGTAGTTTTGACGTGAAATATCGTTGGATAATTTCCACCCTCAGATTTTCACATATACAAGTGCTGCTAATAATAAATGGACAATATTCTAGTGGTGGCCTTACACATACTGTGTATAGAATGAGCTTGGCTTCATTGTCGTGAAAGTTCCTGAGTATGGATTCTAAGAGCATCCTCGACTTTGGAGTCTGTGATGCCTCTTGCTCAGAAAATATTAGGTCACTGGAGTACCTCGGGCCTAAGTCAACGACACTTCCGAATCTGAGTATGTCAGCAGATTAAAGCGTTAATTGTTTTCGGGCCATATTTGCGTTTAGGTGTAGTAAATGTCGTTTCCGATTTATCCGGATAAGTTTGGGTTTCTAAGGACATTGTGAAGATTTTAAGCAGTAGTAAGGGTATGTCAGGGTCACTATATTTATAAAAACACGGTGATACACCATCACTGCCAAAACCTCTCGAGCTCTTGGGGTTCTTATAGTTTGGTCAATGTTAGCATAAATGGACTCAACGGTACTAATTTGTTTTTGCGCGGGTAGAGATGGAAGTTGTGCCATATTAGTGGTAGGGAGCATGCCGAGTAACGGGTCTGTAGGCTTAACGTAGTTAGCTGCAAATGTTTTTCTGAACGATTCACACATGTCTACAGAGTCGTTGTATAGCCTACCTTTGTCGATGAGGAAATAAACACTGTGGATTTGTGATTCAATTGCTTCTTTAGGATTTCTTTGGGAGCATACACTCTAGGACGGCTAAGTAGTGCGGTGCATTCTTCGCTTCTTTGACATTCTTGCACGTGTCTTTTCTGATATTGATTTATCGCTTATCCTCATATAACCCCTGAAATTATGGTCTAAATCTCTAAAAAACGTGTTCATAGAAACACAGTTCTTTTAGATAGTGGCTCAATCGTGGTTATAACTGCATGAACGCCTTGTTATACAGTATCAGCCACTAGCTTACAAGATGGCTCAAGTGCAATTCTCACTCCTGTGATAGAGGTGAAAGATGTTCTGTTAGAGAACTCCGAGTTCTGTAAAATTAAACTACTTTGTGAAAAATATTCAGAGGCAAGCAATTGAACTTCAAGAAGAATTAGGTCAGTTTTCTAGCATGACACTGCCAATCTCAAATATCATGTAAAACCGTTCTGATATCGACCAGGTAAAGACTCTACTGAATGTGACTCAAAACAAGCTTGCGGATTTAGACCAAATACCTTGCCTTTCAAATAAATATCCTAAAATTTCCCCGGACAACTGAAATAAAGCAAAAAATCTCATTGACTGCCTGACTGCGGAGGTGATGAAGGCTGTAGCCTCTTCTGATTAGGCTAAACTTTACAACATCCCAGATCCATTGCATCTGAAGACTATAAAAACAAAATCCTGGATTGTTGCGGCATAGCTAGTGTTCCATGTGAATGCAAAAGACTTCGTAAAAAGTCCAACCAGGCTAACTGTCCCATCATTTTTAAGTTAAATAATTCTCTCGATGTTATTAAGTCTACTGAATTTCAAGATCATTTAAGATTGGATGACAGTTACAAGTCTGTAACCACAGCTCAGGATAAAATATCGTATTAACGCAGAATAATGCATAGTTATAATCCGGTCACCTCCTCTGGCTTCAGTTTACCGAAAGTGGATCGTGCGCCGCAACAGTCACCTAGTACTGACAGTAGCACTCAACGAACTACTCAACAGCCATGCCTGCCAGTGGAACCAGGAACTGATTTAGATATCAGTATCCCTGTAAATAAAGCTTAATTGAAAGGTGTTAAAATAGTTAGTATTGCTGCCTGTTTTTCCAAGAAGTATTCGCCAAACGCAGTAACCTCAGCACTGTGAACAAATCTCGCAGGATTCAGTCTACTTATAGTGAAGAATATTGTGTCATCAATAACCCTGCTAAGAGTAAGTGTCAATGTAGTTGAAGATTGAACGATCAATTCATTGTTGTTTGCTCAAAACCAACTTCCTCAATTTTCGCGGAGGCATCAATACGACAGTCATTGTCTCATCGGTTGCTGTTCAGAAGGAAGAGTAAAACACCGTCAGTAACTTTAGTCATACTTGATTTATATGTTGGTGTAACAATAAAGAATCCTCGAGTCAACAACTGGTGTTTTGGTTTTTTCGTCCGTTATTACTAAGCGTTTCTGAAAAACTTCAAGGAACAGCGTGAGCCCGAGCGTAGCAAGAGCTGGGCATTAACGGTTTACGAGACGTGGCTGACAGTTTCTGACGGTAGAAACAGATTTTGCTGATTCAGATAGCTGGTGACAGTTTGGATAGTCACCATTCATCTTTCCTGGTGCCGGTCAAGTCCTCTTTGAACAAGCAATATCTGGAACGTTTTTGGAATTGGGTCAAGTTCAACAATGCCTGGGTCAAATAAGGGATAGAGTGTCTTGGATGCAAACAGGAAAGTAAGTCATGGTGACTTGTCTGTTAATTGTAACAATGTGTCTGATGTTAAGCATGACATGGTTGATGTTACTGTTTCGCCGTTCAAAGATAATCGGAACATCAAACTCCCTAAATTAGAACCACGGTGTTTCGATGGAAACCCGGCTGATTATTTACAATTTGTAAAGGAGTTTGAGATCATGCTGAGTAGTTTTCTATTAAGTGATGAATTGAAATTGATGTATTTGATGAGGTATTGCACTGGAGATGCTGCAAGAGCTATACAGTGCTGTGAGCTCATGCCCCCTTATGGGGGATACACTGAGGCTATGATCATATTACGTCAAATGTTTGGAAGAACTTCAATGATTGTAAGGAACGTATACGAAGCTGTGAAAGGTAACGGCAGTCAACTTCAAGATGACTCCAAGGCACTCACTGAGTTTTTAGATAATTTGCTAATTTACAAGAATGCAATGATTTCGATGAATCGCATGAGTGACCTCAACTCGAGTTTTATACTAGAAGTAATAGCAAGACGCCTACCTACTCGACTGCAAAGGAAGTGGGTGAAGATAAGCTCCCGTATGGAGGATGAGGGTATCGAGCCAAAGTTTGATGATATCCTGAAACTGGTAAATACTAGTGTCAATCAATCGATGAGCAAGTTTGCCAGTATATTACATCTCACCCCTAGAATAGAGCAATCTGAGATCAAAATGCAATCATTGATGACGAGTAGGCCTCAGAGAGGTGGTTATCGAGAAAGCTCCATGATGTCTAGTAATGCATATAGACCTAGTGCGTGTAACAGGTTTCGTAGTACATCCTCAACTGATAGGTTACAAGATGCAAGACAAACACGGTTGTGTTTCACACGTTTGCAAGAGGTGCATACAGAAGTGAACTGTGAACCGGTGAGCAAGTTCAGTGATAAGCTAAATGTGAAACCAAAGTCTGACTCCGAATTGTGTGACGATAACGGTGCGGTGAAGAAGTCTGTAGTTGCAACTGGTAAGCCGTTGTTGAATAAAGTGTCACAGAATAGAGTTGCTGCTTCAGAGTGCAGTTCTGACCCTACAAGATTACAAGGTATTACTAGTCAGAGTGAAGTTTTAAAACCTTTTATGATTTGCGAGGAGGAACCAAAATTGTCTACTTCTGTTAATAAAGAGTTTGAAAATGATGAAGTTGACGGTAAAGTGAATATTCGTGATAATGATCATGATAGTGCAGATTTGTCTTTGGTTGATCATGATGAAATGGGGGGAATGCCTACTACCGCTAAGTTAAAAAAAGGTTCTGTACAACTACAACGTGAAGTAGAATTGAACGCAGATGCAGTTCCAGAAGGTGTGCATACTTGTGAGACAGTCAGTGTAATTGATCAGAGTGAAGCCCACCTATCATCAGATGCTATTGCTAATGTGGAGCTGATAGTAAAAGACAGCAGTGGTGGTAATCTTGCAGTTTAACAACTTTCTGAAAGCCGAAAAGGAACAGCTTCTGATCCACCGCTAACTTCATCAACTGATATCAATCAGTCGTCGTTGGTGCTGTCATCCACAATGAGAAGGACGCCCATCAACTCAAGTATCTTGTGCAATGACTATGCTAGTATCAGTTCGTTTGAAAGGACGAATATCAATGGTCAGTTTAGTGAGGATGAGCCAAGTGTAAACGAGGGAGTAATTGTTAAACTGACTTGCATGAATAAAGGCATTTCTAGTTTCAAGTTACTATTTGAATGCTATTATCTTCGGTGTAAATTACTCTGTGCCTACGCTTGGTTGACCAGATACGTCATGTGTTTGTTCGTCATCTTTATTCTACGATACAATGACATGAGCGTGTTACCGTTCAGATTTGAGGATATAGCTCATAGAAGGAAGTTTGCAAATGAATTCTGCGACGATTTTCCAACCTAGAGCGTCAACCTGAGAAAGGTTGTAGGCGTACTGCTGTAAGTCCTACAATTCTTCAAGGGTAGTTCGTCAAGGCAGAACCCACCACTTTGATGTGTTGATTGTACATATGTTTGTGTTAAATAGTTGTGTGAGTTCCAATCGATGTAATTGCTGGTTAATCTTGTTTGTGTCCGGACATTCCACAAATTACAATCGTCAACCTGTGAAGGGTTGCAGGCGTACTGGTGTAAGTCCTGCGATTCTTCAAAGGAATTACATCGAGACACGATCTGCGAGTTTGTGTGAACTGTTTGTATATACGTGTGGTGTGTCATATCAATTGGTGTTTTTTGGATTCATTGTGTTTACTCGTTGTTTTCGTGTCTTGTTGTTATTGCGTAATTTTGTTAAAATTTTCGTCGTGATTACTTCTGAAGTTGTTTCTAGTCTTCTACGTTCGTGAATGAATTGATTGATGTTAAGGACAGCAGATGAGTCGTATACGCCGGGGAGGCTAGGCTATTGCTGAGAATGAAATGCACACGGATATAATTGTTAGCTGCGGTCTGACACGCCGGGGAGAAAGAGTGTAAACGACTGAGGCTCGCATGCGTCATCGTTACTAGAATTGAGGCAGAATGAGTGACAAGCGATTGCAGTGGTAATTGGTAGTGAGTAGATAAGAGGATGAGCGTAGAGTATCGTGAGGTGCTGCCATGGTCACGTTGCGTTCTGCAAGAGTCATTCTAGCAAGTGGCGATTGTGTTGCAAGAGGATGCTTTTAACTGGAATTCGCAGGTCGTCATTGATGTGTGAGATTGTGCTGTGGGTATGCTTGTGGTGTGTTGGCTTTTCTGTTTGTTTTCCATTTCAGCTCTGGTCATGTGACCCAGGTTCTCGCAATGGCATCCAAGTCAACGTGTATTGGTCGTGATGGAAAAAAGGGATGGATCCGTATTTTGCTGGGGAGTGTCAATGTAGTTGAAGATTGAACGATCAATTCATTGTTGTTTGCTCAAAACCAACTTCCTCAATTTTCGCGGAGGCATCAATACGACAGTCATTGTCTCATCGGTTGCTGTTCAGATAGAAGAGTAAAACGCCGTCAGTAACCTTAGTCATACTTGATTTATATGTTGGTGTAACAATAAAGAATCCTCGAGTCAACAACTGGTGTTTTGGTTTTTTCGTCCGTTATTACTAAGCGTTTCTGAAAAACTTCAAGGAACAGCGTGAGCCCGAGCGTAGCAAGAGCTGGGCATTAACGGTTTACGAGACGTGGCTGACAGTATGAGCGTCAACAAAAGGCACGCTTGATACGAAAAAATCCTCTCAAGGCAGAAGTATATTTGGTGGTTTTTGCATACTACGTTTGTTAGAAACTTATGTTCCAAAGCCCTTAAAGCTCTGCGACCGGAGCACCTTTCCCCACAATATTATTCTGGTTGTAAGGACAACGCCAGTTGGCCTATCTATATGCTGAATAGCAGATTGATGGGTAAACCTTATAATGCTATGACTTTTAATCCACAACCTAGGCCTGACCACTGCTACTCGTACATGCAGAAATACAGTAAAATTTTGGGTGTCTCAATTCACTGGTACGATCCAGGGTACCAGAAGGCATCTCGCCGCATTCCAGTCCCGATGTATGAACATCCAGTCCGACCCCTTATTATTCATAAACTCTTCCCATGCTGACGGACAATCAGAATTAGGTTATGGTGATATTTTAGGCCAGTTTGAAGTATCCTGTGACGTATTCACGATATTACTAATTAATGCACTTTCCCTAATCAATAAGATATCTCAGCTAAGGACATTATTATTGGTCGCCAAGCCTACTGTAGTGCTGGTGACTGCATCATGGTGCCCATCCTCTATGCTTGATATGCATGTAGGTATACATGATTACAATGTACTCCGTGCGGATAGAGGTTGTAAGTGTGATGTGGGGTGTTTCATATATATACATAATTCATTCGTATTCAGCAAGGTGGAAGATGAAATACTGAACGAGGTGCCTGATACACTCTGGGTTGTCTTACATGCAGATAAGTGCAAACGTCTCATAGGCTGTGTTTATTGGGCACCACAAACAGACAAGATTTAGGGAGTGTAATATGCCGTACTAACAAACATATACAATAGGAATTAGTCCGATAAGTCATTGGACTATATCTGCGTGATGAATAATTTACCACTGACCCCTGGAGGCTTTAGTGTCCCTATTTTACGGGAATGTTATCCTTTGTCTACATACCGTTGCTCCTGAGAAAGTAGTGAAATTAAGTGGTTACAAAGTTGGATAAATTCCAAGGGCGTACCGCGATAAGTGAAGGAAGCAGTACTTCTCCACTAGGGACACACCACTAATGTGCTCAATCCACGAGTCACTTGAATCTATCAAGCGCCTTTGCCCTCAAAGGGACTCCGACGGAGAGATAAGTGCACTTTAAATTACCTGCAAATTACTTCTCAAAAAACGTGTGCGGTAAACATGGGACATGTCCTACTTCTCAAGAGAGGAATCTACAATGAGCGTGCCACCATCATTGAACTTTTCAGTGGGTGGTTTGCGAACTTTAGTTAAGAAACGCACACCCCTGATGAGACCACACTCCCAACTAGCTGCTCCCAGGGGAGCACAGTGTCCACCAATCCAATAACATAACAAGCAGCTAAAAGCCTTTGACCTTCTACTAGCACGAGACCGGATGGCCTTGCCTCAACAATTTTGAAAAACAGTGGGTGTGATATACACCTATTACTTCCTAAATTCTTCTCAATATCTATGGACACTCGCACTGACCCTAATGAATGGGAAACTATCTTCATAATTTCACACTACAAATCTGGTGATAGGGCAAACGTTTGCAATTACACACCTACAAATATAACCTCAGCTATCCCGCGAATCTTGAAGAAAATCGTCAAATGTCCATTGTCAGACCCTCTACTTCGGGAAGATTTCGTTACAAGATCTCGACAGGGATTTTCATATCTGATTGCCCTTTTAAATGCTTCTCTTTTTGTAAGGTGCATGCGTAAGGTCTCCACAAAGAGGTCTTTAAACGTGGATAAGTAAAGTACAAGTGGAATTTTGATTCTTTCCATGAGTGGTTGACGACTGAACGTCTTCACAGGATCAAGGATTATCAGCCGAACCAGCTGACGCTTTCAAAGAGAAATTAGATTTTGCAAAGTTATATACTGCAAAAATTTATACAGTTCGTGAAAGATTGCTATTCTTTCATCTGAATAATAATATTTTATTCACATATATAAGGTATTTACATGACTAATGCACTGTTTGTACAGGCATAATCATATTTTACAAGCGCGATTTTAGACTGAATATTGTTTTATTATAATAAAGGTTCTTGTATTTCCCAATGAATGAAAAACAAAACGATATTAATTTTTAATGAAGTTTCTCTATTTAATGCAAATAGTTTTATCAAGGTATTATTGCTTGATGACTAAAATGGAGATAATAGGAGAAAATTTTAGGAATTATATAAGACGTTCATCCGATTGACTGCCATAATCAGACCGCACAACTTATTCCTAAAACGTATCAGTTATTACAACACTAAAACGCTCAGACTCATTAATACACAATATGACACTAAATAAACTCTAACACTTCGAATAAATACGTGAAAAACCAACTACAATATAGGTAAATGTTTACTAAAGTATAATATACAATTGACATAAACATTTATATATGCATGAAATATTAAATGTCCTTTTCATGTTCACATACTTTTTCTTTCTGGTATTCTGCCGCTCCTATTCATCTTCTGGTCGAGGTCGAACAACCCTGTGCCTAAACTGAAATGAGGATTAATTCCAAACCGTCTATCTCATAACCACTCAAATTCCATGAACGATCCAATTCTACCATTTGAAGACGCTGGCGAACATGCTGTAAATGAGCATTCATGATCTGAAATGAAGAAGCAACTGGTTTTCAAACAGTTTTCAGTGTCTTACTCAACTTATTTTACAGTCTGTCATGCAGACACAAACAGCGCCGATGGAGAATTATGGAATCGACCTCGGCCTCATTTGATTCAGTAAAACAATTCAACATGACCTTATATAGTTTTCGTATATACGATCAAATTTCTTTCCTGTTGTAAAATTACGATAAGACTGCTGAAAAAATAGGATAAATATATCAATGATCTCAACATAATACATCAATAAGCATGAGTCATGGATGCTGTTCACAACAAAGTTATATAGGGGAATTGACTTCGAGCATTTTTCCGAGATATCTGCATTATATTCATCTGAAGTCTGGGTTATTTGTTAATGCGAAGACAATATCTCTATACCATATTATGCATTACACAAACAGACTATTTACCGGAATGCACTGACTGACTCTAATGTCAGAAAGAACAACCAAACTGATATTTAACCATATATCAAAATATGTGCATGGGAATGTCCAAGACCAACTACACTGGACTTTGCGCTGTTCTTGGAAGACTTCCAGGAACTACGCGTAATAACCATCACGAAAAACCGGAACACAAATTGGTGACTCAAGAACCCTTTATTCTTGCACCAATGCAGAGCCAACCATTAGGTTATTGTACACAAAGTTTCTGATAGTTTTTCTCTGTCTTCCAACGAACACCGAACGATGGAACGATGACTGCAGTATTGATGACTCCCGCGAATATATGGAGTTGGGTTTGACCAAACAACCACGAATTGATCATTCAATCTTCAACTACATTGATTGTCATCAAAGTCTCATAAACCGTTAATGCCCAGCTCTCGCTACGCTCGGGCCCACGCTGTTCTTGAAGATTCAGAAACGCTTAGTTATAACGGACGCAAAAACCAAAACACCGATCTGCCGCTTGTGATTTCTTTATTGTTACACCAACATATAAAAGGAATAAGCGAACTAAGAAACTAAGGTCTGTAAACAAATATTACAATAATAAATCGTTGTTACTTCTGACGATGTTTCAATCTTCTTTCTGAACAGCGACCGATGAGACGATGACTGTCGTATTGATGCCTCCGCGAAAATCGAGGAAGTTGATTTTGAGCAAACAACCAAGAATTGATCGTTCAATCTTCAACTCCATTGACACTCCCCGGCAAAAAAGGGATCCAACCCTTTTTTCCTTCACGACCAATGCACGTTGACTTGGATGCCATTGCGAGAACCTGGGTCACACGGACAGAGCTGAAATGGAAAACAAACAGAAAAGCCAACACACCACAAGCATACCCACAGCACAATCTCACACATCAATGACGACCTGCGCCTCCAGACAGAGACCTCCTCTTGACATCTTGCAACACAATCGCCACTTGCTAGAATGACTCTTGCAGAATGCAACGTGACCATAGCACCACCTCATGATACTCTACGCACATCCTCTTATCTACTCACTACCAATTACCACTGCAATCGCTTGTCACTCATTCTGCCTCAGTTCTAGTAGCGGTGACGCATGCGAGCCTCAGTCGTTTACACTCTTTCTCCCCGGCGTGTCGGACCGCAGCTAACAATTATCTCCGTGTGCATTTCATTCTCAGCAATAGCCTAGCCTCCCCGGCGTATACGACCCATCTGCTGTCCTTAACATCAATCAATTCATTCATGGATGTAGAAGACTCGAAACAACTTCAGAAGTAATCACGACGAAAATTTTAACAAAATTACGCAATAAAAACAAGATACGAAAACAACAAGTAAACACAATGAATCCAAAAACACCAATTGATATGACACACCACACATATATACAAACAGTACAAACAACCTCGCGATCATGTCTTGATGGAATTCCTTTGAAGAATTGCAGGACTTACACCAGTACGCCTGCAACCCTTCACAGGTTGACGATTGTAAGTTGTGGAATGTCCAGACACAAACAAGATTAACCAACAATTACATCAATTGGAACTCACACAACTATTTAACACAAACATATGTACAATCAACACATCAAATGTTGTGGATTCTGCCACGACAAACTACCCTTGAAGAACTGTAGGACTTACAGCAGTACGCCTACATTCCTTCTCAGGTTGATGATCCAAGTGGAAGTCGTCCGGACACAAACAGAATTACCAACAGCTAGATGATAAATGATATCAATTCAGTATATACAATATGAACATATGTACAAGATCATACACCAAGCACATTGGACTGCTCATTGATGCGCTACCCTTTGAAGAACTGTAGGACTTACACCAGTACGCCTACAACCCTTCTCAGGTTGACGCCCTAGGTTGGAAAATCGTCGCAGAGTTCATTTGCTAACTTCCTTCTATCAGCTATATCCTCAAATCTGAACGGCAACACGCCCATGTCATTGTATCGTAGAATATAGATGACGAACAAACACACGACATATCTCATCAACCAAGTATAGAAACAGAGTAATTTACACCAAAGATAATAACATTCAAATAGTAACTTGAAACTAGAAATGCCTTTATTCGTGCAAGTCAATTTAACAATAACTCTCTCCTTTACACTTGGCTTATCCACACTAAACTGACCATTGATATTCGTCCTTTCAAACGAACTGATACTACCATAGTCATTGCACAAGATACTTGAGTTGATGGGCATCTGTTTCATTGTGGATGAAAACACCAACGATGACTGAGTGACACAAGGTGATGAACTTAGTGGTGGATCAGAAGCTGTTCTTGTTCGGCTCTCAGATAGTTGTCCAACTGCAAGATTACCACCACTGCTGTCTTTCACTACTAGTTCGGGTTTAGCACTATCATCTGATGATAGGTGGGCTACACGCTGATCAATTACACTGACTGTCTCACAAGTATGCACACCTTTTGGAACTGCATCTGCGTTCAATTCTACTTCACGTTGTAGTTGTACAGAACCTTTATTTAACTTAGCAGTAGTAGGCATATCCCGCATCTCATAATGATCAACCAAAGACAAATCTGCACTATCATGATCATTATCACGAATATTCACTTTACCGTCAACTTCATCATTTTCAAACTCTTTAATAACAGAAGTAGACAATTTTGGTTCCTCCTCACAAATCATTAAAGGTTTTACATCTTCACTCTGACTAGTTATACTTTGTAAACTTTTGGAGTCAGAACTCCACTCTGAAGCAGTAACTCTATTCTGTGACACTCTATTCAACAACGGCTTACCAGTTGCAACTACAGACTTCTTCACAACAACGTTATCGTCACACAATTCGGAGTCAGGCCTGGAGTTTACATTTAGCTTATCACTGAACTTGCTCACTGGTTCACAGTTCACTTCTGTATGCACCTCTTGCAAACGTGTAAACACAACCGTGTTTGTCTTGCATCTTGTAACTTATCTGTTGAGGATGTACTACGAAACCTGTTACACTCACTAAGTCTATATGCATTACTAGACATCATGGAGCCTTCTCGATATCCACCTCTCTGAAACCGTTTCGTCATCAATGATTGCATTTTGCTCTCAGACTGCTCTATTCTAGGGGTGAGATGTAATAGACTGGCGAACTTGCTCATAGATTGATTGACACTAGTATTTACCAGTTTCAGGATATCATCAAACTTTGGCTCGATACCCTCATCCTCCATACGGGAGCTTATCTTCACCCACTTCCTTTGCAGTCGAGTAGGTAGACGTCTTGCTATTACTTCTAGTATAAAACTCGAGTTGAGGTCACTCATTCGATTCATCGAAATCATTCCATTCTTGTAAATTAGCAAATTATCTAAAAACTCAGTGAGTGCCTGGGAGTCATCCTGTAACTGACCACCATTACCCTCAACAGCCTCGAATAATTTCCCTGCAATCATCGAGGGTCTTCCAAACCTTTGGCGTAATATGCTCATAGCCTCATCGTAGCCCTCCTTTGGCTTCATAAACTTACAACACTGTATAGCTCTTGCAGCATCTCCAGTGCAATATCTCATCAAATACATCAATTTCAATTCATCATTTAATAAAAAACCACTCAACATGATCTCAAACTCCTTTACAAATTGTAAATAATCAGCCGGGTTTCCATCAAAACATCGTGGTTCTAATTTAGGGAGTTTGATGTTCCTATTATCCCTGGACGGCGAAACAGTAACATCAACCATATCATGTTTAACATCAGACACATCGTTACAATTAACAGACAAGTCACCATGACTTACTTTCCTGTTTGCATCCAAGACACTCTGTCCCTTCTTTGACCCAGGCATTGTTGAACTTGACCCAATTCCAAAAAGTTCCAGATATTGCTTGTTCAAAGAGGACTTGACCGGCACCAGGAAAAATGAACGGCGACTATACAAACTTTCACCAACTGTTTCAATCCGCCAGATCTGTTTCCATCGTCAGAAACTGTCATCAAAGTCTCATAAACCGTTAATGCCCAGCTCTCGCTACGCTCGGGCCCACGCTGTTCTTGAAGATTCAGAAACGCTTAGTTATAACGGACGCAAAAACCAAAACACCGATCTGCCGCTTGTGATTTCTTTATTGTTACACCAACATATAAAAGGAATAAGCGAACTAAGAAACTAAGGTCTGTAAACAAATATTACAATAATAAATCGTTGTTACTTCTGACGATGTTTCAATCTTCTTTCTGAACAGCGACCGATGAGACGATGACTGTCGTATTGATGCCTCCGCGAAAATCGAGGAAGTTGATTTTGAGCAAACAACCAAGAATTGATCGTTCAATCTTCAACTCCATTGACATTGATAGTGTAATGCATATAATAACTTATCCATGCCAGTACAATTGGTATGTTCCTGAATAAACAGGAACAAATATATATTATAATTATGGGCAGAAATTGTGGAAAGCGTACCTGTGAGATAGTAGCTCGAACTCGCCGAATACTCCATAGACACTCTGTAATGCAGTTGTAGCTAACGGTCCACCAAATTTAAATGGCTCTAACGCAGTGCTCACCTCTGTGGTAGAGGACTGAGAGCTTTGTAATTTTACCTGCCCTGTCAATGACATACAAAGGCAGGAAAGGAACTTCGCAAGAGACCACCTATCAATGCAGTTGAAGATTGAACGATCAATTCAGGGTTGTTTGCCCAAACCCAACTTCCCTATATTTTCGCGGAGACATCGATACACCAGTCATCGTCTCATCGATCGCTGTTCAGAAAGAAGATCAAAAACCGTCAGAAGTAATATCGCGATTTATTGTTGTAATATTTGTTCTCAGACCTTAGTTATTATGTTGCTCATATGTTGGTGTTAGAATAAAGAATTCTCGAGTCGCCAATCTGTGTTCTGGTTTTTGCGTCCGTTAGTACTAAGCATTTCTGAAAGGCTTAGAGGGGCAGAGTGAGGCCCGGCGTAGCAAGAGCTGGGCATTAACGGTTTTTGAGACGTGACTGACACCACCTTTATTTGATTGCCTACCTCAACTGGCCTCACATATCCCAAGAAACCGCTCTGATACTGAGGAAATAAATTACCTGCTGGATGTGGCTCAGAAGAAGCTTGCAGGCTCAGTCTTATTAACCTGTCTTTCGAAGAAATATTTCACAATTTTACAGACAACCCAACTAAAGCAAAACCTCGATTAACTGCTCGACTACCAGTGTGATTTTTATAGCTTCATCCCAGCAGGATATGGTGCATTACTATTATCGTTCCCTTGGGTTTCTAGTGGAATATAGGGCTTCAACTGCACGTCTCCACTTGTTTCTGTCTTCTGTTGTACTTTTCACCTGCATCCACGTTAGTCCATACTGTTTGAGTACTCCATAGACACTCTGTAATGCTATTGTAGCCAACAGTCCTGGGAATTACATGCACGCGGAGATGAGGATTAGCTGTGGAATCCATTATTGAGAATGAATGTTTTTTATTGCAGCTTGATTCCACACCGTATATTTGTTACAGGTATGGATTTTTCAGCAAGTGATACCGGTACCACAAATTTCGCAGGCCGACCATAAACATCAGGTGTGCGTAGGCAGAGAATCGAACTCCAACCATGTGCATGATCGGCGAGAGTTCTAACCACTTCTCAACCGACGCACAGCCTGGGGTCCCACACGCCGGGGAGCGATAGTGTAGGCGACTGAGGCTTGCATACGTGACCGTTACCAGGAATGAGGCAGAATGAGTGACAAGCGATTGCAGTGGTAATTGGTAGTCGGTAGATAAGATGTGCAAAGAGTATCATGAGGTACTGATATGGTCACGCTGCTTTCTGCAAGAGTCATTCTAGTAAGTGGCGGTTGTGTTGCAAGATGTCAAGAGGGTTCCTTTAACCGGAAGGAGTAGGTCGTCGTCGATGTGTGAGATTGTGCCGAGGGTATGCTTGTGGTGTGTTGGCTTTTCTGTTTGTTTTCCATTTCAGCTCTGGTCATGTGACCCAGGTTCTCGCAATGGCATTCAAGTCAACGTGTATTGGTCGTGATGGAAAAAAGGGATGGATCCGTATTTTGCTGGGGAGTGTCAATGCAGTTGAAGATTGAACGATCAATTCTTGGTTGTTTGCTCAAACCCAACTCCTCCATATTTTTCGCGAGAGTCATCCATCCATCAGTCATCGTCTCATCGTTCGCCGTTCGGTGAAAGAGAGAAAACTATCAAAGTATTACTGTGATTTATTACTGTAACATTTATTCTTAGACCTTGTATAAAATAACCTTATTGTTGGTCACATATTGGCGTAAGAATAAAGGATTCTCGAGTCGCCAATCTGTGTTCTGGTTTTTCGCGCTGGTTATTACACATTTTTTCTGAAAATCTGTTTCTGACATTTTTGCACCGAACTGTTCTTCAATGGAATGTCATTGTTTCTTTTTAGGTAACCTTCGTCAGTGCAGCATTTGTTAAGTAAACAATATGTATGCTCAGAAAGTATAAATGACTGGTTGCAACATAGGACTTTGCACAGAAGTGCAGTATTCGGAGTTATCACATTACACGTAGCACACAAAGCAAGAGAAATGAGTAAAGGGAGGTTTAAAAGACATAATAGTAAGACATAATAAATAGAAGAAGGAAAAAGAATAGTTGTATGGAAGAACTATAGTGTTATTGGATACAACAAACCACAAAATTAATACATCTCCGCCACTGAGGACGATTTTGAGGCATATCACCGATTGTCTCCAGCCATCGGTTCTTATTATCCCGAGGACACCAACCGGTGAATCTACATATGAACACCAATTTGCATAAAGTCGTAATTGCATAGTAACAGCAGCCTTAAAACGGTGGTGTACACATAAGCACGACATCTTGAAATTCTGAAATTTATGTCTTATACAGCAAAATCGGTAACTAATGTATTACGAATGGAAAATCTACACTTCCCGACGTGGCTTAAACTAAGGCATATGGGTTATGGGTTTCATCGACTGATGACATTTGTTGGTTTGGCCTCAGAAAGTGTGTATGACAAGGTAGATTAGTTGAAAAAATGATAAGTTGTATTTATGAGTTGTTTTAATATATAATTTCCTATAGTCTTCAAGATTCGAAAAACGCGGTGTTAGTTCCTCTGAAAATTTCCTTTTACAGTGGTCTTGAGATGATAGTCCTGTTTTTCCACTTTTATTATACCCCCCAGAAACTACGCATTGAAACATAGAGCTTACTGACGAATTCAGCTCAGCGACACACTAGTTACCGATTTCGCTGTATAAGACATAAATTTCAGAATTTCAAGATTTCGTGCTTATGTGTACTCCACCCTTTGGAGGCTACTGTTACTATGTAATTACGACTTTATGCAAACTGGTGTTCATATGGAGATTTTATTTAGGGTTAGTGTTGTGTTCGGTTATATTCTCATTGGGTCATTCATCTTACTTAGTGGGTATGTGATGGTATAGTATTGGAGAATATGAATATATATACATGCTAATTAGCTTGCTGATGTTCATTTTGTTTTAAGGTTTATTTTAAAAAGTATTCATTACGCAGGCTTAATCAAAATTGTTTAGGTCAATACAAACATTATACGACATATAGATCAGCTATATTTAACCAGATAAGTCGATGAAATTTCCTCCAGATAATTGTTTGCTGATAGGTACTATGTTCTTCTAAACACGTCTTTCGTTGAGTGTTTTACTGTCAGTAGACATGTCAATCACGTCTCAAAAACCGTTAATGCTCAGCTCTTGCTACGCTGGGCCTCACTCTGTCCCTCGAAGCCTTTCAGAAATGCTTAGTACTAACGGACGCAAAAACCAGAACACAGATTGGCAACTCGAGAATTCTTTATTCTAACACCAACATATAACCAGCATTATTGGTATTACGAACTAAGGTCTGAGAACAAATATTACAACAATAAATCACTATATTACTTCTGGCAGTTTTTTCTAGGTTCTTTCTGAACAGCGACCGATGAGACGACGACTGGCAGATTGATCATCCGCGAAAATTATGGGGAAGTTCGGTATGAGCGAACAACCATGAATTGATCGTTCAATCTTCAACTACATTGACAAGACACAATCAACGTATAGTGCTGATTTTGACAGTATTCATACATAATGTGTAGCACAGGCTGTGGATTTGCTAATAAAAATATAAACACCTACTTTAACCAAAACAGATCGAGAGCTCACATAATTGGCAGATCATAACAGGAAGAGCCTGAGAGAGAATGCTTATTCAAACACATTAATTACAATATAACCATAATAGTTACTTTTGGTATATTAAAAGTTTACACATACGCCGTTCATTCCTCACCCAAGAAATAAAAAAGTTTTATTTCAGTGGCACAACTTTTAACCTAAATTGTAATGGCAACCTCTTACATTGCACATTATTATTTATTATTGTTCCCTTGGGTTCCTAGTGCAACATAGGGCTTCAACTGCACGTCTCCACTTGCTTCTGTCTTCTGCTGTACTTTTCATCTGCATCCATGTTAGACCATACTTTTTCAACTCCTCTTCACACGATTTCCTCCATGTCTCCCTTGGACGTCCCACACGCCGCTTCCCTTTCGGGTTCCACTCGAGAGATTGCCTGATGCGCGATGTCACACGGCGGCCTCCTCAGCGAGTGTCCGATCCATCTCCACTTTCTCCTGCATATTTGATGGGCGACTGGTTCTTGTTTAGTTTGTTCCCATAGTTTCTCGTTGGTGATTCTTTCCGGCCTGGTCATCTGATCTTCAGTATAGAGCGAAGACAGTTGTTGATAAAGGTCTGCAACAGGCTGTGGGAAATATTCTTTGTGACCCACTCGCCAGGTTTCTGATTCGTATAGAAGAACTGACTGACTTGACGTTGGCATCGAAGATCCAAATTTTGTTGTTGATGCTGAGTGACGAAGATTTCGAGATTGTTTTCAGTTTGATGAATGTGTTTCTTGCCTTCGCGATTCTCGATTTGTCATCCTCGTTCGTTCCGACTGCCTGTGGTTGAGACAATGCTCCCTGGATAAGTGAATGAAGTAACCTCTTTCAAACCCTTCCCGTTGATGGGGATTGACGTTGGATGTTGTTGCTGCTGTTGGTTGGTTATTTTCACCACCTCCGTCTTGTCTATGTTTACCTGGAGTCCTGTCTTCTCTGGCTGCTTCTTCGACCAGTTTGTCGGTTTTCGCTTGTAAATCTTCGATTGTGTGTGACATCAAACATAAGTCATCCACGCGCGAAATCCAGGTCTTCTAGGTTCTTCACGTCGGTCCAGGATATTCCTGTCTTCTCGTTTCCCACAGTCTGATGCATGATCCAGTCAATCCACCACAATTAGGAATATCATTGGTGATAGTAAGCACCCTTGTCTGACTCCTGTGTTTACTCCAAACGCCTCGCTGAGTCTTCCGTTGTGGATCACTTGACATGTGCCGTTGTAGTACAGCTGTTGAATAAGGTTGATGAATATTTGGGGTACGCCATAGTACTCGAGTAATTTCCAAATTACTTCACGATCAACGCTGTCGAAGGCCTTTTCAAAGTCTATATAGTTGAGGTAGAGGTTTGATTGCCATTCCATGCTTTGTTCGATGATGATGCGTAGAGTTGCAATTCGGTCAGTACATGATTTGCCTTTCCTGAATCCAGCCAGCTTGTTCTGGTCGGAGTTCTGTCTCCAGTGCTTCCTTTAGTCTCTCCAGGATGATGCGACTCAGGAATTTACTTGGCGTCGATAGGAGCATGACTCCTCGCCAATTCTTGCAGAGTGAGGCCTAGGTCGCCCTTCTTGGGTAGTTTCACGAGGTAACCTTTCCTCCAGTCAGTAGGCACTTTTCCCTCCATCCAGACCTTTTGCAATAATGGAGTCAGCATGTCTGCTGTCGTCTCTGGGTCCGCTTTCAGTGCTTCAGGGGGTATTCCATCTGGTCCGGCTGCTTTTCCAGCTTTCAGTAGCTTGATTGCACTCAGGACTCCAGCTCTCGTTGGAGGATCGGTGTCAACTTGCAGTTGTGTGTGCGCTGTTGTTGGTATCTCTGGACGGGTTGCAGGTGATGGTTAGTTCAAGAGTCCTTTGAAGTGATCCGTCCATTGTTTAATCTGTTTTTCTTCCTTGGTAATGGGCTTCCCTTGGCTGTCTTTTATAGGTTTCGCTTGTGTTGGTCTCTTCCCGGATAGAGATTTGGTTATCTGATATAGCGTCCTCAGATCCCTTTTGTCTGCTGCATTCTCAACTTCAGTGGCCAGATTGTCGTAGAATCGTCTTTTGTCCTTCCTAGCACTCTTCTTCACTTCTTTGTCCAGTGCTTTGTAAGTTGAGCCCAGCGTCTCCTCCTCCTGTCCGTCTTTTCATTGAATCATTTTCTCTTTCACCATTCTCCTCTCCTCTGTTAATTTCCAAGTGTCCATTGAGAGCCATTCCTCGTCTCGTCTCCTCTTTCTTCTTAAAACCGTTGAACACGTTTCGTTGAGAATCGCCTTCAGAGACTTCCAATGTTCTTCCACGCATGATTCTTCAGTGATGTCGCGTAGTGTTTCCTGCTTTGCTCTGACAGTTGCAGTGAAAGTGTCTTTTGTGGTTGTGTCCTTCAGCAATTGAGTGTTGAACTTGCATTGTGGCCTATCCCCAGCTATCGTCGAGGCATTTAGCTTCACCTTGAAAGTCCCTTCTACTAGCTAGTGGTCTGAACCCACATCTGCTCCTCTCCTTGACCTTGTGTCCAGTAGGCTCCGTCTCCACTTTCTTGAAATTGAGATGAAGTCTATTTGGTTCTTTGTGTTTCCCTCTGGTGAAATCCATGTCGTCTTGTGTATGTCCTTGTGTTTAAACACACTACCGCCAATCGCCAAATCATTGAAGGCACAGAAGTCTGAGAAGAGTTCACCACTGTCGTTCATTTGACCAAGAGCCTCTCGACCCATGGTGAGTTCTCTTCCTGTGTTGTTTCTTCCTAGCTTCGCATTCATATCGCCCATCAGGATTTTGATATCGCCATTTGGGACGTTGTCCATTACTGTTTGTAGTTGTCTGTTGGAAGCCTCCTTCTCTCGTTCTGAGACGTTTGTAGGTGCATAGCATTGAATCATTGTAACCTTCGTTCCTTTTGAGTGGAACCTGGCTGTCATTATCCTGGAGGAGATTGGTTCCCACTGCATGAGGGCTTTGGTTGCTGTTGGTGACATCATGATGGCCACTCCCTCGGTGTGCTCATGGTTGTCCTCTAGGTGGCCGGAATAGATTACTGTCTCTCCAGTAGGTAGTTGGCACCTTCCAGCTCCGTTCCATCTGCTCTTGCAGATTCCCAACACTTCTATTCTGTACCTTCTCACTTCAGCGGCTATCTGGGCAGCCTTTCCAGTTTCGTACATTGTACGAACATTCCACATACCCATCCTTACTTTTGCTTTCATCGAAAGCGGGGACATTAGCTGACTGGCTTCCTGAAGGATTTTGCCAGCCTGCGTCATTTCACTTCCCCGATTCCAGCGAAAAATAAGGTTAGTCTAAATTTTTAGAATTTTTAATATATTTATGCATCTCAGTTTCTGCGGCGACTTGGTTATGTTTTGGGGGTTGAGTCGCTAGCACCACGCCCCAACCCTCCCTTTTTATCCGGGCTTTGGGCCGGCTAGAAAACTAGAAAGCTATTAATCTAGGCGAGGTTGTGGTCCATAATGTGCCAGATTTAATGTCTCCTAGAACTATCAAAATCAATTCTTAAATTTTTGTAGTCTCGTGAACGTGCACTATGGATGCTTCGTCAAACGCTGTCCCAGTCTTACTACCCAACAACTTTTAGGTTTATTAACAGGGTTTGTATCCGTAATTTTTATAAATTTATGACTGTCTAATATTAAACAGCAGTTTCATGTCCAGTTTATAAGTACCAGAATCTTTGAAAAAAATTCTATCACATCAGCTGTCTTAAACCAGCTGAAACGAGTTGTGTACCTAAGCCGTTAGCTAGTGCTGGCAGTAACATTGAGCAAACTGCACAACCTGAAGGCTTTGTGATGCGAACATAAACTGGTTTGAAATCGAATATCCCTGTAGTCAAAGATGAACAGAACTGCATCTAAATAACAGGCATCATTTCAATTAGTTCTAATAAGGGTACATCTGAATGTTACAATGACACTTCACTGGACTGCCCTTAGCGATGGTGAGGAACACTTCGTATTCAGTAAGCATGATGAGAATAAGAGTACCAAGAGAATCACGCCAGATGCGAGAAAGCCAATCAGTTAACATATATGTGTAGCCCTTTTAATATACCCCATGTTACGGCCGCTTCATAGATAAATTTCGACAAGGATATGAACCCTATAAAACAGTCCAATCTACGTAAATATGTGAGTAATTCTGCTTTGCTTGACGCGGTGCTGGGTTAGTTATATAAAAATGCCGTCCTAGTTCTCCAAAATCAACGCTTAAATGTAACTCCAATATCCAATATCCTGATTACGAGATAGTATAAACCAGTGATTTCTTTGAGCTCGCTTCTTGATTGTGAGGTAGAGGTTTCAGATCTTCGGTGAGCTTCTGCGTAGTAAGTCCCGCCACTCGACTGCTTTAGCTCTGGTAGACTCCAACAGGAGTGGTGCGGGGATTGGTCGAGATGTGGTTTGTAGTATGCAGTATGTTAGGACTGTATTGCTGCCGTGAATGGAGTTTGACCTAACTCCCGTTGGTCATTCGGTGTAGTCATAAAAGCAGAATGGTAATAATAATAGGTTGTAGTGTAGATAATATAGGTTGAGATAAGTGGAATAATAAAGGTGACCTAAGGAAAAGATGGAGTGAGAGAAGGCAGAATAGGTCGTGGGGATTTAGTTTGTACGCTTATCCATTGACAGTGTGGTTTTAAATTTTATGAGGATAAGCCATTGAGACACAAACCTTGCATTTCTGCATGATTGTCTAGCTTCCGCTTAAAAATCTCCAGAGATGGAGCTGTAGTCACGGTCGCCGGTAAAGCGTTCCAGAGACGGCAAACACGAAGCGAAAAGAGATGTGATCGCACTCGAGTCTTTGGTCTCTGGTGTGCTATCCTTATCGGGTTACCTCGTGGAAGCCTATAATCACTTAATGGCAGGATGCTTTTATTTGGGTGGGCCTGGTCATTTAAGATCTGGTAGACGGTGATGAGGTCTCACCTGAGCCTACGGTAACTAAGTGTGAAAAGACCTAATTTTTTTAGTCTTTCCTCATATGATTTGTTGCGGAGGCCGATCACCCATTTTGTCGCTCGTCTCTGGACACTTTCTAGAATGTTAGCATCCCTTTTGAGTAGCGGAGGTGCAATGATATTATGCACCTCAGGGTGTGGCCTCACATATGCCTTATATAACCTTAAGAACAGTTCGGGAGTGAGAGCTCCCAGCTGCCTATGCATAAAGTGTAAAGTTGCGTAGGCTTTGGCGACGTCCCTCGAGTAATTTCCACTGGTGTCTAGCTTTTCTGTAAGAATAAGACCTAGATCTCGCTCTGATGGAACACAACTCAAGTTCTGGCCACCAAGGGTGTAATTTACACTCTGTGACCTTCCCGAATGAAGTTGCACTACTTTGCACTTCTTTAGGTTGAAAGGCATTCCGTTAGCCAGAACCCAGTTTCCCAGAGTTTGCAGGTCAGCCTGCAATCTGTCTGAGTCTTCCGATAAGTTTATTGCTCTCCAAATCTTTACGTCGTCAGCGTAAAGAAGCGCAGAGCAGTTTAGTTGGGAGGGCAGGTCGTTGATAAAAATCAAAAACATCAACGGCCCTAGGATAGAACCCTGAGGAACCCCTGATGCCGAGGTGTGCCAAGATGATCGGATGCGGTTGACTTTGGTGCAGAATTCTCTCTCGCCTAAGTAATCTTTCAGCCATGCGAGAAGTGCTCCAGAAACACCCACCTTGCCTATTTTGTGAAGGAGCAGACCATGGTGAACTGTGTCGAATGCTTTCGCAAAGTCGAGAAAGATCACGTGGGCTGGTACCTTTTTGTCCCAGGATAGTGTCCAATCGTTCCAGGCTAGTAGAAGATTCGTCACGCAGGATCTTCCCCTCCTGAAACCGTGCTGTGCTTTATGGAGAAGGTTAGTCCCATCGAAGTATTTTCTCATGTGGTCGTCAATGAGACTTTCCAATATTTTCGAAATCACTGGAAGTAGAGCAACTGGTCTGTAACTGGTCGCGTTCTGCCGGTCACCACCCTTGAAGATAGGGGATAGGATTACTCGTTTCCATTCACATGGAAGTTTCCCTACATCAAGGGAGTGTTGGAACAGATCACTTAGGGGTTGGCAGAGACTTTCTGAACACTGCTTCAGGACAGATGGTCTGATGTCATCACAACCTGAAGACTTTCCCGAAGCCAACCTTCCCAATTTCGCAAGTACCATAGCCGGGGTAATTTGAAATGTACCCAGCAGGTTTTCGCGCGTTGGTTTTGCGATGTAATCTTGATGTTCTGTGGGGGTAATATCCTCGTTACTGTTTGGTTGCCTGTGAAGGGCTAGGCTGAATGTCTCTGCCATTTCAAGACTAGTAAGAGATTTCCCATCAGAACCCAATAGATTGCATGCTCCCTGGTTGGTCGGTTTTCTTTCGGCCATAAACCTGAATAGGCTTTTGGGGTTCACGAGAAGCTTATTGGCGAGGTTTTCCTGAAATGTCCTTCTATCGCTCCGGACTCGTATGTTACATCGATTCCTGAGTTCAAGGTACACTTCATGTTCGGGTTGACTCTTCGATCGTCGCCACGCAAACCAGGCTTTTCGCTTCGCCTGAAGAAGGCGTTGTGTCCCCCTTTTAGCCATGAACGTTGCTTCCTAGCTTTTGGTGTGACTAAAGGGACAGTGTCTGAGACCGCCTGGTGAATGATCTCCTTTACCACTCTCCAGTGTTCTTCTACTGTTAGCTCTGTCCATTTTTTGGGCCAATTTGCTTCAGACAGAAGTCTTCGCATTTTGGTGTAGTCGGCTTTGTTATAACATAGATATGGCTGTGTATTGTCCCACAGTAAGCGCTCGCGGAGGACTATGTCGAATACTATGACCGCGTGGTCACTACTACCTATGGGAGTCGTGATCTGAACGTTTCCCACTAGTAGCTGGTCACTAGTGAGCACGTAATCCAGTCTAGAAGACTTCTTATCTGGGCCCCATCTAATCCATCGTGACATTTTCAGTGAATCCAGCCTTCCTGATGGTATGCAGCAGATTTCGATCAAATCTATCATGGGCTTTTCCCGACACCAAGTTAAGAGATGGGGCTTTGAAGTCGCCAGCTATGACAATTTGATCATAACCCATGTCTTGGGTTGCTGAGATTGTATTTAGCAGTACCTGGTTGTGGTCTGCTCCACATGAAGGTGATCGATAAATTCTGCCCACTAGATGTTTGCAGTACCCAACGGTGAAGTGGCACCATGTGGAGTCAGGGAGCTCTGTGAGGGGAGGGTCCATCGCGTAAACACATCTGAGCTGTTTGTCGACGTATATGGCGACTCCACCTCCTTCTTTCAGGTCCCTATCTCTCCTGACTAGGACCATATCATTTATACTGACTTCGCTGTCTACCACCGTAGGGGTTAGCCAGGTTTCCATCAGTATTATGATTTTGGAGTTCAGTTGTGATTATAGTTGTTTAAGTTCAGCTATTTTGCCTCTTAGCCCTCTCACATTACTGTACAGGCAACTGGTAGCCAGTCTCACCACTTCCCCGTATTGTGGGGGTAGTTGACTTGATAATGGCTATCGGTTGAGGAGTTATCCTACGAACTAGTTGGTCGATTCCCCAGGAACCGGCCTGTTGGCGTTTTTTTCTTCTAGTTCAGTCGGATAACTCGGATGACACTGGCTATCATCGTCCGTGCTGCACCGCTGTAGTGTGACTAGGGGTTGAGGATTTTTTAACTACTCTTTGTTCTCTCTTTGGGTGAGGGGCCGGCTCTCGCAGCAGCGAATGTGTTTGCTGACCTCGTCCTTGGTGTCGTACCATCTATGGAGAGCGGTAGTCAAATGGTCTTGGGAGCTGAACTTGACAGCTAACAGACGTGGCGTGTTAATTGACATAAGATGAGAGGGTCGAGGCAGTCTATAGATAGAGACAGCCCCTGAACTCTCCAGGGCCATCTGGGATGCCGACCATTTCCATTGTTGTACATCATGACAATGCTTTTCGCAGGCGTTTCCAGTTACCAGTTCGGGAATGCCATGAACAACCATGGAAGCAGAAGGAATGAGCTCTGGCGACTCCCTCGCCATTTGTCTTTCCTTCCACGGCCTGTCTGGCTTAGCACGTATGTTACAGGCCCTCCCTATAGAAAGGACTTGAGAAGCCAGTAATACTTCTTCAACATCCTCGGTAGAGCCCAATGTTACCCTCAGTGGGGATGGTTTGCCTTCAGGTGCAGCAGTGCCCCTATACAATCTGCGTAGATTTACTGGTTGGATGTCCAAACCCAGTGTGCTACACAAGATGGACCACTGTTCCTGATCAAATAGGGCCCTATCTTTCAGCAGACTACTACTACAGTCTGGTACATTAAAGAGGATTACACAATTTGATCCACTAACTGTGGGCTTGGGCTCGGTCCTCGCATATTTGTGATCCCCGTTAAAACCGTTTTGGTTCGTCTGGTGCGACTGGGTATTTTTGTGTGTCTCAGTGCTATGGCCAGTATTACTGGCAGACATAGGGGTCTTTTTCCAACGACGGAAACCCGTGGTGCTCCAGCCTCTGTGTCTGGAGTGGTTATGTCAAGAGTTACAAATTTAACCGGAGAGGATTTTGGTACTCCCGGTTTACGTGCGTTTGTACTAATTTCCGGATTGGTGGGGGTCGAACATTTCACATTTTTCCCTGCTACTTTTACGCCAACTTTAGTTTTCAGAGGACTACTCGAGGCTACATCAGAACGGCAACTCGGGCATATGTACCAGAACCATTGGCATGGGTTTTTACGCATAAAGTCATAATATGCTTTTGGTACCCCCATTGTCGCATCTGCACTGCACCCATCGCTTGCAAAAGTTACACTCGAATGCAGAGTCTGCTTGTTCGACAACAGAAGCGCAGACCTTGCAGTCGTCTGCCTTCTTAGGGAGCGTTCTTGTCGTCTTGCGACGTCGTGAACGTTTCTTTTTGGCCTTCCTATTTGTTTCATGGTCTACCATGGGGATGGGTGTTATGCAGTTCTCACTTAGTGCAGTTTTCCCACTCGGATCTGTTAACCCAATCGTGTTAACAGGGGTGGAGCCACATCCACTTGGATGACTTTGCACGGCTTCAATGTAGGACTGTGGCGACATGGGTAATCTGTACGAGCAGGGAATATTTGCCCTGGTCTTCAAGACCGGTATGCGTAAGTCCATCAGCTTCACCTGTTTGCCCAGTTTGGCTGAAGCCCTGGTGACTACAGAGTATGATGTCCCATTACTTATTTTAGGGTGAGAATCTATTGTCATTTTACTCCTAAATTAATACTGGTGATTAAATAATAAGAGACTGTTATTTTGTCCAATAGACTTACAGCAAAAGACAATAGAGAGCACAGAAAAGAAGGATAAAGTATTTAAGTAAAAGCTTTAGACTTTACCTGTAACTTTCGGGTTATTCGGCTTCACAGCAATCACGTAACAGTCCACAAGTCCTGTATATTTGAAAGAGTGAGGAGGATGTTGCTACAGAAGTAGCACCTGAAGCTTTGGCAGTAGTTCGAGACAGCGGGAAGTACCACACACAGGCTCGGTGAGGAAGAAATGGTTGAATAAAATTCGCCGGGTAGGAAGATCAGGTTTCCCAAACGAATAATTCACAAAATTGGATATTTCCGGTTAGAGAGGAAAAACACGTCTTATTCAAGGAGCGCTCTCACTCATTGCAACTCATATCTGAAAGCAGTTACTTTATACTTTGAACTAGAACTGACGCTATTGCCAAATTACTATATTTGTGAATCCTATTCTTCGAAAGAATAAGGGCGCTCCGGCAAGACGTTTGGCGAAATACAAGGAATCTATGTATTTCTGTGTGTATTCGTCGTTCATCATCGACTCCGTAATCATAAAACGACCACTTCACTACTCAACTGTTCAGCCAATATAATTCGCTTAATTGACTCAACAGTTTCGCTGTTATTGTTTTCAGCATTGACTTATGCTTGTGGGAATCTTTCTGTGATTAAATGCGCAGGTTTCCGTGTAGATGGATCGGTTTCAGTCTGTCAATACAAACACTATCCGTGAAATCATCCAGATGGTCGACCGGAGGAATATAGAAATTTTAAACGCAGGTAACCGAAATTTACAGGGAAATTTCTAGGAAACAATTACTCACTTGAACCAACAATTAGCAAACAGACAAAATTTCTTAGCTAATAAAAAATCATTTGAAAAGAAAGTTTGAATCCCAAATCAATAAAAATATCAACCGGATTTTTCGAGAGCTGTATTAATAATCGTGAATATCCCAAATAGTTCTGGAAAGCGCTGGGTAGACACTATATATGTTCTTATTCAAAAACTCTTCAACATCACACTAGAAACGTCATCCATTCCATAAGTTTACTTATATTCGAGTTGCAAAGAAACATATCACAGAGACCTTCCGCTCTTTGTTAATTATCATCATGCGAGAGACATTTGTTCAATGAATATGTTACGCTGGTGCGGAACAAAAGAGCTAAAAATGTTAAACCGGATTTGAACAGAAGCCTAAAACCCGTGGAAGTCCAGAATAAGTTCCACGGCGATCCGTATAAATTCATCTTCAATCCCTCTTCAGTTTCATTATCAACGGTGCAACTAGAAGCTCTATCTCTTGGACTAAAATTCTGTGACATTAATCTTAACAGCAACAAAATTCACACGTATATTCAATTTGAGAATCTCATAAGCCAAACTAATGACATTACTTCAGTTTCCAACGCAGAATTTTGACACTAAGTCAACAACATTCGACTGCTGTAATCAATACCTCAGCTTAAAAACTCAAGCCTGACGTCTCCTGGGAAATGAATACAGACAAGCGCGCGATTCTGATCGGACGTTACAATCTCTCCCCATAACGTGGATATATTTTTGTCGATTTCTGGAATATTGTAGTGGATATTATACCACTGCTCAACTATAACTTATATTGGCTGCTACTCTAGCTTCCAATTCTGCAGATATATCACCGCCAGTTATCAAGTTTGGATCCACTCTTTCGCAGGGCTCATCCTCCTTATTGTAACTTTAGAACAACGTCACAGAAAAGAAAACTGTAGAGAAGTTCATCATTTTTTGGTTTACATACCAGGATCAATTTACAGGATAATTGGTTTCTATATACTCTGTATCTTACTTTTTAGTACTTTGTAAATTTATTGTTTATTTATAAGCAATAAAATTCCATACGGTATCCATAGTAGTACTTAATCTGTATATCCACTCGATATACTATTTTTCCATATACCCGTTTTCGATTTAGCTCGGCTTTAACTTTAAACCATATTGATTAGTTTTCAGCAATGGCACAACGTAATAAACGAGTACTTTCCATACGTAAGAATAGTTTGGGTCACTCAGCTAAGAAGATACGTACATCACTGTGCGTTCCGCGTAGCCTCAACAATGTCCCCGAAGTCATTGTTCCCGACTTGTTGTCAGAGGTATATGCAACTGCTGAACAAAATAAGTTGGACCTTATATCTCTAGGAAACTCTGTGAAGGAATTAAATGAGAATATAAACACCATTAAGCCACTACTGCTTCTTTGTAACCCAACTCATGATGCTAATCCGGAAAGTCTGCTGAAATCTGAGCGTATGTTAGACTTTATAGCCAGTGAAGTTACTAAACGAATCATGTCCTCGTACAACGTTCTCGCTTACAATCTGCCTGATCGGACGCCTCTGGACAAAATCAAAGTGACATGTCTCCAAGCGTGTGGCATGCCATCAGCGAATTGCCACCTAATCAGACTCAGGAAAAAATCAGGAAAGTATACTTGCCCTGTGCTGTTTAAATTCAGTAGTCCTAATGATGCTAGGAAATTTCAGTCGTCAAATAAGTTAATTAGTTCATCCACACCTTATGGTAATATTAAACTTGCCCATGACCTAACGCCATGTCAAAGACGTAGCCGCGCAAGTGTACCAAGTGTCGCAAAAACTTACGTAACAGCAGAATGTCCTATAGAAGACTCTGTCGCCTTAAACTTGAGTAAACCTAATGGTACAGACATACATGAAATACTCTTAAATAATAAAAATTTACCTAGTAAACTCAACGATGAAGCAACTACGGTCATAGACTTAGATGCATCTTCAGAGTTATGCTCGCTAGCCACATCACCATCAGCCGCTAATACCACTACCAACGTTAAGCAAAAGACTAAGCTCGAGCATGTAGCATTAAGCATATCCTCCCCGAGCAGCACTCAGATTAGTGAGCATACAAAACGAAGTAAAATAACCCTGCCATCCAGAATACCTGTACTCAAACACATCACTGATAGGTTTCTCAGCAGCGAACCAGATAACATTAACTTAAGCGACCCCAATCATACCACTAAACCAGGGAAGCAGAATAAGCCCTCATACCGCCATAAATCTAACGTCAATGAAAAGAGAGGTAACCCGCCGATTCATCCAACATCAAACAAGTCTTCGTCCGATAGACACAACAGACGCTATATGTCTGGGCACCCTAAAAATAAGTCGAAGCCCGACGGGCAGGCATACACCTACCCCGACACAACTTTCCAATCTATGGCTACTATAGACAAAAGTTTGATCCAGGGACCTCTACAACAAGGAACAAGTGCGCTAGGCATGTTTCCTAAAGGTGGCCTTTTGACTCACCACATCCCCGAAAACCATCGCATACAGACCACCCAAGACCGTCAATGGACTAATATTTACGAAAATAACTTAAACACACAAAATATTAGTCATAACTGCGATACACGTAACTCTACCCCAGCATACTATCCACAAGGAATACCTACCTCCCCCCCATCCAATCTAAATTTTCTCAGCCAACACGAAATTTCAGCCTCAATATTGACGCAAATAGCACACATACTGTCAAGCCACTTATCACCGGATGGGAGGGCGATGCATTGGAGGCACGGTATTATGAACACCTCACACCCGCCGGGGTAACAAACGATGGCACATCTCTCTGTGCTGATACTGGTGTAGGGCACTTTTCCAGCACTGCTAGTAAGTGGCCACCATCTGAGTTAGCACCCATCAAACAATCTGTTCTAGACGCCATAAACCTTGGAGAGAATATTTTTAAAGATATATGCGATTTCACCGTCACCCCTAACTCTCTCTCATTCTGTCTTATCAATGCTCGCTCCTTACTCAACAAAATGTTCGACTTCACGACATTATCCCTAATTTGCAATCCGTCTCTCATAATGATTACTGAGACATGGTGCACTCCTCAGATTTGCGATAAAGATATTTCTATTGATAACTATTATGTATTCAGAGGCGACAGAAACTATGGTAGAGGAGGAGGATGTGCTATGTATATCAGGTCTGATATTAAGGCCACACAGTGCTTCTACCCAGAGCTCATCACAGATAACGATTCAGTGTGGGCTATTCTAAGACTGTCTCACTCCAGTTCCTATCTTATAGGTTGCATCTATCACCCCCCGTGCTCAACCGTTGAAGGTAATATGAAGCTTGCTAGCACGTTCGCTTACGCCACTTCACTACCTCACACGGCTAAAATTATATGTGGGGACTTTAATATGCCCGATGTAGTCTGGCAACCACTTTCCTCACCAAAACGGTACAATGAATTTATCAACATAATAGAAACAAAAGAATGGCAACAACACGTACAGTATCCTACCAGGCTATCTAAGATTTTAGATCTAGTTTTCACTAATGGTATCATCCCCACTACCCTTCGAGTAGGTAAAGAGTTTCCTGGCAGCGACCACAGAGTAGTATTCGGTACATTTAATATTTGCACTAGCATGAGTTCGACAATAAACGCCAACAAAGTATTACTCAGGGGTTACAGACATGCTCAGTGGGATGAACTGAAACCATACATACGCACCCTAGACTGGGAGCCATACTTTACGTGCAGCTCGGCTATAGAGACAAACAAATTACTCTATGAGAACCTAGGATTTGCACATGACTTCATCGCTCCAGTAAGACTTGTGAAAACGAGGCCTAAACAGCCCGACTTCATCCCCGTAAAGATTCGAAACCGACTGCGTAAGCATGCTAGGCAATTCTACAGATATAATGACTTTTCATCACTCATTACACTCAAGCAAACTTATGATTCATACAAATCTAATCAGTTATCTGAGTCCATCAAACTAGAACGCATCCTCCACTCACGACCTGATAATACAGAGGCATTAGTTAAACTAATTAAGTCACGAATCAACAACAACAGAATAAGTATCCCTAACTTATTACTAGATGGAGAAAAACTACACGAAGACCCGCAGGAGATATGTGAGTTATTCAGCTCCCACTTTTCTAGCTACTATACTATCGAAGAAACAGTAGATAGTCTTGAAGTTCCGACAATACCAAATCACTTTTTGGGTAATATAACATTCACCCAACAAAAGATTTCCTCCGCTATAGCATCCCTCCGGACATCATATAACGCTGGGCCCGATGGAATTCCATCTATCTTGTTGAAAAGAGGTGGTGAGGATATACCCATTATCCTACTAAAGTTTTTCATTCTGTCCTTAAATAATGGCAGTTACCCAGAATGCTGGAAACTGTCGTTTATAACCCCTAGGCACAAACAAGGACCAACTTCTAACATCGAAAACTACCGACCGATTAATATCACGTCAGTAGTTTCCAGGGTTATGGAAAAGGTTATAGGGCAAGATATTGCTTTATACCTCCACCTTCACAAAGTGTTTACTCCAGCACAACACGGCTTCTTGAAAAATCGATCATGCTCCACCTGCCTACTTGACTACTTTGATGATGTTACCGCTAAGCGTGATCATGGTTTGTATGTCACAACTCTCTTCTTTGACTTCAAAAAAGCCTTTGATAAAGTCCCACACAAGAGACTAATCCTTAAGCTAAAGTCGTACGGGTTCCAAGACCCCTTGTTATCCTGGCTCATTTCTTTCTTGGAAGATCGTTCCCAAGTTGTGAAATTTGCAAATAATTACTCGTCACCCAGACCTATAAGAAGTGGAGTGATTCAGGGTAGTGTACTAGGTCCACTGCTTTTCGTAATCTACATTAACGACATCTGCAGCGTAATCAAGCATGGTACCCCATACCTCTTTGCTGACGACTTAAAGATTGTATACAGCTTCCCCCATTCTACACTAAACGAAGGATTCACACATATTCAAGATGATCTGGATAGGTTACATAACTGGAGCAATGACTGGCAACTGCCATTCAATTCTGATAAATGTGGTGTCCTATATTTCAATAACTCCCATCCGAATTTCAGGTTACACCTAGGTAACTCTTTTCTCCAAACCCTCAGTTCCATAAAAGACCTGGGAGTTACCTACTCACAAAACTTAACATTCAGTCAGTACGCAAAAGCACTTGTTTCTAAATGCCGAAGACTCACAGGCTTGTTACATCGAAAAATGTACACAAATGAGGCTAAAGTCCTTTTATACAAAGTCATGGTTCGTCCAGTACTTGAATACTGCACAATTGTCTTCGGTTTCATGCATGGGTATGACAGGGTTCGTATTGAAAATATTCAGCGAAGTTTTACTCGACGCCTATTATACAAACATGAAGGACTGACTTACGCTGATAGGTGCAAAATGTATGGACTTCAGCCACTTTGGTTAAGGCGCCTGAAACTCAACCTTACATTCCTCTTTCGCCTTTTACACGGCTACACCAAAAGCAGTAATCCAATAGCTTTCAATAATTTACCCATATATACTCTTAGGAATCATGAAAATACTCTATCCATAAGCCGGTTCCGGACAAAACTGCGATCACGTTTCTTTAAAATACAGTACAGTGCATTATGGAACGAACTTCCACTTACTGTACGTAGTTGCCGATCTCCTACTGAATTCCAGCGTCTACTTAACGAGTTCCTATCAACAAAAGAGCTTCGGTCTACTTATCCATACTTTATCCATATGGGCCGCTCAACTAGCTTTAGTACTACAGACCCCAGTGCAATACCCCCAATTTGAGGAAACTCATTTGCCCCGGCAACCGTACCTCATCTATAACGTGATAAAACCAACCTAATCTCTCCCACATGCCTTTACCTAAGGTCCGGTTATTCAGCTTACTAGAGATCCTATCGATATTTCTTCAATCGGGTTTATAAACTCATTAGACTCTCCTGGATGTATAATCCCAAATTAGTTGTGATAGTTCTCCCATAATATAAGCAAACTGGTACTTTGTAATGTCTAAAGCATGCCATATGAAAAGTGGCCAGGAATACCTAGCAATAACAAACTCAACCAACCAACCATTTTCCCCAAGTTCATTCAACCTACCCTTATCCCTAATCGTACCACTACTCACTACACTCTACTCAGTAGAATATGACTTAATTTGCTCCGGTGCTCAAAACTCTTCTACCCTTTACTTTTTAAAAAAGACGTTTTAACTACTAACTGCACAGTAGCCATTTAACTAACTCACTGGTTTCCTCTTCACTGTAATCTTCAATAAGTTCGTCAGTATAATTATTTCCGAAAACCATTACATTAGCAACCATATCTTTTAATATTTTACGAATATACTTATATTATTAGCATAATACACTGCACTATTTTTGAGTTGAATTGATTATCTTCAGTCAACAGTTACCCATTCTCATATAATTTTCTAAAATTCATAATGTTAAAGCTATGTAGTATTTCTGTTAATATCTTTTATAATATGTTTAGACACGTTACTTTGCAATGTCAGATGTCTACTATATACAAGACTGTCATGATAATTTAGTACACTAAGTCCTGCCAACCGACCTTACCTTCAGTTCATACTACCTACATTGATCCCTAACTATATTGTTCTGCTGAATCTTGCTTCACTATTCACAAAACCTATTCTTTTTATTCTTTAAGGTTTTAACTTCTTGTAAAGTAATCTGTTCATTAGGACGCATGCATACATATATAATGTTCATAAAGATGTATGTGGAGACCTATTGGAAGCACTCATTAAGAAAGCTAGGGAGATGGAATATGGGGTACGAACATGTCTGGTACCAAGCAGTATATTTGCGGTAGCCATAATAATCATATTCTCAGAGCTTAACATCAAAAAAGGAGGGAGGGTGGCGTTAGCTGATCAGTAGATATGGTGGGGGTCACTAAGGTGAATCGCCCCATTCTGCAGGAACAGCAATATACAAATTAAAGGCTCGAGATATTTCTGATTTTTATGAGGGCTTAGATCTTTATCTTGAAAAAGATAATAATGAACGCCTTGACAGATCATGCTTCTACCTTTAAATATATACCATTCGCTCAGCCTATTGTTGAGATGCGACCATGTGGGATCTGCACAGATTTATGGGGCATCTTATAAATCAACTTGCTGTCCATTGTCGGATCTTTAAATACCACTTCACAATGTCTTATCTCATTCATTTTCTAATAACGTCTTTACTTAATCCTCATTGTATCCCATTAAACCTAACATTTTATAGCTCTTTATGAATTTGATTCGACTTATTCTATTCCTATTCTCTGTGAGGTACGGTTGTGCACCAAATGCACAAAAAAGCATAAAATAAAAAAACAGACATAAGGAAAAAATGTATTAAAACCAAAAGTGGACATCATGATACTACCAGATATACGCGTAGCATTATACATTGCAAATGAACGTTGTCAGCCTAGGGAGTTTTCTATATTAATGCATTTATTAGTGATACTTGCACTTACCCATTTCATTACACTTTATTGATTCACCTTAGCACTTTTACTTTTCTAAAAACAGCTTTCAATCCGTTGTAAACGTTGTACTTACCTCAATATTGGTTGGTTATCGTATGCCGACAACCACGGGATGAAAACGAAACGAAGTCGATTTTCCCGCTCAACCTGGAGGACAATTGTACAATTCAATAACTATACAGCCTAGTTCAGACAATGTGTATTTATATATATATCAAATATTTAACTGTTGAAACATTATTAACTTGTAGACAATCTACGATTTGATATTATATCATACTTGATCGTGCCTGTAAAAATGGCATGCATTTTCATGTAAATTTATATGTTTATATGAGAATATATATTATTATTATTAACTGAGAGATAATAAAGATTTAGCAATAACACCTCCTGACAAAGGTTCAGGAGTGGTCGTGGTGGATAGAGATGTATATATTAACAAGCTAACAACTCATATCAGATGGCGAGAAATTCGCAAAGTCAAACAACGATAAACACGAAAAAGAACTGATTGAAAGACAACTAACAGAATAAAGAATGACCGTCTGATACCTAAGGGCCTATTTGGTCGCCTTTAACCGACAGGATCAACTATTCTTCGACTCTACGGCTTGCCAAAGGTACACAAACTTGGCTTGCCACTTCGAACAATTCTACAAATGTAAGGGTCATCATACCATCCAATCACTAAATGGTTGTTCGAAATGTTGGAGCCGGTAAGACATCACCTATGGAACTACTCCCTTCGCGATACTTTTGAGGTCGTTGAATGCATAACAGATTTGAATGTAAATGATAAAGGAATGTTATCACTAGACTTCGAATTCCTTTTTACTAACGCGCCACTAAAAGAAACGATTTGTTTTTTGTGCAATTATATGGAGAACTCCAATATGAGCGTCTGAGTACCAACATCATATCTGAGGGAATTGTTGCTCAGATGTACGGTGATTGTAGAATTCACTTTCAACGGTGACGTATACAGAAGGAAAGACGGAATTGCAATGGGATCTCCTCTTGGCCCGCTTTTAACAGACTGCTTTATGGCCAGTTTGGAGAGTGGAGTTTTAAAATCAACAATAAACAGGTTTCTACTGTAGAAAAGGTACGTTGACGATACCTTTATAGTCTGCTACGATAACTCCTACTTCAATTGTATCTTACAAGAATTTAATGTAGGAGAGAAAACCGACCGACCAGGATACATGCGCCTTAGTAGGCCCAAACAGTCAATATCTCACTAATCTGGAGATGGCTAAAACATTCAGTTTAGCTTTCACCAAACAGTTAAGCAGAAATGCAGGTATTACCGGTACGGACCAAAATGGCGGGACCACTGTTTTATAGGAGGAAGACGTGGTGGCTACACCCCAAATAAACCCAGGAATAGCACAGGAGAAGCTACAGACACTCACGCCTTGGAAGTCCCCAGCTTGTGATGACATCAGGTCATCTGTTTATAATTTTAGATTAAACATTAACGGTTAAGATGCGTACCCTCAAACAGATAAGAAATTTCGTTTGCAGAACTTCCACCCAGCACAATAAGTGGAATAAAATGGACATACACCGACAGCATGAAAAAGGCATAACTCAACATCATATGGACAGATGTACGTGGGCACCATATATACCTCAAGAACTACAACCCAACTTTCCTAAGATAATGTGATGAACTTGGATCCATAATGTTGCCGAGCAGTTAATATTCTCAACTCCTGTCAGAACAGCTGAAATTCATAAACCTTCCTTACGCTAAGAAAATACCCACGAGAAGTAGAAATCCATTAATTAATGCGTCCAAAGCTTATGTATTTTGCTCCCAGTAATGACATTACAGATCAGATGAGATAAATATATCACTGATTTCAAAATAACACATCAATGAACTATAATTTAAGGACTCTGCATACAACAAAGTTATGTATGAAAATTGACTTCAAGCTTTACTTTTATCCCAGGCACTTATAATCCATCCACCAAAGACCTGGTTTTTTGTTAATGCGAAGACAATACTTCCGTATTTCCTGATGTGTCGCACTCACTGACAGTGTAGCAGATTTTTTCAACTGTGCTCAGAAATGATTGCATATTAGTGAAAAGGCTGTTTTATACTACTGGTGTCAATCACGTCTATTAAACCGTTAATGCCCAGCTCTCGCTACGCTCGGGCCCACGCTGTTCTTCGAAGATTTCTCAGAAACGCTTAGTTATAACGGACGCAAAAACCAAAACACTGATCTGCCGCTTTAGATTTGTTTATTGTTACACCAACATATAAAAGGAATAAGCGAACTAAGTTTTCTGACGATGTTTCACTCTTCTTTCTGAACAGCGACCGATGAGACGATGACTGTCGTATTGATGCCTCCGCGAAAATTGGGGAAGTTGGTTTTGAGCAAACAACCATGAATTGATCGTTCAATCTTCAACTACATTGACACTCCTCGGCAAAAAAGGGATCCAACCCTTTTTTCCTTCACGACCAATGCACGTCGACTTGGATGCCATTGCGAGAACCTGGGTCACACGGACAGAGCTGAAATGGAAAACAAACAGAAAAGCCAACACACCACAAGCATACCCACAGCACAATCTCACACATCAATGACGACCTGCGCCTCCAGACAGAGACCTCCTCTTGACATCTTGCAACACAATCGCCGCTTGCTAGAATGACTCTTGCAGAATGCAAAGTGACCATGGCAGCACCTCACGATACTCTACGCACATCCTCTTATCTATTCATTACCAATTACCACTGAAATCGCTTGTCACTCATTCTGCCTCAGTTCTAGTAGCGGTGACGCATGCGAGCCTCAGTCGTTTACACTCTTTCTCCGCGAGGTGTCGGACCGCAGCTAACAATTATATCCGTGTGCATTTCATTCTCAGCAATAGCCTAGCCTCCCCGGCGTATACGACCCATCTGCTGTCTTTAACATCAATCAATTCATTCATGGATGTAGAAGAGTGGACACAACTTCAGAAGTAATCACGACGAAAATTTTAACAAAATTATGCAATAAAATTAAGGTACGAAAACAACGAGTAAACACAATGAATTCAAATAACACCAATTGATATGACACACCACACGTATATACAAACAGTACACACAAACTCGCATTTCATGTCTTGATGGAATACCCTTGAAGAATTGCAGGACTTACACCAGTACGCCCGCAACCCTTCACAGGTTGACGATTGTAAGTTGTGGAATGTCCAGACACAAACAAAATTTACCAACAATTGCGATAATTGGAACTCACACAACTATTTAACACAAACATATGTACAATCAACACATCAAATGTTGTGGATTCTGCCTTGACGAACTACTCTTGAAGAATTGTAGGACTTACAGCAGTACGCCTACATTCCTTCTCAGGTTGATGATCCAAGTGGAAGTCGTCCGGACACAAACAGAATTATCAACAGCTAGATGACAGATGATATCAATTCAGTATATACAATATGAAAATATGTACAAGATCATACACCAAGCACATTGGACTGCTCATTGATGCGCTACCCTTTGAAGAACTGTAGGACTTACACCAGTACGCCTACAACCCTTCTCAGGTTGACGCCCTAGGTTGGAAAATCGTCGCAGAGTTCATTTGCTAACTTCCTTCTATCAGCTATATCCTCAAATCTGAACGGCAACTCGTTCATGTCATTGTATCGTAGTATATAGATGACGAACAAACACACGACATATCTCATCAACCAAGTATAGAAACAGAGTAATTTACACCAAAGATAATAACATTCAAATAGTAACTTGAAACTAGAAATGCCTTTATTCGTGCAAGTCAATTTAACAATAACTCTCTCTTTACACTTGGCTTATCCACTCTAAACTGACCATTGATATTCGTCCTTTCAAACGAACTGATACTAGCATAGTCATTGCACAAGATACTTGAGTTGATGGGCATCTGTTTCATTGTGGATGAAAACATCAACGATGACTGAGTGACACAAGGTGATGAACTTAGCGGTGGATCAGAAGCTGTTTTTGTTCGGATCTCAGATAGTTGTCCAACTGCAAGATTACCACCACTGCTGTCTTTCACTACTAGTTCGGGTTTAGCACTATCATCTGATGATAGGTGGGCTACACGCTGATCAATTACACTGACTGTCTCACAAGTATGCACACCTTCTGGAACTGCATCTGCGTTCAATTCTACTTCACGTTGTAGTTGTACAGAACCTTTTTTTAACTTAGCAGTAGTAGGCATATCCCTCATCTCATAATGATCAACCAAAGACAACTGTGAAGTATCATGATCATTATCACGAATATTCACTTTACCGTCAACTTCATCATTTTCAAACTCTTTAATAACAGAAGTAGACAATTTTGGTTCCTCCTCGCAAATCATAAAAGGTTTTATAACTTCATTCTGACTAGTAATACCTTGTAAACTTGTAGGGTCAGAACTGCACTCTGAAGCAGCAACTCTATTCTGTGACACTCTATTCAACAATGGCTTACCAGTTGCAACTACAGACTTCTTCACCGCACCGTTATCGTCACACAATTCGGAGTCAGGCCTGGAGTTTACATTTAGCTTATCACTGAACTTGCTCACCGGTTCACAGTTCACTTCTGTATGCACCTCTTGCACACGTGTAAAACAAAACCTTGTTTGTCTTGCATCTTGTAACCTATCAGTTGAGGATGTACTACGAAACCTGTTACACTCACTAGGTCTATATGCATTACTAGACATCATGGAGCTTTCTCAATAACCACCTCTCTGAGGCCTACTCGTCATCAATGATTGCATTTTGATCTCAGACTGCTCTATTCTAGGGGTGAGATGTAATAGACTGGCGAACTTGCTCATAGATTGATTGACACTAGTATTTACCAGTTTCAGGATATCATCAAACTTTGGCTCGATACCCTCATCCTCCATACGGGAGCTTATCTTCACCCACTTCCTTTGCAGTCGAGTAGGTAGACGTCTTGCTATTACTTCTAGTATAAAACTCGAGTTGAGGTCACTCGCGCGATTCATCGAAATCATTCCATTCTTGTAAATTAGCAAATTATCTAAAAACTCAGTGAGTGCCTTGGAGTCATCCTGTTATTGACCACTATTACCCTTAACAGCCTCGAATAATTTCCCTACAATCATCGAAGGTCTTCCAAACCTTTGACGTAATATGCTCATAGCCTCGTAGTAGCCCTCTTTTGGCTTCATAAACTTACAACACTGTATAGCTCTTGAAGCATCTCCAGTGCAATATCTCATCAAATACATTAAATTCAATTCATCATTTAATAAAAAACCACTCAACATGATCTCAAACTCCTTTACAAATTGTAAATAATCAGCCGGGTTTCCATCAAAACATCGTGGTTCAAATTTAGGGAGTTCGATGTTCCTATTATCCCTGAACGGCGAAACAGTAACATCAACCATGTCATGCTTAACATCAGACACATCGTTACAATTAACAGACAAGTCACCATGACTTACTTTCCTGTTTGCATCCAAGACACTCTGTCCCTTCTTTGACCCAGGCATTGTTGAACTTGACCCAAATCCAAAAAGTTCCAGATATTGCTTGTTCAAAGAGGACTTGACCGGCACCAGGAAAAATGAACGGTGACTATCCAAACTTTCACCAACTGTTTCAATCCGCCAGATCTGTTTCTATCGTCAGAAACTGTCAATCACGTCTCATAAACCGTTAATTCCCAGCTCTCGCTACGCTCGGGCCCACGCTGTTCTTCGAAGATTTCTCAGAAACGCTTAGTTATAACGGACGCAAAAACCAAAACACTGATCTGCCGCTTTAGATTTGTTTATTGTTACACCAACATATAAAAGGAATAAGCGAACTAAGTTTTCTGACGATGTTTCACTCTTCTTTCTGAACAGCGACCGATGAGACGATGACTGTCGTATTGATGCCTCCGCGAAAATTGGGGAAGTTGGTTTTGAGCAAACAACCATGAATTGATCGTTCAATCTTCAACTACATTGACAACTGGGATTAACATTTATCAAGTGTATGTATAATCTCCAGCGACCATGTAAAGCACATCTTGCTACCGCCTGTAAATTGTGGTTGAATCATATGGTTCTATTTCTGTAACAATTTGATGATGTCTGTAAACTGGCGTCCCTCAGGTACTGTATTATGAGAATAAATTTATTTATTTATTCATTATATCTGTTCTGAAACAGTGAGCCGAAGCACTTTGTAAGCCCTTATGCGACTTGTTTCAACACCCAGTGGATTCGGGAAAACTGTCAAGGGAGTGGAAAAGGGCCATCCTTTCTCCGATATTCAAGGGTGGGGATAGGCAAAATGCCACTAGTTATAGGCCACTAGTTATAGCTCTACTCCCAGTGGTATCGAAGGCATTGGAAGGTGTTATTGATTTTCACATCAGGGAGCAACTAGAAAGGACTCCATGAAGCCCAGCATGGCTTTAGGAAAGGCACATCCTGTGATACAAACCTTGGGACAATTGGACATCATGCTGGGATATGAATGTTACAGCCAAGTGGCCTTCCTAGACTTTGAGAAGGCATCTTACACTGTTCACCATGACCTTCTCCTACACAAAATAAGTACGGCAGCTATAAATAAGCCGCTTCTGTCATGGTTAAAGGACTACCCAGCTGAAAGGCAATTATGTACTAAGGCCAATCGAGTTTGATCACCTTGACACAGCTCGTCATCAGGAGTGTCGCAGGGTTCTATCCTAGGACCACTGATGTCATTGATTTTTATCGATGATCCAGAATGCCGTCTAAGCTGCCCGACTCTTCTATACGCTGACGACGTAAAAATATGGAGGATGATAAAGTGCCCGGAGGACTCAGATAGACTGCAGACAAATCTGAAGCTTCTGGAAGACTGGGCGGCGGCCAATGGTATGACTTTCAAAGTTGAAAGGCGCAAAGTAGTGAAATTATGCACCTGCAGAATGCAAGTTACACCCTGTGCAATGAAAGCTTGTCCTTCACAATGTTGGAGCGTGACTGAGGTCTGGTTGAAACGGAAAAAATAGACACAAGCGTAAATTACTCGGGCATGCAGAGAGGGCATATGTGGTCATACACTCTACACGTAGACAATTAGGTGCACTTACTCCTGAGCTCTTCCTAAGGTTGCACAAAATATACATCAGACCACACCTTGAAGTGCGGTGCACAATATTGTTGCACCCCAACTACTTAGAAGAGACGCCAACCTCTTGGAAAATGTCGAAAGATGGGCGACAAAAGGAGTGATTGGTCTCCGAAATAGACCATATGATGAAAGGCTGAAGAAATTAGGCCTGTTCACACTTAGCTACCGTCGTCTTTGGGGGATTTGATTACTGCCTACAAAACAACAAATGACCAAAATCACCCAAAAACAGTTGTTCTGCCATTTAGTAAGTATAGGCTTCCTCGTGAAAATCTTAGAAAGATAGCTCACCAGGGGGCAAATACCCGGGTGCCCCCCGCTTCTTTTCACTGTGGGCTTACCGTCCCTGGAATTCCTTACCGGCAGATGTAGCTATGGCACCGCCTGTGGACGCCTTTAAGCAAAGGGTGGACAATCATGCAGCGACACAAGGAATGCATCCAAATGGCCTATCCGCTAAAAACCCCAAACACCATTCGGAGGTAGACAACTAAGTTCGTCGTTTTACTTCTTTACATTCTCCCCCGTCTTACTCTCTTAACAGCTCTAACTTCAGTTGTTTGTATTATTACCGATATATATTTACATCAACCTCACATTTAATCGTTTTTCTTTATTTCTTTTTCTGTCTGTTAGTCTAAATAACTTCACTAATTACTTTTATTATCATTATCTCTTTTCTTTGGACGACGATACCGGAGGACTAACTGGTGAAAGGATCAACTGCATTCACAGTGGTAACAGTCTGAACACACCTCATACTACAAGCCACATATAATTAATCCGAGCACTACTCCTTTTGGAGTCAGCCAAAGCTACGACAGTCGAGTGGCGGGACGAGCTACGCAGAAGTTTACCGAAGGTCAGGAACTTATACCTCACAATGAAGAGGCGAGCACAAAGAAATCAAATTGGTCTATACTAGCTCGTAAAAACGACATTGGATATTGCAGTCACCTGATTGGTTGCTCAAGGTCATTTGTCCATTCGACAGCTTGTTTGTGTTTTGACCGCTATAGTTTAGGGTTATCGGGATGAGTAACCAAATAAGAATTATACCTCCTTTACAATATGTACGGCCTTTTCCTTATCTGATGAGGTTGAATGATGACTGCCCTTCTGTATGCTTGACTCAGCTTCCTCAGTTCACCCGCTTATCGCTGTGCTTTCAAAAGTCATAACTGATTTCTGCCGGGTGAGGATAAATGCTATCGCGATGCCTTTTCGCGCAGTGTATAGGTTATCGTGCTCATGCCTATAGGGACGTTATAGGCGGGGGTAAAGTTAAATTTCCGAAACCACTAACAATCAATCAGCAAACGACCCTGAATGGACCACTCACATTAAAGAGGCATCTATGATAAATGGAAACGTAAATTTATAGAAAAATAGCATAAAAGAAGGAGCATGAAACTGATATAGGGGGTATCTTTCCCTAAAATGTGGGATAAACATCTCTCATTTAAGCATTGGACTGTCAGTAGAAAAGTTACACCACATTCTGTACATATATTCATCCAAATGACTATAAATGAGATCCTTTTGAGATCTCTGTTAGCTTAGTTACCCAAATTCAAATAGAAAATAAAATACCAAATCAGTTTAGTTACGGGAAGAATATGTTAAAGTTTCGTTACTTGGGTTTACAAAGATCCAAAATCCACAATAAACGTAATAGACTCCAGGGTTGCTGCGGGAAGACTGCTCCAGTACTAATTCTCCAATGTTGACGTTGCCGGAGGTCTACCAAAGTACGTAGGAAGAAACTACGGTGATCCTGCAAAAATTTGAGATAGAAAGCAGGTTGTTATAGTTGATCGACGGCAGTTGAGATGATGGAGAAGACGGAGAGTCGAAGGCAGAACTATATATTTATTCAAAACCCGAGGTAAAGTTCAAAGTACTGAGTTTATGGTTAAAACAAAGTAGTGTACAATATGTTCATTTCTTACACAGTAGTAAAATTTGGATAAATTTATTTTTGAGGACTCCACAGATCCATTTATAGCCCTTGTCCTATTCTTCAACCTGCCTCAAAATCCTTCAATAGAATTTGTATGTGTCCTCGTAACGGGATCGACAGAATCACCTGAATGGTTGATTCTATGATGAATATATCCCAGAGATGACAGAGAATTGTAAGCTTTCCATTCGTTCATGTGTATTACTGATCCCCGTTTTACAAGTCTGGTAATAATAGGTACAAGAGTAATTGCCCTTCTATTTGCTATTCTTTCCACGAATCCCTTTCGAAGGGAGGTGTCATACAAACCTATTAACCAAATATTGTTCGCTCACTACCGACCACGGTTGTATTTCTTTCTCGCCAACACAGTTTCATCGACGTGCACAACAACGTCTTCTCCGCCCAACAAAGAAGTGATTCTCTCCATTTTCCACGGAGCAATATCTCTGCAATGCTGATACCATTGAACCGTTGAGACGAGGCTATTCTCCGTCCCAGTAGCTGCAGCTCCCGCTGGCTGTTTCAATACCCAGTAGTTGCAGATATACAAAATTTGCGTCAATGAGAGGTGTGACCTTTCAGAAAGGTTCCTACGAAATATTAAAATTATCAGCTTACCCTCTCTAATGGAAACTGGCTTCAAGCATATTGCACAACGATGGATAAATCCGTCAGTTGACCTGCCAAAGCGTTTTAAAGTCATGACACCACCACACGAACAAGTTCGCTCCTTCCGGAAATACTGGAAGACACTATCCTCCTCGAATTGCAAACGTGACCTTGTTAGGACATGCGTTACAAATGAATCAAGTGCTATACAACATTGAACTAACGTTCGTAAATCTCAGTGGATAATTCGATGTCGTTCGCTGACAGGTAGTTATTTGTGCTTAAAGTATAACTTGGCCAAAAACGGAGTACATTTAGTAAGTTTTAGGTTTCCGTAGACTAAAAGAGCGATATTTTCTTACATTATGTTCGTATTATTGTATTTAGGTGTCTTATCAGGCAACTATCAGAAACTTTCAATGTCCAGGTCTTACTACATTGGATCTCACGCTGTCCTTGGAAGACTTTAAGAAACAATGTATAATAACCAACGCGAAAAACCAGAACGCAGATTGGCGACTCGAGAATCCTTTATTCTTACGCCAATATGTGACCAACAATAACCCAGTCGGTTAATGCACATGGGCAAACGTGGGATAAAAGGGTAATTGTGATCGGCAAACACGTGGGCAAAAGATGGTGCAAATGCAACCGATTTTACCCACTTTGGCCACATTTCCCACTTTTTCCCCGTTTTCCCATGTCCAGATAAAATTTGTTTGTCCCACCTTTTCCCAGTTTTCCCACGTAACCCACGTTTTCACCCATTTATCCCATGTGCAGGAATTCAAAATATACCCACTTTTTCCCCGTTTGCTCATGTCATTTTAGAAAACAGCCCACTTATTCCCACTTTGCCCCTGTTACAAACGATAACAGCCCACCTTATCCCACTTTGCCCACATTTAAACGGACAACTACCCACGTTTTTACCCACATATCCCAGGTCCACAAAAAAAGTAACCGACTGGGAAGGTTATTATATACAAGGTCTAAGAATAAATGTTATAACAATAAATCACAATAATACTTTGATAGTTTTCTCTCTTTCACCGAACGGCAAACGATGAGATGATGACTGATGGATGGACGACTCTCGCGAAAAATATGGAGGAGTTAGGTTTGAGCAAACAACCATGAATTGATCATTCAGTCTTCAACTACATTGACATGTCTTGATATCCAAGACGAAATTTTGAGAAGAAAGGGATGCATTTAATGAAATCATGCATAGAAATGGCTTCTGCTTTTGTTTCGGAGCTTTCAGAGTCTGACATTTGCTAGTGGTTTTTAGATTTTCAGGTTGTAAATTGACTACTAGCCATGGTTAAAGTCATAGCAGTTATTCTGTAAGATTCAAGCTTTTGATAGAGAATAACCTCACATACATAAGTTGGATACCTGTCCTGGGAAGTTTAAACATTATTTTCATGCATGATGAGTGAATTTCTTCACAACATATTCAAGAAATCATACGATGAATGAAACAAGAGGCTGAATTTTTCAGTGAATATGTGGATTTTGATGAAGTTCAAACTTAGAATTGCTCAGCCTAAGATGTGATACTAGTGGAATTTACACTGTCACATGGAATTTCGGGAGACCGTAACTGCTTACTGCACCAAATGCCATCGGCTTATCTTGATATCTTCATGCATTTATTCCCCTTGATGAATGTGAATAAAGCATTAACAACAGTGGTTTGTGGAGAATAATATGGTACCATCATTTATTTCGTCGGCTTTTCATCAGCTGCTTGCAGCCTAAATAATAACAATTTCGCTTTATTCCAGAAACAGTACTTGTGGTACAGTGTGGAATTTTCAGCACATATCTACAATATTGCATCTAATTTCATCGTACATTTAAAAGGAGTATTATAAAAAAAATAAAATATATAAAAAAAACAACAAAAAACCAAAAAAAAGAAACACAGAAATAACAAAAAAATGCAAATAAAAATACCAAGTAAAAAGGAAGATAAACACAAATAATGAAAAAATATTTCAGTATTGGTTAGTGGAAGCTACGATATGTGTATGCGTGGTGAACAGTAACAGCTATAATCATACGGGAAATTATGAGATGTTCTTAAAAAATGTTTATAGCCAAGATGATCAGTTAATTTGATTGAACAACACTAAGCAATCATAAGATAAACATTTCAGGTTGTGTTTTTTTTATTGTCAGCACTAATGCGGTTGTTTGTAGTGGTAGTGTGAGGAATCATGCATAATACAAAATTTTTTAAGATGGTGATAGTGGCAATAACAAACAAGATTGTCAGTTAAATAGTGCCGAACAAAGAACAACCACAAAACTAATGTTACATGATGGTTAATGACGGGACAATTTTTAATAATCATAGTGATAATATAGTCGGACCCAGTAGATACACAAAGAAGGAATAGAATAAAGAATAAAAATGTAAGCCAATGATAATAATTTTAAGCAGCTAAGTATGTTTAAGAAGGTTGTTCACTATAGAGTACAAATAAGAGAGTGTAAGGGGGAAATAACAAGGGCCAAAATTATGTTATTAACAACAAAGCAAGTCATAGGTTTCACGCTTAACATTGTCTCTGTCACTTAGAACACGGGCCAAATATGGTATCGTTGAGTTCCTATACTTGGTTGTACGAGCATATATTATTTTGTACTGATTTCTGGTTCTACCTGATGAGATGCAAGGGGAGAGTTGGGAATAGAGGGGGTGTTGGGGGTCAGAGAGTATGGTTTTAGACCATTTCTCACATGTATTCAGATGCTTATCCACTAATGTTGTGACGAGCTGACTGAGTTTTACACCGCTAGTCCTACTAACTACCTTCAACATCCTTCTCAGGATGGTATAATCCTTTTTCAGTAACCCAGGAAAGACTAACGGGGAACAGTAAAGTAGAATAGGTAGGATACGAGAGTTGACAAATTGTGAAAGCAGAGGTTGAGGGACTCCAGTTAGTCTGAGTTTCTTAATGTAGTAGGTTAGACGAAACACTTTCTTGGAAATCATTTGGATATGAGATGACCAAGTAAGGTCGGAAGATATAACTAATCCGAGGTATTTTGCATTAGACTTTGTTTCAATTATAGTCCCCTCAATTCTACAGACATCATGAGTGCTTACTAGTGTTTGTAGATCTCGTTTATGCCTAAAGGAGAAGTCGACAGTCTGGCATTTTGAGGGATTCAGCGTTAGGCCATTTAGTTTAGACCACTGACTGATGTCCGACAGGAAGCTATTTAATTTGAAGCAGTCTGACTGAGACTTAACGGGAAGCGAAACAGTCAGGTCATCTGCATATTTGACGAAGTTGATTTCGTCTGAGAGAGGTAAGTCATGTAAGAAGAAGGAAAAGAGAAACGGCGAGAGAACAGCACCCTGAGGAACACCAGCTTCAGTAAGCAAAGGAGAGGAAGCTACACCATTATATACCGTGTACTGCATCCTATTGGAGAAGTAAGAGTGCAGCCAGTTGATAGCCCAGGACTCAGTTTGTGTAAGGCTAAGCTTGTTTAACAAAAGGCCTCTAGGTACAGAGTCAAAAGCAGATGTGTAATCAAGGAAAGTACAACGGACATACTTGGCCCCTTTGTCTAAGGAGGATACAATGTTGTGATGAAACACAGCAGCAGCATCCAAAGTACTTCTACCCTGTTTGTAAGCAAACTGCTTTGGATCGTTTGAGAAGCTTAGGGAGGGAATGAGTTTTTGTAACAGTAATTTCTCCATCAGTTTCAAAAAAGGAGAGGTAATGGCAATTGGTCTAAACTTAACACTATCTCCAGAACCAGACTTGGGTACAGGGATGATTTTAATATCTTTCCACAGAGAAGGTACATTATTATTAGAAAAAGAAGTATTGAAAATGCTTGTAAGTGGGTTACTTAAAATATCAGCACATTTCTTTAAAACAATGGCAGGTATACCATCAGGGCCTAGACTCTGGGAAGGTTTAAGAGATTTCAAACATTTAAGAACATCAGAAGTATTGAAACGATGAAAGTCACTGGTCGTGTTATTAGTTAAATTGAAGGCAGAAAGGACATTTGGAGGGCGGATGAAAGATCTATTGAGAGTATTTACATCAATAGAAGAGGCAAAATTATTATGCTTACCACAACCAGTAATTTCTCTAAAAAGCTTCCATATGTTTTCTGAAGTTTTACAAGATAGTATTGTTTGATTATAAATGTTGTTTAGTCTCTTGATTTCAGATTTAATTTGGGTGTTTATCTTCTTAAGACCAGATTTATTCTTTGTCTTGTACAGCTTCTCTTTTTCTCTACGAAGTTTTTTGAGATGAGGGGAAGAAAAACGATCCATTCTTTTGAAAATTATCTGTTTTGGACAGCATATATCAAGACAGAATTTAAGATAGTCAGTCAAATTGGAAATAGTATCATCCAGTTTGTGTTCGTTGAAAAGTTCCCAGTTAGTGTCATTTAGCATGCATCTTAGTTTGAGCATATTTTCTTGTGAGTAACACCTTTGCTGTGTTTTCTTGGACAGATTTGAGAAGATATTAAAGTGAGATCTGCTGTATATCTTAGGTAATATCCGAATAATACAATGATCTGAGTTCATGATAGGAGCACGTCGGCGTACTTCATATATTTCCTCATCATTAATGAACACTAGGTCAAGGGTTTTATCAAGTCGAGTAGGGAATTTAACAATATTGGCATGACCTAATGATACGAGGAAAGAACAATCACAGCAGTTAAAATCTCCTGTGACAACTGATAAAGAGTTTTCAAGATGTGTAACGGCGAATTCAGTGAATTCATCAGCAAAATCAGATAGATCAGATGCAGAACAGCCAGGAGTAACATAAATGTTAGAGATGAAGACGTATTTAAACTTGGATAAGTGTTTCGGGCGGCATTTGACCGTTATACAATCAATAAAGTCATTAGAGTAAGAAAAACATACGTTATTTGAAGTTGACCATTGAGAATGAATGAAAGTTGCAACACCTCCACCTCTTTTCTTTCTGGAGCATAGTCGATCTTGTCTAAACAATGTAAAACCATTTAGGGAAACCAGATTGTCATCATAGAGTTCATGGAGCCATGTTTCTTGTAATGCAACAATCGCCGTATTGTGATAAGTATCAGATGATAAGAGAGACTGGAGATGCATAATTTTGTTGGGAAGTGAACGGCAGTTTGAAGTGACAATAACAGGAATGGTTGTACGATATAAAGGTGTCTGTTTAAGTGCACGCTGCCAGCCAGCGTGATGTTTTCTCTTAGATTTATTAGATGCATTATTAGTTGCATGAAAGTCATATGGTTTAAAACGTTTAATGAATGAATTACTGTATTTTATGCGATTTGTGATCATATTTTATTAAAATTAGGAATGAAAACATGACTTATTAGATGCAATATGTAGATGCAGGAAAAAGGTAGCCCAGATGTCAAACAGGCCGCCACGTTCTTATTAGGTTTATGTACAGAAAAGTTTCAACATACTTGCAAATTTTACGTGAAGTCAGTTGATAGAAAGTTCCACAATTAGTGAACAGCGGTCAAAAATTGCGCTTATATAGTTTTAACACAGGCAGTTCAAGTTTAAACAAAAATAAATGTATGCATCAATGGTAAAGGAGTTACGTAATAAAGGTGAAAGATGCGTAAGATGTAGAGAGTCTAATAAACTAGGTGAAAATATACTGAGTTCAACTCAAATCATAGAAGCAAGAGACAAGCAAAATTACAGATTATAAAAAAGGAGTGAAGTTAAAAACAAAGATTACTTAAATCAGATGAGAGAATAAAGACATCCAGTTGCCGGGGCAAGGAAAGACGAATAACTGCCTCTTTCTGAACACATAGACCTGGTTTCAAGCGTTTGATAGAAACTGCTTCGGCAAACTTGAGGAAAATCGAGCTCCTTTGTATATTGATAATTTCAAAGGATTTCGCGATTTTCACCTAATGACCCGTATAGAGGAATTGTCTGGTAATGGCGTTATTATGTGGGTTTTTCATTTGAGACGTAGGCTTTTTGGTACATGCTTAGAAAATCGGAGGTGTGCCCTTCTTTCTGTTCTCACATTGTAGCTGCTCCCGCAGATACACCTAAATTTATATACACAGTTGGAGTTAACATGAGAAGGGTATCCATCGACTTTTGACTGCACCAAAGAGCATGTTGTTTGATGGACGGGAAACAACTTAGCTTCAGGATGGGCTTTGACTAGTGACGTACTCAGTCTTCTGTTGACCATCGCTGCAATGTTTTCACCTTAAAAATCTAGTTGAATGAAGACAGGCTTTTTTTCAACTGTGATTTGTTTGATGTTTGAGCATTTACATCTTCCATATTTGTTAATGAATCTTTGAGGATAACCGTTGTTTTTCAGCACCTTTTCGAGAATTGTAAATTCTTCATCTAGTTTCTCCGCAGAGCATATTCTCCTCGCTCTATAGTACAGAGTCTTGACTAGGGCTCGTTTATAGCTATTTGGACAAAAACTATTAAAATTAAAGTATTGTCCATTCTATGTGGGCTTTCGGTAGACTGACCTATGGAGACTACCATCTTCTAGGTAGAAAATTTTATCCCACTGAAACACAAATAAGTTTATTTACATGTATAGGATGAACAAGATGAAAGTCTTCTTTTGGGAAGTGTCCCACATTATTCGACGGAAACTGCCCAGTATCCAAATTGCGTCACGTTCAAATTCTTCCACAAATCAAGTAAACATAGTTGTATGCCCACCCCCAAAGTTATCCGGTATCACAAACTGGAAAAAAGAATGTCCACATGGTTATAAGTGAATGAGTGAACTTCACTTGTTGTTGCATGTAGAATCAAACATAACATTTCTGTTCATGAGTATGTCATGATCACACTCAATCATGGTTTACTGTCTCTGTATTGTATTTTCAATGGTCTAAAGCATGTTAAGATTGTAATAGAACTGTCCACGTTTATTATTCAGGTTGTAGTCATTTGACAAAAGATTAACTGATGAAGTAAAATGAATCCGATTAGTTCCGCTCCATATGTTACTTTTATTGCTTCGTTCAAATTTCGTTTCCCAAATTCCTACTTCGTAATTCACTAATCTTTGTATAAGGCATGATAAACTGGACGGCAAAGTTTGTCTCTCCATAGGATAGCTATTCCCTCAGTGATCAACTTATTTACAACGGAGAACAAGTGATAAATTAGATCGTCCATTGGTAAAGTCTTTGATTGAATGATATTCCATAGTCATATGAGACAGTTTCCACTGAGATGGTAAATGTGCCCACTCGATGAGTGTCAGTAAGAATGAAACTCAAGTGAAAATGGAAACAAGAGTATTCTGTGATGCATGGCAATGTAACTTGTACATTGTTTGATGATGCTGTAATAGACATTCATATGATAACACACTCGCATATCATGCTAAATCAATAATAATACAGTATGCAAGAAAACAAACATACTGCCAATATGTCATCTGATTCATAAACAACTAAAATAATGTAATAACAGGTGAGTGTAGATAACTGGTTTTACAACAAAACAAAAAATAATAAACAAAAACAGAAATGTAGATCTGTTTAGATGACTACACGGTCAAGGTTAAGGCAGTGATATACAATAAATCAGCTACAAAATATCTATTTCAATGACAGTGAAATATGAGTAGCTTATGCATATAGATAAATATAGATATAAATAAATATAAATATAAGTAAATATACATAAGTATATATATATATATATATATATGCAGAGAGTGAGAACGTAACATTTCTATTGACTGATAGTATAACTATTTCATAATGATGGTAGCCAATTGGATTAAAGGCTAACTAATGATTATGTTGGAGAGACCCAATACACATAAATAGATACTTGTATATGCGTATACTGTCGGTCGATTATGCAAATACTGAACAGTGATAGTTTAATTTTATTCTGAGAAATGATTTACAGATGGACAAGTTTACTTTTTGTGAGTTTCTTTTGTCATGAGAATTTTTAAACCTGAACGGGCATTTCTTTGTCATGTTAATGCATATGTTATCCTTTTTATACACCATTCATTATTATTATTTCTCATACTATCAATTATGTTGACCGGTGGTAGTTAGTAGTGGAATTCGAAAGGTTTGTTTCATATCATTTGTGGCTCGTCAGCTGAATGCACCTGTACATTCTCTGCGAGTGACTGTGTTCTCACTGATAATTAAAACCTAACACAAATATTGATTCAATTGCCGAAACGTTATCCACTAGGCCACGAGAAGCACATCTTATGCGAAGGGTATCATTTGTTATTTGTAGCAAGTATTTTGGATTTCTTATTGTCGAAATATCTGTAATATTACGCTGACATGTCAACAGGGACCAACATATTTCGGCCCAATATAACGAATCAGTGGACAATGTAAGATAGCAATTTCAAAAAATATACTTCGTAATACCTACCAGATGATAATCAGTATGGATACATAACACACACATTGATTACACTTTTATCGACCAGCTTCAATTTGCAGAAACTAAATTTAGTAAAAGAACATTGTGATGCACCATAGTTTACTCCTACTCTCTCTCTCGCTCTATATATATATATATATATATATATATATACAAATAAATCAAAGCACTCATGTAACTTTCCTTCTTCGTTTTTATTAATGTATCACTTCTCATTTTGACTATATAGAATCTGGTCTTAAAGATTTCAATGAGTAATTGCATTAGAGAATACTGTGAATCAACAATGAGCCTGCATAACAACTAAAATAGCATTTAGTGATAGTAATTTTATGAATATAAAACTGTGTTATAAAAAACAACCAAGATTTAAGTAGCACACTGATTGTATCCAGATTCGACGACATGCATGATGCAACATAGATTCTAAGGAGAAAGTACGTCTCTTCGAGACCAACAAACCGTAGTTACATCGTTACATAGTGAGTGTCATTAAAAATAAATAACTGTGTAAATATTGATTGATATCCATTAAAATAAATAAAAATGAAATGAATAAATAACAAATAAAATAGAATGAATAATGAATATGTAAACTCAATGATCCCCAACAGGGGGATTGAAACCACGACCTGCAAGTTACAATGGGAGCACGTTACTATTCAGTCAGCGGATTACAATACATTGGCGATTAGATGTCAACTTATACCTATCCTGGGCTCTGTTTTCGATAAATAGTCCGTGCTAAGGAATCCCATACCAGGATGAAACAGCTTTCCAGTAGCCACTTGTTTCCATTATTTCGTCAAGCGACGTTGTTCCAGTTTGAAAGTTACCTTCATATAGTATACTAATTGAGATTTAGACAAAGCAATAAGAAGACGTTATTTGTGTTTGAGTTTCTTCAAACAGCACCCTCTGATTATACGGAGAAGAATAATGCCCGAAATCACCAGATAACAAAACAACCACTTAGTTTAAAACAATTAGTTGCTTTTGTGAATTTAGACAAAGCAATAAGACAAATTACTTCTTCTTATCGTTTTGTCTAACTACTAAGTTATAATCTGACGGTTTGTCATTTCCAGCTTGTGGTGATCTGTTATTCGTCATGAATTATAGCCGTGATGACATTTTGATGATATTCAAATTGAGATTTAAACATGGCGTTGATTTAACAATTATACAACTAAATTAATTAATAAATATTTTTCTACACTGGCTAAATGAAATCTAAACTATACTAGTATTAGTTTACATGAACTCTGATCAAGATCTGACGAGATATTTCCACAATAATTGGGCGCCCAGTCAAAAGTAGACAAGTATGTAGATAAGTTCCAGTTTCACTGAGATTTACACAAATTTAATTTTTTTTTCCAACTGTGGCTATCCATATAATACGTAGAGTCTTACAAATTGGCTCTCCCCCTGTCTTTGTAACCAACATCTGACATTGGTATTATTGTTACTGATTCAGTTGGTTCAACTTACGTATAATTATGCTGATTTTCTTGCGTAATTGTTAACAAATTCGATTGCTCACTTTATCTTAATAATCGTTAACCTACAAATTATCAATTAGGTGATAACCTATTGCCGATTTGCAAATTAACCGATATTCATAACCATAATTATTTTCCTCCTTCATATTTTCCATTGACAAACACACCACCGTGTCACTGGTATAAATTTGACGTATTATATATATATATATATATATATATATATATATATATATATATATATAATTGCATCAAGGCGCTCACGTAACTTTCCAACTTCGTTTTTATGACTGTATTATTTCTCATGCTTTGTTTTTATTGGGAGTAATATTCTCTGTATCTCCGGTATTGGCTTCGCACTATTCCTATTGCACGTGCTGGGTGTAGACTCAGGGAATAAAGATCCAGTAATCGACCGCTCATCCAACTGACACCTAACACGAGCTATAGGAATGCGGTAACTCTAATATCAGAGATACAAAAACTATTACAGCCAATAAAATCGAAGGATAAGAAATGATGGAATTATAAAAACGAAGCTGGAGAGTTACGTGAATGCTTTTTTGTGATTATTAGCAATAAACTGTTCTTGAAACATCATCAGTAAGTACTACCGTGTCAAATAAATTCACTCTATGTTGTAGCAAATGAGTTTGGAGAAGTAAGCACTCCATGTACATTTAATAACAAATAGGTTAGTGTTAGGTCACTCTGATTTGGCTAAGAGACGATGCTATTTAAAGGAAGTGGTTTCCCACTACTCGCATTAGTCAGTAATATACATATATATATGCATCGGAATAAAATTTATATATATTTATATTTGGTATACTGGTGTTTAATATCTATACTCACTTAACAACGACAGGTATGTGAAATTGTGAAGAAATTCTCATTTCCTTAGATATTTGTATTCACGTTGGTTGGTTGGAAGCGTTCATTAAGAAGCCAAACGTGTTTTGAAATAGCTGAGAATTAATATGTGTGAGTGCACCGCTGGATGGAGTGTACCGGAATCCCCGAAAAGTCAGTAGTTTTTTTCAGGGTAGCAGATATACCTTGTTGGCAAATGAAGACATCCTGCTAATCGCTTCCAACCAATTACTATCTGTTCAGAACGACTAGTCACCTAGCTTCGGTGACAATTTTGTGAATTCGGCTGAAGATAGAATTCAGTCAACACTAACACTAAGGACCAACTGCATGATACTCGGAGGTCATTAGGGGAGAATCAATGTACACTTAAACTTAACTGTCATCCTTAAGTGCAGAATTCAAAGACCTCACCATTAAGGTATTCATTACACAAGTGACATCCTCTAAGATATAATGATGACATAACTGAATTAGTCGGTAGATGGTAACAATAATGATTGATAATTATCAATCCTCAATACTTGTAATAACCCACTGACGAGACACACAAGTAACAAGACATTTTGTTTTAATTTTTTCTAAAGTAATGCTCTAGCTGCTAACGCGTCCTAAATTTAAGATTTGGTTGTTTTTAATCTGCTCATATTTTATCCCGATTATTGGTCGCACGTGTGACAACAGATATGAGTACATATGTTAATATTACTTATAGTGAACAGTTATCAAATCATGCCAGGTGGTTATAATTTACACCAATAAGGTAGGCAAGAAACATATCCCATGGTTATCGCATAAGTATATGTATATGAATTAGTCACTATTTAGTAAGTGTTCCTCAGCAGTGATTAAAATCTGTTGATCAGTTGTACAAGAAGGTTATAAAGCGAAACGAAAATGCACTGCTCTGTGTTTACATTTCAGATGGTGGACTGTGAGATGCACTGGATCTGGGTTTCAAAGTTCGATGAATCGTCAGGAAAGATGTTTGTATTTTATTTTAGGGCTGTCAATCTCCCACACTAAGAGTGTATGTAGGGGAATTTTCTTCTAAGCCATTCAGATCACAAGTGACATGTTGCATGCATGAACTATGTAAACGATTAAGTCAGTAAATGGTAGGGAATGAAGCTGATTACTCCTGATCACTGAGTCAGGCATAAGATACCGAATCAAAGAAAATACACTTCAGTGTTAGGTTTTAAAACCACGTATAAAGTTATGCAATCGAACTGATCTCAGAAGAGATAGAAAGATGTTTGGAAACCAAAAGGTGTTAGATAGTGCATGAATTTATATTGAAAATATCGATATGAATTAGTGTAATGACCGATCCATTACAAATTAATTTCTTCTCTCACAAAGACTTCAGACACAATGTGTAAACTTCTTTACTGGTTCCATATCAATCTACTGACTTCATCAATTGATCTCGTTTGGTCAGTTTCAGTATTATGACACGTAAAATATCTTGACGTTCACTTAAAAATGTTTCTACTGTAGATATACAGTGGTAGACAGACAACTACAACACAATTCATTCCATTTTTTTTGTAGCATCAATACATCTTAGTGCTATGAATAAAACAAGCAAATATACATAATCTCTCATTATTCAGTATGTTCGTTTTCCAGCGACAACAGAATGTGCCAAGATGATTAGACATTCCACCAAATATCATATCAGTGCTACAATTCTATCACTCATCACCTTGTAAGCATCACATATTGATCACTTTGCTGAACTTCTTTAAATACACGAGCTGTAAACAAATCACATAAACGTTGAACTGTAGAAACGAATCTGTGACACGCATACACACGTCATTTGAAAATTCTGTCTCTATGTCCGTCTCTCTCTCTCTCTCTCTCTCTATATATATATATATATATATATATATATATGCCTAAATTCTTCAGCAATTACCAGAAACATTGCTTGACCTACTTAACTTAAAATTTCATAATCTATGTTGAAATATGTAGTGTCTTGATAAGTGGCTTAGATTTCTACTATTCACACACACTATATTACTATTATTGCTATTAATAATACTACCAGCTTAAAGTATCTCAAGGCTATACTAAGGTGTCTCATGCTCACCACTTCAGTAATGTTGGAACTGTGAAAAAATTTCCGTTCGATAGGGAATTCTTTATGAAATCAAGTTAGCTAGGGAAAACGTGCAGCCAGCCAAAAACAACTCCAGCGAACAGCATGAGATGAAAATGTCTTACTGAAGCTCTTTGTTCCACTCAGAATCTAAGGGAATGATAATGATAATAATGGGCGTCTTTAAAAGCCAACATCTGTCAAACAAGTGTTTCGCCCTACTCTTGGACTCACCATCGGTCCACATCCATTAGATGATGTTGAGTAGAGTTCAGGATTACTGGAATGTCAGCATACCACCAGTGATCCATGCAAATCCATCAAACTTTTGATTTTGGTATTGACTAATTATCATAATGAATAGCTTAGATGACCAGATTAGTGACAACGTTTCACCATGTCTACATCTTGAAAGCTCTTCTCGTCACCCTGACTAATACAAACGGCTTTAGAAAGACCCAGGAGTACATAAAATTGTGTGGTACGGTCATACTACCATTGCAAGTTTACATGCAATGAAAGTGTTCTATTTCTATCATATTTCCGGCAAGGGAGTAAATTTTAAACTATTATTGTGGCGTTGGAGAGTAATTTCACTAGAAATATTATCAAAATAATTAAGATAATAAATTCGTGACCACATGCTAACTTATATTTCAAATTTATCCACAACTTATCAATCCATCTCACAAACATTTTGTTCAAACAATCCATACCACTAGGTCACAGAATATGTATACACATATATAGATACATATTTTTTTCAAGTATTGATTTTGTAGCGATTTTGTTTGGTTGGCTGGAGGATTTCATCAAGAAAGAGAGAGAGAGAGAATTCACCTTGTAAGCAAGTTAACTAAAGTCCTAATGAGCACTGAACAACGAAAGAGTTTCCAATTTTAGTAAAAAAAGAGTGAAGTATTAAGAACAGTATAATCAGTAAACAACAAACTATTTATTACTGAAATATTCTTCATTAATGAAACGCACTCAATGGCAGGAAACGCTGGACTTGAGTTTCGTGTTTTTTGTGACTTGTCAGAAAGGTATATCTACAATCTGGAGTGGACAGTTGTCCCATCATAGGTTTCAACCCGTATCACAGTTGAAGAAGTTACCACTAAGCAATTCGGGCTTACCGACTGACCTCCGGTTGTAGTGTAATGGATACATTAATTGGTCACCAGAGAGTAAGCAATGTCACCTATCTATTATTTGGTGTTGGTAATAACTGAATTCTACCATTCACTTTTGCCATACTATCAACGATCAGCATTTCACCGGTAACATGTGTGACTGTAGTACTGGATGATACGAGCTTGATTCACCATGGGTGTAGATACGCCTTTCTGACTACCACGAAACCTAGATTCAGAGCTTCTGACTGACTGAAATCAACCGCCGAATGTTAAATTATCCTTTGTAACCCTTATTTTCTTAAAGTTTCACGCCACAGTCACCCAGAGCAGTAGTCAAACAACACTACTGATACCGGCTATGATTCCGAGCATGTAATTATTAAGAAGGTAGGTTATTTAGCGGGATCTTTGTATTGTTTACCTAATGAATAGACTTCGACGAGTGACCCACTTGTGTACATTATCCACCGGGTGTCACTGGAGTAACTTATTCAATTCATAATATCTGTGACACTGAGAATTCATCTCCTTAAGAAGAAGATACATGACAGTCAGTTAAATGTTAATGTCTGAGATAGCTCCATGCATCTGTATTTTAATTCAACGCTTCGGGTGTTCTGTCGCTACTTCTGATGTTGCTTGACTTGCTTCAGACTGTTTTTTGTTAACACAGTACGTGGGACAGAAAGGCTCATAAATCATCTCATTAAACAAAATTAGTTACTCACAAAATTTTTAAGGAAGTAAATTACTTCTTATGAAAAGAAGATTTGGTCATTTCGTCATACCTACATGCAAAAATTCTTGAGAAGTAAACAAATTCACTTTTACACGTAAATAGGCTTTACGGTGAGAATGGATCAATAAATACATTCATTAGAGAATCGCCTCAAGATTATTACTATTATTATTCACTTGGGTCCCGAGTTTGACATAGGGCTTAAACAACACATCTTCACATTGCTCTATTTTCTGCAGTCCTCTTCAGCTGGGTCCACTATTTCCAATAATCTCTAATCTCCTCCTCACCACACGATCTCCTCCATGTCACCCACTCACTGACGACCCACGCGTTTCCCTTCATTCGGATGCCACTCGAGAGATGGCCTTCTTTGTGCACGATGTTATTCGATGGCCTCCTCAGTAGTGCGCGCCTGATCCATCTCCATTTTCTCCCACATGTTTGTTGTACAACCGGCTATTGGTTGGTTTGTTCCCAGTCAGAGTTTCTTGTTGCTAATTCTTCCTGGCTGACCAGCCATCTGATGTTCAGTATGGAGCCAGCGAAGGTGGCAGCTATTGATAAAAGTCTGCAACTGGCTGTTGGAAATGCTTTTCGTGACACGCAGTGCAAGTTTCTGAGCAGAATAGAAGAAGTGACTGACTGACCTCATGCTGGTGTTGAAAATCCGAATCTTGTCCTCTATGCTGTGTGAGTGCAGAAGATTTCCAAACTGGTTTCAGATTGATGAAGGCGTATCTTACCATTCCGATTCTGGCTGGTTTCGACATCTTCATCCGTTCCGAGTGTCTGTAGTCGAAACTTGGCTTCCTGGTTGGATAAGTTAATGAAGTAACCCCTGTCAAACCCCTCACTTTGATGGTGATTGGTGCTGGTCGTTGTCTGACGCATAATCCGGTCCACCACAATTAGGAATATCATCACTGGCAATACGCAGCCGGCTTTTCTTACTCCAGCATTCACTTCAAACGCCTGACTGAGTCAGTTTTCCGTTGTGGATCACCTGACTGACAAGTGGCATCGTAAAATAGTTAGCTGACGAATGGAGTTGATAAAGAATTGTGCACTGCACGCCATAGTGTTGAACTAGTTTCTAAATTACTTCTCGGTCACCACTGTCTGTCGAAGGCCCTATAGAAGTCGATAAAATTGAGGCAGAGTTTTGACTGCCATTCCATGCTTTGTTTGCTTATGCTATCTAGTGGGATACAGAAACTTACGCTGAGGGAATCTTGAGAGCAAGTACTTTTTAATGCAATGACAGTGAACGATTAGTTAGTGAATCTGTTCGATCAGATACTAATTTAACTTCACAAGCATTTCTGTATGCATGTTCTGATTGTTTTCATAGGAAATATCAATGATTTTATATTTGGTAGTGTCTTTATAATTTCCGTAGAAAGTGTGTATAATCTATCTTGTGAAATTATTCTCTATAAGATACAGTCTAGCAGATAATTTCTTCTCAGACAAGATTTGTGAGAGGCGTTCACCGTTTCCGTAAACGTGGTGTCAAGTGAATACTCATCCACGTTTTTGGTTGGCAGTAGCATTATACTGCGAAATGATGAAGGTGAGAACTCATACTTCATTGAATTCAGAACCAGTAAAAATAACGATGAGTTGCTCTGCTCCTAGACTGGAGATCCTAGGTTCGGTCTGCGTTGATGTAATGGGTGCGCACTGTTTGAAGGTCCTAAACTAGGACGAAACCACTGTCTAGCGATCCATTGGGTCTGTTAATCACAAAATCTTCGTTGAAGAACGTGACTATCGATCTGTTGCATTACTTCGTATGCATTTTATCACTAAAGACTGCTGAGAACTCTATTGTGTAAGCATATTTTCTGGGGAGCAAATGGAATTTGGATGACAAAATGAAATTATTTAGCTGTTAAGATGGTGTCCTATTATGCAGCCCCTGAAATGAATATCACTGAAGAAAGGTTACAATATTAATTGTTTGATAATTATCAAGAATAAATGCAAAGCGGAAGTGAAAATTTTCTGAATGACTGATCGTAATCAATTGCACTTGCATGAAGCACCAAAAAAGTCTCAAATTTAGGCAGTTTCAATCAACTTTTATAATTCATGGAATATTCTTTTATCTTAGAATACTAATAAAACTGCCTAAAATCGTTTTAGCTGCTCTTACAGGAGTGCCATCAGTTACAGGTAAGCAGTTATGTCCAACAAATGTGTCCCGAATAGAATTGAATGTGAGTCTTAGGTTCCACTGTTGGACCATCAACCAAATTACCTCATATAAATCTTCAGATACTATCGAAGGGTCCCTACTAGAAGTTAACATTTCACTAGGCATCAGCTACTTCGTAATAATCACATTTGACAAAAGATATACAATGAAATAAACACAGGAACAAATTTAGTCATTTTTACCTACAGTTGTTGACAATATTTTGTCTGTTGGAGTGATCATTACTCCTCTGCCAGAATTGAAACACATTCGTTTGGTGAGTCATTCAAAATTCATATTTAACATTACAGTCGTAATATATTAGCAGAACGCATTAGTATTTAGTAAGAGAACTGTTTGTTTGGAGAAATGATGTACAACTATGGTAGAATACCAAAAAGCTTACATTGGAGTTTTTCACACACTGAAACCTTTTCAGTTGACTGACCAAATTCTAACCAGTATTGATTGAAGGGAAGAATTATTGTTGACAGTGAAAATTTTCGGTCATTCTGAAAGCACTTCATGGTATTTATTTCAAGTTTGATCACGAATCGATTGCATACAGAGAACCAGTGAAAACCAGATAGTACTGGATAGCTTTTTCCTTCTAATTTGGAGCCCTTCAGTAATAGACACGCATGACCCCATCGGGGATTTAACCCGTGACCTTCAGGTTACGAGGCGAGCGCGTTGACCATTGGACCCTTGGAACAGGGACCAGTGGCCAGTCTGTGGATTCGAAATTCCGTCAGTTTTCGATAAATAGTACAACTGGCAGTCTGTATCATTGGTGAGTATTCGTTTTCAAATCAGATATGGTGGACCTGATTGGTCACCACCTCACTCAAGAACGGAAGGAACCTTCACTCTGCGGTCAGTCACTAGTAAGCATCAGAGGAAATTCACATTAAGTGAATAAGAAAGCACTGAAAGCCTTGTAATTTACACTTTCACTGGTTACTAGAGTGTAACCAATTTCATGTGTCTAGTTTTTAGTTTTAGAGCTATTCACTTCTATCACCACTGGTCATGTATGCAGTGTATGGTCAGCCTTCATCACAATACACTTTGATTTAATGTTGGATGATTGAAAGCAGTTTGGTTGGAAGTTGTAGGCTGAGGTTTTGAGGTTGCCGGTACCCGTCAACAATGCGTACTTTCAACCATGAGAGAACTGATGGTGAGAGATCAAAAGTGCTTCGTATCCTGAACTCTAACAAGACGAACGGGACATTCAAATGCGTAACATTAAACACATGGAAAGGAACTGTAGTGCGGTTATGCTCCTCAGCCTGATGTCTGCTTAGAATAATACAAATAGATTGTAACCAATACCACTTACAAATCCTGCTGAACTCTTCTTGAATAAATATTAAAATTCATGCAGCTAATACCACAGAGAAATTCATTTTTAATTAAAAATTAAACCAGTTTTTTATTGACACTAAATCGATACCAACACTTCTTATTCACATACACACATACATACATACATACACAGAAACTAAACGCAACTTGAAAATTGGATCTCTAATATAATAATCGCTATTGAAGTAAGCGGACGATAAGGAGGATTTGGCACACAATAGTAATAGTGGTGACATGCTTTCGTTGAAACATATTCCGTAAGTAATTAAGAATAAGTTAATAATCGTATCCATGATTAATAAACAGATCAAATATTAAAGAGAAGAATTTCAGAATGTTTGTGAATCGGAATTAAAATTAAATTGAATTTGTGTGTGTGTTTGTGTGGTTGAACTTTGTTAAATTTATAGTGATTCGATTGATTTCACGGTAGATTCTGTCATAAATCTAAATTATGGGAAAACTATTATAGACAAAATCGCATTTTAATTAGTCTTCCGTCCTGTATTTGTGAGTCTGGGTGGCCCAAACAATGACACCAGTGGTCGAACACAGCCCTTTTTCGACCTATCTGGTGAGCATTTTACCAGGGAGACAATGGATTGAAATTCAATGGCATGAGTGTACGTTGCGGAAGAGTCTCACTCTTCCAAAAGCCCTTCTATTCCCTCTGATTCTGCAAACGATCTCAGCTCATTGTATAATCCACCCACAAATGATGCATAACAGAGTTCTAAAAAGATCACTATTATTAGTTGAGTACGAAGTAATTAAATTACATTTGTAGACACATGTAACTGTTAAATGCAAAAGGTTTCAGAACCTGAGTCAAAGTACTTGTATCTTTCACTCAGTATCAGCCACTAATCCATACTGAATATTCTTTGAAAGGATAAAAGGTTTCTACAACTTTTGCACTAAACGATATCATAAATTAAACTGGTTAGTTATTTGAGAGTAGCCAGTGTTCCTGGTACTTGTTAGTACGGCGTATCTGCGACTTCTGTAGTGAGTAGAGGCCGCGTCATCAAATGGCACCATCTGAGCAACATGAACTCATATAAATCTTCCTTAGCCTTCATTACTTCAGAACAAGACATTTACCTCCCTTAGTGCCTTCTTTCGTTTATATAGCCCTACTTCTGCGATCTCAGTTACCACGCGACAAAGATATTCCCTTTGCACACTGTAAATAATTTATATATATATATATATATATATATATATATATCACCTATGTACGTCGATTCCGCTACACTCGTGGCATTGATACTACTGATTTAAACATAATTATAGTTGGTCATCGTGAATTTTCACGGTAGTAAATACTTTTGTCTCTCTAAAGTACAGTAATGCAGAAAGAACATGTAATAGGTTTCAGTTTATAGATCAATAGATTCAAAGGAAGCAATTTCTCTTTCATTTTCCAAGTTATTTTCATATTCACTGAGGTTGAAGTAAGTGTGAGTGTAAATCATTATATTTCTGGTTTATAATATCCCATTTGCAACTCAATATTTTGTGCTTTTAGATTCATGATCGAAGTAATATATGCTTACTTAATATAAATAAGTAGTAAGGACGTAGAGCTAAAAGTATATATCGTGTCCAGAATCTAAGACACGGAGGGTGGGGGCGGAATTCCATATCAGATAACATTATTTGATATAAGACGCACTGATAAATCATGATTATCTTGATGGCATTTCATGTATAATTTACTTCTCATAATTGGATCAGTGTAAAATGCTTCGTTGGAAATATTAAGAGAAATGTTAAGTAACGACTTAAATATTACTCATTAGTTTGGTGTTCAAGAATGTCCGAGATGTGCAGCTTGAAATTTTATTAATTGATTAGTTGGAGAATATCCTCGTAGATGTATTGTAACGATTAAACATAGGTGTTTTGAAAATGCGTCACCTCGCGAAATATGAAGCTTGAGAATCATATGAACGGTAATTAAAGGAAAACTGAGCTTACTCGGGATTTAAAATTTAGTCCAGTTTTACGCGTCAGTCCTAAAAACTCGAGATGCCTAAAATATTGTAAGTTCTTCAGTGGATGGTGACTAGCAGTGAAATCCAGGTTGTGAATTTCGTCCTACTGGGGAGTTGTCGTTTTGATATACAGGGAATCCGCAGGCGGTGATTGTGTTCACACTGAGTCTCGAGCACACCACCCATCTTTCCAGGCGCGAAAGAACTATTCACTGCACTACTTGGGTCAGTAGTTCAGTGAGAACACCATAAATTACTGGGGATTACAACGGCATCCATGTGACGAGTCCCAAACAGGACGGAATGAGAATCCTTGATCCCACTGCTAATCACCATCCACCGAATAACTTGACGTTACTCCTCAAACGTCTTCATACTAGAAGCTGAAATGACAACAGAGACAGGACTTTTCAGTCTAATATACAAGATTCACTACAACAAATGTTGACAGTTTATTCAAAGGTAGTACAGATGCATCACAGATTTCATGCCTATTGGTTATTCTTAGTATCATGTATTTCTAACCAACCCTGTACCTCATGAGTTTCTCGTATTTAGAAAATAGAATCAATATAAATAAAGAACATGAAGCTCTGCGTCCAACACTCGTCCAACACAAGCAAACAAAAGATGGAAGAATGGAATATTACTATTCAATTCGGCCACATATCATATAAAATTTGTATTCTAAGTGTGTCTTTAGAATTGTCACACCAGTTGTCTTGAAGTTATTTTTATCGGCAGAATATATGCAAAACATTTCTCAGCAATACACTATATATATAGTAGGATTGATGAATGTAGGATGTTTGTTAGATGATGTGTTGTAGGTGAGGTGCACAGTCATTGCACCCAGAGGAACACAAGTCGTCATCATAACTGAAACTGTGATTAAGCAGTGGCACACGACCAAACTACCCACATCCAGCCATGAGCTTTTCAACTGCACTGACTTTAATATACTTTGTTGCAGCTCGAGTTGCAACAGTTTTGGTATCATATTTGGTCTCCAAATTGTACACTTTAAGAGAGTTAAGTTGTTGTCCATTGAATTACGGAGCCTTAAATGAGTCAGTGTGGTTTGTCCGGTTCTGTATGAATTCAGTTGTTGAAGTAGACTGAGACTACCTCATAAAATTAAAGTGCTGTTTGCTATGAGTTACAAGTCTGAGGATATGTCAGCTTTTCTAGATTACACAAGAAATTAGGCGATTGAGATTACTAATGGTACCTCATTGAATATTGCCCTAATAAACCCATTTATTCAACTAACTAAACTGTAAGAAAATGTAAAAATAACAAAACTATCCCAGTTCGTCAAGACATGAATTCACATTTCTAGCCGATTTTTCAGGGAACCAACTAAAAACGGTTTCATAACGGACACTTATTCTGACAACCAAAAGCATAACAGATTCATCAATAATAATATTTTGCACTTCGTAAGCTTGTGAAGAACAAAGCTGTTTCAATTCGATTTTTTCATAAATCTACATTAGTAAGGTTTCTATTGGAAACCATAAACACTGGACGGATACTAGGTTTTATTTCCAGATGCCATAGCAGAGTAAATACATGAATGACTCCAAGTATGACTGAGTACAAGGATGCGAAACTTTTCACGACGGATGATGACCGTCGCGAACAGTTTTTCCAATCCTCAAATTCCAAGTGGAAAATAGGGTTGCACCCTCTGAAATTTCAGTATTTGTGATGTTGCCAGCAGCGCACTTAACTCTATCCCTTTTCTAAGATTACTATCGGGTAGTGAACTGGGTGACGTTTAGGACTGGGTCAGCCGTTAGTGGCACTCAGACTTCCAAGGTGGTTGGCAAGCGTTCTACTTTTGATCTACCAACGCACTAAGGAGACTGAAGTACATCTAGATTTTACCGATAATGCGTCGAATGTCAACCACTGGACAATAATACTTCAGTTGTTAGACAATAGCAGGACAGTTTCTAGAATTCCCTTATATAACACTATTCACGTATCACTGATGGACATTGTGTCAAGGCCTTATCCTTCACTTAAATAATTTTACAGGTCTTATGGATTTTTACCTGCTTTTCAGTTGCTTTTAATTCATTACAAAACCCACCTTCGAAATGAAATCAACTGGTACAGCATTATTGTCACAGAGATAGTGTGATTGTTAGACAAGTGAACTCTTACATGCAAAGCATATGCAATGTGTCATATGAAGTATAATCATGAAGTATACGTTGAAGTGTACTAAGTATACAAATATATGTGTTAGTTTGGATTAGTGTATAATTGTAAGTTGGTCTGCAAATGTTTTCTGCAAAATGTAGCTCTGATTATTTCTCTCTATACAGGCAGTAGGTTAGTACTCTTATTAGTTCTTTGTAGTGGTATAAATTTTGTTGATTTTCTCTCAGTCCTTCAAACACCCAGAACTTATAAACCATTTACAGGTTGTATCTTGTAATTGTAGGCAATCTTCGTTAAATAAGAATGGCTGTGAAGCTGTGACATTCTACTGATTTCAATTTTAGCCAATCAAATAAAAGTAGCCTTGGTTTACAATCGAATATAACAAATTAGCCAATCATGAAAAGATTTCAATTCGACATGTTATTGGTTCACTGTAAAAGATAATGTTTAGCTAGGCATTAGTCATTATTTTCATGAATTCAGTGAATTAAAGGAGTCTGTCGAGCGCTTCAATTGTCTGCAGTGAGTCCATTCACTTGTTTACTAAACCTAGTTTTGTGTCGATATAATACATTTATAAATTTCAACAAATCTTTCATGTGGAAACACACTAGATAGACCCTGATTTTCTAATGCATTTTTTAGAATAATTTGTTGTCAAGCGATAATGATAATAATTAAAAATAAGACATTCATGATTTCAGCATTGGACGCCGTTGCCTTCAGGTCAACATTCTTCCGGCTTCCTACCAATTAAGCTAATGAAGGCCTGTGTTTCGAATCATGATACCATCCGTCTACCAGTGTTTCTAAAATATGTAAATATTACCTTGAATATTTCGCTGTCTTATTTGGACTATTCGAAAACTTTATTTTTGAAGCTTTGCCAAAACTACTGTCCATGTTTTTGGAATCAAGATATCTTAATTCTCTCTAAAACGTTTGTGGAGATAGTTATTTATGCCTAGGTTTATTCCATCCACATATGCACTTCAGTCTGAAGTGTGCATTAATGTTATTTTTGGTCATTCCTTGAGTTCCAGCCGCAACATAAGGCTTTAGCAGCACATCTACATTTCACTTTGTGCTCTGACGTTATTTATAGCTGGCCCCATGATCACTGGTAAGTTTTCATTTCCTGTCTACATAATACCCTTCGAAAGCCGATTAGTCTAATCCCATTGGGTACTAATGAACAGTTTGGTCTATGACATCACTTATAGGTCTATTCCTTCAGTATATATCCATTTCACCTCCACTTCCTGCAAATTTAGCTGGTAGTAGTTAGTTCCTTATTACTCATCCTTTCTGGCTAATCATCCTCCGCATCGAACAAAGACAGATGTCGATAAAGTTATGAGTAATGAAGGTCAGTCTTGATTTTCTGACTCTCTTTCTTTGACACCAGTAGATGAAACGCTGTTGCACAGCCAAGTTAGCTGAAGAGCTGACTTTCTTTAAATTTCTCCCATTGATAGTGACTGGCGTTTTTTCTTGATTATATTCGAAATCTAGGCGAAATGATATTTTTCCACGAAAAGTGAAATAGTGGTTCCCGATTTCCAAAGTGATTATATCTTTGTCATCAGGCAGAAGTGGTAACTTTGTTTAATGTGAACAGTTTTAATTGTGAGGCTTTGATTTTCCCTCTGAACAAAAACTTCAGCACTAAGTGGATATTGAAGTGAGCTTTTAGAATTTTCTATGAATGAAATAACCGTCCTTTTTTGAGGTATTGATTCTAAATGAATATTTTCAGGGATTTATCATATTTTAACCTTTATTTCTATTGATCACCCCTTGTACCCAATATTTGACGTTTAGTTCAAACAAATAATTTTGTATTGCTTGATAAATTTGGTCTGTATAAACATGTAAGTTAGTCGTAAATTGATATACATGCCAAACTTTTAGGAGTTTCTTAGCATTCTTACCATCTCCTATGTTTAGGATCCTTACATTTTCCCAGATGAATTGGTAAGCATGACCTTCCAAATGAACTGATATGTATCAGTGAGTTTCATCCACATCGACTCGTCGTTTATATGTATGAATGAGATGATAAAGGCAATGTTTGCATTGGTTAGCGTAGTGTTTTCCGTGATTGGCATAGTCTATCATATAGATGACGTAGGTTCCAGCTACTTTCATCTATGAGTCTTTTTATTACTATTATTCACTTGGGTCCCGAGTCTGACATAGGGCTTAAACAACACATCTTCACATTGCTCTATTTTCTGCAGTCCTCTTCAGCTGGGTCCACTATTTCCAATAATCTCTAATCTCCTCCTCACCACACGATCTCCTCCATGTCACCCACTCACTGACGACCCACGCGTTTCCCTTCATTCGGATGCCACTCGAGAGATGGCCTTCTTTGTGCACGATGTTATTCGATGGCCTCCTCAGTAGTGCGCGCCTGATCCATCTCCATTTTCTCCCACATGTTTGTTGTACAACCGGCTATTGGTTGGTTTGTTCCCAGTCAGAGTTTCTTGTTGCTAATTCTTCCTGGCTGACCAGCCATCTGATGTTCAGTATGGAGCCAGCGAAGGTGGCAGCTATTGATAAAAGTCTTCGACTAGCTGTTGGAAATGCTTTTCGTGACACGCAGTGCAAGTTTCTGAGCAGAATAGAAGAAGTGACTGACTGACCTCATGCTGGTGTTGAAAATCCGAATCTTGTCCTCTATGCTGTGTGAGTGCAGAAGATTTCCAAACTGGTTTCAGATTGATGAAGGCGTATATTACCATTCCGATTCTGGCTGGTTTCGACATCTTCATCCGTTCCGAGTGTCTGTAGTCGAAACTTGGCTTCCTGGTTGGATAAGTTAATGAAGTAACCCCTGTCAAACCCCTCACTTTGATGGTGATTGGTGCTGGTCGTTGTCTGACGCATAATCCGGTCCACCACAATTAGGAATATCATCACTGGCAATACGCAGCCGGCTTTTCTTACTCCAGCATTCACTTCAAACGCCTGACTGAGTCAGTTTTCCGTTGTGGATCACCTGACTGACAAGTGGCATCGTAAAATAGTTAGCTGACGAATGGAGTTGATAAAGAATTGTGCACTGCACGCCATAGTGTTGAACTAGTTTCTAAATTACTTCTCGGTCACCACTGTCTGTCGAAGGCCCTATAGAAGTCGATAAAATTGAGGCAGAGTTTTGACTGCCATCCTGAGGCCTAAGTCTCCCCTCTTTGTTAGCCTGATAAGGTAGCAAACCTTCCTTTCAATCGGTAGGTACTTTTGCTTCCTTCCAACATCTGCCGTAGTCTGTGAGTTCGTCCTCAGTACTGCGGGTTATGGGAATTCCGTCTGGCCCTGGTAGACTTCGCGGCTGGAGTTCAGTAGCTCGGTCGCATTCAAGATTTCTGCTTTGTCGATGGATAAGTGTCAACCAGCAGGCAGTTGTGTGCGTGGCGTTGGTGGTGGTATCTCTTGACAATGGTAGTTGCAGGTGATGGTCGATTCAAGAGTCCTTCAAAGTGATTTCCCCATTGTCCTATTTGTTTCTCCTTCTTGATAATCAGGTTTTCTAGAACATCCATGGATTTCATCATTTCGGTTGATCTCTTTCCTGATAGAGACCTGGTTATCTGATCAAATGTGCTTAGGTTTCTGTACCTGCGGCCCGCCTGTTGTGTTTCAGTTTCTGACCAGTGTGTCGCAGAATTGTCTTTTGTCTCTCCTAGCACTCTTGTTCTTTTCCTTATTCAGTGTAGTGTACATTTAACTCAGTTTCTCCTCCTTTTATCCATCTTCGTATTGAGTCATCTCTTTCACCATCCTGGTTTCCTCTCTTCTATTGGCTTCCAGGTAGGTGTCTGCTGAGAGTCGTTCCTTGTCTTGTCTCTTCTTTCTTCCTCGCATAGTTGTCTACGTTTGCTTGAAAACCACCTTTGGAGAGTTATTTTCAATGTTCTTCCACTCATGTTTCCTCACTGATGCTATGTCATGTCTCCGACTTTGCTCTGATTTGATGTGTAGCGAAGGCATCCCTTGTGGTTTTGTCCTTCAGTTTCTGAGTGTCGGACTTGAATTTTAGCCTTTCTCCAGTTTTTTCGAGGGATTTCACCTTCACCTTGGAGGTTCCTTGAACTAGATGATGGTCCTCCTCCCTTCCTCCCCTTCTAGACTTTGTGTCCAGTAGACTGGCTGTATCGCCACTTCCTTGAGCAGCATTCGGAAGAAATGTATCTGGTTTTTGGTGTGTCCGTCAGACACAATGAATGCGTATATCGTTGTGCTTGTAGACGCTGCCTCCGATCACCAAATCATTGAAGATGCAGAATTCTGCCGGGAGAGCCTCTCGACCCATGATGAGTTGCCTTCCTGTTTTTTCAGCCTCCAGTTTGGCGTGCGTTCATACCTCCCATAAGTATTTTAATATCACCATTGCGGATGTTATCCACTACTGTTTGTGGTAGTTTATAGAAACCTGCCTTCTCTTGTTTTGTGTTGTTTGTAGCACTGTGCGTAGCATTGGATAATTGTAACCTTCCTTCCTTCTTTCCTTCTGAGTTGAATTTTTTTCGCGATCCTCGATGAAATTGATTCTCTCTGCACTTTCACTTTGGCTGACACTGGTGACATCATGATAGCCACTCACTACTTCAGTGTGCTTGTGGTTACCGTCTGAGTGATCTGACCGTAGTAGATAAGTAACTCACCAGTTGACAGTTTTGAGAATCCACATCCATTGCGTCTGCTGTGGTAGATTCGCAGCACTTCTCTGTCATATGTTCTTATTTGGGCTACGTGAACAGCCTTCCCAGCATCGTACATTGTATGTACATTCCACGTGGGCATTCCCATTCTTTTTCTCATCGATAGAGAATACATATCGGCTGGCTGACTGGCTTCCCGAAGGCTTTCAACAGCCCTCTGTGTCATTTCGCCTCTGCGATTCCTGCGGAGAATAAGTTTTTTTAATATTTTTGTATTTTTAATATTTTGATTGTGCACTTGTGTAGTCGTTTGACTGGTTTAGTTGTGTAGGGTCACCAGCTCCACACCTAAACCTCCCTCTCTATCTGGGTTTGGGACCGGCTAGAAAACTAGCAATTCAGTAGACTGAGTGAGGTTTTTGAGTCTTTTCTTCCACACTATATAGAGTGAAGAAAGTGTTTTGGTTTGCAGGCGGCATTTTTTCAAAGATTTCTACAGTCTATTAATGATTAACATACACCGTAGAACAGTTTTTCTTTTCGGAGAATGATTTTGTGTTAGTTGGTTAGATTAAAGGTAGAAATCCTCTTGAATACATTTATAATACTTTTACCTGTATTCTCAAGATAACAATGTTTCACTATATCCAGGCATTTTTTGAATAGGGTTAGTTGGTGTAGAGTTTCTTTAGTACATTGTTGGGTTCTTAATATCGTAACGGTGTATTTGATCTATGTGAGTTGATTTTCACACTGAGATCCCAGAAAATAAAATGGTTAACTGAATAGGGATGTCTAGTTTGTGTAATTCACGTCGCACATCACACATCTAGGGGATTCACATATATCCTCCAATCTTTATCTTATATAACCAAAAAGATGAGGGATTATTTAATTATGTTAATGTCTTTTACACTTCACTGCCTTTTCTATGAAAAAAAGAAAAAATTTCATAGCCTTAAAATCTTTTGTTAATTGGTTTCATCGTTTTATACAAATAAGTCCGTCCAATGTTTTGCAATTTAGTAGAAAAGGTGATATCTATTTTTGTATCCTTATTGATTTATAGAGGTTATTTTAATTTTTTTATTGATTTTATCCCTTTAAAATTGAGATGCCACTTGTCTAAAGAAGCTACATATATGATAATGTCAATCATGAGCTTTAATATAACTAAGTGTGTATTAAACTTTTGTAGTCAATTTTACCGTGGTTACCAAGAGATATATTAATAATAATAATAACTGAACTAGTATCGTTTTGCTTAGATACATACACACATGCGTATATACAGGTGCATTTTGTTTCAAGCGTGAATATCAACACATAAACTTGGACAAAGCAGCAACAACAACCAATGTGTACCAGGATAATAAGAGCTCATTTTTTATTATTTCACGGATTCTTTTAAACTGTCTATAAACTGAACAATATAAAAACATAAATTGCGTGGAAGAGGTTAAAAGAATTGATTATTTATAGGATAATTAATTGAATATTCATGAAAAAACAACAGCCTTCAAAACTTTCTTTAGTTAGATTACCTATTTTACTGATGTACTAACTCTTCCGAATTAGACTTTGTTTCTACTCAAAATTCAGGGCTCTGTATTTTTCCAAGAATATCCGTCTAATTATACTAATAACAGTCAGCCCTTTAGACGTCCAATAATTTAACGACTCACATCACTCCAGACCAGTAATATGAGTGGTTCCTGTCAATCACTTCTTGTCATTGTGAAAAATGTAGATTCAGACCTCTTTTGCATAATTTTTATTTCTGTATAGTTCAGGATGTACGCAAATGAAGAGAATCTGAGAAATTATAAAGAATGAGCTTTTATTATCCTGGTATGCATTTGTTGTTCTTGTTTTGCTCATAGTTCCCTAATAGGAATGATTGTATGAAGTTTTTGACACTTTCTTAGAACGAATATATGCACGAAAGCAACAAAAACGCAAAAAATACAAATCAGTTGTCATTGGGAAAATAAGCTTGACGAAAAACTAATTTTGAAATTTAATTTTTGCTAAATGTCATGTTGCTTAACAGTTTTTTTATACTGATGGGCTTTGTAAAGATTTTGACTAATTTCAACGTAGATTTTATTACGAGATAATATCGATTTGACAGAATCATGTTTGTTCGTCCTAGTTTTGGACTCTTCGGCAATGCGCATGCATGACCATACTATATATAGAACCCAGTAACATCAGGTCATGAAGTGAGCCAGTCGACAATTCAACCACTGTGTTGAAATTCAGTTATCCATGAATTTACACTCTACTGTCAACTGATGCTATTGATGAGCATCAGTCTGACATTGACATAGCATAGTGGGTCTACTGTATAGCTTAAAATCATATGACCAAGATAAATAAAGTCTGTAAAGTGTTGGTTAGCAGAGGAATGTAAAACGTACGATTCCTCCTATTTATTTGAACTTATTGATTGAATCTTTGCTTTCATTCAAGTAAGTGATAGTGTTTCAGTTGTAACTAAAAACAGGAAATATAATTTTATAGAAGAAAGCGTTATATTTCCAAGTCAGATCAACTGATGAATATTGAGTTGAACGAAATGAACATGATAGATTCTCTTCTGTTAACCATTACCAAAGAAAAGATGTATACATGTTTAAAAACACAGATGATTTAATATAGTCATAAACATTTTAGAAATTTCGAGATCAGTATATTTCTGATTGCTATTTTCTTCTCATATATAAAGAAGGTAAATACAAACTGTCTATTTTATGCAGACAAAATTAAGGTAGTTGAGAAAAAAATACTCACTTATATAGACTTTATTGATCGTCATATGATTATGACCGTGAATGAGTAACACTTTTAATGTGTGGATATGAGGTGCATGTACTTATTTACATTTGGCTATTACATTTGTTTGAATTGTTTTACCACTATTTCATTTATACCTAACCGGTCAGCGTGTTGTTTTCTTTCTTTCTTTCTCTACTGTACTTTTTGTCCAAATGCAACTACTTCAGTGGTCACAATATCAAACTGATTTATTTATTTCGATAGAGAGATAGAATAGTTGAATGATGTAATCAATATTCTCTTTAGCCATAGCATAGATTTCAACTAGTAGTGATGGTCATTGTTAATTCATAAACAGCCTGCACTCATTTTGTTTAGTTTTGAGTGTTTTATCTGTTTACTTTTCCTTGCATATCAAGAGGCCATGAAGGCTGATTAGATCAGATTAGGCAGTCTAACAGTAGACAACATTAGAATCCAGTATGCAGACTAAATCCAATTTGAGAGCTGTCAGCTAGATATGCTTGAATCGTAAAGGATTGGGAGTGATGCATAGAATATGATTCTTGTTGCCCAGTGGCCTAGTGCGTAATTCTTTGGAATGTTTGCTGAGTTCGAGTCAAAGTGAGAACATCGTCAATCAATGGAGGTGCAGGTACACCAAGCTAATGAGTCTGAAATAGGATGAAATTCACTCCCTTGATTCCATCGCTAGCCACCATAAACAAAATAAAATCATGCTAGCACTCATACAGTGTCAAAACGTCCGTACTAGAAGCTAACACTTCAACAAAGATTAACTATTTCTGTCCAATATAAATCGCCAGTAGAAAACTTGAGGGAGCTCACGCAGACTGTTTTATTGATAAGTAATATTAAAAATGTAAGGTCCTCCAGTTGTTGAGTTCAAAACAGGACATGATGCACCTACTTAGTTACATTTCCAGCCATCCATCACTGATTAAATAATATCGATTTGAAGTATCCATACTGTTAGCCAGTGCACAAATAGTAACTGATCATTTTGCGGCAGGGGAATCAAATAACCGTGGGTAAACCTGCGACAAAAGTAAAATAAAACTGATGTCAACAATTATATCACTATGGATTCCCAATGCATTGCGAAAAAGTGATTGCGTTAGAATTGAAGTTTAATAAAGTAGTTCCTAATATAACATTGGTCTGCAAAGTCATTTACAAGTCAGTTGGGGGCAATGGCTGAGAGATCGAACTCAGGCTTTGTGTTTGTTGTTATTTGTCCACTAGGTATGCCTACAACCACCTAATACAATTCAAAGCACACCACGATGGTGAGTTACCTGACTTCGTGACCGCCTTGTAAATGTATCTGATAGAATTGAGTCACTATCAACGCAAAGGACTAGAAACATGACATTGGTTTATGCCTCGTGTCTAATCAATGTATGTTGCAAGTTAGTTTACAGGAAATCCATTCTAGACACAAATCTCATGTTTATTAGCACCTACTGCAAGACATTCCCATGTACAACCTTGACACAACAAATACGTTAACTGGTATTGAACCATTCACCAAAATAGTGAATGGTGTAGATTTTGAAACTAGGAGATATAGATAACAAAATTCTCCGAGAGACTGTATATATACCATGTTGGTAGTTGGCTAATAAACACAAAATCTAAGTCCAGGGCACATTATACACTTGTACAACAGACTTCTGTCACTACCAATGGTTTATCATCCAGATCGATTACCAGTGTTGTTGCCAAATAACCAATCGTATCAGACAACTTTCATGACAGCAAATAACCACTAGGAAAATCTATTGCACAGAAAACACTAAAAGTACGAAACGAAATTTCATAGGCCAATAAATATACATGGTAGCATGTTGTCAAAAGTAAAACAGACTGAGAATACATAAATAATTATTTTAAAAACTTCGTAATAATGAGATTTTCTGAGGTAGCGAATCGATTATTACCCAGAAGTCAATCAACCACGCTGAAACGCAAAATTCAGCGAAATTCTAACCGATAGCCTTCAAGTCATGTGATGAATGCAGAAAACATAATATAGCAAAGTGTTCATATCTCTTTAGGTATAGATAATAAATGCGACCATTTAGTCGGAAACTCATGTTTGGAATATTGTGCAGTGTTTATCGGCTGTAACAAATAGGCGATTTTCCTAGCCTTAAGTGTTATTTAGACTATGGTAACTAATCAATGGACGCGCATTTCGCCTTATTTGAGACACCTCTTATGAGTGTACCTGTGTCCCAGTGAGTGTTGGTTACTCTACTGAAATTCGAACTAAGCATCCATCTCTTCAAACACCAAAGCAATATCCAATTAGCTAGTAATTCTCGTATCAACAGAGACAGAACATATCGTTCTGGAATAATCAATCAACGAGGAATGGAAAATGACTAAAATTTTCTACTAACTGTCGGTTTGATTGACACTATAGATTATTTCACGGAACTTACCTATTTGCGAAATAATCATCATTTGACTCTTAATACTGGACTTTAATAGAACTTTATAACATAAGTCTAGTGTGTATCTGTTAACTACAGAGACGTTCGTCTATGATATCAAATAACCTTTGTGACACAACTGTCCGCCTTTCAGAAACTGAAATCCATTTATGTTAACTAAAACTCTATTGTTCCTATCAATCAGTCAATCAAACATTGTTTGATTAGATGCACAAGATATCTTTAAAGACTTTATTCTTACACATTCACGTATACGCACCTAAAGCAATGTCAATGTCCATAAATTGTTTTATTAACGATTATTGAATGACATTGTGACAAATACAAGAAAGTTCTGATTTTTTACCTCGCATGATTATATACGCATAATATTTGGTTTTTTATTCTCATTTTTAGGCACTCCATGGTCTGATGGAGTTATCACCATTTTTTCGTATGATCATTATATATGTAATTGGAATGTTTGGTGGTGGACTAGTTGTCCACCTTTATCACATACAACGTGACGATAATTTATATACATCAGTTATCAGTGCTGCTAAATCACCACAGCTGTTGACTAATGATGACGCGTATAAACACTTGAGTAGGTCATAATTTTTCCTCCTGCTTTAAATTAATGCTTCTTTTCTTTCTTCTAAAAATGTAGTTCACTCCAATGATTCAACTCATGAACATGCTTTACAACATTTGGGTGAGTATGAGTTGATTTTGCTCTTTTTTGGTTTTGTTTCATTTTGTCTTTAGCCAGTATAACAAAAATAATGACTGTTCTTCAGACAGATGTACAACAAAGTAATTTAGGAGGGTTTGTCATACTTATATATATCAGCTGTTTTCAGCTGGTGAGATTTCTCGTAATTTAAATATGCACATTTTATGCTACAAATGTTGCTTTGTTTTGCTTTGAGACTGCAATAGATCCAGCACAAATACCAATTTTATCTTGCATGACATTCATTTTTCAATGGTCGCCAGCACACGCCCATTTGATAATCACGATGGTGGTCAGTCTAATGTGTTGTTTTCTCATTGATTAAAACGACTCAACCAATCAGATTAATTCCAGTTTCTGGTGCACATATTTATTGAACGTGTGAGGATGATTATTGTTTTCGAAAAGTATGCCAGAAAATAATAGCACTAAAGATGCAAAGTGTGTATTTAAATGCTTCTTTTTCGTTGGACGAAATGTCAAATTTTGTATATTATTCATCAACAATAGTAACCACGCGCATGTTCAAACATTTTTTTGTACTGAAATTAATTCATTTCCCCTTACTATCAAAGGACTTAACCTGACGGATAAAAAGTGAAAAAATAGTTAGGATTCTGTGTCAAGCAACCAAAGACTTTGGTTTCGAATCCCGCTAAACTAATCCCAATATATGTTTCGCGCTTGATTTCTTTCGAAACCTCACTAACTGAATAAATAAATCTAGGTTGCGGTAGACAATCTACAGGCTAGTAATCTGGACTTCATTTCATCCCCAGTTGCTACTCAATACACTAGTAGCCTTCTGCCAACCCATGACAGTTACATCATCACTTCATGGTGCGTCGGTGGCACAGTGGTTAGGACTCTCGCCGACCATGCACATGGTCCGGGGTTCGAGCCCACACCGGCGCACATCTGATATCTATGGTCGGCCTGCAAAATTTGGGCTACCGATATCCATGCTGAAAATTCCATACTTGTACCAAAAATACAGTGTGGAATCAAGCTGTAAATCAAAAATAAAAAAAAATAAAAAATAATTCGAAATTTTAGGAGGAGCAGTTTGTTGATTGACAAAGTGGAGTATGTTTCTGAAGGAGACTACTTAAGAAACATCGGCACTGTTGACGAAATTGTAGTATCCACACTGTCAGTATGCTCACAATTGTCATCTAGATGACCAGTGCATATTATTGACTCTCAAGTCCGCCTTTGTCTAATCTGCTGTCACCAATTTCGATCACTTCTGTACCATGTCTTTTCATTTTTTCTGAAATCTGAGCAGTTTTGCAGTCTCAAACATTGTTCCGATATTCCATGTCCATATGCTCACTGACAGGTCTCCCAAAGCCTTCACCCTCGAGCGTAATTCGCCTTCGAACGGAGGTGTCCTTCGGATAAAAGATGTGGATGAGTGTACTTTTTATGTGCTTTGAAGTTTTTGCAAAGATAGCAGTGGATTTTACGGGTTGGGGTTAATAGTCGCACGCCCAATCTTCCCTCTTATCTCGGCTTTACCCAGGTTAGTAGACTGCGTGATATTTAAAAACGAGGCAGGGAAGAATCAATTCAGAGAAAGCATATCCAGAATCGAAATAAGTAGAGTTTTATTTTATCTTGATACAAGTAGTAGAAGAGGAACACAGGAAAATGGCATAGTGTATCATAAATATTGTCTTAAATAAACTGACCATCCTCCTTAGAAAATTAGTAGTCCATAGGTCAAAGCATGGCAGATGTAAGGATCAGAGATCATATTAAGTAGCGATGGAGGTTGTTTTGCTCAAGTGATCGATATAAATTGGATTGTTTGATGTGAGGCTTTTATTGCTTATCTAGACAACCAAGATCTTCAGTTCTGAATTCAGTATAAAGTGAGTTTTTGGATTCTATATGAGTTCAATAGCTGTCTCATCCTGTGACCTAGAACATGGTTAGTTTTCTCCACAGATTTCCCCACCCGAGGTTGGTACTCACTTAATTTCTGTAGATAGATTAATCGGGAAAGAAGAGTGCAAGTCAATCATTACTTCTCCACTCAACAGAGGTTCTATCAGCATATACATAGAAACATGCCAGTTTCACGTAGTAATGAAGGTGAAATCTAATGTTCTGCAGGCAACAACACAAAGAGCACCAAGTATCCTCAAAAAATCTTCAGTCTCCTATTCCTGGCTCTAGGTTTTCAGCTTCGTGTTCTATGCCAATAATTTATGTTACCTTGGTTATCGTATAATCAAAGTTTTCTGGTGATTTATATCACTAGGCTCTGGTCAAACAAACCTGGAAATTATTATTTGGTAGTAGCAGAATAATATTGCAGCAACAAATGATGCTTCAAATTGAACTGGAAAGCTCTTTGTAAGCAGGATTCGAACCAACTGCCTCTAGATCATTAGTCTGGCAGTCTATCAGCTGAGCTATCAGACCCAGTTGCTGGCTGGGTAATAAACGAAAACATATGTGTTATTTATTTTTATAGTAAGTGGAGATTACCCGTGATGACTTGATTACCAACTCAGCTGACGAAGTATCGGAGTCAGAAATCAGAGGCAGATGTCTCGAAAGTTGCCTTGACCCATATTTTCATATTGCTTCGTTTTCTGCACAAGTACACATCCATAACTCTATCGAGGATTGAACTCAGCGCCTTCAGGTCAAAAGACTGACCCGTTAAACATTTATCCATCGGGTCGGAATCCAACTGATCCGTGAATTCTTACTTTGGTCAATTCGTGCTATACAATGCCACCCACAAACCACTGCCAACTAGCACCTCTGGTGAGGTTGTCTGGTTTGCACGTCTAGACAGTCCCAAAATAGGACGAAAAATCTGTTTAGTAATCCCTGAATCGCAGTGATTCTCAAGCTAATATCACTTCTTAATCTAACTTGATATCAGTGTGCAGTCAAATAGTAATTAATTCATAAGTACTATGGTCATTGTATTGGGTGTTTTACATTTTCTCTAATTACTCACGTCCATATGGTTATTCACTTTTGACAGGTGAATCAAAGAAGAGACTCTTCTTTGAGACATTTAGTTAGCTACAACTGTACAATCGTAGTCCTATGTAATTTGTGACATGAATTCGACCACTGATGGATTTATAAAAAGCCTAATAATTGATTATTTTGTAGACGCTAACCATTACTATCTCTGCTATCTGTCTCTCTTAATTTTTGTACCGATTAAGAGGAAAATAACCTGTCAAAATCATTATCTGTTCGCCTCGTCTGTATTACTGAAGTTATAGTTATTGAAATAGAGAATCCAAAGCTTTATATACAGGAGAAACTTATTCAATCACTGTTCGTTTAAATTCATTTGTATTACTCGTTGACTGGTCTTGGTTGAATTGGAACGCCCCTAGTACAAACGATTTGAAGATGTCTGAAAATTGTTACGTTGTTCTTTGGTTGGCAGTGGCTAGTATAGGAGTGTGCTCACTTCATCCTTTTCTCGTCTCGTCAGCTTGATATATTTGCCCTCTCAGTGAGTGATGGTGTTTCCACAACCAAAGACAAAATATTGATTAATTCATGAAAAATCCCTATTCGAACATTAATAGACAGAAGAGCAGCAGTTCAGCGAAGAGTCTCTTTTCGGCGAATTCATTTTCATAACTGTACATTCGCAAATATACATGGTTATTTTGTGTGAGTGTGTACAATAAATCTGTCAAACAAAAATACACTTAGTAAGCCTTTTGTTGGATCCACGTATTACAAAATGCGTTCAAATGAAATTGATGTTAACCTAAGTAAATAACAACTGGTACACGCTGAACAAGAGGTAGTCGCTATGGCCCAGTAACGTCTTGGCATTTGAAAGGATGGGTACTAGGTTCCATTCTTCGTAAGCACTCTATTATTCCCTGCGATCCAGATCCATTCATATGACCAGTTCCTAATGGAACGGAATGAGTATCATTTATTCCATCGCTAGTCACTACCAATCGAGTAACATTGTTCACTCCTTCTTCCTTTCATGATCTTAATTCGTATGTGCTAAATTTTGAATAAAGTAACAATAGAAATAGAATTAAATGAAATTATGCGATCTCACATTTTTCTGTTTCTATGCTCATTTTGATAGTAATTTATTCATGTAAATACTTCATCATACTGTACAACCTCTTATCACATATGAGATTATTCGCCTTAGTTCTGCTTCCATTATATTTCGATCGAAGCACTTACTAATCTTAGCACATGTTAGTTAACATATTTATCATTTATTGTGTGTCTGTTTCCTTTTTGAGTAATTTTATCTGTTATAGGATTGACTGCAAATGAAATTGGAGCTGGTTAAGTCAAAATCTGGCATCAATCCATGAAGTGTTTGACTGTTGTTTTGAGTCATCCACGTAGGGAGGTATAAGCATTCTGGTTAGGTTCTTCAAGACACTTACAAACAAACTATGGAGACCGTCAATGATACTGTTCAAATTCATTTTCAATGCATTTCACGGATGCATTTACTCCTTCCAGATCCTTTAAATGCTCCTTATTCTCGAAGTATATATTCTATCTCCTATACAGTCTCATTTCTTCACAGTTCTTTCATCTTAAATGTGTTTCACAAAGTATATCTGTAGCGCGATGCAGATTGGCAAGAAGTGGCTAAAACTGAAATCAATATTTCAATTCAATGGCTGAAGAGGTAGAAGTGTTTATTCCTCAAATGTAGATTTATTTTACGTTGTAGATGTGGAGTGACCCCATTGAGAGCCTTGTTTGACCTTGGGCCGATCGCAGACCAATCAAAAACGTGGGTGGCTAAAATGTATAAGTATAATATATTTTTCCACAATAAAAGGTCTGTTACCGAGTCTCTTATCTTCTCTCTTTATATATAAGCTTGAAGTGGTGCACTCTTTTAGAGTGAAGGTTAAGTGCACACCACAAAGTACCCCTGTTCTAGTGATCGCCCTTTAGGATATAAGTAAAGACGAAGAAATATTTTTGATGCAATAAGCCAAATATTTAGGCATGAAATATTGAAGATACAATTTTTACATTTAACTCTCAGGTCTGCTTCCAGGATGACTATCAGAAACCATTTGATGCCACATACTAACAAAACTTGTTCAGTAAAACTAGCAAATTTAAGGGTATGCCTTAACGTCATCGCTTTTATGCAAAGTTCTAAGTTAAATATTCAGTGATTTATCTGGAATTTAAGACTGTTGTATGCATTCAAAGAAGAAAGAATGGTGAACCTATGTTTAATTTTGATTCTAATGAACAGATTTTTCATAAATCAGAAAAACTGGAGAAAGAAATAAAACTAAACTTTTAAAAATAAACATTTTCTTATAAATGGGTTTTTAACAGAGAAATAAGAGGGAATCACTTGCTTTATATATTTTCACATAAATTTGTGACTGATTACTGTATTGATTAATCAATAAAAAAATTTTTTTAGAAATAACCAATCGACCAGTATATCATCGATTATATTTGCAAACTTTATACGTATTATTTAATTCGCAAAAAGATGTTAAATGATGATAAAGTCTATTAAATTATGAATACTAATCTAATTGACTAAACAGAATAAGTAATGCGTTGGTACTCTTGTCTGTCTATTTATATTCTTATATAGAAGTCGAAATACAGATTCCATTTTTATAGCAGCTTTATTATTATTACCATTATTATTGTTAGTATTAATGTCACCGAAATCCGAAGATATACAAACAAAACCAACAACATAACTATAATTATAATGACATAATTTGGTTTGTGAGTGTCATTATGCATAAGACTTGCTTAAATCAGACTGTTTACCTCCATAATTATTTGATAAACCTTCACAATAACTGTGTTGACTAAAGTATTTGACTTTTCTATTCTTTTTTGTAGTGAATTTGAATTCCCCTCCACTTAATAACCAATTTTATTTGTCTAAATGATACTTTGTTTCTGTTAGTAACCTCATGTGATCAATAGACTGCGAGCAGTGGGATATGAGATGTCCTTTGAGTTCTATTAGGGAATCACTTGCTCATTGGGATGATGGATTCTGTTATCGAGTCCCAGTGAGAAAGCCATCTCTGGCTCACTGTGGATGTATATAAGTCTAGCTGACGAGTACCCAATATGACCGAAACGCAGATCTTTGATTCCACTGCTAGCCACCATCATTTAAGAACGTCGTATCAATGTACAGGGATTATCTCAGTTTCTGATACGTCAACACAGACCGAACATTTTAGTCGTTCAGCGAAATCTATCAACATGAGATTCAAAATAATTTCAAAAAATGACGCTATGTACTACTAATAGATTGTGATGAGTAGTTGGATACCACTAACATTGGGCGTCCAGTGTTCAGATGACTTCGATGTGGCTATCAAGTACCCATGGTTCGTTTGATCGGTTTCCGACTACTCACCTCATTTAGTAAGTAATATACAGCGTCTTCCATATATGCTTGCTTTTCTCATTGCCATTTACGGTGTCAAGCAGATCACGCATTGTGGTCTGAAATTTCCCCTCGAAGTGTGTTGATTGCAAATTGCGTATTCGATTTATTGCGAGTAGAATGTTTTGTATCTTTAAAATGAAATTTAAATAACTTTTTAAAAACTCCTTGTTTTCGTCGATATGAGTTCGAGAATTCGCGTAACGTCCGAAAACAACTAAGGGTGTGACTACTATTCAATTCTAATGGTATACAAAAATATAGCCAAGTTATTACTCCCAATCTACAATTACACTCGGTGTTCTTTTTCGTTTTTATTTTTTGTTCTCTGCTTTATTTCAAAGAGTGTTGGTATACTGCTTCGGTAAATAATACACTTAGACAACCAAATTAACCTGGAAAAACTAATTAGATGGTTTTGCTTTTGACAAAACACCCATTCCATTCTACTCTGCGATTTCATCGAGGATGTTTCCTCAGTTGGAGTCAATTTAGAATTGATTTAGAGTTAGAATTAAAATTAAGCTACGATGTTCAGGAATTGGTGTTGGATTTCGTGATCATTTATCAAAACCTACATTTTGCAGCTTTTTAAATATTCTATTCATTTATTCGTCTGAAACATAATTTCATAATCAAATTATTATTTTCTGTAATTATGCGACTGTTTCATTGGGTTTCTCCAAAGTCATTTGGTGATAGACTGTTCACTTTATTTACTAGTCATTTGCAAAGCAGTTGCTGAATATATATATATATATATATATATATAATATTAGTACAACATGCTTTACTCAGATGGTTATGTTATTTGCCTAGTGCAAATAGTATTGATCGAAGCTGACAGTCGACTCAGTGATCTTGAGGTGGCCAATCACAGTTTTTTTAAGGGATACTACACATCCATCGGAGAAATTGAATTTATCAATAATAATGAATGTTGTTCAGGATTTAGAGAAAAGTATTTCATGTGAAAAAGTTGTTTAAATTAAACCTAAGTACAAGTTATTCGAACGGATGTCAACACTTCGATGAGAAATAGAGTGCTACTTTTGTACAACTTATAAATGAGAAAACTCTTTAATTTTATTTTAGGTTTCGGACACTTCATGAATGAGCCGTTTTTGCAACTAAGTTATCCTAGAGAATCATTCACTGAGAGTGTTATTCTTTAACTGAGGCGTATAAAATGTTTAATGAACGCAGTTATGTGATTTGTGTAGTTTACCATCAGAGTTCTAGTCATCAGTCAGCGTTCATTTATTATAATCTGTGTTGTTCGTGGTGTTACTGTTGTTGTGTTTTGTGTTTTACAGCTGAAGCAACATTGGCTAACGCATTGGCTGAACAAGTACGCGTATTCTGTTGGATAGTTACAATGCCAAAAAATCATCAGTCAAAAGCTGTTCACGTTAAAGCAACATGGGCTGGTCGATGCAATAAATTTTTATTTATTAGTAGTGAAAATGATGAAAAACTTCCATCAATAGGTAATTGTGTGTGATTGTCTGTGATTGTTTGTTTTGTTTTATGAATATTTTCTTAATCTGTTAAAAGCTATACTGTTAAAGGAGTTAGTGATTCTAATATGGAAATGTGTCCAGATTTCTAAATCACTTGACTTCGTATAAATCACTCCGCAAATAGTCGAATTTTTCTAATCAATCGGTTGGTATCATTAATTCCCAAAAACAAATATGGTGATGAATCTGAACGACAAACCATTGGTTAAATTTATCTTCAATCAGTCAGTGATGAAGCAAACTCCATGAGTTAATCAAATTACTCAGAATAAAGAAATTGTAGGTTAGACAGTTTTGATGACAAACTTCAGTGAGCCATATTGAACTGCTTTGTGGAGTAGATGACCATAATAGTTTATGAAGATTGCAGACAAACAGTACTAGTAGTAGTGAACCCGTACGAAATTCAAGCCAGAAAAATCTATCGAAAGAAAGACTCATAGTTGAATTTAGAAGCGGTGACATTACTATCGAGATATTTGCAAAACTGTTCACTGTTGTGGGTGAGGCAGAAACACATTGATGAAGACATTGCGAAGTGGTCGTGCTATGTCATGAATTGACAGAAGTTAGAATTCATGGGCCGTTGGACTGTGTCCCAGTGGCTAAATGGCCTAAGAGCTCGCCTTTTAACGAGCCTTGGCTGGTGCGTACTGCTGCAGAGTCCCAAGCTAGGACGAAAAAGTCTTTCAGTACTCCTAACCTGTTTTCCAAGGGTTCTCTAACTGATGTTTGCTCATGATGAAATCCTCCAATAAAACTTATTATTTTATCGATAGATTCTTATAACTGAGATGGCTAAGATTGTGAGATATATTATTTTAGATGAATATTGCTTTCATGGATAAGTCTTTCTCTTCTTCGTCATTCTTTTATGATCCTAGTGGAACACAGGGCTTCAAACTTAGAAGGTTGAGTGACGTTGGTGTTGTTTTAGGGGATAAGGCTAATGACATCACTGCCTATCTTTCCTCTCTTTCAGCGTCAATACAGGTCAGTGAACTAGGCGGGGCTAAGGCATGCATCCTCCAGGAATTAAACCCCAGACTAGGATACGTAGCTAGCAGTAAGCCATTACTGATACTTGTACATTTCAACTAAATCTGAACAATACACAGTCATTTCGTTCGTTTTTCACCTAACTTATCCGATGAGCACTGAGACGCCTAAACTCAGGGAGTCTATTTATTCAAACCATTGGAATCCTAAATAGCCTTCTAGGCGGATGAATATTGTGAAGCATGGGTCTATTTTTTTTAATTTCATGGATAGAGACATATTTTTAGGTTAAACCTAAACTATTTTGTAGTTGAACCTGAGCAGTAGAGGATGTGGTCAGTAAGATAGGCTGTAACAGTATTAGTCAGATTTCCAGGGCGCCTAACTTCTGAGTTATTTTCACTACAGGAAAGTGCTTATGAATAATCTCACTTTAGAATGTAAAGAATGTTTTCTAAATTTACTTAGAAGTCGCTGATTCATATGAGAAAGTTCTCTTTGGTTGCTTCACTTGGCGGCAGTCAGCTTTCCTTTACTTACTTTGGTCAGTAATTTTTTACTAATGATCAGTGCTGTGATTACTCGCATCCAGCTAAATTATCTTCATTTCTTTTTGTATGTTTATGTAGTAGAATTATATGCAGCCTTTTAGATGACGATAATGAATTAACTGAGGTAATACCTCCTGAGTACTTTAGATTCTGACTGACTCAAATGTGGATTAGTAATGCACTTACCCTAACCTTACCACATGATAAAAGATATCTTGAAGCAATCGAGGTCTCTACAAATCCAAAATATAAATTCTAAATTTTATTTTTTCAATATAAATGAATCTAAATCATTTTTAAAAATATTTGACTCACTAAATGGTCGGAAGCCTGCCAGCCACGTTCGGCCGTTAGTAAGCCCGGTAAACAGGAAACGTTTTGTAAGAGTCCAGCGACCCTACCTCTTATATAACAACATCTCCGCTGCTGAAATTTTAATACTGAAGCAAAGGAATGAAAAAAGAAATTGCTTGTATTAGTGGAACCCTTATTTCATGGGTAAAGTTAGCAATTTGTATTTTTAAGCCTTATGCAGATCATTCTGAGCGATCAAGTCATCCTGGTTGCAAAACAGAATTCATAGTTAAGGTATATTGAAATTAAACAATATTTTCCTTTTCTTTGAATACTAATACGAATATAACGAAATACTTGTCGTGGAAACATGTGGTTAGAGCATAGTTGTAATCATCACTGCCCCTTACTTTACATTTTAAATGCATTTAAAACTTTGTAAGTTCATAAAAGGTTTTTACTATATTCGAGCTGCATTCATGCTGATTTTCGAAATCAAGAAAGAAAATACTACACACCTTCCAACATGTTTGACAGCGTTTCCACATTTGCGTCGGTGGCACAGTGGTTGGGTCTCTCGCCGACCGTGCACATGGTCCGAGGTTCGACCTCCTGCCGACGCACACTTGATACCTATGGTCGGCCTGCAAAATTTGAGCTACCGATATCCATGCTGAAAATTCCATACTTGTACCAAAAATACAGTGTGGAATCAAGCTGTAATCAAAAATAAAAATAAATAAATAAAATTTCATCACTTACCGATATCGGCAAGAGAAATGTTGAAAACCCGAGGCCAATAGACAGTTGTTTTGTCCAAGTTTCAGATTTACACCAATCACCCCACCAGAAGTCAAACCCAAGACTTTCAAGATTGGCTCCAACCATCTAATACTTTCAAGCTATGTTGGGAGGGCTATCCATCATTCAGCCACTAAGTTGAATTACAATGACCCATAAGTCCTAATTCCTGTCAATTATCTATACAGTACCACTGCTATGGATCCCTGATAGGCGTGTAAGTGCGTTATACAGAAGAACCTTAAACTAAGTTTAGACAACTGTCAGGCTCCCTAGTTTTTTATTTTTCTCCAAGTGATGTCGGTTCCTGACAAAATCTACACTGAAATTAACCAGTGTCCATGAAAAAATTGAAGTCTTTATCGATTGTCTTCATATTCATTCGTCGGAAAATGTTTTCTGTATGTGTGTATGTGTGCGCTTCTTTGTGTTAAAATGAACCCTGAGAATACGAATCCGTACCCAGCTAGCTACGTCTTCTCCTGTCATAGTAGATTAGAAAGAGAGGAGCAGTTGATTAATGATGGTTGGTGACACTATTTAAGATGAGATTGGGTTGACAGATTTGTTATTGCCGTGGTGTGTGATTGTTATTTGATGAAATGAAACATTCTACCATCTTTGTCTAGACTAATAACATTAAAGATACTGTTTGATCCTTCAACCGCCATTACTGTCAGCTACTAATGAATAAAAATGAGTATACTAAAACTGTCAAGAAGTGGAAAAATCAAGTCGTTTAATTATTTATATCAAACAAAGACACACGTGTTTATTGTTGCAGATTAAACTCATCTTTTCTCTCTCGCCTCCAATACGTCACCATTCAGAAATATAAGCATAGATAAAAAGGACTGGCACATGCATATATAATTATTACTGATTCAATTAATCTGACACCTGAGGTGATTCGAATACTAGACAGCCAGTTGGCTTGTTCTGCTATCGGGTTGATCAAGCAATTTCTTTGAAGTGATTCAACTAAAAGAATCGTATCCTTTAAACTAACCAGGAAATGGTTAACACCTAGTAAATTTATATTGGAAAGTTATTTAAGATAAAAGGTGTTATCAAATGTCATTGAAATTCGAGACTTTATGTCTGATATAAGTTGTCATCACTATGAGTAGATATAGGTTCTGTAAAACGTAAAGCTGTACTGAACACATGAATGAATGAACGAATGAATGTATGAATGTGTGTCAGTTATGCCTCAGATTTGATCATTCCTATGGCGGTTACTTATGCAGTATGGAACTATGGAACAAAGTATCGCATTGCAAGTATTTCATTATTAATCCACAGGTTGTTATTTTTCAACTTCTACGGATTCAAAATTCAGGCCAATTAACATTTGATGTCATTGATAACTAGCCATTTTCACGCGTACTTAGGCTGATCCTATATAGTTACACCTCCCCACTAAAAACTTAGGCAAATTCATTTTCCAGTTAATGAATAATTACAAATGAGTGCTTAATTTATTTTAAACATATTGTTGTGTTTACAAATAATCTTGTACACTTTTCTAACTTTTCATCAGTGTGTCTTTTTCTGTTCGTCTAGGCGTTTCTCGATTACTGTTATTCATTTTATGCGTTCTTAGTGGAGCCTAAGATGTCAACGGGACATCTCTATCGCACTCAGTTCTGTGCCATCAAAGCGTTCAATGACTACCCGTCACATGATCTTCTCCATTTCACCCTCAGATCTATGCCTAACTCGTGGCTTTCCTCTTGGGTTTCAGTTAAGAGTCTATCTTGTGTCGATTTGTATCCGCTGACATACTTTTTAAATGATAGAAACCCAAGGGAGTTTAATGTTGTTATTATTTCTGTTTGCGACATTAAGGATCAAGGATGTCGAGAAAGATTATTGGCTGATAATATATGCCCTAGTTTTACTGCCAGTAATGCTAGTCGATCTAAGATTGAACTGGAATTAAGGGTTATGAGTGGTCAAACCAAAGTATTGCATCAATTCATGAAGTATTTGACTGTTGTTTAAAAAAAAGTACGAACTGATGGGTTTAGACTGCTCGACTACCTCCAACCATCTAATATCAACAATTCAAAATGCATCGGGATGGTGAGTCATCTAGAATGGTGGCCACATTGCAAACGTGACTGCTACAACTCAGTCTGCACCAAAGAGAGGACCAGACACATTACACTAGTTGCCGACTAGTGTCCAATCAGAAGTAATATGTGTTTGACGAACAGGGTATTCAGGCAGGCTAAAGTTCAAACAGGCTGCCCGTATAAATGAAGAACGAATTCAAGACACTAGCATTAGTTAAATGATTCGGGCGTTAATTTGGATGCCAGCTGATTACATCAGACACTTCATGACCCTTGACAGCGAACAATATTTAGAGTCGAAGGTTTACTGTATTGCAATAAATTATTCTGTTTTACTTCTATTTGGATGAGGATGTTTTCAGTTATGAAATTACCTATTTTCACACATTTATATATATATATATATATATATATATATATATATATATGGTGAATCTATCTGAGATAACCTTAGATTGACAGACTATTGTTGGTGTAATAAGGTGATGACTGTAGGTGGAATGAAAATCTGAATCGTGGCAGGATTCGAACCAGCAGTCACCGAAATACCGATCAGTGTTTTACAGGCTATCAGATATTCTGCTGATGTTCTCATAACTTCATAGCATCAGATCTGCCAAAGACTCTGCCATTGTGAGTGAACTTATAGTTGTACCTTATATCTATGTAACCCACCCTGATAACATTTGGTCAATGTATGTCGGATTTGGCTCTCCAGAAGTATTAGTGGACGACATTGTCAAGGTGAGCGGTCACTCATCGATACGATCGTTCAACGGTTGCACTGTTTCCCAAATTGGTAGAGTTCTGAATTTTCCGACTCGCCTCAAAACCTGGAGGTACTGAGTAATATCTGTAACAAGTTTACGTGTGTACACTACTCAAGAATCTAATCTAGGAACTGAGACTTATCCACTGCGTTAATTCTCCCAGTGACTGTGTAAATGCTGATGATGCGTGACAAATGACCATTATATTTAAAAATATATACTTATTTATATTACAAGCAGGAATTGTTATTAAAAGTACTATTGAAAAATATTTCTAATTCGGTTGTATTCTCTGAGATGCTTGATTTAATTGTGCAGCTTCCATTCTCTTCATAGACAACGTCTTCAGCACAAGCGTTACTGTCAAGTGAACCTGTGTGAATTCTCCATGCATTACATTACATAATTGACATGAATCATTTTTATTCACTTGGAATTTGAAATTTCTTACCATGTGACTATTTAATTTTTACCAGTTGATAAATTTGATTTACAGTAATGTTTGCGTTAATCGCTGACTCATCCGAGTATCTGGCTTTAGAAACTAACTCCTCAGCATTTTTCGGGCTTACTCTGTTTACAGTTTATCTGCCTTCTCTCAACCAAATTGGTGTCCTTAATTGTCTACATGCATTGATGTGAAAGAATACATTTTATGTCTTCCTACAGCTAATTTTTGCTCTCAGATTCTGATTCGAAGGGACTCCCCCCTCTTGACCAATGTGGTGTTTTTGTCGTCGTCGTTTATACAACTTATTTTGTAAATGCTGTTGGATCCTCTTGTTTGCACGATTTGAATGAAGTGATTGTGTTAGCTTATGCGCTGTATCTGTTTCAAGTGATCTAAGTATTTGAACTGTTATTTCAGGGATATGCTTTTTATGTGGTGGGATAAATTTGCTCGTGGTCCATTAGGATGATTTCTTGTTGGTATTTCGATTTAAGTTTAACAAAGACACTACTATAGATCAAATTTACCAACTGGTAACAAATAAATAATCACATGGTGAGAAATTTCAAATTCCAAGTGAATAAAAATGATTCATGTCAATTATGTAAATGTAAAAATGATTGATAGGAGATACAATAATATCCTGCATGGAGAATTCACACAGTTCACTTGACAGTAACGATTGTGCTGAAGACGTTGTCTATTAAGAGAATGGAAGCTTCTTAATTAAATCAACCATCTCAGAAAATACAGCCAAATCCGAATCACTCATCTGATCTACAAACACTCTGTATTATTTCGAAATACACTTTTGAATGAGTAAACATTCAGAAGGAATGGAAACAATTTTATGGATTTATGTTTACTAAAAGAAGACCGAATGAAAAATTGAAATATTATGGAGATTTAATAGGCGTCTAGCAAATAATTTACAGTTGAGTAAATATATTCCATGTGTAATTTAATACATTAAGCTATCGGATATTGATTCTTTAGATAGGTGATATTATATCAACAGACTGAAGACAGAAAACAAGAGCTTTTTCAAAGTTGAAGACACATGAAGGCTGCTATTGTTTTACATGTCTTAAAGGTTAAGGATAATTTCTATGCCCTCATAATATTTCGTATTCTTGGTGTAATTAGACTGGTCAGAGGATGAAAATTGATATTCAGGTCTCACCTGAGCCAGGGTTTCGTTTTCTCACAGTTTACATCATGATTACTGTGTTAAAAATGCAGTAGTGATCATTAGAAGCCTTATATACAACTACTATTCATTAATCTGAACGAACATCAGAGAAATTGTAAAATGAGATCAATTTTGCCCTGTGGTTTCTCTTAAGCTGCATAAAACTCCTTGTATTCAGTACTACAGCCTGTATGCAATTGAAGAGAAACCATGGAATGAAATGCATCCAATGTCTTTCTCTTCTAATATTTGTACTTTCCCTTTTTCTAAACCAGTGATCAGTTTGTCTAACTCATCCGGTTTTGCAAGAGTCACTCTGCCATCCAGTGAAAAGCATACTGCTGGAGTCTCTGACTTTATTGTTACTTGAGGTTTATCCCGAATCTCTCTCCTTTTGTGTGTGAAAGTGTCGATACGTAAGAAATTCAAATCCACAATACCCTGTCTTACAACTCAGCTGATAAACAGTGATGTAACTGAAAGCTATGCTTGAATTAATAAACTAACATAACATCAATTTAGTTGGGCAGTGAATAGAATTCAAACTACTCGATCTACAGACCAAGTGTTTAAAATACATTGTTAATTAATAACACCTTTGAAATGAATAATAAAAGGGATATATATATATATACATTCTGTAATGTAGTATTATTCTTTGACGTTATACTTCACTGGCATAGTGCCACATATATCCATAAAAGGCATGCAACTAACTAACCAGTAGGATTAAAATGTCAAGGTCAACCACCCCACCGTCATACGAAACCAGGCCATGGGATATTTTTATAAGCATTTCGATGAATTTAAAGTCCAGTCACTGGGGTGGTATGAAAGATTCATATTTCTAAATCGTGTGAAAGACTGCAAAGTAAAATGAAATATGCCGCCAACATGTTTAATATTGTATTAGTAAGCATTTTTGTTTGTTATAACAATGCATCTATCTGCCTCTTAGAGGATCAGAAGATTACGACTGCCTAGAACAGATGATTGGTCTTAGTTTAGGAAGCTATGATGATGCCTGTCGATAGGCACACTCAAAGCTTCAACTGTAACTTACAAACAACATAGGTACAGTGTCATCGCGCGACCACGGGGATAGAATTCTGTAATTGATATTTCCGGATTTTTGTTCACCCCTGATATAAACACTATACTAATTCAGTGTCATAAGTTGTTGCATGGCATCATCACCGACTTTATTGGGAATCAGAGATGGACATTAAATCCTGTGAAATCACTGTGGAGATCTAGAACATTCAACACAAGAAACACGATATGAATTTCCATTACTAACATCAATCCAGTGTCTTTAAAATGTTTCAAAAGCGCCTCCGAAAGACTACAGACTTTTATTCACAGATATCTTCCCTCGATAGTGAAGTTCAATTGACCTGTTGGAAAGGATAAGCAGGTGACAAGGAACTGTAGCATAGAAATAGAAATGCTTATTAACCTCTATTAGAGAACATCGTATATACATATATATATCCATTAATTTCTACGAATTTCCTCGTAGCTCATTTGGTAGGGCACCATACTTACAGTCAGTAAGTCAGGATTTCGAATCCTACCTTGACTTTAATTTCCACAGCATCTTCGGTTATTTCCCGTTACATTAATAGCTGTTTGACAGTTACAAACAGTCTCGTCATTGAATGTTATTTTAATGAAGAGTATTTGCTGACCGTAGCATGGGTTGTCATCACCGTTCAATTAGGTCACTTCACCAGTATTTTCTTATTTTCATACAATTTAAAAGTCATTAATTCCCTTATCAAAATCACTAGTTCCTTCTTCCAACACAGATTTCAACACGAACGGGCATCGTTTTGAGAGAACTACTGAGAAGTAACGACTAGTAGACAGGTCTTTTTTCCTAAGTTGGGACTCTTCATTAGTGTACACCCACACACAACCTTATGAGATCGAACACAGAACCAGGTTGTGATGTGTGCATGCTGGCCATTCAATCATGAATTCTTATTTATGACAATTCGGGTTTCCGCATTGACATCGACCAAATCCCTACGATCCAATAACTGGACGTTCATCTTTTGTTACTTCCTTGAAATCATTTTATATTCACATTGTGTTTCATTTTTTGTCTTTTACTTTCGGATGCATATTTTTTATTCGAAATTGATCTTTTTATTTTAATAAAAGAGAAGAGGTTCATGTCAGTCATAAGTGGTATTTTAGCATGACCGAATAGGCTTTATATTGATTGTTCATTTGAATGTTACAAAACGAAGGTGCATCATTCCACTCGTATTGATTGTTGATTTGACCTGCTTTAAAATAAAATCTCTGTTGGTTAGATTAGAGTTTTCGACCTGTTATTTTAAAGATTACTAATCAATATATTTTTCTTATCACATAATTTAATGTTTAAATTTTTAAATAACTTATTATGACTTGATTCATGCATCTGGTGAATGTAAGAGTTAATTCTTAGACAATCAATATTACACCTGAGTATTAATATACAGGTGTCAGACTTGTGGAGATCTTACTGTTTTCGAGCCTATGACTGAATGATTGATGGGCTGATCTCATGACCGAAATGTCCTGGGTTCTATTTGTAGTGAGTTCATGAGTACACACTGGTCAAGAATCACAAACTAGGACAAAACAGGGGTTCAGTGCTTGCTTTTCATCCATGGTTTTCCAAAAAAACATTTAGAAAATATTAACTTCTTTGTAAACTTAAAGATATGTTTATAAAACCATTGAAGGATTCATTAGACAGCCACTTCATCCGATTCCAGGACTCTTCAGAAACATGATCCCGGCTTGTTGACACATTAAGCCTTTGACCGTTGAACTACTTTAGCTTTCAGTCACCATGTTACAGGATATTCAGTTAGCTTTGATTTCAAATCTGTCTATACTTGAACTGATGCATTGATGGGCCTATGATTTATCATTTCGGAATCCTAAGGGATATTTTTTAAACTGGCTTGGCTTTGTCTGAAAACAAACAGATTACATTTATATTAAGCACGGATAAACTTCACTGTTGTATTGAAATTTTTGTTACAGTTTTGTTACTCTGTTTTTTTACTTTAATTTTTCCATGGTCCTCTCACCTCCCATTGAACATCTAACCACTTGTTTACGTGTGTTTGTATGCATTAACTGCTGATGTTCAGCCGCAGTTAACAAGGAAGGCCGTGATATGCTATGGAATAAAACAGCTGCAGCGATCAAATATATTGCAAAGCATTATGTTAATGATTACGATTACTTTTTGAAAGCAGATGATGACTCTTATATTATTGTTGAAAATCTACGTAAAATTTTATACAAACACAATCCTGATGAACCCTTCATTATGGGTAGACGATTTAAGGTTAGCTGGTATTTGTTTTCCTGTTTTATTTTGCCTTAACACTAATGTTATTGTTGTTATTCATTCAATGTGTACCAAATAGAGCACAGGGCATCAGTGGCTCTCTTTCTGCAACTACTTTGAAATAGCGCGACAACTGCTCATAGGCGTTCACCTCCTCTTCCTATGATTCTTTTCACGCCACCCTTAGACTTCCGTGCAACTCGTCGCTTACCTCTCATCCTGGTTCCACTCAGCGTCTGGTGTGAGATTTGACTTTGAAGTCCATTTCCTCAGCGTATGTTCATTTCATTTCCATTTCTTTTCGCATATTTGCTGGGCGCCAGGTTCTTGGAAATATATGTATCTATTTGGTTTTGCGACAGATTTCATCACGAACAGACATCAGTTAGAGTAATATTGACAACTGGGATGCATTAAACAGTTGCTTCGTTCTTGTTTTTGGCTCTTCATTAGTGCCGGCTAATCACCCATCTCCCACTAAGGTAACAAACTTCAGATTATATGGCTAGCTCGTTGATCATCCAGTCATCCAGTGATCCCTGGATTCCAACTTCTGTCAGTTCACTACATGATATCATCTAATGCCATCGGTGAGTATCTGTCATCAAACTCAACTTTGTAGACACTAGATATCATAACCTGCCACTAGGATTACGGGGAGTGCATCAGCTAATCAGTCATCTATGAACGGAGGATTAATTCCCACCTGTTGGGTTGTGAATATTTGACTAATTTCAAGTTAGGTGTCATCACAAAATTTACGTCAGTTATTTTTGTTGAATAATATATATATATATATATATAACAGGAAATTGGTACCACCTATCAAAGTTGGCATATGTTTCTGAGATGGCCTGATATGTAATTTAGTGATGTGATGTGATCCTTTTGAGTTGGAGCCAGTTTGATCGATCTAGTTTGTCTGACCTCAAAAATCAGTCTCAGTTAGATTTGACAGTCTCAATATTGTGTATCGAATCAAGTTTGTTAACTCTGTTTACGATCTCTAAATAAAGACCTTAATATGATTTGGAAAGAAACTCAGAAAACCGCTAGGAGTAGGCGAACTACATTAAGAATTCATACCATCTCTGAGAAAATTCACATAGTCTGTTAAACATAAAATGAAGCGGTGTTGAGTCAGAGGCGCCATCTCTTAAGACTTAAATGTCACTTTGATAACTTGGTTACATCAGAATTGGTACAGAAACACAGTTTGAGTATTTAAACCATCAGCTGTCTGATTTGAAACCTGTAGACGAGGAAAAGGTGTGGTTGAAGTCTAAGACGGTCGATATTTCAGAGCAGTAGAATATTTCTTCTGCTATTCAGGCAAAGTTGTTTACTAAAGCGCACATATCAGAGTTAAAGTACCGACAGAGCAGTGGCAAAATTGTTTTCCTTAGACCAGGTAGGGGTTCTGGTGTCGTGATAATGAATCTGCAGGAGGAAAGTCAAACTATAGAAGTCATCCGGGATGGACCACGCCACTAGCCTTGAGCAACTGGTCAGAATTGAGGATCAATGAAAGCCGTGAATTTGTTGGAAAGATGATTCAGAGATCCTTATATGTTTCTGGTTCTGCTCTATAATTCGGTTTGGTTACACCACCTGCAACTCTATTTGGTTATTGAAGGTTGTGTGTTAAGATGGCTGCTACCACAGAAGGATTACATTTTTCAAATGGCAGTGCTACTAATGATACGATGAGATTTCAGGCAGATATGTCAAAAAACCTATGCAACAACAGCTTTTGAAAACAATGAGCACATATCCTAAGGGTTTTTCTAAGAAAGAACTAACTGACCGCAATACCTGTAATGAACTTAAAACAAGAAGTTGACGCATGCCGTTCATGTATGGCCTATGCAAAGTCCAGGATATCAGACATACCAATGAAATCAGTGGTGTCAGTGGTGAAATCGCCATGCTATAAACTGGGTAGTTGGCTGATACAAATGTCGGAACCAATCCGAAGAAAGTTGGCAGTTCATAGTGTCAAAGATTCATTTGATTTTTCATACGAATACTTGGTTAGTTGAATATTTCAGATAAACTCTTGATATCATACAACGTTTCTTCATTATTTACAAATATGCCAAATGAGCAAACAGTGAGAATCATGTACCAGCAGTATGAACTACTCCCACTTCCTGAAAATGAGTTCAGACAATTATTAGTTATATGTACAAAGAATTTTCCGTCTCGATTGATTAACGAGACCAGCAGATTTGTGGGGTGTCTATGGATTCGTCTTTGGACCCTGTTCTTGCAGACATGCTCATGGCCTACCTTGGACAGATGCGACTGAAATCCGAAATAGAGAAGACAACATATAACTGCAGATATCTTGACGATGCCGTTGCTGTTCGCTGTGATATACAGAATGCGTCAACCATGCTTGAAAAACTCATCCTCATGTTAAGTTTATAGTGGATTGTCAAAGCAACAACCAGCTGAACTTTCTAGACCTTGGCATAAAACAAAGAAATAGTGGGACCATCGATAAGATAATCCATAGAAAAGAAGCGATGACGGGTCAATACTTGAGTAATCATAGTTTTAGCTCAGTCGATTACAAACGAGGTTCTGCCAGAATACTCTCTAGTAGAGTGAGGGCGTTTTGTCCAGAAAACAAGATTAGTGAAGATCTCATGATTATTGAAAAGGTTCTGTTGGAGAATGGATATCCCAAGAAGTTCATAATGAAATATGGCAGAGAAGAAATGTCTAGATTGAAGGCCGTAACTGTTGAGAAGAAATCAGTTTTATTTGCCTAGTGTACGAAGAGGAACAAGCGTCAACAAGAACAGAAAAAAAGAATCCAAGATTCTTTGAAAGGGATATTTTACTGCCACTAGACTGATTCCTCTTCATAATATAAAATGCTCGCTAATACAGTTTAAAGTAGATGGGTATCTTGCTCATGTCAACTCTAACTGCATTTACGAATTCACATGCACTTACGGTATCAAATACATAGGAAGGACTGAGAGGAGAAAATTAACTACAATCTTATTACGAAAATTAAGATTGTTTGCAACTGAAATCGCTAAGCAGCTGACTGAGACAGAGTATTCAGTCAAAATCAATGAAGCTTTAAAAATAATGAATATACAGAGAAAACCGCATCTACCTTGGTTTGTAGAAGCTATTGCCATCAAACAATTTCAGCCTAAGCTATGTATGCAGAAAATTAGTGTGAATTATCTCCTCTTGCCGTGGTAACTAGACGTCCGTACTGTGTTTCTGTGTTTTTGTTGCGTTACAATTTTTTTTTATTGTGACTTAGTAAACTGAACTGATTACTAATCTTGCAGTTCACTTAATTGTTTGTTAAGATAATTAAAAAAAAACACAACCTGAAATGTTTATTTTATGATTGTTTAGTGTTGTTCAATCAAATTAACTGATCATCTTGGCTATAAACATTCTTAAGAACATCTCATAACTTCTTGTATGATTATAACTGTTACTGTTCACCACGCATACACATATCATAGCTTCCACTACCCAATACTGAAATATTTTTTTCATTACTGGTGTTTATCTTCCTTTTTACTTGGTATTTTTATGTGCATTTTTTTGTTATTTCTGTGTTTCTTTTTGGTTTTTTGTTGTTTTTTTATATCTATTTTTTTGTAATACTCCTTTTAAACGTACGATGAAATTAGATGCAGTATTGTAGATGCGTGCTGAAAATTCCACACTGTACCGCAAGCACTGTTTATGGAAAAAAGCGAAATTGTTCTTGTTATTGTTATTATAAATTCACTTCTACTTACCATTTCTTTTCACCACCACCGTCTCCCCTCGAGAGTTCAATTTCAGCCTAAGCTATGTATGCAGAAAATTAGTGTGAATTATCTCCTCTTGCCGTGGTAACTAGACGTCCGTACTGTGTTTCTGTGTTTTTGTTGCGTTACAATTTTTTTTATTGTGACTTAGTAAACTGAACTGATTACTAAACTTTTAGTTCACTTAATTGTTTGTTAACGTAATAAATTCACTTCTACCTACCATTTCTTTTCACCACCACCGTCTCCCCTCGAGAGTTCGATCAGATTATGTATAAACAGAGTCTGATCGTTAGATTATTCAACATCTTTTATTTGCGTTTGTTGTTGCACAACTGTGTTTTTTGAGTTGAAATAATTTTGAAGCATGTTTTATATTTATGTACTGATATGTCATTTTTAGGCTGATGGTGGGTGGCTGTTGTAAAGCCATGAAATAAAAAGCATGAACTGTTTTTATCCTGCGAATATGTTCGTCTGGTCTTTGTTCATTATCCATGTCCCTAAATAAACTGTAATTATTAGCGATGACAATAGAAGATATTTTCCTAAAAGTTGACTTAGGTGCGTTGTCTAATGAACTTAGCCAGCCAAATGAGTGTCAGTCTGCATTCTAGTAACATATTTTGCATGGGTGACATGTAATCACCAAATAAAAATAGAATTGACGGTTCACTTTTTCTGGATAGAAGAAACAACTGAATTTTCGAATATATGTCACTTTGGAAATCCTGTGTGGTTTGTTGGAGCAGAGACAATGAAACAGCATATCTAGAGAAACTTATACACAACCTTTACTAAGAAGGAAATAAGTGTCAACAATTTATCATTTGATGGTGGGACTACCTGTAAGAGCCCTTGATTGGCAAACTATTATTGCCTTAGTGTGTGATGATGATACAAGTGAAGTGAAACTCGCATTGTTCCAACAGAAAACTATCGACTAGCTAGGCCTCCACTCCTCCATTTCAGCCAAGATACCCACATGCTTGTAACGCCAGAAGATAAGAGCTTTTTTAAGGAAAAACACACCTGATTTATACATTTCCAGCCACATTAAAAATCGGTTAGGTCAGCGAAAAACAAACCATTCTGATTGGTTGGCGACTGGCCAGAGGTTAAAAAGGGATTGAAAAGTCGTCCAGTGAGAATACTTCCTATCCACGACATAAACTAAATCTAGATTTGAGGAATAAACATTTCTACCCCTACGGCCAATAACTTGAAACGTTGATTTCAGTTTTGGCCGCTTCCTATTGATTTGCATCTGTATACCACGTGTAAGTCTTGTCCGTAGCAAACCCCACATGCTAACCAAGTCACCTCACTGCAATCACCAGGGGTGATGGCTATCTTATCTATCACAAATGTTATGTAACTACTAAACGGTTATTTCACTGCCCTGCCCTAATAACCATATTGAAAAGTTAAAGTGTTGTACCGCATGGGTTTTGGCACTTCAAACGGATCTATATTGTCTGTAAAAATAACTGAGACTGTGCACTTTCATTTGAGAGGTGTTTAAACAAATTACTTAGTACTTTATACACTTAATCTGTGTGTGAATACAGAATATCAGTCGGTCACATTACTTAACGCGAAAATAAAACGGTTGACAGATTAGTAAGGATAGTGGCCTTAAGGCCTATATTAATCTTCTCGGTTCTCCGCAAAATTGAGAATCAATTTTGCTTCGAACGACTCATAAAAAGTGCTGGTACAACGTGCTCCAACGGAGAAATCTACCGGTCTACAATTCTATGGGAGTAACGCACTTCCTGATGTGCACGATTCGACCATGATTTTTCGAAATTTAATATGATTCCCTTTCGTTGTGTTTTTTATTCATGGGAAAAATAGACACGACCAACTGATGCATAAGCCTTTGTGTAAAATACGGAATCCTAAAATGACCTGATCCAGCAACCACAAGTATGAAAGTGAAAGTAAATGTAGTCGACCAATCTCTTCTTATATGAGAAGTCGGTGAACTTCTTCATGGATTTACTCCCCATTCTTTGACTCTCAAATGACTGAAGTTTATAGTGTTGGTTGGCCTATTTTCCCAAAGTTATATTAATAATGTTCTATTGTCCAGACTGATCTTTCAAATTATTGCCGTGATATATTGTAATTTAAACTGCATAACACACTGGAAGTCCAAGTTCTACTCCGAGTAGATGTACTTCCCCACCTTGGAAAAGAGGGAAGGTTGGATGTGAAGCTAGAAACCTTACACCATAGAAACAATATCGCTTCTGAAACTTCAAAATGTAAAGCCCTTTGTTCCACTTGGAATATATGGGATGTGAAACATCCTGTTCACTACTTTGTTAGTCAACAGAAACGTCTGTAATGAAAATACAGAAGTGTAATTACGCAGAAACTGTTTCGATTTCTCATCATCAGATTGTATATTATTGACTGTATCATTTGCTTATTTATAATTTCCTCTAAAACAATTCATGTCAACTTGGATGAGCTAGTTCAGTTTACTCAAACATGTTGTTCCCTATCCTTTTATGTCTTGTTGTTTTCCTTCACGTTCCCAGTGGAACATAGGGCTCCAAGCTAGAGGCTTGAAGTTTCTGTAGCAGTGTTAATTTTTACAGGATGGGGTTGCTAACCCCATGCACAACCTTTCCGCTTTACCAGTCTCACTACTGGCTTATTGAGTTGAAGGAGTGCGTCGGCCGTGGGTCGAACCCCGGACCATGTGCATGGTCGGTGAGCGTCCTAACCGTTGTGCCACCAACGCACATGTAGTTTCTCATCCTTTTCTGTCTTAGTGAGTCTAAATAACTAGTCTGGGTTAGTTCATGACTTATGTCTCATTACGATAGTGTTTTTTCTAGCAAGTAGATAGTGGCTAGCAGCAGACTCGGCAAGGTATGTTTTGTCCTGCTCACGACTTTTAAGCTGGACTCACCTGCATCTCAATTACCAATTACCTTCCTAATGAGATTTAAATCTAGCTCCTATCATTTCACATACTGAATTGTTGTCTACATCTAACTGATGTTTGGTAAACTGAACTGAATTTTCACCGTTGAACTTTACACAAGAGTCCAGTAGTTCAAGTTACGACACTTTAATTATAAAAGCTCACATAAGAATAAAGCAACAAAGAAATGCAAAACCATTTAATAAACGGAAATGCACGTGAGAAAGAAAGAAATATATTCAGAGTAATGAGTGTTTAGTGAATCTTGCAAATCGCATTGAGTGAATGCATCTACTCCAATGAGAACTCCAACACTCTTCAACCACTGGTACTTGTCATCTCGAGAAGCGCATCGTGGAAAGTCTGCAAATCCTTATGTGGCTTAAACCAACAGTCAAAGACTTCATGAAATGACGCTATGTTTGTGTTTGATCATCTGTTACAGTTTTCCAACACAACTTTTAATCAGCAAACGCTCCTCAGCACGCTTAACACGTGTCACAGCATTCTCAGTCGACACAGCTTTACAACCCTATTGATTGAATCCCGTAGTTAGCTAACGGTCGACGCCTAACCTCAATATTAGAGCACCTAACACAAGAGATAGAAGACAAACATCTATATTTGCTAAAGATATAAAGAGAATATAATTTTTTTTAATCTTCAAGATAATAACAATTAAGAAAAACTTAAATTTTGATTTCACCATGAGCCGATGTTAGTCAGGAAATTATTGAAAGCCAGGCAAACTTCAACTATAGTGGACAACACAAAGTGCCTTCTAGATTATCCTGAACAACCGAACATAGTAAGCCGATGTTAGAACTGGTAAATTTGTTAGTTAACTGTATTCCCATACAGACACTTTTATTCCCCATTAAGTATTGTAATGAACTCAGCTGATCATAACACAGAGTTCAGCAGCTACACAGAACTAGGAAACAAGATGAACAGCAAACTAAAAAAGTAATAAATGATTGGTATTCATGATGAATGATGTGATTAGTCACTGCTGGGTTATTTTGAAGGTTTTTCGGTTGAGTTATTGTTAGATTTTGCCTGACACAAATAGGATAAGGTCAAAGCCACATGAGTTATAATCTGGTGAATGAAACCTAAATCAACCCTACAACAGGAGGGGAGTGAATTCAGCTTGGTTTATTCAAAGGTGATATCTCTGACTGCATTGCTGAACAGTAGTACTTCTAAAAAGTCTTTTTTATAAGCCGTTAAAGGTAAAAAAACCTCGTCACCTTATAGTCGACCCTAGGCGTTTCACATGTCATTTGATAGACTGTCTGACTACTACTCTGGAATCTGTTTATTATGGATTCTTTTACATACATATAGATTTTCCATTAACCACATTGTGATTATATCAGTTTTCTAGTCAATTCTATTTAAACTGTATACCCATATTGTACTTACAGTTATTTTTCATGTATATTTTCACTAGCCATATGTTAAACAAGGTTATATGTCTGGTGGCGGGGGTTATGTCCTGTCACGTGCTGGTATTATCAATATAGCTAATGGTTTACAGAATACCACAGATTGTATAAATGGTAAATATTCATTTGCTGAAGATGTCAAACTTGGTAAGTGATCATTTTTATCTACACAAGACTTTTCTGACTGAATTGATTCCAGTGGAATCGGTGGAGGTTTTTACGAAATTGGTTAGGATGAAATTATGGCCTGGCTGGCTGCATTGCAGTAGTGATTAATGTTTCGTTGATACACGTGCCCAGTCGGAACCCATCAAACTCGCGTTTCTGACTATCTAACTTATCAGATACCTAAGTGACTAAACACAACTCTCAACAACTTCTGGATGCACAAAAAGTGAATAGACACAAATGGATTATGGATGATTACAAACTTGTGTGTGAATTTAAAAAAACAGAAAGCGTAATCACGAGAAGTAATTCTATTTGGAATATTATCAAAATCAAAAAATTATTATGTATGTCCAAACGAAGTTCACTTTTAACAGTGAAAAAATTTGGTCATTGGGTATATGATATTCATTATGATAAAGGTTTTTTTGTATTTACCAATGAATGAAAACAAAACGATATTGTTTTTACTGACGTTTCGCTATTTAATGCTAATATGCTGAGATTTTGTAAATTCCGGTTTAATAGTACTTTGAGAAAGCTATTAACATTAAATAGCGAAACGTCAGTAAAAACAATATCGTTTTGTTTTTCATTCATTGGGAAATACAAAAAGCCTTTATTATAATCAAAAAATTATCATTGTTTGTAAACAACGGGTGAAATGCAATTGTATGGTTAGTTAATCTATGCCACAGTCCAAAAACGTTTCACTTTTTACCTAACTGATTTAAATTCAGTGTCAGATAAGAACTCTACTATGTGTGTGTTGCAAGCATATTTGAAAGGCAAGTAGCATGTAGAACAAATTTTAACTCCCAGTTAACGTGAAAAAATAAGATTGTTGGAATACTTGAAATGCTGAAATTTTAATGATTTTGTGAAAACGTTGCCTTATTGCTTAACTGAGCTGAAGCCAACATTCCATGACTCTGTGAATCATTCGCATATACTAGTGTGGTAACGTTCACCCCTTTACCAACCTCATCTTACTTCGGCTAATGTAGTTATCAGTCAATGGACATGTACGTGCGTATGTATCCCAGCCAACTCACTTGGAGAAATTTCATGATTTCAATCACTAACTTGTCTTCCTTACTTGTCATCTCTCTTGAATGTCAATATCATCCAACCTACTACTTGCATGCGGTGCCACTGAGGCACGTGTAATTGTAATCCGTGAATCTCCTTGTCATCCTTCATCTGCTAATAGCCAAGACAGTGCTGAACAGCATACAAGTCTAAATATCTACCTAACTTTATTTCTCAGGTTTGAAGAAGCAAGCTCAATCGAGGGTTGGGTTGTGCGTCGGTGGCATAGTGGTTAGGACTCTTGCCGACCATGTTCATGGTCCGAGGTTCAATCCCCTGCAGAAATCAAGCTGTAATCGAAAAATAAATAAATAGTTTGGCTATAAAAACCCCGATATTATCCGCTGACTTCAGGTTCGAATTGAAATAACACAAATGTTTAGATTGCTTTCATTAAATTATTACTATTCACTCTTTGTGCCCTGAGTGAAGTATAAGGTTTCTGTAGCACAAATATATTCATCCCTCTTGGTTCCACGCTATCACTTTCAGCTGGCTCGACGACCACCCACAATTCATCCCCATTCGATCATCTCCATGTCATCTTCAGTCACTCAACTGGTCACTTCATATTCGGATTTCATTTGAGTGTAAGAAAAGTGTGTGACTTCGTTGGTGGTCTATCTCCTCAGCGTATGTATGTCCCATTCATCTCCATTTTCTTCTGCATATTTTTTGGGTAAAATGGTTCTCTACAAAAATTCTCTGTTGCTTATTCACTCTGGCCTTTCAATCTTCAATATCAGGTGAAGGCAGCTGTTGAGGAATGAAATATAATGGGGACAAATTAGTTAAAACTGTACAGAAGAAAGGTTAATTGGGTGAAGACTAGTGACGATTAGTGAAATCTGGAAGAACACAAGGAGAAAATACATCTGCGCTTTTAAAAACGATTTTGAGCCACGTTACCAACCTTCGACTCTTTGCCTCCTAAGAACTCAGGTAGTCTAAATCTTCCTACCTAGTTAAACAGGGAGAATATCATTAAATGGAAGGAACAGGGAAGATTACCCTGTTAGAAGACTGAAGTCGAAAATCAAACCAACATGCAAAGATTCATGGATCAACATCATGTTTTACACTGCATTTGAACATAATTATCTTGAAGCATTTGAAGTAGCCTTACAACATGTCGGCTTTCATCAACCTCTTTTTAAACCACTAGACATAATGCACTTTAATCAGTATTTTGTATTATTTATGGACAGTTGGGAAAATATTGCTCTAAATACATTTAATCCTACTCCAAAAATATGGTGGAGATATGTGGATGACACTTTCACAGTATTAAAAACAGAACATATCTCTAGCTACTTGACACATATGAACTCACTAGTGAAGGGAATCAAATTCACATTTGAGTCGGAAAATGAACAAGGAGAATTAGCAATGTTAGATTGTAAAATGAAACGAATAGAAGAAGGTAAACTACACGTTAGCGTTTATTAAAACCAACGCATTCTAACAGATATTTAGACATTGATTCATCTGATCCGTTATCTGTAAAAACTGGCTAAGTGTCTAACAAACCCAGCAGTAGCACTAAGTAGTACAAAAAAAGAACTAAATAGTGAAACAAAACAGATAAAAGAAGGTGTTGGTGTCAAATAACTATCCCATAAAATTCACTAAGAACATCAAAATGGTCAAAAGCAAAGTAGAAATAACGGTAAAACTATTAATAATAACATAAATAAGAAAGAATATAATGCATCTACAGTTTTACCGTATAAGGAGGGGACATCTGAAACCAACCCCTACATAGGATTCCCAATAAAGCAGCAATTACAGTGGCATTTAAACCTACAAACTCGCTCAGGGACAAGCTCTGTAGTTTAAAGGACCCGGTGGATCCAGTTAAACAAATTAATACAATTTACAAAATACCTTGCAATGACTGTGAGTGAAGTCAACTACATGGGTCGAACTAGTAGATCAGGAGCAGTGAGATTATCAGAGCATAGGAATTTAGCTAATGTAAGAATGATTTATCCCACGAAGATAAGTAATTGAGAAAAAAACTCAGCAGCGATCACAGTACATGCATTAACACACAACCACACAATAGGGTGGGTGAGAGTTAAAATTCTTAAAAGTAGGTAGGTAGATGGAGAGAGAGAGATTGATTTCTGAATTCTAGTTCATTGAGTCTACATGCAACACATTCAATCGAAGTGATCAACGCAAACACCAGAGATATGGAAGATATTATCACCAGTCAAATCGGAGAAAAATAAATAATGTTGAAATTCTATTTTGATTCACATTCTAACATTCTAACAGGTTATTTATTTTTACTGTAAAAATCGTCTTATTTCCCCTCTGATTGTATTTGATTGATAACACTAATATTATTTCCGAATGTACATTATCGTGTATTGATTTTATTGAAATGTCTAATCCGTTTTACTCATGTATATAAATGAAGCAAAAAAGTTGTGTGACTAACTTGATATGACTATCAGCAACAGTTTGTGCTTGAAACGCCATCAGTTATTATTACTGTACAAAAAACGCTGTGTGATTTATCAAAATAAAAACTTATCCATAATGGAGAATATATTGCTTATCCATTGACATTTTGTCTACCTAATCATCAATTTATATTCCGTCAAATTATAAAACACATTACAATTTTTATTCGTCACTATCATATTATGAATATTACAGCGTGATAATCTAGTCTACATGTATTCTTTTTAAATTTGAACTTAAGGTCTTTGCGCTGAAGCTACACACGTCAGCATAGTCGACAGTTTAGATGCAGAAGGCCGTGAATGCTTCCATCCTTTCTCTCCATCCAGTATGCTTACAAAAGATCCCAAAGGTTATCCTGACTGGTTTTTGAAGTATAATTACCACAGAATAGATACAGTAAGTTGTCTCTCTGGTATGTGTAAATTATTTTCAGTATATGTTAGAATGACTACAGATGTGTTGTAGCTTCGTTTACTGTCACGTGACTTGACGACAACCAGGCATAGTTTCAACGTCATTAGCAGCGACAAGACTGTTTTTACTATAAGCTAATCAAATATATAAAAGCGTTGCATGATGGCACGGTTTCAAAAACATAGGTAGCGACAAGGTTATTTGCTATTACGTTGAATATTAACAACGTTATTGACTAAAGTAGCCATATTCTCAAGCCTTCATGTGGCTATGATTTATTTGATGTAAATTACTGTAATTTATCGTTATCACTGAATACCTTTGTGTGCGTCGGTGGCACAGCGATTAGGACGCTTGCCGACCATGCATATGGTCCAGGGTTCGATCCCCGGCAGACGCACTCCTTCACCTTGCTAAGCCAGAAATAATGCTGGTAAAGAGGAAAGGTTGGGCATGAGACTAGCAATCCCATCCTGTAAAATCAAACACTGCCACAAAAACTTCAAGCCACTAGCTTGAGGCCCTATGTTCTACTGGGAACGTGAAGGAAACAAAAATACTTTTGTACCGAGTCGTTTCACGAGCCTATTATTTGTGCAATAAAAGTGGAGATATTCTAGCTCGTCTTCATGATTCATCGCCTCACAGTGTACAACACTTTACAAAAATCATATATGTTACATTAACCTTAGCAATCAGAAAGGTATGTGCTTTAATCAAATTATCTGTATTATTTGAAACATAAACCATAAAGCAAAATATACGAAGTTAAATTAAAATATCTCAACCACCCGATTGCACTGAAAATGCAGTAAGAAAGTAATGAGTCAATGTTAGGTTGTTTAAGTAAATGTGCATTTAGATTTTGGGATTGTAAGGGTTTTCTCTAGTTTGGAACTCCAAAAACCTCACTGGATAAGCTCAGTGATTGCATTGGTTTGAGATGACTCTGTGTTGCGAATTGACAGAGGTTGAAGTTCAGGGGTCATAGGATTCCATCACAGTGGCTGGCCTGTTATTGGATTTCCCTCATGATCCGAAGACCTTGGGTACTATTCCTGAGGAAGATTTCAAACTATGATGAAACATTTGCCCAGCGCCCTTGAATAGAATTTTGTTTTTTACGGCTTAGATAGACTAATTTACAATGTCGAGCATGAGAGTACTACTTTAAGTTTCTATCTCTTCTCAACTCCTAAAAGTATAAGGCGATTGGAACAGACTAATGTTATAACGAATAAATAAAAGGTGTGAGAGAGGCGAAAATATTACAACTAAGATTTATGGGAATACTTAATTCAGCAAAAATCCTAAAGGGTAAGTTAACAAATCCGAGACAGTGTGATAGATTTTAGACTTGACTAACTATTAACAAGTCACAGACTTCAGTTAAGGTAACTGCACTTGCTTAAGTAGCACTTACCAACAAACGGGAAGTGGATAAATTTATGGCATACTTCAATCTGAAGCTTTCTCTTTTTGATAAGTTGGTGTTGATTGGCTTGAGTATTTCATGTTTCATTAATCTTTACTAATATTAACGACCTTTTTACATGTTTTTCTACTTCCACCTTTACAATACAGATATTATTCTCCACATCATATTTAATGGCCGACATTGAAACGTGATGCGGTAAATCAGAATGCAGTGTATTGCATCATTGTATCTGGTTCGCGTTCCATCTGACTTGGCTTTTATGAAATCCAATTCACTACACATATCTGTCACTGACTATTATGGTCAGTAGACTTGCCTTTCTATACAGTATACAGAAATTGTGTATAGGCAGTTCAGTGGTAGAATGCTCACCAGCCATGTATGTGCTCCAAGTTCGGTTCCTGATTGACACAGTCCCAAAACTCGCCTAGGAAGCAGTAAGGCCAGTTAAGAGGGAAGGTTGTTCGCGAGGCTAACGACTCTACACTATTAAAAAACACTGCCACTAATAAAACTTCCATGCTCAAGTTTGAAGCCCTGTTCTTCAATCAGGATGCAAAGGAATGCTTAAAAACGCAAACTACCGAAAAGAAGTTTACTAATCAGTGCATCATTTGAAGTTACTGTACTTGTTAAATGTCACACTAAAAAGATAGACACGTTATGGTAACTCACTTGTTCATAAGAGAAAATCGATGGAAAAAACCATAAGTGCTACTTAAGAAATCGGGTTTGTGTGATTTTTAGGTTACTCCGGAGTTGATTTTTTCACAAAACGAAGTTAGATGGAATACCAATCAAAGTCAAATGAGTGATAGACAACTGGAGTGTTGTGCACCGCCGATGGGTGGTAAACTTGGACAACACGACTTCTTCCAAGTCACTACTGCTTGACAGTAGTAGTTGTCAACCTTTTATCGAGTGAGATGTTTTCAGTGAGCAAACTATTACTATAGAGTTTACAGTGAGACTATATCTGGAGTAGATTTGGGTTGGCAAACTACTAATGATGTAATTTGTCGGACTAGTTAATCGAGGGAAATGGAAAAGGCAGAGTAGTTTAAGTGCTTAGAACCAATCTGGTTATTGGCCTCGGCTCCAAACAAGCGAAACAACTATCGGATGTTAAGATCGCCTCGATGAAGAAAGCACTGTTAAATTAAAAATATTTTATTTGACACGTTACTAGTGTTCAGTATGCGCTTACATCTTTGTTTGAAGAACAATTATCTCGTACTAATGGGTGTTGTACTTGTTTGATGCTTTTATATTTCAGAAACAGAAAAAGTTCAGTAACAAGTCTCCCGTGCTTTAATTTTAATAAATTAACTCACACTTTGTGTGGTTAACACTAGTTGTATCGATAAGAGAAACCATACGTTGGTCATCTTAAGTAAACCAAAGTCTATAGTTCATTGCATGAGGTAGCTTTAGGACACTGAAATATTAACGAAAATGCAAGTCACAGCATGAGTGAACATCGATAGAGTTTCAGTTCGAATCCGGTTATGACATTGACTTCTGTTACAATTTCAATCATTACTCTGCTATAACTGTAAGAAGATTGTGTCATTATAATAAGCCTTGATTACTGCATAAATTCCAGTATCTCACTATCCGATGTCAATTTTATAAAGAAATAAATCCATATTGAAATATGGATTGTGTTAAGTAATCCCATGTGTGTTTTTTCTGTCACTATTGTTTCCAGGGTTTCGACTGCTGCAGTGATTATGCGGTTTCTTTTCATTATATAACACCAGGAGAAATGTATCTCTTTGAATATATGCTCTACCATCTACATCCATATGGTATACATCGAGATTTTATGGATTTAATGAACTACTTACAGAAGAAAAGTATTTCTTAGCGTATACAATATGTATAAATAGACAACTAGCCTTCTTCTTTACCTGAGCTACATTTGTGTTACTTTACTGTTTAATATATTTCAATTTTATCACAGTACATATCATCAAATGAACTTAAATCACGTTCATGATCAGGGAATTTCTAAGCTGATCAAGGCCATGTCAGGGCGTGTTAAGCAGATTTCGGCCTAATATTTATTTGTTTTATTTTTCAAATTGTAACTGTGTATGTACTGCCTTCTATTTTTTTATTTATTTTTTTCTTATTGGTTCATTTTATGATATTGAGAAAAATTGTGTACAGACTACTCTGTCCCTGTGTACGTGTGTGTTTTATGTGAGGTGATTAGGGCCCAATTTCTATAAGGCATTAATGTAATGTCTCAGTAATGTATATTGGCCAATCCGACTTGTTTCTACGTGTTTTAATAGTATTTTTATTTGTACACACTGAATAAATCCAATGCCCTTTCCTACCTGTTCTGCAAATGAAAACAGACGTATCTGTGTTTATGTACAATTTATGGTGTGTATGTACATAATATAGATAATGTATAATTAAAGATGTTTTTTATGATGGTGTAAATGTTTTTACTCAGATCTTGACACTTACAAAGAAAAAATTACAATATTACGATTGTAGCAATTAGATTTGTTTTTAAAAAATGATCACAGATTGAAATAAGTTAGAGTAACATTGAAAGCTAGGGAGTACTTGACAGCTTCGATGTTTTCAATGTAGTTACTGTCCACGCCAGGTAAAATACATAGTCGCATCATCCTAGAGAGAATAAAGGATGAGCTGGATACAGAACTCCACTTATCAGAACAAGCTGGATTCAGGAAAGGCAAATTATTTGCTAATCAAATTGCATCTCCACACATCCTCATCACAGAACGAACCATAGAATAACTCAACATCATCGATATCGTAAAGGCCTTCGACAAACAGCGTTGACAGAGAAGTAATTTGGAAACAACTTCAACACTACAGCGTGCAGTGCACAAATATTTATTAACTCCATTCATCACCTATACGACAACGCCAGGAGACAGTCGGAAGATCCACAACGCAAAATAAACTCAGCCAGGAATTGTTTACATATTCAATCTCTTTCTTACCATCCCTTAATCTTATCACATCTTCATTAAAAACGTGTCTCATTTACTCCCCTTACAATCTATCACTACTGAATCGGTTCATTTGTTTTTACTAGCCTTTATCGACTACTTCCGCTTGAACATTTGCTTGTTTAATCATGCTGTTATTTCATCATTCTTGTTATCGCAGATTGCCTCACTTTTCATCCTTATTATTGATTAAACCCTTATTATTATTATAAGTCAGTAGAACAACTGGATCTCGTCTTTCCAACTCATGTCATTAATAGGTACAACATTTTCTTTTTCTTTCTCTCTTTTTCTTTTCTCTCTCGTTTTTTCTTGTTTGTGTGCTGCTTTGTTTCTTTCTTCCTTACAAACTCTATTTAAAACATTCTTCTTCTTTCTTTCACACTCTGTATATCTCGACTTTTTGTTACCGCTTACGCCAGTAAATATCCTAGTATCTACTTTCCTAACACCTTCAAAAACTGTTCAGTTCTTGGTTTTGCTACCGACATGCCAATATGTTGTTGTGATAACTAACTGAGATTACCTTTAGTCTATGGAGAACTTTATTTATTGTTAATGCACTAACTGGATGCAATACTGTAGTAAAATGCTGAGAATTCCATTCTGTATCACAACCACTGTAGTGAAATAAAGCAAATTATCATTATCATTACTACTCTTCTGCCTAATTGCACAATTTATATTCACCATCTTATTATCCTATAGACAAAACACCATGACTGGTTTATATTTGTATTTTGTTTGTAAAATTATATATATATTAGAGTTAAGCCTGATGAGATCTAATTGAAATTTTACTATAGGAATATTTAATCTACTGAAATTTCGTGAGGATCCTATTGTATTTAAGGCACTCAGTGAATACCTAAGTTTAGTGCAAGGCTCGCTGAAGCAAAAATATCGTTGGGATTTTTCAAAGAATGTGTAGAAAACGAACGTTATCCGAAAATATATTGGAGGTCGTTAAGACGAATGAGGATTTATCCTAATCCTAAGAGTTTAAAAAGACATGCATTTGATCAGATTGATTCTGATCTATAAAGGAACCTATCACAAAGACAATTTGCAGTTGATGATTTACCTCGGGAATTACAATTGATGTTTATTGAATATGTTAATAAAGTAACAGTAAACAGAAGTAATAATAGAAGGATAAGTCTTGTCAGATCTCTCGAAAGACAAAAACCGGGCTGGCATGTTCACAATTTTTCCAGTGTCGTGGTTAATAAGTTTCAATTAGACGCGTTATTCCTAGGTCCCAAATTTAGTGATTATGCTCCTAAAGTTAACCAACTAGACACTGATATACAGTTTGAAAATTTGTTTTCTCAAACGTCATACCTTACCCCATCATCGGACGATGAACTAACTAGGTTCGAAACGAAGCTAGTTGACAGCAGCCAGCGATACAAAAATAACAGACATTCAGTAAATAGTCTGTCATCGAAGCAACACAGATAAGCGCTAAGAGAATTTAGAAGGAACGAAAGCTTAATTATTAGCAAGCCAGATAAAGGTGACGGTATAGTCTTACTGGATAAAAGCGATTATGTTGAGAAAATGGAAGGTATTTTGAGTGATCAAACTAAATTCCAATCTCTTGGTGTTTCCAAAGACCTCAATGTAAGAGCGGAGAAACTAATGACCGACTCTCTCAAAAAGCTGAACCGAATAGGTATATTGTCATCAGCCACGTATGAGTCCATGAAACCAACAGGTACCAATACTCTACGTCTTTAGGGTCTACCGAAAGTGCACAAACCGGGTCTTCCTCTTCGCCCTGTTTTAGATATGTATAACTCTCCATTTCACGGAACAGCTAAGCGGTTACTTAATATTCTGGGTCCTTTGGACAGAGAAATTGTGCAACATAGAATTAGTGATGTGTTCAACTTTATTTCAAAAATATCGGAGACTAATCTGAGGTATAAACGCATGTTATCCATGGATGTATCATCACTATTCACTAATGTACCGCTTATGGAGACAGTAGATTACATTTGCCAAGAAATCACCGAAAGACAATTGGACTTAGGAATCTCCTTGTGTAGCCTCAAAGAAATGCTTCTCAAATGCACAATGAATGTTCACTTTGTGTTCAATAATTCTTACTACCGACAAGTAGGTGGAATAGCTATGGGTTCACCATTGGGCCAAATGTTCGCTGACTTCTTTCTCGCAAAACTTAAAAACGGGAAATTGAAGGATATCATCAAGGAGTTTGATATGTATTACCAATATGTTTATGATACATTTATCTTAGCTGATGGGAATGTTAACATGGACGAATTGTTGCTGAAAGTCAACAGCGTCCACCCTTCACTTTCTTTTACTTGTAAAGAGGAACAAGAGAATGAACTGCATTTTCTGGATGTCCTACTAAGTAGGCGAGAAGATGGGTCACTTGGGAGAAGCGTGTATAGAAAAAGCCCATTCACAGGGTAATACACACAGTTCCATAGTTACGTGGCCATTAAATATAAAAGAAATGTTGTTAAAGGTCTTACGAGCAGAGCAAGAAAGATATGTACCGATGACTTCTTACGAAAGGAATTTGAATATATTCACTACTCCTTGATGGAAATGGGCTATCCGAGTAGTTTTATAAAGAAACATACAAAAACATCAAAGAGAAAACCTGATACTCTGACTGCACGAAAAAAGCCTCTATTTATTAAGGTACAACTTAATGATGACTTATCTAGTGAGACTTTGTTTCAGAGACTATCCAGGAGTATACGGAGAACGTTTTGCGCAGCATATCTATGTTTGTCATTCTCTAGCTGACGAATGAATAGGACGCAAACTAAGGATAAGCTGAATAGTTTTGCCACATCTATATGTATTTATCAATTCAACTGCACCTGCGGTGACAGTTATATTGGGCATACTACTAGACAGCTTAGCCAACGTGTTAGTGAACATCTCCCATCGTGGTTTGGCAAAGGACAGACGAAAACAATCCGTAGCTCAATTTTGTCACATTTAATTGATAGTAGTCATGTAGTGGAGAAAACGAAAGCTTTCAAAGGAATTCATCGTATCCCACCGAATATTTCAAATAGACTTCGTATTCGTCTACTGCACACAGCTGAGGCGATAGGCATTCGAACTACTAAACCTAAACTATGCATTCAAAAGAAGTTCGTACAGCCATTATCCACCGCCCTTGGCCTATTAAGACATAAACAGCTAATGACTTCTACACCACCCCTTGTTTATATTTTCAATCTCTTTCTTACCATCCCTTAATCTTATCACATCTTCATTAAAAACGTGTCTCATTTACTCCCCTTACAATCTATCACTACTGAATCGGTTCATTTGTTTTTACTAGCCTTTATCGACTACTTCCGCTTGAACATTTGCTTGTTTAATCATGCTGTTATTTCATCATTCTTGTTATCACAGATTGCCTCACTTTTCATCCTTATTATTGATTAAACCCTTATTATTATTATAAGTCAGTAGAACAACTGGATCTCGTCTTTCCAACTCATGTCATTAATAGGTACAACATTTTCTTTTTCTTTCTCTCTTTTTCTTTTCTCTCTCGTTTTTTCTTGTTTGTGTGCTGCTTTGTTTCTTTCTTCCTTACAAACTCTATTTAAAACATTCTTCTTCTTTCTTTCACACTCTGTATATCTCGACTTTTTGTTACCGCTTACGCCAGTAAATATCCTAGTATCTACTTTCCTAACACCTTCAAAAACTGTTCAGTTCTTGGTTTTGCTACCGACATGCCAATATGTTGTTGTGATAACTAACTGAGATTACCTTTAGTCTATGGAGAACTTTATTTATTGTTAATGCACTAACTGGATGCAATACTGTAGTAAAATGCTGAGAATTCCATTCTGTATCACAACCACTGTAGTGAAATAAAGCAAATTATCATTATCATTACTACTCTTCTGCCTAATTGCACAATTTATATTCACCATCTTATTATCCTATAGACAAAACACCATGACTGGTTTATATTTGTATTTTGTTTGTAAAATTATATATATATTAATGTTAGGCCTGATGAGATGTAATTGATTGAGTAGAGAGTTTCCAACGGAATTGTCAAGCATTTGAATATCGTACGTCATGTGATAGTTATTTAGCAATCAAAGAACAGTGTGCTAAATTTGCAAGCTGATGGTCCCTAAGTTTAACTGCTAGCAGTAGTGTTTCAGATTATTAGAAACAAAAGTTTGTTCACTCCATTTATCATTTCAATGTTTCGCCAGCCAACCATAGTCTATTTATGATCAAATCTGCTTTGAAATCTACCAAATTCTTATGAACCTAATTCATCTAAATAAGTATATTGTGATGTGTTTTTGATCTGGCTGGGATTTTCCTCAGCTAGATGGTTCAACTGAGAAGCTTTTATTCTTCATCTAGACACCTTCAGTGTTTGCTTCACAGAGCACACGGGCACAACAAAAGTTGCAGCTGAGTTATAAATCTTCTCCACTACTATGGAGTATTCTGCAGAGAATTAATGTGACCTAGAATGTAATTCAGTCGAATTCAGTAATTCGATGAAAACAAATTGGAATTCCAATGTTAAATAAATTTATTTGTTCGTTTTTAAGTAAATTTATGGATACTACTACTTTGTATTGAGGTGTATGCAGGCAATTACACTATAATAGTGCATACTAAGATAAGTGGATTGACAGATACATGTAAACGAAGAAACAAGCTGATAGAACAACGATTAACATAAAGAGACATAAACACACAGACAAAGAAAATAACAATAAAGTGCATTCCTTTCACAATCAAGCACTGAAAAGCAGGATTAAAAAAGGGGCGAAAATTTCGTGGTTCGAGAAAATGAACTTGTAAATATTTAGACAATACACTTGTTCATATAGAGAGAAGTATATTACTGGAATTCATGCTGTCTTTGCTTATTTTTGTATGATTTTCTTCATAAATCTTTTTCTTTCTCTCTGTCTCTCTGCAACCCACTTTTCATAATAATGTTCTCTGACATTCACCTATGAGTGAATGGTCCGTTTTATACATATTTGGCGCTGCATGAACTAAAGCTGTCCCAGGATCTTTAAAAGGAGAAGAAAAGACAACAAACCGAAAATAATTGTAGTAATAATAACGTGCCAACCAACAGTAGCAAACAATTCTCTTTCAATCACCGCGGCAACATAGTTTCAACCAAAAGTGACATGGATGGTAATGTTGCAGTCGGGGCCAGGAAAGAAAGACAGGTGTTCAGTTTACTCTAAATTTCTGTCTGGTATAAAGATCTTAAGTATTTAGTACATGGAACAGAATCAGAATTTATATACTAATATTAAATCGGTGATCCTATATGTTTCATGGACTTAGGGCGTCTCTGAAAGCGTTTACAGCAGGCTGCAGACTTTCATCAACAGCTGCCATTGCTCATTACAAAGTAGTCTACATCTAATCGTGTACGTTTTAAGTTTTCCAATTACAGTATAAACTGTATCACCGTTAGGTGTCATCCAAAGCAATATTCCTATAAATACTTAACAAATGTTTATATGACTCCAGTCCCTCTGATATATCTTACTTCTCAGACGAATTTTCTGCTCCTATTTTTTTAAATTCCTAGTTAATAGTTTGTGAGGACTTTAATTCTTGCAATCACAGCTTCACCATAACACCTGGTCAAATCCAATACTCATCTGGACAAAACCCTAGATTTGGTTTTCATAAACAGTCGTGACATATACGGGGTACGAAGGAGAGCTCGATTGTTGGATTTTTACCACTGCATTTTACAGCAACAGGGATCTCTGGCAATGAGCGAACCAACCAGGAACCGATTGTGAAACAAATAGGTAGGAAGAAATGGAGATGGCTTGGCCATACGCTAAGGAAACCATCTAGTGAGTGATATCACTAGACAAGCCATCGCTCGAGTAGAACCCGAAAGGGGAGCGGCGAGTTGGTCGTCCAACGGTGGGATGACTTGGAGGAGGTCATGTGAAGAGGAGATGAAAGCATGTGGGCAGACTTGGAGCGGGATGAAAAAGTTGGTCCTCTAGGAATTAAAAGATACAATAATAATAATTATTATTATTTGTATTTTACCTAAAGTATATGGCAATTTGCACAGAAGGGCCTCTGCTCACCTAACAAATAATATCTAAGAACGATCCTATTCACAAGATAAGATATATGTTGTATGATGCTGAGTGAGACCTATTCATTGATGAAGTGTCAGGGGTTATTGTCTCTAATATTACCTCCTATCTCAAGTTCTATTTAGACAGTCGCTGTTCAACTAAAACGCTATTCACAAAATTCGATAGGATCTCTTCTACACAACTAAAAAAGCTTAGAAGAGAAAAAGAGAAACTGTATAAATCACTTGATAATTTAGGTTTCCGAACGATAAACTCTCTGAAATACAAAGACTAAGTGAGATATGTAACAAAAAATTTTATCACTTAAGAATGCTTCTAACATTTGGAAACTTTTTAATCAACTTACAAGCAGAAAACAAATGCCTTAAATAAATCTTTTATTGTGCAACGGGCTAATATGAGTAGAACTGATGTTTCTAATCACGTAAATCATCATTTCCCCTGTTTTAATGAAAAGGATGCATTTTCATATCTCAAATCCTCAAATCCATCACGCAACCTACGACCAGACGGTGTACCGAAAATTTTGATTCTACAGTGTGCTGATAGTTTGCGTTATCCTCTTACTCAAATCTTTAATGCATCGTTTCATTGAGATACAGTACCTGTTGTCTGGAAAAAAATAAAAGCGTAGCTTGTACCAAAGTCATATTTTTGGTTATGTCTAATGTTTAGACCAATCGCCATCACATCTCGATTTTTGAAAACTATGGAGAAACTTCTCTTGCTTATTCTTAAACCATCTCTGAAATCTCCTAATGACTCAAAGCAGTTCGCTTACAGATGCAGTAGAAGCACATTATATGCGGTCGTTGTTCTCCGCCCTAATGTTGTTTCAAGTCTTGATTACGCTGCAAAGTTTACTCGAGTCTCTTTTTTAGACTACACTGCTGCTTCCAACTCTATTCCTAGGGCAGTTTTACTAAGCGAACTGTTTTCAGCAAACACTAAATTTTGGGTCACAAGGCGACTGTCTTCTTATTTTTCGGGAAGAAAATGGCAGTGTTCTGGATGGAAAGTGCTCCACTCTGTTGCTAACAAAAACTGGTGTGCCTCAAGGAGCTGAACTCGCTTCATTCATTTTTTCGTTTCTTATGCATGACCTTCCATATTCTTTCAAAGCTAACTTCATTAAATATGCGAATGATCTAACCATTTCTGTCCCAATAATTTCTATATTCGACTGTTCTTATATGTGAATAGATTCCTGTCTTAAACAAAATTCATCTAAATGTCATATTGTTGATTTAAGTTTCAGATGCGAACAAGACTTGCATGATTTCTGTTATACTGACTTCACAGTGATAAGAAGTAAGTCAAATATTTCTCATCTCGACATCCGTTTCACTTGGAATCTCTGTTGGTCGTCTCATATCCTATTAATTTCCAAGAAAAGTTATCGTTCGATTCATTACATAGAGAAGTTGAGACTTTCTGACATAACTCAGCCCCTTTTCTTACAATTTGTTAATTTTCCTTTTTTGTCCACCATTATTCTTCCCTGGACTTCTCAAAAAAAACTATTTCATATTACGTAGAACACTGAAGACTGTTTAGTGACAAGTAACTTCAGGGCATTAGTCACGTAAATATAAAGGCATCCGTTCAAAGGACCAGTATATCCAAATAGAGATTGGTCAATCAACAAGAAAACATAAGCCTGAATAAATAATATTTAGATAGTGACTTATCAAGTGTATGACTGGGTCGAAGATAGGTATCATTCACTGATCGGCAAAGTTAAATGGAGATGTCAGGAATCATAAACAGTTCACACATAAAATAAGAAAATTCATCATTTGCGAATAACACAGATGGACTTGAAACTTCAGTACATTTTCCTTACAAAATGCAGAATATTCAGAGCACAACGGGTGACTCCCTTGAGGCCACAGACTGTATCATATGGCACCTACTACTGATTGATGTAAGTAGTTATGAACAACTCACTACATCATGTTGCGTCTGGACTGATTAGGTTATTCGACCTCAGTCTAATTGCATACAACATTGATGCGCCCTGTTCGAAATAACTGAAAACGTCATTACCAAGGTCTGTTACTAGATCTGGGTGGATTTCAACTACTCATGTCGATCAGTAGTATAAACACTTGAAACCTGGATATTCAACTACAAAGGTGACAGTAGAATCAAACAGAAATGAATCATAATTGCTGTACATAGACAAAGAGTTTGGCGAAAATTTGACACGACAATTTAAGTATCACTATATTTCAGTAGATCAAAAAGCCGCGAAGTTTCCCAAACCTCTCTGAATGCGTCCTGTGATTGACTACATATGATTAGCAAGGTTGACTTTTAAATCAGACATCTCATGATGTTATTAGTTTAGACTAGGAAGGGAAAATGAAACTTTCAAACCAACATTTAAATCTTATATGCAAACTAAGGAAAAGATCGGAGTGTTATCACATTGTCATTGGAAAATAAGTTCTCATTCTTCACCTTCCGAGTGGAAAACATATGTCCAAACTTCTTTTGAAGTTTTGGTAGCGCCAGTATTATTTATTTATTTTTTGATTACAGCTTGATTCCACACTGTATTTCTGGTACAAGTATGGAATTTTCAGCGTGGATATCGGTAGCCCAAAATTCGCAGGCAGACCATAGATATCAGGTGTGCGTCGGCGTGGGCTCAAACCCCGGGCCATGCGCATGGTCGGCGCGAGTCCTAACCACTGTACCACCGACGCAGAGGTGGGTTGCTGGTCCCACACCTAACCTTCCTTCTCTTTCGGACTTGCTACAGGCTAGTAAACTAGGCGGATTATGAGTTCACTAGCAAGGAGCCCGGAATTCCTATGTGGCTGGAGAGCACTTCGCATATGAACCACTTAAGTCTGTTACAATAAAAAGACGTTGCAAAGGATAAATATTCATTTCATTACTCCAATAAGAAGTACAATTTGTTATTTTTCTTAATATCGAGTTATCTAAAATAGTTAACAGACCATACAGCATAATACAGTCTTATAATTATATAGAGTCAGATCATCAGTTGGGAAGAAGATTGGTGGATACATTCAAACATGCTTTATTAAAAGAGAGCGGAGATTACAACTGAGCAATTGAAAGGTGATGTGTTCCCCTTGTAGCCTAGCTTTCCTCAGTTGTTTACCTCAATCTTATGAATATCTACTCTTGAAGAGTTCTAGAATTTAACAAAGTAGGCACCTAGTATCCTGAAAATTCAGAAAGCACGCGGATCCCATAAAATTCTTGAAATGAATAAACATATCTGGAAAGTTATGCAGTGTATGCATGCAAAGCGCCAATGAAACAATATTGCTTTCACCACAATACTCATACTACTTGTAGAATTTAAGTAACTAAACACCGCAAACAATCAAAAATGAAAAACTCACGTATGTGGCACATGATAAGAGATCGGTCGCACACGTACGTGATCTGTGGCATACTTGAACTGAAGTGTATCACGCATAGGCAGTTTTTCATTTTTAATACCATCCTTAGGCAATGGACTGTGTGGAATAAAAAACTCTTACGAGTTGATCACGGATTGATATCAGTTAGAGAACCATTGAAAACCAGGGAGTACTGGACAGCTGCTGTTTCATCCTAGTTTGGGAATCATCGGCTCGCTAGTGACTTGCTACAGGTTGGAGTTTCCTGAGATCTAGTGAGAAGTCGTGACCAGTGAGGTCCAATTAGATGTCACGTGTGTGGATGGATGTCCCACCAACGACAATGGTTGGGGTCGCGCTAAATCACGAATTGGTAGAAGTTAGAATTCACGAGCCATTGAATCGGGTCCCAGTGGCTGAATGGTATACGAGCTTGCCTTGTAACCGGAAGGTCCTGGGTTCGAAACCCAGTGGGTGCGTACTGCCGATGATTCCCAGACTAGGATGAAACAGCAGCTGTCCAGTACTCCCTGGTTTTCAATGGTTCTCTAACTGATATCAATCCGTGATCAACTCGTAAAACATAACTAATCCTTACAAACCAAACTATAGAAAATAAAAAACTCTTTAAAAAAACTATTCTTTTTAACTAGCAACGGGAAAGTGAAAACAGTTAACAATTTAAAAATGTGGAAAGAATTTGGTCACTGTGACAGAATCATTCTATTTTATAGAGACACGCAGTGGTACAGTATTATTTACTCACTTGATAACGTTTTGATCACGATGTATTGATCAAATGATATCAAGGTACTCATAAGACGTCTAAACATTTTATATAAACATTTATATAATTTCATTATTTCATATCCTTTGATTTTATAGGTAATAATAATTTCCATGTCACTGGTATCAGTAACTGAACAATCTCAGTGCATATACTTATACAACACAATCACACAGTAGAGTGGAACGGAACTGCACTTCTAAAGAGTAATGCAATTAGATGGTCTGAGAGGATGACCAATGAATCCCTCCCTGTTCATCATCGAATCTGCATCTAATATGTGCAATCGGAATGACACAATACCGATACCAAAGGTATATAAAATGGTATTACCAATAAAATCATACGATAACAAACAATAGAACTGCATAAACAAAAACTATATGTTAAGTGAGCACTATGATAGGATTATGAACAATAGATTGTCCTCGAAATATCGTCAGTAAATGAATGATGCAACATCAGTATGTTGTTTATCAAATAAAATTATTCTGTTCTTAAGGAAGATTTATATTCAGGCGACAGAAACTTAGGCCTCCTTTTCAATCGCTTTTGAACACCTGAAAAATTCGACCACTTCTGTAGGTGTAGAAAGTTGGATATAATTTGCACTCGGGATACAGGTGGATATAATGCACACAAAGGCTAATTCTGCCACATCGTAGCCTCATTTCAAGTTTTCACATTAAGTAAGAAGCGATAAAAAAGAGAATTCATGGAAATGGATAAAGCAGGCAATAGAAAACGGAAGAAAGAAACGAAGGACGCATATATATAAATAAATAAATATGACGTCTCGATTAGAATTATGACTACAAATCGTTTTTCATGAGCACTCCAGCCAGGTGAGCTACAACCAGTCACACGAATCAAATTAAGAGTAAGTTGTTTAGTAAACTGATACCATTTCGTGGTCTAAAAAAATGTCGGAATTTCCCACTTTAATCCCACTTTAGTTGTATAATATGAGGAGAAAAAAAATTTTTTTCTGGAATTTGGAAGACTATATCAACTTTGGACAAGGCGTCTAACTAACAGCCGTTATGGATGGATAAATATATACTAAATTACAGGATTTAGGTTCAAGGTACTCTAGTTCAGTTGCTCATGTTAAGTGTAACAACAAGGTAGGGGAAGCTGTTACAAAGCAAAGGGTATCAACTGAGATGGGTAAGTTGGTCCAAGTTGCGAATCTACATGTTTAATTTAGTTGAGTCAGATATGAGGTATGGACTCCAAACCACTGAATGCTTCGATGAGCAATATTGGCTGAAGTAGGATTAATACAGAACATAGAAAAGATCCGTTTGTCTACATTGGCTAATTAACCCACTGATAAACTAACTAACTAATCTACTGGTTAAGTAGAATACTGTAACAGAGTAAATAAAATGATGAGGTGCACTAGAGAGATAATAGAAAGCCAGAGGTTATAAAAAGTGAGTGAATGGAAGCAGAATTTCTCACATTCGAAGGGCCAAAACAAAATCTAAACGACTGAATGTTTTGTATAATGCAGCTAGCTGATGAAGTTTATCACTTCTACATTTCACGTTCCACTTTGTGATTCCCTAAAAGTCTAAACTCTCCTCGAAATTTTTCGTTAGGATTCACCACGGCTGATTTTCATACAACTGGATAAGTTTCACAGTTTTGCTTTTAAAAATAAAATGTCAGGCTACAGGATTCCTTCTTGAAGGTGATTAGAAAGTCTTGGAAACATATTTCTGTCATAGTATGATTATTTTGTAAAGAAATTAAATGAGTATAACAAACAAACGCTTTATGGATTTTCCTAATCCATGTTGTATCTCACTCTGCTAATTAGCCATCCGCTTAATGCTTTTGAACATCATGAAGACCATGGTAAATTTTGTCACAAATCGGCATCTGTTAGAAAAGCACTAAAAAGCAAACAACGCTGGGAAAATATTTCATTTTATTGTGAGAATATTCATCTGCGGTATTTACTGACAGTGAATTTTAGAGCTAAAATCTTCAGTGTAGAAATTTACGAAATCACTGTGACAGTCCAAGTTGGCACATTTCATAAAAGCACTTATAAATGTAAATAGAAAAAATAACCGTAGAGAAACTATAACAAACAAAAATGAATGAGAGGCGGAATAATTACATGAAAAGTAACGAGAATTTAATGGATCTGTAATAGCACAAAGATTGAACTCAACTGTGCTACTAAAAACGCTTTTAAGTCATTTCACTAATAGTCTTCAGGCATTGATTCTTAGCGTTTTAAGGACCCCAACCAGAAAGCCGACACCGTCATAGATGGCTCAAAACAATTATCAGAGACTTCATTGACCAGTACCATGTTTTAGCGTGACTACCACCAGTTTTTAACGTCTTCTTAACTAATGTTTGTTGATGATATTTTCCTTAAAATTAGTCAGGTTCTTGTATACCCCATATCTGGTCGCAAATACTAAACAGTCAAGCCTCAAAAAGAATTCAACTAGCAAAAAACTGTATACTCTCTAAATCTAAGACCTTCATATTTAAATCACCTGATAGGTTTACTGGCACCACCAGAATGCCTTCAGGATCTCGTGCCACCTTCCCTTAACACTGGTATAACTTCAGCAGTTGTTGTTATTGTTGCCAAAAATGACTGAAATAAGGAAAGTGTCCTGCCTTCTGGACGAATCCTACAATCGTATTCAAAGTTTTGTTATCTCCTCATGCTTTTAGGCTACTGATTCTCTTTGGTTCAGTGGAACAACGATGTGCCGAAGGCCGAAATGTTTGTTGGAATTAGAAAGTGCCAAAGCAATGATTGCTGATTATAAGAATTATCTCTGCCTTTTACTTTTTTATTCACTTTACCACTAGTCGCGTTATACGATGAATTAAATTAAGCTGTAGGCCTCGAAGTAAAAAAATTTCTATTTCCCACTTAAAACAGATAAAAGTGTGAACGTAATACAATGATTCAATATCACATTAGGAATTTCACCTTTACTTTTAATTAGTTACTTTGCACATTTTATAAGTTCTGTTTGCATCTGATCTTCACACATAACTGATGACATGTAACTACTCACCTTGATTTATTAAAGCAGAGAAATCTGAGATATAGTGTAAGGACGAGGGAGCCAAAAGAAGTTAATGACTTTAGAAATTATGACACTGATGCAATTCAATTATTTTGCCTTATGATTAGTTTCTACCTCAACTTATTACGTGAAGGCTTAAGAATGATTTAAATGAGTTACACTGTGATGAATAAAAAGCGAAACAACTTTTGGCAGAACCTCAAAGAGTAGTGAGGCCACGAGTCCTCAATGAACAATACGTCTGAAATTTAAGTAATAAACCCATTATGATAAATTAATAACTTATGGAAATAAATAAGTGCGAATTCATTCACACTTGTCATGTCTGGCGAGTGATTGCGCCCATTTTCACAACCAACCATATACATCAATTTGAAACTCAAAAGCTCAATTAGAGTCCAGTGTGGCAATGTTATTCTTTTGCTCTCTAGGAATCAACAGGAAATTGTCCGTATTCTTCCTGCGAAACACATAAAATATTTGCAAGATCTTAATCAAAACAGTTGATGTACTGACTTTTTTATATGTTTGTAGTTCAGTTGTGCGTGAGTACTACCTATTGGGTTGTGATTAAAATTTCTGATGAAACTCCATGAAAAGCTCAGAGAACTGACCGTATATTTAACGATTCACCTATTCAACCAATATGCGGTTCCTCCATGTATTTTCTGAATACTTCGTGATTTGACAAGAGTTGTCACAGTTCTAAATAACTTAACATTTCGTGAAGAGCATAATTGCTCTGTATTTCTTCAATTTTCATTCTAAGTTTATTGTTTGTGGACATGAGTGTAACGACAACAATTAACCCCTTAGAAGACTGATATACAACAATAAACTTTGTACAATAATGTAATTATGAAGTGATACGTGGTAGATTTATTCCAAATGTACACTGGTCAGTTCGTTTAGGGCGTGTTTATATGATGAAGTAAAAGTGTTTGGAGTAAGTTTTAAGTGAATTAAATTCGAGTATTCGACGCTTGTTTTGTCTCACTTATCTACCTATTGGGTGGTATACTCTTTGATTGAGAAACTATGTTCTTAGTTCCGTAATGTTTAATGCACCCAAATACCTATTCTATTTTCGACGGTTTCTGATACCGAAAACAAATGAAGTGCCTTTTAATATCCATATGGAATTCATAACTTTCAAGGAGTAATACAACATGGAAGTGACCAGTTGATTGTCCAAGAAAGACTTGGAGGAGATCATTAAACGAGCGAACGAAAGCCTTTGGCAGTCGTAAGGCAGCTGAAAATAAAAACAGAGAATGGGTATATCCTGTCGAGGCCCATATTTTATCCAGAACACGTGAAACTAATAATAGCATAATAAAATGTCTAGAAACAATGTGGTTCAAGGATGGCTCACTTCGGAGATAATCCAAAACCTTTTGACTTAGGATATTCCTCCAAATTCCAGTAGGTTGCTATTCTGCTTTTCGCCACATCACTTAGTTCTTCGCGTGTCCACATCCCGTGATGTTTCATATTAGTTGTGAGATACGAATCTAGATTCATTAATATTTCTTTGTCTTTAGGATACAATATTTGTGGAAGCCGAAAAATGTCATATTATGCGTTCACTGTAAACAGCAAAAATAATGGACTCACTGCACATGGTGGTTCTCAATTGTGATTGAATAAGGACCTGACCTGGTTCAGCACACAGTCCAAACCACACAACTTTTCTCTCCAGCTTCTTGCTTTCCACTATTGCCAATCATCTCTGGCTCGCACGTGATCCGTACATCCATATTCGGATCCTCTGCTTCAATTTACTTTTTTCTCCGCAATTAACCTCAGGCTGTTGGCATACTCCTAGGTGGAGTGAGAAACTGCATACCAGTAAAGGACTACGTGATCACTACAGTTCTGTACGTTTTTACTTGTGTATTTTGGGACAACTATAACTCACCAAGTGACTGTATTTTATATGTATATTAATTTGTGTGGACTGAATTCCTCTCTACATATATACATGTTTTTATTTGTTTTATCCTTTTTATTCGCTTATAAACTAGCTTAGCCGTTCAGTCCATAACGTATTCGCCTTGATAAAACCGGAATTGCTGTAGTTGCCATAATTTTCTTAAAGTTCCAAATTACGGTGGGAAGAATTTACCTTTGATGGTCCACGTTTATGGTGTTTTTCCAATTCCAAAGGTTGTATTGATATGGGGCGCCACAACTCACTGCGGCATTCGGCATCCCCGAATGAATGTTTCATCTCTGTTGTTTGTTGACTTGAACTTAGAGGCCTCCTACAGCCCCCGGCAAGATATCGCGAACGAAAATCATTTATGCAATGAAGACACTAATGGTGAGGTGGAGTTGGGTTGTGTGAACCGTTGAGTATTTTCAGAAGAACCATCTAATCGTGAACAGAACGATTTGTTGTATGATAGTGAACCCCAGCTTTCACTTGGGCCTCGGTCTCCTACCACAGGGAACTTCATTGTTAAGTTTCAACTTAAATGAATGATAAAGAACATTAGCCTATTTATTCAAATATATATATATATATATATATATTGCAGTACCGTGTAGAAATGACAAATGACCGTGTAAAATGACAAACACAGTAGCTTACAACCACTGCACAATGCAAACACTACACTGTTGTTCCTTGAAGTGCTACTAGTGCGCCACAACCTTTTTTGATAAGACATACGAAACGACCACTGAAGGCAAAGCATCTGATGTTCATTTTGATCTACAAATTACTTTTTATTATTATTATTTATTATTGCTCCCTTGGATTCCTAGTGGAACATAGGGCTTCAACTGCACGTCTCCATTTTCTTCTGTCTTCTGCTATACTTTTCGCCTGCATCCATGTTAATCCATATTCTTTCAACTCCTCTTCACACGATCTCCTCCATGTCACCCTTGGACGTCCCACACGCCGCTTCCCTTTCGGGTTCCACTCGAGGGCTTGGCGCGCGATGTCACCCAGCGGTCTCCTCAGCGAGTGTCCGATCCATCTCCACTTTCTCCTGCATATTTGTTGGGCGATTGGTTCTTGCTTTGTTTGTTCCCATAATTCCTTGTTGGTGATTCTTTCCGGCCATCTGATCTTCAGTATTGAGCGAAGACAGTTGTTAATAAAGGTCTGCAACAGGCTGTTGGAAATATTCTTTGTGACCCCGCCAAGTTTCTGATCCGTATAGAAGAACTGACTTTACGTTTGTATTGAAAATCCGAATTTTGTTGGTGATGCTGAGTGACGAAGATTTCCAGATTGATTTCAGGCTGATGAATGTGTTTCTCGCCTTCCCGATTCTCGATTTGACATCCTCGTCCGCTCCTCCTGTAGTTGAGACAATGCTCCCTAGATAGTGAGTGAATGAAGTAACCTCTTTCAAATCCCTCCCGTTGATGGTGATTGACGTTGGATGTTGTTGCTGTTGTTGGTTGGTTATTTTCATAACCTCCGTCTTGTCTATGTTTACCTGGAGTCCTTTTTTGCTGCTTCTTCGACCAGTTTGTCGGTTTTCGCTTGTAAGTCTTCGATTGTGTGTGACATCAAACATAAGTCATCCACGCGCGAAATCCAGGTCTTCTAGGTTCTTCACGTCGGTCGTCCAGGATATTCCTGTCTTCTCGTTTCCCACTGTCTGACGCATAATCCAGTCTCCACCACAATTAGGAATATCATTGGTGATAGTAAGCACCCTTGTCTGACTCCTGTGTTTACTCCAAACGCCTCGCTGAGTCTTCCGTTGTGGATCACTTGACATGTGCCGTTGTCGTACAGCTGTTGAATAAGGTTGATGAATATTTGGGGTACGCCATAGTACTCGAGTAATTTCCAAATTACTTCACGATCAACGCTGTCGAAGGCCTTCTCAAAGTCTATAAAGTTGAGGTAGAGGTTTGATTGCCATTCCATGCTTTGTTCTGTGATGATGATGCGTAGAGTTGCAATTTGGTCAGTACATGATTTGCCTTTCCTGAATCCAGCTTGTTCTGGTCGGAGTTCTGTCTCCAGTGCGTCCTTTAATCTCTCCAGGATGATGCGACTCAGGATTTTACTTGGCGTCGATAGGAGCATGATTCCTCGCCAGTTCTTGCAGAGTGAGGCCTAAGTCGCCCTTCTTTGGTAGTTTCACGAGGTAACCTTTCCTCCAGTCAGTAGGCACCTTTCCCTCCTTCCAGACCTTTTGCAATAATGGAGTCAGCATGTCTGCTGTAGTCTCTGGGTCCGCTTTCAGTGCTTCAGGGGTATTCCATCTGGTCCGGCTGCTTTTCCAGCTTTCAGAAGCTTGATTGCATTCAAGACTTCAGCTCTCGTTGGAGGATTGGTGTCAACTTGCAGTTGTGTGCGCGCTGTTGTTGGTATTTCTGGACGGGTTGCAGGTGATGGTCGGTTCAAGAGTCCTTTGAAGTGATCCGCCCATTGTTTAATCTGTTTTTCTTCCTTGGTAATGGGCTTCCCTTGGCTGTCTTTTATAGGTTTCGCTTGTGTTGGTCTCTTCCCGGATAGAGATTTGGTTATCTGATATAGTGTCCTCAGGTCCCTTTTGCCTGCTGCCTTCTCAGCTTCAGTGGCCAGGTTGTCGTAGAATCGTCTTTTGTCCTTCCTAGCACTCTTCTTCACTTCTTTGTCCAATGCTTTGTAAGTTGAGCTCAGCGTCTCCTTCTCCTGTCCGTCCTTGCATTGAATCATTTTCTCTTTCACCATTCTCCTCTCTTCTATTAATTTCCAAGTGTCCGTTGAGAGCCATTCCTTGTCTTGTCTCTTCTTTCTTCCTAGAACCGTTGAACACGTTTCGTTGAGAATCGCCTTCAGAGACTTCCAATGTTCTTCCACGCATGATTCTTCAGTGATGTCGCGTAGTGTTTCCTGCTTTGCTCTGACAGTTGCAGTGAAAGTGTCTTTTGTGGTTGTGTCCTTCAGTTTGAGTGTTGAACTTGCATTGTGGCCTATCCCCAGCTATCCTCGAGGCTTTTAGTTTCACCTTGAAAGTCCCTTGTACTAGATAGTGGTCTGAACCCACATCTGCTCCTCTCCTTGACCTTGTGTCCAGTAGGCTCCGTCTCCACTTTCTTGAAATTGAGATGAAGTCTATTTGGTTCTTGGTGTTTCCATCTGGTGAAATCCATGTCGTCTTGTGTATATCCTTGTGTTTGAACACACTACCACCAATCACCAAATCATTGAAGGCGCAGAAGTCTGAGAAGAGTTCACCATTGTCGTTCATTTCGCCGAGGGCCTCACGACCCATGGTGAGTTCTCTTCCTGTGTTGTCTCCTCCCAGCTTCGCATTCATGTCGCCCATCAGGATTTTGATATCGCCATTTGGGACGTTGTCCATTATTGCTTGTAGTTGTCTGTAGAACGCCTCCTTCTTCTCTTGTTCTGAGACGTTTGTAGGCGCATAACATTGAATGACTGTAACTTTCCTTCCTTTTGAGTTGAACCTGGCTGTCATTATCCTGGAGGAGATTGGTTCCCACTGCATGAGAGCTTTGGTTGCTGTTGGTGACATCATGATGGCCACTCCCTCGGTGTGCTCATGGTTGTCCTCTAGGTGGCCGGAATAGATTACTGTCTCTCCAGTAGGTAGTTGGCACCTTCCAGTTCCGTTCCATCTGCTCTCGCAGATTCCCAACACTTCTATTCTGTACCTTCTCATTTCAGCGGCTATCTGGGCAGCCTTTCCAGTTTCGTACATTGTACGAACATTCCAGGTACCCATCCTTACTTTTGCTTTCATCGAAAGAAGGCACATCGGCTGACTGGCTTCCCGAAGGCTTTCACCAGCCTGCGTCATTTCACTTCCCCGATTCCAGCGAAAAGTAAGGCTATTGCTTATGTTTTTAGAATTTTTAATATATTTATTCGTTGAAGTTTCTGTAGCGATTTGGTTGTTTTACAAGGGTGGAGTTGCTAGCACCACGCCCCAACCCTCCCTCTTTACCCGGGCTTGGGACCGGCTAGAAAACTAGTAAGCTAGTAGCCTAGCGAGCTAGTATCTGGCGAGGTTCTTCTAAAAATAAGCCATGTCGTTTTTACTATGAGATTTGGTCAGTTTATTTTTGCTGACGTCTTCAACACCCAGTCTCTCAACCTTAAACAACAACACTTTTCCGGAGGAGGGTTCAGTGAAGAAAAGTTGAATGCTACTAGCAATTCTTTCAAATTTCAAAGTACTAAGGACCACGTACACTGGGATCTGAGAACCAAATAGTTTAGGCTCAATTTTCTAACCAGTGATCGACCACTAATGAACAGAATATGAATTCTACCACCTTTTGAGAACAGTAATAAAAACAATGTAATTACCAACTTGACCATTAGATAACAGCTAACTGATTAGGACTGTCTTCCATGTTACTGATGTGACTAGGCCTACTGGTATGAGGATGAGAGGAAGCTTGCGGATAGCGAGATAAACTAATGAGTTTCACTTAATAGTAGTCAAAAGCAGTGAGCGTAGAGGGTATTATTAAGTCACTTCTTGGTGATTTCATTCATAAGACGAAGATAACGTGCAAGAAAAAATAAGGCGTAAGTAGCACCTTCTCCTGGAAGAAACAAGACAGTAATACGCTTAACTGTGAGAAATAAGTGCAATATAAAGTTCAATAGAGATGGAAGTCAAGCCTTAAATGAAAGCCACACACCATTTCTTAGAATCCGTACCAATTTGTGACTCGTAAAAAGCCTACTTCGCTTGTTACTAGAGGACCCACTGAAGAGTTTCCAGATCAGCTGGACTAAAGTGAAGCTTTCGATGACGCTGTCGTGGAAGTGACACGTTTAGGTAATTCATGTGTTCCCTTTAACAGATGTATGTAGTCATTGATATCACTTGTAACTTGGTCATATGAAGCAAAAACTCTCCTTGTAACTGTGACTTTGTCCCATAGACTAAGTCGGGAATTCAGCAGTGGAAGACTTGGTTAACGAGGCGAATATCCAAGAGTCAGACAGACCACGACACATACCTGGAGAGAGCCAGGAGCGACAGGAGGTCATTTCGGGCTAACCTTGCCAAAAAACTCCTGGTGAACCCCAAAAGCTTGTATCGATTCATGTCGGGAAGAAAACCAAACAACCAAAGGGCATGCACCTTAGTAGCTTCAAACGATCAATACTTCACTAGTCTGGAGATGGCTGAAACATTCAGTTTAGCTTTCGCCAAACAGTTTTTAACAGCAATGTGAGTATTACTGATACAAATCAAAATGGCGGCAATACTTTTTCCCCGGAGGAAGACGTAGTGGCTACTCCCTAAGTAAACCCGGCAGTAGTACTAAGGAAGCTACAGAGACTTACATCTGCAAAGTCCCCAAGTTGTGGCGACATTAAGTGTGCCGAAGCTCTCTGTAGGTCCTTATGCGACTTGTTTCATTACTCGATGGATTCAGGGAAATTGCCATGGGAGTGGAAAAGAGCCATCCTTTCCCCGATCTTCAATGGTGGGGATAGGCAAAATGCCACTAGTTATAGACCAGTAGCTCTACTCCCACTGGTATCGAAAGTACTGGAAAGTATTATTGATGGTCGCATCAGGGCGCACCTCGAAAGGACTAATAGACTCCGCGAAACCAAACACGGTTTCAGGACAGGCAGATCCTGTGTAACAAACCCACTGTCAGCTTGAGACGATTGGACATCAAACTGGGATATGAATGTTCTAGTCCATGTGGTTTTCCTAGACTTTGGGAAAGCATTTGACACAGTTCACCATGAACTTCTCCTACACAAAATAAGTCAGGTATAGGTAAGCCGCTTCTATCATGGTTAAAGGAATACCCAGCTGAAAGACAATTTTGCACTTAGACCAATTGAGTTTGATCATTTTGACACAGCTCGTCATCAGGAGTGTCGCAGGGTTCTATCCTAGGACCACTGGTGTCTTTGATTTTCATCAGTGATCTACCATGCCCTCTAAGCTGCCCAACTCTTGTATACGCTGATGACATAAAATTACAGAGGGCGATAAAGTGTCCGAAAGACTGCAGGCAGCTCTAAAGCTTCTAAAAGACTGGGTGATGGTCAATGGTATGACTTTCAAAGTTGAAAGGTGCGAAGTAATGAAATTATGTACCTGTAGACTGCAGAATGCAAGTTACGCCCTGTGCAATGAAAGCTTGTCCTGCACAACGTTGGAGTGTGACTTAGGTCTGGTTGAAACAGAAAAAAATGGACACGAGAGTAAATCACACGGGGGACGCAGTGAGGACATATGCGGTCATGTACTTTGCACATAGACAGTTAGGTGCAGTCACTCCTTAACTCTTCCTAAGGTAGTACAAAACATACGTCAGACCACACCTTGAAGTGCCTAATACCATTGCACCCTCATTGCTTGAAAGAGACGCAAACCTTTTATAAAGAGAAAAGAACAAGAAGTTCGGAGATGTCTTTTCGGCGATTTCATTATGGACAGAGGTGTGTATATCAATAAATTGACAGTCCTTATCCCTGATGATAATGAATTTTCAAAACCAGACAATGAGAGAATAAGTCAGAACAGATGGAACAGCAACTGACAGGTGTTCTTAGGAGAATGAAGGACGACTGCCTCATAACTGATAACCTATTTGAAGGTCTGAGACCAACAGGATCAATTATCCCTCGACTCTGTGGTCTACCGAAGATGCACAAAGCTGGTCTGCCACTTCGACCAATTTTAAACATGGAGGGATCAACGTACCATCCGACTGCCAAATATTCGTCCAATATCCTTGAGCCTGTGAGACAACAGCTCTGTAAGTACTCTTTTCGAGATACTTTTGAATTTATTGAATGCAAAAAAGACTTGAATGTAAGTGGCAAACAAATGTTATCACTGGACGTAGAATCCCTATTTATGAATGTTCCGCTCACAGACACAATTTTTTTTCCTTTGCAAATATATGGATGACGAAAATCTGTGTCAGAATACCAACCTCATATCTGAAAGAGTCGTTATTAAGGGGCACACTCAACCTACATTTTACTTTCATTGACGTCATCTACTGACAGAAAGACAGGATTGCTATGGGCTCTTCTTTTGGCCCACTTTTGGCAGACTACTTCATGGCCAGCGTGGAAAACATCATCTTAAAATCAACAATGAACAAATTGCAGCCGTACAAAAGATACGTCGATGATACTTTTATAGTTTTTCAGGACAATTCTGATTTAAATTGTATCCTACAGGAGTTTAATAACTGTCATCCTTCAATCAAATTCACAATGGAAGTTGAAAATGAATCAAAGATTCCATTCCTGGACGTCGAATTGACAAGAAGAGATGACAGAACTCTGAAGAGATCTATCCATAGAAAACTAACTTGGAATGGCCAACTGACAAAATTCTACAGTTGGATACCTATCAGCTGTAAAAGAGCTCTCATCATCTCGCCAGCCCACTATACCGGAAGAATTTGTAGCGATGGCTGTTAAGAAGAATAGCTCCCATTTCTCAAAAGCATCCTGATTCAAAATGGATACCCACCGCGTTTCACGGAGAAGAACATGAAACCAAAGCCGAAAAGAGAAGAATGCACTTCAGTGCCAAAGAAAACAACTTATTTGAATTTGGAATTTAGGGGAGATCCAATAGCAAATTTCCTTAAAAGGAGGATCTCCAGTTCCCTGAAGAAGGCATTTCCAGCAGAAATTCCAAGAGTTATATTCTCTAGCCACCCACTACTTCGGATCGACGGGAAGGACAGACTTCCGCAAATGGCCACTTCAATGTGCATATATCAGTTCACTTACTCGTGCGGAGCTAGATACATAGGTCGTTCTATGCGGGTCTTATCAAAACATGCTAGAGAACATCATCCAGCATGTCTGCAAAGGGGAGGCAGTGATTCAATCAGAAGAGCCATAGCTGAACACCTCGTCAGTATCTGTCACAGCATCTCAGCTGACTCATCATTCAGAGTCATATACAAAGTAAACAAAAATCTACCAAAGGCAGTGTGTTTCCGACTTCTTTGTATTGCAGAAGCTCTCGCCATATATATCAAAAAGCCGGAGCTGTGTGTTCAAAGGAAACTAGTCTAGCCTTTACAACTACCGTGGACTTAGTTCGGTATGTTCCCTTAGCCTTCAGTTGTTTTTTTGTTTTCTGTGTGTATATTTTTCTCTATTTGTCTTTATTCAATCCATCCCATTTTTTCAGTCATAAAATCAGTTATTTTAAGTTTACTTTCATGCCCCTCCTGGTCACACTTGTATTCCGTTTAGAATAACCAATTTACAATTATATTCTAATTCTGTGTAAATTTTTGTTGCCATGTCTCTTGTAATCTATATTCACACCTGCTAACTTACGTTTCAAGTTGAGAATTTTAATTTCCATTTGTTTCCATGCTCATTTTGTTCCCACCTGTAATTCGTTCTATCCCTGCTTAACTTTTGTTTCTAAGCCTCTTGTAATTTATATCAAGTTGAAAATAGTCACCTTTTATTCGCCTTTAAAATTATTTCTCCGATTATCAAATATTAATTTTGCATATGTTGTAACTATTTTCTAATCTTATGTAATCTTGTCTCCAAGCCCCTTGTAATCTATGGGCGAACCTTCAACCTTTGATATCAAGTTGAAAATTATTATCTCCTTCGTTACCATGTAGAGCTAAACAAATAACAATTGTATTCATGTAAACTAAGGCATATAAATGTAATTATACAGCTTTTGAGAATGAAATCGCCAAAAAGAAGTCTTTGCTGAACTTCTTGTTCTTTTGTAAAGAGTTTAAAGACGGGCAACAAAAGGAGTGGTTGGTCTCCGAAATAAACCGTATGATAAAAGGCTAAAGAAATTAAGCCTATTCACACTTAGCTGCCTTCGGCTTAGGGAGGACATCTAGATGTTTGCAGTTGAGTCTGCAGGTAGGTATAGGAAAACGACCAAATGGCTCATCGGTGTTATGATGTTTTTTAACTATTTGACAAGACAAACAATCTCGTGTCCACTTTTTATCATCGCTATTGTCGTTAAGCCAAATTAATCTTTCCTTAAGCAGTTTGGAAATAGCACTGACTCAAGCATGTAACAGACTATGCAATTTCTCGAAAATTGTGCGTCTCACAGCTACTGGGATAAACGGTTGACATATGCCAATAGCGGTGTCACAAATGACTTCCATCGGGCTGAAAACAATCTCAGTGATTTCTAAGGATGACTTTTTAGAATACATAATCTTCTTTAGCCCATTATCGTCTTTTTGTAAGTTTGAGAGATATTCATAATCGATATGGGGAAATACGACTTTGTTGACGGGCATACAGGACAAAGTGTCTGCAGCTTCATCGTTGTTATCCTTCACATATCGAATACTTGATGTGAATTAGGAGATGAGTTCAATATTTCGCAGTCCACCGGGCGAGTAGTTATTTTTCTCGACAGACAAGGCTTTCGCTGTAGCTCTATGATCCACGAAAAAACTGAAAACTGTACCTTTCAGCGCGCGCCTAAAGTATCTGATGGCCAAACAAACGGCTGGTAACTCTGCCAAAAGTTTTGATGATATTGGCTTGGGTTCAATCGTTTGGGAGATAATGCACGCGGTTGGCATTCACCGTGTACCAACTGTCTTAGAACCGCCACAGGGGCTACTTTCAAGGTTTGCATCATTAGGGAGAGAGAGGATTCGTTTTTTCACCTCACAAAGAGAGTCATTTCGTTCAACAGGCGCTTCATGCTTTCAAACGACTTAAAGACCTCAGCCTGTAAGTGAAATGAACGGCTGTATCCACGCAAACAGCCATCTAACAGTCCCAAAACTGTAACAGAGTTGGGAATGATTAAGATCCAAAAATCGTCGTAATGTTTCGAAGGAGTCAAGTAACGAATAATCTTTAGCAGCATGCACGTCATAAGGGAACGGCGTAGTTCCTTGGCCATAGATCAAATACCCGAGGAATTTTAGTGGAGTCCTGTTGAATTGGCAGTTGTCTTAGTTGAATGCCATTCCTTACTGATGAAATCTTCCGAGCATTCTATCAGACTCTGCCTTTGCAACACCAAGTTGGTGAGTTTCAAGACTTAGAGGGAATGCAAAACTGGTGGAGGTAGTTTTGATACCACGGGATTCTTCAGTTCTGTTTCTCGAGAAGAGGGTTGAAAAATGCCAGAAAATTAGTTGACTAAATCTACGCACGGAGATGTTGGTGTGTGTGTGTGTGCGACTCTTAGGTTCAAAGTTGATGTGTGGCTGAGTTTACGGGTAATTTACCCTTTGTTGAGTGGGTCTATCAGTTTATGGCTTATAGGATCTACCTGTAATCTGTGGTGCTGTAAGCAATCAATGTCCGAGATTGGTGACAAAACATCCACAATAATTAATAACCAACTGCAGATGGTCTGGAGACCAGAACCTGAAATCATGTTTCTAAGTCCATGCGTAACATTACTTGACTGGTTAAGAGACTAAAATGTTACTGTCACGTCAGGTTGCTGAAGCTCGTAAGTAGATGGAGCAAAAATACGAATACCTGCTCCTGTGTCAACCAGGAGTTTAGTGCTAGTATTCCAATCTGTTACATAAAACAAACAACTATTGGATTGTTTAGAATTCATGATATAAATTATCAGAAACCACTGGTACCTACGTTTCCTGATATATCCTTTACTGTCGTTCAAAAATTATAAGGAAAACGGCAACGGCATGCATTGCTTCCACTAGCACGGTGATACCAAAAAATGTTATTCCTACTTCTTGATATTCTAGATGTCCGGGAACGACGTCAGTGAAATAAACCTCTAAAATGATTCGATCGTCTGTGTATGGTTAAGAATTCTAACCGACAAAGAAAATTATCAACCCTATTTTCCGAATTCTCTGTCTGGTCTTTAGTGTCCGGTATTTGTTGAGTAGAAACTACAGTGTGTGGTCCTGATCTTTCATGGATGACGTCAGCTATTTTGGCGAGCTTACGATGTTAATGTCATCTCCAAAAATAAGAAATTGTCGAGCATTTCCTGGCAGCCATCTGAGCAAGATTTGATACAGGAGTCGTTCTCCAGCTCCTCGGCCTGCTACGAGGATTTGTATATATGAGTTGTTTTCACTGTGTTCTAACGGGTTGTGACATTGATTTTTTCACTACGCAACACTTTACTGAGGGGAACATGGTGTAGAAGTGGGAGATTTCATTTTGTAAGTGGTATTTTAGAAAGTGGTGTTCTTTCCAACTAACCTGTGGAAAATTGTTAAACGTGGTCCGAGACTACTCTGGTCACCATAGCATAAGTTGGTTTAAGGAGTTTAGATATGAACGCCACTTGTGTCTTATTTTTACTAGTTACATCCATAATTTTACCTTTAAAATAAGAAAAGATTTCAAAAGTGAAGATAAGTAAAAGTCTTACATAGAGCTTTCACAGCTTTACTTCTGGTTGTCTAGTTATGCATCTTGTCAAAATTCTAGGGACTGACCCACTGTACTAATGTCCAGTGTGTGCGTTATGATTTTGTTCGAGTGAATCACAATCAATTCTATTATTTAGCTTTTCAAGGAAGTCAGTCTTAATTGAATATGTTGTAAAATATGCGGGAGAGGAGAACACATCTCAGAATTCAAACGACGCGCTTTGATGAGCTAGTATAAACTGCCGATTCCTTAGTACCAACTTCTCATAGTCATGGTATAGTGTGTACCTCTTCTTCTTTGGATCAACTTGAAAACGTACTGTCGTGGATTTCTTACCAGTGGTTTGTCTTCTAGGCCGAGATTTTTTGTTCTGCGACTCCAATTTTTTTACTTTCGTATCCAAGGAAAGTAGTTTAAATGTATCAAGTAAGAGATCTAGGGGTAGGTTTAAATGGCGTCCCGTGGTACTGCCATAATTAATTTTTATCTCTTGTCCACTTTTCATTTCCCGCTTCCACTTCATAAATTACTGTTCCACGTGTAACCTTTAATCTATTTCGCTGTTTCTGGGTGTTAATCTTGGGCATAAACAAAGCCACCAATCTGGAAATAAGCTGTAGCACCATTCTGATGACTTGGAATTGATGACAACATGCGTCCCATTAAAGGTTCTTCTGAAATGTTAGCTGTGGGCTTTTATGAAGCAGGAGCAGAGATTTTAGGTTGTGCTGCAGGCGTCTTCGTTCTATTGGTTGTTGAATGTTTTAATTTATCAATGCCACTAGTGTCTCTCATGGTCATTTAAAGCATATATATATATGCAAGCGCTGTCAAACTTTTTCACTCTTGATACAAGACAGTAAAAGCTTTCCACTTCAACAGCCAGTCTTTGCATCTTGTCCTTTTGTGTTGTGTTTTCGCTGGCATCGTATCGCGTTGTTGCTGCTAATATTGGTTAGAACAATTCGTGAACACAACTATAAGTGTATTAACGATCACATCAAAGGCAAATACGCTAGATATTAATTTCATCTTATTTCTTTAGTGATAATAATAGCAGTGATTTTACTGCAAACATCTCATTGATAACAGGAAGAACAAGATAGCTATCTGCTTACTGTTTTGGCATGCGTGAGCAGTTTTATTTCTCATCACATAAAATGCGTTTAACATTAGATATCATAGAGATTTTATGTCTAGTCCTGCTAGCATAAATCGCTTACAACTGCTTATAGTCCTACTTGACGAGATGCAAGGGAAGGATTACGTATAAAGAGGGTGCTCAGAATCCGACAATTGCCAATTTCTCACATCTCTCTACTCTCATTAACTGGTAAGAGAATCTATTCATTATACCCTGTATAACAGCACGAATTAATGTTAAAAAACACAGTGTATAAAGGTAGTATAAAACTGTTCAACATAGCTACAGCAAGTTCAGAAATGCACACAAGAGTAAACAATTTGTAGACTGACAAAGGCAATATCTTTTGGAAGCGCAACTGTGGTGTAACTATGAGTTTCTACTTTCGATACAATGTGTTCACTGTGGTGAGAAAATGGGTCTGTTCACCACCAGTCACACAGCTCAAATCTATATCCGCTGATTCTGAAAGAGACATTATTCAGTTTTATAAATTACGTGAAACCTCTTTAATCTCATATGTTTCCCAGGGGAACTGAAGATATATGTAAAGCTATTCTGAGTTGGCTTCATTGGTGTACTTCATGGACTAACTTAACAAATAGGTGGACGCCAACCAAAACGATGTCAGTTTTAGAAAGCAAAATTAAAGTAATATGAAAGATGGTGAGAACGAAAAAATCTCAGGGTGATCCAGAAGACTGTTAGTTTCTTCTCATTTTTCGCGTGGAACTGTGTATTGGTTGTGACAGTGTCTTTTTCTTAGACACGGGGAACGATTGGCATACGATTCAGTACCATATAAGATCTAAATAAAAGGCTCTTTTTGGAATAGGTGAAAGTCTAACTTTTTTGAGTTTGACTTACATTCACGTATTCAGAATTCGTTTGAAGGTCAAACGCATTATTTTTTTAAGTTGTTTCTGTTCTACTGATATAAATTTGTTGAAGCAACTTCAAAGGTTTCTCTGACAAATAACTATTCAAAAGTAGAGGAATTCAACTCTGTTTGGCATGATAAAACGTCATTTCTATGCAGTTCACTAATGATTATTAAATGATCTTGTGTGGTCAAAGGCAACTCACAAGAAGCAGGAATTGAACACTTTCATTTTAGAAGTCATTACAAGAATTTCCTACACTCGATTCCATTGATGATTTAGAACAAAGCGATAAAAGACGTATTTGCGGTATAAAATGAGCTCAGGTTTCATTCTATGGCTTAATCTTTAACTGTTAACAACCTAAAAATAACATGTTATCATAAATGTAAGTACAAAAGCTGTGATTAAAGTAGTAGAACAACAGATATACACACGTTAGTTAATAATCTAACAATCAAAGTGTATTTGTAAAAAACAACATGACGGAAGCTTTGTGAGAAGCGGGTGGAAGTAAAAGAAATGGTAAGTAGAATTAAGGTTATTACACGAATCAGCAATTGGAATATTAATAATGACTCCAGTTGTAGGAGTTGTAGTCAAAAAACAAAAACAAACAAAACAAAGACATCTCATTATCAAGGTAGTACGAGATACGCCACCTTTCTGTACACAGAGATTAGGTTGAAAACGCTGGATACCAATGGCTTCTGCAAAGCGAAGTAGCCAGAGTTTTCTCTGCATCTTGATTATTTCGAAGGCTAGACTGATTTCGAGCGTATGTCCCTTGTCAATCACGTATTTATCTATTGCACTAGTAAACACTTTCTAGCTTTTCATGCGAAGACTGTTAAGACTGTGCTCAGAAAATCTGGTCGATGCTCTCCTCTCAATCCCTTCTAAGTACCTGCTACAAATATACACATCCCATTAACATATTCACAAGGTTTTACGACCTATATGATATAAATACCTGCATGTATTTATCCCCGGTATTATTATTATCATTCCGACTATTTATTATCCACTAATCCATGTATATGAACCTTGATTCTATTAATCACATCGATATCTAATGTCTATGCTTAATATTCAGACATATCTAATAAACAAATCAAGATGGAACAATAGTAATTTGTATTTTTGAGCCCTAACTCAGCATCAAGGTAAAGTGAACTCACCCAATATAGTCCACCCCTGAAAAATTATTTCCTTTATTCCTCATCACATCTCTTTTTGCCTAACTGTTCTAACTTCACGTTAGTGAAATGCATACTGTTCCTCCAACTGGATTGCATCAAGGCAGCTTTTAAGCTAATCTTTTGATTTTGGAAAACTTTCATTTGATTATTATCTCTAAGTTGCTTAGCTGCATCTAAACATCTTGAGTTCCTTCAGTACTGAATATTAGTAAAAATATTTCTGAAGGCATTCTTTGCTTTTCGTTGCCATGTGAATATATATATATATATATTTGATTACCACTTGATTCCACACAGTACTTTGGTACAAGTATGGAATTTTCAGCATGTGATATCGATAGCCCAAATTTAGCAGGTTGACAACTGATATCAGGTGTGTATCGGCTGGGTATCGAACCGCGGAACATATGCATTGTCGGCAAGCATCCTATCCTCTGTGCCACCGACACACATGGTATGATTTGATTTCATTAAAGCACACAGGAATATAGTATTATTCATTTACAGATGATGTTTCAAACACAATTTAACCTTCATAGTCATATCAGGGAGTAATTACATTACTCCTAAACTTCAATTGGTGATAGTATCTTCCATATGTCTGATATCGAAGATTAACTTGGAAAAATCTCACCAATTGAAATGCATACACTTATTCATGATCACACAATTCGGTGGGTTGGAGGTACTCTTCGAAAGTGTTACGTGAGTTAGTACAGAGAGAGAAAGACACTGACTATGGAATACTTGTTCATTGGGGCTATATCTAACATGTGCACAGCAGGTAAAACTCATTTCCAACACCAAAGATACATAAAATCTATGTATGGTATTCTGTAGCTTCAAACTTGGTTGCTAAGAAAGTCACTCACATCTGTTGTTGTAATAAAAGAAACAATATTCATTGGCCGTGACGAAATCTGGCTTGAAACCTGGCCCTTAGTTTAGGGTACAGGATAATAGGTGAATGGAAAAAAATGAATGTCATTCAGAAAACTGTAATATTCCATTATAAAACGACATCACCCCCAACGGCTTAAATGCTCACAGTGATTGATTCAAGCACTGCTTAATTTCGAAGCATCAACGCCTACTATCATATCATTCTGTGCTCTTCAAAGCGGCTGTTTGAGATACAAACGATACTGTTTTTCTTAAGAAAATACATTTATCTTGATCCAGACTAAAGTAACTTTTATTACGGGGCAATGTTAATCACAATGGACACACTTTATGACAGTTCACAATCTGTATGACCTAAATGATAAAGGTTTTTTTGTATTTTCCAATGAATGTTACTAATGGAAGACAAATACAAAAATTCTTGAACCAGGAAGAAAAGAAATAACCAAAGAAAACTCAGCAAATTATAAGAAGAATATTAGAGCCATACATAACATGTCAGACAAGATGCTAATCGAAAATGAAATCTCATTACTACAGAAAGGTCTGAATTTCAATATCACTAGGAGGCCATTATCGGTCCAGGAAATAGTACCTATCATCGAACCTGCTCTACAACAGTTCACCAATGAAAAATCACGATCTGTACGTCAAAAGATATCAGACATATTAATGATACAACGAAACATACCATCTAATCTCACCAAACAAGAATATGAAGCCTTAAGAAATTTGAAGAAAGACAAAAGCATCGTTATAACTAAAGCCGGCAAAGGAAACGTCACTGTGATAATGAACAGGACAGATTATGAAAAGAAGGCGATTGAACACTTATCTGAAGGACCATACTTATTGAAGAAAAGAAGAAATCTGTCGAATTCAACAAAATGAAACTAAATAAAGACAGACTCCTTCAAGAAATGAAACCTAGAATGGGAAGTTCTTCCTGGTTTAAACTAAAACCTTCAAAATTCTACGGTCAACCAAAGATACATAAACCCACAGTTCTATTAAGACCAGTAGTAGATTTCACCAACTCACTGACATACAGCCTCTCAAAATACTTATTTTCGATACTAAAACCACTACAAAAGGACACTCAAAATATTGTAAAAGATTCATATGATTTCAAATCCTGAATAGAGCCCTGAGAAATCGGTAAAGAAGATATCATGGTAAGCTATGATATTAACTCAATATAAACAGGTATCCCTATCACCGAAAGTCTTGATATCATTTCCAGTCTACTGGAATCAGATACAACGCTACCACAGAGATGTCCACTGGACACCACCGAAATAACAAAGAGCTTGATATTCTGTCTAGAAAGTAATTATTTTTCATTTAAAGGGGACTTATATAGACAGACAAATGGTATTGCTATAGGTTCACCAGTTTCCCCAATAGTCGCCGATGTTTCCATCAATAAGTTCTAAGATAACATCTTTTCAAGCATACTCACTTCCATAATATGGTTACGATATGTAGAACATACTTTTGTAGTGCTAAAACGAGATCTACACAGTTCATTCTTGGAGAAAAAACAGTATATCTACCAGCATCTAGTTTACTTCAGAGGCAGAATCAGACATCGGTGAATTACCATTTCTAGACTATCTAGTTAGGAGGAGGAAAAACAGATATTTTAATATATCTGTATTCCAAAAGAAAACCCACTCCAAGAAATATTTAAACTTAGGCTTATCACACTCCATCAGCGCATAATTTTCAGTTGTTTCAAGTCTTCCTAGACAAGATCACTCTTTGATAGCAGATGAGAAGGAGAAAGAGGAAGGAATATAAAAAATTACTGAGGATCTTTCATGCATTTATTCCCCTTAATGAATTTGAACAAAGCAAGAACTACAGTTTTAGCAGAATAAAATGGTTTCATCTTTTATTTCGTTGCCTTCTCATCAGCTGCTTACATGGCAAAGACATCATTAAATATATATACCACAATTTTAACATACTTGCACAGAGTTCAGTTTAAACAAAAATCAATCGATCAATATACGCATACACTAAAAATATATACATATATAAATATGCAATATCAACCACTATTCCGAACAATAATAATCAAACACAATGAAAACTTTTAGCATTTCACATTCGGAGGAAAGAGAGGTGAAATTATCCAGTTACCAGGGCAAAGAAAGGCTGATAACCGCTTCTTTCTGAACGCATAAATCAGGTTTCAGGCGCTTTATGGAAATGGCTTCAGCAAACTTAAGGAGAATTGAGCTCTTTTGCCTATTGATAATTTTGAACGACTTTTCGACCCGTGTCGAGGAGATGCCTGGTGATGGTAGTGTTTAAAGCATTTGTTCCCTTTAGACGTAAGCTCTTTGGTACATGTTCAGAAAATCGTAGATATGCCCTTCATTCTGTCCTTCCAATGTAACTGCTCCCGCAGATACATGTAAATTTGTATGCACAGTTAGAGGTAACATGAGAAGGATATCTATCGATTTTTGATTGCACCAAAGAGCAAGTTGTTCGATAGACGGGAACGAGCTTAGCTGCAGGATACGCTATGGCTAGTGATGTACTCAGCCTTCTGTTGATCACTGCTGCAATATTTTCACCTTTATAATCAAGCTGAAGGTAGATTGGCTTTTTTTCCACTGTGATTTGTTTTACATTTGTGACTTCAGATCTTCCATACTTGGTATGGAAGAAGGGGCTGGCAACAGATCGTTTTATTACGAAAATCAACACGTATTTATATATATTTTATGTACATTATTAAGCCTTATGCAAGCAGAAAAGGTAGTCTTCTGATTGGTTGTTTCTCGGAAGTTAAGCAGACAAACACAGTCTTCTGATTGGTTGTTTTCGATATTCCTCGGAAAGTAGAGCCATTTATCTGCGAATCATATTTGTCCACGTTTAAGTTTGCTGTGATTGGTTGTTGAAACAGCCTTGTTCATATTTAAAACAAGCAATAAAGGTTAATAAGGCAGGATTAAATGAATTCATCAAATTTCGGTAGAACTCGTCAGCTGAATACTCTACATACACGGATATACATACTTTTGAAATTACATTGGGAGATATAAGACTGATAAATAAACTACATTGAATTAGTCATGCAGAAAGACACGTGCGAATGTTTTACAGGTCATGTTCAAATAGATAAGGGGAGAGAGAGTATGAGAGATCCAAATTAAGATAAATTGCATCACGCTTCAATTACATCACTTAGATAAACAATTAGTCATTAGGGAATATAACGAGAATTGTAAACAGACTAATATCAATAGTAATAGTTATAATAACAATTTTAATAGTTTTGAAGTGAGTTAAGATAATCTTACGGATAAAGCATAGTTTTAAATAAATCAAGAATAATAATAATGATAATAATAATAACAATAAGAAGAAGAAGAAGAGGTAGAATAGTAGTAATAACAAGTAGAGAATAATAAGTAAAGCGTATTACCATGGTAGATTAAGAGTGATGACCATCTCCTTTTGTATACAGAGAGCTGGTTTATAAATTCGAATTGCACAAGCCTCTGCAATTGCAAGCATCTTCTTGTTTCTTTGTTTGCTGACAATGGTAAATGACTTGACTACGTCGATATCATGTCCGTAATCTACAAGATGTTTTGTTACTGAGGATTTTGGCACTTTGAACTCAGCTGTTTTCAACCATTTTGGCAAATGCTCCATCATGCGAGTAGACAATCGCCTTTCCGTACGACCTATGTATTTGCTGCCACAAACACACTCAAATTGATATATGCAGTTTGAAGTGTCGAGGACTGGCGACTGGTCTTTCCCAGATTGTTGAAGCACTCGCTTGGTGGTGTTAAGGATAACAAGTTTTGCAGCATAATAAGTTCTCTTGATGGCTTTGTCGAGTCTTCGTTTCACTACTTCCTGTACGTCACCTCCTTTGAATAGCAAATTGATATAGACAGGTTTCTTTGGAACTCTTTGAATTGTTTTGCAAGGGGTAGTTTCTTTAGAGTATTTATTAGTGAATTTTTCAGGATATCCATTCTTAGATAAAATATCCTTCAGAGATTTTATTTCATGTTCAATAGTACTGTCAGAACAAATTTTCCGTGCTCTATTGAACAGTGTTCTGACTAAGTTCTTTTTGTACTGGATTGGAACGAAGCTCTTGAAATGCATGTACTGTCCTGTCCATGAAGACTTTCTAAATATAGATCTTTCGATTGTGCCATCACTCATTTTGGCTAGAAGAACGTCTAGAAATTTAATAGTATCGTTTTCCTCGTGTTCTACTGTGAAACTGAGATTTGGATGGCATGAATTGAATTTTATCAACATGTCTTCCGCTTTTAATCTGCTTTCACAGACAATAAAAATGTCATCAACATATCTTCGGTATACATTTGTTTCATGTATATGTTGCTGCAAAGTACTGGTTTCTAAGCGTGACAAGAATAAGTCATATTCATATTTTCTCACGGCCCATATTAGTGAACTAGACATTGACGTAGATTAATGTCAACCAATCGGCTAGCAGCCTGCTCTCACCACACTCGTCTTCCCGTCAAATAGCTTTGTGCGCAGACGTTCCGACCTTCTGGGTGCTACATCCCCTAGTTGAGGATTGTTACTGACCGGCTTGTCCCACTGTACCCATCTTTGGAGCTGACTGGCGTTAACTCGTTTCTTTTTATCACCTCTTCGGATGGTATATACTTGACCCCGTCTTTTTGTGATTGTGTACGGTCCTTCCCACTTTGGAAGGAGTTTCCGTGAACCTGGCCCGCATCCAACTGTATGTCTTTTGTCTCTACACTTCACTTGGTCCCCGACTGCAAAGGTATTGCACTGAGTCTTTCTTTTCAGCTGACACTTCGCGACATCACTCCGCTGCTTCTTCATTACATTCTTGACTGCTTCTTTCCTCTCTCCATTTTTGGTGAAGGGGCCAGGTCTCGTTGTGTATCGGTAATCGTAGTTTTCTACCATACATACTGAGGATCTCAAGAAAAATGATAATCTCAGGAACTTCATCAACAAAATCAATACAGACATTAAGTATGGCCGAAAGCGCATTCCGTAAACATGGACATCAACAGTCGTCTTTCCATATAGAGCAGAGACTTCAGACGATATCAGAAGAGTACTCAATCAGCTCAACATTAGAGTTTTCTCCAAAACATCAGACACACTGCGAAATACCAAATCCCTAAAGATTCTCTATCTAATTGTGTCTATGAAATAAAATGATTGAAATGTGATGCGATGTACATCAGACAAACATCTCGAGAAATCAAAATCTGAAGAAATGAGCACAGTCGAGCATCTGTTCGGCCACTGAGAAATTCAGTTGAACTAGAAAAGCTTGAAAAATCATCAGCCATACGTCTACACGCTATAGAATCAGACCACAAAAATGATTTTGACAATATTAAAATCGTCATCCAGAAAAATTTCAGAAATCACAAAGAACGTCTAATATCAGAAGCGCTTCATATCAAGTGGAATCCAAATTGTCTGAATAGGAATGATGGACTAAAACAGAATTTGACCTGGTTACAACACCCCCGTCCCCCATGAAGTGACAAAATCAACACGAATGTGATAAACAATTTCGTTATGTAAACGCATGCTGCTTTTATAATTTTATACACTTATCAAATTCAACAATCTGCACATAATGGTTTTGTTATCTTTACCAATTGGCCAATTTGACAACGCAAAAGTGACCCCATACTGACGAACGATGATTAAGTAGTTATAAATATGCTCAGATTTTGTAAACTCTATTTTAATAATACTTTGATAAAGATATAAGTATAAAACTTTGATAAAGCTATTAGCATTAAATAGCGAAACGTCAGTAAAAGCAATATCGTTTTGTTTTTCATTCATTGGGAAATACAAAACAAAAACTTTATTATAGTGAATATCATATACCCAATGACCAAATTTTTTCAAACTGTTAAAAGTAAACTTGGTTTGGACACATATAATGTATGACTTGGTCTTGTCTCTCATGTTTATCACGTGATTATTGGTTATTTTGATGTAAACTTCCACAATGAGTTGTTGACACTGGATGAGTACTGTATTCTTTTTTTAACCTACGTTAATGTAATTCACTAACCATTTTTCCCAGACATCGCTACAGTTCGGTATGTCTTTGTCCTTCCTTAAAGGACAGTTGACTTTGCAGTGTTATCTTTGTGTAATTTTATTATTTCCTCTATATTCTAGAAACAGAAAATGTTTACGTCAAGTCACTTGAGTCTTAACTTTAATGAGGCCTAGACTCTTTATCATCAGAACTGATAGTGAGGACTAAAGTCTGTAGGCAAATTTAATCCTATAGATAATACTAACTGAAAAATTACATTTATTTAGGAGTTGGGACCTTCGGCTTCTAGTGTGCCAAATCAGTGCTCTATCATCTCACCTACCAGATAATTTTGGTCAACAGACGTCAATTTCAATTCATTAATTGATGTTTGGTCTGACTGTAAGATGACTGACTGAACAATATGAATGAAGTTCAAAAAGATGAACCAGAAATGAATCAGTCGATTACGATATATCATTTACCTTACTTCTACCTTTTACAAACAGAAGTAATTATGATAACCATAAACAAAACATGTACGCGCCAAAAACAGTCATTAAAGACGGACAAAAGTTTGTCAGAAACCTGGTCAATGTAACATATTTCTAATTCCTTTGCGTTCCAAGAGAAACATAGGACTTCAGGCTTAAGCTTTGAATTTTTAATAGTTGTGTTTGTTTAAGCCTGAGCCAACAACGTACCCATGTGCATCGCGAGCAGCATTCAGACCTACGTGGTAATCATCATGTTAACATTGTGGTTGGTCAAAATGGTTTGTCATCTGTTCCGAAATTTTGGAGGAAAGATTTGTGAGTAGGCTGCATGGTTATTTGGGAGTAATCAGTGTCATGTGTAGAGACCGGAGTGTTGAACGGAGAAATTCAGTTGTCTGTGTAATCAACTTTCACCAAAAATTTGACATCCGATATTGCTTGATTACTTATGCTACCAAAAAAGTTGAGGCAGAGGAGTTTTTAACCCTTATTTTGTTTTAAATATTATCGACAAGATTTTTAGCTCAAGTGGATGATTTTGATGTAGTTGTCTTCTCTCTCTTACTAGCGACCTGACTGTGCTGCTTCAGATGCCAGTAACTGTGTCGTAAAAGTATCTTCAGTCTTTCCAACCACTCTTCTTCACTTCTCTACTCAGTACAGTGTACATTGAATTCAGCTTATCGTTCTTTTGTCCATCATTGCATTCAGTCACCTTCTCTATCACCATCCTCATCTTCTCTCTTTCATCGGCTTCCAGGTAGGTATCCGTTGAAAGCCATTCCTTGTCTTATCTCTTCTTTCTTCCTTCAACAGGTGTGCATGCTTCCTTGAACATCACCTTCAAAAGAATAGTTCCAATGTTCACCTACGCAGGTTTCCACAGTGATGCTATTCAATGTCTCCGACTCAGCACTGATCTGATGTCTGTAGTGAAGGTATCCCTTGTATGTTTTTGCCTAGCTGCGTCTCCCCTTCCTTGAGCAGCATTGAAATGAAATCTACCTAGTTTGTGGTGTGTCGACCAGGTAAACTCCATTTTACTTTGCGTACATCCTTGTGTTTGTACACACTTCCTCCGATCACGGAATCACTGAAAGTGCAGAAGTTTGCGAATGTTTCTCCGTTCTCATTCATTTAGCTGAATGAGAGCCTCTCAACTCATGATGAGTCCTCTTCCTATATCATCTGCTCCCAGTTCGGCTTCCATTCCTATCGCCCATGGGGATTTTGATGCCACCACTCCAGATGTTGTCCATCACTGTTTGTAGTTGTCTATGAAAATCTGGCTTCTTCTCTTGTGTTGGTTTGTAGGGATTTGATTGTTTACAGGATTTCATCATGAGCTGACATTAGTTAGAGAACCATTGGAAAACCTGGGAGTACTGGACGGCTGTTTCGTCCCAGTTTGAGACTCTTCATCAGTACGCGCCCACCCTCTTGTTCTGTGTTATTTGTAAGTGAGTAGAACTGGATAATTGTTACCTTCCTTTCCTTTGAGTTGAATCTTACTACCATGATACTGGAGGAGGAAATTGGTTCTCATTGCATTAAGGCTCTTACAGCCACTGATGACACCATGACAGCCACTCACTGCCTTAGGGTGCTAGTGGTTGTCGTCTGGGTGACCAGAACAGAGTAGATTACTGACTCGCCAGTTGATAATTTTGACAGTCCACATCAATTCCATCTGCTTTCGCAGATTACCAGCACTACTTTACCATATGTTCGCATTTCTTTGGCTACCTGGGCAGCCTTCCTAGTCACTGTCGTACATTGTGCGTACATTTCACATCCCCATTCTTATTTTTGTTTTCATCGACAGAATACACATCGGCTGACTGGCTTCTTGAAGGGTTTCACCACCAAGTCCGCTGCGTCATCTCACCTCTCCGATTCCAGAGGAGAATTAATTTTTTTTAATTTTTTGTATTGTGCGCTGAAGTTTCTGCAGCAGTTTGATAGTTTTTGTCGGGTAAGGTCACTAGGCCCTCGCCCATCCCTCCCTCTTTACGGGACGGGCTAGAAAACTAGTGAGCTAATAAACTAGGCGAGATTCTGTTATCCTTGGTGAGCGATTATTTTAGGTGAGAAACGCAAATGTAGTAAGACTTGGTTTAATTATTCAGCTGTAGACTTTGGGCAGCCTAGCCAAATTGAGTATTTCAAAGGAGAGAAAGTCTGTGAATTTATCAGACACATACAGACTTTATCAGATCTAAATTAACTGTGTGCTTTTCCCTAGACATAGCCCAGTAGATTTCCACAAGGTTACTGCCCGAATAGCTTAGCTGTTAGAACAAGAGATTACTAATCTCAGGATCATGGGCACGCCTGGTAACTTAGAGGTCCTGAGTTTGATTCCCGTAGGGTGATGCCTGTATACAAGACTGTTATTTAAGTTTTGCGTGATCTATGAATCAGGACCCCTGGCGTCCTAGTTGCCAGTCCCTGGGGGTGTATGAGTATGTCTACCAAACGCTTCAATCCTAAACCCAATCTAGGCAGTATTAAGTTGAGGAAGGAAGGGAGGTTAGGCGTATGGCTATCAGTTCCACCTTCTAAAAAAGCAACAACACTACTGCTACTAATACTTCCACTCAGAACGCAGGGGACGAAAACAAAGTACGATTCCATTGTGGGTAAACTCTATTCTGATAAAGTCCCACAGTCTTATACACATGACGTTCTGAGCGCAATTTATTGTTCATAATCATATCAAGTTACCAATCAAAAGAAGCTATGAAAAATAATGGAATTAGATAAACGAAGCTAGAAAGTTGTGTGAGTACCTTTATATGATTACGAGTGGCAATAAATTGTGCTCGAAACGTCATCAGTAAATATTACTGTATAACACTGTGAGACTTTATCAAAATAAATTTTACCCATAATAGAATTATACTCTACCACAATGCACAATTTCCATTCTTCTATCAATGAAAGCAAAGTACATTGAAAGTTGAGGCAGTCGGAAATCACGAGAATGAAGTGACACAGTACAATCCCCGCTGCCTCTCCACTCTAGCTGTGGGAATGCAACCAAAAATTATATGAATATATATATATACTTGTCAGAATGACACGAACCAGAGGCCTCCTAATTGCACTGTTTGTTTAATATCATACAAGCTGCCCGGCCGCCTCAGTCTTCTTCTGTCAGACGTACCTAATTAGAATGACATGAGCAGGTAGTTATTTGACGAGACTAAGACAGTTTTGGATTTGAATCGTACGGCTACCCATATATTCATTTCACCTTCAATCATCGTCTACTATATATATGTATAAACCATTCAGTTGTCATATTGATAATTTGTTGAACATCCTATCAAATTTTCAATCGCTTACATGGGTGACACGCAGAAGACGAGAGACAGGGGGAAAGACAAGAAACAGGAAACAATTCTTCATTTCCGGTACTTTATATTTTATGTATCTGTTATCTTATTTTAGAATAAAATGCGAAGTCTATTGGAAATGAGACCTTTCCAATTTTTGTTGTTGTTTGGATGTCCTAGTTACAGCGTACAAAACAGAGGGCTCTCATCAAGTGTGTGTATGCGTATGTATAGCTGTTTCATGATTTGATGTGTGTATGCATATTGGTAACCTTATGTGGGAAGCTAGATAGGCGAGTACTTGATTGGGTTAATGAAATTCTCCAGCATATACACATCTATGTGTACAGATATTTCTGATGTGCGCATTAGATTTTTGTGCTTGTTATGAACATGGGGAGAGAGGAATGGCGACATGTTACAATGTACGCATTATGAGCACTAGACTAACAGGTACATAAATAAGACAAGAAGTAAGACAAGCCCATATAGACAGGGAAAAACAAAATATATTCTTCTGATTGATGTGAAGATGTATGTGATCTACCAGTCAGAAATGAAAGCTTGTGCTTATCACCATTCGTGATAGTTATCATGATGTTTAATCGGAAGGACAGAAAAAACACAAAAATTGATTGTCAAATCAGTAAATAAATAAATGTTTAGGTAAATAAGTAAATAAACAAATAAAGCTGATAATTAAGTTAGACAAGAAGAAAAAAACAAATAGAGTACCAACAAATAAATGAAGTGAGATTATGCCCTTTTGCTTTTGTAACACAGCACTAATGATTAATTACATTAAATTACAGAGGACCATTGCTACTCTACTTTATATAGACATTTACTGGTTAGCGAAGTGTTCAATTCAGGTGAAGAATGCCTACAATGCTGACGAGAAGTAGAAGGAGGGTAATTTTGCTGAGTGGAATGAGAATGCTGATGTTGATGGGGAGGAATTTTATGATTATGGTTGTGATGATGATGGTGATGGTGCTTACTAATCAAATGATTTCGAATATGTCGCTCTAAGTTGGCTCGCTGTCCAAAACGTTTTAAACAGACACTACAATGAAATGGTCTTTCTTTTTGATGAATATTGCGTATATGGCGTTGTAAATTTGAACTAATACTAAACGATCTTGGACAATGAATACACTTATAAGGTTGTTCACCTGTATGCGTTCGTATATGTCTAGTAAGATTAGCTGATCGAGGAAATAGTTTACCACAGAAATGACAACTATATCGTTCACGTTTTGGTGAAAGTTGATTTGTATAGGAAGAGGTGGAGATGGTTTGAACTTTTAGATTATCTGATGTGAACACATTGAACACATGTGATAAGGCTTCATTATCCTTGTCATCTGTATTAATTTTATTCTTATTATGCTTATTACTGTCACCATCACCACATTTATTATTGAAATGGGATTTCAAGGTCGTCTGTGAAACTTTTGTTTTAATCGGATTCCGAAATTCCGCACTTGTATCTTCTGCAAGTGCGGTTTTCCTCAGTGATAATAACCATTTGGTTGTAGTCTCATAAGACAAATTACAATCATTATAACTATTACCGCTGTTGTTATTATTATTAATTCCTGTTGAATTTAGATTTGAAATAAATGATTTAAGGTAATTTTTTGATCTCTCCAACATTTTTAAATAAGTTGACACCAGATCACAACGATGATGATGCGAATTTGGATAACTGTTAATTGGATTAAAAAATCGATAATCATTTAAATATGATAATGAAGGAAATAAATTACTGAATGGAACATTTTTAAAATGTTGAATGGATTCACTATATGATGCTGAAATAATTTCATCATTATTCTTTATTGAGGGCAATTTAATGGACTTACGATTTTGTAACATTGTCAGGGCTAATAGTTGTTCAGGACGTGGAATAACCACTGGTGCAGAATGAAAATCTGGAGATTTTAAATGACTTCTCCTTGATGAACAAAACAACTGAAACGCTTCTAATGGTGTTTGAAATGAGCATGTATTATTATCTTCAATTATTCCTGATTGTGGGCAAGTCAAACCCTCCGTTAATTGATAGCTGTCACTTTTAAAATTAGTTGTTTCACTGGTAGACTGTGATACAGCTGGATTGATAAGTCCTACATGTGAATTATTAAATGACTGTCGGCTGGAAAAAGCTTGAGGCATATCATTGATAGGCTTCACAGGAAGTTGTGGGGGTGGTGGTGATGGCGTTGTGATCATGTTTATTGACCCGTTCATAATCAATGAATGGCACGACAAGTCTAAGGGCACTGGTTGAGGGAACTGCATTTCACTTGGTGTTTTGATAAAGTCTTCTGAGACCATATCAGTATTTTGTTAAAGCTGAAAAGAAGGTATGTAGTTATGCTTGTGCACAATTTTTTAGATGTTGACGGGAGACTGCAGACAAAAATGTAATAAAAACAAAATTAATATATGGGCTAGTGTCCACATTTGTTGAGCTTTCTCAAAAACGTTTTTATTACAAGACAAAGCAAAGAACTATAAATGATGAAAAGTATCGTACAGCGTCCTGTGTTGGATGTTATGATAAATGCTCAGGAACTAGTCGACTTAGATATGTACAAATAGAAAAGTAATCAATCGTGAAGCCAATGGGATTTCAAGCTCCACACGATTGTTAGTGTTTCGCATTAGGCAAACCGGAAACTAGAATAAAATTAATTGGAGAAGCACTTCAGACAACTTTTATTTAGTTATAACAGGTGAGAATTTCAACGGTAACATGCATATTTGTGACACATATTTCTAGTATCTTATCTGAACTCGAATCTGATGGAGAAAACCTTGATATTTAAAACGATGTGTTCTAAACTCGAGTCTTAGTGGAGAAAGTACTATTGCGGAAAGTAAACCTCCTCGCCAGCCACTAATGAGTTCGAGTTTCGATTCCCAGATGGAGCACGCCTAAAGCTCACATTGTGTATCAACTGATAGTAATCCTGAAATACGGGGAAGGCTGAGCGTGAGGTAGGCAACTCCAACATGCGAAAATAACAACAAAACTGCCGTTACTGAAAGTTCAAAGCTTGAAGTTCTACACAAGGCACTGAAAACAAAACTCCTTATGAAAAATGAACGTGCCAGTCGAGTTTCCTTGTGAGCCTCTACTAAATAGATGCCAAGTTTGTTTTTAAACAGCAAGTCATTTGTCTCATCTTAAACAGAGATAATAGCTAGGTTATAACTAGACAAAACAGCAGTATTTGTGGGCTCATTTGTGTACGCAGCCTTTTTATTACCTCTAGTTTTTTTATTACACTAGTTTAATCACCGTAATCTGTGCTACTTTTGAGGTTGTTTCAACTATAAAACTATGTTGAATAACACCCTGTTTTCTCCTTGGAAAGAAACTTACTTCCTGAAGTTCTTTTTTCCTTGGTGTGACATAAGACCACTTCACTGTCTGTGATTTAGCACACAAACATTTCTTGTAATGTAACACCAGATGTTCATTCATACACACTAAAATGAAATTGGCAGTCCCTTAAGACAAGCTTTTAATAAGGAAGTAGAGAAAAAAAATCAGGTCAAAGTAAAAAACATTTTCTGCTGATTTCTTTGATCATAATTCACTACTCTTCTATCTTTTTTTACTCTTTCACCCCAAAAATGTGTACTTGTCTGTAAATGGTGATGACATCGTTCTGAGGTAACCTGCCAGTCACTATATATATATATATATATATATATATATAAGATAAACTTTAGTTTATATTGATGTGACCTCAGAAGATGTCGGCTATGGTTGTATCTTTTACCTATTCACGCCTATTATTCAACAATACCCTTATCTTTTTCATCTACCGACTTCCTTTCTTTATTTTCCTCTTTACAGCCTGACTTATCAATTGATTGATCATTAGACAGGTGGAAAAAATTTTGGTTTTTAACGGTAACAGAGGAAGAGAGGGAGTTTAGATCACCCATTATTAGTGAGTGACGAACAGTGAGGAATTCAGAACATATATACATATGTACTTCTGAGTGTTGAGGGGCTTTCGGATAGGCGTATGCATCTGTGTGAATGTGTGGTTGTGGACATGGAACCATTTTCAGACAGACTCATTAGGACACAAATTAACTGTCACAGTTCCGGTGCACACAGAGATTAATGGCTAAACAGGAAGTGCGGAAGTTATTAGAAGAAAAAGAATCGTTTGTTAATGATAATAATGACTGTTATTATTTCTGGTGGATAAGGGCTATCGAAAAGGGACATACTGGTGAATGAGTGAAGTACCAGCATCTTGAGAGAGAGAGAGAGAAGGAAATGGATTTTAATGTTCTGTCACTTTACAAAATAACAAAAAACATCCTTCCATGCATCATCTAGTCAACTATCCAACTCGTTATTTACTATCTCTTAGAAATATACTCTGAATAAGACCTCAGCGGTTTCTTCATTTCCGGTGCACTGTTTTATTATTACTGTTAATATCATCACTAACATGGGGATTTATGCTTGTTGTTGCTGTTTTTTATCTTGCCTGCTGAACCAAGTAAAAAGCAACCAAGAAGAGAATAGTTTTTGAAACCTGTAAAAGGTGAGAGAGGCAGAGGGGGAACAAAACTTTGCAACCGACATCAACAGTCACTTGCCCACTGTTGTTTTTTACTTTCTAACATTATTACCTTGAATTTAATATCCTCTTCTCGTGAATTTCTTTTCTCTTACCCTCCACCGTCTTTCATCTCTGTTACTCTGTGTGTGTGTGTGTCTGTTTCACCGCCCCCTTTTTTCCTTTCTCCTTTTTCCTTTTCTCTCATTCGTCAGACTACTCCAGTGAAAACGTAATCTCCATATATTTATTACTTACTTAGGCATAGTATACACTTCATCACTAAGCTAACCAACATTTCATGTACCCTGTATATGTCTGTATGCATATATCAGTGTGTAGGCTGGGTGGATGTGATTCCCTGCTTATCAATTTGCTTACTGAAGTATATTATCATTAGTAGTATAATTAAGAGTTAACTTAATTTTCTTTTAAATTATTTATTTTTTATTAGTTAAAACTTAAGATATAACGTAACAGAAAGAGGAAACTACAAGCTAGACAATAATATAAAAAAGCAGAACACCTAAGTAAATCACTTTAAAAATTGGTGAGAATGAAATTTTCAACGGAGTGAAAGATAGGCAGGATTAGAAAAAGCACAGTGTATCTACGCATAGATTATGTGAGAATTGGGAGGTAAATTATGAGAAGAAAATTTTACGGCGTTTTTGTCTGTTTTGTCATTTTCTCTCTCTCTTCCTTTTCGTGTTTTCAAGATTCTACCTTTTTCACATTTCTTCTTTCCTTTCACCATTCCACACGAAAATATGCTATCAGTTCTCTTGTTATTATATATACATATATATACAACTCTTTCTGTAGTGTTTTCGAAGAGAAAAAACCCACACGTGTTTCCTTCTGGAGCAAAACATAGTAATTAAATCAAATTAAATTTTATTATCATTGTCATTACCAGCATTGTTGGGCAATTTCTTTCAGTGTCCTCCCCACAGTTCCTATCCGCCCTCTCTCTCCCTCTCTTGTGCTCATTGTCCCTTCTCTTTACTCTACTTTATCCTATCCACACTAATTCTTTGTCTGTTTTCTAACAATTTATAAGAGGATGTATATATATATATATATATCTTTATTGAATCCTACTGTTTGTTGTTTTGCTTTAGGATTATTGAATTTCTGTGGACTAATATCTAAAATCAGGTAAATACAAGACACATTTTATCATATAACTAATAATAATATTAACAATAACATGAATTTCGAAAGTAAAGCGAGGATCACATGACCAAGTGCTTCAGTGTACTAATCGATAATAGTTCACGAAATGCCTGAGACTGGTTTAAGAAATGCTTATCTACTATTAACGATAGTCTTTTTGATTACGGCATGGAGTTTAAAGATAATTAATGTCTCATGTTTCACTAACTGGAAGTTCTAAAGGCGAAAAAAGACAATCAGGGTAGGGATTCAAGTGAACATGCAGAAGAAAAAGGTGATGAGGACAACTGACCATTTGATTTCAACCCAGTGTTTGGACGATAATATGACCACTATGAGAAATGACTAGTGATGATTCGATAACTGATGGGGATTTCTGATCTGAAGTGCTCCGTATTAGAACGAAGCACTCGTCGATTAACGTTACAGCTTACAGTTCATAGTCGATTGTACTTCAAACTCATTTTCCTATTATACGTTAACTATTCATGGAAATCTTTTTTATCATCCTTAGCATTAGTTTAATTAAAATTCATCAATTAGTTGTCCGATAATAATTAGTCAGATTATTCTCATCATCATGGCAGCTGAAGTTTAATCAGTCGAATTTGAAGTGTGGCGTGATGAAGGTTGATAGGAAGCGGCTAAAATTGAAGTCAACATCCTAAGTCAACGTCTGCAGAAATACAAGTGTTTGTTCCCAAATTTTGATTCACTTTACGTTGTGGAAATGAAACAACCTCATTCAACAACTTATTCAACCTTGGGCCGACTGACAATCAATCAGAACAATCTATTCTCCTCTCACCTAGCCGAACCTTAATGGGGTTACGAATGTATTAGTATATTTGGTTGGAGGATTTCATCATGACATCAGTTAGAGAACGATTGGATAACCAACTAGGAGTACTGGACAGCTGTTTTGTCTTAGTTTGGGACTCTTCAACAGTGCGCACCCCCATCACGGGGCTCGAACCCAAGACCTTCTAGTTACAAGGCGAGCTAGCTCGTGGACCATTAAGCAACTGCGACTCGATTCAATGGCCCATGAATTCTAACTTCTGCCAATCCATGATATAGCGTGACCTTTTCGCAATGTCTTCTTTGATGAGTTACTTCCTCACCTTCAACCTGCTGTACCCTACTAGTCACGGCTTCCTACTAGAATCCCAGGTTAACTGTCTGAATAGGGCTAGTCGCTAGTGAGTATCAGTATGTTTTTCTTTAATAAAGGTCCGTTACCAAGTCTATTATCTACTCCCATTACAGAAATCTGGCCAGTGATCTAGGTTGTGCAACACTGTTTTGTACTGTACTTCAGTTTCAGAAGCCAGGAATGGATTCCTTTTATGAGTGAAGTAGATCTGTGGCCTGCATGACACCAGTATCTATAAGAATAATGAATAATTTGCATATCTTCACTAGCGCTACCTAAAGTCTCCCATAATTCATTTATATAGGCAACAGCATAGAAACTTGTAGCTTGACGTTTTTGTATAGAGCACTGTTAGTCCTTGTTACAGCCAGAATATCTAAATTTAGCGCAGTGATGTGTACCACTCCATCAGGTGTTACGGACAGCTACATTAGATGTAAGTTATAGAATGGTGTTGGGATTCCCCTAACTATTTATAGTAATCTTTACAAACATACCTACTTTAGAAGTGAATTATTAATCATGAAGTTTGGCACCAGCTACTGTGTCTGATGATACACTTGCACTGGTTTGCTGTAAACAAGAGGCAGAAACGTTTACACTGTCCCTCGCTCATTAATTGTGACACGTTTGATAACAGTGACATTAAGATGATCCTACACCATCCTATGATAAATCATTCTCAATAACGAAAATAACCTTCATACTCTTCTTATCATAATCTAATAGTAAATAAGTACGTCATTATTTCTTGTTAATGAATATGCCTCAAGTCGAAATGTAGTTCTGAGTCCGTAGAGTATGCAGACAGTATGTGTCCACCAGGTAGGATGATGAAATCTTACAGCTAATTGTGTCAATGAATCTCTAGTTTTAGTTGCTGGTAGATGGCAGGATACATTCTAACACGCTTAGAAAAAACAGGTGTGAAAACAGTAAAGATAAATGTAGACACCAAAATAAACACGGAACATATGAACAACATAAAACTAAATGCGTGGTTATTTCATGACACTTGACCAGTCCCAACAAACTGATACTCACTAGAACCCATTTATTCGGCAGCATACATAAGCTATTGGTACTGACTGCAAACTCCAAATTATTTGGAAATTCGATCAGAAAACGAATGTATTATGACAGAATAAAGATTGGACTTGATTTCCGGTGAGAGGCGTATCAACTTGTTCAACTGATAACCGCTTATCTAAGGACTCTGAGACTTTTAGTGATAACCAGCACAAAGCGTAATATGGGCAAACCTGGTGACCAGATGAAACAAATGGCTGCAGCAATGAAGGTTAAGAAAAGAGTTAAAGATATGTGAAAGCAGGTTGAGAAGCTTTTCAGTGATAAAGCTGAGAACATAAACAGATTTTCATATGAAAATGTCTACTTCGAAAATGCATCGTTTAGACCAGCTTCAATCAAAGGGAAATGTATTTAACGGGATTCGTTATTATTGTACGATCAACTGTTGTGAAAGTAGGTGAGACTTAACATCTAAGTCATAAGTTTTATACAGATAGATCTGAAGAGCAGGTTCTCTGGTTTTCTTCCTAATCTGAGCGTTTCGATTGGAGTTAAGTACAGTTAAAAATTCGTTTGCTTTGTACTAAGTACTTGAATATATGTTACAAACTAGTATGAACACAACTGTCCACTACCCCCTGGTTTCTAGTGGCTCTCTAACTGATGTCAGTTTGTGATCTAGTTTGCAGCTATACGTTCTTCGAGGTTTAATTAAGTACTGATCATTTCATGGATTCTCTTTTGTAAGTACTCTATTTTTCTGTCACATTGTTTACATTTCGTAGAGAAGATTTAGAGGATTGTTGTCTTCATCTTTCATGATGCATTTAACACTGAAAGGAACAGTTAAACGCTGCCGTTTACTGTGGCGGAATCATAGATACAACAGCTAATAAAACGTGGCTACATCCACTGAAAACTTCATTCTAGTCAATTTCATGTAAGACCCAAAGATCTTACCTTTCAGGCATCCTAATAAACGTATTTTTTACTATACACTTAGTTTACTACACCAGACATGCTATAGAATGGGAACTAAACATACTATGTAGTATTTCAATTCATGTTTGCATTCCATAATTGTCTTCTGTGGATTAAGAAACAATATTTGTCTTGTTCTGAAGAGAAATTTTTGTAATTTCAGTGAAATTCAAAGAAACTTTCACTATTCTATTAATGACTTCTTATGAATTAAATATAGAGCTTCCTAAGTTGTTGTAATGGTTTAATTTCAAAGCTTCCACCATTTTCCTGCTAGATAGCAACTTCAGCGTCAACTTCAGTAGTCGCATAATTCACAAACATAAAGTCAGACATTCTTCACATATGGAATGAAGTGTTTCATTGAACATCTGTAATATGTTAAATCCTGAAATTCCTTCGTGCCACACCACCCAATGAGCGGAGAGGGCGAAATCACCCAAACAACAGGGAGAAAGTGATAATAATGGTGTTAGTCCTCTTTATTATTCTACCTACTACAATCTGTCCACCTGGCCCTAATCGGTTGATGTAGCTGTTTAGTGTCTTTTGAATAATACCACTTTAAAAAGGGGTTGCTTTGATGAATATATTCATTAGCGTGTGGAGATAGTCAAACCTTACATTTATATATATATATATATATATATATATATATATATATATGATTGGCGGTTGAAATCTCTATGCATATACGCACATCTCTGCATATCTGTATAGATAAACAGAAGTGCTTCCTAAAAATGGAACACCGGAAAAAGCGTTAGAATTACTCTTGTTATTTACTTAGTTGTAGCTAGATGATGGACACAGACACAACTGAAGATTACATTACAAACATATACACATATATAGGTACTAACAAATGTGTAGAGTGAAGGGAATGTTGTACGAAGATGAAAACAGCTTAGAAAAGTCTACATCTTTTACTGCTCATCCTGTCTACTTTTCATCTTCTTTTCGTGTTAAAAAGAATCACCCCTATAATATATGTACATCTATGTATACACACATTAGTGTATAACAAAACAAATGTACTAAAATAATTCAGTGTTTAGTAGAAAAAAAAGGGAAGGAGGAAAGGCAAGAGACAGAGAGGAGGGGCTAGAAAATGAGAGAGGTTGCTTTCTGGATAGTATTCCTACTCTTCATTTTCAAAACTTCTCTGCTAATTTTACGGTCCAACACACCAAAATGTATAAAATGAAACGTTAAACAATAAATAATACGACTGCTACAACTAATAATAAAAATAATACAAATAACATAAACCGGAAGATATTAGACTTTAATGCGTGGTATTTCACTTTTTAATTTAAAGCCTTTTTTAAACAAAACACAAAAAAAGAAAATAATTAGTAACAGTATTATTAAGTGGTATTACTGAGCAACTGAGAAATAAAATTCTTTTCACAACGCTTATTCATACATACACGCACGTAGAGGGATGTTTTAAATACATAATATGTGTATATGTGAAAGTGTACAGTATTATTTTGTTTGTTTAAATTAATTGAAAATTGACTAAGATGTCAGCTAATACTATATATATATATATATATATATATATATATATATATTGATTAGCTCTAATTAGGCTATATCTAACATTGTATATATACACATAATATAAACACTCAGACACATATATGTATGTATACAGAGATATAGAGTGTATATACATTAAAAGACAAATTTCTACAGTCGAAAGAGTAATGATAGTCAATCTGAAAGTATGTAGAAATGTACTTCCGTCTTCAATGGATGGATAATAAAGCCCTCATTAAAATGTGGAATTTCAGGAAAGAAAAGAAGACAATTTAATTATTTTTTGTTGCTTTTTATGAAAAGCATTGTGAATACAAGAGGAAGGATTAGAAGAAGAAGTGGTTAGACTGATTAAAAAGTTAATAAATTAGGAAAAAATAGTTATAGAGAAAGTAATTAGAAAGTGTATAATATAAGCCACTAGCTAGAACAGGTTAAAGAGTAGTGAATTTTAGCTTGCTCACTTTTAATTTTGCTCTGTTTTTTTGCCTCTCAAACTTATGAGCAAGTAGTTCGTGAAAGCATTATACCTATCCTATCTTTAGGGAAAGCATAGGCTATCTCTTCAGAGTCGTTGACATATCATAAAAATCCCTTGTGAGAGATTTTAACTGACTTTGTTCAAAACTACACGTCTTGGGAAAATTCAAGCATTTTTACCAGTCAACTTCATTCATTTTAATGGACCTTGACATCCATGTACTCCATGCATTAATATGAGTTTCTGTACGGTTCATAATAACCTCAGATAAATTAAACGGTATCTGTTGTCTGGTGTAACTACCTTAGGTATGTTTTCATGGTCCCATCTTTTGAATTGTACCAAAATGTTTACGGCTACTAAGTGAATTAGCTAAAATAGATAGTTGAAATCTCTTATTTGAAGTGTACCAGGCGAAATTTGGTAAATATCGTCTCAAGTAACATTGTCATGTATACGAATTGAACTGTAAAGTTATAAGACCAATTCTCACTTCACCTGTTAAAGTAAGATTGGTGAAGTCGAAGAAGTCAGATCTGAATTTTAGGAGTGCAAGAATAAAAGGTAAATCTGATGAAAACTCACAAGACCAGATCACTGGTTAATAAGGATATTACGCCTAAATCACTTTTCTAAATGCACTGAGTTTAGTATTATTAAATGATTGTAAGCGCAGACGGTTTACTGGTAGAATGCTCACCAACCACGCACATGGTCAAGGTCTGATTCCAAACCGAAATACTCATGTATGCATATGTATAACTCGTTTTGAAAACTATACCTCTCGAGGAGATTGAAACAATCTGCGTGAATAACAGTAAGAATGATCTTATTTAGAACAGCATATTTATAATTATAATTATAATTAAAACCATAGAGATATCACAAAATAAGTTAAGTGATACACAAAATGGTTTGTCTCGTGTATGGGCCTTTGAGAAAAATGTGGTTTTACAGAGGGCCGAGTAAGGCTCCATTAGTCATAACTACAACTTTAAGGTTGTTTCAGGATTTCATTATGAGCTGACATTAGTTAGAGAACCAATGGAAAGCCTGGGAGTACTGGACAGCTGTTTCGTCTTAGTTTAGGACTGTTCAGCAGTACGCACCCACCGGGATTCGAACCCAGGACCTTCCGTGTACCATTAAGCCACTGAGCCCGAACCAATGGTCCTTGAATTCTAAATTCTGCCAATTCACGACATAGCGCGACCTCTAGCCAATGTCTTCGGGGAGTATTTGTCCTCACACCCGACCCGCTGCACCCTACTTGACACGACTTCCCACTGGAACCCAGGTAACTGCCTATCTGAATAGGGTCAGTCGCCAGGTTGTTTACTGAATCCATGCTCACCTGTCTCATGTTTTTGTTTCTAACTTCTGAAAACACTAAAGGTTTTGGCTATTCATGAAATAAAACCAGACATTTATTTGCAGTACCTATTTCTATCCTGACCTGACAACGGAGGAAAAGGAGAAGGCATTTTACTTATTTTTCACTTTCTTGACACACTTATACTTTTCTTATTATTGTTATCTTCACTTTTAACAGTTATGTCCTATTTGTTCCTTGTTGTAATTTCATTTTCCTTTGCAATATTATTATTATATCCTTTAATTCCAAGAGGAACATAGGGCTTTAGCTGCGCGTCTCCATTGCCTTTGGTTTTCTGCCAACTTTTCCACCCCGCTCCAAGTCTGCCCACATGCTTTCATCTCCTCTTCACGTGACCTCCTCCAAGTCACCCTCGCACTGACGACCAACTCGTCGCTTCCCTTTCGGGTTCCACTAGAGCAATGGCCTGTCTAGTGATGTCGCTCACTAGATGGTTTCCTTAGCGTATGGCCAATCCATCGTTATTTCTTCCTACCTATTTGTTTCACAATCGGTTCCTGGTTGGTTCGCTCATTGCCAGGGATCCCTGTTGCTGATCTTTTCTGACCGGCCATCTGATCTTGAGTATTGAGCGAAGACAACTGTTAATGAAGGTCTGAAGTTTGTCTGAGATGCCCTTTGCAATATACAAAGCTCTATCTTACCTAATTTATTTGACCTGCATACATAATGTCTTATTTGTCTAGTAATCTTAAGTATTCCATGCACCTTTCGAAGATACATGCATTCTACAGACGATTTCGTATGTATATTAACATGTATTCTTTAGAATGTAACACATTATGCTTAAGAAATAGATGAAAATCTGGATCACAGCAGGATTCGAATGTTTTGCAGTCACATCTAATGAAGTTCGTCGATATATATATATATATATATATATATATATATATATATATACGCAGGACAAAAACAAATGTAGGAAGTCTGTTTTAAAGCGGAGAGATAAAATCTGTTATAGACAGTTTAGAGATGGAATCTTTTCTCAGATTACTTTCACTAATACAAATATTTACAAAAAATTATTTTTATAATTGTTGTTATCTCTCACTCTCTCTCTCTCTGTCTCTATCCTACTCCGACAAGTACCCTATATCTAGATGCTACTTCAATTATTTTTTCAATCAGTCAGTGTGTATGAGTGTGTTGTCCAGTTTACCTGGAAACCGGAAGTCATGCATAATGATCATGACAGAGATATATTTCACGGTCGAATACATTGCAAAATGAACAGAGTTAATCAATGAGATGAGCTGAAAACTTTTTTTTGAAAGGAAAAAGAAAAACTCAAATAGTTTATTCACTAAGCAGAACCTAGTTGTGTTACTTACCATTTTTGGAAGAAGGGATGCGTGTGGGTGTAGGTGTGTACAAATGATCAGGGTAGAACAGAACAGGGTTAAGTATACGCGTCACCGTGTACTTCTATCAGTTGTGCATATATATATGAACTAACTTAATTAGTGAATTACGGTTGTTTATTCTTCTTTTATTATTATGATTATTATTATTAGTAGTAGTAGTAGTATTGCAAAATATCAACAACAAAAAATGTATTTTACTCTGCTATGATTGTTTATTGCACAAACGAGCATTCCTTCACAAGTAGATAGACAAACTATCTTCTCAACTGATGGATGGTGGTAATAATGCTGTAGACAGACGTGTACACATTTATGAAACTTTACGTGTATGGATGACTAGGTTAAATGATATTAAGTTCCGTTAGAATCTAAACGTCTGATGAAACACTTCATCATATATATATATATATATATATATACATAAAGACAGGATGCCGTAAACTCTTCTGTACCCTACCTTAATCAGTGACAGAATGAATGAAAAAAATACATTCTTCCCTAAATAACTCATAAGTGAAGGCCTCCCAGGTTAGAGGAAATACGATTCAAATAAAAATTCCCCTATAATACTTATCTGTTTTCTATTTGTGCATATATGTCGTGAATGTTAAGTTAAAATTAAGTCACGCGCGCGTACTAATTTGACTGGTGATCAATGTCCAATTACTGATGTATATTCATGATTGATGTCAAACGCCATCAGTGCTTTTATAGTATACATTTAAAGACAAAACAGTTTTTTTAAGAGAAAAACAATGAGGGAAATGGGAAAAATAAACTATTTATTACGTTATATTTAACTGCAGATATATACACAACTATTAAATGAGAACAATTTATCAAAGCTGTCTAATTCATATCGTCTGGCTTTCATATTAGTCGCTGTTAAGTAAAACTGTTAGTGAAATTAAGCGCGCAAAAACGCGAGAGAGACGGAGAGTGACTGAGGGAAAGAGAAGGTAAAAAAGGACAGGAAGTTGAATTAGTGGGATTTTAGAAAAACTTTCATCATATATTTTTTATTATTCCAGAAATTTTATTGAAAAAACTAATTAAACAGTATAATTCTATAATCGTAATAATTTTAATTCTATCAAAAATATTTATTGTGTTAGATTACAATCGCTTGGAAGTACTATTTTTTGACAGTTGCCTTGACAACCTGTGACAGCCTCTTGAGGAATTATGGCCCACTAGCTAGATTATAATAGTTTTGGGAATTTTAAAAATGCGAGTGGTGTTATTGAAAATGGCTTTGTTATTTTTTATCGAAAAAAATTGTGTGTATTACAATTAATAGTAGTCATCACTGAAACAAGTTGACGACATTTGAGGAAAGCATTAGGACGTTGGTAGAATAACCACAAACAGTGAAGAGGTCCTGGTCCTGCAGCCCATAGACTCTGAAACCCCACATAGTCGGTAGTAATCCTAGTAAGAAGGTAGGGTTTGTGAAGAGACTAGCAACTCCTACCCTTTTGTAAGCAAAACACTACCGCTATTAAAATTTCAAACCTGAAGCATGAAGCCATATGCTCCACTAGGAATGTAAAGGAACGAAAGAAAAAAAGTATGAACAGTCAACGAAAGAGAAAAATATGTCTGCATCTTCCACTGAATTATGGTATTCTTACTGATACTCAAACTGAGCACTCACTAATTTAGACGCTAAGATGTTATCCACGTGCATCTTGGATTCTAGTGCAAGCCGTCAAAAATAAAGTGTCAGTATGCTAACCTTAAAACATGGTTGAATTGTCCGTACTACGAACCAATACATCAACAGAAACTGAGCATTTCAGTTCAATGAAGTCATTCAGCAGGAAATTCAAAAGAAGGAGATTTCATAAAGTGATTCTTTTGAATTCCAGTCAGAGTTGACGGTGTACAGTTTTAGATGGATTAAAAAAAATAATCATGTTCAGGGTTTCAGTCAGAGAACACTTATTTAAATTAATCGATAACTTATTCAGTTCCTTTTTGGTTTACTTTATTACAATCAGTGTAGAATAGGCTAAAACTATCAATATTCATAGATGAAGTGAATCGTGGGAATCCCAAATGTGACCTTTAATATTATAAGGAACCAGTCAGTCGATGCAAATCCATAAATCTGAAATCAGCCGAATTTCCATAAATTCTGATCAGTCCATTGCTAGTTATTCACTGACTACGGACAGAATTTCACAAAGTTCTGGTGACACGTTTTGACCGACTGAATCTACGAAGCCGGATGTGAGGACATATGCTCGTTGATGACGCTGGTTGGCGGTGAAACTATATCGTGAATTCACATGAATTCGAATTCATGGACTAAATGATTCCGAACCTGTGTTTGAATGCTCAACGCGCAAACCTAATAACCTGAGGATCCTACGTACGATCTCTGGTGGGGTCATGAGTGCGTACTGTTGAACATTAGTAAACTAGAAGTGAAGGATTTTCACCTCTACACAGAGGTTCGTTTAGCTCAGCACTGTTTGGAGTTACAGCCAGACATATAAGATTGCACTTGTCTTCTTGGAAAACATTTTAAGTGTCAGTCAACAGATGTGCTGGGGTGATTAGGTATCTTATCAAATATTGAAGAATGTAATCCACTGTGTGAACAACCTCATCGGTCTAGATGACTACTGACTGGTTATTCTGAATCAAACTGTCGTGTGAACACGAAGCGTCCAGGTTAACTTTTATGTGTCAAAATTACCTACGGTAAATTTGAGGCTTCGCTATATATATTATGAACGCAAACGTGCATCGTAACAGAAGTCATCAACCTTAATCATAGCATCTCGTAATTAAATTTTTGATTTTCCCGTCAGTTGATTGGACCGAAGTCATGTCAAGACATGTCAACCTGAGACCACGCACTTCGGTTCAATCAATCGACGGGAAAATCAAAAATTCAATTAAATTAATATAACCCGTTGCACAACAGGTGGTTGTCGTGACCCAAGTGGTCTAGTGGATAACGCTTTGGCGTTTGAAACTATGGGCACTGGGTTCGAGCCACGGTAGGGACATCATCACTCACTGGAAAATGCAGATACATCCAGCTGACGAGTCCCAAATAGGACGAAATATGCATCCTGGATTCCACTGCTAGTCACCATCCACCAATTAAGTAGCATCTCCTACTTCGTTCAAACTGACTCCTTCAAACTAGAGCTACTAATAAGTCTTGTTTTTAAGCACTTAGCTAAAGAATAAACTTTTAAAATTCACTGACCAATAAAAACTGGAAATCATGACATTATTAGAACCCCAAATGACTAATAAATACCTATAGCCATATGATTTACAAGAGTTTGGCAATTGGTGTTGCTTTTCGACGGTGATCCATAGCCATGAAGTAAAACAGTTGACTGGTTTCACTCTACAAACATTGTTTTAACTATTTTTTATTCAGAATTAATTGAAGTACAGAGTGGTACCTTACATATGTATATTTCAGTGGACACCCAGACAGAACTTTGAGTAAATAAACTGCAATAAAGAGTTCAGCAACAGTTTAGTCTTGAAGTTCTGATCAAAAAGCTGCAATTAACCCACTCGCTACAAAGAACACAATCACAACAAATATATGTGCTTTGTAGAATGTGTGTTTCTCAACTGTATAAACTTACTACATAAGCAACAACTACGTTGGGATATAATTAAGATTAAAAGAGGTTTGAATTTTCCAAAAAGTACGATTCATTTTTGTATAATTTCTTTTTTCCTTCACGTTCCCCAGTGGAACATAGGGCTTCAAGCTAGTGGCTTGAAGTTTCTATAGCAGTGTTTATTTTTACAGGATGGGATTGCTAACCTCATACCCAACCTTTTCCTCTTTACTAGCATTATTTCTGACTCAGCGAGGTAAAGGAGTGCGCCAGCCGGGGATCGAACCCCGGACCATGCGCATGGTCGGCGAGCGTCCTAACCGCTATACCACCGACGCAAGCCAGGAATCCTAACCGGTATGATTGATATGTTTTTATTTCCATTAACTTTAAAGCTCGTTGCAGAAGATTAGTGGGCGTTACTGCCGAGACTAGCTGTAAGCTTCTAAATTTCTGCAGGGCTGCCGAATTCCGCAGTCAGCTGCTCAGTAACCTATGTACCTATAGCAGACAAAGGATCGTAGGCAGCTTCTGCTCGACCTCCTAATAGGGTCTCTAGCGTCGCTGTTCTTGCCATCGAATCCCAGACGCCTACCAACTCAGCAATGGCTTCGATATACCTCAAGAATCTTCAGGTGTCTCACTCTTCAAAATCTGCACACCACGATGTCTTCATCCAGTCGGAGGCAGCGATAACAAGTATAGCAGCAGAAAACAGAGATTAGTTATTTCTTAAAGTTATGCAGAGTTTTGGCGAAATACAAAAATTTGACATTGAGATTTCAACTAGCAAAGATTATCTGTATTTTGTCCCCACACTTCCTATAATGTTCCACAAGGATCTCTCATTTCCGCCCTTCACAACTTAATCTATCTCTATGCCACTCAATATCTTTTCAGAAGAAGTTACATATCGTATTGTGCTTAAAAATTCTTGTCAATTCTTGTCACAAAATCGTTTTAAAGACACCATGAATCTCATTTTACATAAGTTTATTCTAAATATCATACAGTGATGCAACATTAACAACTGGATGACAAGGTTTCGAGCATAAATTACTGCTCATAATCTTATCAATTTTAGTCACACGGTTTCACAATTTGTCTTATATATATATTCTATCTCTCCAACTTCACCTTTTCGTTTGTTGTCACTTTCCATATCTTCGGTATAGGCGTTGTGTCAATATAATTACACGTGTGCGGTGTTGATTCGATAAACAAAGCTTCAGTGATTAACCTCTCTCTCACTCTCTCACTCCACCTAACTATATTACGTTTTAATACTCTCATCCAATCCCACCCACCCTATTTTGTGATTACATGTAAGTGAGTGCTGTGCAATGGCTGAGCCTTTTCTAGGATATTTAACTCAGCAGGGTCAATCATTCTAGCTCTAGCTAAACTTTCATGTTCCACTAATCGAATCGACCCCGATCTACTAGTCTGAGCTATGTAATTCAGCTCACCTCAGTCATTACATGCTGTTTGGTAAATCATATTAATTTTCCTAATTGGATCTGTTGGGTCCTTAAGACGACAAAGTTTATCTCTGAGAGAATATATATATATATACATGTAAGACAAATTGTGAAACCACGTGACTTAAATTGATATAATAATGAGTAGTAATTTATGCTCGAAATGTCATCCAGTTCTTAGTACTGAATCACTGTGTGATATTTAAAATAAACTTATCTAATATGGAATTAAATGACAATAAAATGGAACAATGACAAAGAACTCTGAGCTATAACTAAATAACTTTACATTATCCTTTCTTTAGTAATTTTTTAACGTCATTAATCACAGGAAAGAGTGACTCGGGTTCGAATCTTACAGGGGATAATATTTCCTTCAAAATCGCAGATATATCTTGCCTACGAGTGCCAGAAAGCACGAAACATAGGTCCAGAGACCTTTATCGGTTGCCTATAACCATTCAACCAACTAAAAAATTGCTGTAGTCAATCAAAACATGAAAGATTTGTCTTGGATCTAAGTTTAGAAGTTAGTTATGTAGATGATACCAGCCTACTTTTCAACCCTAATCACCTTACCCATAGCTTTATGCTTTTCACCCATACTGATCGAAATAATTGTCATCGTTTCGTGAATCGGTTGCGAGATATACTCTAATGCTTTTATCTTCTTGAAGTAAATCTGTTTTCGTGTCTAAATCTACTGATAGACTTTTATTGAAGAGATTATTAAGAATTTTCCATTAACCAAGGCAATCGCTTCTTAGTGCGTTGGTGGCACAGTGGTTAGGACTCTCACCGACCATGCATATGGTCCAGGGTTCGAGTACCCGCCGACGCACACCTGATATCTATGGTCGGCCTGCGAAATTTGGGCTACCGATATCCATGCTGAAAATTCCATACTTGTACCAAAAATACAGTGTGGAATCAAGCTGTAAATAAAAAATAAAAAATTATCCTCGGATCAATCCATTGGAGTATATCACTGGCGAGCCTAGCATGTAGATAATTGAAATGGATCTACGTTTTCTGGATTTTATCGACTAGACACTACCAACAGGTACAAATAGTCATAAATTACTCCTAATAATGAACACAATCGGATTATATTGCCTGAATTTTTGATTGGTTCTAGCGTAATTTTGGTCAATAAAAAAGATAAGAAAGAGGATCAGTGAAAGCCAAGGCGTACTGGATAACCGTTTCGTCTTATTCCAAACTTCTCACCAGTACATACTCATATGATGCTATCATGCATCTGGTTCAGAACTTTGTGTTTACAAGTGAAAGACATTGATTATCAAACCACTGTGTAGCATTCTAGTGACCGATGAAGATTCTCAAGTTGGGGAGACACAGATGTCCAGTGCCATATAGTTTACAATGAGTCCCTGATATCAGTTAATAACGAAGTCCGCACTAAAATTAGATATTGGACATATTTTGCTTTGTAATTTATACAATAGATATTCTTCCAGCTGTTAGCTATTCTTCAGTTTTTCATCCTTTTAAATTTCTTGGAAGTTAGTGTTAAATATATTTAGTAGCTCTCCTCTTCCTTTTATGTAAGCAAAGCATCTTTAAATGAGAACGTTATGGAACAAGTTTCTCACAAAGTTGTTATGATGTTTGATAATAATTTCAAGGAGTCAACACATGTATCATCCCTGTTATACTAATTATTTTGCTAGACCATAAAGGGTAGCTAGATGTCTGGAGTGCAGTAAGAAGCAGTGCATACTACCATAAAAATATCTTGATCCCTGGCAATTAGTCATATTTAATGGATATGTATTAATTATAAGAATAACCCCGAATAGTTTTTTTAAACTGTAGAAATAATTTCCATATATGGTATAATTGTAAAATGCTTATTAGGCATATGAAATGAAAGAAAACATACTGAAAAATCTTTAATCGCTCAAAAGTTAGTAAAGAGAGTATAAAGTTTCCCTTGTCCCTCCTTTAGGTGGAAGTAACTATGGCTAAAGATCATCTCTATCTAGTGTTTTCAACTGGTCACTTGAATCCAGAACAAAATAGGCTATGGTAACTAATGTTGTGAGACAACCTTGTCGACCTTTTATTAAGTGAAAATAAATTGTATGAAGAAAGGTAGAGAATAGGTTATTTGTTCCCCGTAAGTTGTATTAATGCTAATCATTGCATTTATTTATAAGTGAAGTTTGAAAGCCAGGGGAGTAGAAGTGACGTCACTGGTCACCTTAACTACCAGAAATTAAAATCAGTGATAAGTAACATAATCTCACGTGATGGATGGTGCTTAGCAATTGAATCCAGGATGCTGATTTTTACTGCTAGCTGCGGTCAACTGAATAACATTCTGTTAACCAGTAGACATCGTCAGAGCATCCGTGCTAGGAACTGATGTACAACAATAACCGAGTATTCGTTGCAATATAAATCAATCTACAGTCAATACAAATAGACTTAAACGAATGATAAACCACATATTTATCGTTGGCTTTTTCGTAAACGGCCGTTATTCTATAATTCCTTGACTAAATCTCTAGAATTCGGAGAAACTGTGTCCTTTTGTAAGAGTTACTCACTTATGAGGATAGGCAAATACTACGGCAGATTAATCAACCAAATAGGTTGAAAAATAAACAATACACAATATCTATTTAATTCAAGACGCCTATTAAAAATTTCAAGTGACTGATCAGTGAACAGAGAATATTCTTTGTTCTATCACAGGACCAGTTTTATAGGTGTGCTTAAAAGAAATATATGCATCCATTTATCTCCTGTTTCTGTTTCCACGGATTATATGTTCTTCAGATTCCTTTTACTTCTGTAACCACTTTGAAACAATTGACGAATATGTGACTTGAATAATCCAAACCTTGGAGAAGTTAAACTGTAGCAGCCACCCTGAATAACCTCATCACTGACTATGAGCAACTAAGCAGGATTAAGGAATAACAAAAGTCGGAAAATTGTTGAGAAGATGACTGAAGATCATGGTGTTCTAAGGTCTGTTCATATTTCTGATTCTCTTCTTTAATCTATCCTAAAATCCCAATCCTCCCAAAAGACCGGTTATCCGGTCAAGCTTCCCTCTTGTATGCATTATTTCAGCAACCCCAGTGAACCCATTATTCACGTAGTAGTCAAACACTAGATTCACTTGGAACTCAATAATAAATCCAGAACAGAAGGCACAATTTGACTTGTTTGTATCACCTATTGCTCTAATTGGTTGTCGAAGGTCATAGGCTGGAGTAGCAGTTGTAGCTTAACTTCTCCCGACTGCTGGCAGAATGCAAGAAGAGTAAGATGACGTCAGTGAGATGCTTCAAAACTGCTCTATGACTAAAATTCCTTAAATGCACGAAAATAAAAGTGAAAACAGCCGCTAACTTAACTCATCTTTCATGGTTTTACATTATATTTGTGATAAGTATCCACCCTGTGCTAAATCTCGTCTCCTTCGGATGGCTGAATCAAATAACACATGAATTAATAATACAACAGTTTTGTAGCACTGTGAACACCTCAGATTATTAGTAAATAATTGCATTTGTTGACCAGAACTTACAGAAATGATTACAATTATCACTGATCGCTGTTTCACAGGGCTCTCAACAAAATAGGAAACAATTCAGTGGTTGGGTTCGTAAAACTTCTATGTATTTCAAACAAAACTTCATCGTACAACAACATCAGATGGCGATAAATCAAAAAATGTAGGAGGCATTGGATCACTCACTACTTTAACCCAGTAAAAGATATTTAAGCAGTCTCCACTCTTATTTCTATTTGTTGATATATTGTATGAGTGATTTGGGTATCATATGAAGTTATGAAGTTAACCGTATGAAGTTATTAGCGGAAACATCTCCAGCTTTTCTTTCCTGATTGCCATGTGTATGTGTGTCAAGAATGCTTAATGGAAGAAGTGCATTTCAAACAAACATTTTTGAGGATGAAAACATTAAGTATTCCAGAAGAGTCCAAGAGTGTCTATGTTCAAGGCAGAAGGAAATTCATGACTTCGAAAGATTTTGTTATTGCATAATAATAATAACACAGGTTGCTGTGAGTTTTCAGGGAAATACAAACGCCTATAGAACACTTTTCAGCTGAATTCTCCGATTATAATAATTTTAATCAGAAACACACTGACTACATTTGGATAATTCAAAATCAATAAAAGCGAAATGAATAGGAAGATGTACTCTACTCTTTGTAAGGCAAGCTATCACACCCCTATTTCTGTGCCTTCTTGATAATTGACTCAATACATAAAGTATGCTGGTGCTTAATCCTATAATATGCTTTTCTCTTACACAAGTAGTGTTAATGATTTTCGGTAAGAAAAAGGCACAAACAGCGAAGGAAAATTTCTTATCGACGATTCATTTTCATGAGCTGCACAATCGTAATTATAATTATAATTATCATGAAAATGAATCATCGATAAGAAAATTTTCTTCGCTGTTTGTGCCTTTTTCTTATGATTTTCGGTAAGCTTCCTTACTTCTGCTCAGACACTCATAGTTTGATACAGCTTTACTCTGGCCCTGTTGTCGATAGTACGGTACCATACGGATAACCCGTCATAATTCTTCAATAGGGCGTAACATGTCATTTATCTAGCTCTTAGTCATGATACTGATTGAATTTTTTCAGTCAAACCTGAAATATTTTAGGCAAGCTAGGAGACTCAGCAGACAGGAACACTTTAAATTGATTTTAGATGATTGGAGGCAGTGAGCGAGAAGCTCTGAAACTACTTTCCTGGCATATTGGCACTTTCCAGCACGGCGTCTCTACAGCTGTGCTGTGAAGACATGATTTACATTCACATGTATTTACTTTTCAGCTGTTGAGACAAGAGTACCAACTTTGATTATGAACTTTGAAAATATAAGAAGTTAGTTGGAGTTACGATGCGTGTCCACTGATTACTTTTACCAACATCAATTCCCCCATAGTGATACTTCTTTGGTATATATTCGGCAAATCTGTCCAAAAGTCACTCAGCTGGGATACCTGTTTGCTTTAACCGTTTGAACTCATAAAACGTTTCAACCGAACAAACTAAATTTTCACCCACACTTGAAAACCAAATTTTGTTCGAAACGTCATCCAGGTGTCTGTATCAAGTGTTGATTTGCAGGGATTTGATTGGTTACAGGTTTAATCATGAGGTGACATCAGAAAACCAGGGATTACTGGACGGCTATCTCGTCCTAGTTCGGGACTCGTTGGTAGTATGCACCCACTGAGGTTAGAACTGAGGACCTTGCGATTATAAGGTACACTCGTAAACCATTCAATGTGCGTTATACCAAGTAAACTTAGCTAATATGGATGTGAGGCTTAATTAAATTGACAGTATCCCAGTAGTTCGAATCTTGAGGGTGATGAAATATTCAGCTACATTTTTTCCACCAGAATCATTTGATTAAAGTTTATTTTAGCATTAGACTGTTAGTAAGTGATATTCATTTCATCATATGAATAAGCATGAGATTATTTATTTTAATAAAAAAGAAAGCAATTTGCATGATTCATCTTTTCTTTCAACGTGTTTTTATGCCTACTTCTTCGTGGTCATCGCCTTCTGTTCTACGACTAACAGCAAACATCGAGGATGCTAGTTACTATGAAAACGAAGTGGGAAACTAGATATCATTCATATCAGACTGCGAACTGAATTTCGTTTGAACTGTGACCCACTAACTAAAGAACCGTATGTTTCTTATGTGATCAGTGTTTGAATTATTGTCCAGTTAAAATTTCTCATTACTGAAATGTTTCAAAGGAAAAGACTTTTAATTCCAGTGAGTACTACACAAAACACTTTGCTAAACGCATATTATAGCTATCTAATGGTATTAATCAACAAAGTATGTCTCTATCACAAGGGAATTATAAATTTTCAAAGGGTATACTGTATTGTATGATGAAATGAGAACCGAAAAAAGGAATGTAGGAACAAATAGTTGAGGAATGAAATTCTTGTTTCCAACTTTGTATCTTGAGAAATCAGCGGAAAACTGTTCGAGATTCTGTAATTATGCAAACCATCGAATCTACGAATATTAGAATCTTGAACTATCGGGTCTAGAAGTTAACATATTACTGTTCAGAAACCGAGTAGGAATCTATTGCTCTATGATTTTCTAATTTCACCAACCCGTGATTTGTGCATTAATGACATCTGATAAAGTTGATGATTTTATTACAGTTGTAACTGTACCGGAAGTTCTTACATATCCAAGGCAGACTAAAGCATGTCATCGCCTTCAAAAGTGGAAAAGACAATCACTATTGGAAAAATTTCATTTCATTACAATATCCTTTATCATCTAGGCTTGGAAAATATTTTTACAAAAGTTTTCGTTTGCCTTTATGTCTATTTTTTGTTCCGATCATGACTATTTAAGTACAAATGGAAAGTACAGATGCAATATAAAATTTTTCACATCAGTTAATTTCTCTTTTAAAAACAAAAGGATGCTTAATTATTAAGTTATATAGGGCACATAACGAAAAATATTACACTGATGTTATATCCTCTGACTTACTTCGATGTCCAATTATAAAGGAAATCAGCTTGGATAAGTGTTTTTCCCTTCATGGTATTTGTTGACGACCAAACAGTGATCGCCTAGAGCTCTGTCTGCAAGTTTACTTATTATCCTAATTATTAGTTAGAGTAACTGTGTTGCAAACATTAATATATGAGTTTCTTTTATTTGCACACTGATATAGTGTTAATAATTGGATGACGTCTCGAACAAAACTTACTACTCCAATCTGTGTCAGGGTGTTCAAACAGCATCCTAACTTGCCTTATATAGCTCTAACACCTCCGGTTTTTAGTGCAGTTATTCATATGTTTGAAACAGATGTTGTATTATTTTGATTACACATAGTTTTTGTTGATTTGATGCACAGAGATTAATCCCCCCTCCAAATGACCATATTACTTTTCAATACTTTCACCCTGTCCCACTCTACAGTATCATTACATGCAAGTGAATGTATCGCAACTGGCGAACTTTTTTCTAGATTATTCAACTTAGTGTGGTCAATCATTCTAGATCTAGGCTAAATTTCTATCTTTCAATAACCAGCTGACAATGATCTACTAGTTTTAACTATGTAATTGATTTTGCAGTCATTATATAGTGTTCCGTAAATTATATTATTTTTCCTAATTGTGTCTATCGCTTCCTTAAGCCAACAAAGTGTGTCTCTGAATGAGTTGGTTGGTTTAAGTGTCATCTGAACCCCAGATTGATGAAGAATCTTACAGTGCGTCTGTTATATCCATTCCCCATATGACAGTACTACTAATACTTTAAATTCCTCACTAATTATATTATTTCCATCATCTACTATCCCACTCTTATTTTCCTTATGGGGATTAATACATTTTATTCATGAATAGTGTATTCCTTATTGGATTGATTTTCATTATTTAAATCTCCTATCTAGGTTCCTGGTTTGATTGCATAAACATTTGAGTAAATTCGACTTTTAGATGTTTAGGGGACAAAAGGATTGAGTGAAGAAATATTTATTTTCCAATTAGACCTTTGTCTATGGCTCTATCGCATTATACAGTACAGAAACTTACCAGTCTAGTGGTGATACGTTTTTAACAATAAATAATTCATATCAGAAAATTAATGAAACAGCTAAAGGGTAGACTTAGACATGTCCACCATCGGATATCAAACATCGTCCTACATGGGTGAGTCAAGAGCAAACTAAGTCTATTCGTAGCTCTGTTTTAGCACATCTTGTAAGTACTGCGCATAAAGTTAATGTTAATAAGGCGTTTAAAGTTGTCTATTGTATCCCCTAATAACCTTTATTTTGCTCACCTATTTCATCTTCCGCATACAGGTATGTCCATCGGAGTCCAACAAAAGTAGCCGGAATTGTGTTATCAGACGAAATCCGTGAAGCCATTTTTCTTACCATGGGTATTATTAAATCATCGTAAGAAATGGCAATTTTCCCCACGCCCCAAGCGATTTACAAGGTGCTGTTGTTGTTACCATTTCATTATTCTGTCTACATCATCAACTGTTTATTTGTAGTAAATCTGAAGGCTCATTTATATCTTCACCACTCCTCTTATTTATTCAAAGCCACAGAGTGTGTAATCAACTTGTCTAGTTTTTGCAAATATTTCTACCGTTTAAATGATGCGTTAATTTTAACCCATTTGACATGTTGATATTTACATGCTGTTAAAAAACCTTTCACCACTAGATTGGTAAATTTCTGCACTGTATCGCTGTAATATACGTCATTGTAAAGCCATAGATGAAGATCTAAATGAAAATTAAATATTTCCTCACTCAATCCTTTTGTCTTCTAAGTACACCTTTGCTGATTTTGGAAGGGATGATTTAAAGTCTAAGCACCTATTAGAATGTAATGGTTTCTTATAAATGCTAGTACCTGAACCGTTTTGACTATGAACAAGAATAAATTATGTACTAGCAGTGTAAACACTTTGGTCCTCATAAAGAGAATCCAGCCTGTTACATATGTAAATCAGCTGATTAGAACTGATCCAAATAGAGTTTCAGGTCAGAAGTATTGTTCAGAAGTAGATTTCGACAAAAAGTTTGATATTTTTTCATTCTAAGTAAATAGATGAGACAATTCATTTATCGCCTCACAGTGAAAAATTCCATAAGATAGCCGTATAAGTTATCAGTGTGTGTGTTTGTGTGGTGAGAACCAACTCAAACTGATCAACACTGTGAGGGCTTATTTTCATCTGGAAATACCAATGTGCTAAAGTGGCTAACTAGGATTCAGATGATTTTAGATATTATAATAATCAGACTCACTATATCGTTGAATGTCCCACCTTCAGATAAATAATAAGTACATCACAATCACTTGATATGTCAGATTTTCAGCTAATCATATAACTTAATACTATGTATGCATCAGAAGGCTTTCATTTTTACAGTTTTAACATCATTCCCTTTAATGAAATAGATCACATAATAAGGTATTTATACTTTCCAAACATTCAAAAGGAAGTCAATGGGAGAACATCAATAGGAATTGTGTATTCTGAGAGAAAGGGATCTTAAAATTATGAAGTTGGGGACACTGTATATCTAGTAATTTAATTTTGTTCACACTAATCGGGTTGTTAATATGATGGTATCTTCACTTACGTACAGTTTTATTGTAAGCGATATGTGCAAAAAAGGCTAAACATCTTGCCTAGAAAGCTTCGGCGTGTGACATTAACACAAGATATCCTACAGAGAAAGTCAGGCGAAACATCATCAACTACTGTGGTGGTAGAATTTTTGAACCAGTTACTATTCCGTAAAAGTAAAACACGCATCCTTATGTTAATTGTTAACCGAAATTGAGGTTACCAGGCAAACTGCATACAGTCATATAACACCAGACGAAGTTTAATGAGAAAATGACCTTTCTAGACTAGTAACAATAATATCGGACATTACTGAGAGACTACAGTCAATGTCTAATCTTTGCTGAAAGCTTAGTATAAAATCCTTATTAAGATTAAAGTTCTATATACATCAAATATGCGTTGAAATGAAGTCTGATGAACTTTTGTAGATTGGTTACTCGATAGGTTGTAAGGATAGACCCGTTCAATGAACCATTTAATAAAAGAGTGACTTGAAATATACAGTCAAATGCCTGATGTCTACAGTTGATAAAGAAAAGAAACCTTGTCCACTGTCTTAGGAAGGATTAAGAATATTCGTTTTAAATCAGCTAAGGAGAAACTTTTAACAGTGAAGTTTGAATAACTCTCTCAACTGGTCACTAAATTTTCTTCGTTCGTATTGGAGAAATTCTATTCCTACGATACTTTATGGAATTATCCATATCATCTAGTTAATCATGACCACTCCACTTCTTCAGTAATTTAATGATTCCTATTAAAATTTACTATTCTATCGCTTGATATTGAAATATAATTTAACGTCAGTAAAAAGTTGACCATTTGGGAGTAGATCAAATAAAGCATAATTATATTTCAATGGTTTACATACAATGATAAGTTTTGTTACTGGTAATACTTCGAGCAAAATTACTGCCCGTGTTCACACCACTGTCGGAATTGTTTTGTTTCTCTCTGAATGTGGTAAGAGTAGTTGTACTTTAGGGTTGTGCAAACTTCGGCACTGCGGTAGTATATAATTCCACATTAATTTGCTTATTGGATATATCACACACATTGAAGTAGTGTTATTTACCAGATGACTTTCCGGATAAATTTAATTCTTCATGATCATATCAGTTGTTACCATGTAACTTCAAGACTCACTTTTTATAGTTCTTCTCATTCGTTACCACTTCTCGTAGGGGTAGTCAAATTTTCTAGATGTCTGGGACAGTTGCTAGACCATCCCCACTGCATATATTGTCAGTCATCAGTTTTCCTCTCCACCCTGCGTTGTTAGATTTTGGAAGTGTAACCTTTTCTTATCCTATTATACTGTCGTATGTAACACTATGTATTGCTATAACTGAGCATTTTCGCTGGATTTGTTATCGTTCTCAGTCCTAGTAGTTTAGATTTCGCTCTGCTAATCTCATGGACCGTAACCTACTATCTTAAATTATACTTGTGGAAGTAGCACTAAATGTGACAAATAGAACAATTGTGGATAAAGTATGAGCGCAGCGTGCACTAAGATTACAGTAACAGAAAAGTGAAAAACAACGAAACTAGAAATAGAAGTCCTGAAGAACCTTAAGAATAGCAAGAATGTGCCAACTACTAAATCAAATAAAGTCTAGTGAGAAGTGCTTAATAAACAAATACAAATACTTGGAAAAAGTTAATGATCCCACATAAACAGGACTTTCTGAAGAAATTAAGAAACCAGTAGAAACTGTGATGAATCAAGTTAAGGAATTCACAAAAGACAATATCCGTCGAATGAGATGGTTTTCAGGTGGATCTAAAAGGTTTAATTTAGTGCCCAAAACTAAGAGTATTTGAACATTATGAAACAAGAAATCAAGTGTAAATGCTAAGTTATAGCAATACATAGTGTTACATACGACAGTATAATAGGATAAGAAAAGGTTACACTTCCAAAATCTAACAACGCAGGGTGGAGAGGAAAACTGATGACTGACAATATATGCAGTGGGGATGGTCTAGCAACTGTCCCAGACATCTAGAAAATTTGACTACCCCTACGAGAAGTGGTAACGAATGAGAAGAACTATAAAAAGTGAGTCTTGAAGTTACATGGTAACAACTGATATGATTATGAAGAATTAAATTTATCCGGAAAGTCATCTGGTAAATAACACTACTTCAATGTGTGTGATATATCTAGTAAAAAAATGAATGTGAAGTGCAAATCTTGACCAATTTTTGTTTTCATCGAAATCTCTACTATTCCACCACGTTAATTAAGAGTTTTGACTGACGTATAATCAAGAACACATAGGTCAGCAAGGAGATCTCTCTTTACAATTACACTTCAGTTATTTCCTACTGATTACTCATCAGCTAACTGTTTAGTTAGGAGACCACTCAGCTACGTAACCTTATTCACTTTTTTTCACAATTTATCAACATTTCAACACACTTTGACTTACTTTGATTGGACACTAAAAATTAGTGTGATGTGTCTAGTCCTGTCTTTGGTGCAGACTGAATTCTATCAGTCGAGTTTGCAGTGTGGCCACCATTCTAGGTAGCTCGTCATCAGGGTGCACATTGATTTGATGATTTAAGATGGTTGGAGGTAATTGTCATGGAGCCTTGAACCTAGGTTTCGTGCTAGTTGGCACTAGTTGGCAAAGCGTATCTCCAACCTTGAATCTCAGAAGGGACATATATATATAAAGCCGAATGAGAGCATTTTGTTCATAAAGTCGATTTTTACGTGAGAAGACAATGACAGTAGTAGAAAAAATGCTGTACGCAAAATTTAGATACACGTGACATGTATATAAGATAATGTATACTAAAAACTTCTAATTTCAGTAGTTGACTTACTTTTCAAATATAACGACTGCTGTATCACTTGGGAAATATGAGTTATAGTATATGGTTGGCTAATGATTATAATAGTCGTTTATATATATATTTCACAATCTGTAATTTATTTCAGACCAAGACAAAGGGTGGGGATGGGAGGTTTCATATAACTGAATGGGCACATGCGCGCACTGCATAGGTGAGATACAGACGAGTGGGATAGGCAATATCTTGAATAAATATAAATTCACCTGAAAGTCCCTTGATCTCGTCCGCTCATTCCTCTAAGTACAAGTGTGTATCTTCAGTTTGTGTGTGTGTCCATGTGTATACGTGTTTATACAAGCATGTATGCAACTGGATAAGTGTAACACCCAACTTCTTCATCAGTCATTACTAAACGATATGCTGCTCAACATATATAGACACACATACAAATATATATATTATTAGGTATAGGATAGTGTCTCATCCCTGAGATATGACGATTTGAGTGCGTAGGTGACTGGTTATCTCAAGTGTATTGGCAGAAAATCTAAAATTGAAAAAATACAACTTTCCTCTCTGTCTCCAAGTCATATTATCCTAATCATATAATCATAATAATAATACGCTCATCCCCGTCTGGAAGTCTCATCCTCATCGAAATGTAACAAAGGCATATGTCGACTAACGCAGAAAAATATGCATATGCTGATATATATGCATTTTCACAAATATGCTTCTTGTTAGATATATATCTGAGAGCATGCCTTGTTTCTGTACATATATACATATACATATAAATATATATTTGTGTGTTTGTGTGTGTTAAGACTTCAATTGAGACACAAAATTAGGTTAGATGCGTTAAATTTCTCTCTTCTCTCATCAAGAAAAAAAGATAACAAGTACTCCCCACTTTATGTGTCCGTCATTAACCGGATATTCCAATGTCTACACAGCCTACTGCTTAATTTTGTCCCCGTTATCCAATTTTTCTATCCTTCTTTTCCTTTAGTCTTAGAAATTTAAGAACTTTAGGACGCTATTTGTCTTTTTCCCTTCTTTTCTTTCCTTCTTATCGATAATAAAGACAAAGGTTGTGTTGATTTAATGACGACTGAAAGATGAGGAATCTCAAGATGTGCATGTTATATTACATTATCTAATAGTATGTAGACGTATGCGTTGTCACTAACTCATATGCACACTTACATTACAAAGAAGATTTCCCTTTCTGTTCTAGAAACAGAGATGCCTGACATTATCTTCACTAATTTCTCATCTCTTCTCAGAACGCGATTCTTCTTGAAATCATATCATCAACCGGGATAAATGAAAGAAAGTAGGCTAGAAAGAGTAAGTAAATGCAGTGTACACTGGTTGAATGGTGTAACAGGATTGGGTGGGGAAGATTATTTTTTATCTATCCTAGTATATCAGCAAGTGAGTAAGTAAAAGATAGAATATGAGAAGCTTGCAAGAAACAAGCAGAAGACAGCAGAAATCTTGATGGGTAAACATATGGAAGATAAAAATTCAGTTTTAATTTTTCCAGTTTTTAACCAATAAAATTTAGTAAATTTAGTACAGAGCCCTTTTCTCTTAAATCTTTAAATTCTATCCAACTTAGAAACTTATAGTAATGAGTGAAGTAAGTACTGTCAGTTGACATGAATAGTTTCCAATCACTAGTATAATGCACGATTCATTTATGCTTCGTTTGTTCATTGCCATTTATAATATCAAGGAGATCACATGTTGTCATCTGAGTACTAATTGATTTCCCTGGGAAACTTCTCTAAACTTCCACCTTGAATTGTATAGTTTTGCAAAGTACAAATTTGACTGAATGCTTACTGTTAAAAGAATCTTCAGTGGTCAGTCACTTAGTCAATTTCATTTTCTGATTGAACCAGTACAGCCTGTTTTCAGACATTCTGCGTTGTGTTATCTGACACGTTTTGCAAGGACGCGCATATGCCTAGCTCCTTAGCAGCAGGTGAACCAATATATGTACAGTGGAGTAGCCATGTGAAGAATTTTGTCCTTCGAATTACGTTAAAGCAGAGGATAGCCAGTGAAAATTACTCTCACAGTTTCTGTAGGAAGATCTGCTTTGGAGAAATAGCAGTTTTCCACTCTAGAATATCTGCCATTAAGTCTTATTTGAAGTCCAGGTTCTTTTATAGTATTTTCTTCGGCGGTGAACTGCATTCTTCGCTCTTTGGCTTTGCTGTCAGGCTCTTTTCTACAAACCGTGCAGGTTAACCATTTGTGACCAGGATCCTTCTGAGTGGCAATAGCTCTTCTTGTAATCTATAAACGTTGTACATTCTTCTAATACGTTGAAAAATTGAAATGATGAAAGCTTTTTATGATTCACAGGTATCCAACCGTAAAGATTCGTTAGCTGGCCATTCCATCAGGGTTTTCCCTGGATAGATCTCTTTCAAAGTTCCATCATTTTTTCGTTTTCACCTCTATTCCTTTTTTAGCATTGAAAGGTAACTGGGGTGAGAAGGATAAAACCGAAGTTGAACTACATTTTATTTCGCCTCATTTCGTCATTTTCTAATGAGTTAACCTTGTGAAAATTAATTTCTCATAGGAGTATACAAAAAAGTACCTAACCCACAGAGGGACAAAATATTTAGGAAACATTAAATTCAGATGAGGAAGACTTACTTTTCAGTTAGATCTTAATCAACGTCTTTACAATGATTTTGCAATACGTCACTTACCAATCTAATGGTGATAAGTTTGTTAACAATCAGTGTATGTGTACAACTCAAACACAGTGGTTCGTTGATGGATAGGTGAGGAAAGTTAGCTTTTGAATCTTTTACCTCCACTCTCACAGATTAGCGGAGTTGTGTAGGCAACATATTCACATTCTTACAGACAGAGGATATAAATAGGTATTTTGAACCCACAAATTCAAAGGTAGATGAGATTCCGTTTACGTATAGAGGTGGATTGTAAGAATAAAAACAGAACTAACAATAAGGGCGATATGGATAGCAAATAAATTAAGAAAAATGGCAGCATAAAATACAGGAAATTAAAAAATCAGTAGTGCTACCATACAGTGAGAGAACCACTGAAGTTTTGTGTAAGATTCTTAACAAGGCAGGAATAAAACTGGCACTCAAACCTAAGCACTCGCTTAGGGACAAATTATGTCAGCCAAAGGGTCTCATGGAACCCAACAGACAAGACAACTAAGTTTATCTAATACCATACGATGATTGTAGGGTCTAAGTAGACACGGAGAGAAGTGGGTTTCATCAGATGGGAGCACCAAATGTCAGACAGACCTCATTTCAGTCTCACAAAATAGAGAAATCCTGCTGGATACAAAGTTGAGAAGAGTAGTAGGTGCAGGTTGATACCATTACCTAGTTTAAGAAACTTCCAAGGTGAAGCTGAAGTACTTCAGAACAACTCGAGACAGATCACAATTCAAGTTAAACATTCAGAAACTGAAGGACAAAAAAATACAAGGGACACCTTCACTACAGCCATCAGATCATAGCTGAGTCGGAGACACTATGTCGGGTCAACACTGAGGAAACCTATGTGGGAGAACATAGGAACTAATCCTCTGAAAATGATGTTCAAGCAAACATGAAAACCTATTGTAGGAAGATAGGGGAGACAAGACCAGGAATGGCTCTCAACGGACACCTACCTGGAAGCTGATAGAAGATAAGAGAGGAGGTTGGTGAAAGAGAAGATGACTGAATGCAATGGTGGACAAGAGAAGGAGAAGCTGAATTCAGTGTACACTGTACTGAATAGAGAAATGAAGAAGAGTGGTTGGAAAGACCGAAGATACTTTTACGACACAGTTACTGGCAAATGAAGCAGAACAGTAAGGCCACTGGTAAAAGAAGCATCAGAACATTACATCAGACATTCAGGTCTCTATCTGGGAAGAGATCAGCCCAGATGATGAGACCAATAAAAGCTATTCAGGGGAACCTGATTACCAAGGAGAAGAAACAAATCAAGCAATGAGCATATCACTTAGACGGACTCTTGAATCCACCATCATGTGCAATCACCACTGTCCAGGAATACCATCACCCCCAACACCAGCAGCGCTGTCAGTGAACACCAGTACTCTGACGAAAGTGGAATTCTTGAATGCAGTCAAGCTACCGAAGTGCGGGAAGGCAGTAGGATCAGATGAAGTTCCTCCGCAGGCACTGAAAACTGATCCAGATATTACAGCGGGTATGCTAACTTCATTATTGCAAGACGTTTGAGACGAAAAGAAGGTACCTATTGATTGGAAGGAAGACTTCCTTGTCAAACTAACAAACGAGTTGACTTAGGCTCCTGCAGGAGGGGGCGTGGAATTATGGTATTCTCTATACCAAGCGAGGGTTATCATGACAGGATTAGGAAATCCACTGGATACAATGGAGTGTCTCAAATCTTTATCAAACCTATTCGACAGCTATATGATAGGGGAGCGTGTCAGATGATCCACAACAGAAAACTCAGCGAAACGTTTGAAATGAATAAATGAGTGAGACAAGGCTGTATGTTATCGCTGACGATGATGTTCCTAACTGTGTTGGACTAGATCATGTGACAGATAGTGGGGATCAAGAAGACAGGAATACGTTAGGCCCACAAGAAGAATCTAGAAGATCTGGACTCCCCAGACGTCATACAAACTAGAATATCTACCAGCAGAAACATGCAAGTTGGCAGAAGAAGCAGTCAAAGATGACTCCAGGTGAGAATAGGGAAGACAGAGATGATGAAAGGAAATCTACGAGAAGTCACCTCTTTCACTTATCTGGGCAGAATCGTTTCAAATCCAGATGGCAGGGATGAAGATGTAAAAGCCAGGTGAGATAGAAAAAGCAAGACGGATCTTAATTAATTTTAAATCAGTGTGGATTTCTGCTGCAATCAACCTAGATTACAAGAATGTGATTTTCAACTTTATTATTAAGTCAATGTCTCTATGTGGTTCAGTGACTTGGCGTGTCACTAAAACTATTTCCAAAAGGCCGCATACCTTCATCAACAGCTGCCTTAACCAACTCCGTGCTGAAGATCAGATGGGTAGAAAGGATAAGCAACAGGGGACTCTGTGAATAAAGCGACAAGAAATTATTATCCGAAAAATATACTGAAGTAAATGAAGATGTATCGGACAATTGGTAGGGAAACCATTGAGTAACATCATGTGCCAACTGGCGCATTGAGCGAAACCAGAATAGTAAACAGGCAGCGAGTTAGGCACCGGAAGGTGACATGGAGGAGATCATGTGAGGAGAAAATGAAAGCTTATGGGATATCATGGAGACCGTTAAAAATGACTTCAGAGAGCAGGATAAAAACGTAGATTTCCTGTTGAAGCCCTATGTTCCACTCTAAACCTAAGGGAATATAATAAGTAGGCTAGAATTAGTTTGACCAGTGAAGAGCAAAATCAGTGAAATCTAGACTAGTACACCTTACTATGATAATAAATTTAAACCTCTATACCACCTAAAGCACTTTGTGAATTGTACACAACCACAAAATAAATCAGGACAAGGTAAAAGTTTTAACATCTAGTATTATGTGGTGGAGGGAGAGACTGGCAACCAAAGCTCCATTTCTCTAATCGTCTTGGAATAAATGCAAACGAAATGGTTTATTACCTGCCCCAAACATCAGGAAAATCTTACTAAACTTACAACAAATGGGAAGGAAGAATGAGTATCTTTATCGACCTTGTTAATATAACCCGATCTGACCATAACTACTACTGAATTACTCTTGTCTGATTTATAAAATTGCCGTGCTTTTGCCATTCCTCAAAATGTCAAGAGCCAATGTTTCTTGTTGCTATAAGCTCTTTGTCTTTTTCATTCGATGTTTCAGTACCACAGCACTATGCTTGTTTACACAGAATAACGAAAACCGTAAAAATCGAGTTTTGAAGTTCCGTAGTCACAGCTGATAATACGTAGCTCACCATTTGTTTGCTACAGTCTCAGCCATTGTGTTAAGCTTAAATTGTTATATACACCTCCTTAAGTTCCAAAAGGTGATTAACCGAGATGATAAATTGTACTTACCGCTTACTCTTTGGTATACATAAAAATCAGTCAAGTATTTTTTTTTATTTAGCCACAACCAGTAGTTTAACGTTCATATTTTTGGCATGTGAACGTGATATCTCGGAATTATATACACAAGCATATAATTGGATGGTGGCGAATGGTGTTGTGACTCCACCGATTAAACTAAAACACATGCCAATGTTAGTGTTGGATGTTGCAGATCGCTTGACAGCCTTAAAGTAGCAGTGACTAGTAGTGGACCCAGTCACTTCACCGCACATGTACCCAGTGCAATGACACTTACCGTCCCCTGCTTTCACTGTCAAACTACTAACCACTAGGATGCTGAGCCGTTTGGGTCACCTTTTACCTGTCAGTTTGATAGACAGAATTTATTATGCAATTACAAATATGACAAGTTAGCACACGTGCAGTTCGGTAGGTAAAACCTTGTCATCTGAGTCGCGATACAGATACTTTTAACTGACTAGTGCCGAGTAGCACTAAATCTGCTTCTAGAATTTAATTACCAGGTGGCACCGTACAAGCAATACTAGATTCATACTCACTGCTTTGTCAGAAAGTTTGTCCACGTAATCAGCATGGTAAAATGAGGCTGGTTAAGTGGGTTCAAAAGTACCACTGGAAAAATTAGAAGCGTAGCCTTTAATTCTGTGAATCACCTCTTAAGAGATGTTGAGTAGATAGTATTGATGTATGATAAAAAGCACGTTAAGTGCATCAAGCATATCTCGTCTGTCGACTAGTATTTATCATCTATCTCCAAAGTGATTCTTAGCCCAGAAAACTTTGAAAAACTGGGGGGATAAAAATTATTTTTATTACTTTAATGAAATGAAAATTCGTATACTGAGTCACAGAGTAAAAGTGTTTCATATCAAAAAAGATTTTGTGACATCATTTTCAAAATGTCATCAGTGTGAAGATTTCCTCTAGAAACACTAGTAGCATAATAAATATGTGTAACAGATAATCGAAAGAAAGTTCAGTTTAGCGTATATTCAAAAGATCGATTCAGCGAAAAATGAATGAGACCAGAAGAAACTGGAAAAGTGGATGGCAGCTAAAAATTCTGCGTCATTCAATTTTATATTTTTGCAACATAAGTGAAGGCAGTGGATTCGATTGCGGACAAAGGTCACAGATGTACACTAGAAAACATCGACGTGGTTATCCCATGATGTCACTGGTGACCATAGTCACTTTCCAACCCCCCCCCCTTGACTGACTGAGTTTCAGCATAGAACTTGGCAAAAAAAATGCAGCAGATCAAATTGTCACATTCCACTTAGCACAAAAAGGTATAGAAAACGGGGAAAAAATTCAGTAGATCCATAATGAGTTAAAATGTATGGAAGAAAAAGCAATCACTTCGAGAAAACATGAGGATTTAATGAATTTGGGAAGTTACAATGAATGAATGTATCTATACTACTGAGGAGGATTTTGAGCTGCATTACTAAAAGTCTCCAACCATTGGTTTTTAGTACCCTGAGGACCCCAGCCAGGTAGTAACACCACTATACATGGCTTGAACCATCTCTCGAAGACTTCATGGGATAATGATGGATTTCAGCTTTTTAGAGATACTCAATAATCGAGGTAGTAAGTGACTTATATTTTCCTCTTAATTACCATACTTGGCAATGTTCTGAGATGTGTTGGAAAGTGTGCGTTGTGTAAGGCCAATGTTAATATAAATACGGTTGTACACCCTTTGGACATGACTTCGTCAATAAAAAAAAGTTTCTTCGCGACTCAATGGATATTTTCTGACTATTATTATTATTATGAAACTAATTCATTCACATTTATCAATCTTATTAAGTATTCATTATAAGATGAACAGCCGGCGCAGTATGGCATCATGTTTAATGATGAGTGGGACATTACTCTCTCGAAGACCTAAGATAAACCTTGGCAACAAGTGAAAACTATCATGAAGTCCACATTAACTTGAGCTTCCCATATCAGATAAGTTCATTATAAATACCACACAGTGATGCAACATTAACAACTGGATGACAAGGTTTCGAGCATAAATTACTGCTCATAATCTTATCAATTTTAGTCACACGGTTTCACAATTTGTCTTATATATATATTCTATCTCTCCAACTTCACCTTTTCGTTTGTTGTCACTTTCCATATCTTCGGTATAGGCGTTGTGTCAATATAATTACACGTGTGCGGTGTCGATTCGATAAACAAAGCTTCAGTGATTAACCTCTCTCTCACTCTCTCACTCCACCTAACTATATTACGTTTTAATACTCTCATCCAATCCCACTCACCCTATTATGTGATTACATGTAAGTGAGTGCTGTGCAATGGCTGAGCCTTTTCCAGGATATTTAACTCAGCAGGGTCAATCATTCTAGCTCTAGCTAAACTTTCATGTTCCACTAATCAAATCGACCCCGATCTACTAGTCTGAGCTATGTAATTCAGCTCACCTCAGTCATTACATGCTGTTTGGTAAATCATATTAATTTTCCTAATTGGATCTGTTGGGTCCTTAAGACGACAAAGTTTATCTCTGAGAGAATATATATATATACATGTAAGACAAATTGGGAAACCATGTGACTAAAATTGATATGATAATGAGTAGTAATTTATGCTCGAAATGTCATCCAGTTCTTAGTACTGAATCACTGTGTGATATTTAAAATAAACTTATCTAATATGGAATTAAATTCTACCACAGTGTCCAAGTTCTACACTTACATTGACCTGAGTTTTATTTCGATGAATTCCTTACATCTGATGAAGTCATCTGGTCTTATATCTGTCTACCACGCCTGCTAATATTCTCATATGTTCACTTTGTCCCCATAGTGAATGAACAGGAATGACAAGATTACAGTCAGCTAGATCACAGAAATACTCCAACTTTCGAAATGTGCAAGATAAGCATATACTTCATCTAAATAACAGACGATACAAAATAAGAAGGAGTTCCTCAAAGCAATATTGTCCTGTCTGTCGTTATCACAAAGTTAAGGTTAGGTCATTCCCATAGTCTTCTTTGAATACAATAGAAAGCTGCATATGTATGAAGACTGCCTTAATATAACTTGAGATAATATCATGCTGAACCGAATTTTCACTTTAGAACTAGGTAGAAAAGTGCAGAAGTTCGAGTTGACGCACTCCCTAAAATCACACGTAAATTTAAAGAAAAAGAATGGAACGCGAAGAAACCATAACAAACAGATTGCTAAAGGAAAGGATAATTATATGAAGAATGACGTTAGTTTAATAAGTCTAGAGGATCCCAAGGTGCGGAAGCTTCTGATTCATTAAAAATGATTTTGTCGACAGTCTGCAACCTCTGACTACCAACACCTCGAGGACCCATGCTGTCTGTATCTACTTACAAAGGTCAGTAAAGGGGTGAAAGACTACATGGATTTCTGTCATATTTCGACCTGAAAATTACTGACTATTTTCCAACCTGTTTTTATGTCACCTAACATTGCTCGACGATGAAGGTGATGGCTTCGCGAGGACAACAAACGTTTTGAAAATCTAAGTTGATGAAGCTTCACAATCTCAGCGACTGATTTTCTCTGCTTACCTAACACAGTATGCCTAACCTTATAATTATTGACGGTCAAATGCAGAAAGCTTCTTCATGCCTTCCATTTGCAGTGGCCAAGTCAGCTTTCAAGAAGGATGGAATGAACTTCTACGCAGTACCCACACTCTCCAATCAATAGCCTGATGTCATCAGGTTCTACTGTTATGTATACATAAAAGTGAATGCATAAGTGACATTAACAACATAAATGTTTAGATAACATCGAATCGATAATAAAATCAGTGGATTACAGTTCAATAGCATTAATGTATCAGTACATTGGAAATCAGAAAAATTAAGAAAAATAATAATACAAATCCGTGAATTTATAGTCTCTACTGAAGGCCAGGTCAGTAGTAGTGGCTGGACTTGCCTCCTCTGCACACAAAGCGCCGGTTGTTTAGTGTGAATCGTGATAGCCTCGGTTGCTAAGAGTATGCGGTACCTGGATGTTCTCGGCAATTTATTTGGTAGGAAGGATTCTTCAATGCTGGCTTTTTGTCAATTTAGACCAGGTGGTCTAATATCAAACTGTTGGTGATTTTTACGAAAACTGATTTTCCTATAGCAACGGCCAATATAACAGTTAAAGACTCTTGATAAGGGAGCTCAGAAAAGAATTAAAGAAACTGATAAATGACGAAAGACTGATAATCAAAAAGCCTGACAAAGAATCAGGAGTAGTCGTCCTCGATAGAAGTGACTATGTCAAAAAGTTGAATGAAAAATTGAAAGACATACAGAAGTTTCAAAAACTGGAGGAGGAGAAGAAAGGTTTCAATAATAAAATAAAGAATGAATTAACCAGACGTTTGAAGAAACTAAGGGAGGTAAATATATTTTCTGAAAGTTTATAGGTATTTAGCCTAACCGTGTTAATTGTGCGAAGGGAGGGTTTCGTTGCAGATGAGTGACTTGGATTAGACCAAGTATCCAATCGGTAAGTTGGTGGTTGACCTACGTTGTTCTCTCAGTAGTTATGAAAGAGGCTGACGTGGGGCACTGAGCACAGAAAGCTTCGGTTATTAGGAAATGTGTGCAAATCATACTACTAGCTTCATTTTTTAGTACGGACACATAACATACTAGCCAGTAACTGTTATAAGATACAGTACTATATATTAACTACTCAGTGTCCGATTATTTTCAGCGTAACTGAACGATGAATGTAATTTAATCCTTTCTACTGGGTTGATTCAATAATAGATAATTCTTTCAAAAATCTTTATCTAATTGATTTATCGACATAAATCTGACTTGATTATCATTTTACTTAGTAATCAGATTGAGTAAAATTTCATTTTCTTTAATTTCGAAAAGTTCTTTAGTTGGACTGACTATCAGTTTAGCGCAGTAGTCCATTCATCTAAATGACTTCTGAAAGTCATACTTGAATTCAGTGTGCGTATTTATAATTCCTAGAGCAATGTAAAGATTTACCTTCAAATTTTTTATTCGCAGGGGTTTCAGTTAATTCTAATGTAAATTTCTCCAAAGACCTCAACTGGTAACCTGAAGGTCCTAGTGTCTATTGTTGGTTGGGTCATAAGTTCTCAGTATTACAAAATCTCAAGGTAGAACAAGGCAGCTACTCAGCGTTTCTTGATTCTAAGTGATAGTCTAATTGGCGCCTCTTTATGATGAAAACTGCGCGCATAATTTATAGGTTGGTGGGGTTGTACATTACTGACGGTAATCACTGTACTCCAGGTGACTCGAATGTGTTCAAACTTTTCATAAATGATATATAAATCTGCTTGTTTAAATAATTATCTGTTCAGTTAAATTTATTACTTACAGAAGCTCATTGGTCTTCTTTGAAATAATATATATATATATATATATATATATATATATACACGATAATATAACAATTATCGATCGTACAACTAATCAACAGTCATAAGACTGTTGGATTTGTTCAAAATGAAAGGGAAATCAGATAACATTAACATGATGGTAGGTAATATGAACAAATGATTTATGACAACAAAACAGCTCGGATATATCCTGCATATAATAACCATATACTCATTTGTTGTTTTAAACATTTGTTGTCCCAAACGATGAGAGTTTTCATCTTCATTTCAGTAGTCATTATTTTTATGTCTGCTTCAATGGTTTGTGAATACCTCTTGAAAGACGAATAAATAAATAGGCTGATAGACGAATAAGTCAGTAAATAAAAGTGTAATTAGGTAATAAAAGAAAAGAATACTCTATAATTAATTAACTCATTAGTCACTTGTTTAAATTACTGAAGTGTGGAAGAGCGCATTTTCTAAAATTACTTTATATTTTGCATCATAGAAATCATTTCCAACTTGTAACACAGTAATATTTTTGTATAATGTGTCTTTAAAAGAAATCAATTTGATAAAGTAACAAGCGAATCACATCATTAATGAGGTAGTCAAAACAATATCAATATGATCAACCTAATATGACTGAAGAGACTAAACTGAAATAATGTTTAACAAATGTCACAGTGTTATTGGATGAATATATAAGCAATTGACAGTGCAAAGCATCGGAAGATGGAGATAATCTCATTTGCTTTTAACATTTAAGTTAAAGTAACGCCTCAGTTTTTCGCATGAGACAAGATATTTAGCTTAAAATAGAAGTCAAATCACATTTGACTGGAGACTTCCTAGTAAGGTTAGAGAATAGACACCCGAAAGTTGCAAAAGCACCAGTGACATCGGCATGAACAATCACGCTTAAAAGCAAACTTTGGTCCCTAACGAACTACATCGTCTCCTTAAACTAACCCTAATCTTTCTCCAACCTAATCATAAACTAATTAGATATCCTGTTTAGTATCATTGCACTTCTTCCAAGGCCATGGGAACTTTCGTGCTTGTTGGGCTTCTGTTCCTTTACTTACCCGATTTCCCTTTACTTTATTAGTATCTTAGAATCTTAAGAGTAACAGCACCATCTGCTTAAAGACATAGATGTGAATAATTTTTTGTCAAAAAAAAATAAAAATAAACACAGTGAGGCGAAATTGCTGGCAATAATTTTGGGAGAAGCTGAAATTCATAGGCTACTGTACCAGATTCCAGTGGGGTATAGAGTCTCCGAGCTAGCCCTGCAGTCGAAAGCTTCGGGTTTTCAGCCTTGATGGGGCTTACTTTTAGAGAGTTCCCAAATGGAATCAAACAACAGCCCAGAACTCCCTGGCTTTCCAGTGGTTGTCTAACTGGTGCCAGTTCGTGGTCAAACCTGTGACCAGCCAAAACCATGCAAACCAACACTTTATATAATGATAATAGTATAGTAATTCATCTGTAACAAATTTCGGATATCCTGATCATATTAGTACTTTTCATAAATATTTATATAAAAGGCAATAAAAGTTCAAAGGGTTAAAATATAATCCATGTACGTCAAAATGTGTTTGGGTCAGGGTCACAGATAAGAGGTAGGAAAATGAGATGAGAAAAAAAAGCTGAAAATGTCATTAAAATAAAATTTGGTAATCATATTTTAATACCACCACTGAGTTGCTATTATTATTGCAATTATTTCATTCAATTTTATATTTTCCCGTCGACTGACTGGACCGAAGTGCTCGGTCTCAGGTCGATACATCGGCTTCTTGTGCAAATGCTTCGATGATGTCTGAGCATGTCAACCTGAGACCAAATACTTCGATCCAATCAATCGACGGGAAAATGTAAAATTGAATTAAATGATTAATATGGCCTGTTGCACAAGACTTGGCTCTCGTGGCCCAAGTGGTCTAGTGGATAATGCTTTGGCGTCTGAGACTATAGGCACTGGTCTCAAGCTTAGGTGGGAACGTCATCACTCACTGGGGAATGCAGGTGCATCCAGATGGCGAGTCCCAAATAGGACGAAGTGCGCATCCTGGATTCCATTGCTAGTCACCATCCATCAATTAACTCCTATTATTATTGCTGTTGTTTTCAATATAGATTTTGTCAAGAACTAACATAAGTTTGAGGTCGTCGAAAACCAGGCAACAGTGGACAATTGTTTCGTCCTAGTTTGAAACTTGTTCATCGGTGCTCACCCACGACCCATCCACGGATCGAACCCACAACGTTGAGACATAAGGTGAGTGTGCTACAGAGCAGCTGGAATGCTGTAATTTAAGATCGCCAACTCCAGTCAAATGCGCGATATTTAGCGGGATCAGATTACGACGATCAGTGTACTTTTGAATTCATCCCATATTAGCTGAGCTTTTATTTATCTTTTTCTCCTTTGCGTATCATTTTCTGTATTCTAACTGAAAGAATTATACCCACTTGAAAAACCAAACCAGCCAGTGTCATTATAATATCTCAAAAGTTGTATTTGTTTTGATGCCCTTCTGATGACCTACATGGATATATCTTAAATATATATAGATGTACACATAAAATAACAGCTTCCTTTCTACACCTTCCTTCCCTAAATGCATACATGCAGTCGTGTATGTGTATGTGTGTGTGTGGTCTGTATAGAGCTGTTCTCATTGTATTTTGGTCGTTCATTCGGTAGACTGGAAAGACCATTAATCACCAGATAAATGAGAGTAAGAAAAACAAGTTAACAACTCATAAAGTCACACACACACACACGTGTACACATACCCTACAGAAAGTAAACATAATGTCTTTGATCATCCGCCTGGTTATTTCATTCCATATTGCTTTCTTTGAAAAAAAAGAATACATTTATTATATATAGATAGATATTTAAATTTCCGCTTGATTAAATTTTGCATTGTTAACATTCACTAGACTATTGCTCTGATTATGAGTAGTGAGTGTGTAGGATAGTGATGAAAATCGTATCAGTACTATGATTACCGTCTCCTCCCGCTAATATTAGCTCTTCAAATGGTGCTAGACTGATAGGAGAAAATGTGAAGAGGAAGCCGAAATGTCTAAAATCAAGCGGGAGTCCTAGTATATATATGTATATATATATGCTCATGTAAGCGTCTACATTAATCTCTCTAGACATCTTTTTCCTGTCACAGCAAATAATAATAAGCGTAAGTGGATTCTCAATGATAAATTACCGTCTAGTTTTAATTTTCACCAATAATATTACGGTAATAAGTATGGTGGGAGTAAATTATTATACGGTCAAGTGATGCTTGACAATGGCAAGCAACTGGTGGTGAAAATCTTTTTTTATTTTTTATTACTTTTGAAAAATCTGCACATTCCAGCCCTTTTGAATTTCGTTAGTTGTAAGAAGGTAATATTATAGTATAACTAGTGCGATTTAATCAATCATGGATATGTTAGATGGTTGTAAGCAATCAGCTAAAAGCTTTAGACAGAGATTTCATGCTTGTTGGCAGTCGTTAGCACGGCGTTTTTGAAACCTCCACAGTGATTCAAAGCTACCTCACCCAGGGCTGAAATCAGAGGTGTTCCTACTGAATTATTTGGATATTGGCGTATTTGTGTACTCCATTCTTCTTGAAACTATAAAGATTCCTATCTACTTGACCGGTCTACTCTAGTATCTAAACTATCGGAATTCATACAACATCTGATTACCAAGCGGAACATGGATATAAAGAAATTAAGGAGAGCCAGGAAGATCTGATATCTGTAAGAGGAGACTATATTGTTCAGGTTTTCTGTAAAATAGTAACAATTACTAGCCTCTGACAGTTTCTAGTTTGTTGACTCAGATGTCTTTTTCCAGTGTTTATCAATAAAGCCAGTTAGGCAAGGTGCTCCAACTTCAAATCACACAGTTGTACAGAAGTTTATGAGGAATTATCATCTGAATTAATGACTATCGAAAATAGTCATTTTTAATGTCTTCAATTATTTTATATCAGACTCAATGTTGTGATTGCAACTGCTTACTTCCGGCTTCTTAGAAGTTGAATTTACAGTTGTATAAAAATTGGTACAGATGTCGCTTATTGGCTTCAGCATTTGGCTTTTAGCTAGTGGGTCGTTCTTCAATTCCTCAGCTTATATCCTGGTACATGAAAAATCTGTTCCTGATAAATGAATTAAAACAAGTAATATAAACAGCTGATGGCCCTGTACTTCGATTGGCTAACCTAAATGTAACAAAACTGTATTCACAATACTGATTAGTCTGGATAATTAGGTACTTTTTCGATTATCTGTGAACACCGACTTATAAACAAAAGCAAAAACAGAGGTCACGTATTTATTTCATTCAGGATTTACAGAGAAAATTGTTATGCGAAGTGATTAGTAATAGCCGTGGATTTTATTAATACACATAGTGATCCCTTAAAATGGTATTAGTTACCTGTAGTGTACACAGACAGAAGTAGAACTTCATGATGGCTTCATTTGGAAAGCGGAAATGTTCAGACCAAACTATATTATTCTCTGGGCATAATAAGTAGTAATCAAGAAAGTAGGCAAAATAATGTGATATTATATACTGCTGATTGATCTGGATAGCTGGAAACCACTTACATAAATTGGTATTATCGGTTATCCACAGTAAAGTGGTCAAAACGCCAGGCAACGTTTTCCCTTGTTTGGAGATGACCTCGTCAGCAGTGCCCTAGACTTATTCAGCTAAGAGAATGTAGTTATTCCAAGGTAGATACTGATTCATTTCTTTTAGTTAAGTGTTACTCTATCCCCAAAAAAGGACCAGTGCACCCAGAGGTGGACATACACGTGAGATTTACCCATTTTGGGGATAAAACACCGACTTAATCAATCTTTACAATAGTTAGGGTTCCACTGAAATTACCGTATCAGACCCATGAGCATCACATCTGGGGATGAATAGGCCATCATGAAGCTTATCCTGTGGAATTCCAGTTGTGCATGCTGGCTTTCATAAATTCATGATAGGGTGTAATAATTTTATGTCATCAACAAATCAGTGTAGTCACACGTGACTTGATTATATCCTACGGGTTCAGACTTTGATGTATGCCTCGAGAAATTAGCTTCAAAACTTTTACGGAAGCTGAAAGCTGCTGTTCAGAACTGCTCTGTTCTCTACTATTTTAGAGATAATCCTGATTCGTAATGGAATTTATCCGGAAAAAAGTGATTGTCATTCATTACATTTAGTTATATTCGCTCGATTTAATGAAGTTTTGAGGATATTTCACTCATTCTATAAAATAATCCATTTGAAAAGGGAATTATATAGAGGACAGAGATTCTTAATACCCTTTTAAACGCATAGGTCTTTGTGGTGCATATGCTTAAATCACACTGAGTGCAGTGTGTCAATCACTGTTTCCTTAATCTGTATACCGAATAACTCGAATAATTGCTAACTTTCTGAGACTATTTAAAACTACTGAAATCAACATTTAAGCAGTGTATGCGGCAGGTGAAATAAATATCTCAGTTGGCAAAAAAATTATGGTTTCCTTCCACACAAAATAATGATGATAATAATAATAATAGTATTTTTGCCCCAATAAAATCTCTCAATTTCAGACAAATTTTAATGAGCAGTTGTAAAAATATACTTTATTATTTTTTGATAAGAAAGAAAAGAATTAGCCGTTATCAACACCTCTAATAATTATATAAACATTTCCAGGAGTACAGGCTGGTGGAGTAGATGTTAATTAGGATTTTGAATAGTGTGATAAAAATACAACGTAAAGCCTCTTATTTTGTTTGAAAAATTTGGAAGACAGAAGTATTTTTGTTGTATTTTCTTCATGTTTTGTAAAACCGGCGAGTTATTTGTTACTTGGTATCCTGTAATTAGGATACTAGTCTATAAACTTGACGGTTAGATAATTTGTATACTTGACTATATTTATGGTTACTCGTTCTGCTAGTTCTAACCTAGTGTGATATACACATAAATAGGTGAAAGTCTTTTGTAGAGTTACTTCAACTGTTGGTTTGCAAGCATTGATTGATTTTAAGTTAGATCAAGAACTAATGAAGACCGAGGAGCATTGAACATTTGTTTCACTGCAGTTGAGCAGTCTTCAGCAGTACACAATACAATTTTGCATGTAGGTCCTGGGTTCGATTCTCAATGAGGTCATGAGTGTGCATCTCTGAAATGTCTCAAACTAAAAAAGAGCAGTTATCCGATACTTGGTGGTTTTTATTGTAAGTACAGAACTTGGACACTGTGGTAGAATTTAATTCCATATTAGATAAGTTTATTTTAAATATCACACAGGGATTCAGTACTAAGAACTGGATGACATTTCGAGCATAAATTACTACTCATTATCATACCAATTTTAGTCACATGGTTTCACAATGTGTCTTATTTATATTTTCTCTCTCTCCATCTTCTCTTTGTTGTTTGTTGCCACTTTCCATGTCTCTGGTATAGGCGTTGCGTCATTCCGACTGCACGTATGTGGTGTTGAATAGATAAACAAACTTCCTTTTTTACTGATTGTCTGACTGATGTCGATTAGTGATCTATCTTGAAATGTTTCCTTATGGTGACTATCGTAAATCCTTCTCTTGAATAGTGATGTTCCAGATGGTTCAAAAGGGAGTAATCATGACTGGCAACTAGGCGATCGCTGAGATTTGCGATGCTGTATGAGTTTGTCGTTGTTGGAGAGGTAATGAGGAATCGCATTGAAAAAGTATTCCATCCTTTAGCTTTGTTCCACTATCATGCAGTTAAAGATTCTAGAGTTGGAAAGAATTTGGTAGCTTTTCCAGTCTCTGAGTCAGTGAATTCAATCGATCCATAATTTATAATGATTATCTAATGCAAATCCACCATGCTGTCGATGTTTAACTGATAAAAACACGATTTTGAGTTTCAGTAGGCTCTGAGTTTGTGATTACTGTTTGAGGTTGAGAAATGCATAAGGACAAGTGAGTCATATAAACTTAATCTGATCAGTTTTTTTCGAATTCGCATAATCTGTAAGTAGAACAATGGAATTTCGAAATCCACTTACGCTGAAAACTAGAATTCATATCCAGAATTTTTGAAAATTTTCATTGATTTGAGTTTTATTAATGCTGAGAATGTTTATTCATTAAAAATTCAATTTATTAATTCATTACAGATTTGTGTACTGAATAGTAAGCTGTGCCTGTGATATTTTCCTGTTTCACTGACCACGCTGAATAAGATGAAGTTTAAACCCTAATCCAATGTGTCAGAATACAATTTCTTCTGTTTAACTCTGTTTGAAGCAGCATAAACTAAGTGCGATTTCTAATTTACCCCCTTGAAAATGAGTACTCTGGAAGTTTCAAAATGGTGGTATTTTTGAAATGTTGCGTTATATGTGCGAATTTAATGAAAAACAATCTGCTGCTTCTATTCATATAAGTGTTGAAGCTTATCAGAAGGACAGCAGCTTATCAGCATACTTTGAAAATAAGACAAGGCTGTGTTTCATGGAAAATCTCCATTAGGACATACAGGAAATCGAAACAAGTGATTCACTGAAGAGTCTGTTTTCAGCGACTGTGTTTAACATCGTATTTTACTTAGTATCGGATCCAATGATTCTATAAAATTTTGCAGTTAACTATTGGGAAGAAGCACACGATAAGCAAGAATGTGTCTTGAGGGTGTTTTGTATCCGTAGATGGTCATACTGATTACTGGTACATAATTCTGTTTAGTGAACGCATTAAACGTTATGATGGCGTCTAAGATGAAAACAGTTACACACCCCTACCACAGTCACTTCTTATAAGTATATCCTCCAAATGTACAATATGATATAAAGGACTTTCATCTCAGCTGATAATTTTCTGTAGCCTATTAAGTTAACTTTTTCCAGCAGAAATGTTCATGCAAACAATTTTGCGTATCTTCAGACTATTAACAATTAATCCATACAAATTTTTTCGATGGACAGTAACCATAATGCTGTTTGGTTCTGAATGTAGTAATAGAAATCTATTAATAATGTGTACGATATGTCCATTAAACGAAGTCGTGCACTAATGTCTTTTCGGGTTTGATGATTTAATTGCAAAGCTATCATCTTCCCTCTGGACACAACGTCTTCAGTACTGTTTTGAATTTTAGAAGTTGTAAAACAGTTAGCAAACAGAAAGTTTTACTCCACCCTCGCCTGTCACTTGTCTATTGTTACTGTTATTATTTCACCTGTTATCACTCCAAGAACTGAGCGTGTATCATTCAGCACCCCAGTGAAAAAGAGTTAACGTGCCATATAGAAGGGAGTAGTTTGAATCAGTATGCAAGCTAATACGTTAAGAAATCAACAGAAAACATGCGCAGAAAATCGATAATTCATTTAAACTTTTTGTAAATGTGCTCACTGATAACTCGGATGTTAATTTTTTCTATACAACCTAGAAGCTGCCCACTGCTTGACGTGGACGAAAATGCTTGGGTGAAGAATTATAAGATTTACTGCCACCAAAACCAAAATGCCATGAATTTCACCTGTAGATTTTGTGATTTGGTATATGTATATTAGACACTGTCTTAATGAAGTTAAGAGTAGTTTATTTGACACAATATTGATTGAAGTATTATTATATCCATGTTCTCTCCTCTTTTCTTCTTTATGAGTACCAAACGGTTAGTGAAGAATAAGATGGTACCATGGTTTACTTCGTCAATTTTACATCGGTTGCATATAGCCTAAAAAATCAATCTGTTATAAAAAGATATCAAGATTGAAATTCAAAACAAATAACAGTGATAAGGAAACCTTTTACCCAAACAACGTAATTGCAATAGTAGTCAACAGACCGTTAGGTATTTCAATAGCCAGAACCTATACTGCAGCTAAGCTGCTTTCCATTTATCGAACAACATACCCTTCGAAGCTATCACAGGTCGATGGATACTCTTTCCATGTTAGCTTTAAATGTGTATACAAATTAGCGTTTATCTGCTGTAGCAGTTGCATTAAGAGAACAGTCAAAAGAGCATACCTTCGATTTTATGAACATGTACCCGAAAGCCTGCGTCTCAAGAAAACCAACGCTTTCAGTAGTACTATCGTCAGGAACTCAGTTGGTGCGAGTCATGGGTGGACGTCCTGAAATCCTTAAATTATCAACACGTAATATAGTTCAGTTCTCCTCATGTTTACCAAAGCAGTTGCCTTGGTAACTAGACATCTTTACGCCTCCTTTCTATCTGATTACGTAATATTTGCCTTATCTTATTGTCCTTTTTCTATAATGTGATCTTGCTCGTCATTTGTTACTGTGACTTGAGTTGAACTCACCACATCGTCACTCCGCTTATTCGTAACTCATCGTCTTATTCATTTCTTGTCTTAATTACGCAAAACATTTCCCACAGTATTATTTTTGTCCTGTAAGTGTAATTTCTGAACCCCGTTTACATATTCAGTAGTCTTCTGTTAGCTGACGTCGTATCACGTTTGGGAAGTACGTCAAAACTATTCTGTAAGTAGGCTTAATTAATTTTACTGTACCGTACTCAGGTGATGAGAAGTTGGCGAAATATTTGATGTTATCGTTTTATTCTGAACAAACCACAGTTTTGTCTTATTCAAATGTTTCTTTCGTCTGAACTGAAAAGTTCTTCAGGCGAAGGAAAATGTGTATGTTATAGTAACTAATAATCCAGTAACATTTGAGATCATCAGTCATATTTGCCGTATAACATGAGAAATACTTCACTTTTTTATGAATTAAATGCTAATGGAAATGATCATTTCTCTGGCAGTAATATACTTTTGCTCTCATCTATTAAAACTCATATTCTTAACTACTGGCCGGCCTGAGGAAAGTCATTCAAATAGTTGATCCACAGGATGATACCACAAGCAGTTCTGGTCTTGCGAAAGTCTGTGCTAAGTGTGTTCAGTTCCCTTGAAAGCCAGTATATGATTACCCAGTCAACACATATATCACTGTTTGAATAACATATCTCTGATTAAGCGGTAGAATGCTCGCCAACCACGGTCTGAGTTTGGTTCCCGTTAGACGCGTTCTTGAACCTCGTCTAGTTCTCTGATCAGTGAAAAACCCGGAAAAGAGGGACAGATAGGGGTGTTGCTAGCATGCTCACTCTGTACAAGCAACATCACTGCTACTGAAACTATAAAGCTCAAAACTTGAAGCCCTTTGACCCAGTCAGAACAAAGAGAAATGAAAAAGATGATACGTACAGCTTTTTACTTATGCCGAACCTAGGCTTTCCTTAAATTTATATCTGTTCACTGATTGTTATGAAGATGGGAGGATGGTGTGAGAATTTCCACTAATTCACTTGAATTGAGGCGAATACATTTATGACGGGAATCTGTATGCATACAGGAGTTTTGTTTCGCAATGTCAGCTTCAGCTACTTCAGCCTTTCACTTTACCTTCTTTAGCTTTATGTCTATGCAAGACAAAATTTCCCACCAGCATGTTTCGGACCTGTGGACGTGTGTTCAGCATAAAATAAGCTTAGCTTAAAACATTCAGGACATAGAAGACATAGAGAGAGAAAGAGAGGTATAAGTATAAAACTTGGACACTGTGGTAGAGGACTGTTTATTCATTTCACCCAGCAGATACATAAATGGATAGAAAGTGAAAAAACAATAGAAAAAAATATTCTTCACTCAGATATTTTCAATTCCTGGTTTCTTTTTTCATTTATTACTTTTTAAAAAACAACTCAATCCACTATCTTGTGCAGTTGTTACGTTAAACCATATACTTACAGAACCCAGTGATTTATGCTTACAAGTGAATATATACATATAATTTCAGCAAAGATAGCATTTAACATGTCTCACCTGTCTGGTCAACCAGATACCACGGATTATTTACACTAGTTTTGTTTTGCTTTCGTTTTTCTAACCTTGGCCAACACATATGAATAAAAAACAAGGCTTCGAAATTTATTGCCTTTTAATAATCATGATAACTAACACAAAGTGCCTTGAAAAGTAGTCATTATTTACAAGATGGTTTTTGTACAACAAGGTAGAAAGAAGTCAAGTGGCAATGATTTTGTTATTTATTTCCTTTTTTACCTCTTCCTTAATAATTGTCGTCGTTTGTTGTATGTTGACATGTATTAGATTTAGATTAGAATAAAAGTAATAATGATAATTATAACAATGCCAGTTCTAATAAATGCTTTCAGAAACCATCAATTTTATCCCACCTATTTTGTCTTTTTCCTCTTTATCTCTGTGTGTTCACCATTTCAGTAAACACACATGCACACACACACATGAATTCGACTGATTTTCCTACTAACACATGCAATTACTGCCAAAAAATTCACTAGTTCAATAGTAAATAATAAGACTACTTTCAAGAGTTTGTTTGTAGGCATTCGATTTGTTTCAAGTTTTCATCATAGATTGATATCAGTCAGTGAACCATTGAGAACCCAGGATTACTGGACAGCTGATTCGTTCTAGTTTGGGACTCATCGTCAGTACGCACCCACCGGGTTTCCAGCCCAAGGACTTCTGACTACAAGGCAAGCTCGTAGACCATTCAGCCACTGGGTGGCAACTGGCGATGAGTTCCAAACTAGAACGAATCAGCTGCCCAGTACTCCTGGGTTTTCAATGGTTCTCTAAATGATATCAATCCGTGACCAAAACTTGAATAAAATAACACAGCAGATTTGTTTGATGGCTTGATTTTCTTAATATATGAATAAAGAAGTGTGTCGAAAAAAAAGTGGCAGAAAGTGTAATTTCAACATATCATGCAGGAAAAAAAATCAGTATTTCAGTAGTTGAATTAATCATGGTCGTAGTTTGGTTTCACATTATTTTAGTCATCATTTGAATAATCAGATGCTTACCGTCGTACACTGGAATATTTCTGGATGTGCAGCGGCGGTCTGATAATTTATAAACACATCCAAGTTACTTACTATCCGATTGCTTTATTAAAAGATGTAAAATCATAACTTGTCATAGCATAGTCATTCATAGTTTGAATGATTATCACAACAAATGTAGCAGGCGGAACTTTGGTGAATGTAGTGAATTAGCTAAATTTATCGTTTGAAAACTGCACAGTTTTTAATTGAGAACTCACCACGGTTCTCTTTAGAAACCAAGAATATTTAGATCACAATATGTGCTAGTATTTTCCTTTGGACTGTGTATTTTGCAAATAATTTATTACCAATTCTTAGAAGTAACTAGCCATATTTTGGGTGGTCTCAAGTGGACCAACTTCCTGAGTTGAGTTAAACGATTACGCCACAGATAAGCTCAGCTCCAACAGACTGAAACATTCCTCTGGTGTTTGGATCATTTCGGTCCAACTAGCAAAAGACACTGGATGATTTGACTTGTGTCTATTACTCATATTATTAAGTAGTCTATACCAAACTTACTGCATTTTTTTGGTTGTTTTTCGTTGACTGCAGATAAGCAAGTGTACAACAGATAGCAAAATGAATACGTGACCAGCAACTGTGCTATTATGAAATATTATGAAACTTTAAGCAGCTTTATTGGGACAAAATATAATTTGAGAGCCGCAGTCTTAGTAAGAAAAATGAGTGTTATTTAATGCTAAGCAAATATGGAGATGACTAAAGAGGTTTGTAGCTTGGATTGTGCACTTTCTTCCTCTGAGCTGGAAAGTTTTCTTATTAGGCTTTCATAGTCTTTATAGACATCTTAAATGCTAACTCCAAGATGAAGTGGTTTTATAATCAGGTAAACAAAATAATCAAAACTAGTACAAATGAACAAGCAAATAAGGAAAACTACAGAGAAAAACAGTTAGGAGAGACAGATATTACATTCATGGGGAATTCTAAAAGCTAATTTCGTGTTGAAGTTAGCACAGATGTCGTCTGAGAAGGACAATAAAAGCAACAAAAAAAGTACTCCAAGTTCCACATGAGAACAGCTCCCATTTGTTTACCGAATGTTTCAACTAATCAACCAGACAGTGAATATGAAGAATGTGATGGATCAGACAAACCTGAGTCGACTGAAAAGGTGTTTTTTGAATGAAACTGTCAAACGTTCAAGGAATTCGCCTTTACTCCTATCACATTCGCCAATGATAAATCGTAGAAATACAACTTCCTTTCCAAGTTCAAGATAACTATCACTCAAATAACTCTATACAATTTATACTAATATTCTCCTGAAGACATCTCATTGTAAAACTTCAATTCTTCTCTGGTCGGTTAAAGTAATTTTAAACTTTCCATAGGTTGCTTATACTGCACGGAAAAGGCATTTCATTGTCAGTATGAACATCTCGATAATGTCTTAAGTTAAGCATTACGTAACCTGTCTAGAAATCCAAAATAACTTAAGCAAATAACAACTGATACTCATCTTGAAACACGTGGATCTCATGAGCTAGTGGCCTAATGGACAATATATTGGCGTCTGAAATGATGAGTGTTCGGTTCAAGCGTCAATGAGAACACCATCACTCCCTGATGAGTCCTAAATAGGACGATATGTTCATTCTGGATCTTGCTGTCATCCACCATCAACTGATTAATATCCCGTATAATTTCTCAGCTAACCAGTCCATATTCTTAGCTGGGGAAGCCAAAATACTGACTTACCCGAAATGCTTTTAGATCTAACTATCCTACATTCAACCCCTAAAAGGACTGTTGGCTAATTCTAATTAAAAGCATGAAATTGTGAAGGAGTAAAGGAAAAATGTCTTTTGATTTCTGGATGATGCTAAATTATGCTGAAATCTTTGTTTAAAAAGAATAACTACCCAACCCTAATGAATCTTACACTTCAATTGTGTATTATCCATGTAATTAATTTTCTATCCGTAAGGGTTATATTACCGATTAGTTTCATGTTTACTCAATAGATTAACTGATTTATTTAGACTTAAAGGGGGAATAGGTGAGAAGATTTCTCTTATCTGTCTAGTTAATACACATGTGCTTTTTGAAATCAGCGTGGAATTTAATACCAGCTGTGGAGTGGCTTCTTTTAAAAACTATAGTCTTGTATATTTTTAAAAGATTTATTTGATTTCCTGTACCACGCTTACATACGCACACACACACACACAAACACATACACATACACAGGGTGCCTATAATTATCTTAATATTTACTCATTCGTTATTATGATTACAAAAATGATTATTATAACTACTACTTCTTTGTTTGCTTGAAGTTTGTAGATAAACACAGTGATCGGTAAAATAGGCCGGCTAATTATTTCTGTGAGACATGTGAGATTTTTCTTATCTTTAAACAGAATTATTTCCGGAAGAACGGAAACTTGTGTTTTCGTATAGTGGTGGTGGCGAGCGTGTGGGTAAATGAGGGAAAAATCCAGAAAAAGAATGATTAAGTAAGTAAACTGATCACAGATACTGCCCAGTTGTAAGGTAAATGAATAACACATTATTGTCCGTTTGTATTTATCACTAAACATCCGGACAAATAGTTTCCCGTCAATCAGTCAATGAGTCAAGATCGAATGTAATATGTACCGATCATCAGTCGTGATTATTCAAACACCACATTAAAACGTCAAAATTACTGTTGAACTGGTAGTGTCAAAATATGGACATCCCAAAAATATCCGAAATTACATGAATAATTTCACTACACTCCTAACTTACATGCCTACATTTAGGAACGAATATCAAATGGGGAAAAGGGAGGAACTGTCGTTTAAACTTATACGACTGTTGAAGCGATCTGAAAACTTCTTCGCTTCCGAGAAGCATCTCTTTAGTAAATTAACAATGAATACGATTTGTTGCTTAGAATGAAGAAGAAAACCATCGAAAGTAACTGTTAGCAGGATTCATGTTTCATAGTGAGACTGAAAAAATTAGAGATAACTTGAATGTCGTGTTTGAGTGCGAAACTGCACCGCCTCTGTCATTACAAATGATGCCATGAAGATGAATATTTGAGGCATACAGTATTTAGTACTTATTGACATGGGTATTTGGAGTGTAGACGGTAATATTTGATATACGCAATTCAGTTGGCTGTTTCTTCAAGCATAAATTCATGATCAGTGTCATCGTATTGAGTGATTATGGGCGTCTGAGTTACTGAAGCCATTTGTAGACTGTGTTTTTGCACACACACGGGATCGAATCATCTCCGCTGACATATGAAAAAGCCAAAAAATATGAATAAACTAAATTAAAGGAACATTAAGTAATTCAGAATATGGGATAGTGATTTCACGATGATTTATGTGAGTTATATTGGGAACGCGTGAGCAGTAGGGTGCAGCGGGTCGGGCGTGAGGAACAATAGTAATCGAAGACATTGACTAGTTGTCGCGCTATGTCGTGAATAGGCAGAAGTAGTCACATTTTACATTATAAGAGATTTACCTTCTCTGAAGGATGGAAAGATACACTCATCCATACATTCTTCTCACCTTTTACAGATAAATTACCAAATTCTTATTCACATACTCTCCTCTTCATAAATAGTCTTTTCTCTTTCCCTATCATATCAACAATCTTTTAAATTGATTATTTACCAATAGACGTTACCATTTATTAAAATTAAAATTAAAACAATTTGTCCCTTTGATAAATTTGAATAAGGCATTAAGAAGACAAATTTCGCGAGATGATATCATTTCGTAGTTTCTTTACAACCACTTTACAACTAACATGGTTAACAATGATAAAATAAAGTTCATGAAAACTACTCACGCTGAACCGTCTTCTAAATCTGAGATGAAAAATTGTAATTCAGAAGAACGATTAAGTTTTGATCGCAACTGCATAGAAAATAAACATTATCCTATATCATTTTACAAATCACTACGTCGGAATAAGTCAAAATCTTCACTCTCCAACCTTCAACATCTTGCTGAATTAGAAATTGATGAAATTAATGACAAACTTTCGAAATTTATTGAAACACACCAAAGACTAAATCCCGTTTTGGATAATTTATCTTTAGTATGTCGAATTAAATTCACGGTATTTTGCAATGATATGATAAAAAAGACCATAAGTTCCACCGAACAAAAGTTAACAAAATCTTTGAAAGATTCGAATCATATTTTGGAATTTCCTCAGGATATACACAAACATATAATTAATTTATCTACATGCACTCTATCCCAACTACAGTTGGAAGCATTATCTTATGGAATGAAGTACAAAACTATTCCCATGAAAATTAACAAAATGGAAGTCCAGTCACAGTATGAAAACCTGTATGATCAAATCTCTGATTTAACTCCTTCTAGTAAAGATAATCTGGACTGGTTTAAAGTTAAGCTGGTGGATATTTCTCATCAATTTCTAAATGCTAGAATACACCAGAAAAATGGTTTATCAAAAGAACACCACGCCGCACTTAAGGAATTAATCCAAAAAGATAATCTTGTGATCCTTAAACCTGATAAGGGAGAAGGCGTTGTCATTATGAACAAATCGGATTATGAAAATAAAATGAAGGATATCCTCAAGGATCAGTCCAAATTTCTGGTGGACAATGCTACTGATAATGTGCTGCTTGTGGAAAAGCAGATCAATCGTCAGCTTCAAATTTTACTGATGCATGGTTTTATAAATGAAAAACTTTATAAACAACTTAAAGCAATTGGGTCACATACTCCTCAGCTTTATGGCCTTCCGAAGATCCACAAAACTGGGAACCCACTGAGACCCATCTTAGATATGTCAAATTCTCCTTACCATAAAATCGCCAAATGGATTACAGAGGTCCTTACGCCTGTAAGAGACTCATTATCAAATCATTCTATAAAAAGTTCATTTGATCTTACAGAAATGCTAGACACCTTGAACATTAAGGAAAAGGTTATGTGTTCAATTGACATAGAATCTTTATTCACCAATGTTCCCCTTCATGAAACTGTTGATTTCATTTGCGACTACATCACAAGCAACGGGATAAACTTACCTATTCCTGTAACGTACATCAAAGACATCATCTTAATGTGTACAGAAAATATTAGATTCACATTCCAAGGAAAAGCATACAAACAAATCGACGGTGTTGCAATGGGTAGCCCTCTGGGGCCCCTGTTAGCAGATATATTTATGTCGAAATTAGAGAAACAAATGCAAGGTATGCTTGGAGAATTTATGCTGTACAAACGTTATGTAGATGATACTCTTATTATTAGTAATAATAGCAAATCTATTGAAAACTTTATCACCCTATTTAATCATATCCATCCAAATATTCGAGTGACCTCCGAACTAGAATCCAATAACAAACTCGGTTTCCTGGATATTACTATGACTAGGAGAAATGATGGAACGATTCAGCGCTCTATTTTTCGTAAACAGACATGGAGTGGACAATATCTTCATTTTACCAGTTTTGTTCCTATCCAGTATAAACGTTCCCTGGTGAAATGTTTGTTCTCAAGGGCTCGAAAAATATGTACGAGTGACACATTGATGGATGAGCTTCGACATATACATTCAGTTTTACTAGCCAATGGTTATCCAGAAAACTTCATCAATTGTCACGGTAAGGATAGACCACATCTTGAAAAGACAGCTTCTGTACCAAAGAAAGCCATCTTTATTAATCTACCATTCAAGGGCGACCAGATTATGCAGTTGACAGCTCAAAGACTTCGGTCAGCCATCAAACGCACATTCTACGCCGCATCTCTTTTTCTCACTTGCCGAACATTTTCGATCCCTGTTCCTACGATTAAAGGACGAAATTCTGTGGACTCTACTTCAAACTGTATCTACAAGTTCACCTGCAGCTGCGGTGACACCTATATAGGTAGAACTAACAGAATGTTCCAATGTCGTCGAAAAGAACATGTTCCAAAATGGCTAGTAAATCATATCGAAAATCCTAACGCGATTAATCTTAGTAGAAATCCAGCATCATCCATTGCAAAACACTTATTAATGTCTGGTCACAAAATCAATATTAATGACTGTTTCACAATTATTTCACAGTGGTTAGGACTCTCGCCGACCATGCACATGGTCCGGGGTTCGAGCCCACGCCGGCGCACACCTGATATCTATAGTCGGCCTGTAAAATTTGGGATACCGATATCCATGCTGAAAATTCCATACTTGTACCTAAAAATACAGTGTGGAATCAAGCTGTAAATCAAAAATAAAAATAAAATAAATAACTCTAATTCAAGGTTACTGAAGGTGATGGAAGCACTTTGGATTAATCACATACAGCCTAAACTGTGTATACAAAAATCAATAGACTTCAATCTTCGCATACCCTGGACTGCATGACCTATCTTAATATGATTGGTCATTAGTATGTGCTTTTATTTTTATTTAACTGAGTAATTTTCATGAACTTTATTTTATCATTGTTAACCATGTTAGTTGTAAAGCGGTTGTAAAGAAACTACGAAATGATATCATCTCGCGAAATTTGTCTTCTTAATGCCTTATTCAAAGTTACCATTTATGTCTTAAATGAAATGTAATAATGAAATGAAACGCTCTAACTACTTATAGTCTTTAAAGTAGTTAGCAATTGTAAAATGAATTATCAACTGTCGAATCGTAAGACAGTACAAACTTAGTTTTTATTTTCGCTGTTTTCGCAGTTAATGGAATTATTCAGACAAATTGCTTCTTCTTATTGCTTCGTCTAAATTCATAAAGGGAGCTAGTTGCCCTAAATTCTGACTATCCTTAGCTGGGGGGGGGGGGCATATTTGCAACCATGATGAGGACCACACCTCATCCGAAATTTGAACGAATGTGTAGACGACGACAGCTTTACCACTAAATTGTTTTTAATAAGCATGCATGTATGTATGTATGTGTGAAAATGCTGGTTGAGTCACAGTGAAGCAATACAGGTAGCAAGCATAAAGTCTTCTTTACCACGGAATATCTGTCCTGATGAATGAATAATCACGAATGTAATGCAAGCCTCATAATTTATGAAGTCTTATCAAATCCATTCTCTTTCAAACATCCTGTCTACACAAAAGTGGAGAGTGTAGAAGCTAAATTGTAACAGATTTCACTCCAAATGAGTTGTATTTTGTATAGGAAATATTACAGTGAACAAATTAACAAATTGACATACACTGAGCTGTGAACAACAGCTTGTGTCAATAATATCTGAATCCCTCCAATGAATTTCAGAGTCCTCTTTTCAATTTTGTTTGCCTCACTACTCCTTTTGTGCTTCTCTCGCATATTTCTTTTTTGTTCCCTCAAGATAGAACTGGTTCCCGACCACATCACAGTCACTGTAAACTACATGAATGCATCTTTACAACTAGCATATTAGCGAATCCTTCCATCGGGACGCACAAATTCCATTTTTGTTGTTTGTTTTTCCAACTCATCATGACACTTCGCCCATGAATGAACATCGTTTAGGTTCGATTAATGGGGATCTCAATACTCTGCCATTCAAAATGTGTTCAAGTGACATCGCTTGCTCTTCAGATGAGACAACTTATATGATCGCCTCTGTGATTTCTGTAATCGGAAACATTGTATTAAGACGTATGGGAGGAAATCACACTTACCCAAGGATGCAGTGAAATATACATGGCATTCCTTGATGTCATATTCCCTTTTAACCAACACCCCTACTGTAGAAATCATCTACTACATCTCCGATAAAATGGCAGAGAGTAGAGCACACACCGTTATTCTACTTGTTAGTCTACAGAATTTACCGTTTAATGACTCTATGAATATTCATATCTTGTTTAGTAATGCACTATGCAGAGAGGTTAGTGGAGTACCGTTGAAATTTCCTCTAGGCCGTACATTTGCAGATATAGTGAAAGTGAGATTATAGTTTTGTCGGGTGAGTAATGCTTCTGTAGTCTCGAGCAAATATCCACGTAATGTTTAGATTTCAGTTCATGTGGATAGTATTAATCCAGCCGTCCATTTCACCTATGGAGTTTGATAAAATGAAACTTTGAACGTTCACCATATTTCACTGATAAGAAGAAAAAACATGGATCCATCTGAAGTGGCATCTATATAATGTTGGAGGCCAAAGCTCAGTAAACACATTTTCTAAGCCACGTAACGACTAAATACAAGCATGAATTGATTAGATGCGAAGCATTTTAGTGAAGTCAATATCCCCAGTGAATGTGTGTAGAAGTAACTCCTCATCGTTCTGCATAGTTTAGGTGAAAAGAGGATATTCAGATAAGTCCACTCAATCCATACAACTCATAGTGTTTAAAAATACTATGCTAATATCTTAATTTTGCATCTCCAGCTTTTGAGATAAGTGAGGAAAGAGACTCTTTATCAGTGATGAAAAGCGTGACTAAGAGCCATTCAACTTAGGCCGTTTCTCTCTGCCCTTTATTAACACTTCGCCCATCAATATACATTGTTTAGGTTCGATTAATGGACGTTCCGGTACTCTATCTTTCAAAATGGTTACGAATGATGTCGTTTGCTGTTCAAGGGAAACAAAGCAATACCTAACCAGGGTCACCAGAATTCAATTCCAGAATGTTTCGGAAATGAGGAAATTCAATCCATAAAACGCTTCATTTTGACGAAATCAGTATGCACAAAGTGTTACGTAGACACTAATATCACCTTTCCTGTTATATGCCCTATACTTCGTACATTTTCATGCCCAATACATCTATATCTTTCTCAGACGACTGTCATAATGAAATATTCTCTGCAAACTTGCTGTCTTCTGAGCAACATCTCCAAATGAACTTATCAACTTTCACTCTCCAAATTACTATTCATTACTGTTATTATTATTCCCTTGGGTTTGGAGAGAAATAGAGGGTTTCAACAGCAAATCTCCATTCCACTCTCTTTACTGCACTCCGTTTAGCTGCTTTGGTGGTTGCGCATGAGCTTAGGTTTTCTCATCACACAATCTCCTCCATATCTTATTCGAACAACCGAATGGTCGTTTATCATTTTGGTTTAATTCGAGGGCTTGGTGTCTGTTGTTACTGAACAGGGTCTTCAGTGTATGCCCATTCCGTCCCTATTTCCTTCTACATATTTGTGAGTTATAGGCTCCGGATTGGCTCGTTGCCAGAGTTCTTTTTTGTTTTTTCTCGCCCTCCATTTTGTCTTCAGCATCCTGAGAAGGCAGTTTTCCATGAAAATCTGCCGTAGCCTGCTGGAAATACTTTTCTTTACGCGCATGTCAAGTCTCAGAGGCATATAGAAGAAATGATTTAACATCAGTGTTAAAGATCTGGATCACATCCCATGTTCTGATCGCAACAGATTCCCAGATTTTCACAGGAATGAACGCCTGTCTAGCTTCCCTGATTCCGATTGCCTTTGACATCTTCAACCGTGCCACTTGTAGCTGAAACGACACTCTCTACATTGGTGAAAGAGACGACTTTCTTTAAACTTCTCTTATTGACAGCGATTAGTGCTTTCTGCTGTTGTTGTTATTGTTGTCCTCGTCGTTGGTTAGATATCTTCTCTATGTTCACTTGAATTCCTCTTTTTCTTGCAACCTCTGCCAACTTGTTCGTTTTCGGCTGTAGATCTTCAACTTTGTGTGATACTAGACGTAAGTCGTTTGTAAAACGTGTGTCTGACTTCTCACTCTCCATGGTCTTTCGCATGGTTAAGTCCACCGCAGTCAGCAATATTACTGGTGATATTAAGCAGCTGTGTTTTACTTCTGCCATCACTTGAAAGGCGTCACTAAGTTTTCCAATGTGAATCACTTTCCAAGTGGCACCGTCATTTGGCTGTTCTATGAGTTTAGGGAGTTCCTTAGTGTTGAAGCAGCATCCAAATCACTTCAGGATAAACGGTCTGGAAGGTCGTTACAGGGTCGAAGGTGTTCGTGTTCAATGATGTTGCGTAGCAATGCAATTTGGTCCGAGAATGATTTAATTCTTCTGAATACAGCTTGTTCCAGGAGGAGTTTTGCACCCAAAGCACCCTTTAGTTTCTACATGATGACACAATATATTCTTTTGCTTGTAGTGGATGGTAGCATCGTTCCGCGCCAGTTTTGCACCCTTCTTTGATAGTTTGGTAATGTAACCCGTCTTCCAGTCAGTACCCTGACCACAAAGTGTTCCTCTGTTTCTTCTCTTCGGTAATTAGGTTTCCTTCACTATCTTTCTTTGATTTCATCTGCTCTGATCTTTTCCTGGATACCTACCTAGATATTTCATATAATGTCCCGAAGTCTGTCTTACCTGCCACTTCTTCTGCTTCGGCTGCAAATGTGTCGTAGAGTTGTCCCCTGTATTTCCTAGCACTCTTCCCCACTGCTTTATTCTTTACTGAGGACTGAACTTAGCTTCTCCTTTCGTCGTTCATCCTCCGTTTTCCCACCCCACTCGCCTTCATTACACTCCACGTGTCCGATGCGAGCCATTCTTCTTTTTGCCTTTTCTTATTCACTGTTTTATTTTCCTTTAACATCGCTTCCAGAAAGTCCCAGTTTTCCTCCAGACAGGTTTTCTTGTTGATACTATACAGCGCCCCGAATTTTCTCTTCGGAATGCAGTGAAGGCGTCTTTTTTTAACTACGAAATTTATTTCCTGGATTTTAAATTGTTGTCTGTCTACCTCAGGGTTCTTTGAAGACTTTCAACTTCAATTTGAAGTTTCCTTGCCCTAGATGATGGTCTGAGCCTGCATCTGCTCCTCTTTTTGTTTGTGTATGGCAGGCTGTGCCCCCATCCCCTTGAGACTGAGATGAAGTCTATCTGATTTTTTGTGTGTCCGTCAGGTAGAACCCACTATGCTTTTGTATATCCTTGTGTCCGTACATGCTGCTTCCGACCATTAAATAACCGAAAGAACAAAAATCTGCTAACAGTTCTTCCTCCTCATTAATTTCATCTAACGCCCATCGACCCAGTTTAGGATTCATATCACACATTAGAATTTGGATTTTAGCATTTAGGATGAGTTTTTAATTGCAGTCGTCTGTAGAATACTTCCTTCTGCTCTTGATATACGTTGTTTGTAGGAGTGAAGCATTGGCAGATCGTAACTTTCCTTACTTTTGAAATGAATCTTACCGTTATTATCCCAAAAGCTTTGGATGCTGTTTGTGATGTCATAAAAGACGCTCCCTCAGTGTGTTCATGGTTGTCGTCTCTGTGACCAGAGTAGATTATTGACTCTCCGGTTGACAATTTGGTGAGTGCACTGCTTTTGCAGATTTTGAGCACCCCTATACAGTATCTCCTCCCATCTTCGGCAATCTGAGCAGCCTTCTAGGCTTCGAGCATTGTACGAACATCCAATATCTCCATGTCGTCCCTAATAGAGTCACTAGACTCACGCCCAACCTTCCCTATTATTGAGACTGGTTAATAAACTAGCAAACTGGTCGAGACTTCTTCCTGAAATGGTGTCTATTTATTAAGACTCAATATCGTATTGTCACACATTATGTATCACACATTCATAACAAAAGAAATCCAAATTCCGTAATCACCATCCTAATAATGAAAGTTAGTCAGCTGATCACACCGAATGATGAGGAGTTATGATCCAATCACTGTAAATCTAAGCGCTCACCAATCTCTTTATCCCGTTAGATGCCAGTAAGTATGCCTATGTGTCAGAGCTTACAGAATGGTAGAAATATGATCAATACATTGTCATCCATGCCTAGAGTCTGACTGGTTCTCACGGGTTTGTCTCTGGTGAGTGCTGCTTAGTCTACTCAAGATTAATGAAACTATACTGTGTAAGTCCTTTGATTATTTCAGATAAATTTGTCTTCCCTTTTATAATCTATGACAACCAATGATTCGCATCGGTCTATCACAGATTCCCATACGTTACCTAATATCTTAGATAACCTAGTCAATAGTTCACCCCCATCATTCTTAAACACCATCCTTGTTTTAGATTACAAATAGCTCTTGCAACCCCAGTTACAGTTAAATGATCGGTACGTATATCCTGTTCAAGTGTGTGCTGGATGCTGGGAAAATTTAACATCGCTTAAGGCTAGTTTAAGTGCTTCTCAAAGTTTTCCCTCCAACTTTTCAGTCATCTATCCTGGGAGGCAATAAAGCCATTGTCCTTGGAAACCAATTCACTTCCCACTGGATATTTACATGCCTGTCTGAATAGTTGTATGGTGTTAATTACCGCCGATACCCTTTCCAACGTTTTGGCCTTTTCACTCACCACAATTCACGGTCTTTGCAATTGCTTCTAGCTGTCTTGTATCTGAGCAGATTTCACTACTCCTCACGTTGGAAATGATTTCTAGACACCGTCGTGCTGATCACGTGAACAATTATACCGAATCAGTTCGAAGAGAAAAATAGTCTGCAGCTTTACAGGTGAATGAGAATTTAAGTTATACACAAAGAAGAACACTTAAGGGCAAAGTGCTACCAACAATCTGTTCACCTTAAGCAAGAGTAGAAGACACAGAACCGACCCTAAACTATTACTATTAGTGAACCATGCTCCATCCATCTTCGCTATTATATCTTAAAAGTCACTAATTCAAGTTCTAAAAAAACCTGACAAACTTAAAGTTCTATGATGCTGGTACCTCACATTCCAACTATAACAAAAGAGTGTGTTAACCGCATTCCCTTCACAAATCTTGTAAACATTTTACGGATAAATGTAAAGTGTAATCTGAATTAAGGCTGAATTCTCGTAGAATGTCTTACTCAATATAGTGCTTTGCAATGTCAGCACAACATGAAATATAAAAACAACCACCATGTAGGGTTAAATGCTTTTTGTTTGTGTGTTTTCACTCCCTGTCACTGAGACGTGCAATCCTCCACTGAAAGTTAAATGCTCTCAGATGAATTTCAGTTCAATTTCGATTTAACACTTCATTCGTTCATATGAAAATGGATTGTGGTGTTGTACAACGTATGCAACTGTGATAACAATAATATTGATAATAACAATCATAAAAAATAGTAACAAATATCTCAGTATGTTTGTGTTATCTTTACTAGCATCATTAATTTTCCATGCTACAGTCACTTGTGAACAAGTTGAGACCTCTTTCATCATTGAAACATTTCATCATGGTTCACAGAATCCTGGTCGTGTGTAAGGCTTCAACTTCCAATCTAATCTTGAAAAGGAGCAGAAAGATGGGTAAAGTCTTTTATAATATACTGACAATAATGTTGTATGGAAAAATAAGTCATGTCAACTAGTGCTACAGTCTGGGACAAAATCACAACCATCTTTTGTACCATGTGTTCCTCTCCAGTCACTTAAAACTCAATTAAACGTTATCGAAATCATTCGCAAACAGAGAAGAAAATCTTATGTTCGATAGATCTTTTCAAAAAGCCACACAATCGTATTTGTATTCATCATCAAATAATCTATAAAACCAATCAAATACTGATAATTGTCAGTTAAAAAATATTTCAACGTAATATCAGGGGAAATCTAGAAGCGAATGAAATCTCTGATTAATTTCAACACCAGCTGATAGACTTTCAACAGACATGTAGAATTCAATGACGAACAGAAGTGGATATGTATGATTTCCATCTCTAGAAGATTAATATCATAAGATTTCATTCTAACAGCATTTTGTTCCTGTTATGTTTTATTGTAAACAGCCATTATCAAGATAAAATAGGTTGAGTTTGTACTCTTTTGTACGTTGTATCATACATACCATATCAACTACTTGATAAGATGATAGATGGACTTTGAATCCAAATAAACTGTCATACAATAAACAGTTTTGTGTTATCAATCTAATTTCGTATCGACCAACGTATATAATCTGAACATCACTTTACGAGAAATCAAAGGCCAACACAATTCGCTTGATATTAGATAAAGAGAGATTATACTAACATTTCCAATGTATGCATATGTTGTGATGGAGAATTAAAGTAGACGTACAAAGGTAAGGTGAAAAAAATATGATGAAGCACCAGTATCGGATAGTGCACTCATCTTAAATGCAAAAAATAATTTATTATTTTCATAGCTTCAGTTCAGCACATGATAGACAATGTTCTCATGATAAACTGTTGCATATTCTATGAAACAATAGATCCATCTAGTCTTATTCTCTATATTCCAGCCTGACTATTCATTACACTGACATAATCGACATTTTCAGAGATAGATAGTTAAATGGTAGTGACGTGCGTTCGAATCTCGGATGAGGCATAATTTTCTTCATAGTCAGCCACGACTACACACCGATCGACTACTTCGATGATCTGATCTTGTGTAGCTCAATCAGTCAACAATATTTCACACCTGGTAGACAGATTTCCATCAATACACTCGAAAAAGACTGAAGATCAACACTGACTGCTGAGTGATGATTGAACTAAGGATTAATTACTCATGCGAAGACCGAACTCGCAAATATGTCACAAAAATACCTGACATCACCGACACTCATCACTCACATTTACATTCTGCAGTAAAGCATGTCTAACTCCATTAAGAAGAAATCAAAGTGATAGGCGTAGTAAGCCCAAAGACGTTCAGCGGCCACAGCGATGACCGGCCTTCAAAATACAAAATAAAAGAAACGAATCATTATAGGAGCAGTTATATGAATACTGAGACAAATATGTGGCCCTCAACTGTTCTAGAATGTTCATGTACAAACACACTGGAAGTACATTTCAAGACGAAGTATGACCTTATGACAGTTATCTTTTATAAACTTTGGTGGTTTGGAGTGAATGCGAAGATGAGTGTCATGGGTTTAGTGGGAGTATTAAATGACCGGCAGACTTTGATAAGCTTAGAAAATGGCTGGTGAATGCTGATTAACACGAGTTGATGAGAAAAGATTAGACAATGAGTAACTTGACAGACAAAGAGACACCTGAATGCTGTGAGATGGTGATGAATTTCACTGAATTAAAGCAGTGTGATGCTGTTTTTGATTCATGTGAGAGGTTGGAGACTAATAAAGCTGACCAGTGGTGTTCTCTCTGCAGATCAAGCATAGGTATTCATAAATGCCTTTATGAGATACGAGAATCCCATTGACGACAATAAGCGTGACAAATGAAATTCACCATACACATCAGATGTACTCAGATCAGAAAATGAACAACTCGAAATCTGCTGATGTTTACTGGCAGCAGTTACACGCATCGTTGTGGATGAGAGTGAGTCACTGTGAAGAAGAAGAGGAAGAAGTGTCAACATAAGTCAGTGATTTCGAAGTCAACCTTGGATTTAGTTGAATTACCACAAATCCAACATTCGAAAATAATTCCTACAATTCCATAGATAGCCGTTTAATATGAGCAAAGGTGTCAAATCAGCTGTGATTTTATTGCAATGTTGAGTATGAAAGCACACACACATATGTAGAGTGTTGTTGGCATTTATGAAAGAAAGTTCACTCACCATAGTTTCATCATCTTAGCTAATTTTGAATCACGCTTTTGTGAACAGAAACAGTGAGAGATGGTTTTTCAGTGTTTCAAAAGTCTTCAGCTTTACTTTCAACTATAACAGTAATGGCTGTATTCTGAACAATGTTTATATAATGTGCATAAGTTTTAGCACAGTTTATCGTACGATATTTCCTCTTCATCTAGGATCTGTAAATAAAGGATTAATTAACAGTAGATCGTGTGACACAGCTCCATCTGACCTGAAGCACAAACCAATCCGTTATGATATCTCTTCTTTGCCTCCTTCAAGAAATACACAACATTTTGTTGAATGCCAATCATAAAAAGTTTAGGAGTGCATTCTGTGATTGAGGGACTCCATTCAGGAACGATTATGTCATGTAGGGGGATAAGCTGCCTTCGAGGATAATGCTTTTCCTCATGTTTAGTGGGAACTTGAGAGTAAGCAGGTTGTGAACATTTGAAACACCCACCAGAGCAAACTATACTACTAGATTTAAACAAAGAGAATAAGAGAAACTACATGCGATACATTGATGGAGGTTTTCAACAGCCCAAGTTTTAACCAGGCCTCCAACTATCGTCAAACACTCATAATTAGGAATCGAATGTTACAGATACACCTTCCATAATTTACATACTTGAACATTGTGATGCTGTACGGCATGTGAGGCCAGTATATAGTCGATCTTCGATTCATAATCAGTTGTGTCCATTATGAAGGCATGTGGGTGAAGTGAAGAGGTTAACCTGAACCTACCTCAGCACTTGATGAATTACCAGTCAAGTGTGCTTACAGTCATGCACTAGATTTAAAGGATTAAACATGTGAAGTTGTCAAGTGACAACGTATTTCAGCCAAACCACCACTTCTACAAACAGACTTTGTCGCAGCCACTGAATTTTTCTCTCTCTCTTTCTATTCAGTAGGGCAAATGATGGCGCTAGTGAATAGTTACAGTTTTATTCAACGGTGTATTATTCAATGACAGTGAAAAGCGTTGCATTTTGCCGATTTCCAAACAACTGTAAGCATAGGGCGAGTACGGGGTAGAGGAGTGAGTAAATGAATCTGACAGAATCACCCATTATAGTATTCATACCGTTTTGAAATATAATTAATGCGTTATGTCGACATGACAGTGGGGATTGAGAAACTATTCTGTCTTTTGATGACTAACACATTTATATGGGTGTGCGGAATAGATTGACTCTGGGGGAGAAATGGAAACACTTCAACCACAGCACTGAAACTGCAAATTAATCAGCATGAAGAGATGTGCGATTCACTCATCGCCTCATCTGTCATCTAAATAAAAATGGTGTTATCATGAAGGTGGGTAGCTGAAGCCAGCACTATACAGTTTAGGTGGTGGATAGTCAGATAGATTATTAATTCTCATCGGTGAAGTTTATTCTGCATGAAATCCCCAGATTTTCAGATAGGATCATAAAGTGTAAGTAAAACATGTTAGAATGCGTAATAAGTATTCCGGGTTAGTTTAGTTGGGGTTTCGCGAAGAAAATTTATATGTAATGAATGGGTGACGAATGTCACAATGAAATCTTTCTGTTCACAGGAAGAACAAGAACACCACCCCACCACCGCCACCGCCACCAACTACTACCACCACTACTTATGTTACGAAAACTCAGACTAGGCAGAGTACTCTCGTTCGCAACTTACATTGTGTTGCCACCACTCAAGGTTCTTCCAGAAGACATCGCACAACGTGCTACTGCAAAATTCTTGTCCTCGACGCGCACACCACTACACTGCTTCCGGGATTACTACACGCATTTCCGCCTACATCGCTAGTGTGTCTCAGGAAATTTCGAAGTTCTGTTCACTTGAGAAATTCAATCATCTCCATTAATTACCCATTGCAATGCATCCACAACTAACAGGAGTCATATAAATGTTGAAATAGAAGGCAGTACTGTTGTATCTTAGACTGTAACCTTTCAACAGGGATGTGACATCTCACATGAAATCAATCAATACTTCACCAATTACCATGTTATGAACTCACTCTTCTCCTACTATTGAAAAGTGTCAAGATGATTTAGTCAAAGAACGTTTGTGGAAAGGAGAATTCATGGATTCAGTGAAACTCAGAACGGAATACATGGGTGGAATGCATCAACTTCAGCAGAATTATTGATTCACACAAATTCATTCTGTGTGTGTCAGCTGAATGGACTGATTATGCAAGAAATGGCTGTGGCTTTGGAGAAGATGCAATCACTTGTACAGATACACACAAATGCTGGCCATATTACACAACTGATATTTTTATAGGTGATCTGTGAAATCTGATCGATGATAAGGTTTCACTTTCATTTTACGCATTGAATGTTTGTGTGCAGACGATGAAAAGTGGAGGATTTCTGACACCTTGAGATGAAGAGTTCAGTAATGAATTAAGAGTGGGAAATCACTTACCACGATTGTAAGAGTAGATTGGTATCATCCACGTATGTTCCCCAGATGACGAATTCTCCACCGATAACTAATTTAGTTTCTTCTTCAGTACCTTTCACAGATGAAATATGGGTGCAAGATCTGTCAATATTCTCAAAATTACTATTATCAATGTTATTATTATAAGTAGTAGTATTTAACTAATTGCAGCTATACTTCGTGTTGTCAAGCACCTGGAATCTTAATAAATTGAAATATTTCTCAGTGAATCTGGGTTCTAATTAGTTCCACACTTACGTGCATGAGTAGTAGATGCTACAAGTCTGTGGAAAGCGTGTAGATGTGTAGCTGCAGACATATTATTATTATTATTATTATAGATGAGTTGTGATATGCAGCGCTCAACGTGTCAGGAATTCAGTACTTCCGTTATAAAGTCACATCTGCTAGATGACATTTTAAGATCACGAGTGAAATGTGTTGTGAAGTGGCACCAAAGTGAGGATAACTACCTGGTCACTCTTTTGTTTGCAATTTACTCGACCAATGATGATTATTTCTTATTCAAACAATATTCACCATAAGCTTGACTCACCAACAAAATCTGCAGGCTTGCAATAGTATAACTTTTCCCCATAGTCAGTGAAATCTCCGTAGTCCTCAAACCAACAGGCTGAGTTTATGACTCTGTAGCCAGCTGAAGTGATGGACTTGACGGCACTTTTCCAATCTGAATTATTTAGTACTTGTACAATGGTGTTAGGGCCGCCCTGGAAGACAAAACAATGATGAATAAGAACCACAAATTTCTACAGAATTCTGTCTGAAACGAGACTGGAGTAGTCACGTATTTATTGATGTGACAGTTGATTTCGCCTACTTCTTTTGTCAATGTTATTGTGAACTTTGACAATAGAAAGCACGTCACTTTAATGTTTTGGATTCAGTCATCTGAGTGTTCACCTATTTTTATATCGTCAAACACCTTGAAAATGAAGTCATGATTAATTTGGTCTCTTTGTTTGCTATCACCCACATACACACATTTCGCTTTCTCCATCGTGTGAATCAGTTCACGTGTATTCGAAAACGTTCCGTCTGTTACAACTTGTTTTGACTGTTGTACATATACTCCACCCATCATTTCAGATTAGGCGAAGCTGGTCCCTAACTAACTGTCTTTCCAAAGTCGCATAATGACATGGTATTCTGTTTATTTTCTTTATCTTTGCTTTAAGTCTAGTAACAACGTTTATGAAGAGGGAAAGTATAACATGAAAACTTAGTGCTGAATCCTGCAGATTTATCGCTACTGGCTTGAACAAGTCCAAAAATTCATCAAGGTATGAGAATCCTGAAAGTCCCCGAATGCGATTAATTCATAATAAATGAAGTGACATTAAACGCAGGTCACCTCCATCCAGTTTTAAGAGACACACCTTGCTCTGAGGTGTCGTATTACGTATACAAGTTGTGAGATTGTATAAATGATTGACAGCGAACAAGGTTGTTACATAAATTAAACATTCGTTAATACACCTGTGTTTGATATCGAATGTCTATTCTGCGAATTAAGTTATTCAAATTTGCATTCCTTTCTAAGATCCGAAATCCGTAGTGTTTTTATAGTATGATGTCAGTGACAGTTGAACATCTAGAGTAACAAGAGAATATATATTCTCACCACTGAGGTTATTCATATTTATATACAACGTTCCTCAAATCCATAAATGATCACATCAGTTATTGAGCGATGCTCAGGGTTTGTTAGTGCGAAAAGACAATACAGAACAAACAACGTAAGATTATTCCCTCGCTTAAACAGAAACCTACTCGATATCCGTCTTCAAATACACTCTGCCACACAACCGGTGTCATAGTCCTAGGTGCGTCTGAAGTAATATTCTGGATGATCTCCATGAGTTGTTCAAAATAATAACTTTCTAGTTTGTTGTAGTCTTCGTCGAATCCCTTCTCCTTCATAAATTTCTGGATCGCTTCATCTTCTCGCCTACATAAGGAAACGAATTGACGAAAAAGTGATTTGTGTGTTAAAGTCTGAACCATGGGAAGTGGATGGACTATAAAGTTCGGGCTACCTTCCACCATCCCCCACCAGGTAAGAAGACTGGATAGGTAGCAAATCTGATGTTTGGTTGGACAAAACACGTTGAAGACAGTCAAGATGGGAAACCGGTCATCCAAATAATATCGTTAATTCTGTCTGATTGATGTTTTGTCCTTCATTGTGTTTCACTTATTATCTTCCATGCAGGATTGTAAGCCCCTTATCAGGTTTCCTCCTAAGTGACTTTCCCAATCAGGTTTCTATTACTGCTGCGTCTCCGAAGACGTCGCTCCCCATTATACTCATATCCATTTATGCGTGGCACGCAACACACACCTTTTCATTTCCCGGTGGTTAGAAGTGGAATGATGAGACTCCTTTGGCAGCTGATGCAATAGTGTTGGAAGGGTAGACACATATCAGTCAATCGTGTGTCTGCTGAGTGTAACCTTTGTTGATGGAGGTCAAATTAACGAACAGCTAACAAATGAGTGTGAGTGTCTAAGCCCAATTGCTAGAATTTCGGGCAAATGCATTTGTCAACCTCACCTTCAATTGTCACTCATTCCATCGCATTCAGTCTGCTTGCTTACTCCTGTGAAATTGACAAGCTGCAAAAGGCTATCGAATCTACTAGCAGACTAAAACAGAATTGCACTAATTCGAAGATAATGTGTCCAAAAATGTTTAGGTGGTGGGATCGAGAGCGTGAATAAACATTAGAAGCCAGAGAACCAAATAGTCAGTGTGGAGAAATATTCAAACATGCCCCGTGATGTCGAAATGTTGAAAAAGAAATATGCGAGTAAACTGTTATCAATCCTTAGATTCAACTGGGAATTCTGTTGGTAATTATCATGAATCAGAATGTGATTGGGAGTATTGGCGAACATTTCTGCACTCGAATGAATCACCAGCACTTCGCACGAAATGCTTGCTACCAAACACGTCGACGTAGCCTAAACTCAAGCTGTCGAATTTCAACATCAATTTGAAGATTAGTACACTCACCACCAATGTTTGTCAAATACACTGCACCCAAATGCAGACAGTCATCGTGAAAAACACTTAAAATCTCTTGGAACAAGTTTGACAGAAATGTACGAACATTGTCATAGGTCGGGTTGATTGGTCCTTTACGTGCTTCGCCTGAGAGTATTTCTGGGTGTCCTTTACCCCATGACAGAGTATGTCCTGAAAATGTAATAAGGAAGTGGCTTCGAATTATCGTTCGGGCCAGGCAGTGAGCGTCCGATAGAAACTGGCTCAAACCATTTACAAATGAAACAATGCAATAAGGAGTCTGAGGAACCACATCAACATGTCTTAATTATAAGAAGACTGGAATGTTTTATTTCGCTGCTAACTATACTGCTAAGACTTACGAAAGCCCTGGTTCAATTGTCTGCGGATTTATTGCCATAAATGAGTGGGATAACTTCATATTAATCCGAAACATACTTCCAACTCTCTCTTGCCTAACCCAATAGCAATTCAGATAACATACATTTTGGTGTGAAGTATTTCCACATAATTACTGCATCTGATCTGGTAATATTTCACACTGTTGCTTTTCACAGTTCAATTAACCAGTTGCACAACGAAGAGGATATTTTAAACTGGGAGTGATTGGCTGACTCCGCCCCCTCCAACGGAACAATTACGAAGGATTAAGTCAATGATGCATCAGAGCTCGAAATTCTTCGGTGGTGTACACTGGAAACTCCGTGATGATCAGCCATCTAGAGTTTGAGGATTCAACTTCTCTCACTCTGTCGGAAACAAAATCGCTCATTCAGATAACTAGCTCTCCTCTCCTTGGCCTCGATATTCAACTTGACACAAATGCGTGTTACATTTTCGATGTGGCCGCCAATACAACCTGGTGGTTCACAAGGCTCTTGCACTAACGAGCTTTCTCACCTAGTAGATTTGTTAGTCTACTGTTCTAATCGTTATTCGCAACGACAACCACCACGACAAGACAACCACGCCAACACGTGAAGCAAGAAAGAAGGAGAGAAAGAACACAGACCGTGGATGAGAGAGCTTCAACTATCTCTAATCAAAAGTGAAATGGCCTGACAGCAATTCCACATATATATGTTTTAAATGACCTACGGAGACACTGATTTCATTGATAAGATGAAACAGCCAACAACCAATAGAGTTCAGCCGTCATAAGGGAGTGAAATACAAACATCTCATTACCTCAAATAAAGGTAGTAGTTTAAGGCTTTGTATAAATCAAGTGTACATAACAAATTTACTAGGAATACTAAGGATAATCCTACAATGCGTTATCCTTACTCAATAATGTGACAGATCCACTGAACTGGCTAAACGCATTCGCTAAAAAATCAAAACACAAAGGAATTCGCCATTCAAGACGTCCAATAAAATCATATCATACTTAAATAAATCGGAGGGTCAAAGAGCTGTTGTATTGAGGAAAAAATATCATCGAATATAAATCTCACCTGGTGTATCAAATTCCACTATCACGCGAACTCCACGTAGTCGGGCGAATTCTATCAACGAGCCAATCTCACCCCTTTCATATACATATTCACGTGGATGATATGCTCCCTGAGAATTCCAAAGAGAAATTATTCATTCCCACGATAATTTCTTACCTTCGAAGATAATTCAGGATAAACGGTGGAAGAATACGGAAAGGATTCATCATCTGTCATATGCCAGTGCAATACATTCATCTTCATTATTGACAATGCAGCCTTTATTCAAGTTCAATGAAACACGTGAATGGAAGTGCCGAACTACTTACTGTAATATTTTTGATAGCTTCAGTTCTCAGATAATGCTTGGAAGTGCCAATCAACACTCCTCTATGTGGAAGTCTTGGCGAATCTTCTACTTTGCGTTGAAATATCACATTCTAATAGTAGTTTGTGGGAGTAATTCTAAACTTTACCTGACCGAGTTCACTTCTGTACACCAATTGAAGTATTGTTTCAAATGCATGTAACGTTCCCCAAATCTCTTCTGAATGAATACTTATCGTGCCGTTGTCAATCTTCACCGAATCTGGACAATTAATTATATGTTTTCATTTAAACTTCACAGATGTACTAAACTTACATGACTCGTCCATTGAGGCTGATGGCCACAATTCGTTCTCTTCTTCATTACATCCTCCAGATATGTTAAATACAATACGAGATATCGAACATCCATCTGTAAATTGGTAGACGATTGGTATGTGTTTCATTTTCAGTCGTGATACAAAGCGCCTTGTGGCTTCCTTCAATATGTAGCATGAGGTATAACTGTTTTCGAAGCTCACTGATTCACTTATTTTGCATAGTACACCGTGATCAGAAGATTCTTTCGTATTAGGAATTATAGCGTGGGAAATTACTAAGTTAAATATTAGGAGCGTTGTTGAGAATTTCATGGTGAAGATTTTGTCAATCTGAAAGAAAGACAGACGTATTGTTTTAGTTCTCTCAATTTTGTGATGACTCTGAAACTGAGCATTTCATCACCACAGATCTTCAAATGACATCACAAGCCAGGCCCTCAAATTTAATTACAGTGCGAACAACCTTCACCTATTTTAATATAATTTGTGCAAAATTGAAGGTATGATCACGGCAGTATGGTTGAGTGATTAGAAACCTACCTAATGCCCCGCGTAACACTATGATTCTCATCGACATCATATAAACTATAATGATTCCACGAAAATATTTACGTTGCACAGATATCGACTGAGTTGCATTTTTTGAATGCAGAGGACTAAATGACACATGTTCTGTTTGCATCCCGTGAATCTCACACATACACAAAGATAGGCACAACTGTTGTGTTTAATCACCAATCATAAAATGTTCCATTGAAACATTAGATCTCCTGAATAAATCAATCACAAAAACCAATCGAATAGAAACCCAGTGTGTTATGAAATGGCACTGCTGAGAGGTGCATTGGTGTTTGGTGAACTGAGAAGAATCAAAGTAATGATGAGTGTTTTATGAGAGATAAAAAGCTAGTTGTGTTACTGCATTGCACAGTAATCTGCTTCATGAAACTGACGACACCAGTACTGACTGTAGTTAAATTGTCTTTCATTTAATTATATAGAGAGGAGGAAATGGTGAATGGTTCAAAGTATGTAACACCAGACTTTGTTATTAGAACACAACGGAGATACTTTGAAATGCGAAATTTATTAGCTAACAGAATGACCACAACAGTTGTCAAGTGGTGTGATTAGGAAGATACTCTTGCCCACATGGCATACATAGACAATTAGTATCTTTTAGAAGTGATAAAGTTTCTCGTCGAAACCTGTATTAGCTAATCCAATTCTAAATTCCGCGCTGAATGACTTTGGACATTCAGAGTAAGAGTGAACTAATATGAGCAGCATACACCTTATCTGCATAGTCAGCATCAGCTGACTGAGTGATAGAGGATGGCAAAGTTTGAGTTGTCATGCAATTGTCTTCATCAGCCATATAAAGGCGAATAAGAGCTGTGGCAGCTGAAAGTCTCTGGTCCCATTTTGCGTATAACTTTGCTTATTTACCAAAGAGACTGAATGATCTCAACTGCCGAATGAGAACGTAAGTTATAAATAATTGTATTGTCATTTCACTAAACATATAAGTCCTCTCTAATGCTTTGCTGCATATGACGTTCTGTATAACGTCAAAAGGGCTAAAATACAGGACTGCGAACAATTGGATCGTTTGAAGCAACTACATCTGAAGGCATTGATGCGGTGTTTTTAAGTTAACTTTGTCATCCACCCAATACCTGAATCAGTTACATAGATAATCAAATTCCCACAGACTCCTCCTATCTTGCTTACTAATGTATTTATCTTCTATACACTCCTCTTCATTTTTTGAATTTTGTATTGCTTACGGATTTTACACATTTCGTCTGTCTGAATCTTCAGTAATCACTCGCCGGTTTATAACTACTGTTGAACATATAGTAGTGTGTGTGTCTCGCCAATTCTTATCGATAGCACACAAAACGCACAAATAATGGCGCTGAAATTTGTTAGGGATTAAGCAGAAATGTGCATTGTTTGGTTCATGATAAAATTTATCCACGATAAAAAGAGGACCATAAGGCTCTCTCTGTAGTTTTTCCCCAAAGTAAAATTAACGGATTCGAAATTCAAAGCACATCGGAATCGCGTTTAAATGACTACTATTTTTTATTTTTGATTACAGCTTGATTCCACACTGTATTTTTGGTACAAGTATGGAATTTTCAGCGTGGATATCGGTAGCCCAAATTTCGCAGGCCGACCATAGATATCAGGTGTGCGTCGGCGAGGGCTCGAACACCGGACCATGTGCATGGTCGGCGAGAGTCCTAACCACTGTGCCACCGACGCACAAGAGGAAACCGAACATGCTACGTCATCTCTATTGTATGTGCAGGGGGTAACATTTGTCGACTTAAAGGACCAATAGACCTGACTAGGCAAAATAATACTTACTACCACACACCACATATTTACTATGGGATTATGTAAATAGGTCAGACTGATAGGTCGGGGCCAGTAAAATTATTAGAACATAAGGATTTAGATAAGTCTATAATGACTGCCCTCTCTAAGTTAAGTAATCTAGCAACACGCCCGGTCATTGCAGTGCATCGTCGATTCAATGGTAGAGTGCTCTACAGCCACGCAGGAGGTTCGGACTAAGTTCCTGGCGATAAATTCATAAACCTCACCTAGTTCACTAGCGAGAAGTGACCTGGAAAATGAGAGAAGTTCACGTATGAGGCTAGCAACTCCGCTTCGTGAGGAAGAACACTACCACCACTGAAACTTCAAATCTCAAAGCTTGAAGCCCCGTGTTCCACTCGGAACTCAGGGAATGCAAGGGAAAATTGGCACACCGACATATTTATGAACAACCAATTGTGACCTAAACAAAATCCAATTACTAACACTATATCACCATGTGTTTGTTATATTAAATAAACTCACCTAATGCAGAGTTATATTCAGTTATAGTCAGTCATCTTACAAAATGAGTTAAGTTGTGGAAGGATGACATCTCTGGGACCGTTCGTTAGGAAATAAAGATATATCGAGTCTCATTTTGTCAAATTACCAGATGATACATAGGTGAAGAAGCGAACCCACCAACAATGTCACACAGAATAACGTCAGTGAAATGCTCACACAAATTTGAGGTGAGTCTGTTCATCACTGTCCAAGGGATCTGAATATATCATCTGATTTCAAAGAAGACGAATAACGCACTGCAACAGCTCACACAATCTCCTTACTGACAGACAATCACAGTAAGTAGTCCAGCGACTCTTAGAAAATGATTAATATGCTGTAGCTTCTGAAGGTTAGGCCATTCTTCTTGTGACAACACCTTATGATGTAATTGGTTACAAAGTGATTTAGGAGAACTAGGATTTGACACTTAACTTCAAGTGAAATACCGAATTTCTCTCATCACCCACCAGATGTATAAATTGAAAGATGAGACGATGCAAATGACTCACCGCTATACCAAGAAGGCAATAGCTTGTAGAATATTCATGATACGAAGAAAGATTTTCAGACATTAGTACTATTATTAAATGCAAACTGGTTTTTCACTAGGATGTTATTCAACACTAAGGCACCATTGTGTGTATGGGGCTATCACCCTCTGCGTTCAATCACTTACGTCTCGACAGATGTACCGCATAAAATAACATTCACGTTTGTTTCGCTTTAACGCTTAGAATTCAATCACCCATTATTTTAACATAGGGGAATGTGAGCATTCACAATTTTTGTGAAGTGCAAATACAATCTGATCAAGAAAAAAATGGGGAAAATTCATCTGTGCAGAGACAAGTTGGTTAGGATTAAAATTTGTTATAGGAGCGCTTACTTCAATGTTAGGAGTACGTCAAGGAGCAGTATAATTGTAGGCTATCTCATCCACACTACCGCCTTAGCTTAAATAAGGTTTATAGTAAGTTAATAAGTTTCAAAGTTCAGTCAGAATACTTTAGACGTCACTTTAACCCACATTTTCTCACGTAGTTGGTAAATAATGATGTTCATGATGGTGACACTGCTTTGTAAACAGCTAAGCTAAAAGAAAACTTTGACCTGTCTCAGACGAACAGACTGAAAACTGATAAATACACATTGAAATGTGTGGTAGCTTTTGAGATAGAAAGCAAATTACTAAAACTTATTTTAGAGAAACATTCAAGGTTGATAAATGATAATTCTCTGTTGATAGATATCAATTCATCTCTGTCGTTATTCGTTTTTGGATATGAATGGATTGTGTGGAGTTTAAGTGTTGCTCGATAAGATTTCAGCGATGTGATGACCTGGTTAGCAGCGATATCTCAAAGATTAGCTGACACACTGGTAGGTTAGTAAGTAGTGGAGTGTTAGTCAGAATCCCACATCAATCCAGATTTACATTCCATTTTCAGTCATCACCCATTGGTCAAAGTTTAGCTGAACTGATATATTTGCTTTTCCATTTACTTTCTCTTCTCAAACACTTGGGCAGGAAAGAAATGTTTGCAGATGATTTCCCATAACTAGTACCAGTTATCGCCACCGCTTACAAATGAGGAGAAACTCCTGGTCATCAATAAAACTAAGCTGATCGATATTACATCTTATATACATCAGAAGATAATCAACCATAAATCTTCGATTTGAGTTCCACACTCGTTTGTACTCCCCAGGTCGATGAATGTGCAAGCTCAAACCTGACTCCTGGTGTCTACAATACTTGACAATAATCCATGCAGTATCACATTCACAGAAGACGACAACAAAGAGTCTGCAGACTTTGTGATTGATGAACAACTCTATAAGTGAGGCTCACTAAAATATAAACATGCTAATGTTGATGCTCTATTTCGTGAGAAAAGCGCAGAAATGAAGCACGGAGTGATTGTTATCCCATGAAAATATATGATGACTTCCGAAAGATGAAAGCACATTTAGTTTGAATACATGTGTATTTTGACTAACTGCCAATGCCCATTACACATGAGGTTGATCTGGTGACTGAGTGATCTGATACGTAGTGCTGATTTTGGGTTCTTTTCCCAGTATTTGATAGGATAAGAGATAAGCTGCCATTAACAGAGTCGTATGGAATTTATTCACTATAATAAATTTCTATATGTAAACTGAAATGAATCTGTCACTGTTTTATTATAGTGTATAGAGATGTTTAGGATGATGGAGAGCCTTTGAACGTGAAACAAAATTTTACTAGACTCTTCCAAAAATGTCAACTTGAAATAATCGATTCAGATGTTTTATGATACTGATTTATTATGATTAGAAGTGATCAGGAAATAGTGAGAATGCTGTACGGATCCACCTATATAGTTTTATGTAAGTTAAATACTTTATGACATTTTATGTATTTCATTATTATACTGTAATGGTATATAGAGGTTTGTCTTCAAAGTTGGCATTCATCTCGTGAATTATAGTGCTGCAAAGAAGCAGATTCTTCTGTCTTGCAGATGGCTGTGTTTATAAATGTGAAAATATAAGGAAATACAAAGACTGAATTACTTACGAATCGGCTGCATTAAGCCCTGTGAAATATGCTGACTAATAGTCAAGTTTCAGTGTGGTTATCCCTCTCAGATATTGACGTCAGTCTGTGAGAGAGAAAAATTCCTTTTCCATTTTAGGTTCATTCGAAGAAATCCGTAGAGACAACTGAATTCATTAATTAAAAGAAACGTTTGATATTCGTGTAAAATTCAAAAACACTGGATACGTCTTAAGTACAACGATATATTACATATAAAATGACGACAATAAAGTACAAACTTCGAAGCGTGAGTTATCTTAGTCTGAATGCCGTCAAATGCACTAGCATTGTGGTTCAATAAGAAAATGGGGCAAATCTTTGTCAAGGGCGACCCATGGTCAGATGAAACAGCGCGCAAATGTCCGGAAAATAAATAGAAGTATTTCAATTAGCAATTTTCATTGAAGATTGTCACATAAATGATTCGACAGTTGATAATTCATTTTACAATTGCTAACTACTTTGAAGACTATAAGTAGTTAGAGCGTTTCATTTCATTATTACATTTCATTTAAGACATAAATGGTAACTTTGAATAAGGCATTAAGAAGACAAATTTCGCGAGATGATATCATTTCGTAGTTTCTTTACAACCGCTTTACAACTAACATGGTTAACAATGATAAAATAAAGTTCATGAAAATTACTCAGTTAAATAAAAACAAAAGTACATACTAATGACCAATCATATTAAGATAGGTCAAGCAGTCCAGGTTGTTATTTAACTGAGTAATTTTCATGAACCTTATTTTATCATTGTTAACCATGTTAGTTGTAAAGCGGTTGTAAAGAAACTACGAAATCATATCATCTCGCGGAATTTGTCTTCTTAATGCTTTATTCAAATTTATCAAAGGGACTAATTGTTTTAATTTTCTAGTTATGCCAAACATTCTTAGTTGTTAGGGGCCTGGTTTACATGACGTGAATTTTAATTTTTCTTTCATCTCTCATTAGTTAATATTTCTTTTATGATCAGCTTCATATTACTTACGAACATAAGTTCATACCATGTTTTGTATGTCCTACTTCAGTGAACATAACTATTGTTGCTAATGTAGTTTATCTCATTTAATGCATAATCATTCTATTTGGTTTGCAGTGATTACCATCTTATAGTTTAACACTGTCTGAAGTGCGACCTATTTCCTGATCACTTCTAATCATAATAAATCAGTATCATAAAACATCTGAATCGATTATTTCAAGTTGACATTTTTGGAAGAGTCTAGTAAAATTTTGTTTCACGTTCAAAGGCTCTCCATCATCCTAAACATCTCTATACACTATAATAAAACAGTGACAGATTCATTTCAGTTTACATATAGAAATTTATTATAGTGAATAAATTCCATACGACTCTGTTAATGGCAGCTTATCTCTTATCCTATCAAATACTGGGAAAAGAACCCAAAATCAGCACTACGTATCAGATCACTCAGTCACCAGATCAACCTCATGTGTAATGGGCATTGGCAGTTAGTCAAAATACACATGTATTCAAACTAAATGTGCTTTCATCTTTCGGAAGTCATCATATATTTTCATGGGATAACAATCACTCCGTGCTTCATTTCTGCGCTTTTCTCACGAAATAGAGCATCAACATTAGCATGTTTATATTTTAGTGAGCCTCACTTATAGAGTTGTTCATCAATCACAAAGTCTGCAGACTCTTTGTTGTCGTCTTCTGTGAATGTGATACTGCATGGATTATTGTCAAGTATTGTAGACACCAGGAGTCAGGTTTGAGCTTGCACATTCATCGACCTGGGGAGTACAAACGAGTGTGGAACTCAAATCGAAGATTTATGGTTGATTATCTTCTGATGTATATAAGATGTAATATCGATCAGCTTAGTTTTATTGATGACCAGGAGTTTCTCCTCATTTGTAAGCGGTGGCGATAACTGGTACTAGTTATGGGAAATCATCTGCAAACATTTCTTTCCTGCCCAAGTGTTTGAGAAGAGAAAGTAAATGGAAAAGCAAATATATCAGTTCAGCTAAACTTTGACCAATGGGTGATGACTGAAAATGGAATGTAAATCTGGATTGATGTGGGATTCTGACTAACACTCCACTACTTACTAACCTACCAGTGTGTCAGCTAATCTTTGAGATATCGCTGCTAACCAGGTCATCACATCGCTGAAATCTTATCGAGCAACACTTAAACTCCACACAATCCATTCATATCCAAAAACGAATAACGACAGAGATGAATTGATATCTATCAACAGAGAATTATCATTTATCAACCTTGAATGTTTCTCTAAAATAAGTTTTAGTAATTTGCTTTCTATCTCAAAAGCTACCACACATTTCAATGTGTATTTATCAGTTTTCAGTCTGTTCGTCTGAGACAGGTCAAAGTTTTCTTTTAGCTTAGCTGTTTACAAAGCAGTGTCACCATCATGAACATCATTATTTACCAACTACGTGAGAAAATGTGGGTTAAAGTGACGTCTAAAGTATTCTGACTGAACTTTGAAACTTATTAACTTACTATAAACCTTATTTAAGCTAAGGCGGTAGTGTGGATGAGATAGCCTACAATTATACTGCTCCTTGACGTACTCCTAACATTGAAGTAAGCGCTCCTATAACAAATTTTAATCCTAACCAACTTGTCTCTGCACAGATGAATTTTCCCCATTTTTTTCTTGATCAGATTGTATTTGCACTTCACAAAAATTGTGAATGCTCACATTCCCCTATGTTAAAATAATGGGTGATTGAATTCTAAGCGTTAAAGCGAAACAAACGTGAATGTTATTTTATGCGGTACATCTGTCGAGACGTAAGTGATTGAACGCAGAGGGTGATAGCCCCATACACACAATGGTGCCTTAGTGTTGAATAACATCCTAGTGAAAAACCAGTTTGCATTTAATAATAGTACTAATGTCTGAAAATCTTTCTTCGTATCATGAATATTCTACAAGCTATTGCCTTCTTGGTATAGCGGTGAGTCATTTGCATCGTCTCATCTTTCAATTTATACATCTGGTGGGTGATGAGAGAAATTCGGTATTTCACTTGAAGTTAAGTGTCAAATCCTAGTTCTCCTAAATCACTTTGTAACCAATTACATCATAAGGTGTTGTCACAAGAAGAATGGCCTAACCTTCAGAAGCTACAGCATATTAATCATTTTCTAAGAGTCGCTGGACTACTTACTGTGATTGTCTGTCAGTAAGGAGATTGTGTGAGCTGTTGCAGTGCGTTATTCGTCTTCTTTGAAATCAGATGATATATTCAGATCCCTTGGACAGTGATGAACAGACTCACCTCAAATTTGTGTGAGCATTTCACTGACGTTATTCTGTGTGACATTGTTGGTGGGTTCGCTTCTTCACCTATGTATCATCTGGAATTTGACAAAATGAGACTCGATATATCTTTATTTCCTAACGAACGGTCCCAGAGATGTCATCCTTCCACAACTTAACTCATTTTGTAAGATGACTGACTATAACTGAATATAACTCTGCATTAGGTGAGTTTATTTAATATAACAAACACATGGTGATATAGTGTTAGTAATTGGATTTTGTTTAGGTCACAATTGGTTGTTCATAAATATGTCGGTGTGCCAATTTTCCCTTGCATTCCCTGAGTTCCGAGTGGAACACGGGGCTTCAAGCTTTGAGATTTGAAGTTTCAGTGGTGGTAGTGTTCTTCCTCACGAAGCGGAGTTGCTAGCCTCATACGTGAACTTCTCTCATTTTCCAGGTCACTTCTCGCTAGTGAACTAGGTGAGGTTTATGAATTTATCGCCAGGAACTTAGTCCGAACCTCCTGCGTGGCTGTAGAGCACTCTACCATTGAATCGACGATGCACTGCAATGACCGGGCGTGTTGCTAGATTACTTAACTTAGAGAGGGCAGTCATTATAGACTTATCTAAATCCTTATGTTCTAATAATTTTACTGGCCCCGACCTATCAGTCTGACCTATTTACATAATCCCATAGTAAATATGTGGTGTGTGGTAGTAAGTATTATTTTGCCTAGTCAGGTCTATTGGTCCTTTAAGTCGACAAATGTTACCCCCTGCACATACAATAGAGATGACGTAGCATGTTCGGTTTCCTCTTGTGCGTCGGTGGCACAGTGGTTAGGACTCTCGCCGACCATGCACATGGTCCGGTGTTCGAGCCCTCGCCGACGCACACCTGATATCTATGGTCGGCCTGCGAAATTTGGGCTACCGATATCCACGCTGAAAATTCCATACTTGTACCAAAAATACAGTGTGGAATCAAGCTGTAATCAAAAATAAAAAATAGTAGTCATTTAAACGCGATTCCGATGTGCTTTGAATTTCGAATCCGTTAATTTTACTTTGGGGAAAAACTACAGAGAGAGCCTTATGGTCCTCTTTTTATCGTGGATAAATTTTATCATGAACCAAACAATGCACATTTCTGCTTAATCCCTAACAAATTTCAGCGCCATTATTTGTGCGTTTTGTGTGCTATCGATAAGAATTGGCGAGACACACACACTACTATATGTTCAACAGTAGTTATAAACCGGCGAGTGATTACTGAAGATTCAGACAGACGAAATGTGTAAAATCCGTAAGCAATACAAAATTCAAAAAATGAAGAGGAGTGTATAGAAGATAAATACATTAGTAAGCAAGATAGGAGGAGTCTGTGGGAATTTGATTATCTATGTAACTGATTCAGGTATTGGGTGGATGACAAAGTTAACTTAAAAACACCGCATCAATGCCTTCAGATGTAGTTGCTTCAAACGATCCAATTGTTCGCAGTCCTGTATTTTAGCCCTTTTGACGTTATACAGAACGTCATATGCAGCAAAGCATTAGAGAGGACTTATATGTTTAGTGAAATGACAATACAATTATTTATAACTTACGTTCTCATTCGGCAGTTGAGATCATTCAGTCTCTTTGGTAAATAAGCAAAGTTATACGCAAAATGGGACCAGAGACTTTCAGCTGCCACAGCTCTTATTCGCCTTTATATGGCTGATGAAGACAATTGCATGACAACTCAAACTTTGCCATCCTCTATCACTCAGTCAGCTGATGCTGACTATGCAGATAAGGTGTATGCTGCTCATATTAGTTCACTCTTACTCTGAATGTCCAAAGTCATTCAGCGCGGAATTTAGAATTGGATTAGCTAATACAGGTTTCGACGAGAAACTTTATCACTTCTAAAAGATACTAATTGTCTATGTATGCCATGTGGGCAAGAGTATCTTCCTAATCACACCACTTGACAACTGTTGTGGTCATTCTGTTAGCTAATAAATTTCGCATTTCAAAGTATCTCCGTTGTGTTCTAATAACAAAGTCTGGTGTTACATACTTTGAACCATTCACCATTTCCTCCTCTCTATATAATTAAATGAAAGACAATTTAACTACAGTCAGTACTGGTGTCGTCAGTTTCATGAAGCAGATTACTGTGCAATGCAGTAACACAACTAGCTTTTTATCTCTCATAAAACACTCATCATTACTTTGATTCTTCTCAGTTCACCAAACACCAATGCACCTCTCAGCAGTGCCATTTCATAACACACTGGGTTTCTATTCGATTGGTTTTTGTGATTGATTTATTCAGGAGATCTAATGTTTCAATGGAACATTTTATGATTGGTGATTAAACACAACAGTTGTGCCTATCTTTGTGTATGTGTGAGATTCACGGGATGCAAACAGAACATGTGTCATTTAGTCCTCTGCATTCAAAAAATGCAACTCAGTCGATATCTGTGCAACGTAAATATTTTCGTGGAATCATTATAGTTTATATGATGTCGATGAGAATCATAGTGTTACGCGGGGCATTAGGTAGGTTTCTAATCACTCAACCATACTGCCGTGATCATACCTTCAATTTTGCACAAATTATATTAAAATAGGTGAAGGTTGTTCGCACTGTAATTAAATTTGAGGGCCTGGCTTGTGATGTCATTTGAAGATCTGTGGTGATGAAATGCTCAGTTTCAGAGTCATCACAAAATTGAGAGAACTAAAACAATACGTCTGTCTTTCTTTCAGATTGACAAAATCTTCACCATGAAATTCTCAACAACGCTCCTAATATTTAACTTAGTAATTTCCCACGCTATAATTCCTAATACGAAAGAATCTTCTGATCACGGTGTACTATGCAAAATAAGTGAATCAGTGAGCTTCGAAAACAGTTATACCTCATGCTACATATTGAAGGAAGCCACAAGGCGCTTTGTATCACGACTGAAAATGAAACACATACCAATCGTCTACCAATTTACAGATGGATGTTCGATATCTCGTATTGTATTTAACATATCTGGAGGATGTAATGAAGAAGAGAACGAATTGTGGCCATCAGCCTCAATGGACGAGTCATGTAAGTTTAGTACATCTGTGAAGTTTAAATGAAAACATATAATTAATTGTCCAGATTCGGTGAAGATTGACAACGGCACGATAAGTATTCATTCAGAAGAGATTTGGGGAACGTTACATGCATTTGAAACAATACTTCAATTGGTGTACAGAAGTGAACTCGGTCAGGTAAAGTTTAGAATTACTCCCACAAACTACTATTAGAATGTGATATTTCAACGCAAAGTAGAAGATTCGCCAAGACTTCCACATAGAGGAGTGTTGATTGGCACTTCCAAGCATTATCTGAGAACTGAAGCTATCAAAAATATTACAGTAAGTAGTTCGGCACTTCCATTCACGTGTTTCATTGAACTTGAATAAAGGCTGCATTGTCAATAATGAAGATGAATGTATTGCACTGGCATATGACAGATGATGAATCCTTTCCGTATTCTTCCACCGTTTATCCTGAATTATCTTCGAAGGTAAGAAATTATCGTGGGAATGAATAATTTCTCTTTGGAATTCTCAGGGAGCATATCATCCACGTGAATATGTATATGAAAGGGGTGAGATTGGCTCGTTGATAGAATTCGCCCGACTACGTGGAGTTCGCGTGATAGTGGAATTTGATACACCAGGTGAGATTTATATTCGATGATATTTTTTCCTCAATACAACAGCTCTTTGACCCTCCGATTTATTTAAGTATGATATGATTTTATTGGACGTCTTGAATGGCGAATTCCTTTGTGTTTTGATTTTTTAGCGAATGCGTTTAGCCAGTTCAGTGGATCTGTCACATTATTGAGTAAGGATAACGCATTGTAGGATTATCCTTAGTATTCCTAGTAAATTTGTTATGTACACTTGATTTATACAAAGCCTTAAACTACTACCTTTATTTGAGGTAATGAGATGTTTGTATTTCACTCCCTTATGACGGCTGAACTCTATTGGTTGTTGGCTGTTTCATCTTATCAATGAAATCAGTGTCTCCGTAGGTCATTTAAAACATATATATGTGGAATTGCTGTCAGGCCATTTCACTTTTGATTAGAGATAGTTGAAGCTCTCTCATCCACGGTCTGTGTTCTTTCTCTCCTTCTTTCTTGCTTCACGTGTTGGCGTGGTTGTCTTGTCGTGGTGGTTGTCGTTGCGAATAACGATTAGAACAGTAGACTAACAAATCTACTAGGTGAGAAAGCTCGTTAGTGCAAGAGCCTTGTGAACCACCAGGTTGTATTGGCGGCCACATCGAAAATGTAACACGCATTTGTGTCAAGTTGAATATCGAGGCCAAGGAGAGGAGAGCTAGTTATCTGAATGAGCGATTTTGTTTCCGACAGAGTGAGAGAAGTTGAATCCTCAAACTCTAGATGGCTGATCATCACGGAGTTTCCAGTGTACACCACCGAAGAATTTCGAGCTCTGATGCATCATTGACTTAATCCTTCGTAATTGTTCCGTTGGAGGGGGCGGAGTCAGCCAATCACTCCCAGTTTAAAATATCCTCTTCGTTGTACCACTGGTTAATTGAACTGTGAAAAGCAACAGTGTGAAATATTACCAGATCAGATGCAGTAATTATGTGGAAATACTTCACACCAAAATGTATGTTATCTGAATTGCTATTGGGTTAGGCAAGAGAGAGTTGGAAGTATGTTTCGGATTAATATGAAGTTATCCCACTCATTTATGGCAATAAATCCGCAGACAATTGAACCAGGGCTTTCGTAAGTCTTAGCAGTATAGTTAGCAGCGAAATAAAACATTCCAGTCTTCTTATAATTAAGACATGTTGATGTGGTTCCTCAGACTCCTTATTGCATTGTTTCATTTGTAAATGGTTTGAGCCAGTTTCTATCGGACGCTCACTGCCTGGCCCGAACGATAATTCGAAGCCACTTCCTTATTACATTTTCAGGACATACTCTGTCATGGGGTAAAGGACACCCAGAAATACTCTCAGGCGAAGCACGTAAAGGACCAATCAACCCGACCTATGACAATGTTCGTACATTTCTGTCAAACTTGTTCCAAGAGATTTTAAGTGTTTTTCACGATGACTGTCTGCATTTGGGTGCAGTGTATTTGACAAACATTGGTGGTGAGTGTACTAATCTTCAAATTGATGTTGAAATTCGACAGCTTGAGTTTAGGCTACGTCGACGTGTTTGGTAGCAAGCATTTCGTGCGAAGTGCTGGTGATTCATTCGAGTGCAGAAATGTTCGCCAATACTCCCAATCACATTCTGATTCATGATAATTACCAACAGAATTCCCAGTTGAATCTAAGGATTGATAACAGTTTACTCGCATATTTCTTTTTCAACATTTCGACATCACGGGGCATGTTTGAATATTTCTCCACACTGACTATTTGGTTCTCTGGCTTCTAATGTTTATTCACGCTCTCGATCCCACCACCTAAACATTTTTGGACACATTATCTTCGAATTAGTGCAATTCTGTTTTAGTCTGCTAGTAGATTCGATAGCCTTTTGCAGCTTGTCAATTTCACAGGAGTAAGCAAGCAGACTGAATGCGATGGAATGAGTGACAATTGAAGGTGAGGTTGACAAATGCATTTGCCCGAAATTCTAGCAATTGGGCTTAGACACTCACACTCATTTGTTAGCTGTTCGTTAATTTGACCTCCATCAACAAAGGTTACACTCAGCAGACACACGATTGACTGATATGTGTCTACCCTTCCAACACTATTGCATCAGCTGCCAAAGGAGTCTCATCATTCCACTTCTAACCACCGGGAAATGAAAAGGTGTGTGTTGCGTGCCACGCATAAATGGATATGAGTATAATGGGGAGCGACGTCTTCGGAGACGCAGCAGTAATAGAAACCTGATTGGGAAAGTCACTTAGGAGGAAACCTGATAAGGGGCTTACAATCCTGCATGGAAGATAATAAGTGAAACACAATGAAGGACAAAACATCAATCAGACAGAATTAACGATATTATTTGGATGACCGGTTTCCCATCTTGACTGTCTTCAACGTGTTTTGTCCAACCAAACATCAGATTTGCTACCTATCCAGTCTTCTTACCTGGTGGGGGATGGTGGAAGGTAGCCCGAACTTTATAGTCCATCCACTTCCCATGGTTCAGACTTTAACACACAAATCACTTTTTCGTCAATTCGTTTCCTTATGTAGGCGAGAAGATGAAGCGATCCAGAAATTTATGAAGGAGAAGGGATTCGACGAAGACTACAACAAACTAGAAAGTTATTATTTTGAACAACTCATGGAGATCATCCAGAATATTACTTCAGACGCACCTAGGACTATGACACCGGTTGTGTGGCAGAGTGTATTTGAAGACGGATATCGAGTAGGTTTCTGTTTAAGCGAGGGAATAATCTTACGTTGTTTGTTCTGTATTGTCTTTTCGCACTAACAAACCCTGAGCATCGCTCAATAACTGATGTGATCATTTATGGATTTGAGGAACGTTGTATATAAATATGAATAACCTCAGTGGTGAGAATATATATTCTCTTGTTACTCTAGATGTTCAACTGTCACTGACATCATACTATAAAAACACTACGGATTTCGGATCTTAGAAAGGAATGCAAATTTGAATAACTTAATTCGCAGAATAGACATTCGATATCAAACACAGGTGTATTAACGAATGTTTAATTTATGTAACAACCTTGTTCGCTGTCAATCATTTATACAATCTCACAACTTGTATACGTAATACGACACCTCAGAGCAAGGTGTGTCTCTTAAAACTGGATGGAGGTGACCTGCGTTTAATGTCACTTCATTTATTATGAATTAATCGCATTCGGGGACTTTCAGGATTCTCATACCTTGATGAATTTTTGGACTTGTTCAAGCCAGTAGCGATAAATCTGCAGGATTCAGCACTAAGTTTTCATGTTATACTTTCCCTCTTCATAAACGTTGTTACTAGACTTAAAGCAAAGATAAAGAAAATAAACAGAATACCATGTCATTATGCGACTTTGGAAAGACAGTTAGTTAGGGACCAGCTTCGCCTAATCTGAAATGATGGGTGGAGTATATGTACAACAGTCAAAACAAGTTGTAACAGACGGAACGTTTTCGAATACACGTGAACTGATTCACACGATGGAGAAAGCGAAATGTGTGTATGTGGGTGATAGCAAACAAAGAGACCAAATTAATCATGACTTCATTTTCAAGGTGTTTGACGATATAAAAATAGGTGAACACTCAGATGACTGAATCCAAAACATTAAAGTGACGTGCTTTCTATTGTCAAAGTTCACAATAACATTGACAAAAGAAGTAGGCGAAATCAACTGTCACATCAATAAATACGTGACTACTCCAGTCTCGTTTCAGACAGAATTCTGTAGAAATTTGTGGTTCTTATTCATCATTGTTTTGTCTTCCAGGGCGGCCCTAACACCATTGTACAAGTACTAAATAATTCAGATTGGAAAAGTGCCGTCAAGTCCATCACTTCAGCTGGCTACAGAGTCATAAACTCAGCCTGTTGGTTTGAGGACTACGGAGATTTCACTGACTATGGGGAAAAGTTATACTATTGCAAGCCTGCAGATTTTGTTGGTGAGTCAAGCTTATGGTGAATATTGTTTGAATAAGAAATAATCATCATTGGTCGAGTAAATTGCAAACAAAAGAGTGACCAGGTAGTTATCCTCACTTTGGTGCCACTTCACAACACATTTCACTCGTGATCTTAAAATGTCATCTAGCAGATGTGACTTTATAACGGAAGTACTGAATTCCTGACACGTTGAGCGCTGCATATCACAACTCATCTATAATAATAATAATAATAATATGTCTGCAGCTACACATCTACACGCTTTCCACAGACTTGTAGCATCTACTACTCATGCACGTAAGTGTGGAACTAATTAGAACCCAGATTCACTGAGAAATATTTCAATTTATTAAGATTCCAGGTGCTTGACAACACGAAGTATAGCTGCAATTAGTTAAATACTACTACTTATAATAATAACATTGATAATAGTAATTTTGAGAATATTGACAGATCTTGCACCCATATTTCATCTGTGAAAGGTACTGAAGAAGAAACTAAATTAGTTATCGGTGGAGAATTCGTCATCTGGGGAACATACGTGGATGATACCAATCTACTCTTACAATCGTGGTAAGTGATTTCCCACTCTTAATTCATTACTGAACTCTTCATCTCAAGGTGTCAGAAATCCTCCACTTTTCATCGTCTGCACACAAACATTCAATGCGTAAAATGAAAGTGAAACCTTATCATCGATCAGATTTCACAGATCACCTATAAAAATATCAGTTGTGTAATATGGCCAGCATTTGTGTGTATCTGTACAAGTGATTGCATCTTCTCCAAAGCCACAGCCATTTCTTGCATAATCAGTCCATTCAGCTGACACACACAGAATGAATTTGTGTGAATCAATAATTCTGCTGAAGTTGATGCATTCCACCCATGTATTCCGTTCTGAGTTTCACTGAATCCATGAATTCTCCTTTCCACAAACGTTCTTTGACTAAATCATCTTGACACTCTTCAATAGTAGGAGAAGAGTGAGTTCATAACATGGTGATCGGTGAAGTATTGATTGATTTCATGTGAGATGTCACATCCCTGTTGAAAGGTTACAGTCTAAGATACAACAGTACTGCCTTCTATTTCAACATTTCTATGACTCCTGCTAGTTGTGGATGCAGTGTAATCGGTTATTAATGGAGATGATTGAATTTCTCAAGTGAACAGAACTTCGAAATTTCCTGAGACACACTAGCGATGTAGGCGGAAATGCGTGTAATAATCCCGGAAGCAGTGTAGTGGTGTGCGCGTTGAGGACAAGAATTTTGCAGTAGCACGTTGTGCGATGTCTTCTGGAAGAACCTTGAGTGGTGGCAACACAATGTAAGTTGCGAACGAGAGTACTCTGCCTAGTCTGAGTTTTCGTAACATAAGTAGTGGTGGTAGTAGTTGGTGGCGGTGGCGGTGGTGGGGTGGTGTTCTTGTTCTTCCTGTGAACAGAATGATTTCATTGTGACATTCGTCACCCATTCATTACATATAAATTTTCTTCGCGAAACCCCAACTAAACTAACCCGGAATACTTATTACGCATTCTAACATGTTTTACTTACACTTTATGATCCTATCTGAAAATCTGGGGATTTCATGCAGAATAAACTTCACCGATGAGAATTAATAATCTATCTGACTATCCACCACCTAAACTGTATAGTGCTGGCTTCAGCTACCCACCTTCATGATAACACCATTTTTATTTAGATGACAGATGAGGCGATGAGTGAATCGCACATCTCTTCATGCTGATTAATTTGCAGTTTCAGTGCTGTGGTTGAAGTGTTTCCATTTCTCCCCCAGAGTCAATCTATTCCGCACACCCATATAAATGTGTTAGTCATCAAAAGACAGAATAGTTTCTCAATCCCCACTGTCATGTCGACATAACGCATTAATTATATTTCAAAACGGTATGAATACTATAATGGGTGATTCTGTCAGATTCATTTACTCACTCCTCTACCCCGTACTCGCCCTATGCTTACAGTTGTTTGGAAATCGGCAAAATGCAACGCTTTTCACTGTCATTGAATAATACACCGTTGAATAAAACTGTAACTATTCACTAGCGCCATCATTTGCCCTACTGAATAGAAAGAGAGAGAGAAAAATTCAGTGGCTGCGACAAAGTCTGTTTGTAGAAGTGGTGGTTTGGCTGAAATACGTTGTCACTTGACAACTTCACATGTTTAATCCTTTAAATCTAGTGCATGACTGTAAGCACACTTGACTGGTAATTCATCAAGTGCTGAGGTAGGTTCAGGTTAACCTCTTCACTTCACCCACATGCCTTCATAATGGACACAACTGATTATGAATCGAAGATCGACTATATACTGGCCTCACATGCCGTACAGCATCACAATGTTCAAGTATGTAAATTATGGAAGGTGTATCTGTAACATTCGATTCCTAATTATGAGTGTTTGACGATAGTTGGAGGCCTGGTTAAAACTTGGGCTGTTGAAAACCTCCATCAATGTATCGCATGTAGTTTCTCTTATTCTCTTTGTTTAAATCTAGTAGTATAGTTTGCTCTGGTGGGTGTTTCAAATGTTCACAACCTGCTTACTCTCAAGTTCCCACTAAACATGAGGAAAAGCATTATCCTCGAAGGCAGCTTATCCCCCTACATGACATAATCGTTCCTGAATGGAGTCCCTCAATCACAGAATGCACTCCTAAACTTTTTATGATTGGCATTCAACAAAATGTTGTGTATTTCTTGAAGGAGGCAAAGAAGAGATATCATAACGGATTGGTTTGTGCTTCAGGTCAGATGGAGCTGTGTCACACGATCTACTGTTAATTAATCCTTTATTTACAGATCCTAGATGAAGAGGAAATATCGTACGATAAACTGTGCTAAAACTTATGCACATTATATAAACATTGTTCAGAATACAGCCATTACTGTTATAGTTGAAAGTAAAGCTGAAGACTTTTGAAACACTGAAAAACCATCTCTCACTGTTTCTGTTCACAAAAGCGTGATTCAAAATTAGCTAAGATGATGAAACTATGGTGAGTGAACTTTCTTTCATAAATGCCAACAACACTCTACATATGTGTGTGTGCTTTCATACTCAACATTGCAATAAAATCACAGCTGATTTGACACCTTTGCTCATATTAAACGGCTATCTATGGAATTGTAGGAATTATTTTCGAATGTTGGATTTGTGGTAATTCAACTAAATCCAAGGTTGACTTCGAAATCACTGACTTATGTTGACACTTCTTCCTCTTCTTCTTCACAGTGACTCACTCTCATCCACAACGATGTGTGTAACTGCTGCCAGTAAACATCAGCAGGTTTCGAGTTGTTCATTTTCTGATCTGAGTACATCTGATGTGTATGGTGAATTTCATTTGTCACGCTTATTGTCGTCAATGGGATTCTCGTATCTCATAAAGGCATTTATGAATACCTATGCTTGATCTGCAGAGAGAACACCACTGGTCAGCTTTATTAGTCTCCAACCTCTCACATGAATCAAAAACAGCATCACACTGCTTTAATTCAGTGAAATTCATCACCATCTCACAGCATTCAGGTGTCTCTTTGTCTGTCAAGTTACTCATTGTCTAATCTTTTCTCATCAACTCGTGTTAATCAGCATTCACCAGCCATTTTCTAAGCTATCAAAGTCTGCCGGTCATTTAATACTCCCACTAAACCCATGACACTCATCTTCGCATTCACTCCAAACCACCAAAGTTTATAAAAGATAACTGTCATAAGATCATACTTCGTCTTGAAATGTACTTCCAGTGTGTTTGTACATGAACATTCTAGAACAGTTGAGGGCCACATATTTGTCTCAGTATTCATATAACTGCTCCTATAATGATTCGTTTCTTTTATTTTGTATTTTGAAGGCCGGTCATCGCTGTGGCCGCTGAACGTCTTTGGGCTTACTACGCCTATCACTTTGATTTCTTCTTAATGGAGTTAGACATGCTTTACTGCAGAATGTAAATGTGAGTGATGAGTGTCGGTGATGTCAGGTATTTTTGTGACATATTTGCGAGTTCGGTCTTCGCATGAGTAATTAATCCTTAGTTCAATCATCACTCAGCAGTCAGTGTTGATCTTCAGTCTTTTTCGAGTGTATTGATGGAAATCTGTCTACCAGGTGTGAAATATTGTTGACTGATTGAGCTACACAAGATCAGATCATCGAAGTAGTCGATCGGTGTGTAGTCGTGGCTGACTATGAAGAAAATTATGCCTCATCCGAGATTCGAACGCACGTCACTACCATTTAACTATCTATCTCTGAAAATGTCGATTATGTCAGTGTAATGAATAGTCAGGCTGGAATATAGAGAATAAGACTAGATGGATCTATTGTTTCATAGAATATGCAACAGTTTATCATGAGAACATTGTCTATCATGTGCTGAACTGAAGCTATGAAAATAATAAATTATTTTTTGCATTTAAGATGAGTGCACTATCCGATACTGGTGCTTCATCATATTTTTTTCACCTTACCTTTGTACGTCTACTTTAATTCTCCATCACAACATATGCATACATTGGAAATGTTAGTATAATCTCTCTTTATCTAATATCAAGCGAATTGTGTTGGCCTTTGATTTCTCGTAAAGTGATGTTCAGATTATATACGTTGGTCGATACGAAATTAGATTGATAACACAAAACTGTTTATTGTATGACAGTTTATTTGGATTCAAAGTCCATCTATCATCTTATCAAGTAGTTGATATGGTATGTATGATACAACGTACAAAAGAGTACAAACTCAACCTATTTTATCTTGATAATGGCTGTTTACAATAAAACATAACAGGAACAAAATGCTGTTAGAATGAAATCTTATGATATTAATCTTCTAGAGATGGAAATCATACATATCCACTTCTGTTCGTCATTGAATTCTACATGTCTGTTGAAAGTCTATCAGCTGGTGTTGAAATTAATCAGAGATTTCATTCGCTTCTAGATTTCCCCTGATATTACGTTGAAATATTTTTTAACTGACAATTATCAGTATTTGATTGGTTTTATAGATTATTTGATGATGAATACAAATACGATTGTGTGGCTTTTTGAAAAGATCTATCGAACATAAGATTTTCTTCTCTGTTTGCGAATGATTTCGATAACGTTTAATTGAGTTTTAAGTGACTGGAGAGGAACACATGGTACAAAAGATGGTTGTGATTTTGTCCCAGACTGTAGCACTAGTTGACATGACTTATTTTTCCATACAACATTATTGTCAGTATATTATAAAAGACTTTACCCATCTTTCTGCTCCTTTTCAAGATTAGATTGGAAGTTGAAGCCTTACACACGACCAGGATTCTGTGAACCATGATGAAATGTTTCAATGATGAAAGAGGTCTCAACTTGTTCACAAGTGACTGTAGCATGGAAAATTAATGATGCTAGTAAAGATAACACAAACATACTGAGATATTTGTTACTATTTTTTATGATTGTTATTATCAATATTATTGTTATCACAGTTGCATACGTTGTACAACACCACAATCCATTTTCATATGAACGAATGAAGTGTTAAATCGAAATTGAACTGAAATTCATCTGAGAGCATTTAACTTTCAGTGGAGGATTGCACGTCTCAGTGACAGGGAGTGAAAACACACAAACAAAAAGCATTTAACCCTACATGGTGGTTGTTTTTATATTTCATGTTGTGCTGACATTGCAAAGCACTATATTGAGTAAGACATTCTACGAGAATTCAGCCTTAATTCAGATTACACTTTACATTTATCCGTAAAATGTTTACAAGATTTGTGAAGGGAATGCGGTTAACACACTCTTTTGTTATAGTTGGAATGAAAGGTACAGTCATTCATCCCGTATATCTAACTCTGGTTAACTAATATAACTACTTTGTTGGTTTGGAATTGATGCGGATAGCTGCATATTAGTGTAGAGTTGATGATGAGGAAATAATTGAAAAGGAATATATTTCTTTGCTCAATCTGTTCTTTTCTAGATGCCTAAATGGATATTTGGAAATTACTGAAATCATCTGAAAACCCTTTCGCTTTGAAGATCCTCAGTGAGCATGTGAAGTATAGCACAAGACCGAATGATGCAAAGACGTTTGTAGGTTTTACCCATGAATGTATTGAAACTGTCCACTAAGTCAAAACTTATTAGAAATCGCTACATCATTTCAGAGTACAGCCAAAATCAAGAACACTTAGGCATCATATTGTCAATCAGATTTTATCTTTGAAATCGTGTCATCGAGAAGAGAAGAATATTGCAAAGAGTCTCTATGCTGAGGAAAAACTTCTGGACTATTTGAAGCAGGCATTCTGACAGTATGTGAACGACGTTATTCACAGGAGGAAAGGGACGAACCCAGCTTAGTAGTTATAACGGAATCAAATGTTCTAATAATTTAATGTCTTCATTTCTGAAACATGCTGGCAAATATTCATGTATGTGGAAATGAAACTTCTTCATGGGACGTTATCTACGACTTAACCATGGAAACAGTGAGACTATTATTATTGTCGTTCCCTTGGGTTCCTAGTGGAACATAGGGCTTCAACTGCACGTCTCCACTTGCTTCTGTCTTCTGCTGTACTTTTCACCCGCATCCATGTTAGTTCACACTGTTTCAACTCCTCTTCACACGATCTCCTCCATGTCACCCTTGGACGTTCCACTCGAGCAATGGCCTGACGCGCGATATCACCAACCGGCCTCCTCAACGAGTGTCCAATCCATCTCCACTTTCTCCTGCATATTTGTTGTGCGATTAATTCTTGTTTTGTTTGCTCCCATAGTTTCTTGTTGGTGATTCTTTCCGGTCTGGCCATCTGATCTTCAGCATAGAGCGAAAACAGTTGTTGATAAAGGTCTGCAACAGGCTGCTGGAAATATTCTTTGTGACCCACTCGCCAGGTTTCTGATCCATATAGAAGAACTGACTGACTTGATGTTTGTATTGAGAATCCGACTGAATTTTGTTGTTGGTGCTGGCTGAGTGGCGAAGATTTCCAGATTGGTTTCAGGTTGATGAATGTGTTTCTCGCTCGCCCTCCCGACTCTTGATTTGACATCCTCGTCCGTTCCGACTCCCTGTAGTTGAGACGATGCTCCCTAGATAAGTGAATGAAGTAACTTCATTCAAACCCCTCCCATTGATGGTGATTGGCGCTTGATGTTGATGTTGTTGCTATTGCTTGTTGGTTGGTTATTTTCATACCTTTGCGCTAGTAGGATGTGACAATTCAAAGCTTGGCTACTTGCTGGAGAATTTTTTCTTCCTAAATATGGATATTAATATATCCATTTTCTTTCCGTTTAACCAGATAACCTTGAAAAATTTACTCTCTGACATCTGATTCTTCTTCTGAAGTGAACTGCTAGGAGATTGATTTTACAATTTCTTCAAGAATGAACTATGTAGGTGGTCACATGTTGGTGGGACACTGGCGTAATTGACGTATCTTAACCATATTTTGGCGTGAATACGTTGCCTGTGTCATTAAAATATGTGATAGTTTTTGACATACAATTTGTGTTTCTTCATTGGTTATCACTTACAGGGCAGGTTCGATTATAGATGCTATTTCCTAAATCAATGGTCGTTTTTGATATATCATATATATTTCACGCAAGTATATACGGCTTGTGAGATTCATAATAAGTACAGGTTCGTAAGGATATTCAAGAGTTCTCACCAGTAGACATTTTGGAATATACCTCCTCAATAATCAACGTGGTTTAAAGACACGATTACTATAAAAGTTATATTTATGCTTCTGTAAAGTAATTTGGTTTGTAGTTAAGGTATGTATGTCCAAACCGACTTCACATTTAACAGCTGGAAATAATTTAGGCATTGGGTGTGTGATATTCACCATTGAAAAAGTCTTTGTGTTTCCTGATGAGTGAAAAAGAAACAAAATGATATTCATCTTACTGACCATTTTGGTAGAGCAGTATCTAACAGTTGATTCGTTATAAACTTCAGCGAGAAAACAGAAACTATGCGTAAGTTGCTTAGTAAAATGGGATTTATGTGGACTGCATAGGCACATCAAACGTTCGATAGAACTGAGGAAATAATGTCATACACTGACGAAATTTTAGAGCTGCACGTCATCATCAAAAGAAGCTCAAAGCTTCAGTCAACACGTTACCTAAACTTCTATGACTTTGAAAAGGCATCCGATAGCAGAGTAATTCAGCAACTTCCTCAGCAACGCGGAATGCCGCAAAAACTTGATAACCTTATTTGACAGACATGTGACGGTGCTACATACCAAGTAATTCACAACGGAAAGGTCACTGAAGCCTTTGAAGAAATGACAGGAGTAAGACATAGTTGTCTACTATCACTGATGGCAACTGTGTTTGGTTGAATTATAGTGCAGATAGTGGAGAGTAAGAAGAGTTGAGAATGTTGGATAGGAAAAAGATGGGAGAATGTCTGAACTCTGAGGATGATCTATATCTGGTATCCTACAAACTGGAAGATATGCAAGGGAAAAAATTCTGACAGGACACTCAGAGAAGATGGGTCCTGAGGAGAAAACAGAGAAGACAGAGTGCACACAGATAAGCAAAACCCCTGTATTGATATAAGTATAAAACTTGGGCACCGTGGGAGAGTATAACTCCATTATGGATAAGATTTTATTTTAATAAATCACAGTGCTGTGCAGTAATATTAACCGATGACGTTTCGAGCACAAATTACTGCTCACAACTATATCAAGATACTCACAAAACTTGTTTCCTTCATTTATATACTTGGGTGAAATTGATTAGATATTTGAATAAAATCAATATAAGATAAAGTACATTCAGAAATAATAATAATAATAATATGAGTGTTTCTGATCGATTATAATCAGATGGGAAATAAGACGAGTGTTTTTTATAGTGAAAATAAGCAATTTGTTAGAATGTTATAATATAAATTGAATACATTAAAACGTTATTTCTTATTCTCCGATTTGACTGGTAATAATATCTTCCATATCTCTGGTATTTGCGTTGAGTCACTTTAATGCATTTGTTTGGTGTGGTTGTGTGTTAATGCATGCAGTGCAATGTAGTGCTGAGCTTATTTTCTAAATTACTTATCTTCTCGGGGTCAATCATTCTCACTTTAGCTGAATTCTTACGTCCCGACAATCTGACTACCCCCGACCTACTACTTTGACCTGTGTAGTTGACTTAACTCAAAGTCATTGCAGAGTATTTTGTAAATTACATTATTTTGTCGAATTGGGTCAATCTGTAGGGTCCTTTAGCCTACAGAAATTGTATTTGTGTGAGTTTATAGGTTTGAATGCCACCCTAATTCCTGCTTTATTGAGAATCCTGCGTAGGGCCTCAGATGTCCCCACCGTATATGGTAAAACTGTAGATGCATTATATCCTTTCTTATTTGTGTTATCATTATTAGTTTCCCCATTGTTTTTATTTTCCTTTTGACCTTTCTTATATTCCTAATGAATTTCATAGGATAGTGATTTAACACCAACTCCTCTTCTGTCTGTTTCGCTTGATCGTTTAGGTTTTTGTTGTACTACTTGGTGCTATTGCCTATATATACAAACAAGTATGAGATGGGGAAAAGGTAGGAACACTGAGGAACTTAGTCTGCTGTCATTTAAACTTATACGACTGTTGAAGCGATCTGAAAACTTCTTCGCTTCCGAAAAGCATCTCTTTAGTAAATTAACAATGAATACGATTTGTTGCTTAGAATGAAGAAGAAAACCATCGAAAGTAACTGTTAGCAGGATTCATGTTTCATAGTGAGACTGAAAAAATTAGAGATAACTTGAATGTCGTGTTTGAGTGCGAAACTGCACCGCCTCTGTCATTACAAATGATGCCATGAAGATGAATATTTAGGGCATACAGTATTTAGTACTTATTGACATGGGTATTTGGAGTGTAGACGGTAATATTTGATATACGCAATTCAGTTGGCTGTTTCTTCAAGCATAAATTCATGATCAGTGTCATCGTATTGAGTGATTATGGGCGTCCGAGTTACTGAAACCATTTGTAGACTGTGTTTTTGCACACACGGGATCGAATCATCTCCGCTGACATATGACAAAGCCAAAAAAATATGAATAAACTAAATTAAAGGAACATTAAGTAATTCAGAATATGGGATAGTGATTTCACGATGATTTATGTGAGTTATAGTGGGAACGCGTGACCATTAGGGTGCAGCGGGTCGGGCGTGAGGAACAATAGTAATCGAAGACATTGACTAGTTGTCGCGCTATGTCGTGAATAGGCAGAAGTAGTCACATTTTACATTATAAGAGATTTACCTTCTCTGAAGGATGGAAAGATAAACTCATCCATACATTCTTCTCACCTTTTACAGATAAATTACCAAATTCTCATTCACATAATCTCCCCTTCATAAATAGTCTTTTCTCTTTCCCTATCATATCAACAATCTTTTAAATTGACTATTTACAAATAGGCCTTACCATTCATGTCTTAAATGAAATGTAATAATGAAATGAAACGCTCTAACTACTTATAGTCTTTAAAGTAGTTAGCAATTGTAAAATGAATTATCAACTGTCGAATCGTAAGACAGTACAAACTTAGTTTTTATTTTCGCTGTTTTCGCAGTTAATGGAATTATTCAGACAAATTGCTTCTTCTCATTGCTTCGTCTAAATTCATAAAGAGAACTAGTAGCCCTAAATTCTGACTATCCTTAGCTGGGGGGGGGGGCATATTTGTAACCATGATGAGGACCACACCTCATCCGAAATTTGAACGAATGTGTAGGCGACGACAGCTTTACCACTAAATTGTTTTTAATAAGCATGCATGTATGTATGTATGTGTGAAAATGCTGGTTGAGTCACAGTGAAGCAATACAGGTAGCAAGCATAAAGTCTTCTTTACCACGGAATATCTGTCCTGATGAATGAATAATCACGAATGTAATGCAAGCCTCATAATTTATGAAGTCTTATCAAATCCATTCTCTTTCAAACATCCTGTCTACACAAAAGTGGAGAGTGTAGAAGCTAAATTGTAACAGATTTCACTCCAAATGAGTTGTATTTTGTATAGGAAATATTACAGTGAACAAATTAACAAATTGACATACACTGAGCTGTGAACAACAGCTTGTGTCAATAATATCTGAATCCCTCCAATGAATTTCAGAGTCCTCTTTTCAATTTTGTTTGCCTCACTACTCCTTTTGTGCTTCTCTCGCATATTTCTTTTTTGTTCCCTCAAGATCGAACTGGTTCCCGATCACATCACAGTCACTGTAAACTACATGAATGCATCTTTACAACTAGCATATTAGCGAATCCTTCCATCGGGACGCACAAATTCCATTTTTGTTGTTTGTTTTTCCAACTCATCATGACACTTCGCCCATGAATGAACATCGTTTAGGTTCGATTAATGGGGATCTCAATACTCTGCCATTCAAAATGTGTTCAAGTGACATCGCTTGCTCTTCAGATGAGACAACTTATATGATCGCCTCTGTGATTTCTGTAATCGGAAACATTGTATTAAGACGTATGGGAGGAAATCACACTTACCCAAGGATGCAGTGAAATATACATGGCATTCCTTGATGTCATATTCCCTTTTAACCAACACCCCTACTGTAGAAATCATCTACTACATCTCCGATAAAATGGCAGAGAGTAGAGCACACACCGTTATTCTACTTGTTAGTCTACAGAATTTACCGTTTAATGACTCTATGAATATTCATATCTTGTTTAGTAATGCACTATGCAGAGAGGTTAGTGGAGTACCGTTGAAATTTCCTCTAGGCCGTACATTTGCAGATATAGTGAAAGTGAGATTATAGTTTTGTCGGGTGAGTAATGCTTCTGTAGTCTCGAGCAAATATCCACGTAATGTTTAGATTTCAGTTCATGTGGATAGTATTAATCCAGCCGTCCATTTCACCTATGGAGTTTGATAAAATGAAACTTTGAACGTTCGCCATATTTCACTGATAAGAAGAAAAACCATGGATCCATCTGAAGTGGCATCTATATAATGTTGGAGGCCAAAGCTCAGTAAACACATTTTCTAAGCCACGTAACGACTAAATACAAGCATGAATTGATTAGATGCGAAGCATTTTAGTGAAGTCAATATCCCCAGTGAATGTGTGTAGAAGTAACTCCTCATCGTTCTGCATAGTTTAGGTGAAAAGAGGATATTCAGATAAGTCCACTCAATCCATACAACACATAGTGTTTAAAAATACTATGCTAATATCTTAATTTTGCATCTCCAGCTTTTGAGATAAGTGAGGAAAGAGACTCTTTATCAGTGATGAAAAGCGTGACTAAGAGCCATTCAACTTAGGCCGTTTCTCTCTGCCCTTTAGTAACAGTTCAACTTTTCCAAGGACCAATTTCCTAAAGCTTGATCATCCTTATGCACGCACTAGTCTTTCTGTTTAACCTAGACTAGATTACTAGCCCGCTAGTTTTCCAGCCGATCCCAAGCCCGGATAAATAGGGAGGGTTTGGGCGTGGTGCTAGAAACTCCAACCCCAAAACAACCAAATCGCTACAGAAACTTCAACGAATAAATATATTAAAAATTCTAAAAACATAAGCAATAGCCTTACTTTTCGCTGGAATCGGGGAAGTGAAATGACGCAGGCTGGTGAAAGCCTTCGGGAAGCCAGTCAGCCGATGTGCCTTCTTTCGATGAAAGCAAAAGTAAGGATGGGTACCTGGAATGTTCGCACAATGTACGAAACTGGAAAGGCTGCCCAGATAGCCGCTGAAATGAGAAGGTACAGAATAGAAGTGTTGGGAATCTGCGAGAGCAGATGGAACGGAACTGGAAGGTGCCAACTACCTACTGGAGAGACAGTAATCTTTTCCGGCCACCTAGAGGACAACCATGAGCACACCGAGGGAGTGGCCATCATGATGTCACCAACAGCAACCAAAGCTCTCATGCAGTGGGAACCAATCTCCTCCAGGATAATGACAGCCAGGTTCAACTCAAAAGGAAGGAAAGTTACAGTCATTCAATGCTATGCGCCTACAAACGTCTCAGAACAAGAGAAGAAGGAGGCGTTCTACAGACAACTACAAGCAATAATGGACAACGTCCCAAATGGCGATATCAAAATCCTGATGGGCGACATGAATGCGAAGCTGGGAGGAGACAACACAGGAAGAGAACTCACCATGGGTCGTGAGGCCCTCGGCGAAATGAACGACAATGGTGAACTCTTCTCAGACTTCTGCGCCTTCAATGATTTGGTGATTGGTGGTAGTGTGTTCAAACACAAGGATATACACAAGACGACATGGATTTCACCAGATGGAAACACCAAGAACCAAATAGACTTCATCTCAATTTCAAGAAAGTGGAGACGGAGCCTACTGGACACAAGGTCAAGGAGAGGAGCAGATGTGGGTTCAGACCACTATCTAGTACAAGGGACTTTCAAGGTGAAACTAAAAGCCTCGAGGATAGCTGGGGATAGGCCACAATGCAAGTTCAACACTCAATTACTGAAGGACACAACCACAAAAGACACTTTCACTGCAACTGTCAGAGCAAAGCAGGAAACACTACGCGACATCACTGAAGAATCATGCGTGGAAGAACATTGGAAGTCTCTGAAGGCGATTCTCAACGAAACGTGTTCAACGGTTCTAGGAAGAAAGAAGAGACAAGACAAGGAATGGCTCTCAACGGACACTTGGAAATTAATAGAAGAGAGGAGAATGGTGAAAGAGAAAATGATTCAATGCAAGGACGGACAGGAGAAGGAGACGATGAGCTCAACTTACAAAGCACTGGACAAAGAAGTGAAGAAGAGTGCTAGGAAGGACAAAAGACGATTCTACGACAACCTGGCCACTGAAGCTGAGAAGGCAGCAGGCAAAAGGGACCTGAGGACACTATATCAGATAACCAAATCTCTATCCGGGAAGAGATCAACACAAGCGAAACCTATAAAAGACAGCCAAGGGAACCCAATTACCAAGGAAGAAAAACAGATTAAACAATGGGCGGATCACTTCAAAGGACTCTTGAACCGACCATCACCTGCAACCCGTCCAGAAATACCAACAACAGCGCGCACACAACTGCAAGTTGACACCAATCCTCCAACGAGAGCTGAAGTCTTGAACGCAATCAAACTTCTGAAAGCTGGAAAAGCAGCCGGACCAGATGGAATACCCCTGAAGCACTGAAAGCAGACCCAGAGACGACAGCAGACATGCTGACTCCATTATTGCAAAAGGTCTGGAAGGAGGGAAAGGTGCCTACTGACTGGAGGAAAGGTTACCTCGTGAAACTACCAAAGAAGGGCGACTTACGCCTCACTCTGCAAGAACTGGCGAGGAATCATGCTCCTATCGACGCCAAGTAAAATCCTGAGTCGCATCATCCTGGAGAGATTAAAGGACGCACTGGAGACAGAACTCCGACCAGAACAAGCTGGATTCAGGAAAGGCAAATCATGTACTGACCAAATTGCAACTCTACGCATCATCATCACAGAACAAAGCATGGAATGGCAATCAAACCTCTACCTCAACTTTATAGACTTTGAGAAGGCCTTCGACAGCGTTGATCGTGAAGTAATTTGGAAATTACTCGAGTACTATGGCGTACCCCAAATATTCATCAACCTTATTCAACAGCTGTACGACAACGGCACATGTCAAGTGATCCACAACGGAAGACTCAGCGAGGCGTTTGGAGTAAACACAGGAGTCAGACAAGGGTGCTTACTATCACCAATGATATTCCTAATTGTGGTGGATGACTGGATTATGCGTCAGACAGTGGGAAACGAGAAGACAGGAATATCCTGGACCGACGTGAAGAACCTAGAAGACCTGGATTTCGCGCGTGGATGATTTATGTTTGATGTCACACAAAATCGAAGACTTACAAGCGAAAACCGACAAACTGGTCGAAGAAGCAGCAAAGACAGGACTCCAGATGAAAATCGACAAGACGGAGGTTATGAAGATAACCAACCAACCAACAACAACAGCAGAAATATCCAGCGCCAATCACCATCAGTGGGAGGGATTTGAAAGAGGTTACTTTATTCACTTATCTAGGGAGCATTGTCTCAACTACAGGGAGTCGGAACGGACGAGGATGTCAAATCGAGCGAGAATCGTGAAGGCGAGCGAGAAACACATTCATCAACCTGAAAACCAATCTGGAAATCTTCGTCATTCAGCCAGCACCAACAACAAAATTCAGTCGGATTCTCAATACAAACATCAAGTCAGTCAGTTCTTCTATACGGATCAGAAACCTGGCGAGTGGGTCACAAAGAGTATTTCCAGCAGCCTGTTGCAGACCTTTATCAACAACTGTCTTCGCTCTATGCTGAAGATCAGATGGGCGGGCCGGAAAGAATCACCAACAAGAAACTATGGGAGCAAACAAAACAAGAATTAATCGCACAACAAATATGCAGGAGAAAGTGGAGATGGATTGGACACTCGTTGAGGAGGCCGGTTGGTGATATCGCGCGTCAGGCCATTGCTCGAGTGGAACGTCCAAGGGTGACATGGAGGAGATCGTGTGAAGAGGAGTTGAAACAGTATGAACTAACATGGATGCGGGTGAAAAGTACAGCAGAAGACAGAAGCAAGTGGAGACGTGCAGTTGAAGCCCTATGTTCCACTAGGAACCCAAGGGAACAATAATAATAATTAGCGCAAAGGTATCCGTTATCTTAAGCCTTCCTAGACGAGAACACTATGATGACAGATGAATAGGAAAAAGAAATTCTAACTGTTACAGAAATTTTCAAGTGTTGGTTTGTAGGGATTTGATTTGTTTCAGATTTGATTATGGATTGGTGTCAGTTAGAAATTTTAAGGAAAATTATTATGCAGAGAAATTTATTAAGAAAATCAACATCAACATTAAACATAACCGAAAATGTATTCCGGAAAAATGAACACCATATTGATCAAATACACCTGATAAGATCAGAAAAGTACTCAATAAATGTTACAACATCAAAGTTTTCCTCAAAATATAAGACGCTAAAAAGCAACAAGGAAGACGGAATTCCAGGGGATTCACAATCTGTTCATAAAACTGAGTGCTTAGAATGTGTTGTGATATACATCAAACCTCACAAAAAATCAAGATCAGAAGGAATTAACGGTCTTTATTCCACCACCAAAAACACCCATGGGAACTAGCAAAGCTTAAAACGGCGTCTGCCATAGTTCTACATTCCACAGAATAAAGCCACAAAACTGATTTCGGTAATATTGAAATCATTTAGAAAATTTTCAGTAACCACAAAGAACGTCTCATAGCGAAAGCTTAGATGAAATCCAAACTGTCTGCATCTAGTTTATTATCTTTACTATTTCACCAATTTGATAACTCTCATGACCTTAGAGTCAGCTTTGTTTCCCTGAATTGTTGCATAGTAAATTCTGTGCAGTCCCTTAATTAATTTTCCAATATATTTCTCTGACACATTTGCATTACTTTGTTCTCTTGTTCCCCCACTACCCGTTTGTTTTCAATCAATTATTCACCACCTAACTTACTAGCTGCTAACCCTCTTGATTACACAAGAGTATTCACTGTTTTTCACACAGTGTTAACTCTCATAGACTTTGACTTAGACTGTTACTACTTACGGATAATAACCTCTAACCTTCGTTCTCAATTAGTATATACACATATGCAGCCCTAAATAACTATACCGCTTGGAAGTGAAGTTTTTAAAAAATTCTCTTTGCTGACTTATGTGTTCTTAATCATTCCATCGATTAATATTTCCCAATCGGTTTACGGAGTAATTTGCCTTAAGCTGTGGTAAGAAACAATGGCTATTTGAGCTAGCTTCAAAGACCTTCAATTTACGCAAACAGAAAGGAGGAGCTAAAAACTATTGTTTCAGTCCTGAATGCTTGATGGTATAGCCCAACTCGTAGGCGCAAAATCTGATTTGCCTTGTGTGTCTGTATAACAAAGAGTCATTAGTAATAAAATGATAATTCTGAACGGTGAACCTTACAACCAGTGAACAGTCTCACATAATATAAATATGCGCTTAACTGCAACACTAATCTCAAAATCAACATCTGTTAAGAAACAAGTACAAAATCTAGGCTCACGGCTTCCTGCTGACTGTATCCAACCCCTAACATCAGCAGACTTCTGTCACAACCATTCAAACACTACAACTGACGGAGAGGTCTTAGAGATGACTGCTTAGTAACGTGTGATTTTTAGAAGCGAATATGTAGGAAAGCTAGAACATTGGATAGAATAACTTGACGAACAAAAGAATTGCATACAAATATTTTTTATTTAACCACTGTTACCTGAGAAAATTCGAATTTGTAACTAACCGTATTTAGTCCATCCTTTCAGGGAAGATGAAACAGAAAGTGGGATAAATTTATTCCTCGCTAACATACATCTTTACTCTAACCAAACCTATGGTTTTCTTCTAATTTAATGGTCTGACGAAAGATAATTTAACAGTGCATAGAGGTTTATGAGCTGAAAATTTTTTATCAGGAACTGACAAGCGAATTGTTGTTAGGTAAGACTGTCTGGATTACTTAAAAGTCTCATGTTTGAAGTCATTCGATAAGAAGCTGCATTGTGCTTAACAGTACTGATAAAACAGAATTGTCTTTATTCTTCAAAAAACCCTCCTACGTGTTACATACTGCTGAACACAGTCATTTTTATACGGACTTAATTGTGTCTTAAGTGACTCCTTTGAAGACCATTTGGCGCGAATTAGTTAACCACGTGATACTTCGATAAATGAGCCAGTTGACAAGAGACGTTTTGACAGTAACGCATTATGGAAAGAACTCTGTCACCAGATTTAATTGCCTTTTTCATTAGAGTTCTTGCCATAGACAGAACTCTAGAATGAGGTATAACATCACCACTTTTATTGAAGTTTACTGTGGTACACTTTCCTGACACTAAAGTACATAAATAGGATAATGCTAAAATAGCTAAATGTTAGTTGAATAAATTGCTAGATAACCTCCGGGTACTCAAGATGTTTTAAAATTTGTTTTAACGAACTTTCGATATCAGTTCAATTTCTATTGTGCACTTGAATTCTCTTGGTTATCTTGTAGATCCTTGGAGTACTTAGTTCATCCATAACATGCCGGATAGGTTCTGCATTTCCTAAAAAATATCAACATTTTACGTCTCAAATATAATAATCTCACGAGCACTCTTCTAAGTAATCTGGTCACTTCATATTTTGCTTCTGTGTCAGTTCTTATGGTTTAGATAAGCTACTGATTAATTTAGTAGTAGTATACATCACTTCAGGATGAAGAATAGGCAAGTCGTCGAGTAGTAACAACACATTCATTCTGTACATTTGTATTACACCTACAGCAATCCTTCTTCGACCTACGGATGCTGGTAGGAACTCCTCATAAACCAGTCAGTTTGTCAGTGCTAAAATAGGAAAATGGGAAGAAACTTTCGTCCATCGATATTGGAACAGAGAGAACCAGTGTCTTGAGATTTTTTTCATTCACGTTCCCAGTGGAACATAGGACCTAAAGCTAGTGGCTTGGAGTTTCTGTGGCAGTGTTTAATTTTACAGCATGGGGTTGCTAGCCTCATGCCCGACCTTTCATCTTTACCAGGATTAATTCTGGCTTAGCGAGGTAGCGTCGAACGGGGATCGAACTCCGGACCATGTGCATGGTCGGCGAGCGTCCTAACCGCTGTGTCTTGAGATCAATATTTTCTAATACTGAAGCTACCAGCTTGTCTTACTCGCACAACTGATGTTAATGTTGTCCTTATTTCGATTTCCTATGAAAACATTTAGTGCATACAACCTGTGAATATGTAATTCATTCACCCATATCTTTGCAGCTAACTGACAAGTATACAAATACCGCATTTTTACAGTGCCGCTACTATATACACATAATAAATATTAGGCATATATACAATTACCTGTTTCTGAGAATTTATGATTAAAGTGTTCTTATACTGAAACCGTATGAAACGATATATTCAAAGTACACAATGATTCTTAAAGTCATGTAAGTCATAAATAAGACAATTAAAACTTGGAAAATTAAAAGGAATTGTCAAAAATTTCAAAATTGACACATTTGCTTCTATGTACCTGATCGGATCCTGTGTGAAACAACACGTACAACATCATTAAATACTGATAACATAAACTCATAATAAAAAAACGTCAATATTCCCCATGTTAGGCATAACAACAAACCGACTACACACGCCGTAATTACCAAGTGTCTTGCTATATCACTTTTACGCCGATATCTGTTAGTATCAGAGGCACGATAATCAGTATAGGCACATAATGAATAAGCCAGTGCTGGAACTGAACACCATATTGTAATTGGACAACAGAATATTGCAAATAAACTGCAAACTATTGGACATTTATCAAATGTTTCTTCACTAGACAATGGTTTAAATATTTCAGGATTATTATAACCATTTTGATCTACTCCAGCAATTGCTGAAGCAGATCTAACTAGAAATGCTTTTGCTGCTTGTGGCTGATACTGGTGTACAAAATATGACTGCTGTTGATTTTGTTGTTGCTGTTGCTGCTGTGTTTGTTGGTGGTTAAGAATATGTGAATAATTTTGTTGGTAGTACTGTTGTTGTTGTTGCTGCTGCTGACATGGTAATGGTGTGCAAAGATGACGGTTAAGCGGATTTGTGGTATATGCAGCATAGGGGATATTATAGTCTGTTGGAATAATACTAGCATTCTGCTGAACAGTTAAATTATATTGGGGATGGTGTTGATTGTAGTAAGCCGGTTGTAGAGAAGTATTATATACGAAGGGGCCATTTCTTCCTTCATTATTAAATTCCTCTAACATATTCCTGTCCACAGGAGTTTGTAGGCCAACTAAACTACCCTGTGGATCATAAATTGGCAAAGTGTTAAACGCTGCACCACAAACTTTACCACTTGTATTGACCAGATTGTGATGATTAGTTATACTTTCATCATTGTCCTCATATTCCTCTTCCTCTTCTCCCTCTTCCTGTATAACGTGATTTGATGTTTCATCAGGATTTGGATGATTTGGAGAGAAGTTTTCTGCATGAGGTGAAGATGTTGACTGTGCTGATGAAGACTGTTGAATTCCATTCATAGCTGATTTCCTTTATTCAAAGTACATTGAGATTTCTCATCTTAAATGGAAAAAAACGAAGCATGACTGTTTACGTAATCAACTAACTTTACTTCTTAATTATAACTTCTAGACTCATGATACGATTGCAACACACTAGTATTTCAGTCTTTGAAGAGCTCATCAACAAACCCTGCAAATATCTTAAAGTTTTTTGCATTCCGTGGCGTGTGTAATAGATACTACTGATGAGATTTTGTAAGCAGTGCACTGTATGTGATATCTTCTGCAAGAATACCTAACAGCTGAAGGATGGATTAAATGATGAAGAGAAAAAACGAAAGATTTTTGTGAAAAAAACACATAGGAAACACGAGAGGAAGACAAAAGAAACACAGTACGGAGAACATGTAAAAAATTTGTTTTTTTTTTGTTATTAGATGGTTGGGAGCAGTCAGCTGGAAGCCTTAGAGCTACGTTTCGTGCTTGTTGGCACGCGTCAACAAGGCATATCTACAACCCTGAAGGAACTCAGATCTCCTCTGAGATCCGAACCGGTGTCAGTCAGTCCTACAGTCAGAGACTTTACTATTGATCAATTAGGGCTGACGGCTGACTTCTTATATGACTGTAGGATATATGAATAAAAAAATTCCACTGCCGAATACCATCGTGTTCTGCTCTTACGTATCTACCAGAACGGTAGTGAAGATTTGAATTAAAAAAGATAAAGGACTTTTGAAGATAAAAGCGAATTCGTAATTAGAATTGATGCTTGTTTCCCCCAGATTTAAAGCTAATCCTACATCCGACTAGGGAAAGCAAAAGTTATTTTGATTTAAGTAAATTAAGCTCGAAATTGTGAGAGGTGAAATATAAAATGTGCAATATATAAGAGGAATCATAGGGAACATGAAAAGTCTAATATGTGGACAAAATGTTATACCTTTTTATGTTAATTCAACCATCTTAGTAGTCAAGTTATCAGGAAAACGAAATTTAGAAATCCCTTTTAACTTTATTCTCATCAGTTAGCATTAATGCCTTGAAATACGTTTAACAGAATGTCAGGTTATCTTTTGACGGTAAATGTGTGAAACATAACCTTATGAAATGCTTCGTAAAATTATTTAAGTCTATATAGAAGAGATGGTAAATCAAACAGTCTGAAAACAACAGACTACTGATTACAACCTCAAACGTATATTCTGCATCTCTCAATAGAGTATTTTAAATTAATCTGCTGTCAGAAATACTAGCTGCATTCCAGTGTTAGTATTTAGATTAGGCAATAGATGCTTCTGATGGGTTCATCTCTCAACTGAAAAAGAAAGAAATACTGCCATTATTTCTCAAATAACATGCTTTTCATTATCACTGAATATTCAGTCACAAATTGACTGTGTTCTCTGAAAGATGTACGGAAAAAAGTAATCGTTGTACCTTAATTCAACTGAAATCAAACCGTTATACGATGATAACGTTAACTTTTGACGTAAGTAATAGGTGTCATAATAGTATAGTGTAATCTAGTGTACTAATTTATGCTGAACATGTATTTATGATTTCAAGCGTACAAAGAGACGGAACCGAATTCCCGCAGATAGACTAAATGAAATTTTCTGCTTTTAAAGAAATAATACTATTTTTTATTTTTATTTTTTATTTTATTTTATTTTTGATTACAGCTTGATTCCACACCGTATTTTTGGTACATGTATGGAATTTTCAGCGTGGATATCGGTAGCCCAAAATTCACAGGCCGACCATAGATATCAGGTGTGCGTCGGCGAGGGCTCGAACCCCGGACCATGTGCATGGCCGGCGGGAGTCCTAACCACTGTGCCACCGACTACAAATACTTTACTAAGAAAAGAATTGAAGAATTTGGTCTAAATTATGAAAATTATTGTACAAGTTTTCACCAGTTGACACTTTAACCCTGGATAGGTATTTTGGTTTTGTTCATCAATGAATATCAGTTATATTGCATAGAGGATTTCATCATGAGCTGATATCAGTTAGACAACCACTGGAGAACCTAGAAGCACTGGACAGCTGTTTCGTCCTAGTTTGGGACTCCTCACAGTACGCACTCACCGGGGTTCGAACCCAGGACCTTCTGGTTACAAGGTGAGATCGTAAACCATTGAGCCACTAGGACCCGAATATCAGTTATCTTTTCTATTTTCGAGTTATTTAATTTATGTATGGAAGTACACTTCTCCTCTACAAAATAAATCATTAAAAAGTCAGGTTTAATTTTGTCGTATGGATTTCTTTGATTACAAATGACTGCTATTTTAATAAACCATCTACAAAAGGCGTCGGTGGCATAGCGGTTAGGACGCTCGCCGGCCATGCTCATGGTCCGGGGTTCGATCCCCTACCGACCCACTCCTTTACCTCGCTAAGCCAGTAATAATGCTGGTAAAGGTGGAAGGTTGGACATGAGGCTGGCAACCCCATGCTGTAAAATAAACCCTGCCACAGAAACTTCAAGCCACTGGCTTGACGCCCTATGTTCCACTGGGGAACGTGAAGGGAAGACAAAACAAAAATCTACAAATTACTACTTTCAGTTAGTAGTAGTCATACAAGAAAGAAAATAAGTAAGCTAAAAATTGATTCATCCTAATTATGTAGTTAGCGTAGAGAATTAACTAATGCCAATATCTTGATTCGCATAAATTTCATCGGAATCTTTAAACAAGAGGAAAACTGATTCTGACGTATTGAGAGCCTCCGAAGGTTCCAGATGTAGTGCAGCCAGGAGTTGAGAGATGCGGACTAATGCATTCAGTCCCAGAAACTGAATGATAACGTGCTTGTCTTAACAACAATATTAGTTTTTCCCTGGAGATAGTGCCTAGACACACTTTTGAATTCTCAGACTAATTTCTTGCGAAATATGTAATCCCCACAGAGAATCTTTGAGTAAAATATTCAGCGATAGTATGTCATAGGACACAGCATCATTCTGTCCTAAAAAATACCTAACCCTCTAACATAGTTCTCTTCGTTTTCTTCGTGAAGTGTGAAGGAGGAAAGGTGGAAGCAAATTAAAAATTTCAATATAGAAAAAATCCCCATTTAAACACCTAGAAAACAGAGAGATTGAGCAAAGAAATATTTACTTTTCAATTAGATCGTCATCTCTGGCTCTACTCTAATATACACGTATAGCACTTTTATTACAATACACAACAGTTTACCAATGAAGTGGTGATATGTTTGTTAACAATAATTAGTCAGTGTCAAAATGTCAATGGGTTGATAATTAACGAAGAAAATCAATACACATTTAAAAAGTAGAAATGGTCAGAATAAATTAATTTTACCAGGATTAAAAATTTGTGTGAGTTCATGTTACTACCCAAGGATATAACTGGGAGATTAAAACAACAAGCAGTGGAAGAAAGTAAATGCACTTTACTGGATGGGAATTTAAGTAGCCTAGTGGCCTAAACAGGCCACCAATATGCTCAATGTTTAAAGGGGCAGAATCGATACTGAATTATTATTGTACACTTCTGAAAAATACTGAATTAAAATGATAATCTTCGACTTTTTTAATGATTCCCGCAATATAGATAATTTTTAGTTTCCCCTAAACATCACGACTGGATACTTTCTTTAACTTTAGATATGCTTTATTGCTTCATATTTAAGAGTTACAACAGTTGGTAGTAAAATGTCTATCCGTTTGCACATAATCCACTAATTTCGCTTTTCATAAAAATATAACATAACTTGCTAAATAAAATCTCGATATTTTTAATTTAGGATTGGAGTGGAATGTATTTGTGTAACAGCTGTTAGCGAAAACGAGAAGAACTAACAATGTTATCATGCCATCCGATATATTTATAACTACAGACTTGGTTATTTCATCTTCCGTAGGAATGGAAATACAATATCATATGATATTTCAACAGTTCTGTATTTTATTGTTTAAACACCTTAAGACATTATCAAGGTTAAAAAGATGTTCAGTTATAATACAATAGACAAATACCTACAAATACAAATAAAAGGAAATGAAAAAACAGCCTGTTTGTGAAATATTATATGTATACATTTTAAAAAAGTTTGAATTAGTAAATTCATACTAATTCATGCTATCTTTAAATATACCTGACAATTTAGGTGTCTATTTTAAAGGACTTAATACATGGAATCACCATACTTATACCTTAACTTATAACTGATTATCTGGCCAAAATGTATTTTTCCTATTATTGTTATTATTGTTTCCTTTAATTCCTAAAGGAGCATAAGGCTTCAGCTGCACGTCTCCACTGCGTTCGGTTCTCCGCCAACATTTTCACTTGGTTCCACGTCTGCCCACATGCTTTTATATCCTCTTCGCATGACCTCCTCCACATCACCCTCGCACTGACGACCAACTCGCCGCTTCCCGTTAGGGTTCTACTCGAGCGATGACCTGGCGTGTGATGTCACTCACTTCATGGTTTATTTTCCCAGAGTATGGCCAATCCACCTCCATTTCTTCCTGCATATTTGTGGCACAATTGCTTCCTGGTTGGTCCACTCCCAGAGATCCCTGTTGCTAATTATTTATGGCCATCTGAACTTGAGCGAAAACAGCTGTTAATGAAAGTCTGTAGTTTGTTCGAAGTGGCCTTCGTGACACGCCGAGTTTCTGGTCCGTATAGTAGTACTGACTTGACATTGGAGTTGAAAATCCGGATCTTGTTTTTCATGCTGAGTGCTGTTGACCTCCACACAGACGTGACAGAAATGAAAACTTGCCTTGCTTTCCTGATCCGTACTTTGAAACGATGCTCTCCTAGTAGGCAGGTAAAGGAGGTTTCTTCTTTCAGTCTTCTCCCATTTATGCTGATTGTTGCCTGTTGTTGTTGCTGTTTCTTTTCGCCGAGAACCTTCATCACCTCTGTTTTCTCTATGTTCATCTGAAGTCCTATCTTTGACGCTTCTTCAGCCAACTTGTTGCTTTTCACTTACATATCTTCCAGTTTTTGGGAAATCAGACATATATCATCGACCAAATCCAGATGCCCCAAGTTTCTTGTGTGGGTCCATTTTATGCCTGTCTCCTAGTTGTCCGCTGTCTGTCGCATTATCCAGTCCTTTGGTTGATAGTATTTTGAAGCAATGTCGATATAAAAAATAATTTACCAACTGTTCCATAGCGTAAAGTGATTTGGTGGATGGTGACTGGCAGTGAAATCCTTGATGTGTATTCTGTCTTATTTGGGACTCGGTAGCTGGATGTACCTGCACCCCTCAGTAAGTGATGGGGTTCTCAATGAGACGTGAACCCAGTACTCATAATCTCAAATGCCAGAGAGTCATCCAGTAGGCCACTTGGACCACCAGTTTTTTTCATATTCATTTTCATAGCTTAATCTACTTGCCAAAAAAATCGTCTAAGTGATTTCCAATGTTTTAAGATATTTTTCAATGAATTGTCACTTAATGGCAAGCTGAATAATCTAAACTATGAAATTATTAATACATCACTAAGATTATAAACCACTCTATTTCGGCTGTAAGCCACTTTACATAATTAATTATTGTCATCCCAAAAACCTTGTAAACTAATTGACACTACTCACTATTGTTCAGACATGAGATGAATTTTCCAAAATTCCAATGAGAAAATAATACAGAAGATAAGTCGTGATGGTAATGGTTATCGGTTATGACTAAGCGACATTCAAAGATCGTTCACCATTGAATATCAACTTTGTATCTGAGTAGTAATCTGCCTACCATTGTAATCAGATAATAATGATAGTCGGCCCAAAGAACATTTTGGATATACACTGGTAATTAGGTGGAGGTGATGGTGGAATAAGTGGACACTGTTTCTTGCTTCTCAACTATTCACTGAATGATCTCAGATCAGTTACACTATTTCTCTTGAAAGTCATCATCCTCAAATTTCAAATCTGAGGATTTAAAATGGAGTTTAATTCCACTGAAATGACACAGCAGTTAACACTGATATGTAGCCAAAGTACTAAAGTACTTCAAAGAAAAAAAACTAGGTGAAGTTATTAAGACAGACTGAATATCACGATTTTATTTTTTTTAAGTACAATTACTAGGTTTTAACTTTTGGTATTTGCATTTATTTATTTGAACGTAAACATGAAAAATGAAGAAATATACCACATAAATGAATACGACTACAATATAGAAAGAATACAAAATGTAGTTAACGAATAGCAATTAGTAAACAGATAAAAATTCTCATGAATTACACTCAAAATACCATTTATTATTTCATATTACTTCTGTTAGGAGATAAAACAAAATTTTAGCATAAGATTCACCATCTGCTGATTATGAAAAATACCACCTAACGTCATAAACCATTGAGTGACATTATCTTTCGAATTCCACTCAAGTATACATTTGGTGTACCAATCGATGATAGCACGATACAACTATATTCTTTCTAAATGCACCAAGTTACTGACTAATTACATCCGTGTATATTTTTCAATTAGTATATTTATTTTAACATCACTGCTAAGCCATTTGAACTGTGATTGAATGCCTGTAGGACTCTAATAAACACAATGGTTTGTCACTAGGATAATCTTGTCTAATCCTTCAGGGATGAGTAAATCCTATCAGCTGAGTGTGTGAAGTGGTCAGCTAGCTGAGGGACTCGTTGTCTCAGTAGACTGGAAAATGTAACAATAATTGTTGACTTTCCTTCTAAATTGAATTAGGGATTAAGTCCACTTTGAATTAGAACATCTCCACTGGGTATTCACAAAAGAACAAATGGCGGTTAACTTCAATTCGTAAAAATGAAACGATACCGCAAATGAAAAAAATTAAATTAGAAACTATGAGACGTTACAATCCCAAATAACCTGTTTTCACTTCATTTCTGATCATTTACAACAAACTATAAGTGTCTTATTATAACGATGTATCTCAATTTATAGGAGCTTCAAATCACGGCAGTTACATTGTTGTCAACAAATAAGGAGGAATATTTTGACTAACGAAGTTGGCAGTTATAACTGCCATACAAAACTTTGCACACATACAAATTTATGCTCTGTCAAATATATTCTACACTATTTAATGCTCATACTATAAAATACTAATAAAAGTTTTATTTCAATAATACGTTTATGCATTTCAGTGATTTTTGTAAAGTGAAATAAATTCAAATGATGTCAGTGAGATAATCAAATCATGATTCTCATATATTAAAGTTTATCACTATTTCGAAAACAAAGGCTGTTTTTATGCAAAATGTTTATGTCGAATTAGTTTCACAATACACTAACCTGTTCAAATCACGAATATATAAAGGGAAAAGATGATACCATTATGCAAGTTTTATGTTTCACAAATTTATTGTCATTCGAAATGATAAATTTAAAACAGAGTGAATTCCGGTATTGAAAAGGTACTCAATAACTGTATCCAAGTAGTGGTTTGCACGGATTTGATTGATTTCAGTTGGGAAGTCGTGATCAGCGTGATCACGAGTCGGCTGTGACGACACATACTGACTGAAAGCATCAGCTGGTGGTTGCGATATACATTGTGAGTTGACAGAATTTAGAAGTAATGAGCCATCGAATTCCATTCCAGTAATTATATGGTCAAAGTACTCGCTTGGCATACTGAAGGTTCTGGGCTAGATCCCTATTGGATGAGGTCATAGGGGAGTATTGCTGGGGAGTCGTAAACTGGGACCAAACCACTTTCCATTACTCCCTGGTTTTCAGCGGTTCTCTAACTGATATCAATCCGTAATTAAACTTGAAATCAATATTTCTTTATTGACTAACGACTGGTAATTAATTACTTCTATATAGTTTTACAAAATATGTAGTTTAGAATATTTCTTCCCCTTCTGAATTTCGATTGATGCAGTATGAAAATTTACTAGGTGTATGTAGTGAAATTAATGACCAAACTTGTAATGAAGTTTTTGGATCAAACAGTATAACTTAGTTCTGACCTGTTATAAAAAAGATATTTTACAACAATATGGAGAATGAGCTGTGCACGCTTTGCTCTGAGGCTGTCTTTTTCTTCTTAGTATGAGATGTTTTCACCTAAAAAGTAGTGTCAGTGTTAGTGAACATTGAATGGTTTGTTTATTTGAACTGGTCTCCAATTGGTGGGAGACAACAGTGGCTACCACTGCTTAATCGTATGCTGTTTAGGATAGGACTGGAGAAATACGATCAGAAGTATTATTGTACATTCTGTTAGCATTTATTCACAGACTTTGCATACAGTAACCTGTAATCCTGTTTCGTAATCGACTGATTAATTAAAAAATCGTATTGTTATCTTTTAATAATAATATTAAATTTATTTTGTACAGCGTTCATATATTGTACAAAATATTCAGCACAGCTTATTGTATAATATTTTCGCTTCACCCAGGATCCTTCAAATAAAACATCACGTGACGGTAGACCATTTCAAACATTTCTACCTTACATGAAGCGCACACTAAGAAATTATCATGTCTCTCCTTTGTCTTCTTCGGTAAATGCATGTTATTTGGTAGAATGGCAATTAGAAAAGTTTCGGGACTTCATTCTTTGAACCAAGGACACAACACATGAACAGCTGTCTCTTGCAACGCAATACGTCTCAACTAAAGATTATTTCCTCACGATAAATAGAAACTGGCGAATCAGCAAGTTTTAGACACATTAAATACTTACCAGAGTATAAAACGTAATTAAAGGTCATATTTTATCAGATCTAAACAAACTGAACAGGAGGAAAGAATATCTGTGAAATATCGATGGGATTTCTCAGTAGCCCATATTTAAGCAGGCCGCTAATATTGATATTCCGCGTTGGTTAATGTGCATAGTATTCGGCATGTTAGCTCAGTCTTCTGAAATCAGCGATAGGTTCAGGATCTTTTACAATCTGGAAATTCGACTGGTGGTTCGGGACGTAATATAAAATCTGAAAATTTTCGGTAACGACAGGGAAGAATCTTTAAGTTTGTATTAGGAAAACAATTTTCATAAAATGGATTTTTCTTCCGTTTGCCTTTCCAGTGGAACGTGAGTATGCACGCTATTGAAGTTATTCTAATGGAGTGGGATTGCTAGCCTCATGCTAAGACCCTCCTCTTTTCTGGGCTTACCACTGGCTAGTAAACTAAGCAAGCTTTGAGCGTTCACCGGGTGAAGATGAAGCCCGGAATTCCGATGTTACTGATGAGCATTCTAGCATTGAATCACTGACACTTTCATCCAGAATGCCCAAACAAATTCCGATAAGTTGAAGTTTAACTATACAAATTTAAAGGGATTCACATAAGGGAACAGTGAAGATCAGGGAGCATTAAATCTCATTTTCTTCCTAGTATCAGCATCGTGCACCAGAAACTTACTAGAAATAATGCTCAGGACCATCATATTACGACTAAATCACTGGATCGGAATTGAGTGGCCCATAAATCCTAACTTCTGTCAATCGCTTGTACAGCGTCACCTGTACATAATGTCACTGGTGAATATCTATCTCACACCTAACTCAGTGGACCTATTGGGGATGAGTCTTCGTTAGAACTGCTTAGTAAGTCTCTAAACAAGCAGTGAACTTATTTTCAAAAGTTACGTTTGTGGAAATATGTTGAATGTCAAGGTGAAGAAAGTCACTGAAATTCAGATTAAATTACTTTTACGAATAAAATATCAGTATATAATGCCTTCTAGCTGTTACATCCCGTTTAGTTAAAACAATTTTTGGCCAATGTAAATACTTCATTGTCTTGAGAATATTTTCTTCTTGAAAACAGTGTCGTGGATGAAATGAGTATTATTTTTCTTTTAACACACTTGGCACAACTAATACATACTACCACTTATGCCGTCACTCACCGGCTAAACCCATTCGAGATCAACGGCAAACGTATGTGCAACGGAATACTTGAAAAAGGACTATTCAGTTTTCTAGTGATAGATTGTCTGACTTGGCTATTCTGGCCACCATTCAGGCTTGAACAATTAAAAGAGCATAAATCCCACATGAGATGTCAGTGGGCCTTATAAATAACTGATAATAAGTAAGAGGAAAAAATAGCCTTGATGAGTAGATTTCCTTATCAGTCAACCATCAAATTTTTATTCCTCATTTATAGAAATATTTCATATTTATTCGAATTATTCTTACTTCTTATAGGATATACTAAATAGTACGAAATCTCCATCAAAAATATTAGCTGACAGTCATTTTAGATATAATTGATGCTAAAACAAGAACACAAATACTATAGTAGAATACATTATCATATTAGATATGTTCACTCGATAAAAACATACAGTAAACATTACTGTATTTCCTTTAGCTTTATCAAACGAACATATCAAAATTATGGAATTACAGTATTTTTTTGTATTCACAGGCAGTTTTCATATACATGCAAAATTTTACTCAAATGATATTCTCATTCATTTTCATTGCCTATCTGAGATCTTCTGTTGGTTAGATTACATTACTGAAGTCAGTAGTCTAATTGATAAAGTGGAGATAAACTCATCTGACTAGTGGATTGAATTAACTGTTGACAGGATCATACAATTTTGGTGTGAATTCTGAATGACTAGTGTCACACCATGAACTTATTCAATTTTGATTAGAGCTTAAAATCAAGTCCATTAAGTAATTTTTCATAATGGCATAACCCTCCCGACTGCTTCTACATTCATCTTCTCAGGTACACAGCTAAGATACTCCTAAACAGTACTACAATTATCCTACTAGTTGAGGCCACTGAATTCTTTCTCAGAGTACGTTAATAGTTAGTGCTGCTGACTGAAAAGTTAAAATAAATGTCTATTTAATCGTAACTATATATTTAGTTAAAATTAAATAGACATTCATAAATAATCACCGAATCAACATGTTGAGGATAAAATATGGCTTCTTAACTTGTCAGCTTATTTATTTCTGTAGAATAAAAGACACTAGCAAAGCCAAGTATGAAGTCTGTAAACATCTTCGAGACATTTTCATGCCCGATAAGCTGGGACACTGAAAAGATATGTCAATAGCTACATCAGCAGGTTGCTTGCCTAAATAGGTTGTTCATAGTAGTCTACCTAGACTAGTTCGCTAGCAGGTCCTAAACCCGGAATAAGAAAGAAGGTTGGGTTTGGAAGTAGCAGTCCTACCCCGGTAAATCAGCCTAGTCTCTACAGAAACTTAAATCCACAGAAAAATATTTTTTTAAACTTATTCTCCACTGGAATCGGAGAGGCAAAATGAAGCGGGCTGGTGAAAGCTTTCAGGAAGCCGGTCGGCCGATGTGTTTTTTTTCGATGAAAGCAAAGAAAAGTTTGGGGATATAAAATTCTCTCAGGATGTTCGAAGCTATAAAAACCAATAACTTATCGTCCACAAAATATGCAGAAGAAAGTAAAGATAGTCCGGACACACGTTGAGAAGGATGCTAAGTGATATCATAAGCCTTGCCAGTGCTCGAGTGGAATCCAAATGCGAAACGACAATTTGAGAGTCTGAGGGTGACATGGTGGAGATCATGTAAAAAGGAGATAAAGGCTTACAGGCAATCATGTGATCAGCTAAAAGGGACTACAGAGAAGAGAATGAAATAAAGAGGTGTTGTTGAAGCCCTATTTTTCAATGAAAAACCAAGGGAACAATAATGGTGATCGATAATAAGCAGTCTACGCAGTTTCTCGATAACATATCAAAAGACCTTGATTACATAACTACTACTGTCCTATTCGAACCATCGACAGTTTATGAACACCAAAGTGATCTATCTCTGCTTGCAAAAACGCTACATGTAACCACCACTCTTATCCCAGCCATAGCAGCAATTTATGCTAACAAAACTTTAGAGCCTGTTTTAATATATAGCTCACTTATGAGCTTTTGCGCGCTACTTAGCTACTACCATCACAACTACTGCTTCTTTCATTTTTGGCCTTCACTACTTCCTTACTGTTTCAGATAAACCACCTTATTACGTAATGACTTCCTGAAATACACTAACGTTATTTGATAATTTTAACTAAATTCTTGTCAAAAACAAATACGGTTGTTAGGGGTTTTAAAAAACATCTCCAGAATGGGAATCTGACACAAGCTAGTCTTCTTTCTTCTATGACACTGACTGTGAAAAAAAGCAGATTTCTGTGAAATGCCTCTGCTTGTGTTTTTTATTCTGCAGATTATTGAGTTGCATAAATTAGTGCACTACAGTTAACTCTTTCTGAATTCTCAGATGCTTCTAAATCGGAACACTCCAATATCTTCATTAAAATTTCTCACATTATTAAATAATTATAAGTTCAACCATTAAAGTTAAAGAAATTGTAATCAAGGTCCGACTAAGTTAGAGTGTCTTGAGTTGTTCACGTAAGAAAAACTATAACCGCTTTCTCATATGATGCTAATCATCAATTTCCTGGTCATTCTCTTACTCAGTAACTCGATATCAGACGTAGGTGGTTATTAGTCGGCAGGTGATCCAGAAATATGTTCTGTGCATTCAACAGGAAAAGTTACTTATAACCTTGAAAAAACCTGTTCTGTCTCCATCATTTAGATCCACGTTACTCGCTGTCAAAGCTACGGAATTAACAACAACACTACTCAAATTATAATTGGCTTGCTATGTGACACAGATATATTGACTTAAATGTAACAATCAGGTGTGCAGTGTAGACAGAGGCTGCTGGAATGGAGACGTCATCAATTTCATTCTGGTTTATTATTGTTTTAAATAAAACTTTTTTATTTAACTGCTAAAGAATTCACGTGAATAATTATCCACTAAATTTAGGTTGCCAGGATATGGTTGGTTTCAAGTTAGACCTCGAGTTGACATCAGTTAAAGAGTCACCGAAAAACCACGAAATAATGGACAGTTTTTCGTCTCATTTTGGGAATGGCTTCAGTTCCTCCCCATCATTTCTATATTCTCATTGTGTTATAAAATAATTTTCAGCTATTTTATTCTCAGAGATACGGTCTGTTTCAAGGCACATTTGATTATAATCCGACATCGCTTACAGAGAAGCACTGGGCATTCAGCTCTTTATGGTTTAGTATTTTCAAAAGCATTTCATGTATAAACTTGCAAGTGTTAGAACATAAGTTCATCAGGTTGCAAAACCGATATATTGTCATTCAACTGCTTGATCGGAAACCAACAACTCATGATTTTAGACTTATTCAAGTTTATGATAAATTACTATAATCATCTTCATCGATGTGTAATTCAAGGTTAACCAACATGATTTCATTTCCTAAGCCTCAAAATGTTATTTTCAGATGCATATAATGATACAATGTATATAAGTTTTTACTTTAAATATAATATGACATAAGCATGGCAACAATCGCTTCATTTTGACACAGAAACCATTAAAAGCCCTAAACTTAAAATGATGCAGAAGCTCAAAGAAAGTTTTAAACTAATTTAGAAAACATAATGTTTATTTTTGCCCCGATGCATCATTCTTTTTCACTCTTTATTACCTGAACAAAGATGTAAGATCAATATTAGTTTTTTAGTGTGAAGAACATTACACGTTTCAGTATCATTTATAAATACTGTATAATTTGTGACTTATCTAGTCAACTAGAAATTCTGTCCTTATTCCCAGTTACTCTAATTTCATCGTTTCATACGTTTCACAAGTCACACCGCTGTATTTTATTTGGGTTCCAAATCAGTCTCCATTAATAGTAGTTTCCGTTGTAAGTATTAAAATGTCTCAGTCAGAAGTTGGTATGCTGTAAGGCATCAGATTCCTATCCAATTACCATTTAATAACTGACTTGGAAGAACTCAGTCCTTCGACAGTGTATGTCCATTCTTTGAGTTCCGAATGGAACAAAGGCTTCCAGCTTCTGAGTTTTCAGTAGCCGTGTTTTTATTTTGAGAAGAGGTTGCTAGTCTCACCCAACCTTTCCTCTTTTTCGTGATTACTGATGTCTAGTAAACTAGGCGAGGCTTAGGAATACATCAGTTAGAAATCGAACCCGAATCTCTCACATAACTGGCGAGCATCCCACCACTGAACCACCAACAGTATATAAGTTCCTAATTCTGAAGAATCCTAAACAAGAGTAAAAACAGTTATCTAGTCCTCGTTCTTTTTTGACTGGTCACAAGTTGATATCATGTCATGAAGAAATTTAGTTCAAGAACAGTCTGACTCGACTCCCATTTTAAAACTAATTTAATCAGTTTATGGATGAATAAGTGCTCATTTGTCCCATTACTTCATCCACTTTAAAAATACACTTCGTATGATGGATTACGTAGAAAATGAACCTACCAGCTTCTGATTTTAGTAGTATGGGCGTCATACTTCTTCAAAAGGAAAAATATTAAATTTTTAGTCATGCAGACTGAACCATGTAGAATAGTAGGGGAATTTTTTACTCTACACGTTTTAACAGATGCTTCTCTAAACCTCGCCTAGTTTGCTAGCCGACGTTAATTCTAGAAAAAAGAGGAAATTGAGTATGGGTCAGCAACCCCACCCTATATAAACATCGCCTCCACTAGTGAAACGTCAAAGCTTGAAGCTTGAAACCCTGCATCTCACTAAGAATGCGGTCAATGAAAAAAATTTAACTAGAAAGTGGTCAGTGAAAATGTTAACAACCCACTTATAAAAGCTAATAACTTCAACTTCTATGTTTCATTGACAAAATCTCAAAATATTCAATTCACTTTCATTTATGTTTGAACGAAAAACTGTTTCATTTCACGTCTACCCATAGATCATGTACTTTTAGTGGCAAAACGAAGATTACATAATCGTATGACAAGCCAGATGAACCGAGCAGGTTTGTAATAACAGTAAAGAGAAAATCTCATTGTCAAGAGAAATTTGATGAAAATGGTACATTGTGTCATTTAAAGCTGTTATCAGTAGCTAGTGTTTTAACATTCCACTTGTCGTTATAATTATTATTATTACTAACATCTATTATTTAAACTGCCTCAAAGGATATAATTTTTTGAAAATATTATGTATACACAAATGGACAGCTTGATGATAAGCTTATTGCACTTACTGTCTTTGCTTAATATCTTGTTTTGCGTGTTACAATAGGAATTGCTAAATTAATTAATAAAAGTGTTGAGACTTGATTTCTCATTTTCAATCTCTTCCCTGCTATTAGTTTGACGGGAGTAACATTCGCCATGTATCTAGTGCAAATATTGAATCGCCTTTATTGAAGGCATTTAGCACTAAAAGCATTCGTGTTATCTAGAATTTAATTTGTGGATGGTGACTAGTAGTGGAATCCAGGATGCGCATTTCTTCCTAGTTGGGACTCGTCAGGTGGATGTGCCTGCATTTCCCAGTGAGTGATTGTGTTCCCACCGAGGCTCAAACCCAGTGCGCCAGAGCGTTATCCACTAGACCACTTGGGCCACGAGATCCCTACCTCGCGTTATCTGTTTCTATTCCCTTCTTTCCTTACAAGTGGATAAATCTTGAAACCAACACTTTACTGTATGTTATGAGAGACCATCTGCACAAATTCTTTATCCTATTAAGTATTATTTAATTATACATGTCAACAAGGAAGTTCGCTTATATATGAATCATTAATTTATAAAGACAACCAATTTGCATTTACAAAGCTGTCCATTATTTCACTTATGTGGTGTAACACATAAGAACAGATGATACAACTGAAGGCCAACAGTTTTCTGTGTTTAACGCACTAACTACGATTTCACTTTTAAGAAAGGCTTCATCTAATCAATGTCATGGAGAAAGTTTATATGTGTGTAAATAAATGAACATCTTACTTGCAGTCATCATCAGAAATGGACTAAATGGAAGACAAAATACTATTAATATTATTTATAAGAAATGTCGAACTTTCCATTTGCTTTATAATGGATAGTTGCGAGTTTCAATAAATAACAACCTATGTCAGTAGTAAAAGACGTGACTTTCGTGGCTCAGTTGTCTATTGGAAGACTTTTTGATGTTTTAAATAACACGTGCTGGTTTCAAATCTCAGTTGGAACGCTAACAGTCACCGGAGTGGAAGTACGCCTTACTAGGGTGTCGAAAGTACGATTAAACGTGTATCGTGGATTCGACTATTCGTCACTATCGATTAAATAACAGCAAGTTTATTTAAAATACACATCACAGTGCCCAGCCGATGTGTTGACACACACCAATCGTCCCGTCCAGTAAAAGCAAACAAAGAAAAGTCTTCGTTTTTCGATAAATAACGAGGACTAATCAGGTGTATGTGAATTTTCCATTTCTGACTAAATTATATATATATATATGCAATAATGAATTCATCAGCTGTCATCTCTGATGCAGTTTGCTTATTTTTTGGTCACATTAACATAATGTATGCAATAAACATCCATGTAGAAAATAACTCTTTACGCTAAAATGTATTAGTCATCTCTTAAAATTATTTTATGGTGTGCTGTCTTCCAGGCCTCGATATGTAGATTAGCATGCAGATAGACTAGACCCGGCCTTATCCATGCTCAGATAACAAAGACTTACGAAAATCATTTAAACTTTCATTAGCATACACTCGTAGACAATAAGAAGACTAGCGAAGTAATCTGTAGATAATTGTAAAGAGTTAATATCTTCCATAACAAGAAGCTTATACTGTTTTACACTGATTTGACTTACACAAATGCTTATTTAAAACAACTGCTTCTTTAAGTGGAAAAAATGTTGATAAAGAAGAAAGATTAAATACGAAATTCGAAAATACAAATTGAAAACTAACTTCCAATAAACATTTTATGCGTAAATTAGTTTAAGGTATATGCCCTCTCATCGACATCGATATGGATATCAGTAATTCATATTATTTGTTGATAGTCTCCTCAAAGCGTCTTTTTTGGGATATACAGTTATTTTCAACAAAATATGTTGCTTAATTCTACTGAAGAATCTGAAGCTTACACAGTGAAGAGTGTTTTGATTTTCTGAACTCTCTCGGATTATTTTAAGTAATTTTATAGCGGTTCGGTTTAGATGTAAAAAAGAAAATCGATCCGTCAGATAGTGAAGTTATTGTAAATACTGTATGACTTTGTACTGTGGACCACTTAAACAGCTTCATTCATCATAGATTGTTGTTGACTGTCCTACTAGTCACTGGTGTTTGTCAACCTTTTCATTCATCGTGTACGCCCATAAAAGAATTTCAGTTGTCGCGTTCTAAGATCCTTTGATAAATAACTATATTGTCACATTATGATGGCTCGGTTTCAGCATTCTTGGGTTTAAAAAATAATGGTATAGTTTGCATGAACCTTGAATGCTTCAATATCCCAAACTATGCGGTTTAAACTACTACTATCATTTCGGAATGATTTACTTCTTACAGATGAAAAGTGATAGGATGAAATTCGATGCTTAGAGTGGTTGTAAGTATAATGCATAGACGTTATTAGCTTACATTGATGATATCAGATTTCTATCTGCTACGATTTCCGATACCTATTGATCATTGTTGAATGACTTCATTTCACCTGTCGTGTCACCAGTGAATTTCAGCTAGAATTCCCTCAAGCAGATTATCGAAAGCAGTTTGAAAAACATTATTCACCGCATTCCTATATCTCAACCTCTCCATACAAACTTTTATTAATCAGAATGTCAAACACAGTGTTTCACTGTTGATAAAATCCAAGTGTAGATATCAGTTCACTTGCTCCTGTGGAAATGAATGCATAAGCCATAACAGTAGAATACTGTCTAGACGTGCACAAGAACGACTCCCAATATGGTTGTTAAAAAGGGGAATTAATTGAATCAATAGCTCCATTCATCAGCGCCTTGTTCTTATTACATCATACCTCATTAATAAGATCTTTTAGAGTGATATATACGGTAGGCTAAAGTTGTCCAAAGGGGTCTCAGGTGCGTCTTCTGTCTACAGTGGAGGCTGTTGCCACACAAAAGAGAAATCCTGAGCTGTGTATACAGAAGCGTCTGCCAATCCCTTTTATAATATGAGCTTACACCTTTATTTAACTTGTACAATAATCTAGAATGTTATCCATATTCATTCGTTTTGTCTTGTCTCCTTCTTTCTTGTCAAACTTATAACTTTAAAATATACTCTATAGATATTCTGAATATTTTTTCTCTTATGAACAATATTCTTGTTTTCGAATGTGTGCAGTTCTAATGACAATCATTTCTGAGAGATAATCACCATTTAGTGCTTATAGATTACGTAAGCTTCGTAATTTATCCACTGTTCTTCTTGATACGTAATTTCATGTCGTACTACCAAATGAAATTAACAGCTTTACTTTATAGACATCTCCATGTCCTTTGAGAAAATTAGTTCAGTGTACGGCTTGAAGAGAAGAAGTTACGAAAAGAATATTCTCTACTAAACTATCCCTTTTCAATGTATTTCACAAAATTTTAGATGCGGTCAAGAATTGCACCAAAGTGATAACTGCAATTCGTATATATATATATATATATATATATATATTCTAAACAAATATGGTAGATTCGTGAATGCTGAAATTGAATAGTTGCATCCATTAAGTCGATGGCCAGTCTTTGTATTCAGCATTCTAAAACTGCACCCGAAGTCTGTGGATACACACACACAGCTTATTATTTTTGTTGGATAATTCAAAATCAGATATTACAATACCGGAGTGTCTTGATTCCTATTTCTTTGTCTTCAATCTTCTCTTGCTACTGTGAAAAATATCTGTTGTACAAAAAGGTAATAGCCCTGAAGGCCCATGGTTCGATCCCTTGTGAGATCACCAGCAGGCACAGCTGCGAAGTCCAAATGTAGGACCAGATAGCTGTCCAGTACTGCCTGGTTTTCCAGTGTTCCTCTAACCGATGTCAGTTCATGATGAAATCCTGAAAAAGATCAAATCTCTACAAACCAACACTTGAAAATTAGTGTAAACAAAAAATTAAATAAAGAAATTTTTTAAATCACCTCGTTCTGAAAAACTATTGTGCATGTGTCATATATATACATATTCTAAAATCCGTTGACTGTCCAAAATTATGCATAAAATTATATAAATTATATATAAAATTGACCTACTACTCAGCCAGACTTCATCACTATATTTATGATTTATTTGACATTGAAACAATTAGTTCCCTTTTATGAATTCAGACAAAGTAATTTGTCTGATGTCTGATGTCAGCTCATGATTAAATCCTCCATGCAATCAAACAAAATCCCTACAAAAACTAATACTTGAAAATTCATCTGATGCTCACTAGTGACTGGCCCTATTCAGGCAGTTAACCTGGGGTTCTAGTGGGAAGCCGTGACCAGTAGGGTACAGCAGGTCGAAGATGAGGCAGTAACTCATCGAAGAAGACATTGCGAAGTGGTCGCGCTATGTCGTGAACTGGCAGAAGTTAGAATCCAAGGACCATTGGATCGGGTCCCAGTGGCTCAATGGTCTACGAGCTCGCCTTGTAACCAGAAGGTCCTGGGTTCGAATCCCGGTGGGTGCGTACTGCTGAGGAGTCCCAAACTAGGACGAAACGGCTGTCCAGTACTCCCAGGTTTTCCAGTGGTTCTCTAACTGATGTCAGCTCATGATTAAATCCTCCATGTAATTTGTCTGAATCGTGTAGTGTATTTGCACAACACATTTCGAACAATCTGAACACACACGGACTTGTCATGGGAATACATATATGTTTGAAAATAATAAAATTAATGGGTGAAAAAATAGACTCAGGTCAAGCTAAAAGAACATAGTCAAGGCCAAAATAACAATGAAGATCACTAAACCAAAGGAGGGCAGTAATAGTACATCTACCTGGTATCAAAATTTTGTATTATTATTTCCATGTATTTATTTGCCCATTTGCAAATGAATGTTTACATTTGTGTTTTCTATTTAAAAACAGCACAAATTTATGCAGTTGTCTATTTCACTCATCTCAAGGAACATGTTAAACAGCGTAAGTGGTTATTGACACAAAAACTGAATTTCTACATATGGAAACCAACAAGTTAACATATGAACAAGACAGAGAAGATTCGACATCCAATTAACATGCACAAAACATAAGTGAAGAAACCTACTGACAAACAACAACAAGAATGAATCACCATCAACAGGCGAAATTTCAAGTAGACCACTGCTTTAACCTTTCTAGGAAATACTCTCTCAAATACAGGCGGCACCGATGAAGATGTCGAAGACAACACGGAGTGGAAGAGGAAGAAAAGCTCTCCTTAACCTGAAATCAGTGTAAAAATCTACTCCACCCATTGTAAAGAACACGATTCAGATTGACAACACCAATGTCAAGTCAGTGCTTCTATGTGGTTCTGACACTTGAAGTGTTCATTACAAAATGCATTTCCAACAGGCTACTGAAGATTTTTACTGACAGACAGCCGCCATCGCTCGATAGTGAATATCAGATGACCAGTCAGAGAGGATAAGTAATAAGGAGTGAGGTGGGGACGAACCCATCAGAAACGAATCGCACAACAAATATGAGGAGGGGAATGGAGATGGATCGGATACACACTGAGGAGATGGTTGGGTGACGTCGCGCACCAGCTAGGCAGAGGGGCGAGTGGATCCTTAATGGGAAACGATGAGTATGGCGTTTGAGTGTGACATGGAGGAGATCGTGTGAGGGGATGAGAGCTTACGTTAAACCGTGAAGTCATCTGAAGAGGACTGTAGAGAACAGGATGAAATGGTGGAGTACTGGTGAGGCCCTATATTCAGCCTGGAGCCTTAGGGAAAAATAATATATATGTATATACTTACATACAGTCCACTTATTCCGAAATGTATTCACAATTAAACTGTGTACTAATTTCTAAATTATGAATCTGATTTAAGGTATTAACAGTAGACCTAAATAGCTAGCCAGAAATCGGGTGCTTCGGACTGATTCGGCTGTCTAGGCTGAGTCAAAACTGCGGACACTGCTGATGATCTCGGCCCCAAAAGATGGAAATGGATCTTTTCAGTCTGTCTAGCAAGAACTACTGGTTGATTATAGTGACAAATAACTATCCATTTGAGTCAGTCAGCATTATATAGCGCCATGACCATTATTTGACTACAATAATTTACAGAAAGTGTATTTTTACGATTAAGTTTATTCAAGCGCTATAAAGACTCATAATCATGGATTTTTGTTTACTATATTGATATTGATTAACACAAGTTATTGTGGGTTTGACTGATTCCAAATTAGTTATTTTTCTCGAAAGCCGACATTTACATAGGAATACTGGACAGCTGTTTCATCTTTATATGAGACTATCTAAATATATGACCAGATAAGTTGTGAATAAAACCGCCTGACTGCGGAGCGTCAATTAGATGACGCATTAATATTTACGCATAAATTAATAAACTGTAGATATAAATATAAAACTTGGGCACTTTGGTAGAGTATAACTCCATTATGGATAAAATTTTATTTTGATAAATCACACAGTGTTGTACAGCCGTATTAACTGATGACGTTTCGAGCACAAATTATTGCTCATAATCATATAAAGTTAATAGAAGAAGAAGAATCTTCTATTGAATAAAAAGGACTCTTCATGAGGCAACCCTTCATGCAAAAGCAAAAACAAATACTTGTCTAAGTAGGTACATTATCTCAAGTAATTTTATAATGATATAATCTAGCTCGGCGCTCAAAGTATCCGGTGAAATTCATAACATCTACGGTCTGATTATTCGCAGTTGTCAATAATTGTATCCTTAGTTAAATAAATAAATAAATACGACTTTTCCTGTATTATTCTTCCGACAAGATTCCAAATGAGAAATTACCTTTATGAGAAATATTTAGTTAATTTGTTTATCAATGGAAGTAGACAGTCTCATCAGCCAACTGTCAGCCTATAGGTCAACTTTTACACAGATGTCAGACTTATTTTCACTTCGTCGTTGTTCTAAAGACATCATAAATAAGTAAGGCGGTCACAGTACAACTACAACAAAAATCAGTCATCATTTAGTTGATTTTACTTATACATTTTTTTTAAATTGATGTTTACAACAGTTGAATTGCGTTTTTATATAATCTCCAGAAATGAGAACAACATATCTATTGATTACCAGCCAAAAGATGACTAATTTCATAAGTCTGTTTGTGAATTGTTGTTTTCCAGAAACTCTTCTTTAATAATTCGCTATAAAAAATAGGATGTAGTCAGTTATGGTGTAAATGTATGTCTACGTATATGCATGTGTTGTCCAAGATATTGTAAATATAATAATATAAACACTTCCCGATGGATACATTTTGATAAGAGTGAATTTGAACATTATAACTTTATTTCCATCGTATATATTGGCACTTGCTTACATGACTTGCTTTAGTTGGTAGAATTGAGCCAAATACTGGTTGTACACATAGTTAAAATAATAAATGTTCACTATATTGTGAAGGTTTTCTAGTTCTATAATTTTTTATTAGTGCATATTTTCTTATTACGCTCAAGGGTACGTAGACTTCGAACTTCTTGTCAAAATGCTCTCATGTGACCACGCATTCATGGCCTCTGCCAGGTAACTACTATGCACTGCCTTCACGAGACTGGGGTTTACCACACCAAAGTGAAAGGGGAAATGTAAACGGACTACTGCTCTACCTAGAGGAGCTTAAAAACCCTGATTTCAAACCCATGACGTACATGGGCTGCAAAATCCGAAAAAATTGAACGATGTATAAATGTGTTTGAGACACCGGACACCATGAGAATGTAGTTCTTTACTCTGTTCCACTGCTTTATGTGTCAAACTTCAAGCCGAAGGCCCGAGCGTGGTCGCTTAAGGCAACCATATGCTTCGGTCTGAGAGTCTAGGCAGTATCCCAGTCTTTGCACAAACGATGAGAATTTTGTGTAGCGCATCTCTTGGTGCCCATAACGTGGCAAATTTGTACTTTACTAAAATAAGTAAAATGTGCATTACACATTTGAACAGTACTCTCAGTAAATATTACTATCTCACTGTGTTTAGTAAACAGACTGGAGTGTTAATTTGTGACGCTAAAAGTAGCCTGAGATTAATTGATAAATCCTTGTTTACTGGTGTTTTATAAGTTTTTTTTAACCAATATATTTCTCTTCTGCACTTTTAAAGTATCACCTGAATGATTCATTTTCTCTGATTCAGTATGAAAGATACAGCTGTCTGTGTGCCACCTTATCTGCAGTTGCATAAGAAACCTGACTGGTCAAAAGCCTACAATGACAAGAAATGTATACACACAGCATTTGTAAGATAAGAATACATAATCTTAGTGTACTGATATATTTCTTCTTACATGGTCAGTTAGAAAGTATTATACACACAACCAGTATACATGATTTCGGAGATTTAGGCGTCTAATTTAGTCTTAAAAGAGAAAAATACTGTCCAAACAAAACTGTTATTGGACTTTCGCGTGCCGTATGATTAAGTAGTTATGCTATCTAAGGTTAGGTGCGATATGGCACAGAATGTATCACTGTGATGCAGATGCATTAATGCCATATCTTCGTCGAAGACATAATCTGACACATCTGTATTCTCCTCATTCCTTAAGCCTTTGTCTCATAATTTCCCAGTTCCTTACTTTTCTAATTAAATGTGTTTATATGATTCTCAATTGTACTAAGTCCTCTTTATTTTTCCTTATCAGTAAACACTGTAGATATGAATAAAAAGTTATTCGAAATATTCAAGTTAAACGTTAATAAATAAATTTAAATGTAGATCTCGTCATAAACCAAAATCAATCAGAGAATCTTTGAAAACCAAGGACCACTGGACGACAGTTTCGTTCTAGTTTGAAACTCTTCAGCATTTAGAACCCATAACCGCCAAATTCATTAATAGCTAGTAGACCGATGTCCAGAGATTTAAATGAAAAGCGGAGTCAGTGGGGTCAACCATGTCTAATTCGAAGTGAATGTTCATTGGTCACATTCGTTAACAGTAGAGCTATGTCACAAACTGAAATAAGTTAGAATTCACGGGTTATTGGATTTCAGATACTTTGGTGAATGCTAAGCGGGTTCACCTCACAACCCGAATGTCTACTAGCTGTCAGCTATCTGAGATAGTATCAGAACAGTTTTGTTCAAGAGCTTACTGATTTAAGGGGCTATACAAAAGTAGGTGAAAAAGCTATTTATCCTGTTAAATGCTACTTAAAGGGGGGGGATACAGACAAAAAAGGGTGTGATTTTGTAAAATAAAAAAGTATTCAAACCCTAGCATCTTCGATTTGCTGAATCCATTCCCATCAAACTTGTGTTTACAGAAAAAAGCAGTGATTAATCTCAGTCCACTGTAGTAACCATTTTTTTACTTATTATGTTAATATGTATTGTTTTCTGATTATTTTTTGACTTCACTATTTATACTACATCACCCAAATGATTTCAAATGATTTTGAAGTTCTTTCCTCTTTTATATTACCATGTAAACGTTTTTTTCCCTGTACGTTGCTGTTCAGTTGGTATTTTCGTTGTCAAGTCAACTGACAAAACCTCTTATGATTAATGGCTACTTTCTTCTCCTGTTATTTGTAACTGATCGCATCACCACATTTCATCCACTTCTGCTCCCTTAAATTACGGCTCTCATGCCAAACTTTTGCAAGTATAATAAAAAAAAATATCTTATTTTGTGAATACTACGTATATTTTAGACTGACTGCAGTTGAGAAAAAGCCTCGAAATAGAATATGCACATTTTATACTGCAGATCTCATTCCTCTGCATTTGATAAAGATCATCAAGGGGATATGTTGTATTATATAGATATAAAAGATCTTTTATATTAGTTACTAATGTGATTCCCCTATGGAACCTCTATCCATAGTCACTTCGACTAATATATTTTTGAAACAGTATTAAAGTCAACGCCTAGACAGAAATGGTAAGGCTCACTTATGTGAAGCTAGTCTCAGAGACCAACAAAAGAAATACAACACGCCTACCAGCCCCAGAAAATCTATAGTCTTGATTATAAAAAATATCTTCATTGGAAACATCGGCAAAATTATTGCTATAATTGGATGGTACTAAAGTTATTCACTTGCGACGGTGCGTCGGTGGCACAGTGGTTAGGACTCTCGCCGACCATGCACATGGTCCGAGGTTCGATCTCCTTCCGACGCACACCTGATATCTATGGTCGGCCTGCAAAATTTGGGCTACCGATATCCATGCTGAAAATTCCATACTTGTACCGAAAATACAGTGTGGAATCAAGCTGTAAATCAATCAAAAAAATAAAATAAACACTGTGTTTATCTTGTGGGTAGCTAACAAGTGAAGTCTTTAGTCAGTATCATTTTTCAAGACGACCTGATCAATTCACTCAGCTGTCAAATTTTGTATGTAATATAATGCGTCAAGTTTACTTTATTCACTTATGTCAAAATGATGGGGGTTTTGTTTATCCATTCCCACGTATTTCTAGACAGTTTTGCACCTACTCTCATGCATTTTTCAACAGAATTGAGGTTCTAGGGTTATTTAGATACAAAATATTTTACATCAGATGACATATTGCGGATTATTACATTATCTAAAAATGTTATAGTTGGAGGGAAAATTTAACAAGAGAACCCACTAAGAATTCCTAACTACATTCAAAAATATTGCCTAGATTAAAGCTATTATTACTATGATTATTATTACTATTATTTTCTCAGATACTTGTGTAAAGACAGCTGAATTAATTTATAGTTGCTTTTCGTATTTGGCCATGTCATAAGTCTTCTAAAAATTTGTGTGTTTTTGTTTCATTGTAAGTCGAATAATAAATCTACTTATTGTTCCTTTTTTATTTGCTCTTTGTTTGTAAAGAGAGTGTGAAATTGTTTGTAGTAGTCAACAGAAGCCTGAATGAAAAGTGGAAATGAAGTCAGAAAGGTTAACAAAGAAATAATAATATCAAGGCTAATAAAGTGAATGGAAAAAATTGCATTCACCTTTTAATATGAAATAGAGGTGGAAGAAAAAATTAGCTGACATTTAGAAATACCAAAATATTTGCCGATGAACTTTGTTCAGTATATAGTCTGTGTAAGAAGTAGGATACTTTCAGGAAGAAGCTAACGGTTACATTAAAAAACCAACCAGCGATTTTTCAGCTTTAAACATAATTCATAAGCTTGTCTTTGAAAGTGTCAACAATTGTAATCTGATGATTTCTGATGGCGAAGATAACTTCATGCATTATTCTTTCCTTCTGAAATTCATGAAAACCGCTACTTCGTAATAAGGAACTCCCTCTGCACTCACCCGTCCAGTTCAGCGAATACAACTAATTCCAGAACATTTTCTTTCTTTCTTCCACTTTTATGCAAACATCTAATTATCACTATCAATATAATAACATTTTTCCTAAGGGACTCTATGAAGTGATCATTGTATGGCGAAGGATACTCTAATGCATCCGATGTCGGTTATATAAGCACGTTTCATGGGTTAAGAACTTCACACATACAGCACAGAGAAAATTTTATTTGATAAGGCGAAAAATGTAGTTCTCTTATAGCAAACTTAAGATCTAATATCCTGAAGCTCTTGTCTAAAAGATAAGTATTGTTGAAGATTTGAAGAAATTAGTTTGCGTTGGCTATGTAATCAGAGAAAAAGTCAGGGACTGAGAATTTTGACTGCATCCACCTGCAATGATCATTAAATCAACAGAAGGTAAAAGATTACGCAGTAATAGCGCCATAAGTAGGTACAAGGCAGGATTACTTTTTGTTAAAGTGAAAATCATAAAGCAATCCAAACGTGAATTGTATAGAGAAAATGACTGAATAACTTATTGGCATCATCTTTGTAACTTTGTGTTAATGGACAGCTACAATTTTACCTCTTCTATTTTCCTCATTCTAGGGAATAAGAAGAAGACAATTGTAGCGAAGAAAATTTTCTTTTCGACGAAATCATCAACTAGCCTGTACATTCATGTATTTATAATAAGTGGGTGGGAAAGTTCCAGGATAATTTCCGGTTAAGCGTCAAATTAATAAAATTACAATTAGGAATTAAAATGTCATAACAACAGGGGGAATAGATAAAACTCAAACAAAGTAGCATCAAAATTATTGAGAAGATTTACTTAATCCTAACTCCTAATTGCACAACATGTAAATCTTCCCAATAATTTTGATGCTACTTTGTTTGAGTTTTATCTATTCCCCCTGTTGTTATGACATTTTAATTCCTAATTGTAATTTTATTAATTTGACGCTTAACCGGAAATTATCCTGGAACTTTCCCACCCACTTATTATAAATACACGAATGTACAGGCTAGTTGATGATTTCGTCGAAAAGAAAATTTTCTTCGCTACAATTGTCTTCTTATTATTCCCTATGATCAAATGTGTCAAAACCATTAACAGTTCGATATTGGACCTTCTGGTGCAAACCGGCCACAAAGCCAGAGTGGAAGAATCCTTCTCTATAATCTACCGGTGCCTAATATACTGCCAAAATCATCGAAGCACCGCATGCTCCAAACAGCAGAGGCTATTGCAGTTCGCCTCAAACAACCAGTGCTCTGTGTTCAAAACAAGCAAGTCCAGCTAGCCTCTACTACTGCCCTGGCCAGCCTTCAGTAGAAACTATAAATTCATGAATTTGTAATATTATCTTTCCTAATTTTTCTGACATTCAGCTTATTTTATGTTGACGCTACTGAGCTGTTTTTTTCCTTCACGTTCCCCAGTGGAACACAGGGCTTCAAGCTAGTGGCTTAAAGTTTCTGTAGCAGTGTTTATTTTACAGGATGGGGTTGCTAGCCTCATACCCAACCTTTCCTCTTTACCAGCATTATTTCTGGCTTAGTGAGGTAAAGGAGTGCGTCGGGAGGGGATCGAACCCAGGACCATGTGCATGGTCGGCGAGCGTTGGTGTTTCCGCCCAGGCTGTAATCTATCAATATTACTGACTCGATGTTATTTAAACATTAATGTTGTTCATAATACTAATTCATTCATTCACTATAATGTATATATAACTGTAGAGATTGGTGGTGAAGTTATCGAAAAGAGTACTCTTTGTTCAGTATCCATTCTTTTATTAGTCTTTATCAGTCCTTAGCCTACGCGTTCCTTTGGTGACAAGTCTGAATTATCAACTACAATCAAACTGCTACATTTTCTAAGTTGTCGTTATTACTACAACAGTGACATTGTCGATACTTGAGGATACTGTTGAACACCCATAAAAATCACAGAGACTTCAAGACTAAACAAAATGATATTAAATGTTAACGTTTGGCTATAGACACTTTCCATTTAAGTAATTAGATTAAAATCCACTGATCAGTGCCAATGGGTGATTGTCTTCAAGAGTGATTTTTTCACGTCTGATGAGAGAAGAATAATTATCTAGTGCTTGATACTTTCAAATTCACTGGGTATAGACTGCCCTCAAAGTGGCTTCGAGACTGATTTCAGGAAGTTGTGATCGAAGAGGTTATACAGTTTAGGTGTGAGAAAGGTGATATTAGATGATAGCCATATCGTACAACTGAGAGAAGGACATTGACTCAAGTTAGAAAAAAAAGGCGGCTCACTAAATTTCGATCTAATAGCTGAATACAGAAATTCTTACCTTGAGAAATCACAGCATCAAGTCCATTTCAGCTCCAATTCTCCCAGCTAAGTATAATCAGCTCAAACACAATAGTAAAGTGGGTCTTAATAAATTCTACAATCTTTTTACCATTACAAGTCGAGAAAAGTAAATAACGGGAATGGATAATTTGACAAAGAATTTATGCACGTCCGTTTTTTCGTTCACATATATAAATAACATTTAAAGCATGGGAAACTGGAAAAGTAATTTGTAGCTATTTAATATGCAGACTGCGTTAAAAATAGGTACATGATGAAGGCAGGGAACCGATTGATTGATAATGTATATCATATTACATCTAAGTTAGTTAATTTAACTTCAAACGAAGCAGTTTTAATGAAAACAAAACACGTAGATCAGCGAAGAGTCTCTTTTCGGCGAATTCATTTTCTTAGCTGTACAATCGCAAATATATATATATGCTATTTTGTATGTATGTGTACATTAAGTTTGTCAAACAAAATTACAATTGGTTAAGGTTACTTTTAACAAAACAAGTGAAGGTTGGTAATACAGGTCAAAAAATTAAGTGTTAATGAAACTAAGGTAGTAACAAAGGTGATGAGTTGTCACAAACAGTTGTAATAATAATAGTGAGTTTCACTCAGGATGCACATAGAAATAAAGTAGATAATACGAAATTATCTAAGTGAATACAAGAATCATAATTGCTTAAGGTTATTTTGACTAAACAGGCAAAGCTTGGTAATAAAAGTCAAGACAATTAAGTGCTAGGGTAGTAACAAAGGTGATGAGTTGTCACAAACAGTTGTTAAAAGAAGTTATGTAACAATAATATGAATAGTTTGATGAGTGAGTTTTACTCAGGATGCACATAGAAACAAAGTAGATAATACGAAGCTATGTAAGAGATCTAAGTGAATACAAGAATTATAAGCAATTAAGGAACAGGCAAAGAAACAAACAAGTCATCAAAATAAAATAAAAACTCAAAACAAATCAAAACATTGTTACCATGAAAGTAGAAGTGGTTGAGTAATCTTCTTTTGTATGCACAGCTCCGGTTTTTCCATGTGAATGGCCAGAGCTTCAGCGATGCAAAGGAGACGAAACCGTATTGCCTTTGATATGTTATTCTTGACTCTGTAGATTACTTTGAAGGAGGCGTTTGTTGAAATGCAATGATCAGTGTTAACCAGGTGTTCAATTATCGCACTCCTTATTGCACCAGTATTGACTTTTCGCAACCATGCTGGATAGTGTTCTTGAATCCTCTTGGACAGGATGCGCGTCGAACGACCGATGTACCTGGCTCCACAGCAGCAGGTGAACTGATATATGCACATAGAAGTGGCCAGATGCGGGATCTTGTCCTTGAGGCTTCTGCAGATCAGTGGGCGACTGGAGAACACTATTCTTAGCGTTGCTGCAAAGAATGTTCTTCTCAGAGATGATGTGATCCTTCTCTTGAGAATATCGCTCGCTAAATCTCCCTTGAAATCCAAGTTCATGTAGATTTTCTTTTTAGGCGCAGTTAAAGTTTCGTTTTTCCAAATTATTGGTTTCATATTTTTGTCAATAAATCTTATTGGGTATCCATTTTGGATGAATATTTCTCTCAGAATATCTAATTCTGTTTCCAGTTTTAGCACAAACTAAAATTCAGTAATGATCGACCTTATATTAGTTAAAAATAAAGAGGTGAGACTTATGACTGGTTAATTTGTTTTGGTGTACAGCATCTGAATTTGTTTAAAACGGATTGTTGATAGTTAGGTGTAAATTCACAAAGAAGTAGGCATGTGATTCCCCAACGTAAACGTATTATAAATCTCTCAAATATGACCAAAAGCAATCCACACATCTGTTCATGGCAGCATTCAGAATATCCCTCATAAAACTGCCTGTCGTATATTAGACCAAGATTTCGACATTATGGTAGAACATAATTCCATACTAGGTAAGTTCATTTCATGTAACACACTGACTGATACATTATTTAAAGCAATTAGCTCCTTTTATGAGTTCAAACAAAGACATAAGAAGACGTAATTTGTCTGAATCGTGTAATGTATTTGCGCAACACGTTTCGAACAATCTGACCATACACGGACTTGTCATTATGAACATACATAAGAAAACAATAAAAAGTTAGCGGGTGAGAAAATAGACTCACCTCTCTAGAAGAAAAGGACAATTGTTTAGCTTTTCTAGATATATCGCTTAGTCGACGGCTTGATAGATCAATGAAACGATCTATTTATAGAAAACCTACCTGGAAAAAACAGTATCTTAATTATCATAGTTTTTTATTTAATTGAATTTTAGATTTTCCCGTCGATTGATTGGACCGGAGTACTCGGTCTCAGGTTGACATGTCGGCTTCTTATGCAGATGCTTCGAAGATGTCTGGGCATATAATTAGAATTTAACTGGTGGATGGTGACTAACAGCGGAATCCAGGATGCACATTTCGGTTCAATCAATCGACGGGAAAATCTAAAATTCAATTAAATAACTGATATGACCCTTTGGACAAGAGGTGGCTCTCGTGACCCAAGTGGTCTAGTGGATAACGCTTTGGCGTTTGAAACTATGGGCACTGGGTTTGAGCCTCGGTGGGAACATCATCACTCACTAGGGAATGCAGATACATCCAGTGACGAGTTCCAAATAGGACGAAATGCGAATCCTGAATTCCACTGCTAGTCACCATCCACCAATTGAATATCACAGTTTCTGCCTTGTTCGGTACAAAAGAGCCTTAGTGAGATGTCTCTTCAGTAGACTCCAACGAATATGCACCGAAGACACACTTGATGAAGAAGGAAGAAAGCTGACACAAACTCTGGTTGATAACAATTATCCAGACAAGTTCATCAGGAGATATGAAGTAGTCAGAACACCAAGACCCACTCTCCGACTCGCCACTAAGAAAGACGTGTACATCAAACTACCCTATATGAGTGATCATAGCAGCTGGACAACTAGACAAAGATTGAACGCTGTGGTTAAAAAGAATTTTTATGCAGTTAAGATCATAATAATTGAGAATGTGAAGCCGATATATCCATCCAACTAAGCCCTTAAAACATGCGAAAAATGATGTTATATCCCACTATATTTTCAAATTTAAATGTTCTTCCGTTTCCAAATAAATGTACATGCGTTCACAAATACATAGTCAGGACTCGTCGATCTTTGCAAGTAAGGGCTTCAGAGCATTTTCCTAAATGGTTCCAGAAGCAAAGTGAATCTCCAGAACCTATTAATGGTGAGAACGGATTACCTAGCTCCTCTATTGCGAAACATATTATAGGGACAGGATATAAAAGTGACGCTAACACACCTGTTAAACCTATCTATAAAACGTGTTTGGAGCGTATCCTAAAGTTTGTGGAAGCCCTAGCTGGCAATTAGGAAGTTTAAACCACCTTTCTGCTTACAAAGCAACAATCCTTCATCAAAATAAACCTTCCTTGGTAAACTTTGTTTTGATACCATTATAAATGTACTATTACCTTCCTTCTTTGGTTTAGCGATCTGAATTGTTATTTTAACCTTCAATATGTCCTTTTAACTTGGCCTAAGTCTATTTTCTCACTCCTTACCTCATTATTATTTTCACATTATTATTTATTTACTGATAGGGATACTGTATCACTGTGAATTATATCAAACAAAATTATCCCATGATCCCTATACCGTACTCATGACTAATTTCCACTTCTTTCACAGACCTAATTGTCAAATGACCTGTGATAGAGCTGAAATTTTCTTCCCTTTATTTAATAATAGCTGGAAATTATTAAATTACTCTGTTCATGAACAGAAAAACTATTTTTATCCTACTAAATGACTACGATTTCTGCTGATAGAACTTATGGTCGTAAGTACTAAACTTTCAATAAACTAATTGCAATATGTGGTTTCCAAGCCTTTAAGGGAATATGAAGAGGTCTGTGAAATTCCTGAGAATATGTGTCACATTGTGCGACAACTAAGCAACTGAAAGTTAATTATCTGGTATTCAATCAGCTACTTGATCCATAAGAAAAAAATGAGACTAACGCCATAGAACGTTTTATTGTATGAACACAGATGTATTTACACAGTTACAAATGGTCGTTCAGGGATAAAGTACCCTCAGTCATGAACGTGATTGGGGGCTCGATTTCCAGCTATCGTACTCCTAAACGTCGCCAAGATGGGAGAGAGGGCTGAGTTGAGGCTGGTAACCCCACCCCGTAAAAGTGCAACAAGAGCTACAGAAACTTTAAAGCCCAACAAGCTTGAAGCCCCTTGTTCCAGTCGGAAAGTAAAGTAATTTAAAAAATGGTACTAAAACCTTAGGCATTGTCTTGAGCCTTAACACTTGTTTTAAGATATTGTTCAATCATACATTCCTTTCCAAAAGAGAATTACGAAATTCTTGGATCTAACTGGATGATTTTCAGTATTTTTGAGGATTCCTAACTTATTAAATTATCTATAGTTGGTCTGTAAGGATTAGTTTTGTTTTTACCAGTTGATCACAGATTGATATCAGCTAGAGAACCATTGAAAACCAGGGAGTACTGGACAGCTGTTTCATCCTAGTTAGGGAGTCATCTGCAGTACACACCCACTGGGGTTCGAACCCAGGACCTTCCGGTTACAAGGTAAGCTCGTATACCATTCAGCCACTGGGACCCGATTCAATGGCCAGTACATGAATTCTAACTTCTATCAATTCGTAATTTAAGGAGACCACCAGCCACTGCCATCGGCAGGAACTCCATCCTCACACTTGACTGGATGGACCTCACTGGTCACAACTTCTCACTAGAACTCTAGGAAACTCCCTCCTGTCATCTCGAAAGTTAGGTCTATACACTATATTGGTATGACTTTCATTTCATACAATCAGTAGATTAACTCAGAATTCTTCAATGTAATCCTAACTTCGTTATTGTTATTACCCTTATTATTATTATTATTACCATTATTATTATTATTATTGTACTTACCTAATGAGGCTCAGACTAATTTGTTTCTATGAGACACCTAATTAATCCCGTAAATAAAAGCTTGAACCGAGGTGGAAATGGACACTCAGAGGTGTACTCCAATTAAACTTGTTGTTATTTAATCAATAATGACGAATATCCGGATCCAGTGCACGCGTTTAGTCTTATTTTCGACTCCCTAGTAAGATGTATTTCCAATGCGTTGAGCGGAGGCATTCAACCAAGATTTTAAACAGATACCTACTGGGTGAAACACCACAATGTTTTCTACTAGACTAACGAGTTATGGCAACCACCTGTTGTGCAGTGGACGTCGGTTGTTATTTGTGACTTTCTCAGTGTTAACGAACGTACTGTATATTGTCTTATTGTGAGAAGTTAGGCAATCAATTACAGATGTCGATTAGAGCTGCAAATATTGTCCATCATTAAAATATAACCTTTAATATGCTAAAATATCTTAAAGTAAGCTGAATAATTGGGATTAGGAGCCCGGATGCGATTTACTTTTACTACTGCCTGTTAATTTACACCAGTGCACACTCACAGCCTTATGTTAGACCAAACAAGGTTAGACACGCGAGGTCACTAACAAAACATGTTACTGTTCACGTTCATTTCAAGTCCCAGTAATTTGTGTGGTTTCAACCACTAGTAATTCACAACGTAACACTACCATTATCATATATCACTTTCTATAAATCATGTTCGTTCGGGTGACTATGACCAATAATATGAACAATGGAAGACAAATGATTAAGGGAAAATGAATAGTATTCCAATTAGGGGTTTTGTGGCAAATAAAAATGTGACTGCACTATATTGTCATCTGGCAGAAGTCAAAGAAAACAGACTGTTAAATCAGGTTCAGAGACTGAATAGTATTATCTTCATTCAAAGATATGATAGTTTTAGACAAATTCATTAGTGTAGAATTCAAAATAGGAACTGAAATACTATTAACTGATTAAAATTGCCCATTAAAATTTCAAAAGGATGGTTACTGAACAAAGAATACTCTTTTCGATAACTTCATCATCAGGTTCTACAGTTATATATGCATCATAGTGAATTAATTAGTGTTATTTAAACAGCCTTAATGTTGTTAATACATAACTGTAGAACCTGATGATGAAGTTATCGAAAAGAATATTCTTTGTTCAATAACCATTCTTTTGAAATAGTGTTCATTACTCCACGTTTTTAACAACCTTCTAGCTGCTTTTAACTCAATAAAAAGTCTTTTTAAACAATATCTGCGTCATGGTTGTCTCTCATAAGCTGACTGTAAAAATATTCTAAACTGGTCATTTGTTGTTTGGTGGCTGATACTGTCAGACAGACTCGAACCCTGAACCCAATAATTTGGAATCAACTCCGTTAACTTATGAGAATATTACTAATGAATAAAACAACAATTCAAGGTCTTACAACAGTGTGCAACTTACCATTAAGATTATTATGCCAAAACGGGAGAATTGATTGTTGTCACAGTTAAAATGAGGAGGTATATGGTTGGATAACTCTTGATAATTTTCATAAAATTTACTTCCATTAACAGTAATAAATTATTAAGAATTTCTTTCTGTTTTGTGAATTAATTGTCTTAAAAAATGGTTTTAAATATTCCATCGTTTTTGATTACTTTTCACTTTTCAGTCCAATCAATGAATGTCCAATGTTTTTCGGAATTACCGTTATTAACCAGTATGCCTACAGAATAAGGATGAATTAGTTGTACTATTTCTGTTCATATCTGAATGTGACTTACACGTATCAAACCTCGATTGTTATTCACTTAACCAATCCAGTTATAATCGCACTCGATTGGACAATAAATATATACATGTGTGTAGCCATTTTTAAATATCTAAATTAAATCGATTGGACTGAATGTCAATAAAAGCCATACAGACTTGGTGCATGTGTTTGTGTACAAATATACTTACTGTGTGTATTAAGGACAGTGATGCTGATATTCGGCATATATATATATATATATATATATATATATATGCATGCGCAAATGACACTCTGATAAGGACATTGAAAAGTTAAAGGGACACAGATTATGTCAACTTTTGTTCCAGGTTGTATATGGTTCGGAAAATGATGATTAAACTTAGTCGACTTATTGAAATTTCAAAGCTGATAACAACAAAGATGTATTATGGTAACAACAACAACAAAAATAACCACAAAACAGCTCTGTTCCGTTTGGCTGTTAAATTATTGATGTTACTATAATACTGGTCATATTGATTATATGCCTAAATACAGTTGTAACCTGGCTTATTTGAGAGTGCATTAATCTGAAAACAAAGGTATGAAAATATATTAAAACTTCTAGAAAACAACAGAATCTTACAGAATTCAGAAGAGTGAAACATTCATAGTCCCACTAAGAATGGTTTCAACCAGATCATTTTTATTGATTTACATTGAGTCTCCACAATCCCCAAGTCATCACAGTTCAAAAATATAGCAGTTCACATTTCAGTTCATTATTCAACCAATAATTTACCAGGTACATGTTTTAACATAATAGGAGTCCAAATTCATGGGCCATTTGGACTCCGTCTCAGTGGCTAAATGGTGAACGAGCTTGCCTCATAACCTGAAGGTGCGTAGTTCAACCTCCTAGTGTGGTTCAAGGATGTGTACTGACGAAAAGTCTCAAACCTGGACAGAATGGCCATCCTGTGCTCCCAAGTTCTCAATGACTCTCTAACTGATGTCAGTCGGAAATCAAACATGAAACCAATCTATTCCCTACACCTGAAAATAGCTTATGTGTTATGATTTTAAGGAAAACCGAAAACCCATCCTACTAGCCGAGTTACAAGACTCAGTCACTGACCATATTTAAGTTTTGTCTCAAACAAAGCTGTTATTTCAGCTTTACTCACCAGTTTATATCAGATCTTCTCTAAAAATTACTTTCAGTGACAATCCTTCTGCAATAGCAATAACACATCAATTCAAGCAGTGAATAGAGAAGATTCACATACACTGTAACTGTTTCAGCTGTTGCACTGTAGCAACGAAGTTTGCCTGACTATCTTTAATCACATATGTATGTTTACAAGTTTCTCAGCTCCTCTTTTATTGCTTCTCTCTTATATGATTGTGTACTAACGTAATATTGATGGGTAAATACTTAAACATTACTCTAACTGTTTCAGTCTACTAGTCCTACAGTTTTGCTCAGTGCTTCTCACCTGCTCACCTAATATCTAATAGACAGTCATATGATACTTCTTCTTAGAAGTATGTTATTTCCTGGAAATTTGTTGATAAAGCATGAAAAACGTACGCAAAAGTTGATAAAACTTCAGACTTTGATGCCACAATAATTACACAGTGTAATAGTCTCGTTTAATTAAGCAATAGAAATCTGTTTCCCAACCACCGATAAAGTACATAAGCCTAAAGGAAACTCACTGAACTGAAAAATGACAAATCATCATCTAGGCATGAAAATAAGAACAGATAGTTCAAAGAAGAGACCCTTTGAAAGTTCAGTATACACTCGGCAGTGTAATTGACAGACAGCAAGACAGTGTAACTATTGGATCTCCATTAGATCTGGTACCTGCAGACATTTTTATGGCAAGTTTGGAAGGTGATTTGATGAAATCAACTATCAACAACTTTTTCTTTTACAAAAGGCATGTTGATGATACACATGTGACCTAAATAATGTCCTATAAGTTTTTAATAGCTTCTATCTAGGCATTAAATTTACTATTGACGTGAAACCTGGACAGACATTCTCCTTTTTAATTTTTTAAAATAATAATAGCTCTCTTCTGAATAAAATGTTTAAAGAGTATACAGAATTTTCGACGTAGTTTACTGCATAATATTTTCTCCTCATTCAAAATCTTCAAGTAAAAGAGCAGTCAATAGAATATCACGTGACTCACTGCTGTTAGCTCTAAAGCATAAAATAATCCCTTACAATATTTTTCCTTCGTCTCTGTGAAGTATACGCCAGTAGTCTGAAAGCCAATTGAACATGTACGTGAGTTCATTTTGCGACTCAAGGATATAATTGAATGACTAAGACAATAAGAATTACAGGAAATATGATGCATTGTGTTGGGTGGAAATTCACGTAGCTCAGTAATTCAAACAGGCTACCAAAATCATGTTTAACTGACAAAGATGCCTGGTGAAACACTGAAGAGATCAGTATACAGAAAGTGTACACGGGACCTCCAACTGACTGACTTTCAGAGTCAGGTGCCGATAAATAAAAAAGAAACTTGATATCTCTTGCGACTTATATCTGAAGAATCGGCAGTTCAAAGTCTTTGGATGAAGAGATAGTTCTTTTGGAGGAAGAGAGACAAATAAAACTCAAGCGCAACAGTCAAATCCCAACTTTTAGCCGATGTCATACATGAACATAAAGTTCAAAGACGAACTTTTAGTCAAAGAGATTATAATATTCTCTGAAAACAACTTTTTTCATCTTCATTAAGACTGGTGTTCTCCTGTCACCCAATGTTCTCTAATAGCTCGAAAGGTAAACTATCCCGTTCGTCAACTTCTATCAACCCACTTGTTACTATGGAATGAGATATATAGGTCGTTCAAGGAATGTTTTGCCTAAAAGAGCCAAGGAACATTATTCAACATGGCTGCAGAAACGTCACAATGCGTTAGTACAGAGCGCCATATAATTAAAGACGTTTTCAATATTGGTCACTCGGTATCTAAAGAAAACTCATTCATAGTTATCTACAAAGTCCAAAGAAGCCTCTTGAAGACGATAATATATTTCCATATTCTTTACATTTTGGTGGCACTAGCCATTGATATAAAAAAGCTGATTTACGAATACAGAGGAAATCTTTTTATCCACTCTTTCCACCCCGAACGTGATTCCAAACTCAATGTTATAATTTGTTTTCCTTAATGTCCCTTTTATATTTCATGGTGTGATAATTATAACATCATTTTCTTCGGTAACCTTTTGTTCACCCTGTCCACCTGTTACATAAAGTATTTGTAAACATGTATCTGTGCTGCTACCACTAACATCCAGTTTTCTGAACGTCTTTCGTGTTACGCAATCCTAATCTTAAGCTTAGTAATCTTGACTTTCTTATTTAGAAACTTATTAATCTTCACTGTTTTGCAATATTTTGATAATGTACAGAACACTCCAAACTAATTTATTTTTACCTCTTTTAGTGTGTTTCACAAGCAAAGTAACCACACACACACACAAATGATCATATATTTGTGATTGTACAGACAAGTGAATGAATTCTTCTCTTCGCTGAACTGTTTATTCTTATTTCCATAAAGAATAGCGAGCAACACATTTTATACGTAGCTTCCAGTTCTTACTTTTTTTGTCTGTAACACAATAAACCAGCTAATTCAGGTTGTATGAGAGCAGTATTCTAGCTCCATGGATTTTATTTCAGTTTCTTTTCTGTCCATCATCACTACAGATTTCTGATGACATACTACTGAGTTAAATAGGTTCAGATGTCCGACAGAACATTAATTTCACAAAGATTGCAGGTACGCTACGCTGAAGAGGGACAGTGAGCCTAAAATCTAAGTTCATAACTCCTTATTGACTACTTCCAAGCATCTCTGCTAAATCAGAGTGCATATTAACGGCTTTTCGTTGAAATTATTCAGCAGATTGCACATCTCACGGATAAATTTTGACCGACATTTAGGAGCTTATAATTACGTCGGTAACAATCTGACAGTAGGTTTTTAGGCATAATCCAATCTCACAGACAGGTGAGTAGTGATCTGAACAATTCAGTTTCCGATCTAAATAGACAACTTACTGGTAATCGCCCTGACTTCAACGTATTAATGCTTTCAGTCTATTCAAACCTTGATTAAAACAGAAAAATCAATAATCGAAATGTTATGAAGTTGTGCTACCTAGTCAGTATATTCCCAACCAACAGTAGGTAGAATTTCGAAATCAAGAGACCATGACGATCCTGTCGATAAGCATTAAAAATCTACACTAAAACAGTCATGTTTCAGCAAAATGTTATCATTTTCCCAACTTCAAAATTATTTAAAATCCAAATAAATGATTGACTTATTATTACAGAGAAATGCACGGTAGTACATCTGTGATCATCTTGTGTTTGGTTATCCAACATGAGTGACTAATAGTTTATATGATCTGAATTCCATGCCTATCTACAACCACCTGGGAGACAAGTCAAATTTCAAGGAATTCTGTACCGCTAGAGAAACAAGAGTGTAAGTTAGTAAAATACCACAGTCAGTAACACCTGCATTAGTGCCTCAAAAAACATTCTATCATGTAAACTAAGCTGTTAGCACACTCTCGACAGCTTTTCCAATAACCAGATGAAAAATATACCAACTTATGATAATTAACTTATCAACAATACAAACATATTTTAATATGAAAAATAGAACCCCCTTAAGTAATTAGTCAGAATTGAACTACATGATATTTTGTCATGTCCTATGAGAGGTTAGTCAAAGCCAGATGACTGCCTAAACTCTGGGCAACCGAAATTTCCGAACCGCATGCTGCATGAAAAAAAATATATATATTCTTATGTAAAACGTTAATTAAATCTAAGATTGAAAAAATGTGGTTGACACTAGATTTGACTTCATTCTAGCGTTAGTTAATGGCTCAACAACAACCGACTAATCGCTCGACTACACTTCCCAGATTGATGAGACATAAAAGATTGAGAGTGAGAAGGCAAAGATTTAGTTTTTCTGTAGAAAGTTTTTTTTATTTGATTTGAGTCTTTTTATTTTGATGACTTAATTTTGTTTCTTTGCCTGTTCTTTAATTGCTTAGGATTCCTGTATTCATTCAGAACTCTTACTTAATTTCGTATCATCTACTTTGTTTCTATGTGCATCCTGAGTAAAACTCACTCATCAAACTATTCATATTATTGTTACATAACTTCTTTTAACAACCGTTCGTGACAACTCATCACCTTTGTTACTACCCTAATTTCATTAACACCTAATTTTCTTGACTTGTGTTACCACTCTTCACCTGTTTAATTAAAATAACCATAACCAATTGTAATTTTGTTTGACAAATTTAATGCACACATATATACAAAATAACACATATATTTGCGATTGTACAGCTAGGAAAATGAATTCTCCGAAAAGAGTCTCTTCGTTGATCTACGTGTTTTGTTTTCAGAAAGAGTTTTGTTCGTGACTTGCAGCAGCTGGATAAATTGGCTTAAAGAAGTAGAATGCTGATACACGCTGTTGTTAATGCTGAGTAAGAGCTTGAAGCTTGAACGGAGTTAATTTCCAAGGTATATAAATTTTCAATTGGTGGATGGTGGCTAGCAGTGGAATCCAGGATGCGCATTTCGTCCTATTTGGGACTCGTCATCTGGTCTAGTGGATAACGCTTTGGCGTTTGAAACTATGGGTACTGGGTTCGAGCCTCGGTGGGAACATCATCACTCACTGAGAAATGCAGGTACATCCAGATGACGAGTCCCAAATAGGACGAAATGCGCATCCTGGATTCCACTGCTAGCCACCATCCACCAATTGTATACTAATTAAATACCCAGACATCGTCGAAGCATCTGCACAAGAAGCCGACATATCAACCTGAGACGAGCACTTCGGTCCAATCAATCGACGGGAAAATCAAAAATTCAATTCAATATATAAATTTTCGATTAGAAAGTAGTAACGTCAGGAACAATTACTCATACCACCCGAATAATACTGTAATCAACTCTTTGATTAGTCACCTGAACAAGGAGAAACAACATACTAGTGCACTTCTGAGGTTACTAACATTAGTGACAATTTCAGCAAAAAGTGGATGCACACGACCATAGAGAGGTATAGGTGCTTGGCGAGAGTAGTAGGTTGAAGTGGTAATATACAGTCAGAGATCTTCAGTTCACCTACAGTTAATAGCAAATAACAGAGAAAATAAATCTTGAAACTTTAAGAGGAATAACTTACATTATAATTCACTTGAAGAGAACTTAATAAAAATACGTATGGAAGAGTAAACTGGAGAGTTATCTTCTTAATTATGCAATATACAGCAAAACAGAAAAGGTCATCACCTTTCCAATAGTCACATCTATTAAACCTTCACCATTTCGTCAGGCATTCATTGACATTGACATGCAGAGGGCCACAACCTTACTCACTAGTGTCTGCACTAAACTGTGAACTGCATGTCACCTCCATTTACTTGGAATTAAATGGAAACACTTTAGATACATGATTATTCCGTTAGGTTCCAAATGGAATATAGGGCCTCACCAGTACTCCACCATTTCATCCTGTTCTCTACAGTCCTCTTCAGATGACTTCACGGTTTAACGTAAGCTCTCATCCCCTCACACGATCTCCTCCATGTCACACTCAAACGCCATACTCATCGTTTCCCATTAAGGATCCACTCGCCCCTCTGCCTAGCTGGTGCGCGACGTCACCCAACCATCTCCTCAGTGTGTATCCGATCCATCTCCATTCCCCTCCTCATATTTGTTGTGTGATTCGTTTCTGATGGGTTCGTCCTCACCTCGCTCCTTATTGCTTATCCTCTCTGACTGGTCATCTGATATTCACTATCGAGCGATGGCGGCTGTCTGTCAGTAAAAATCTTCAGTAGCCTGTTGGAAATGCATTTTGTAATGAACACTTCAAGTGTCAGAACCACATAGAAGCACTGACTTGACATTGGTGTTGTCAATCTGAATCGTGTTCTTTACAATGGGTGGAGTAGATTTTTACACTGATTTCAGGTTAAGGAGAGCTTGTCTTCCTCTTCCACTCCGTGTTGTCTTCGACATCTTCATCGGTGCCGCCTGTATTTGAGAGAGTATTTCCTAGATAGGTTAAAGCAGTGGTCTACTTGAAATTTCGCCTGTTGATGGTGATTCATTCTTGTTGTTGTTTGTCAGTAGGTTTCTTCACTTATGTTTTGTGCATGTTAATTGGACGTCGAATCTTCTCTGTCTTGTTCATATGTTAACTTGTTGGTTCCCATATGTGAACTGCTATTTTGTATGACATTGAATCTAAATCGTCCGTGGAGTCAAAAATCTCCTGGAGTCTTCTTTTCAGCCCGACGTATTCTTGTGTACTCTCACCCCTACAATCTTCTGCATGATTCAGTCCAGAACAATCAAAAATATCACCGGTGATATTAGGGAGTTTTTTGTACTGATGTCTTCACTTCAAACGCTTCGCTGATTTTTCCGTTGTAAGTCACTTGACATACGTCATTGTCATATAGAACTTGTATAAAGTTAATATAAATTTGAAATACTCCACAGTGTTGGAGAAATTTCCAAACTACTTTGCCATCAACGCTGTCAAAGGCATTTCAAAGTCGATTAAGTTGGGACGGAGATTTGACTGACACTGTATTCTCTGTTCAACGATAATAAGTAGCGCTGCAATTTGATTAGCATATGATTTGTTTTTCCTGAATCGAGCTTGTTCCGGTCGGAGTTTTGCATCCATAGCATCTTTTGGACTCTTAATATTTTACCTGGCGTGAATCGGAGCAGACTGTAAAGACCAGATTTTCCTAGATGATGAATAGACTGAAGTTGGCTATGAAGATTCTCATTGGTCCCAAGGTGGAAGTTTCCGTCTTGGAAAGTCATCCCTCTGTATGTCTTCTTACCTGTACCATGCACTTTCCACATCCAATAATTTCATTGTGGCCAACAAATAAATTATCATCTGTTCTTGCTTGTGTATCAAGCATTATAGCTTCCAATCTTACAGAAACACATATCATCAAAGCTAGAGGAGCTAGATTTGTGGTACAGGATGTGCACATTTTACCTGGAGGCGTCACTTCAATTGCTGACGGTTTAAGATAAACATTAATTATAATATTATAGATTGTCTTCAGCTGAAAAAAAACCGCAAGATAAAATGTGTGTATTTTTCGCTTGCTGTGATGAAATAAGTACAAAACTTGGGCACTGTCGTAGAGCATAACTCTGTTATGGATTAGATTTTATTTTGATAAATCACACAGTGTTGTACAGTTATATTAACTGTTAATATTACTGTACAGTTAGTATTACTGTACAACACTGTGTGATTTATCAAAATAAAATCTTATCCATAATGGAGTTTTGCTGTGATGAAAATGATCAAGGAAGCAGGTTGGATGAGAAATGAGCTTCTTTAATATTGTTAGAATGAAACGATTACTTAATTCATCATTCACCCCGACCGATAGCCAAAGGGACAAAACTAGCGGACAGGTGAGGGGAAGGAAGAAAAATCAAAGATTTGGAAAACAAACTCAGTAATATCACAGGAACTAATTAAAACTTATCATCAGTATAAAAATTAGATAAATTAGTGCAAGCTAAAAACTAAATAAATAATTCTTTTTAAATCACCTCGTTCTGAAAAACTATTGTGCATGTGTCATATATATACATATTCTAAAATCCGTTGACTGTCCAAAATTATGCATAAAATTATATAAATTATATATAAAATTGACCTACTACTCAGCCAGACTTCATCACTATATTTATGATTTATTTGACATTGAAACAATTAGTTCCCTTTTATGAATTCAGACAAAGTAATTTGTCTGAATCGTGTAGTGTATTTGCACAACACATTTCGAACAATCTGAACACACGCAGACTTGTCATGGGAATATATATAAATATGCATATATTTCAGTGGCTTAATGATATACGAGCTCGCTTTGTAACCAGAAGGTCCTGGATTCGAACATCAGCGGCTGCGTACTGATGAAGAGTCCCAAACTAGGATGAAACAGCCGTCCAGTATCCAAGCTTTTTCAATGATCCTGTAACCGATGTCAGTTCATGATGAAATATATATGTATATATATATCATCTTGATATGATTATGAACAATAAATTGTGCTCAAGACGTCGTCAGTAAACATTGCTGAATAACAGTGTGAGATTTTATCAAAACAAATTTTACCCATAACAGTCTAAACTCTCTTGATGGCTGTGGTTTTTTGAATGTTGATCTTAAGTCGGTAGGAATTTCTGCAGGATTCGACGTCAAAGTATATCCGTACTTCGTAGAAATCTGAAACACTAAGTGCATCTATCCAACAGGATCTTTTAGACACATTTCAAAGCGTATATGTCATTCTCAACAAATAACAATAAGTACACATTTCTGAATCATTATAGATCTACATCTAGAATGAATGAACGAAACCAGTGGATTGCCTAATCAGATAACGGCTTTACAAAGCTTCATTTGTTCTTATAGAATTCGGTATTGAATTTTCGTACCCTCACATCATCTACATAAAATGCACTAATAAAATGGGATGGTAATGACATTCATTTGTGGCTTTCTGGAATTTATCAGGCGTTAAACTACCCACCTGAAAATTCTCCGTGAATGTTATGATGGAGACGATTTGTAGCTAAGTTGGGTGTTACTGATGTAGTTGTAGTCTTTAAGCTGGATGGTTGGTCCATGGAAAAATAATCAGCTTTCAGGTCAGCGAGATGACCAGCACGAGTGGACTAGAGGGTGAGAAAATCTCCAGAAACAAGCGATGTTGTTCACGGTCACCAGAAGAAATGACTAATAAAGTCGCCGGGAAATCTGAAATCACACTTCAAATTGAAGTATGTACTCAACATGCTGTCGATAAAGATAATGAAAGCTCCTCAACTAAACCATTCACCTCAAAAAACCATAACTAAATCAATATTTTTTATTGTACACTTCAGCTTTTGTATTAATCACCATTTGCCAATCGAATAAAACATTAATGGCCATTTGAGAAATAAACTGTGAAAAGTATTCTTATGTCTGTAAATCCCAAGGTATAACGGTATAACAAGGTCATGGATCTAGCGTGATTGGTGTTTCGCTATTCTACCCAACTCACATAATAATTAGATGACGATGTACAGAAATCTAAGGTAGAGATTAAACACATCTCCATCATTTTGAAAGATTTCGTATCGTCTCAGGGAGAGTATCAGCACATCCAAGAACTCAGTCAAGTAACCTATATATCCCTACGTGGCTGGAAACAGCAGCCACAGGCTTCATTAATTGGTGGCACTATTAACATCAAACCACGATTAACTCCTCATAGTTCTACTTGCATATCGAGGAAGACTAGTGGTTCGACATCAGCAATACATGTCTAACCAACTGAGTCAATGAAAACTTTCAACTGAACAAAAGGAACTAAAAACAAAACAATTTCAACAGTTGGTGTGATCACGGGCAGTAATTTTGTTCGAAATATTACCAAAAAACAAAAACTTATCAGTTTGTAAACTATTGAAATATAATTATAATTTAACAAAAGCACTTTACCTCTTCACTTAAAACTCTGTGTTATATCTCAGTGCATCTAACCACTCCACTGTCTATCATAATTGGAGTGTACCAACCAAACCAGACCATCTTATGTTTAACAGAGCTTTGTGTGTACATAAATCATATTCAGAGTTTTACTGATGTGAATTTTGCCCTCTAAGGAGACTTTTTAATTCATTAGAAAACGTGACTAAGTATGTTGAAGGCTAACCTTGCCCAAACGTCAGATACAAAAGCCAAGTAAGAATGACCTTGTTATAACTGGTTTCAAGTCGTCCTTAACTTTTAACATTTTGGAAGAATCGATTTAGAAAAAAGAAACTGTAAAACTGTTAAAAGTAGAAGTTAAGATTTAAATTACACGGAAATATGCTTGCAATGGACTGTGGTAGAATGGATCATGCAGCAGGTCTTGGAGAGTGGGTAGACAAGCACGGGTTGAACCAACGAAAGGAAGATTTAGATTTCACTGATGATATATGCTTCACGAGGTGCAAACCCGAATGTTTACAAGTAAAGACCGACAAGTTGGTAGGAAAGTCAACGAAGACAGGAATTCAGGTGCCTTTAGAGAATACAGATGTGATGAAGATATTCAACAACCAACAGCAGCAGGCACCAATCATCATCAAAGCAGAAATTTTAAGTAAGTTACTGCTTTCAGTTATGTCGTCTCAGCTACAGATTGCATTGATAAAGATGTCAATTCCAGACAACCAGGATTGTTGAGGAGAGCAAAACATGTGTTCAGCACTCTGAAATCATTCTGGTGTATAGATCTATAACTCTCACTCAGCACAGAAAATAACGACCTAATTTCTAACAATAATGTCAAGTCAGCATTTCCGTATGATTCATCATCAAAAGCACTTCCGACAGACTACTGCAGACTTTCATCAACTGGCTTCCTCTCAGTCTCTATACGAAGGATGAGATGGCTAGTCAGAACGTAGTAGAGATGTACTGCTAAAGCCCTATCCTACATTTGGAACTCAAAGGACGGATATTAGTAAGGCTTTCGAAGAAACTTCGTGGGACATAATAACAAATCTAAGGTTGATTCACCCTCCAGACACGAAATGACTAGCGAATATTATGATATGAATGGGGAATATAACATAAAATGTCTAGTGACCATTCAAAAGCAAAACATTTGTCTAATTACAAGACAGTTCAAGATTATATGCCTATTCAAACATTCTACGCTGTCAAATCACGTTATCTTCAAGCGTAAGTGAGAAATAGTATAACACTTACCAGTCATTTATGATCGAAAATACACTAATTCAATTAACTCTTTGATAACCTGTAAGTGGAATGATATTAATTATAATTCAATAATTTACCCGAAATGAAAATTATTTTGCTATTATTTTGAGCAATAATTCTACTCGAATAAATGCAGTACTATCATTGTGTGCAAACAACTGAACTATAATTATAATTAATTTCATCTATTCCAAAATGCAAAAACTTTTCACAGACATCAATGGACTGATATTACTTTCATCCAGTGACTTTATTCTTGATGCACATTTGAGCTACTCTATAATATTATAAGTAGTGAAAACAAATCCACAAATTTTATTAAAATAAATACCAATCCGTATAAGAATAGAACCTGGGTACGGTTGTAAACTTATGAACACGAGTAACAAATTAGTTGGACATATGAGTGAATAAATATGAGTCAATGTAGAGTTAAGTAGACCTGCATGAAAGAGATGAAGAGAAGATAAAGTACATTCGGAATTGTGAATGCAATAAGATGGGAAATAAGACGAGTGTTGTCAGTAAAATAAATAAATAAAATGTTAGAATAAGATAACGCAAATTGAAATAAAACAAAAAGAAGAGGAATATTATTTCTTATCCTTTGATTTGATTGATGGTAATATCTTCCATATCTCTGGTATTGGTGCTGAGTCATTTCTGTTGCATGTGTTAAAAGTAGATTCGATGAACAAAGTATCAGTCATCAACCTCTCTTCACTTAACTATATTACTTCAGCTCTATCCGACACTATTGTGTGGTTGAATGTTAATGCATGCACTGAGATTATTGAGTTTTCCTCCAAACTAGTTACCTTCTTGGAGTCAATTATCCTTTACTTAGCTAAATTCCCATACTTCAATAATCTAATTACCTGCTATTTACTGCTTCCACTTATGTCACTGACCTCACACTCATTGCAAGGTATTTTGTAAATTCCATTATTTTGTCAAATTTGGTCAGTAGGGGCCTTTAGACTGCACAACTTGTCCTAGAGTCAGTTAGTAGGTTTAAATGACACCTCTCATTAAGAATTCTACGTAGGGTTTTAGATGTCTCCTCCTTATAAGGTAACACAATAGATCCCTTAAATTCTTTCATATATCTGCATCGATGGAACAGTGGTTAGGACTCTAGCCGACCATGCACATGGTCCAAGGTTCGATCCCTGCCAACTCACACCTGATATCTATGGTCGGCCTGCAAAATTTGGGCTACCGATATCCATGCTGAAAATTCCATACTTGTACCAAAAATACAGTGTGGAATCAAGCTGTAATAAAAAAAAAATTAATGTTATGGTCATTAGTTCCATCAATATTCTTTTATTTTCTTGTAAGCTTTTGTGAATATCTTGTGATGGTTACTTAGCACTAACGCTTCTGTTGTCTAATTCATTTTATTATTTACGTCTTCCGATGTAATACTTACAGTTATTGTTCAGTTCGCTAAAGACGTAACTAAGCCTGTCCTTATAGATAATGGGTGAGGTGAATTAGTCTAAATATCTGTTAGAGTGCATTGGCTTTTAATAAACCCATGGGTATAGTTTACCTTCTTCTGTTCGTTTTATTTTACAATCTAACATAACTAGTTCTCCGAATTTATTTTCTGACTCAAGTGTAAATTTTATTCCCCTACTACTGAGTTTACATGTATGTAGGAAGTGGAGATAATTTCTGTTTTAACACTGTGAAAGTGCAATCCACATATAGCCACAATATCTTTGGAGTAGGATTAGATGTATTGACAGCCATATTTCCGCAAATAACCACAAAGATATCTACTACAGTTGGAGACTTTGGTGTTCTTATTGGCACCCTTTCCATTAGTGTATGCATTATTAGAAAAAGTATTTAAAAATAGTAAGCTGAATCATTGATATAAAAATAACACTTGCGCACCGTGGTAGAGTATAATTCCACTATTGGTAAAACATATTTTGACAAAGTCTCACAGTGTTATACAGTAATATTTACTGATGACGTTTCGAGCACAATTTACTGCTCATAATCATATCAAGGTACTCACACAACTTTCTAAATTCGTTTATATAATTCCATTATTTTCCATCGCTTGACTTGATTGGTAGTAGTATTTTCCATATTTCCAGTATGAGTGATGAGTCATTCCTATTGCGCGGATTTGGTGTAGACTTGATGAACAAGGATTCAGCTTCTTGACATGTATAAACTCACTAGTAGAGGGAATAAAATTCACATTTGAATCGGAAAATGAACAAGGAGAATTAGCTATGTTAGATTGTAAGATAAAACGAATAGAAGAAAGCAAACTACACACTAGTGTTTATAGAAAACCAACGGATTCTAATAGATATTTAGACTTTAATTCGTCTCATCCGTTAACTGTCTGAGAAGACAAGCTTAGTGAAGTGAGTGTCTAACAAACCGAGCAGTAGCACAAGAAAAAACCTATATGATGAAATAAAACAGATAGAAGAGGCGCTGGTGTTAAATAACTATCCTATAAAATTCATTAGGAAGATCAGTAAAGGCCAAAATCAAAATCAAAATAACTGTGAAACTAGTAATAATAACATAAATAAGAGAGAATATAAGTCATCCACTGTTATACCAAATAAGGAGGGGATATCTGAGACCCTACGTAGGATTCTTAATAAAGCAGGAATCAGAGTGGTATTTAAACCTACAAACTCATTCAGAGACAAGCTCTGTAGGTGAAAAGTCTCTGCAGGCTGACCCAATTAGACAAAATAATATAATTTACAAAATACTCTGCAATGACTATGAGGTCAATGACATAGGTCAAACTAGTAGGTCGGGGGTAGTCAGATTGTCGGAACATAAGAATTTAGCTAAGGTAAGAATGATTGACCTCGCAAAGATAAGTAATTTAGAAACAAGCTCAGCACTACATTGCACTGCATGCATTAACACACAACTACACAATGGGGTGAGGGAGAGGTTGAATACTGAACCCTTGTTCATCAAGTCTACACCAAATCCGCGCAATAGGAATGACTCATCACTCATACTGGAAATATGGAAAATACTACTATCAATCAAGTCAAGCGATGGAAAATAATGGAATTATATAAACGAATTTAGAAAGTTGTGTGAGTACCTTGATATGATTATGAGCAGTAAATTGTGCTCGAAACGTCATCAGTAAATATTACTGTATAACACTGTGAGACTTTATCAAAATAAATTTTACCCATAATGTAAGTAAGCTGAAACTAAGTTTTATTCAAATAAAATTTGACTAAAGAAGAAACAATGGTACCACAAATAAATATTCATTGAAGAACAAACGTTGATGAAAATTGATTTTAAAAAATACACTATGTAGTGCTGTGAGCTTTAGCTTTCATTTATTTTGATACAGAGAAGTGGTGATATGATGGAAGCAGCTGAAAACCCAGTTCAACTTCGCGCCTAGCTAAGCGGAAATTAGACAGTAGTTCCCTTTACTAGAGTCGATAAATCGATAGAACTGCTCTTGAGATCAATCGAATTCTTAAAAATCCAAATTAAGGAAAGAAAAAGTTTATGAAACATTTTAAAAATCAACAGGATTAGAAACAGAATACAATGGGACTTAAGAAATTATGTTATATCACTTTTAATAGACAAATAAGTTAAGAAATAATACAATCAACGAGTTATACTTATTTGCATGAAAATAAAAGTGAATACTAAAAAACAACATTAGACTAGAGTTGAGGCAAACCGGTAAGCGGTTACAGATCGACAATGGTTTACATTCAGATGTTGAAACACTGTAGAAGTGTTTGGTAATTCTCCCTGAAAATAACAATGATGTCATCTCCATCACATAGTAATTTGCTCATAATCGGGAAGGATTTTTAAGTATCTGTTTTATGTGATTCGCCAATCACACAGGAACCAAACACTCTATTGAAAACACTATTTTCTTTAATTTGTAAATCCTTTTCAACTAGCTCCGGGAGATTAGCGTAGTCAGTTCTTGCCGTTTTATCAGTGTGTTAACTTAAAACATATCTTCCAATTAATGCAGGTTTTCAAAGATGATATGGAGAAGGCATTTTCTACCATCCGGTTATAGCAACGAACATGTTGTTTAATACAATGAGAGCAAATTAGCCCTACGGGAAACCCTGATTATTCTTATCTTCAATTTACACTATTACCGCCTTCAAAGTTAAGGGAATAAATGAAGTGCTGGGAAAATACCACCTTTTAGTTTAACTCCATGCATTCCCAATTTTCAGCCATCTCAGTCCGCTACATTAATTTAATGCATCAGTCACTTAGTTGTAGTTCTTTTTTACTCCCTTTTAATTGTTGATGACAAGTGAAGAGATTTAAAGCAAGGCATAAGACAAGTTCAGTATTTCTAGTCAACTGGCTGCAAAAATCTCACACCAGTGTATTTTACCTTTATATTTGATAGAAAGGTTACGGCAATTACTGATGAAGGAAATTTCACTGGCTGTCATCCAATAATGAATTAGGTTCTCCTAGAAGTCAGCTGTGACCAAGAGAGCTGAATGACGAAGTCTCTCATTTCAAAAATAAGTGAAGTAAATTATAATCTAGGAAGGAAATATCAGCTTCTCAAGTGTGGCAGATACACTGATGATGAATGATAACAGTCACTTAAAAGCGTCACTTAAAACCCTAAACCCCACTCGTCTAATACTGAGTTTAAAATACATCTGAATTGTTTACACATATTGGTCCCTTATGTTCTTCTAGAGCTCACGAGCATTTCTGACTGAGTACCAATATTCTCTTTCATTCTGTCTTTCACAGCTTCTGACATTACAATTTTAAATTTTCCGCTATTCAGCTTATTGACTTCTTTTCATTAAAGTAATACAGAGCATTAAAACGTCGGAAAAGCCTTCACTACTTTAACTTCGGATAGTTTACGTCCATTCATTTACCTTCAGTTAAGTTACTGACCTTGTTCATCGAAAGCTGAGCCCGTCTTCTTTTATACTAAATCTGTAAATTAAAATTTCTGGTACTTGATCCGCTGGGCCATGAGACTCAGTTATTACTTCACTACAGCCATCAAGAGTAATGCAAATCAGCTACTTGGATGAATGATAAATAACTATCCGTTTATCATGTGGAATATCCTTAAGTGAGCAGACCTAGACAGCACGTGTATCTCGTAGATCTGTTGGCAGAGTACAGGAGTGGGAATCGAAATATGCTAGTTTAAACCCTATCTCTACCAACACCTTAATTTCAAATTCAGTCATTACCCATCACACAAACAGGAGTCTGCCAACCAAATGCTATCCTGTATGACCTAATTAATAATTACGAATTATTTCTTCTAGCTAAAGAATTAGTTTTAGAACGGGCAAAATGATAAAGTAAATTATAAGTAATCACAATATGACTGACTTAAATTTGTTTTATGTGTAAATTAATATAAGTCAGCAAGAACAGATTACTACGCCTGATAGTAATCTAAAACAATAACATTTTTCTCTAATTTAATACTCTAACTTAAATGGGCGCTGTAGCTGTTATCTTAATTCCAAAAAACAAGGGTCACTGAGCCTTATGTATAAAATATACTGGTTACTAAAAAAATTCTGCAAGCTATTTCTTTTTCCATTTTTCAGCGGCATAATACACTTATCTGCCTTCTTACTTATTCCGTCTCTCTCTCTATCTTTGCATCTCTTTGTGCCACTGCGTTCCTGTCTTTCTTTCGTTTTGTTTACGATATCGTGAAAAAGAAGCGTGTTTTACGCAACTATTTGTGCAGCCTAAATAGAACTAATGCTTGCTGAACAAGGAATTCACCAACTTTGTACTTTAACAGTTCAAGGATGATGAATAAGAACTGCGCATGATTCTGTCAATTAAAAATGGAAGAAAAACAACAAGGTTGGAGAAAAGATGAAATTGCTGTCATTGTAACTATGACTATTACTTTTATCATTATCAGTTAATGTCCTTTGCATAAGAGAATTATTATCGATAAATATATTTCTAAAATATTTGCTTCTCTTACAGAGTCGATATTTCAAATGCCTACAGAATTCTATTAATATACTAACAATGGCACATCAGTTAATACTGTTTAGTGAAAAGACAATGAATGATACAGCCAGTCAAAGCTTTAAAATATTTTTACAAGTGTTTATTTTAACGTGTGCATATTTCTCCGTGAAAATATTAAAACAATATTTAAGAGTAAATCATTTAAGAAATATTTTGCTACACATTCACATGGATGATGGCGCTACTTTAGTGATTAACAGTAAAAGGAGATTTCACCCTGAAGATTATTTATTATCATTATTGTATCCTTTAGTTCCTAGAGGAACATAGGGCTTCAGCTGCGCACCTCCATTGCCTTCGGTTTTCTGACAACTTTTTCACCCTGCTCCAGGTCTGTCCACATGCTTTCATCTCCTCCTCGCATGACCTCCTCCAAGTCACCCTTGGACGACCAACTCGCCGCCTCCCTTTCGGGTTCCACTCGAGCGATGGCTTGTCTAGTGATGTCACTTGATGGTTTCCTCAGCGTATGGCCAGCCCACCTCCATTTCTTCCTGCCTACTTGTTTCACAATCGGTTCCTGATTGGTTCGCTCCCAGAGATCCCTGTTGCTGATCTTTTCTGGCTGGTCATCTGATCTTGAGTATTGAGCGGAGACAGCTGTTAATGAAGGTTTGAAGTTTGTTTGAGATGCTCTTTATGACTCGCCAAGTCTCTGATCCGTATAGTAGCACTGACTTCACATTGGAGTTGAAAATCCGGATCTTATTTTTGATGCTGAGTGATGTTGACCTCCACACAGATTTGAGAGTAAAGAAAGCTTGTCTTGCTTTTCCGATTCTGGCTTTGATGTCCTCGTCAGTTCCGCCTGTAGTTGAGACGATGCTTCCCAGGTAGGTGAAGGAGGTTGTTTCTTTCAGGTTCTTCCCATTTATGCTGATTGTTGTCTGTTGTTGTTGTTGCTGTTGATGTTGGCTAGGAATCTTCATCATCTCTGTTTTATCTATGTTCACGTGAAGTCCTATCTTTGATGCTTCTTCTGCCAACTTGTTACTTTTCACTTGCATATCTTCCAGTTTGTGGGAAATCAGACATATATCATCGGCGAAGTCCAGGTCCTCTAAGTTTTTTGTATGAGTCCATTTTATGCTTGTTTCCTCGTTGCCCAGCCCATTGTTCTTCGCATTATCCAATCTACTGCAATCAGGAAAATCATTGGCGATAATAGACAGCCTTGTCTTACTCCCATTCTCACTTCGAAGGATTCCGTAAGTTTCCCCTTGTGGATAACTTGGAATGCAGCACTGTCATATAACTGTTGGATGGGATGTATAATTGTCGATGGGACCCCGTAGTAGCGAAGTAGTTGCCAAATTACCTCAGTCGACGCTGTCGAAGGCCTTTTCAAAGTCGATGAAGTTGAGATAGAGAGGTGACTGCCATTCCAAGCTTTGTTCAATGATGATCCGTAGAGTGGCGATTTGATCAATACATGATTTGTTTCTCCTGAATCCAGCCTGTTCCGGACGAAGTTTTTCATCTAGGGCTTGTTTGATTCTCTCCAGGATGATGCGACTTAGTATCTTGCTCGGAATGGACAGAAGCATAATTCCACGCCAGTTTTTACATTGACTTAAGTCTCCTTTCTTTGGAAGTTTGAATAAGTATCCGTTCTTCCAATCCTCGGGTACTTTGCCCTCTTTCCACACCTTCTCCAGCAGTGGTGTCATCAAGTCCGCTGTTGTCTCTGGGTCTATTTTCAAAGCTTCTGCTGGGATTCCATCTGGTCCCGGTGTTTTCCCAGCTTTAAGCATCTTGATTGCATTCAGGATTTCTGATTTCGTCGGGGGGTCAGTGTTCACTGGTAGTTCTGCTTCCGTTGTTGGTATTGCTGGACGTGTTGTAGGCGGCGGACGATTTAGAAGTCTTTTGAAGTGTTCAGCCCAGTGCTGAAGAGACCTTTCACATTTGTTAAATATTCAGCTAAATTAGTATTGTCATTTCAAGTTAGAAGTCAAACAGGGCAACTTTCAAATATGCCTGGCCATGTGTGTCTGATTAATCATACAGCTGCTCATTTGCGAGGCTGATACGGACTGAATCAGGAGAAAAATACTGTGCATCGTCCTGAAGTTTTTTACCTTATTACAGTTGGTTTCATTTTGTGATCATAATTAACTTTGAAGCGTAATCAGTCTTCAACAAACCATTCCTATGAAACAGTTTAAAATACAATAGTCTAAATTATAATTTTCTAATAAACGAGAATTATCCAAGTTGCATAATATTACGTCTAACTGTAATCACATACTATGTAAAACCTCCAGTACTCACTGAAATCATCCTTACTTTTTGAGTATCCGTCTCTTGGTGCGAGGATATATGTTATCGCATATCAAAAATGCAGCACTTTCGTCTCCGTATACTTGTACGGGTGGAAGGGATATAGTCATTTACAAACTGAATTTCCTCAATTAGTTGATTTTGTGTCACGTGCCTAGAAGAATGTTGTAATCATATCATATGTTACGTTTGGCCATTTGACAGGCATCATATCAACTTTTTCACGCAGGTGCAATATCCGTTGTAGCATCTTTTATGCTATACACAAAAATGCCTCGCGATAGCTTTTATCCCCACCCGTCTTTTAAATAGTTATGTAGTGAACAAAGCTCTCTTTATTTTTGTCGGAGATTCAAACAGAAGTGTAAATGCTCAGATTTATTTAGTGGAATCATAAATAATTCTCTACCTCACCCTAGACTTAACAATTTAAATTGATGGTGATGTTATCCGGTGGATGTCGGCTAACGGTGGAATGCAGGATGCATACTTCATTCTGTTTAGGAATCATCACCAGATAACATTATGTCAATCCTCAGACACTGTTGAAGCGTCCATACTTTCTTATTGTCATGGTACTCGGTAGGGATGATCAAAAAGCCAGGGTTCACTAACTTATTCAGCATAACCCCTGATCACTGACATGAAGCAGTGTATCCACTGTGAGGTAGCTATTGACCTTCTATGCTTACATTTATCAATACACTTAGTTTTAAAAAGGGGTTGTGTACTGCTGAAAATAAATGTTAGCAATAAAAGGCATTTTCGAGATACTGACAAGAGGTTATATGCTGAACATGAGGTAGTGACAATCACGATAAAATCAAGACCTCTTTGCATAATCTTAACTATTTCGTACCGTGATTAAGTCAGTCTTCGCCAGTAATACTATTTCTTTTCTGAACAAAATAATACAAAAAACCATTAAAAAGGTGGCAAACGAAATATTTTTTTCAGAGTGCGCGATCGCTGTAAGCGAGATTAGGTTCTGTCTTAAAAACAGTGAATCTGAGAGCCACATAACTTGATTTGGTATGCCTACTTTGAGTTCGGTTGATAAACATCTATTAGAAATTAAAACCTCATAACTACGTAGATCAGCATCTGACGATTAACCTAACAAACATCTCTTACTCAGTAATAATTTAAGTAGTATGGGGATAATCACCGAAAATAATTGAGTGGGGCAATGTGACTTTGATATAAACATGACATACCACTCATAAAACATCAGTTCAGTAAGATGCAAAATCGAATTTTTCTAGCTTATTTTGACGATCAAGCCATAGTCCTTCCTTTTAAAAAATCAACAAAACACCTATGAGTTCTCATACATTATTGATTTACAGGAGGATTAACTTGATACCTCATTGATACTTCTGAGTTCTAAATAGGCGGTTTGTTAAGATTAGATTTGTTTTGACGAGTTGACCATGGATTGTTATCAGTTTTCAATAATTCTGAAACTAATATTAATCCGTGATCAACTCATCAAAACTTATGAGTTCGTTAAATAAGATTACAGGATCGGGGACAATAAGTGAACATATCGTGAAGGTATATCTAAAACCGCGAGGAAACTAACCTACCACAGAGAGACAAATCTACGTCTACTCAGTACTAAAAAGGGAAGATTTAACATTGAAATGTTCACTGCAGAACTGATACTTTGTAGGACTAATCTGGGAATAATAATTAGCTGTATTTCAGTGACTCATCAAGAAAAAACTAGCAAACAGCCAGTGCAATCACTACTTCCTCATGAGTCGATTAACCGAAAGAAGGTTCACAGTCGGATACCTACTTCAATCAACTTTCCTTCCTAGCTCAAAAGAAAAACTTAAATAATTTCCTTGAATGAAAGAACTAAAAATCATTTACCGACTGAACTTAAACTAAAAGATTTCCTCCATTATAAATAACATTTTATTTTTATAGATCACACAGTGTTATACAGCCGTATTAACTGATGACGTTTCGAGCACAAATTATTGCTCATAATCATATCAAGTTACTCACACAAGTTTCTGCTTCATCTAAAAATATGAGTAAAACTGATTAGACATTTGAATAAAATCAATACAGGATAAAGTACATTCAGAAATAATATTGTAACTACAGAAGACAAGGGCCAGGCAACAAATTGTTTATTAAGGAAATCAACACATATTTGTAGATTTTCATGTACATATTATAGATTATTGTTAGCAGTAAAACACAGTCTTCTGATTGGTTGTTTCTCACTGAAAGTTCACCTTGCATCTCTTTGTGGCTGTTTCTTGAATGTCAGATCATCTATATGCTAACTGTATCCGCCTAAGCAAAGTCTTTGTTCTCACTTTTCTCACGACCAATATTGTGGACATAAATACTGACGTAAATTACTGTTCACCAATTTTGGCTAGCAGCCAGCTCTCACCACAATGTTAGTGTTATCAATCAAATACAGTCAGATAGGAAATAAGATGTTTTATACAGTAAAAATGAGTAACTTGTTAGAATGTTATAATGTAAGTTGAAACACATTTTAAAATTACTTATTATTCTCCGATTTGACTAGTGAATAATATCCCCCATATCTGTGGTAGCTTGCTAGCTACTAGCTTACTAGTTTTCTCGCCGGTCCCAAGCCCGGGTAAAGAGGGAGGGTTGGGGCGTGGTGCTAGCAACTCCACCCCTGTAAAACAACCAAATCGCTACAGAAACTTCAACGAATAAATATATTAAAAATTCTAAAAACATAAGCAATAGCCTTACTTTTCGCTGGAATCGGGGAAGTGAAATGACGCAGGCTGGTGAAAGCTAGCCTTCGGGAAGCCAGTCAGCCGATGTGCCTTCTTTCGATGAAAGCAAAAGTAAGGATGGGTACCTGGAATGTTCGTACAATGTACGAAACTGGAAAGGCTGCCCAGATAGCCGCTGAAATGAGAAGGTACAGAATAGAAGTGTTGGGAATCTGCGAGAGCAGATGGAACGGAACTGGAAGGTGCCAACTACCTACTGGAGAGACAGTAATCTTTTCCGGCCACCCAGAGGACAACCATGAGCACACCGAGGGAGTGGCCATCATGATGTCACCAACAGCAACCAAAGCTCTCATGCAGTGGGAACCAATCTCCTCCAGGATAATGACAGCCAGGTTCAACTCAAAAGGAAGGAAAGTTACAGTCATTCAATGCTATGCGCCTACAAACGTCTCAGAACAAGAGAAGAAGGAGGCGTTCTACAGACAACTACAAGCAATAATGGACAACGTCCCAAATGGCGATATCAAAATCCTGATGGGCGACATGAATGCGAAGCTGGGACGAGACAACACAGGAAGAGAACTCACCATGGGTCGTGAGGCCCTCGGCGAAATGAACGACAATGGTGAACTCTTCTCAGACTTCTGCGCCTTCAATGATTTGGTGATTGGTGGTAGTGTGTTCAAACACAAGGATATACACAAGACGACATGGATTTCACCAGATGGAAACACCAAGAACCAAATAGACTTCATCTCAATTTCAAGAAAGTGGAGACGGAGCCTACTGGACACAAGGTCAAGGAGAGGAGCAGATGTGGGTTCAGACCACTATCTAGTACAAGGGACTTTCAAGGTGAAACTAAAAGCCTCGAGGATAGCTGGGGATAGGCCACAATGCAAGTTCAACACTCAATTACTGAAGGACACAACCACAAAAGACACTTTCACTGCAACTGTCAGAGCAAAGCAGGAAACACTACGCGACATCACTGAAGAATCATGCGTGGAAGAACATTGGAAGTCTCTGAAGGCGATTCTCAACGAAACGTGTTCAACGGTTCTAGGAAGAAAGAAGAGACAAGACAAGGAATGGCTCTCAACGGACACTTGGAAATTAATAGAAGAGAGGAGAATGGTGAAAGAGAAAATGATTCAATGCAAGGACGGACAGGAGAAGGAGACGATGAGCTCAACTTACAAAGCACTGGACAAAGAAGTGAAGAAGAGTGCTAGGAAGGACAAAAGACGATTCTACGACAACCTGGCCACTGAAGCTGAGAAGGCAGCAGGCAAAAGGGACCTGAGGACACTATATCAGATAACCAAATCTCTATCCGGGAAGAGACCAACACAAGCGAAACCTATAAAAGACAGCCAAGGGAACCCAATTACCAAGGAAGAAAAACAGATTAAACAATGGGCGGATCACTTCAAAGGACTCTTGAACCGACCATCACCTGCAACCCGTCCAGAAATACCAACAACAGCGCACACACAACTGCAAGTTGACACCAATCCTCCAACGAGAGCTGAAGTCTTGAATGCAATCAAACTTCTGAAAGCTGGAAAAGCAGCCGGACCAGATGGAATACCCCCTGAAGCACTGAAAGCGGACCCAGAGACTACAGCAGACATGCTGACTCCATTATTGCAAAAGGTCTGGAAGGAGGGAAAGGTGCCTACTGACTGGAGGAAAGGTTACCTCGTGAAACTACCAAAGAAGGGCGACTTACGCCTCACTCTGCAAGAACTGGCGAGGAATCATGCTCCTATCGACGCCAAGTAAAATCCTGAGTCGCATCATCCTGGAGAGATTAAAGGACGCACTGGAGACAGAACTCCGACCAGAACAAGCTGGATTCAGGAAAGGCAAATCATGTACTGACCAAATTGCAACTCTACGCATCATCATCGAACAAAGCATGGAATGGCAATCAAACCTCTACCTCAACTTTATAGACTTTGAGAAGGCCTTCGACAGCGTTGATCGTGAAGTAATTTGGAAATTACTCGAGTACTATGGCGTACCCCAAATATTCATCAACCTTATTCAACAGCTGTACGACAACAGCACATGTCAAGTGATCCACAACGGAAAACTCAGCGAGGCGTTTGGAGTAAACACAGGAGTCAGACAAGGGTGGCTTACTATCACCAATGATATTCCTAATTGTGGGGATTGACTGGATTATGCGTCAGACAGTGGGAAACGAGAAGACAGGAATATCCTGGACCGACCGACGTGAAGAACCTAGAAGACCTGGATTTCGCGCGTGGATGATTTATGTTTGATGTCACATAAAATCGAAGACTTACAAGCGAAAACCGACAAACTGGTCGAAGAAGCAGCGGAGAAGACAGGACTCCAGGTGAAAATAGACAAGACGGAGGTTATGAAAATAACCAACCAACAACAGCAACAACATCCAACGTCAATCACCATCAACGGGAGGGATTTGAAAGAGGTTACTTCATTCACTCACTGATCTAGGGAGCATTGTCTCAACTACAGGGAGTCAGAACGGACGAGGATGTCAAATCGAGCGAGAATCGGGAAGGCGAGAAACACATTCATCAACCTGAAACCAATCTGGAAATCTTCGTCACTCAGCAGCATCAACAACAAAATTCAGTCGGATTTTCAATACAAACGTCAAGTCAGTCAGTTCTTCTATACGGATCAGAAACTTGGCGGTGGGTCACAAAGAATATTTCCAGCAGCCTGTTGCAGACCTTTATCAACAACTGTCTTCGCTGGCTCTATACTGAAGATCAGATGGCCGGCCGGAAAGAATCACCAACAAGAAACTATGGGAACAAACAAAACAAGAACCAATCGCCAACCAACATATATGCAGGAGAAAGTGGAGATGGATCGGACACTCGCTGAGGAGACCGCTGGGTGACATCGCGCGTCAAGCCCTCGAGTGGAACCCGAAAGGGAAGCGGTGTGTGGGACGTCAGTGCAAGGATGACATGGAGGAGATCGTGTGAAGAGGAGTTGAAAGAATATGGACTAACATGGATGCAGGCGAAAAGTACAGCAGAAGAAGACAGAAGCAAGTGGAGACGTGCAGTTGAAGCCCTATGTTCCACTAGGAACCCAAGGGAGCAATAATAATAATATCTGTGGTATTTGCTTTCAGTCAATCCACTCATTCCGATGGAATAAGAAACTGTCATCAATCAGGATTATGAGCAGTACACAATCTTCAGGAGTGACTAGTTTCGAGTTGCAGTTCGATGGAGAACGTCATGTCGACTCATAGATAACACGCAAATGAAACATACTCGACAGTGTTCGTTCAAACAAGTAATTAATAGCATCAGACTGCTGACTAAATTACCAATGAAGAGAATACAAGTACAATGAAATTTACAAATCATTAATGCAGTCAATGTCAGTAAAGAGTCTGAGAATTCTGGAATAGATCAAAAACCAAAACAATTTCAACAGTTGGTGTGATCACGGGCAGTAATTTTGATCCAAATATTACCAATAACAAAAAATTATCATTCTGTGTAAACTAATGAGAAATAAGTAGGATTTGTTTCATGAATGGAGTCAGTGTCAGTCAAAAGTATGATGACTCATCCCGTATTTCCTTCAAAACAACAACAACACAAAATGACTTTGAAGGGAAGCTTTAATTTTGTTATCATCACTTGTTGTTGTCACTTTGTCTACTTTCACTAAGTCTTTCATTAAGTCTCAAACACACAAGGATACACATATGTGAACATCACTCCTGTGATTACATCATGTCGGAATGAATGTACACACACACACACACATATATTTATAATGTAAATAAAGTGTACTCGGGCCGTAATGCAATCATAAATACATGATGATTATGTGACCTCTGGGTTATCCAATTTGAACTAGACAGGCGTAATAAATATGAGTTGAACTCACCGCACTGTGATCATATTGATCATATGGATTAGTCACTGGGGTGAATCATTCTCATGTGTTCAGTGGTTGGTGGTTCTTTGTGTGGTTGGATTGCATCGATGGGGTTTTTCAAATTTAATTAAACTCATGGCAGTGTCTACTGCCTAATGACCAGTCGACATGATTATTAATAATGATGATAATAATAGTTTTATTCAAGTGTTGGTTTTCTCCTTTTGGGTAGTGTTTACATAATATAGAGAATTTCCAGAATAATTTATTTACAGGATTTCATCATGAGCTGACATTAGTTAGAGAACCATTGGAAAACCTGGGAGTACTGTACAGCTGTTTCGTCTTAGTTTGGGACTCTTCATCTGTACGCATCCACCGGGACTCGAACCCAGGACCTTCCGGTTACAAAGCAAGCTCGTATACCATTAAGCCACTGGGACCCGATCCAATGACCCATGAATTCTAACTTCTGACAATTCACGGCATAGCGCGACCCTTAGCCAATGTCTTCGGCGAGTATTTCTCCTCACACCTGACCAGCTGCCCCCTACTTGTCACGATTTATTTCATTATAGAAAACAATAACGTCGTCTGCATGATTGTAGAGGTGGTTAGCAGTTATCTGCTGTGCACAGATTTCCTACCTCTCAGTCAGTCTGAGTGGTTACAGTCTCAGCAATGCAGACGAGACCAAAACGTATTGTCTATAACACGTTATTCTTCAGTCTGTATACTACTTTGAAGGAAAATTTTGTTCAGATAGTAGAATGATCAGTATGGACAATGTTTTTAATTCTCTCTCCTATTATGCAGCCGCTGCTGCCTTTCTACAACCTCGAGAGACTGTGTTCTTGGAACCTGTTAGGCAGGATACATGGCGATCAACTAGTATGTCTACCCTCAGGCAGACAACAGCGAATGAATACTTGTTATAGTGAAGTTATGTAAGATGTTTTTAGCTGATTTAATACTACTGCGTATTTAAACATGATAACTTAGAACTAACGATATGACTCTGGTGTAATTCGACTATGACATGCATCCGTTAACGACTTAACGATTTATTTTTTTAAAATTTCCATTCTGTGAATTGTAACATGTAGTAGATATTGTGGTTTCTGTTATTGTTGCTGTGAAATCCGCATAAATGTGGATATTCGTACATTTCTGCTCATCATTGTTACATAGCGTATCTATTAGAAATCTAAAATTACGTATTTTGTGCTTCATACACCACTAGACTAAATGTAAAATTAGCATCATATCACCTGGGTAACAAGGCAACCAAATATTGAAGCTGGTCAACCTTGCTTAAATGATTACATAATATTACATGAATTAATTTGTCCACTATAAACTGATCCAATTTGAAAAATATTTATACAGATTACATATGTCCCTATGAGTTGTTGTTATTAAAATCACTGTTCAAATGTGTTACTGCAAAACACAAAATATTTTGTCACCAAATCGGAACAGTCACGAGAATCAGAAAGCGAAGAACGTCAACTTTTATTATCATTTAATACTGACCTTAAATTATTGGGCTGATGACGATGTTCATGTCGGTGAAGATGATGGTCAATAAATGATAAAAAGGATCTATCTCTCTCTCTCTTTCTCTCTACCACAGTCATCTATATACCTAAACTTTTCTCAGATTTTGATTATGTCATAGATGTGCGAAAATGACATATGAACAAGACAATAAATCATTTATGATTCTGACACATTCACCTGGAAATTTTATAACCTGCAACTTTTCATTCCATGATGTTTATTTAAGCAAAAAGAAATAAAACATTTTGTGTACCAGCTGAAGTAGGAAGCTGATAAAATAAGAGTTGCTTATTCTTACAAAGAATAAAGATAATGAATTATTTCTCTTTTGAACTCCTTACCAGTCTGTTCCAGATAATCTAGGTTTGACAGGCTGATAGGAGTTGTCCTTTTTGTAAGAGTTCCACTGGAAGCAAATCACTATCGAAATTCCAAGTCTTCCGCTTTTGAAAACTCTTTTCACCATGAATATACAAAACGGCGGTCTACGAGCTCTTCTTATAACTGGGATGTCCTCGGTTCGAACGCCGCGCTGATGAAGAGTCCCAAACTAGGACGAAACGCTGTCAAGTACTCTCAGGTTTTCCACTGGTTCCCCAACTGATACTAGCCCATGATGAAATCATGTAATCAATCAAATTGAATCCCTGTGAACTAACACTTAAAAAGGACAGACTTAATGTTTACCATATTTGGAAGTTACCTAACCATATCGACACGTCTAATGAGTTATGGTATTCATCTCTAACAAAACTAATACAAACCAATTAAACTTGATGAAAGAAGCTGGTGAATACGATTTGCTTAGGATAACAGAACGCATGAATACCTAGTTGATTCTGTGAAATGATCACAATGATATACTACTTCGCAATTGTGTAATCATAAGAGATGAATTCTCAACAATCTGACAAATTCAAGGGTTCGACTGATTTCACATTAGAGAACTATTGAAATCCATGGAGCTGGTGATAGCTGTTTCGACATGTTGTGTGACTTTCGCAGGGCCATTGGGTTGAATCCCAGTAACTGAACAGTCAACCGGCTCGTCTCATAACCCGAAGGTCCTGAGCTCGACTCTCAGTGAGTTCATGGGTACACACCCCTGAAGAGTCCCAAACCAGGATGAAAAAGTTCTTCAGTATCCCCTATTTTTCAGTGGTTTTATAAATGATATCATTTAGTGATCTGATTTGAAATTCAGGGTTGTTTGGTAGAAAAACTAAAGTTTCCCAGTGGATACCAGAGTATTGTCAAAACATACAAACTTTCGAAATACATTAAACAGTCTTATAATTTCTGCTATGCATATTTTCTTATCGTTGACAAAGAATACCAATAAGTTTTAATTTCTTCTGCTAGCCTATCAGCCCAAATTAATAGTTGGATTACGTTCATGCAGCGAAAAAGGTAACGACACAAACAATTCAAGTTCAGTAAAAGCCTATGAATACTACACAATCATATTAGCACAAATATATTTTTGGCAAGTTAACAGATGAAACAAATGCAAAGAAAATCCCATCATTACTTTTTTCAGAGTACTTTCGAATTAACGAATTTCACAATGAATGTTGGCTCATCCAAGAGACACGCGATGTTGCTTGGCACTGATTTCTTTTCTTCCACTATCTCATTTAAAGAAAAATATTTTGCACCAATATGTAAAATATAACATTTACTCCTTGAAAATAATGACTAGTCGTTTGAAGGAAACAATAGTAAAACCACTCCTGAAATCAACTGACTGACTGTATAGTAATGTGTTCTCCTTGAAAACCCATAATTGTAGGCTGCATTCTACATGAAGAGTTGGATTTGTTCTATTAAAGACGCCACTGCTGGAGGTGTGGAAAGAGGGCAGAGTACCTGAGGATTGGAAGAAAGGATACTTATTTAAACTACCAAAGAAAGGAGACTTAAGTCAATGCAAAAACTGGTGCGGAATTATGCTCCTGTCCATCCAAAGCAAAAAACTAAGCTGCATCATCCTGGAGAGAATCAAACAAGCCCTGAATCAAAAACTTTGACCGGAATAGGCTGGATTCAGGAGAAACAAGTCATGTATTGATCAAATCGCCACTCTACGGATCATCATTGAACGAGGCTTGGAATGGCAGTCACCTCTCTATCTCAACTTCATCGACTTTGAAAAGGCCTTCGACAGCGTCGACTGAGGTAATTTGGCAACTACTTCGCTACTACGGGGTCCCATCGACAATTATACATCCCATCCAACAGTTATATGACAGTGCTGCATTCCAAGTTATCCACAAGGGGAAACTTACGGAATCCTTCGAAGTGAGAATGGGAGTAAGACAAGGCTGTCTATTATCGCCAATGATTTTCCTGATTGCAGTAGATTGGATAATGCGAAGAACAATGGGCTGGGCAACGAGGAAACAAGCATAAAATGGACTCATACAAAAAACTTAGAGGACCTGGACTTCGCCGATGATATATGTCTGATTTCCCACAAACTGGAAGATATGCAAATGAAAAGCAACAGGTTCGTAGAAGAAGCATCAAAGATAGGACACCATTCAGGTGAACATAGAGAAAACAGAGGTGATGAAGATTCCTGGCCAACAGTAATAGGAACAACAACAACAACAACAACAGACAATAATCAGCCAGCATAAATGGGAGGAACCTGAAAGAAACAACCTCCTTTAACCACCCACCGACCTGGAAAGCATCGTTTCAACTACAGGCCGACGGAACTGACGAGGATATCAAAGCCAGAATCGGAAAAGCAAGACAACCTTTCATTACTCTCAAGTCTGTGTGGAGGTCAACATCACTCAGCATCAAAAATAAGATCCGGATTTTCAACTCCAATGTGAAGTCAGTGCCACTTACTATGCGGATCAGAGACTAGCACTGTGCGTCATAAAGAGCATATCAAACAAACTACATACCTTCATTAACAGTTGTCTTCGCTCAATACTCAAGATCAGATGGCCAGAAAAGATCAGCCACAGTGTGGGATCTCTGGCAATGAGCGAACCAACCAGGAACCGATTGTGAAATAGGTTTGGCGGCCTGTTTGACACCTGGGCTACCTTTTCCTGCATCTACATATTGCATCTAATAAGTCATGTTTTCATTCTTAATTTTAATAAAATATGATCACAAATCGCATAAAATACAGTAATTCATTCATTAAATGTTTCAAACCATATGACTTTCATCCATCTAATAAAACTAAGAGAAAACATCACGGTGGCTGGCAACGTGCACTTAAACAGACACCTTTATATCGCACAACTATTCCTGTTATTGTCACTTCAAACTGCCGTTCACTTTCCAACAAAATTATGCATCTCCAGTCTCCCTTATCATCTGATACTTATCACAATACGGCGATTGTTGCATTACAAGAAACATGGCTCCATGAACTCTATGATGACAATCTGGTTTCCCTAAATGGTTTTACATTGTTTAGACAAGATCGACTATGCTCCAGAAAGAAAAGAGGTGGAGGTGTTGCAACTTTCATTCATTCTCAATGGTCAACTTCAAATAATGTATGTTTTTCTTACTCTAATGACTTTATTGATTGTATAACAGTCAAATGCCGTCCGAAACACTTATCCAAGTTTAAATACGTCTTCATCTCAAACATTTATGTTACTCCTGGCTGTTCTGCATCTGATCTATCTGATTTTGCTGATGAATTCACTGAATTCGCCGTTACACATCTTGAAAACTCTTTATCAGTTGTCACAGGAGATTTTAACTGCTGTGATTGTTCTTTCCTTGTATCATTAGGTCATGTCAATATTGTTAAATTTCCTACTCGACTTGACAAAACTCTGGATCTAGTGTTTATTAATGATGAGGAAATATATGAAGTACGCAGACGTGCTCCTATCATGAACTCGGATCATTGTATTATTCGGATATTACCTAAGATATACAGCAGATCTCACTTTAATATCTTCTCAAATCTGTCCAGGAAAACACGGCAAAGGTGTTACTCACAGGAAAACATGCTCAAACTAAGATGTATGCTAAATGACACTAACTGGCAACTTTTCAACGAACACACACTGGATGATACTATTTCCAATTTGACTGACTATCTTAAATTCTACCTTGATATATGCTGTCCTAAACAGATAATTTTCAAAAGAATGGATCGTTTTTCTTCCCCTCATCTCAAAAAACTTCCTAGAGAAAAAGAGAAGCTGTACAAGACAAAGAATAAATCTGGTCACAGGAAGATAAACATCCAAATTAAATCTGAAATCAAGAGACTAAACAACATTTATAATCAAACAATACTATCTTGTAAAACTTCAGGAAACATATGGAAGCTTTTTAGAGAAATTACAGGTTGTGGTAAGCATAGTAATTGCGCCTCTTCTATTGATGTAAATACTCTCAACAGATCTTTTATCCACCCTCCAAATGTCCCTTTTGCCTTCAATTTAACTAATAACACGACCAGTGACCTTCATAGTTTCAATACTTCTGATGTTCTTAAATGTTTAAAATCTCTTAAACCTTCCCAGAGTCTAGGCCCTGATGATATACCTGCAATTGTTTTGAGGAAATGTGCTGATATTTTAAGTAACTCACTTACAAACATTTTCAATACTTCTTTTTCTAATAATGTTGTACCTTCTCTGTGGAAAGATATCAAAATCATCCCTGTACCCAAGTCTGGTTCAGGAAATAGTGTTAAGTTTAGACCAATTGCTATTACCTCTCCTTTTTTGAAACTAATGGAGAAATTACTGTTACAAAAGCTTGTTCACTCCCTAAGCTTCTCAAATGATCCAAAGCAGTTTGCTTACAAACAAAGTAGAAGTACTTTGGACGCTGCTGCGTTTCATCACAACACTGTATTCTCCTTAGACAAAGGGGCCAAGTATGTCCGTTGTACTTTCCTTGATTACACACCTGCTTTCGACTCTGTACCTAGAGGCCTTTTGTTAAACAAGCTAAGCCTTACACAAACTGAGTCCTGGGCTATCAACTGGCTGCACTCTTATTTCTCTAATAGTGTAACAACAGAAGACAAGGGCCAGGCAACAGATCGTTTTATTATGAAAATCAACACGTATTTATACATCTTTCAACTACATTATTATAGACAAGCGCAGTCATCTGATTGGTTGTTTAGGTAGACAAACGCAGGCTTCTGATTGGTTGTTTCGGGATTCCTTGACAAATAGAGTTCTCTCTGCGAATCATATTTTGCCACGTTAACTTTGCTGTGATTGGTTGTTGACTCAGGCTTGTTCATATTTTCTCACGGCCCATATTAGTGACCTAGACCTTAACGTAGATTAGTGCCAACCAATCGGCTAGCAGCCTGCTCTCACCACACTCGTCCCCCCGTCAAATACGTGCGACTGAAGTCGGCTTGATCTACTTGGTGCAGGCGTCATCGTTGGCTTGTCTCGCTGTATCCATTTCTGGAGCTCGCTGACGTTCACGCGCCTCTCATTGTTCGCCATTGCGACTGTGTCTGCGTAACCCCATCTCGAAGTGACCATATATGGTCCTTCCCACTTTGGAAACTGTTTGCCTGACCCTGTCGAACATTCGTCCATACTTCGGCCCACACCTTCATATGCTGCTTTCGCCCGACCTCCCAGCAGCGTCTCAAGTAGCAGCTCCATCGCTGACAGATCTTGAACGCCTTTCAACTGCGCAGAAGCCTTGAAGTCCTGCCCGAAGATCCATATGTCTCCATCAAAAACTGCAGGGTATAGGCTTTTCATTTGTCGGTAGGCAGCGACACCAAATGTAACAACAGAAGACAAGGGCCAGGCAACAGATCGTTTTATTATGAAAATCAACACGTATTTATACATCTTTCAACTACATTATTATAGACAAGCGCAGTCATCTGATTGGTTGTTTAGGTAGACAAACGCAGGCTTCTGATTGGTTGTTTCGGGATTCCTTGACAAATAGAGTTCTCTCTGCGAATCATATTTTGCCACGTTAACTTTGCTGTGATTGGTTGTTGACTCAGGCTTGTTCATATTTTCTCACGGCCCATATTAGTGACCTAGACCTTAACGTAGATTAGTGCCAACCAATCGGCTAGCAGCCTGCTCTCACCACAATAGGATGCAGTACACGGTATATAATGGTGTAGCTTCCTCTCCTTTGCTTACTGAAGCTGGTGTTCCTCAGGGTGCTGTTCTCTCACCGTTTTTCTTTTCCTTCTTCTTACATGACTTACCTCTCTCAGATGAAATCAACTTCGTCAAATATGCAGATGACCTGACTGTTTCGCTTCCCCTTAAGTCTCAGTCAGACTGTTTCAAATTAAATAGCTTCCTGTCGGACATCAGTCAGTGGTCTAAACTGAATGGCCTCATGCTGAATCCATCAAAATGCCAGACTATTGAATTTTCCTTTAGGCATAAACGAGATCTACAAACACTAGTAAGCACTCATGAAGCCTGTAGCACTGAGGGGACTAAAATTGAAACCAAGTCTAATGCAACATACCTCGGATTAGTTCTATCTTCCGACCTTACCTGGTCATCTCATATCCAAACGATTTCTAAGAAAGTGTCTCGTCTAACCTACTACATTAAGAAACTCAGACTAACTGGAATCACTCAACCTCTGCTTTCACAATTTGTCAACTCTCTTATCTTACCTATTCTACTTTACTGCTCCCAGTTAGTCTTTCCTGGGTTACTGAAAAAGGACTATACCATCCTGAGAAGGATGTTGAAGGTAGTTAGTAGGACTAGTGGTGTAAACTCAGTCAGCTTGTCACTACATTAGTAGAAAGGCATCTGAATACATGCGAAAAATGGTCTAAAACCATACTGTCTGACCCCCAACACCCCCTCTATTCCCAACTCTCTCCTTGCATCTCATCAGGTAGAACCAGAAATCAGTACAAACTAATATATGCTCATACAACCAAGTATAGGAACTCAACGATACCATATTTGACCCGTGTTCTAAGTGACAGAGACAATGTTAAGTGTGAAACCTTTGACTTACTTTGTTGTTAATAACATAATTTGAGCCCTTGTTATTTCCCCCTTATACTCTCTTATTTGTACTTTGAACAACCTTCTTAAACATACTTGGCTACTTAAAACTATTATCATTGGCTTACTTTTTTATCCTTTACTCTATTCCTTCTTCTGTATATCTACTGGGTCCGACTATCTTAGCACTATGAGTATTACAAAATTGTCCTGTCCATCATGTAATATTAGTTTTGTGGTTGTTTTTTATTCGGCACTATTTAACTGACAATCTTGTTTGTGAACGCCACTATCACCATCTTAAAATTTTGTATTATGCATGATTACTCACACTACCACAACAAACACTGCATTAGCGCTGACAATAAAAAAAAACCTGAAATGTTTATTTTATGATTGTTTAGTGTAGTTCAATCAAATTAACTGATCATCTTGGCTATAAACAATCTCATAACTTCTTATATGATTATAACTGTTACTGCTCACCACGCATACACATAGCTTCATAGCTTCCACTACCCAATACTGAAATATTTTTTTCATTATTGGTGTTTATCTTCCTTTCTACTTGGTATTTTTATTTGCATTTTTTTTGTTATTTTCGTGTTTCTTTTTGGTTTTTTGTTGTGTTTTTTATATCTATTTTTTTGTAATACTCCTTTTAAGTGTTCGATGAAATTAGATGCAATATTGTAGATATGTGCTGAAAATTCCACACTGTACCACAAGTACTGTTTCTGGAATAAAAGCGAAATTATAATAATTATTATTAAAAAACAAATAGGCAGGAAGAAATGGAGGTGGACTGGCCATACGCTGAGGAAACCATCAAGTGACATCACTAGACAAGTCATTGCTCGAGTGGAACCCGAAAGGGAAGCGGCGAGTTGGTCATCCAACGGTGGAATGACTTGGAGGAGGTCATGTGAAGAGGAGATGAAAACATGTGGGCAGACTTGGAGCCAGGTGAAAACTGTAGCAGAGAACCGAACGCAATGGAGACGTGCAACTGTAGCCCTATGTTCCTCTAGGAATTAAAGGAAATAATAATATTAATGAATTTCAACAAAGGATGAAATACTCATGTAGTTTTTCTTAGTTCTCAACGGTCCTCTTGTTTACACTGATTTTATACGAAAGATAAAGTTTTATTACAACTGTTTATTCGTCCCTCCTGTTAACAATGGAACATACAGCTTTGACAACAGATCTTCGCTGTACAAGTTTTTCTCTGCCAACGTTTTTTAGCTGACTCCACTACTACGCACTAACTTTTATTTCCTGTTCATATGACCTCCTTCGTGTCACTCCCATGGCCGATCATCTCATCGCTTGCTATTCGATTTCCACTGCAGGAAGTGATAACACACAGTTTTACATTTTCTAATTACTCCTTCTGGTGAGTTGTTTTTATACAATATAAATGATAGTAATTACAACTACTAGTAATTAATTAAACCATTTATTAATTCACTCATGTACTGTTTTTCATTTGCTCTTTAAATCTAACTACAATGACCACTGAACAAAAAACGTTTCTTGATTTTGAATAAATAATTGATAAAATAAGATTTCAAAATGCCAAAAATTAGTACTACTATGTTATAACAATGAAGATCGTCGAAAACCCACCACTCGAACAAACTCTGATCTCATTTATTTGACCAAAAGAAAAATGATGATGAAGAAATTATTCTGTCAAACTATTAAACTCTACAAACACTACAAAGTTATAAAATTAAGTTTGGCGCATCATATTTATTTAATTGTTTTATTGCATTGTCTTTATTTTGGTATTAACAGTTTGATTATAATAAAAACAAAAAACATTCATTGACTAACTGTAATGTTACGCAGCAGTCCCAAGTTAACTAGAATTCGCATGTCATTTGTTTGTTTGTGTGTACTTTCATGTCAGCATATATTACGGTCTCCACAGTGATATGATAGCCACGATCACAGTAATACTGATGTCATTGTCACTCGTTAAAGTGTGTGTGTGTGTGTGTGTTATTACTGTATACAATTTGTTTAATTGTGTTTGAAACAGCCTGTCAATGTGCCAGTTTGTGTTTCTACACATTTTTTTACACACGACAAGCACTTCTATCTGTGTGATGATGAATACACATCAAATAGTCTGTTAAATGAATACATACACATTCAAGTTTCAAGTAGCTTTATATTTTAGTGTATGGCAATTGAACAGTGTACAACATTGAGAAGAAGTAAGACAATTTTTTAAAAACCAACTGAACAGGCAAAAGTAAAGAAAAATGAAAAGATGAAATTATTCCAATAATAATAATAATAGTGATAATCGTCAATTAACTAATCACTTTAGTATTTTATTTTAATTTATACTGATCTTTCATTTACTTTCATGGCTTCTCTTCAAGTTTGTTTTTAATTTCTAGTTTTCGTTTTCTTCAATTATTAAATTGAATAATAATAGAAGTAAATAGAAAGTAGATAATCGTAATCTTGGAACACTTTACTTCTATAATTAACGCTGTTCATCCATTCATTCATAATGTTGTTAAATAGGTACGGTGTTCTTCCGTTTAATATTAAATTAACAAGAGATATAGTATATTAAAGAAAAATGGAAAAGCATTAAAATAAACATAATAAAAAATTAATGAATGTGATGACAATAATAATAATGATAACAATAACAACCAATAGATAAGTTTCGACTTAAAACAACAGACAGACAGAGAAGCAAATAGTTTTCGACTGATATTTTATCCCGATCTGCGATCCTTTATCAAGTCAACTTCACAGTTATATGTGAATGAGTCACATTATGCCTTCGTGCTTATCATCTATGTCACGGATGAATAATGCTGAAGGTTCTCAAACCAAGTTGAAATAGCATCCCAGTGCTTATTTATTTTAAAAAATCTGATTAATACTAATTTGTGGAATTTACCTTGAAAAATGTCTATTCTTCACAGTTAAAAAAGGAACCTCATCATAACGATAATTCTCTATGAATAAAGATAAGCTTACACTTGTCTCTATGGTATAAGGTGTCAGAAATTACCTTCAAGAAAACAGTTGGGAAACTGGTTATTTTATCACTCACTAGTGGGATGCTATACCAAACCATTTTAAGTAGTTGGCTTGTAGTCATCCCTCAAATATCACTTTTTCTCAAGAAAAGTATTCTAAATTAATTTGGAATAGAAACCAATCAGTTAGAAATGAATTTAAACTGCTAAACTGTTGTAGCTAAATAAAAGGATACCCTATTTCGGTTAGACTACATACTTGTTGGCAAATATAATTTCATGTCATCAGTAAAAGTCATATATCTAAATCTGCACCCGTCGACTATAAGTTGATGGTCTTCATCACCGGTTTACTCAAACCAATGCAAGATGAAATACACAAAAAGGGTCTTTTAATGAAGTATGCATTTTATCAGAAATCAGTTATACTCTGCTTATAAATGCGAACCAATAGGAAACCTAAATGTAGCCTTTTTGATTGATTTGCTTAAAGCATCCAACGCCAGGCAAAGTGCTTTACAGTACTATGTCACTTAGGTGAATGAGTAACATACTTCACTGAAAGCATACGCTTACACTAGTCACCATCCAAAAACTTTCCGTGTTTACATATTTCTATGACTAAAGAGAATATTGTGGAGTAATAAATGGTAATTCTGAGGAAATTCTTTAGTAATTTAGATTACTTCAGACAGGAGGACAAAGACAGTGTGATAGTCTGGTGTAATATAATACTATATTAAACGCCTGTAATATTATTTACTGAATGTTGTTTTGAACAGAATCCATTTCACCTAAAAAGCGTAACTCTACAGATTTTAGAATTCAATTTCAATTTGAATTTCCCCTAAAATTCTTCCCTTAGTCAAGAGATTTAGATATCTGAAAAATTCAATTGCCAGTGAATTATAAATTCTATCCTAAAGTTAGCCAGAAGTCATACTCTTCTTTTTTTCATTAAACTTTTTTTTAACTAAAAATTGAGCTAATATTGTAACTACAGAAGACAAGGGCCAGGCAACAAATTGTTTATTAAGGAAATCAACACATATCTATAGCTTTTGATGTACATTATGATAGATTATTGTTAGCAAAAACACACAGTCTTCTGACTGGTTGTTTCTCACAGAAAATTCACCTTGCATTTCTTTGTGGCTGTTTCTTGAATGTCAGGTCATCTATATGCTAACTGTATCCGCCTACGCAGTCTTTGTTCCTATATTTCTCACGACTAATATTTCGGACATAAATATTGACGTAAATTAATGTCTACCAATTTGGATAGCAGCCAGCTCTCACTACAATATAACACTTCATTTTATTCCACTAAGAAACTTTAGATCATGTGAGAATAACAAATGGAATCACTTTACGTAGTTAAGTAGATTAATCTGATACGCTAGTGATATGTTATCTAAGAAATAGGTCGTGATAAAGCTATCCAAAGAGTAAAAAAGCATGAAGATGCAGCTATAATGAGGAGCATTTTGCACTATTTAATCATGCATATTCAAGACACAAGACCTTGACAATTTATCATACGTTGAAGCAAAACTCTTTCACTCATCAATTCTAAGGTCTTTTGTAGTCTAATCTGCCCAAAGATTAAAAAAAATCAGATCACTTCCTGTTATAAACTGAAAGATTTGAATTTTACAGACAAGAAATTGGGACGAATTAGAAGCAAATTAAATGCTCTGTTGAGTTCACAATAACATGTTCATTCTTCTATTTTTCCTGTTTTTTCTCAACTAAGTATTTCCATTATTCCTATTAGTATGTAGTGGAATAAGCTACACATCGTTCTTACAAGGGATAAAATGTCGTTCACATACATCTCGTGTACAACCAGAATAATCCAACTAAACGTCAACTCGCAAGTAGGAACTGTAGACTAACAGTGCTGAAACAACATGAATAACACGATGTACATGGACATTACACAGGATTCTCAAACTAGAATCAATCAGCTGTTCACATCCTCCTGGTATTCATACCTTGTCTAATTCTGATATCTTTTCGTCACGAATCTCCATTTAGATTAAATTAAACAACACAACAGCACAGAGGAGTGAATGTGTGAAAATGGCTTAAGTCTTCCAAATTCTCCACTAGGATGGATTTTCAGGGAAAGGAGCGAAATATCAATCGATAAAGGGACCACTACACCTTGCAGAATCCCAATTTCCCTTTTCAAAATTATGTATTAACGCCTAGAGGAGATATTCCAGAATCACATTCATAAATTCAGCTTAGAACTCTACTTATCGGATAGATAGGTAGATAGATATACTGACACGCTACATTGAGCATTAATACTCGGAATGACATCATTACAACTAAAACAGCAATCCACTCATTCCCATGGAATAAGAAACTGTCATCAATCAGGATTATGAGCAGTACACAATCTTCAGGAGTGACTAGTTTCGAGTTGCAGTTCGATGGAGAACGTCATGTCGACTCATAGATAACACGCGAATGAAACATGCTCGACAGTGTTCGTTCAAACAAGTAATTAATAGCATCAGACTGCTGACTAATTTACCAATGAAGAGAATACAAGTACAATGAAATTTACAAATCATTAATGCAGTCAATGTCAGTAAAGAGTCTGAGAATTCTGGAATAGATCAAAAACCAAAACAATTTCAACAGTTCGTGTGATCACGGGCAGTAATTTTGATCCAAATATTACCAATAACAAAAAATTATCATTCTGTGTAAACAAATGAGAAATAAGTAGGATTTGTTTCATGAATGGAGTCAGTGTCAGTCAAAAGTATGATGACTCATCCCGTATTTCCTTCAAAACAACAGTGGTTAGGACTGTCGCCGACCATCCACATGGTCCGGGGTTCGAGCCCGCACCGATGCACACCTGATATCTATGGTCGGCCTGCAAAATTTGGGCTACCGATATCCATGCTGAAAATTCCATACTTGTGCCGAAAATATAGTGTGGAATCAAGCTGTAAATCAAAAAAAAATAAATAAAATAAAAACAAAATGACTTTGAAGGGAAGCTTTAATTTTGTTATCATCACTTGTTGTTGTCACTTTGTCTACTTTCACTAAGTCTTTCATTAAGTCTCAAACACATAAGGATACACATATGTGAACATCACTCCTGTGATTACATCATGTCGGAATGAATGTACACACACACACACACACACATATTTATAATGTAAATAAAGTGTACTCGGGCCGTAATGCAATCATAAATACATGATGATTATGTGACCTCTGGGTTATCCAATTTGAACTAGACAGGCGTAATAAATATGAGTTGAACTCACTGCACTGTGATCATATTGATCATATTGATTAGTCACTGGGGTGAATCATTCTCATGTGTTCAGTGGTTGGTGGTTCTTTGTGTGGTTGGATTGCATCGATGGGGTTTTTCAAATTTAATTAAACTCATGGCAGTGTCTACTGCCTAATGACCAGTCGACATGATTATTAATAATGATGATAATAATAGTTTTATTCAAGTGTTGGTTTTCCCCTTTTGGGTAGTGTTTACATAATATAGAGAATTTCCGTGGCATGACACAGAGGCATGCCTGACATGACATGAGGCGCAAACCAATGTTCTTTTGGTGTTTCTTCTTTGCCTGCCTCGAGAAATACAGGATATCTGATCTCAATCTAGCTTTAAATGAATAACATCATCATAGGATTTTTACTAATTTATCAATCTGTTTGCCTGTTTGCTTCCAGATATATCTCCTGAAGTCCTAACCAAAAGTCGTGATGACTAGCTGCGTAGAATCGCATATAACTGAAGATTCTGATTAATAACGCACTACGGCGATAGCGATATACAATAATTCGGCCAAACTTGTAATTCATCAATCATTAAATTCTTCTTTAGATGTTAAAGTTAGGTAAATATTTATGCAGTTAATATTTTAACAAGTCATTTTTGTAAAATTTCTCATTAAGTATAGTACTATTCGATTTCATCGGTGAGTATCTGTCCTAAAATCTGGAAGTTCTATTGGATTTTATATGAAAATCATTGCACTACTTATCCAGTTGCTGACTGCGGTTAAACTTGCTATATTTGTAATACCAATTTATGACTGGTGGAATTCACAAAGCCTGGTGTGGAAACATATACTGATGGACTGCACTGGATGACGGTTAGTATAACTTCTAGAGCCAATGGATTACTGCCCAGTTAATGAATGGTGATGAAGTCATCCCATGACACAAATTTTTTGGTTTTGACTGCTACAGAGTTCACAGGTGTTAACTTCTGAGGAGTCCTAAATTGAGACGAAATATCTATCCAGTACTGCAAGATGGGTAATTACTAATAGATGTTGGTTGGTGATGAAACATACCCTGAAATGAATGATTTAGCCTTACACATTATGAATTCTGATAAGAAGTCTGTGAATCCAACCCGTAATTTATAACTGTAATTAACAATAGATTAATATTCTGTTTGCATCTTGTCATATCACACATCAGTAGGAGTTGAACAACACTATCCGCAACCTTATCTTAAAGGAGCGGTTTCGTTATAGAAGAGTAGCCCTAAACTAATATGTAATTCGTATCTGAAGTTTGTGATAAAACAACTTCGTATTATTGAAATCTGTTAGTTTGGTATGATCTATTACCTAGGGGATGGTTAGTGATATCATAAAATGGTTATCACTTAGTTCCACCCATAAATGAGAAGGAGAATTTACAGTATGATAAAGTGTAAATATTAAATGAGTTGCATATCCAAATTTATAGACATCGTTTTGTCCACCTCCATTATCGTCACCACCACACCACACCCCACTCCACTGCCAGTATCACCAGTGTCGTTGTCATAGGCATTAGTTACCAGCCTCTAAAATCACAAGTGTCTTGAAATAGAACAACACATTAAAAAAACAAATCTAAACAGGAAGCTAAAACTATTTTTCTTATTATCTTACTAGTGGTATTGTTGTTATTATTATTAAGGTAAATAAATCGTTTCTAATACAAGAGTCAAGAATAATTCATTGAACTCTGTCTATGTTTAAAATATTCTTATTGGGATTCATTAATAAATAACTATTCTCTTGTATCTAATATGATTGTGTAAACTTTAGTAACTGACACTAACCGCCTGCATTAAGAAACACAGCAAACATCCCGTCATATCAAGGTGATTAGTCATGTCAATAATAATAATATAGTTGACTAAATTAATGATGTCCATGGGGTTACTTTTTATATCCTAGTTAACACACACACACATACACACAGAAAAATCACAGTGATAATTAAACATTAACTAATTACGACCATTGTTGGTCATTCTTTCTAACTAAGCAGTCAAGTAACTTTAAATCAAAGTCATAGTAACATGAAAATAAACAAGATGAAATGTTTTAACTCTTGTTGGGTGTTTTGTTGTTGTTGTTGTTGTTTATTTTGCATTTATTAATTTGTTGATAAGACAACATTTGGTGTGTTCTCGTTCTTCTTCTTCTTCTTCATTAGTTGGATTCATTTTATACACTGCCAGATTCGTATATCCTGTCTTTATAACCATGTTGATCACTGTGTTCAGTGTGAATGAATCAATCTGTTCCCCTTTACGTTTCATTTTACCCTCTTCTTAATTAACATTGTTTTATACAAAGAAATAGTTTTACACCTGCTTTTTATATTCATATAAGGATTTATAGAACAGAAATTTAAATTTCATTTAATTAACTCTATTAAATAATTCATAATGATAATAACAGCAGTATTGACAACAGTAATATCTATACGTTCAAATGTTTTGGCATTTATTCCTTATTTTCCCAGTAGGAGGCGTATGAAACCAGTTAGCGGACATGATGATAATTTAATAATAATAATAATAACAATAATAATAATTGTGTAAAACACCAGTGATAATAATATTCTTAAGAATGAATTTAATGTAAGAGAGGTGTTTCGCCTGGCGGAGATTAGCAGTGAAACTCAGGATGAAAATTCTGTTATATTTTGGGAATCGTCATCTGTATCTGCCGGTATCAATGGTGAGTGGTGATGTTCCCACTGACACTTGAAACCTTCACCTACTATTTCAAATGCTAAAGCGTCAGTGACAGAGACTTGGCATTTCAATCCAATCAATCAAGCGAAATTAACCTATCAACAAACAGGAAGGGAGATATGCTCAAAATTGCGGTGTTGAGTTTATATGATAGAGAAATTAAATCATTCGGAATTCAGGTTTTGGGTTTTTTGTCTTACCAACTGATATAAAGTATTTGGTTGCCAAATAAGTACCGATTTCGTAAAATCAACAAAATTACCCACATAATGTGTAGACAAATATCACCAATAGCACTTCACCAGTCACCTTTTTGTATTCCTTTGCGTTCTAAGTGGAATACAGGGTTCCAAGCTCTCCGTTTTAAGGGTTCAGCGTTATTCATTTTTACGAGGACGGGTTGCTAGCCTAATACCGAAACTCCCCTCTTTACCAGGATTACTGGTGACTTGGTGACATTTAGGAGTGCATCGATAGGAGATTGAACCCCAAACCCCATGCGTAGTACATGAGCATTCCGCCAGAGAACCACCAACTAACAGCACTCGCCTTGGTAACAAGTGTCTCATAGTATACGAACGGCTGACGGCAACATGCTTCTTCTTCACCACTTCCAACATTAGTGAATCTCGTGCTGAATGTCATTTTTAAAAATGAAATTTTCTGTATAACAAATCTATGTCGCTCACAGTTACGCGACAATAAAGGTTGATTATTGTATATTAATTACCCTTCTGTGCAATCGGTGCGTCGGTGGTTCAGTGGTAGAACACTCATCAACCACGCATGTGGTTCGAGATTTGATCTCCAGCTGGCGTACTCCTAATCCTCCCTATGCTGGTGTAATAAGACCGATAAAGAGGGAAGCTTGGGCGTGAGGCCAGCAAGACAAACCTGTAGAAATGAAACCACTGCTGCCGAAAATTCAAAGCTCTAGCTTGAAGCTCTATGTTCCACAAGGGACGGAAAGGAACAAAATTTTTTTAAAAAAAACCCTGTTAATAATACTCATTATATATATTCTTAGTCTAATGTAAGCAATGTGAGCAAGATATCACGTGGCAGTTACACGCTGAACGTATACTTGTAATCAAACTACTATGTGGTCATTTATTTCTTTATAAAGTTATAATATGAATGTTATAGAATGGTTAGTGGATTAAGTTGTATCTTAACGAAATGAATACGAAATTCAAATTATGTATAATCCTTAGTGAATCATTTGTTTAAACTGGAATTATGTGAACCAGTGAAGAAAGTAACGTATTCTTGTTGAATCTAAAAGGAGTGGTGATAAATTCAGCCCACTTGAGATATTTTAACTCAGTGGTTTGAGATTTCACTTCCAGATAACATATTATCTCTTTTAGCTGTTCAGGTATGAACAAGCATTATTTATAATGTGAAACTTTTCTGTGTTTCAGGCACAAAGAAGAGTGTCATTAATAGTAGAAAGTTTATCCACTGAACGAATACCCCTAAAACAGAATACAATAGGGATGTGCTGTTGAATGAATAATAATTATAACATAATAACCTGACAGACTACATGGGCTCTGACAGTTTAATAAGTGAATCTGGAACAAGAGTTGTATGATGACAGGAATTAAAACAATCCATCAATACTGTTGTTTGACTAAAATATATCTAACAAGATCCAGTTGGACAAGTAATTTGATCAACCTTTAATCACACTCAAACCATTTACAGTGACAATCAAACAATGGTATCTGTTATGAAACTGAGGTAAAAACTTATTTATCATTTGAAATAATCTTGACTCATCAGTACGGAGGGATTTGGTTCAAAATTTGATTCAGCTTCATTTGTCAGTCCCTTGTAAAAACATCTAATTTCTCATAAATTCATTCGAAAGTATAACTGCCAGTAAATGATATTAGATTCAGTGTAGGACTGTAGTTAACTGAATACTAAGTGCACTCCATCCGCCCAGTTCAAACAGACAGTAAGTATAACAGTCCACGCATAACATATGTGACTGGTTTCCTATCCAGTGTACAAAACTGTATACAACTGTTGAGCAGTACTTTATGTGTACCGTATATATGAATACCATATTTACGAAGTATATATTTATTAACCGACCACTGTCTCTACATCAGCTTATATTGACAACTAAGTTTCACATGTAAATTGTTACAAATTGATATGAAAATCTCAACATAATTCGCTACTTCTTATCCTTTGAAGAGGAATAAAAACAAATGTTTATATCAGACAGAATGAACTAGCACTTTATATATGGGTTTCCTGGTACTCAAAAATCATGTGTTCCCTGCCTAATAATACCAGTGAAAAAGGGTAAGAAACGCGAAAAAGCCACTTCATTATTAATTGGTATATATATAATAGGTCAAGATGATCGTTACAACAAACCGACTAATCTTCACTTGCTTAACTTTATGAAATGAAATGTTTTAGACAAACATGTATGATTAACTATTCATCTAGATAGTAAGATAGGCTTATATATATATATATATATATATATATATATATATATCACTTTCATTGGTGAACCTTTGAATTATAATAGCTGTACACGTGCACAATTACTCAATGAATGGCATTACTCTCCCAGTGGTCACTGAGTACAAGGACTTGGGAGTGGTTGTGCAGCATGACTTGAAAACAGCAACAAACTGTAGAACTGCAGCCACTAAGGGTTTTCGAATGTTATGGGCCATACGCAAGGCTTTTGCGAACTTTGACGCTGATATATTTCGTATATTATATCCGACTTATATCAGACCTCATTTGGAATATGGGATCCAGGCAGCGAGCCCGTGTTTCAAATACGAAATTGACTTATTAGAAAGGGTGCAAAGAGTAGGAACTAAGCTAATAAAGGGTTTCTCAACCCTGTCATATGAGGAGAGGTTAAGTCGACTGGGTTTATTTCCACTGTCATACAGACGACTTAGGGGTGACCTAATACTAGCATACCGTATCCTAAGAAATGATTTTGGAGCTAATTTATCTAAATTATTTCTTCCTTCTAGCACCAACCAATTGCGAGGACATCACCTCAAGGTTCAAAAACCACGGTCGAATCGTCTGCGTATGGAGATCCGTTTTTCGCATCGAATTGTGAACCATTGGAACTCCCTAACGGAACATGTCGTATCAGCGCCATCCGTTGATTCATTCAAGGCGAGATTGGACCTCCTGTGTGCAATAAATCGAAAGGATTAACACAGGCATATAGCCTACTATCCTAAATAAATTGTAAACTGTAAACTGCATTTAGTATTTTTCCATCCTTTTTCGTTTTCATTTGAACTCAGGGTCTCATGAGGTATTGTTTTTATGGGATGAGGACGTTAGTCTCACGCACAGCCTTCTCTTTTCCCCGGTTTACTATCGTCTAGGAGAGGTTTAGGAGTGCGTCATCAGTGTATCCAATCCGTACCTGTCGTCGAGTAATGGACTCCTTTTGTTTGAACTGGTAGTCACTGTTGAGTGATTGAAAATATCATACAATAAACTTTAGGATTCACATGATTCTACGGCATTTATTCAAATCTTGTTGTAGTTTATGCCATCATCGGCTATCTTTCTCAGTTCACCGTGTATCACTGAATCTTCCTTCTAAACTACATGTAAGGTAATCTTGTACGTCAGTGCATGTGATTTCATTCGGTTCAGATTAAAATGACAATAAAAATAATCAGATATGTATGTTCGATATTGGTAGAAAGTAAGTCTTAAATTAAACAGCTGAAATCAGACCATTACTATTTCTCAGGTTAAATGGTACAATGGAAACCCAATTTCCCTATGAATTACTTTCATTATCCTGACATAAGTATAATGCTGCATGTGAATTCTATAACACTTCACTTCAATGCAAATAATAACCATATGGGTTAGAAAACAGCATCAAGGTACCCTAGTGAAAGACCCCTGTGTTAGAATTCAGACCATTCACTTTAATCCATTAGGTCAATTGTTTCAAGATACAAAGTAACCACAACAGTAATAAAGGAGTAACGAACAAGTACAGTGTATAACTCAATGTATTGTTTGTCTTAGCTTGCTATGATAATAATAATTATTATTATTTGATGTGGTTGTGTTCTCTCGGTTGGCTGGTTTAGCTGAGAGTCTTTCATCGCCTTTCTAGACAACATTTTCAGCTCTTACTTCGACGTAAAATGGATGATAGAACTGTTTCTTCTGATGACTTAGGATGTGATTCGAAAACTCCACGTCATATATAGGAAAGGTTCGCCTAAGTTATAAGAATATTGTCGTATTCGCTGTTTGCGGAAGTAAATGTTTCGTCATCACCATCATCTGAATTGTTATTGAATCCCAATACACAGGTACAGTTGGTCAGGTAATCTCTGTCCCTAAAATCTTCACAATCAATTAGTCAGTCAGTGGACGTTGACTGTTGTTGATTTCTTTGTCAGATAATTCTGACGAAAATTAAATGTCAAACACATACATATACACAAATACCCACATACATCAAACAAATAAATGAAACATCGTGATCATAATTTCGTTGACTGTTGCCCTTATTAGGATTTCAAATTTTAAAAAATAGCAATTTATCATTGCTACTGAACTATTTACTATTGAAGCAAGTTGAAACGTGGTATATGCAAAAAATGCAAAAGGGACAGTAGAGCTGATAAATAACTGTGTGTAGTACAACTAAAAACGTTTTACTGACATTCCAACGCCATTTTTCACCACTCAATTTAATGGAAGATACTATGATTAGTTAAAACAAACATACGAATCCGACAATAACTACTCTGAATGAATTATTCTCAGTTTCTAAGTCATTTATGACTCTTTGCTTAAAAACTTTATTACCTTTTATTAATTATCATTTATTTCAGTTTAGACCATGGATTGATATCAGTTAGAGAATTATTGAAAACCAGGGAGTACTGGACAGCTGTTTCCTACTCCTAGTTTGGGACTCATCGACACCCACCACCAGGGTTCGAACCCAGGACCTTCCACTTACAAAGTAAACCAGTAGACCATTCAGCCACTGGGACCCAACTTAATGGCCAACCCATGGATTCTAACTTCTGCCAGTTCGTAATTCTAGCGCAACTGCTACCAGCCAACGTCATTGGCGAGTTTTTTTCCTGATTCCCAGCCGGATGGACCCTACTGGTCCTGTAGAGTACTACCGGTGAGTCCCAAACTAGGACGAAACAAGTTTCCAGTACTCTCCGATTCTCAGTGTTTCTCTCTTTAGATGATATTGATCCGTGATCAAACTTGAAACAAATACTGTTCAACTCCGTGTGATATACCCATCAGAAAAATTAGTCTGGAATTCCATAATACCACAGTATTCAAGTTCTACACACATAAATTTATTAAAGATTGCAATCTCCTTCAGGGAATATGGCAATCTATAACTAAATCACTGAACTTGCTAATTGTGGCTAAGCTTCACTAGGACGCTAGTGTCTGTCTCTCTATCTCTGTGTACAATATGAATCAGTGTGCCAAACTGAGCGTGAAACTAAGGCATACTTTCATGACTTAAAGGTTTGGTAATACTGATCTCGTATTTCAAACGATAAATACTACTTTCTAGTCTTATTTGTTCAAACACTTTCAACAAATGTGCGAGTAAATATTCGTATACAGACCTAAAAGACAATGAATATTCCACTTCAGTTTCTTTGTTTATCACATGCAATACAGAACTGTAGGTAATATAGTCAAATAGTCAACTTTACAACATTGTGGAGTAAATTTGTCATAATCGATCATAGTTTTCACATAAATTTAGTCTAAAAAATTCGGTATAAAAAAATACACCCTATGATTAATCACAAAACTCATTATTTTGCATTTTATTACATAACAAAATACACTAAGATTACGTGAGTACACAGGGAATTAAGGGTTCATGCAACTTTGCAAAATTTATATTGTTCCTTACTAGTGACGTAACATTTCCACACATTGTTCATTTGAATAAACTGACATGTATATCACCGAGTGATTTGTAATTTTAGTGTGAAGATATGAACCTACAGAACAAGCTCACACAATAAGTTTCTTTTCTCACTGAAATGTTAAACTGAGTCATGAAATTTTTAAATTATATAGTCTACACCAAAAGAAAAGCTTACCAGATATAAAATCTACTAGTACTATTATAATAATTATTTTGATAGAGAAAGAAGGACCAGATTGGCACCGTAAAATGATATCGTTCTATTTCACAGGTTTTCATCATCTGTAGAGTACCTGAAATTACAATGGTTATAAAGATGATAATGGCATACTTTAATGTTTCAGTGGTAGTACAGAAGAAATACTATAAAAGTGACGCAACCAAAATGTAAGCACTACATTAAAGTATGTTATTACCATCTATATAACCATTGTAGTTTCAGGTAGTCTACAGCTGATGAAAACCTGTGAAACAGAACGATATCATTTTATACTGCCAATCTGGTCCTTCTTTCTCTATCAGAATATATCAACGGAACCAAATGTATAATAATAATTATTATTATTCATTTTTTGCTTTCTGAGTGGAACAGACAGCTTAAGTGGCACTTTTGCATTGTACTCTGCTATCAGTTTCAGTTGTCTGTACGAACGCCAAGAAGCTTTCATTCCCTCTCACATGAACTTTCCTATATCACCAACTTTTCTCTTCATATTATGGTTCCACTTGACTTCCTGGAGCGTGGTAATATCACTTGAAGTTTTCCGAAACATATGTCCAATTCCCCCTCATTTTCTTCTGCATATCTTTTGGGTGATAGACTGTTGACTAACGGGCGGTCTGATAGAGTTCCTTATTGTCAGCTTATCCTTTATGACCCGTCATCTCACTTTCATTACGGAATAGATGAAGACAACTGTTGATGAAAGTCTGTAGTAACCTGTTGGAAATGTTTTCGGTGACACGTAAACAAGGACTTCAAACCACATAGAAACAGTGACCTAATTTTGGCACTAAACACAATTCGGATAGTGCATTTTGTGCTAAGTGAGTGCTGTGTATCCCACTAATCAAACAGATTTCAGAGTGATCAGTGGCTGTCTTCGTTTCCTCTTCTATCCTGGCTGGCTTTGATATCATCATCTATGCTGTCTGCAGTTGAAACGTGTGAATCAGATCAAACAAGTAGATCAGGAGTACTCAGGTTATCAGAACATAAGAGTTTAGCTAAGGTTAGTATGACTGATCTCACAAAGATAAGTAATTTAGAAAAAAACTCAGCTATAGCACTGCATGTATTAACACACAACCACACAATAGGGTGGGACACAGTCAAAATTCTAAAAAGTAAATGTAGGTAGGTGGAGAGAGAGATTAATTATTGAATCCTAGGTCATCGCCAATGATCTTCCTGATTGCAGTAGATTGGATAATGCGAAGAACAATGGGCTGGGCAACGAGGAAACAAGCATAAAATGGACTCATACAAAAAACTTGGAGGACCTGGACTTCGCCGATGATATATGTCTGATTTCCCACAAACTGGAAGATATGCAAATGAAAAGCAACAGGTTCGTAGAAGAAGCATAAAAGATAGGACACCATTCAGGTGAACATAGAGAAAACAGAGGTGATGAAGATTCCTGGCCAACAGTAATAGGAACAACAACAACAACAGACAATAATCAGCCAGCATAAATGGGAGGAACCTGAAAGAAACAACCTCCTTTAACCACCCACTGACCTGGAAAGCATCGTTTCAACTACAGGCCAACGGAACTGACGAGGATATCAAAGCCAGAATCGGAAAAGCAAGACAACCTTTCATTACTCTCAAGTCTGCGTGGAGGTCAACATCACTCAGCATCAAAAATAAGATCCGGATTTTCAACTCCAATGTGAAGTCAGTGCCACTTACTATGCGGATCAGAGACTAGCACTGTGCGTCATAAAGAGCATATCAAACAAACTACATACCTTCATTAACAGTTGTCTTCGCTCAATACTCAAGATCAGATGGCCAGAAAAGATCAGCCACAGTGTGGGATCTCTGGCAATGAGCGAACCAACCAGGAACCGATTGTGAAACAAGTAGGAAGGAAGAAATGGAGGTGGGCTGGCCATACGCTGAGGAAACCATCAAGTGACATCACTAGACAAGTCATTGCTCGAGTGGAACCCGAAAGGGAAGCGGCGAGTTAGTCGTCCAATGGTGGGATGACTTGGAGGAGGTCATGTGAGGAGGAGATGAAAACATGTGGGCAGACCTGGAGCGGAGTGAAAAAGTTGGCAGAAAACAGAAGGCAATGGAGACGCGCAGCTGAAGCCTTATGTTCCTCTAGGAATTAAAGGATACAATAATAATGCTAATAATAGGTGATCGAGTCTACGCCCAATAGATGCAATAGAAATGACTCAACGCAAATACCAAAGATGTTATTACCAGTCAAATAGAAAAATAATTACTAATGTTAAAATGTATTTCAAACTACATTATAACATCGTAACAAGATATTTATTTTACTATAAATACATCTTATTTCCCATTCTTTGCATTTTATTGATGACACCAATATTTTAACAGCAGAAGGCAAAACACGGAAGTCAAGGTAGATTTTCACGTGATCAAACAGCCATTTATGTTCATACAGTTTATATTCTCGAACCAATCACTGAGCATGTGAGTTTGGTTTACATTAGACGACATGAAATAGAATGTCCAAATACACATTGAACTGTGGGAACAGCATTCTGACTCTAACACCCAATATAGTGTCCAAATATAAACAGCATTCTGTTGCTAATGCAGTATTGATATGTGGGAATAAGGGAGATTAATATTGTATGGGAAACCATTGTCTGTATCACACCTGTACTTTATCTACTATAGTAGATAAACAAAAGTCTTTATAATTCTCATTATATTGTATTTTATTGATAACACTAGCAGTGGGTTCCGAATGTACTTAATCTTCCATTCTGTTTGGAGCAAGTCCTATAGTAATTTTATTCAAGTATCTAATCTCTTTCTACTCATGTGTGAGTGAGTACCATGATATGATTATGACTGGAAATAATTTGTGCTCGAAACGTCATCAGTAAATATCACTGTACAACACTGTGTGATTTATCAAAATAAAATTTTATCCGTAATAGAAGTAATGACTCTGTCTTAATCAGCACTTGAAAATAAACAACCTGCATACTGGCTTAATCAACTGGACTTTGCTGTCAATGCCTAACAGCTACGTATATTCATATTGGATTAAATAAAATAAGTCATAAGAGAGATACCTGGATTGTGTTCGACAAATACTTGCTCTTCCTTTCATCTAACTTGTTAGGCATAAATATAATAGACAACCTGTATATCAATAAATTCCTATAATCTGGATATTATTTCACCTTCACACTTATTCTCTCCTTTTCTTCTCAGATTTATTACAATCCTTTTTACTCTATTTTCTTGTGTAATAGATACTTAACTTAGTTACCAACCCATTATAGAAATATAAGAATATCTAAGGTAGATAATTTTTGAAGTAAGTAATACTATGATAAAGACACTAGAAAAAGAACTAGAATTTTAATAATGCCTACTGAAGTTAATTAACCATACTGACATTATGATTATTATTAGAATGACAGCGATGAATACACGATTAATCAAGTAGATATTGTAATTATGAATGCCTCATTTACTCAAATGACCAGGACCAACGACAACAATTAGAAGAACACGATTACCAAAAACAAAAATTCAAAACAACTTTGAAAACAACAATAAGACGGAGATTAGTGATGATAACTAGGGATAGTTTCTTGTATCTTCGCTAAGTAAGTAGCATGTATTCACTTTATACGAGAAATAAATAGAAAGAGAGTGGAGAGAAAGGCACACTTTGATGCTGAGTTGAAAATCATTTACTTGACATTGGAAACAACATGAACAATGAAATTGAAGAAGAAATATTATTTAGGCATATTCTGTACACCAGTTTATTTATTTATTTATTTATTATTATTATTAGTGTGCTTGTGTGTATGAGTGTCTACTCATCATACAATAATTATTATGAGCAAAAAAATAAATTTGGCCTGCGAGCCAAAATTCACGCTGTGTTCGTCAAACACATAAATGAATGGGATTGAATTGCAAACATTTATATTGTAGTTACTACCTGTTTCTGTTAATTGTATCCTATCCTATCTGGCTTACCTGTTAATCCATCTGCCTATTTATTATATCTATCAGTATTTTTTACGAATTGATACATAAAAGGTTCTTCTCATACTCACATACACTACACACACACGCGCGCACACACACACACATATGAGTTTATTAATGTATGACTATGTTGTACTGTTTCGTGTTTTAGTCAAACAAATAGAACGTTGCTATACACACATGCTATTCATGAAATATTCAAATTGCACATCGTCCATGCTAACCTGTACTCATTCCCATTTGTCTAAGTATAATACCTATTAAAAACTAACTGACCTCGTTTCCATATGACGATTAATCAATAATTAAATAAGTATCCATGTTTAACTTAATAAATGGACAGTGTACATTAAGTAAATTTAATCACTTTTTAAAATATTCAATTATGTACATCTACAGTTTCTTGTGTATCTCTCTCTCTTTCCTCCACGTACTCCCTCTAGGGTATCCATTTGCCATATTTTTATTATTACTTCTAATGGTAAATTATTATTATTCCCTTAGGTTCCGAGTAAAACATAAGACTTCAGCAGCATTTCACCCTGTTCTGTGCAGTCGTCTTCAGTCGGCCACACGACTGACTATAAACTTTCATATCCTCCTCACACGATCGTCGTCATGTCATCTTCGTAACCAATCCCAACTTGTCTTTTCCCATTCAGATAACACTTAAGGGCCTGACGTGGGATGTCATTTACTATTTACCCCATATCCTGCAATGTAAATGATGGCGACAGATTCCTGGATGGTTTGTTCCTTGTTGCCTAACCTTTCTGGCTGACTATTTGATCTTTAGTATCGAACAAAGGCAAACGTCGATGGAAGTCTGCAGTGCCCTGTTTGAAATATTTCTCGTAATATGCATACCAAGTCTCTGAACCATAGGGAAGAAGTGACTTGACATTAATTTCAGAGATCAGGATCTTGTTACTCATTCTAAGAGCAACAGATTTCCTCACTGGTTTTGGATTAGTGAAGGTTTGTCTTCCTTTTTTGATCCTGTCTTTAACATCTTCATCCCTGCCTCCTATAGTTTGAAACGATACTGCCTAGATAAGTGAAAAAGGTGACTTCCCTTAGATTTCTCCTGTTGACAGTGATTGCTACTTATTGGTTAGATATCTTCATCACATCTATCTTCTCTGTGCTCGCTAAAGATCCTGCCTTCGCTGATTCTTCTCTTCTTCACCTGGTTTACTAGCCAGTCCTAAGCTCAAAGAAGGAAATGTTGAAAGTTGAGTTAGCCATCTTACTCCGTGAAATCATCCTAATCACTGCCGAAACTTCAAAGCACAGAATATATATATATATATATATATAAACTTATTCTTTGCTGAAACTCGAGAAATGGAATGACACAGGCTAGTGAAAGTCTTCGGAAAACCATTTAACTGATATGCCTTCTTTCGATGAATCCAATGATAGCCATGGGAACATGGAATGTCTATACGATATTTGAAGCTGACAAGGTAAAAGAAATGAAAAGATAGGGTATATATGTACCAAGAATCTGTGAGAACAGATGGAATGGTAGTGGATTCTCCAAACTGTTGATTAGGGATTCAATAAAATTCTCTGCTCACACAAACAACAACCATGAACACACTGTGAAAGTGACAATCATGATGTCTCTGACAGCATTGAAGGCCCTCAGGCAGTGGCAACTAGTCTTCTGCAGAATAATAACAGCAGGGTTCAACTCAAAAGGAGGGAAAGTTATAACGCAATAGCAAAACTATGGTAAAAATTACAAATGGTGATTACTAAATTTTGTTCATAAATGAACTCCCATGTTGAGCATACAATCCGAAATGGTTTTTGGTTAGTCATATTGTAATTCAAAAAATAAAACTAGCTCTCAGAGAGAATCAAACTATGAGTTTCCGCTGTACTACGTCGTTCACGCTAACCAACTTTAATCTCTGTTTCAGTTGTCATGCTGTTTCATCAATGACCTGACGCAACGCACTACCTCGTCTTCAATGAAGTCGGAAATGATGTCTTACTACTCCTAGCAATTTGATATTGAAATAATTTCCGAAAAAAAAACAGCAAAGAGCTCTTTTACTTTGCAATATAGCTGATGTTCTATTGTAACGACAGAAGGCAAGAGTCAGGCAACAAATTGTTTATTAAGGAAATCAACACATATTTGTAGATTTTCATGTACATATTATAGATTATTGTTAGCAGAAAAACACAGTCTTCTGATTGGTTGTTTCTCACTGAAAGTTCACCTTGCATTTCTTTGTGGCTGTTTCTTGAATGTCAGATCATCTATATGCTAACTGTATCCGCCTACGCAAAGTCTGCCGTCAATCTTGTTCTTGTTTTCACATGATTAATATTTGGGACATAAATATTGACGTCAATTACTGTCTACCAATTTGGCTAGCAGCCATCTCTCACCACACTATGATTTTCGAGCCAAAGACTAATTCTGTTTCTTGACAAATGACAAACGTTAAGATTATTGTTGCAACCGGAAAATTTTACTGTAAAGGTCAAAATCTTCAAGAATGTAAGGACATTCATTTTAAGTTGCGTTTCCCTATGTACAAAAATCAGTTAGAGAACAAGTGAAGACCAAAAAAACACTGGAGAGCTGCTTCTTTTATGGGGCATTAGAGACATCTGCATTGAAAGCTACTAATCAAGCAGTTCTAACCTCTGACAACTGGAGGTGTTATGTCTCCTCCGTGCAACGATATCGGTGAGTACACCATGCATTGATCTCGACTTCTCATTACATTCTCTGCAGTAATCGCTAACGATCAGTGTAAATACACTCGCAGCAGTTACTGCTGCACAGTCTGTTGTTGACATACTAATTAAAACTTGAAAACATTTCACTGTATAATTCTGTTTTATTTTTAGTCTGTTGACCTTATGGTTCGCATACTTGAATGCTGAAAGCTGTTTTCATCTGTTCACTTGTTTCTACTTAGGAGGATGATTGGCCTACTGAGTAATTGAGTGAGTAGGTGGACGAGAATGAATATGGTATGATACAATGAGTGCAGAAATTTCATTTTAGACTGAAATACCATAAGCTTAAAATCCTTTAGAGTACTTTCATACTTTCTTTAAAAGTTATGACTGCTTGGTGACTAACAGACAGTTGTATTCAGACAATTCAAACTATGTACTTTTATCCATAAAAATCTCAGGACAGGAATACAACTGGATATTTAACATTAAGAAATAAAGAACTTTTGGAAATGAAATGTTATGGTTATTCGACTCAAATAAACGACCTAAACACTTCGGGCTGTTTTCCTCATTTAAGTTCAAGCTTATCGGTGCCCTAGACAAATTAATAATTCTGAGGAAGTTTGTGAATTAAGTGTGATCAATTGTTTGGCAAAATTTTAATTTCTGCGTTATTGTCATCATACATTAAGGACGATAAATACAAACTGATTTAAACTGCCAAAGTCGTTTTACAATGCAGAAAACAATATATTTTTCACATCTAAATATACTTCTACCACCATACAATATTGTTATATCAGTCAATGAATAATTCCCCTTACGAACATATTCAAACTACGTCTGAAATCCCAAACAAAACTGCAAACCGATATATATATATATATATATATATATAGCTAAGAAGGTGCACATTTCATTCCGAAAACTAAAGGTGACCTAACATGTTACCGCAGAAATGTTAGCATGATTGTTTCATAGCTTATTATCTACATTGTCATTGGAAATATCACAGCCACATCTTGTTTTTTTATCGTAATTTGTATTTCCCTAGAGGAGATTCGTCTTCCCGCGTGTATTACTTGGTAGTGTCACAAGTTGGACTTGCGTATGACTCCTCCAGGTTCAATGTCATTTAGATCTTTCCAACCATCAGTTGTTTATATGATCAGAAAATTAATATTACTTCTTATTGAAGTAATCGATTAATCATGTTGACAGATTCCAGTGTTTTAAGTTAATACACAATCATCATACAGCCTAATTTCAATTTAAAAATGTACTAGCTGATAAGGAGTTCAGTGACAAAATTTGTGTGCTTAACTATAATTCTATGAAGCTCTCAGTGCAAAATTATCTGTAGATGAGGGACTGGCTTTTAAAAACCAACAACAACTGGATAACCACTTTTCCCTCTTAACTTTCTATAATCATAATCTAGTTTATGACCATTTTAGTTTACATTCACGGACCTCTGTCCTCATTTTAGCACTGAGCAAATACGTGTCTTTTGGCTTTCTTTTTTGTTTTTAAGCTCTGAAACACCAACGGAAGGTTATCCAATAATCAATATTTATCTTAAGGCTAATTTCGTCACTAAATCAGTTTAAATCATTTCGTGGTGTTGTCATCTATGAAATCTGCTTAACCACAATAAATATATACCAGATGATTTGAATTTATTGCTCATTCTTATCTAACCATGAGATGGAATTCCTAAAGTTCTGTCGAGAACTTATGACTAGTGGGATAAATCGTTTAAGCGTTAGAACAACACTCAATGCGGTAACACCACACAGAGATCTGACGAAAAGTGAAGTTTCTGAGTCGATGGATTATAACCCGGATGACTGAGTACTCGCCTTGTAACCAGGTAGTTATAGTGTGCTTACACTCTCATTATTCCGAGTCATGTTGATTGTCATCAAAGTAGGAGCGAACAATCACCCAATGCTATTTGATCCTTATTGGTTTCATAACTGATTTCAATTTCTTGTAAATACCAACCTTAAAATCAATCAAATCATAACAAATCCCAAAATCTGTTAAATATTGGATCACTAGTTTATTCTAATGGTTTGTGATTAAGTATGGTAGCTACTGGTGTCATATCGTAACAGCAGAAGGAAAGACACGAAAGTCAAGGTAGAAATTCATGTGATCAAACAGCCATTTATGTTCATACAGTTTATATTCTCGAACCAACCACTGAGCATGTGATTTTGCTTTACATTAAACGACATGAAACAGAATGACCAAATACATATAGCATTCTGTTGCTAATGCAGTATTGAACTGTGGGAATAGCATTCAGATGGTAACACCAACATATGCAATGATTCTTACTTTGAGAATAGTATTCCGTTGGAACCCATTTTCTGTATCATACCACAATATGACACCAACTTTGAATCGACTGAAAGCCAGGCAGCATTGATAAATTTTTCACCTTGATGATACAGCTTACTAAAACACTATTATAAGACATAAATCCATAAAATTTAGTGAGGACGAAGTGCCAAATGTGAGTTCAGCTAAGGGTTATAGGAAACTGATTCCCCCCATGGTTAATAGCGAAAATCATTTCTAAATTTTACGAATAAAGACATCATGAAACATGTATTGCCGGTGTCAAGTTGATTTAATTAGCTGATGTTCTAACATACAACTGATGATTATCCCCCAATTCCGTGAATGGTGTATACTGCTAAAGAGTCCATGACTAAAAACACACAACTACCCAGTATTGTCTAAATTCCTAGACTTTCCATCCATGTGCAAGTAGATGAAAATATTTCTGCGTGAAGCACACTAACTACGGATTCAGCTTACCACCATACATTCATTTCTTTTCATAATTACATTTCACATAAATTATAAGTCTCTTATCGTTTTGATCACACTGTCATTATTACGTCATTGACAGGCTGGAAAATTGTTTACAAACTCTGTTCACATGCCACCGTGGTAACACAGTGATTTCTCTAACATACTCACGGACATCAAATTTATTTTACTTGATTTATACTAACATCACATATATGTAACACAAGTTTAACCATTAAAATTTTTTTACATGAGATAAATTTCCCCCTCATTAACATATTGAAATCTAGATGAGCAAACTAAAACTTTTCATCAAACATTCAGAATGTAGGAGTTTTCGTGTCATTACATCATTTCACCAACACACGGGGCATGGATACGTAGATGAATTGTTCAAGTAAGAATAAGCCCACGATTCTCTTTAGAAAAGTGAGACAAAGATTAATGAGTCTTTTGATTGTGTAATCAATATCATTGCCTTGTGTGCGTGCGTGTGTGCACGTGAGTTTGTGAATAAAGCTATGCTAGTGTAGGTGTGCATCTAAGTAAGTATACGCTGGTCTAGATAAGTCACATCTCCCCAAAAAGACTTCAGTCCCTCGGCTTATTGAGATAAATTTCTCCTCTACTAACAAAATTAATTTTCATTATCACCGCCCCATTCATCTCATTAAATATTCACAGTGTCCAGTGAAAACTTTTCTGATTCATCCTTTTTATTTTACGTTTCCATGTACGTGTACGCAAAAAAGTGAAATCGGAAACAAATGAGGCTTATATATATACCGTTAGCCTAGCAACAGTTGCAAATCATATTGTTATGACTGTTGCTTTGGTTTAAGGTTGTTACACTATTTCTTGTTTATTAAACAACTTTGTAATAATCGCATAACCTACTCGACATGAATTTATGTAAATAACATTACGTAAACTGACATAATTGTTGTGTTTGTGTGTGTGTGTGTGTGTTTATACATACTTTTTTCACTGGAGAAACAACAGTTGATAACCTTTTGACCTTATACAGTGAAGGATATTGTTAACAGAGATGAAGATTATGAAATGACCATTTAATTACGTGACATAATCAGTGAATTAGATTGAGATAAATAGTGACACATAAAATAAGGTATTCTTTTCATGGCGATTTTTATCATTGATTGACATTTGTTAAGATAAACGCTAAGACGTAATGTACATTTAATTACTGATTCATATAAATTTGTATTTCACATGACAGGATACTCAGGGACTTGTACAAGGTCGAGTACACTGACGACAAATACCCTAGCTACCAATTTATCATTTAGCCAATGGATTTCAATGGGTATCGGTATGTGTGCACAATAATTGATTTGCCATATGCGTCATGTGAAGATATCTGTCTGTCTGTCTGGATTCAACATAGAACTTGGCACCGAAGTGCAGCAGCTCGAGTTGCCACCTTCCAAATAGCACACAGAGGTAGACAAGAAGATGAGTGAAGAGAATCAATACAGTCTGACAAGTATAAGAGTGAAACAGAATGGGTAGTGGTAGAAAGGAATATGAAAGATTACAGAAACTGAATACATCTGCGCCATTGACAACGATTTTGAGCCATGTCACCTATTGTCTCCAGCCATTGATTCCTAGAGTCCCGAGGGCCCCAACCCGGGAGTCTGCATCTCCCTACCTGACTCAGTTTAACTGTCAAGGATTTCATGGATTGATGCCATGTTTTTGTTTGGCCACCACTGGCTCTTTTCCAACCTGAACCTATATCAGCTAGCAATGCCCGTCGGGGGAGGCGGTGGTTAGGCATGCGCAGCACGTGACCTAGCCATCTCAGTCTATGTAACTTTATAGCCTCGTCGATTGATTTTCCCTCTTTGCCCAACACTCTACGCCTAACGTCAACATTACTTACCTTGTGAAACCACCTAACGTGAGACAGAGATCGCAGACATCTATGATCAAAAACAGTCAACCTTTTCATGTCTTCAACGCGTATTGGCCATATTTCAGAGCCATAGAGAAGGACGGAGCGAACTGCTGAGCAGTACACACGTCCCTTGGTTGATAACCGGATGTCACGCCTACGCCAGAGATGGTGTAAGTCAGCGAAAGCAGCTTGAGCTTTTCGGATCCGTGCTGAGATTTCATCGCCAATCAGTCCGTTGGTGCTAATACAACTTCCCAAATAGGTGAAGTGGTCAACATGTTCTATCACTTCACTCCCTATCACTAAGTTAGGGGTTGACGTGGTCCAGTCCTGTAGCAGCATCTTACATTTTGTAGGGGCGAATCGCATGCCAAACATACGAAGATTGCTGCTCAAGGTGTTCAGAAAACTCTGCATTTTGTCAGCATCCTCCCCTAACAGGACTATGTCATCTGTATATTCTAAGTCCATAAGACTATTCCCTGGTAACAAGTCGATTCCTAAGTCATTACGTTCAGTTAAGGATACTTCCATCAGCATATCTATGATGAAGTTAAACAGAAATGGGGAAAGTGGACATCCCTGTCGGACACCACTGGTTGTTACCAATTCAGATGGCAATTCCCCATAAGCCCTTACACGACTACGTGAGTTTGAATAGAGTGCCTTGATCAGTGCAATGTATTTTCTTGGCACTCCCTTCACAGTCAGACATTGCCATGAAGATATATTAAAGAAAAGATAAGTTAGATGACCCCAAAGCGATAGATGACTGATAAATTACTCTCTATAAAACTGAACGAAGTTAGTTTAAATCTGCACAAGATCCTGGGTGTGCAACTCTGAAGATTTTTATATTTCGAAGAATCTAGTATCCAGTCCTATTTAGTCTTCAATGCTTTTCTAAACGACATTTAACCACAATAAGAACTACTCATTAATGAAATGTTTTAAATATACATAATATGACTTGTCTGTTAGAAATACATAGAAATTTGATTCAACAGCTTACTGGTCCTTACACACTAACCTACATGTGAAACTATTTTCAGTAAGCTAAATACTTCTAACATCATGTACATACTAACATGAGCAAGTACCGAAAAGTCTACGCCTCAAGGGAACAAGCGCTTACGATAGTGCCATTACCAGGCATCTTCTTAATACGGGTCATGAGGTGGAAATCGCAAATTCCTTTAAAATTCTCAATAGATAAAAAAGCTTAATTCTCCTCAAGTTTGAGGAAGTTATCTCTATCAAACGCCTGAAACCCGATGTATATGTTCAGAAAGAAGCAGTCTTTCCTCGCCCTGGTAACTGGACGTCTTTAATCTCTCTCCTTCATTTGATTACGTAATCTTCGACTTTAACCTCAACCCAACCCTTTGACATAGTGTAATTTTGCTTGTCTCTTGTTTCTGTGATTTGAGTTGAACTCAGTACATTGTCACTCAACTTATTAGTTACCCATCATCTTACGTGCCTCTCGTCCCTATTACGTATGTACACATTTACTTTGTTTAAACTTGAACTCCTTGTACAAAAACTAAATAAAACACGTAGATCCATTAATGCCTGGATGGGGATTATCCATGAATTAGAAACTAAATAAGCGTAATTTTGTGAGCACTGTTCACTAAGTCAAAGACCTTCTGTCAGCTGACATCATGTGAAATTTGTAAGTATGTCAACACTTTTCTGTACATAAGCTAAGTAATTTATTTGGACTGTAAGCAGCTGATGAGAAACTAACGAAACAAACAATGATGGTACCATATAATCCTACAAAAACTGTTGTTCTTGCTTTCTTCAAATAAATACAGACTATCGGATAATTCCTAGAAATGAGAGCAAGGTATTTAGACACTGGTAACATCTCTGACTGCAGGATTCACTGAGATGGACCCTAATATCAAAGAGGACACCAGTTCCTTTAAGACACGTCGTGCTACTAAGTGAAAACAAATATGAAACCTAGGTCTACAATTAGCTGCCGATTGCTTCTAATCAATTAGCGTTAATATTCTAATTCCGGATGTGAAAATGGGATTTAATTTTATAATTTTGAATTAAGTGTAACATCACGTTTCATTTTCTACGTTCTATCATGTCTATAGGAAATAACATAAAAACAACAAACAACAACTAAATCTAAGTTCTACGTAAGCGGTAGATATATTTTGTTGTCTGGATACGAATAAAATAAAATAATTAACACTTCCTGTATTGTTAATTTAACACTGTTTACACATTCAATTTATCATTGAATAAATCAAAATACGATTGTAGATTTTTTTTTCTTTTAAAGTGTATTGTACGGTTGAACACCTATCAACTACTAACTGTATTATAACACTTATACATATATGTGCATTATTATTATTATTATTTATTATTATTATCATTATTATTATCAACATCATCAAAACAAGTATTAAAGCTAAATTGGTGCACAGTCTAATCATCTAGAAGGAGAAACATGGCAATATTTTGTTTCACTGTTTCATTGAAAGGGTATCGTGTAGTTATACTTTTCTTAAACTGTCAGTTGAATGATGATCTGTCTATAACCGGATGCATTTAGTAGCTAGTGTTATCTCTCCACCTATTTTATACTCTAAACGGTCATTTATTTAATCTTAAAATACAAAATAATAATAATCTTTTCATAATCTAAAATAAATGTTCTTTTTATCATTTGTTTATTTATATTATTTCCTTTTTATGTGTGCAAAAAAAACATGGAAAAAAATATTTCACCGACCATGGGAACAAAGTTTTTCCCCCTTCATTTCTTAAGCGAGGATGTATTTTACTTAGTAGTCGAAAAACAGAGGAAGTGGTGTTTAGTACAAATTAGTATTTGTACGTGTATTTGTTCTTACAAGTTGATGGACACGTGTGTGTGTATGTATGTTTGTGTTTGGATGGCAGTAGGGTCTTGGCCTTTGGATGGATAAGTGGAACGGGGTTTTGAATAAAGCAGCTAACTGAAGTCATCAGTAGTTATTATTATTGACAAATGTCAGTTTGACGAACCTGATTAATCAAGTAGTCATTACATGCAGTACTTATTGAAGTAACTCGGAATAAAAAACGATAAGGGGTTTCCTACTTTTTAGGTAGGAAACAACATACTATCGTAAATGGGATGCGCTTCACTTCTTTGCATACGGAAGTTGATGTGCCTCAACATGTTGTACTTTCACCACTTCTATTAGCTTTCCTTTTTTACATCATCTATCTTATTCTTCTGAGCTAATTTCATTGAATATGTTGAGGATCTGACAATTTCTGTTCCAGTAGTTTCTGCATTTGATTGTTCTGATGTGAACAGTTTCTTATCTAAGGTTAGCCAATGGTTTTACTCAATTGATCTTAAATTGGACCCTTTTAAATGTCACTTTGTTGATTTTAGTTTCTAACGTGAACAACACTTGCATGGACTGATTCGATCTCAAGATTATTATTATAATATCAACGGCACTGTGATAGGAAATAAATGTACTATTACCTATTTTGGTATCAGTTTCCCTTCAAATTCTTGTTTGTCCTCTCACATCTTATTGACTTCTAAAAAAGTATTTCGTTTAACTTATTACATAGAGAAACTGAGACTTTCTGGCATAACTCAAACTCTTCTCCTACAATCTATCAATTTACTTATTCTGCCCATTCTTCTTCCTTCATTGCTCCTTATTCTTCCCTAGGCTCCTCAAGAAAGACTGTGTCATACATACTATGCAGAACATTGAAGGCCGTAAGCAGCGGTAGTAGGTATGCCTTTGACTCAACTAATTGACATTGTTATTGATAGGCACTTTAGCCAAAGTTATCTTGTCTGATGCCGAACTTCCTCTCTATTCTCAAATTTCTGTTTGTATCTCTTCGGATAAAACCAGAAGAAATTTCATAAGAATTTATACTCATACAGCTAGCAAATACAAAAATCTAACCATACCATATTTAGCACGGGTTTCGTGTGAGGAGACATTTATCAGAAGAGAGCTTATGAACTTTCTTAATCAGTGAATGAACTGAACATATTATAACCAAAATTATTATTTCTGCTAACTTTCAGTTTTTGCGGTTTTAATACTTTTACTATGTCATATATTAATTTATTTGTACATAAATTGTTGCAAGATGCTGAAAATGCCATGCTGTATGAAAACTTATGGCTTGGAGTAAAGTGACTACTGTTATTATACTTCAGAACTGGAGGAGTTTATACCAAAAGAGATCTTGTCGCTGGACACCATCGTCTTGTGAAGTTTTCTAAAAGAAACACTGGATAGCTCTGATTTTCCAGTTTAAACTTTTTAAACCTGACTGTTGTGGTAACAACTAGGAAGCAACAGATTGTATTCATTATGGTATTTTGGTTGGTGACGACGAACAATGGAATCCATAGTGCAAGTTTCATTCTATTTGGGAGGTAACAGTTGGGTATACTTACATTTTTAGTGAATGATGGTTATTCTACTGGGAGTGTTTAAGGTGAAATATTGGGCTTATCGTGTAGGAAGATGATTTTGTCTTAAATTCAATACGTAAACTTGAAATACAGAAACCTGAAGGCTGTTAGACTCAGAAAACTTTGAATTTGTTACTGTTTAGATACATTTAGCTCCCATCGCTATCCCTCTAGTTCATGTCATCTTGATGAAGAACATTCTACTCTGTTTTAAAGACCAACTGACATTTTTTTCAGGAAATATTCATTTGACATTGTCTTAGAAACTCGTTTCACGCCTTATTTAGACTTTCCTAATGCATTAAACGTTGAGTATTATTAGCAAGAAAGCTTTATTTCATCCATTTACCTTGATTAACTTAAATACTTCTATTCACACGAAATGACTTAATGTAAGTGAACCTAGTAGTATTCTTTATCTCATTCTTCGAAATTCCAATATCTATTATTGTCTCTTATATCTCTTATCACGATTATATAATGAACTTAGTAAATATTTATCTCATTGAAACTGGCAATATTGCGAATTAATGGATTCTTACGTATGTATGACAGTGGCTGCAACATAAGCAAAAGAGGATGAAATATATCTGGTTGATGTCAGGTGATTTGTTGCCGACTGTCAACAGGTGACAGGGTATTGTAGCTTGAATCAAGGTGAATAAATTCCTGTGTATCAGTGTAACAGCAGAAGGAAAGACACGAAAGTCAAGGTAGAAATTCATGTGATCAAACAGCCATTTATGTTCATACAGTTTATATTCTCGAACCAACCACTGAGCATGTGATTTTGCTTTACATTAAACGACATGAAACAGAATGACCAAATACATATAGCATTCTGTTGCTAATGCAGTATTGAACTGTGGGAATAGTATTCAGATGGTAACACCAACATATGCAATGATTCTTACTGTGAGAATAGTATTCCGTTGGAACCCATTGTCTGTATCACACCACCACATCAGTATATAGCACATAGTTTGATTTAACTTCAATTTTATGCTAATCTATGGTGAGATGAGCGATACTTCAAGGTTGCACTTAAACGCAAACTTTAATTTATGCTTTCAAATTAACATGCTTTTAGCTAATTAATCAGTCAAAAATCACATACTTCAGGCTCTAAAATCTGTCGACTAACTCATCAAACTCAACTACTTTTATTCACAGATAATTTTCCTCAGTGCTTAGTCTTCGCTGCATTAACACTGACATAACAGAGTAAGGATAACTTAAGTAATACCTTTTTTCTCTTTCAAAACTAATACTTTACGTGATCTTTTAAACATCCATAATGCAGATTTTACTCTAGATTGAATCAAGTCCTACCGGAATGTCCTCTTACAGAATTGATTTACTTTCTTACCACTACTTCATTTATCAGCAGTGTCAAACAGTTATATCGCTTTAGAATATGCTTAATCGCTTTAAAATGATCCTACAGCATGCTAAGCTTTAATTCTCACATCTCGCTGTCTTTAATGCTTCGTATTATACATGTCAACTTCGATATGCATCGTCGCCTTAGAATAATCAAAAAGTCAATTAGGTTAGTGATAATGAGGAGTTTTATTTTGTCAGGGTCGTTTTTCTTTCTTATCAAATAATTTTTTTAAATATGGCGTGTCATTGTACATAAAAAATTTACAGAAATATATTTCAATGTCATGGTGTTGATATTTTCGCCAATGTATAGAAAAAATTACAAATTAACAAAATTACTTTGTGAAAGTGTTTTTTTAAAATAATGAATATCGCCCTACAGTATATTGTAATGAATAAAAAAAATGAAAAACGAAAACAAAAAGTGAATTTTTTCCATATAAAAGTGTCACATAGCAAAAATGGTTAAAAAAAGTAAGAAGTACGGATGGAGGTATTTACAAAGACAGGGAATAAATGAGCTCACCGGAATGTTGGTGTGGAATTGCTGGCCCTGACATTTAAGTGTTCATATATGTTTTAGTGGAAAATAATTTCTGTTGAAAATATATAAGATAAAAAAGCAATTCATTTTCATATCATTGAAATGTTTCGTTAGACTCGGATATCATTGATATCTCCTCTGGTATTGAGGCAATTGTTTTTTCTTGTAGTGTGGAAAACTCAGTGTCTGCAGGATTGAAATGATTCATAGAAGACGTAGAATGTTGACCGATTTCATCTTCTTCTACGCTTTCATGATTATTTTCTAAGGATTGAGTTGAGTCAACAATTGAATGAGTTTCAGGTCCACTAGTTGTTGATCGATTCAAAAAATCAAGACTTTCCGATGATGTTAGATGCACAGTAATATTATCTCGTGGAGTATACCCCGGATGTCCCATTTCCATATGTCGCATTAAATGATCTTTACGATAATAGGCTTTAGAACATACACGACATTCAAATGGTTTAAAACCGACATGTTTCAGCGCATGACGTTGTAAATTAGAACGTTGAGTAAATTGTGCTCTACAAATATGACATCTGTAGGTACCATGCTGACCTAAAGTGTGCTGTTCCAATGTATGCAATGATGGGAATTCTTCTTTACATTGGTTACATGGAAAACGACGATTTGAGCTGGTACGCCGTACATTTGTCAGCCGACCACTTGGACCAATCAGTGACCGTACACGGCGCCCCCCTTTACTTGGTGTATTTGGTTCAGAATGAGGTTGTTGTAAAGTATTATAACCATCATTATTACTACTATTAATGCTGTTGGTATCATTGGAAGCGAATTTCAGGAAAGTATCGCTAAATGCCTCACCATTGTTATAACCTGTAGACATCTTCCATACAGCTTGTATTTGACTAAATGCAGCTAGCTGTTTTTGATAAGATTCTAATATGTCTTGTTCACGATTGTATTGCAATTCATTATTGTTACTACCATTATTGTTATTTCCATTAATATTGAAATCTTTTAATGGAGTGATCGGTGCTGATCCAGCCAATGAACCACTGCGAGACAAGTCTAATACACCAGAGTCAGATGACGGACTAGTTGGACTCGAGGTTGACAATAATGGACTTGTGAAATTATTGATGTGTAGTAAATTCAAACCATTTTCACACTGTTCACTTGGAACATTATCACGGCTAGTATTGAAGACAAAGTCTGATGGATAAAAACACTTGCTAGGATGCAATGGTTTACGACGTGAATGGAAATGTGCACCATCTCTGTATAATACATCATCGCTAGAACGATCGTTACTATCATTACCATTGACTTCTTGTTTAATGCATGAATCATCAAAGTTTGATTTCAATGACTTCATAGGTGAACCATAATCTTCATTGAAGTACAGAGTTGTTGTACTACTGACTGGTTGATTGTTAGGAGTATTGGATAGATTAGTATCATTCCGATTTTGATCATTGTTTACTGATATGTTCAGTGTACCTTTGATATGTAAATTTGGAAAATTTGGAAAGCATTCATTAATAGCTTGACGTATAGCCAACTGCAATAGAGGAGCACATATCGGTAGTACTTGTGAGCCTAATGTACCTGAACTAGTACTGATAGCTTTGGTCAAGGATGCAGTCAATGCAAAATTTGGAAATGACAAAGTATTTGAGTTCTCTGATGGATTGGCACAGGTGGTATTATTAGTTGCAACTGCAGATATAAAATTCATTAAAGGGTGATTGTTCTTCGAATCACGATCACTGATGAGATTTTCCAAGAAAGATAATTCTGTCATTTTTTGTAACTGGAGGTTATCAGAATTCGGATAAAATTGTTGTTGTGGCTGTGCTTCGACCAAATGATTTTGCTGTTGACCAAGAAAGCTGTTCAAAGTAATTGGTACTTGTTCACGACTGAGATGATTCTGATGGTGGTGTCGACGGTCTGCCAATGCCAGGGCGTTTAACAAAACTGACTGGAGCGAGACACTGTTTTCATAATTTGTCATGGAAATATCATTAGATGGACAAAACATTTGACCGGGTGAAGAAAGAACTGGATGAGGAACCATTTGAATGCTAAAATTAAGAAGGCGAAATACAGTTAGTAATCCAGTCTGCATACAACATTAAATTTATTTTTTGTTGATAAATGAGAACACATGAAAATATTATGATATCCTAGTCTACTTGCATCATTCTGAGTAATAATAAACTATTATTAGCCCTCACAAAGTAACTACGGTTCTCGGAACATGAAAAATCTGCTCGAGTAATTGAATTGTTAATTAACTAAATAGTACAAAGTTCAAAACGTACTTAAAATATCATATGCTAGTATAAGGAAAGAAATTGGAACCACAGGGAATAAGACCAGTCCACCTTGAATTCCAGGAGCTTACAAGGAACAGATGACTCCTATTTTTCTGTATCACTTAGATGCATTACACGGTGATTTTTAGCAAACAATAAGATGAATTCATAACATTAGATCTAAATGACGGAACGACTAGTGTCACAGCTTAACATAAAGGATAATCGTTAGGCTCCACCACAATAAACTATCACCAACTGAAATACACCTTGAGAAGGCCAACACCTGATTACATGTCAAATCCTCTAGCTAGTTAAGTGGAAACATTAGCCACTCACTCAAGAGTGCACTCAAGTACGATTAGAAATATATTGTTGCCAAACATGTGCTAATTTCCTTTCATTTGCACAAGTGGATGGTACTGTTGTAAGAGCTGCTACCTTTGATGTATGAATTAGTATTTTGAAAATAAAGTGACCATAATTTGGATATATATTTACCTATGCATATATACTCTTACATACTGTTATAATTACTAAATATTAAATTATGAAAACGAGAAACAAGCTTAGATAGAAGTGCCTACAAGTCTAATGAGAGTAAAAGGATAACATCTTCAAAAGTCTAGCTTCCATCAGATAATACGTAAAATGGTTCTCTAACTAACATCAATCCGTGATCGAACCCGTAAAAACATAAAATAGAACCAAACACTTACCAATAAAGCGTGTATGACTGCAGATGGAGACAAATATCCTCAATAGAAATCCTTCTAAGATGTCGACACCTGAACAGGTTGTCAATACTGGAAAAATAATGAATAATGTGGAGGTCAATGAACTTATTTATATACCAATGAATGGATATTTAGGCGTTTATGAGTGGTTGTTTGTATTAACCAATCAAAATTTATAGCGAATTGTTTGACCCATCTTAAACAATATGGTCACATGCTATCATCGCAATGACATACCAACAATCAGACAAATGTTATAAGCATGGATACACATACACTTCAATTTTTCTACCCCTCTACGACTGGCTATATGACCTTTGGCGATGTGATTTTGAGTCAGCGAAAAAGGCATGAAACATACTATTAGTGATAACGAATATGTAATCACCAATAACATCGAAGGAATTCGACAATTTTCAGAGAAAAATAATAAAATTATGATTTCCACACAATATTATTGAGCAGTTTGATTTCATTGATATCCTAAGATGTAAACAGCTTGACCCTAAAAACACGGCAGGACATACCTGCCACGTGGTCATGCTCAAATTCACATTCTATGACTCTTTTTAGACACGAAGCCTAATTAGTTATTTTATATTTGAAGCAAACTGGAATTTTGTTGATATTTGGGCAGTAACAACGCCCAGACTGAAATATCACTCGAAAGCCTATCACCATTTATATGCACATAGTTAGATTTCCAACGCGTTTAAGGATTTTAAGTTTGTTTTGGTCAGTAACCGATAAACAACCATAGAAGTTCGATAAGCTATGGAGCATTTGACAGTTGATGTATCGTAGCAATTCAAACCGTGGACCGTGTTAAGGATAGTCAAATTATTAGGTCTAGTAGATTGGTATTCAGCCACTAGTGAATGCATAAATTCATCATTTCCTTATCTTAGTTTTTCTTAGTAGAACTTTACCAACAAAGATAACATGAAACTGATGAGCCATCAGTCAACCGGATCATATTTCACGATCGTTTATAAGATTTCATCACTTATTTGTGTTTATAGAATATTTATCTAAATATAAATCTGTGCTCTGTATTTCAATAATGTCATAAATGGGCATTGGTTATAAAATCCCCAACTGATTATTAAATAGCTATGCCCCCCCCCTAGTTTCAGATTTTTAAACAACCCCTATGCACAGGGTTCACTGCATTTTGTCGTAGGACATTCTTGTCATAGAAATACACATACAGGCGCGGTTCATTGGCTTAAACTTTCGATTTCCACCCAGTTAGCTCCAGACTGTAGAGCCTTTCAGCCTCTTTCAGCTTGAGCACCTGGATGGTATTATAAGCTTCCACACAAAAAATGTGGCTGACAGCCTCCCAAATGAGAAATTATTCTGGAGAATTGAGTTCTAACTTAGAAATGCCATGTAGTCATCCAGTAGATGATTTAAAAAGGCGATTGTTGATACTTATCATTGTCTCTTAACTCATGCAATTCATTCTTGTATTTGATGAGTCTGTCTATAATACCATCTCATGGTGTTTTTATAAGGCGAGTTTTCTCAACTTTCAGATAGTTAAGATATCGCCTAATGATATGTGATAAATTCTATAATAGGTGAACAAAGTTATAGCATTCATTATTCACCAAACTATCTGTTAATCATTGATATAAGAATAGAACTTGTGCACTGTGGTAGAGTATAATTCCATTGTGGGTAAATTGATATAATTATGAGCAATAAATTGTGCTCGGAAAGTCATCAGTAATTATTATTGTGTAATACTGTGAGACTTTATAAAAATAAATTTTACTCACAATGGATTTATCTGTTAATCACTTTCAGATTCATTGAAAACAACCAATAGATGCTTGAAACTTTGTTAAGTAGTCACTTAATATCAAAGTCTTTTCTGATCTCAGAGAAAAACCAAATACAAGATCACTCACGGGCAAGAAACCCTATCGGAGATCCATGATCCATGGAATCAAGCATTGAGGAATATGGGGAGTACTGATGATTGTTAAAGCTAACTGATAAAAGTTGGAGTATAATTTCCGCAAGATGATGGAAAATTATTAGCCCTGATGATAATGATTGTCAGCAATAATAATTCATGAATAATCTCCTTCCAGGCGTTAATGAGAACAAAACAAGTGGTTCAGCGAAGAGTCTCTTTATGGCCAATTCATTCACTTAGCTGTACAATCGCTATTATATATAATTATTTTTATGGGTGTGTAAATCATCTTTGTAAAACAAGTATAAAGATTAGTTACGGTTGTCGCTTACGTCATCAAAATATTTCAAAAAATGTGATGAATAATCAGATTGTAACTAGGGGGGAGGGCGAAGACTACTTTGAGTGTAGTGGTGATGAGTTGTCGAAAAATAGTTGTCAGTGTTAGTGAATGTATAACAGTGAGTGGAAGTCAACACGGTTGTTGTCATGATAGCAGAAGTAACTGAATGGTTTTCTTTTGTATACGTAACCCTGGTTTTTCCACCTGAATGGATAAGTCCCCGGCAATACAAAGGAGAAGAAAGCGTATTGCCTTTGGAAGGTTAGACTAGTTTGAAGGAGGCGTTTGTTGAAGTGAAGTGGTTGGTTTTGATAAGGTGTTCGAACAAGAAATGTTTCGTTCCTCTGGACTTTTGGTCTGATGTTCTTGTCAATGAATCTTGGTGGGTATCCATTTGGGATGAAGGTTTCTTATGGAAGATCCAGTTCTGCTTCCAGGGTTTCAGGCCTACAGTTACGTCAGATCTGAATGGCAAACGATTAAATCGAATTTATTTTCCGTTCAACGGGCACCTAACTGTAGAAACTTGTTTCTGACCGTTCTAAGTGGGTTTTCTATAGACTGGTCCTCTTAAGGTTCTCTTGGATTATCTTGTAAATCCACATCAAGAAAGGGGATTTCCAACTCGTTTTCCATTTCTGGAGTGAACTTTTTGCTGGATGGTAGTTTTTAAATGTTTGTAGCTATTGAATGGGGTCGTAGCTTTTGTCGCAAGTGATGAAAATGTCATCTTTTTAACGTTTATACAGTTTTGAAATATTTTGATGACGTAAACAACAACTCTAACTAATTTATATTCTTGTCTGACAAAGCAATAACAGCACTTAACATCTTCACTCCAAAGAGTAGGTTTGATACAACATGGAATCTTCAGCATCTAGCACAAATATGCATTTCATTTGCTCTTCACATTTACGTAGTATGGGAGGGGGTGGGTGGGTAATTAACAGGGCATTTACGTTGATACTAATGTTCATAAGAATGTGAAAATAAAATTAAGAATGAGAGTTAACAGAAATAGTGGCAACAATATATTGGTGATTGAAAGGATAAAAAAGGCCGTTTACTAACTGTTTCGCAATAAGTTAGTAGTTTCATATCAAGTAACGTATCGTGGATTTTTCATCGTTTTTCGTCCGAACATTAAGTCTGCGTGAGTTCAAGTGTCTGTCCACAACACTATCAACGAGTTAGTTTAACAACACGCCAATCGTCTTTCCGATAGATTTCAGTACCCTTCTCAATATAACAAAGTTTTTCTAAGTACCCAAGAAAGATTGAAAGGGGAGCCATAAAGGAGGATATGTAGAATACAAGAATTGACAAACAATAAAAGTAGAGACCGAATGATGTCTTAACTTTCTTGCATAGAAGGTTAGACAAAATATATTCCTAGAAATTAACATAATGTGGGATGACCAAGAAAAATTAAAGGAAAGACAACCCAATGTATTTAACAATGAACTTAGTTTCAACCTCAATGGTTTTTATGGTACAAGAATCACAGAAACGGACCAGTTCATGTAAATCACGTTTGTGTCTGAAAGTGGAATTGAAAATCTGGCATTCGAAGGGATTTATCATTCAACAAGGACCACTGACTAATTTCAAATAAAAGGCTATTCAGTTCGAAACACCCTCTATGGAAACAGTCAGATAATTCGCATACGTAACTGAATTGGTTTTTTCAGGTTTTTGATCGCGGAAATCCCCACAAACTCTTGAAAACTGGTTTCGTCAGAATTAGACAAGTTATGTTAGAAGAAAGAAAAAAGAAAAGTAGAAGGAATAAACAGCACCTTGATGGATACTGGCTGTAGTAAGTAAAGCAGTAGAACACTCCCTTTTATAAACAGTCTACTACTTCCTATCAGAAAAATAAGAAGGCAACAGTTTGCTAATCCAGCAACCTGTTTCTGTCGTAGCCAACCTGTTCAACACAACAGGCCTAAGTACAAAGTCAGGTACAGAGTAAGTAGGTACACTAGGCTTTCTTTATATTCAGAAATATTAACTGTCTAGTGTTAGCTGATCTAATCCTTTTCTGAAGTGATTGCCTCGAAAGTATTTAAAGATGTTTTATCGATCATTGGATTAATTAATTGATTAAAAGTGTTGTACATGCTTCCTTGTGTTGAACTACTTACCTAATATAGAGTACTCCAGTTCTTTTGTAACTTTTTTTTCCATTGCTGCTGTTATTCTAGTCGTTGTTGCTGTTTACATATGACTAGATAATATGAATCATATAACTCAATATAGATGAGCGTTTGTATGATCAGAAGTTCACACTTTCATTAGTCATCACTTCTAATTCCCTGTATTTATTCTCAAATTTAACTGAAAAAAGGAACTATGTCAACATTTTCTACTGACATCGCATAGTCACCTCTCCAAAGTCTAAGAGATTTTCCCACTAGAAGCATAAGTGAATTCTTAGTTTTTCACAAACACCCTATCACCAATATTATTCCGCTCATTTCTAAAAAGCAGTGGTATAAAATAGTAACCATAGAATTTGATTGTATATATTGCGTAATAAATGGCATCCTGGTTGAACGGTTCGTGAACATGAGAAACCCCTATCCAGCCAAGACTAGCCTATTTAAAATCGTTCATCAGAGTGTATCTGTAGGTGACTTTAAAAAACAACAATTGCTTTATATAATTCAAATATTCACTAGATTGGATTGTTAAACAGAATTTTGATTTATATACTGCCCTTTGTGTTTATTATAGGTGTGTTACAATATTCTGATCATTCTTGTGTAATGTTATTTGTGAGTTCTAGTCCATTCCCATAACATCAATATGAACTTCTTTGTTCCTCAGGTCTGTTAAAAAACCCATAATGATCTGGCTGGCAACATTTTCGTTTTATATAATATGTATATGCTAAATGGTCACAAAGTGAGATGAGACATCTATCTCAAGCTCCTCCCTTTCATCACTTATCTAGTCTGTACGACTTCATTAATATAATTTATTACAAGGTGAGTGAAACCCTCACAAAAGCAGCAGGTGAATGATAGTTTTATTCAGGTTGGACATTGGAAACTCCCTCATTATGTTTTCTATTTCGATGAAGCAGAAAGAAACATATATCCGTTATACAAACCTCTCATAGATGGATATGATATATGGAGAGCATGTGAAATTTATACCATACTAAAGAGTAGTTTTTCGTGGCCTCAGTAACGGCAGAAATTGTCATTTTTAAAAATAAAGTAAAAGGTATGATTTTCACGCGACTGAATCCGTCTCACTCTGCAGAAATAGACTAAGTGAAATGAATGATATCCTCAAATAAATTGTATTGAAAGCTTTTTCTGTTGTTGTCATACACCTTGGCAATAAAGTGTCTTATCCTCATTGTTTCATTTAAAATGCCAAATATAACCTGTATATTTTCAGAATAACTGGTAAGCTTATAAAGTTAAAATTTAGTCACGCTTATGTGTATTGTCACTAAACAAATAAACAACACATCGTTCAGTTTTTAAATATATAAGAAGGTTAACTTTTGCCTGTTACATTAATTCATATTATTTCCCTCCCAAAAATGATGTGCATGTATCATCTATAATAATAATAATAATAAATTCTCAAGTAGGTTACTGAAGCTTTTAATGATAATAACCCTGAGACAAGATAATGAAAGCGATCGATCCCCAATCCTTTCTACATGATTCAAATTAAAAAAACTGTTAGGAGAAAAAGTGAGATCAGAGTTCATAGTTTTCAGTTTTAAATGAAATTTGACTCCAGTCAAAATTACAGAATTCTTATAGGTATAACACAGACAGGTGATTGGCTTTCTATAGAAAATTAATCATGATTGACATATTTCCCAGTTTACTGGACACATTTCAAGACTATTTAGTTAGCGCGAAGCAGGACTTATACCTAAAAGTTTGTACTGACTGCTATTAGACCATAAGCGATTTCTAAAATGTCATTCATATTAGTATAAATATCTGGAGATTAAAAATTAGGAATTACCGAAACATTAAAGTGAATAAATTTGATAGGAGCTATTTCAGATTATTACCTGTTATAAAGGCACGACTGCATTAATACCATGATTTGTCATTGATTCCTGTTTCGATCTGTAGTTTTCCACTCCTTACGTTCCCAGTGCAGCATAGGCCTTGGAGTTTAAGTTTCACAATAGGTGGTTGTTTTTTGTCGGCCGATGTTGCTAGTTTCATATCCAACCTCCTCACTTTTTTGACTTATTAGGTAAAGTTCAGGAGCGTGTTGGCTTAGAATCGAACCCGGATGTTCCCTCTGAGAATCTAACCCGTGCTTTTAAGTGCTGAAGTCACAGAAGTTACCATTGAGTTATTTGGTCGACCTTCATCAACCAAGCTTAACATACTATCATAATGAAGATAATTTAATATCTCAGTGATGAAGATATGGACATATGCTGCATATTACGTGGGAAACATGCACCGCTTCCGTTTGAATATGATCGTCTTGAAACAGTTGGAAATATACAATAAAAAAGGAAATCTTAGATAAGTTCATTTTAAATATCCCACAGTGATGCAGTATTAACAACTGGATAACGTTTCGAGCATAAATTATTGCTCATAATCGTATCATCCAGTCGGCTTCGAACCCCAGTGGGTGCGTACTGCTGATGATTCACTGACTAGGATGAAACAGCTATCCAGTACTCTCTGGTTTTCAATGGTTCTCTAACACTTTTCAAATTAACTAATTGTCGATGTTTTTCAATTCCTATCACTTCTCTTGAGTACAATCTTATTTTCCACATATTTTCAACTGAACTCCACTCAAGTGTTTATGCTCCATGAAGAGTTAACCAATTGAAATAGGAGGTGCATCTTCACTAAACAAACTAGGTAATGAACAGATTATACATCATGAATTGACCGAAGTTGGAAAGTATGATTACTGAAGTGAAATTTCAATTCTTGAATAGTAAATTGGTTACTTCACTCTATATCATATTGTATGCACTTACTCCTAAGGATTCTAAAATAAGAAAGAAAAGGTATCTCCTTGGATTTGATGATTACATAAATAATTTCCTACAGTGATAAAAGTAGAAAGTGCATAAATGTTTGCATTCTGCCTTCTTTATGAAACTAAACCAGTTTTCTTAAAATATTCTTAGTAATCAAGGAGCTCTGAACTGACATTTCACTCTAATTAAAACTTCTTCAGAATTGTGAATGTACTGAGAGAGATAGAATACTATAGTCCATTTGTACCCCAATCTATTGGCCGAGTAAGTATGCGCTCATAGACTGAACAGCCCCAACAACCTTACAAACAGGGTGATATATGAGCGCTGTCTAGTGCATCTGTCCGTAAACTACAACAGTAGAACGATTCAGTTCATCTTAGTTCTCAGTGTTGTCTTATTGTGACAAACATGAGATTCTTATAATGTCAAGCATGAAATTAATCAATTAATTATAAACGTTAATTTGTTCAAGTCACTTCTGTTGATTCTTTGGACCGAAATGTTCAGCCTCGGTTGACATATTTTTTTGAATTTTTTTATTTCAGCTTGATTCCACACTGTATTTTTGGTACAAGTATGGAATTTTCAGTATGGATATCGGTAGCCCAAATTTTGCAGGCCGACCATAGATATCAAGTGTGCATCGGCAGGGGATCGAACCTCGGACCATGTGCATGGTCGGCGAGAGTCCTAACCACTGTGCTACCGACGCACAGGTAGGTGCACCCAATAGATGCGTCCCAAATAAATAGGACGAAATGTACCTCCTGCGTTCCATTGCTAGTCACCATCCCATTTAAAAAAAAAAACTTTTATTTGATCTATTTGGCAAGCAGTGTGAAAGCAGACTGGTGTGATTTCTTCTCTTAAAACTAAAACAATAAATAATATTTTTTCTTCTGCTTGATAAGGAGAAGAAAATGTTATGATTACTAGTTATTAATTTAATTGTTTGTTCAGCACGTGATTTTATTCGCTATAGTTACTAGTATTAAAGCCAACGAATTTCGTTTGCCGTTATCGTTATCACTGCTATCACTATGTCCATTACTATCATTGCCATCGTCATTATAATTCTTCATGTTAAGTTCGTATGCACAATTTGTTTTGTTTTTTAAATCCTGTATCAGTTGTATTACTCTTCTAAACACTAAAGTGATTAAGGGATGTGCAGAGATAAGTAAATATTTGGTCGAAAATATTCCACGATGATTAACATCTATGACAAAGATAACAGTCCCTCTTTATGCCGAGAAGAGATTATCTTAGATGAAGGGACACAGAGAGGTGTAGAGACAACGATAGAGAGTAAGAGACAGGTAATTACCAAAAAAAGCTTAGGAATGTAGAACTGTCAATAATAATTTTCGCATGGTGACATGACATTCGCTGGTCAGTATTTATTACATTGTAAGTAATAGTTATACATATCCTTCAATTCATAATCTAAAAACAATGATTTTGGCGGTTCGACTACAATTAAATATATTCAGACAATAGATAGATAGTGGACAAAAAGTGATATAATTACCGTTGTAAATGTTATTGTTATTTTTTATCCGACTAACTATGGTTACGCAACATAATGAAGGTGTTCGTCTGTTTTTTCTTTTTTTTTCTTAATTACAACTTACAGTTTTTTTCCTTCACTTTGTTTTATCAGGACTTATTGTTTTAGAAATTTATGAGTAGGTTTCCATCTAGGCAATTAGTATGAGTTGTTCGCTGTGCTTATCACAGTTGCAAATGACAATTGATAGAACAAATTTCTTAATGACTGATATAGATATCTTAAATATAACATGAAATTACATTAGTTTCTAATTCTTTCATTGTTTACACAATAGTTATGATTACAGTCAGGTGAAAACCAAGTGAGTATTAGCTATAATCAGAAGAGTAGTAGTAAGAAAAAGGTAGTCACAATAGCAAACAATTTGTGCATTCGTGAAAAAATATTTATGCATCATTATCTCATAACTTTAACTGAGATAAAAAGTAGGGTGACGATATGAACTGAATTCATTTTTCGCATCTAACTGGAAAAGATGTTTATGCTGTGTTAAAAAGGAATGTTATATTATTGCAAAAGTTATACTGTTCTTCAGAATAGAGAGATTTCAAAATCATCCTGCGAATAACCTTCCTACAAAACTGATATCCAAGAGTTGGTTTGTAGGAATTTTACTGACTGTTTGCTCGCCGAAGACATTGCCAAGTGGTAGCGCTATGTCGTGAATTGGCAGAAGTTAGAATTCATGGAGTGGCCATTGGATCGAGTCCCAGTGGCTCAACGGTCTATGAGTTCGCCTTGTAACCAGAAGACCCTGGGTTCAAACCCTGGCGGTGGGTGCGTACTGATAAAGAGTCCCACGCTGGGACGGAGGAAACAGTTGTCCAGTACTTATTGCAGGTTTTCCAATAGTTCTCTTACCGATGTCAGTTCATGATGAAATCCTGTAGTCAAAACTGATATCAATTTCTAAACAAAAGTGTGTATCTTGAACAAGGCAAGAACAATAAATGTAGTAAGATAACATGAACTCATTTTTTCCTTTATAATTTTCAGGTTGTAGGTAATTGAAAAGAATTGACAAAATAATAAAAGTGTGTTCGTATTAACCTACTGCACTTCTTGCTTCATCCTTTGTTCAGGTTTACTAATGGGAAGAGTTGTATGAAGTCTTAATTGCAGAAAAAGAGAAGTGTAACAGTAAGAAACCGTTCTGAACTACTCACATATACTATACCATAAATCCCCTCGTGTGTATCACCTTACTAACTGTACTACTGGCAGTAATCTGTAACCAATAGCAGATCAGTTTGCCTTGACAGAATTCCGATAAGTAATTGAAGAAATGTAGTTTAGAAGAAAAATCCCCCTTAAGCTGAATATTATGGGGTATTCGAGGATGGTTTTCGTCAAGAGAAAACATATATCAGAGAACCACAGAAATTCAATTAGCACTTAACAGTATGAGTTTTCAGCTTGTCAATTAACTGTGGTAGTTAGGATTACCTCATAAAATAGACATTTATTAGATCCTGTTCTTTTTCTAACTTAAACGTAATCATTTAACAACGTCTTTAGTCATCATCAAGATGTTTTTGAGTCTCGAAATGTACTCCTTCACCCTATGCAATTGACATTCAACTAAATTTCGTGAATGTCTGGAAGCAGACAAATAGGAAACACCAAGAGGACATTGGTTTGCGCCTCAGATCTGACATTCATTATATAAACACTGTTCACAATAAAGCTAATGTCATCATAATCATGTCGACTGGTCATTAGGCAGTAGACACTGCCATGAGTTTAATTAAATTTGAAAAACCCCATCGATGCAATCCAACCACACAAAGAACCACCAACCACTGAACACATGAGAATGATTCACCCCAGTGACTAATCAATATGATCAATATGATCACAGTGCAGTGAGTTCAACTCATATTTATTACGCCTGTCTAGTTCAAATTGGATAACCCAGAGGTCACATAATCATCATGTATTTATGATTGCATTACGGCCCGAGTACACTTTATTTACATTATAAATATGTGTGTGTGTGTGTGTACATTCATTCCGACATGATGTAATCACAGGAGTGATGTTCACATATGTGTATCCTTGTGTGTTTGAGACTTAATGAAAGACTTAGTGAAAGTAGACAAAGTGACAACAACAAGTGATGATAACAAAATTAAAGCTTCCCTTCAAAGTCATTTTGTTTTTATTTTATTTTTTTTTTTTTGATTTACAGCTTGATTCCACACTATATTTTCGGCACAAGTATGGAATTTTCAGCATGGATATCGGTAGCCCAAATTTTGCAGGCCGACCATAGATATCAGGTGTGCGTCGGTGCGGGCTCGAACCCCGGACCATGTGCATGGTCGGTGACAGTCCTAACCACTGTTGTTTTGAAGGAAATACGGGATGAGTCATCATACTTTTGACTGACACTGACTCCATTCATGAAACAAATCCTACTTATTTCTCATTTGTTTACACAGAATGATAATTTTTTGTTATTGGTAATATTTGGATCAAAATTACTGCCCGTGATCACACGAACTGTTGAAATTGTTTTGGTTTTTGATCTATTCCAGAATTCTCAGACTCTTTACTGACATTGACTGCATTAATGATTTGTAACTTTCAGTAGACTTCTATTTCTTTTTGTGTAATTAATTTGAATGGAGATTTCGTCACGAGAAGACATCAGAATTAGACAAGGTATAATTACGAGGAGGATGTGAACAGCTGATTGGTTCTAGTTTGAGAGTCTTGAGTAATGGCCATGTACATGATGTTATTCATGTTGTTTCAGCACTGTTAGTCTACAGTTCATATTTCCAACTTGACGTTCAGTTAAATTGTTTTAAGTGCGTAACTCCAGTATCATTATTCGACTGTTCTAACGCATTTATTAATATTAGTAACTATGATTATTACAACTTATCATTAATGTTACTATCCTCTTTCATGAAAAGGATTGTACACAAAAACTGCCACATAGCTTGAGAAATTGAATTCCCCGAAAGAATCACCTCTGACATCTATTCCCAACTCTCTACTTGCATCTCATCAGGTAGAACCAGAAATCAATACAAAATAATATATACTCGTACAACCAAGTATAGGAACTCAATGATACAACTTCAATGATACTCAACAGTCACCTAATTATTATTATTCAGAGTGAAGCTTTCAAGTGTAGCAGATTGTTTCAGTGACCTAAAACGGTGTTTCAAGGAAAACGCCTACACTGGTACACGAGGCGACATCTCAGGTCTTATGTGACAGTGCCGATAATTCTTATACATTGATTTTGATGAAAGAGAATATCGTATTCATCAATGGTAAGTAGGTTGAATTCAACCTCTTTTCTACAATCCTCACCACATCTTTCGGCTTACTGCAGTGAATAGAAAATGGCACACACACACACACACACATAGTCAGAATGAAATAACAAATATAATTTCATCATAGCAGATAACTTTTTTGACCTGAGAATGGTGAAACAGATTGAGGTAGGCTCCAGAGTTTATGCACAAATCTGTTTAAAACAATTGGCGTAATGCAAAATGAGAAGGAAATAAGAGGAATGGTAGAATTGTTTCTAATTGAGAAATTATTACGGAAGATTTCGAAGAATAATGATTCGACTATTGTCGGCAAATAAATATTACATCTTTGAGTAATAGGATATGCAGTCAAGGAGAATTTCCTACCTCCGTGCAAATAGATATTTCCGACGAGATTGTTGCGAGGCTTATTACCTGTTTCGCGTTGTTCATGTTATCCAAATTTACTGAACATACTTAGAAACGATTACACGCAATCTATTCAAAGTCATTGGCACTCGAGTTACCCGTCCCGTATATAGTTCTCCGTTAAAAGTGATGGTTTGACTTGATATCATCGGGACACACTCCTTAGTGTGCTAATACGCTATTTTAATTTTTGGCAAGCAAGCATCTCCCAAGCTGGAAATTCGTTTTTTGGTCCAAAATTTTCACCGTGTAATCAGAATGTAGTATAGTAAACTAAATTTGCAGAATTACACCCGATATTCTGTTTCCTTGTAGAAGCGACCTAGAGGGGTTGGAGCTGTAATAGTTTCTGGCTCCAAATACCACTCACTCATCACTTCTGTTATCGATGACGACTGAGTCATTGGATGTAATCCTACTACGTATTCACTGCAACAATGGTGGCATGCATTATGGCTTATGCATTCCGATCAAAGCAGCTGACTTAGCTATTGATAGATAGACATGGCTATTCGATGATAGAAAGGATGACATTCATACCTGCAGTGATTAATTTAGGTCGGAATAAATTGGAAATTCTTTATTACAATTGGAAATCCGAATCTTGTTCTTAATGCTGAGGCGGAGCGGAGCTCAGGAAATTCCCAAACTGGTTTCAGCTTGATGAAGGCGTATCTTGCCTTTTCGATTCTAGCTGGCTTTGATATTTTCATCTGTGCAGGGCGTCTGTGGCTGAAAAGATGCTTCCTAGATGAGTAAAGAAGATAACCTCTGTTAAATCTCGCCCGTCGATAATGATTGTTACTGTTCGTTGGTTATCTTCATTATCTCCGTCTTCTCTATGTTTACTTGCAGTACTGTCTTCGTTGTCAGTTTGTTGGTTTTTGATGAAGTGACAGAGACAATGTTAAGCGTGAAACCTTTGACTTACTTTGTTGTTAATAACATCATTTTGGCCCTTGTTATTTCCCCCTTATACTCTCTTATTTATACTCTATAGTGAACAACCTTCTTAAACATACTTAGCTGCTTAAAATTAATTATCGTTGGCTTACTTTTTTGTACTTTACTCTATTCCTTCTTTTGTATATCTACTGGGTCCGACTATCTTAGCACTATGAGTATTACAAAATTGTCCTGTCCATCATGTAATATTAGTTTTGTGGTTGTTTTTTGTTCGGCACTATTTAACTGACAATCTTGTTTGTGAACGCCACTATCACCATCTTAAAAATTTTATATTATGCATGATTACTCACACTACCACAACAAACACTGCATTAGTGCTGACAATAAAAATAAAAAAAACACTGAAATGTTTATTTTATGATTGTTTAGTGTAGTTCAATCAAATTAACTGATCATCTCGGCTACAAACATTCTTAAGAATACCTTATAACTTCTTGTATGATTATAGCTGTTACTGTTCACCACGCATACACATAGCTTCATAGCTTCCACTACCCAATACTGAAATATTTTTTTCATTATTGGTGTTTATCTTCCTTTCTACCTGGTATTTTTATTTGCATTTTTTTTGTTATTTTCGTGTTTCTTTTTGGTTTTTTGTTGTGTTTTTTTATATCTATTTTTTTGTAATACTCCTTTTAAACGTTCGATGAAATTAGATGCAATATTGTAGATATGTGCTGAAAATTCCACACTGTACCACAAGTACTTTTTCTGGAATAAAAGCGTGTAAGGACCGACTGACAGTAAAGGGACTTAGTGAGTCTCTAGGATATTCTGTCAAGCTTGGGGAAGCGAATGGTCGTTGAAAAAAATTTCTTCGCTGAACAAAAAAACTGTGTTTTTACTTATAAATAAATGAATAATATTAATATTAGTAATATCAGTTAATACTACAGTACAACACTTTGTGATTTATCAAAATGAAATCTTATCCATAATGGAGTTATGCTCTACCACAGTGCCCACGTTTTATACTTATATCGATTATTCATGAAGTTGAGACTTTATAATTGATTTTTGAGTGGAACATAGGGCTTCAACAAAGCAGGTCTATTTGGTTCCGTTTTATGCCGTCCTCTTAATCTTGGACCACAACTACCCATAATCTCTCATCTCCTTCTCGCCACACGACCTCCTATATGTCACCCTTGCAGTGCTGACCCACTCGCGGCTTCCTATCCGGATTCCACTTGAGCGATGACCTGCATTTCGCCTGACATCATTCGATGACATCCTCAAAGTATGTCTGATCCATCTCCATTTCCTCCTACATATTTGTTGAGCGGTCGGCTCTTGGTTGGTTCCTCACCTCCCACACTTTCTTGTTGCTAATTATTTCTGGCTGGCCGGCCATATGATCTTCAGTATGGAGCCAGCCAGCGAAGGTGGCAGCTATTGATAAAAGTCTGTAACTTGTTGGAAATCCTTTGCGTGACACGCAGTGCAAATTCCTGACCAGTATAGACGAAGTGGCTGACTTAACATTTGTATTGAAAATCCGAATTTCGGTCTTTACTCTGTCAAGGTTCAAAAGATTTCCAAACTGGTTTCAGATTGATGAAGGTGTATGTTGCCTACCCGGTTCTAGCTGGCTGGTTTTGACATCTTCATCCGTTCTGAGTGCCTGTGGTTGAAACTGGGCTTCCTGGCTGGATAAGTGAAGGAAGGAAGTAACCTCTGTCAAATCTATCCCTTTGATGGCGATTAGTGCCATCTGTTGTTACTGTTGCTGCTGTCGGTTAGTTATCTTCACCATCTCCGCCTTCTCTATGTTCACCTTGATTTCTGTCTTCACTGCTTGCTCCTTCAGCCAATCTGTTGCTTTTCGTCTGTAAGTCTTCGAGTTTATGTGATATTAGATATATATCATCTGCAAAATCCAGATCTTCTAGAGTCTTCTCATCGGTGATCCAGCGTATCTCTGTTTTCTTACCACCAGACACAGTCTGACGCATAATCCAGTCCACCACAATTAAGAATATCGTCAGTGATAATATACAGCCAGCCTTGTCTTACTCCTGTATGCACTTCAAACGCCGTTATGAATCACCTGACTGACACGTGGCATTGTCACATAGCCGGCTGTTGAATGAGGTTGATAAAGACGTGAGGTACACCGTAGTGTTGAAGAAGTTTCCAAATTACTTCTCGGTAAACGCTGCATGTTGAAAGCTTTCTCGAAGTTGATGAAGTTGAGGTGGAGGTTTGACTGCCATTCTATGCTTTGTTCGATGATGATGATGATGATTCATAGAGTTGCGATTTGACCAGCACACGATTTGCGTTTCCTGAATCCACCTTGTTCCGGTTGGCAGGATTCTGTATCCAGTGCATCATTTATTCTCTCCAGGATGATGTCACTTAGTATTTTACTTGTTGTGGAGAAGAGCATGATTTCACACCAGTACTCGCACAGGTCTAAATCGCCCTTCTTTGGCAGTTTGATGAGGTAGCCAGAGTTTATTCCAATCAGTAGGCACCTTTCCTTATTTCCAAAGCTTTTGCAGTAATGGAGTGAGGACATCTACCGTAATATCTGGGTCCATTTTCAGTGCTTCAGGGGGAATTCTATCTGTCCCTGCTGCATCCCGACCGGCGTTCAGTAGCTTCTTTGCATCTCAAGATTTCTGCTTTCGTTAGAGGATTGGTGTCCACTGGCAGTTCTGTGGCTGCCGATGGCATTTTACACGGGTTGTAGGTGGTGGTGGATTCAAGAGTCCTTTGAAGTGACAACTACAAGACAACTACAAGCAATAATGGACAACGTCCCAAATGGCGATATCAAAATCCTGATGGGCGACATGAATGCGAAGCTGGGACGAGACAACACAGGAAGAGAACTCACCATGGGTCGTGAGGCCCTCGGCGAAATGAACGACAATGGTGAACTCTTCTCAGACTTCTGCGCCTTCAATGATTTGGTGATTGGTGGTAGTGTGTTCAAACACAAGGATATACACAAGACGACATGGATTTCACCAGATGGAAACACCAAGAACCAAATAGACTTCATCTCAATTTCAAGAAAGTGGAGACGGAGCCTACTGGACACAAGGTCAAGGAGAGGAGCAGATGTGGGTTCAGACCACTATCTAGTACAAGGGACTTTCAAGGTGAAACTAAAAGCCTCGAGGATAGCTGAGGATAGGCCACAATGCAAGTTCAACACTCAATTACTGAAGGACACAACCACAAAAGACACTTTCACTGCAACTGTCAGAGCAAAGCAGGAAACACTACGCGACATCACTGAAGAATCATGCGTGGAAGAACATTGGAAGTCTCTGAAGGCGATTCTCAACGAAACGTGTTCAACGGTTCTAGGAAGAAAGAAGAGACAAGACAAGGAATGGCTCTCAACGGACACTTGGAAATTAATAGAAGAGAGGAGAATGGTGAAAGAGAAAATGATTCAATGCAAGGACGGACAGGAGAAGGAGACGATGAGCTCAACTTACAAAGCACTGGACAAAGAAGTGAAGAAGAGTGCTAGGAAGGACAAAAGACGATTCTACGACAACCTGGCCACTGAAGCTGAGAAGGCAGCAGGCAAAAGGGACCTGAGGACACTATATCAGATAACCAAATCTCTATCCGGGAAGAGACCAACACAAGCGAAACCTATAAAAGACAGCCAAGGGAACCCAATTACCAAGGAAGAAAAACAGATTAAACAATGGGCGGATCACTTCAAAGGACTCTTGAACCGACCACCACCTGCAACCCGTCCAGAAATACCAACAACAGTGCGCACACAACTGCAAGTTGACACCAATCCTCCAACGAGAGCTGAAGTCTTGAATGCAATCAAGCTTCTGAAAGCTGGAAAAGCAGCCGGACCAGATGGAATACCCCCTGAAGCACTGAAAGCGGACCCAGAGACTACAGCAGACATGCTGACTCCATTATTGCAAAAGGTCTGGAAGGAGGGAAAGGTGCCTACTGACTGGAGGAAAGGTTACCTCGTGAAACTACCAAAGAAGGGCGACTTAGGCTCCACTCTGCAAGAACTGGCGAGGAATCATGCTCCTATCGACGCCAAGTAAAATCCTGAGTCGCATCATCCTGGAGAGATTAAAGGACGCACTGGAGACAGAACTCCGACCAGAACAAGCTGGATTCAGGAAAGGCAAATCATGTACTGACCAAATTGCAACTCTACGCATCATCATCACAGAACAAAGCATGGAATGGCAATCAAACCTCTACCTCAACTTTATAGACTTTGAGAAGGCCTTCGACAGCGTTGACCGTGAAGTAATTTGGAAATTACTCGAGTACTACGGCGTACCCCAAATATTCATCAACCTTATTCAACAGCTGTACGACAACACCACACGTCAAGTGATCCACAACGGAAAACTCAGCGAGGCGTTTGGAGTAAACACAGGAGTCAGACAAGGGTGCTGCTTACTATCACCAATGATATTCCTAATTGTGGTGGATGACTGGATTATGCGTCAGACAGTGGGAAACGAGAAGACAGGAATATCCTGGACCGACCGACGCGAAGAACCTAGAAGACCTGGATTTTGCGCGTGGATGATTTATGTTTGATGTCACACACAATCGAAGACTTACAAGCGAAAACCGACAAACTGGTCGAAGAAGCAGTCGGAGAAGACAGGACTCCAGGTAAACATAGACAAGACGGAGGTTATGAAAATAACCAACCAACAACAGCAACAACATCCAACGTCAATCACCATCAACGGGAGGGATTTGAAAGAGGTTACTTCATTCACTCACTGATCTAGGGAGCATTGTCTCAACTACAGGGAGTCGGAACGGACGAGGATGTCAAATCGAGCGAGAATCGGGAAGGCGAGCGAGAAACACATTCATCAACCTGAAAACCAATCTGGAAATCTTCGTCACTCAGTCAGCATCAACAACAAAATTCAGTCGGATTTTCAATACAAACGTCAGGTCAGTCAGTTCTTCTATACGGATCAGAAACCTGGCGGTGGGTCACAAAGAATATTTCCAGCAGCCTGTTGCAGACCTTTATCAACAACTGTCTTCGCTGGCTCTATACTGAAGATCAGATGGCCAGGCCGGAAAGAATCACAGACGAGAAACTATGGGAACAAACTAAACAAGAACCAGTCGCCCAACAAATATGCAGGAGAAAGTGGAGATGGATCGGACACTCGCTGAGGAGACCGCTGGGTGACATCGCGCGTCAAGCCATTGCTCGAGTGGAGCCCGAAAGGGAAGCGGTGTGTGGGACGTCAGTGCAAGGATTACATGGAGGAGATCGTGTGAAGAGGAGTTGAAAGAATATGGACTAACATGGATGCAGGCGAAAAGTACAGCAGAAGGAAGACAGAAGCAAGTGGAGACGTGCAGTTGAAGCCCTATGTTCCACTAGGAACCCAAGGGATGAATAATAATAATAATTGAAGTGACCAGCCCATTGTCCTGTTCATTACCCCTACTTGGTAATGTGGTTCCCTTCAGCATACTTTATTGGTTTCTCCATCTGGGTTGATCTCTTACTGAATAGAGACCCGGTTATCTGATATAATGTCCTCAGATCTCTCTTATCTTTGGCCTGCCTGTTCTGCTTCAGCTGCCAATTTGTCTCAGGATCGTCTTCTATCTTTCCTCACACTCGTCTTCACTTCTTTATTCAGTGCAGCGTACATTGAAATCAGCTTCTACTTCTATTGTCCAACCTTGCATTGCGTCATCTTCTCTTTCACCATTCCCCTCTCCTCTATTCTATTAGCTTCCAGGTAGGTGTCGGTTGAGAGTCATCCCTTGTCTTGTCTCTTCTTTCTTCCCAAAATGGTTGTATACGTTTCCTGGAACATCACCTTCAGAGAGTTAGGTCCAATGTTCTTCCACTCAGGTTTCCTCAGTGATGCCTAGACGTACTGTCCTCGAATTCGCTCTGATCTGATGTGTAGTGAAGGTATCATTTGTAGTTTTGTCCTTAAGTTTCTGAATGTTGAACTTAAAATGCACTGGCCTGTCTCCGGTTGTTTTGAAGGATTTCAGCTTTACCTTGAAGGTTCCTTGAACTAGATGATGGTCTGAGCCCACATCTCCTCCCCTTCTCGACTTTGTATCCAACAGGTTAGCTGCGTCTCCACTTCTTGAGCAGCAGTGAGATGAAGTCCATTTGGTTTGTCCATCAGGCGAAATCCACGTTGCTGTGTGCTTTTACATGCTGCATCCGATCACCAGATCAGTGAAAGCGCAGAAGTCTGAGAATAATTCTCCGTTCTGATTCATTTTGTCGGGAGAGAGCCTCTCGACCCATGATGAGTCCTCTTCCTGTATTATCTGCTCCCAGTCTGGCTTCCATTCATCTCGTCCATAAAGATTTTGGTATGAAATTAGGACTAATAGATCGTCAGTCTAAACTGTGATTGCTACGTTTTACAAATATTTCGTCGAAATACAATCAATATTATCTCAAGATTGTCCACGAATCTTCTTCAGATAGAGAACCATTGAAAGCTAAGGGATATTTGAGTTCTGTCTCATCCTTGCTTTTGACTCTTCTGCAGTATGCACCCATGACCTCACCAGGGATGGAACCCAGAACCTTGAGGTTATAAAGTGATCATGTAAACAAGCTGCTGAGACGGAATCCAATTCCCCGTCAGCTCTAACCTCTACCAATTCGTAATTTTTATCGGAACCACTGGAGTGTGTCATAGGCGAGTATCTATCCTCACACCCAACTTGTTGGACCTCACTGATCACGACTTTTCACTAGAACTTCAGGGAATTACATCATCTAGCCATTTACTAATGATCAGTAGACTTATTTTCAGATGCTGGCCGGTTCATGATCACTCTTGAAATCAATCATGTCGCTCAAAGCAACACTTGAAAATCAATACAATTTCCTAATGATTTTAGGTTAACGAAATAACCGGCTCATTTAGCAATGACCTTCAATCTAGCCTAATCATCATACTATTTTTTTTAAAGAATTAGCATGTAATCTGAAGTCATTATAGTTTCCTAAAACATAGTGAAATGAAACAGTAAGTGGAATGAATAAATGAATGTATCATTAACTTGTTTCAACATGTTAGATTGTTCGTTTGTTTTTCTTTTCTCTTTTAAATTGGGCCTCAATTTTCTCATACCGAATCATTTAAAAAAATGTAGATTATAAGGATTTTATCATGGAGAGTACAATCAGTATTCGCGCTTCCTTCGCATTGTAGAGATATCAAACAATGATCAGTCGTCTATAAAGTACATAATTGGACAAAGTTCATTTCATAAGAAGGTGTCAGCTGAAAAACAACTATACTAATAAATCATTTAATTTTCTATGACTAAATAAAATTAATGAAATTTGATCGAATTAGGGTAATTGACATCATGTTAGAACAAGAACAGAATAATAGTGTTGGGAATTAATTTATATTGGGAAATTATTTATCACTTGAGATCTTATTTTTATTCTGAAATTATCATTTGCCCTCACATCTCTCTTTTCAATCTACACAGGTTAGAAAGCATTTGCGTAGGATGAGTGTATTAAGTTGAAGTAAGTGAATGAAAAATATTCATTTTTTTAATTTTCATAAATCAAGTGAGAAAAGATACATCATCTCTGCGTTGTTGTACACTAGTACTATATCCAATTTGATCTCTTAGCTTGAATAACGTTGAACGCTTCGCAAAGTGAAATAAACCGATCATAAGTGACGTGAGAAGCCAATTAGAAATTTTACTCATTTGAAGCGGATCTTCGTAGAGTAGATTCACACTAGGAAACCTTTAGTTTGAGTCATTCTGATATTTACAGATCTTATTATTATTATTCTCTCCATGAGTACAGAGTGGAAAATAGGACTCCAGGAACACATCTCAATTACAGTCGATTATGTGCTATTACTCCCAGCTGCCTCCACGACATTTCACAAGCTCTCATAGCATTCCACCCATATCACACTGACACCCTCTAACAACCCCTTGCTTACCATTCACGTTCCACTCAAAAGCCTAGCATGTGATGTCATTGAATCACCTGATCATGGTATGGACAATTAATCTGAGTTTCCTTCGGCATGTTTGTTGTGCGGAAGGTTCATGTGTCATTTCTCTATATGTTTGATTTGCTTACTGTTCTTCCTTTCCGACCGATCATGTGACCCTCAGTATTGACAGTGAGAAGCATATGTTGATGAAAGTTTGCAGTGACTTATTGGAAGTGCTTTCAGTGTTGTGCACTGCATGTCTTTGAATGATACAGAAATACTGACTTGACATTAGCGTTAAACAGAATTCGGATGTTATTTCATATTCTGGGTTCTATGGATCTTTATAGCACACTGATTTCAGAATGACGGATGCCTATCTTTCATTCCTCATGGGGTCCTGGCTGACTATAGCATCCTCGTCTTTACAATCTATAAATTCAGCGTGTCTGATTCCCCTACACTTTCTGGATTATATCAAACGTCTGTGAAATACCAATCATGAGACTGAAAAGGCTTTGAGTCACATCTTCCACAAACCACTTTCAGTATTTAATTATTCTTGAGGCTTGTATAATTTTTAATTTTGTTAAAAATGAGCTTAAAGCAAAGTCTATTACTGTTTTCAAGCAGTCTCAGCCCATGGCAGCTGACCACAATAAGCCGTCCTATTTGCCATTAACCAGCAACAGCTTTTACGGTGGCGTTCTAAATTGGTTTCATTATTATTCAGCTGAAGTGACCTTGTAGTACATGGAGTAAATTGTCACCTACTGGGCCACGCTTTCTAATTCCCTTTTTGTCTGATAAGGCGTTGCTTTTCAAATATCAGGTGCAGGTACATAATGGATGCCTCATTACTTAGTGCATACACAGACATATCTTTGCAAAGTAACGAAAACTATGGAATACTTGTATATCTCTCTGATATTGAAGGACCAAACTGCCGACCGGTTTTACAGGATTTACTTAAATAAGTTCCGACCAAAGCTAAAAAGATGTAGAGTTCCAAAAGGCATTTTATGGTTGTAGGTGGTGTGTACATACGTGTGTATGCTAAGGTAAATGGATACTTACAAAAATTATAATGATAATAATTATTCTTCATTAAATCTACAAGGGAAATCCGACAATGAGATAACAGTGAGTAGTGCAATCTAGAGTTTATGCTGCTGCTGACCAGAAACCTGTCAGTCCTGGTGGTAATCATTCATGATTCATCCAAGACGAGAAGAGATGATGAGTTATTCACCAAAAAATGTATTAACACTGGTGAAAGGATTTGAAATTAGCTTTCACATTTCACCAGCTGTGCCAAATAAAAAATTCTACTTCACCAAATGTATGACGAAATCATTTATAGCATACGTGGGTTCCAGTTGAAACTGAACGTTATAACTTAGGACTAGTCAGCATCGTCTACTCATTTCCTTACCTTACAAGCAAATAACTTTGTTCAAAAACTTTGTAGCATGTTTAATACAGTTCTTTAATTGCACTATTTGAGGACAGTCAACTGATGGTAAATGGAATGAACAAATTGGTAACCAGTTTCGGGTGAAATATCAACCGAGATATTGAGCAAATTACATGATAGATGGGTAAAAACCACCTTTATTGAAGTGGAAATCAAATCTCGTTGCCCATCTGATATCACAGTCCGGCTGACAACCTTCCATATTGGTAAATCGAAAGCCACTGGTTCAAATCCTACTGCAATTCAAGTTTTCATCTCGATGGCTGTTGTGATTGCATTTCAATCAAATCTTTCGTATTCTGGTTGTTTAATTATAGCTAAGTGGATTATTGAACCGTTGTCAAATTTATATCCATAAATGCTAGTAAACTGTTGCCGAGATATTACGGATGACTTTACATGAATTCTACTATAACTCAACTGAAAATTCCATCTGAAAACGTGGAGATCCAGTAATTTGTAGATCAAATCTTAACAATACCTTTCTTACTTATATATCCTAAAGTACCAAAATTCGTCCATTTTTTTATTTTGTGCTAATTATTATTGGCTGATATAATACTTTTATAAAAGTCAAATTTAACATCTGATATGATTATAGCGCAATCCTCTTAGTGCGTAAAACAAAATCACTAAAGATCAACTAGCTGAGGAAATTTAAATCATCATTGACCAACTCTCACCTATTCAAGTAAATTGAAACAAAATCGCTGCAAGTTTTTATTTTGCTATAACTTCTATTCTGACTCGATATTATCCCATGACTTTATTTGTTTAGTTACCTTTCAAAAAGTAAGTAGAGTGAAACAAAACAAATTTGGCCCTATAATTTTAATGTTACTTTCATTAGTAGCAGTATTTTATTGATATTCTGAGGTCATTATCAATGATAAATTGTTGGTTTAACAGATATTTTACAAAATTAAAAATATTAAACGTCTGAACAATAATTTTCAATATACACATTAAGGAGTAGTCATAGTTTATTGTTTAGCACGGTTAAAGTGCATTTGTTTGTATGCTAGAGTGTGAAAGAGGCAGTATGCATTAACACGCGACGATTACTTCTGACTTAGTCATTTTCTATGCAGAAAAGGGCCTCAATAATGCACAAAAATATAGCTGACCTCTTTATATGCTTTTTATTTAATAATTCTATGGATAAGAGATACGGTCAAAAGGATAAGAATGATATGATATCAGGTAAAGAGTAGCAGTAAAGTGGAGTAAACAAATCAACTAGAAAGCGCGAAACACCGAAAGCGATGGAGAAGCGGAGGGAGAGGATGAGAGATGTGAATACTAATGCTAAAAGAACTTGTCCTTTCATGTCCCAGTGGTAACAAAAATGTAAAATCAAAACAAAATGAAAAGCCGGTGTAAACTTGTTTTATTATGTTTATTGTGATAAAAGCAATCATGTGTACATATAATAATTACTTATATATTTAGGCTACAAATATAAATAAGCTCAGATACTAAAATTCAAAATATGCATTAAGGAAGACACGAAATATCTTTATAAATGGTCATTATCACTGTAAGTAAATAAATGACCCATATATACAGTAAACATGCTCACTAACTGATCAAATCTATTCTCTACACATATGAGAATGTGCACATACACATACACACATTTCTGATGACCTCTTTTCTGTCTCTTTCTGTTTCTCTCTCTCTCTCTCTCTGTCACTATTCTCGTGTTATTGTCCTCACTATCGATATATATATATATATGGAGCTAGGTAGGTTACATTGCATTACAAACAACAAAATTCTAATAAAACTAATTAGAAGAGAAATGGTGGTTATAGTTCTTCCTATTGACATTTAACTACTACCAGCATCACCAATATTTTGTAGGTGGTGAATATCCATATCCATCTTCCAAGATTTTGTTGAATTTATGTAATTGCAGTTGGCAATGGATTCTAAAATATGTATTACTCCATCCCATTTTGAAGGCGATTAGTTAAATGTAAGCGAGTGTTAGTGACCTAGTATGAAGTAGTTTCAAAAAAGATCAGGTCAAATGCTTAGTGATTCTGTGCACTAAATTATAATTACAATTTTCAAGTGTTGGTTTTGTAGGGATTTTGTTTGATTCGATGAAGGATTTCATCATGAGCTGACATCAGCTAGAGAACCACTGGAAAACTTGAGAGTACTGGACAGCTATTTCGTCCTAGTTTGGGAATCTTCAACAGTGCGAGCCCACCGGGGTTCGAACCCAGAACCATCTGCTTACAAGGTGAGCTCGTAGACCATTGAGCCATTGGGACCCAATCCAATGGCCACTCCATGAATTCTAACTTTTGCCAATCCACGACATAGCGCGACCATTTCGCAATGTCTTCTACGATGAGTTACTGCGCACTGATGGAGAGTCCCAAACTAGAACGAAACAGCTGTCCGGTACTCTCAGGTTTTCCAGTGGTTCTCTAACTGATGTCAGCTCATGATGAAATTCTCCGTCCAATAATTACAATTGTTAATGTGGTTTGTAGTAAGAAGGAGTCTTTTAAACATTAGCTTTTCTGTTTTATTTTTTAATCTTTACGTGGTAGAAGTTGCCTCATTGTTATTCAACTGCACTTTTATTAGCTGCTACTACTTAACAATACTTGAACAGCCGTAATAATTACACTGAATGGTCATCATAAAATCCTCACCGTTGTATTGTCTAACCTTGTGAATTCGAACAATTAATCTTGTAACACAATCTCTAAGCTCTTATATAATCACCATCACTGTAAACTTTTGCCTAGTATCGAAATGGTTGGGACATTAAGCAGCAGTTCAAATATATGCATTTTCTTCCACTCACACTCATCAATTGTATATATATCTACAACCTTTAGGAATATAATGTTCCACTGAGAGATCAGATCTCCAATCACACAATGCTATATTTTTAGAAGTTATGAAGAAGTTAATCGAATCGCAATTAACCTTCCTTGGGGTTCTGTCAAACGACTCCATAAAAAGATCACCAGGTTAAGGGGTTTATTATTATAGTTTTCTTAAATAGCATTTTCATTAATATCCTTTTGTCACTTGAATTCAACCACCTGAATTTAAATATTTTTCAAAATTTCAGTATAAAATAAAATTCATGAAGTTTTGAATGCTCATGGTTAACTACAATGAAGTAGTATTTATATTAAAATTATAGTAATCACACATTTCACCATTACCATGTCAGTGGTTCAATGGTAGAATGCTTGTCAGATTCCATTTCTGGATGGCATACTCCTTAACCTTGAGCAGTTAGCTAGCATGTAGTAAACTCAGAAAAGAGAGAAAGTCAGGATATCATGCTAGAGACCCTGTCATTACTGAAACTTCAAAGGTGGACACCTGAAGCCCTATATTCCATTCAGATAGCAAAGGTATAAAAAAGTATTGTGACAACACAAGGAAAGACACCGAAGCCAAGGTATATTTTTTTCAAGTGATCGAACCGCTATTTATATCTATGCAGTTTTATATTCTCTAACCAATCATTGAGCGTGTAATTTGGGCTTACATTAAACGACAAGAAATAAAATATTCAAATAGACATATTGTATTCTATTGCTAATGCAGCATTGAACTGTGGGAATATGTGAGAATCATATTCCGTTGTAACCGATTCTCTGCATCACACCACCACAGTGTTACAATTTTCTGAATGCTAGTCATCTGTTTTATGTTAGATGAAGAAAAAGTAAAGGAGCTATTACAGGTGTTGTGCATAAAGTATCAAGAACACAAGTAACCATTGCCCAAAAGTGACATTTTTGCACAGACATGTATTTTACTGGTAAATTTACTACATAGAGTGTTCAAACTCAAAACAAGACATATTGTTTTAGTTTAATTGGATCGGCCAGTTAAATGAAGACTGGAATAATAATCCAGAAGCAAGTGGTTTGAGTCTTGATCGACATTCTTTCATTCTCAATCATTATTCTGGTAAGCTGAAAACATTCTGCTAATTGGGACTACTTCAAACAGTTCTGTGTTTAAAGCTTCGCAATGTCGTTTACTCAGACGTCTTGGTGATTTCAAAAACTCTGTTATACAGATATTCTTATCATGAAAGATAACAGTTAATTCAGTTAACCTCAATTAGTAGATCGATTTCATTTAGTTAAGGTGGTTACTGGAGTTTGAAGAAAGCTAAATTCTCTGCAGCATCCAAACAATTAGTCTCCAAGTAAATGACTCAGAACTACTTTTACTAAGGTATGAGAATAAATTATAAATACATCTTCCATTTAAGTCCTTACAATTGGCGGTTGGTTTGAATGTTGATCTACCTAAACTTCCATCTGTATATTGCAGACCATTATTTGTTGAATGTTTCATTCAGCTGCAATCAAACTAATAATCCGGTTACTCAAGTCTATTTCCTCACCATATACTTAAACTGAACTGAATTAAAATACTCAATCATATAAAAACAGATAATGATTAGAGTTTAATTGAAGTGTGTTATTCAAATGTTTTGCTTCTTGCCGTGCGTTAAATGAAGTTCCGAATTATTTCGGAGCTGTTTAACATTTAGACTCCCATTCTGATTTATTATTTACGATTGCAATAGTCGACTACCATATAATCTTTAATAGATTAGGCCTAACATTTTATAACTAGTGAGTAATACTTGTTTGTGCAAAACAGATGTATCAAGATGAACATGAAAGTGACAATATCTGTTATAATAAACCAGTGAATAAAATAATAATAATAATAATTTTCAAGAATCGGTTTGTAAGAACTTGATTCGCTTTTCAAGTTCTCCCACTGATTGATACCATTTAGAGAACCATTGAAAACCAAGGAGTACTGGACAGCTGCTGTTTCATCCCAGTTTGGGAATCATCGGCAGTACGCACCCACTGGGATTCGAACCCGGGACCTTCCGGTTACAAGGCAAGCTCGTATACCATTCAGCCACTGGGACCCGATTCAATGGCTCGTGAATTCTAACTTCTACTAATTCGTGATTTAGCGCGACCCCAACCATTGTCGTTGGTGGAAGGTCCCGGGTTCGAATCCCAGTGGGTGCGTACTGCCGATGATTCCCAAACTAGGATGAAACAGCAGCTGTCCAGTACTCCTTGGCTTTCAATGGTTCTCTAACTGATATCAATCCGTGATCAACCCGTAAAACATAACTAATCCTTACAAACCAAACTATAGAAAGTTGATCTGATGCTCGCTAGTGACTTGCTACAGGTTGGAGTTTCCTGAGTTCTAGTGAGAAGTCGTGACCAGTGAGTCCAATTAGATGTCACGTGTGTGGATGGATGTCCCACCAACGACAATGGTTGGGGTCGCACTAAATCACGAATTAGTAGAAGTTAGAATTCACGAGCCATTGAATCGGGTCCCAGTGGCTGAATGGTATACGAGCTTGCCTTGTAACCGGAAGGTCCCGGGTTCGAATCCCAGTGGGTGCGTACTGCCGATGATTCCCAAACTAGGATGAAACAGCAGCTGTCCAGTACTCCTTGGTTTTCAATGGTTGTCTAACTGATATCAATCCGTGATCAACCCGTAAAACATAACTAATCCTTACAAACCAAACTATAGAAAGTTTTCTAGAATTCCAGCGAGAAGACGTGATCAGTAGGGTTTATCCGGTTGGGAGTCAAAACAAATACTCACCGATGACATTGGCCGGTGCCACACGCTCTATGACCTTTTTGCTTTTGAACTTAAAGATTCACTTTGAAATGAAATGAGAAACTGATCACATTTAAACAAAAGCACTGATTTATATCACACTGATGATTGTTGTTGTTGTTGTTGTTGATAATGATGATGACGATAATGATAATGCAGTCAAAAGAGAAAACAATAGTATTAATAGTAATAATACTACTAATAATAAGTTAGCAACTACAACAAATCATGATAATGATGCTTAAATGAGACTAAAAAATATTTTCACTAAAGAAAGGAGAGAAGAAAGTTGGCCGGAATATAATAAATTGTAGTATCCATTTGCATGTGTGTATGTGTATTTTATTTAGTTGTTTATATACGTTTCTATACTCATTGAGCACTAACGTACTCGGAAAGTGACATAAATTTGAGTACTGTTGAAAAAAGGGAATGAGAATTAATTAATTGAAGAGTATCGTCAACACTATCCCCCCACCACAACCATCACTGGCATTATCAGTTCATTATGACAACTTTCCTAAATCAATAGACATTAATTTCTTAATGTCCAAGTATCATTATTAACACGTTTCAACCTGTTTAAAGAAAGAATTTAGATGTCATGGTGACACGATGAGAGAAACTGTAGGACATTAAGATGTATAAAATACTGAACATTACAGTTCCTATGTCACATAAATGCATATATATATACATGCATACACACACACATAAGTCTGCACACGCATACATAAATCATCGCATAAATTCCCACCCTCATCAAACTCAAAAGTACTATCCATTTGTCTTTCCCTTCGCCCTTCTACTCCCCCTACTCGTCCATCCATTCTTCTAGTGTCACTACTAATACATTACAATTGGCCAAGAATTCCTTTTTGTTTTTTGTTATCATGGGTTTAAAATGTTTGTATAAAAAAATGAGGACGAGAAGTGAGTACCCGATGGATGAGGTTTAAATGGAAAAAAAGATGGAACAAGCAAACAAATAAATGCTGGGTGAATATAGAGTAGAACAAACAAAAGGAAGAATTGTAAAGAAACGATGGGAAATTTATGGAAGGCTTGTTTGCGTTCATGGGTAAATAAATATGATGACTTACATGTCCATTCATGTTGATCAGTGATGAGATAGTGGGCTAATTTTCTTGTTTGTTATTATTATAATTATACTATTTATTGTTGTAACTTTTTGGATCAATGCCAAGAGGAATAAGGTTATTGTTTAGGATGAATGGGCAAGGGAGTAGAGATCATTGGCAAACACAAATGGATCTTTATTTTTACAAATTAAATGTCACCATGATATCTCAGATGTAGGAATGGTCTATATTCAATTATTTTACTGGCGATGATTAGCAATGGACTCAGACTGCGTCCTGTTTGGGTTTCGTGGAATGGGTTTGCCGGTGTCCCAAGTGAATGGTGGTGATCCCACCGACAGTGGAACCCTGTGCCTATCCTTTCAAAATCAAAAGTGTTGACCACATGGCCTCTAGGCGACGACGGTTTTCAGGTGTTATTTGTTTAATACAGTTTAAATATCCCATTGATTGATTTATATTGGACCTAAATGCTTAGTCTCTGTTGCCATGTTGACTCCTAGTACAAATGCTGTGACGGCTAGCATGTTGTTATCTAGTTGATAACAGCTAATGGTGGCTTGGAACTTCACTGAGAACACTATAACTCCTGAAGATGCAGGTCCGTCAATATGACGAGTTCCAAATAGGACGAAACGCGCAACCTGAATTCCACTGCTGGCCGAAATGTCAACACAGACAGACAATTTTTCTCCAACATAAATCAGTCAACGGGAAGTTCAAGTTAAACTACGGAAAAATAACAAAAATAGTGAACTGGGATGAAAACAAACAAGGTGGTTATTATGTCAGTAAAATGAATTTTGTTTCTAAGAGATTTAATTTTTCTGAAGGTTAAACTACACACTATTCCAGGTAATTAGTAACATTTACGATCTTGAAACTCCTAATCTTGTTTAACTACACAGTTAATTATACATGCTTTATTCATTATATATGTCAGTAGTCAGTTGATATTAAGATGCGGATTCTGAATTCCTAGTATGCATGAATAGATGTATCTTGCTTTGCGTTCAAAGTCATAAAGAAACTCCTATAAGATATCTACCTATTTCATCTAGATCATCAGCCCATTGGAGAAATCTTATATAGTGGTCTATTAAATACTTGATAGATATATTAATTATGGTGACTATCTCATCTTTTCTAACTTCTCTTTAGGGATTTATGTAGCTCACTTCCACTGCATTAGTTTTCCATTTCACTAATCATCCATTAAAAACGAGCGGCATCCGATACCTAAGTAACAGTTATCAGTTAGCTTGCATAGTTGTTTTTTAATCTCAGAATGTGTCCTCCACATATAACAGTTTTTAGTATTGAATAGAGGAATGGAAAGTACATAAATTAAAGGGATTATACCTTGATGATTGACAACTAGATAGTATGACATAGTTATTAAAAATCAGTGGTCTAGGGTTGCTGTAGACTGCTGTTTGCAGGTATGCTTAATGCTCGCATGCTAAATCGGATCTCATCACTACTTATAATTTAGGTGCTACCAAACAACTAATAAGTGAAGATGAAGAGGAAAGAAACAATTACAGAATTACATTACCTATCATGAATAAGTGATAATCTGGAAACTGAAATGGAAAATTATTTGGCATTAAACTATAAATTATAGTTGCTTTCTGGTAAGTAGAGGATTGATTTGTCAATGTGAGAATTGCCTTCGTATTATTTGCTCCTACAGTGTTGTGCACTGCATGTCTTTGAATGATACAGAAATACTGACTTGGCATTAGCGTTAAACAGAATTCGGATGTTATTCCATGTTCCAAGTGGTGTGAATCTCTACACTGCATAGGTACCTTAGTAATGAACACGTATCTTGCTTTCACATGCGATTCGAGCAGTCTGACTTCGACGTCATCCTAGGTACTGTCTGTAGTTTAGACAAGGCTTTCTAGCTAAGGTATATGAGACAGATCACTTCTTGAAGATCTCTTCTGTCGACAGCGATTCTCGTTTCTTGCTGGTTATCCAGTGTGTTCATCACCCATACCTTTTGTATATTCTGCTATTTAAACGTCTCCATTTTTGTCAGAAATGAGACATAAATCATCTGGGAAATGCAGATCTTTCGGTGTGTTTTGGTCAGTCCTCCGTGTACCTGCCTTTCCACTCCCCACTGTCTGAAGTATGATTCATTTTACAACAATCTTGAGTATTATCGGTGACAGATATATCAGTTATATTTGAAGTTATTAATTGTAAGTAAAAGAACATCAGTTGTAATAGACTCCAAGTAGTGTGACTCAGAATTTATTTTAGAGGTTGTTATATACTGGCACTTCCTGTTGTTGGTGTCTTCCATTTATTCATCTGCTTTACTGTGTCTCTTTTATTTGATTGTGCTCTACAGTTTTCAATGTTATTATTTCTTTTTTTTTGACATTATTTCCTTCAGCTTATTGTTCAGAAGGGACCTGTGAAAAACTGTATCCTTACAGAATAACTTTTGACGATAAGTTGATGATGGTGGCCAGTATTGTTTTTTGAGAATGTCTCTTTACCTAAGGTTAAATCTGTTTACATAAATAACTGCGGTACCCAAATCGGTGTTTACATCGAATACAGTTGATGTTATTTTTTAGAGCTTCAATTACCTCATATGTAAATCAATTAGCAACTAAAGTGTTTTATCTTGTGTAATTACAATAAATTCCAAAGACATACAGTGACTTTCTTTATTACCAGTTGCTTTTGCTGAAGTTTTGGTCACCTGAAAGTAACACGAATAATGTTAAGGAATATTTGCACACAAATATTTATTATAAATATAAAATACACATCACTTGTATGCGCATATCAACACCATACACCTGTGGATAAATGACTGAATGCCAAAAACACAGTTGTCTTAGGAAGTGAATGCAAGGAGCGATAAGAAAATAATGACTATGAGGTGTATGTTGTGTCCTTGAGATGTGTGATGTGAGTAAACATGAGGAACAAGTACAACAGTTCATTGATGAAAAATACAAACGCACATGTACACAGATACTCATGCATGCAAATAGGCCATTATAATATTTCAGAGTTAGACTCTAAAAACAATGTTTATCATTTATTTCTTTCCATCCTGCATGCATATATACACGCCTACATATACATGCAGCATACTTCATTTTCACATGGCGACTAAAAGTCGGAATGCAACGACATCTGGCCTATCTCTGTCTCATTTATATGCCTTTTCTTTACATTTTTATATGTGTTTCTTTATTTTTCTCTCGATAATTTGTATCTAAATGTTGTATCACAATGCTTCGTCGCTCTCCTAATTTACCCTATGTGTATAAAGACACTTTTATGACATTTCCTTATTCTATTTTTGTCGGTAGATAGGGTGGTGACTACTCAATTTACCTGTCATTGTTAAACAAGCAAACAGGTTATTTATTGTCTAAGAAGTGCTAAATTTTAAGAGAGACAAAAATCTTTCAAAAAATGTTTAAATTTAGTGCCTTTTTTCTAAATGAAACCTATTTCAGGCAAGTAAACTAGCCTCCATTGTCACTATTTTAAACTATATTTTAGGCTAATGTAACGTTCTTCTTTTATCCATCACCCATATCGGTTATCCACTGAATAGGTGACCGGTGTGTACGAAAATAACATGGTTTAGATTATGTATCTCTGTTGACTGAACTGACAACATACAGACTTTGGTGATTCTCCAAATTTCACATGCAGCAGGTATCTAGCTGGAAACAGCTCTCAAAAAATATAAAATTGACTTCATTAGGCACTTAGTTTCCTAAATGATATTTTTTCTTCAGGTCAGTATGCGGCTTGTGCTACTGATAAAATTTATCAGTGGTATATAAAGAGACGTTGATTGGTATAAAACAACGAAGGTCTGAAGGTCGTTGGCACAGTGGTTAGGACTCTCGCCGACCATGCACATGGTCCGAGGTTCGATCTGCCGACGCACACCTGATGTCTATGGTCGGCCTGCAAAATTTGGGCTACCGATATCCATGCTGAAAATTCCACACTTGTACCAAAAACACGGTGTGGAGTCAAGCTGTAATCAAAAATAAAAATAAATGAATAGCAGGGAGAGAGATTCGATGTCAGAGAAAGCAAATGATACAGGGTTGCGGAGATACATGGGAGACGTGAAAGGAACACAAAGAAACGCAATGTGAAGGCCAGGAGTAGCACAACACGGAAGGTCTGTGCAAATGGTGATTTGAGGATAAGGTGCACTTAATTTTGCTATATAGAGATACCTAATTGCAAATAAACATTCCTTTACCAAGTCTCTCGTCTTCTACTGCTACAAGTATGTAAACAGTTATTAAAACTGCTGAGTGAATGCGATTTGCTCAAATACTGCAACACTTCAGATTTTTTATTCAACCTCAAATAGTGATTCGCAGCACTGACAAATAAATCTGTCTTAAATAGTTACAGAAAAAATCAGAAATAGTATAAGTCAGCGGTCAAAATTAGTACATCACACTCTATCTATCTAATCACTTTCATTGGATTCCAAGTTTCAGTTTCACTGTGAACACATTTCTCAAAATGAAAATTGACAACATGCCTATTTTTCCTTTACTTAGAGGAGAAGACAATCATAACTCCTCTTAAAGTTATCATTCAGGATTAAGTGTAATGTCAGTAGTTTAAATTAATTACTGGAAAAAGGTGAGGCTGTTGTAATCTGAAGGATATATGGAGAGAAACACTTCAAATTAACAAGCAAATATTTGACTATATTAGGCAAGATTAAAATTAACTTTAGCGAGACTGAAATAAGATAAGATGAATTGACTTTTACCACAGAATTCAGTACAAATTAATTCTAATAAGTGTGAAAATCAAAGTGTTTTATTTTACTAAACTATAATCCTAAAGATCATGCTAATTATCATGACATTAATGTTAGCTTTGATAACCATCAGGATAGATAATTATTATAACAATAATATTCTGAAAAAATAAAAACACACATGATTTCAGTGGAAAAATGGGTGTAATATGTATGAAAATGTTATCGACCAAAATAATAATTTTAACAAAACTGCTTAATATATGACGTTCTCATATTCTTGCAAGAAACTGATCGCTGATCAGGTAGTACATAAAACTCAACAGCATAGAAGAACAGGAATCCATGATTTTTCACCTTTAACAGATCATAGTAACACCCTATTACAGTTCATTGTCACTCGGGTTAGTTAATTATAGTGAATGCATCTTCTCGATTTCAATCTCTAGGCAGAGTCATTCTGTGTGATATGTTCATGGGCTTCAAACAGGGATGAAAAGATCTATGATGATAATCATTGTTTGTCGAAATCTACATTTAAATGCCGCTTTTCTTCTTTTGTTCTGTTCATCGTCTTTTTTGTGATAAAAAATATTCGGTAATACAATGTGGAATTACTTAGATTAGCTATTTTTTAATATGCTGAACATGATCTAGTACAATATATCAGCCATAGTTTAGATGATGTTGAAGTGAAATTTTTAATTGCATGGAGGATTTCATCATGAGCTGACATCAGTTAGACAGCCACTGGAAACCTGGGAGTACTGGACAGCTGTTTCGTCCTAGTTTGGGACTCTTCGTCAGTACTCCAGCAGTCTAGTACTCCCAGGTTTTCCAGTGGCTCTCTAACTTATGTCAGCTCACGATGAAATCCTCCATGCAATCAAACGAAAATCCCTACAAAACCAATACTTGAAATTTTTAACTTCATAGGTGAATAGTGTAGAACTAAGCCCTCAATAAGATATGAATTTTTAAGCCTTTTTTGAGTTTCAATTACTGTTTAGCTAGGTACAGCTGGGATTAATACTGTTCGGTTCCATACATCTGACAGTGTCGTGATGCCTAGCCTTGTTGACTATCTTTTACATTTGAACTATAGAATTCAGCATACAATCGGCACCTACTGGTTTTTGCATCTAATTATGCATATCAGTACTTTTTCAATCATGTAATTAATTGAGAATTGTGCAGAATACATCATTTCAGCAAGTCACCACCAACAAATGAATGGATAAGTATAAAGTAAAGTAAAATAATCCAACCGTGTGACTACCGGATATCTTGAGAGACTGAATTCCCAAATTCTTCATTTATACGCCTATGAATATAATAGTTAAACCTTCCTGTGATACTAAGAAATAAATCCTCTCTCTTTAGAAGGTGGATTTTTTTCTTTGAAAAAAATTTAACTCGAGGGAACGCCATTTCATCCATAGTTAAATGTGCTCCATAAAAACATTTTAAACAGGGGGATAGTTATCAGAAGGCGACATTAAGCGGGGATTATGAGTCATTCAATTCTAACCCAATAGCTGCGTAATCCTCTGAATACCTGGCGTTCATGGTTTCGTACTATTAAAATAAAATCTAGCAGTGTAAAAGAAAAAACATTTCCCTAGTGTTCATTGATTTCCGACAGTTTATTCTAACTGAAATTTGTACATGATTAAATCCATCTAAAACAGATAAACTGTAAGATTTTGAGGTTGTATGTTAAAGTTGACTTATAATTCAGTTTATTGTCATCAGCTTCTGAGAGTAAAATTAATATTTCGTAAATGAACCCATAAAAAAGATATAAAAATATGACCTTAAGAGTATTGTGTATGAAAGTGAGGAGATTTCGCTGACCAGTTTGATTACGCTTAACCCGCATTAGGTGAAAAAACAGATGGATAACTAACTGAATTTTATGTAGGACTGAAGGTGTAAAACGTCATACATGACATCAAAGGATTTATTTCTTGTGATTTCACTGAACAATGTACAGATGCAATGTCAGGATCACTTATATAACACTTTTATTGTCAATTTAATGATCACTGAACATTTGGCTGGAACGGAGAGAGATAAATCGAAAGCAACATTCATTCCCTTTGATCCTATTCATTAAACCACAGCATATCAAAAGTTAATGGGAAAAGCAACTAAATTTTAAGAATATTTGCATTCATACTGGATGAAAGAAATCAATATTTCTGGCTTATTTGTTTTAATAAATGCAATAATTTATTCAATAAATTTGTGTGAAACATTCTCCTTATTTATCGAAAAAGACACATTTCTGCTCATATGAAAAAAGTGATTGAACAAGTTCAGATGTATTTTCAAGACTGGTTTGTAGGACTTTGATTTGTTTAAAGTTTGATCACAGATTGATATCAGTTAAATAATCACTGAAAGCTATGGAGTACTCAACAGTTATCTTTGTCTTATTTTGAGACTCTGAAGCCGTACTCGCCTAATTCCCTACTGGGGATAGAACTCAGGATCTTCAAGTTACGAGTAGACCATTCCAGATGTACCTGGGTAATAAACCGTGTTCTGAAAAAAGTAGAACGAGAAGGTTATCTACCTACTATTCATACTATTCATTTATCTTATTTTAAGTTAGTATTCCAGTGTAAAGTACTGAAACTGGTTAGCTGAACAAAGTTACTTAGTCTGATAACTCAGATTGTATTAGCTAAGGTATTTCAGCCATGATTACACAGTCTCACAGCTTTACTTAACTGTTATTTACTTAAGTGTCTATTGGTTTTCCCTTTATCACTAAAAAATTTACTGCCAAACCGGAACCACCTGTCCTATACACAATATTCAATAGAAGACTCTTGTTCAGAAACTTTCTTCATCACGAGCTAATGCCAATTAAAGTACTACTAGTGACAGCCACGATGTATACGAAATTTGAATAATAGAAGACATAAAACTCACTGACAGTGTGTGAATATAGTGCTTAGTGATCACTGCCAAAGGACATGAAACTTTTTCTTTGGATTACGAATATCTAACTTGAAACTACAATACACTATGATATGCTGTTGTATTGTGTCACATACGTACAAAATATACTAGATCGATAGATTTATATCAGTACACTTGTGATCAATATGTTAAAGTAGGGAAATATGATAATGAATACCCATACAGCCGTCTTCATTCAACATAGATAGTGGAGCTATGCGTCTCCTTCGAATTAATCAACTTCAATCATTTAAGTAGGTTGCAATTCAATACTCACTGGTGCCAGGCATCAAGATGAATCTTCGAACTCTTAACGAAATGTCATTATATTAAGAAATAGAATAAACATTCATGAATCTATAGAAATTAGCTATTGGTAACTAACTTTACAAACCTATTTTCAACACAGACCAACAATTTCTGTCCAATATAATCAATTAACAGGAAATACAAAATTAAGTTGAAACAAATAACCTTAGAAATCTAAATAGCTGTTTTCTACTCATACGCTCAAAGCGAACTTTCGGTTTGCTTTATGGAAAAGCTGAAACTCAAAGTGCTATCCTTATTAAATTAAGACGACAAAGTGTAATTTTCTACAATCTTGACAGCCTCACTTTGGAAAAGCATCACTGATATAAAGTGGATATTGTGTCATATACAGATGAACAGACTAAATAAAAATGGTAATATTTTCAATACAAACCCCGATGCAGACTGTTTCGGACTAGAAAAGCATTGGCACCGAACAGATGTTTCGTTGAATCTATCCTTCTCTCTGCCTTATATAGAGCCAAGTGGAAATGTAATTTAATATTTACCAGCTCTTCCTAAAACTTATTCGAAAAAAGATTTTAAAAAAGACTTACAGAAATGCCGAAGAACAATGAGCAATAAGGCGGGAAGTAAAAGATACCCACTAATTACTGATGAGCTTAGCTGAGATTCCCTAGCACCAGTCAGCTGTCCTGGCTGGCCAGATATAAGAATTAGACGGTTATTTCATTCTTTTCGTAGGGTTCATAAGTGATGTACATGAAATGTTTGAACACTTCAAGTAACCCATATTCTGACTGCCTACTGATTTATGTGAATGATTTCCAATTACTGATACTAAAAATTATTATATACCGTGTAGACTTTTCCATAGATGTCATATATTGGAGTAACAGAATGGCTAATGAAAATTCACTTCAAATTACATAATTTTGCAGATAACTTGGTGAATGCAACAACTGTCTAGTTCATACAACATTAGCAAAAAGCTGAAAATATTCACTTTTACAATAGAATATTAAGACACTAATATAACAAGGTGGAACCTAACGGAAATCTCAGGGAGGACAAGAAACTTTTGACATATTCTTTATGAGAGAATTACTATTTCGAGGTATTGGATGAGAAGGAGGTCGACATGCATATTATCTCATTATAAAAAGCTTGGTAAGAAAACAGGACTGAAGATAGTTGGAAAAAAGAAAAAACAATCTCAAATGGCATAAAACTCAAGTAAACTGAAGTGAATTCATCTTTACACCTTGTAAAGTTGTACTTATAAAGAATATATTTATTATTGTTGATCAATGAGACTTCTAAATAAGTTTATTTTCTGAATCATAAAACGTTGAGTTATTGAGAACAGTTTGCTATGAATTTAGACTTCTATCTTTCTCTGAATGGCTGTCAACAGAAGTGGTCAAAATGAAAAGATGAGATGATAGCACCGGTTGAACTAAATGTCTCCTGTCAACTAGCGCAAATCTCCAGCGTCAAAGTTTGATTAATATAGGAGTCTTCCTTCCTCAAGTAAACCGAAACAGTTTATTTTTATCATAAAATAATTTATTGGATACACTATTGTTTACTGATGAGGTTTGGAGCACATATCACCTATCCTATAATTATGAACAATAAATTGTGCCCAAAACATCTTCATTAAGTAATTATGTTATATTATTGTATTTGTCAAACAAAATTATCTTGTGATGGAAATATACACTATCACAGTGCTCAAATTCTACTCTTGAACTTTATTTATACTTTAACATTCCTTTTTGAAGTAGTTATGCAAGGTAGAGGATTCATCGTAGATATCATCAAAGTAGTTGAATCATGTTTGTGTCTGCACAGTATTGTCCATTTAGTTGTTTTCTTCGTTAATATGATAGTGGACTTTACCCATAAGATTTTATGTTAGCTGTAGATGTTATGCTAAATCAACGAATAATTTCCCTGTTAAAGAATGCGATGTTGATGGGACTTTTGTTGAATACACTTCTATTTTAATTTTTAGAGAGATAATATCCTCAGATATTCTGTATGATTTCAGCTAATTTAAGAAATTTGAGTGGTGTAAACCAAAAAGTGTAACCCTTCGGGTAAATATTATTTATTATTATTATTATTGTATCCTTTAGTTCCTAGAGGAACATAGGGCTTCAGCTGCGCACCTCCATTGACTTCGGTTTTCTGACAACTTTTTCACCCTGCTCCAGGTCTGCCCACATGCTTTCATCTCCTCTTCACATGACCTCCTCCAAGTCACCCTTGGACGACCAACTCGCCGCCTCCCTTTCGGGTTCCACTCGAGGGCTTGTCTAGTGATGTCACTTGATGGTTTCCTCAGCGTATGGCCAATCCATCTCCATTTCTTTCTGCCTATTTGTTTCACAATCGGTTCCTGATTGGTTCGCTCCCAGAGATCCCTGTTGCTGATCTTTTCTGGCCATCTGATCTTGAGTATTGAGCGGAGACAGTTGTTAATGAAGGTTTGAAGTTTGTTTGAGATGCTCTTTATGACTCGCCAAGTCTCTGATCCGTATAGTAGCACTGACTTCACATTGGAGTTGAAAATCCGGATCTTATTTTTGATGCTGATTGCTGTTGACCTCCACACAGATTTGAGAGTAATGAAAGCTTGTCTTGCTTTTCCGATTCTGGCTTTGATGTCCTCGTCAGTTCCGCCTGTAGTTGAGACGATGCTTCCCAGGTAGGTGAAGGAGGTTGTTTCTTTCAGGTTCTTCCCATTTATGCTTATTGTGGTCTGTTGGTGTTGTTGATGTTGGCTAGGAATCTTCATTATCTCTGTTTTATCTATGTTCACGTGAAGTCCTATCTTTGATGCTTCTTCTGCCAACTTGTTACTTTTCATTTGCATATCTTCCAGTTTATGGGAAATCAGACATATATCATCGGCGAAATCCAGATCCTCCAAGTCTTTTGTGTCAGTCCATTTTATGCCTGTTCCCTCGTTGGTTGCCGTTGTCTGTCGCATTATCCAATCAATTGCAATCAGGAAGATCATTGGTGATAGTAGACAGCCTTGCCTCACTCCCGTCCTCACTTCGAAGGCTTCCGTAAGTTTCCCGTTGTGGATTACTTGGCATGCAGCATTGTCGTATAACTGTTGGATGAGGTGTATAATTGTCGATGGGACCCCGTAGTAGCGAAGTAGTTTCCAAATGACCTCTCGATCGACGCTGTCGAAGGCCTTTTCAAAGTCGATGAAGTTGAGATAGAGAGGTGACTGCCATTCCAAGCTTTGTTCAATGATGATCCGTAGAGTGGCGATTTGATCAATACATGATTTGTTTCTCCTGAATCCAGCCTGTTCCGGACGAAGTTTTTCATCTAGGGCTTGTTTGATTCTCTCCAGGATGATGCGACTTAGTATCTTGCTTGGAATGGACAGAAGCATAATTCCACGCCAGTTTTTACATTGACTTAAGTCTCCTTTCTTTGGAAGTTTGAATAAGTAACTGTTCTTCCAATCCTCGGGTACTTTGCCCTCTTTCCACACCTTCTCCAGTAGTGGTGTCATCAAGTCCGCTGTTGTCTCTGGGTCTATTTTCAAAGCCTCTGCTGGGATTCCATCTGGTCCCGGTGTTTTCCCAGTTTTAAGCATCTTGATTGCATTCAGGACTTCTGATTCTTCGGGTAAATAAGTAACAGCCTAAGTTTACCTGACATTTTAGTTTCAGTTTAAATTAAAGTTGATCTAATTGAGAAGATTTATAGCTCAAGTTGATGATTTTGATTCGATTGTTTTCTCCTAGCTGGTTGATGTAATTGAGAAGCTTTCACTGAGACAAATAATTCGATGCATATCCGTATGTACTGATACAAAGGTTAACTTCTAGTACCTGAAAGTTCATAAGTTCTCTTGAGCCTGTAGATGAAGTGAAGCAAACGATGAGTCTAATAACTATTAAACGGACAGTCTTTCGAAAATTGTTTGTCTCACAAAACACATTTTATCAGTCTCGATGATAGAAACAGTCTGTGAAAAATAAGCATTCTAGGTTGCTGAAGCCACTTTAGATGAATGAACACTTTCTCTCTCATTCACGTAGACATGTAAGACAGAAAAAAATGTGCATTCAACTTGGTTTTTTTTAATATTAAGAACAGATAACCGATAAAATCAGTCTTAATCACCAAGTATGAAAACTGCATAGACGTTATGAATACTATTGCTAATGCAACTTTAAATACTGCCTGGCATGTGATAAAATGAAAAGTGGCTACATAAAAATAATGGCAAAATGATAGAATGACACATTCTGAATAAGTTTCACTTTACCTAAAATTGTGTTACGGATTGCTGCAATTGTGTGTGTGTGTGTGTGTGTTTGATGCAGGTTCGACTTATCAGTGATTAGAAAATTTAAGAAGGAATAAGGTCAAATTAATATCGTTAGAAACTTTTTAACTCTGTGGATTCATTTCGTGATTTGAAATGCATTAAATAAAGTTAAATAAGTCATGCAACTTCATCTGTGTATCTATTAAACCCGAAGAAATTAAGTATATATGTACATTTCTCACCTTCCTCAGCTGACCAAATCGCGATGATGCACATCAATATCGAACACAACCTAGAGTGACAGTAAACTCTGTATCTCAAACTTATCGAGTTCAAAAGGGCTTTCGATAGCTCCAAGTGTGAAGCTGTTCGCCAAGTTTTTCAAAACCATGTAGTGCAGTGCCACGAACTTTTAAAAACCTCATTCAACAGCTATGTGATGATTCTGAGAGATGTAAATTCCACAGATAGTTTATGTCTCATTTCGCACAAACTCAAACAAATATAGTAAAAAACAAATAATTGACGGAAGAGGCCTGGGTGGACACAGAAAACATAGGTGGCGATACGACCTCATCATTAGCAATAAAAACCAATGAGGGTCAGTATGGAGTTTGTCTCTTCCACTTGCCTGAGAGAATTCTCTGAACTGCAGGTGACACGGATAAGGATGATGAAGCTACCCAGGATTGGATGGGGGAAACTAAGGCTAGTCTGAAATTAGTGCGGTGTCGAGATCCATCTGAATTCTGTTTAACAATAGTGGTACCTCAGCGCCTCTGACATGGATAAGATGATCAGAGAAGGATTTGGGAGCTTTCAGGAGAATTAAGAAGCCAGAATAAAGTAATAGCAGAGAACAGAGTGTCCTAAGGATATGTTATTGAGACTGTGTTTCACGGGAAATGCATGAGACGAATAATAATAATAATAATAATCTGTGCACCAATATTTCTTCAGTGAAACATCAAGCAACTGCTACTTTGATTTAGCTATAAATAGCTGATGTCTTCCCTATGATTTCCAGATTAGTAAGATACGACGAAAGTCTTAAAGCAGTTGGGCTAATCAAAACACTTATTTCAGTGACTTTTCAGATTATCCAGAAAAAAATGTCATTATCATTAGATTAAAGATGCCCATTATAAATTTCGAAACCCTATTAGTGAACAAGGAATATTCTTTTGATAAATTTTTCTTCAGGCACTACAGTTATACATCCATAATAGTTATTGATAACAATAATGCCTTTTGTAAAATAAAATTGATTCGTTGTGAGTGTACTGCTATTAGATTACATAAATACAATACTTAAGTGAACATCAGATATCAAAGTAAATGATCATGATTAACAATGAATGTATATTGGTGAATGCTCATCATTTATATTCACACTGAATTTTATTCGACATTTTCATAAACTTAGTAAACAAGAATGATAACACTGAAAACAAGAACGGAAAATGGAGTAGAAAGTTACATGTGTATGCGAGTAAGTGTGTAAGTGAATAACGAAGGTAACGAAAATGAAGGATTTTCCAGTACAAGTGTAAACGCTAATCATAACTAAGAGGAATTTATACATACACGATGAAAAGTCATATCCAAAAGGTATTAAGTATTGCAGAATTTAAGGATTTGCAGATTCCAAAGTGAGCCACGGTAACAATAATAGCATGATTTATGTCTTTTGTACCAGTATAACAACAGAAGGCAAGACACGGAAGTCAAGGTATATTTTTTTCAAGTGATCAAACCGCTATTTATATCTATACAGTTTTATATTCTCTCACCAACCACTGAGTGTGTGATTTGGACTTACATTAAACGACAAGAAATAAAATATTCAAATAGACATATTGTATTCTATTGCTAATGCAGCATTGAACTGTGGGAATACGTGAGAATCATATTCCGTTGTAACCGATTCTCTGCATCACACCACCACAGTGTTACAATTTTCTGAATGCTAGTCATCTGTTTTATGTTAGATGAAGAAAAAGTAAAGGAGCTATTACAGGTGTTGTGCATAAAGTATCAAGAACACAAGTGACCACTGCCTTTAATAAAATTCCATAGGAAGGGGTGGAGAAGTTTCTTCTGCGTGCGTAAATCTATCAGGATCACTAAGACATTGGCAATCAAAGTATACGGAAGCTTACTGTTTTCAGGAGACTTCTTTTGACTTTGAATGAATTCTGTATGCATAGTGAGTGACCGGTGATGATCACATGGTCAATTATAGCACTCTTTATTGATCCACTATTACCTTTTCGTAGCCAAGCGGGATAATTTCTTTTGACTCATTTGGATAAGACACTTATCTGCGGCACAGAGGTTAGGACTCTCGCCGACCATGCACACGGTCCGGGATTCGATTCCCTGCCGACGCCCAGCTGATATCAATGGTCGGTCTGCAAAATTTGGGCTGAAAATATCACAAGCTGGAAATTCCACATCTGTACCAAAAATACTGTGTAGAATCAAGCTATAATGAAAAATTTGAAAAAATAAAAATATCTCGCTCCACATGAGCGAGTAAATCGGTAGATGCACATAGAAGTGGTCAAATGTGATAGTTTATCTTTGGAGTTGTTGAAGAACAGTGGGTGACTTGCGAATACCAAACATGATGTAGCAGAAGGTAATTTTCTTTTCAGGACGTTAGACATCATTTTAGATATTATTATTTGCAAAATCAGTTATTTCTTAACTCCCATGAACATATAATTTTAGAAGATGAAGATGAAGTTATCGAGAGAATATTCTGTGTTGATTAAACAGTATTTTGAAATATTATTATCTTTATTCTATTCATTAGAGAATCGTTAGAAGTGAAACTTCAATGAATGAATTTCAATATTCATTTACAGTGTGTGAAAACTTAAAATTATGAAGCTTTAATGGAGCTTATCAGTTAAGCACTGAACAAAATATGTCAATATTTATGAAAAATCTCTGAATAGGTCGTTACTTCTGATCACCGACTGTTTGACCAGTTTATAGTTTTAGTAAAAACCGTAATAATAGGAAAAAATCGTCACCATCGATTGGGTGTCAATTTAAAATGACACCAGAAATTTACATGTCAGCATTAGATTTTGCAAACAAAGATCCATACGTCTACTGAGGAGTAAGAGAAAAGAATGAATCAAATAATAAGTATTTTTCGAACAAAATGGAAATGCAAAATGAAGCAGGATAGTATGAGGTCATTCCCTACTATTTCAAGCATTCTTCACAACTGGCTACACAACCTGAACAATATAGATTGCGCAAAATATTTCAGTACACACTCTACGTGATGACAAGGAGTAGTTGATACGAACTATATGCAACATAAGTCCGGAACGATGAAAGTCGTTGGTTTACTAAGAGCTATTAAGGACTGACATTTCATAAGATAATTAGGCGAATATTCTTGATAAAAAGGACAGAGTCGAAAAATTGTGTGTAGAAAACAAGGTTTAGACAGGAGGCGTATACCATACGATAGGCTACGTGACTGCAGGAAGTATGGTTTCACAGGATGACAAAGAAGGCGTAAGGTGAGCGTCGTTCAGATGAAACAATGAAGTTCTCTACACAGGATAGAAGGTATAGGGGAATACACGACGTAATCACAATGGTATAACTTTGTTGTGTAAGTCTAATGACCAAGTTAGTGCAAGGTTGATCCCAGTCTCCTTCTGCTTACTGAGATATGGTTTTAAGCGTTTGATGGTGATGGGCTCAGTGAAAGGTATCAGACTATGTTCCCTTAGCTTGTTGATTACTTCCAACGTCTGTAGTTTTTCTTCAATATGACAAGTGTCCAATACATGGTGTATCCTTCCAGTGTTTTCTGATTGTGAGTTGTTTAATTTCATGTTCTTTGGTGTGTGTTCAGGTATACGGACAATAACTCTTCTCTCTGTTATTCCAGTCTGTGTGATTTTGCGCGTATACGTAAACTGATGGAGGAATCCCCCTCTAGGCTTGAATTGTTCATCGAGAAGATATTTACGCTAAATAAGTCTTTAAATCTACACACCCTTGTGCATAACCCCACACATTGCTTCTTAGTCGGATATAACACAACATGATGAAAGAGTGGAGAAATATCCTGTTTTTCGTTAAAAAATAACTTGATTTTTCTCACGTTTACTCGTAAGGATCCCTGGTGAGGTCATAATTGTCTATTGCTTAGGAGTTCAGAGCTGGGATATAATGTCTGTCCAGTTTCAAGGCTTCTGTGACCGACCTTGGTTTGTGACGAAATATACACTGGAGTTAATCTTAATTCTCACAGAATCCAAAATCTCAGTATCAATCTCCAGACTATTAATGGCAACTAGAGGCCCATTCTAAGGGTTCGAATGAGAATTCATGGCAAGTAGGGATCACCGTGCAGGGTGAATTAAATTCTCATGGATGGCATTGGTTGGCTGTGACGCTATATCGCGAAATGACAGAAGTTAGGATTCATGGATCAATGAATTCCGCCCAGTGGCCGAATGATCAACGGGCTGGCCTCGAAACCTAAGAGTCTGGATTCAGTGGCTGTTAAGGCCATGAGTTTGTCTCAGACTAGGACAGGATCGCCATTTGCTGTTCCCTGATTTTCACATATTCTTTAATTGATGTTGTTTCGTGACGAAATATACACTGACATTAGAATAAACTTTTCCTTTTGATGCAAAGTACTATCTACTATCTACTACTACTACCACCACCACCAAGTGATTGTCTTTCATCAAACAATATCCAACTTGCTGAGATTTTAACTATCGAAATAACTGAATTATGTGTCTTAATGAGAGCTATGAGATTTAATCAACAGATGGCATGATCGCCATGGCTCCTTATTTTTCTGTTTTCATTCCTTCCGACTAGAACACAGGGCTTAAAGCTTGAGATTTCCGTAGTGGTGATATCATTTTTAAGGGATTGAGTTACGAGGTTCATGCCCAACCTTTTCAGGGCTTATTACTAGCTAGTAAATTAGACAAAGCTTAGAAATCGAGCCCTAACCTCTGTCATAGTAGGCGAGCATTTCACCATTGAACCATTGAAGCACATGACTCTTAGTAGTATGATATTAGCAAAAGAGATGGTTTATAAGAATTTATGATTGGTTTACTACACAAAGTCAGGCTCCACACATTGTGTACAGACTTGTTACATTGCATATTGATAATATTTCTTTACTATTATGAAGCGGGCAATATTCAAATGGTTGGTTGGTACTCAGCGAAGGATATACGTGCATTGTACTCTGTTAGAAAGTATGCACAGTCATATATATATATATATATATATATATATATATATATATATATATATATATATATATATGGATGAAGAACACTTGTGTTTAATATTCTAAATCTGTGTTCATCACAATAATCTTCCTAATCCACTGAATATGATATACCTTATCTTAGAATATTCAATGAAATGAATAAGTGAGAAGAAAAAAACATGTCATCAACTTTCAAGTGCAGATTAAATCAGCTTTCTTTAGTTTAAAAAGGTCATTCATTAATTACACCCTTTTAATACTACTGCCCTTTTTCCTTTTAAAATGTGATTAAAGAAAAAAACTTCAGATTCAAATAAAAATATAGACGTGTGAATAATTAACACTCTTTTCAGTGATTACACCCCATTACGTAACAATGAGCTTGGAATATACATGAGAAGGACTTATTCGATTTATAGTCGAGTCTATTTGCTTTCAGAAGAAAGAAATGTGGAATGAAGGTTGACACGTGTTTACAGTGTATGACTGTACTGTATGAGTGTACTCATACCTCCCATTGAATAGTGTGTGTCTTTTTATTAAAGTTATATGCAACTGTTTTGTGTAGATAACCTGCGATTAATGTTTTAGTGGAAGAAATACATCCTCTTTTGTTGTATACCAAAAATTGTTAGTAATCTTGAAGAGGCAATTATCAGCTATCCTGGAGATTTTTTGCATTATTCCAGCTAGTGTTCATAGTAGACTGAGTAACAGAGTCACTGATTAAACTAACTTGTTCATACAAAACGTGCAATGAACAAGTGTGATTTAATCGATGCAAGGGATTACGTAATAACCAGTATTTACAGCTCTATACAATCTAGTCTATTATCACCCTAATAGTGTGTAGAACTATAAGTGAAAGAAATAGAGTAAATCACGTCTTCTGGAGTTATTCAACCTTTATTTTCATTAAATGAAAAAGAAAATATATATACTGAACTTCACCCTCTTATCCATGAAAAATTTTTTTGTAATCTTTGAAAAAACTATTAAATAAATTCGTGATTTAGGCATCCAGAGATAATTACTGTCAACGTTAATAATAGTAACAATGGCATACAACACTTAAGTTACACTTAAAATGGCCATTTTAACACATACTAGTTAATCATACCTCAACAGAATGACGGAGTAATTAACTTAGTGTGAAAGACCAAAAGAAACAGAAAATTTCATAAATGATTATGTAAGTAACAGTTACGTATCAGTATAACTTGGATAAAGATTTTTCTAACTTAAAAGAAACCTTATCAGTGGCTTGACTGCATTATAAAACTTTTGGTTTCAGAATGGAATTGTCTGTCGTAAAGGTAACTCATCTATTGAGTAAAGAAACTTTTGAATAAATTAAACATTCATTCAACTACCGATGTATGAAAAACGGTTCATCACTGCGAGATGATCCATGAGTGAATTTAAAAAGATGTGAATTAGTATCTTTAAAGAGTAGGCGTTTACAAGCAATACTATAACTGCTCCATGATACGTGTGATCTAATTCCATGGAAATTACACACCAGAGGTATATTATAAAGGTAAAGAACAAACATGATCCGTATGATACATATGCCAAGTTAAACGACTTTAGTAGATTAACTAAAAACATGAGTATAAAGGATCAGATTTCTGCTTAGATGATATAGAACTTAGCTACTTATTTTTTACCCAAACCTATTCTCAACTAATTCATATAGAAACTGTTCAAACTTCTTTGTCTTTAGAATGAGTGCTGATCGTTTCCTCAGGCAGGCATATTATATTGTAACCAGCTTTTGAACAAATGAAGTTAAAACTCACAAAATCATTATAAAAATTGGATTCAAGGGTTTACTCTCAGTAAAAACTAATACCTCATAGTGTTTACAACCCAAGCATGGTTTTATTGAATTCCCATTATATCAGCTAAGCCACTGTAAGAAGGCAAAATAAGACAGAACACGTTCAAGGTTATTAGGGTTAACTTCTGAAGTTAACTATTTAAAGAAATTCAACTGTTGGATTTTAGGGATTTGATTGGTTACAGGGTTTCATCAGGAGCTGACATAAGTTGGAGAACCATTGGAAAGCCTGGGAGTACTGGACAGCAGTTTCGTCCTAGTTTGAGACTCTTCAATTATGTGACTGCCTTCAGAACTATTTTAAATTTTTCTAAGTAGTTCTTCGGGCCGGATTTAATCAAGAATAATTACTATGATCTTGGTAAAACCATTACTTATCAGATTTTTCAGGCTTAAATCAATTTGCCAGTGTTTTGTTACCACAAAATGAGCATCAGCGATTTCGCGGAAAATTTCAACACAAATTTAAATTAAATTTGAGTAACATACCTCACCGTTTTTCTTTACTCCCTACGACACCTTCGGATCATTATTATGTACAGCGAAGCGGGGAGTTTCCTAATCCATGGTGGTTAATTTATATATATATATATATATATATATATATATATATATATATATATATATGATATCTTCGTAAAATAAATATATTGGTATTTTTATCGAAATATTTGAAAAAATCGTTTCATGAACCTCGCTTATGATAAAGTTATCAGGATTTGTATATTTCGTGAGTATATATTCCCGCTACAAACCACATACACTCTTATGGTAATAAAATAGCCAACGTTTAAATCTGCCACAGAGCACTAGGTGAATTCACTTTTGCTGATGAAACTCTGTGAGAGAGTTTAATTTTCAAAACATGATTCAACCCACCTATCGACACATCTGTTGATACAATCCATATACTAAAGTCAAACCGATCACTTAGGTTAGGTCACGTTTCATTTGGGAGCTTTCAGGAGAATTAAGAAGCCAGAATAAAGTAATAGCAGAGAACAGAGTGTCCTAAGGATGTGTTATTGAGACTGTGTTTCACGGGAAATGCATGAGACGAATAATAATAATAATAATCTGTGCACCAATATTTCTTCAGTGAAACATCAAGCAACTGCTACTTTGATTTAGCTATAAATAGCTGATGTCTTCCCTATGATTTCCAGATTAGTAAGATACGACGAAAGTCTTAAAGCAGTTGGGCTAATCAAAACACTTATTTCAGTGACTTTTCAGATTATCCAGAAAAAAATGTCATTATCATTAGATTAAAGATGCCCATTATAAATTTCGAAACCCTATTAGTGAACAAGGAATATTCTTTTGATAAATTTTTCTTCAGGCACTACAGTTATACATCCATAATAGTTATTGATAACAATAATGCCTTTTGTAAAATAAAATTGATTCGTTGTGAGTGTACTGCTATTAGATTACATAAATACAATACTTAAGTGAACATCAGATATCAAAGTAAATGATCATGATTAACAATGAATGTATATTGGTGAATGCTCATCATTTATATTCACACTGAATTTTATTCGACATTTTCATAAACTTAGTAAACAAGAATGATAACACTGAAAACAAGAACGGAAAATGGAGTAGAAAGTTACATGTGTATGCGAGTAAGTGTGTAAGTGAATAACGAAGGTAACGAAAATGAAGGATTTTCCAGTACAAGTGTAAACGCTAATCATAACTAAGAGGAATTTATACATACACGATGAAAAGTCATATCCAAAAGGTATTAAGTATTGCAGAATTTAAGGATTTGCAGATTCCAAAGTGAGCCACGGTAACAATAATAGCATGATTTATGTCTTTTGTACCAGTATAACAACAGAAGGCAAGACACGGAAGTCAAGGTATATTTTTTTCAAGTGATCAAACCGCTATTTATATCTATACAGTTTTATATTCTCTCACCAACCACTGAGTGTGTGATTTGGACTTACATTAAACGACAAGAAATAAAATATTCAAATAGACATATTGTATTCTATTGCTAATGCAGCATTGAACTGTGGGAATACGTGAGAATCATATTCCGTTGTAACCGATTCTCTGCATCACACCACCACAGTGTTACAATTTTCTGAATGCTAGTCATCTGTTTTATGTTAGATGAAGAAAAAGTAAAGGAGCTATTACAGGTGTTGTGCATAAAGTATCAAGAACACAAGTGACCACTGCCTTTAATAAAATTCCATAGGAAGGGGTGGAGAAGTTTCTTCTGCGTGCGTAAATCTATCAGGATCACTAAGACATTGGCAATCAAAGTATACGGAAGCTTACTGTTTTCAGGAGACTTCTTTTGACTTTGAATGAATTCTGTATGCATAGTGAGTGACCGGTGATGATCACATGGTCAATTATAGCACTCTTTATTGATCCACTATTACCTTTTCGTAGCCAAGCGGGATAATTTCTTTTGACTCATTTGGATAAGACACTTATCTGCGGCACAGAGGTTAGGACTCTCGCCGACCATGCACACGGTCCGGGATTCGATTCCCTGCCGACGCCCAGCTGATATCAATGGTCGGTCTGCAAAATTTGGGCTGAAAATATCACAAGCTGGAAATTCCACATCTGTACCAAAAATACTGTGTAGAATCAAGCTATAATGAAAAATTTGAAAAAATAAAAATATCTCGCTCCACATGAGCGAGTAAATCGGTAGATGCACATAGAAGTGGTCAAATGTGATAGTTTATCTTTGGAGTTGTTGAAGAACAGTGGGTGACTTGCGAATACCAAACATGATGTAGCAGAAGGTAATTTTCTTTTCAGGACGTTAGACATCATTTTAGATATTATTATTTGCAAAATCAGTTATTTCTTAACTCCCATGAACATATAATTTTAGAAGATGAAGATGAAGTTATCGAGAGAATATTCTGTGTTGATTAAACAGTATTTTGAAATATTATTATCTTTATTCTATTCATTAGAGAATCGTTAGAAGTGAAACTTCAATGAATGAATTTCAATATTCATTTACAGTGTGTGAAAACTTAAAATTATGAAGCTTTAATGGAGCTTATCAGTTAAGCACTGAACAAAATATGTCAATATTTATGAAAAATCTCTGAATAGGTCGTTACTTCTGATCACCGACTGTTTGACCAGTTTATAGTTTTAGTAAAAACCGTAATAATAGGAAAAAATCGTCACCATCGATTGGGTGTCAATTTAAAATGACACCAGAAATTTACATGTCAGCATTAGATTTTGCAAACAAAGATCCATACGTCTACTGAGGAGTAAGAGAAAAGAATGAATCAAATAATAAGTATTTTTCGAACAAAATGGAAATGCAAAATGAAGCAGGATAGTATGAGGTCATTCCCTACTATTTCAAGCATTCTTCACAACTGGCTACACAACCTGAACAATATAGATTGCGCAAAATATTTCAGTACACACTCTACGTGATGACAAGGAGTAGTTGATACGAACTATATGCAACATAAGTCCGGAACGATGAAAGTCGTTGGTTTACTAAGAGCTATTAAGGACTGACATTTCATAAGATAATTAGGCGAATATTCTTGATAAAAAGGACAGAGTCGAAAAATTGTGTGTAGAAAACAAGGTTTAGACAGGAGGCGTATACCATACGATAGGCTACGTGACTGCAGGAAGTATGGTTTCACAGGATGACAAAGAAGGCGTAAGGTGAGCGTCGTTCAGATGAAACAATGAAGTTCTCTACACAGGATAGAAGGTATAGGGGAATACACGACGTAATCACAATGGTATAACTTTGTTGTGTAAGTCTAATGACCAAGTTAGTGCAAGGTTGATCCCAGTCTCCTTCTGCTTACTGAGATATGGTTTTAAGCGTTTGATGGTGATGGGCTCAGTGAAAGGTATCAGACTATGTTCCCTTAGCTTGTTGATTACTTCCAACGTCTGTAGTTTTTCTTCAATATGACAAGTGTCCAATACATGGTGTATCCTTCCAGTGTTTTCTGATTGTGAGTTGTTTAATTTCATGTTCTTTGGTGTGTGTTCAGGTATACGGACAATAACTCTTCTCTCTGTTATTTCAATGTTTTTTTATATATAATTTAGGAAATCTACTTGGACATTACATCAGGTGAGAGTTTCTCAACTTTTGATTCTCCTCTATAGCTGTTTCTTTGATATACACGTATAAACCTCGTGGCTGGATATGTTTTCTTTATTTCAGCGTTGTTTCTGTATCCTATTCCACTAGAAATATCACGGTCTTAGATGGGACGCTATAAAATGATGCACTTTCTCTCCACTATGCTATATCCCTTTTTTTTCACTACGCTTTCATTTTTATCACTGAGCTTCTTGTGTTAATCATTATCACGCAGATGTTTTCTCTCAATGGATTACTCCTTCTCTCTTTCTTATTTTGAGCATGGCTTTGTGGAACGACTAAACAGTGTCCTCACCAATCCCTTTTTATACTTTATGGAGCAGAAGCTTTTAAAGTTCTGATAAATTTCTCTACAGGTATCCTTTCTGTAGAAGTATACTACGACTTAAGCCTCTTCACCACGCCAAATATAGAGGTTAAGAAAGTGAAATTTGTTGTCATTTTCACACTCCATCATAAATTTTATATTAGGAATGAACACTATTCAGCATGTATAATGTTTGAGATGGATTATGTTTTCGTTTATTTTTGTATTATCACAATAATACATCGCGACTAGGAAACTTATCACCACCTAATCCATCAAGTCGTGTATAATAAACTCTCAATTTTCCATTATTATTATTATTATTGCTGTTGCTGATGTTGACACTGACAACAGGTGAATAGTAGTGAATCAAAGAAACGGACATTATACCGTCTGAGGGGTTGCTTAATCTTTAAGATGAATACATTTCACTTAACATCAGTAATCAACACATTACATTAATTTTTCACTGAAATTTACAATAAGAGATTATTCTTATTATTAAAGTATCATTGTTACTCTTTTAAATTGATGAGCCATTTTTGAAATTACAGGCTACTATTTCAACAAAGACTTAAGGGCCACTTGTTGTCGTGACTACAAATGGTAGGCTTCTGCATCAACACAAATAATGCGTGCATGAAGTGTTTAATACAATCAAGTAACAGAATAGTCTGCTTTTGTTTTTCTAAGATATATTCTCCATCAGTGCCATTAATTCTTTTGTTTTGTTCGTCAAGATGTTATACTGTGTGGAAGCATCCCTTAAATATGTGTATAAACGTTTGTGTCTTTGTGCTAACCATCAAAGGACTGATTCGTTTCTTTGCATACGGGTGGTATTGTCCACATCTTCTCAATATAAAACGCTGAAGAGAACATCCCTAACAGAAATTCTACTATTCTTATGATAGTGATTAATGAAGCTTGTTCTAATTTGCTTTCTAACTTTTTCATCTTAATCTTTGTCTACTACCATATTAACGTCAATCTGTCTTATAGTTAGACAGAAGTAGTAACAAGGATAGAATCATTTAGAGCATTTTATGAGAGTAGGCTAATTTAAGGATCCAGGTCTCAGTGATAAGTAGATGTCTATAAAACTCTAATGCATAGAAGTATGCATACACACAAATACACACACACACACACACACACACTCAAGCTCATTATGTTATGTGTACCGTGACAACAATGTTATTATCGTCATTATGATTTTTATAAGTGGAATTCATAGAAAATAGTAACATATTGCAAGCTATACCACCTGCAAACATTGAGTCTAACTGTTTGCACACTTCTCTAAAGGATAGAAGATTTGCACACATTTCCATACTTATACACGTAAATATGCACATAAATATACGCACAAACATGGTTGCTAACCTTCTACCATATTCTCCAAAGTTAGACGACATGAAAAATTGTCTTGTTTTTCATAGAAAATGAAAGAATTTATGTTTAGCTGATAGTTCAAACGATTAGCCGGCATGAGGATGTTGACCAGTTTTTTGTTTTATTATGATTATATACTCATATTAATATTATTTGAATGAATTTTCAAAATGATGGTCATTCTTAGCTCTCTGCAATATTGTGTCATTTAAGCTGACGGGCTGAAATTGTTCTACGTGTATAGGTAGGCGCTTACTCATAAATGTATGTGTGTGTGTATGCACATTAAATAAACTGGTGGCGTGTCCCATTCAGTTGTTTCTATATAAATAGGTGTTTTGCACACACGCACTTCTGCAAACACTAAAATATGCTATCACTTCATTGTGGGCATAGATAGTTACGTGAGAATACCATTGGAATTTCTCAGGGTGGTCAATATTAGCTTTACCTGATAGATGTGTGTGCTAGTGTGCCTGCGAATGTTGGTCGCTAACTTAGCAGTCAAAGTAGTAACTATGTTGAAAACTAGGATTCTAAAGATGTGAGGTAGAAAATGATGGAATTTACGTGGTGTTTACTTGCATTTGTCTGTGCATAAGTGTTCGTTGGTCATTTGTACATCTGTTTCGAGGAGTGAGTCTTTCTTGAGCTTTAACTATGTATAAAATAAGTATAACATTTGTGCCACAATATTGTTGTTCTTGTTGTTGTCAATGCTATAATGAGAATTACTCACTATATATATACCATCAGAATTATAATCTTTTGGCATATTTCATTACCTTTTACAGAGCTCAGATTATCAGATACATGTCTGTGATAAAATTAAACATCTGAAAGTGGAACAACAATGAAACCGATTGTGAGTTGTTATAGTTGTTATGGCTCACTTCCACTGACATAACATACTGATATGATGGTCAAAAGGTTTCATGTTGTCAGAAACAGAATTTATGCATCAATAGGTGGTGCCTAAACTTAATAAAAGTCACGTTTAAAATTAATAGAATTTACAGAATATTATTAATATTTTAAATGACCATAAGTAGTCGATAAAAAAAACTCTGATCTTAGTTAAGTTTAACCCTGGTTAGTAGCTATTCACTACATGCAGAAAAAATTTCTGTTCCCCATATCATTAGCTGTCTCACTTAAGGATGTGTGTGAAGAGAATTCTCTTGAGAAGCACAGAACATTACTGATGTCCTATAAGACTGAAAAAGATTTCTCCATCTACCGCTACAGAGTAGCTGCAGAATTTGCATCATTTAGATAAGCATAACAAAATTTAATGTTAAAATTGACATTAGTTAAGAATACACCGATTACTCTGCAACGTTCAGTTAGTTAATCTAACTCAATCACGGCACGAATAGATTTCTCTTAGGCAAGTTGGTAGTAACCAAGTTGTTTGCTTGGTCATGACTCCACTTTTATCCAAAAGTCAAATTCATCATTGGCAAAAGTGTAGAACTTTGACAAATACAATCGATATTTCACGCAAAATTAATAAAAGGAGGGTAAGTAGAATAAGGATGGATGAAACATAAAGGTCTGAAAACGACCTACTTTGTGTTTAATAAAGGTGACTATTCATGCGGTCTTCCAACTCAGCTGGTTTCAATGTGTAGTTAAATACTAAATCACCCATCACTAAGTAACTTCATGTATCTAAGGGTGCTTAGACATTCGGTGTTCCACTCAAAATTCACGCTTATGGTTACGGCTGCAGGTAAGTCGTATTCACTGTCTTTCTTCGTACAATGGGCAATGTTCTTATAAATGTGAAAACTCTGATTCTGAGACAGGGGGGTGAAGATGAGCCGCATAATCTGAAGGGACCGTTCAGAGTCACCGGCATCTTAATTCTCATATGAATATGGAACAAAATTCAGTAGAAAACTCAAACCCAGTGAACATTGTCACAACGTATCAACCTGTTACTTCATGAACCATAACTTCCAATCATTTAATTCATTATCATCACATTATAATTTCTGTTCACATATAACAACCACTTTTTTGCCTTGTTTTATCATCTTACATTTCTTTTTATCTTTATTTTGATCATATAGTCATTATTATAGCGAACCATTTTAGGCCACTGAATAATTTCTTTCAGAGGCTAGTCTCCGGTAGAATATTCAACCCTCCTATGTTCTGTTTGGGTAGAAGATTATATTAAAGTAAGAAGCAACTTGCTATATGATTATTGATGAAAGTGTAAGGATTGAAATTTAGTTTCAAATATCTAAAGGTATAGTGATATACGCCCACCAAGACCAGCTCTCTTCTGTTTGGTTTGTCAGTCTAAACAAAAAGAGTTGAGTTCACAACATTTCTTTGTGCATGTGAAACCCTAAATCGCAAAAAAGCGAATTTTTGGCGAGTGCTCATTTTCTGTTTTTGTTCTCTCAAAGAAATGTTTTTGACCAATTCATATAAGTAGTTCTGAAGTGTATTGGTGTCCTTTTTAGTGATCTGGAGATCATCAAGCAACAAGTGATGTCTTGTTGAGACACTGAGTTGAACAAATATTAGAAATGTCACCCTAACAGCTTTCATCCTGTTCACTATTTGCTCTTTCTAAGAAGAAGGATATTTATGATTTCTGCTCACCATAATGCATCAGCATCTTTTTATCTGACCTGTTGCACACCGAATTTTGGTCTTCTCTTGTCTATATAAAAGTGACTAATTTTTGTTACCACCCTAACAACAAACTTGTCAATTAATTTTCTAGAAACTTCTCTCTAACAAGATATATATTTATAAACTTACACTTCAGCTACCTTGTCAATCTGATGTTTCACCTCACCGTGGCACTCTTATAATATGCCTGTTGATGACAAATGTACATCAAATTTTACGCTGAGTTTTATTTATCAAAGATCATAGGTTGTATGCAGCTGATGAACCAGCGAAATAAAATCGATCCATGTTGTTCTGCACCAGTGTTTATTCTTTCTCTACTCAAATTTATAAAAAAGGAATCCTTGTACGAAAATATTTGTTTCCGCTTACCATCCGTTGATGTATCACAACTGACTGAGTGGAGTCCGATACATTAGTTTACATGTATAAATTTCAGTTATGCTGCAGTTTTATCGTTTCACCTGCTGTCGAGAAGTGGTACAAGGCATAGACAAGGCTATAGTCATAAATATATACTTTCAAAGAGTGTTGATTAGTTCATCCTGTTATATTTTAGGTATATTTTTTTACGATACCATTGTGATATCATTTTGTGTAACTCATTTCTTGGTGTGCAAGGTGTATTATATTTGTGTTTAGAAATAACTGAATAAATTGTGACAGCATGAAGTTGAACACAACTACAGTGCCCAGATTCTATACCTGCATTATGATTACAACTAATCTGTTCATTGAAAAGGAACATTTCCCTTGAACAGTTTGCTATGAATCTAGACTTCCATTTTTCTCTGAACGGCTGTCAACAGAAGTGGTCAAAATGAAAAGATGAGATGATAGCACCGGTTGAACTAGTTGTCTCCTGTCAACTAGCGCAAATCTCCAGCGTCGAAGTTTGATTAATACAGGAGTCTTCCTTCCTCAAGTAAACCGAAACAGTTTATTTTTATCATTATTATTATTTACTGGTGATGTTTGGAGCACAACTTATTACTCGTAATCATTATTGCCTTGCTATGAATTCATTGTAAAAGCATTCTTTTTACAGGATGCATTTTACTCCTTTGTGTGTTGCTGATAACATACTAAATGTAACGTTTAAATTGTATTTTCATATTCATGTTGCAGTTACTAAGCTTTTTAGGTAGCTCGAACACACATATAAGTAAGTATTAGCTCCATTTTCATAGAATCAATATTGATTAGTTTGCAACAAATGTATATGTTTAAAAATACTTAGGTAGTGTGTAAAGTATTACATTAGACGTGTAGAAAAGCATGCATAAAAATATCATGCAGCTACCAAACTTATAAGGATTGGAAAAATTCTGCTCTGTCTGAAATCTTTAACAAATGACTCCATCATACATCACCATACCACATGGCTTCATAATTCTAACATAAGCAAACTGTTCAGGACGTAACTGATTTGTAAAAGCACAGTTTCGTTGATAATCGTGTCTTATAACTGCGGCAACATAGTGTCATTTTTTTCTTCTCTTAAATCGATTTTGACTAACAAATCGCTTCATTATTGTATTCCTCATCGAATGAATATTGGTGTGACATACATCTACAATAAGTACACGTCGCTAAATGATTTAGAACAACAAGACAACAACAGCACAACACAATTGTGCTGTAACAGTTTTCTGTTGAATATTTCGTGCAAAAATGAAGAATGATATCACTACCAAGTTTTTTTTCATCAAATCACACTGACTGCCAGTTGTATTTATTATCAACAATTAAAAGAAATCAGTTTTGCTTCGAGTTAAGAATTTCATAACATCTTGAATATAGACACATCCTCTAAGAAAACCAGATATGAACTGTAACTTAGTCCTTGCATTGTGGCTATGCAATCTCTCGTTATTTAATTAACCAACACATTATCCTTTCGAAAAGATCTCCTTAATATTGAGTATATGTAAACTGACACTGCAGAAATCATTAGGTAATTCAGTATCTCATCTTTTGTACCTTAATGAACGGTAAAGGTCGGTTGCTCACGGTTAGGATGAACATACAATTGACTTCGTTAATTTTAACAATTCTAGCTAATTCCATTAACTTGTTTGTATTTTACATAGCTCTTCTGAGTCATCCTATTCTTCTTAGTCGTCATTGCAATTATACAAATTTTTGATTACGTAATGCCTTGTTGCTAAAGCCTAAGAATCAACTTATCTTGAATTCCGTAATTAATTTCCAACCCTCTTTTAAAAATTAGATATCTTGTTACTAGTATCTATTAGTTATTTGTTTTGATGACCTTTAACCTCTTAATTTCACCTCCCTATACCTAGTGCAGAGCCGGTGATGAGGAAATAATTGAATATATTTCTTCGCTCTATCTGTTGCTTATTCTAAACGCATATGTGGGGATTTGGAAATTGACTGTTTGTCTGAAGAAAATTTCAAACTACTGATGCGTTCAAAATAAAGAAACTAATAGCAGTTAACAATTAAGGCAGCTGAAGTACACACTTAACTACATCAACAAAATCTGCACATTGAAAAAAAATGAGGTGGTTGGTCCCCTCATCTCGAAAATATTTTACTCCAGAAGGCTATATCCAACGCTCCTCTTTACTCACTACTTCTCAGTGCTTTTCACCACAGTTAGTTATAACTATTTTACAGACATCTAATCATTAGTTGCGCTTAAATGCAGAATATATTTTGTCTCAGAGGATACTGAGAGTAATTAAGCAATGAAATTGCAATTATCCATCGTTAATGTAAACTTATGGTTCATTTCCAGAAGTAACATTGTTGCTAACATGGTAACAAGTCATCTTTTCCCTGCATGCGTAAAATACTGAATAATTATTTAAACTGTCACGCAATACGGTATGACCATATTTCATAATCTCCTGACTATTTGAACCGCGAATCACTGTCTCACGTATACCAGATGGTAATTTGAGCCAATCTCTGTTATTAATTACATGCAACTGTTCTGATTAGATGTGTTTTGCGGTTCCATTGTTGATCCACTGACTGTTTAACCAGCAACTGTAGACAGTCATCGTAATACCACTTCATAGTCGTTCCTTAAAATTTAAAAATACAATTTTGCTCTCATTTGAGTAAAATTTGGGAATTATAACAGGACATAATTCCATATCAGCTGACGAAAAAACATGATATGAAGATATATAACATTGGAACATATATTTGGTTGAGAATTCAAAATACAGTAACGCGGGTTGAAATCTATAAGGGACTATGAATTGTTTTAATCGGTGTTACTAAGCTTATTTGGGTACATTCAAAACTTAATTAATACATTTCGATCACAACGTGAAGATAACCTTTTCTTATACATCAGAATGTTTTTTTCCCAAGAGCCGAGTGTTAGACAGTATAACATAATTTACTTATCAATAGTCAGTGTGTCCAACATAGCCCTATTGAAGGTCATTCAAACACTGAGAAGTGATAATCCTTCCGACTACTATCTTGAATATCACTGTCTCAACGTTTTGACAAAATATCAGTTTTATAAAGGTTGAAGAGACGTCTAACAAATGAACACGAATTTAGGTACGGGGCTTTCATGTGATTGTTTCTACCCATAGTAAATAATAATAATAACGTCAGCTTTATTCTGGAAATTGTGTTTAAATGAAATACAGAATTCTCAGAGTAATTTCTTTAAAAATATTCACTCCCTGTATAGAATCTTCAAGCAAATATTCGTCGACGGTATATCGTATGACGTAAAGTTACTGTATCTGAAACAAGACTTAGCTCTCTGAGAAGCTTTTCTTTGATTTTCTTCTTGGTGTCCACAATGGCAGGTTGGAGGTCAATTAAATACTTGCGCGAGTTGATGTTGCCATCCAAAAACATAAGTAAAAGATTAGAACAACAAGAAACAGAGAAAAGTAGTTGCATTATGCTGGATGGAATTTTAAGTAGCTCAATGGTTTAATTTGAAGTAATCCAACATGGCAGGACGAATTACTTGGTGGTCAAAGTGTAGACTTTACCCATAGAGTTTAGTCAACACTATGGACTTGCCAAAGTAGGATCAGTTACTTTCTAATAGTTTATCAATGTAGCACCTTATGCTTCCGAATCACAAAATCCCATCAACAGTTGACAGAACAAAATAAGCATAAATTTCCTGATGACAGTTCAATTCAAATGAAATAAAATAATTCATAAGGAAACGAAGTTCGATGTAGACAACTGCTGAAACCTGCCGGTGAATCAAGGACTGTTCTCTAACTCTGGACTCTTTAAATGGGGTGAAAATCATCCGTTTTTTAAGTTTGATAACACTCAGCTGTCAGTTGGTTATATTTCAGTGACATATAACTCTCAATACACAGCTAACTAGATAACTTAGTGAATAGGACCCTAGTTTTATGCCACTACGTATTAAACATTAGAATAACATTGAAGACAATAACAAAGCACCTCTATGTTAATAATAATAATAATAATAATAATAATAATAATAAAGGCTTTGTTTCAAATAGTACCTACACTCAGGGTGCTCATTTTTAAAGAGTTTAATCACTTGTATCTAATATAATAAAGAGCAGAAACATACAGTCTTCAGTGTATTTGCTAATATTTATCATCGGCTGAGAAGTCTTTATTAGACCTGAGTATGATGTGAAACCAAGTAGAACTATAGATTATTATATCAAATGCTACTGAACAGCTGTTTGAACTTAGCTTCATATTGGTTAACAATGACTATTTCTAACGTCTTTATTAGGAGCATTATTCATTGAGATCGTGAATACTAAATGTCTGGTGACTGGCTTTTAACCTTCGTGAGTTTATAGTAATACTTAATTCCCCTTTAACATCATTTATGACCTACTTATATTAATGAATATGCTAGAACAGGATATACGTGACAATAATTAGTGTCATTCATTAAAAGTTAAATGGTTATTGTGAATTTTGTCAACTGACAATGAAATCTCTATCCTATAAAAATCGATTCCTCAAAGTGACAATTTGTTTAATATTTTAGAGTTTCTTTCACATTTAACCTACTCAAAGATAATAAAAACGCTATCTTTCAGAATTTAACTGATAGTTAGAAACAAAGTTTCATTGTTTCTAACTTGTCAAAAATTATTTCCTATGCTCCTATTTTCTCTATGCATACATTATGCACAACTTCTTTATTTGACAAGTGATAGCCTCCCAACCTACTCCCTTAATAATTCATGTGACTGCTATCAGTTAATCTTGTATCCATATGATAATGACAAATTAACTTGCAGTCTATTCATTATTTGTGATGTTAGGAATTATAATGTTATGGTTTTCATAGGATAAACAACGACACGTAGAACATAATTAAAGGGAAGACAATAGGAGAGGAAGAACAATTTATGTGATAACGTGCAACTGTACTTTAGATATTGCAGGAACATATCTGTTGCTGTCGTTACTATATAACTGTTCTATCACTTATCATAGAAATAACGTTTACAACTATCAACTTATTGTATAGTATTAAAAATTAATTGCTTTGAAAATACTTCGTAATACACATATTAGATACATAGATAGATCATAAAACTTAAACTTTGTCTTAATGACTTATGGTTGTCAAGATGATGTAAGATTAATCCCTGTCAGTTATAAATATGACTGGAACAACCTACTCAGTTATCAAGGTTCGTGTTGAATACCTTTTATATTTAGTCATCTGTTAGCTTACTTCAGAGTAATGTACGTCCATATGTTTCCTTTTATTTTCAGCATAGCTTGACCATATGCGATTTAAACGGATTAAGCAGGGATTATTAACTTGAAATATCATTAAAAAAGACCAATTAAATCAGTCACGAAATCTCTAAGAGACAAAAATTAGGTGAAGATTCCCTACTCTATCCATATGCTTGGAAATTGTATCCCGTTTGATGGCTGGGAATCAGTATGGCAAATGAGTGTGTTGTATCACTAGATAGTAAAGCGGATTTCTTTAAAGAGGTGTTTAGTTAGTCTTCCGTTATTGAATAACAAATGCTAGTAAGCCTAATGATGGCTTGTTTGGGAGTAATCAATTTGTATTCATTGCAGAAACCTTTTCTACTAGGGAACAAATACAAAACATTTGCCTACAAATTGACTAACTGCCCGGTATATCTTTCTGACCAAGTATGTCTTATATTCAAAATGATGTTACTATAAACACTCGAGTTAGCTTCTGAAGTTAACTGAAAGGAATAAACTGAGAAAAATTGACCGATATGAGTACCAAGGGAAATGCAGCTCAATCCTTATGGGCTGGCCAACTTGCACTCACTAAGTTTTTGCGGTTGATCACCAAGTTAGACATGATATTATCACAATTCACTGCTTAGAAGACGCCGATAGACATAAGTGGATGTGGATTTCTTCTTTATTGATATTTATCCACAAAAATTATTTGTAACATTAATGAAAAGAATGACCACTTAGTAATTCCAACCTACAGATACAATGCTGGGTGCGAAGGATTTTATTAAAGAATGTGAGAAAAATCGGAACCTGAATTGACGTAGGTGCCTCTTACACCTATTTCTAACCACCTAAATGAAAATATCATTACCGAGGAGTAGATGTGACTAGATCTGTAAAACTTAACTAACTTCACTAAGAAATGTTTTCCATACTTTGTGGCATAAAATAACTGTATCTAAATATGTCTGCTAAAATGATTCTGTATCTCTGTCTAGAAGCAAATACACATACACTTTTATACTAATTTTTCTAGCTGTGGTCATACTATTCCTTCCTTGTCATTAAATAGTCAGACGAAAGGTATTGCAAGAAGTGAAGGCCCACATTTATGTTCATTACTTTTACACACTTTTCCCTCCTCGCTTACCATATCTTATATTCGTATGTAATTTCTGCTTGGTTTCAAGGCAGCTTACTGTCCAGCTTTCTAGAATTCTAGAGCAATTAATTAAGATGAAATTTAAAGACCATCCTACGAACGACATTTACCAAATTTATGAAACATCCTACTGGTGCTACCATTACTATAAAAAATGATCTTCCATTATTTACTACATACATAGCCAATAAGATGTCAATATTAGATGCTTTCTATTGTAGTCATACGGGGGAACATATGAACTTGTTGTCAGTAGTTAGTGCAGTTGTGGTGAGAGCTGGCTGCTAGCCAAAATTGGTGAACAGTAATTTACGTCAGTATTTGTGTCCACAATATTGGTCGTGAGAAAAATGAGAACAAAGACTTTGCGTAGGGCAATACAGTTAGCATATAGATGATCTGACATTCAAGAAACAGCCACAAAGAGATGCAAACTGAACTTTCAGTGAGAGACAATCAATCAGAAGACTGTGTTTTTTTGCTAACAATAATCTATCATAATGTACATCAAAAGCTATAGATATGTGTTGATTTCCTTAATAAATGATCTGTTGCTTCGCCCTTGTCTTATATTGTTACACAGTTACTAGGACCCAGTTAAATCAGGCATGCCTATGAATTATGCTAAAGGAGAACAAGGTCCTTTAATCGGTGCTTTTTTGGACCTAATGGTTGTTTATTCGATAATAACTTGAAAGAAGAATCAGATTAAATTTGCATTATCCTACTGCTTACATTACTAATTGCTTTGGTACAATTGTGACTCACAAGATGAAAATGAATAACCTATAACCTAGTATCTTATCATCCAGCTTAGTAGATGAATCTATCATTTGATGATGGACAGACTCTGATAAATACTTAGTTATCTCACAATCCATTCATAAATACTAATGGTCGACAATGAATTACACCAATGAATTTTACTTAAGTAATTAATATAAGTCAGTTGAAATGATGAATACAATTTTTATGTTTTTCGCTAGCTTTTTTACGTGATATACGTGTGAGATCTGTATACGTATAAATTATCCACAAATACACCCACATAATAAGAACTAAATTAAGTATAATTAGGAATATTTTATTCCACAAAAAACCCAATAAAATTTGGATCTGGACAAAATATGATGAAAAATAATCCCATAAAATTATTTCTATGTACAGAACTATCAATAAAACTAATTCTGACATAAAAAATTTTATACAGCGGTAGAAACGTTTATATAGATGTCCTGGTAGAAGTTTTCTTGGAACTGATGATCTTCTGAGAGTAGCCTTCAGTGATACTGTAGTTATCATTACTAGCGTAAAGAGAAAGGTGAGCACTTTAGACTTGTGAAAATGTCAGCCAGGAGTACATCTTTATCAAAAAATAATATTGAGAAAAAAAGGAAAAGTAACAGTTTGTCATAATAATCGTCTGTCTGCATTTCTAACTTAATTAAAGAAATCAGAGTTTTTCATCTGGGATTTCACCACCAAACAACAACATTTAGAAGGGCATTCAAAACCAAAATGCACTGGGCTGCTGTTCCATTTCAGTTAAAGTCTTTTTGGTATGGTTCACACACACAACCCGATCAGAGGTTGAAGTCAGTACTGTCACTGGGAGAGCGTCACACTTTAGGCACTGTTTAAATCTAATGAGCCACGAGGTTAGCTTCTGAAAACATTTACCTTGAAGTCAATTAGAAAATTATGGAACCAATAATATTTTATATTTATATTTTTGATTAGAGCTTGATTCCACACTGTATTTTAGGTACAAGTATGGAATTTTCAGCATGGATATTGGTAGCCCAAATTTCGTAGGCCGACCATAGATATCAGGTGTGAGTCGGCAGGGGATCGAACCCCGGATCATGTGCATGGTCGGCGAGAGTCCTAACCACTGTGCCGCCAACAATTCATACTTTGAACATCCACTGAAGAGATAAAATCAGGTCTCCAAGTTTAGCGGTGTGTGTAATAGCTGTGAAATTTAAGGTGTGGTAATCCCGAAACAAAGAAATGAAGCAAACCTGCTTTCCAAATTTATTCGTTCATTACATATATCATAAAATGAAACATTATTATCTGCTATTTCATTCAATTTAAGATTTTTCAGTCGATTGATTAGACCGAAGTGCTCGGTCTCAGGTTAACATGTCGGCTTCTTGCGCATCCTGGATTCCACTGCTAGTCATCATCCACCAATTAACTTATAATTATTATTTGCTGGTTAATATTCTGAGCTTAATTTGTTTCTCACAGTCATATCAAAAACTGCACTTGGAAAATAGAGGGGCCACTTATTTAGAATCCTTTAGGTGTTAGGAAATGAAGGCAACTAGTATAGCCTAAATTGAAATAACAGTTATTGCATACTTTGAAAGATTTTCTGTTAATGTAGACTGTTTAGAGTTCGAATCAAGGGTATATAATGAATTATATACTGCTTAAGATATGATTTTCTCCTAAATAAAACAAAGAGAACATGTTCTAAATTTTCCTTTAATTGTTATAATTATCAGATTTTGGTCTAATAATCCTATTTATCACTGAACAAAAATGAATTAGCGTAGCACTTTAAGTGACCTGAAGTGCACTTCAGTTTTATGTAAAAGGATTTTACCCGTGCTCTCAGTCGTGCTTTTCTGCCTGTTATTAGCAAGTGAGGACGTTAAACAAAAGGGTTCTTGGAAATCGTTACCAGCAACGCAAGATTAGTGTCTGAGCTAATAGCATAGCATGTTAGCTTCAGTTATAGAACCATTATAAACCAGGAAGTAGTGAACATTTGTTTCGTCCTTGTTTCGGGCTCTTCATCCTAATACAAGGATCGAATTCGTAACCTTCAGGTTACAAGGAGAAGTGGGAATACCTTAAGGAACTGAGACGGAGGAGTCCTCCCTTGAACGTGAAATTCCCGGGTCTGGTCCCTAGTAGGGTAATGGGTACGTTCTGATGAAGAGCCCCAAACTGAGACTACACTTCTGTTCACTAATCCTTGGTTAATAATGCTTCTCTAACTGAAGTCATTTCGTGATTACATTTGAAATCAATCAAACCCCTGCAAAATCAATACTTGAAAATATGGTGTAGTCAGATTTGTGTCTTTGTTGAGATTTATGTGCTTGTATTTACACAAATATCTAATTTTTAATATCTGGTGTGTACTAAAATCAACTGAGCCATTGCACTTTGAGGTGAAGTATCGCTGAGAACAGTAGACGAAAAGTTTCTAAGTGTCTTAGTCATATGAACAACTTATTTATTTACGGCTGAAGAAACTTACAATTACTCATTCTCGCCCCCACACTGAACCGCTTAGATCAAGTCAGAAATTAGGTTTTATAAACTATGAAGACGAAACCGCAACTGGTAATTGAGATTGTAGGCGGTAATTTTGAAACTCATAGTGTGAGGAAAAGAAAACATGTGAGCAATGGATTCTAAACGAGGAAAAGAAACGCATTTTCTGCGTAGGTTCTCTTTTTTATGCGATGCAGTCCTGCATCATTTTCTTTGAATCACGTATTTAATTGAAAAAGTAACTTTGTTACTGCAGCAACTTTAAAAAACACAGTGATTACTTCAGTGCAATTCATATAAGTGATATATATTTGTGATGTGTGATAGTCACTGATTTATTCAACAATAAAAAACTAATGGGTTTTTGTCAGTATAACTCTGAAGAGCCACAAAGAAAGTCGAAATACTTTTTCATTTTCCATGGGCTATCAGAAACTGCATAGATTATAACAATCTTCTCTCAAGGAAGATTTTTTTACTGCTCATAGAAGCTATCTATAGAACAGGGGGAAACTAAGGTGTTCCGAAAAATCATTTCAACCTGCTTTGGGACCTTACCAACATCCTATACAATAATAAGCACAGAACGTCTGTGTTTCTGGTGTGTATGCCACCATTCAATTTCTTGATCTAAATCCAACAAATGACACACCTTTGATATGCTCAGAATAATTTGTGACCGTGATTTAATGCCACAGATGAGTAAGGGACTACACTCAACTTATTTGACCTCACACATTGGTGCCTTCTCACTAAAATTTCTGTATTCCATCCCAAAATCAGTTAATAGCCAACATCAGAGTACTGCTTTCCGGGATTTGTTGGTGCACAATGCAAAGGAACCTCATATCATGCCTGAGAGCACATCTCTCCAAAATATTGTTTTTCAGTAGTTTTCCGATCTAAAGCCAGTCAATCAAATTTCCACAAACCAAATTGGATAATAACAATTTATAACAAAAATTTGTACACAGAATAATTTTTAATTAATTAAAAATTAAAATTAGTTAGGTCGGAAAGTGTCACACAACTATAATGGAAGTGAAATAACTTAGTTTTGATTTACGCAATATGTATATATCTGTTTACCGAAACTTGAATATTATGTAACCTCCAGTTATTCATATTGGTAATTTTATTTAACACATAAATATATATTTACATTTATGGGACTATGTTACATTTACTAGTGGATATGTGAATCATAACACATTGATGTGCGAAAACTAGCAGATTGCATGAATCATCACCAGGTAGCTGAATGAGTATATGTCTGTGTTTGTATTGAACTTTGTTTATTTGCAGTGATGCTAGATTTAAGTAAACACAATTGACTACCATATTTCCGAGGTCAAACAGTAGTATTAATAAGCATTTGGTTAGCACCTGAATGAAAATAAACCATTAATCCATCTATGAAAAATACAAGTATTGAAATATAAATTGTCATACACACATACATATACCGTAGAAATAGGATTATTCAATATTTAGTGTTTGCTGGAATTCAAACAAACAAATGAATAGGTAGTAATATAAACATATCTTAAAGAAATTGGTGAATTAATTTATAAATGGGTTGAATGATACTGTCTTTTCTTATCTTTGTTTACAGTTAGTTTTCCAGTGAAGTTTAATGAATACAAATAAAGTTAACAGGGGACCAAAGTTTATCTTACTTTAGTGAATTATTTATAACACGTGATTACCTTAAAAATACAACAACAAAATTGTGTTTATGTAATCAGTCAACAAAGGAAACGGAATTAATCTATTTCGTCGGTTTATTTAAGCAGTAAGCTACATGAATAAATGAATGCCTACACAGACGATATTATTAGCAGTTGTACTCTCACATAAATGTGTGAGATTCATACAAAAATGTGAGGCGAATATTTTAGCACCGATAAAAATAAAAAAATACAATATTAAATACCTTCATATTTACAGGAGTGCTTTCACTTATTATACGGAAGTGCAACAAACTGATACTTTCCTTGAAGGTTACGGAATGTACATTAACATATTAAAATAATAAGTAAATGACCGGATGGTGAATAAAATGACATTCAAGAAAGTTTGTATATACTGACTGAGGTTTATTATATAAAAGTAAGAACCTATAATAGTCAATTATTTAAGTAGCACCAGCATACTCCAAACAAAAAGCCTCAATGTAGTTTACGCACATACATTTCTTCCCGCCGTAAGATTTTAAGATTCCTGAAAAACTGGCACAAGCTTAATCTAACACAAGACAGTAAATGTAGTGAACTTTCCTTGCTGAATTCGTAATCATTATAATGTAATCAAGGCCTCTAGTTCATTTGAATTACAAAAATAACAGTTATCCAGAATCAGTTACAGTTGGATATAATACTGAATTGGTCAGTGAGATAATCGGAATAATACAAAATTCAACCGATGCTGAAAAAATTTAATAGCATAGGATATTAGGACATTATCACGCGATCATGTCTGGAACACCCGAGTGGTAAGGTCTTGCTTGGAAACACATCAGTTCCCTCCGTGAATGTGAATACATCTTGGTAAGAATCGGGGATATATGTATGAAAAATGAATTTAATGTATGAAGCTAATTTCTTGCAGATATACAATACTATAAACTAAGAAAATATAAGGAACAGCAAGTAGAGAGCTACAAACACAGGATATTCTGATTACTGCTTGAAAGATACTTTAATTAACTGAAGTGCGTCGAAATATTTCAGTCATGTATTGCAGTGAAGCAAAGTGTTGATGAGTATGTGAAGTACATCATACAGACAATAAATATTAAGAAATCATGAATTATCTGAAATCTGTACAAATCTATCTTTGAATGCACTGAAAGTGGGATTTCCAAGTTCTGGGTCTGCAAGGATTTAACTGATTTCAAAGGTAGATGTTGTTATGATCCGAAATCATTTAGGGAATCCCTGAAAATCAAAGGGCACTGGTTCTTTTTTTTGTCTTGGTTTGGGTCGCTGCAACAATACGTACACGAAAATTAGATGGTAATATGCTTGCCTTGACCTGAAAGTCCCGGGTTCGATTCCTGGTGAGGTCAAGTGCATTAAAAATTATATTTCATCCTCCACTAAGTATTTTAGTGAATACACTACACTAATTCAAGTTACAAATTTTAAGAAGAATAGTTGAAAAGTTGTTTATTTAATTTCCTTTTTTAAGAGATTCCGTCGAACAGATGAGGATGAATAATAACGTAATGTCTTGTAATATGCTTAAAAGTTTCTCAGCGTGTTAGCTTAAGTTAATTCCTTCTCAATACTCACTTGTAATTCGAAGGAAGGTTATTTAGACCAAAGCATAAAAGCAGTGATAAGTTGCAGTTTTTTTCTTCGCTAAATATGTAGTTATAAATGTCTTGTATTAATTTAGACAAGTGTCTTTTGATAAACTGTATTTTCAGGGCGAGTAACGTCATTGTAGTTACATTTAAGAATATCAGGTTAAACACATTTTATTAACCCATAAAATTGTGGAAAATTGTTCTTCATTTCTCCTATTAAACTATCAAATATTGATATTCAAATGTATAAACGAAATGCCTGTGAGATTGAATTACACCCGACACCTTAGTGCATAAGAAATTCTCTTTGTGTGTATGCGTGTAAATTCCTTTGTGATACCTTACTGCTTAATAGACATTTTCTTCCAAAATACTAATTAGTTGAAAGAAAATATTGATTGTGATTGGAAGACAGAAATGCTGGTGATTCTTCCCGTGTTCAATTTGTTGCCTACACATTTTTTAAAATCTGAAAATATAAGAACAGTGCTCGAGAGAGAAGTAATAATTCACTTTTATTTTTCTACTCCTTTCCATGTAATCTGATATTCTCAATTCCACGTATAAAGGACAAGTATTTCTAGCAAAGGAAAGTAAACAAAGAATTTATTAGGTGATTTGGATAATTTCCGAAATTCTGGTGGTTAATTTAACCATCAACAGTCATTTTAAAAGACGACAAAAACAAACTTAAAAAAGCAATTAAGCGAAGTGGTTACATAAGACAAAAACTACAACAGACTTTTCAACTTGCTATTTCTTATAATTAGATAACAGGAATCGCTGAAAATTCAAAGGTGGTGTTCAGCAAAAAAGACAGGAAAAGGGAGAATTAAGGTAAAAAAAAAGATTGAATTGTAACCATGGGAAAGGAAACTAACCAACCTTCAACAGATTAACATATTTAATTTAGATATGAACAAAAACAGTGAAAAGGAAACGTTTTCGAAATCCTTTAAAAACAAACAGGGTAAAGTGATACCATAGGAGTCGATTCTTTCAAAGATCAAATTTACTTAGAAAACCTTGATTAAATGCAGGGAATGTCAGATTATGAGTTGATATTCAGTTACTTGGTGATCATCACTATTCAATCCCAACCTTGGCGAATCCATCTTCAAGTATTTCATGAAGGTGAATTAACAACAAAGCAGGTCAATAAAATTACTTTTAGGCCATATAATTTATATCTCGTATTAACAAATTGAATGTGTGTAGAACTGTTTTCACACAGTTAAAACTACCATCCATTCTGCCGATCTATAAGTTTTCATAGTACTGCAAGTGTGAATGGACAATAAAACGAAAATTTATGCCAGAAGAGGAGTATAAAGTAACTTCGTTAAAATGCAGGAAGTTAGAAATTTCCACCTTTCTAGGTTTGACCGTATAAAACGTTGTCAAATCATGAGAATAAATCGACACAAGCACACTTAATCTCATGTATTTAGATAGACAATAAGATGCCTTATACCGTCATCTCTTTTTGATTAGAATTCACACTAAGTGACTGATACAGTGTATTGGTATCTTCTTTCAGGGGGCAAATCAGCAACTCTGACTCCGCTACTTAAACAATGCAGACCGATTGATAGAATTTTATGATTCCATTTCAGTCAGCTGAAAGAAAACCAAGGGGAAGCAGAAGAAATTCAATTGATAAGTCATGCCTGTTGCAATAGAACTGACTCTTGTGACTCAGTAGTCTAGTGTATAACAATTTGGAGTTTGTAATGTCAGGGGGTGCTAAGACGACGTCTGATTGGAGAAATAACCACTCAAAGGGCTGCAAATACAGCCAACTGACGGTTTTTAAAAAGGAAAACACATATATGCCAGGCTCCACTGGTACCCATAATTTATCAAGCAGTGTCTAGTCAAAATCAAAAGTTTCGTAGAACTAATATCTAATGGGCCCACATACCAATAGAGACCTGTAATTCTGTCTCACTGAAGAGAAACAATACAACACTTTACAACAGATTATACAAATAAGCTGCTGGAATGGATACTTAAAGCACGTGAAATATTTCATCATTCTGATTAAAAGACATGAAACTATTAGAAATTTAAGGTTAGCATTTGAGATATACTCGAAAATTTTTGGCTAATTAGTATGTTCTTCCTTGACCTTTTTGTTTATACTTCTGATATCAGCTAATTGTGCTAATTATAAGAATCGTGATGATGAGAATGCCTACCTAGCCTACTTCTCGTGTTTTTTGATACTGTTTAACAAGGTGTACCTCGAACCTGTGTGACGACCTCATTTTCCTTCTGAGATTTAAACCTCAGCTGTTCAAAGACTCTACCAATCAAGTATTCATTTTAATAGGTACTGGATACATCGCGATAATTTTAAAATCAAGATAATATTATATAAATGAAGAGTAGAACTGATCTTTTTGTGTTTGGTATTCATAACTGAACGTTTAGATTCGCATTAAGTTCAATTAAACTAAGTCAATCAACGTCAGTAGCACATCGGTACAATGCTCACCAACCAAGCAGGTGGTTCGGGGTCCGATCACTGGCCGACGCACTCCTTTACTTCGCTAAGCAAGTAACAAGACTGGTAAAGAGGGAAGATTGGGCGTGAGGCTAGCAACCCCAACCGGTAAAAATGAAAACGACTGGCACCAAAGCTTCAAGTTTGAAGCCCTATGTTCCACTCGGAATACAAAAGGAATAAAATAGAAATAAAATTCCTGCTATTATAATGCTTCACATGAATTTATCTGTTCAGAATTTAAGGCAACACGAACAAAACCGTAGTAGTGATGAAATTTCAAGATGTTTTGATTTTTGAATGATAATCAGTCGGCAAAACCATACAAACCAGGAGGAATAGTAGAGGTATACTGATAAAATTGTACAAACAAGAATATGGTTCTGAGTGTCTAACTACAATAGCTTCAGAAGAAGAAAGAAACTTTAGCGTCCTGAATAACTTAAAAGTATTAAATGTCAAATCTTTAAAACTTACTAATCCCTTCACTTTCTCCACGCCTACATGAACATAACACAATCATCTGGAAAATATGAAGAAAAGAGTGATACTACTAAATTTAAGTGTAAGTAGTTTATTTTTCATAGTTACAATAGTATTTTGTAATTAATGCCAGTAAAAAGTTTGAACATTGTGAAATAGATCAAATAAATTATTATATTTCAATAGTTTTTAGTAATATTCCGAGCAAAATTATATGTATATATACAAGTGTAATCTAAACAGGCTTTTATGAAAGTTAATTCGCCTGTGATTTCTAGCCGATTGCACAAAGAAGACTAGAATTTCCTGGTCAACAAGCTTATTGTTTATCAAGATTCTCATACCTACCAAAGGCTTTCAAAGGATGTACCTCTTTTAAGTGCGAATCCAGATTTATTCGATGTACCCGTTTTACCCAGGTGAGTGTGAGAACTGATATATCACCCGACTGATAATTGCTATCTTGACGTGGTGGTCGGGCTTGCATATCGCAATGACCCAACAAGCTACACTGACTGGAACTATTGTTCCTGCAGGTCCTATCATGACAGGAAGGTTGTAAGGACGGCGATTAGACTAAAAGCAGTTACGGGCTTAGTGTAAGAATTTTTTCCCACTATGCTGCGGGTCTGTGGCCGAAGTCAATAGAAAAGTTGTACTGCTGGGGAAAAAGGATGTACCAGGAGTGAGGTATTTCCCTCAGATGACCAGTATGCCAGCTATGCTGTCTCTCCACTCTGGAGTGATGGCGTCAGCAAAAGGTCGACCCCGAGAATTGTACATCCTGAATAACCCTACGGTGGTCCGTAACCGGCGGTAAGTTTACTAACACGGGACCACACCAAAAAACCAGTCCATACAGGCCGTGTGTGACCAGCCTCAAGCAATTGTCCCCTAGGCTCTGCGGCCACGCAGCACTAACGCTCTTTCTCTTTTAGGTGACCGAAGAATTAACCAACTTCCACGGTGTGATCAGCCGGGAAGTAACAGCTGCCCACACATTTCCAAGAACACACAAAGCCTCCTCGAGCATCATTCTTCTTTACCCACACCACCTTCATCATCTTACTCCCCTACTAAAGTTAGTACTGTTCTTCGGGGTAGTGAATCGTCTTCACTTCACTCTGTGACCACGAACAATGATGAGAGCCATAGAAACAACCCGACAGCCTTTTAGAGCCAGGGGCACATAACTTCTTTGAGGTTGTAGACACCCCTTATCATAACCAACCATTAAGATCGAAATCTAGATGCAGAGCTTTCCACCTATTGTCTCCAACCTCCCAAAGTCAGTTCACAGTGTACTGTGACGGCGAGTCACTTAGCTTGGTGGCCACAAAGTTATCACTAGGATTAAGGACCAAACACACTGCTTTCACCCTAGTGACCGGTTTTTATTTTTTAAATTTTTATTTTACTTGATTTGGCGGGATAATTCTTACAAGAATCGAATCGACAATGTGGGAAGACTGAATAGATATTAGAGGGATTTAATAAAAGCCGGGAAGGCAGAAGGATCAGATAGAATTCCCCAAGAAGTAATGACAAATGAGCCAAAGACCGCCGTCAGTATCCTCACGCCACTACTGCGGACATTTTGGAAGGAAAGGCACGTGCTGATTGGGAGATAGGCTACCTTGTCAAACTACCAAAGAAGGGCAACTTAGGCCTTTGTAAAAATTGGCAACGAATCATGCTCGTGTCCACGTCAAGTCATCCTGAAGAGATTAAAAGATTCTCTGGATGCAAAATTCCGAAAGGAACAAGTTGGATTCAGGAAAAGTAAATCATATTCGGATCAGATCGCAACTCTACGCATTTTCATCGAGAAAAGCATAGAATGACAGTCAAATTTCTACCTTAATTTCATTTACTTTGAAAAGGCCTTTGACAGCATTGAGCGTGAAGTAATTTGGAAACTGCTGCTACATTATGGTGTGCTCCAAATATTTATCAATCCCATTCACCAGCTATATGATTAGGGCACATGCCAAGTGATCTACAACGGTAAACTCAGTGGAGCCTTTGGAGTGAATACGGGAATTAGACAAGGCTGAATACTATCAACCCATGATATTTCTGATAGAGGTGGACCGGATTATGTGGAAGGCTGTGGGGGGCGAGAATACAAAAATATGCTGGACCGACAAGAAGACTCTAGAAGATCTGGACTTTGAGTATAATTTATGTCTTATGTCACACAATGTCGAAGACTTATAGACAAAAACCACCAAACTGACAGAAGAAGCAGCGAAGACAGGATTTCAAGTGAACATGGAGCTGATGAAGACAACGAACCAACAATAACAATCAGCACCAATCACTACCAACAGAATAAATTTGAAAGAGGTAATCCCCTTCCCTAATCTAGGCACCGTCGTTTCGCCTACAGGTGGAATGGATGAGGATGTTAAAACCACAATCCGAAAGGCACTGTACAGCTTCATCGCTCTCAAATTAGTTTAAAAAATTTTCTGCACTCAGTTTAAAGAACAAGACCTGAGTTTTACACATTAATGTCAAGTCAGTGCTTCTGTGTGGTCCCGACACTTGGAGAGCGCATCACTAAAAGCATTTCCAACAGGCTACTGAAGATTTTTATCAACAGCTGCCTTCGCTCGATAATAAATATCAGAAGACCAGCCAGAGAGGATAGGCAATAAGGAACAAGGTGGGGACGAACCCATCAAAAGAGAATCGCACAACAAATATGAGGAGGGTAATGGGGATGGGTCGGACACACGCCGTGAAGACCGTTGAGTGACGTCGCGTGCCAGCTAGGGCGTTGACTGGAACCTGACTAGGAAACGACGAGTATGGTGTTTGAGTATGACATGGAAGAGATCATATGAGGATATGAGGGCTAATGTTCAACCGTGGAGTCATCTGAAGAGGACTATAGAAAACAGGATGAAATGGGATGTACTTTTGGAACTCAGGAGGACGATACTATTAGTTAACAGTTTCAAAAAGTTTTCTGAATTACTTCTCAGTACCCGGCTGACAAATGCTACCTTGCCGTGTTAATCGGGCTTGAACACCACAGTGACCCAACCAGCTAAACTGGCTGGGACTCATGTTCCTGCAGGTCCTACCATGTCAGTAAGGTTGTTTGGATACCGGTTAGACTAAGTGCACTTACCATGGGGTACATGGGCTCCAGTTAGGTAGGTAGAATTTCTAGTGTTCATGCTGCTAGTTAGCTTGAAATGCTATCCAATATGACAAAGGTGTAGTGATCCCATCTCCCAAATTATATTTATTGTCGTTATTTACTGGGTAACGTAAGTATTCGTTCATACTTAATACAACATTGTACATTTTAACAACAATAACAGAGTTAACTTGAAATGAGAATTTTGTCTGCCCAAAATAATGGCAGTAGTTTTTCTTACTACTTCGTAATAGTTTAAATATAATTCTTATCTACTAGTCTCTTATTTATGCACCTAATATCAGGGTACATTTGTTGAACTGTAACTCCATCCGCTTGAAGTTTTTCTGGAAATAACTAGTAGTACCTATCTCTGTTTGGTTTTAAGACTGGTTCATCGAAACCAGAATAATACCTTTACAGCTTTAGGTTACAGGTGCACTGTAAGCATGTACATAGGGCCACAAACTTCATTATAACGATGATCAGTTACAACTTGATCTGAAAAAAGACACCGAGACTTGGCTGTACGCATTCACTTACAATATTAATAACTGGTATCCTTAAATGTCATTAGGAAGAGGTAGTGGAGAACTTCTGATCATATAATAACTTTCACTTTAACTCAAGTCGTTCACATGTATGACCTGTAGGAATGTAGTTCTCCAAATAACATTTAAACTAGAGGAAATTCTGTACGAATTAGTGTTTTAGGAAATGAAACAACAGATTGTTAGTAAAACTAATCTCACGCTCTTAACAGTGCTCTCCAACCTTGGTGATGTTTCAAGTGACGCATTTCTTTTCAAACTTATTTTTATACATAGACTCCTGTATTTTACATTCGCTAACCTTGACTTCCCCACCTTCGACAGCCTTTCGCCTTTGTTTACATTCCCAGCCTATCTGTGCCATTTCGAGATATTAGCGAGTAGTCCTCAAAATGGTTGTCTCCAACGCGACATCTAACACAGACATCCTGAAACCGCGTGTCGCGTTCAAGCTTGCCACCTACAGTGTTTGGAAACTGATGAAAATCGGACAACAGACAGACTTGGTAAGAACATTGGAAAGCCTCGCTATCGATGTCTGCTGCATTTCGGAGATGAACATTGTATAGATGATCATCGGCTTCATCTGCAAGGTGCCATGCAAATAGCGAGTGTAGCCGCTTGTGGCTTAAAAGAATGCTCCGCTAAAAGACCACTGCGTTTCTGCGAGTTCCTTGCAACTCCTGGATGAACGCTAGTCCATTCCCGCTGGCAACAAACACATCAATATGCCAAAGGCGCTTACACGCAAGCTTAGACAATGTTTACGTAAGGACCGCGAAGCCTCGTGGTCATGAAGTGCGTATGAGATGGAGTCAGCTGCTGCATCTGGCAACAGTCGGAAGCTGTTTCAGCCTATCCGAATCACTGGAGGCAAGAAACAAGGTGTCAGCAAGACGATCTGTGAGACAGATGGTGCGCCAATTGACAGCCTGAAAAGACGCCTGGAGTGCTGGGCAGAGCATTTTGAGAAACAGCTTAGCTGGCCACCAGCTCCAGTGTCAACCCACCAATTGAAGTGGAGATCCGGAAGGGAATCCAAATACTGAAACGTCATAAGGTACCCGACCCAGACAATCTACCCCCGGCTCTTTTTAAAGATGATGGCGAGACTGTTGTAATGGCTCTAACTGGATTATTCAGAAAAGTAAGGGAGATTTAGGATGTACCACCACTGTGGAATGAAGCCCTTATCGTCCCCATCGTTAAAAGTGGTCGATGTAACACCTGACAACCATAGGGGTACCAGTTGCGTCCAAAATATTAGCTGCTGTCTTGCTTCGCAGGCTGGGTTTCGTTCAGGTCGTGGATGTATTGATCATGTGTTCACCTTTCGTCAGTTGTTGGGACACAGCCACACGTATCGCGGGCCAACAATCGTTGTGTTTCTTGATATTAGGGCTGCCTTCGATTCGTTGGATAGGACTGTGCTCATGAACTGTCTGTTAGAGAGAGGTGCATCTGAGAAGTTTGTGAACACCCTGAAAGCCCTATACAGAATCACATCAGGTAGAATGAGGGCATACAACCAACTATCATCCCTGTTCCTGACCAACAGTGGGGTTAGACAGGGTTCCCAGTCTCTCCATTTCTCTTTAACTTTGCCATCGATTACATTCCGGAGTCAGCTCTGAAGGACGTGTGCTAGTGTAGTGTAGATCCGCTCCCTGGAGAGAGACTTTTCGATATCAAGTTTGCAGACGATATCTCCTTACTGTGCAATAGCGTGTAGGCCGCCCAAATAGCACTTAATCAGTTGGCAATCAGTGTCTGTAAGTATGCTTTGTGCTTTGCACCGTCTAAGTGCAAAATACTGTTACAAGATTGGCAGGAGCCTATACCTCCACTCACTCATTCAGGTGAACCGCTTGGAGTTGTTGATAAGTTTGTGTATCTGAGTAGTTGTGTGAGTGCTAGCGGAGGGATGACGGATGAGATTTCCAACCGTATCATGGAGGCTAGGGTGGCATACATCAACTTCAGGCACCTCTGGCGCCGTCGTGAAGTCAGCCTGGCTGTCAAAGGCTGGATATCCAATACTTCGGTGCATACTGTCTTGCTCTACGCCTGTGAAACCCGGCTTCCCTGAGGATGTGCGACGACTCTGTGTATTCGATCATCGTTGTCTCCGCAGGATTGCATGCGTTCGGTGGCATCATCGTGTGAGTAATTCTGGGGTCCGGCGGGGTATGTTTGGATACAGTGGAGATCACCATTCGTTGAAAACTGCCATCTGGAAACACCGGCTCCGGTGACTTAAACATGTGCTGCGAATGTCATCCCAGAAGCTTCCGTACAGGTTACTGTTCGCTAGCCCTTGAACGGGATGGAAAAGGTGGAGTGGTGGTCAGTCCAGGACGTGGCGTCGTGGGATGAAGGATGTTTGTGCTAGATTAGCATCGTTTGGCACGTCACGACTCCCTGGTTGGAGTCCGAGAGATAGCTCAAATCGGTGGCTCGAAACGTTATCGGATATGGCCAAAATCGCAATCAATGGCGAACGTGCTGCAATTTCATTCTTTCTTCCCTTCCCGATGATAGTTGACGAGTACTGTTTGAATATGACTGTTTCCCTTCCAGGTGAAGTACTTTATCCGTTCTCTACCTATATTTTTACTTTTAATCTATGTTGTTTTATTATTATTGTGTGGAACATCTTTCTTGTCGCCACATTGTAATATTGTACTTCTCAGATATATCCACCTTATTTTGCTACTCCACCGCCTAATATAGCGAGGGTGAGGATATGGTATGTCTTTAAAATGCACCAGTCTGAATGAGCACCAGTAGAAATTTAATAAAGATCATGAATTTTCGATCCAGTAGGCCACATGTACTATCATGAATCAATGAAGATACAACTTTGTGTTCGACTCCAAAACCTGTCGCCTATCAGACGATACTTATTGCTACAGACTAGCAAGATCTGTTAATTGAAACTGTTGAATTTAGGAATACGTTTTAATATCATACTGTCTATGACTATTATTTCACTGTTCTCTGTCACACACCTTATACTGAGTTAATGCATAGAAGTATAGTTAAACGCTGACTGTTTTCCTTTCTCCATGTCATTTATCAATTAGAGTGGCATGAGGGACAAACATCCCAGTGGACTGCAAGCTATATGAGTATAACGTAAAACTGGAAACTACTCTAATCGTTAATCACAACCATAACAGTGGTAAGAGCACACAAAAGGAAGAGAGAGGGCTTTTGTAATATCAAACAACAGTTATGCTGAATATATAGGCTTTAAATGACCCGTACAAATACTAAATTCACTGATAAGTTAAAGGTCTTAGCAATCAATGAGAGTTCGGCTCTTGCAAGCTGTGGGGAATACAAAATGCACGGTCTGTCAAAAATCAACCTTCAAGAACCAACCAGATTTAAGGGACGCTACGAAAAGTCATTCCGAATCAGATCAAGCCTGACCTTTTGGATTTGGTAGGAGTAGGTACTTTTTTCTGTGAACCTATACTGATAAACAGGATTACGGTTTTTACGACAAAGGTTAGGGTTTTGGTTAGGCTAAAGAACAGTATCGGGAATATAATTCGGTTCCAAAGCATCAAGATCTACAGTCACCTGCATGAATACATGCGTCGCGTATGGTATGATTTCTTCACCGATTATCTTTGGAGTTACTGGGAGATATTCTAACAACATAAGATGCAATTATGCAGTGTAATATCATGTTTGCAATATTTATTAATATATGTTTTTAAAAGATCATGCTGTCTTTTAGCATCTGAATTCTGACTAGTTGTTCAGAGTCACTATGATCTTGGTTGTGATAGTTTAACTTTAACGCGGGATATATAATCACTTAAATGTACCCGGAATTAAAACTATATAAGAAAATGTCTGGGAAATTTTCCTAGTTTCACAACAACACAAGCTCAACAAAATCCTTCGAGTGTCTTCAAGGCTAGTCTTTGTGTATTTTCTCCTTAAATGTATCCTCGCACCACCCAATCAACTAAAAAGGGGGAACAGTGAACCCATAATTGGGATAAAAAAGTCAAACTCAATGGACCAAAAGGGGAGTTTGTCACTGGGTGTTCTTTTTTTCAAATGGAGGATTATTTTCCTCTTCTTGGAGTCAACCCAAAGCTACGACAGTCGAGTGGTGGGAAACTATGCAGAAGCCTACCGAAGATCAGGAACCATTATCTTAAAACCAATAAGCAAGCACAAAGAATTCAGTTCAGTTTCGGCTAGCTCGTAAACACGATATTAGGCATATTGGATACAGAATTGGGCGCAAAATGGGAAAAACACGTTGAAAATGGATGGAAAAATGAACATACTGAGTGGGCAAAGAGCGGCTAAATGACGACGCCCTTACCACTTCGCACCAGTTAATCATTTTCCTGTTGATTTAGCAGTAATCTATCGAACAGTTTGGGGTGAAACGAAACTAATTTCCAACAGACAATAATACGCCAACAGAAGCATACTGATAAGTGCATAAACAAATTTATATTTTAGTTGATTGTTACATTAAACAGTTGCGATAAGTTTTATTCTTCATTCCTGCTTCGAAGTTATCAAGGCAACCTGTTAATGCAAGAAAGTGATAACGAAGAAAAAATTAAGTAGTGGTGAATGCAGGAGAAAACAGTGTGATTGATATTATAATGACTTACACCATCATTCTATAGAAAGTAATTCTTTTGACATTTGAGATAAATAAAAAAATACTGATATTATTTTAGGCAGAATTGGTTAAGCACTTAAGGTTAAATTACAGTGCCATATTTTTATGAAGAAATTTTAAAACTGAAAACTGGGAATTAGTACATTTACATCAAAACAACACCTTAATATTTCGAATGAAAACAGTATTTTCTGTTTCTTCACTTATGTAATATTTTTGTTTTAATCGTCCAACAGATTAAGTGAAATCTACCGAAATCACACATACATTTCTAATAATCCCTTTATAATAGCCTTTAGAAATTAAATGAAAACAAGCATCAACATTACCTACTAATTAAAATGATCACAACAATAACAGTACCAATAATTATGGTTGAAGCTATTGAATTCACCATGGTATTATTGTGGTGAGAGCTGGCTGCAAGCCAAAATAGTAGACGACAATTTACGTCAATGTTCGCGTTCCGAATCAGGGTCACGAGAAAAACAATAACAAAGCTTAAGCTTGAGGAACTCGCAAACCAATCACAGTAGACTCAACGTGTGCAAATAGGATTCACAGATATATAGTTTAACTTTCTGAGAGACGGTCACAAGTAGTACAGAATAACCTTCAGCAAGAAAACAATCAATCAGAAGATGTTGATTCTCCACTGACAATAATGTACATAAAAATCTATAAATACCTCTTGATTTTCACATTAAACGATCTGTTGCCTGACCCCTGTCTTTTGTCGTTACATTATTATTATTCACTTGGGTTCTGAGTGGAACATAGGGCTTCAACAACCCATTTCCATTTTATTCTAATTTATGCTGTCCTCTCTACATGTGTCCAGGATTGCTCATAATCTCTCATCTCCTCCTCGTCACACGACCTCCTCCATATCACCCTTGCACTGACGACCCACTAGCCGCTTCCCATCCGGATTCCATTCGAGCGATGGTCTACCTTGCACGCGATGTTATTCGACGGCCTGCTCAACGTATGCCCAACCCATCCCACATATCTGTTTAGCGATCGGCTCTTGGTTGGTTCCTTCACCTACCACAATTTCTTGTTACTAATTCTTTCTGGTTGGCCGGCCATACGATCTTCAGTATGGAGAAAGCGAAAGCAGCTGTTGATAAAAGTCTGTAACTTGTTGGAAATCCTTTGCGTGGAGCGCAGTGCAAGTTTCTGACCCAAACAGAAGGACTGACTTGATATTGGTGTTGTAAATCCGGATTTTACCCTTTATGCTGAAGAGTACGGAAGATTTCTAAAGCGGTTTCAGGGTAGTCAAGGTGTATCTCACCTTTCCGATTCTGGCTGGCTGGCTTTGACATCTTCATCCGTTCCGAGTGCTTGTGGTTCATAAGTGAAGTAAGTAACATCTGTTTAATCTCTCCTGTTGACGGTGATTCGTGCTGGTTTTTGTTGCTGTTGGTTGGTGAGCTTCATCACCTCCGTCTTCTCTATCTTCACATGGAGTCTTGTCTTCGTTCCCTGCTTCTTCAGTCAGTTTGTTGGTTTTTACCATAGCACTTATGGTAAAAGTGGAAATAATTATAATCATATATTCATCCTAACTAGATCAAAATTAGCATCAACAAGGCAAGAACAACAAATGTGCTAGGATTATATGAGTATTAAGAGGATTGACTATTTATAGGATAATTAGACCAATACTCTTGAGAATGGAATTCAAAATTCTTGGATAGAAACAAAGTTAAACTAGAAGGAGCATAACAACATAATACATTACGTAGATACAGGAAATTTGGTTCAATAGAATAGGAACAATAAGGTAGGTTGATTAATGTTCAGACAAAACAATAAAATCTTGTAAACAGAACAAAAAATATGGGAAAATACATGGCATAATAAAATTGTATACTTTGTTATGTAATTTTAACTACAAAGTTAGCGCAAGATTCACCACTGTATCTTTCTCCGTACATAGATTTGGTTGTAATCACTTAACAGCGGTTGCCTCAGCAAAACGTAGCAAGTTGGTCTTCTTTGGTCTGTTGACTATTTTGGCCACCTTTAACATCGTGAAGTGTACAATAGATGGTGTACAACTCCAATGTTTGCTGCTTGTGAGACCTCTAGTTGCAAGTTCTAGAATATGTTTTCAGAAATGCGGACAATAAGTCTTCTTCTTTCAGTGTTTGCGCCTTGACACGCGAACGTAATTTAGTAGATGCACTTATAAGTTATATCAGTTGGTAGCTTGTCGACTTTTGATTGTTCGATTTAAACATACAAGCTTGGTGGCTAGATGTGTTCTTTTCAGGGCAGCATTTTATTGTACTAGCAATATTGTCACCTTTGAAGGGAGGCTATAGAAAGATAGACTTTCTCTTTACTGTGCAGCATTTCACTTTTTAAACAGTACTTTTACCATGTTTGTCGATGAACTTTTGTAAGTAACCACTATAGCTCAGGCAGTTTAAAAAAAAACTCTTTCTCGACATATTCTTCTGAGAAAAGCTTTTTTACATAGTGTTCTTACTAATACCCTTTTGTACCTTTCACAGCAGAAGCTTTGGAGCGCTAAGCTTTCTTCACTAATATGTTGTGAATCCGAGTCTGTTGAAGGCTGTTACGACATTATCCGATGGATAAGAAGTATTTTATTTTTGAGTTTGAGTCCATGTCTAGTAGCAACAAGAGTGATTTACGTTTCACTTGTAGCTGGTTGGTTTTATAGGTGCGCAGCTGAAGCCCTATGTTCCTCTAGGAACTAAAGGATACAATAATAATAATAATAATAATAATAATAATAATAATAATAATGAGTTTTCCTTGGTAATATATCGACTGAAATTACTTACGGAGACTGTTGTTAATACTAAGGGTGAAATTTATTTTTTGGAATGTCATCTTGTTTACCCACTAATAAGTTATAAATCTAAATGCAGTGACCACAACGGAGAGGCGAAATATAATTAATTTCCAACAGGAAGCTGACAGGTTTGAATTCCATCTTATCCGGTGAATTTCAGAAAACCATATGTTATCATCACATAAAAAATCGCTATGAGCTTACTAAATTAAAATTACAGATAATTTTAAAAAGTGAACATTTTAAAAATATGTGATTTTATTGCCCTAATATAAAGTAAATAGATGAAAAAGTATAGAACCCTGCATGAAGTAAATTTTTGGTCTGCAAAATTCTTGAAGTTTGTGAAAAAAATTAATAATAGAAAGAGAAAAACAACTAAAATGAGATAGAAAGACATGAATCATCAGAAAACTTTTATGAAGTAAGCAAATATCTAATATCAAAGTAGTTGAAAACACTTCATAGAAGTCGTTACCCAAATTGCCACATTTAATCGTTCGTGGAGCAATGTGGAATTGAAACAGAACTACTCATTAGATGGCTGGAAGCAATCTGCAGGAAGCCTAGGACCTAGGTTTCGTGCTAGTTGGTACTCATCATCAGGGCGTATCTGCAACCTCGAGGGAACTCATATCCCTTATGAGATCCAAACACGCATCACCCAGTGCTGCAGCCAGAGACGTTACCACTGAGCTATTTGGGCTCACAGAATGATCGGAGTAAGAACTATTCATTTATGGTAGCCAAGTAACACTGTAGGAAGTTTTTTTCCATATACGGATGATACTCTTCAGATGAAATTACATTCTGATCATAGAAGTAAAATTTCATGCCATCACTAATAGTGTGTTATACAGTCCGTATACTTAGAGTCAACTGATAAATTGCTCTAAAAGACGTTTATACAAGTGGATTTAAATGAGTTGATTGAGAATGTATGGAAATACGCATATTAGACCTCTATGAAAAACACCACATGCAGGCATTTCATAGGATAGCCCAACATATACTCCAATGTTACTGCGGGTGTTCTAATATAGAAGACATAACCATAAGATCTCTCAATCAAAGGAATAGAATTCCTCCTCAATTTTAAAGCAGATAATTAATATTTTCATCTTAAAATATATGAGTAATACACCTTAAAACACAGAATTCAATCTGCTTGAAGCTTCTTCAATTCCACTCGCAGACGTCTAAAACCATCCATTGAGATGAAGGTTGGCTTTACGTTGTCGGAACGATAAAAAAAATAAAACAAAGAAACCAGGAAATACTCCTAGCAAATTACAAGCATATATTTAGACCACGTTCTGATCAGTGAGATACTGAAATTCAAAATAACAAATGCCTCAAACAAATATGCATTGACAACTATGCTAATACAGAAGCGAAATTATCTATTCAAATGAATGAAGAGAGATGAAAAAGTATTCATAAAGTTGCGTAAATGAGGCTAAATCATCACTAGTAGGGTGTATATGAATAATCTGAAGCACTATTTGAGAAAACAAATATGGTAAAAGTAACTGATATGCTCCAAAACAGACATAAACAAAAGGATGATAAGGTGTGACACTATCTCAGCGATGAAAATAGAAAATCTGAAAGCTCAAACATATGTTGTTCCACATTAATATAAAAGCTAAATCACTGGAAGTGAAGTGCATTGTACATTAGCACACTCATTTGTTAACACTGAAAGCAGATTTTCATTGTCCCGAAAGAATTCCGAATGTTTGAATGCAGTTCATCACTATATATATATATATATATATATATGAAGTATAGTAGAAAATTTACCTCATTCAGAGGTGTTAAGGATAGTTGTAAACAAATGGACTACAACAGTCACTCAGCATACGCGCTCCAATCAGTACAACTTCTCAAACTCGTCCTACTGACACTGAATAAGTAAAATGGTGTACTTAACTATCTGCACTGAGGTCCTCTTTCTATCCTCCTTCTGTTAAGTGAGAAACTACATAGTTCCCTCAACACTTTTCCAGTCTGTCCAATACTCAACTGTAAACTTAAGGAGTATGTGCACATGTCTCCATCAGTTTACTATTCATGTCGTTGGGTCCACTCGTTACAGCATTTCTGGTTACGTAGCGAGTTATAATTCACTTTTCGATGAAATATCAGGAATAAATGAATAATCACAATAGCATCCAAATACACCAACTTAAAAGTCGAACATAGAAGTGCATTTATTTAGGTTTCCCTACTGAATTGTCTTTCTTAAGTATAAGCTCACGTTTAGCTTCAATACTAGACACCCAACATAGGAACACCAATTCGTACACCTAAAACAAGTAAATACCAAACATATAAGGTGAGTTTATGTCGATAATTTATACTAAAAGAATAACTTTAGTTATGTTCAAATTACTAAAGTAATAGAAGAAATGTACTCACATACAAATTGTTTCACGTGTTTCGAACACAATCTAATAGGTGTTAGCAGTGCTCCACAAATAAGTACGACTTGAATTTCATGGTTTGAAAATATGTAATAAACATGACACCAATAAATAATAACTATTTTATTTTCTTCACAGCACAAAGAAAGAAATATTACTTCTTATCCTAATGTTTCTTAATATTTGTGATAATGTCGAATATTTCAGTAAGCATAACAAGTAGGTGAGTACAGAACAGCTCAATTCTTAATAACTCACAAACAAGTGAATAACTCATCAATACCTTATATGAAATAAACGGTAAGAACTTGATTTGTTTTTATAACCTATTAAAACAATTAGTACCTTTGATAAATTTGAATAACTTGACAAACTTGTTTGTCAAACAAACTTAATGTACACATACATACAAAATAACACGTATATTTGCGATTGTTCAGATAAGAAAACGAGTTCGCCGAAAAGAGTCTCTTCGCTGATCTACGTGTTTTGTTTTCATTAATGCCTGAATGGGGATTATTCATGAAATTTGAATAAGGCATTCAGAAAACAAATTTCGCGAGATGATATCATTTCGTAGTTTCTTTACAACCGCTTTACAACTAACCTGGTTCACAATAATAAAACAAAAGACATGACAATTACCCAGTTATATAAAACAAAAGTACACACTAATGACTAATCATATTTAAACAGGTCAAGTAGTCCATGGTAAGTGAAGGTTGAAGTCTATTGTTTTTTGTGCACATAGTTTAGGATGTATGCGATTAGTTCATAGTGCTCCCATCACCTTGAGTTAGTTATGTGAAATAATTGTGAAGCAGTCATTAATATTGATTTTGTGACCTGACATTAATAAGTGCTTTGCAATGGATGATGATGGATTTCTATTCAGATTAACTGATTCGGGATTTTCTGTGTTTTAATAACTGTTTTGGAACATGTTCATTTCGACGACATTGAGACATTCCATTGTTTCTACCTCTATAAGTGTCACCGCAACTGCAGGTGAACTTATAGAGACAGTTGGAAGTAGAGTCTACAGAATTTCATCCTTTAACCGTAGTTACAGGGATGGTAAATGTTCGAGATATGAGGGAGAGATGCGGCGTAAAATGTGCGCTTAATGGCTGACCCAAGTCTTTGAGCTATCAAATGCATAATTTGATCACCCTTGAATAGTAGGTTAATAAAGATAACTTTCTTTGGTACAAAAGCTGTCTTTTCAAGAGGTGGTATATCCTTACTGTAACAACTGATTAAGTTTCCTAGGTAACCATTAGCTAATAATAACATATATCAAGATTCCATTATGGATAGCATTTTATTTCGATAAATCACACAGTGTTACACAGCAATAGTAACTGATGACGTTTCGAGCACAAATTATTGCTCATAATCATATCAAGTTACTCACACAACTTGTTTCCTTCAGTCATATACATGAGTAAAATTGACTAGACATTTGAATAAAATCAGTATAAAGTACATTCAGAAATAATATTAGTGTTATCAATCAAATACATCTTATTTCCCATCTGATTGTATTTGATTGATAACACTAATATTATTTCTGAATGTACTTTATACTGATTTTATTCAAATGTCTAGTCAATTTTACTCATGTATATGACTGAAGAAAACAATTTGTATGAGTAACTTGATATGATTATGAGCAATAATTTGTGCTTGAAACGTCATCAGTTACTATTGCTGTATAACACTGTGACTTATAAAAATAAAATCCTATCCATAACGGAGTTGTACTCTACCACAGTGCTCAAGTTTACTACTTATATATCAAGATTCCCTTGAAGGTAAATTATGCTACGAAAACAATTTTCAAATTTTAGTGAAAATGAAGTGGAGACACTTTTTGCATTGTGATCATTTCTAATCATTCATTATAATAGAGGTTTTTTGTATTCCCCAATGAATGAAAAAAAGATGATATTGTTTTTACTGACTTTTCACTATTTAATGCTAATAGCATTATCAATAATATTAATAATACATTTCTAATCATGTTTCTGTACAGCTCCAGCAACTAGCCGACAATTACTTACTTCTATTAGACTAACAGTCACATTTTTTAAATTAACACTATTTTAAAGTCTATCAATCATCGCCTTTTACATTTTTTTCGTTAAAATTAGCTTGTAGAAGTAGATTTCCTTCGCAGACACAGTATTTCAAGACACCGCAACCCTGCGGACATAAGCAATCTATGCGTCATACATATGGTATAGAATAACTCTATTAAATATACTACAAAAATGTGAGTGAATGCCTACAGTATTTCTTAGCCATTGACCCTCAATAACCATTTGAAAAACCATACAGAAGAGAAAATACTAGATTCTATTCTTATGAGGCTTCTGTCACAATTACCGTTATACAGAAGGAAGTAGGACTATGATATCTTTGATAAAAATTCATTAGCCACTAATCCAACTAAATTGATAAGTTTCGCAGAGTGAGTGAAGTGGTCGAGACAATAAGCCAGAATTGGTCTACCATTTTTGTCTTCATTAACATTGTAGCGGTAAATAATCCCCACAATTGTCAGCCTACGGCATTCGCCACTCATCATTGGATGCTGACCTTCACTGTTTAAGTCAGCTCATTTAACCGAAGACTCTCAGTCAAGCATTTACAGATTTGGCACAACGTCGTATTACGCTCATTCGTGATGCACGAGCCCTAGCTAGAGTGAGCACAGAACACTGAACTGCGATTTGATCTCGAAATATAATTTTTATTCTGGACGATCAGTTCGGTGTTCTGATTTGCAAAAGTTGTGGGTATGACAACTTGCGTTGGCATACATCACACTTCACGTTAACGTCCCTCATATCTGTAGACACTTATTTATTTAAACACAAAAAGGCTTGCAATACCGTGGCACCAAATAGGTGCGCCACACAATAATAACAATAAAACAACATTGATTAAAAGTAAAAATATAGGTAGAGAACGGATAAAGTACTTCACCTGGAAGGGAAACAGTCATATTCAAACAGTACTCGTCAACTGTCATCGGGAAGGGAAGAAAGAATGAAATTGCAACACGTTCGCCACTGATTACGATTTTGGCCATATCCGATAACGTTTCGAGCCACCGATTTGAGCTATCTCTCGGACTCCAACCAGGGAGTCGTGACGTGCCAACCGATGCTAATCTAGCACAAACATCCTTCATCCCACGACGCCACGTCCTGGACTGACCACCACTCCACCTTTTCCATCCCGTTCAAGGGCTAGCGAACAGTAACCTGTACGGAAGCTTCTGGGATGACATTCGCAACACATGTTTAAGTCACCGGAGCCGGTGTTTCCAGATGGCAGTTCTCAACGAATGGTGATCTCCACTGTATCCAAACACACCCCGCCGGACCTCAGAATTACTCACACGATGATGCCACCGAACGCATGCAATCCTGCGGAGACAACGATGATCGAATACACAGGGTCGTCGCACATCCTCAGGGAAGCCGGGTTTCACAGGCGTAGAGCAAGACAGTATGCACCGAAGTATTGGATACCCAGCCTTTGACAGCCAGGCTGACTTCACGACGGCGCCAGAGGTGCCTGAAGTTGATGTGTGTCACCCTAGCCTTCATGATACGGTTGGAAATCTCATCCATCATCCCTCCGCTAGCACTCACACAACTACTCAGATACACAAACTTATCAACAACTCCAAGCGGTTCACCTGAATGAGTGAGTGGAGGTATAGGCTCCTGCCAATCTTGTAACAGTATTTTGCACTTAGACGGTACAAAGCACAAAGCATACTTACAGACACTGATTGCCAACTGATTAAGTGCTATTTGGGCGGCCTACACGCTATTGCACAGTAAGGAGATATCGTCTGCAAACTTGATATCGAAAAGTCTCTCTCCAGGGAGCGGATCTACACTACACTAGCACACGTCCTTCAGAGCTGACTCCAGAATGTAATCGATGGCAAAGTTAAAGAGAAATGGAGAGACTGGGAACCCTGTCTAACCCCACTGTTGGTCAGGAACAGGGATGATAGTTGGTTGTATGCCCTCATTCTACCTGAGGTGATTCTGTATAGGGCTTTCAGGGTGTTCACAAACTTCTCAGATGTACCTCTCTCTAACAGACAGTTCATGAGCACAGTTCTATCCAACGAATCGAAGGCAGCCCTAATATCAAGAAACACAACGATTGTTGGCCCGCGATACGTGTGGCTGTGTCCCAACAACTGACGAAGGGTGAACACATGATCAATACATCCACGACCTGAACGAAACCCAGCCTGCGAAGCAAGACAGCAGCTAATATTTTAGACGCAACTGGTACCCCTATGGTTGTCAGGTGTTACATCGACCACTTTTAACGATGGGGACGATAAGGGCTTCATTCCACAGTGGTGGTACATCCTAAATCTCCCTTACTTTTCTGAATAATCCAGTTAGAGCCATTACAACAGTCTCGCCATCATCTTTAAAAAGAGCCGGGGGTAGATTGTCTGGGTCGGGTACCTTATGACGTTTCAGTATTTGGATTCCCTTCCGGATCTCCACTTCAATTGGTGGGTCGTCACTGACGACGGTCCACACTGGAGCTGGTGGCCAGCTAAGCTGTTTCTCAAAATGCTCTGCCCAGCATTCCAGGCGTCTTTTCAGGCTGTCAATTGGCGCGCCATCTGTCTCACAGATCGTCTTGCTGACACCTTGTTTCTTGCTTCCAGTGATTCGGATAGGCTGAAACAGTTTCCGACTGTTGCCAGATGCAGCAGCTGACTCCATCTCACACGCACTTCATGACCACGAGGCTTCGCGGTCCTTACGTAAACATTGTCTAAGCTTGCGTGTAAGCGCCTTTGGCATATTGATGTGTTTGTTGCCAGCGGGAATGGACTAGCGTTCATCCAGGAGTTGCAAGGAACTCGCAGAAACCCAGTGGTCTTTTAGCGGAGCATTCTTTTAAGCCACAAGCGGCTACACTCGCTATTTGCATGGCACCTTGCAGATGAAGCCGATGATCATCTATACAATGTTCATCTCCGAAATGCAGCAGACATCGATAGCGAGGCTTTCCAATGTTCTTACCAAGTCTGTCTGTTGTCCGATTTGCATCAGTTTCCAAACACTGTAGGTGGCAAGCTTGAACGCGACACGCGGTTTCAGGATGTGTTAGATGTCGCATTGGAGACAACCATTTTGAGGGCTACTCGCTAATATCTCGAAATGGCACAGATAGGCTGGGAATGTAAACAAAGGCGAAAGGCTGTCGAAGGTGGGGAAGTCAAGGTTAGCGAATGTAAAATACAGGAGTCTATGTATAAAAATAAGTTTGAAAAGAAATGCGTCACTTGAAACATCACCAAGGTTGGAGAGCACTGTTAAGAGCGTGAGATTAGTTTTACTAACAATCTGTTGTTTCATTTCCTAAAACACTAATTCGTACAGAATTTCCTCTAGTTTAAATGTCATTTGGAGAACTACATTCCTACAGGTCATACATGTGAACGACTTGAGTTAAAGTGAAAGTTATTATATGATCAGAAGTTCTCCACTACCTCTTCCTAATGGCATTTAAGGATACCAGTTATTAATATTGTAAGTGAATGCGTACAGCCAAGTCTCGGTGTCTTTTTTCAGGTCAAGTTGTAACTGATCATCGTTATAATGAAGTTTGTGGCCCTATGTACATGCTTACAGTGCACCTGTAACCTAAAGCTGTAAAGGTATTATTCTGGTTTCGATGAACCAGTCTTAAAACCAAACAGAGATAGGTACTACTAGTTATTTCCGGAAAAACTTCAAGCGGATGGAGTTACAGTTCAACAAATGTACCCTGATATTAGGTGCATAAATATACCTAATAAGAGACTAGTAGATAAGAATTATATTTAAACTATTACGAAGTAGTAAGAAAAACTACTGCCATTATTTTGGGCAGACAAAATTCTCATTTCAAGTTAACTCTGTTATTGTTGTTAAAATGTACAATGTTGTATTAAGTATGAACGAATACTTACGTTACCCAGTAAATAACGACAATAAATATAGTTTGGGAGATGGGATCGCTACACCTTTGTCATATTGGATAGCATTTCAAGCTAACTAGCAGCATGAACACTAGAAATTCTACCTAACTGTTGTATAATATTCAAACCCTAAAGACATGATTCTAGATAAACGCAAGTAACAATACAACTGATATTCCATAAATTGTGACTCATGTTTGCATCCTAAAACAAACACAACTATGTAAGAACAATAATTTAGCCATCCTAGAATTTTTCTAGCACTTGTAGTACTTTTTTGGAGCAAACTTAGAATTGGCACAATTCAATAGAAAACCACTAAGAAAATAAAACTACGTAGACACGACAAAAGAGTTTAAGTAGATAGTAATAACACAAATCAAATGAATACGAAGAACGATAGGAGTTAACTGCAATTTTCTCGATCTATATCTTAAAAATTGTACTACTTTAAATGAATCTGACCTGATGTCGAAGACCTTTATTTGTCTTACATCTTCATCTGAACGGCCTCATATTTTTTTAAAAACTGACCGTACCCCAGCTAACATGGCTTTTAAGAAGAGATCAGAATGCCTAGTCCGTATCTGAAATCACTTAAGTTAATGAGAATTGACCAACATATGCCCAAGCTAAACACTGACTTCCAGCTACGTTTAACAGGAACAACGGAGCGAAACACTGGCTGAACTGCTTGGAAGTCTTGCGAGGAAATTCGGGTTATGTTTGCAAAAGGTTACAACTGTTTTCATCTGTACTACGGAGACCAACTCATATACCTTCTTGAATAAACAATCAGATGACTTGTGATTAGGCTCATTTGGATAGTGCTTGGGCGGTCACCAACTCACATTACCGAAGCGATGTAAGGACAAAGCCATGCTACTGGCAGATATCTATGTGACGGTTTCTTTCTCTCGTGCCACCAGTAGACCTGTTATGATCTCTCCTCGTTCTGGGAAGGAGGGGTTATTATACGTCTTACTTCCCACATAATGTCTACGCTTCGTGTTACCTGCATATATTAGGGTTTCCCATATGTATGCACCTCCACTAGCTTCACTCATAAGTGAACTGTGTCACAATAATAAGGCTTTTCTCTTTCCGGTAATTCAAGAAGAAATCACCTTATATGGTGAAGGCTTTTTGAAGTTGAAACTTCCGACAATTCCCCATCAGCAAACAAAGTTCTTCTGTCCCCAAGTCACTATCCTCTTATATTTTTTCTCGCTACTCTTTCTCTACAAGCTGGTTCCTCACCACTTTTCATTTTGTTACCACTGCTGGGTGGTGAAACATCTGTCTAGTCTTCTAAAAACAACCGCTTTTAACATCCGTACTTTATATAGAATTAAGAAATGAACCTCACCAACCAAAGTTCTTGTGTCTCTGGTTTCAAAAATGTGTAACATCGAGAAATGTAAGTCCCACGCACAATTATTTACTTAACTCCACCTGGCCGACGTAGAAAACAGTCTACAAGTCTAGAAACTGTACGAAAATATGAGAGAGATAACTAAACATTTATCTAATTATAACAGCAGTAAATATCCTCAAGAAGTTTGGTGGTACGTCCACCTTAGTAGAGCGACAGGAGTGCGGAGTTGGCAAACTGTCAGTTGCTAATCTGAAATGAGACGTAGAAGGTGTTTAAGGATGCCAGAAGTCAGTAATCGACTTGATGGTTTTAACTACACCTTTATTTAACCATACTGGGAGACGTCCCCGTGCATGAAAAATCAAGTCCCTAGAACAAGGGCCTATATAACTCGCTCCACAAGCGCAGTTGAATTGGTAGATACAGTTAAAAGTGGCTAGTCTAGGTACTTCATCTCTCAACTGAGGAATCGCCATCAGTCGTGTAGAAAGTAAGGCTTGTTGCCTGGCCTCATTAAAAGTTCCCTGAACTGATTTTTTAACTTCGTAATTATTTCGATCGGTATATCGTCTTTGAATTGCAGTCTTATGTATGAAGGCTTCTTGTTTACGGCTAGTGAGTAGTCTTTTTCCGTTTTCTTTGTCATGTGTTTCTTGATATATTTGTTGGGGTGGCTATTTTCAATCAAGGTATCATATAAAATCCTTAGTTCATCTTCAGTGACCTCTTCTGGGCTAGATGAGGGTTAGAGCTATATGCTCAGATGAGGTAATTGAAGATGAATCAAGGATTTGATATGACACCTTGATCGAGACTACAAATTCATGAATTTGCATTCTTTTCTAATTTCTCTGCCACTGTTTATTGTTAATGTTGATGCTATTGAACTTTATTCTACTGATATTGTTGATTCGATGTTATTTAAGCATTAATGTTGTTAATATCACAAGTTCATTCACTATAAGGTGTATATAACTGTAGAACATGATGATGAAGTTATCGAAAAGAATAAATCCTTGTTCAGTAGCCATTCTTCTTAATATTTAACGTTAACCAAGATATTCTACTATAACACCTTATGGAAAGTTGCCATCCTAGGTGAAGACTAGCAGTACCCCTGAGGGATACCAGCCGTCACCGTTTTAATTTAATTTCGCGTTACATTTACTAATTGATGTGACCCTGACTTGGACTTCACAAGGACTCACTTTCTAGTAGAAAAGTCTAATAAAGGGTATGTGGACGATACAGTCACGAGTTGTATAGATGCTTACAAAGTATAGGCTTCCGAATAGCGGAAATCCAAATACACCTGGCACATGATTCGCTTGTCAAATGTAAGACTGCTTCAGTGTCTGCACCAACTCCTAGTGTAAGGGTGAGGAAAGAAGTGTTCGGGCACTAACTACTTCACTTATTTGGGAAGTCGCCTTTACACTAGTGGACTGATTCCTCAAGATTTTTTTAGCATATATTCAAAGAGTTTGTTCGACATTCGTAAAACGAATTAGCTTTGGTGCCAGCATGACATCCAGTTATCTGTCAAAGGACGTGTATGTTGTGTAGCAGCCCGCCCTGTCCTTCTCTAGAAGTATGAAACATAACCTTTAGAAGTGGAAGATATGAAAAGATCAGTCGACTTTTATCATAGGTGCCTTGATTCAACCTTACGTGTTATGTTGTGCAATATGTTCAATAACAATGAGGTTAGGTAAAGCGAACAAGTCGAGAGGCATGGTCGTGAAGCTACACCGACTAAGATGGCTGCGACGTGTGTTCCACATACAAAGCCTTTGCAGGAGTGCAATTATGAGTGGTTGGGAAAGGTTTGGAGATGGTCCAACGAAAAAATAGTACTAATCTACCAAGTCTTTAGCTGTCGGTTTGAGCTGCATGGAGGGGAGTAGACTGTCTACCCCGTTCCCGTGATATCAATTAATGTGGCCCACTGTCTTAGGCACTCGGCGGTCAGATAATCAGACCTGGTTCCGTACCTAGTATCACTCAATATAGCCTCGACAGTATCATCAGATCATACTGTAGATCAGAGCTTGGTAGTTGAGTTCTGACTGATTACCAAGTATTTTCGATGAGGTTTAAAACTGTCTACAGTGGATATACTCCTAGTCATCTTCCAGATTCTGAATATTTAGTTATCCTTTTAGCCACACATCTCTACTCTAATGTAGCTTCGTCAAACTCATGTTCTTTATTTATTGATTTGCTGAAGTGCGGCAACTTGGATTGGTGCACTTATGCGGAAAATCTGCCGCAAAGTTATTCACAATAGGGTCATGCCATATTTAACAAAACGGTAGTAGATAACTAACGTCTAAGTACAGTCCTGACAATCTACCGCTCGGATACTGTGGAGAATTGCAAGGAATATTTGACTCGTATAAACGTATGGCTTATTGGTAGAAGAGTATTACGTACCCATCCCTGGGTGTCAGTCTGACAAGCCCACTAGGCAGGTGGTAACAGTTGAAAGGCCAGTGACAAAAGACTTCTAAAGAAGGCTGTTTTGAATCTCACCTTACTCCCTTCTCCTGTTTTGTGTGCCACATGGGGTGTGGAAACTCGTACTGCTGCACACCTGTGTAAAGTTCTATGCTAAATCTAGTCAATCACATGTAGAAACAGGAGGGAATGTGAAGGGTGGCACTTAGCGGAGTGCTATGAATAGAAACGAGACCGGAGGGCTAGCATAAGTCTTCTCTACTAAGAACAGTTCTTAAGTTACCTTTGCCACATAAAAGACAATCCATTACACTTAATGGATGTGAAGTTTGGGCATAAACTCCATAAGTAATCAACAGTCTTAATTCATCTATGTAGTGGATGGATCAGCGTTATGCAGAAATCAACTATTCATATGCATTGATGCTAAAGGTTTTATGCTACAATACTGTGTTCATTGTACATAAGTTATTTCAGACTGATAGTCTTACATTCAAGAATTAACAAACGTTCCAAGTACAATTAGCAAGCACCAAGCGACTGACCTTGTTTAGTCCTTATGAGAGGAGGATGGAAAATGTTAATCCCTCTTTACTATGACCTATTAGGAGTAAATGATTTTATTCTGGCGCATAGTGTCCTAAGTAATGACTTAGTGTTGGTTTCTAGTTCATTTTCCTTTCAAAGTAAGACCCAAAAGATAGTTTAACTTATTTATCTGTTAAGTAGTCAACGACCGGAAATTACTACCATACTCTACCCAATAGCCACTCAGAAGTGATTTCAGCATGGGCAAGATACAAAAACGGTAATAACAGAAATACCGCAATACTTCGTCGAGAAGCTTACTATACGTAAACTCTCCTGTCAAACAACCTTATCACAGCGACATGATTAAATGTGCATACAGTGATGGTGGGATGTTACTTGATATGCATTGTACATGATATTGGATATCATATAGTACACTACCCACAATACAACCGAATCTACAGTTAAAGTACAGCTGATTATAAATACAATGCGAAGTAACATTTTAGTTTCGAAAGTTACAAACCTCCATGTGTTAGATCAATGTTATAAAAACCCTCTTCCTTTCGGAGTTAGACGAATCACTTTTATTTAATCAATAAACCCTATAAAAACCACAAGCATCTGGTGTAAATTCACTGAAACCGTAAAGCACATGTCCTTCCCGTATCACCTGTGCGAAGTTCCGATTGTATTATTCTACATTGAGCCAGTTATTGATCGGAACCCTTCTTATACAAGTGGATGACGAAAGTGTTTATTAGTTAATCCACTATTAATCTAGACTGTTTACAGCACATTTAATTACTTAAGCACTGAAAACGCACATACGTACGCAACCAATCTGCTTTATACTTGCATTTTATTCTGAAACTAAGACCTTAAGGTGTTTTGAAAAGAACGCCGATGAATTTACTTAAATGTATATTCTGAATGCTAAGTCAAAATCAATAATTTAGCACCTAGTATTGTTACCTTATCTTTGTCTAAGAACAGTTAGTGCAACTGAAAATCGCTAGCTTTAAACCCACCTTGTTAACTGACCACATTCGGCTGTGTTGAAGGCTTCTTGTCACAGCGCTCTTCATTCTTTAGCGACATAACTGCAGTATCCACTCCGCGTTGAAAACTGTAGGTCGAAGAATCTGCGTGTACACACGGGAACATGCCACATCTTATCTTTATCCAAGTGCAACCCAACCAGATCCTCAAAACAAGTCACTAACAGCTGCCAGTACAAAGCAATATCAAAATAAGCGATTCGTATATTTATACAGCAAGTGATATAAAAGGTAGTCAAAATGCACTAGGCGTATGGTTTTACAGTGACGTTACTTAGCGTTGTTGCCAACCATTGCCAGTATATGGGGCGGGACGCGAGTACGAAGGAGCTGTAGGCGCAGTCCTCATAGGACCTCCACCATAGGATTGTTGCTGATAGTTGCCAAAGCCATCGGCCGTATTAGGCCAAGCTCCCGCAGATGAACTTGCCTCATAACCACCATAACCTAAAGGTAAGGTATAATTATCATATCGAGCTTACCATAGCCTGCACCATTGTAGGCATATGGCTGTTGCTGTCTGCTTGGTTGATTATAGCCTTGATCCCAAGGCTGTTGTTGAAAACCTCCATTTGTGTGGTCATTCCAGCCATCGCCATTGTATTCAGCTCTTACTGGCGCAGGTTTAGACCTCATCTTGTTCATTTCCTCTCTGCTAAGTGCTTTGCGTACATCCGCCTTCGAGTCTTTAATAGTGTGTGGGCGGCCTAAAATCACTTTATCAACTGCATCTGTATCATCAAATGTTACGAATGCGAACCCTCGAGAAGTATTTGTATCTTTCGCCATTACTATTTGAGCATCAACCACATTTCCATACTGAGAGAAATAGTCATTCAGGTCCTCACTTGTTACGTCTTTTCGCAGAGCACCTACAAAAATTTTCCTCACCGCGGCATGTACCTCAGGACTAGTTTCCTCTCGAGGCATAGCTCGTTTTGAGTCTACTTCTTTTCCATCTAACGAATGAGGGCGATTGTTTTGTGCAGCATCAACAGACGACGCATCTTTATAGGTTACGAAACCGAAGCCCCTAGATTTCTGGGACCTAGGATCTTTCATGACTACAACGTCGATTATTTCACCCCATTGTTCATAATAACTTTTCAGAGAATTCTCATCAGTTTTAGGGTTAAGTCCACCAACAAACAGCTTTTTATCCTGATCAGCCTTTGAGTCCCCAAATGGACGCATTATGACACTACTTCTAGGAAAATTATTTACACATACGTGAAACAAACCAACGAGAAACGAAAATAGCGCCAACGCAGAGTAAACGCAAGCGGATGGAGGAATAATGAAACAAACTGATCAAGCATGAAACTGACTAATACTATTTTCACACATCACATTTTACCGGTCTTGATATTTCATGTGTATTTCAAATGATTATTGTTTCTTTTCATGTTAATGTCTAATCCAACTTTTTGGAAAACATTTCTAAATGTTGAAGTGCATGAAATAAATTCTTCTGACATTGGTTTTCACTAAATTTTATAATATAAGGCAGGTAAAGCTTGGGATTTCTATGAGACTGAATTTGCGCTACATGCTTTCTGCATTCACCAATCACATTTCAGTGACTACCTTCCCTTCATTTACACCCGTATGTAGCATATTCTTCCTTTCTATTCTTGTTCTACATGTCTTCTATTGCTGTTCAAACCGAGGAAACTGTAACTGAAAACAATTTAAATGCCTCTCCAAGTATTGGCCTCTTTACTCAAATTTTATCGATCCTCGATGATGAACATAATGATTTTTATTATGATATTTCTGATTACTGTCCAAGTTTGCCTTCAAAAGCAGATGAATGGCATGTCGATAATGTAAGCATGAGTGGAAATCTTGAAATTTCAACATTTAGTCAAGAGGTAAGTCCTGGAATTTACGCTTTATCACAAGATTTTGAATGGCGATTTTTTGTTATTTTCTAAGTAATATTGTACTGGCAATACTAACTTCAGAAATTCTTGAGATTCACAAGAAAATATATTTGGACACCTTATCGAGTTTATAACATAGTAGGATGGCCAGATTACCCAAAGTTATCTGCAGGCCTGAAGTTTTCATCCCCAGTGCCTTGAACCTGGTTTTGTGAAAAATCATTCATATTTGAAAGTGCCATCAGTATTCCTAGCTATTAGAGTTGTTAGGGCTTGTGACGAATTAGTTCGAGGGCCTTATTAAATTCTTTGTTTTATTTACTGTATCTGGACTTGTGTTGATGACGTCTCGTACTATGAGACCAAAGGAACAAAAAGTGACAATTTTTCACCGTAAATCTGAAGATACTTCTGGGCAGCACATCGGCAACAACGATAACTAATTTCCACACAACGCTGTGTCCAGATATAAGGATCACTGCTGGTTTTTTTTTGTTTCATCATATGAAACTCCATGACTAGACCTTCCCAAATGCATTTCTGTCTCATATAGATCGACTCGTTAAGACGGACTTGAATGTGAATAATACAGAAAGAGTTGGATGAAACTTTTGGATATTTCACCTACTCCACTCGCTTTATCGTATGCATGCGCTAAAAGTTCCATAATTTTTACCTTCGCTCAATAATTAAATGCCGCCATCGCCTTTTTATTTATTCAGTACTGCCCAAAATTCTGGATGTGAAGGATGTGTTATGCCTCGCCTGATATACAGAAAGAATCAGGAATATCTTCACCCTAAAACTTAAAGTAGTGGCTACATCTTTTCCACTGGCGTTGGCCACCCTCTGTCGCTATCATTAGCTTCTTCTAACGTATAAAAGCTTTCAGTCCCCCAACTAAGGATTTCACCGCTACGCAATTCTCACAGCTAGTGGCATTGGTCCAGCCAAAACATCATAGGTAGTTGCTCATGGTGTTATGATACGCGTTCCCAAAAAGTAATGCATTTTGTGAAGATTTTACCCTAAGCACTTCAATCTTGATAGCATAAAGCCACGTAATTATGCCACTTGGTATAACTTCGATAGTGAAATCTAATAAATAATTAAATTAAGAACACAATATTCAACGAAGAGACTGTTTTCAACGAATTTATTGTCAGGCTGTACAATCATATATATACGGTTTTTTCAAGAAATTAAATCCGGTGAGGGAATTAGGTCAAAGGTGTGAATGCATGAAATAATAATAGTATGAAATGCAATTAAAATATTTGTGATTATAATCATGGTTCATTGTCAAGTGGCAAAATAATTAATGTCATAAGTAGAATAATACATGAGGTGTATAGAGTTTGTAAAGGTAATTGCGTTTCATAACATTATTATTTCATGTATTCACACCCACCTAATTCCCTCACCGAATTTTATTTCTTAAAAACCATATATATATACGACAGCACAGCTTGATAATAAATTTGTTGAAAACAGTCTCTTGGCTGAATATTGTGTTCTTAATGCTACAATGGGAGTTATTAAGGAAATAATTAAATGCCTGAAAAATGGTAATTGTTATCATATCTGTGATTTTTCTTGCACCAGCAAATATCAGCCCCCCATCATTCTTCATATAGTGAAGAAGTAATACTTCCCTTAAAATACTTGAAATGGTGATTTCAAGCAGACCTAGCATGCTCTCTTAAAGTTTCTTACTGCCAATCCTTTCTGGCTACTTGACCACTAATATGGATAAAAGTCTGCAATGGCTCATGAGAGATGCTTTTCGTGACGCGCAAAGTTTCCGAACCATATAGAATAATTAACTGAGCATCCGAATCTTGTTCTGTGTGCTGGTTGCATCAGGTTTCCAGACTAATTTTAGAGTGATGAAGATATGCCTTGCCTGGCATAGACAAAAGCATGATTCTTCAACATAAACTGCACAGACCCAAGGCGCGCTTCTTTGATAGTTTAACCAGATAGTCTCTCTTCCGATCTGTAGGTACCTTCCCTTCCTCTGAAACTTTGTGAGGTAGTGGCGTCAGTATATCCGAGGATGGCTCTGAAACCGTTTCCAGTGTCACTGGGAGAATTCTGCCTGGTCCCGCGTTCTTTCCACAATTCGTTAGCTTGATCGCATTCAGGACTTCAAGAGTTTTCTGGAGAATTAATGTGCACTGGCAGATCTGTGGAGGCCATTAGGGTTATTTCCGGAAGATTTGCAGGTGATGGTGGATTCAAGAGTCCTTTGAAGTGACCAGCCCATTGTCCTGTTTATTTCTCCTCCTTGGTAATGTGGTTCCCTTCAGCATCTTTGATTGGTTTCTCCACCTGGGTTGATCTCTTACTGAATAGAGACCCGGTTATCTGATATAATGTCCTCAGATCTCTCTTATCTTTGACCTGCCTGTTCTGCTTCAGCTGCCAATTTGTCTCAGAATCGTCTTCTATCTTTCCTCACACTCGTCTTCACTTCTTTATTCAGTGCAGCGTACATTGAAATCAGCTTCTACTTCTATTGTCCAACCTTGCATTGCGTCATCTTCTCTTTCACCATTCCCCTCTCCTCTATTCTATTAGCTTCCAGGTAGGTGTCGGTTGAGAGTCATTCCTTGTCTTGTCTCTTCTTTCTTCCCAAAATGGTTCTATACGTTTCCTGGAACATCACCTTCAGAGAGTTAGGTCCAATGTTCTTCCACTCAGGTTTCCTCAGTGATGCCTAGACTTAGTGTCCTCGAATTCGCTCTGATCTGATGTGTGGTGAAGGAATCATTTGTAGTTTTGTCCTTAAGTTTCTGAATGTTGAACTTAAAATGCACTGGCCTGTCTCCAGTTGTTCTGAAGGATTCAGCTTTACCTTGAAGGTTCCTTGAACTAGATGATGGTCTGAGCCCACATCTCCTCCCCTTCTCGACTTTGTATCCAACAGGCTAGCTGCGTCTCCACTTCTTGAGCAGCAGTGAGATGAAGTCCATTTGGTTTGTCCATTAGGCGAAATCCATGTTGGTGTGTGTATATCCTTGTGCTTTTACATGCTGCATCCGGTAGCCAGATCAGTGAAAGCACAGAAGTCTGAGAATATTCCCCCGTTCTGATTCATTTTGTCGGAGAGAGCCTCTCGACCCATGATGAGTCCTCTCCTGTATTATCCGCTCCCAGTCTGGCATTCATATCTCCCGTGAGGATTTCGATGTCACCATTCAGGATGTTGTACATTACTGTTAGTAGCTGTCTGTAAAAATCTTCCTTCTTCTTTTGTTCCGCGTTGTTTGTAGTAGTGTGCGTAGCATTGGATAGTTGTGACCTTCCTTCATTTGGAGTAGAACCTTGTTGTCATGATCCTGGATGAGGGGGTTGTTTCCCACTGCATTGGGGCTATGGCCGCCACTGGTGTCATCGTGATAGCCACTTCCTCAGTGTGTTCATGGTTGTCGTCTGAGGGGCCGGAGTAGACTAACGATTTTCCGGTTGACAATTTTGACAATCATTATCCATTCCATCTGCTCTCGCAGATATCCAGCACTTCTAGACAATATCTTCTCATTTCTTTGGCTACCTGAGCAGCCTTCCAAGTCTCGTACATTATGAAGACATTCCACTTCCCCATTCTTATTCTTGCTATTATCAAGAGAATACACATAGGCTGACTGGCTTCCCAGTGGCCTTTATGAACCCGCGTTATTCCGTCTCTCTGATTCCATGAAAAAGAACTTTCTGTTGTGTACCTTTAATATCATTATGTGCGTTGAATTTTCTGTGGCTTTCTGACTAGTTTTGCAGCATAGGGTCGCTAGTCCCACGTGCAACCCTCCTTTTTTCCCTGGCTAGGGATCGGCTGAGAATTTGGCAGACTACCAAATCTGGTTTGGTTAGACGAAATCTGACAGCTTTAAGTTACTCGCGAAATGCTATTGTAATTCTTAAAGATATAAAAATAAACGCATCACATTCGAATATTCATCGGTAAAAAATCAGCTGCAGTTAGGGTGAATCCAAATATTGACTAAATACACACATGACGATATTCACGAATGCCTTCGAAATGAAAAATTCTGCTTGTTTTGGCTCCACTTTTAAACTCCGCATTCCATTTCGTGGCATTGCAGTCAGGCTGCATGCTGGTTGGAGTGAACTTCATCTAGATTTTAAATTTCCATTGTTTCATTGTTTGAGTGGCTTTTGTAAGCGACTTACGGTATCAAATCAGCTGAATCAGATTATTTGGCTCGTGGTACATCTCCAGAATCCCTCTCACGCAACGAAGGTCACAGAAAAGCTTCAGAAGGTTAATAAGCAAAATGCAACGAAAATAAGTGGTATGGACGCTAAGATTTCACCGAAAGTACCCAAAACTAGGGCTTCTGAACTCCTCTGGTTTGACGGATGACAAACACCAGATGGTGCATTTCTGATAAGTATGGCTTAATATGTCCCCATCGTTCGTTGTGATCTGTACCTTGATGAATGTGCGAAAACGATAGGTATAGGTATAAAACTTGTGCACTGGGGTAGAGCATATCTCCCTTATAGATGAGATTTCATTTTGATAAATCACAGTGTTGTACAGTAATAACTGGGGACGTTTCGCGCACAAATTATTGCTCATAATCAAGAAGGTTGTGTGAGTGACATGATATGATTATGAGCAATAATTTATGCTCTAAACGTCACCAGTTAGTGCGGCTGTATAGCACTGTGTGATTTATAAAAATAAAATCTTATCCGTTGTGGAGTAAAACTGATAGGAACTGTATGAAAGGAAATGAATTCATTAATTAATTTGAGCTTCAGTCATCCCCTCTAAAGGGACGAATTTATCTGTCTGAATTTAAAGAGATGAAAAAAGACACACCGAGGACAGCCAAATTTTCAGGGCATGAAAGTTTCACAGTCTCTGCGCAGGTGAGTTGAAACGAACATATACAAAAATGCGAAATAGTAAATGAATCGCAATACTGGCATCCCTCGGTCTATTATTAGATGCAACACTGTCCACCAAAACAACCTGTGATTTAAACTTGCCCCGGTAGAGAGAAGAATTTATTAGCAAAGCACTTAATATATATGCAGAAGCAAACTGTCATGTCAGAGGCATGTGCACCCATATTCACTCACTTCTAAATCGGTTTTCGGACTTAAGACAGTATGCCTCGCACTCAAAAAGCCTATGCTAAGCCCGATGGTATTTAGGACTTACAGCAGTATGTACAGATACCTACTTAGTGCCATTGTTATAGGTTCAAAATGATCCAAACCTACCGAAGAGAGAAGATAGTTATCCATCCCGATTTCGGTCGTTGATACATTGTACGATTACCTGGAACTCTGGGTTAGCATTCCCTTCCAGAAACGCATACAGTTCTCAATGATTCTTCGTATTGACAGCCTTCCTCTTAATATGCAAAACTTTTCTAACTGTCATGAGTACTTGCGAAGCACCAAGATGACTTTCATTATTATCCTGGAGCCTTTTAATTAGTTCGGTGGGGTCGTGTTTGGATGGCATTTACTGCAGATATTTCTTTTCACTAAGTCAAAAAGAGTTTTGCGACTGACTACTTAAACATACCAAGTCATCCAATATTGGGTCAAAATCTGTTCAGGGGTGAGTTCATCTCTTGCACTCTTGAACCTCTAAACCACATCAATAATTGAATCTCCAATCTATAATTCTCCTACTCAAACAGTTCTTATGCCGCTTCACTAGCAAGGTATAATTCATGCACCTTCATGAGACCAAATTAAGTGGTAAATCGCTTCCGTTCGTCGGTGGCACAGTGGTTAGGATGCTCGCCGACCATCCGCATGGTATGGGGTTCGATCCGCGGCCGACACACACCTGATATCAGTGGTCAGCTTGCAAGACTTCGGCTACCGATACCACATACTGAAAATTTCATACTTGTGCCGGAATACTGTGTGGGATCAGGCTACGATAAAATAAAAATAAATAAAAAAATATGCATTAAGCGGATGTAATATCCGAATATGGTCACTTATGCAACGGCAGCCAAAAACCTTATCCTTTCAGCACTGGACATTTTATTTTTGGACCATCGGTAAATGAAGGACTTTTATGTTATGTCTTATAAGATTCGCCTAGAACAGGTGTTACACAAGATGTAATGATGTTCTTATTTTGTTTCGAGAGCACGTGTCTCTACGAGCACTCTTAGGTTGAGTCACAAAGTGTTGAAGCTCCGTTGGCGACAATTGTTTTAAATCAGTTGTTAGCACTATGACTGTATAAGCATAGAATAATTTTCGAGTCGGAGTAGCGTGTCACCTCTGGAAAGCCTGTGTCTAATTTTGGGAGCATAAGATGGGCTAGGCGGACAGCCAAGGCGGCTGCGATCAGCTCCATCGGTGGTGTGATCCTAATTTTATAGGCTGATGCACGAGTTTTCTCTAAAACAATGCAATAATAAGCAATCTTATGTTCTTTGGAACGCCGAATATAGGTCGCTACAACTTATCAGCACTTCAAAGCATAACAAAAGGCATACATCCCCTTAGATAACTGCCCCATAAAGTAACGTCTTTGCATCTATTGAGTACAGCATGAACTTTAGAGAGACGCTTCGCAAGATACTGAATTCTATGAATTACCATTTTGGATTTGTTTGGCAGAGTATGGACACAATAAATCCCTGGTTATCCTGCTTCAGAGAGACTCCCTGTTTGTTTAAATTCATAACCATACAAGTTTTGGAGGCTGTTGAATATTTCCTCACTTCAAGATAAGTGGCAACAGGTGATTTTATGAGTTGACTTAGTGTATTGTTTTAGCATGGGTTCAGTAAAGTCACAATGAGACACAGTAGACTGCTCCCCTGCAAGTCTCTCTTACTCTCCTTCCAAGCTTCGTCCTAGTAACATCCAACACCATGTTGTAGTAACTCACGATCTTTCTTCCATAAAAATCAACTCCCGGAAACTAAGTCCCTTAAATGAAAACCAAATTTCTGTTGGAAATGTCAGTTCACCCTTCTTGCATACTTGGAGGCAAGCGGCAAGTTGTATAAATTTCAAAAAAAGAGGGAGAGTTTAATTCAGAAATATAACTAGTTTTACTTAAAGGGATTCACATATTTCAGTGCTTTAATGCTAAATCACTGAGATAGCCCACTGTTATAGCATTTGGAGGAGAGTCACTTATTAGGACATATAAAAGCCAACGAATGATCATATGGCAATGACCAAATAAATCTCGAGGCATCTGCATGGCTTTGACATACCCTTAGTTTTCAGGCAGTGTCACCAATGATTCTGTGGCAGTCCTCACTGTTACCTTATAAGAACATAGCGCGTAAGTCAACACTTGTCTTTCATCTCACAGTTTACCTTCAAAGACACTTTGAAGCTGACTAACGAATATCGTATTTTCACTTAGATTTCCTCCGTGGCTTATCATGTAAGCCTCGGACGCATATACACCAATAATAGCTGAAGTCAACTACTCTCCTAAATCTGATAGGAAGCCATTTCTATATATTTCCTAAATCATCGTACCTTTTGATCCCATTTGCAGACTAGTTTTGACTGAGCGGTCACAGTTCCTCCCTTAGTTATAACTTTTATTAGATGCTAAGTCAGGCACAACAAACTTGCCACAATCGTTATTTCAATCATGCTTAAACGAAGGTATCATGGGCAGAATAAAAGTATAATGCCCTGGGAGTTTTAATGCACCACTGAGCCTTACGTGACCAATTGTAAGTTCGGCTTCTTACATAAAAATTTGCCTGTCTACTAGGAGGACGGATAATAATGAAACACCCCCAGTATTTAACAACAAGGGCGGTTTGAAGTTTGTGCCTTGATTAGTGCGCAGCGTCTATAGGGGCCTAATAAGTTTTGAAAATGTGCGTGAGTGAAGGTCACCAGTAATGAACATAGCTGGAAGGTTAAAACAATAGGAAATAAGTGAAGCATGATTCCCTTTGATGGAGGGAAAAACCTTTTATAACTTAGTGGACTAAGCAGACTGCTAGTGAAGCTCTCAGTGTAAGCCTTAATATAAAGTGAATTTATTTGAACTCCCGCTTTTCGCAGATTTTGGCTGTACACTGTCCAGAAGTATTTAAGATTTTTATTCCTCAAATGTTGCTTGAAAACAGAGTAAGCAAGGACTGTCCATAATATTGATGGAAAAATAGTCCAGTTGGCCAAAATCCGAGTGTAGAACTTCACGTTACAAACAAAGATAACTTCCGCTGAGGGTAGGGTGCTGCGGAATCTGATGTAAAAACCAAACGAAAAGCAGCGAATTATCAGCAATTATTATTCCCATGTGTTTTAACTGGAACATTAGGCCTCAACAGCAAGTCTTTATTTTGCTCAGTTCTTCATAGGTGGCTTCACAGTTGCCTATAAGATCCCATCTCCTTCACGTTATGTCACCATTGCCCAGCTCTCCATTTCCCATTCAGTTTCCACGCGTGGTGTCACTTAACGGTTTTTTTAGTGCTCGTCCAATCCATCCATATTCCCATATCGTTGGACTGTAGGTTCCCGACCGGCTCGTTGCCAGAGTCCCTTGTTGTTCATCCTTTCCGGCCATCTATTCTCAGCATAGGGCCACAGAAGGTAGCCATTGATGAAAGTATGTATGTCTGGAAGTGCTTTCCGTGATGTCCGCGCGAAGTCTTTGAACCACATTTAGGCGCTCATCTGAAATTAGTACTGATAGAACTTAATCTTGTTCCTTATGCTGAGTGAAGTAGATTTTCACAGTGATTTCACGGTAAGAAAGGGCCCGTCCTGCACTTGTGATCCGAGTTTCGACACCTTTATCTTAAATGCATATAGCTAAAACGATGCTGCCTGGGTGAGTGAAGGAATGGCTTACTTTAGATTTCCACTGTTCACGGCGACTGACGTTGGTTGTTGTTGGCCAATTATCTTCATCATCTTTGTCTCCTCTGTACTGACTTAAAGTCCTGTCTTCGTCACCTCTTCTGCCAGCTTGCTGGCTTTCACTGTGTATCACGTAGTTTGCGTGACATTGGGTATAAATCACTCATAATGTGCAGATCTTCGGAAGTTAGTTTTACAGTCCAGTGCATTCTCGTTTTCTCGCTTATCAAGGTCTGTCGCATGATGTAACCCACAACAATAGGGGACACATGGATGATCGTGGTCAGCCTTGTCATACTTCCTCTTTATTTGAGACCCTTCACCAAGCTTTCTGCTGTGAATCACTTGGTTCGTGGTAATGTCTAATTGCTGGTGGAGGACTTTTACAAAACCCCAGGGCACTTCACAGTGTTGACTTAGCTTCCAAAAGACTTCGTGGCAGATGCAGTCGAAGGCCCTATCAAAGTCAATGAAGATATGGGGTAGAGTTGACTACCATTCTATTTTCTGTTTACTGATCGTGCGTGGTGCCCCGATTTGATTCTAAAAAAACTTACTCGTCTCGAATCTAGCTCGCTGCAAGCGGAGTTTCTCATCACCAGGATCTTTTAATACATCAGGACGATGTGGCCTAATATTTTGCTTGGTGTCAGTAGGAGAGCCATTTCGTGGTGGTTCATAAATGGGCGTAGGTCACAAACAAACTAGCTTTTCCTTCAGTGTGTAGGTACTCTTCCATCCATCCAGATCTTATGCAGTAAAGGCGTGAGTATATCAGCTGATGCCTATGTGCCAGTTTGAGTGTTTACAGGGTAATTCTGTTCGGTCCTGCAGCCTCCTCAGCCAGTTTCTGTAACTTTATGCTATTCAGGACTTCTGCGTTCCTAGGAGGACTGCCATTCACTGGCATTTCTATGATGCTGATGGTGGATTCGTAGAGCGGTTGTATTTTGTGGCCGTTTCGAGAGTCTTTTGAAGTGATCCGCCCATTGTTTCCTTTGCCTCTTCCCTGTAGTAATTAGATATTCTCCACTATCTTTCATTGATTTCATCTGCGTTTATCTCTTCCCAGATAGTTACCTGGTTATGGGGAATAGTATTCTAAGGTCCGCCTTACCTGTGGCCTGCTATTCCACGGTTGCCGGTGTATCGTAGAATTGCCTTATGTTTTTCTCAGCACATATCTTCACTCTTTCATCCGGTGCTCTGCGGACTGAAAACAGACTCTCCTCCCACCTTCGATCTGCTTTACTATTCGTTCTTCTTGAATTGGCCTCCACATGTCCATAGAAAGCCATCTCATATCTTAATTCCTCTTCCTCCTCGACGCGGTTACGTAGTGTCCCGTCAACATCGCTTCCAGAGAGCTCTACGGTTCTGCTCAGTGATATTGCCTAGCGTGTTCAACTTTTCACCGGTGGCTGCAATGGATGTGGCCTTCATAGCTTTGTCCTCCAGTCTCCGAATGTCGGACTTAAATTGTGGTATGTCACCAAATTTTTAGAAGCCTTCCAACTCAAATTTGAAGGGTCATTGCTACAGATTGCGACCTAGTTTTAGGCCTGCTCCGTTTATCCACCTTAATATCAATAGACTGCTTCTCCACTTTCTTGAGGTGGAGATAAGATCTATATGATTTTTGGTTTGTCCACCTGGCGAAACCATTTTCACCTTGTGGGCATCCCCGAGTTCGCACAAGCTGCCTCAAATCACAAAGCCACTGAAGGCTCACAAATCCCCATTTCTCCATTCTCGTACATTTTGTGCAGTTTGGCTGAAAAGTCAAGCATAAAAATCTAAAACTTAAAAATTTTTTCCACGGTATTTCACAAAGCACCCGAGTTTGACGCCATCTCGGATGATGTATGGTTTCCCCAATTTACTGTGTTATAGTGACACATTGTAACTTACTGCCTTTTTCATGAATTAAAAATATATATTAACTCCAGGAGTCATGATGCAACGTAACTACTAATGAGAATTAAGAGGCGTCTGCCAGTTGTTTCTCTATTACGTATCACTGCAGCATCCTTAGGCTTCCAGAAAAGACCGGTGGCGAAATACCTGATTCCACATATGCATACCTTGACCACTTTAGGTACTTTCGTTCATTTCCCTGACAAAAACTCACTCCTTGCTAACCTCATTACACTCTGTTGTACGTTGCTTATCATTTGCGAGGCATTGTTGCTAGGGTTCAAGCCTTTTGCCGGTCACCATAGAAGTTCAATAATCATATCCACTGCCTTGATTTTTACACTTCCTCTTTATAGCTCCATTCATCCCATAAAATATGCGACCTACAAAACATTTCGAACGGGTGATTTAAAATTTCGGAAAAGTTGCTTTTAAAAAGAGTTAATCCTTTGGGAGATTTAGAGGCTGAGGGCGTCGAAGTTCGCAACAACAAGTGATAGGGAAGCTTGACTACCAGCCTGCAGCTAAGGAAGACGACTTCAAAAGTGAGGGTTGTAGCTAATAATTCCACCATTACTCCCGTCCTAGTGGGAATGTAAAGATCTCAGAACGAAACCAGCCGGAAGTATAAACCCAATGGTGTTACCAACGGTAAAACTCTACCGATCGGTCGGATGGATTGCCTACTGGTCGTCTACCTATGCTAATAGAGTACGTGTACATCTCATTGTTGATTCGCCCGTTTGACCTCGTGCTTCGTTTGCTTCTTGTCTAGTGCCTGTCGCACCTAGAAAAGAAAGCAAGAACGCTGATAACCTTGTCGTGGAAAATGTGCCAAGAATAATGCTTGAACTGTAGCATACATCTGCCATACAGAAAATAATGCGAAAAAACAGAACATCGGAAAAATAGATTTTTGGTGGATGTAACATTTATGGTCATACAAAAAATTTGAATTAGGTTACGAGATGCAACGAAAAATAATTAATATGCCTGAAAAAATGTACTACAACTGACATAGGTCCGGTAGGTCGCTTCAGTCTTGTTATAAGCGTGAAGACGTTCTAGGGATCCCACGGTTCATCCAGAGCGCGTTTTCTTCTGGGTTTCAGTAGAAGGTCCGGTTGTTCCTTCAAGGAATAACTAGGATTCAGTCAGCTGTGTATTATTCGGAACGCTTTAGTTCTAGGCTCATGTGATTGCCTATTTCATCTAGGACAAAGAATGTATCCATATATTTAATGACTTTATATGGTCCATCTTATGGGCTTTCGAGAGGGTAACATACAGCGTCACGACGAAGAAATACATGTTGAGAAATTTTCAAATATGGGTGAGCAAAGGCATCTGTAGCCGAGCAGGTTTGACTGAACGCATTGTATCTGTGAGCCTGCTGACGCTAGAGGCATGATCTACAGTTGGTTGGAAGCTAGAGGGAGAAACATACTCACCTAGCAGTCGTACTGTTGTGCCATGTACTAGCTCGGCAGCAGTACAACCAGCATCAGCTTTCAAGGCAAATATTATGCCTAAGAGAACTAACGGTGGTAATTGAGTTCAGTGAAAAGTGCTGGCGGTTTATAATCCAGCCTTCAACGGTCGGTGTAAATGTTCTACCATATCATCTACTTGAAGATAGTAGGCTGTTGTTCTAAAATGCGTACAACCTGGGATTTAAGTCAAAGCTAAGAATAAGCCCCTTTCGAAATGCCGCCTACGATGGGTTGTTTTGGAGGATGGGCATCCAAAACTTGCAGTCCTTCATTCGGCAATGACGAGTGCGACTGTTTCAGTAGATAAATCCTTGAAGGATACTGCTCCAGACCACTCTGTAAAACGGTCAATGCATGTTGAAATAAAGGTATATCCATGAGATTCTGGGAGAGGTGCAACCAGATCTATATGAACGTGTTTGAAATGATCATCAGGGATAAGAAAGAGGCCAAGGGGGCTTCTGGTGTGTTTTACTACCTTGAACTTTTAGCAACCTAGGCACGTATGATCCCATTCCCTTATTCCCTCATTAATATTAGCTGACAAGTTATGATCCTGAGGGTAGTTCGAATACCTGGGTGGGATAAGCCAAACAGCGTATTGAGGACGTTACATAGACACCTTTTAGGCACGATTGGGCGAGGACTAGTCGTGGAAATTTCACATATAATAGAGTCCTTTCCTATGCGTAATGGATACCCAGCCGATTTCGACAACTCATGTCAAAGCTTGATATCTTCTTTTTGAAGACTAGCCAGTCTTACAAGGCCTATACCATCTATTTGGCCGAGGGACGGAATGCGCGAAAAGGCATCTGTCACAGTGTTATTCACCCCCGTTGTATGGCGAATGTCCAATGTAAACTGTGAAAAGTAGTCCAGTTGTTGTGATTCTTTAGGTGAATACTTATCTTAAGTTGAGTTCAGAGAGTACGTCAGAGGTTTTTAGTCAGTGAAAATTATGAGTTCACAACCCCTCACTGAATGTTGGAAGTGGCATTTAGCACAGTACATAGCCAGAATTTCTCTTCCAAGTGTGCTTTGTTTCCGCCAATTGAAGACACCACTCTTTGTTAACTAGTTGTTGTAAAACTGCGCCGATTGTAGTGTCTGATGCATCAACCGAGATACTTAAGGGTGCCGCTGGATCCTGATACGTTAGAAGTGTGGCATCCGCAATAGCTTTTTTAACCTGAGTGAAAGGATTTTGAGCAGACGCATACAGTTCAATAGGCTTGTTATTCCCTCGAAGGATTTTTAGCGGCTGAATTAAGGAGGCATATTAAGGAATAGAGCGTCGGTAATTACTAACAAACTCGTTAAAAGTGCTGAGAGTTTTCACCGTGTTTGACTCCGGAAAGTATAAAATTGCTTCGACTTTACTGGCTAGCGGGCGGATACCCTTGTAGTCAGTGGCGTGGCCGAGAAACTTTACTGTTTGACACTTTTGAATATCAATCACAACACCATTATCCCGAGAGTGAGCATATGGTCGAATTCATTTCTCTCCAGTTGTAGTTTGTCAGGAGCGTTTTCTTGCCTTGAATGTCATGGGTTGTCTTGAGGTTGTGATGTAAAGCATAACACTACTGATTATTCAGTGTAGGTCGTGAAAAGGGAAATTAAGTCCCAGGTACTTGCCAAAATTCGGCTGAAAAGTTGGATCAACCGTCTCCTTCATCTTAACCGGTGACAAGCTGTGACCCATGTAGGTCATATCTTTAGTAGATACCCTAGTGGTGCCGTCTGTCAGTCATTTTCGGGACACATGTACGAGTAAATCGCGATGGTTAAGTAGGTCTATGCTTCGGTATGTGATAGGCATAGTGACGTCAGCGAGAAGGAAAATCCACTGCATGGGTTTGCATAAACCTACGTTCGGATGGACATATTTTCTAGCCAGGGTGGCACTCGGTTTCCCATTCACAGGTTGTTTGGTGAGGGTAGATACCTTCTGTCGATCTGCCCTTGAAGCAGGAAGGACGATAATTTCCACACTTGTGTCAACCAAGTAATGAGTCTGTTTGACTACATCGCGGATATATAGTAGGTGGCTACTACCACCGGCGACGGTTGCGACTAACACGTGACGGTAGGATAGTTCCCTATAGTCCCCAAGTCATAGCCAAAATTGCAAGGTTTTCGACAACGTTTAGCTTCCTGGTCGCAAGTATTGTGATACCAACACCAGTCAGGGTTTTTAAGTGGACGTGGTGTGGATTTTGACCGACCATGTGGGTCTCGCTATTGAGGGGGAATTAGGTCGATGGCAGGAGGAAATACGGGTACTATTTGACTTAATTATTTGCGGAGTTGCATAACTCAGTCAACTCAGTGTCCTCTCTCGAAGACTGCTTAGTAATCGAGGACATTTCCGCGACTGGCCATTGTGACAGTTCTAGGATTTCATCGGTCGAGGTGCCCAAGTAGTCAATAAAAACACCTTGGAGTATCACAGACACAGTATGTACTGGCCGTAACAACTTAGACAGAATCAACTCTCCAAAGAGTCCCTCATCGCACCGACTTTGACCAACAGCTGCATTCGAGCTAGCATGTAAACGGCCAGTAGGTCTCCTGGCTCGACATTGGAAAAAGTCCATCAAAACGCTACCGGTTGAAGAGGTCTTTCACTTTAAAAGGGCTGCTTTAAACATCTCATATTGTTTGCTTACTTCCCAGCTGGACATCTGCACAGTAGTTCCCACTGTAGAGGGTTATAACCACAAGGAATTTTGAGCGTAAGTCAGTAATCTCATGTTCACTGAAGTCTTACAGACATTTTTCACAATCCAACAAGACTGCGTTACATACCTGCATGCCTCAGATGTTTAAATTTTTATACCGCAAAGAATATGAAACGTTATTTGATAAGTACGACTTTTAGGAGGGCTAGGACTCCTTGAAGCACTCCACTTTTGGGGGAAAACTGGAGAAAAATATCCTATGGACGTCATTCGAAAAATGAACATCCACGAAACTTCTTCAGAAGGAAACTACCCCCGAACATAACCAGCCAAATAAAAGGCTCTCAATGGAAACAAAAAAATTGTCCTACGGGAATATTCAGACCTTTTGTAATTGATGTCGTACACAAACCAAAAAAAATCCCTTCACTCTGCTCAATGTCAACTAGAAGACTCATTTCAAATTGAAGTATGCGGTGAGAATGTTGCATAGTAGGGCAGTGAAAGACTCGTAACTAGATCATCTAGCTCAGAGAACATACTGCACAATAGTCATCTACTTGAGGTATAAATCCACATTATATCTCAGTACGACTTTTGATTTTATGCTGTTGTGATCATTAGGATTGTTAGTAGTTCTCTTCTGAACACTGAGTAGGCGCTTTCTTATATCTCCTGCAAAGGCTGATTTTACATAAATACAAATTTCATTCACATGTAGCTTATTTAGTAGCATTAGAATTGACAGTTTTTGGACTGTACATCAAAAACGTTGCTACCCACTGGAAGAGTGGAAAGTATTTTGACTCACAGTCTTGACATTTTGATGTCTCACAAATTTTATATATATGACTGTGAAGCAGCACTACAGTATACTTCGTAATTCAAACAGATATTTCACCACCGCCAAATTTCACCTCAATCATTGGTGGCAGTGTAAAATCCTAATTCAGTAGGCTGTTTAAGGTCTTAATCTTACTATATTCTGACCAACCTTTCTGAAGTAGTAGTTAAAACCTTCGTAGATCATTAAATAATTGTGGTGCGCAAAACTAAGCATTATGCCATGGTAGGTGACATACATCTACTACAGCGAAAGTGGCGAGGAGGAAAAATTGGAGGGAGTGGTGTTGTGTTAAAAATCTTATATATAATATCAAAACACAGTGTGAGTCTTCGGACAAGAAAACTGCCTAACAGTTCCTTCAGTTCATTCACTATTTGTGTCTGGCAAACTGATACTGTTTGAGGACTCACTGACATAGTTCCTAGAAAACAGAGTGAAGGCAACTATTGAAATGAAATCCAAACCACCTGGAGCATATTATGCCTACAGTGTTAACAACCGACCTAAATAACTTCGAAACTTCTTAATGTCTTGGTTCTTACCCTCTACAGATATAATTAAAAACACCATCAGCTTAGTATAATCTTATATAATGGTTATATACCTTACGAGACGCATTACATAAGTTTCACAAAAGCCTTCCCAACGAATAACACACTTATTCAAACATTAACTGCTATATATTTAAACTTCTGTCAGTCAGCGTGTTTGGCTAGTCAGAGATTTTATACTAACGATGGCTAAATCCAAGTGTAATAGTTATTTGTAATAGTAGTAATTCGCATTGACTGAATTACAGGAAATCAACCAACAACACAGAAAGGGCTGGACTTAGGAATTTGTATTTGGCAGAAATAATTGTAATTCGTTTAATAAACATTAACAAACAACAGCAAGCACTTAAACAATATAGTAATAGAAACTGCCATTCACCACACCCAAGTTACAGAATCAAAACGGAGATTATCTTACACCTCAGACATAAAATAAGTAAATGGTGAACAAATGAAATCTTAAATATTGACTCATGAGTTGACAAGTGCTTTGACAATAGCCTTCTATTTTTGCGTTTAGTATCATCTAACCACTTGAAATCAGAAAAAAAAACACTTAGGTAATGAAAAGTGCACTACAGTATCTGTCAGTCACGTCTCATAAACCGTCAATGCCCAGCTCTTGCTACGCTCGGGCCCACGCTGTTCCTTGCAGTTTTTCAGAAACGCTTAATAGTAACGGACGCGAAAACCAAAACACCGATTGGCCGCTTGGGAATTCTTTATTGTAACACCAACATATAAAAAATATTTCTATTAAGGTCTGTGAACAAATATTACAATAATAAATCACGAGATTACTTCTGATGGTTTGCTACTGACTTCTTTCTGAACAGCGACCGATGAGACGATGACTGTCGTATTGATGCCTCCGCGAAAATTGGGGAAGTTGATTTTGAGCAAACAACCAAGAATTGATCGTTCAATCTTCAACTCCATTGACACTCCCCGGCAAAAAAGGGATCCAACCCTTTTTTCCTTCACGACCAATGCACGTTGACTTGGATGCCATTGCGAGAACCTGGGTCACACGGACAGAGCTGAAATGGAAAACAAACAGAAAAGCCAACACACCACAAGCATACCCACAGCACAATCTCACACATCGCTGACGACCTGCGCCTCCAGACAGAGACCTCCTCTTGACATCTTGCAACACAATCGCCACTTGCTAGAATGACTCTTGCAGAATGCAACGTGACCATAGCACCAACTCATGATACTCTACGCACATCCTCTTATCTACTCACTACCAATTACCACTGCAATCGCTTGTCACTCATTCTGCCTCAGTTCTAGTAGCGGTGACGCATGCGAGCCTCAGTCGTTTACACTCTTTCTCCCCGGCGTGTCGGACCGCAGCTAACAATTATCTCCGTGTGCATTTCATTCTCAGCAATAGCCTAGCCTCCCCGGCGTATACGACCCATCTGCTGTCCTTAACATCAATCAATTCATTCATGGATGTAGAAGACTCGAAACAACTTCAGAAGTAATCACGACGAAAATTTTAACAAAATTACGCAATAACAACAAGATACGAAAACAACAAGTAAACACAATGAATCCAAAAAACACCAATTGATATGACACACCACACATATATACAAACTGTACACAAAAACTCGCGGATCACATCTTGATGGAATTCCTTTGAAGAATCGCAGGACTTACACCAGTACGCCTACAACCCTTCTCAGGTTGACGATTGTAATTTGTGGAATGTCCGGACACAAACAAGATTAACCAACAATTACATCAATTGGAACTCACACAATTATTTAACACAAACATATGTACAATCAACACATCAAATGTTGTGGATTCTGGCACGACAAACTACCCTTGAAGAACTGTAGGACTTACAGCAGTACGCCTACAACCCTTCTCAGGTTGACGCCCTAGGTTGGAAAATCGTCGCAGAGTTCATTTGCTAACTTCCTTCTATCAGCTATATCCTCAAATCTGAACGATAACACGCTCATGTAATTGTATCGTAGAATATAGATGACCAACAAACACACGACATATCTCATCAACCTAGTGTAGAAACAGAGTAATTTACACCAAAGATAATAACATTCAATTAGTAACTTGAAACTAGAAATGCCTTTGTTCGTGCAAGTCAATTTAACAATTACTCTCTCGTTTACACTTGGCTTATCCTCACTAAACTGACCATTGATATTCGTCCTTTCAAACGAACTGATACTAGCATAGTCATTGCACAAGATACTTGAGTTGATGGGTGTCTGTTTCATTGTGGATGACAGCACCAACGACGACTGATTGATATCAGTTGATGAAGTTAGCGGTGGATCAAAAGCTGTTGTTGCTCGACTTTCAGAAAGTTGTCTACCTGCAAGACCACCACCACTGCCGTCTTTTACTATCAGCTCAGGCTTAGCACTGGCATCTGATGATAGGTGGGCTACATGCTGATCAATCACACTGACGGTCTCACAAGTATGCGTGCCTTCTGCAACTGAATCTGCATTTATTTCTACTTCACGTTCAAGTTGTACAGAACCTTTGTTCAACTTAGCAGTAGTAGGCATATCCCTCATCTCATCATGATCAACCAAAGACAACTGTGAAGTATCATGATCATTATCACGAATATTCACTTTACCGTCAACTTCATCATTTTCAAACTCTTTAATAACAGAAGTAGACAATTTTGGTTCCTCCTCGCAAATCCTAAAAGGTTTTATAACTTCACTCTGACTAGTAATACCTTGTAAACTTGTAGGGTCAGAACTGCACTCTGAAGCAGCAACTCTATTCTGTGACACTCTATTCAACAATGGCTTACCAGTTGCAACTACAGACTTCCTGACCAAACCGTTATCGTCACACAATTCGGAGTCATGCCTGGAGTTTACATTTAGCTTATCACTGAACTTGCTCACTGGTTCACAGTTCACCTTTGTACGCACTTCTTGCAAACGTGTGAAACACAACCGTGTTTGTCTTGCATCTTGTAACTTATCTGTTGAGGATGTACTACGAAACCTGTTACACTCACTAGGTCTATATGCATTACTAGACATCATGGAGCCTTCTCGATATCCACCTCTCTGAGGCCTATTCGTCATCAATGATTGCGTTTTACCCTCAGACTGCTCTATTCTAGGGGTGAGATTCAATATACTGGCAAACTTGCTCATAGATTGATTGACACTAGTATTTACCAGTTTCAGGATATCATCAAACTTTGGCTCGATACCCTCATCCTCCATACGGGAGCTCATCTTCACCCACTTCCTTTGCAGTCGAGTAGGTAGACGTCTTGCTATTACTTCTAGTATAAAACTCGAGTTGAGGTCACTCATGCGATTCATCGAAATCATTCCATTCTTGTAAATTAGCAAATTATCTAAAAACTCAGTGAGTGCCTGGGAGTCATCCTGTAATTGACCACCATTACCCTTAACAGCCTCGAATAATTTCCCTGCAATCATCGAAGGTCTTCCAAACCTTTGACGTAATATGCTCATAGCCTCGTAGTAGCCCTCTTTTGGCTTCATAAACTTACAGCACTGTATAGCTCTTGCAGCATCTCCAGTGCAATATCTCATCAAATACATTAACTTCAATTCATCACTTGATAGAAAACTACTCAACATGATCTCAAACTCCTTTACAAATTGTAAATAATCAGCTGGGTTTCCATCAAAACACCGTGGTTCAAATTTAGGGAGTTTGATGTTCCTATTATCCCTGAACGGCGAAACAGTAACATCAACCATGTCATGCTTAACATCAGACACATCGTTACAATTAACAGACAAGTCACCATGACTTACTTTCCTGTTTGCATCCAAGACACTCTGTCCCTTCTTTGACCCAGGCATTGTTGAACTTGACCCAATTCCAAAAAAGTTCCAGATATTGCTTGTTCAAAGAGGACTTGACCGGCACCAGGAAAAATGAACGGTGACTATCCAAACTTTCACCAACTGTCTGAATCCGCCAGATCTGTTTCTACCATCAGAAACTGTCAATCACGTCTCATAAACCGTCAATGCCCAGCTCTTGCTACGCTCGGGCCCACGCTGTTCCTTGCAGTTTTTCAGAAACGCTTAATAGTAACGGACGCGAAAACCAAAACACCGATTGGCCGCTTGGGAATTCTTTATTGTAACACCAACATATAAAAGGAATAAGCTTTCTAAGCAAATTAAGGTCTGTGAACAAATATTACAATAATAAATCACGAGATTACTTCTGATGTTGCTACTGACTTCTTTCTGAACAGCGACCGATGAGACGATGACTGTCGTATTGATGCCTCCGCGAAAATTGGGGAAGTTGATTTTGAGCAAACAACCATGAATTGATCGTTCAATCTTCAACTCCATTGACAGTATCTAATACTCATAACATACACTAACTAGTAACTCAGGTTATTTTCTTATTCATCGAAAGAGATGGGATATGTAGCCGCATAACTCTTCCAAAGATCCCAAGAGCGTTGATTAGTCAGATGGCTTTTAGAGGATTTCATGAGTATTCACCAAATGTGAGTTTCATAGTTACGCAAAATACCGCAGTCGACATTCCATTGTTGGAGGATGTGTAGCTTCTCTGGATATGGATCCAAAGTCAAAAATAGAAAACAAAAAGTAACAGAATTCAGCAGCATTAATAGTAAACGTAATGTGATTAGTAATATCTTGATCAAAATATTCATGAAACTGAAGGCCGTTTGGGAATCTATCCGAAAGACGAGAGATTCAAAATCTGCAGCATCACCGATAAACGGATGGGATTCACTCTAAATGAAAGTGGGAGCTATAGCTACATATAATATAGCAGTATATTATGAAAACTGACAAAGTACCATTAACGATTAAAAACTTAGCGCATTCATTTTCCTACGAATTCATTTTCATACCCAGGGTTGCCAAGTACCAACATGTAACAACGCTGAATCATAAGGCACATGGGAAGTCTTGGGACTGTCCATTAGTGACTGAATTAAATCTACAAGACTGCAATCATACAGATATTCGGTGACGAACAAACTAATATCAAGAAAAACAAAACAAGTATTCGTTCACGGTGAAAATTATTTACAACAATAAATGATGAAAACTGCCTTCAATCCTTCCCATTAATAAACTTGAACAAAGCAAGATCAACAATTGTACCAGGATAATATGAGCTCATCTTCGAAATAATAAAAGATGAGCTTATATTATCCTGGTACACTTGTTGTTCTTGCTTTGTTCAAATAAATGTTGAATTAAATCGGCACAATACTTTTCACTTTCCATGTGAATATCGTCTATAAGAAATCGAATCCAATTCAGTGTATCTGTGCAGGAAAAATGTAAATGTATCACTTCATCCTGAAGTCCTTTAGTGCTTCAATTCCGTGTTTGTATTAGCACCTTTTGGTGAAATAAAACATTATTTCATGTCTCAAGTTTGCGACTGTACTTTGGAACTTTGGTTTTCGCTTGAGCTTTCACACAATTTTGGTCGCTTCAAGCCCTTCGAAATTTGATTTCGTTAACAATGCCTCTTTTAAAATTCTCACTTATGCTTCTGTAGTAATTTATCGTAATCGAAGAATTAGTATTTCGAGATGACCGAATTACAAGAATCCAAACCAAAACACAGAGAGGCAGAACTCAGGAATTTGTATTTAGCGGAATTATTCTGCCATTCATATAAGAAACATATCAACAGTCAACAGTAAGTATTTAAACAATACAGAGATAGAAATTGTCAACCACCACAGCTTCTTAATATAACGTTGTCCCTCTTTGGCCGTCTACAGCGTTAGCACATCGTAAAAAGTGAGAAAAGTGAATGTAATATAGTAATGCAATCAGAATAATACTAGCACCGTAATCCATGAATGGAAGTCGACACTGGTGATCTCATTTCCCGAACTGATGCGCACTTTGACCGCTTATTTCAATGTCACATGACGAGTCGTATACTTAGGTTGCTTTTCTTTACATTACGGCGGTATTGTCTACTGCCGCGAGTGTTCAAAATGTTTACAATATCAGGAAAAGCATAATCGTGAGTGGCAAAGTATCACTGTACATGACATAAATGTTCCTGGGATTTTTAGTATAAAATGGCGCTGCCTGAAATGTAAATAAAAAGCTTCTAGTTGTGTCCCTGGATCTCAGAAGGTACTCCTGAAATTTTCGTAATTGGCTTTCAGCCAAATGTGCATTCCTCGGAAGACAAGGAAGAAATATCAAAGGAGATTGGTTTGTGCTTCTGGTTAGACAGCATTTTGTCATAAAATTTGCTGTCAATTGCTATTCTACCTGGAGATCCTGAATGAGGAAGAAATATTGTGCAATAGATTCCGCTGAAAATTCTGCACATTGTGTAAACACTGTCCAGAATAAAGCTATTGTTATGTACTACATATATTGTTTTAATCAGTAGTAACGTCATGAAAAATGCTGTCTGGCCCCCTACCAGTGCAATTTGTGACCATAATGGGGAAAAAGGGTGGAAAGAAGGAAATAATTGGGAAGGGCAGTGGGACAATAGAGGGTAAATAACGGTGAATACGATCTCCCTCCCCTCAATGCCCCCATATTTCCCCACGTCGAAACAATTTTCTCCTTTAATTTACCCACTGATCTCCCCCTTTCCGCGTTATTTCTAGTTCCTACCCTCCTATAAATACTTACCACATAGAACTGGATTCAAACGTTTTGACAAACATCCACAAACATTAGTGTGACAGAAGCTCATTTAAGTTAACTGTTGGGGTACACATTAATTTACCATTATCGATTTCTTGAACTTTTTATTATACGCTCTTCAAGAATATGTAAAATATTCTCCAAAGAAACCTGAAAGTGTAAAGGATTTCTAATTCACTTGTATCTAATAGTAAATAGCGTGACTTACACTGTTTTTCTCTATAAATGAGTTCTTGTGATATCTGAAAGGAAGAATTTGAATGTCATAACATATATAAAATTTGACAATCAATACTCCTTTAAGTAGTCTGTCTGCAGTTATGATAGGAAATATCACCGGAAAAGTAAATAATTTTTACAAAAACGATGTAATCAAGTAACTACAGAGACTTATCGAGATAAATTATGAACCACGCCCTATTTTAAACTGTTCATGATACAATCCTGCTGCACAAACTAATATAGGATTAGAAAGTGTCACTCAAACCAACAACAACATTAACTGATACCAGAAGATGACTTCAAGTGAAAGTCAAATAAAAGTTTTGAACACGATGATGTTGGGTGATTTTTAAGGTATCAGATATTTATCGTTTTCATTGTAAATTCTGCATCTAATGTTTCGGACTGTAATGATGTAAACTGGCTTGAATATTTACCATAAACATTATTCAATGCAATTTGTAGGTATGTGAGACTATGAAACTGAACTTGACGTTAGCACTAGTTCCTCTTATAGCAGAAGAATGTCGTTACTAGAAACTGAATTGTTAATAGGTTAGAACAAATATTTCATCTTAGAAACTACGCTTCACTGCTTACATGGTAAGATGTTGAATCTTCTGAACTCCTAAAGACCCCAAAGTGAATCTATATACAGATACAATAATGCACACGTTAATGTTTGATAAATTTAACTGATTTCATTGCTGAACCAAAGTAATTAGAAAACAATCAAAAACCACGAAGAATAAGGTCTTAGTCCCGTTTTCGTTAGTTATAATATGATTTATAAATTTAGTTAAATTTACAAATAAAATTTCTCCAAATCGGCAGTGTCAGCAAAAGACTTTATTAGTGATTAAACCTGACATCTACAGGTTGAAAAGGTAGATGTCCATACAGACTGACACTAGCCAGATAATAAAATTGGTAAGTCAATGCCTCTCCTACGCATATCAAGAAACACAATATTTCTTCAAACACTGTTCGTTTTTCAGCTACATAATGTTGTATGATTAGATGTAAGGCTGCATTTTTGATTCTTTGACAGACTTTATGAACCGAAATTCTCCACTAAGTTTTCAGTCTACAGTCGTAAACCGTTGAAAGATGATTTTGAAAAATTATCTGCATTCATATCACGGCTCCAGAATATAAAATCTGACTGTTGTAAGCATTAACGAAATTTACGCATAAAACAAAATTGCCAAAAGGATTAAATGGGGAAATTAACAGTAATGACGCTTCGAAGTAGTAAAATAGTCTGATTAGTCATTCAGATACCCATAGTAGTTTCCGAAAGAATAAGTAAGGTATACCTTATGTATATAGGACTTAATGAAACTACAAAGTGATTCATCACTTGAAATCTAAGCGCTAGTAAGTAAGTAACTCGTAAAACCAGTTAAAGTTACTAATTTTACACTATTATGATTTAATCTTATTGAAACTTGTTAGGTGAGAATTCTCAAAGCAGAATTCAATCGAAAACCAACGCATAATAAACGAAAACACTTTTGAAATGGCTCAAAGTGTTTATTTCTATGTCACATTAGTGAATAAGTGGAGCGAGCGACAGGGTATGCACTCCTAGGGACATTCATTATTCTATAAAAGTCGGTGGTTGACTTAGAGGATTCTCTTAAAAATAGCTGTAACCTTTGTTTAATTCCCCTCAGTAGAATTTAACTGTCCTGAGAAACGTTAGCGTTTCACCAAAATCTAAATTTCCACTTCATGAGTGTACATTCCCGAATCAATCTGCAAAAATATGGATCAATACCAATTTCCAAATACCCCTGAGCCGTTAGGTAGAATGGATGCTATTTCTGACGCCTGGTTTCTTTAATGAATAAACGTTAACGAATTCGCTATATACTTGCGATTATCCCATCTCGCATGACTGGTGCTTAAGTTATTTAACATAGTTCTTAGACGATTACTTTTAATTTACTACCACCTTCATTAGCTTTAAGCTCTCAAAAATTATGATAAATTTATTTCTTAACATCGTAAGAAATTAGAAGATTTATTTACGAAAGAGAATTCCATATACCCTTCAAGGTTTCAAAATACTACTAAAGGCATTTAGTGTTTACAGATAATTTCAACGTCTCTGATGTTTTCTTTGAGTTGCAGTGATTTTTTATTCATGGTGTTAGCAGCGTTTTCTTTATTCAATTTTTTCTGTGCCACATTAGTGTGTATAGCGCATAGATATTCTGATACACGTTTATCTAAAAAACGGTGAATGAACGATTTCTGATTACTTCCTGTATTTACAAACACAATTTTAGTATGACCTCCCTGGCAAAATAACTACAATCATCGTTATGAAATTAAAATCCATATTGGGCTACCCAAACATGACCCTCTGTTGGAGGCTACCAAAGTCATTCATATAAGTTCTTGTAAACCCAATTAACGATTGGTCCCTGTTCTGAACTTTAAAAATAAACAGTTCAACTACTTGGAATAATAAAGTAGATTTGTAGCTCACGTAGATTATTTAAAATTAGTTGTATTCCCTGAGCTCAAAGAACACAACTAATTTTAGTTCAACTACTTACTAGTAAAACAGTTTTAAGTATAAGGGGATGAAATTAAAAGGTTAAAAGTCATCAAAACAATTAACTAATAGGTGTTAATAACGAGATATCTAAGTTTTGAATGAGGAGTGAAAATTGATTACGAAATTCAAGATAAGTTAAATTGACACTCAAATACCTTTATTCTCACTCAAGAGTAATTTTAACCTTATCAAATTTTTATCTTCGTGCCGTTGAGTACCACGTAATTTACAACTTTTAATTTTCACCTCTAAACCCACTTATGAATAATTATATCAATTATGTCACCCCCTATTACTCAATAATAGACCACTATATATTTTTGTAAGTATAAATACGACTGTACAGCCTTTGAAAATGATTTCGTCGATAAAGAAAAAATTTTCCACTGAATCTGTCTTTTATTTTCTTCATGACCCAATGGGTATTTTCGATGATAAGTTAATTCGTAGGCGTTAGCACCAATTTATTACGTAATCAAGAAATTTGTAAAATAATGATTACTGAGAAGAATAAGACGACGTAGAGGAAGAAGTTGGTCATGGCAAAGAAAGGAGCTGTACAAATTTCTTTTGAACAAACAAATTTGACTTGTTCAGATGAATTCCGACTGCCTCTGCTGCATGCACAAGTCGCACTCGTAGACCATGCGAGAGGTTGAGTGAAATACGATAAATAACATTAAAAGCTTTGTTGGAATCGACTTGATGTCCAGTCAGTATCGACGAGATGAGCTAGTATTGAGCTGTGTGTAGCTTTATTGTGACTTTTGCCAAAACAAGATTGCAGGTGTTCAGAAATTCGACGATGAACTTATCTCATCTTACACTGAATGTAACTAGCTCCGCACAAGCAGTTAGACTGGTAAATACACATGGAAGAGGCAAAACAAGACAGTTTGTCTTTATTTTCTGAACTAAGTATTGGTTGGCTAGTGAGCATACAGCATAGATTTCAAGGTGTGTTGTTCACAAAATGGAAATTTTCTCCATAAAAGCAGACAATCAGTTACAACTTCCATCAGAACGTCATAATCATGGCTTAGAAAACTTTATACTTCTGCTGAGGTTTATATATGATTATTTGAGTGTGTGTGTGTGTACATGAGGTTTGTCAAAATTAGATAATTGATCAGGTAATAAAAGAATGATCTAATATAGAAACAAAGTTAATTGGACAGCAACTAAATTAAGATTGAGTATTACGTCATCTAACTTACTAACTCAATCTTAATTTAGTTGCTGTCCAATTAACTTTGTTTCTATATTAGATCATTCTTTTATTACCTGATCAATTATATATGATTAATCAGTATTTTTTCCATTTTAGGATGATGAATCGGGTATTTCGGTAAATAACAACAAAATTGAAGAAATGTCTACAGCCGAATTAGAAAGATCTCTTCAAATATCTGAAGCTCGCCTAAAAAACAATCTGAATGAATTGAATAAAATCTCATCATCATCAACAGAACATGTCAAGGAATGGCTAGATTCTACTTGTAGTCAACCAAATAACTCTACATTAAACAGTCCGAGAGAAGAAGCTATTGATAAAAGTGCCAGTGCTTTCAGTGATTTTGAAGTGGATGGGATTTGACGCGATCTAAATGCACGTACGCGCAAGGTGAATATTCGATGTCCAGTACAAGTTTTTGAGGTGAAACTGATCTTAAAATAAGTATCACTAAATTATATTGACCCATATATGGACCGAAAGTAGGCAACAATAAAAATATTTTCTTCTAAGTTTAATTATTTATCTTAACACAAAGAAATAGGAATGCATTTGCTCTTTTGCTTTCTACTTTCCTTCTGTCCACTTTTGTTCAGAACTATTCTTCTAAACTTTCTTCAGTTTCATGATAAAATATTACGTTGACCTAATTGTGATTCCTTTTTAAAATTACTCTGGGTGTGAAGATAATTTTCAAAAGATTTTCAAAAATATAACGAAAGATTTGAAATTTGATTGTTATTCCGCTATAATCTAGTAATTGAAAAGATTGTTAACTTAAAGTCGGGAAATTTAGTTTTGATTCAGGTTACAGTTTACTTTAAGAATACACCAGCAACACCTAAACAAAACGCGTCAGTGACTTGTCATTTTACTAGATCATCAAATTCATTGATAGTGTTTTATCGCACAATCAATGCACTAAATGATCTTGTGAAAATGAAGTGCATAAACTTTAAACCTTTCATTTTGTCCGTCAACGATGTCATCAAAAAACACAACTTCTTCATAGTTTTCACTCTGAATTTTCTAACATCATTGTTCATGATAGAACACATTTGTATAACTAATCTGCAGTGAAAAACATCATAGTTTCATGCTCCTTATATATTATGTTGTGCGACTGAATTTTGCAAGAGATGTCCTGATCATTAAAAATGAATGTTTTGAGGAGTATAGTGATTATATTACTATTACTCCCTCGGGTTTCGAGTTAAGCATAGAGCTTCAACAACACATCTTCACTTGGTTCTATTTTCTGCAATCCTCTTCGCTTGTGTCCACGATTGCCCAAGATTTCTCATCTTCTCCTCGCCACACGATCTCCTCCATGTCACCCTAGGACGACCCACTTGTCCCTCTCCAGCTGGATTCCCCTCTAGGCATTGCCTGGCATACGATGTCATTCGACGGCTCCCTAGATGCATGCCTGATCCATCTCCACTTTCTGCCACATATTTGTTGAGCTATCGGCTCTTGATCGGTTTGTTCCCAGAGCTTTTTGTTACCAGTTCTTTCTGGCCATTTGATCTTCGGTATGAAGCCAGCGAAGCGGGCAGCTGTTGGTAAAAATCTGCAGTAGTCTGTTGAAAATCCTTTTCTGACCCATATGGGAGCACTGACTGACTTCACATTAGTGCTGCAAATCCAAATCTTGTTGTTTATACTGATGAGAGCAGAATATTTATAAAATGGTTTCAGTTTGATGAAGGAGTATCTTGCCTTTCCGATTCTGACTTTGAAATCTTCATATGTAGTTGAAAAAATGCTTCCCAGATAAGTGAAAGAGGTAATCTCTGTTAAATCTCTGCCGTTGATGGTGATTGGTGCTGGTCATTTTTACTGTTGCTGTTGGTTGGTGATCTTCATTACCTCCGTCTTCTCTATGTCCTCCTTGAGTCTTGTCTTCGCTACCTCTAAGTCTTTGCGTTTATGTGACAGTGGACATATATCTTCTGTTAAATCCAGATCTTCTAGAGTCTTCTCATCGGTGGTCTAGCGTACTATTGTCTCCTCGCTCCCCACAGTCCGACGCATAATCCAGTCCACCACAACTAAAATATCATCAGTGATAATAGACAGCCAGCCTTGCTTACTCCCGTATGCACTTCGAACGCCTCGCTGAATTTTCCTTTGTGGATCACCTGACTGACACGTGGCTTTGTCATATGGCCGGCAGTTGAATGAGGTTAATAAAGACGTGAGGTACGCAGTAGTGTTGAAGAAGTTTCCAAATTACTTCTCGGTCACCGCTGTCTGTTGAAGGCCTTCTCGTAGTCGACTGCTTTTCTATGCTTTGTTGGATGGTGATGATAATGATTCTTAGAATTGCAATTTGATCAGCACATTATTTGCCTTTCCTGAATCCAGCCTGTTCCGGTTGGCGGAGTTCAGCATTCAGTACATCCTTTATTCTCTCCAGGCTGATGTCATCTAGTATTTTACTTGGTGTGAACAAGACCATGATTTCACACTAGTTCTTTGGCAGTTTGATGAGGTAGCCAGCGTTTATTCCAATCAGTAGGCAACTTTCCTTATTTCCAAAACTTTTGCAGTAATGGAGTCCATTTTCAGTGCTTCAGTGGGAATTCTATCTGTCCCTGCTGCCTTCCCGACCGGCATTCAGTAGCTTGTTTGCATCTCAAGATTTCTGCTTTCGTTAGAGGATTGGTGTCCACTGGCAGTTCTGTGGCTGCTGATGGCATTTTACACGAGTTGTAGGTGATGGTGGATTCAAGAGTCCTTTGAAGTGACCAGCCCATTGTCCTGTTTATTTCTCCTCCTTGGTAACGTGGTTCCCTTCAGCATACTTTATTGGTTTCTCCACCTGGGTTGATCTCTTACTGAATAGAGACCCGGTTATGCGATATAATGTCCTCAGATCTCTCTTATCTTTGACCTGCCTGTTCTGCTTCAGCTGCCAATTTGTCTCAGGATCGTCTTCTATCTTTCCTCACACTCGTCTTCACTTCTTTATTCAGTGCAGCGTACATTGAAATCAGCTTCTACTTCTATTGTCCAACCTTGCATTGCGTCATCTTCTCTTTCACCATTCCCCTCTCCTCTATTCTATTAGCTTCCAGGTAGGTGTCGGTTGAGAGTCATTCCTTGTCTTGTCTCTTCTTTCTTCCCAAAATGGTTGTATACGTTTCCTGGAACATCACCTTCAGAGAGTTAGGTCCAATGTTCTTCCACTCAGGTTTCCTCAGTGATGCCTAGACGTAGTGTCCTCGAATTCGCTCTGATCTGATGTGTGGTGAAGGAATCATTTGTAGTTTTGTCCTTAAGTTTCTGAATGTTGAACTTAAAATGCACTGGCCTGTCTCCAGTTGTTCTGAAGGATTCAGCTTTACCTTGAAGGTTCCTTGAACCAGATGATGGTCTGAGCCCACATCTCCTCCCCTTCTCGACTTTGTATCCAACAGGCTAGTTGCGTCTCCACTTCTTGAGCAGCAGTGAGATGAAGTCCGTTTGGTTTGTCCATCAGGCGAAATCCATGTTGGTGTGTGTATATCCTTGTGCTTTTACATGCTGCATCCGGTAGCCAGATCAGTGAAAGCACAGAAGTCTGAGAATATTCCCCCGTTCTGATTCATTTTGTCAATGGAGAGCCTCTCGACCCATGATGAGTCCTCTTCCTGTATTATCCGCTCCCAGTTTGGCATTCATATCTCCCGTGAGGATTTCGATGTCACCATTCAGGATGTTGTACATTACTGTTAGTAGCTGTCTGTAAAAATCTTCCTTCTTCTTTTGTTCCGCGTTGTTTGTAGCAGTGTGCGTAGCATTGGATAGTTGTGACCTTCCTTCATTTGGAGTTGAACCTTGTTGTCATGATCCTGAATGAGGGGATTGTTTCCCACTACATTGGGGCTATGGCCGCCACTGGTGTCATCGTGATAGCCACTTCCTCAGTGTGTTCATGGTTGTCGTCTGAGGGCCGGAGTAGACTAACGATTTTCCGGTTGACAATTTTGACAATCATTATCCATTCCATCTGCTCTCGCAGATATCCAGCACTTCTAGACAATATCTTCTCATTTCTTTGGCTACCTGAGCAGCCTCCAAGTCTCGTACATTATGAAGACATTCCACTTCCCCATTCTTATTCTTACTATTATCAAGAGAATACACATAGGCTGACTGGATTCCTGGAGGCTTTCACCAGTTCGTGTCAATTCGCTTCTCTTATTCGAGCGTAGAATAAGATTGTTGTTATTTGAAGTTGTTATAATTACTTGTAATAGTAGTATTTCTCAATGACTAAATCACAGGAAATTAACCAACAACACAGAGAGGGATGAATTTAGGGATTTGTATTTGGCGGAATTATATTTCAATTCATATAATAAATATTAACTAACAACAGTAAGCATTTAAACAACGCAGTGATAGAAATTGTCAATCACCACATCCGCCATATGTCGAATGTCTGCTTGCGTATTCATAATAGGGTCTCAGTTTGCTTGAAAGTCTCTGCGACCTACTGGCCGATTCTGTGATATTATTTTCATCAGTATCATCTGGACTTATTTCTGAATTATCTACAAAATCAGGATTAGTAGCGGAATCATTAAGATTATAATCGGAACGACCTACTTCACTTATTTTCACTTGATCGAGGTGTCTGTTATGAACTGAATAGTTTTCGATGTCTAATATCTTCACCATCCGATTTCCCACTTTTTGTAGCATGGTTCCAACAGGAGGTCTGTAGTCATTCCCTCTATACTAATGTACATCAGATGCGTTCGGAGAATTCGAGATTTGAATAGCTTAGTAGGACTTTCATGAGCACTTGTAAGTTCAGCATTGCGATAATGAATTAGGAAGTTATTTACACATCTGTCTAGCTCGTCAAAATGCTTAGGACTCATTGATGCTATGCCACTCTTTAATGCTCGTACGAAATTTTCTGCCAAACTGTTAGACTGAGGATGACTCGGTGGTGTGTACATATGACGACAACCTGTATGTTTAAGACAATCATTGAAGTTCTTCTCAGTGAAATGAGTACCATTATCGGTAACTAAGACATCTGGAATTCCTTCTAGACTGAAAATCTTCCTCAAAGCTCTCTGAGTGAATATCGCGTTAGGATTATCTGTAATTATGACTTCTGGTGATCTAGAATAAGAATCCACTATGATTAAGGCATAGTATGAATTTAAGAATGGTCCACAGTAATCTGCATAAATACGCTGCCAAATCTCACAAGACGCAGGCCATGGTTTCCACGATGACTTCCCATAGGACATTTTGCGCAAACAACTGGAACAGTTCTTTGATCTTTTGCTAATATCAGCATCAGTTTCATGCCACCCGCACGTTAGGAGTGTCAATGATTTTATCTTATCAGCTCTCAGATAAGCAGAATGAAGATCATCCAAAATCGCAGATATTAGTGTTGGAGGAATAATAATTCTGTTATTCAGACATAGAAATCCTTCAGCATGGACTGAAATCTCATCTCTTCGCTTATAAAAGTCCTGGAATCGCCGCTTACACTGAATATTCTAACCTCTTTTTATTGCATTTATAGCCCATCCGTAATATTTTCGAGTATCATTTATAAGTCGAACTCTATCCACAGGTAATGGCTGGACTGGCAAACAATCAGTGTCATTAGCAGAATTTTCAAATAGGGAATAGAGAGATAAGAAGTCTGCATGAGGTATATCCTTAATCGACCTGTGTTCAATAGTGTAATCATATGCACTTAGTTCTAAACTCCATCTTTGTACCATAGCAGCAGATGATTTATTCAAAGATTTTTCTGGATTGTAAATGAATTTCAAAGCCTGATGATCAGTAACTATGTTTTTACATAACTAACCCTTACAAAACCAAACTATAGAAAAAGATCAGTAACTATGTGAAACTTAGTACCGAAAAGATACTTGTGAAAGCGTCTTATTGCCCACACAATTGCTAGAGCCTGTTTCTGGGTTTCTGAGTACCCTTGTTCACTCTTACTTAGACGTCTTGAAATACAAATAACAGGTTGTGTCCATTTCGCTCAGGTACCACAGCTATACCCATAGTAGAAGCATCTGTAGTCAGAACAGACTTATCACTTGATGAAAAAGGTCTTAAGAAAGCTTGTTTATTAAGTAACTGCAAAGTTTTCGCAAGATATCCTCATGTTGTTGTTCCCACTTAAATTGTTTACTGGAGACATCAAAAAGTGGAGATAACAGTTGAGTGAAATCGGGAATGAATCTGAAGTAAAACTGAGGAGTACCAGTCAATGATCTTAACGACGACATATTATTAGGTGACGGTGCTTGAATTAGAGGTGCCAAACGACTAGGATCAGGTCTGAAACCCTCGGAGTCTACTGTGTATCCCAAGCATGATACAGACGAAAAACAAGAATATTTTTCTTGTTGAGATTAAGGCGGTAGTCACCACACATTCTCGGTGTTTCCCCATCAGCCTATAGTGGTATCACAATGGGAGTAGCCAAATTAGAATATTCAGCTGGCATAGGTATGCCCTGCTCAACGAACTTGTCTAACTCTTTCTTAACTGCACCTCTCAAACCGTATGGAATTAATCGGTACTTTAGGAAGACAGGATCACCCTCTATTTCAAGATGGATGGGCTGAATGCTTATGCCACCTACACACTTTGTAAATTGAAGAACTAATTCTCTGAACAAGGATTCATCATACAACTCAGTGCATAGTGAGATGATGACATTCAACAATCTAAGGGCTTTTAATCCCAATAAAGATTGGCCGTATTCACTAACAAGAAAGGGGAAGTTCACTAAACTACCATTGTGTGATTTCACACCAATGTTAGTAGTACCAATAAGAGATAGTTTATGACCAGTAATTTATGTAATGGAACTAGTAGTAGATAGTAAATGATTCTTAGAAATTATAGATTCAGTACCTCCAGTATCAATTATGAAACAGTGAGACTTGCCTGAACTTGTAGTGAAGGTTCTCGTCAGATGAGATTCAGTGCTGTGAAAAATTGAAAGAGGCACTGACTGCATTTTACCAGACAAATTGGGAGAATCATGATAATTCTGAGTAGCATAAGTATTCGAACTCGTGCGAATAGATAGACTTTATGTGCTCTGCGACCTTACCACATTATTGCCACTTAGCACCCGAAAAAAGCAAGTGTTTGGTGGATGAATCTTTGCACCTGAAAAGCACGGTTTGATGTTTTTGCTCTCTTTCTGCGTTCCAATACACGTGGATGACACTTTGGAATTCTTTTGATGAACACCTGTATTATCAACTTTGGAGAACATGACATCAGACACCGATGTAATGGGAGCTGGGTATTTACTGTTGACATCTTCAGACTTAATACAACATAAATCCTTAGCAGTTTGAAAAGTGCAGGAAGGAATCTGAGTCAACTCTTTCCTTAACTTCGGAATATTGATCCCAGCAATTGGACGATCACGTAGTTGAGTATGTAGCTGACCTCCAAAGTTGCACTTTGAAGCTTGTATCTGAAAATGGAGACTAAAGTATCTAATATTCTGGTTGGGAGCACGAACGGGTTTGTTGAACTGAGTCCTCTCTCGTGTTTCAAAAGTTGTTATGTGTAAGTGATCTGTTAGAAGTCCACGGAGTTTATCATATGGCAGAAAAATTGGTTTGTGTCGAAATGACAGAGTTTTCACTAGGCTGTACGCATCTAGTCCAATCGCAGTAATAAAATGAGATGAAACTTTGTCATCACGAACATTCATCGATATGCAGCATGCGTCAAAGCATTCAAGATAATCGGCGATTTCCAGCGGTGAACCATTCATGGGAAACTTTCCAAGAATATTTAATACCATAGCGACACCAAAATGTTATAATTAATTGTAATAGTAGTATTTCTCAATGACTAAATCACAGGAAATTAACCAACAACACAGAGAGGGATGAATTTAGGGATTTGTATTTGGCGGAATTATATTTCAATTCATATAATAAATATTAACTAACAACAGTAAGCATTTAAACAACGCAGTGATAGAAACTGTCAATCACCAGAGAAATTCTTGTGTTTTTAATATATTTTCTGTGCGTTGAAATTTCTCTTGCGGTTTGTTAGGTTCAGGGATGTGGGGTTACTAGCCTCACGCATAACTCTCCCTCTTTACTCGGGCTTGGGACCGGCTAGTTAACTAACGATCTAGTCAAATAGGCGAGGTTATGATGATATTGCATCTGTCTCAATACATCATATGCTAATAAAGACCGATCAACTTCGCTAAAATAAGGAATAGAAAATAATAAATGGTACTGACTGTCAAATTAGACATAAGAGCTTAGGTTTTCACAATGAAGCGCTTTTAGAATAAGATGTTTTTCCGGGTTGTCTTATCGTATAAGCAGAGATGCGCAAATTAAACATTGAATAATTAGTAGTGAAAATTGAGTTACACAAAAATGTCTGGTCCTGAACACTCCTTTTCCGTACAAAAACAAACCATTGTAAAGCCGAAAGTTCAACTGCTCCCTTTGATCTCTATTCTGACCTCTAAAGTAGGTTGTTTAGGAGTTTGTATGAAATCATGTGTTCATCGAAATCATGTTTAAAAAGAAATTGAATGTAACGACAAACTTTTAGCTACAGGAAAGTGCAGTAGTGGAGAACATCCTTTTGCACAAATTGACAACGCGTTTTTTTATTTGTATTATGGACACATTTCAAATTGACTTGCCTGTGTTTTGTACAAATTAGTTGCAAGATATTAACGGATGAAATTACGAAGCTACAAATGTTAATTGCAATGCTCCTAAGATAATATTATATTACACAACGAATAAATAGACCATTCAAAGGAATTTTTGTATATGAATTCTCTTGTAAGTGGTAGACAGTGTGCTTACTGGGTAGCAAATACGTCTCCGATTGTAATGCTGTAGTACATCCACGTTTTCACGTCCAACGATGTGCTAAAGCTGTACAAGGTTAAAGACGAACAACATTGTATTAAGAAGCACAATTGAGAACTTGAATAGATGCATTGTTAACGAAATCAAATTTCCAAGGGCGTGAGGTTAACGAAAGCGTGTAACTGCTCAAATATATATATATTATTTGTTTTGATTACAGCTTGATTCCACACCGGATTTTTGGTACAAGTATGCAATTTTCAGCATGTGATATCGGTAGCCCAAATTTTGCAGGCCGACCATAGATATCGGGTGTGTGTCGGCAGGGGATCGAACCCCGGACCGTGTGCATGGTCGACGAGAGTCCTAACCACTGTGCCACCGACGCACAAATAGCAAATGAAAACCATAGTTCAAAAATAGAATCGCAAATACGCAATAAGCATAGATAAAACTACTTTCTGTAAATGTATGATACGGATAAATGAATTCATTTACCAAGCTTGTTATAATTCTGAATTAAATCTCATTAATTCTGAAATAATTCTAGCATCCTATAGTGAGTAAATTCTGAATTTGTTCTGAAATCGTTTGTTTAGTGGCACAGACTAGAACTAAGTGCTAGTTTTCAGCATAACTAGCGCTAATTCAGAACCGTGTTCTTCTTTTAAGCATAGCAAAGACTAAATTCAGCACATAGTGGCAATTTTTTCAGCCTAATTCAGTTAGCCTTCGCAGATCATTTTCAGCACTGACTAGCACTAATTCAGAACGAAAAGACTTAATTCAGCACATAGTGGCAATTTTTTCAGCCTAATTCAAGCCTTCGCAGATCATTTTCAGCACTGACTAGCACTACTTTAGAACGAAAAGACTTAATTCAGCACATAGTGGCAATTTTTTCAGCCTAATTCAAGCCTTCGCAGATCATTTTCAGCACTGACACGCATTACTTTAGAACGAAAAGACTTCTACTTATTATCATCACCTGTGTCCTACGCCGGCGAAATTCATTTAGTTTGCAGAAGAAATCAGTTTTTATAATTGAGACTTTTGTATTTATAAATTGTAGTACAACGTCACTGCAATCCCGTCAAGTGCGATCCACTGGCAGTATCCTGCAAATAAGCAGAATAAAATATTAGTGGGTGAAAAATTGTGCTCAGCACATTCTGAGCATTTACATTTATAGAAGTTTACTTACATAAGTGCCACTGTTATATCCCCCGGTATCTTTTTCATTTGCCTAAAAAAGAAAATATTGTGATTACTACATGTTGAACAAACGTTCACTTATAGAAGTAAGCAGGCGTTTCGCAATATTACCTGAATTCCTTGCTTCCGCTTACGCCTTTGGACACCATCTTTCAAATTATGAAAGTACGATTTCGTGGCCTTATCCATCATTTCACCAATCTCTCTTGTCGTCATTAGTTGGCCGGAGAAGTGCGACATAATTAAAGCTAGAGAACTAATTACTTCATTAATGAAACTTACTTCTCATTATTTTATAAAAGGCATAAGGCACAATGCTTGACTTTGACAAAGTCCCCTGGAATGTAAACTTCAAACCCAATTCAGGTTTTATAACTTGGTGCATCATGACTTTAAGTGACAACTTTGGATCACTCTGAAGGCAGCTAGCCATCTTAGCAGTCTACAAGAAATAAGAATTGAATACGTCAACTCACATATTGCTGTTTGTACTTGTCGTCTCTTAAAGATGCTTCCAGCATCTCTAACTGGTCTTCATTCTCGATCGGAAACTGCAGTGTTAGGTCCCCGTTTGCTGGAGGGTAGGTTTGCTGTCGAAATTTTCTATCAATTAGGTTAATACCTTGGAATTGGGGCCACGAAGTCATCAAATATGTTATAATCTGGATATTGTGGTTTGATGCAACCAACCTCACTGGCGGCTACATCAATATCCATTGAGTTGTAAAGGAAATTTTTATCATTTTTCTTGGCATCCCTGAAAAATGTGTTAGACAGACAACGGTACCTACCTTTTCGGTCTCTTACTAGGCATTGGCAACGTATCATCGTCCATGTCTACATTCCTGGTGCGTTGATCATTGCTTCTCAAAAGCTCTACACCCTTTTTACAGTTCTCATACGTATCTAGAAGGGTGATAATGAAATATGCCAACTTACCAAATTCCTGCAGTTGACGGAATTGAAATACTGACCATCCAGCCCCGGTAAACATAGGCTTTAGGTAAACCCACTGTTCCCTGGACAGTTGAACTTGAAGGCAAAGTTACTGTATTATCCCTTGCCACCTCTTCTCTAGATGAGCAGTAACGTTTCAACAAGTCCCAGTCACTAAATGCTGCATCACGTAACCGTTTTTGACGGCTATAAAATGTTGAGTAACTGTATCCAAGGCATTCATGCAGTCTGCCAGAAGATATTCTTCTCTTACGACTTGTTGTAGAATGTTGAATACCCGTATTTAACACATTATCGGAGTTGTTTTCCTTATAAGAGGATTGGAGAAATATACACCCAAAATGTAACTCACCTGCATGATTTATAAATCCTGTAAGAATGATCTCTGTATGTACGGCGTACTGCTTATATACCTCTATGCAAACATCCGTACTTTTAATATGAAAAGGGATGACGGGTGAACTGTTATCACAACTGTTAACATTTTCCTTATGGGAAGTATGTGTTTTCGTCTATGCATCAACACAATCACCCCCACCTTGTTTCGTTTGAATTCCCAAGGTTTAAGTACATAACCTCGTAAACTGTGCTCAGCAATGGAAAAAATTTACACTTCACTTATGACAAGTATCCTTTTTCATCTAAGGGTTTTCATCCCCTCCCCCCTTTAATTCGTTTTGAATTTTTGTTTCATATTTTGCCTCATAGCTACTAGGATACACATTAGACACAGCCTACCTTGCTTATAATTTTTTCACTTGTGACCTCGTCTCAACTGAATTGTAATCAAATTCAGGGACGCTCCACAAACGAAATATACTATTCATTACAATCTTCATATGTTATCAATTCACATTCCCCTACCCCCCTGTTGAATTATGTTTTCGTTGAATTCATGTTTACTGTCACACCTCTGGTGAAATAGACCAATCACATCACATGAAATTCACAGACAAGTGTGAAGCCGTCACATTACGTACTCTGTGTGAAACCTACTGTTTGCTGGTTGGTTGGTTGGTTTCAATAGACGATGTCGAGAGAGAGAGAGAGAGAGAGAACGTGCTATTTTTCAGTATTAACCGCAGCAGTTAGGCATGCAGTGCTTATTTTCAGCACTTAAGGCATTATTTCAGATGCTGATCTTATTTTTAAGAATTTGTCGCATTAATTAAGCACCCGACTCTCTTTTTAAGCACGACAAGCGTTATTTCAGAACATAGTGGGTAGAAAAAATATTCATTTACCAAAAAAAGGCATTATCAACGCATAGGTTAGAATAAGTTTAGAATTTTTGTAAGCTTTATGAACGTACAGTTAGAGTCATTAAACTTCAATGCTATTATTATTGTTGTTATAATTATTACTATTGATATTAGTCTGTTTGGAATTCTCGTTATATTCCCTAATGAATAATTGTTTATCTAAGTGATGTAATTGAAGCGTAATGCAATTTATCTTAATTTTGATCTCTCATTCTGTCTCTCCCCTTATCTATTTGAACATGACCTGGGAAATATTCGCACCTGTCTTTTTGCATGACTAATTCAATGTAAGATTTGATAGTGTGTAATATTCCCATATTATGAATTAAAAGTCAATCTGAACGAAGAATATTCTTTTCAATAATTTCTCTTCAGGTTCTTACAGTTGTAAAATATATTTGTGGTCGTTACAATAAAAGCCAGTTATATGGCGGATACATTTTTAACGTAGAATAACAGATTAGTTACGGGGTGTCAAAATAAATAGTCATACTTGTGTGACTAATGTGCTAGGCTGAAATCGATTAGAAATATTGTAAAACAGGAGACAATGGTGGTGATTAATTATAATAGAATTGTAGAGTGTGGGGTAGGAAAATTGACAAGTTACTTCAGGGTTATAAAAGGTGTCAGGTGGGTGGCTAGTACAAAGTGGTCTGAGTTAAACAGGAGATAGTAAGACTGCAATGAGAGATTCATAATGAAATAACGAATATGTGAAATGAAACAGGTGGAGGCATATATTGAGAAAACAGATAATATCACTAATAATAAGTCCGTATAGATGAAAAATTCGATAGTATTGAGGGGATGTTTGCATAAGGGGCATCAATTATGACGAATAATAATAATAACTGTAATAATAATATTTATAATGATAAGCAAATTAAAAAAGAAAAAAAACCAAGAGGGTTAAGGGTAAGGAGCACTCTTGGTGAGAAGAAAAACCTTCAATCCAAGGAACAGCGTCTGGACGTGTTCTTTTTAGATACAAAGTTCCGGTTTAGTCGATCTTATTGCAACGGCTTCATATATGTGTAGGAGACGTAAGCGAACTGTACGTGATAACGACTTGGGAATTCAGTATATAACCCTGAAAGCTGTGTTGACATCGATGCGATGTCCAGTATCGACCAAGTGTGACAGGATCGAGCTTTTTATGCACTTAATTTCCCCCCTGCTTAACCAAGCTGGTAAGTGTTCTCGAACCCGTAGACGAACCTGCCTAATCGTGCGCCCTATATAACTTGAACGACAGGAACAGTTGAAATGGTGTATGCATGAAGAAGAGCTAAGGTTAGGTAAGACATGTTTGAGTTGCTGGGTGAACATTGGACGGCTACTGAAGGATAGACACAGACGTGCAGAGTAGAAAGTTTTCTTGATCGCCGGGATAGAATCTCCGCAGGAGTATCTCCCTTGAATTGGAGACGTAAAAACAAAGGCTTTTTCTCCACAGTTGCCAGTTCATGTTTACGACTATTGTAAACTATGTTGGCTTTAATGAACTTCTCTGGATATCTGTTCTCGCTTAGAATGTCTTGGATGATATGGAGTTCTTTCTCTACGCAGTCTTCGGAACAAATAGACCTCGCTCTAAATATTAGGCACCTGATTAGATTACGTTTGTATTTCATCGGTAAGAAGCTAAGGAAGTGTGTATACTGAGCTTTGGTCTCTAGCTTTCTAAATATGGTTCTTTTGATGGAACCATCATCTCTTCTCGTTAGTAGGACGTTGAGGAAGTGTAAAGAGTCATTGTATTCTCCTTCGTATGTGAAATGGACCACTGGGTGAGCATTTTGAAGTTGTTCAAAATCAAATCACTATTTAACCCTTCATCGTACACTACAAAAGTGTCATCCATGTAACGACAATACATTTCCATTTTCGCTATTTCCTCTTTCAACGGACTGTTTTCTAGTTTTGCTAGAAATATATTCGCGAAAATAGGTCCCAGTGGGGATCCCATGGCTACTCCATCAACCTGTCTGAATATTTCACTCTACAATTCTATTATAATTAATCACCACCATTGTCTCCTGTTTTACAATATTTCTAATCGATTTCAGCCTAGCACATTAGTCACACAAGTATGACTATTTATTTTGACACCCCGTAACTAATCTGTTATTCTACGTTAAAAATGTATCCGCCATATAACTGGCTTTTATTGTAACGACCACAAATATATTTTATAACTGTAAGAACCTGAAGAGAAATTATTGAAAAGAATATTCTTCGTTCAGATTGACTTTTAATTCAATGTAGTTTCAGAAGTATATATATCCGTGTATGTATAGTATTCAGATGACGAGTTTTACCGAAATTCGATGAATTCATTAAATCCTGCTTTATTAACCTTTACTGCTTGTTTTGAAATATTTATGCCTGTTTTAGATGTCTAATGTGGTGAATTTTTACTATTAGAGATAAGAATACTGTATCGTAAATTCAGCTTATCTCAGTCATAATGCTATGAATTATTGAATTGAATTTTTTATTTTCCCGTCGATTGATTGGACCGAGGTGCTCGGTCTCAGGTTGACATATCGGCTTCTTGTCTGCACAAGTCTTAAAAACATCTCATGCTGTGATTGTGACTATAAGTGGGAAGAACTCGAGGACAGAAAAAGAAATCAAAGTAATCACGAAGCTTATAAACCTCGATTTCCTACTCACGGTTTCATCTCAAATATGCCTGACAAAAACATAAATAGAACATTGTACTTAGGACGTTTGTAGTCAAACTGTGGTAATCGTTCACTATTCAATCCAAGGCTTAAAATACCTTGCGTGATTTCACTGTGTCATCATCCTTATTAAACTTCAATCAATGCTATTTAACGGTTTTATGGGGTCAGTTAGGTTAACTTAGATATTCTCACCTACGAATACATGAACGTTTATCCGCTCTGCTATCAATACATGAGATCCCATCCACTGAAAGTTGTATAGAAAATGAATAAATTACTAGAATACTAATGTAGTCTTTAGTATGATTTTTCACTTTTCTAAAATCCTTGAGTATACAGTGTATTCATTCAAACCCCAAAACAGCTAAAACTGAAAACACACGTGAAGATGAATTTTGTAAACAAATCAAGTACATTTATTATCAAGTTATCTCAACTCTGTTATATGCATTCTCTATTTTATAGTACTGTTTTTTTTTCATTTTGACTAACTTTTTTTTCCTTTTCAGTACTGATTCTTTTGGAACCATGACCTTTTACTTCTCTGAGTTTTCGATGACTAATCAGCATTTGTCTACTATTCCTCTTGTACTCCATGGACATATATGGGTCATGCTGTCATTAAAAAATTAGGTTAATTGTATTACAGTTTATTATTTCCTATTACACTTAGAATATATTTGTCGCTAATTCGGCCATTATCATTATAATAGATTCGACTTTATATCTGTAGACAATGAAGAGAAATAATCGCCAACAGAATCAGCAAAGACATGAGAAGAATACTCTTCATCTCTATTCCCTTCTTATGGATGATTTAGGATCCTGTTGGTGTTTTTGATTTGATATAACCATAGTTTTGAGTCAAAAGTTATTGACATCTGGTAAAAGCAACTGGTAAATTTGTTCTGTCTAATTTCAGCGGTCTAAACGAACCACCCTTGCATAAGAAGATAACAAGGGGTGTGTGATGTGAAATTATATAGAAGAAAGTGACCAACTACTTTATTTTTACACGTTTGTTTTGCTTCACAAATTTAAAAAGGCATGCGCATCCTGGATTCCACTGCTAGTCACCACCCACCAGTTAACTTCTAATTTTGCGAAAATGGTTTGAATTTATTACACTTAATTGGATTCTTGTTATCTAGGCGTAATCTTGGAATGTTAGCAGACTTCATTTAGGACATATATGAACATCTTTGAATATTGTGGAGTAAGGGGGTAGTCATCAGGTAGAAACGAATTTATATGAAGAGCAGTATTACACGAAAATATAGATTTAGGGTGGTTTTATGAACATTTTCTAGTGGAGTCAAACTATCATAGCCAACGTCAGGTTCTGTTAAAAGTTGAACTTCAAGAACCAGGGAACGCTGTGAAAGATCATTCCATATCAATTCATATGTGTCTTTATAGACATGGTGAATGAGTTCTGTGAAGACTGAATAAATCGATGCTGTTAGGTGGGGTTAAAGTTGCAATAAAGTGTATTAGAACAAAACACTTAATTGAACAATATCGTTTTCAATTTAATCGTCTTCAGGCTTTACTCTTATATTATATATATTATATATATATATATATATAAATTTTAATCGATGAGGGTGAGTTTCTGGATCAAATAATAATAATAACAATAATGGGCGTCGGTGGCACAGTGGTTAGGACTCTCACCGACCATGAACATGGTTCGGGGTTCGAGCCCACGCCAACGCACACCTGATATCAATGGTTGGCCTGCGAAATTTGGGCTACCGATATCCACGCTGAAAATTCCATACATGTACCAAAAATACGGTGTGGAATCAAGCTGTAATAAAAAAAAATAATGTGTTCAGTGTTTTGAACTTCATTATTAACGATGATTATAATGATAATTTTTTTGATTTGATGATAAGGTTTATGCACGTGGCGATAAGGATAACGAAGGCAGTGATATATGTATATGTAGACAATTCAATAAATAAATTACGTCAAACCTTGGAAGTTACGTAATACTAAAGATGAAGTGGACAGATAATCAGTGTTGAAATAAATATCATTAAAACTCGAAGGAAATGGAAATTAAGAAAGGGTGGGAGGGTTTTAATTAAACTTTAACTAGTCCAGGAGAGAGACAAAGGTAGAACTAACTTCTTTTGTATGCAAAGACTAGGATTGTTCTCCTGAATTCCCACAGCTTCAACTATGTGTAAAAGGCGTGTTTGAATTCTGTTCAGAATTTTCAATGGAATGCGATAGGTAACTTTGAAGGCACTTCTTCTGTTCACTTGGTGACCACTATCATTTCCTAATTTTTCTGACATTCAGTTTATTGTTATGTTGATGCTACTGAACTTTAATCTATTGATATTATTGATTCGATGTCATTTAAAAATTAATGTTGTTCATAGCACTAATTCATTCATTTACTATTATGTACACATAACTGTGAAGCCTGATGATGTTATCGAAAGAAGTACTCATTGTTCAGTATCCATTCTTTTGAATATTTTGGATATGTCCTAATTCATTTTCTAGGAAGTCATCTGTACCCATCCTTATTTCTCTATTTTTGAGGCATCTAGCCGAATTGATTTTGTACTGTACTGTACTCGAAACATAATCAGAAAATAATACTGTATCACTGTGTGCTTTAATCAGATAAACTTATTCTCTGCCACAGTGTCCAAGTTCTATGTTTATATATATATATATAATTTACATTTAATTTCTATCTTAACGTTATTTGTTTTTGGTTTTGTTTATTCAATATGTACATCCCTTCTGTGTTATTTCTCTCGCAATTACCACTTTTATTTTGAACGATTTCCGTTATTATTTCATTTTTCACTCTTAATTTATTTAATTTAGTATAACTTCCTGCAGTGTTATCTTATAAAAATTCTCACCTTGTTGCGTGATGTTTTATTCACCTATTAATCATATCAATTCCATAACCCTTTCTGAGATTCATACATTCCATAAACTCTTTTTTAAATTATATTACCTATTTTATAGCTTGGTGTTTACCTATGGTTAAAATCACAAATATTTTGTTATAATTCACCCTAACATATATATACATATATATATACGATTGCGTAGCTTGATAATAAATTCATTGAAAACAATCTCTTCAATAAATCACCTGTTCTCACTTTCAAAGCATAAGGTTATTTAAAGACTAAGAAAAACTAACAGGATAAAATAGCAGAGCTGATACAAGACAAAAATGAAAATGAATAAGAATGTTGGTTATACTGTTAACCAATTAGTTGAAAGCTAAACACTAATTCTTTCTGAATTAAAACGTCAGATTTTAGCTTTCAAAATGAGATAAATTTTACGAATACAAGTCAAATCAGTATATTAGCTACGATAAATCTACAATTTTTGTTTTTGCATTGTGCTGTTTATTCAAAGCATGGCATGGAATGGATTCTTCACGAATACTTTGTCCTGTTCAATGAAAATATTCATAGTTCACCTTTTTTTAATATACATTCTTCTGCGTGTGTCACGGAGTACCAAAGTCAATGACTTTATCGTTAAGCTGGTTTCACGAAAAGTGAGCTGTTAAGTGTGAATCAGGCATAAACAGCATTAGTCGTGACCCGCACAGTTGGTGGCAAATTAACTTGCAAATGAAAAGTTTAATTTAATTATTATTTAGAAGACAAAAGAAAATTTGAACAACGAATATCCTTTCCGATAATTTCCTCTTCTGGCTCTACAATTATACACATATTCATACGCACAGAATATTCTAGAATAATCGTCATTAACAATAATGGTGCTGTTTTTAAATATTATCGATTTGTTAAAATCAATGAAATTACAGATGAAGAAAGATGCTTAATTTGTAGCAAGCATAAAAATGTAATAGTAAGTAGAATACCAAATAAAATTAAGATTCCTACAACAAATTAAGGATGATTAAAACGTTGATGGCCAAGATAAGGAAAGAGTTTGAACCAACCTCTTTTGGATACATAAGTTAGGTTTCTTAATGTGGATCCCAAGGGCCTCAGCAGTATGTAGTAGACGAACTCTTAAGGAGAAGATAAGGTTTGTTGGTATGCAGTAGAAAGCCTCGTTAACATCAGTCTTGTGTTCCGTATCCACAAGATCAGATGGAACAGCGCGATGAATGGATTTGTTTGTCCTTTACTTAACCACGTAGGGTGATATTCGGAAATCCGACGATAAACACGCCTAATTGTACGGCCTCTGTAACTGACGCCACAGGAGCAGTCAAACTGGTGAAAACACATAGAAGAGGCGAAATTAGACAGTTTGTCTTTTACTCCCAAACGCAAAATAGGGGGTGATTTTGAAGACACAGCATAATTCAGCAGCACTAAACGCTATTTTAACCGTATTTCTTAGGCGTTGTGTCAATATCTCGCCGATGTTATCCCCACGGAACTGAATTTGTAAGGCCATTTTCGGACTTGATTCATATTCTTATCGATGAATTTTTCCAGATATCCGTTTTCATTCAGCAACTATTTAATAATATTAATCTCTTCATTAAGACATTCATCAGAGTAGATTGCTTTTGCTCTGTGGATCAAGCACTTTATTAGTCTGAGTTTGTATTTCGAAGGTACGAAGCTGAAGAAATGAGTTTACTGACACGTTGATGTAGGTCTTCTATGTACATTTCTTTTTATTGTACCTTCAACTTTTCTAGTCGGAAGGATATTTGATATTCTACTTACTATTACATTGTTATGCTTGCTACAAATTAAGCATCTTTCTTCATCTGTAATTTCATTGATTTTAACAAATCGATAATATTTAAAAACAGCACCATTATTGTTAATGACGATTATTCTAGAATATTCTGTGCGTATGAATATGTGTATAATTGTAGAGCCAGAAGAGGAAATTATCGGAAAGGATATTCGTTGTTCAAATTTTCTTTTGTCTTCTAAATGTCTGAAAGAATACTTTCGCTATAATTATTATTTCTGATAGAGAAAGAAAGACCAGATTTGCAGTATAAAATGATATCATTCCATTTCACAGGTTCTCATCAGCTGCAAACTACCTGAGATTATAATGGTTATAAATAATAACATTTCATATTTCATTGTTTGAAAGGTAATAGAGAAAACATTATAAGGTGAACGCATCTGGAATATAAGTATTATAATCTAAGTCACCATCAATTTATATACTGTAAAACTATGAAGGAAGAAAAAAAACGGGGGGGGGTGAGAGAAGACAGAAAAATCTAATAAACAGTGTCAACATGGCAACTCAAGAAGGTCAAAGTTCATCAATTTGAAAACTTGCTTAATGAGTTGAGCTCACTAGTGTATATGACTAATCAGTGTAATGAAAGTGATATGGTTACCAAGGCAGTGAGAGATTGACCACACTCTCTTTCTGTATGCATGACTTTGGTCTGTGACGTTTGATTGCAACTGCTTCAGCAAATCGTAGTAGATTCGCTGTCCTGTGTATGTTTAATATTTTGAAGGATTTAGAAATCTCGACAAAATGACCCGTATCCACAAGGTGTCCGGTAATTGCACTTTGTAAATATCTGCTTCCTTTTAAGCATAAGTTTCTTGGAATATGCTCTGAAAACCGGATAGAAGCCCTTCTTTCTGTCCTTCCAATGTACCTGCTGCCGCAGGTTCACGCAAATGTATAAATGCAGTTAGAGGTAACATCATCAGGGTACTTATCCAGTTTCGATTGCCTTATAGAGCATGCCGTACTGTATAGTGTCACCAAATTAGCTGCAGGGAAGCATCTCTTTATTGCTTCCTTCATCCTCTTTTCAATCTTTTGCGATACGGTTTCTCCTTTGTATGGGAGGCAAATGAATACCTTCTTCTCCTCAACTGTTGGAGATTTCTCTTTTTCATCCCTTTCTTTGCTGTACTTTAGGATAAATCCTTTTGGATACCCGTTTTCCTTAAGGCATTTTTCGACAAGGCTTAATTCTTCTTCTAGCTTGTTAGGCGAACATAACTTCCTGGCCCTGTCGTATAGTGTCCTCACCAATCCCCGCTTATAGCTCATAGGGCAGAAGCTGTTATAATAAAGGTATTGTCCGGTCCAAGTTTCTTTCCTGTAGATGGACTTTTCGACCGTTCCATCGTTTCTTCTTTTTACATTTAGGTCCAGGAAACTAAACTCATCGTTGTGTTCGTATTCCATCCACCTTATAGTGTTTTCTCTATTACCTTTCAAACAATGAAGTATGAAATGTTATTATTTATAACCATTATAATTTCAGGTAGTTTGCAGCTGATGAGGACCTGTGAAATAGAATGATATCATTTTATACTGCAAATCTTGTCCTTCTCTATCAAAATTTATCAAGGGAACTAAATGTATGAAATTATTATTTCTCACTGGCTGGTTAAACTGGACCGAATTGATCTGTCTCTGTCGACATATCGGCTTTTAGTGCGGACGTTTCGACGATGTTTGAAGATTAACATGATGTTATTTAGTCAACAGAGACCGAGTATTTAGGTTTAGAATGATCGATCAGCGAGAAGTCCCTATCAGCTTAAACCAATAGCAACAAGTTGCAGATCTTGTGGTCCGGTGATCTTTAACGTTGGAAACTATGACTGCTTGATTTTAACCCCATTCTAAACATTACCACTCACTGCAGATGCAGGTAAATACAGCCAGCGAGTTTCAATTAGGACGATATGTACGTTCTGAAATCCACTACTAGGCACTCAGTCAAGAAATACCTAACTGTGTTCATACATGTTTCCTGATTTATATTGTTAACGTCCTAATGAATAGAATGCAGTAAAACATAATAGGTTTGTAAAATTGTTAAGTTCTGTCATATCTTCATATTATATGAGCAATATTTACGTTTCAGATTATGTATCGGTGTAGCCTTCTCGAATATTATTAACCGATGAATTGTAAAGTATTGTAGACTTTAAACGTCCGTCTAAAAATTATCCTATCTGACCTACCCTTCATATTTGTTGGGATTTCTTATAAAAACATCTGATTTTCTGTAGCAGCTCTCGTTCTTCAAAAAGATCAAAACCATGTTACCCACTGATGCCACCACAAAAGTTGTCACTAAGCTGTTGAGTTTACCATCCCATGACAGTTCATTGTGATAAAGTTGTCACTTCAAACTAGCAATAAAATGAATACAAAGCTACTCATTATGTTTACCCCTATGCAATCAGTTTTTACTCTTAACAATTTCACCAGTAATTCTTATAATAATGAAGATTAGATCGGTGTCTTAGTCAGCATTATGTGACAAGTAATATTAGCAATTTGTTGTGAACTGAGTGGTTCATGGTGAACGATGCACCATCATCAAACAGTAGACTCCTTAGAGGCATCACAAAATTCCCTGAAGTACTACTCTTTGGAAAAAGAAAAATAGTCAATATTACTATCCTGAAGATTGCCAAACAACAGCCACTCAAAACTCAGATATCCAGAACAAGGAATTTTATTATAAGAAATGTCACAGATGAACAAATCAGGAGTTCACAATAGTTCTTTCAGTTTTCTAAATTCAAACTCAGAATTTGTACAATTTAATGAAGATAAGGTTAGAGAAGTATGGGGGAAATAAATCCTTATAAACACTTATTAAGTAAATGTCATCGTCAACCCGCACCTCTATAAGTATCTATAAGTTACGCATCTATAAGTAATCATTAGCCAGATTAATTCCTAATGTCAATCTAAAACTGTTTTCAAATTTCACCACCCACCACAAACATCATAGAAAGAAAGTATATTTATATTCCTTTAATATGAAGAGTAGTAATAAAGGGTAAATGAAATGGTCTCCAGTGTATTTTCTCGTCCACCTACCAAAAACACTTTTGGTGTTTTCAGTGTATTAAACTTCTGAGTGAACCAGAGTAAACAAAGAGTGAATGAATCAATCGATTGTCAACTTTTTGGATCTGATAAGTTGAATAAGTCGACTTCACGACAGGATTTCTCTGTATTTTCATATTTAAAGACATCGAAATTATCTTGCCAAGGATTGACTTTCCTATTTTCAATTAGTCAGTTCATCTTGACTGATAAAATGGTGACGGTTTTCTACCAAGAAAACAGGAAAAACATTTCACTGTTATGAAGTATAGTGTCTATCAAGAAAACAGCTTTCAAAACTAATTTTAAATTGAGAAAGTGGAAAGATGAGTTTCGATTCGATAAAACTAGTCACTGAGTAATGCTGAAATATTTGTACGCAAAAAAAAGTATAGTGTCATTTATCTTGTAGTTGAAAAAAGCTTCATTTATCCACTTTCAACTAATTTAATACGTCAAAGAAACTGGCACTTCATATGAAGATTATGGTGACATTGTTAAATTTTGGAAATGCATATCCGTAAGTCATACTTGAAAAGTTTAAAATGTAGTAACTTGCGAAGTTACCTTTATGGTGATGGTTAGCAGTAGCATCCATTATACCAGTTTCTCTCTGTTTAAGACTCGTTCAACCTTCAGTGAGCCACGGGGACAGAAACAGAGTACCAGTTTCTTCATGCATGCACCCATCCAGTTATAAAAAAGCATACATAGTCTTATTCTGATTAAGTCCATATATTCATGGAGATATGGCAGAGACAAATGCAATTTTTTTATCTAATTTATAGCTTGGTTTGTAAGTTTTTTGTTTCTGAATTCTCAGAACTTACTAAAAGTGCAGATTGTATTGATAGCTCACCAACTAGTCAAAGGTGTTCTTCATTTTACATGGAATTATTGCAAACAGAAAATTTGTAGGGGACTTTCTAGGCAACTCAGTAAGAGAACAAGTATTTGAATAAGAAAATGCAAGTTAATGAGATGATAGTGTGACAGTATATTTTAAAAAGTACAGTAATGAGTTATTTAAATTAATTGATTACTTGGTCATACAGTTAAAGTTGACTGCTAAAAATTAATAATATAATCCACGTGTTCACTGCAGGAGTCGTGTCTACTTGTAGAAGCGGTGCACCGGTTGTAGAATAGTTTTCGGATGAGGACAAAAGGTTCTTGAAAAATCTAAAGTATACAACATGGTTAGTAGTGAAACAAGTAGACTAGTGAGAAGACGAAGCGACCAGCAGCACACTGTATTTCAGATTGTATTCGAAAGTTATCTATATTCCAACATGAATCGTTTTAAACAAAAGTTGTGTACAATATTTCTTATTTCAACATCTAACAAAAAATGTACAATCGTATTGTTACAGACTCCACAAATTATATTTATTAATATCATTATTCTCTATCCCCATCAGATTTAATTTCTACACCTCACTACCACTGTTACTGACTTGAACAACGCTCAGTTTCTAGACATTTATGTTACGTCATCCAACTTATTTGCTCAATTTCAGTTCTAAATTAAATGGCAATATTATCTACCCCACTTCTACTTAGTCTCTACCTGTAATTACCTCTCTTGCTACCCTGACCTAAGTTGAAACATTTTAGTCAATTGTATTACGTCATCTAACTTACTAACTCAATCTTACTTTAGTTGCTGTCCAATTAACCTTGTTTCTATATTAGATCATTCTTGTATTACCTGATCAATTATCTGAACTTGACAAACCTCATGCACACACACACACAAATAATTATATATAAATGCGATAGTACAGCTATGTGAATGAATTCGCCGAAAAGTCTCTTCGCTGAACGTCTTCTCTTTTTTATATTTATTCAATCTCACAGAAATGTTATTCGTCATAGAGTTCAATCCTCCGTGGTAGTAGTTGCTATTTGTCCGCTAATCAATGTTTTGGTAAACAACAGACTGGTGATTTAGCGTATAAACCGAATCTAACATAACCTTCTCTTGATGTATGTGTATTTCAAAGGCATGACATTCTGTCAACTTGGTCAAGAAAACAACATTTAAATTTACACTGACAAAAGAATGAATCTTTTCATAATAGAGATAAATATTTAATTTTGTACTATCTCACTTTCCTTGTTGTATGCATCTAATACTTTTCTAATGTACACACTCGAGTAATGAATTACTAATGTGGATTTACTTGAGATGAATGTACAAAACGATATGTTCATGATTAAGTATATGCAAGTTACACTTCTATAGTATTTGTTGTTTAATACCTCGTTACTCATTTTTAATTGGAACATCTAACTTGTGTGCCCTAAGATTATTCTTAACTGTGTTGATTTTAATTTACACTGTACTGCATCCGGTAAAATATATTTGTTCAATCATTCAGTTAAACAGTGAAGTTGAACTAATCTACATGAATCACGCAGTCATATAAATAATTTAGTAACTTGTTCTGCTAATTACTTAGTAAATTATAAGTGGTACTGCGTATTTATTTCACCGATTTGTATTGAATGACTTAAGTGAAGAATAAACAGAGAAATGAAATATAATACCTCATTTACTCCACACACATAATCAAAAGAAGCCTACCATTTTGGCATTAATCTAGATAGTTTATGAAAGTGTTAGAACTCAATGGTAGTAAATGTTTGCGCATTACGCTCTTCACATTCAGCGGATATGTGAGGAAAGTTTGTACACCATAAAGTGTCAGTAATTCAGGATAGTAAGACGTTTTGCTATACATAAGTCAGTAGCGCAATCTCGGTTCTGTGTTACTTAGTAGATAGGGCTCATTAGCCGTGTGAATTGGCACTACATCGCTTCTATTATGTAAAACACATATCATATTAAAATACAGTCTGATTTCATATGTTTATAGTTATTTAAAACCTATCCAGTCTGCATTCTGTAACCATATTTAGCATATCACTACTTCCTTACACTGAATTAGATAATGCTTTTACAAGATTAGCGAGAAGTGTTGCTTGAATTTACACTTAGTGCTAAACAGTCAGGGATATTAAGCCTGATAGTAGGAGATTCAATGTGATGAATTTCACTTCAGGTAGCATTAAATCACTCATAAATGGTTCCACCTCTGTGAGGCTGCAACATTCCAAGAATTCATTGAGGCGTACACTGGATTGGTGAGAAGGCCGCTCACGTATTTCTCAAGGCTTTTGGTTTACTGAAATGTAATGAAGAAGGCTAATAAAAATAATAGTAACTTTATTCCAAACAGTGAGTGAAGCGAATATAATGGCCCACTAGTTTACTCAAACATCTCCTACACATTCTATTTCAGTGAGTTTCTCAACTATTTCTTATTCGTTTGAATTTTAACTGGTTGGAAAAGATAACGCATAAGTAGTGAATACGTTTTAAATTTATTTTATGTAGACATATCCTTTTTTAGACAATTTTTTATTATGAAATTTTTCTTACATTATTCTATACTATGAAATCTGAATTCATATCGCACCATGACATTAATTATTCTTGAGTTAAAATGACTAAATTTCATGGTTGTGTATTTTAAAGACAAATTTTCATTAATCTGGAATCCATCACAAATGAATATACTGAATGTTGATTTTCATTTAACTTTTCTCTTTCAAGTAACATTTTCATCATAAAAACTGGCTGTGAATAATTTTATTTTTGATTACAGCTTGATTCCACACCGGATTTTTGGTACAAGTATGCAATTTTCAGCATGGATATTAGTAGCCCAAATTTTGCAGGCCAACCATTGATATCAGGTGTGCGCCGGCAGGGGATCGAACCCCAGACCATGTGCATGGTCGGTGAGAGTTCTACCCACTGTGCCACTGACGCATAAGAACGCAGTGATTTTTTCTGATTTCTGAAGTGAAGGAATTTTCTTAATACAAAAGGAGATGTGTGATGGTGGACAACGCTGATGAGGAGAGAGAGAGACAGGAGAATAATGAAGCATAATGCTTTTTTCTGCTGGTGTTATTGTACACACACATACACACACAAAATTTAAGATTGCCTAGGACGTTTACGTGTCCAATATCTTGAAGGGAGTTGTAGTGAGGCAAGACTACGAAAGCACTCATTCAACAGACGTGGATGATGTCAATGATGATAACCAGATTGTGTCCAAAGTCACATGATAAAATATGATGCTACAAGACTTCAATGTTCGGTTGTTATTCATGTTCTAAGCTTTAGACAACAAACAGAGTTGTATATCCTAAACCTGTATGAAGTACTTAAAAGTGACCTCAGCTTTTGTCAGTCTCAACATGTATAGATCAGTCATCAGTAGGCTTACTTCAGTTGGGGGTATGACAGAATGTAGAATGGGGTATGTATGATTGTTTGTTAAAGCTCACTCAGCTAATGGTGGTCATTTAAGTATTCTGGTATAGTCAGTAGTGTAAAAAGAAGTTGGAACAATCTGTAAATAAGGAATGTTCAGATTAAGTGAGCAGAGCATCAAGATGTACTACATTTCGACTGTCAATAGTCTAAAAAGTTATTTTTCTCAGATTCTCGTTTACTTTGAACATTTATCTCCGGTTTTAATCTCTGTGCTCAGGAGACACTAAAGAAAAGTGAAATACCTTATTTAGAAGTACAATGGATGCAGTCACAATATTATGTGCACTCACTAGATATTTATGCTGTGCAATGAAATCAAGTATTATGACGATACACAATCAAAAAAGGAATTTTATTATACTTTCCCTAAAACACTAGAAATATTCAAGGTGTATGTATATGTAAACATAAGCTGACTGATATCAGTAGTTGAAGAGCACTCATGTCAAATGACAATGACTGCCAGCCATTTCGACACTATTTCACTAATTCGAGGACGAGATTATCTTCAATGCACATTGAATAAATCAGTACAGAAAGTCAAATCAGTTCAAAACACCCGAATTCCAACTAGCCAGCTAACTAGCTAATCGCGTCAACTGGTAATTGAATAGAGTGAAATGATTCATTTTCAGGTCTCACAGTTTGAGGTGAAATTCTAGAAATGTTCAGACTAGGATATCCGACCCGCTTAACAAGATCAGCTGTAACATGACCACAAGCACATATACCGCTCATGAAGTTGTGTCGGTTATTTCCAAAACAAGTTGTTCATTTGAATTTTTATTTCTAGGGATAAAAGACGTTGCAGTGATACTTATCACTTTCTGGTATGCAATGAATACCAAATATTTTATTTTATTCTTTCTTTACTTTAATATTTTAACGCTAGGCAATTTTAACACTTTCCTTCCCCTTCTTTGTTTCTTTCTTACTATCCTCTGTCTACTCCTTAAAGCAGTTTTGAAATATGATGGTGCATGCTGTGTAATCAATTCTCAAATTCAAAACAAACATCCAAGTCAAAACGCCTAGATGGAAGTATCACTTGATTGTCATCCGAAAGCTCTCCATGGTGTTATTCTTTCATTTTCAATAGTTTTCCTTCTCACCATAAATTGATACACAAATATCAGGAATTATTACAGTGAAGATTACTGTTGTAAGAAAGCGATTTGCTCAAACTGTGTCAGGTTAAGGACAAACAATTAGTTAAAGATAAAAGTGAGTATTTCGTATTGATCAAGGTGTTGACTTAACACGTAGACTTCGCCCTCTTCGCTAAAGACCATTTGAACTACAAGTAGATGGTCACACACAGACGGACAATACAAGTGTAGACGCTTCATACACACTGAAGTCACATTTAAATCTATATAAATACATATTTATCAGTCGCCCAGTGCTCGGAGTATACTACCTATATCAAAGGAAAAGCCTTTTCCATAAAAAGCAAAATCCTTCTCTTTTATAAAACCTAATTACCACTAATTAAAGTAGGAAAACCTCTTCATTTGTTTGATAAAAGCTAAAGAAATCAAGTTCAAGTTGTGTCACTGATTGAACTTCTAGAAAGTAAAACAAAAGCAACGATCGAATAAAAGCATTGCAAAATCATATGGGCGAATGAGGTTCTATCTGGGAGATATTTAGTGCTTTAAAAGGAACGACTGATGTCAAGGATGTGTTATTTGTGATCAACATAATTTTGGTTATTTAAGTATCATTTTGTCTTGACTAATCTCCACTTCGCTGGTTACCTTATTATCTTATGATCTTATCTTTCAGATCAGGAAATATCGGTCACTACAAGATACGAAATAGTAGCAGGCTCTAGATTATTATATCAGTACCCTGCCGATACGGTTAGGAATCGATCTGTTCTCGGAAATCCCGAGTAGAAAGACCACAATGCTGCCGGGATTAAATACTGAAAATTACCACCTATTCACCTACAAGGTAAGCGGATTCAGAGCGAATGAGTTAGATAATGAGACAGTCGAAAGGCAACAAGTAATTGTTTCCTGTTAGCTCCGAATATATACAATGGTAAACATGCACTTTTATCGGCACATACAGGACCCATAAGACCACTTTGTTCTCGTATATGCATAAATACTTGAAGGATCTGTCAGTTGAAATGTCCACAAGTGTTCGACTATGTAATGACCAATAATCCAGCAGAGTTTGACAACGAAATTCACTCACTAAACTCAAATACGCTAATCTAGCAAATACACAACATCGAATTCACCACATATTTTTGGGATGATAACTGCTCAGTGATTAAAATGCAACACGCGTATTCATAAAAAAACGGTGTTCGTGGCTCCATACCGTGATAAATTCTTCTCTGACAATGGCATTCAATATTATTATCATTGTCACTATAAACTCAATTATTCCTCCTACCTCCTGCTGTTGAAATATCTCAAATTCTACTGGTCTAACACCCAGTGAAGTGTGAGTCCTCCGATTCCGCTAATTCTGGTTTAACAGATATCATTTATTTTCGTCTACTTAGTCGTCCTTTCCTTTGATCCAATACTCACACATTTCTCCTAATCTACATAAATATATATATATATATATCGATTGGCAACTGCTCATAACTTATTTTATCTTCACCCATCATAGTGACAAACAGTTACAGTTATAGTCACAAGTACACAGTGTAAACAAACCTCTCAGAATCTCATTCAAATCGCCATGTATTCCAATTCTACATAAATTGTTTACACAATTATTGTATATCCAATAGACAGACAGTGTTTACATGATGTTCCCGCACAAAATGTCATAGAATTAGTGTAAAATGAACAGGAGATATTCACGATAGTTATCATTACAACGACTACCATCACTATCGTCAACATTATGTTAACACTTGTTTATATAAGGCGTGAAGTATAGTCGCTCAGAATTTATAAGTATAGTCAGTTCATAAAAGATAATTCTGTTTACTAATATCAACACAACTGGTGTCAATCTTTCACATTACAGATATGCATGATCATTAAATATGTCAACTGGATGATAGCTGATGTGTGGCTATATTATGAACGGAAATACGCCTAACGATGTGCATGTAGTCACGCAATGAAACCAACGTGGTGGTCATTATTTATCAATAAACAAGAGGAATTCACTTCACCAATTGATACACACTTTCTCATTGAATTCTGCTGTACCAGTAGGATTTTTTTTCAACAATGTATCTACATGTTTAATAGGCTGAAACAGCCAGTGATTGCATATTTCATTGCTCCGTGACGATACATAATGCGATGAATATATATTCACTGCTCACTGCTTAATTCACAGAACAAATATTTGGCGCTATTGTCTATATCTAAATGTTTAACACCCGAGACAGAATGCAGAGAAAGTGCAACACACCATGGAATCGCTCACTCTCCTCTCATGATTATTCGTAAATTGAACAAAAACGATTGTTACCTTCTACGACTGAACAAGCCCAGATACGTACATCAGAACAGTGAGCGACTACATGACATACAGAATCACGAACTACCTGATATACGCATCAGGCTGTCTTATTTTATTTTTATTTCATTTTTATCCTATTTTTTTGATTACGGCTTGTTGCCATACAAGCTGTACAAGTATGGAATTTTCAGCATGTGATATCGGTAGCCCAAATTTTACAGGCCGACCATAGATATCGAGTGTGTGTCGGTAGGGGATCAGTTGTAATTCATTATCTGCTTTTATGGAGAAAATTTCCATTTTGTGAACAACACACCTTGAAATCTATACTGTATGCTCACTAGCCAACCAATACTTAGTTCAGAAAATAAAGACAAACTGTCTTGTTTTGCCTCTTCCATGTGTATTTACCAGTCTAACTGCTTGTGCGGAGCTAGTTACATTCAGTGTAAGATGAGATAAGTTCATCGTCGAATTTCTGAACACCTGCAATCTTGTTTTGGCAAAAGTCACAATAAAGCTACACACAGCTCAATACTAGCTCATCTCGTCGATACTGACTGGACATCAAGTCGATTCCAACAAAGCTTTTAATGTTATTTATCGTATTTCACTCAACCTCTCGTATGGTCTACGAGTGCGACTTGTGCATGCAGCAGAGGCAGTCGGAATTCATCTGAACAAGTCAAATCTGTTTGTTCAGCCACTTTCTTTGCCATGGCCAACTATATAATATGTATTAAGTTTTCAAAATAATTTTATCCGCTCTCCTTGTATCTATCTATTTATTTATATTTACGATTTTAGCTAATTCTGTTAAATTATGTGTATTATACGTAATTTTTCTGAGTCATCTAATTCTTCTCAGTCATCACTGCTATTTAACAAATTTCTTGATTATGTAATAAATTCGTGCTAGCGCCTACGCACTAACTTATCTTGAATTCGGTAGTTAATTCCCACCCCTTTTTCAAAACTTAGATATCTTGTTACTAACATCTATTAGTTAATTGTTTTGATGACTTTTAACCTCTTAATTTCACCCCACCTATACCTAAAAATGATTAACTAAAGTAACCACTTGATTAGTAAAAGTTTTCATGTAAGAAACGATATGTTAGTGTAGAGCTGATTAGAAGGAGCTGTTTTTTTATAAATAGGAATTTGGAAATTAATCTGATATCAGTATGGAAATACTCTACGCTATGCGAAAGGAACAGGATTCGGGTTTCACACACTAATATGAAACCAGTTCTTCTATATGGTGAGAAGACTTCAATGGCGCGTTACGAAAAGCACTCTGACATGCTGTTGAATACTTTTATCAACAGCTGCCATCGTTGGCTTCTTAATGAAGATCAGATGACCAGGTAGGAATAACAACAGCCACGAACATTTTGCCTAACAAATATGCCGAAAGAAATGGAGATGGATAGGATACACGCTGAGAAGACAGTTGATTAACAACGCACACCAACTACTGCATACAGTTAAACCTGACGGGGAGACGACAAGTAACAAGGAGGAAATGGGCAATTGGGCAATTGTGGACACAGTTTTAACAATTGCAATCTGACATTGGTCTCTATAACTCACACATTTTTATGTCTTCTTTAACATTATTAGTTTCAGTAAACAACAATAATTTCCGAATGAAAAATTGTTTTTAGGCTGTTTTATGCACTCAATTTACTTGTTGTCTGATGTTTTGACGACTGACTAATAATATCAGTAATCAATAGTTTAAACAAATGTTATATTGATGTTAATTACTTGCCTGAAACGACAACTTTCTCAGGTCCTTCAATCACTAACAATAGTGCAATCGATTCATTATGTAAAAGCTAAAAGGCTAAATATAGCTGTATGCAAATAATTGAAATCAGCAATCACACAATTTATTCGATGAAACTTTATGGATATTTGTTGAAAACCACGAGCAGTTTATTTCCTCTACTTCAATATATTTTGTAATTAAAATCTTTTTTCTAAGCAATTTATAATCCAGTCTTTTTCAGTATTAAGCCTACTGTCTAATACCTTTGACTAAATCGCTCTTATACTACAGTATTGTAATATGTTCGACAGACACAAAATATCAGAAAAAGTCAGTACACTGAAAATGAAATGAATTAAAAAGCAGCATCGTAGTATTCATTGTAAAATTCATACAGGGATACAAAGGGAACAGACTTTCACTCCTGTAATTGATTCAGACCTCTATCCCAGTAAATCCGAATATGCTCATGTCAACTTAAATTAAACATCTGGTGATTGTTTAACAAATGAATAGGCAAATCAAAGAGTTACTTAGCAATGTAGACAAGAATAAAAATAATGCAAAGATTAATAAAAAAAAAATAATAAAAAACAAAGAAAATAAACTTGAAGATGTTAAGGCCCTATTCATTGGAAATTTTCCAGTATTCCCAAAAAAGACTGTAAAATTCCTCTTTGAACTGGGTGTTAAAATACAGCAGTCAATGAGTGGCTCACTTTAAAAATTCGAAAAGCTGGCCTAAACACGACGTAATGGAAAGTAGCACTTTATCATGCAAGTTCTATACTGTGACAGCACAGAAAACCACAAAACAGTGAGTAATGCTAACTGAAACAACTGTTCACATTTAGTTTAATCCCAACAGTGAAATTCAGACCATTGGAATAGTAAATAAACGAAAGTACTTTGAAGACTACACATTTATGAAACGAAAATGATAAGTTCACTAAAATTTACACATGACGTTTGTACTACACACTCAGCTTATTCGCAATAGTATCACTGTATAAATAAGACAAAAGGTGGAATATTCATGTCACCTGACGATTTTGTAACATATTCCTACTGCTATGGAAAGACTCGTGAGTTACAAGGTGTAAACTCTAAGTAACGAATACATCTCCAGTTTACCTGACATATCTAGTGAAACCTGAACTATGATTAACTTTCACATATACTGTAAAAAATAAAGTGCAGAAAAACCAGTACGTGGCTTTGGCTTAATATGAATGTCACCAAATAGCGGATGGTATTTAGCCATACTAATTCCAACGCGTGATCGAGGAAATGTACAAGCATAATTTCGTATAGATAAACTAAATGATGCCGAATCTGTCCTATATTTAAGTTCAAACTGTGAAGCATTTTAACAAAAGAGAGAAATTGATCTCATTAAACCGTTTCCCTAAAGCATACACAAGACTGATCCCCTGACGTACAAAAACTTACATTCATGACCAATTACATGGCTTTTCCTCTCTCAGTCGTTCTGAAAAGAAGAAATGATAACTAAGGATGTTTAACTAAGATGGTACCTAGAAGACAGTGTCAACGGTTTCTCTAGTACTTTCGTCGTCTAGCACAAATTAACAGAAAACTTAAAACTTTTTGAAAAACAACAACCTAAGAAGTCAAAGATGTTTTATTTGAGTACCAGTAAATTGTAAACTTGTTTTAAAACAAATGCATTCCAGTCTAAACTAAGACAAATAAATATCTTAAATCAGAAGAAATAATCATTTCTTATAAGCAAATAATCTTTGGATAAGAGCCTAACTGAGGTATTAACATGAAATCTGCCCCGGAAATGCAGCAGTTCAAGTTACTGCAATTCACAAAAGCACACATGTAGGTGAAGAAAAGAAATGCAATGAAACAACAATAAGCATAAATGTACAAAAGAAAAAATAATTACATGGAGAATGAGAATTTAATGGAGTTGTAAGATCATAAAGAGTACATGCACCTGTGCCAGTATCATTGATGTTGAGCTATGACAAACAGTCCTAATACTTAATTCTTAACATACCAAGGAAACCAGTCAGACAGTCTACATCTTTCCATGTGACCCAAACCAATACTCAAAAGTTTCATGGACTGGTGCTTGTGAAAACAGAAACAACTAATTCTACTCCAGTATGAGTCATATTCAGACTCTTTAATTTCTAACGTCTAAAGGGTGTTGTTCAATTCATGATGCAATGTTAACTAAACAAGTACACAAGACTCGTGAAACAACCCAACTTATAGTATTAAATACAAATTGAGAAACTTCAAAGAGATAAGTAGGTTTTTATTCTGTGAATTTGACGGAAACAAATATTGGATAATCAGATACAATAGTTCTTGTAATAAAATGATTCAACAGCGACTTACAATTTCTAGCTGTGAAATAGAGCAGTTATTACCATGACAGCAGTTACGTTAATGCTTTTCTGGAGGTGGGACAATAATTACAGGAATGTGAGCATGATGAAGAATATAGTCACTGACACTTCCCAAGAATGTACGACGAATAGCCCCGACACCACGATTACCCATCAGAATAACACTTGCTTTGTGATCCGAAATAGCTTTCACAAGAGAACTTCCAGGCTTAGTGTCCACGTGTAAAAACGCTTGAGCAGTAAGTTTATGGGCTTTGGCTTCGTGCATGTACTTCTGTCCAAGCTTTTTACCTGCATCAATGCTTTCTTCCATAACGCGAGTCATATCAGGTACTGGAGGAGATTCCATTGTCAGTCCAATGGCAGGAGTATTATAAACTGGTTCGATTACATGGACAAACTTTATGCAGTCAGTTTCTCGTTTCATATTGTCCAGATACCAACGAAATGCCCGTTCGCAGTGTTCACTGCCATCAATAGGGATCAGTATAACACGTCCTGAACCAGAATCGCCAGCCATATTTGTGCTAACCTACATGAGAAGCGAATCCATCTATTTAACAGTAAAGTAGAAAATATCTAGCCAATAAAATACCAACAATAAACTTGTTAGCTTCCTGATTGGTTGTTTACAAACGAGTTGGCAGACATGTACGTGTATACACTTTTTTATGATAAAAAATTTTTTTCTACGGACATTGAAAATGACATGAACATGTGTCTGTTTTTTATTCTACTAAATATGAAGTGAGCTACCAAGGCATACGGGGGCGATTATATGACATATCCCTTTATCGAAGTGGCGCCATCTGCTTTATCTCGTGGGTAGACGACAATCAAATTATTAGTAGCTTAAGCTTGATCTCTCATTTACATACAAGGTACAACCACGATGAAAGACATTTCCAAGAGTTGGTTTGCAATGATTAGATTTGTTTTTCGATATTGACCACGGATTGATATCAGCTGCATAACCATTGAAAACCAGGTAGTGAGGATGGATTTCCCACTGATGACATTAGTTAGTGGTCGCGCTAAAATCACGCATTGGAAGATGTTAGAATTCATGACCCATCGTATTGGTTTCCCAGTGGCTTATATGCGACATTCCTTTATAATCGGAAGGTCCTGGGTTCGAACCACAGTGGGTGCGTACTGCCGATGACTCCCAAACTAGAGTGAAAGGAATACCGAAAACATGAGTTGTGCTCTTCCTTGATACTTATGACATCTGAAGAAAATTAAACATTTAGATAATTTCTTATGAACAGACTGAAAAATAGCCATTAAAGATATCAATTCTGAGGTGGAAAGCCAAAAGTTTTACTCCCTGTTCAAAAATACTAGAATGGAGACTTGTCAAAGTCAAATATTAGCAACTCCACATCAAATTTCTAAGTCCTGGTAGTATCTGTGGGCATCCTCACTACTTACATTTGAAAAGGATCATCTTCATCTGCTGACGTAAGCTTCATTCTGAATGCATTACGAGTATTTTTGGAGACAACTCTCTGAGTACTAGGTTGATGGTGGCATTGTGAAATTTCTTCTAGTTCTTTCGTCTAATCCATATTTTACAATCAGCCACGATTTACTAAATAAATCACCCAAGAAGTTTGAAAACTTTAATTAGTCTTCATACAAATGACATCTGGCATTCCCTGTACCTTAGAGAACAAATCCATCCAATGAGAAATTCGTTAACTTCTGTGATTTCTATGTAACTAGCGTTTCACTGAAAGTCTATTTGTGATACATTTCTGAAGAAGCTGGATTTAGTTAACTGTTGAAAAGAAAATTTTTTGTTCTCAGTCGTTTTTAATCCTAGAAAGTCTTTTAGAATGCATCTAGAAATATTTTTGTTTGTTTTACCAGGAAGTAGAATACAGAACTTGTATGTGTTTAGTAGTCAGGTAACCCCAGAATCTCCCGAAAAAGATAAATTTCCCAGGGTTTATACGAATATAAGCTCAAATATCTTGCTATTTAGTAACCATATTAGTTGAACAACAGTTATTTTATGCATAGAACAGAACTTCAACCAAAAGACAGTACAGACACACAGAACAAAATATAACGGATAAGAAGAGGCGTGGAGTATACAAAAGAAGTACTCTTAGGAGTACCAAAAGACAATGTACAGTTATGAAGTCGGCAGTCAATGTTGTTTACTCTTCTTTTTTGTATATCAAGCTGATATCACCATAAATTTACATACTGACAAATCCGTGAATAAACACGACATCATTTTACTATGTAACTTACATTCGACGATGTTTTACGAAACCAGCAATAATAATAAATGTATTATTATATGTCATTTCCCTTTCTTGAAGTTGCGCCACCCGCTTTATCCGGTGGACATTAGGGTGTTTCAATAAATACACCAATATATACCAGCATGATTTCATGGAAATTCAATAATAAACGTTTAACTTTTGAACTTACTGCCTCCTATAATCCATCACATTGCGCAGATTTCATCAGTATCAAGCAAGATTTTCTGATAAAAGTGCAGCAAATGCAACTCAGTTCAAGAATAAAATGCTACCGGTAATATGTGGGCCAGAAAAAGGTTTTTGAATGCAAAATTTCATTTAAAAACCATACAAAACAAAGAACATGTTATTAAACCACCATCGCATCGAGATACGATGCTAACACAAGCAGGGATATGTAGAAAAACCTACTGAAGCATAGGGGAACTTATTATAGAAAATCCGTGGATCAACCTTCAAAAGTTAATGACAAATCAAAATAAAATTCAAATCTAATCCTCAATCTTAGAATTTCTGAGGGAACAGCTGTGACTTAAAACCATTTACAAACAGAAATTTAGACAACTACATTATGAACCATACGATAAAAAATTAATTGAACTGAATTATACTCGACCACATTTTGATAAAAAAGTATTACGATAAAAACTTTTCGTGTCATAAGTCAGTACAGATACGTCTACACAATTTGCAATGGGAAACAAAGATATTCAGAGTGAATGTAAAACAAATGAACAAAATAGCTCCTCGTTTTAAGGCTGGTGAGATTTGTACAGGTTGAGGTGCATCTAGAAAATAATTGTTATCGACTGTTGTAAGAATAAAAAGTTATTTTTCTCAGATTCTCGTTTACTTTGAACATTTATCTCCGGTTTTAATCTCTGTGCTCAGGAGACACTAAAGAAAAGTGAAATACCTTATTTAGAAGTACAATGGATGCAGTCACAATATTATGTGCACTCACTAGATATTTATGCTGTGCAATGAAATCAAGTATTATGACGATACACAATCAAAAAAGGAATTTTATTATACTTTCCCTAAAACACTAGAAATATTCAAGGTGTATGTATATGTAAACATAAGCTGACTGATATCAGTAGTTGAAGAGCACTCATGTCAAATGACAATGACTGCCAGCCATTTCGACACTATTTCACTAATTCGAGGACGAGATTATCTTCAATGCACATTGAATAAATCAGTACAGAAAGTCAAATCAGTTCAAAACACCCGAATTCCAACTAGCCAGCTAACTAGCTAATCGCGTCAACTGGTAATTGAATAGAGTGAAATGATTCATTTTCAGGTCTCACAGTTTGAGGTGAAATTCTAGAAATGTTCAGACTAGGATATCCGACCCGCTTAACAAGATCAGCTGTAACATGACCACAAGCACATATACCGCTCATGAAGTTGTGTCGGTTATTTCCAAAACAAGTTGTTCATTTGAATTTTTATTTCTAGGGATAAAAGACGTTGCAGTGATACTTATCACTTTCTGGTATGCAATGAATACCAAATATTTTATTTTATTCTTTCTTTACTTTAATATTTTAACGCTAGGCAATTTTAACACTTTCCTTCCCCTTCTTTGTTTCTTTCTTACTATCCTCTGTCTACTCCTTAAAGCAGTTTTGAAATATGATGGTGCATGCTGTGTGATCAATTCTCAAATTCAAAACAAACATCCAAGTCAAAACGCCTAGATGGAAGTATCACTTGATTGTCATCCGAAAGCTCTCCATGGTGTTATTCTTTCATTTTCAATAGTTTTCCTTCTCACCATAAATTGATACACAAATATCAGGAATTATTACAGTGAAGATTACTGTTGTAAGAAAGCGATTTGCTCAAACTGTGTCAGGTTAAGGACAAACAATTAGTTAAAGATAAAAGTGAGTATTTCGTATTGATCAAGGTGTTGACTTAACACGTAGACTTCGCCCTCTTCGCTAAAGACCATTTGAACTACAAGTAGATGGTCACACACAGACGGACAATACAAGTGTAGACGCTTCATACACACTGAAGTCACATTTAAATCTATATAAATACATATTTATCAGTCGCCCAGTGCTCGGAGTATACTACCTATATCAAAGGAAAAGCCTTTTCCATAAAAAGCAAAATCCTTCTCTTTTATAAAACCTAATTACCACTAATTAAAGTAGGAAAACCTCTTCATTTGTTTGATAAAAGCTAAAGAAATCAAGTTCAAGTTGTGTCACTGATTGAACTTCTAGAAAGTAAAACAAAAGCAACGATCGAATAAAAGCATTGCAAAATCATATGGGCGAATGAGGTTCTATCTGGGAGATATTTAGTGCTTTAAAAGGAACGACTGATGTCAAGGATGTGTTATTTGTGATCAACATAATTTTGGTTATTTAAGTATCATTTTGTCTTGACTAATCTCCACTTCGCTGGTTACCTTATTATCTTATGATCTTATCTTTCAGATCAGGAAATATCGGTCACTACAAGATACGAAATAGTAGCAGGCTCTAGATTATTATATCAGTACCCTGCCGATACGGTTAGGAATCGATCTGTTCTCGGAAATCCCGAGTAGAAAGACCACAATGCTGCCGGGATTAAATACTGAAAATTACCACCTATTCACCTACAAGGTAAGCGGATTCAGAGCGAATGAGTTAGATAATGAGACAGTCGAAAGGCAACAAGTAATTGTTTCCTGTTAGCTCCGAATATATACAATGGTAAACATGCACTTTTATCGGCACATACAGGACCCATAAGACCACTTTGTTCTCGTATATGCATAAATACTTGAAGGATCTGTCAGTTGAAATGTCCACAAGTGTTCGACTATGTAATGACCAATAATCCAGCAGAGTTTGACAACGAAATTCACTCACTAAACTCAAATACGCTAATCTAGCAAATACACAACATCGAATTCACCACATATTTTTGGGATGATAACTGCTCAGTGATTAAAATGCAACACGCGTATTCATAAAAAAACGGTGTTCGTGGCTCCATACCGTGATAAATTCTTCTCTGACAATGGCATTCAATATTATTATCATTGTCACTATAAACTCAATTATTCCTCCTACCTCCTGCTGTTGAAATATCTCAAATTCTACTGGTCTAACACCCAGTGAAGTGTGAGTCCTCCGATTCCGCTAATTCTGGTTTAACAGATATCATTTATTTTCGTCTACTTAGTCGTCCTTTCCTTTGATCCAATACTCACACATTTCTCCTAATCTATATAAAATATATATATATATATATCGATTGGCAACTGCTCATAACTTATTTTATCTTCACCCATCATAGTGACAAACAGTTACAGTTATAGTCACAAGTACACAGTGTAAACAAACCTCTCAGAATCTCATTCAAATCGCCATGTATTCCAATTCTACATAAATTGTTTACACAATTATTGTATATCCAATAGACAGACAGTGTTTACATGATGTTCCCGCACAAAATGTCATAGAATTAGTGTAAAATGAACAGGAGATATTCACGATAGTTATCATTACAACGACTACCATCACTATCGTCATCATTATGTTAACACTTGTTTATATAAGGCGTGAAGTATAGTCGCTCAGAATTTATAAGTATAATCAGTTCATAAAAGATAATTCTGTTTACTAATATCAACACAACTGGTGTCAATCTTTCACATTACAGATATGCATGATCATTAAATATGTCAACTGGATGATAGCTGATGTGTGGCTATATTATGAACGGAAATACGCCTAACGATGTGCATGTAGTCACGCAATGAAACCAACGTGGTGGTCATTATTTATCAATAAACAAGAGGAATTCACTTCACCAATTGATACACACTTTCTCATTGAATTCTGCTGTACCAGTAGGATTTTTTTTCAACAATGTATCTACATGTTTAATAGGCTGAAACAGCCAGTGATTGCATATTTCATTGCTCCGTGACGATACATAATGCGATGAATATATATTCACTGCTCACTGCTTAATTCACAGAACAAATATTTGGCGCTATTGTCTATATCTAAATGTTTAACACCCGAGACAGAATGCAGAGAAAGTGCAACACACCATGGAATCGCTCACTCTCCTCTCATGATTATTCGTAAATTGAACAAAAACGATTGTTACCTTCTACGACTGAACAAGCCCAGATACGTACATCAGAACAGTGAGCGACTACATGACATACAGAATCACGAACTACCTGATATACGCATCAGGCTGTCTTATTTTATTTTTATTTCATTTTTATCCTATTTTTTTGATTACGGCTTGTTGCCATACAAGCTGTACAAGTATGGAATTTTCAGCATGTGATATCGGTAGCCCAAATTTTACAGGCCGACCATAGATATCGAGTGTGTGTCGGTAGGGGATCGAACCCCGGACCATGTGCATGGTCGAAGAGAGTCTTAGCCACTGTGCCACTGACGCACATCAGATCGAGTGTCTAGTAGACAAATTTGTTGTCAGTACTGTCTCCCATCAGTCTACCTCTCAAATACTAGCGATGATGAACAGCTTGCTTTGATTTCTACTGAAGAATTCATCATTCATGTATTGGTTTGTAGGGATTTGGTTGATTGGTTAAAGGATATCATCATTCATTGGAATCCGTCCACATCTGGTTGACGAACTGTGAGTAGAACATTGAGTTCGTTTAACTTCTGACTAATTCTTACTTCAAAGTACATTAGCATGACCAGGTTACGAGCATCGATAATGTGTCGGTGCAAATAATACGTATTGTCCCGGAGTGATAATATGTTTGACATGCGGATGTCACTGACAAAATTTACTGACTGTCTTTCAAAATGCATGCAGCTATGTAGTGGTATATGTGACGGCAAACAGATGTGATCATCATCATTACTATTTTAGCTGTCCTAAATCACCTTCATCCACAAAGCGTTTGCGATTCATACGACTTCGTTTACTCGCTGAATTTAAATTCATCTGATATGCCCATTGTTCCTAATAATTTGATTTACTTATTGACTCTGAATCCTTAGAAGTATTTGCCCTTCTCATCTATGCTAACAATAAGAGTTTTGATCATTATTTAAGTCCGGATGAAACAAAACTAGAAGAATCGAGTAGTGTCTCTATTAACTGTAATTGTAAACCAGTAGAGAGGAATATAACATCAAGTTAAATTACAGTTAAATCGAACTGAACTATGTAACCAAACTGATCACCTTAATTTCCTGCAAGTCTCAAAAGATAGTATGAGTACGTAAGCGATATCTAATGAAATATCAGGATTCTATGGAAGGTAGTTTCCAGGGTTCTTTCCAACAGTTGGATACAGCATTGTCTAGTGATCACTTCGCTACTATAAATGAACACTGGCCATTTTAATTGGCTTTAATGGGAAGTTACACCTACAGAATAAGAAGTAATTATTGGAATTCAGTAGCCTAGATGACAATACGGTTATATTTACATCCATGTATGTGGTGGACTTCGAATTCGCCTATCAGGATGACGAATAAAATTCGCATAAATTCTGTTAAGTGTTTTATTCAAAATGAAGTTTTTTGGATTAGAAATTGTATACTGAAGCAGTTAAGTTTCGGCACTTAAATTGCATGGACATTTCAGTTTCCTGTCAAGCAGTTTGAAATACCAAACATTTTTTGGTGAATCCCATATCATGGGCTAAGTTTTCCGCCTTCAGCTGTCATTCGCTATCATAAATATATCAAGATTTACAGAATACCTTATCAGAGGCATAATATAAACAATTCCGTACACTATTCAGCCAAACGTGTTATCTGAATGAAGAAAATTCTTCATTTCATTCTTCATTCATCACTAGGTCATAAGAACACAGTTTCATGCACTTTTTTTTAATCATATGACTATTCTTACATCGTTTGTAGAAAAAAATTAATAGTGATAAAGGTATGCATTGAATTCAGCACAAAAAAAAACTGAAAATTTACACGTATAAGGTGAATAGTTTTCAGGGTACTTTTGGAGTAGTATTGTCTATTGAATAAAAAGTTTGTTTAGCTAAAAAATATTGAATTTCTATTATACACTAGACAAAGCTGTTTTGTTGTACTAGCCTGAAAAAACGTGAAAAGTTTGTGTTTCCAATCTGTTGGTACTGAATATATATATAAATTTGTTTTGCATTATGAAAATACCAGAGACATATCTAAGTAGTTTCAGAACAGTTTCCATCAAGGAGTAACATTAACTGCAAAACTATCGAGAGTGGAAATGCCCTTAACAAGTGTTTGAGGGTGGTAAGCAGTGCATATTTATTTAAACCATCTTCTACTCTCTGATCCTCTTATATATTACAATAATTAGCATAGGTTCCGAGTGGACCGTAAGGTTTCGACAACACATCTCCATTTCATCCTGTTTTCTACAGTCGTTTTTAGCTGGCTTCACGATAGTCCATATTCCCTCATCTTCTCCTCACACGATTTCCTCTCTGCCAACCTCGAATTTCTAACTCTTCATTTTTCACTCGGGTTCCACTCCACGGCCTTCCATGTGACCGCCTCCACAGAGTGTTTCCGATCCATCTCCATTATTTCCAGTATATTTGTTGGGAGACTGGCTTTTGGTTGGTTTACTGACTGACAGAAGTCTTTGTTGTGTATTATTTCTGGTTGATCACCTTGCCTTCAGTATGCAGCTAAGATAGCTTTTGATAAAACTATAAAGCCTGTTCGAAATATTCTTGGTGACCCTCTGAGTCTCTAGACCATACACAAGAACTAACTTGGCATTAATGTTTAAAACCAGAATCCTGTTCTTTATGCTGAGTGCAGAAGATGTTCAGGCCGATTTCAGATTAATGAAGGTTTGCCTTGCCTTTCCAATCCTGGCTTTGACACCCACATCCGTGTCTCCTGTAATCGAAACGTTACTACTTAGACAAGTGAAAGAAGTGAGTTTCTTCAATTTTCTCCAGTTTTCAGTAATTGTTGCTTGTTGCAGTTGGTTGAGTATCTTCATCATCTCTGCCTTCTCTGTAATCACTTGAAATCCTGTCGTTACCACTTCTTCTTCTTCTTTTGCCAATTTATCGGTTCTCGTTTGTAGGTCTTCGAGTTTAGGTGACACTAGACATAAATCATCTTCGAAATCCAGATTTTCTAGAGTATTCTTATTGGTCCAACGTATTCCTTCTTCGCCGTTCCCCATGGTCTTTTGCATGATCCAGTCCACCACAATCAGGAATATTATCTCCGAGTTTTCCGTCGTTGGCGAGAAATACTTTAAATTAGTCCAAAGAGACACATATCTATGGATAAAAACTGTTTGAATTTGTGAAAAGTGTTTAGCAGTTTATTGGAGTTAACATGGTTTCTCATGAGGATTTTTATTATCAGTTTCGACTGGAATATGTTACATGGAAAATACTTCTTACTCATGTATGCTTGTGAATAAATCTAGAGTGATGTGAAATCAAATCCCGAAAACCCTTACATGAATGTTCCCTAATCGTTTCTGTCAGATAAATCGCATGATATATTCTTCCACAAATCAAGAATTTGTTCACTTTTAACAGAGATACTGTTTCAAATTACGTTATGTATGGATATTTATACATCAGTTCATCGATATTAAATTTTATAACCAGGATAAATAAAGCGGGGTATAATAAGGATTCGTTAACAAAATAATAAACTTTTTCAATTTACGCGAATGAAAGTCTAAAGTTTATTCAAGTGCTTTTCTTACTACCTGTTTGAAATTGTCGTCATATGAAAGTTGACTAAACGCTTCATTCCACAGCTCATAACAAAAATGAACTGGAAATTGTGAATTTGGAGTCTAACCACTGACCATTAGAAAAATAAGTTTCTAGCTTTCAGTTGTACAAGTTTATCATAATAACAAGCTTGATTTGGACAAAAGCACTACATTATTCCGCAATACGCATGACAAAAATAAACTGAATGAAAGATTAACACTTTCCACCGATCAATATTATACTTCCAAAATGCTTTTCTGAATTAAAGGGAATTGGAAAAAATCGTCATCACCTGCGTTTGGAGTGCTATTTCTGCTAAACTTGATTCATTTTAATTTCTGTCTTATCCACTATCGGTACAGTTCTTGTTTAAATGCATAGGTGAAGAGTCCAGTATTATTCCAAAAAGAAGCTGTTTGAATCTCTGGCTTCCAGTGATATTCAGAAAGGATCGCTTATCATGGAAAATAGACATTGAAATCTATGAAATCCCATAAATTTATCATCAGAAGTAGTCACAATTTCGGGATTCAGTAGCCTTCATAATAATGCTGTAACTTATGTATCATTGTTTATGGGGCTTGATTCTCATGGATTTAAAGTCATAAGTCGAATACTGGAATTTCAGATTTGATAAGAAAGGATTAGTTTCATTTGTGCTCGTTTGGTAATGAAAATAAACATCATCCAAGGCATAACGTGACACAGCCACCCAGCTAGGAAGTCACATCTTACAGATTTTCTTTGACCAGTCTATTCACATTCTCGTCTCTCATCAATACTTCCATGAATCTATCTAAACAAGTGACCTTCAAAAGCGTCTGAGTATTTGAATTGAATTTTTTGATTTTCCCGTCGATTGATTGGACCGAAGTGCTTGGTCTCAGGTTGACATGTCGGCTTCTTGTGCAGATGCTTCGACGATGTCTGGGCATTTAGTTAGTATACAATTGGTGGATGGTGGCTAGCAGTGGAATCCAGGATGCGCATTTCGTCCTGTTTGGGACTCGTCAGCTGGATGTACCTGCATTTCTCAGTGAGTGATGATGTTCCCGAGCACTTCGGTCCAATCAATCGACGGGAAAATCAAAAAATTCAATTCAATAATTAATATGACCCGTCGCACAAGAGGTGGCTCTCGTGGCCCAAGTGGTCTAGTGGATAACGCTTTGGCGTTTGAAACTATGGGTACTGGGTTCGAGCCTCAGTGGGAACATCATCACTCACTGAGAAATGCAGGTACATCCAGCTGAAGAGTCCCAAACAGGACGAAATGCGCATCCTGGATTCCACTGCTAGCCACCATCCACCAATTGTATAGTCTGAGTATTTGTCTACAGGATGTCATGTGGCAGAGTAAGAGAAATTATAAGAAAACAGTCTGAATGAAATGTGAACATGTGACATTTTTCATACTCTAGACAGACTGAACCAAAGCCTACACGCTTTGGACCTGTTTATATGCATAATAATGGTTTAATAAAAACAGGGTGTTAATACTGAATATGCACAAATGACAGGAATTCCTTAATTTCTCTCTTTTTAATTATGACAAAATTCCACGTCCGTTGGTGATTTGTCTTGTAAAAAGCTGTATCTCGTTCAAATCTTTACAGTAAAATTCTTGATCAAGTAAAATAATAAGCACTTAATCTAGAATTGTATTTTATTGAATAGTCATAAAGATGTTACTGACAGTTTTTCCAACAGTATGATGAAAAGTTTTGTTTATATCAGAGAGAACAAATCTAGATTTTTGGTTTTACGGATACATAACGGATGTCTAAGCAGGTTTTAGTCGTTAAATGACGCGGTATAGGCGGACGTGTTAATATATGTTGCCACAATATGAAAAATAATATGTATCATCAGAATGCTTCAGCGTACAAACAGAAAAATGCGGTAACTGAACAAAACCTCATTCTAAACATCTGACCAATATCTGTGTGGTGCAGTGGCTTCAAAGTCGCAGTCCACAAAAAGAAAACTTCAGTGGTGCACTAGCTATCGGTGAATGTTTGATGAAAAATGTATATCAAGACCCAAAAGATAAACTGACAGATTTTACAGTATTCGTGCTCACCATAGACATTATTGATCATCATTTTCTCTTTAATTTGTGGACTAATTATTGACTCTCTATCAGAGTCGGAAGGTCGTGTTACGGTTACTTCTTTAGCCCATTATTAGGCGATCTACGAGAAGCCAGTATTAAACTTAGTAGCCACTAGACCATGGGAACAGTTGCATAAAAATCTATATTTTCAGTTAACTTTGGATGATTAATTTTTTCTCAGAAGCGTGAAGAAAGTATTCGAGTGATCAGTATCCTCTGCCTTATGAAAACGTGTTGTCCGCTTACAACGTCATTTGCCTGGCCATCAGTGAAGAGAAATTCCTAATCGAATATTATCTTGTTATTTTACTCTTTTCCAAATAAAATAAATGGTCGTAAAATAAGGAAAATGAATAAACCGCAACAAAATATATTATTGGTTGACATAAGTAACTAGAAATCACTTACAACAATGTCTGCTGGCTAGTTGGGTCGAAATAATGTGAATACCAGACAGCTGACATAGTCATTGGTGCACCTAGACTAACTCAGTCAACTTAGTTCTTACTTTTTACGAGTTGATCATGCATTGATATCAGTTAGAGAAGCATTGAAAACCAGGGAGTACTGGACAGCTGCTGCATCATCCTAGTTTGGGAATCATCGGTAGTACGCACCTACCTGCTTCCTGAATAGCCTGTTCACAGGTGCCTAGTTTTTTATTGATGAAATGTGTATTCTAAATGTTACCTGCATGATCTAGTCTATGTTGGCAATGAAAGAAAGCACTGCAGTATTATTATTATTATTATTATTATTATTACATAGTATCCATAGATATCCAAAAGAGAAGCTTGCATAACTATAAAGGCCAAGAGACCCTCTAACAATCATAGAAATTCAGGCAAAGCTCATTTAATGTGTGAAAGTCTCACTCCAAATTTCAATTCTTATGTGAACTGAATCACTGTCCGAGTAAACAAAAAAATTCGAATTTTTACAATATAGGAGCTTTAAATAAAAGAAAAAACATTAATCTTCATTATGAATCCGACCTTTATTAAAAATTAATTCACTCTTAGAGAGATTTTTATCAGGAACACCATGATGTATAATTTGTTTATTTGACGTAATTTAAAAAGTTAAATATTGCTTACAATAAGGTCATGCAGAGACGCGGTTATCAATTATCCGGTCGTTGTTTTCACCCATCCATAATATGGCAGGTTTTCTAGAAGTGATGCAAAAATGATTTCAGAATCATGAGTTCTAATACTAAAAATTCTGAGGGTTTGATTTTCATAACACAAATACACAGTGAAATAATCGGGAAGACTTGTAGACCAGACAGAAATTATTATATCCCCGAGTTTAGTAGAAGATGGAAAATCAAAGCTCGGAGAAAACCAAACAATTTCCACACCTACTTATTTCTCTTATATTACACTGACAAATGATTTGCAACGCATTTACGTCATCATGATTGAACAAAACAACAATCAACAGCACATGACTGTAAGCAAAAATGTTTTCTTTACCAAATTAGAATGTTTAAAAAATATACCCGAATTGTAACAACTTCGTAAACAAAACAGGAAGTCTATTTCTAATTTAGTTGAAAAAAATATGACATACGATATGTCATCTTATAAAAGTACATTAATTCACTTTTGTCATATTAATTTTGTAAATATTATTGTTATTCCAAAGTTAGATATATAAAAGCTAAAGATATATGAGGGTTAGTTCAGTCTGTCTAGAGTATGAAAAATGTCACATGTTCACATTTCATTCAGACTGTTTTCTTATAACTTCTCTTACTCTGCCACATGACATCCTGTAGACAAATACTCAGACTCTTTTGAAGGTCACTTGTTTAGATAGATTCATGGAAGTATTGATGAGAGACGAGAATGTGAATAGACTGGTCAAAGAAAATCTGTAAGATGTGACTTCCTAGCTGGGTGGCTGTGTCACGTTATGCCTTGGATGTTGTTTAACAGTCAACATGCTAGCGGCAAATGTATGAATTTATTTTATTTTTTTACGTGGATAAAACAGCCTTGGCTGGATGTAATTAGATTTTTCTATTTATTTCAATAAGTTCAAATTAAAATATTCAACAATTTACTGGAAGGAAAGCATCCTGTTAAGACGTTACAAGTTACCAATGTATCATTGTTAACTATCGTCAAAGCAAAGTGGGTGATGAACCTCTCAACAAGGGCATTAAACTCTGGTGAAACGAAAACGTTCGAGAAGGGACTGAACTTCAACGTAGCCAATGACAGATTAGAAACTGAGGAGATGAATAAACTCAGTGGGTAATCAATTGCTGAGCAAATCAGAGGACTATGTTCACCAAAAATAAAACATCGGAATAAAGTGAGAAAGAACTTATCACAACAAGAAATATCATCTCCAACATGTTTGAGGAAGCACAAGATCACAGTAATTGCTAAATCAGACCGGGGTAACTCAGCACTAGTTATGAAAGTGCCCAGATAAATAAGACTAGAGATATCATGTGTTTTCATTTAACTACAGAATTTCTTTGTGGAGTGCACTGTGTCTATTCGTCTGTTTACAGTCTAAAACCAGTTGAAACCACTAACCACTGATCAGTCAAATTAATTACTTGGTAATATGTATATAATCATGCATTATTTTGCATAATAAAGTAATTATTCTCACCAGCCAGTCTTACCTTCTTATTTTTCGATGAGGCAACATATCAGAGGAATTTAGGTGACAGCAGTCGCTTCCAGTTTCCAGTAGAGTTAACTGCTTCATTTCAGCATCTAAACCACGTTCCGGCACTAATATTACAGGTCATATCATTGGTCAGCGATTGTTTGAGTAATATAAAAGTAAGAACAAGCAATTTCAAAATGTTGAAGTAACTTAAGTGTCATCCTAGTGCATAAATATAGTCGAAAAAATCCTCACCATGTTGTGTCATAGCTGTAACCCTTTTTTCCTGCATAAGTGTATGAATAGGGTATTTTTATTTCAGTTGTCTAATACTTTTCAAGTAAATAATTTAATTTCAGGATTTCATCATGAGCTGACATTAGTTAGAGAACCATTGGAAAACCTGGGAGTACTGGACAGCTGTTTCGTCCTAGTTTGGGACTCTTCATCAGTACGCACCCACCGGGATTCGAACCCAGGACCTTCCGGTTACAAGGCGAGCTCGTATACCATTAAGCCACTGGGACCCGATCCAATGGTCCTTGAATTCTAACTTCTGCCAATTCACGACATAGCGCGACCGCTAGCCAATGTCTTCGGCGAGTATTTGTCCTCACACCCGACCAGATGCACCCTACTGGTCACTGCTTTATTTTATATTCCAACTTGCATCATTTTCGTCAATTTAATATAAGAAAGTAGTGGTAACAGTTTTTCTACGTGGTAATCAGTGTTTACCAATCGACGACATGAGCATCTTCAGAAACGGCTACAATAAAAAGGATAAGAAATATCTGACACTAACTGTATCCCCCAGATTTCTAAATTTCATTTTCTTTCCACAAGTGTGGAAGAAGTATTTATCAGTTCTTCGTTTAGAATAATAAAGAAACAGATTTTAAACAAAAAACGAGGTGTGTTAAAATGATGGCGTAAAAGATAAGTGTTCACTGAATGTTTGGTTTATTAGGGAATAATGTTCGTTATACATTGAGATCAACAAAAGAATCTCTTTAAGAATGAGACAGTAGACAGCTATTTGTTTCAAGAATGTTTCGTTGCTTGTACCTATCAAAAATATGACAGGACAGATGCACGTAACTCCATATTTCTCATTGGTTTTCCAGCTTAAACGGTTTTGTGATAAGTGCTACATTCAAACTTATCTAATCTCCATGAATGAAGCATTCCAATAAAAACTCCATCAGTGACATTAATTGCTAGCCTTGGAACAAACTTATTCAGTTTGCAGCAGGAGTCTATGACTTATGAAATTCATCGGACATAATTTACCGGAAACTAACCTGTTCCCAGCAATCATAATATAAGGTGAACTGAAAAAAATTGAAAAAAACAGAAGACATTTACATATATGTGACTAAATGATCATGTGCTTGCTGTCAGATGTAGCAGTCCTCATCTCTGACTCGTGTGTGACTATAGTTTCCTATCACAGAGAAACTTCAAACTAATATGAAACAATAGTTCAATGACTGCTGACTTTCCGTAGTTAACTTTTCTGTTTTGTTCCATGGTGGAAACTAAGTTGGAAATTATTTTATCATTCACGGTCATATTAACCACGTACACAAATTTTGTAGGCTAATTTAAAACGAAATTTATGTTAATTACATGATGTGAGATAATCTGCATAAATTACACATGCCCTAGTTAACAAAAATAAGAATACATAATTGCAGACAGCTAGTAACAAAATCAACAGACCTATTTTTCAAAAGGTAAAGGACATTTTACAAAGCAGTGAACTTAGCGAACTTTTCCTGTATCGATATTTCGTAAGTGGTCAATGCCACTTGTGTGTCATATGACTTCAGGTGTATTTAAAAAGCTTTTGTACAAAGTAACTATCTCGTTGACAAAACCACCACCAACAGCTTAGCTTAAAATGAATATATAAATATTATGCTAAGCAAATATCAGCTTAATAGCTATACGTCAAGACAACAGTTTTCAAAGCACAGTTGCACACCGCTTAGAGACTAATAGTGGACAGTGTGCAGTTATTGAGTTTTAAGTTAGGATTCTTCACTGTTAAGCATTCTTAGTCTTAGGGTGTCATACAACGAAAGACTTGTATCAGTAAACGCTGTTCTAATTAATAAAGAACATTCAAATCGCTGAAAACGACAAAAAACAGATAGGAAGTTCTTTGGTCACAAAAATGTTTATGATACAATGAACAACCTAAGTATCCTCGTAGAACATGGAAAACAGACACTGGAATTAGCTTTATATTATTAGATATTGTGTCAGTGCTCAGAGCATGCCGTAAAGTGAATGTAAATTTTCTTGCTTTATATGACAGAATTGCAATTATCAGTTTCAAAAGCATGTAATGGGGAAACAGCACCACAAACACTCCGGATTCGCTTAGGCATGTCAATGATTAAAACATCTCCTAAGGTCTGCTCTACGTTAAAATACTCTTTTAGGAGCCTTAGTAGACTGTTTTTTTTCACCGAAAGCAACTGAGACGGAAACACCAAAATTAGACAAAGCAGATCGTACTTCTTGAGTTCAGTCAATCAATATGTATCATAGTTTGAAACAAATTAGTTGAACTTGACGTCTGCAGGAAACATTCTACTGCGTGACATCATTTTAGATGGATGGAAAATTCCTAACAAGGTTAGCAATATAGACAAAACATTGAAAAGCTTACCTAAAGGCTATCCTCTTTTTGAGGCTGGATGCAAAACAATGCAAAAGTATTTTGTTTCATTTCAAGAGAAAGTTGCTTTATAAAGATGGTTAAAAGAAGGATTTCTTCCAATGTCTAGCTAAAAAAAGTTACATGGAAACATTTGGCGTGTGACAGTGTTACAAAACATTCTGCTTAGGAGTTTATAGCATACTAAGTAAGATTCTGATTGTAATATTGTAGTACATCCACGTTTTCACATTCCACGATGGGCTAAAATTATATACGGCCAAAGACGAACAACATTGTATTGAGAAGCACAAGTGAAAACTCAAAAAGATGTATGGTTAACGAAATCAAATTTCGAAAAGCTCGAGGCGCATGCAAAAGTGTATAACTACGTCAAATATATGTGTAACAAACGAAAAATAAAGTTCAATAATACAGTCGTAAATATTCCACAAACATCCGTAAATTAGTTTTAGTAAACGTATAATATGGGTGCATGAATTAATTTTATAAACGTACAGTTAGAGTTTATATAGGGACGGTAGTAACTGCGCCTACTTTCTGTGTGTTTGCTTAGTAAACGTATACTCATCATACCCTTCCTTTAGAAAGTACTACCTCCTGTGAGAAAAAGAGAATAAAATAATTCAACACTTGATTTCAAAATTTCACAGTGTGCAACTACTTTACGATTTCTATTGTGATATGGAAATTGTGACTACTTCTGATGATAAATTTATGGGATTTCATAGATTTCAATGTCTATTTTCCATGATAAGCGATCCTTTCTGAATATCACTGGAAGCCAGAGATTCAAACAGCTTCTTTTTGGAATAATACTGGACTCTTCACCTATGCATTTAAACAAGAACTGTACCGATAGTGGATAAGACAGAAATTAAAATGAATCAAGTTTAGCAGAAATAGCACTCCAAACGCAGGTGATGACGATTTTTTCCAATTCCCTTTAATTCAGAAAAGCATTTTGGAAGTATAATATTGATCGGTGGAAAGTGTTAATCTTTCATTCAGTTTATTTTTGTCATGCGTATTGCGGAATAATGTAGTGCTTTTGTCCAAATCAAGCTTGTTATTATGATAAACTTGTACAACTGAAAGCTAGAAACTTATTTTTCTAATGGTCAGTGGTTAGACTCCAAATTCACAATTTCCAGTTCATTTTTGTTATGAGCTGTGGAATGAAGCGTTTAGTCAACTTTCATATGACGACAATTTCAAACAGGTAGTAAGAAAAGCACTTGAATAAACTTTAGACTTTCATTCGCGTAAATTGAAAAAGTTTATTATTTTGTTAACGAATCCTTATTATACCCCGCTTTATTTATCCTGGTTATAAAATTTAATATCGATGAACTGATGTATAAATATCCATACATAACGTAATTTGAAACAGTATCTCTGTTAAAAGTGAACAAATTCTTGATTTGTGGAAGAATATATCATGCGATTTATCTGACAGAAACGATTAGGGAACATTCATGTAAGGGTTTTCGGGATTTGATTTCACATCACTCTAGATTTATTCACAAGCATACATGAGTAAGAAGTATTTTCCATGTAACATATTCCAGTCGAAACTGATAATAAAAATCCTCATGAGAAACCATGTTAACTCCAATAAACTGCTAAACACTTTTCACAAATTCAAACAGTTTTTATCCATAGATATGTGTCTCTTTGGACTAATTTAAAGTATTTCTCGCCAACGACGGAAAACTCGGAGATAATATTCCTGATTGTGGTGGACTGGATCATGCAAAAGACCATGGGGAACGGCGAAGAAGGAATACGTTGGACCAATAAGAATACTCTAGAAAATCTGGATTTCGAAGATGATTTATGTCTAGTGTCACCTAAACTCGAAGACCTACAAACGAGAACCGATAAATTGGCAAAAGAAGAAGAAGAAGTGGTAACGACAGGATTTCAAGTGATTACAGAGAAGGCAGAGATGATGAAGATACTCAACCAACTGCAACAAGCAACAATTACTGAAAACTGGAGAAAATTGAAGAAACTCACTTCTTTCACTTGTCTAAGTAGTAACGTTTCGATTACAGGAGACACGGATGTGGGTGTCAAAGCCAGGATTGGAAAGGCAAGGCAAACCTTCATTAATCTGAAATCGGCCTGAACATCTTCTGCACTCAGCATAAAGAACAGGATTCTGGTTTTAAACATTAATGCCAAGTTAGTTCTTGTGTATGGTCTAGAGACTCAGAGGGTCACCAAGAATATTTCGAACAGGCTTTATAGTTTTATCAAAAGCTATCTTAGCTGCATACTGAAGGCAAGGTGATCAACCAGAAATAATACACAACAAAGACTTCTGTCAGTCAGTAAACCAACCAAAAGCCAGTCTCCCAACAAATATACTGGAAATAATGGAGATGGATCGGAAACACTCTGTGGAGGCGGTCACATGGAAGGCCGTGGAGTGGAACCCGAGTGAAAAATGAAGAGTTAGAAATTCGAGGTTGGCAGAGAGGAAATCGTGTGAGGAGAAGATGAGGGAATATGGACTATCGTGGAGCCAGCTAAAAACGACTGTAGAAAACAGGATGAAATGGAGATGTGTTGTCGAAACCTTACGGTCCACTCGGAACCTATGCTAATTATTGTAATATATAAGAGGATCAGAGAGTAGAAGATGGTTTAAATAAATATGCACTGCTTACCACCCTCAAACACTTGTTAAGGGCATTTCCACTCTCGATAGTTTTGCAGTTAATGTTACTCCTTGATGGAAACTGTTCTGAAACTACTTAGATATGTCTCTGGTATTTTCATAATGCAAAACAAATTTATATATATATTCAGTACCAACAGATTGGAAACACAAACTTTTCACGTTTTTTCAGGCTAGTACAACAAAACAGCTTTGTCTAGTGTATAATAGAAATTCAATATTTTTTAGCTAAACAAACTTTTTATTCAATAGACAATACTACTCCAAAAGTACCCTGAAAACTATTCACCTTATACGTGTAAATTTTCAGTTTTTTTTTGTGCTGAATTCAATGCATACCTTTATCACTATTAATTTTTTTCTACAAACGATGTAAGAATAGTCATATGATTAAAAAAAAGTGCATGAAACTGTGTTCTTATGACCTAGTGATGAATGAAGAATGAAATGAAGAATTTTCTTCATTCAGATAACACGTTTGGCTGAATAGTGTACGGAATTGTTTATATTATGCCTCTGATAAGGTATTCTGTAAATCTTGATATATTTATGATAGCGAATGACAGCTGAAGGCGGAAAACTTAGCCCATGATATGGGATTCACCAAAAAATGTTTGGTATTTCAAACTGCTTGACAGGAAACTGAAATGTCCATGCAATTTAAGTGCCGAAACTTAACTGCTTCAGTATACAATTTCTAATCCAAAAAACTTCATTTTGAATAAAACACTTAACAGAATTTATGCGAATTTTATTCGTCATCCTGATAGGCGAATTCGAAGTCCACCACATACATGGATGTAAATATAACCGTATTGTCATCTAGGCTACTGAATTCCAATAATTACTTCTTATTCTGTAGGTGTAACTTCCCATTAAAGCCAATTAAAATGGCCAGTGTTCATTTATAGTAGCGAAGTGATCACTAGACAATGCTGTATCCAACTGTTGGAAAGAACCCTGGAAACTACCTTCCATAGAATCCTGATATTTCATTAGATATCGCTTACGTACTCATACTATCTTTTGAGACTTGCAGGAAATTAAGGTGATCAGTTTGGTTACATAGTTCAGTTCGATTTAACTGTAATTTAACTTGATGTTATATTCCTCTCTACTGGTTTACAATTACAGTTAATAGAGACACTACTCGATTCTTCTAGTTTTGTTTCATCCGGACTTAAATAATGATCAAAACTCTTATTGTTAGCATAGATGAGAAGGGCAAATACTTCTAAGGATTCAGAGTCAATAAGTAAATCAAATTATTAGGAACAATGGGCATATCAGATGAATTTAAATTCAGCGAGTAAACGAAGTCGTATGAATCGCAAACGCTTTGTGGATGAAGGTGATTTAGGACAGCTAAAATAGTAATGATGATGATCACATCTGTTTGCCGTCACATATACCACTACATAGCTGCATGCATTTTGAAAGACAGTCAGTAAATTTTGTCAGTGACATCCGCATGTCAAACATATTATCACTCCGGGACAATACGTATTATTTGCACCGACACATTATCGATGCTCGTAACCTGGTCATGCTAATGTACTTTGAAGTAAGAATTAGTCAGAAGTTAAACGAACTCAATGTTCTACTCACAGTTCGTCAACCAGATGTGGACGGATTCCAATGAATGATGATATCCTTTAACCAATCAACCAAATCCCTACAAACCAATACATGAATGATGAATTCTTCAGTAGAAATCAAAGCAAGCTGTTCATCATCGCTAGTATTTGAGAGGTAGACTGATGGGAGACAGTACTGACAACAAATTTGTCTACTAGACACTCGATCTGATGTGCGTCAGTGGCACAGTGGCTAAGACTCTCTTCGACCATGCACATGGTCCGGGGTTCGATCCCCTACCGACACACACTCGATATCTATGGTCGGCCTGTAAAATTTGGGCTACCGATATCACATGCTGAAAATTCCATACTTGTACAGCTTGTATGGCAACAAGCCGTAATCAAAAAAATAGGATAAAAATGAAATAAAAATAAAATAAGACAGCCTGATGCGTATATCAGGTAGTTCGTGATTCTGTATGTCATGTAGTCGCTCACTGTTCTGATGTACGTATCTGGGCTTGTTCAGTCGTAGAAGGTAACAATCGTTTTTGTTCAATTTACGAATAATCATGAGAGGAGAGTGAGCGATTCCATGGTGTGTTGCACTTTCTCTGCATTCTGTCTCGGGTGTTAAACATTTAGATATAGACAATAGCGCCAAATATTTGTTCTGTGAATTAAGCAGTGAGCAGTGAATATATATTCATCGCATTATGTATCGTCACGGAGCAATGAAATATGCAATCACTGGCTGTTTCAGCCTATTAAACATGTAGATACATTGTTGAAAAAAAATCCTACTGGTACAGCAGAATTCAATGAGAAAGTGTGTATCAATTGGTGAAGTGAATTCCTCTTGTTTATTGATAAATAATGACCACCACGTTGGTTTCATTGCGTGACTACATGCACATCGTTAGGCGTATTTCCGTTCATAATATAGCCACACATCAGCTATCATCCAGTTGACATATTTAATGATCATGCATATCTGTAATGTGAAAGATTGACACCAGTTGTGTTGATATTAGTAAACAGAATTATCTTTTATGAACTGATTATACTTATAAATTCTGAGCGACTATACTTCACGCCTTATATAAACAAGTGTTAACATAATGATGACGATAGTGATGGTAGTCGTTGTAATGATAACTATCGTGAATATCTCCTGTTCATTTTACACTAATTCTATGACATTTTGTACGGGAACATCATGTAAACACTGTCTGTCTATTGGATATACAATAATTGTGTAAACAATTTATGTAGAATTGGAATACATGGCGATTTGAATGAGATTCTGAGAGATTTGTTTACACTGTGTACTTGTGACTATAACTGTAACTGTTTGTCACTATGATGGGTGAAGATAAAATAAGTTATGAGCAGTTGCCAATCGATATATATATATATATTTATATAGATTAGGAGAAATGTGTGAGTATTGGATCAAAGGAAAGGACGACTAAGTAGACGAAAATAAATGATATCTGTTAAACCAGAATTAGCGGAATCGGAGGACTCACACTTCACTGGGTGTTAGACCAGTAGAATTTGAGATATTTCAACAGCAGGAGGTAGGAGGAATAATTGAGTTTATAGTGACAATGATAATAATATTGAATGCCATTGTCAGAGAAGAATTTATCACGGTATGGAGCCACGAACACCGTTTTTTTATGAATACGCGTGTTGCATTTTAATCACTGAGCAGTTATCATCCCAAAAATATGTGGTGAATTCGATGTTGTGTATTTGCTAGATTAGCGTATTTGAGTTTAGTGAGTGAATTTCGTTGTCAAACTCTGCTGGATTATTGGTCATTACATAGTCGAACACTTGTGGACATTTCAACTGACAGATCCTTCAAGTATTTATGCATATACGAGAACAAAGTGGTCTTATGGGTCCTGTATGTGCCGATAAAAGTGCATGTTTACCATTGTATATATTCGGAGCTAACAGGAAACAATTACTTGTTGCCTTTCGACTGTCTCATTATCTAACTCATTCGCTCTGAATCCGCTTACCTTGTAGGTGAATAGGTGGTAATTTTCAGTATTTAATCCCGGCAGCATTGTGGTCTTTCTACTCGGGATTTCCGAGAACAGATCGATTCCTAACCGTATCGGCAGGGTACTGATATAATAATCTAGAGCCTGCTACTATTTCGTATCTTGTAGTGACCGATATTTCCTGATCTGAAAGATAAGATCATAAGATAATAAGGTAACCAGCGAAGTGGAGATTAGTCAAGACAAAATGATACTTAAATAACCAAAATTATGTTGATCACAAATAACACATCCTTGACATCAGTCGTTCCTTTTAAAGCACTAAATATCTCCCAGATAGAACCTCATTCGCCCATATGATTTTGCAATGCTTTTATTCGATCGTTGCTTTTGTTTTACTTTCTAGAAGTTCAATCAGTGACACAACTTGAACTTGATTTCTTTAGCTTTTATCAAACAAATGAAGAGGTTTTCCTACTTTAATTAGTGGTAATTAGGTTTTATAAAAGAGAAGGATTTTGCTTTTTATGGAAAAGGCTTTTCCTTTGATATAGGTAGTATACTCCGAGCACTGGGCGACTGATAAATATGTATTTATATAGATTTAAATGTGACTTCAGTGTGTATGAAGCGTCTACACTTGTATTGTCCGTCTGTGTGTGACCATCTACTTGTAGTTCAAATGGTCTTTAGCGAAGAGGGCGAAGTCTACGTGTTAAGTCAACACCTTGATCAATACGAAATACTCACTTTTATCTTTAACTAATTGTTTGTCCTTAACCTGACACAGTTTGAGCAAATCGCTTTCTTACAACAGTAATCTTCACTGTAATAATTCCTGATATTTGTGTATCAATTTATGGTGAGAAGGAAAACTATTGAAAATGAAAGAATAACACCATGGAGAGCTTTCGGATGACAATCAAGTGATACTTCCATCTAGGCGTTTTGACTTGGATGTTTGTTTTGAATTTGAGAATTGATCACACAGCATGCACCATCATATTTCAAAACTGCTTTAAGGAGTAGACAGAGGATAGTAAGAAAGAAACAAAGAAGGGGAAGGAAAGTGTTAAAATTGCCTAGCGTTAAAATATTAAAGTAAAGAAAGAATAAAATAAAATATTTGGTATTCATTGCATACCAGAAAGTGATAAGTATCACTGCAACGTCTTTTATCCCTAGAAATAAAAATTCAAATGAACAACTTGTTTTGGAAATAACCGACACAACTTCATGAGCGGTATATGTGCTTGTGGTCATGTTACAGCTGATCTTGTTAAGCGGGTCGGATATCCTAGTCTGAACATTTCTAGAATTTCACCTCAAACTGTGAGACCTGAAAATGAATCATTTCACTCTATTCAATTACCAGTTGACGCGATTAGCTAGTTAGCTGGCTAGTTGGAATTCGGGTGTTTTGAACTGATTTGACTTTCTGTACTGATTTATTCAATGTGCATTGAAGATAATCTCGTCCTCGAATTAGTGAAATAGTGTCGAAATGGCTGGCAGTCATTGTCATTTGACATGAGTGCTCTTCAACTACTGATATCAGTCAGCTTATGTTTACATATACATACACCTTGAATATTTCTAGTGTTTTAGGGAAAGTATAATAAAATTCCTTTTTTGATTGTGTATCGTCATAATACTTGATTTCATTGCACAGCATAAATATCTAGTGAGTGCACATAATATTGTGACTGCATCCATTGTACTTCTAAATAAGGTATTTCACTTTTCTTTAGTGTCTCCTGAGCACAGAGATTAAAACCGGAGATAAATGTTCAAAGTAAACGAGAATCTGAGAAAAATAACTTTTTATTCTTACAACAGTCGATAACAATTATTTTCTAGATGCACCTCAACCTGTACAAATCTCACCAGCCTTAAAACGAGGAGCTATTTTGTTCATTTGTTTTACATTCACTCTGAATATCTTTGTTTCCCATTGCAAATTGTGTAGACGTATCTGTACTGACTTATGACACGAAAAGTTTTTATCGTAATACTTTTTTATCAAAATGTGGTCGAGTATAATTCAGTTCAATTAATTTTTTATCGTATGGTTCATAATGTAGTTGTCTAAATTTCTGTTTGTAAATGGTTTTAAGTCACAGCTGTTCCCTCAGAAATTCTAAGATTGAGGATTAGATTTGAATTTTATTTTGATTTGTCATTAACTTTTGAAGGTTGATCCACGGATTTTCTATAATAAGTTCCCCTATGCTTCAGTAGGTTTTTCTACATATCCCTGCTTGTGTTAGCATCGTATCTCGATGCGATGGTGGTTTAATAACATGTTCTTTGTTTTGTATGGTTTTTAAATGAAATTTTGCATTCAAAAACCTTTTTCTGGCCCACATATTACCGGTAGCATTTTATTCTTGAACTGAGTTGCATTTGCTGCACTTTTATCAGAAAATCTTGCTTGATACTGATGAAATCTGCGCAATGTGATGGATTATAGGAGGCAGTAAGTTCAAAAGTTAAACGTATATTATTGAATTTCCATGAAATCATGCTGGTATATATTGGTGTATTTATTGAAACACCCTAATGTCCACCGGATAAAGCGGGTGGCGCAACTTCAAGAAAGGGAAATGACATATAATAATACATTTATTATTATTGCTGGTTTCGTAAAACATCGTCGAATGTAAGTTACATAGTAAAATGATGTCGTGTTTATTCACGGATTTGTCAGTATGTAAATTTATGGTGATATCAGCTTGATATACAAAAAAGAAGAGTAAACAACATTGACTGCCGACTTCATAACTGTACATTGTCTTTTGGTACTCCTAAGAGTACTTCTTTTGTATACTCCACGCCTCTTCTTATCCGTTATATTTTGTTCTGTGTGTCTGTACTGTCTTTTGGTTGAAGTTCTGTTCTATGCATAAAATAACTGTTGTTCAACTAATATGGTTACTAAATAGCAAGATATTTGAGCTTATATTCGTATAAACCCTGGGAAATTTATCTTTTTCGGGAGATTCTGGGGTTACCTGACTACTAAACACATACAAGTTCTGTATTCTACTTCCTGGTAAAACAAACAAAAATATTTCTAGATGCATTCTAAAAGACTTTCTAGGATTAAAAACGACTGAGAACAAAAAATTTTCTTTTCAACAGTTAACTAAATCCAGCTTCTTCAGAAATGTATCACAAATAGACTTTCAGTGAAACGCTAGTTACATAGAAATCACAGAAGTTAACGAATTTCTCATTGGATGGATTTGTTCTCTAAGGTACAGGGAATGCCAGATGTCATTTGTATGAAGACTAATTAAAGTTTTCAAACTTCTTGGGTGATTTATTTAGTAAATCGTGGCTGATTGTAAAATATGGATTAGACGAAAGAACTAGAAGAAATTTCACAATGCCACCATCAACCTAGTACTCAGAGAGTTGTCTCCAAAAATACTCGTAATGCATTCAGAATGAAGCTTACGTCAGCAGATGAAGATGATCCTTTTCAAATGTAAGTAGTGAGGATGCCCACAGATACTACCAGGACTTAGAAATTTGATGTGGAGTTGCTAATATTTGACTTTGACAAGTCTCCATTCTAGTATTTTTGAACAGGGAGTAAAACTTTTGGCTTTCCACCTCAGAATTGATATCTTTAATGGCTATTTTTCAGTCTGTTCATAAGAAATTATCTAAATGTTTAATTTTCTTCAGATGTCATAAGTATCAAGGAAGAGCACAACTCATGTTTTCGGTATTCCTTTCACTCTAGTTTGGGAGTCATCGGCAGTACGCACCCACTGTGGTTCGAACCCAGGACCTTCCGATTATAAAGGAATGTCGCATATAAGCCACTGGGAAACCAATACGATGGGTCATGAATTCTAACATCTTCCAATGCGTGATTTTAGCGCGACCACTAACTAATGTCATCAGTGGGAAATCCATCCTCACTACCTGGTTTTCAATGGTTATGCAGCTGATATCAATCCGTGGTCAATATCGAAAAACAAATCTAATCATTGCAAACCAACTCTTGGAAATGTCTTTCATCGTGGTTGTACCTTGTATGTAAATGAGAGATCAAGCTTAAGCTACTAATAATTTGATTGTCGTCTACCCACGAGATAAAGCAGATGGCGCCACTTCGATAAAGGGATATGTCATATAATCGCCCCCGTATGCCTTGGTAGCTCACTTCATATTTAGTAGAATAAAAAACAGACACATGTTCATGTCATTTTCAATGTCCGTAGAAAAAAATTTTTTATCATAAAAAAGTGTATACACGTACATGTCTGCCAACTCGTTTGTAAACAACCAATCAGGAAGCTAACAAGTTTATTGTTGGTATTTTATTGGCTAGATATTTTCTACTTTACTGTTAAATAGATGGATTCGCTTCTCATGTAGGTTAGCACAAATATGGCTGGCGATTCTGGTTCAGGACGTGTTATACTGATCCCTATTGATGGCAGTGAACACTGCGAACGGGCATTTCGTTGGTATCTGGACAATATGAAACGAGAAACTGACTGCATAAAGTTTGTCCATGTAATCGAACCAGTTTATAATACTCCTGCCATTGGACTGACAATGGAATCTCCTCCAGTACCTGATATGACTCGCGTTATGGAAGAAAGCATTGATGCAGGTAAAAAGCTTGGACAGAAGTACATGCACGAAGCCAAAGCCCATAAACTTACTGCTCAAGCGTTTTTACACGTGGACACTAAGCCTGGAAGTTCTCTTGTGAAAGCTATTTCGGATCACAAAGCAAGTGTTATTCTGATGGGTAATCGTGGTGTCGGGGCTATTCGTCGTACATTCTTGGGAAGTGTCAGTGACTATATTCTTCATCATGCTCACATTCCTGTAATTATTGTCCCACCTCCAGAAAAGCATTAACGTAACTGCTGTCATGGTAATAACTGCTCTATTTCACAGCTAGAAATTGTAAGTCGCTGTTGAATCATTTTATTACAAGAACTATTGTATCTGATTATCCAATATTTGTTTCCGTCAAATTCACAGAATAAAAACCTACTTATCTCTTTGAAGTTTCTCAATTTGTATTTAATACTATAAGTTGGGTTGTTTCACGAGTCTTGTGTACTTGTTTAGTTAACATTGCATCATGAATTGAACAACACCCTTTAGACGTTAGAAATTAAAGAGTCTGAATATGACTCATACTGGAGTAGAATTAGTTGTTTCTGTTTTCACAAGCACCAGTCCATGAAACTTTTGAGTATTGGTTTGGGTCACATGGAAAGATGTAGACTGTCTGACTGGTTTCCTTGGTATGTTAAGAATTAAGTATTAGGACTGTTTGTCATAGCTCAACATCAATGATACTGGCACAGGTGCATGTACTCTTTATGATCTTACAACTCCATTAAATTCTCATTCTCCATGTAATTATTTTTTCTTTTGTACATTTATGCTTATTGTTGTTTCATTGCATTTCTTTTCTTCACCTACATGTGTGCTTTTGTGAATTGCAGTAACTTGAACTGCTGCATTTCCGGGGCAGATTTCATGTTAATACCTCAGTTAGGCTCTTATCCAGAGATTATTTGGTTATAAGAAATGATTATTTCTTCTGATTTAAGATATTTATTTGTCTTAGTTTAGACTGGAATGCATTTGTTTTAAAACAAGTTTACAATTTACTGGTACTCAAATAAAACATCTTTGACTTCTTAGGTTGTTGTTTTTCAAAAAGTTTTAAGTTTTCTGTTAATTTGTGCTAGACGACGAAAGTACTAGAGAAACCGTTGACACTGTCTTCTAGGTACCATCTTAGTTAAACATCCTTAGTTATCATTTCTTCTTTTCAGAACGACTGAGAGAGGAAAAGCCATGTAATTGGTCATGAATGTAAGTTTTTGTACGTCAGGGGATCAGTCTTGTGTATGCTTTAGGGAAACGGTTTAATGAGATCAATTTCTCTCTTTTGTTAAAATGCTTCACAGTTTGAACTTAAATATAGGACAGATTCGGCATCATTTAGTTTATCTATACGAAATTATGCTTGTACATTTCCTCGATCACGCGTTGGAATTAGTATGGCTAAATACCATCCGCTATTTGGTGACATTCATATTAAGCCAAAGCCACGTACTGGTTTTTCTGCACTTTATTTTTTACAGTATATGTGAAAGTTAATCATAGTTCAGGTTTCACTAGATATGTCAGGTAAACTGGAGATGTATTCGTTACTTAGAGTTTACACCTTGTAACTCACGAGTCTTTCCATAGCAGTAGGAATATGTTACAAAATCGTCAGGTGACATGAATATTCCACCTTTTGTCTTATTTATACAGTGATACTATTGCGAATAAGCTGAGTGTGTAGTACAAACGTCATGTGTAAATTTTAGTGAACTTATCATTTTCGTTTCATAAATGTGTAGTCTTCAAAGTACTTTCGTTTATTTACTATTCCAATGGTCTGAATTTCACTGTTGGGATTAAACTAAATGTGAACAGTTGTTTCAGTTAACATTACTCACTGTTTTGTGGTTTTCTGTGCTGTCACAGTATAGAACTTGCATGATAAAGTGCTACTTTCCATTACGTCGTGTTTAGGCCAGCTTTTCGAATTTTTAAAGTGAGCCACTCATTGACTGCTGTATTTTAACACCCAGTTCAAAGAGGAATTTTATAGTCTTTTTTGGGAATACTGGAAAATTTCCAATGAATAGGGCCTTAACATCTTCAAGTTTATTTTCTTTGCTTTTTATTTTTTTTTTTATTAATCTTTGCATTATTTTTATTCTTGTCTACATTGCTAAGTAACTCTTTGATTTGCCTATTCATTTGTTAAACAATCACCAGATGTTTAATTTAAGTTGACATGAGCATATTCGGATTTACTGGGATAGAGGTCTGAATCAATTACAGGAGTGAAAGTCTGTTCCCTTTGTATCCCTGTATGAATTTTACAATGAATACTACGATGCTGCTTTTTAATTCATTTCATTTTCAGTGTACTGACTTTTTCTGATATTTTGTGTCTGTCGAACATATTACAATACTGTAGTATAAGAGCGATTTAGTCAAAGGTGTTAGACAGTAGGCTTAATACTGAAAAAGACTGGATTATAAATTGCTTAGAAAAAAGATTTTAATTACAAAATATATTGAAGTAGAGGAAATAAACTGCTCGTGGTTTTCAACAAATATCCATAAAGTTTCATCGAATAAATTGTGTGATTGCTGATTTCAATTATTTGCATACAGCTATATTTAGCCTTTTAGCTTTTACATAATGAATCGATTGCACTATTGTTAGTGATTGAAGGACCTGAGAAAGTTGTCGTTTCAGGCAAGTAATTAACATCAATATAACATTTGTTTAAACTATTGATTACTGATATTATTAGTCAGTCGTCAAAACATCAGACAACAAGTAAATTGAGTGCATAAAACAGCCTAAAAACAATTTTTCATTCGGAAATTATTGTTGTTTACTGAAACTAATAATGTTAAAGAAGACATAAAAATGTGTGAGTTATAGAGACCAATGTCAGATTGCAATTGTTAAAACCGTGTCCACAATTGCCCAATTGCCCATTTCCTCCTTGTTACTTGTCGTCTCCCCGTCAGGTTTAACTGTATGCAGTAGTTGGTGTGCGTTGTTAATCAACTGTCTTCTCAGCGTGTATCCTATCCATCTCCATTTCTTTCGGCATATTTGTTAGGCAAAATGTTCGTGGCTGTTGTTATTCCTACCTGGTCATCTGATCTTCATTAAGAAGCCAACGATGGCAGCTGTTGATAAAAGTATTCAACAGCATGTCAGAGTGCTTTTCGTAACGCGCCATTGAAGTCTTCTCACCATATAGAAGAACTGGTTTCATATTAGTGTGTGAAACCCGAATCCTGTTCCTTTCGCATAGCGTAGAGTATTTCCATACTGATATCAGATTAATTTCCAAATTCCTATTTATAAAAAAACAGCTCCTTCTAATCAGCTCTACACTAACATATCGTTTCTTACATGAAAACTTTTACTAATCAAGTGGTTACTTTAGTTAATCATTTTTAGGTATAGGTGGGGTGAAATTAAGAGGTTAAAAGTCATCAAAACAATTAACTAATAGATGTTAGTAACAAGATATCTAAGTTTTGAAAAAGGGGTGGGAATTAACTACCGAATTCAAGATAAGTTAGTGCGTAGGCGCTAGCACGAATTTATTACATAATCAAGAAATTTGTTAAATAGCAGTGATGACTGAGAAGAATAAGATGACTCAGAAAAATTACGTATAATACACATAATTTAACAGAATTAGCTAAAATCGTAAAAATAAATAAATAGATAGATACAAGGAGAGCGGATAAAATTATTTTGAAAACTTAATACATATTATATAGTTGGCCATGGCAAAGAAAGTGGCTGAACAAACAGATTTGACTTGTTTAGATGAATTCCGACTGCCTCTGCTGCATGCACAAGTCGCACTCGTAGACCATGCGAGAGGTTGAGTGAAATACGATAAATAACATTAAAAGCTTTGTTGGAATCGACTTGATGTCCAGTCAGTATCGACGAGATGAGCTAGTATTGAGCTGTGTGTAGCTTTATTGTGACTTTTGCCAAAACAAGATTGCAGGTGTTCAGAAATTCGACGATGAACTTATCTCATCTTACACTGAATGTAACTAGCTCCGCACAAGCGGTTAGACTGGTAAATACACATGGAAGAGGCAAAACAAGACAGTTTGTCTTTATTTTCTGAACTAAGTATTGGTTGGCTAGTGAGCATACAGCATAGATTTCAAGGTGTGTTGTTCACAAAATGGAAATTTTCTCCATAAAAGCAGATAAAGAATTACAACTGATATATATATATATATATATATATATATATAGAGAGAGAGAGAGAGAGAGAGAGAGGTTAATTAGGTTATTTGACAAAAAAAGTAGGTTTTTATCCAAAAATATGATCAAGATCTGAAAAGTAGTTAATTTTCAGGAAAGGCCATTAAATCGTGCAACACAAGATGTTTACTGGAAAGTTATATTCATAGATGTTGGAGTATTAAATCTTATCTATGCATGGGTGATCACAATAATCCTCTTGGGAATATTTCTTTTTTATACTTATGAAGCTGTTTCCAAGAAAATTCACTAAACGTCTGAATGTGTTGAAAAAAGATTAGTAACCTCGTTCGTTATTTTTAACACTAAATGAATATGTAATCAGCTTAGAGAGTGGGAATGAATTGGTCGATTTATCTATGAATCATTTATTCAATTTCACTTTGAGCTACTAAATGTAATTTTGAATTATGAAAGGTCTAACTGCAAGAAATTCATGAAAATATTTTGATCAGTCTGATATACCAAATTTAAAAAACATTCTAATGTAGAGATCCCTGGGAGTATCTGGTAGATTTTTGAAATGAATCCCCGACACCCTTTTATATGGCATATTTTCTAAAATTTATAATACTCATAAATAACCTTCATCAGCCTTCTTCCATGTTTCTTTTTTATCTGTACTTATTGTATTGCACTAGTGAAATAGACGTCAGTCATTGTCATTGTTGATAAGCCACTAATCAAATATTGAACGTGTAAAATATTTTTCAAATTCGAATCATGGACTAGACTAGTAACAGTAAAACTGAAAAGTTTTGAATTCGATTGTAAAAAGAATAGAAAATATATGCTCATGAACATTCGAAGTGGTATTTATTGTTATGAAAACAAAACCTCGGTGCACTGTAAGCACCAAGATATGCATCACACAAAACCTCAAATTTTTTGGGAGGGCTAGGATACTACCAGGATATCCATCCCGAAGTGGGCGTTTACCTTCAGGGGCAACCCTTCGAGCCTTTGACTTGAAGTCTGATCTATAACGCAGTTCAACAGTGTCAGAAGCCGTGTTTTCGTGGTTGCCAGTGACCGAAACAGGTTCGGAAGACATTCGATTATTTGACTTTTGGAGCCAACGAACACTACAGGTTTGAAATCAGGGACTTCCAATTCATCCACATGCCCATGGGTCAGGTTATAAGCTCCAGAATTTCGGATTCGCTCCTTCACTTTTGCAAGGAAGGCATAATATATAGTACTCACTTAGTTATTTATCTAGCAGGGACTGAGAACGCATGGTCACATGATATCATTTTGAGAGGAAGACCGAAGTTCACCCATCATCGGTAATACCAGATCTTTTGTGGAACATCAGTCGAAGTAAGATGGGGTAACTTTGTAGCATTATAAAATTTTCATTAATTCAAGTAGTGTCTTCACTTCTGGGTTGGAATCATTTCGAAAGTATAAGGTGAATTGTTTAATGTATAATTACATACCTGGAGCCTGCTGCAGCTTCATCTTCAGTTATACACGTTGTTTTTGTGCATTTTTCTCCTGCTGTTCGTGGAGTGTTTAAATTATATTCTGTGGTTTACACTTATGAAACTAGACGGGATTAGGTTCAACTCAGTCATCGTGAGATTTTTTAAATAATCAATCAACAAAACAAACTCTTCTATGTATTATTCATTTGCCCAGTTCGAATTAAGTAGAGAAGAATCCGAATCCAGATTCCGTTGGACGAGAGACAAGCGCTTCATTTACCCAGCTACAACACCATAAGTGTTTTTATTCGTAGAAAATAATGCATATAATAAGGATTTGTGTCACATTCCTAGTTACAAATCAATATATTCAATTAAAAGTTTCTACATGCATTATTAATTAGGAGTTTAACGGACTTCATTTATCTCTTTATTCTGATTTACAATGAATATCACAGTATCTAATTCATTTTTGATGTGCACACAATTCTATCAGTAATAAATAAATGTCATGTGTTGCGGTGTTTCACCTCAATCGCTAGTTGGATGTTTGGTAAAATGACGTAATACACATAAAGAGCTTAATTATTTCAACCTATTTTGCGCGCATTAGAAACTTTCGATTTGTTTGTCTGAAGTCAAAGGCGATTGATTCTTGTCATATTAATGCTCTGATAAATGAAACATTTCTGTGCAAATGAGACATTGAGAGAATTCAAATATACGTGTCTTTAGAAGAGTGTGACTCATTTCATAGTATTATTTTATCTTAGTTTAGACCTCAAGATTTAATGCACAAAAACTGTGCACATAAAACCAACCAAATGTGGTCGAAAATTCACTGGTTTTGAAGTGAAAATCTATATATTAACAAAATTCGAATCAGTGGCCTATGAAATTTACCTATGAATCTAGTTTTTGTTTCAACTTTAAGCATTGACTCCTTATAGTTTAATCATTCCATCAATAATTAACTATCTGGAATAATCTTACTAATACTGAAATAGTTTAAAACTTCTCTTGATGAGGACACCTTATTTCATTTTGGCTTACTCTTATAATATAGAAAAATCCCTATTTATGGAGCAGAAGGATTGAGCGAGGAAATATTTACTTTGCAATTAGATCTTCATCCCTTATATAACAGAACTCAGTAAAACAACAGGGAAGTGGACAGAAATAATTATAATTTCATAAGTGCTACACACTTGGAATCCACTTCTACCCTCATTATACTTACTTTAGTCCCTGAGGGATGCGGAATCTATGTTTGTATCTGTTTTTGCATTATTTTCAGTCACTTGTTCCATTCCGGCTAAATCTACGACCATCTCCAATAATTTGAACTGTTAGTCAAAATGAAGACGAAATCACTTTCCAATGGTTTTTATTTTTATTAGTTGGTGATAAAAATGAGATTGGGAAAGATATTGCTGTCACACTGGGGTTACTGCTTACCATTTGGGGTAGTTGGTTGAATATACTAGTGATCTGACGTCAACAGAAGCTAAATGACAAACCAGTGTTTGATTTTAAACCATTTCACCCAAAAAAATGTTTTCTCATTAACATACAAATTATGGTAAATATGTATGTATTACATCTTTACAATTATTAGGGCTAAAAAAGTAATCAAAGTTCAAAGTAATTAACTCACATGACAGTGAATAAATGAGAGAATAGTGAGTGTTTTGGATACAACTGACTTTAATCTCTTGTTCAAATAAAATTAGATTGGAAGATTATCAACAGTATCTCTAAATAAAAAGACAAAATACCAGTTTACTCCATCTCTTTCTCTCACATACACACACATCTTTGGTAGTTTAAACTAATATTTACCTATATTTTCGACGTCCTGAAGTGGCTATGCTTCAAAGTTAGACGAACTTTGTTTAAACACTTCAAAATATAGTATAGGAGCTTTTAATTTACAAGTGTTGAGATCCTTATGCAGATGCAGTAAATTAAGCTGTTAATATTAAGCTTTATTCTAACCAAATTAGCTTAAAGACAGTTTTCATTCATAAAAAATAACCAATGGATGTACAGATGTAACAGTTCATAATGTATAAAATCACACGCATAGGTTAACTTATTAATGAAGCAAAATGATCATAATAACTAACATCTTTTCAAAGGATAAATGAAATCCGAAGACAGCATAATCAGTTCGTTAACAAAGAAATCAGAACTTACGTGATCATGACTTCACACAGTGCGTTAGGGTCATGTTAGTCGTATAAAAATAACTACCTGCGTAGTTATGTGTTTCTCTCTCTCTGTTTAGTGTTTAGCTTCTTCTGTTTATGATATAGTGTTGCAAATCATGACAATATAAATTATCTTCCCACTTTATCAAATTTGGGTATCATATTATGAATGTAAACAGCAACATCAGTCGACACCTTTTTGGTTCTGACAGTATGTCAAATAGATATTATCAAATCTCCAAAATTGTAAGAATCATCACGAACTTACTTCAGTTAGAGAACTACTGAAAACCACCAGGTGATACTAGACAGCCATTTCGTCCTTGTTTGGAATTCTTCATCAGTACTCATTCATGACCCTAACAAAGACTGAACCCAAGACCTTCCGGTTACAAGGCAAGCACATATATCATTGTGCCAATGGAATGAAATTCAACGGCCTATCAATTTTAGCTTCTTACATTTTGCAATATATGGCGCCACCAGCAGCCGATTTCATCTATGAGTATTTCTCCTCACACCCAACTTGGTGGACTGAGTTGATCATGGCTAAGCAGCAGAACTCCAAACAATTTCATCCTGTAAGCAGTCGTTAGTGTGTACCCGATTACAATTAGTTTCTGCTCCGTGGAAAATTGAAGTCACTTTTAAGGGGACTTCAACTAATATATATCCAATGGGATTTTCCTCTATTACTTATGTGGAATGCTCTCAAACACTCACCTTCATGTACATATCTTGTTTCCCATTGTTTTTTGGTAATGTGATCGTCAACACTCAACTAAAGTTATTTCCTGTCTAATTAATAGTTTTTTTTTATGTAACCAGTTATATGCTCCTGGAAGAAACTAACACTAAATGATGCTTCAGCAGTTTTCTTGCTCTCTGAGTGTCGGATTGCCATGACAAAACGTTTTTCTGACAAGGAAGCTATTACTTATTAAAATACTTTAGAGAATTAGTCAAAAGAAGAACTAGTTTTCTTACATTTTTTGTTATCTAGTTCCTTCCTTGTTTCTTTTTATTGCTAAGTTAAAACAATTTCAGGAAAATCGATTTACATCTTTCTTTCACTTTTTACCCCGGTTTATTTGCAAAACTTCTATCCAACCAATATATGTTATCCTTGAAAAAATATAAAAAATTTCAAAATTAATGGTCAATAAACTTATCTGTTATTTGATTGATGCAAATAATTCTTAACTATTCATCTTACGGAATGTCGTTGATCGGTTTTTGTAAACATGTGGTATTCTAAGATGGATACCTCCATGTTTTCTTCAGTCCTTAAATGATTTAATTGGTGAACTTTGCGCTTTATGATGCTCTTCAAGTCCATTTAGTGGTTTTGTATACTAACTTAGGACTATGTTAGAATATTTTGTACGTACTTGAAATCAAATTCGCTGTATCATGAGATTAGTTAAACACTGTAAGTGTGGAGATGGTTAACGGCTGTTAGTTTGAGACTTTTAAGATATGATCATTCATGCTTTAGCACACAATCAGCAGCATAATCTACAGTTCACAAGGCTGTTACGTCATTAATGAAATACCAATATTATTATTATGTTATTTCTGCTATATATCATTCTTCCAGGAACGCTATTGTCAGCTGTTCTTACACCTGATACGACAAGCTTCAAAAGTTATAATTTTGCATTGAAACTTTGCAAAATCCATTCGAAACATAATTATTGATCAGAAGCATGAGGTATTTAGTATTTTGTGACTTACGTCATTGTTTTAGTAGTGAATTGTTATACTTCGACACTAAGCAACACAAGTACCTGTTTTGGAGGAAGTATGAGTTACTTAGAAGTTGCAGATGCGTATGGAAAATTAAGAAATTCTAATCAAACAGGACATTTTGGGGTCAGTTTCCTTGTTAGCGTCCTCAACTGCAATTAACTGAAAAATCCTTTCGCTTAATTCAGCAACTATCAATAGATTTAGTGCAGCATTTGGTGAACTGTACCTAAAAGGAAAGCAGGATTTCCTCTGTCTTCTTTAGAACTTAGGTTCTTATAAGACACAAGGTGTATAGCATTCAGTAAAGGTCAGATAATTATGAAGGTCACTTCACATAGAATGTTCATTCGGTTATTTCATTATAACTGTGATGTTTTATTTAGCCTTTAAAGTAAAATAATCAAGTCACGTAATCAGTAAAGTTAATCATTAGAAAAAAATTTAAGTAATATATATAAAGGTGTATATCAGTTAGAAAAAGACAGAGAGTTAGGTTAAGGTGAAGATATTAAGATAATTTGGTTTTACTATTACTTCTGTTTATTATATCAAGGATTCGTAGACCAATAAAATGAATTTTCTTTGTAATATTTTATCTTGACCAAATTCCTCAGTCAATTTTTCATAAGGAAATTTGCTGAGAGTTACTACTAATTTCAACATATTAGCTATGCGAGACTTTTCAGTGAATTAGGTAAACCACTCCATATAAGTTCGATTCGAAACAATCAGTAGTGGTAATTTTATCACTAATATTCAATCGTATACTTCATAAGTGTCAACTTCCAGGTTGTCCCCTACATGTTGGCGTTTTTACAACGTAAGTATCTTTCTAGATAGGTCAAGGGAAACAAAGAGTGCATGTTTCTTCTATCTCCTCCGCAATTAAGAGTAATAGGGATGTGCCAGTTAAACAGGTTACCCAGTTGTTTACTAGATTTACAATGAATTTCCTTCACTTTAGTGTTTCGTGCCTATCGATGGAAAACTTCTGCAAGTGTTACAGTGTTAAGTGCCTAGAGTCATCAAAATTACTTTTAACGATAAGACATATTAGGAAAACGACACTTAAATTTTATTTGGCTAGATCCAGCGAGTGGATTGCCAAGTTTGTAATGTACTTTCTAAGCAAAAATAAAATATCTCTTCACCATATCCTTGTAACGATGTGTTTTTTGAGTCTTTTAGTCAGGACTGTCTACTGTCTAACAGTGAACAGCGCACATATTTGTAATTGTTTTCTAAGTTAACCACTTATCTGAAGCAAAACCCAATTGGAAATAGATTCGAATCAGTTTAAATTCACCAATTCAAAAATGTTAATGACAAGAGGTCTATGTAATATATGTCTTCAAATCCAGCTCATCTGTATGAAAATTCTCTTCTCTGAGAGGCTGTAAGATGTTATCTAGTTAAGTGAAAGTGAGACTTTGAAACAAAACTTAGGTTGCTTGTATTGTTACCTAGGTAACGGATTCATGAAAATGACTTTTTTTTAATTATTAAATTCACTGCTCTCTGTGAATATACTAAGGATTATTTTGAGGTGACACTATTTAAATATTTTACAAACGATTCATGAATAGATAATTTCGCATTACAAAGAAGAAGTAATGAGTTTATAAAAACAATTATGAATTTGAAACGTCTTTCTGTTTCAAACAAAACGACTCATCAAATGGAGTCAGTGAATTAAGCTGAGACGATAAACCACAGATACCTGGTTTGTATCAGCGCAGGTTCTTCACCCAAAATCAGTCATAACCTTATTTTAATTGTATTAATCTGATCACTGAAACTATCTAAGATAATGTGGAAGTTGTCCGCTCGCGTAATATTAAGTTATAACCTTAATAAATAGCAATTCAAAAGAATCATGGTCTTGGTTGACAGGGTGCAAAACATTTAAGTGTAGAAAACGGCTTCAGTTAGTGCAGATCTGAATCTCTAAGGGTCATAAATTTTATCCGGAATCACAGGCCTCTCACCAAATCTAGGTGGTTTTCTCCTTGAGGTAGGGAAATCTAGCTGATAAGTTAATTGTTTGACGTTGTAACTTAGTTTAACACTTACTGAGTAAACTTTGCTTGGAGTCTTTGGGATCTGGTGTTCTTAGTCCAGGTGATGCATGACTCAATCAAATTTGGGAAGCTTACACATCTAAAAGCATCTGATAATTAAACTCTTGGGCGTCGGTGGCACAGCGGTTAACACGCTCGCCAACCATGCACATGGTCCGGGGTTCGATTCCCGGCCGACGCACGCCTTTACCTTGCTAAACTAGAAATAATGCTGGTAAAGAGGAAAGGTTGGGCATGAGGCTAGCAACCCCATCCTGTAAAATTAAACACTGCTACAGAAACTTCAAGCCACAAGCTTGAAGCCCTATGTTCCACTGGGAACGTGAAGGAAATAAAAAAAAACACATCTAAAAGCATCTGATAATTAAACTCTTCACTGACTTTCATTATTACATCTTTGTAGAGTTTAATATTCACATCGTTTGAATTGTCAGGATACAAAGTACACTTTCGGCTTCTAGAAAAATCATATGTTTTAAAATGACCTTTTTGATTATTGTACCCGTAAACACATACCTCTGGTCATATGACTGTATGTTTTGCTTTCAGTAGTCAAAGTTTATAGTACTGCTACCTTGGCATAAATAATTTTTACTGTATTCTATGTATTATAATAACACATTATTCATATTATTATTATTTAACGTGAAGTGAAGTCACTTCTGACCGTAGGACTAAGTATAAAAATGCAGCAGTTCAAATTGTCACACTTCACAAAGGCACATGTGAAGTTAGATAAAAAAATATTTTTGGAGAACTTCATACATTTCCAAAGAAACTATAACAAGCGAAAATACGTGGAAGAAATAGTGACTGGATTGACATTAATGGGCTCCTAATCAATATGGAAGTCCATAAAGTTTAAATACATCTGCGCCGACTAACATTCATGTCACCAAAAGTTTCCAGCCACTGGATCTTAGCGTCTTGAGGACCACAGATGGGCAATCTTCATCTCTTCACCTGACTCATACCAGTATTTAATGACTTCATGGATTGATGTCATGTTCTGATTAGACCTCATCTTACTTTTTTCCTCCCTAATTCTATGTCAGCCAGTTTTGCTCGACAAAGAAAATGATGGTTCAGCATAAGTAACTGGCTTCATTTGCATCTTAGGTGAATAATGATTACGGCTGAAAGTATAGTCTTTCGCTTAAATTTTACTGGAAGTTAAATATTCCTTTACATTTTTGAAGAATATTAGCTGGAAAATTTAATCAGAATACTTCCCTATAAAATTATATTTGTAAAATCTCAGCAAAATTGAAATGATCAATTCCAACGTTTCGTTCGGCAATCTGGTCCGAACTTCTTCAGGGAAATTAATCGAAATTAACATAAATGGACAAAGTTTGAAAAACAAGAGATGTTCCTTTTTATGTATAAACCTCTGTTACGTTAATTTCGATTAATTTCCCTGAAGAAGTTCGGACCAGATTGCCGAACGAAACGTTGGAATTAATCATTTCAATTTCGCTGAGATTTTACAAATATAATTTTATAAATGTCCACTTCTTGCTCAGCGCTCAATTATTTTGCTACTATCCGGTCAAATCTTGATCACAGTTCATATGAGAATACTTCTCATCCAAAAGCTGATTTTGAAAATTTGTATACGAGACGGCAACAAGACCTGTTAGTCTACGGTTCTAGTCTTCATGAACCCTAAATTTTGAGGAGTCATAAGCTAAGATAGGACAGCTGTGTGGTGCTTCAGTGGTTCTTTAAGCTATTTCCCTCCCTAATGAAAGATGCTGTAAAATTAATCAGTGTGTATCAAATCCAATTTTCTGATAAGAACCATCTAAGCGTAGTCAACAAATTTTGCTCATCAAACATTATTAGATATATCAATGGGAAAAGACAAAAGTGTTTGGCAACTTTTTAGCTGATTAGTATATTTCCATTTAACATAACAGTGAGATTCAGAACACAATTTCATTTATGTTTGCAGGGTATTAAATAAGTATTCCTGCATTGGACTGTGTCACTGAATCGGCTGATAGTTAAGTCTTTCATCTACAATTTTAAACTTGAAACCATTACTGCATTTTCATATTTTGGAGTTTTCCCAGATATCTGCTTGGATATCAGAAGTTCCAACACCTTTGCTGAATTTAATTTATTCAAATACTCCCATTACATCTGCTTGTTTGTGTGACCGGGGATTCTCAATTAATGTATTAGAAGTTAGATTGTAGTTAGCAGGAGAAGCCATTTTGAACATCTTCCATTTGTTTGAATTCTGCAATAAATGAATTTATTGAAGATAAATTAGTAAATATTTAAGGAATCGTAAAGACCAGTATAACTGTCATATAAACAGTAGGAAATTCTGAAACCTGACGCCCTTTGTACCATTTGGCCTCACCTTTTAGATAATCTTGAAAGACGAATTTGGTGCACCTACGTGGCTTCAGTTCAACAAGTACTCGAGATTTGAGCTGGTAACTGTGTTGTATTGTCCTTTTGCTAACCATGCCCGATAAGTTCAGAGATGCGTTTGGAAAGTGTGCGCTTTGTGCAGCCAATATAACTAGCTCCACATGAGCAAGTAAATTTATTAAGACACACTGAAGTGGTCCAAAGTGGCAGTTTATCCTTCACGCATCCATTGATCATTTGTCGTCTGTAGAAACTGATTGGTGGCTCATCCACAAAGAAGACTTTACTCAGTGACTTGCATGAGCATTTCTTCAAGATCTAAGCTACCTTAATTTCACGTTTTTCTCCATGGATATCCATTATCCATGAGGACTTGTCTAAATCGTTCCGATTCCCCGTCGATTGTATCACCGGAACATATCCTTCTTTAAATCTAAAGCCTGAAAGAACACAGACGGTGCCGAAGAAGCTGCCATTTATAGACACTGAATTTGAAAGTGATACTGCAACTGAGATCGCGAAGAAATGCTCATGCAAGTCACTGAGTAAAGTCTTCTTTGTGGATGAGCCACCAATCAGTTTCTACAGACGACAAATGATCAATGGATGCGTGAAGGATAAACTGCCACTTTGGACCACTTCAGTGTGTCTTAATAAATTTACTTGCTCATGTGGAGCTAGTTATATTGGCTGCACAAAGCGCACACTTTCCAAACGCATCTCTGAACTTATCGGGCATGGTTAGCAAAAGGACAATACAACACAGTTACCAGCTCAAATCTCGAGTACTTGTTGAACTGAAGCCACGTAGGTGCACCAAATTCGTCTTTCAAGATTATATGTAGTAAATTCTAATTCAAACATTTAACACTTATTATGTACTAGCAATGTATCTTAAAATCTGTAAAATGAATTCGTATTAATCTTTTATGACTGTAGAGCTGATTAATTAGTTTGATTACAGATAAGAGCCTCATAACATGTACGTAAAGTGTCCTATTATTTACAAGTGATCCCGTCGGCCATCATGAAGAACATGGAGTCTGTATTACTATGAGTGTTAATAATATTAACACTTTTTTCATACATTTACTGGGTGAAAGTTAGCTAACCAAAGATTAGAATTTGCAGCAACCGAAGCAGTAGGTGAAATACTTAGAAAACAGTGAAAAATGAGAAGGAATATCCACAGATATATGTGCAAAGATGACTATAATGTTTCCTTGTAAAATCAACTTGATGATGAACCGATAATTCATTCGAATTCGTCTAAAGTATACATAAATGCTGGCATAAAATGTGATTCGAATAAAATGTTTACCAAAATAAAAGGGAACCAGCATATTTACTACCCAAAATTGAGTGATGTGAAGAAAAAAAACAGAATAGGTACTCTAAAATGCTAGTAAAGGCAATATGAATGAGTACATATTAGCACGTGTCACCATAGAATTACAAACATCAACCAAATAGCCCCCACAAAATTCACTCTACATATTGATTTTTCATATATGTGATTTACTTATTGATAGTCAGTATGTTGCCTATACCAACTTTTGAGTTTCTTTTTTCAATACTTAGGTATGAGGAATGCCAGAAGATGTCAGTTTTGAGATAATGATAATCATGTCATTCAAGTATCATGTTTATCTGTTGGAACTAGGATGAAGTTCTTTCTATCAGTGACCATCCCAGCTCTACTTCACTGCATTTTTAGTGATCTGATTTTATAAAGTCTTGATCAGTCAGTAAGGAAGGAGTAAAGTACACCCGATATCAATGGTCAGCCTGCAAAATTAGGCTACCTTTATCACATGCTGAAAATTCCATATTTGTACCAAAAATACCGTGTGGAATCAAGCTGTAATCAAAAGATATTAGTACGAGAACTCTTTAAGGATGAATAAAACTAAATAGCGATTCTATTTTTAGTGTCATTTTAACCTGCACATTCGTTAGAATTCAGTTTTGGATCCCATCTCAGTGTCATACCACCATTGATTTTTCCAATGATTCATTCATGTAAAGAAAAGATTTAAAATCTTGACAGTAAAAATAGTATGAGACCAAAGGGATACTTGTGTGAACTACTTCCTAATCTAGACAATAGCCAAAATCTGTTACTGATTTAAGTAAAGTACCTTTCCACACCTAAACACCTTAAAGTGAAAAATAATAGGACATTCATTTTGATCTAATATTATAGCTAAGCCGACTGAAAAATCACCTGCAATAAAAAGACATACTTTTCTAGGCAAAATGTTCCTGAGAAGACTATTACAGAAATTAGTGTTACGTAGAATGATATCCCTACATACATTAATGGATGAAACTACTACCGGAAGATAAGTATAATAATTACGTGAAATTATAACTGAAGATAGAGTAAGACTGTATGGTGCGAATTCATGATCTCAGCAGTGAAAAATTCGTAGACTTGAGTCAGGTAACAGAAGATTGGCACCACTTTTGAAATCCCTAAAATTTACAGTCTGAGCTAATCATGAAGCCGATATTTGGACGAACTAATCGCAACATTTTTATCATAGGAACACCTGGACAGCCTTAAAAGACATTCATTGAGCAACTCGATATTTACAGTTTGCGTGAACACATCTTTAGAAGATTGCACACCCTCTAATTCAATTAGCATCTTATACATTACCTTTTGAAATACCGCAGATGTTAGATAGTATGAATTTATACCTGAACAAATAGAGTGAAGTGATAATTATATCTGTGAGTTTCCCAGAAAAAGTAAAAATTAGACACCAAAGTAGAATGACCTTGAGCCAACCAATCAGTTCGCATTACATAATCATCGTTGCGAGTTTTACTCTGTTCAGGTTTAACGTGAAACTTGCAGCAAAGATCATGAAAAGCATCCATTCGTAATGTTGAGTGATCTTATTGGCTGGTTCAAGGTCACTTGATCGTGATGTCTATTCTTTACTGTTGCCAGTTTTCTAAAATCTTGATCAAGTGGATTTTGTAAATGCTCATCCATTAAATCCATTTCTGGAAAATATTTTCATTCACCAGATATGTATACTGGATACTATTGTTATGTTCTGTGTGACAATTAGCTGCGATAGTAGGATACTGTGTGTTACATAGTAATCATAGGAGACTCTTTGAGTTTCCCCATCTTGTGTAAGTTCTTTTAAATAGGGCTTGCGAAATATGAAAATTGAGCTAACATACACTTTTCGGCCATTGTATTGAGCTCCTTTATATGTTCCTTTTCATGGGTTTTTGTGAGACAACGAGACACATACCATCAGCAAGCATCCGTGCTGTTAAACTTTCTTTAACTGATTCTTCAACTGATGTGAGTTTGCAATTAAGGTGACCGTGAAACCGCATGATTCTTTCTCAGTTAAATAATGTATTCATCGGTCATTTGAGTAAATATCATTATAACTAACTAACTTACACAGCCTAACCAATAACTCAGTATTATCATCGTATTATTAACTTCGTTTTATATTTTGCTTCTTTTTCGTAAGCACTCCAAATCATGCATTTATACGCAAAATAAATGTAATGCTGCTAATAATGATGTTTTGTTTCAGTATAGTGCTGCTAGGTTTAACAATTCCTGTTAAAATTTTTAATATTGACATATATATTTAGTAAAACTGTGTATTCTTTCGCAACACGGTCACGTATAGATGAACGGCATAGATGTGTTTATTGTCAACATTATCACGTGTGGTAATAAATTAATATTGTCAATTAAAATATTTATATAGGTCACTGACTCATTTTTTTTTACATAAAACTGACTCAGTCACTTTTTGTAGAGTCACATTTACGAAACTGACTCATTTCAATACCAAGTTTATGTACATGGGCAAATTTCCTGACCTTTCATAATGAAATTTCTTATAAAAAAATATGAATGAAGTCTATCTTAAAGTAGTAGGACGATTACAGACTTGGTTTAATCATTCGTTTCAGATATCACGCTTGTGTAGATGTGATTCAGTTCAAGACAGATACTCACAACCGAACTAATATTAGGCTGGAAAACATTACATCCACTATAACAAGTTTGCTGTAGTGGGAAGTCACAGATTATCGGTCCTGGCTACGTGTTCTCCATGAAACCTAACAGCTATCTGCTCGACTTCTAGCATTGTTGTAAGTACGTATTATCCAATAATCCGAAAATAAAATGAAACTACCAATTGCTGTTTGACTCCTGATGATTATTTCACTGATGCAGACAGGTTCATTTGTCACATTGATGTCGTAAATAGACTCGGATTGTAGGCGGTGTGTTTTTATCAACCTGTTGTAAACTCACACTCTAAAGCATTCATTCAAGTATTGATTGACCTCTGGTCTGACCGAATGAACTGAATAATATGACCATTAAATGTCTTTATCTGACCAGTCTATGACTGATATACAAAAGATCATGGCTGTATTCGAAACGGAACACTTGATCATATTTATCTTTTCGAAGTTGTCATAATAACTCAAGAGATTTCCTCTAACATATTTTTAACAATTAAACAATCAGGTGTTAATATTACTGGGGGAATGTGAGTTTATTTTAGGTGCCTTAGAAAGTTGGTTGGGCATTTTCTTTTCAACGACTTCATTTTCAAGCTGTGCAGTCGTATTTATATTACGGAAAACGGCATTAATTGACACAGTTATTTTAAATCGTGAGGATTACGTCAACAATTTATGTAGCGTTCTTTGCGACGGAGAAAAGTTTTCAAAATCAACCGACCAGAAACATAGAACGGAAGGTATTGAGAATGAATTGTCAACCACTTTGAAGAAGTTGAAGGACAAATCTGTTGTTATTTCGTATATGTATGAACATCTCAAGTTGTCTGGTTTAACCATCCTTCGTTTACATGGTCTTCCTAGAGTTCATAAAGACGGTGTCCCCCTGCGACCTCTATTGGACGTGCTGGACTCTTTCGTAATGCATGAATGTCAGAGCTTCTCAAAGTTGTTGATTCGACCAGGTTCATGTCTTTCTGTAAATTAATGAGTCGTTGATATTCATCAGCTATATCATGTAGAGTTAACTTGGGATTTCGCTCTAGCTGATTGAGCAGTCGATTTCGGATATCTGTGAAACGAGGAGACTGAAGACTGCATATGAGAATCAAGGCTTTGAATTTATCATCTGTCAAGGAACTGAGTCGAAATCTCTCACATTCTCGGTTGACTGTGCCAACGTGAGTAAGAAAATCATCATTTTCATTCATTGTCAGCTTGAGGAAACGATAACGTATGCTGAATAATGAGGAGTGGTCTCCAAAATGTTCACGCAGCAGCTTCATTGAAACACTTGTCACGTGGTTTTTGGGGTAAAATTAGGTTGCAGTACCTTTCATATTCTGCGGGACCCAATTTACGTAATAACACTCGCACCTTCCAGGCATCGCCTTGCGAGGCGAAATCAACTGTGAATAAATCCTCATAGCGTTGATACCATGTGTCAAAAGTGACATTAGCATCTGGATCACAATTGAATTGCGTAATACTATTTACAATTCCATCGACAGATGGTAGCATGGTATGATTCGGATTGCTTGAAGGTGAAGTTGAACCAGTCTGTTTGTTGATGAGCATTTCCATTAATTTCACTTGTTGCTCAAATACTAATTCCAATTTAGAAGAATCCATAGTTTTCCCCGTCGCAAATTTTCTGTTATGTACTGCTGAGTGGTTAATAGTCCTGACGCAAAAAGGCGAAAATCAGAAGAATAATACTTCGAGCTTTCGAATATTCAGTCGCGGTAATGTTCATGGTCAATGAATTGGCTAGTCTGATGCTCAATCTCCCCTTTTTCAAAGGCCCACTATTGGCTGGAAAAGTGAGTCCAAGTATCTTACTTCGTTCCAAATAAGTGGTTGGCATGCATTCTACCTTTAAATCACTGATGCTTACCTATGAATATTCCCCTAACAAGTTAGATTCAGTCTCTAATATGCAAGGATCACACTCACATATATCAAACCTCAAGTCAGTCAACAAGTAGAAGTAATTTGATAAGAGTAGTTAGTATAGATGACTTCCGCCGAATAGACATGTTTTATTGCTGATTTATAATAACTGATTAATATTTCAGCCAGAGTTTATTACTCCAAAATGTTGGATAAATATAAAGGCCTCCATCCTGGAGTTCAAGTTCACTATAGTAAAACGATATTCTATGGGTATTTAAACTGCAATGAAAACGATGTCAGTGTACAAATAATCAATAGACAAAAAGAAACTACGTATTACTTTTATGACTACCAGCTTTTATCTCTACGCTTCAAAAACCAGTATTCTGGGTGCTAAAATGTTTTTATTAATAGTCTCTGTTTATATGACAAAACATAATTATCGATCTTATTGATTTTCACTGACACGTTCAAGTTTGTTATACATACTATTAATATGTTCACAGCATTTATAAAAGGCAGTGAATAATAAAGAATAAAAGGCCATCCATTTCCATTGGAAGTTATACTAGTGCACTAAATTCTTTTGTTATCTATTCATGAAAACGAGTAGACAAGTAGGTCTTACGAATAAAATACTCATGATAATTTTAGCATTCTAATAATCTAGCTGCCTGAAAAATATTCAGCACTATTGTTTCGTATTATGTCAAGCGATGTTAGGCTGAGAGACAAATGGCTATAAGTTGAGTGACTGCCCAACATTCGAATGTACCTCACACACAGAATTTTTGTGTGAAGAAAATCTAGTTAATGACATGTATTTGTACAATTACTGCTTTGGGAGATGAATTCTTATCGTGGAAAATACCCAATGGAACATTGGATTGAAAAGAACAAGAAGTTCAGCAAAGATATCTTTTTGGCGGCTTCATATATATATATATATATAATTCATTTTTGTGCTTTGAGTGAAACATAAGACTTCAGAGGCACATTTCCCTCCTACTCGATTTTCTGCGACCACTTCCAAATAACTCTTTGACTACCCACAAACTTTCACTTCCTCCTCACATTACCTTCTCCACATCACCCTTGTTTCCCTTTCGGGTCACTCTCGAGGGCCCTGTGTGTAATCCCCCTGAATTTCTCCTCAGATTAAGTCTAGTCCATCTCCATTTCCTACTCCAAATGTTTTGGGCGACAGGGTTCTTGGTTGGTTCGTTGCCTGCCAGAACTTCTTGTTGCCAATCCTACCTGGTCATCCAATCTTCAGTATGCAGCCCTGGTGGATGCTGATAAAAGTTCTCAGTAGGCTGTCGGAAATGCCTTCGGTAACTCACCAAATCTCTGAATCATATAAAAGAACTGACTGAACATCAGTATTGAAAATCCGAAATTTATTGTTAACACTGATTGCAGAAAACTGCCAAGCTGATTTCAGATTAATGATTTGCCTTTCCGATTTTGGTTTTGTCATTCTCAACCGTTCCACCTGTAGTTGAAACGATACTGCTTAGATAAGTGAACGAAGTGACCTCATTCTCCTCTTGGTAGTGTTTAAAGCTTATTGTTGGCAGCTATGTATCTTCATCACCTGTGTCTTTTCTATGTTCACTTGAGGTGCTTTTTTCGCTAACTCTTCTTTAAACTTCTTGGTTTTCGCCTGTAGATTTTGGAGTTTGTGTGACATTACACATAAATCGTCTGCGAAGTCCAGATCTTCTAGAGTCTTCTTAATAGTCCAATTTATTCCTGTCTTCTTACTCCCCCACAATCATAAGCATCATCGATGATATTAAGCAGCCTTATCTTACTCTTGTCTTCACTTCAGAGTATCTCCAAGCTTTCCTTTGTGAATCACTTGATATGTGGTACCATCATGCAGCTAGTGAATGATGTTTATAAATGTTTGATTATATATATGTATATAATAGTGTTAACTAGTATTTGCATCTGTTTATATTATGACTGCCGGCAATCTTAAACCACTGCATCCACTTTGACAGTGTGTTTGCCATTCAGTCAAAAATCATCAACAACCGCAAACATTCATTTACGAATCTTTCATTCTGTTCGGTGAACCGTCAGCTGAGTCTTTATCATAGATTATAGCTGATGGAGAAAATGAAAACGATGAAGCTGAACAGATTCACTTTGATGGTGTACTTATACGGGGCAGCCTATTTTACTATCCAAGACCTCGATGTCGATTACAGTTTCTTGATGTGTTGCATCATAAACTCTTCACATTCCTTTTATTTTTTTTGCAACCCACTTTTTAATTCTCTGTTGTCTTGCTATCTACTAGTCATTTTCAAATGACTGTTCATGACCTAATTAATCTGTTAATAACTCTATCGATTAAGATTATTCACTATCTTTCATTCACTGTGATTTCTCATACACTTGCATTTATAAAGCACAAAATAATCGAGCAAAGAATATTCTTTTCGATAAATTCCTCTTCCGGCTGTACAATTATATATATACAGAATATTCTAGATTAGTAGTTAACAACAATATTAGTGTTGTTTAAATAATATCGATTTGTAAAGTTTGATCAATGAACTTACATTTCATTAAAGATGCTTAAATTATAATAATAATGAAGATATAATAGCGAATAGAATATCAACTAAAATTAGGGAAATTCCACAAAAATTCAGGATTATTCAAACCTGGATAGCCAAGGTAATGATAATGTCTGTGATAGGATCCCACATATTTTGGTATTGACTGTTTAAACTTGCATTTATGGTATGTTATCATTCTCACGCATTTTGGTAGTGACTGCTAGTTTTGTATATTATCATTCTCACGCATTTTGGTAGTGACTGCTAATTTTGTATATATGGTATATCATTCCCACACATTTTGTTACTGACTGTCAATGTCGCACATATGGCATATTATGATTTCTCACACACTTTGTTATTGGCTATTAAGGTCAATTATTTCAAATGCTGTTAGCTGTCCATATTGTTGTAAAATGTATAAATACCATGGCTTTCTTTATCGTTGTTGCACTTCAATACACAGTCACAGTCCAGCCTTTGTCTTTTGATATTTGCGTGCTTTACTAAGTCGGAAGGTACGACGAGCAGATAGACATATAAGTTCAGGCGCAGACAGAATAAGGTGAAAACGTCTTCATTCAATACCCCACAGTTATAACAAATTGGCGACGGGGTTTACCTTAATTCAGTGCAGTTATAACAATTGGCGACGTGGATTTACCTTAATTCATCGCAGTTATAGCAAGCAAACGACGACAGTTTTTATTCTGTTCAGCGCAACTATATAACATTTTTGACTGTGTAAATTACAACCCAATTATAATGTCTATCTCTCTGGACGATCTTCCGGTGACTGCAGTTGAGGTTGCCAGACACACACTGCGTGATCCAGTTTTACAGCAAGTATCAAAGTTCATCCGATTTGGCTGGCCTCCACATGTTCATTCAAATGTTTTAAAACAGTTTTACCAGCGACGCAAATCCCTATCCATCGTTAATGGATGCATAATGTTTGCTGATCGTGTTGTCGTTCCAGCTAATCTTCGTGACCATGTGCTTCGGCAGCTTCATATATCACATCCTGGTGTTGGGAGAATGAAGGCGATCGCTCGCAGTTATGTTTACTGGCCCAACATCGATGACCATATCGAAGACCTCGTTCGCAAGTGTAGTAAATGTGCTCAAGCATCAAAGTGTCCACGCAAGACAGAACTATGTTCCTGGCCACGACCGGACAAACCATGGTCCCGTGTTCATGTTGACTTCGCTGGACCGTTCAATAGTATGCATTTCTTAATATGTGTCGACGCGTTTTCCAAATGGCCAGAGATATTTCCTATGCATTCTGCCACATCAATTGCAACAGTGTCCCTCCTACGTCAACTATTACTGAACGTTTCGTCGACACCTTTAAGCGTGCTTATGCAAAAGCGAAGGGGGAGGGAACAACAGAAAAAATTTTGGATAAATTCTTGCTGCATTATCGTACGAATGAAAAAGGACAGTTATGTGGCAGACACACAGATCACGCTCTATCCAGTACCACGCAAAGGTCAACTCGACAAAGAAGAGCTCCGAAACCTTTTCAAATAGATCCAAAAAGCAAGTCCTACACTCTTTACGGGGGGAGGTGATAGGATCCCACATATTTTGGTATTGACTGTTTAAACTTGCATTTATGGTATGTTATCATTCTCACGCATTTTGGTAGTGACTGCTAATTTTGTATATTATCATTCTCACGCATTTTGGTAGTGACTGCTAATTTTGTATATATGGTATATCATTCCCACACATTTTGTTACTGACTGTCAATGTCGCACATATGGCATATTATCATTTCTCACACACTTTGTTATTGGCTATTAAGGTCAATTATTTCAAATGCTGTTAGCTGTCCATATTGTTGTAAAATGTATAAATACCATGGCTTTCTTTATCGTTGTTGCACTTCAATACACAGTCACAGTCCAGCCTTTGTCTTTTGATATTTGCGTGCTTTACTAAGTCGGAAGGTACGACGAGCAGATAGACAGATTAGTTCAGGCGCAGACAGAATAAGGTGAAAACGTCTTCATTCAATACCCCACAGTTATAACAAATTGGCGACGGGGTTTACCTTAATTCAGTGCAGTTATAACAATTGGCGACGTGGATTTACCTTAATTCATTGCAGTTATAGCAAGCAAACGACGACAGTTTTTATTCTGTTCAGCGCAACTATATAACATTTTTGACTGTGTAAATTACAACCCAATTATAATGTCTATCTCTCTGGACGATCTTCCGGTGACTGCAGTTGAGGTTGCCAGACACACACTGCGTGATCCAGTTTTACAGCAAGTATCAAAGTTCATCCGATTTGGCTGGCCTCCACATGTTCATTCAAATGTTTTAAAACAGTTTTACCAGCGACGCAAATCCCTATCCATCGTTAATGGATGCATAATGTTTGCTGATCGTGTTGTCGTTCCAGCTAATCTTCGTGACCATGTGCTTCGGCAGCTTCATATATCACATCCTGGTGTTGGGAGAATGAAGGCGATCGCTCGCAGTTATGTTTACTGGCCCAACATCGATGACCATATCGAAGACCTCGTTCGCAAGTGTAGTAAATGTGCTCAAGCATCAAAGTGTCCACGCAAGACAGAACTATGTTCCTGGCCACGACCGGACAAACCATGGTCCCGTGTTCATGTTGACTTCGCTGGACCGTTCAATAGTATGCATTTCTTAATATGTGTCGACGCGTTTTCCAAATGGCCAGAGATATTTCCTATGCATTCTGCCACATCAATTGCAACAGTGTCCCTCCTACGTCAACTATTACTGAACGTTTCGTCGACACCTTTAAGCGTGCTTATGCAAAAGCGAAGGGGGAGGGAACAACAGAAAAATTTTTGGATAAATTCTTGCTGCATTATCGTACGAATGAAAAAGGACAGTTATGTGGCAGACACACAGATCACGCTCTATCCAGTACCACGCAAAGGTCAACTCGACAAAGAAGAGCTCCGAAACCTTTTCAAATAGATCCAAAAAGCAAGTCCTACACTCTTTACGGGGGGAGGTGATAGGATCCCACATATTTTGGTATTGACTGTTTAAACTTGCATTTATGGTATGTTATCATTCTCACGCATTTTGGTAGTGACTGCTAATTTTGTATATTATCATTCTCACGCATTTTGGTAGTGACTGCTAATTTTGTATATATGGTATATCATTCCCACACATTTTGTTACTGACTGTCAATGTCGCACATATGGCATATTATGATTTCTCACACACTTTGTTATTGGCTATTAAGGTCAATTATTTCAAATGCTGTTAGCTGTCCATATTGTTGTAAAATGTATAAATACCATGGCTTTCTTTATCGTTGTTGCACTTCAATACACAGTCACAGTCCAGCCTTTGTCTTTTGATATTTGCGTGCTTTACTAAGTCGGAAGGTACGACGAGCAGATAGACATATAAGTTCAGGCGCAGACAGAATAAGGTGAAAACGTCTTCATTCAATACCCCACAGTTATAACAAATTGGCGACGGGGTTTACCTTAATTCAGTGCAGTTATAACAATTGGCGACGTGGATTTACCTTAATTCATTGCAGTTATAGCAAGCAAACGACGACAGTTTTTATTCTGTTCAGCGCAACTATATAACATTTTTGACTGTGTAAATTACAACCCAATTATAATGTCTATCTCTCTGGACGATCTTCCGGTGACTGCAGTTGAGGTTGCCAGACACACACTGCGTGATCCAGTTTTACAGCAAGTATCAAAGTTCATCCGATTTGGCTGGCCTCCACATGTTCATTCAAATGTTTTAAAACAGTTTTACCAGCGACGCAAATCCCTATCCATCGTTAATGGATGCATAATGTTTGCTGATCGTGTTGTCGTTCCAGCTAATCTTCGTGACCATGTGCTTCGGCAGCTTCATATATCACATCCTGGTGTTGGGAGAATGAAGGCGATCGCTCGCAGTTATGTTTACTGGCCCAACATCGATGACCATATCGAAGACCTCGTTCGCAAGTGTAGTAAATGTGCTCAAGCATCAAAGTGTCCACGCAAGACAGAACTATGTTCCTGGCCACGACCGGACAAACCATGGTCCCGTGTTCATGTTGACTTCGCTGGACCGTTCAATAGTATGCATTTCTTAATATGTGTCGACGCGTTTTCCAAATGGCCAGAGATATTTCCTATGCATTCTGCCACATCAACTGCAACAGTGTCCCTCCTACGTCAACTATTACTGAACGTTTCGTCGACACCTTTAAGCGTGCTTATGGAAAAGCGAAGGGGGAGGGAACAACAGAAAAATTTTTGGATAAATTCTTGCTGCATTATCGTACGAATGAAAAAGGACAGTTATGTGGCAGACACACAGATCACGCTCTATCCAGTACCACGCAAAGGTCAACTCGACAAAGAAGAGCTCCGAAACCTTTTCAAATAGATCCAAAAAGCAAGTCCTACACTCTTTACGGGGGCAGGTGATAGGATCCCACATATTTTGGTATTGACTGTTTAAACTTGCATTTATGGTATGTTATCATTCTCACGCATTTTGGTAGTGACTGCTAGTTTTGTATATTATCATTCTCACGCATTTTGGTAGTGACTGCTAATTTTGTATATATGGTATATCATTCCCACACATTTTGTTACTGACTGTCAATGTCGCACATATGGCATATTATGATTTCTCACACACTTTGTTATTGGCTATTAAGGTCAATTATTTCAAATGCTGTTAGCTGTCCATATTGTTGTAAAATGTATAAATACCATGGCTTTCTTTATCGTTGTTGCACTTCAATACACAGTCACAGTCCAGCCTTTGTCTTTTGATATTTGCGTGCTTTACTAAGTCGGAAGGTACGACGAGCAGATAGACATATAAGTTCAGGCGCAGACAGAATAAGGTGAAAACGTCTTCATTCAATACCCCACAGTTATAACAAATTGGCGACGGGGTTTACCTTAATTCAGTGCAGTTATAACAATTGGCGACGTGGATTTACCTTAATTCATTGCAGTTATAGCAAGCAAACGACGACAGTTTTTATTCTGTTCAGCGCAACTATATAACATTTTTGACTGTGTAAATTACAACCCAATTATAATGTCTATCTCTCTGGACGATCTTCCGGTGACTGCAGTTGAGGTTGCCAGACACACACTGCGTGATCCAGTTTTACAGCAAGTATCAAAGTTCATCCGATTTGGCTGGCCTCCACATGTTCATTCAAATGTTTTAAAACAGTTTTACCAGCGACGCAAATCCCTATCCATCGTTAATGGATGCATAATGTTTGCTGATCGTGTTGTCGTTCCAGCTAATCTTCGTGACCATGTGCTTCGGCAGCTTCATATATCACATCCTGGTGTTGGGAGAATGAAGGCGATCGCTCGCAGTTATGTTTACTGGCCCAACATCGATGACCATATCGAAGACCTCGTTCGCAAGTGTAGTAAATGTGCTCAAGCATCAAAGTGTCCACGCAAGACAGAACTATGTTCCTGGCCACGACCGGACAAACCATGGTCCCGTGTTCATGTTGACTTCGCTGGACCGTTCAATAGTATGCATTTCTTAATATGTGTCGACGCGTTTTCCAAATGGCCAGAGATATTTCCTATGCATTCTGCCACATCAACTGCAACAGTGTCCCTCCTACGTCAACTATTACTGAACGTTTCGTCGACACCTTTAAGCGTGCTTATGGAAAAGCGAAGGGGGAGGGAACAACAGAAAAATTTTTGGATAAATTCTTGCTGCATTATCGTACGAATGAAAAAGGACAGTTATGTGGCAGACACACAGATCACGCTCTATCCAGTACCACGCAAAGGTCAACTCGACAAAGAAGAGCTCCGAAACCTTTTCAAATAGATCCAAAAAGCAAGTCCTACACTCTTTACGGGGGCAGGTGATAGGATCCCACATATTTTGGTATTGACTGTTTAAACTTGCATTTATGGTATGTTATCATTCTCACGCATTTTGGTAGTGACTGCTAGTTTTGTATATTATCATTCTCACGCATTTTGGTAGTGACTGCTAATTTTGTATATATGGTATATCATTCCCACACATTTTGTTACTGACTGTCAATGTCGCACATATGGCATATTATGATTTCTCACACACTTTGTTATTGGCTATTAAGGTCAATTATTTCAAATGCTGTTAGCTGTCCATATTGTTGTAAAATGTATAAATACCATGGCTTTCTTTATCGTTGTTGCACTTCAATACACAGTCACAGTCCAGCCTTTGTCTTTTGATATTTGCGTGCTTTACTAAGTCGGAAGGTACGACGAGCAGATAGACATATAAGTTCAGGCGCAGACAGAATAAGGTGAAAACGTCTTCATTCAATACCCCACAGTTATAACAAATTGGCGACGGGGTTTACCTTAATTCAGTGCAGTTATAACAATTGGCGACGTGGATTTACCTTAATTCATTGCAGTTATAGCAAGCAAACGACGACAGTTTTTATTCTGTTCAGCGCAACTATATAACATTTTTGACTGTGTAAATTACAACCCAATTATAATGTCTATCTCTCTGGACGATCTTCCGGTGACTGCAGTTGAGGTTGCCAGACACACACTGCGTGATCCAGTTTTACAGCAAGTATCAAAGTTCATCCGATTTGGCTGGCCTCCACATGTTCATTCAAATGTTTTAAAACAGTTTTACCAGCGACGCAAATCCCTATCCATCGTTAATGGATGCATAATGTTTGCTGATCGTGTTGTCGTTCCAGCTAATCTTCGTGACCATGTGCTTCGGCAGCTTCATATATCACATCCTGGTGTTGGGAGAATGAAGGCGATCGCTCGCAGTTATGTTTACTGGCCCAACATCGATGACCATATCGAAGACCTCGTTCGCAAGTGTAGTAAATGTGCTCAAGCATCAAAGTGTCCACGCAAGACAGAACTATGTTCCTGGCCACGACCGGACAAACCATGGTCCCGTGTTCATGTTGACTTCGCTGGACCGTTCAATAGTATGCATTTCTTAATATGTGTCGACGCGTTTTCCAAATGGCCAGAGATATTTCCTATGCATTCTGCCACATCAACTGCAACAGTGTCCCTCCTACGTCAACTATTACTGAACGTTTCGTCGACACCTTTAAGCGTGCTTATGGAAAAGCGAAGGGGGAGGGAACAACAGAAAAATTTTTGGATAAATTCTTGCTGCATTATCGTACGAATGAAAAAGGACAGTTATGTGGCAGACACACAGATCACGCTCTATCCAGTACCACGCAAAGGTCAACTCGACAAAGAAGAGCTCCGAAACCTTTTCAAATAGATCCAAAAAGCAAGTCCTACACTCTTTACGGGGGCAGGTGATAGGATCCCACATATTTTGGTATTGACTGTTTAAACTTGCATTTATGGTATGTTATCATTCTCACGCATTTTGGTAGTGACTGCTAGTTTTGTATATTATCATTCTCACGCATTTTGGTAGTGACTGCTAATTTTGTATATATGGTATATCATTCCCACACATTTTGTTACTGACTGTCAATGTCGCACATATGGCATATTATGATTTCTCACACACTTTGTTATTGGCTATTAAGGTCAATTATTTCAAATGCTGTTAGCTGTCCATATTGTTGTAAAATGTATAAATACCATGGCTTTCTTTATCGTTGTTGCACTTCAATACACAGTCACAGTCCAGCCTTTGTCTTTTGATATTTGCGTGCTTTACTAAGTCGGAAGGTACGACGAGCAGATAGACATATAAGTTCAGGCGCAGACAGAATAAGGTGAAAACGTCTTCATTCAATCCCCACAGATATAACAGTCTGAACTAACTTCTTTTGGATGCATAAATTAGGCTTGCTATTATGGATCCCCACAGCCTCAGCAATATTTAGTAGTCGAACTCTTAAGGCGAAATTGAGATTCTAAGGTATGCGGTAAATGACCCTGAAAGCATGTTTAACGTCAATCTTGTGTTCTCTCTCCACAAGATGAGACAGAATAGCGCCGCGAATAGATTTTGTTTGTCTTTTGCTTAACCACGTAGGGTGATGTTCGGAAATTCGACGAGAAACATGCCTAATTTTTACGGCCTATGTAACTGGCTCCACAAGAGCAGTTAAATTGGTAGCTACACATGGAAGAGGCGAAATCAGGCAGTTTTTCTTTTACTCCCGAACGCAGAAGAGGAGTGGTTTTAAAGATGCAGAGTATTTCAGCAGCAGAGAATGCTCTTTTTACCGCATTTCTAAGGCTCTGTGTTAGCATCTCGCTGATGTTTTCCCCAAGGAGCTGCATTTGTAAGACCCTTTCAGGAACTGTTGGTAACTTGGGCTGCCCTGATTTTAGATTCATATTCTTATCAATAAATTTTTCTGGATAACCATTTTCACTTAGCAACCGTTTAATATTATTAATCTGCTCATCAAGACATTCGTCCAAGCAAATCGCTCTTGCTCTGTGAACCAAGCACTTTATCAGATTGCATTTGTATTTCAAGGGCACAAAGCTGAGAAAATGTGTGTACTGACCCGTTGATGTAGGTTTTCTATAAACACTTCTTCTTATTGTGCCATCCTCTTTTCTGGTCATAAGGACGTCTAAAAATGAAATACTATAGTCTTTTTTCTTTCTCAATAGTAAAATTTATTGCAGGTTGTACCTTATTAAATTTATCCAGGATGCTCTTTGCTTCCTTCTCTTTTTTCACAATCAAAAAAGTACCATCCATGTACCGACAATAAAATTCGAATTCATAAATAACAGCCTTCATAGGCCCATTTTCTAGTTTCGCAAGGAAAATGTCGGCTAGAATGGGTCCTAGTGGTGACCCCATCGCCACGCCGTCGATTTGTCTATATAGTTCCTCATTAAATAAAAAGTGGACATTCATTGTACATTTCAAGAGAAGCTCCTTCATAAAAGATATAGGAATGCCAACATCGATGTTTCGTCTTTTGAGTTCTTCGAATACAAATTCCACTCTTTTCCATAAGTGGTACATTGGTGAATAAGGAAGATACATCAAATGATATCATGAATTTATTGCCAACATTTAAATCTTTTATCCTTTCAACAAATGCAAAAGTATCCTATACAGTGTGTTTCACCAAGTCGGTATGAAGAGGCTGTAAGAGTTTGACTAACCATTTGGCTACAGGATTTAGTTATGTTATTAACCGACTGTTATCTCTAGCTATTTGTTTTCAATTAAAGTTGTAAATATAAACCACTTAATAAATGTACAGCTTTGGAGAGAAGTTACGAAAAAAGATCTATTAGCTGATATATGTGTTCTTAATTCACATCATATAGGAATTTCTCGAATCATATACAGAATTGATTATATTCATAAAGTCTGAGCGACTACACTTCACGCCTAATATAAACAAGTGTTAACATAATGATGACGATAGTGATGGTAGTCGTTGTAATGATAACTATCGTGAATGTCTCCTGTTCATTTTACACTAATTCTATGACATTTTGTACGGGAACATCATGTAAACACTGTCTGTCTATTGGATATACAATAATTGTGTAAACAATTTATGTAGAATTGGAATACATGGCGATTTGAATGAGATTCTGAGAGATTTGTTTACACTGTGTACTTGTGACTATAACTGTAACTGTTTGTCACTATGATGGGTGAAGATAAAATAAGTTGTGACTGAAAAATGTAAAGTGTATGAGACATTACTCGTGAAATGGGACTGGCTGTGGTGTTTCTGTTGGTGACTGGATTAATTAAGTAACTCAGTTAACATTTTTTATATAAAACCTTAAATAATTGTACAGATTTCAGAAGAAATTAATAAAACAGATTCCTTTTCTGACTTATATGTTCTTAATTCACATCACTCTGGAATTTTTCATTCATTTCATGACAATGGTTTGTTTTTCAATATGGCTGTATATCTATTTTCAAAAGCATTATTTCCGTCTTTAATTACTGTTTAGAAGTAAAAGTTTATTAGTTCTAATGCACACTGCTCATTTTCTGCGCTAAAGGGATTACTCAGTTAAGAGATTGTAAGACGTCACAGGAAAGCCAACAATCTAGGTTTTCTGCTTCTTATCAAATGGCATTAAAGCTTTCATATGTCTCTTCCACGTTCACCGCTGTTGGAAGAATTCAAGCCTTTTGCAAGACTAGTCATATGCAAGAAAGTGTTTTCAAATCCTACTTTAGCAACAGGTTTACGCATTTAAAGTCTAGTAGACAGGTATCAGTTAGCATATTATAATGAGTATAGCTGTTGAGAAGTTTACTTTTCAAAGAGCGCACTGTATGATTAGGAACAAACATTCCACCACCACTTGTCCCTTAAGGATGTTACTAATTTTGTATTTCAGGGATTTCAGGAGCTTTCATGGAAATCTATAATCAGTGACGTCACCTAATTCAGCTGTGAAAACAGTTAATCACTGACGTCATTGACTGTTGATAATGTTGTATCTTGAATAAGTAAAATTTTGAAGACACATGCGACTAATTTAATCCCCGTAGGGACAGACTTTACGCATTATCTTCGCATTGCTGAAGAGTTGCAAGTCAGGGCAGGCAACTATTCATTTTTGCACTCTAACAGTTGTTGATCTATGATGAACATGGTAATGAAATCAATTCAATTTCTATTCAGCTGCAGTCTGAATTTGAAATTTGTCAGTCACATCCATTCAGTTTCCAGTGAAATTATATTATTCATCATAGGTTAAATTCGTGAATTTTTGTAATATCAACGCACATGCAGAAAGCTAGACAACCTTGAAAAGTACTTTTGTGTGTGACCCTATCTTGTCATCAAACAGAATCTGGGATAACTATATTGGTTACTTTAGATTTACACCCTCAGAATAAATAGACTGGTCCATGCGATAGGTAAAAAAATGTTTCCTGTCAGAATATTGATAGCTGAATGACTTCACTTTAAAACATGTACAATAATATCTGAAGAAAAAATTTCCTGAGCAAACAGCTGTTTTCAAAACAGTTGTTAGCTCCGAAAATTTTCTAGTTTTGACAGTAACATCTGTATTTGAATGTTGACGTTTATAAAGTATTTTGTATTAAAGTTAACTAGCCTTAGAGTATCCAAAGATGTCTATATATATATATATTACTCGTGTAAATACGATTAGGGGTTAAGCACAAGTATCCCAAAGTATTCGAATGGTTTAGCAATAGATAGAAAACCTAATAAAGTGATCTTTGAAGTCACTTACAAGAAATCAGCCCAATATCTAGAAAGACTCATGTGGGTCATTTATATGCAAATTGCAGTCAACAACCACTGTTTGTATTACCCATGTTAATATCGTAAAATTCAAGCCTTTTGAGGGTAAACTCTTCACATGACAAAAAGTCATTTAAAGAACAAGCAAAAATCAAGGAACATTAAGCATCTATTTATTCCACAGTACGAGATTCTTTTGTGATGACTACTACACATACATTAATATGACTACTAGGAGTTTAGCTTAAAACTATCAAACTGAGATCTGACTGGGTTACCACTCAGCCGTTGAATTGAAGTCCAATGGTCTGAGGCTGCTAATTGAAGGCCGCTGGTAAAAATATTGCCGATTAAGATTTGTATTCCGCTTTCGGTCATCACCATAATATTTAACAATAGTCTACGAACCCATGAATAGCTTAGATATTCTCATCATCATTGAAATTCAGTATTGATTTCAGTAGTCTGGTGGGTTTTAAATCCCATTGTAACGACCAAATTTATTCGGTTGTGGTCTGAACACAAGAAACCGATCTCTACGTTCTGCTGTACAGCCAACACAACGTCACTGAGGCAGGCGCTATCATGAAACGTCCCCAAAACAGGGAAAAGATGAATATTCTTCAATATTTTAGAGAATCTATTCAATCAAAACAAGTGATTCAGCGAAGAGACTCTTTTCAACGAATTTATCATCAAGCTGTACAATCGTATATATATGGTTTTTAAGATGGTTTTAATGATACAATCTAGGGGGGGGGGAACGAAGTTAGTTGAAACCTCTAAATAGTAATACACATTATTAATGGATCATCCAGGAGGGATTTTCCAAACAATTTGTCCATTACACCCATAGAGGTTAACTTTTGTCCTCACCACAAGAGATTTGTGGTCACTTGCTATCTAACGGAACATTATTTCATTTTCCATGTGTTTTTCTATCTGTGACACATTTCCGTCTTTATGACTACAAGAAATCAATGAATTTATATCAGTTTAAAAGGAAAAATCATGTTATTTCTAAGTTTATAGTAGATGTAGATGACAGCTTGGTATATTTATATTTATTTTCTGAAGTCTTAGGCTATGATTAACAGGTCACGACTCATAATTTTGAAGAACACAGGGATATCAAAAGAGTAACTTTATGAGGCGTATTTTGCACATAAATTAGAACCTTAAGTATTAGATTTTAGATAATATTACTCAAAGGCATAAGATAGTTTTCGTGATTAGATGGAGAAATTCTAGACAGCATCATTGACAGAACAGTCTTAATCTCTGAATAAAAAACAAACTTAGTTGGGCGTGAGGACAAATACTAGCCGAAGACATTGGCTAGTGGTCACGCTATGTCGTGAATTTGCAGAAGTCGGAGTTCATGCGCAATTGGATCGGGTCTCAGCGGCTTAATGGTATACGAACTCACCTTGTAACCAGAAGGTCCTGGGTTTTGAATCCCGGTGGATGCGCACCGATGAAGAATACCAAACTAGGACGAAACAGCTGTCCAGTACTTCCAGGTTATCTAATGGTTCTCTAACAGATATCAGCTGATGATGAAATCCTGAAACGAGTCAATCGAATCCCCAGAAACTAATACTTGAAAACAAATTATGTGTTTAAAAACAGCTACAATTTAAATGACTTCAATGAATAATAGTGTCCTCTACGTTAATCACATATCATAGCTAAAATTTAGTATTCAGTTGTTTAGTTTATAGGAAATTTATTACTCTCAATTCGAATTTCTTATATCTGTACTAACAGCTGTTGGAAAATGAAACACACGGGTGACTGAGCTCTAGTCCAATGGCTGGATGGTAAAAATGTTCGATAAGCAATACGAAGCTCCTAAGATTGACCTCTGGTCGAATTATGGATAATCTCTGATGAATAGTCTGTCACCACAACAACCCAGTTGTCCATCGTTTTGTGATTTTCATTGATTCTCTAACTGATTTCAGTTTGTGACGAAATCTACAACAAAACCTAATCAATTAAACAAACCTCAAATAGTTGCAAAGCGGAATCATATTTATGATGAATGATATAACTAGTTCGACTGCGTCAGTACTGTTATTTTGGATACAAATCACAGTTGTATAAGGTGATTTGAATCTAATCTCAACTTGGAACCAAAGCATACATTTCTGTGTCAAAATGTCTGAGTTATATGGAAATGAGTAGATAGTATTCTAACAGTGTTGGAAGTCGATGGTTGGCAAACTGTAGCTACTTAGCTTGAAGTTTTTTGCAGTAGCTCAAGTGCACTTACTCTGTTCTAAATTCTGAATGTATTCACTAATATTCACTTCATTTTCATGTCTTCTCTCAAATTAAAGCTTGTCATTCGTAGTGTCATTGCATTAATTTTATCTTCTATTTTGTTTGATTATACAATATGTGGTTGCGTGAATTGATGCACATTTGCGTACTTATTCATCTAAAACATGAGAATAAGTTTGTTCAAACAGGTATGGCTTTACGCCTTACTTGTCTATAGCCATTTAGTTACATTCACTAAAGTTAAAATTTATGAATATCAACCCATCTACCAATACCATTGTAATTTTATTTCCTAATAAAAACCATTGATTTCAGTATACAGGGTGTACTGCATTTTTTTGCTTTTTCATTTGGCCTTGTTGTTTTGTCCGGCGTCAATCATACGAAACAAATAACCTTGAATGAGAATTCATGATTCGTTAGTTATTACCGTTTATTCATTTGATAAGTTTATTGATCGCTTATGCCTCACAGTTATGAATTCTGATGTAAAATGTATTTTCACTCATTTACGAATATTCTACTGGAAAGTTAAGTTACACACAAATTGTCTATGACTCAAAAAACACCAAACATTTCATTGTAGCAGAACTCATAGAAGAGAAGTTAATGTTTGTCTTTCAAAGCTATTCAGACTAAATTTACCTCTTATATATGTTCATGTATAAAACAAGTCTTATAGGAAACTATATGCCCGCACTAGTAAGTACAAAAACTCATCCATACCCTACCTAGCCCGTGTTCTGTGCGATAAAGAATGCATCAGGCATGAAACCTTTAACTTATTAAATAGTCAGTAGAACCAATAGATCTCGTCTTTCCAACTCACATCATTTATAGGTACAACGTTTTCTCGCTCTTCATTCTGTATTTATTTTTGTTATGTGCCGTTTTGTTTCTCTCTTCCTTGCAAACTCTACTTAAAACATTCTTGTTCGTTCTTTCACACTCTGTATATCTTGACCATTTTGCTATCGCTTACGCCAGTAAATATGGTAGTAGTATCTACTTTTCTAACACCTTCAAACACTTTAATTTTGGCTTTGCTACCGACATACTAATATGTTGTTGAGAAAACTTTAATCTATGTAGAACTTTATTTATTGTTAATGTAAAAACTGGATGCAATATTGTAGTAAAAATGCTGAGAATTCCATTCTGTATCACAAATACTGATTTGGAATAAAGCTTATGTTATGTTATGTTAATAAAACTATTCAATTGAAAGTATTTATGCATAAGGGGGATCATATGACAACTACCACTGTGACGGCAGAATACATTGATATTTGGCAGTACAATTAGCAGAAGTCATAAATGATAGGCTATTGAATTCCGTCCCAGTAACTGAATGCTATACGAGCTCATCGTCCTGGATGAATCCCTCGTAGAATTATGGGTGCATAGTACTGAGGAGTGCCAGACAACGATAAAACAACAGTTCCGTACACTCTGGTTTTCAGTGGTTCTACGAATGAAGCCACTCTGTTATCAGTCAAAGTACAAAAATCTTACACTGTAACTTCTTTTTACAAGTATTATTCGTATTTTCCTTCGTTTGTCTTCCTTTCATGCTTACTATATTGTTTCACAAGGACCTCCATTCCTCCTCTTTGTCACTTAATATATTTCTCTGCTATTCAAGATTCTTAAAGGAGACATCACACACTATTTACTACTTATAAGTTATTGTCAGTAGCATACACCACACCACCAATTATTTAGTTTAAATGAGCATAGCTCTTGCAGATCCAACCACGTTTTACATGATAACCTTGAATAATTCTGAATGTTGTTTGTGTCATCAAAAGCATTTATACTTAGATATTCATTCAAAGAATTTTTGGTTGAGAAATAAGGCAAACGAACAAAATTAAATAAATTTAATGTCTTGTGTTAATTGGTGGATGGTGACTAGCAGTGGACTCCAGGATGCGCATTTCGTCCTATTAAAGTCTTGTGTGTTGATAACTGCAGGATAAATGTTTAAAATATGGCTATTTCGAATGGATAAATTGATAATGCATAAATTCAGTCTCACTTAGACCACTTTAAGGTTGTTATTACCACTTTTGGTAAATTACTCCTCACTATATGAATCATAGAGGCTTCAATAAACCACTTTAAAATTTTTACCATTAGAATGAAAATGTATTTGAATGGATATATCCACTAATAGTTTAAAATGAATTTGAACAATTTCTTTGTCGTACATTATTACTATTATCACCTTCTATGATGAATAAATCAAAACAAAATGCCTTAGATGTTTTCTATCAAGCCTACTGAATAATGAAATGTCCAGGCTCTATACTTTCACTATTATTTCATCAATTTCCGATCAATTTAATGAATGAAGCTTTCAATCATTTGAATGTTGCACCTTAGTACATAAAAGCAGACAACTGTTAACAATAAATATAAACAACTATATAAAGACCGAAAAGGAAAATGTTTGAGTCAGGTAAGGCAGAACAAGTCGAAGTTTAAATATTAACAAACTAGAGAAATTAAGAATAACAAAAGGAATAATTGAGCAGAATAACATATAATATATTTTGGGCTATCGCATCTCACTAAATGCAGAAAATTCATTCTACATATTGATTTTTCATATATGTGATTTACTTATTGATAGTCAGTATGTTGCCTATACCAACTTTTGAGTTTCTTTTTTCAATACTTAGGTATGAGGAATGCCAGAAGATGTCAGTTTTGAGATAATGATAATCATGTCATTCAAGTATCATGTTTATCTGTTGGAACTAGGATGAAGTTCTTTCTATCAGTGACCATCCCAGCTCTACTTCACTGCATTTTTAGTGATCTGATTTTATAAAGTCTTGATCAGTCAGTAAGGAAGGAGTAAAGTACACCCGATATCAATGGTCAGCCTGCAAAATTAGGCTACCTTTATCACATGCTGAAAATTCCATATTTGTACCAAAAATACCGTGTGGAATCAAGCTGTAATCAAAAGATATTAGTACGAGAACTCTTTAAGGATGAATAAAACTAAATAGCGATTCTATTTTTAGTGTCATTTTAACCTGCACATTCGTTAGAATTCAGTTTTGGATCCCATCTCAGTGTCATACCACCATTGATTTTTCCAATGATTCATTCATGTAAAGAAAAGATTTAAAATCTTGACAGTAAAAATAGTATGAGACCAAAGGGATACTTGTGTGAACTACTTCCTAATCTAGACAATAGCCAAAATCTGTTACTGATTTAAGTAAAGTACCTTTCCACACCTAAACACCTTAAAGTGAAAAATAATAGGACATTCATTTTGATCTAATATTATAGCTAAGCCGACTGAAAAATCACCTGCAATAAAAAGACATACTTTTCTAGGCAAAATGTTCCTGAGAAGACTATTACAGAAATTAGTGTTACGTAGAATGATATCCCTACATACATTAATGGATGAAACTACTACCGGAAGATAAGTATAATAATTACGTGAAATTATAACTGAAGATAGAGTAAGACTGTATGGTGCGAATTCATGATCTCAGCAGTGAAAAATTCGTAGACTTGAGTCAGGTAACAGAAGATTGGCACCACTTTTGAAATCCCTAAAATTTACAGTCTGAGCTAATCATGAAGCCGATATTTGGACGAACTAATCGCAACATTTTTATCATAGGAACACCTGGACAGCCTTAAAAGACATTCATTGAGCAACTCGATATTTACAGTTTGCGTGAACACATCTTTAGAAGATTGCACACCCTCTAATTCAATTAGCATCTTATACATTACCTTTTGAAATACCGCAGATGTTAGATAGTATGAATTTATACCTGAACAAATAGAGTGAAGTGATAATTATATCTGTGAGTTTCCCAGAAAAAGTAAAAATTAGACACCAAAGTAGAATGACCTTGATCCAACCAATCAGTTCGCATTACATAATCATCGTTGCGAGTTTTACTCTGTTCAGGTTTAACGTGAAACTTGCAGCAAAGATCATGAAAAGCATCCATTCGTAATGTTGAGTGATCTTATTGGCTGGTTCAAGGTCACTTGATCGTGATGTCTATTCTTTACTGTTGCCAGTTTTCTAAAATCTTGATCAAGTGGATTTTGTAAATGCTCATCCATTAAATCCATTTCTGGAAAATATTTTCATTCACCAGATATGTATACTGGATACTATTGTTATGTTCTGTGTGACAATTAGCTGCGATAGTAGGATACTGTGTGTTACATAGTAATCATAGGAGACTCTTTGAGTTTCCCCATCTTGTGTAAGTTCTTTTAAATAGGGCTTGCGAAATATGAAAATTGAGCTAGCATACACTTTTCGGCCATTGTATTGAGCTCCTTTATATGTTCCTTTTCATGGGTTTTTGTGAGACAACGAGACACATACCATCAGCAAGCATCCGTGCTGTTAAACTTTCTTTAACTGATTCTTCAACTGATGTGAGTTTGCAATTAAGGTGACCGTGAAACCGCATGATTCTTTCTCAGTTAAATAATGTATTCATCGGTCATTTGAGTAAATATCATTATAACTAACTAACTTACACAGCCTAACCAATAACTCAGTATTATCATCGTATTATTAACTTCGTTTTATATTTTGCTTCTTTTTCGTAAGCACTCCAAATCATGCATTTATACGCAAAATAAATGTAATGCTGCTAATAATGATGTTTTGTTTCAGTATAGTGCTGCTAGGTTTAACAATTCCTGTTAAAATTTTTAATATTGACATATATATTTAGTAAAACTGTGTATTCTTTCGCAACACGGTCACGTATAGATGAACGGCATAGATGTGTTTATTGTCAACATTATCACGTGTGGTAATAAATTAATATTGTCAATTAAAATATTTATATAGGTCACTGACTCATTTTTTTTACATAAAACTGACTCATTTCAATACCAAGTTTATGTACATGGGCAAATTTCCTGACCTTTCATAATGAAATTTCTTATAAAAAAATATGAATGAAGTCTATCTTAAAGTAGTAGGACGATTACAGACTTGGTTTAATCATTCGTTTCAGATATCACGCTTGTGTAGATGTGATTCAGTTCAAGACAGATACTCACAACCGAACTAATATTAGGCTGGAAAACATTACATCCACTATAACAAGTTTGCTGTAGTGGGAAGTCACAGATTATCGGTCCTGGCTACGTGTTCTCCATGAAACCTAACAGCTCTCTGCTCGACTTCTAGCATTGTTGTAAGTACGTATTATCCAATAATCCGAAAATAAAATGAAACTACCAATTGCTGTTTGACTTCTGATGATTATTTCACTGATGCAGACAGGTTCATTTGTCACATTGATGTCGTAAATAGACTCGGATTGTAGGCGGTGTGTTCTTATCAACCTGTTGTAAACTCACACTCTAAAGCATTCATTCAAGTATTGATTGACCTCTGGTCTGACCGAATGAACTGAATAATATGACCATTAAATGTCTTTATCTGACCAGTCTATGACTGATATACAAAAGATCATGGCTGTATTCGAAACGGAACACTTGATCATATTTATCTTTTCGAAGTTGTCATAATAACTCAAGAGATTTCCTCTAACATATTTTTAACAATTAAACAATCAGGTGTTAATATTACTGGGGGAATGTGAGTTTATTTTAGGTGCCTTAGAAAGTTGGTTGGGCATTTTCTTTTCAACGACTTCATTTTCAAGCTGTGCAGTCGTATTTATATTACGGAAAACGGCATTAATTGACACAGTTATTTTAAATCGTGAGGATTACGTCAACAATTTATGTAGCGTTCTTTGCGACGGAGAAAAGTTTTCAAAATCAACCGACCAGAAACATAGAACGGAAGGTATTGAGAATGAATTGTCAACCACTTTGAAGAAGTTGAAGGACAAATCTGTTGTTATTTCGTATATGTATGAACATCTCAAGTTGTCTGGTTTAACCATCCTTCGTTTACATGGTCTTCCTAGAGTGCATAAAGACGGTGTCCCCCTGCGACCTCTATTGGACGTGCTGGACTCTCCTTATCATTCTAAAGCTAAATAGCTCGCTGAAATCCCTGAAACAGTGAGACCAAATCTATGCAGACATAGTATTTCAGACACTTTTGACTTCGTCAGTTGTGTTGATGCGATTGATGTGACCGGTATGCAAATGATCTCATTAGATGTTTGCTCTTTATTTACGAATGTACCGTTAGAAAAAACTATTTGTTATATATGTGATTACATCGATCTAGAATGCATAAACTAACTGTTCGCCAACTAACCGTTTTTAGCAGCTATTACTGAGAGGGATGCTTAATGTGCAGTTTAGATTTAGCGATGTTATTTATAATCCAAGGGATGGGGTCACCATGGGATCTCCATGAGGACCTCTCCTAGCGTATGTCTTCATCGGAAGCCAGAAGACGGGGCAATTGAAAGAAACAATTTCGAATTAGTGTATGTATAGAAAATACATCGATGACACCTTCATCATCTGTAACGCCGAGTGTTCAACTGCTGAGCTTCTCGAAAAATTCAGCGGTGCTCACGCATCGATGCTCTTCACTGTCGAAGAAGAGTTGAATTCTGCACTTCATTTGTGATGTTAGACAGAAGATAGGATGGTACTTCAAAAAGATCGATTCATGGAAAGCCAACATTTACAGGGTAGCACACTAATTTCAACAGTTGGGTACCTCTAGGTGGGAAGAGAAATCTTATCCGTTCTCTATGCTCCAGAATTCGGAAAATCCGCTCTATAGATATGCTCGCCACTGAACTAGAAAACACCTCACATAACTCGCTTAAATAAGGGATACGCTAGAAGGTTTAGTGACAGAAGCATCAAGGAAGAAACCGTCGCCGGGCAAATCACAGTGTCAAAGAAGACACTGTTTATGAGTTTAGCATTCGAACATGACACTGTTGTTGAAGTCATTAAGAGTTTGTTTATCTAAAAGTATTAAACGCTGCTTTTATGCAGCTGACTTACATTTAGTATTTACCAGCCGAAATATGATTCGACCACGCGTTAAGGATAAACTGCCACCTCTATGTGCATATACTCATTCGCATGCTCGTGTGGAGCTGACTATATTGGACGTTGTAAGCGTGTTCTCCGTAGACGCGTAGCTGAACTCTATCCGGTTTGGTTAATGAAAGGTGAACAAAGGATGACAAAGTCTTCAATTTGTGAGCACCTTCTGGATTCATGTTATTTAAGCAAACGTAAATTATCCTTTAAATTTATCTAAACGACCAACTGCGATCACTCAAAATGCTGACTTTTTCCCCACTTATGCATAACCAAAGATCTAGCTATACATCAACAGAAACCTAAATTACGTATAGTTAAGATATTTTTGATAAATCACACAGTGTTGTACAGTAATATTAACTGATGACGTTTCGAGCACAAACTATTGCTCATAATCATATTATGTCACTCACACAACTTTTTACTTCATTTATATACATGAGGGAAATGAATTAGACATTTGAATAAAAATCAATATCAATTAATTACAATCAGATGGGAAATAAGCCGAGTGTTTTTATAGTGAAAATAAGTAACTTGTTACAATGTTATATTGCCTCCAACCATCTAACGTTTTAATATAATCAATTCACAATATTACTTTGTAACAAGTTACTTATTTTCACTATAAAAACACTCGGCTTATTTTCCATCTGACACTGTTGTTGAAGTCATTAAGAGTTTATTTATCTAAAAGTATTAAACGCTGCTTTTATGCAGCTGACTCACATATTTAAGCGTCCCTCAGGTGCCTGAACTCTGATAGTTTCTAAGGAAGATACTAACACCTAAAAGTGTGCCTTCTATACTTTTCTTCCTTGAATTAATTAGCTGCAGTTCCTTTCTTTCCATTTGGAAAATAAGATTTGACGTCTACTAAATAGTTTGCCAGAAAAGTATGTACCCTGAAAGCCGTCAAATGATTGTGAAGAAGGTTTTCAAAAAGTGAAGTTTCTGCTGAACTCTGAATTGCATTGAGCAAACTGTAACCTAAGTTTTCCAACTAAATTTGCAGCACATACTTCAGCTTATCCTGTAAGAACATTAATTTTCAAGTATTAGTTTTGTAGGGATTTTGTTTGATTGTATGGAGGATTTCACCATGAGCTGACATCAGTTAGAGAACCATCGGAAAACCTGGGAATACTGGACAACTGTTTCGTCCTAGTTTGGGACTCTTCAGAAGTACGCACCCACCGGGGTTCGAACCCAGGACCTTCAGGTCACAAGGCGAGCTCGTAGGCCATTGAGCCACTGGGACCCGATCCGACCCGGTGAGTGCATACTGCTGAAGGGTCCCAAACTAGGACGAAACAGCTGTCCAGTACTCCCAGGTTTTCCAATGGTTCTCTAACTGATGTCAGCTCATGGTGAAATCCTCCAAACAGTAATTTTGCACGCTTTACCAGATGTATCACAGAAAGTAATCGCACATTTCTCCAGAGATGAAACCGAGATAATACGAAAGAGAAGCCTAATCTTTATTCGATACTATGAGATGTTTTAGCAGAAATAATTATGGATCCCTACCTACCGTGGTAACGCACCACTACTCACAAATTTCGAGTAAAAATCCCGTATTCTAGTGCACCAATATAGTCCACTGTAAAGAAAGACGAACACCTTGATAAATTCTTTAAACACACAATACAACAGGTTTAGTGCTTTTAACAATGCAGTGCTCCGTTCTATTCAATCCCCGATTATTTTACTTTAAGTAAAGATAAAAATGAGTAAAACATATCATTTTCCATAATTTCCTCTTCTGCCTCTAAAACTATATGAATAACGAGTGGACCAATGATCGAAATCCAGAAGGTGCCCACAAATTGAAGACTTTGTCATCCTTTGTTCACCTTTCATTAACCAAACCGGATAGAGTTCAGCTACGCGTCTACGGAGAACACGCTTACAACGTCCAATATAGTCAGCTCCACACGAGCATGCGAATGAGTATATGCACATAGAGGTGGCAGTTTATCCTTAACGCGTGGTCGAATCATATTTCGGCTGGTAAATACTAAATGTAAGTCAGCTGCATAAAAGCAGCGTTTAATACTTTTAGATAAATAAACTCTTAATGACTTCAACAACAGTGTCAGATGGAAAATAAGCCGAGTGTTTTTATAGTGAAAATAAGTAACTTGTTACAAAGTAATATTGTGAATTGATTATATTAAAACGTTAGATGGTTGGAGGCAATATAACATTGTAACAAGTTACTTATTTTCACTATAAAAACACTCGGCTTATTTCCCATCTGATTGTAATTAATTGATATTGATTTTTATTCAAATGTCTAATTCATTTCCCTCATGCATATAAATGAAGTAAAAAGTTGTGTGAGTGACATAATATGATTATGAGCAATAGTTTGTGCTCGAAACGTCATCAGTTAATATTACTGTACAACACTGTGTGATTTATCAAAAATATCTTAACTATACGTAATTTAGGTTTCTGTTGATGTATAGCTAGATCTTTGGTTATGCATAAGTGGGGAAAAAGTCAGCATTTTGAGTGATCGCAGTTGGTCGTTTAGATAAATTTAAAGGATAATTTACGTTTGCTTAAATAACATGAATCCAGAAGGTGCTCACAAATTGAAGACTTTGTCATCCTTTGTTCACCTTTCATTAACCAAACCGGATAGAGTTCAGCTACGCGTCTACGGAGAACACGCTTACAACGTCCAATATAGTCAGCTCCACACGAGCATGCGAATGAGTATATGCACATAGAGGTGGCAGTTTATCCTTAACGCGTGGTCGAATCATATTTCGGCTGGTAAATACTAAATGTAAGTCAGCTGCATAAAAGCAGCGTTTAATACTTTTAGATAAACAAACTCTTAATGACTTCAACAACAGTGTCATGTTCGAATGCTAAACTCATAAACAGTGTCTTCTTTGACACTGTGATTTGCCCGGCGACGGTTTCTTCCTTGATGCTTCTGTCACTAAACCTTCTAGCGTATCCCTTATTTAAGCGAGTTATGTGAGGTGTTTTCTAGTTCAGTGGCGAGCATATCTATAGAGCGGATTTTCCGAATTCTGGAGCATAGAGAACGGATAAGATTTCTCTTCCCACCCAACTGTTGAAATTAGTGTGCTACCCTGTAAATGTTGGCTTTCCATGAATCGATCTTTTTGAAGTACCATCCTATCTTCTGTCTAACATCACAAATGAAGTGCAGAATTCAACTCTTCTTCGACAGTGAAGAGCATCGATGCGTGAGCACCGCTGAATTTTTCGAGAAGCTCAGCAGTTGAACACTCGGCGTTACAGATGATGAAGGTGTCATCGATGTATTTTCTATACATACACTAATTCGAAATTGTTTCTTTCAATTGCCCCGTCTTCTGGCTTCCGATGAAGACATACGCTAGGAGAGGTCCTCATGGAGATCCCATGGTGACCCCATCCCTTGGATTATAAATAACATCGCTAAATCTAAACTGCACATTAAGCATCCCTCTCAGTAATAGCTGCTAAAAACGGTTAGTTGGCGAACAGTTAGTTTATGCATTCTAGATCGATGTAATCACATATATAACAAATAGTTTTTTCTAACGGTACATTCGTAAATAAAGAGCAAACATCTAATGAGATCATTTGCATACCGGTCACATCAATCGCATCAACACAACTGACGAAGTCAAAAGTGTCTGAAATACTATGTCTGCATAGATTTGGTCTCACTGTTTCAGGGATTTCAGCGAGCTATTTAGCTTTAGAATGATAAGGAGAGTCCAGCACGTCCAATAGAGGTCGCAGGGGGACACCGTCTTTATGCACTCTAGGAAGACCATGTAAACGAAGGATGGTTAAACCAGACAACTTGAGATGTTCATACATATACGAAATAACAACAGATTTGTCCTTCAACTTCTTCAAAGTGGTTGACAATTCATTCTCAATACCTTCCGTTCTATGTTTCTGGTCGGTTGATTTTGAAAACTTTTCTCCGTCGCAAAGAACGCTACATAAATTGTTGACGTAATCCTCACGATTTAAAATAACTGTGTCAATTAATGCCGTTTTCCGTAATATAAATACGACTGCACAGCTTGAAAATGAAGTCGTTGAAAAGAAAATGCCCAACCAACTTTCTAAGGCACCTAAAATAAACTCACATTCCCCCAGTAATATTAACACCTGATTGTTTAATTGTTAAAAATATGTTAGAGGAAATCTCTTGAGTTATTATGACAACTTCGAAAAGATAAATATGATCAAGTGTTCCGTTTCGAATACAGCCATGATCTTTTGTATATCAGTCATAGACTGGTCAGATAAAGACATTTAATGGTCATATTATTCAGTTCATTCGGTCAGACCAGAGGTCAATCAATACTTGAATGAATGCTTTAGAGTGTGAGTTTACAACAGGTTGATAAGAACACACCGCCTACAATCCGAGTCTATTTACGACATCAATGTGACAAATGAACCTGTCTGCATCAGTGAAATAATCATCAGAAGTCAAACAGCAATTGGTAGTTTCATTTTATTTTCGGATTATTGGATAATACGTACTTACAACAATGCTAGAAGTCGAGCAGAGAGCTGTTAGGTTTCATGGAGAACACGTAGCCAGGACCGATAATCTGTGACTTCCCACTACAGCAAACTTGTTATAGTGGATGTAATGTTTTCCAGCCTAATATTAGTTCGGTTGTGAGTATCTGTCTTGAACTGAATCACATCTACACAAGCGTGATATCTGAAACGAATGATTAAACCAAGTCTGTAATCGTCCTACTACTTTAAGATAGACTTCATTCATATTTTTTTATAAGAAATTTCATTATGAAAGGTCAGGAAATTTGCCCATGTACATAAACTTGGTATTGAAATGAGTCAGTTTTATGTAAAAAAAATGAGTCAGTGACCTATATAAATATTTTAATTGACAATATTAATTTATTACCACACGTGATAATGTTGACAATAAACACATCTATGCCGTTCATCTATACGTGACCGTGTTGCGAAAGAATACACAGTTTTACTAAATATATATGTCAATATTAAAAATTTTAACAGGAATTGTTAAACCTAGCAGCACTATACTGAAACAAAACATCATTATTAGCAGCATTACATTTATTTTGCGTATAAATGCATGATTTGGAGTGCTTACGAAAAAGAAGCAAAATATAAAACGAAGTTAATAATACGATGATAATACTGAGTTATTGGTTAGGCTGTGTAAGTTAGTTAGTTATAATGATATTTACTCAAATGACCGATGAATACATTATTTAACTGAGAAAGAATCATGCGGTTTCACGGTCACCTTAATTGCAAACTCACATCAGTTGAAGAATCAGTTAAAGAAAGTTTAACAGCACGGATGCTTGCTGATGGTATGTGTCTCGTTGTCTCACAAAAACCCATGAAAAGGAACATATAAAGGAGCTCAATACAATGGCCGAAAAGTGTATGCTAGCTCAATTTTCATATTTCGCAAGCCCTATTTAAAAGAACTTACACAAGATGGGGAAACTCAAAGAGTCTCCTATGATTACTATGTAACACACAGTATCCTACTATCGCAGCTAATTGTCACACAGAACATAACAATAGTATCCAGTATACATATCTGGTGAATGAAAATATTTTCCAGAAATGGATTTAATGGATGAGCATTTACAAAATCCACTTGATCAAGATTTTAGAAAACTGGCAACAGTAAAGAATAGACATCACGATCAAGTGACCTTGAACCAGCCAATAAGATCACTCAACATTACGAATGGATGCTTTTCATGATCTTTGCTGCAAGTTTCACGTTAAACCTGAACAGAGTAAAACTCGCAACGATGATTATGTAATGCGAACTGATTGGTTGGATCAAGGTCATTCTACTTTGGTGTCTAATTTTTACTTTTTCTGGGAAACTCACAGATATAATTATCACTTCACTCTATTTGTTCAGGTATAAATTCATACTATCTAACATCTGTGGTATTTCAAAAGGTAATGTATAAGATGCTAATTGAATTAGAGGGTGTGCAATCTTCTAAAGATGTGTTCACGCAAACTGTAAATATCGAGTTGCTCAATGAATGTCTTTTAAGGCTGTCCAGGTGTTCCTATGATAAAAATGTTGCGATTAGTTCGTCCAAATATCGGCTTCATGATTAGCTCAGACTGTAAATTTTAGGGATTTCAAAAGTGGTGCCAATCTTCTGTTACCTGACTCAAGTCTACGAATTTTTCACTGCTGAGATCATGAATTCGCACCATACAGTCTTACTCTATCTTCAGTTATAATTTCACGTAATTATTATACTTATCTTCCGGTAGTAGTTTCATCCATTAATGTATGTAGGGATATCATTCTACGTAACACTAATTTCTGTAATAGTCTTCTCAGGAACATTTTGCCTAGAAAAGTATGTCTTTTTATTGCAGGTGATTTTTCAGTCGGCTTAGCTATAATATTAGATCAAAATGAATGTCCTATTATTTTTCACTTTAAGGTGTTTAGGTGTGGAAAGGTACTTTACTTAAATCAGTAACAGATTTTGGCTATTGTCTAGATTAGGAAGTAGTTCACACAAGTATCCCTTTGGTCTCATACTATTTTTACTGTCAAGATTTTAAATCTTTTCTTTACCTGAATGAATCATTGGAAAAATCAATGGTGGTATGACACTGAGATGGGATCCAAAACTGAATTCTAACGAATGTGCAGGTTAAAATGACACTAAAAATAGAATCGCTATTTAGTTTTATTCATCCTTAAAGAGTTCTCGTACTAATATCTTTTGATTACAGCTTGATTCCACACGGTATTTTTGGTACAAATATGGAATTTTCAGCATGTGATAAAGGTAGCCTAATTTTGCAGGCTGACCATTGATATCGGGTGTACTTTACTCCTTCCTTACTGACTGATCAAGACTTTATAAAATCAGATCACTAAAAATGCAGTGAAGTAGAGCTGGGATGGTCACTGATAGAAAGAACTTCATCCTAGTTCCAACAGATAAACATGATACTTGAATGACATGATTATCATTATCTCAAAACTGACATCTTCTGGCATTCCTCATACCTAAGTATTGAAAAAAGAAACTCAAAAGTTGGTATAGGCAACATACTGACTATCAATAAGTAAATCACATATATGAAAAATCAATATGTAGAATGAATTTTCTGCATTTAGTGAGATGCGATAGCCCAAAATATATTATATGTTATTCTGCTCAATTATTCCTTTTGTTATTCTTAATTTCTCTAGTTTGTTAATATTTAAACTTCGACTTGTTCTGCCTTACCTGACTCAAACATTTTCCTTTTCGGTCTTTATATAGTTGTTTATATTTATTGTTAACAGTTGTCTGCTTTTATGTACTAAGGTGCAACATTCAAATGATTGAAAGCTTCATTCATTAAATTGATCGGAAATTGATGAAATAATAGTGAAAGTATAGAGCCTGGACATTTCATTATTCAGTAGGCTTGATAGAAAACATCTAAGGCATTTTGTTTTGATTTATTCATCATAGAAGGTGATAATAGTAATAATGTACGACAAAGAAATTGTTCAAATTCATTTTAAACTATTAGTGGATATATCCATTCAAATACATTTTCATTCTAATGGTAAAAATTTTAAAGTGGTTTATTGAAGCCTCTATGATTCATATAGTGAGGAGTAATTTACCAAAAGTGGTAATAACAACCTTAAAGTGGTCTAAGTGAGACTGAATTTATGCATTATCAATTTATCCATTCGAAATAGCCATATTTTAAACATTTATCCTGCAGTTATCAACACACAAGACTTTAATAGGACGAAATGCGCATCCTGGAGTCCACTGCTAGTCACCATCCACCAATTAACACAAGACATTAAATTTATTTAATTTTGTTCGTTTGCCTTATTTCTCAACCAAAAATTCTTTGAATGAATATCTAAGTATAAATGCTTTTGATGACACAAACAACATTCAGAATTATTCAAGGTTATCATGTAAAACGTGGTTGGATCTGCAAGAGCTATGCTCATTTGAACTAAATAATTGGTGGTGTGGTGTATGCTACTGACAATAACTTATAAGTAGTAAATAGTGTGTGATGTCTCCTTTAAGAATCTTGAATAGCAGAGAAATATATTAAGTGACAAAGAGGAGGAATGGAGGTCCTTGTGAAACAATATAGTAAGCATGAAAGGAAGACAAACGAAGGAAAATACGAATAATACTTGTAAAAAGAAGTTACAGTGTAAGATTTTTGTACTTTGACTGATAACAGAGTGGCTTCATTCGTAGAACCACTGAAAACCAGAGTGTACGGAACTGTTGTTTTATCGTTGTCTGGCACTCCTCAGTACTATGCACCCATAATTCTACGAGGGATCCATCCAGGACGATGAGCTCGTATAGCATTCAGTTACTGGGACGGAATTCAATAGCCTATCATTTATGACTTCTGCTAATTGTACTGCCAAATATCAATGTATTCTGCCATCACAGTGGTAGTTGTCATATGATCCCCCTTATGCATAAATACTTTCAATTGAATAGTTTTATTAACATAACATAACATAAGCTTTATTCCAAATCAGTACTTGTGATACAGAATGGAATTCTCAGCAGTTTTACTACAATATTGCATCCAGTTTTTACATTAACAATAAATAAAGTTCTACATAGATTAAAGTTTTCTCAACAACATATTAGTATGTCGGTAGCAAAGCCAAAATTAAAGTGTTTGAAGGTGTTAGAAAAGTAGATACTACTACCATATTTACTGGCGTAAGCGATAGCAAAATGGTCAAGATATACAGAGTGTGAAAGAACGAACAAGAATGTTTTAAGTAGAGTTTGCAAGGAAGAGAGAAACAAAACGGCACATAACAAAAATAAATACAGAATGAAGAGCGAGAAAACGTTGTACCTATAAATGATGTGAGTTGGAAAGACGAGATCCATTGGTTCTACTGACTATTTAATAAGTTAAAGGTTTCATGCCTGATGCATTCTTTATCGCACAGAACACGGGCTAGGTAGGGTATGGATGAGTTTTTGTACTTACTAGCGCGGGCATATAGTTTCCTATAAGACTTGTTTTATACATGAACATATATAAGAGGTAAATTTAGTCTGGATAGCTTTGAAAGACAAACATCAACTTCTCTTCTATGAGTTCTGCTACAATGAAATGTTTGGTGTTTTTTGAGTCATAGACAATTTGTGTGTAACTTAACTTTCCAGTAGAATATTCGTAAATGAGTGAAAATACATTTTACATCAGAATTCATAACTGTGAGGCATAAGCGATCAATAAACTTATCAAATGAATAAACGGTAATAACTAACGAATCATGAATTCTCATTCAAGGTTATTTGTTTCGTATGATTGACGCCGGACAAAACAACAAGGCCAAATGAAAAAGCAAAAAAATGCAGTACACCCTGTATACTGAAATCAATGGTTTTTATTAGGAAATAAAATTACAATGGTATTGGTAGATGGGTTGATATTCATAAATTTTAACTTTAGTGAATGTAACTAAATGGCTATAGACAAGTAAGGCGTAAAGCCATACCTGTTTGAACAAACTTATTCTCATGTTTTAGATGAATAAGTACGCAAATGTGCATCAATTCACGCAACTACATATTGTATAATCAAACAAAATAGAAGATAAAATTAATGCAATGACACTACGAATGACAAGCTTTAATTTGAGAGAAGACATGAAAATGAAGTGAATATTAGTGAATACATTCAGAATTTAGAACAGAGTAAGTACACTTGAGCTACTGCAAAAAACTTCAAGCTAAGTAGCTACAGTTCGCCAACCATCGACTTCCAACACTGTTAGAATACTATCTACTCATTTCCATATAACTCAGACATTTTGACACAGAAATGTATGCTTTGGTTCCAAGTTGAGATTAGATTCAAATCACCTTATACAACTGTGATTTGTATCCAAAATAACAGTACTGACGCAGTCGAACTAGTTATATCATTCATCATAAATATGATTCCGCTTTGCAACTATTTGAGGTTTCATGAATAATTCCCATTCGAACATTAGTAGACAGAAGACAAGTAGTTCAGCGAAGAGTCTCTTTTCGGCGAATTCATTTTCATAGCTGTACAATCGCAAATATATATGGTTATTTTGTGTGTGTGTGTGTATACATTAAATTTGTCAAACGAAAATACAATTAGTAGGTTCAGATGAATTGGATGTTGATAAGAGGATAGCAACAAAAGTGATGAGTTGTCATAAATGATTGTTAAATAAGAGTTACGTAATGGCATGAATAGTTTGATGAATGAGTTGTGCTCAAAGGGTGTACATGGAAACAAAATAATATACAGAATTACACAAGGGTTTTAAGTTAGAAAAATAAGCATACAAACAGAAGTAAGGTCAAATCAAACAAACAAAGAAAAGTTAGGTCAAATCAAAGGAGTAGTTACCATGCGAGTAAAAGTGGTTGGATAATTTTCTTTTGTATGCATAGTTCTGGTTCCTCCAACTGGATGGCTAGGGCTTCTGCGATGCAAAGAAGACGGAATCGTACTGTCTTTGGAAGGTTGTTCTTCACTTTGTAGATTACTTTGAAGGAGGCGTTCGTTGAGATGGAATGACCAGTATTGACGAGATGTTCGATTATTGCACTCCTTATATGGCCATTATTTCCTTTCTGTAGCCACGCTGGATAGTGTTCTTTTACCCTTTTAGACAGGATGCGCGTTGAACGACCGATGTACCTGGCTCCACAGCAACAGGTGAACTGATATATACACATAGAAGTGGTCATGTGCGGAATCTTGTCCTTTGGGTTTCTGCAGATCAGCGGGCGACTGGAGAACACTATTCTTAGTGTTGCCGCAGGGAAAGTTCTTCCTAAAGAGGTGGAAATTCTCCTTCTGAGGACGTCACTAAATAGGTCTCCTTTGAAGTCTAGGTTCATATAAAGTATCTTTTTCGGCACGGATAGTGTCTCTTGCTTTTGGTTTTTCTGTTTGATGTTTTTCTCTACAAATCTTGGTGGGTAGCCATTTTGTATGAAGATTTCTTTCAGGAAGTTTAGTTCTTCTTCCATGGTGTCGGAGCTGCAGATGCGTCTGACGCGAGTGGCAAGGGATTTAATTAGGTTTCTTTTCCGACTGATTGGTACCCAGCTGTAGAAACTTGTTAATTGTCCGTTCCAAGTCGGTTTCCTATAGATTGACCTTCTTAAAGTTCCGTCATCTCTCCTTGTAAGCTCAACATCAAGAAAAGGGATTTTAGATTCATTTTCAGTTTCCAAAGTGAAATTTGTGGCTGGATGGCATTTGTTGAATATCTGCAGTAGTTGATTGAGTTTGTGACCGTCATCACAGATGATAAAGATGTCGTCAACATATCTAACGTACAACCGGAAATTGTCGATGGTTGATTTGAGTGGGCCATTCTCGAGGCTTGCCATGAAACAGTCTGCTAGTAATGGGCTAGTAATGAGGTTTGTTTAATTGATTAGGTTTTGTTGTAGATTTCGTCACAAACTGAAATCAGTTAGAGAATCAATGAAAATCACAAAACGATGGACAACTGGGTTGTTGTGGTGACAGACTATTCATCAGAGATTATCCATAATTCCACCAGAGGTCAATCTTAGGAGCTTCGTATTGCTTATCGAACATTTTTACCATCCAGCCATTGGACTAGAGCTCAGTCACCCGTGTGTTTCATTTTCCAACAGCTGTTAGTACAGATATAAGAAATTCGAATTGAGAGTAATAAATTTCCTATAAACTAAACAACTGAATACTAAATTTTAGCTATGATATGTGATTAACGTAGAGGACACTATTATTCAATGAAGTCATTTAAATTGTAGCTGTTTTTAAACACATAATTTGTTTTCAAGTATTCGTTTCTGGGGATTCGATTGACTCGTTTCAGGATTTCATCATCAGCTGATATCTGTTAGAGAACCATTAGATAACCTGGAAGTACTGGACAGCTGTTTCGTCCTAGTTTGGTATTCTTCATCGGTGCGCATCCACCGGGATTCAAAACCCAGGACCTTCTGGTTACAAGGTGAGTTCGTATACCATTAAGCCGCTGAGACCCGATCCAATTGCGCATGAACTCCGACTTCTGCAAATTCACGACATAGCGTGACCACTAGCCAATGTCTTCGGCTAGTATTTGTCCTCACGCCCAACTAAGTTTGTTTTTTATTCAGAGATTAAGACTGTTCTGTCAATGATGCTGTCTAGAATTTCTCCATCTAATCACGAAAACTATCTTATGCCTTTGAGTAATATTATCTAAAATCTAATACTTAAGGTTCTAATTTATGTGCAAAATACGCCTCATAAAGTTACTCTTTTGATATCCCTGTGTTCTTCAAAATTATGAGTCGTGACCTGTTAATCATAGCCTAAGACTTCAGAAAATAAATATAAATATACCAAGCTGTCATCTAAATCTACTATAAACTTTTAGAAATAACATGATTTTTCCTTTTAAACTGATATAAATTCATTGATTTCTTGTAGTCATAAAGACGGAAATGTGTCACAGATAGAAAAACACATGGAAAATGAAATAATGTTCCGTTAGATAGCAAGTGACCACAAATCTCTTGTGGTGAGGACAAAAGTTAACCTCTATGGGTGTAATGGACAAATTGTTTGGAAAATCCCTCCTGGATGATCCATTAATAATGTGTATTACTATTTAGAGGTTTCAACTAACTTCGTTCCCCCCCCCCTAGATTGTATCATTAAAACCATCTTAAAAACCATATATATACGATTGTACAGCTTGATGATAAATTCGTTGAAAAGAGTCTCTTCGCTGAATCACTTGTTTTGATTGAATAGATTCTCTAAAATATTGAAGAATATTCATCTTTTCCCTGTTTTGGGGACGTTTCATGATAGCGCCTGCCTCAGTGACGTTGTGTTGGCTGTACAGCAGAACGTAGAGATCGGTTTCTTGTGTTCAGACCACAACCGAATAAATTTGGTCGTTACAATGGGATTTAAAACCCACCAGACTACTGAAATCAATACTGAATTTCAATGATGATGAGAATATCTAAGCTATTCATGGGTTCGTAGACTATTGTTAAATATTATGGTGATGACCGAAAGCGGAATACAAATCTTAATCGGCAATATTTTTACCAGCGGCCTTCAATTAGCAGCCTCAGACCATTGGACTTCAATTCAACGGCTGAGTGGTAACCCAGTCAGATCTCAGTTTGATAGTTTTAAGCTAAACTCCTAGTAGTCATATTAATGTATGTGTAGTAGTCATCACAAAAGAATCTCGTACTGTGGAATAAATAGATGCTTAATGTTCCTTGATTTTTGCTTGTTCTTTAAATGACTTTTTGTCATGTGAAGAGTTTACCCTCAAAAGGGAGTAGTTCACACAAGTATCCCTTTGGTCTCATACTATTTTTACTGTCAAGATTTTAAATCTTTTCTTTACCTGAATGAATCATTGGAAAAATCAATGGTGGTATGACACTGAGATGGGATCCAAAACTGAATTCTAACGAATGTGCAGGTTAAAATGACACTAAAAATAGAATCGCTATTTAGTTTTATTCATCCTTAAAGAGTTCTCGTACTAATATCTTTTGATTACAGCTTGATTCCACACGGTATTTTTGGTACAAATATGGAATTTTCAGCATGTGATAAAGGTAGCCTAATTTTGCAGGCTGACCATTGATATCGGGTGTACTTTACTCCTTCCTTACTGACTGATCAAGACTTTATAAAATCAGATCACTAAAAATGCAGTGAAGTAGAGCTGGGATGGTCACTGATAGAAAGAACTTCATCCTAGTTCCAACAGATAAACATGATACTTGAATGACATGATTATCATTATCTCAAAACTGACATCTTCTGGCATTCCTCATACCTAAGTATTGAAAAAAGAAACTCAAAAGTTGGTATAGGCAACATACTGACTATCAATAAGTAAATCACATATATGAAAAATCAATATGTAGAGTGAATTTTGTGGGGGCTATTTGGTTGATGTTTGTAATTCTATGGTGACACGTGCTAATATTTACTCATTCATATTGCCTTTACTAGCATTTTAGAGTACCTATTCTGTTTTTTTTTCACATCACTCAATTTTGGGTAGTAAATATGCTGGTTCCCTTTTATTTTGGTAAACATTTTATTCGAATCACATTTTATGCCAGCATTTATGTATACTTTAGACGAATTCGAATGAATTATCGGTTCATCATCAAGTTGATTTTACAAGGAAACATTATAGTCATCTTTGCACATATATCTGTGGATATTCCTTCTCATTTTTCACTGTTTTCTAAGTATTTCACCTACTGCTTCGGTTGCTGCAAATTCTAATCTTTGGTTAGCTAACTTTCACCCAGTAAATGTATGAAAAAAGTGTTAATATTATTAACACTCATAGTAATACAGACTCCATGTTCTTCATGATGGCCGACGGGATCACTTGTAAATAATAGGACACTTTACGTACATGTTATGAGGCTCTTATCTGTAATCAAACTAATTAATCAGCTCTACAGTCATAAAAGATTAATACGAATTCATTTTACAGATTTTAAGATACATTGCTAGTACATAATAAGTGTTAAATGTTTGAATTAGAATTTACTACATATAATCTTGAAAGACGAATTTGGTGCACCTACGTGGCTTCAGTTCAACAAGTACTCGAGATTTGAGCTGGTAACTGTGTTGTATTGTCCTTTTGCTAACCATGCCCGATAAGTTCAGAGATGCGTTTGGAAAGTGTGCGCTTTGTGCAGCCAATATAACTAGCTCCACATGAGCAGGTAAATTTATTAAGACACACTGAAGTGGTCCAAAGTGGCAGTTTATCCTTCACGCATCCATTGATCATTTGTCGTCTGTAGAAACTGATTGGTGGCTCATCCACAAAGAAGACTTTACTCAGTGACTTGCATGAGCATTTCTTCGCGATCTCAGTTGCAGTATCACTTTCAAATTCAGTGTCTATAAATGGCAGCTTCTTCGGCACCGTCTGTGTTCTTTCAGGCTTTAGATTTAAAGAAGGATATGTTCCGGTGATACAATCGACGGGGAATCGGAGCGATTTAGACAAGTCCTCATGGATAATGGATATCCATGGAGAAAAACGTGAAATTAAGGTAGCTTAGATCTTGAAGAAATGCTCATGCAAGTCACTGAGTAAAGTCTTCTTTGTGGATGAGCCACCAATCAGTTTCTACAGACGACAAATGATCAATGGATGCGTGAAGGATAAACTGCCACTTTGGACCACTTCAGTGTGTCTTAATAAATTTACCTGCTCATGTGCAGCTAGTTATATTTGTTATAACTGCACTGAATTAAGGTAAAACCCCGTCGCCAATTTGTTATATCGGTAGGGATATTGAATGATAGACGTTTTCACCTTATTCTGTCTGCGCCTGAACTAATCTGTCTATCTGCTCGTCGTACCTTCCGACTTAGTAAAGCACGCAAATATCAAAAGACAAAGGCTGGACTGTGACTGTGTATTGAAGTGCAACAACGATAAAGAAAGCCATGTTATTTATACATTTTACAACAATATGGACAGCTAACAGCATTTGAAATAATTGACCTTAATAGCCAATAACAAAGTGTGTGAGAAATGATAATATGCCATATGTGCGACATTGACAGTCAGTAACAAAATGTGTGGGAATGATAATCTACCATATATACAAAATTAGCAGTCACTACCAAAATGCGTGAGAATGATAATATACAAAATTAGCAGTCAATACCAAAATGTGTGGGAGTGAGAACATACCATCTATGCAAGTTTAAACAGTCAATACCAAAATATGTGGGATCCTATCACCTGCCCCCGTAAAGAGTGTAGGACTTGCTTTTTGGATCTATTTGAAAAGGTTTCGGAGCTCTTCTTTGTCGAGTTGACCTTTGCGTGGTACTGGATAGAGCGTGATCTGTGTGTCTGCCACATAACTGTCCTTTTTCATTCGTACGATAATGCAGCAAGAATTTATCCAAAATTTTTTCCTGTTGTTCCCTCCCCCTTCGCTTTTGCATAAGCACGCTTAAAGGTGTCGACGAAACGTTCAGTAATAGTTGACGTAGGTGGGACACTGTTGCAATTGATGTGGCAGAATGCATAGGAAATATCTCTGGCCATTTGGAAAACGCGTCGACACATATTAAGAAATGCATACTATTGAACGGTCCAGCGAAGTCAACATGAACACGGGACCATGGTTTGTCCGGTCGTGGCCAGGAACATAGTTCTGTCTTGCGTGGACACTTTGATGCTTGAGCACATTTACTACACTTGCGAACGAGGTCTTCGATATGGTCATCGATGTTGGGCCAGTAAACATAACTGCGAGCGATCGCCTTCATTCTCCCAACACCAGGATGTGATATATGAAGCTGCCGAAGCACATGGTCACGAAGATTAGCTGGAACGACAACACGATCAGCAAACATTATGCATCCATTAACGATGGATAGGGATTTGCGTCGCTGGTAAAACTGTTTTAAAACATTTGAATGAACATGTGGAGGCCAGCCAAATCGGATGAACTTTGATACTTGCTGTAAAACTGGATCACGCAGTGTGTGTCTGGCAACCTCAACTGCAGTCACCGGAAGATCGTCCAGAGAGATAGACATTATAATTGGGTTGTAATTTACACAGTCAAAAATGTTATATAGTTGCGCTGAACAGAATAAAAACTGTCGTCGTTGCGTGCTATAACTGCGATGAATTAAAGTAAATCCCCGTCGCCAATTGTTATAACTGCTGAATTAAAAACCCGTCCCAATTGTTATATCGGTAGGGAATTGAATGATAGACGTTTTCACCTTATTCTGTCTGCGCCTGAACTAATCTGTCTATCTGCTCGTCGTACCTTCCGACTTAGTAAAGCACGCAAATATCAAAAGACAAAGGCTGGACTGTGACTGTGTATTGAAGTGCAACAACGATAAAGAAAGCCATGGTATTTATACATTTTACAACAATATGGACAGCTAACAGCATTTGAAATAATTGACCTTAATAGCCAATAACAAAGTGTGTGAGAAATGATAATATGCCATATGTGCGACATTGACAGTCAGTAACAAAATGTGTGGGAATGATAATCTACCATATATACAAAATTAGCAGTCACTACCAAAATGCGTGAGAATGATAATATACAAAATTAGCAGTCAATACCAAAATGTGTGAGAGTGATAACATACCATCTATGCAAGTTTAAACAGTCAATACCAAAATATGTGGGATCCTATCAATATTGGCTGCACAAAGCGCACACTTTCCAAACGCATCTCTGAACTTATCGGGCATGGTTAGCAAAAGGATAATACAACACAGTTACCAGCTCAAATCTCGAGTACTTGTTGAACTGAAGCCACGTAGGTGCACCAAATTCGTCTTTCAAGATTATCTAAAAGGTGAGGCCAAATGGTACAAAGGGCGTCAGGTTTCAGAATTTCCTACTGTTTATATGACAGTTATACTAGTCTTTACGACTCCTTAAATATTTACTAATTTATCTTCAATAAATTCATTTATTGCAGAATTCAAGCAAATGGAAGATGTTCAAAATGGCTTCTCCTGCTAACTACAATCTAACTTCTAATACAAAGGGCTTGAATTCTTCCATCAGCGGTGAACGTGGAAGAGACACATGAAAGCTTTAATGCCATTTGATAAGAAGCAGAAAACCTAGATTGTTGGCTTTCCTGTGACGTCTTCCAATCTCTTAACTGAGTAATCCCTTTAGCGCAGAAAATGAGCGGTGTGCATTAGAACTAACAAACTTTTACTTCTAAACAGTAGTTAAAGACGGAAATAATGCTTTTGAAAATAGATATACAGCCATATTGAAAAACAAACTATTGTCATGAAATGAATGAAAAATTCCAGAGTGATGTGAATTAAGAACATATAAGTCAGAAAAGGAATCTGTTTTATTAATTTCTTCTGAAATCTGTACAATTATTTAAGGTTTTATATAAAAAATGTTAACTGAGTTACTTAATTAATCCAGTCACCAACAGAAACACCACAGCCAGTCCCATTTCACGAGTAATGTCTCATACACTTTACATTTTTCAGTCACAACTTATTTTATCTTCACCCATCATAGTGACAAACAGTTACAGTTATAGTCACAAGTACACAGTGTAAACAAATCTCTCAGAATCTCATTCAAATCGCCATGTATTTCAATTCTACATAAATTGTTTACACAATTATTGTATATCCAATAGACAGACAGTGTTTACATGATGTTCCCGTACAAAATGTCATGGAATTAGTGTAAAATGAACAGGAGATATTCACGATAGTTATCATTACAACGACTACCATCACTATCGTCATCATTATGTTAACACTTGTTTATATTAGGCGTGAAGTGTAGTCGCTCAGACTTTATGAATATAATCAATTCTGTATATGATTCGAGAAATTCCTATATGATGTGAATTAAGAACACATATATCAGCTAATAGATCTTTTTTCGTAACTTCTCTCCAAAGCTGTACATTTATTAAGTGGTTTATATTTACAACTTTAATTGAAAACAAATAGCTAGAGATAACTGTCGGTTAATAACATAACTAAATCCTGTAGCCAAATGGTTAGTCAAACTCTTACAGCCTCTTCATACCGACTTGGTGAAACACACTGTATAGGATACTTTTGCATTTGTTGAAAGGATAAAAGATTTAAATGTTGGCAATAAATTCATGATATCATTTGATGTATCTTCCTTATTCACCAATGTACCACTTATGGAAAAGAGTGGAATTTGTATTCGAAGAACTCAAAAGACGAAACATCGATGTTGGCATTCCTATATCTTTTATGAAGGAGCTTCTCTTGAAATGTACAATGAATGTCCACTTTTTATTTAATGAGGAACTATATAGACAAATCGACGGCGTGGCGATGGGGTCACCACTAGGACCCATTCTAGCCGACATTTTCCTTGCGAAACTAGAAAATGGGCCTATGAAGGCTGTTATTTATGAATTCGAATTTTATTGTCGGTACATGGATGGTACTTTTTTGATTGTGAAAAAAGAGAAGGAAGCAAAGAGCATCCTGGATAAATTTAATAAGGTACAACCTGCAATAAATTTTACTATTGAGAAAGAAAAAGGACTATAGTATTTCATTTTTAGACGTCCTTATGACCAGAAAAGAGGATGGCACAATAAGAAGAAGTGTTTATAGAAAACCTACATCAACGGGTCAGTACACACATTTTCTCAGCTTTGTGCCCTTGAAATACAAATGCAATCTGATAAAGTGCTTGGTTCACAGAGCAAGAGCGATTTGCTTGGACGAATGTCTTGATGAGCAGATTAATAATATTAAACGGTTGCTAAGTGAAAATGGTTATCCAGAAAAATTTATTGATAAGAATATGAATCTAAAATCAGGGCAGCCCAAGTTACCAACAGTCCTGAAAGGGCCTTACAAATGCAGCTCCTTGGGGAAAACATCAGCGAGATGCTAACACAGAGCCTTAGAAATGCGGTAAAAAGAGCATTCTCTGCTGCTGAAATACTCTGCATCTTTAAAACCACTCCTCTTCTGCGTTCGGGAGTAAAAGAAAAACTGCCTGATTTCGCCTCTTCCATGTGTAGCTACCAATTTAACTGCTCTTGTGGAGCCAGTTACATAGGCCGTAAAAATTAGGCATGTTTCTCGTCGAATTTCCGAACATCACCCTACGTGGTTAAGCAAAAGACAAACAAAATCTATTCGCGGCGCTATTCTGTCTCATCTTGTGGAGAGAGAACACAAGATTGACGTCAACCATGCTTTCAGGGTCATTTACCGCATACCTTCGAATCTCAATTTCGCCTTAAGAGTTCGACTACTAAATATTGCTGAGGCTGTGGGGATCCATAATAGCAAGCCTAATTTATGCATCCAAAAGAAGTTAGTTCAGACATTATCATTACCTTGGCCATCCCGGTTTGAATAATCCTGAATTTTTGTGGAATTTCCCTATTTTTAGTTGATATTCTATTCGCTATTATATCTTCATTATTATTATAATTTAAGCATCTTTAATGAAATGTAAGTTCATTGATCAAACTTTACAAATCGATATTATTTAAACAACACTAATATTGTTGTTAACTACTAATCTAGAATATTCTGTATATATATATATATATATATATATATATATATATATATATATATATATATATATATATAATTGTACAGCCGGAAGAGGAATTTATCGAAAAGAATATTCTTTGCTCGATTATTTTGTGCTTTATAAATGCAAGTGTATGAGAAATCACAGTGAATGAAAGATAGTGAATAATCTTAATCGATAGAGTTATTAACAAATTAATTAGGTCATGAACAGTCATTTGAAAATGACTAGTAGATAGCAAGACAACAGAGAATTAAAAAGTGGGTTGCAAAAAAAATAAAAGGAATGTGAAGAGTTTATGATGCAACACATCAAGAAACTGTAATCGACATCGAGGTCTTGGATAGTAAAATAGGCTGCCCCGTATAAGTACACCATCAAAGTGAATCTGTTCAGCTTCATCGTTTTCATTTTCTCCATCAGCTATAATCTATGATAAAGACTCAGCTGACGGTTCACCGAACAGAATGAAAGATTCGTAAATGAATGTTTGCGGTTGTTGATGATTTTTGACTGCATGGCAAACACACTGTCAAAGTGGATGCAGTGGTTTAAGATTGCCGGCAGTCATAATATAAACAGATGCAAATACTAGTTAACACTATTATATACATATATATAATCAAACATTTATAAACATCATTCACTAGCTGCATGATGGTACCACATATCAAGTGATTCACAAAGGAAAGCTTGGAGATACTTCTGAAGTGAAGACAAGAGTAAGATAAGGCTGCTTAATATCATCGATGATGCTTATGATTGTGGGGGAGTAAGAAGACAGGAATAAATTGGACTATTAAGAAGACTCTAGAAGATCTGGACTTCGCAGACGATTTATGTGTAATGTCACACAAACTCCAAAATCTACAGGCGAAAACCAAGAAGTTTAAAGAAGAGTTAGCGAAAAAAGCACCTCAAGTGAACATAGAAAAGACACAGGTGATGAAGATACATAGCTGCCAACAATAAGCTTTAAACACTACCAAGAGGAGAATGAGGTCACTTCGTTCACTTATCTAAGCAGTATCGTTTCAACTACAGGTGGAACGGTTGAGAATGACAAAACCAAAATCGGAAAGGCAAATCATTAATCTGAAATCAGCTTGGCAGTTTTCTGCAATCAGTGTTAACAATAAATTTCGGATTTTCAATACTGATGTTCAGTCAGTTCTTTTATATGATTCAGAGATTTGGTGAGTTACCGAAGGCATTTCCGACAGCCTACTGAGAACTTTTATCAGCATCCACCAGGGCTGCATACTGAAGATTGGATGACCAGGTAGGATTGGCAACAAGAAGTTCTGGCAGGCAACGAACCAACCAAGAACCCTGTCGCCCAAAACATTTGGAGTAGGAAATGGAGATGGACTAGACTTAATCTGAGGAGAAATTCAGGGGGATTACACACAGGGCCCTCGAGAGTGACCCGAAAGGGAAACAAGGGTGATGTGGAGAAGGTAATGTGAGGAGGAAGTGAAAGTTTGTGGGTAGTCAAAGAGTTATTTGGAAGTGGTCGCAGAAAATCGAGTAGGAGGGAAATGTGCCTCTGAAGTCTTATGTTTCACTCAAAGCACAAAAATGAATTATATATATATATATATATGAAGCCGCCAAAAAGATATCTTTGCTGAACTTCTTGTTCTTTTCAATCCAATGTTCCATTGGGTATTTTCCACGATAAGAATTCATCTCCCAAAGCAGTAATTGTACAAATACATGTCATTAACTAGATTTTCTTCACACAAAAATTCTGTGTGTGAGGTACATTCGAATGTTGGGCAGTCACTCAACTTATAGCCATTTGTCTCTCAGCCTAACATCGCTTGACATAATACGAAACAATAGTGCTGAATATTTTTCAGGCAGCTAGATTATTAGAATGCTAAAATTATCATGAGTATTTTATTCGTAAGACCTACTTGTCTACTCGTTTTCATGAATAGATAACAAAAGAATTTAGTGCACTAGTATAACTTCCAATGGAAATGGATGGCCTTTTATTCTTTATTATTCACTGCCTTTTATAAATGCTGTGAACATATTAATAGTATGTATAACAAACTTGAACGTGTCAGTGAAAATCAATAAGATCGATAATTATGTTTTGTCATATAAACAGAGACTATTAATAAAAACATTTTAGCACCCAGAATACTGGTTTTTGAAGCGTAGAGATAAAAGCTGGTAGTCATAAAAGTAATACGTAGTTTCTTTTTGTCTATTGATTATTTGTACACTGACATCGTTTTCATTGCAGTTTAAATACCCATAGAATATCGTTTTACTATAGTGAACTTGAACTCCAGGATGGAGGCCTTTATATTTATCCAACATTTTGGAGTAATAAACTCTGGCTGAAATATTAATCAGTTATTATAAATCAGCAATAAAACATGTCTATTCGGCGGAAGTCATCTATACTAACTACTCTTATCAAATTACTTCTACTTGTTGACTGACTTGAGGTTTGATATATGTGAGTGTGATCCTTGCATATTAGAGACTGAATCTAACTTGTTAGGGGAATATTCATAGGTAAGCATCAGTGATTTAAAGGTAGAATGCATGCCAACCACTTATTTGGAACGAAGTAAGATACTTGGACTCACTTTTCCAGCCAATAGTGGGCCTTTGAAAAAGGGGAGATTGAGCATCAGACTAGCCAATTCATTGACCATGAACATTACCGCGACTGAATATTCGAAAGCTCGAAGTATTATTCTTCTGATTTTCGCCTTTTTGCGTCAGGACTATTAACCACTCAGCAGTACATAACAGAAAATTTGCGACGGGGAAAACTATGGATTCTTCTAAATTGGAATTAGTATTTGAGCAACAAGTGAAATTAATGGAAATGCTCATCAACAAACAGACTGGTTCAACTTCACCTTCAAGCAATCCGAATCATACCATGCTACCATCTGTCGATGGAATTGTAAATAGTATTACGCAATTCAATTGTGATCCAGATGCTAATGTCACTTTTGACACATGGTATCAACGCTATGAGGATTTATTCACAGTTGATTTCGCCTCGCAAGGCGATGCCTGGAAGGTGCGAGTGTTATTACGTAAATTGGGTCCCGCAGAATATGAAAGGTACTGCAACCTAATTTTACCCCAAAAACCACGTGACAAGTGTTTCAATGATACAATAAAGCTGCTGCGTGAACATTTTGGAGACCACTCCTCATTATTCAGCATACGTTATCGTTTCCTCAAGCTGACAATGAATGAAAATGATGATTTTCTTACTCACGTTGGCACAGTCAACCGAGAATGTGAGAGATTTCGACTCAGTTCCTTGACAGATGATCAATTCAAAGCCTTGATTCTCATATGCAGTCTTCAGTCTCCTCGTTTCACAGATATCTGAAATCGACTGCTCAATCAGCTAGAGCGAAATCCCAAGTTAACTCTACATGATATAGCTGATGAATATCAACGACTCATTAATTTACAGAAAGACATGAACCTGGTCGAATCAACAACTTTGAGAAGCTCTGACATTCATGCATTACGAAAGAGCCAAAATCTCTCTTCATCATCCAGTCCTGACCCACCTTCTCCTAATGTCCCACGTAAGCCTACACATACTCGTCCAACCTCTCAAATTACTACAAAGAAGACCCCACCATCACCATGCTGGCATTGTGGCGTGTGGCACTTTGTAAAATCATGTCCATACAAAAATAATCGTTTCAGCGAGTGCAAAGACATCGGTCACAAAAACGCATTTTGTCAGCCACGCAAACTTAGAACGATTCATAATTACATGTTACCACCGGCACCGAACCATGCCGACGCATCAATTAGAAACAAAAACAAATTTGATGTTGGTGACGCTGTTTATGTCCGCGACTATCTAGCAGGACGTAAACCTTGGAATAAAGGTTCCATCACAGCACGGCATGGTCGAGTTATGTACGACGTGAAAGTTGGTAATGATTTATGAACCCGTCACTACAATCAGTTGCGTCCAAGAAACTCAAATATCCCTACCAGTACACAGTCATCTCTACCTCTGTATATACTCTTAGATACTTTTAACTTACCTAAGACCGACAAAACAGAAAAGCAAAATAACGCAGCTCAGACAACTCCAGACAAAGCAGAAGCCACGAACCCAGCAAGCAGACGAAGCTACAGACTTCGACAACAAACTCAACGGTTCCAGAAAAACCCTAAGAAGTACACTACTAATCACCGATCTTCTCAAAAGGGGAGGTGATACGTAATCACATGATGTGTGTTTTGTTTTTGACAGTCTGATATATTTTGCTATGTGTATATGGATCGATATTCCATAATAACTGACAATATGCTTTTGTCTGTCCACTAACTAAATAAACATGTATGACCTTGTTGTCACATGATATTACAACCAATCATGGTATGACGTTATCTTATTGGTTCATGTCTATTAGCCATTTTCATATATACTTTTGTACTGTATTCTGGTTCACGCACGTTTTCGTACATCTAAGTACCCTTCCACTCACACTTGTGTGACATTTATTTTCCTTGTCTGGAAAATACAAGTATCATCGCAAACCTCGTGGTCTTCTGATTTCCCTCGTTTCGCCTCAGGACTATTAACCACTCAGCAGTACATAACAATTATATTCTACTCAGAACTCAAAGAATGTAAAAAAATCCAAACAAGATTATATTTCTTTCGAGATGAACAGAAGACGTAATGTAGATTAAATCCTCTTGCTTAAACAATAAGTCATTTACATTTTATTGGTACACTGTAAAATAGTAGGAAGTCAAATATTTGTTTACTAAAACTGACAGTTATTGCTTTTCCAAAATCTTTTAAGTATTATTATTGTTTTTACTGTTTGTATTCGCCTTTCTTTTGAAAAAAAATTAAATTTCTGTCTTCCGAATAGTGTTAAAGCACTATTAGGCTGATCAGTGAAACAATCAACAGACTTTAATAAAGCAAGATTTAATGAATTCATAAAATCCCTATATAAATTTTGAGCTAAATAACCTACATATCTTGTCATATATAACATGTGAAATGTGTTAGAACCTATATTGCAAACAGATCACACCAAGTCAATCATAGTGACAGTTAAAACTGCAGTTTGTTTATGTCACTATGACAGTAAATCAGAGAGGATCAAATCTAGCAAAATTAAGAATTTTAAAATGGACAGTAATGGTGATCATGACAATATTAGCAAGAACAATGACAACACTTATATTGAAACTTGTTGAAAGTGAGTGTAATAAGAATACCATAAAGGTAAAAAGATTTTTTTCCATAGTAACAGTAACACTAAAACAAAACAGTCTTAATCAAAATAATTATAACAGTAATGATATCAATAATTTTTCAAATATTGGTTTTTGTAAGGATTTTGTTTGGTTGGTTGATGGATTTCATCATGAGCTGACATCAGTTAGAGAACCATTGGAAAGCCTGGGGAAAATCCTGAATTCGAGCCGCAGTGGGTGCGTATTGCTGAAGAGTCTCAAAACTAGGACAAAATAGGTGTCCAGTACTCCCAGGTTTTCCAATAGTTCTCTAACTTATGTCAAATCATGATGAAATCCTCCAGCCATATCAATAATTAACAAGTTGGGAAATAAAACCATTAAAAATTTAAGTCAACTATCAATTTTTTTTGTCCTCAAGGGCAAGTATTTCTTTTTACTTGCTAATGTATCCACGATGATACTGGATTTGCATTCGTTCTTACTGTCACTTCAACGCACGAAAGTATACGACCGACTACTCACATACATTTCCTATGCTGAGGAAAACACAGAAGAATGGGTGAGTAGGCGAAACTTTGTTGTTCCAGGGAGAAGGACTAGAAACTACAGCATGTACCAATAAAAACTTAGTGACGTGAGCATTAATTTGCATTGGGGTAAGATGTGTCGTTTACAGGGAACATGTGGGAAACGCGTCCTTTCCTATCATTACATTGTTTGTTTACTGACGACTGTGAACGATATGATAAGGTCACTATCATACCCGCAGTTCAGTAGTTGGTTGGTAATTGAACTCTTCAGGAAATTCTCTTCTGTGTTTCTCACCCATCTGAGTGGGCGCTCGATAATACCCGAAGATAGATAACTCTTCGTAGATCTGCGTATTTACTTCCCAAAATGATCTGAATTGGACCGAATTATCGGTGTAGAACTTTGCATTAGAATGCATCAGTCCAAACTGTTACACACCATAAGACCACACCTAAAGTTAGAGGAAAGAAGTGCAAGTGGAACTACAGTAAATGAAAATGTACAAGAGGGAGAATAATGAGGATTTTCAGGATATTGAAAAATACAGTTAATGACTACATCTGTGTCAGTGTGGAAAATTTTGAGCCATGACACAAACAGTTGGCAACCATTAATTCTTACCATCCTGAAGACTCCAGCCAGGCAATATGCACCTACCTGCGTGTCTAAAAGCTTCATAGATTATTGTTATATTTTGATCTGACCACCCTAAACACTTTCCCAACAGAATTCCATTTTCGTTAACACTGAACTATTTCACTCCATATTCCTTTACTGGAGTCCTTTCAAACAAGTCCTTAACTGCCACTTTACATTTGAAAGCGGCTATTAATCCTCCCAGCATTAAAAACCTTTCACTCAAGGTATTCTTAAGACAGCATTCTATCAGGTCGTTAATCAAGAAGAACCATATTACCTGCATACCCTATACCATTTAGACTTGCCTTTTGGTAACAGTTCTATCCCTGATACATCGAGATTGACCAAGGTCATATCCGTTAGTATATCAGTAATGAAATTAAATAAGATTACTTTCATACATTCGGTTCCCTGCATAAGTCATAACAAAGAAAAAGTTAAATGAACTTGTTAACCTTAGGTGTAAAATTATCGTCGAACGTAACACGTTTGAATTTTATGAATTATGTATTAAAAATCATTCTTTCCCGAGGCAATTTTATAAAACTTTGAAATTCAGTAAATTACAACCAAATATCTCTAATCTTGTTCGTCTTACAAAGTCACATATCGAAAATGTTAAACAAACCTTACAAGGACTACTTGTTCTTCATACCGATGCGTCGCTTATTTTATCTGAATTATCAATAATATGCCACATGAAATTTCTTCAGTTTTGTAAAGACGTTACTCAGAAAACGAAGACGAATATACAAAATAAATTGAAGAGTTCAATCGATTATCGAATCCTGATAAGTACGTTACAAATCTTTCTGATATTACTCTATCTACTCATCAGAAAGAAGCTTTATCCCTTGGACTCAAATTTTGTGTTCCTCGCACGCAATTTACGGATTTAGCCATCCATGCTGAGTTTGAAAACTTATATGACCAACTCAAACCTCTTACCGCAACATCCGATGAAGATCGGGGTTGGTTTAAGGCCAAGATGGTGGATATAGCTCACCAGTTTTTAAACAACAACCCAAAGGAGAAGAGTATTTTAAATTCCCAACATTTCAAAGCCTTGAAAGAGCTACGGGAAAATTCTAATATAATTATTACTAAACCTGATAAAGGTTCTGGAGTCGTCATTATGAATAAAAGTGACTACAAATCTAAAATGATGTCTATTCTTGATGATAAGAGCAAATTTAGTCGTGATCCCTCCTCAGAAGATATTCAGTTGTTGCAGGGCACAGTGACAGCTAATCTACTGAAGCTTCATGGCCTAAATGCTATAAGTAAAGATAAACTTGACTCATTAAAACCGTCAGATTGTAAATTCCCACATATGTATGGGTTGCCAAAAATACATAAACCCAATAATCCTCTACGTCCTATATTGTCAATGTGCAAATCCCCAACGCATAAACTTGCTAAATGGTTAGTGGAATTATTGAATCCAGTCAAAACACAATTCTGTAAGTATGTGTTAAAAGATACATTTGAATTGGTTGATGTTCTTGATGATAGTAATATTAATATTATGAACAAGAATATGTACTCTTTTGATGTAAACTCGTTATTCACTAATGTGCCTTTGATCAAAACAGTTGACATTTTGTGTGATTATATTTCCACAAACAATTTTTTCATCCCGTTCCCTATATCTTACTTAAAAGATTTATTACTTCTATGTACTAACAATGTTAGGTTTACATTTGAAGGCGATTGTTTCCGCCAAGTTGATGGTGTTGCTATGGGCAGTCCGTTAGGGCCCCTTTTAGCAGATATTTATATGTCGTACATTGAGAATTTATCGGAAGATTTAATCGAAAATGTGCCACTTTATAGAAGGTATGTAGATGATATCGTAGTCATCAGTGATAAGCCTTGTTCTGCCACCTCAATTTTAAATCGAATGAATGAAGTTCAGAATAGCATATCACTTACATCTGTAGAAGAGGAAGATAATTGTTTATCTTTCCTAGACATATTGCTTAGTCGACGGCTTGATGGGTCAATAAAAAGATCTATTTATAGAAAACCTACCTGGACAGGACAGTATCTTAATTACCACAGTTTCTGCCCTATTCGGTACAAAAGAGGCTTAGTAAGGTGCCTCTTCAGTAGAATCCGACGAATATGCACTGAAGACACGCTTGATGAAGAAGAAAAAAATTGACACAAACTCTGGTTGATAACAATTATCCAGAAAAGTTCATCAGGAGATATAAAGTAGTCAGAACACCAAGACCCACTCTCCAACTCGCCCCTAAGAAAGACGTGTACATCAAGCTACCCTATATGGGACATCAAAGCAGCTTGATAACTAGACAAAGGCTGAACGCTGCTGTTAAAAAGACTTTTTATGCAGCTAATATCATAATATTAGAGAATGTAAAGCCATTATATCTATCTAAGCCCTTCGAACATGCGAAAAATGACGTCACATCCCACTGTATTTACCAATTTGAATGTACGTGTGGACACACATACATAGGGAGGACTCATCGATCTCTGCAAGTAAGGGCTTCAGAGCATATTCCAAAATGGCTCCAGAAACAAATGGAATCATCAGAACCTATTAACGGTGAGAACAGGAGACCTAGCTCTTCTATTGCGAAACATATTATAGAGACAGGTCATAAAATTGATGTTAACAGATCTTTTAAACCTATCTATAAAACGTGTTTGGGGCGTATCCTAAAGTTTGTAGAAGCCCTAGCAATTAGAAAGTTCAAGCCACCTTTATGCGTTCAAAAACAATTTGTCATCACATTAAACCTTCCTTGGTAAATTTTGTTTTGATACCATAGCAGATGTACTATTACCTCTGCTATTTGGTTTAGTGGTCTTCATTTTTATTTTTGACCTTGAATATGTCCTTTTAACTTGACCTAAGTCTATTTTTCTCACCTCTTACCTCTTTATTAATTTTATATATATTCCTATGACAAGTCCGTGTGTGATCAGATTGTTCGAAATGTGTTGCGCAAATACATTACACGATTCAGACAAATTACGTCTTCTTATTGCTTTATCTAAAAAGTATTTCGTTCGTCATAATGGTTATAAAAATATCGGTAACACTCTTCAATGTTTGAATGCTACTAGAGAACAAATTATAAAATCAACGCCTCCGAAATATAAGCAGAACAGTTTTGGTTTAAGTTACCGTCAATTTATATGCTTTCAAAATAGAAAAGTAGGGGAGGGGCTTAGAAGATAGCAAACAAAGAAATCTAATAAACGGTGTTCGCATATAGGTTTACATAGCAACTCGAAATTGGAAACTTGTTCAGTGAGTTGAAATCACTAATATGGATGACTAATCAGTTTGATTAGAATTTAGTTACCAAGGTTGTGAGAGATTAATTACACTCTCAGTATGCATAAGTTTGATTTGAAACGCTTGATTGCAAGTGCTTCATCAAATCGTGGTAAATTTGGTGTCCTTTGTATGCTTAATATTTTGAAAGATTTAGAAATCTCGACGAAATGGCCCGTATCCACAAGGTGTTTGGTAGTTGCAGTTTGTGAATGTCTGCTTCCTTATAGACATAAGTTTCTTGGGATATACTCTGAAAACCGGATAGAGGCTCTTCTTTTTGTCCTTCCAAATTGACGGTAACCAAAATTTTAATCCTTATATTTCAGAGGCGTTGATTTTCTGATGTTTTCTTTACTACTAATCAAACACTGAAGTATGTCATTGTTATTATTTATAACCACTGTAATTTCGGGTGGTTTGCAGCTGATGAGAACCTGCGAAGTAGAATCATATAATTTTATACTGCAAATCTGGTCTTTCTTACTTTATTAAATAAGATTAGTGACAGTGAGCATCGCTTATGGACACCACTAGTTGTCTTAACTTTGGATTAAAACTGCACAAGCTCTAACAAAGTTTCACAAAGTTGAGTGCCTTGATTAGTGCAATATGCTTTCTTGACACTACCTTCGCAACCCCACATTTTTACAGTACCTTCTAATTAACGGAGTCACATCAATTGACCAGATTAAAAATAAAGCTACCGCTTAACTCTGCAAATTATAGGCATGTCCCGAAACCTTTCGGAGAGTGAAGATATGATCAATACATCCTCAGGACCTGAGTGGTTTTCCCAAGTCCTACATCAGTCGTCTGTGAATTCCCTAACCTAAAATCCTAGATACTGTTATAGTTAAGCTGATTCCCCTGTGATTGTTAAATAGAGATTTATTTCCTTTCTTAAAAACTAGGATAGTCAACGATTTATGCCGATCCGATGGAACTGTTATGAATCACATATATGTATGTATTTTACATATATATTGCACTCACCAGTTTATTTACACCTTCTTTGAACACATATAGTGCCTAATGATTTGCTTTGTTTGCGTTTGGAAATGATAGTCGTACCCATTGCTACTCCTTAATATGTTTTGCTCAAAATCCCAGCCAACCCTTTTGAGAAGTTGTTAGGTTTCCCTCCTTCTTATATACCCTTCACTTAATTAAACCTCAATAGCTAATGAGTATCATGTATTTCCGATACCTTTTGCACTTCCTTCACTTTTATCGTCTATCCGAGACTGCACCCTGTTGAAGACTTTTGATCAGCCTGAGTTTGAGATATCTTCGCTCCTCATCACTTTTGGACTCTGTCTGGATTAGTCTGTCTGTCTGTCAGCATTAGGCCTCATGAAGTTACAAACCTTCACTATCATCTGGTAACATTTAGCCTAAGGCTATAAGCAGTTGACATGACTGTTTGCACAACAGTCTGGACACTATGGTAGGATCCCTTAGGATGTGTATTGTTTTCAAACTAGGGTAAATTTCTCATCATCTCCGCAAATTCATAATCCATCTTCTCAACAAGAAGTTGAATATATAAGAGTTTCGCCAGTGGATTTAAGAGATTCGGAAAGGTTTTTTCCGGTTTTATGTTACCATCGTTATCCATACACTTAAGACATTAAAAAAAACCAGCCTGTGGAATATATATAACAGTAGGTCAAAACAAGGAAATCGCTAATGTTTATCAAAAATAATTTCTTAGTGAAAGTGTCTGAGCGTCTGTTACTTCCACCACACTGATGAAGCACCTGTCAGTTTAAGCTTCGTTAAATATACTACAATTGACACATACAGTTATCACTTTCAAGGATGGTTTTTATGTTTCCTAGATTTTTGCAGTGCTCACTTGATGGTGTTGAGGAATACAAGTCATTCAGGTATGGTAGATTTCTCCGATAGTTTTAACAAGCCTTAGTATAACTATTTTCTATTTGCTGTCTCATTTGAGTGGCAAATTCACACATAAAGACGTTTTTGAAGCTGTGTAGGTAGTTTTCTTGACCTCCATACTTTTAGATACTTATTAATAAGCCTTTCCATTCTTTTATAAAATACCACTAACTTGGCTTATACTTCATATTCACTTGTATCATCCGGACAGATTTTTCACACACTGCTGAGCGGCGTCTTAACAAGATTCTCTTTGTATTGGGTTGAAAAGGACTTATAAATCTGTATGTACTGTGGTGTTCAGGACGACTTTATAAGCATGGATTTTTCTCTGATCTCATTAATCCTTCTCACTGGAAAAACGTTTAGAAACCTGATGACCTCATTATTCCCATATTCTGATGTAAAATTAAGACTAAGATTGAATTCTGTCACCATATTTTACGCCTTTAGTTTGGTCTTAGAGCAAATCACAGTGTCATCTATATATCTTCGGTACGATTCTGTCTCCTGTAAATACTGTGTTAAAATTAATGGATGATTTCCATTCTTAATAATAAAGTCTATAAGAGTAATTCGACATATGAAAAAGAATTAAGCATTTACTTTTTCGAAAATATATAATGAGCTGGTGTGTTTAGTCGGTAAAATTAAAAATGAATTTTGAACAGATTTATACCAGTGTATCTCACGAACACGTACTTTTCACCTCAGATTACGTAAATCAGTACTTGATAGGACTTCTGTCAAATTGTACTATTAAGGGAAGGAATAAATGGAATTTAGCTGACTACCTGTAAGTACTCATATCGATATCAGTAAAAAGTTTGAGCATTGTGGATTAGATTAAATAAAGTATAATTATTTATTGAATTGAATTTTTGATTTTCCCGTCGATTGATTGGACCGAAGTGCTCGGTCTCAGGTTGACATGTCGGCTTCTTGTGCAGATGCTTCGACGATGTCTGGGTATTTAATTAGTATACAATTGGTGGATGGTGGCTAGCAGTGGAATCCAGGATGCGCATTTCGTCCTGTTTGGGACTCGTCAGCTGGATGTACCTGCATTTCTCAGTGAGTGATGATGTTCCCACCGAGGCTCGAACCCAGTACCCATAGTTTCAAACGCCAAAGCGTTATCCACTAGACCATCTGCATCTGCACAAGAAGCCGACATGTCAACCTGAGACCGAGCACTTCGGTCCAATCAATCGACGGGAAAATCAAAAATTCAATTCAATAATTAATATGACCCGTTGCACAAGAGGTGGCTCTCGTGGCCCAAGTGGTCTAGTGGATAACGCTTTGGCGTTTGAAACTATGGGTACTGGGTTCGAGCCTCGGTGGGAACATCATCACTCACTGAGAAATGCAGGTACATCCAGCTGACGAGTCCCAAACAGGACGAAATGCGCATCCTGGATTCCACTGCTAGCCACCATCCACCAATTGTAAAGTATAATTATATTTCAATAGTTTACACACAATGATAAGTTTTGTTATTGGTAATATTTCGAGCAAAATTACTGCCCGTGTTCACACCAATAACAAAACTTATCATTGTGTGTAAACTATTGAAATATAATTATACTTTATTTTATTCATATCGACTTTCATTTTATCACGAGATTCATTGGGAGGGAGGGGACTAAATATCAAGAATTACATATATTTTCAAAAGAATGGATTACAGATATATATATAATTCTACATAGACGCGTTTTTCGCCTTTCTTTATATTTGATTGTGAAGCTAAGAAAATGTTAGGCTTTCTAGTGACCTTGAACTTAGGTGGAATTAAGTATCTTATAACCTTGACAAAGTTTTCCACTTCTAATCTTCTCATTTCACTACAGTATATTTATTTTCTACTATTCACTTGGTAGAATCAATACTAACTGAAATGAACCAATCATATTTCGGCAGATGTATGCCTGTCAGTTTCACGCTAATCCTAAATGATCATCTGAAATCACTGATAGTATTTCCAATGAGATAAGAAGGCAATATTTATGGGTATTTAAATGAAATCACCGTCCAATAAAAAATGAACTAGATAGTGAAATTTAAGCGTTTGGGACAGTGAAGGAATAATAAAACTGAACAGTTACTAAAATAATGTCAGAAATAATAATTTCAAATTGATTCGTTTATTATGCACATCATACAATTATACAGTGAATGAATTTTCAAGCAAAAATGCAACTTCAGAATGCTGACAGTTGGTATCAATGTCATGAAAATTTCATTGCATCTGAAATAAACTCACAAAATGTTAATATTATGAAAAGTAAACTTGATTTCGTGTGTTTACATTCAGTATGATAAAATGTGTCGGAAACATAATCCAGTCAAAAAATCACTCTTTCATTATGTAATGTATTCAATACTCCCAGATTTTCCAATGGTTCTCTAACTGATGTCAGCTCACCTTCCAACCAATCAATCACAATCCCTACAATACCAATACTTGAAAAGTATCCGATAAACACGTTGATAAATAAATCCACATTACAATACTGGCCATATTTCACACAAATATCGGTTATTAGCACAGCAGTGAATCAGATTAACATACAGCCTGTGTTTCCGACAAAGTTACTCATAAATCACTTCAAAAGTGTGATAAAGATGAGGAAATATGTACCTAGACTTTATGAAATTTGTCAGAAGAATGATTAGTTTGAAAACATTTTAAGCTAATAATTTGGTAGCATTTAGTTTATAGTTACATTGGAAAAAATAAGCTTTTACGATTAGGTTAAAGTACAGTGCAAAACATTAGAGGAAGGAGGAACATGTGTATATCATATCGCGTGCATATAATTTTGAATTAGCCTTTGAGTTAACTTTTAGTCCTATCACTTAAAACTATCATGGAATCTACCAACCTCAATAATACATCAGTTAATGTGATACTGAATGGATCTAAGTGTAATTCTAACATCACTTATGACAGGAATGTTAATTTTAAAAATGACTGGACCGTTCTTGCTAACGTAGTAGTTTTATTTATCCTCTTAAATATTTAATAATATTTAGTGGTAGATTTTCATGAAGACTATTATTTTTCAAGCAAATTTCATTGTGATGAGATCTAATTTTCGGTAACCCGATTTCGGAATCTGCCACAACGAAGCTAGAATCCTTAGCAAGATCACTACTAATGAATACGTAACTGAGACAAAATAATAATTTACTGAAGTCCAGTTCAGACTAAATTAAATGCAACCGAAAAATTAGGAAGCCGGATTCACAATGAAACATTTGACATCAGGAATTAAGTCTGGTCTATTATGTAGATAATCTACCATCATTCTACATCAGCTGAATGAATTCTAATAGTAGTCTTTGAAGATGGTGTAAATCTATCTCCGTATTCATCTTATACTTAAAACTGACTTTATTGTTTCATTGTTGTAATTCTGTTCACTTCTTTGTGTGTTATCAATGACATAGTCAATGTAAGAACTTGTTCAGCGCTAAGTACCAATGAGGAATACATCTGAAGTTAAGACTAGATACATCTACATGCGGTGTAATACAACTTCAAAGAAGTAGATATTTTCTGATAATTGTTTACTACCATTTCCCATTAACCCAGATCAATAATTGGAATGTGAAGCAATATAAATAACGGTAATTGGATAACTCATGTAGACTGACATTAGATATAAACAGTGATCAAATAAAACTATGAAAAGAAAATATTAATCAATTCAGTGTTCATGAAAACAATTTTAAAAAATGTTATGATTCGTTGAAATTTTCACCAAGTGTGGGGAAATTTTAAAGAGAATTTGATAAATCACAAAATCTATGTACAAATCACCGCAACGTGAAATAACCAAGTTCCCCTTACAGATTGCAGTTATACTACTTACAAGTACTTTGGTGCTGAATAAGATTTTTTTTCTACAGAATAACTGATTTCTGTATTGGCATAGGTTGATAACGTATGAATTCTGTAGAGGTGTTTCATAGTTCAACTTTAAAGGTAACTGCTTGGTCTAAAGGTAGCTTTCGTCATGTACTAGTGTCTACAGGAGATCAAAATAATTTGAACCAGAACTAAGGTAATCAGTAAAAACAGGATTACTAAAATCTTTTTGAGCAATAGCACAAAACGTTCAATTGGTACAGCAGATAATCTGCGATAGGAAACAGAGCAGACAATGGAAACCTTCCTACTCAATAATCCTCCTAAAACACAAGTGTATTAGAGGTTAGTAAAATAAAAATGAAAGGAGAGAAATACTGATTATGGCCATTACTACGATGCCATCAAAAATGTAGAATTTAAAGCACTCGTTGTCTTACTGCTCAAAGAAGGAAATCCTAAGAGTCTGTGGAGGATTACAGATTATGCAATAATTAAATTGATATTTAAAGCTACAAACTATGCTATGGGATCAGTAGGAAAAAACAGTCAAGTTTACCCAACACGATATCTGTGGTCAAATAAATGTTTCTAAGTAGTGAGTAGACGTCGGTTGGACTTATGGCGCACTGGGGAAAAAATAAGTCAAGATTCATGAACTCGACATAAGAAAAAGCTCAGCTATAGTATCACTCTCAGACACACACAATCATGCATATGGTGGTACAAAGTGACTATCGTAAGACTTAGTACAAGATGATTAAAACTAGATTGATAACTGAAGCACTGTTAGTCTAATCGGTTGAGAATAGGTGAAATAGGAATCAATCAACATCTGTCCTTCACATCATGAAAATTCCACTGAATCTGAAATAAACTCACAAAATGTGTTAATACTATGAAAAGCAAACCTGAATTCATGTGTTTAAATTCAGTATGATTATGAATGATAAAATGTGTTGGAAACATAATCCAGTCAAAAAATCACTCTTTCATTATGTAATGTATTTAATGAATACATTGACATATAATTACATAGCATATTTCACACACACATACCAGTTGTCTGAGAGGTAGTCAGTTAAACAAATAAACAGAAAGTATTTTCAACTCAGACACTTTTTTGACTCTCTATTTTAAACCTGGAACTTGGTTCATCATCTTCCACTTGACACATATAAAATAAACACCTGTTATACTTAGATATTTTCAGATGGTACTGCAGAGATGATGCTTTTTTCATCGTCTGCATTAAGAAGGACAATATCCCCAGCATACTGTAGATAAACAAAACTTAATACTGCTCACAAGCCAATCCGTGATGCATCGAAGTCGCATAAAGTCATTGCCATGTTCTCTGGACTTGATAGTTTAATTTAAAAGATTTCATTGTTCACCTGAACAACACCTTCGCAGCTAATCTGAGTTTAAGGTGAGCTTTGAGAACTACGTGTATATGAAATATGCGTTTACCTTGGAGACTTTTACAGTGACTGGTTGTTTCTAAAGATTTCCTTAGGACTTTATTGAAATCTATCTACTAGCACATATATAGTGAAACTGACTAAGAATGCTGAGATTAGGTATTCTTGATGGCTGGCAATTGTTGATTTGTCGTCAACTCATTTAAAGCTGCAAAAATCTTTCTGAATAACATCAACTGGCATCCCCAATCTATTTACTTTAATACTACTGCTTTCAAAGTGACAACGAAGCTTTCAGCCCGCGTGCTCGTTTCTGGAAGATATGGCGTTGAGCACAGATACTCACAACCGAACTAATATTAGGCTGGAAAACATTACATCCACTATAACAAGTTTGCTGTAGTGGGAAGTCACAGATTATCGGTCCTGGCTACGTGTTCTCCATGAAACCTAACAGCTCTCTGCTCGACTTCTAGCATTGTTGTAAGTACGTATTATCCAATAATCCGAAAATAAAATGAAACTACCAATTGCTGTTTGACTTCTGATGATTATTTCACTGATGCAGACAGGTTCATTTGTCACATTGATGTCGTAAATAGACTCGGATTGTAGGCGGTGTGTTTTATCAACCTGTTGTAAACTCACACTCTAAAGCATTCATTCAAGTATTGGTTGACCTCTGGTCTGACCGAATGAACTGAATAATATGACCATTAAATGTCTTTATCTGACCAGTCTATGACTGATATACAAAAGGTCATAGCTGTATTCGAAACGGAACACTTGATCATATTTATCTTTTCGAAGTTGTCATAATAACTCAAGAGATTTCCTCTAACATATTTTTAACAATTAAACAATCAGGTGTTAATATTACTGGGGGAATGTGAGTTTATTTTAGGTGCCTTAGAAAGTTGGTTGGGCATTTTCTTTTCAACGACTTCATTTTCAAGCTGTGCAGTCGTATTTATATTACGGAAAACGGCATTAATTGACACAGTTATTTTAAATCGTGAGGATTACGTCAACAATTTATGTAGCGTTCTTTGCGACGGAGAAAAGTTTTCAAAATCAACCGACCAGAAACATAGAACGGAAGGTATTGAGAATGAATTGTCAACCACTTTGAAGAAGTTGAAGGACAAATCTGTTGTTATTTCGTATATGTATGAACATCTCAAGTTGTCTGGTTTAACCATCCTTCGTTTACATGGTCTTCCTAGAGTGCATAAAGACGGTGTCCCCCTGCGACCTCTATTGGACGTGCTGGACTCTCCTTATCATTCTAAAGCTAAATAGCTCGCTGAAATCCCTGAAACAGTGAGACCAAATCTATGCAGACATAGTATTTCAGACACTTTTGACTTCGTCAGTTGTGTTGATGCGATTGATGTGACCGGTATGCAAATGATCTCATTAGATGTTTGCTCTTTATTTACGAATGTACCGTTAGAAAAAACTATTTGTTATATGTGTGATTACATCGATCTAGAATGCATAAACTAACTGTTCGCCAACTAACCGTTTTTAGCAGCTATTACTGAGAGGGATGCTTAATGTGCAGTTTAGATTTAGCGATGTTATTTATAATCCAAGGGATGGGGTCACCATGGGATCTCCATGAGGACCTCTCCTAGCGTATGTCTTCATCGGAAGCCAGAAGACGGGGCAATTGAAAGAAACAATTTCGAATTAGTGTATGTATAGAAAATACATCGATGACACCTTCATCATCTGTAACGCCGAGTGTTCAACTGCTGAGCTTCTCGAAAAATTCAGCGGTGCTCACGCATCGATGCTCTTCACTGTCGAAGAAGAGTTGAATTCTGCACTTCATTTGTGATGTTAGACAGAAGATAGGATGGTACTTCAAAAAGATCGATTCATGGAAAGCCAACATATACAGGGTAGCACACTAATTTCAACAGTTGGGTACCTCTAGGTGGGAAGAGAAATCTTATCCGTTCTCTATGCTCCAGAATTCGGAAAGTTCGCTCTATAGATATGCTCGCCACTGAACTAGAAAACACCTCACATAACTCGCTTAAATAAGGGATACGCTAGAAGGTTTAGTGACAGAAGCATCAAGGAAGAAACCGTCGCCGGGCAAATCACAGTGTCAAAGAAGACACTGTTTATGAGTTTAGCATTCGAACATGACACTGTTGTTGAAGTCATTAAGAGTTTGTTTATCTAAAAGTATTAAACGCTGCTTTTATGCAGCTGACTTACATTTAGTATTTACCAGCCGAAATATGATTCGACCACGTGTTAAGGATAAACTGCCACCTCTATGTGCATATACTCATTCGCATGCTCGTGTGGAGCTGACTATATTGGACGTTGTAAGCGTGTTCTCCGTAGACGCGTAGCTGAACTCTATCCGGTTTGGTTAATGAAAGGTGAACAAAGGATGACAAAGTCTTCAATTTGTGGGCACCTTCTGGATTTCGATCATTGGTCCACTCGTGATTCATACAGTTTTAGAGGCAGAAGAGGAAATTATGGAAAAGGATATGGTTTACTCATTTATCTTTACTTAAAGTAAAATAATCGGGGATTGAATAGAACGGAGCACTGCATTTTTAAAAGCACTAAACCTGTTGTATTGTCTGTTTAAAGAATTTATCAAGGTGTTCGTCTTTCTTTACAGTGGACTATATTGGTGCACTAGAATACGGGATTTTTACTCGAAATTTGTGAGTAGTGGTGCGTTACCACGGTAGGTAGGGATCCATAATTATTTCTGCTAAAACATCTCATAGTATCGAATAAAAATTAGGCTTCTCTTTCGTATTATCTCGGTTTCATCTCTGGAGAAATGTGCGATTACTTTCTGTGATACATCTGGTAAAGCGTGCAAAATTACTGTTTGGAGGATTTCACCATGAGCTGACATCAGTTAGAGAACCATTGGAAAACCTGGGAGTACTGGACAGCTGTTTCGTCCTAGTTTGGGACTCTTCATCAGTATGCACTCACCGGGTCGGATCGGGTCCCAGTGGCTCAATGGCCTACGAGCTCGCCTTGTGACCTGAAGGTCCTGGGTTCGAACCCCGGTGGGTGCGTACTTCTGAAGAGTCCCAAACTAGGACGAAACAGTTGTCCAGTATTCCCAGGTTTTCCGATGGTTCTCTAACTGATGTCAGGTCATGGTGAAATCCTCCATACAATCAAACAAAATCCCTACAAAACTAATACTTGAAAATTAATGTTCTTACAGGATAAGCTGAAGTATGTGCTGCAAATTTAGTTGGAAAACTTAGGTTACAGTTTGCTCAATGCAATTCAGAGTTCAGCAGAAACTTCACTTTTTGAAAACCTTCTTCACAATCATTTGACGGCTTTCAGGGTACATACTTTTCTGGCAAACTATTTAGTAGACGTCAAATCTTATTTTCCAAATGGAAAAAAAGGAACTGCAGCTAATTAATTCAAGGAAGAAAAGTATAGAAGGCACACTTTTAGGTGTTAGTATCTTCCTTAGACACTGTCAGAGTTCAGGCACCTGAGGGACGCTTAAATATGAAGGTAGTTTACAGACTGTAATCAATACTGACAACTAAAAGCCTTCATAATCCATTACTGTATGTTCGTGATAAGATATTTTCTTTTTTGTTGTAAAGCTGCTCTGAAGAAATAGCTTCATAGTTTAGATAGACGGCTGTATCTGGAATGACACCTAAAATAATGTCTATGAACTATTGAGAAATGGCTAGGTCAACTTTAGCCGTGAGACGTTATCTGTCCTATTAAAATAAGCAACTGTACATATTAATGATTGAGTTTGATGTGGTGCCACTTTAACTTCTAGATATACGTCACCAGGGTATGATTTTGAAAAGTAACAGTTACCATCTAGGACAGTGAGTAAATCACCCAGAACAGGTAGACGATAATGGTACTGTTCTCGGGCAGCATTCAGATCAGTCGAGAAATCAGCTCAGATAAGTAAATAATCATTGGCTTTGTTGACAGCTACTTTAGTTACCTCTCAGGGTGAGCAGGAAAATGCTGTTTATGCGTCTTGTCCCTGTGATTCTCCATCTATTTAGCATATAATAAGAGACCAATAATGGCTTGCATTGTGGTGCGGTGTACCAAGACAAGTCGTATTACAGACAGACCCAAGTATAATACCAGGCAGTTTGAGATGACCGAATCACCTGAGTTCTAAAGGTTTTGATCCACCTTGGGTGACGCATCGAATTCTCATGAATGCAATATTACGGAAGGGTAGACAACAATGAAGTTGATGTTATAATTTTAAGTAACTACCATATAAACTTATCATATCGTTCTAAAATTTGCTGATGAAATCAGACTCGATATCTAATCGTAGCCGTACATTACTACCACTTATCTGAATTTTAAGAGACCCTCATTTGCCTAGTTTTATAACACAGAATGTTCCCAACATACGTGTAGACTTTGCGAGTGGTCTGAGACTTATTTAGCAATAGGTATTGCTCAGAATCTAAATATGTTTTTGCATGATCAGGTATGAATTGTATCGATTTCAGGTTATGATGGCATTTCACCTCCTGAACGCATGATTAACAGAATTATGATGCAAAGATTGCAAGTGGATTCTGGCTATTCTTAATGAGTTATAGTACCATTGACAAACAACTTAATCGGCTAATTTGTGCTGTAACTTACAATATAGTTAAATAATGTAAACATGTATACCAATTTTAAATGAAGAGGAACAATGAACTTTGTCTCGACTCATTTAAAATAAAACTAACATTATTGACATAGTATTAAATTCTATAATAACATTTTCGAATGATTATAAGAAAGTTTAAATCCAAATAATTGTATGTCTTTATGAATTTTTTAAGTATTTTATTTGTTTAGGTCATTTTGATGACAAAATGCTATTTAAACAATAACTATGATAAAAAGTCAGCCAGTGAAACTTCAGTTCATTTAATTTTTATTGCATATTTTAAATTTTCCATTAGTGTACAATCTGTGTGAATATAAATCAGATTCGCTACTACACTAAATCATTCGTTCATATTGATAATTAAATTATGGAATAAGAAACGACATTGCACACTAGTATTAATGTCGTTCTAAAGTGGGTATTAGACTTCCTATGTTCTTTTGTAATAAGATTTCATTAGCTGCATTGGCTATTTTTATACAGATGACAATATTTAGTTGTCTAAGATTTTGTGACATCCTCTATGGTGGTTGGATGTCTAGAGAATATTTGAATCTTTTCAAGTACGTTCCTCTAGTTTAATCACTTTAAAGTCATATATCTATATAAATAAACCTTGTTTTCTTAGACAATCTTTGTTTATTTAACCTGACATGCACGCATTATGCCCTATTTCCTCTTCCCACATTTTTGTTCCTTCCCAATGAGATTCGTAGTGAGAAAAAAATAGAATACCCTTCCAACAACAAACGTTAGCTCTAAACATTGTAAAATCCAATCTTATTTATAGTCATTTGGCTTGAATAAACCTCCCCGAGATGTTTCAAATGAATGAGAATCAGTTACCAAAAATTAATCACTGTAGCTGCCTACTGACCTATAAATTATTGGTGTTCTGTGGCCAACAGGCTTGACCTTCGAAATATCTGTCTTTTTCTCATGGTTTTTATCTTTCCTTACGCTTCTTAAAGTCTCAACGGCTTTCATACGCTACATGTTGGTGGTAAGTGGCTGTCCACTGTTGATTGATTTGAAGACTGAACTTCTCTGTGAAACAAGTCATATTACTATGCCAGAATAGGGAGTTTTGTATCCAGATTTGAAAACGTTTTCCTGACTAGTTTGGAAAGGGTGAATTTAAATTTACAATAAGTCGTATCCTAACACATCTACTAAACACATGACATCATACAGACGTTAATAAAGCCTTTAATGTAGTTTATCTCATATCCAATTGAGAGGAGGAGAAATTACAGGAATACACAACCATTGCATATATATATATATATATATACGATTTCGGCAAAAAGAATTCTCACTAGGTTTTCAATGCCTCCACAAACTTCTTACTCACTTTCAAATCCATGACAGTTATTGCTGAAATTCTTTGTGACTAACTTGACTATTCACTGGGAGAAATCCAACGTAACTTAACCCATAGCAAAGTGTAATGTGGAGTAACTTCCAAGTGAAACTTCAGTGCTTCGAATATCATGCTAAATGTGAGTCATTGGGCAGCAATGATGCTGTATGATTAGCAACACAGACATAGGGTTTGTCGGTGGTTTAGTAGCAGAACGCACGTCCGATACTAGGGAGGTCGAGATTTGGTCCCCAGCTGACATACTGCTTAACCTCACCTAGTTTACCAGCTGGTATCAAGCAGGGGAAAGAGAGAAGGTTGAGCATGAGACAAGCAGACCCACACCGTAAAATACAGACATTATTACTACTGAAACATCAAAAAGCTGGAGGTCGTATGCTTCACTAGGAACGTAAACGGATGAAAAAAACATGGACATACTACTCATCAAGTTTACTAGATGGAGTTGTTTACTTTTCGTTGTTCAGTTTTATAAAGGTCCTTTGGGATGAATTTTAATTAAATAAATTGAAAGTGAAGACTGATTTTGATTTTAAGAGAAACAGTAATAGCAATTCCCAAGATGTTAACAGTTCGAGAGATAAAATACTTAAAATTCAAATTCTATAGATAATCCATTCAGATAAGTATATATTATCACTAAAACTTTCCTACGTGATTTTTAGACCAGACATTTGTCTCTAACTTAGACTAAAGGTCAGACTGTTTGATTTCATTGGTTCATCTTAGCCAACCAGGTTGTAGTTTTTATATCTCAAATTATTGATTTACCCGTCATGTGAAACCATATTATATATATATATATATATATATATATATATATATATATATATATATATATATATATATATATAAGAATGTATGGGGTGGCCTTTGATATAATCAGTGATGAATGAAGGTGAAACGAAGAACTTAGTCACGGTGGGATTTACTAGTCCGGGATCTACCAAGTTAGCTGTGAGATCCATTACCTAGTAACGACTGAAGGTGACTAATAATGTTTCAGTGTGATCCCAATCGACTAGGTGATCCAAAACCCAAGAGCAGAACATTTTAGTATCAAGTAAAATACATTTAGGAAGGACAAATTTTTTGGAAATTTAGACGAGTCCAATGAAGGATTCATCGACCTCTTCAGAAGCTTTTAATGTTACTTAAGGTAATAACTAATTAGTACTTCAAAAACCGAAAGACTTTTAACTTGTAGGAGTATATAGAAACGAACTATTATCATTAAAGTGGCAGGAAATAATATATAACTGACTTAAACAATTGTAACTAGTAAGGAGATATTTATAATAAAGGTTTTTTGTATTTCCCAATGAATGAAAAACCTTTATTATAATGAATATCATATACCCAATGCCCAAATTTTTTCAAACCGTTAAAAGCGAACTTGGTTTGGACATATATAAGGAGATATTTATTGAAAGTTCTACTTATCTAAAACTGTGGTACTTCATCTGAATGTGTAAGATAGATTTAAGCAGGTGAATCTATATGTGGTAATGACCTAATTTTGGAATCTGCATCATTGACTGTAGCACCAGTATCACAAAATTTATAGATGAATCCTAAGTTGAACTGACGACCTGTAGCTACATGGCCTACAATCAAATGAATAATCCGTAGACGACTTTTTATGAAAGAAATTTTATTCGTAGCAACTATCCTTTTGTTTTCTCTGATGACTGGTATAGTCAGTGACTAAATAAGCATCGAGCAACCAGAGATCTAAAATGGATCACTGTTTGGTGTTCGCATAGAGTGTGAAGATTCTATCGAAAGCCTGTACTACTTAGTTAGCATGTGTCTAGACTGGTAAGAATTGATGAAATGATGCGAATTATTACCGAAACATTTGCATAGTCAGGAGGGAGTCAAGCAACTATCATCTCCATCATGAGAAACGAATTTCATTTTTCACTGTAAAACCTATACTACTGAAAGATTTTCTTTGGATTAAGCTGATCAGATAAATATAAACCAAAAATCAGTCAATGATCTCTTATTTTGGTGCGCAAGATGAACGCTATTCATGTTTTGGTCATCTCTGAATAAAAAATGTAATATGATTTTGTGGATGAATACAACACTGGAGGTGGATTCGCTCTTACTGTTAAATTAAAACAAAACAATATACGCCTAATCAGTCAAACAGAAAAGAAGGCAAAGATTTTATTGATCTAGGGAAAAAGTAACATGACCGAAAGCTAAACCTAACCATATATTTATTTCACATGACGGGTAAATCAATAATTTGAGATATAAAAACTACAACCTGGTTGGCTAAGATGAACCAATGAAATCAAACAGTCTGACCTTTAGTCTAAGTTAGAGACAAATGTCTGGTCTAAAAATCACGTAGGAAAGTTTTAGTGATAATATGTCTTCATTTGTATTAAGACCACCTCATTTTTAAAATATGTTTTCAATTGAGAGACATCTTAGAGGGTCGTCATTACTTTCTACAGTCTTCGTATTACCTCTGTAGTAGTTTAGCAGCTTCTACTTGCTGCTACAACTGCATAGAACGTTGATGAGGATATTTACACTCCCATCAACAGGTGCTTGAGAAGAAGCATATACTTGTGAACGAAATGACTTTAAGAGTATTTCCTAAAAGGAAAGTTTATCGATTCAGTCAACACCCAAAATGACTTGAAAGATAACCGTATCCTTTACAGCTCCTTAACACGTTTTTGATTACAAAAATAAGAATGAAGCACAGTACACCCTTGACAAACTTAATGATGTGCATCCTGCAGTAAATTTTGCCACCGAGAAAGAAAGAAATGATAGTATTTCATCCCCGGACGTCTTTATGACTAACAAAAGAGGATGGTATGATAAAAGGAGTATATACAGAAAACCTTCAAGGACTGATCAGTATACTCATTTACTGAGTTTCTCACTTTTGAAATCTGAACACAATTTTGTGAAGTGCTCGGTTCACAGACCTAGAGTAATCTGATGTAATGAATGTCTGAATGAACTCAAGATTACTACAGAATTACTTGGTGAAAATTTATATCTGGGAAATTTTATTGATAAAAATATGCATGTGATGTCAAGGCAACCTAGATGTCAACAGCTCTGAAGAAGCCCTTGTTATTAAAACTGTAGTTTCTTGGTAATAACATCAGTGAAATAACACAACGCCTAGAGAATGGAGTAAAAGCAGTACTCACTGCTGCATTAGTTCACTTTCTCTCTTCACAACCAATCCGGCTTTACGCTCAAAAAATAAGGTTAAACTACCTGATTTCGCCTCATCAATATGTATCTGCTAGTTTGACTGCTTCTGAAGAGCTAATCAGATTGGGCGTACAGTTAGGCACGTTTATCATCGAACTTCCGAACATCATCCTGAGTGGTTAGTCAAGGCACAGACAAGGTCTGTTCGTAGTTCTGTTTAACGCACCTTGTAGATACTGAACATAAAGTCGATGTTAACAAGGTACTTAGAGTTATCTATTGTATTCCGACTAATCTTAATTTCGTCTTATATGTATAGCTAAAGCCATCGGAATCCACCTGAAATAGCCTAACTTGTGCTTTCGAAAGAATTTCTTTCAGATACCTTTCCCATCTTGGTCATCATTGCTTGATTGTAAAAAATTTGACAACTTCCCCTTCCTTCTAAGCATGTTGCAAGTCATTATGTGCATTTACTCATTTACCTGCTCTTGTGGAGCTGATTATATTGGACGTTGTAAGCGTAATCTTCGAAAACGTGTAGCTGAACACTATCCGGTTTGGTTAATGAAAGGCGAACGAAGAACTGCGAAATCATCTATTTGTGATCACCTGTTAGAGTCTGGTCATTTAGCTCCACGTGATTCATCTTTCAAAGTTATCTACTTGGCGAAATCGAGTCGATCCAAAAGTTTACATTTTCTTCACTTATGCATAGCCGAAGCTTTAGCTATACAGAAACCTAAATTATGTGTTCAAAAACGTATTGTCAAACCCCTTTCTTTACCTTGGTCACAGTAATGTTCTTTCTAGTTTTTATTTTATTTTACCACTTGAATTCTTCCCACTTCACTTCACATCTTCATTCATATCATAATCGTATTCCTAATTTTTTTTTAAATTTTTAGACAACACTTGACATTTTTAAACCATTTTTATATCATCCCACTTATGAAACAATCTTTAATAATTCTGTAATTTATCCACTTCAACTCTACCCCTTATAAAATTTTAATTACCGTTATTCTTACCATATATATATATATATATATATATATATATATATATATATATATATATATGTATATTGACTGAGCAATCATCTAGTGCCACTTAATAACCTTTTTCTGTAATATAAATACGACTGTACAGCTTGAAAATGAAGTCGTTGAAAAGAAATTTCTTCGCTGAACAAAAAACTGCATTATGGTTTTGACTATCTTTAAATATCGCATAAATTTCTAATCTTAGTTTTATGTGATATTCAACTTATTATTGTATTTTTGTGCATATTATCACTTACACGTGCTTTTGAACTGTCGTTCTATTGATCTTAACAAGTCGATATAATTTAAAAAACATCAACGTTATCAAAAATACAATTACTCTTTAAATGTTACATATAAATATAGAGACAGATGAGGAAGTTATCGAAAAGAATATTCTTTGTTCACTAACCAGTCTTTGGAAAAATTTTTAAATGCATCTTTAATCAAATAATGAATTTGTATACAATGATGCAGATATATTTCCAGAAATTCGACTTACTGAAGTTAACTTTTTACTACACAGGTGAATTCTACAAACCAGTAAGAAGTCTGTAATCAATTAGGCTAGCACTAAAAGTGAACACGGGGACAATTAAACCAAATCTTAGGTTTAAATTCCTTGTCAGTATTAACTACAGAAGCGGGTAGAATAAATATTATTAAGCAGTATTATTAAGTGTTTAGAAGATGCATAACTGCGCTTACGATGGTCTGGAAAGTAGCAGATTTGTATTCACGTTTTCCAGGAAAGCCTAGAAAATACCTACCTAACTATGCTAAAACATCTTTGCCTAAAGTTTACCCGAAGTTATATTGTGTTCTGACAACTACAAAAGAGTTTGGTACAAAAACCCAGTTTGAGGTTTAAATCAAAGATGTAAACAATTTAACTCTAACTTCTAGTAAGAGTTTCGAGTAATTTGAATGAAATATTTGGAACTGCTACTTTACAAAACCAAATATAAGAAGATTTCTGTCAGAGGGATGTAAAGTCCAAGTCAGTTAATTTCTAAAGAAGACTCGTTTTCATTCCATCATACTTGTTGTGAATCGTGAAAACTTTGTTGATAAACCGTCATTCATATTGACGGTTATTATTCCCCGAGCTACGACTAGAATATTGTGATTCAGGCCTTGAAGTTTTAGTAACGGTGGCGTTTCTTTTACGGCGTGGAGATGTTAGTAGCCTCACGCCCAACCCTCCCTCTCTTTTCGTGCTTACTACTGGTTAGTAAACTAGGAGAGGTTTCAGGGGTGTCTGACGGGGAATCAAGCCCGCTCCATTCGCATAGGTAACTAACTAAATTCTCATTCATTTCATCCTTTAAAGTGAAAGGAAATAACACTTTAAAAATGGCTAGTGACTGAGTTTCGTTCATTCAGTTTTCTGTTATTAACCTACAGACTGTTGATTAGGACTCTACTACACCAAGTACGTTTACATCTCACGTTTAATTGTTGACGAAAAATATATAAAATCATAGAACAACAGTTATTTTGAAATCATTGTATAAAAAGTTTAATTAGTTAATTCCTTAATGAGAAAATTTCAGTAGTAAATGACAGTAAATCTTACATGAATAAATATCATAAGATAAATCTTCAAGAGAAGAAAGATTTCATCATTAATGCTTTTCTTTCGGTGGAACGATTATAACGGGAATATGAGCATGATGTAATACATATTCAGAAACACTCCCAAGAAAAGTACGTCGGATTGCACCAAGACCCCTGTTCCCCATGATAATCACGTTGGCGTTATGATCTTCGATAGATTTCAGTAAAGCAGCACCAGGTCGAGTATCCACATGAAGAAAAGCTTGACAGTTCACACCACACTGCTTTGCTTCAGTTATATATTTCTTTCCTAATACTTTTCCGTTATCAATACTGTCTTGCATCATTTTGGTAATATCTGTTAAGGGTGGTGTTTCCATCGTTAGTCCAACAGCAGGTGTCGCATAAACTGGCTCAACAATATTGATGAACTTTACAATATCATTTGGACGCTTCATATTTTCTATGTACCACTGGAATGCTCTTTGAGCATGTTCACTGCCATCTATCGGCATTAAAACCACTCTAGGTGTTTCATTAACTTCACTCATTGTATGGTAATGTTTTGTCAGTTCGATAAACTTTATTTTAAATATGTAACAGACATGTTTATTCCAGCTTTCTTATTAGTCAATACTGCTTGCCAGAGATTGGTCAGTTAAGTGACCTTGAATTAATGTCTCTGGATTTTTCTAGATTCCTAAATATGTTGAGGTAGACATATAATTTTTGTTTTGTGAATAAAATAAATCAAAAAAATTTGTTTTTCCTTTTCTTTTTCTATAATCTCATTCTTCATTAATGGAAAAATACTCGCTGAAATACAATATATGAAGGGGAGATCGTATGCAACCAACTAGCCTGCTAAGCTTTAAAAACTGAATTATAACAGTCAACCAGTGTTCAAAAATTATCGTTATCAGGTTATATTTACTATTCGGGATAGCTGAGTGTTCCAGCTACGAAAATTAATGCCAAAAATAATCATTCCCAGTAAAAAGCCTATGCATTGTGGAATAGATCAAATTTATTATAGTAACATCCCAATAGTAATTTGGTGGATGGTGACTAGCAGTGGAATCTAGGATGAGGATTCCGTCCTTGATATTACAGTTGCTAGTCACCATACACCTAATTACTTAAAGTTAAATCGTCAAGAGTCGACATTTCAACAGAGACCGACCACTTCGGTCCAGTCAGTCAACGGGAAAGTCCAAACTGAATTTTCAATAGTTTACACATAATAAAATTTCTTGTTTTCGTAAAAATAATTCCAGCAGTTGGTGTGATCACTGATATTAATTTTGATTGGAACATTACAAAAACAAAAAAAACTCACCGTTGTGTAAACTATTGAAATATTATTATAATTAATAATCATTTCCGTCTAGCTTAGAAAATTCGCCAACCGCGAGTTAAAAGCAGCCAGGGAACTTAGTTTTCGCACCTGCTTAAGTGATAAGGGAAGATTCTACATCGAACCATAGGAAATATTACTGACTATTGTTTTGACTGTGATTAAAAGTAGGTAACGTCTGTTTCTAAGCTGGTGACGCAGAATTGATAGATTTATGACTGATTTGAACTTTAGAGGAAATTGTCTAGGCATGCAAAATAACATTTTTCAATATGGCTGTCAAGAGGGGAAGTCAGGTCAATTAACAGCTAATTTCTTGATTACCTTACACATTATTCTGGGTTAGTAGGTAAGCCTTTCGGAGTGACATATAAGGTACAGTCAAGTCATTGCAACGCTATTCAGTCACATCTTATTTATACAGCCGAAACTCTTAATATACAGAAGGAATATCCTGAACTCTGTATGCAAATGTCATTTATCCTATTTCCTTTAATTCCGCGGCCTTAGATCTTTCAACGTGTTCTACAATAATTTTGTAGATAATTCATCTTTATTTTCTTTTGTGAACTTCTAAGTTTAAGAAAAGTACATTGTACATATTCTAAATCTCTTTCTCTAATGAAAAGTATTCCTGTTTCCACGAGACTGCATTTTTAGTGGCTATTTCTGAAAGTTATTTTCCACTTATTGCCTTAGATTACATAAACTAGGTTAAGTCATTTCTATTGATTGAACATGGGCTACAAGGACCATGAAGAGTTATTTTCTATTTTTTCTATTGATTTGGATTTTAAACTTTCTGGTCACATGATTTACTTTTTATTAGTTGGTATATTTCGTCTATATTAACGTGTTTATTAATTGCATTTTCGTTTGAGTACCAGGCTTCTAGGAATTCCCTGGTACTTTTGGTGTTTCCTCTGTGTAAGATTTTGACATTATCCCAATCAAATTTATGTCCATAATTGTCTATATACATTGATACTAAAGAATTTATATCGTGTCTTTTCGCGGCTGATTTGTGTTCTTGGATTCTTATTCGAAGGGGACGCCCACTTTGGCCGATGTAATGCTTGTTACAGTTCATACAATTTATTTTGTAAATGGTGTTAATTTTATCCCCTTATTTTGTTGGACCTTTTGGTTTGCATAAGATCGAATTAAGCGATTCGACTGGTTTGTGTGCTACATCTATATCAAATGGTTTCATTATTCTAGCCGTTATTTAAGAGATATTTCTGATGTATGGTAGGATGAACATATCTAAAGATGGTTACCGGGAGACGCAATTATATCACTCATGAAGAAATTTAAATCATTTCACTTTATCCTAAATACTGTGCTGAAGATGTCGTCCAGAAAGACGACGAAAGCTCCGCAACTAAACCAACCAGCTCAGAGAACACTATTAATTGCAAATTGCCATATTTCTTGACTTGAAGGCGGCCTTCAACTCCGTGGATCGTAAGGTACTATGGAAATGTTTGACTGTGAAGGGAGTGCCAAGAAAGTACATTGCACTAATCAAGGCACTCTATTCGAACTCACGCAGCCGTGTAAGGGCTTATGGGGAATTGTCATGTGAATTGATAACAACCAGTGGTGTCCGACAGGGATGTCCACTCTCCCCATTTCTGCTTAACTTCACCATAGATATACTAATGGAAGTATCCTTAGCTGAACTTAACGACTTAGGAATCGACTTGTTACCAGGGAATAGTCTTATGGACTTAGAATATGCAGATGACATAGTCCTGTTAGGGGAGGATGCTGACAAAATGCAGTCTTCTGAAAACCTTGAGCAGCAATCTTCGTATGTTTGGCATGCGATTCGCCCCTGCAAAATGTAAGATGCTGCTAGAGGACTGGACTACGTCAACTCCTAGCTTAGTGATAGGGAGTGAAGTGATAGGATATGTTGACCACTTCAACTATTTAGGAAGTTGCATTAGCACCAACGGACTGATTGGCAACGAAATCTCAGCACGGATCCAAAAAGCTCGAGCTGCTTTCGCTGACTTACACCATCTCTGGCGTAGGCGTGACATCCGGCTATCAACCAAGGGACGTGTGCACTGCTCAGCAGTTCGCTCCGTCCTTCTCTATGGCTCTGAAACATGGCCAATACGAGTTGAAGACATGAAAAGGTTGACTGTTTTTGATCATAGATGTCTACGATCTCTTTCTCCCGTTAGGTGGTTTTGTAAGGTAAGTAATGTTGACGTTAGGCGTAGAGTGTTGGGCAAAGAGGGAAAATCAATCGACGAGGCCATAAAGTTATATAGATTGAGATGGCTAGGTCACGTGCTGCGCATGTCTAACCATCGCCTCCCCCGCCTGACGGGCATTACTAGCTGATATGGGTGCAGGTTGGAAAAGAGTAAGTGGTGGCCAAACAAAAACGTGGCCTCATCAATCCATGAAATCCTTGACAGTTAAACTGAGTCAGGTAGGGAGATGCAGACTCCCGGGTTGGGGCCCTCGGGACTCTAGGAATCAATGGCTAGAGACAATAGGTGACATGGCTCAAAATCGTTGTCAATGGCCAGCGCAGATGTATTCAGTCTCTGTAATCTTTCATATTCCTTTCTACCCTTACCCATTCTGTTTCACTCTTATACTTGTGAAACTCTATTAATTCTCTTCACTCATCTTCTTGTCTACCTTTGTGTGCTATTTGGGACGTGGCAACTCGAACTGCTACACTTTGGTGCCAAGTTCTATGTTGAATCCAGACAGACGTTTTTAAAGCATCTTCATCAGCATTGTTCTCATCACCTGCGTCTTACTTCTGTCACTGTCTTATAGAATTCAGCGACCACTAATAGCTGTGAATATATCTGCACCACATTTTAAAACGTTGTCATGTGGACGATGTCTGTAGACTGACGTCTTTTATGTACGAATAATTGGGAATAAGGTTTTAGAGGATGAGAGGCGTTGACGTTTACAAAAGTATGACGTATACTAACGCAAATTATTCTACCCGCAACCTCTTTGTTCTGTGTAGACCAAAAGCAAGCCAAATTGACTGTCCAAAATACGAGATATATTTCAGGATCAAAATCGTGGTGTGATGCTGAGTGCTTAACTAGCTGGGGAGCATGCACGAACGAAAGTAACAGAACGACGTGCCGAATGGCTTGGATACTTTACCAAGAGCCTTCAGCTTAACGAGTCAACTTAAACGGCGAAGCTGAGAATCCAGTGTTGAGCGATGAATACTGTAGACTAATAATTTTGGGGGATTATTTACCACTACGATATTATCACAAACAGAAAATTGTTATCGACATTAATCGGCTACATTGGGGTTTACCTCTCGTTTCAGTTTTTTGATACATTACCAGATATTTCATATACTAATTTCTATGACATAAAATTCTTAAAAGCAACAACACGTTTGAAGCAGGACAAAGGGAATCCATTTTATTTTGCCGATGTCTTGTCGTGTTATCGCTTTGTTTACATTACTAGATAGGCAAAGCTTATTTTTAATACACCAATTGGATTGAAATAACACTAAACTACAGAAGTTTTCAAGGTCACATTTTGTGGCTTGGATAAGGAGACAGATTTGAACTTCAGTTAGATAAGTAAGGCTTTTATGATAAATGTGAAATACAGTTTCTTTTAAATTTCATAGAAATCACTTCAAATAACTCTTATGGTATTATTTAAAGATAATCATGAAGATATAAATAAATTATAAAAAAAACACAGTAGTAACAATGATGATATTAACATAACAAGTTGGTACAGTATTATACATTAAACCTTCAGCCATAGTGACTCATAACACTACATATTACTCTATGCTGAAGTATTTGAAGTACATCCTAACAGATTATTCAGCTATAGTGTCAATTAAGAAACGTGTATTGTTATTTACAATTTTGACAAAGGAAATGGAGACATGCTTAGAGTTAGTGTGAGAGATTTCTTATAGCTTGGCATTCCATGACGAATCTTCCTCAGACAAAGCAAGTAAACTACTTGTCCATTCTTACTTCATGTTTCAGTATGAAAAATTGAGTATCCCACTATTTTGAAAATTGAAGTGAACACGGTGCCTATCTTTAAAAACGGCCAATATGATATATGCGATGATCATAAAGGGGTATTAGTCTGTTAATGGTTGTATCTAAAATACTGGCTGTTGTCGAGTTCCGCCAGCTTTATAATCATTAAAATTGATCCATGAAAGGGGCGTCGGATCTGGTCAGAGTTGTGGACGCATCGATCACGTACTCGCCAACCATCAGTTGTGAGAATGTTGCCACAAGTATCACATGCCAATAGTTGTTATTCCCCCCCCCCATATTAGAGTTACGCTTGATTCGTTGAACTGTTCTTTAGGACTGTCTATTAGAGGGATATATCTCACAGAAGTTTAACACCATGAAAGTCCTATACAAGAAGCATCTCAACCAATACTGGTGTTACACAGGGTTGCCAAGCTCACTTCTCTTTAAAGTTGCTTTGATGAAATTCTGAAAGATGTAAGTAGTGTGGACCTGTTGCCTGGAAGAAAACCTTTCGACCCCGAGTATGCAGACGGTATTATCTTCCTATCAGTAACATACAGACTACCCAAGTCGCAAGTGATAATGTGGTGAATAGCACCTTCAAGTATAGCGTGAGCAAAGTACTGTTCCCAAATTGGCAGCGATACATACCTGAACTCAATCCCACAGGTGAACTGTTATAAGTAGTCGAGACGTTGACATATCTAGATAGTTTTGCGTATTGCCAAATGACATTTCTAATTATATAGTGAAAGCCAGGGTAACATTGTGGTGAGAGCTGGCTGCTAGCCAAATTGTTAGACAGTAATTTACGTCAATGTTTATGTCCCAAATATTAGTCATGTGAAAACAAGAACGAAGACTGACAGCAAGCTTTGCGTAGGTGGATACAATTAGCAGATAGGTGATCTGATATTCAAGAAAGTCACAAAGAGATGAAAGATTAACTTTCTGTGAGAAACAACCAATCAGACGACTGTGTTTGTTTGCTTAAATAATATGTAATAATGTACATAAAATATATAAAAATGTGTTGATTTCCTTAATAAACGATCTGTTGCCTGACCCTTGTCTTATGTTATTACAACATAAGTCAGCCTAAGAAACCAGTGGGGCTGCTACTACGGCTGTTCGGTCTAGGCGGGTTCAGTGAGCCACAGTCTCTCAGTATGGATATGAAACCTGGTGTCTCCATCCTCAGGATGTGCAGAAATTCACAGTATTTGAGCACAGTCACACCGAAATTTTTCGCCCAATGGCTTCATTGTGCAAGTCATTCTGAGGTCCAACTGCATGTATTCGGACATAGTGGAAGTCTTTTTCCAACAAATTATAACATCTTGAGACACCAATTTGGGTGGCTTGGATATGCTACGAGTATCATCCCAGTGGCTTCCATACCGTTTGGAAACCTTACGAGTGGGTAGAAAAAGCAGATGGTAGTCAGTCCATGACGTAATACCATGGGATGAAGGATAGATAGTTATGTTAGCCTTTCCGATGCCTCATAATTATGGATGTAGGATGTGAGAGACCAAACAACTTAACTGCTCGAAACGCTATCAGATATGGCTTAGAGTCAAAATCGATTAGATATACGCCACGATTCCCTCCTATCTTTTTAAAGGCAGTAAACACCCCTTCGAATTTACTTGACCAGCACGCTTCTCAGCTTTTATACAACTGTATGGTGCCCATATTGCCCGAAGTATGAATTTTGATTTTTTTAAATGAATTCTTCAGTTTCAAAATTGACACTGAACACTTCACTTACACATTTATTATTTTTGTATACTGAATTGTATAATTATACATAATATATAAGTGATATTATATCATCCTGAATTTGAAGTACTGCACTAAGTTTACTTCCAGATTACATGAGGGCAACGTTACAGCGCACATCATTTTTGTTGACATATCCCAAGCAAAACTAAATCTTGAGAAGATCAAGAATAGAAATACGTAGAAGTTCACAATTTTACATAATCGGTAGTACACACTCACCAGGATTCGAACCCGAGACCTGGGCGGGAGTAAGGACAAATACTTGCCGATGACATTGGCTGGTGCCAGTCGCGACAAAACCCCGAGCTGGTAAATGTTAGAATTCATGGGCTGGACAATGAGCTGGATCCCAGTGTCTGGGAGGTCTCCTTGTGACTGAACGGTCCTGGGTTCGAACTCCCGCGGATGTGTATTTCCAATGAGTCCCAAATTAGGACGAAGCAGCCGTTCAGTACTCCCTGGTTCTTTGACTCATATCACTCCGTGGGCAAACTTGAAACAAACCAAATTCTTGGCGATGTTACATAATTTTTTGTTTTCTTATACTACCATCGTCATCCCACCTGTACTATATGCACATATAAAACAATTGAAAGTTGACTTTTTGGAGACAATATATTTGTGCACTTTATGCAAAAAAAAGATTTCACAGAATATACAATTGACAAAATAAAATCATTCAATCAATTATCTCATCAACTAAATCGGATTGCCCAAATACATGGCATACAAGATTGATATATAGATTAAAAAATTTGATATCTTCGGAAATATTTAGTTTTTCTGCACTGTCGTTTATAAAAGTAGACGATAGTGAATTTTCGAAATTCTGTAGAAGTAGAGAACACAGTTGGATGAAGAAAGTATAATTGATTCTTACCTGTCTTAATTTACGACATTTTTTCACAATAGTTCGAAGAGCATGATAGAGATCTGGATGTAATGGTGGCTCCAAGGCAACAAGAAGAGAGAAAATCCATACATTCTGATTAAAGAGGAAATACAATAATAAAAAGAATATACACAACAAAGTTTTCGTAATAAATTAAGGAGTTTTGAGGTTTAACTAATCAAGTAAGACTTAATTTAGTTACTTCAGCTTTTAGATATAGTAACCTTTATATTTGAGAGTTAACCTAAAATAGATAAATGGAAGACCACAGAGATAAGATTACAGTTCATGCTCATGATCTGGGATCTTCTGACAGTATTTTCAAACAATAGCTAGTGCTCATATTATTATTATTATTGCTCCCTTGGGTTCCTAGTGGAACATAGGGCTTCAACTGCACGTCTCCATTTTCTTCTGTCTTCTGCCATACTTTTCGCCTGCATCCATGTTAATCCATATTCTTTCAACTCCTCTTCACACGATCTCCTCCATGTCACCCTTGGACGTCCCACACGCCGCTTCCCTTTCGGGTTCCACTCGAGGGCTTGGCGCGCGATGTCACCCAGCGGTCTCCTCAGCGAGTGTCCGATCCATCTCCACTTTCTCCTGCATATTTGTTGGGCGATTGGTTCTTGCTTTGTTTGTTCCCATAATTCCTTGTTGGTGATTCTTTCCGGCCATCTGATCTTCAGTATAGAGCGAAGACAGTTGTTAATAAAGGTCTGCAGCCTTTTGGAAATATTCTTTGTGACCCGCCAAGTTTCTGATCCGTATAGAAGAACTGACTTTACGTTTGTATTGAAAATCCGAATTTTGTTGGTGATGCTGAGTGACGAAGATTTCCAGATTGATTTCAGGTTGATGAATGTGTTTCTCGCCTTCCCGATTCTCGCTCGATTTGACATCCTCGTCCGTTCCTCCTGTAGTTGAGACAATGCTCCCTAGATAAGTGAATGAAGTAACCTCTTTCAAATCCCTCCCGTTGATGTTGATTGACGTTGGTTGTTGTTGTTGTTGTTTGTTGGTTATTTTCATAACCTCCGTCTTGTCTATGTTTACCTGGAGTCCTGTCTTCGCCGGCTGCTTCTTCGACCAGTTTGTCGGTTTTCGCTTGTAAGTCTTCGATTGTGTGTGACATCAAACATAAATCATCCGCGAAATCCAGGTCTTCTAGGTTCTTCACGTCGGTCCAGGATATTCCTGTCTTCTCGTTTCCCACTGTCTGACGCATAATCCAGTCCACCACAATTAGGAATATCATTGGTGATAGTAAGCACCCTTGTCTGACTCCTGTGTTTACTCCAAACGCCTCGCTGAGTCTTCCGTTGTGGATCACTTGGCAGGTGCCGTTGTCGTACAGCTGTTGAATAAGGTTGATGAATATTTGGGGTACGCCATAGTACTCGAGTAATTTCCAAATTACTTCACGATCAACGCTGTCGAAGGCCTTCTCAAAGTCTATAAAGTTGAGGTAGAGGTTTGATTGCCATTCCATGCTTTGTTCGATGATGATGCGTAGAGTTGCAATTTGGTCAGTACATGATTTGCCTTTCCTGAATCCAGCTTGTTCTGGTCGGAGTTCTGTCTCCAGTGCGTCCTTTAATCTCTCCAGGATGATGCGACTCAGGATTTTACTTGGCGTCGATAGGAGCATGATTCCTCGCCAGTTCTTGCAGAGTGAGCCTAAGTCGCCCTTCTTTGGTAGTTTCACGAGGTAACCTTTCCTCCAGTCAGTAGGCACCTTTCCCTCCTTCCAGACCTTTTGCAATAATGGAGTCAGCATGTCTGCTGTCGTCTCTGGGTCTGCTTTCAGTGCTTCAGGGGGTATTCCATCTGGTCCGGCTGTTTTTCCAGCTTTCAGAAGTTTGATTGCATTCAAGACTTCAGCTCTCGTTGGAGGATTGGTGTCAACTTGCAGTTGTGTGTGCGCTGTTGTTGGTATTTCTGGACGGGTTGCAGGTGGTGGTCGGTTCAAGAGTCCTTTGAAGTGATCCGCCCATTGTTTAATCTGTTTTTCTTCCTTGGTAATGGGCTTCCCTTGGCTGTCTTTTATAGGTTTCGCTTGTGTTGGTCTCTTCCCGGATAGAGATTTGGTTATCTGATATAGTGTCCTCAGGTCCCTTTTGCCTGCTGCCTTTTCAGCTTCAGTAGCTAGATTGTCGTAGAATCGTCTTTTGTCCTTCCTAGCACTTTTCTTCACTTCTTTGTCCAATGCTTTGTAAGTTGAGCTCATCGTCTCCTTCTCCTGTCCGTCCTTGCATTGAATCATTTTCTCTTTCACCATTCTCCTCTCTTCTATTAATTTCCAAGTGTCCGTTGAGAGCCATTCCTTGTCTTGTCTCTTCTTTCTTCCTAGAACCGTTGAACACGTTTCGTTGAGAATCGCCTTCAGAGACTTCCAATGTTCTTCCACGCATGATTCTTCAGTGATGTCGCGTAGTGTTTCCTGCTTTGCTCTGACAGTTGCAGTGAAGTGTCTTTTGTGGTTGTGTCCTTCAGTTATTGAGTGTTGAACTTGCATTGTGGCCTATCCCCAGCTATCCTCGAGGCTTTTAGTTTCACCTTGAAAGTCCCTTGTACTAGATAGTGGTCTGAACCCACATCTGCTCCTCTCCTTGACCTTGTGTCCAGTAGGCTCCGTCTCCACTTTCTTGAAATTGAGATGAAGTCTATTTGGTTCTTGGTGTTTCCATCTGGTGAAATCCATGTCGTCTTGTGTATATCCTTGTGTTTGAACACACTACCACCAATCACCAAATCATTGAAGGCGCAGAAGTCTGAGAAGAGTTCACCATTGTCGTTCATTTCGCCGAGGGCCTCACGACCCATGGTGAGTTCTCTTCCTGTGTTGTCTCCTCCCAGCTTCGCATTCATGTCGCCCATCAGGATTTTGATATCGCCATTTGGGACGTTGTCCATTATTGCTTGTAGTTGTCTGTAGAACGCCTCCTTCTTCTCTTGTTCTGAGACGTTTGTAGGCGCATAACATTGAATGACTGTAACTTTCCTTCCTTTTGAGTTGAACCTGGCTGTCATTATCCTGGAGGAGATTGGTTCCCACTGCATGAGAGCTTTGGTTGCTGTTGGTGACATCATGATGGCCACTCCCTCGGTGTGCTCATGGTTGTCCTCTAGGTGGCCGGAATAGATTACTGTCTCTCCAGTAGGTAGTTGGCACCTTCCAGTTCCGTTCCATCTGCTCTCGCAGATTCCCAACACTTCTATTCTGTACCTTCTCATTTCAGCGGCTATCTGGGCAGCCTTTCCAGTTTCGTACATTGTACGAACATTCCAGGTACCCATCCTTACTTTTGCTTTCATCGAAAGAAGGCACATCGGCTGACTGGCTTCCCGAAGGCTTTCACCAGCCTGCGTCATTTCACTTCCCCGATTCCAGCGAAAAGTAAGGCTATTGCTTATGTTTTTAGAATTTTTAATATATTTATTCGTTGAAGTTTCTGTAGCGATTTGGTTGTTTTACAGGGGTGGAGTTGCTAGCACCACGCCCCAACCCTCCCTCTTTACCCGGGCTTGGGACCGGCGAGAAAACTAGTAAGCTAGTATCTGGCGAGGTTAGTGCTCATATGGTTCATTTATACCTTTAGTGAGACAATACAAACCATCAGCATACAAAGTAGTGTGAGTGCCTCATGCTATACTTGATAATTAGCATCATGAGAAGTGAAATCAAGTAGTTACCGGGATACCACCGAAAGTAGATAATTCCAAAAATCCCTTTTTCCCAAAATACATGATATGTAATAAATCCATTTTACTCATAGAAATACATACATATATACTTAATTCATACACAGTAACTGAAACCTATGATAACAATACTCCCACATTTAGGAATTTGAAAAAAAAATTAACATTGTTTTAAGTGATCTGTTTTAGATTTATCTTTTTCGATTACGTAACCCCGTTTCGTTTCATGTAAATATCTGGTATTTCTTCCTTTCATTAGTTTTCCATGTCTCCCATTTCATCACTGATACGTAAGCCATGACTTTGACAATCAATGGTCTAATCATCAGGTCGACTTCTATTGCGCTTAGCAAAGGTTCAGCAGTTTCATTCATACATAACGGTGTGATTTATGGTTAGTAACTCTAGTCGCATTTCCCCCAGTAGAAATTTTCCGGTAATCAATAATTTCGCGTCAATTTGATGAGAGCGTATCGTTGTTTCCTACAGTTATTTCAATACCCATAGAGTTATTGCCGACTCGTGATCAAGCCTTTACACGACCAAATCCCTGGCAAACCAACACTTGATAATTAATCTGATGCACACTAGAGACTGGTTTATACAGGCAGTTACCTGAAGTTCTAGTGGGAAGTCGTGACTGGCTGTGGTGCCTCATGTATATATATATATATATATATATATATATGTATATCGCGAAATGATAGAAGTTGGAATTCATGGGCCATTAGATCAATACCCAGTGGCTAAATAGTATTCAAGCTCGTGATCAAACCTGTAACCAGTCAAATCCCTGCAAAGGAACACTTAGAAGATGCCTAAGCGAAGGAAATTTTCCTTATCGATGAAATCCTCTTTCGAGGTTGTACAGTTGTGTTTATATTGACTAAATATGAGAGGTACTCAAGCAAATCATTAGTCAAGTTAACTTTAAACAACCGGTCATAATATCAGTGTTGCTAACAGATGAGAATACTAGTGACCAATGAAATTGGAAATTAGGGTTACAGTACCATCTATGCACAGTTTTCGAGATTCATACTGACAATGGTTTAGTTGGGCTTGTGGAAGTGTAGTGTGCGTTATTTGTAAACATACATAAATAGTTTATCCAGTAACATCTTCATTGATTCAATGATAATTTGTGCGTTTGCAAAGAAGTTACTGGAGAAGAAACGCTAGGTGATAACGATAAGAGTTTAATAAACAAATAATAACGAACATGAATAATATTATTTAGAGATTGAGACATTAATGTAAGATTTACGATTTTATCAATGTTCACTGTATTTTGTTCTAAAAACACTAGCTAAGACCTTATAAATCTTACTCTGTCCAGACGCATTACGAATTTATAGCAGGCCACTGAAGCAATCAAAGACTGCACTCCACGTTTTGTAAATCCTTTAACAAGTATTCAAACGAATTTACTACGATTTGTTAAACAGTTAAAAAGCAATCAGAGCCATAAGTGGATCTTAAAATGACATGATATACATCTCTATAAGGATAAATTCATGCGATTAAACATGATTTGATTTGGCAAGCGATTGTCTTAAAAAATACCGTGATATATTTCTACACTTTCCGGACTACAATTCAATCTAACGCAAGAATGAATTCTTAAATAAACTGTTTTGACGTTCCCGAAAGAGGAATTTTCCGAAAAATGCGGTTATCTAGATGTTATTTGTTTGGTTATTCACTTAGGTCAATGTTCTTTGTCGTTAGTGACGATTGGAGAGAATAAATGGTTAACCCATTTGAACAAATATTTAGTCGGATGATAATTCTTTCACAAACAACGCCACGACTAAACAATTAGTGCAAATCATTTTTCTACAGTTTGTTAAAAAAAATTAACCATACTAATCTGTCAGATAAACAGTGGAAGACAAAAGTTTAAACTCATGGGCAAACAACTACTAAGTGAAAGTTAAACACGACAATCATTTTTTTACAAGGAGATTAACATATATGCAAAATTAATTAGAAATACTTACCATTTTTGAATTCCAATGCTTTTTAGTAGATATTGATGATACAATATCAAACAATCCTATGATTTCTGACTAGAGATAAAACAGAAAATTATAAAAGTAAGAAACGAACTCTTACTCTGCTTCTTTGAGCGATCCAGATTAAAGAGGGAGATTGCTTAAGTACTGTTTCTTTGCTTATTCGAGCAGAAGTCTTAGCCTATGAAGATTAAATTATTTAAAAAAAACCAAAATAGTTTATAAACACTTTACGAGACAACAGTAACTAATGCGAGTATTGTAACACAGCTGTATGGTCATATAATGCTTCTCAAACAAAGTATATGAACCATGTATGTTGTGAAGATCAAGGATACATATATAGGGTGCCTAAACCTTAATTGCTTCTTTCTGAACACATAAATCGGGTTTCAGGCGCTTCACAGACACGTTACTATAGACCAAATTTACCAACTAATAAAAAGCAAATTACACGACAAGAAAGTTCAAACTCCAAGTCAATAAAAACAAACTTCAAAACAATAAAAACAACAAATAAAAGTTAACCAATCACCACAATGGTCGCCAAGACATATAATTCTGTCATTCATGGAGAATTCAAATAAGTTCATTTCATACTTAACTTGCGCTGAAGATTTTGTCTGGAAGGGCAGCGAAAGCTCCGCAATAAAATCAGCCAGCTTAGAGAACACAAATTAAATTTTAGTTTACTCGAGAAGTGTAAAGGTAGTGGGTGGTTCAGATATTAAAAATTGGTTTCCGGAGACCTGGGTGGTATCACTCAAATTGTTTGCTGATGGAACATTTGTGTTCCAGTAAGACAGTCAAAAATACCATAATACTGGCATACTATAGTATTGTATAATTACATAACGGAATAATTAATTTAATAATACGCTCAATAAGAGAGATAAGCTCTGGAGAAGTCTAGGGATAATGTGCTATAGCACAGCGACGACAGAGGAAAGCGATGCAACTTAATGAAATCATCAAAAACAATAGAACACAGCCAACCTGAAGACTGACAGTAGTTATATACGAAAGTAAATGAACATATCCAGTCAAATCCATATTAGGAGACTAAAAGGTTTGTAGGTTTATTGTAGCATTTGTCACTGATTAGAGTTTGTAGGTAATGCATGAAATGACATCTGAAAAATACCAAGAACAGATGAGCGACAGAAAAATGAGGAAAATTGTGAGTCATTATGGAAAGCATGAAGTGGAGTGAAAGAAGAAAAAGAGAAATGCAGTAAGAAGCAGGACATAAATAATTTGGGCAGACCGAAGTTTCAATGCAAGGTTATATTTCACCACTACTACATGTAATGTCACCAAATGAACAAGTCTATACCACAAATCTCCGTGTTCTCCATCACACAGTAATATTAATGATTCTATAGCCGACTTAGTTCTATGCACGAACCAGTCCATGTGGTTTAATATGATGATTACAACTAAAAGTTCCAGTGAGATGAATAACACAATAGCAGTCATGATAAACGAACACAAAGACTAGAATGGTGACAATTATGCTGACGATTTCACATTAATTAGTGTATTGACTGACTGAATTTTGACACAGAGCTTGGAACACACGCGCAGCAGTTCAAGTTGCGAAAATCCGTTTAGTACTCGAAGGTAGGGAAAAGAGATATAAGTATCCACAATGAACAGATATGTACTGGAGAAAGAATAGTAAAATTGGAAAACATAAAGGATTAGTGGATTTGGGAGATCACAAAGTAAATATATCTGCGCCAATGAAAATGATTGTCAGCCATATCAATAATAGTCTCCAGCCATTAGTTTTCAGCATTCGGAGAACCCCAACCAGACAGTTTATACTTCCGTGTTACTCAGAGCAAATGTCAAAGAATTCGTGGACAAATGCCGGTTTTTGGTTTGCCCATTCTTAACTCTTCTCCGACCCAACCATATGACAGTGCTTGTCAAGAAAGGCGGTGACTTGCCAAGCATAACAGCCGTCCTCGCCATCTTAATCTTTGTAGCTTTATACCCTCATCGATTGTCTTCCCTTCTTAACCTAACATTATGCGTAACCTAAATATTACTCAATATATTGTAACACAACGCAAACATGCGTGGTAAAGGACAGCTAGTTTTTTTCATATCTTCCACTTCCAACGGCCATATCTCACAGCTATAAAGGGGGACACTGAACTATCTTTAATTCCCAAACATTACCTAACAACGCAACTCATTTTATCAAGCTGCATTGCTTTGCCTCATTTCAGATTAGAGACAGTCGATGCCGATATCCTATTCTGGCAGGCGTTGGGTGCTATGTAAATTGTACATGGCTGTAGGCCAGTTAAATTGTTCTTCCGTGTTCCTTCAAACGTTTTAGCCTTATATCCTGGGAGTTAACTAAGGCGCCGATATTTTCAGTGAGTCTAACTTATCATTTGTCTTTTGCAATCTATTTTTCTAATAAGCCTAAATGATAATCTGGTGTGACAAATAGCCGGTGCCTTCTCACTCTTTTGCTTTTGTCTTTCATCACTGTTTGCAGTCGTTGCGGAAAACTTTGGTCAGCTTGCCTTTGAGTAGTTTCTGCTACTCATCATGTTCGGAGACCACCGGAATCAGTCTTCTTGCGTATGAGTTCGGATGAAGCAACATAAATCCAGTGGTATTTACTAACCTTTGGTTTAAAAGTTATCAAAAGCCTTTACCACCGTTTCTACAGTTGAGTGTTGGAATATCCCTTCTTTCCCATGACTGAGTAAACAATTCTACTAATGGATGATTTCGTCTCCAAAGTTGAGAATATGCGTCTTCACATTATAGCTTGGGTATAATTGTAGTGTTTTAACTTCCAGCATATTGTGAACACCGTGTTTGTTTTTTTGATGTTTTACTCTTTTAAAATGGAATGATCACTTATTTAAAGCAAGAAAATCATGTTACAGTAGTTACCTTACTGTTAGATTGTTCAGGTTGTATATTTCATTTGAAACAAACTTGGAACACCTTGGACGCCAAGGGATGAGCTACAGTTGTATATATATTGTATATACACGCGAAAACAGTATGAAGTTAACTGAGTTCATCATATTTTTAAAAAGTCGGGTTCACTATTAATATATGTGTAAAACATGTTCACTATGTTGGCCAAGCTTATTAAGCGAGCTCGATGCATAAAATTACTACTTTCATCTTTTCTTTTTCACATCACTGAATCTTATTTGTGCTAGCTAGTAAAAACGAAAGTCTGTGCAAAGAGATGATTTAGATCAACTTAAATGAATACTTCATTAATTAAGCAGAATATGATATTAAAGTACTCACTGATTCGTGGATGTTTTGCAACACTAATGATTTCAGGCACTGGTACTCCTGTGAGAGAATTAGTTTAAATAGGACACTGGATTACATTAACAGCTTTGTGGAAATAGATTATTTGGTTTTCTAGTAGAATTCTTGTGGAATTAAACTTGTTAGTCTTCTGTGTTTTATGATCACTTAAGTCAGTAGGAAAAACTCCAGATTCACTTCTGTTGTTGCCTACACTATTTACAGACAGTTGTCGGCAGTACATGACATTTGGAAATGAAGCAGCCTGGTGTCTGTGAGTAGCATTATGATTGGCCAAAAAAGCATACTTACCGCACAAATTTTAAATATTCTTCAGCTGATGAAAGAGCTTTTTCACTGGTAGGCGGGTCATTTTCATCAAAGTCTGAAACTGGGAATGCTTGTAGAGGCAGACCACTTGTGTCTGAGTCTTCTGATTCAGACATTTGATCGGGTTGCAAGTTGTGTGCACTTATTCCTGTAGAAAAAAAAAGTCAACAGCATTTTGGAAACTTATGGTGTAGGTTTGTTGAATCAGTATTTACATTTTAGACCGAGTCACTCTTCATAGAGGAGAAAAATCGAGGTCATGATACTTAGAGAATTATTGATATTTCGGAAAATATAATTTAACCCCGAAGTCGGAGATTTTTTCGGATTTGGGACATGTGGGTTAAAAAGTAGGCAATTTTCCGTTAGAAATTAAGCAAAGGGGGGCTGTTTTCGGTTGTAACATGGATAAAGTGGGCAAATTTAGAAAATTCCATGAGACAAATGGGTGAATACGTGGGTAGTGTGGAAAAACTGGGGAAAAGTAGGACGATACAATCTTTCGGGACATGGACAAAGGGGGAAAATGTTCAGTATGGGCAAAGTGGGTAAATTTGTAGCGTTTTAACCAGCTTTTGCTGATATCTTTGCTGATCAAAATAACCCCCCAGTCGGTTAATTTTTTTGGACCTAGTATATGTGAGTAAAAACGTGGGCACTTTTCCTCTCAAATTTTGGCAAAGTGGGAAAAGGTGGTCTGTTTTAGGTTGTAACATGGGTGAAGTGGCAATAAGCGGTTAAATTTAATTTTCCGGGACATGGGCAAACGATGAAAAAGTGGCCAATATGGGTAAAGTGGGCAAATTATGTAGCATTTACACCATCTTTTGCCCACCTATTCGCTCATCAAAACTACCCACTTAGCCCATGTTTTGGCCACATTGCCCTGGACCATTCTTCGACTGGGCCACTACTAAATCTCACCCTAATCCTAATTAGGATTAACACTATAGTGTTTAGGTCTATAGACCTTAATTTTAAGTCATGAGTCTACCTAACAGTATAGATTTACAAAAGCGTACGCAAGGAATAAGTGGAATACTCCATTTACCTTCAATAGGTACAAAAGAGGATGGAAAACTAGATTTCGAATGACCTATCTTGGCAGTCCACTCATCCGACCTGTCCGTGAAGGTCAACTTTTGAAAAGACCTGGTTACTTTAACTTCGCCAGATTCTTTTTCTGCATTGAATTGACAAGATGGTCTGTAATAAAGATTATATCTAGAATCATAAATACACCCACATAAAAACATTTTAAAACTGAGTGGCCAGTGGGTTGGTTGTAGCCTAATCGCAATGTACGAGTGTTTTCAGCTTTTGGTATCCTACGATTTCTGGATAATACGGTTTTCTAGCATAGGTCAGTACTCACTTATCCACTGAATAAAGAAAGCGAAACCATTGGTCAAGGTAAATTACTGACATAGAGAATCCGGAGCATTTAGTCAACATATATAAGTCTGTTTGAAGTGTCATGTGTTTGTTGTCATGCATGACTCTAAAATCTTAACATAATCTGCAAAAAGGAAGGATGAGAACACCATATTTTGTAAACAGACGAAGCTGAAGGTGGCAGTCATTAGCAACAAATCACTTAAGAACTTTCACTAACAATTCTATTGCCTCCAAAATAAATAACCATGAATATAATTCATGTACGGCTTTCGCAGTCTCATGCCGGCGTTGTACCGAGTTCGTGCCACGAGACGCTGCTACTGACTGGTTTAAAATGTAAAAATACTTTAGAGAGCACGCCATTCACCAACACGTATTAACTCTTGTTGTTGAGACTAGCCTGCAATTCACCCTCGTATATGAGCGTCTACACAGAATCATGCATCTCCTTAGTATTTCACAAGAATCAGAGATAATGTGATGTAATGGGACTGTTTTATTGAACTTCTGTATTGTGTATGCATTACTGATATTTTTGTCCTTCAAACCACTAACAAAGCATTTTTGAATGTGTGCTTGTGGTATTATTCGAATGGAGGATTAATAACAGTTAGTGATATCGTACGTGAGCAATTTTCATAATATTTTTCGTGCAATTGATGTGCTTCACTTTTTAAAAGAGTTGTAAACCATGATAACTCATTTTGTTAAAACTGAAGTCATGCATGATTATTCGTGTTAATCATATAAAAGCCTAATTTATTTTAATGAATGATTATTATAACTTGACGATGATGAATATAATCTGTATCACGTTTTAGAAAATGTCGAGTCTCAATGAGGTCACTCAGTTAGTTGAATACAGTCAAGAGCTGACGACTACGTCCCAAATTCTCTAACGAGTGTTTTGCGACTTACCACCAGATAGATTTACATAATGAGCTGTAGAAATTGATTGTACGTACAAAAAAAGTGTCAGCCGAGTCTCACAAACTGTCAATGTCCAGCTCTTACTACGCTGGACCCCACGCTGTCCCTTGAAGACTTTCAGAAACACATTGTATTAACCAATGCGAGAACCAGAACTGTCTGTCTGTTTTCGACATAGAACTTTGCACAAATGTGCGGAAGTTCAAGTCGCCACATTCCGTGTAGCACGCGAAGCAAGAGAAGAAAGTACAAGAAAAGCATAATAGAAACAGTGAGCAGAGGTGTGAGACAAAGGAGTAATAAAGAAATACAAAACAGTTTCATTGAAGATCATAAGTCACAGGGAGTGGATGCATCTGCGCCACTGAGAACGATTTTGAGCCATGTCACCAATTGTTTCCAACCATAGATTTTTACCGTCCCGAGGACCCCAGCCTGGAAGTCTACACCTTTCTACGTGGCTTAGACCAACTGTTGTGGATTTCATTGACTGATGCCAAGTTTTTGTTTGACCGCCGCTAGCTTTTTTCCAGCCTGACCCTATATCCGCTAACATTGCTCGTCGAGGGAGGCGATGGCTTGGCATACGTAACACATGTCCTAACCATCTCAGTCTTTGTAGCTTCACGACTTCGTCGATTGATTTCCCCTGTTTACCTAGAACTCTACGCCTAACCTCCATGTTGCTCACCTTATTATGCCACTTTACACGGGAAATAGAACGCAGGCACCTATGATCAAAGACAGCTAGTCTTTTCATGTCTTCCACTCTCAGTGGCCAGGTCTCACAGCCATAAAGGAGGACGGAGCGGACTGATGAGCAGTACACCCGCCCTTTGGTCGATAGTCGAACATCTCGTCTACGCCAGAGTCGGCGTAAACTGAAAAATGCGAAACGAGCCCCTTGTATTCGTGCTGAGATTTCGTCAGAGATCAGCCCGTTGGCATTGGCCGATGGTACTTCCCAAATAAGTGAAGCGGTCAACGTGCTCTACCACTTCACTTCCTATTTTTAAACTAGGCGCCGATAAAGTCCAGTCCTGTAACATCATCTTGCATTTGGCGGGAGCGAATCGCATGCCAAACATTCGTAGATTGTAGCTCAAGGTGTTTAGAAGACTCTGCATTTCGTCAGCGTCTTCGCCTAGAAGGACTATATCGTCTGCATATTCCAAGTCAACGAGATTATTCCCCGGTAGCAAGTCAATCCCTGAGTCACTGAAGTCACCCAGGGTTAAGTCCATTAACACATCTATGATGAAGTTGAATAGAAAAGGAGATAATGGGCATCCTTGACGGACACCACTGGTCGTCATCAGTTCAGATGACAGCTCGCCGTAAGCCCTCACCTGGCTGTGTGAGTACGAGTAGAGTGCCTTAATCAGTGCAATATATTTTCTTGGAATTCCTTTTACAGCCGAGCATCTCCAGAGAACTTCCCGATCGACAGAGTCGAATGCTGCCTTTAGGTCAAGAAATATAATGACTGTTGGACGCCGGTAGGAATGCCTATGTTCTAGAATCTGTCGGAGGGTGAAGATATGATCAATACACCCTCTTCCTGGTCTAAAGCCTGCCTGGCTCTCTCGTGTTTGTGCTTCCCGAGCACCACTCAGTCTACGCATGATTATTGAGCCTAAGACTTTAGATACCATATTAGTCAAGCTAATCCCTCTGTGATTATCACAGGAAGACTTGTCTCCCTTCTTGTATATGGGGATAATCAGTGACTTACACCAACCCGATGGGACCTCTTCTGATTCCCAGACGCTGCCTGGTACCTCAGTTAATCCGGACAGTAAGCTGTCTCCACCGTACTTAAATACCTCTGGAGTGATTTCATCAGGTCCCGCTGCTTTGCCTAGTTTCAGATTGGTGACAGCTTTAGTAACCTCAGTTAGTGACGGAGGACCTGTGTTTATATCCCATTGATTAGCGACTCAAGAATCCTTTATTCTTACGCCAACATGTAATCAACAATAAAATGATTACACAAGGTCTAAGAATAAATGTTATAACAATAAATCACAATAATACTTCTGATAGTTTTTATCTTCCTCTGAACAGTTAACGACGGGACGATGACTGCCGCATTGATGACTCCCGCGAATGATATGGAGGAGTTGGGTTTGAGCAGTGACCATGAATTGATCCTCCAATCTCCAACTACACTGACAACTATTGATTTGCAGATTCTTCAGAAACCCATAAAAGACATGCAGGATAAATTCGAAAGTATCACTCCTTTCATCCAACCTTCTGATCCATCACAAGAAATTCGCTTAGATTCACTTCTCAAATCTGAGCGCCTGCCAGACTTTTTGACTTCTGAGGCTGTAAAGAGGGTTATGTCCTCATATAATATCTTAAGATATAACAAACTAGACAATATCCCTATAGTCAAACTTAAAGCAATTTGTCTACAGGCGTGAAACATTTCACCATCTGACTTCCAGGTTCTGCGTCTTCGTAAGAAATCTGCAGACCACCCATGTCCTGTACTCTGCAAATTTGTGTCTGTTGACCTGGCTAAGAAAATTTTAGAGTCTGGTAAAATTCTTGAACCAGTTTAAACAAGGCGGCCTGTTTGACACCCGGGCTACCTTTTCTTGCATCTACATACTTCATCTAATAAGTACTGTTTTCATTCTTAATTTTAATGAAGTATGATCACAAATCGCTTAAAATACAGTAAGTCATTCATTAAACGTTTCAAACTACATGACTTGCATGCATCTAATAAAAGTAAGAGGAAACATCACGGTAATTCCATTATGGGTAAATTTTGTTTTGATAAAGTCTCACAGCGTTATACAGTAATGTTTACTGATGACGTTTCGAGCACAATTTATTGCTCATAATCATATCACCTTGAACACTCTACCACAGTGCACAAGTTTTATTCTTATATCAATGAAACATCACGGTGGCTGTCAGCGTGCACTTAAACAGACACCTTTATGCCACACAACTGTTCCTGTCATTGTCAGTTCAAACTGACGTTCACTTATTAACCAAATTATACATCTCCAGTCTCTCTTATCATCTGATACTTATCACAATACGGCGATTGTTGCATTGCAAGAAACATGGCTCCATGATCTCTATGATGACAGTTTAGTTTCCCTAAATGGTTTTACATTGTTTAGAAAAGATCGACTGTACTCCAGAAAGAAAAGAGGTGGAGGTGTTGCAACTTTCACTCATTCTCAATGGTCAACTTCAAATAATGTATGTGTTTCTTTCTCTAGTGACTTTATTGATTGTATAACAGTCAAATGCCGTCCGAAACACTTATCCAAGTTTAAATATGTCTTCATCTCAAACATTACTCCTGGCTGTTCTGCCTCCGATCTACCTGATTTTGCTGATGAATTCACTGAATTCGCCGTTACACATCTTGAAAACTCTTTATCAGTTGTCGCTAGAGATTTCAATTACTGTGATTGCTCTTTCATAAGGTCATGTCAGCATTGTTAGATTCCCTACTTGACTTGATAAAACTCTGGATCTAGTGTTTACTAATGATGAGGAAATATATGAAGTACGCAGACGTGCTCCTATAATGAACTCGGATCATTGTATTATTCGGATATTACCTAAGATATACGGCAGATCTCACCTTAATATCTTCTCAAATCTGTCCAGGAAAACACAGCAAAGGTGTTACTCACAGGAAAACATGCTCAAACTAAGATGTATGCTAAATGACACTAACTGGCAACTTTTCAACGAACACACACTGGATGATACTATTTCCAATTTGACTGAGTATCTTAAATTCTACCTTGATATATGCTGTCCAAAACAGGTAATTTTCAAAAGAATGGATCGTTTTTCTTCCCCTCATCTCAAAAAGCTTCGAAGAGAAGAAGGGAAGCTGTACAAGACAAAGAATAAATCTGGTCTTAGGAAGATAAACATCCAAATTAAATCTGAAATTAAGAGACTAAACAATATTTATAATCAAACAATACTGTCTTGTAAAACTTCAGAAAACATATGGAAGCTTTTTAGAGAAATTACAGGTTGTGGTAAGCATAGTAATTGTGCCTCTTCTATTGATGCAAATACTCCCAACAGATCTTTTATCCGCCCTCCAAATGTTCCTTTTGCCTTCAATTTAACCAGTAACACGGCCAGCGACTTTCATAGTTTCAATACTTCTGATGATCTTAAATGTTAAAAATCTCTTAAACCTTCTCAGTCTAGGCCCTGATGATATACCTGCGATTGTTTTAAGGAAATGTGCTGATATTTTAAGTAACCCACTTACAAACATTTTCAACACTTCTTTTTCTAACAACGTTGTACCTTCTCTATGAAAAGATATCAACGTCATCCCTGTACCCAAGTCTGGTTCAGGAAATAGTGTTAAGTTTAGACCAATTGCTATTACCTCTCCTTTTTTGAAACTAATGGAGAAATTGATTTTCTTAACACGCTGGGATTAATTTAAATAATTTATAATGAATCAGTCTGACTCGGCGCTAAAATTATTCCAGGTAATGGAGAAATTACTGTTACAAAAGCTTGTTCCCTCCCTAAGCTTCTTAAATGATCCAAAGCAGTTTGCTTACAAGCAGGGTAAAAGTACTTTAGACACTGCTGCGTTTCATCACAACACTGTATTCTCCTTAGACAAAGGGGCCAAGTATGTCCGTTGTACTTTCCTTGATTACACATCTGCTTTCGACTCTGTACATAGGGGCTTTTTGTTAAACAAGCTTAGCCTTGCACAAACTGAGTCCTGGGCTATCAACTGGCTGCATTCTTACTTCTCTAATAGGGTGCAGTACACGGTATATAATGGTGTAGCTTCCTCTCCTTTGCTTACTGAAGCTGGTGTTCCTCAGGGTGCTGTTCTCTCGCCGTTTTTCTTTTCCTTCTTCTTACATGACTTACCTCTCTCAGATGAAATCAACTTCGTCAAATATGCAGATGACCTGACTGTTTCGCTTCCCATTAAGTCTCAGTCAGATTGTTTCAAATTAAATAGCTTCCTGTCGGACATCAGTCAGTGGTCTAAACTGAATGGCCTCATGCTGAATCCATCAAAATGCCAGACTATTGACTTTTCCTTTAGGCATAAACGAGATCTACAAACACTAGTAAGCACTCATGAATTCTGTAGCATTGAGGGGACTAAAATTGAAACCAAGTCTAATGCAACATACCTCGGATTAGTTCTATCTTCCAACCTTACTTGGTCATCTCATATCCAAACAATTTCTAAGAAAGTGTTTCGTCTAACCTGTTACATTAGGAAACTCAGACTAACTGGAGTCCCTCAACCTCTGCTTTCACAATTTGTCTACTCTCGTATCCCACCTATTCTACTTTACTGTTCCCAGTTAGTCTTTCCTGGGTTACTGAAAAAGGACTATACCATCCTGAGAAGGATGTTAAAGGTAGTTGGTAGGACTAGTGATGTAAGACGCATTCAGCTCGTCACTACATTAGTAGAAAGGCATCTGAATAGATGCCAAAAGTGGTATAAAAACATACTCTCCGACCCCCAACTCCCCCTCTGTTTCCGAATCTCTCCTTGCATCTCACCAGGTAGAAACAGAAATCAGTACAAAATAACAATTGCTCGTACAACCAAGTATAGGAACTCAACGATACCATATTTGGCCCGTGTTCTAAGTGACAGAGACAATGTTAAGCGCGAAATCTATGACTTGCTTTTTTGTTAATAACATAATATTGGCCCTTTTTATTTCCCCTTTGTACTCTCTTATTTCTACTCTATAGCGAACAGCCTTCTTCAAAATACCTAGCTACCTAAAATTATTATCACTGACTTACTCTTTTATCCTTTATACTATTTCTTCTTTTGCGTATCTACTGGTCCCGAATATATAATCACTATGTGTCAGCCAAGTCTCGTAAACCGTCAGTGTCCAGCTCTTGCTGCGCTCGTGCTCACGCTGTTCCTTGAAGTTTCTCAGAAACGCTTAGTAATAACGGACGCAAAACCAAAACACCGATTGACCACTCGAGAATTCTTTATTGTAACACCAACATATAAACACTGTTACAACTAAGGTCTGTGAACAGATATTACAATAATAAATCACAATATTACTTCTGACGGTTGTCTCCTGACTTCTTTCTGAACAGCGACCGATGAGACGATGACTGTCGTATTGATGCCCCGCGAAAATTGGGGAAGTTGATTTTGAGCAAACAACCATGAATTGATCGTTCAATCTTCAACTCCATTGACACTCCCCGGCAAAAAAGGGATCCAACCCCTTTTTTCCATCACGACCAATACACGTTGACTTGGATGCCATTGCGAGAACCTGGGTCACACGGACAGAGCTGAAATGGAAAACAAACAGAAGAGCCAACACACCACAAGCATACCCACAGCACAATCTCACACATCGCTGACGACCTGCGCCTCCAGACAGAGACCTCCTCTTGACATCTTGCAACACAATCGCCACTTGCTAGAAAGACTCTTGCAGAATGCAACGTGACCACAGAAGCACCTCACGATACTCTGCGCATATCCTCTTATCTACTCACTACCAATTACCACTGCAATCGCTTGTCACTCATTCTGCCTCAGTTCTAGTAACGGTGACGTATGCGAGCCTCAGTCGTCTACACTCCCCTCCCCAGCGTGTTGGACCGCAGCTAACAATTATCTCCGTGTGCATTTCATTCCCACCAATAGCCTAGCCTCTCCGGCGTATACGACCCATCTGCTGTCCTTAACATCAATCAATTCATTCACGGATGTAGAAGACTAGAAACAACTTCAGAAGTAATCACGACGAAAATTTTAACAAAATTATGCAATAACAACAAGATACGAAAACAACGAGTAAACACAATGAATCCAAAAACACTAAATGATATGACACATCACACATATATACAAACAGTACACACAAAATCGCGGATCATGTCTTGATGGAATTCCTTTGAAGAATCGCAGAACTTACACCAGTACGCCTGCAACTCCTCACAGGTTGACGATTGTAAGTTGTGGAATGTCCGGACACAAACAAGATTAACCGACAATTACAATAATTGGAACTCACACAACTATTTAACACAAACATATGTACAATGAATACATTAAATGTTGTAGATTCTGGCATGACAATCTACCCTTGAAGAACTGTAGGACTTACAGCAGTACGCCTACATTCCTTCTCAGGTTGATGATCCAAGTGGAAGTCGTCCAGACAGAAACAGAATTACTAACAGCTAGATGACAGATGATATCAATTCAGTATTTACAATATGAACATATGTACAAAATCACACACCAAGCACATTGGACTGCTCATTGATGCGCTACCCTTTGAAGAATTGTAGGACTTACAGCAGTACGCCTACAACCCTTCTCAATTTGACGCTCTAGGTTGGAAAATCATCGCAGAGTTCATTTGCTGACTTCCTTCTATCAGCTATATCCTCTAATCTGAACGGTAACACGCTCATGTCATTGTATCGTAGAACATAGATGACGAAAAAACACACGACATATCTCATCAACCTAGTGTAGAAACAGAGTAATTTACAACAAAGATAATAGCATTCAAATAGTAACTTGAAATTAGAAATGCCTTTATTCATGCAAGTCAATTTAACAATTACTCTCTCGTTTACACTTGGCTTATCCTCACTAAACTGACCAATATCTTTCGTCTTTTCAAATGCACCAATACTATCATAGTCATTTCACAAGATACTTGAGTTGATGGGCGTCCTTCTCATTGTGGATGACAACACCAACGACGACTGAGTGACACAAGGTGATGAACTTAGTGGTGGATCAGAAGCTGTTGTTGTTCGGCTTTCAGAATGTTGTCTACCTGCAAGACCATCACCACTGCCGTCATTTACTATCAGCTCAGGTTTAGCACTATCATCTGATGATAGGTGGGCTACATGCTGATCAATTACACTGACGGTCTGACAAGTATACATGTTTGCTGCAACTGCATTTATTTTTACTTAACCTTTGAGCTGTACAGAACCCTTATTTAACTTAGCGGTAGTAGGCATATCCCTCATCTCATCATGATCAACCAAGGACAAATGTGCACCATCATGATCATTATCACGAATATTCAATTTACCATCATCTATCTGGTCGACTTCATTAATTTCAAACTCTTTAATAACAGAAGTAGACAATTTTGATTCCTCCTCACAAATCCTTAAAGGTTCTATATCTTCACTCTGAATAGTAACACCTTGTAAACTTGTGGAGTCAGAACTGTCCTCTGAGACTGTAACTCTCTTTTGTGACAATCTATTCAACAATGGCTTACCAGTTGCAACTGCAGGCTTCCTCAACACACCGTTATCGTCACACAATTCGGAGTCAGGCCTGGAGTTTACATTTAGCTTATCACTGAACTTGCTCACTGGTTTACAGCTCACCTTTGTATGCACCTCTTCCAAACGTGCAAAACACAACCGTGTTTGTATTGCATCTTGTAACTTATCTGTTGAGGATGTACTACAAATCCTGTTACACTCACTAGATCTATATGAATTACTAGACATCATGGAGCCTTCTCGATATCCACCTCTCTGAGGCCTATTCGTCATCAATGATTGCAGTTTGCTCTCAGACTGCTCTATTCTATGGGTGAGATTCAATATACTGGCAAACTTGCTCATATATTGATTGACACTATCTTTCACTAGTTTAGGATATCTTCAAATTTTGACTCGATATCCTCATCCTCCATACGGGAGCTTATCTTCACCCACTTCCTCTGCAGTCGAGTAGGTAGGCGTCTTGCTATCACTTCTAGTATAAAACTGGAGTTGAGGTCACTCATGCAATTCATCGAAACCACTGCATTCTTGTAAATCAACAGATTATCCATAAACTCAGTAAGTGCCTTGTAGTCATCTTTTAATTGACCACCATTACCCTTAACAGCCTCGAATAATTTCCCTGCAATCATCGAAGGTCTTCCAAACCTCTGACGTAGTATGCTCATAGCCTCGTAGTAGCCCTCTTTCGGCTTCATAAACTTACAGCACTGTATAGCTCTTGAAGCATCTCCAGTGCAATACCTCATCAAATACATTAACTTCGTTTCATCACTTAATAAAACGCCACTCAGCATGATCTCAAACTCCTTTACAAATTGTAAATAATCAGCCGGGTTTCCGTCGAAACACCGTGGTTCAAATTTAGGGAGTTTGATGTTCCTATTATCCCTGAACGGCGAAACAGTAACATCAACCATGTCATACTTAACATCAGACACATCGTTACAAGTAACAGACAAGTCACCATGACTTACTTTCCTGTTTGCATCCAGGACGCTCTGTCCCTTCTTTGACCCAGGCATTGTTGAACTTGACCCAATTGCAAAAAGGTTCCAGATATTGCTTGTTCAAAGAGGACTTGACCGGCACCAGCAAAAGATGAACGGTGACTACCCAAAGTCGTTCCAGCTGTTCAAAACCGTTTGAAAGCTGACGTTCAACTGTCAGAAACTGTCAGCCACGTCTCGTAAACCGTCAGTGTCCAGCTCTTGCTGCGCTCGTGCTCACGCTGTTCCTTGAAGTTTCTCAGAAACGCTTAGTAATAACGGACGCAAAACCAAAACACCGATTGACCACTCGAGAATTCTTTATTGTAACACCAACATATAAACACTGTTACAACTAAGGTCTGTGAACAGATATTACAATAATAAATCACAATATTACTTCTGACGGTTGTCTCCTGACTTCTTTCTGAACAGCGACCGATGAGACGATGACTGTCGTATTGATGCCTCCGCGAAAACTGGGGAAGTTGATTTTGAGCAAACAACCATGAATTGATCGTTCAATCTTCAACTACATTGACACTATGAGTATTACAAAATTGTCCTGTCATTAACCATCATGTAATATTAGTTTTGTGATTGTGTTTTTGTTCGGCAATATTAAACGCCGTCATCACCAAGCCAAAATCTTTGTATTATGCATGATTAACCACACTACCACAACAAACACTGCATAAGCGCTGACAATAAAAAAACCCTGAAATGTTTATTTTATGATTGTTTAGTGTAGTCAAGTCAAATTATCTGATCTTGGCTACTAACAATATGAAGAACATTCCATAAATTCTTGTATGATTATAGCTGTTACTGTTCACCACGCATGGACATATCATAGCTTCAAGCAACAAAAATCTGACATATTATTCAATATTTGGTGTTTATTTTCTTTTCTACCTGGTACTTTTATTGCATATTATTTTTGTGTTTATTTTTGGATTCTGCTGTTTTTTACATCTAAAATTATTTCATAATAATCCTTTTGAATGTGAGGTAAAATTAGATGCAATATGGTAGATATGTGTTGAAAACTAATAATTTTATTTCTGTAACAGAAACCGGCCATTTTTGCAGGCATGAACATAGGTACGCTTATGAAAACTTATAATATAATACGATGTGTTAATTTAGAAATAAGTTGAAAACTGGTAAATGTGAGAGAAACATTTAAAATGAAGTGTACAAATAAGGAAATAGATACATAGTCAAATCTAAACGGTGATTGAAAAAATACATGTCAATTTCACGCGGGAATTATAAATGATAGCGTTAGTTGGGAAGGTAAGTAGCATTTCTGTACAGGTGCTGACGTGATACATAAGAGATGCAGAATAAACAATAATTATCAGTAAACGATTCATAAAGTGTTTCAAAGTCTATTAAACTTTAAGTTCACCCGTAAGTACACCATATTTGTGACATTTCCAGTTGTTTATGAGACCGACTTTGAACTTGTCAGCAGATTTTATAATATAGGTGGTCCCATTATTTACCAGATGAGCTAGCAATATCACGAATAAGTGGAGAATAGCAGCGCTGTATCAGTACCTTTGCTGAAAGCAGTATTTTTCAAAAGAGAAGAAGACACAAGAAAACCGGCAGAGAGGTGCAGAAGTATATAAAGGTGTTAATAATTCAAAATATATAACAGGCATGGGGCTCATCATTTTTTTATTGTTTATTTTTCAAGAAATATTATTTCCCAGATATTCTACAGTCTTTTCTGCAAACAATTAGTTTAAAGTGAAAGACAGGTGATAATTTCACCTACTTATTGTATACAATTATGTTCTTCTCGCGCACTGCACGTTGATATACTTCAGTCGCAACGTAGTTTATAAGGTTTGCAGTTTGTGGTAACTTTCTAGGTGAAGTACTACTACTGCCAGTTTCACTAGGCAGTGCCAGTTTTGACATCTTAACTTCAAGCCCCCTAATTATAGAAAATAGTTCTTCGATTTTATCTTCACAACTAAGTGTAGAACAAAACCTGGATTAGTGGTGGGAGTAAGAATGTTTGCCGTGTGATTCTTATCGCAAGACGCTTTGCAGGTGTCTACGAGGCCTAGATCATTACATGTAGTATCACTGTGTATACCATCCATGATGTTGTTTACTACGCAAGCAAGTGAGGGGAGTTTAATGTCCGGACTTGACGTGTTTACCGCAGCAGACGTATATGTAGTTGTTAAATCAACAGATGTAGTGCTCTCACTTTCTGCAGGGCTACTTATTCTGTTTGGTTTGAGTTTTTTACTGGGATGTGAAGCAGACAGTGGAGTTAGACGCTTAGTTTGGACCACTGGTACTTAGAACAAAGTTAAAATTCTTAATTGTAAGAGAATGAGCAATGTGTCTGTAAGGTCTGTTTTAGGGTGTTGGGGATTTAAACTGTCTAGTTCTGTATGCAGTTAACAGTTTATAGGAATAAGAATATAGAAATAGAATATTAAGATACCCTATACAAATACTCTAAATGCGAAGATGCTATAACAGTAGCACTTAGGTGGACACTATCTATAACGGATAATTTTAACCGTAAAAGTTATATTCTATGTAAGAATAGAACTAAATATTTATTACTATCGTCGAGAGACCTATTAAAAAGTCGCCTATGGGGTAAAAGAATTGAGAAATAACACGCGAAAAAGTAACAAAGCCTTTGAATTGCGCCCTCTCCAAACTGTGCCTCTAGTACTGCTTTTGGAATAAAAGAGAAATTATTATCCTTATTAAAAACTCTTCAGTAGACATACACCGCATAAAATCTTAGCTAGATTACTGTGAAGCAGCAATGATATGTGGTCACACAGGATGGCCTAAATTCAAGGAGATATGATAAACGAGCCATAAAAGTAAGACAGAACAAAGGACTATTTGAGGTAGTTGTGTCCTGTAAGCTGGATGGTTAATTTGCGAAGCTCTCATCACCCTACCGGGTGACATCTTCAGCGCATACTTCAATTTGAAGTGAGCTTCTAGATTTCTCCACGAGTTTATTAATCATCTCTCCTGGTGACCTTGGACTTGATTGGTTGTCTATGTGTGTTTTTACACCTTCTAGGTTACTTGTATTGGAACTGATTGTTTCTTTGACTTGAGCTTTGACCCTTTGTGTGTGTAGTTTCTTTCTTATCGGTTGATAAATTTTTTCTACCTCTATGTGTCTATTGATTGATGATTCACTGGAGTGTCAAGCTCCTTAAAATTCTCTAGGATTTTTGTTGTTGCACCAATACAGAGCCAACCATTAGATTGTTGTACACGAAGTATAAGAACAAACGTGATAACAATAAATCACACTAATACTTTTGATAGTTTTCTCTCCTTCAACGAAGAGCAAACGATGAGACGATGACTGCCGTATTGATGACTCCCGCGAATAATATGGAGGAGTTGATTGAATTGATCGTTCAATTTTCAACTACATTGACAAAATTGACATTATTTGTTTAAAGTATATATTTTACACCCCCCACGAGCTTTTTCCCTATCCCCTCGAGAAAGATTTCACTTATCAATCCATAAGCTATCACCCGTAATATCACTTGAGCACCAGGCTTCAGTGATCACGATCAACGACGGATTGCATGTAGAGGCTAACCTAGATAATCCTAAGTGTTTGTTAAGAGCTGATCTAGCATTTATGAGGATGACGGATAGACTTCGACTACGTGGTTTTAGTGTATGGGCGATATTGTAATAAAATATTCTATGATTATCAATTGAATACGTGTAGTCGTTATTGGACCCATTAATTACAACTTTTGATCACTAGAGACGTTTTCTTTAACTTTATACTTTTGGATGGGTTGTGAAAAGTCACTCGGGCGTAGTTGGTCTTTTAGATATTATGTGCTATGAGAAATACTAGTATGATAATCTAGAGTATTACTGTTGGTATTAGATGTGTATAAGATGTTTGCTGTCTGCCGGAGAAGAAGCAGTTTCCCTGTTGTAAGGTGTTCACCATGCCAGCAAGGAATTGGTCTGATATCATGCGTGCTACGTGCGTGATCCATGGCGTTTCTGCCAGTTGTCGCTGGAGAAAATTTTGGTCATATGGGCCGTGTAATCTGCATAGTTATAACCGAAATGTGTGATCGGCGTGTTGTTGTGTGCATACGACTTAGATCCCTGTGTCTGGTTAGAGTACTTCCTAGGCCATGATAAGCGTTTTGCTGCAATTGGCATCTGTCCTCTATTGAACGCATGAGAAGTATGACAGGGCACTACATGTGTTTTTGACCTAATGTTTGTATTCTCAGACTGGTGTTTCCCGTACATCACAGTTGAGGGTGCATTCATGAGGGGCTGAGCAACTTCGTGTTTTTGAAGTGGTTGGGGAGATATGTGACGATAGTTTTTGTTATCATAGGACTGGCAGTGGAAGTCGGAAGTGAGTAGGCTCCTGTGGTATGGGAATTATGTCTAACTTGAGGAGAATGACTAAGTTAAGATGACTGCCCATCTACGGAATGACCCGGTGACCCTTTTGAAACTTCTGTACTTGCGGGATTTAGCGTTCCGGATCCAGGGTTTGGTCTAGGTTTTTCCGTAGAAGTCGGCATGTGTAATTGTGGCTGATAATGACTAGTAAGAATTCCTGAAAAACTGGATTTATGTTGAATAGTTTCCACAGTACTTTTGGTATGATAGAGAAGATTTGTAGCTCAGGTGGATGACTTTGATGTGGCTATGTTCTCTGAGCGGGATGGTTAATTTGCGAAGCTCTCATCACCCTACCGGGTGACATCTTCAGCGCATACTTCAATTTGAAGTGAGCTTCTAGATTTCTCCACGAGTTTATTAATCATCTCTCCTGGTGACCTTGGACTTGATTGGTTGTCTATGTGTGTTTTTACACCTTCTAGGTTACTCGTATTGGAACTGATTGTTTCTTTGACTTGAGCTTTGACCCTTTGTGTGTGTAGTTTCTTTCTTATCGGTTGATAAATGTTTTCTACCTCTATGTGTCTATTGATTGATGATTCACTGGAATGTCAAGCTTCTAAAAATTCTCTAGCATTCTTGTTGTTTCCCCTGTCTAATATTTAAACGTTGTCCCAGTCGAAGTGATGTCCGTGGTTGTCTGTGTGTAGTGTTATGTGGGAGTGGATATGTTGCCTTTTGGTGGCCAGCTTATATTCCTGAATACGAAGACGAGAGGGATGTCCACTTTGGCCAATGTATTGTTTTCGCAGTTACAATAATATTTTTTTCTGGAACAGAAACCAGCCATTTTTGCAGGCATGAACATAGGTACACTTATGAAAACTTATAATATAATACGATGTGTTAATTTAGAAATAAGTTGAAAACTGGTAAATGTGAGAGAAACATTTAAAATGAAGTGTACAAATAAGGAAATAGATACATAGTCAAATCTAAACGGTGATTGAAAAAATACATGTCAATTTCACGCGGGAATTATAAATGATAGCGTTAGTTGGGAAGGTAAGTAGCATTTCTGTACAGGTGCTGACGTGATACATAAGAGATGCAGAATAAACAATAATTATCAGTAAACGATTCATAAAGTGTTTCAAAGTCTATTAAACTTTAAGTTCACCCGTAAGTACACCATATTTGTGACATTTCCAGTTGTTTATGAGACCGACTTTGAACTTGTCAGCAGATTTTATAATATAGGTGGTCCCATTATTTACCAGATGAGCTAGCAATATCACGAATAAGTGGAGAATAGCAGCGCTGTATCAGTACCTTTGCTGAAAGCAGTATTTTTCAAAAGAGAAGAAGACACAAGAAAACCGGCAGAGAGGTGCAGAAGTATATAAAGGTGTTAATAATTCAAAATATATAACAGGCATGGGGCTCATCATTTTTTTATTGTTTATTTTTCAAGAAATATTATTTCCCAGATATTCTACAGTCTTTTCTGCAAACAATTAGTTTAAAGTGAAAGACAGGTGATAATTTCACCTACTTATTGTATACAATTATGTTCTTCTCGCGCACTGCACGTTGATATACTTCAGTCGCAACGTAGTTTATAAGGTTTGCAGTTTGTGGTAACTTTCTAGGTGAAGTACTACTACTGCCAGTTTCACTAGGCAGTGCCAGTTTTGACATCTTAACTTCAAGCCCCCTAATTATAGAAAATAGTTCTTCGATTTTATCTTCACAACTAAGTGTAGAACAAAACCTGGATTAGTGGTGGGAGTAAGAATGTTTGCCGTGTGATTCTTATCGCAAGACGCTTTGCAGGTGTCTACGAGGCCTAGATCATTACATGTAGTATCACTGTGTATACCATCCATGATGTTGTTTACTACGCAAGCAAGTGAGGGGAGTTTAATGTCCGGACTTGACGTGTTTACCGCAGCAGACGTATATGTAGTTGTTAAATCAACAGATGTAGTGCTCTCACTTTCTGCAGGGCTACTTATTCTGTTTGGTTTGAGTTTTTTACTGGGATGTGAAGCAGACAGTGGAGTTAGACGCTTAGTTTGGACCACTGGTACTTAGAACAAAGTTAAAATTCTTAATTGTAAGAGAATGAGCAATGTGTCTGTAAGGTCCGTTTTAGGGTGTTGGGGATTTAAACTGTCTAGTTCTGTATGCAGTTAACAGTTTATAGGAATAAGAATATAGAAATAGAATATTAAGATACCCTATACAAATACTCTAAATGCGAAGATGCTATAACAGTAGCACTTAGGTGGACACTATCTATAACGGATAATTTTAACCGTAAAAGTTATATTCTATGTAAGAATAGAACTAAATATTTATTACTATCGTCGAGAGACCTATTAAAAAGTCGCCTATGGGGTAAAAGAATTGAGAAATAACACGCGAAAAAGTAACAAAGCCTTTGAATTGCGCCCTCTCCAAACTGTGCCTCTAGTACTGCTTTTGGAATAAAAGAGAAATTATTATCCTTATTAAAAACTCTTCAGTAGACATACACCGCATAAAATCTTAGCTAGATTACTGTGAAGCAGCAATGATATGTGGTCACACAGGATGGCCTAAATTCAAGGAGATATGATAAACGAGCCATAAAAGTAAGACAGAACAAAAGACTATTTGAGGTAGTTGTGTCCTGTAAGCTGGATGGTTAATTTGCGAAGCTCTCATCACCCTACCGGGTGACATCTTCAGCGCATACTTCAATTTGAAGTGAGCTTCTAGATTTCTCCACGAGTTTATTAATCATCTCTCCTGGTGACCTTGGACTTGATTGGTTGTCTATGTGTGTTTTTACACCTTCTAGGTTACTCGTATTGGAACTGATTGTTTCTTTGACTTGAGCTTTGACCCTTTGTGTGTGTAGTTTCTTTCTTATCGGTTGATAAATGTTTTCTACCTCTATGTGTCTATTGATTGATGATTCACTGGAATGTCAAGCTTCTAAAAATTCTCTAGCATTCTTGTTGTTTCCCCTGTCTAATATTTAAACGTTGTCCCAGTCGAAGTGATGTCCGTGGTTGTCTGTGTGTAGTGTTATGTGGGAGTGGATATGTTGCCTTTTGGTGGCCAGCTTATATTCCTGAATACGAAGACGAGAGGGATGTCCACTTTGGCCAATGTATTGTTTTCGCAGTTACAATAATATTTTTTTCTGGAACAGAAACCAGCCATTTTTGCAGGCATGAACATAGGTACACTTATGAAAACTTATAATATAATACGATGTGTTAATTTAGAAATAAGTTGAAAACTGGTAAATGTGAGAGAAACATTTAAAATGAAGTGTACAAATAAGGAAATAGATACATAGTCAAATCTAAACGGTGATTGAAAAAATACATGTCAATTTCACGCGGGAATTATAAATGATAGCGTTAGTTGGGAAGGTAAGTAGCATTTCTGTACAGGTGCTGACGTGATACATAAGAGATGCAGAATAAACAATAATTATCAGTAAACGATTCATAAAGTGTTTCAAAGTCTATTAAACTTTAAGTTCACCCGTAAGTACACCATATTTGTGACATTTCCAGTTGTTTATGAGACCGACTTTGAACTTGTCAGCAGATTTTATAATATAGGTGGTCCCATTATTTACCAGATGAGCTAGCAATATCACGAATAAGTGGAGAATAGCAGCGCTGTATCAGTACCTTTGCTGAAAGCAGTATTTTTCAAAAGAGAAGAAGACACAAGAAAACCGGCAGAGAGGTGCAGAAGTATATAAAGGTGTTAATAATTCAAAATATATAACAGGCATGGGGCTCATCATTTTTTTATTGTTTATTTTTCAAGAAATATTATTTCCCAGATATTCTACAGTCTTTTCTGCAAACAATTAGTTTAAAGTGAAAGACAGGTGATAATTTCACCTACTTATTGTATACAATTATGTTCTTCTCGCGCACTGCACGTTGATATACTTCAGTCGCAACGTAGTTTATAAGGTTTGCAGTTTGTGGTAACTTTCTAGGTGAAGTACTACTACTGCCAGTTTCACTAGGCAGTGCCAGTTTTGACATCTTAACTTCAAGCCCCCTAATTATAGAAAATAGTTCTTCGATTTTATCTTCACAACTAAGTGTAGAACAAAACCTGGATTAGTGGTGGGAGTAAGAATGTTTGCCGTGTGATTCTTATCGCAAGACGCTTTGCAGGTGTCTACGAGGCCTAGATCATTACATGTAGTATCACTGTGTATACCATCCATGATGTTGTTTACTACGCAAGCAAGTGAGGGGAGTTTAATGTCCGGACTTGACGTGTTTACCGCAGCAGACGTATATGTAGTTGTTAAATCAACAGATGTAGTGCTCTCACTTTCTGCAGGGCTACTTATTCTGTTTGGTTTGAGTTTTTTACTGGGATGTGAAGCAGACAGTGGAGTTAGACGCTTAGTTTGGACCACTGGTACTTAGAACAAAGTTAAAATTCTTAATTGTAAGAGAATGAGCAATGTGTCTGTAAGGTCCGTTTTAGGGTGTTGGGGATTTAAACTGTCTAGTTCTGTATGCAGTTAACAGTTTATAGGAATAAGAATATAGAAATAGAATATTAAGATACCCTATACAAATACTCTAAATGCGAAGATGCTATAACAGTAGCACTTAGGTGGACACTATCTATAACGGATAATTTTAACCGTAAAAGTTATATTCTATGTAAGAATAGAACTAAATATTTATTACTATCGTCGAGAGACCTATTAAAAAGTCGCCTATGGGGTAAAAGAATTGAGAAATAACACGCGAAAAAGTAACAAAGCCTTTGAATTGCGCCCTCTCCAAACTGTGCCTCTAGTACTGCTTTTGGAATAAAAGAGAAATTATTATCCTTATTAAAAACTCTTCAGTAGACATACACCGCATAAAATCTTAGCTAGATTACTGTGAAGCAGCAATGATATGTGGTCACACAGGATGGCCTAAATTCAAGGAGATATGATAAACGAGCCATAAAAGTAAGACAGAACAAAAGACTATTTGAGGTAGTTGTGTCCTGTAAGCTGGATGGTTAATTTGCGAAGCTCTCATCACCCTACCGGGTGACATCTTCAGCGCATACTTCAATTTGAAGTGAGCTTCTAGATTTCTCCACGAGTTTATTAATCATCTCTCCTGGTGACCTTGGACTTGATTGGTTGTCTATGTGTGTTTTTACACCTTCTAGGTTACTCGTATTGGAACTGATTGTTTCTTTGACTTGAGCTTTGACCCTTTGTGTGTGTAGTTTCTTTCTTATCGGTTGATAAATGTTTTCTACCTCTATGTGTCTATTGATTGATGATTCACTGGAATGTCAAGCTTCTAAAAATTCTCTAGCATTCTTGTTGTTTCCCCTGTCTAATATTTAAACGTTGTCCCAGTCGAAGTGATGTCCGTGGTTGTCTGTGTGTAGTGTTATGTGGGAGTGGATATGTTGCCTTTTGGTGGCCAGCTTATATTCCTGAATACGAAGACGAGAGGGATGTCCACTTTGGCCAATGTATTGTTTTCGCAGTTACAATAATATTTTTTTCTGGAACAGAAACCAGCCATTTTTGCAGGCATGAACATAGGTACACTTATGAAAACTTATAATATAATACGATGTGTTAATTTAGAAATAAGTTGAAAACTGGTAAATGTGAGAGAAACATTTAAAATGAAGTGTACAAATAAGGAAATAGATACATAGTCAAATCTAAACGGTGATTGAAAAAATACATGTCAATTTCACGCGGGAATTATAAATGATAGCGTTAGTTGGGAAGGTAAGTAGCATTTCTGTACAGGTGCTGACGTGATACATAAGAGATGCAGAATAAACAATAATTATCAGTAAACGATTCATAAAGTGTTTCAAAGTCTATTAAACTTTAAGTTCACCCGTAAGTACACCATATTTGTGACATTTCCAGTTGTTTATGAGACCGACTTTGAACTTGTCAGCAGATTTTATAATATAGGTGGTCCCATTATTTACCAGATGAGCTAGCAATATCACGAATAAGTGGAGAATAGCAGCGCTGTATCAGTACCTTTGCTGAAAGCAGTATTTTTCAAAAGAGAAGAAGACACAAGAAAACCGGCAGAGAGGTGCAGAAGTATATAAAGGTGTTAATAATTCAAAATATATAACAGGCATGGGGCTCATCATTTTTTTATTGTTTATTTTTCAAGAAATATTATTTCCCAGATATTCTACAGTCTTTTCTGCAAACAATTAGTTTAAAGTGAAAGACAGGTGATAATTTCACCTACTTATTGTATACAATTATGTTCTTCTCGCGCACTGCACGTTGATATACTTCAGTCGCAACGTAGTTTATAAGGTTTGCAGTTTGTGGTAACTTTCTAGGTGAAGTACTACTACTGCCAGTTTCACTAGGCAGTGCCAGTTTTGACATCTTAACTTCAAGCCCCCTAATTATAGAAAATAGTTCTTCGATTTTATCTTCACAACTAAGTGTAGAACAAAACCTGGATTAGTGGTGGGAGTAAGAATGTTTGCCGTGTGATTCTTATCGCAAGACGCTTTGCAGGTGTCTACGAGGCCTAGATCATTACATGTAGTATCACTGTGTATACCATCCATGATGTTGTTTACTACGCAAGCAAGTGAGGGGAGTTTAATGTCCGGACTTGACGTGTTTACCGCAGCAGACGTATATGTAGTTGTTAAATCAACAGATGTAGTGCTCTCACTTTCTGCAGGGCTACTTATTCTGTTTGGTTTGAGTTTTTTACTGGGATGTGAAGCAGACAGTGGAGTTAGACGCTTAGTTTGGACCACTGGTACTTAGAACAAAGTTAAAATTCTTAATTGTAAGAGAATGAGCAATGTGTCTGTAAGGTCCGTTTTAGGGTGTTGGGGATTTAAACTGTCTAGTTCTGTATGCAGTTAACAGTTTATAGGAATAAGAATATAGAAATAGAATATTAAGATACCCTATACAAATACTCTAAATGCGAAGATGCTATAACAGTAGCACTTAGGTGGACACTATCTATAACGGATAATTTTAACCGTAAAAGTTATATTCTATGTAAGAATAGAACTAAATATTTATTAGTATCATCGCAGAGTTCATTTGCTGACTTCCTTCTATCAGCTATATCCTCTAATCTGAACGGTAACACGCTCATGTCATTGTATCGTAGAACATAGATGACGAAAAAACACACGACATATCTCATCAACCTATTGTAGAAACAGAGTAATTTACAACAAAGATAATAGCATTCAAATAGTAACTTGAAATTAGAAATGCCTTTATTCATGCAAGTCAATTTAACAATTACTCTCTCGTTTACACTTGGCTTATCCTCACTAAACTGACCAATATCTTTCGTCTTTTCAAATGCACCAATACTATCATAGTCATTTCACAAGATACTTGAGTTGATGGGCGTCCTTCTCATTGTGGATGACAACACCAACGACGACTGAGTGACACAAGGTGATGAACTTAGTGGTGGATCAGAAGCTGTTGTTGTTCGGCTTTCAGAAAGTTGTCTACCTGCAAGACCATCACCACTGCCGTCATTTACTATCAGCTCAGGTTTAGCACTATCATCTGATGATAGGTGGGCTACATGCTGATCAATTACACTGACGGTCTGACAAGTATACATGTTTGCTGCAACTGCATTTATTTTTACTTAACCTTTGAGCTGTACAGAACCCTTATTTAACTTAGCGGTAGTAGGCATATCCCTCATCTCATCATGATCAACCAAGGACAAATGTGCACCATCATGATCATTATCACGAATATTCAATTTACCATCATCTATCTGGTCGACTTCATTAATTTCAAACTCTTTAATAACAGAAGTAGACAATTTTGATTCCTCCTCACAAATCCTTAAAGGTTCTATATCTTCACTCTGAATAGTAACACCTTGTAAACTTGTGGAGTCAGAACTGTCCTCTGAGACTGTAACTCTCTTTTGTGACAATCTATTCAACAATGGCTTACCAGTTGCAACTGCAGGCTTCCTCAACACACCGTTATCGTCACACAATTCGGAGTCAGGCCTGGAGTTTACATTTAGCTTATCACTGAACTTGCTCACTGGTTTACAGCTCACCTTTGTATGCACCTCTTCCAAACGTGCAAAACACAACCGTGTTTGTATTGCATCTTGTAACTTATCTGTTGAGGATGTACTACAAATCCTGTTACACTCACTAGATCTATATGAATTACTAGACATCATGGAGCCTTCTCAATATCCACATCTCTGAGGCCTATTCGTCATCAATGATTGCAGTTTACACTCAGACTGCTCTATTCTATGGGTGAGATTCAATATACTGGCAAACTTGCTCATATATTGATTGACACTATCTTTCACTAGTTTAGGATATCTTCAAATTTTGACTCGATATCCTCATCCTCCATACGGGAGCTTATCTTCACCCACTTCCTCTGCAGTCGAGTAGGTAGGCGTCTTGCTATCACTTCTAGTATAAAACTGGAGTTGAGGTCACTCATGCAATTCATCGAAACCACTGCATTCTTGTAAATCAACAGATTATCCATAAACTCAGTAAGTGCCTTGTAGTCATCTTTTAATTGACCACCATTACCCTTAACAGCCTCGAATAATTTCCCTGCAATCATCGAAGGTCTTCCAAACCTCTGACGTAGTATGCTCATAGCCTCGTAGTAGCCCTCTTTCGGCTTCATAAACTTACAGCACTGTATAGCTCTTGAAGCATCTCCAGTGCAATACCTCATCAAATACATTAACTTCATTTCATCACTTAATAAAACGCCACTCAGCATGATCTCAAACTCCTTTACAAATTGTAAATAATCAGCCGGGTTTCCGTCGAAACACCGTGGTTCAAATTTAGGGAGTTTGATGTTCCTATTATCCCTGAACGGCGAAACAGTAACATCAACCATGTCATACTTAACATCAGACACATCGTTACAAGTAACAGACAAGTCACCATGACTTACTTTCCTGTTTGCATCCAGGACGCTCTGTCCCTTCTTTGACCCAGGCATTGTTGAACTTGACCCAATTGCAAAAAGGTTCCAGATATTGCTTGTTCAAAGAGGACTTGACCGGCACCAGCAAAAGATGAACGGTGACTACCCAAAGTCGTTCCAGCTGTTCAAAACCGTTTGAAAGCTGACGTTCAACTGTCAGAAACTGTCAGCCACGTCTCGTAAACCGTCAGTGCCCAGCTCTTGCTGCGCTCGTGCTCAAGCTGTTCCTTGAAGTTTCTCAGAAACGCTTGGTAATAACGGACGCAAAACCAAAACACCGATTGACCACTCGAGAATTCTTTATTGTAACACCAACATATAAACACTGTTACAACTAAGGTCTGTGAACAGATATTACAATAATAAATCACAATATTACTTCTGACGGTTGTCTCCTGACTTCTTTCTGAACAGCGACCGATGAGACGATGACTGTCGTATTGATGCCTCCGCGAAAACTGGGGAAGTTGATTTTGAGCAAACAACCATGAATTGATCGTTCAATCTTCAACTACATTGACACTATGAGTATTACAAAATTGTCCTGTCATTAACCATCATGTAATATTAGTTTTGTGATTGTGTTTTTGTTCGGCAATATTAAACGCCGTCATCACCAAGCCAAAATCTTTGTATTATGCATGATTAACTACACTACCACAACAAACACTGCATAAGCGCTGACAATAAAAAAACCCTGAAATGTTTATTTTATGATTGTTTAGTGTAGTCAAGTCAAATTATCTGATCTTGGCTACTAACAATATGAAGAACATTCCATAAATTCTTGTATGATTATAGCTGTTACTGTTCACCACGCATGGACATATCATAGCTTCAAGCAACAAAAATCTGACATATTATTCAATATTTGGTGTTTATTTTCTTTTCTACCTGGTACTTTTATTGCATATTATTTTTGTGTTTATTTTTGGATTCTGCTGTTTTTTACATCTAAAATTATTTCATAATAATCCTTTTGAATGTGAGGTAAAATTAGATGCAATATGGTAGATATGTGTTGAAAACTAATAATTTTATTTCTGTAACAGAAACCGGCCATTTTTGCAGGCATGAACATAGGTACGCTTATGAAAACTTATAATATAATACGATGTGTTAATTTAGAAATAAGTTGAAAACTGGTAAATGTGAGAGAAACATTTAAAATGAAGTGTACAAATAAGGAAATAGATACATAGTCAAATCTAAACGGTGATTGAAAAAATACATGTCAATTTCACGCGGGAATTATAAATGATAGCGTTAGTTGGGAAGGTAAGTAGCATTTCTGTACAGGTGCTGACGTGATACATAAGAGATGCAGAATAAACAATAATTATCAGTAAACGATTCATAAAGTGTTTCAAAGTCTATTAAACTTTAAGTTCACCCGTAAGTACACCATATTTGTGACATTTCCAGTTGTTTATGAGACCGACTTTGAACTTGTCAGCAGATTTTATAATATAGGTGGTCCCATTATTTACCAGATGAGCTAGCAATATCACGAATAAGTGGAGAATAGCAGCGCTGTATCAGTACCTTTGCTGAAAGCAGTATTTTTCAAAAGAGAAGAAGACACAAGAAAACCGGCAGAGAGGTGCAGAAGTATATAAAGGTGTTAATAATTCAAAATATATAACAGGCATGGGGCTCATCATTTTTTTATTGTTTATTTTTCAAGAAATATTATTTCCCAGATATTCTACAGTCTTTTCTGCAAACAATTGGTTTAAAGTGAAAGACAGGTGATAATTTCACTTACTTATGTATGTTTGAATGTAGTTAAACGCAAAAGTTATTGTTTGTGAGGTATGTGAAAAAATGGCGAAGGCCTAGTTATATCTGTTATTCTGAACAATACAGTTCGTTGTCCTTCTGAAGTAGCGGACTGATACCATTTACTTTCCTTCGGGAATTTGCATTTAAACTTCGGCTCTAGGAGATTTTCAACTTCTATTTCTTTTTCATTCTTTTTTTTAGTTTTTACTATTTAATTATTCTCATTTTGCAGAAGCCATTCGAACTCAGGAGCCTTAGCAATAGAGTTCTGTCCCACAGATATTAGTGGTTCACATATGTCCCCGCCATCATATCCGCTGACTAGCAATCACCACACTTCCAACGTTTTCACCAGCCTCCCACCTTGAATATGCATGTATCATGATATCCATGTAGTTCGTACTTCTATGATGCCCACTTTTTCCAAGAAGGAAAGATCCAACAGAGAACAATTATTCTTTCTCCATGAGCGCCTTTGCAATCAACTCCTACCAAACAGTGCAAGATACAAACCACTAGTCAACTGCCCGATGGGATGGAATTTGGCCGAACAGCGTGCGGGACGAATGGTCAAATTAATGATTACAGACCCACACTATCGAGTCAACAAATATCAACAAATAATAGATGTCCAAAATGCAAAATTAGAGAAAACTCTTGTCAGTTTAGTTGAGGATTGGACGATCAATTCATGGTTGTTTGCTCAAAACCAACTTCCCCATTTTTCGCGGAGGCATCAATACACCAGTCATCGTCTCATCGGTCGCTGTTCAGAAACAAGTCAGCAGAAAACCGTCAGAAGTAATATTGTGATTTATTATTGTAATATTTGTTCATAGACCTTCGTTGTAAAGCTTAGTTGCAAAGTTGGCTATACGTTGGTGTTACAATAAAGAATTCTCGAGTCGCCAATCAGTGTTTTGGTGTTTGCGTCCGTTATTGCTAAGCGTTTCTGAGAAACTTCAAGGAACAGCGTGAGTCCCAGCGTAGCAAGAGCTTTGCGTAAACACAAATCTGGCTCGAAAACTGAAGTCAGTAACTACCGGCTGATCAATATCAATCCTATACCATCTAGAATTATGGAGAGACTAGTTAAAGAAAACTTAATCAAGCATATGCTTAGCTGCAATATTATAAGTCCGAACCAACATGGATTCCTGAAATCCAGATCATGTTTAACATGTCACCTAGACTTTTACAATTTTGTAACCAGCAGTCGTGACAGACGGCAACTAGTACTTGTCATCTACTTTGACATTTCTAAGGCATTTGACCTTGTCGACCATTTACTGCTAACAAATAAGCTGAACTCCTTAGGAATACGTGACCCATTATTAGGATGGCTTAAATCATTCCTTAACAATAGGTCCCAAATAGTTAAACTCGGGTCTGCAACCTCCAAACCTAATCCTATCACTTCCGGTGTAGTACAAGGTAGTGTCATTGGACCCCTCCTATTTACACTATACATCAATGACATATGCGCTTGCTTCTCACACGGGAAACCATTCATCTTTGCGGATGACTTAAAAGTAGCCTATACATTCCAAAGTTATGAATTAGGGTACTTCGAGGATGTGGTGCAGAAGGAATTAGATAAAATGACTGCTTGGTCGTCCTTATGGAACCTCCAATTTAATCTGAACAAATGTAGCTGGATCTGCTTCGGCGCACCCTCAATTGACCTGAAATTCACGCTTCAATCTGCTAACCTAACCAGACTCCGAAGTGTCGTTGACCTAGGCCTTAGGTACCCTAGTGACCTGACATTCTCTGAGCAAGTAGCATTACAGACTCGAAAATCGAGGATGCTCTCAGGATGCAAACTATGGAACTTTCACGACGATGAAGCCAAGCTTATTCTGTACAAAACATGTGTCAGACCACTACTAGAATACTGTCCATTTATTATAAGCAGCACTCGTTCACGTGACAATCTGAGGGTGGCGAAGATAATATTTCTATATCGCTTTATGTGCTACACAAACAGACTTTATAGCAGACCGTTCCGACTGACTCTAATGTCAGAAAGAACAACCGAACTGTAAATTCATCAATACATCAAATTATGTGTAATTTATGTAACAACTTGTCCATGCCTGTACAATCGATATGTTCCGGCATGAACAGGAAGAAATATACATAATCAATTTCACTTTCAGCCGCAAATGTGACCTACAGCAACTAGTTAGCTCACATGGCCCCACTATCATTGACGGCATAGAGGTTGAAAATACATCCAATGTCAAGTACCTTGGGCTGAGTTTTTCCACCGATCTTTCCTGGTCTTCCCACATCTTGCTAGTTACTAGAACTGGTTAATACTATTGTGGATAGACATATAGTGTCATGTAAGAAACTAGCGAATACAATATCGTCGGACCCCGAGCATCCTCTCTATACGGAGCTGTCCCCTTGCATTTCATCTGGTAGAACTAGAAGCAGCTATACGAGGCTATATGCTAGGACTACCAAATACAAAAACTCCACAATACCATATCTGGCACAGCTGTTATGTGATGAGAAATCCGTTAGGTATGACACGATCAACTTACTGCGGCACTCGAATAAATAGTCCCATTAGTTTTTGTTTTCCTTTCCTCGTTAATATTACACTGTTATTCTCATCTATCACACATCAACTTTATATTTCATATCCTGTGGTGCATTGTTTGAAGTGTAAACGCTACGCTGTATTTTTATTTATCTTTTATTTTCTTTGGCGTTGGTTCTTTTATTTATTTATGTTTATGATTTTAAAAATCTTATAAAATTTATGAGGTAATTAGATGCAATATATTGTAATGCACGCTGAAAATTCCATAACTGTACGAAAAATACTGTTTGGAAAAAGCTGTTACTATTATTATTAGTTCCTGAGAATTGACTTGTGTGTGTTGTTTTTTCTGTCTGACCGTTGGTACAATTGTTTGGCGTATCTCTTCCTGTGTTTCCTCGTTCAAGTTTGATGATTTGAGTAATGATTCAAGGGCAGCGAAGAAGTCAGTTTCCGAAGCATCTCCGGTGTTGTAGTTTAATCCTTTTTGTAGTAGTTGTTGCTCCATTTTTGATAGGTTGACTACGCAGTCTATAGGCGTATTGTCTGGTTGTTGTTTTCTAATTTTGGCTAGCTTGGTTTTGAAGACTCTTCGTCTTTGTTCTCTGTGTGTTCCACTTGACATTGCAATTGCAGTGATCAGCGTCGATAGGTGATCCTGGTTTAGGGTTTTCTCTAATTTTGTTTTGTGGACATCTATTATTTGTTGATGTTTGTTGACTCGATAATGTGGGTCTGTAATCATTAATTTGACCATTCGTCTCGCACATTGTTCAGCCAATTTCCATCCCATCGGGCAGTTGACTAGTGGTTTGTATCTTGCACTGTTTGGTAGGAGTTGATTGCAAAGGCGCTCATGGAGAAAGAATAATTGTCCACGAATCATTACTGAAATCATCAAACTTGAACGAGGAAACACAGGAAGAGATACGCCGAACAATTGTACCAACGGTCAGACAGAAAAAACAACACACACAACGCAACTCCCAAGAACTCAAAACCCTGAAGAAGCTGAAAAATAGGAAGGACATCTTCATTCTACCAGCCGACAAAGGAAGAACATCAGTAGTCATATACAGAGAAGAATACACCATGAAGGCGGAGGATCTACTCAAAGATGAGGAAATATATTCACAACTCTCAACAAATCCCATACAAGCATTAGACAACCGCATCCAAGGGACCTTAAACTAGCTCACCAAAGCTGGACGGATCACAAAACAAGACTAATGGCGAATGAACTCCAACGGACCAATCCTACCTCGATTCTATGGCAGACCCAAAATACACAAGGCAAATATCCCATTTCGATCAATTGTAGAACTTCCAGGAACTCCAACATATAATTTATCCAAAAAATTATACAGAAAACTGAAACACCTAATAGAATCATGTGATCACTCCATCAACTCTGCTATCCAATTCCTAGAGAAAATCAGAGGCATCCAAATAGATGAACAAGAAATAATGGTATCCTTCGGCGTGACAGCATTATATACCTCCATTGGACAAAAACTAGCAAAAGAAACCACGGAGCAATTACAAAGCAACGACGAACCACTCCCACAACAATCAAAAATGCAACACACAAGCTGGATGGAATGCATAAACCTATGCCTAACAACATACTTCCAGTCCAACAGCCAGATATATGAACAAGTCAAAGGAACACTCATGGGATCACCAATATCAGGTTTGATTGCAGAAGCAGTGATGCAAAGACTCGAAAACATAATTCTACCAAAGATCAAACCCAAGATTTGGATACGCTACGTGGACGACACGCTTGTAATAATCAAAGGAAAGGAGTTAGATAAAACTCAAAACATAATGAACAAAAAGGAGGGAGGGTGGCGCTAGCTGATCAGTAGATATGGTGGTGGTCACTAAGGTGAATCACATCTAAAAGACCACAACTGTTGGTAGAACGGAAATTGAAGGCCAGTCCAGTCTTCAGTATAGTCACAAACGTATATCTCAACTCTAATACTCACGCAGCGAACGTTAGCTAATTTACTGATTTCTATTCTCTATAATTTTCACTAAGTTGTGTTGGTAAAAGTAACACTGGAAATAATTATAATAGCATCCACACCTTTTAACATCTTACATATATATATACTAATATAATAATACTTATTAATCACGCATGTTCAGTTCTTAAATTAGATTGTTATTAAAATACTCAAAATGATTAAAATATTTATGCATAAAATGTTCTCTTCTTTTACCACGCTTGTTTCCCTTATAACACTCAATTATTTAGCCTAGTGTATTACTTGATATACGAATTAAATTATTGATTATACTCTTATCATATATGGTTTGATTTACTCTACGGCTCCCTGAAGACTAACTACCATTCTTCAGTATATACACACTGCAGTATTGTTAACCAAATGCCAAAATTTTGTTGGTTCTGTGTTAATATCTTTTTATAATATGTCTAGAAACGATACTTTGCAATGTCAGTTGTTTACTATGTATAAAAACACTAAGTCCTGCCAACCGACCTTACCTTCAGTTCATACTACCTACATTGAACCCTAACTATAGTGTTCTGCTGAATCTTGCTCCACTATTCACAATACCTATTCGTTTTACTCTTTAAGTTTTTAACTTCTTATAAAGTAATCTGTTCATTAGGATGCATGCATACATATATATTGTGTCCATAGAGATGTACGTAGAGACCGATTGGAAGCACTCATTAAGAAAGCTGGTAAGATGGAATATGAGGTACGAACATGTCTGGTGCCAAGCAATATATTTGCGGTGGCCATAATAATCATAGTCTCAGAGCCTAACATCAAAAAAGGAGGGAGGGTGGCGTTAGCTGATCAGTAGATATGGTGGTGGTCACTAAGGTGAATCACCCCATTCTGCAGGAACAGCAATATGCAATTTGAAGGCTCGAGATATTTCTGATTTTTCTGAGGGCTTAGACCTTTATCTTGAAAAAGATAATAATGAACGCATAGACGGATCACGCTTCTGCCTTTAAAGATATACCAATCACTCAGCCTATTGTTGAGATGCGACTACGCGGGATCTGCACAGATTTATGGGCATCTTATAAATTGACTTGCTATCCATCGTCAGATCTTTAAGTACCACTTCACAATGTCTTACCTCGTTTATTTTCTAATAACGTCTTTACTTGATCCTCATTATATTCCATTGAACCTAACATTTTATAGCTCTTTATGAATTTGATTTGACTTATTCTATTCCTATTCTCTGTGGGATACGGTTGTGCACCAAATAGACAAAAAGGCATGAAATAAAAACAAATGGCTTGAAAATAGTTGTAATAAATCCAAAAGTGGGTGATAGTACGAAGTATATTGATATTATTATACATTGCAAATGAACGTTGTCGGCCTAAGGATTAATTACTTCCCCATTCTGTTTTCTATATAAATGTGTTTATTAATGATATATTGCACTTACTTAATTTACTACACTTTAATGATTCACATTAGCACTTTTACTTTTCTAAAACAACTACCAATCCCTTGTAAACTCTGTACTTACCTCAATATTGGTTGATTATCGTATGCCTGCAACCATGGGATGAAAACGAAACGAAGTCAGTTTTTCCGCACAACCCGGAGGACAACTGTACAATTCAATAACTATGCGACCTGGTTCAGACAATGATTGTATTTATATATATCAAATATTTAACCGTTGAAACATTATCAACTTGTAGACAATTTAAGATTTGACATTATACCATACTTGATCGTGCCTGTAAATTCGCATGCATTTTCATGTAAATTTATGTCTATATGAAAATAAAAATTATTATTATTATAACAACACGCCGATCACACATTTCGGTTATAACAATGCAGATTACACGGCTCATATGACCAAAATTTTCTCCACCGACAACTGGCAGAAACGCCATGGATCACGCACGTAGCACGCATGATATCAGACCAATTCCTTGCTGGCATGGTGAACACCTTACAACAGGGAAACTGCTTCTTCTCCGGCAGACAGCAAACATCTTATACACATCTAATACCAACAGTAATACTCTAGATTATCATACTAGTATTTCTCATAGCACATAATATCTGCGTCGGTGGCACAGTGGTTAGGACTCTCGCCGACCATGCACATGGTCCGGGGTTCGAGCCCGCACCGACGCACACCTGATATCTATGGTTAGCCTGCAAAATTTGGGCTACCGATATCCATGCTGAAAATTCCATACTTGTACCGAAAATAGAGTGTGAAATCAAGCTGTAAATCAAAAATCAAAAATTAAAAAAATTAAAAAATTGAAAAAGACCAACTACGCCCGAGTGACTTTTCACAACCCATCCAAAAGTATAAAGTTAAAGAAAACGTCTCTAGTGATCAAAAGTTGTAATTAATGGGTCCAATAACGACTACACGTATTCAATTGATAATCATAGAATATTTTATTACAATATCGCCCATACACTAAAACCACGTAGTCGAAGTCTATCCGTCATCCTCATAAATGCTAGATCAGCTCTTAACAAACACTTAGGATTATCTAGGTTAGCCTCTACATGCAATCCGTCGTTGATCGTGATCACTGAAGCCTGGTGCTCAAGTGATATTACGGGTGATAGCTTATGGATTGATAAGCGAAATCTTTCTCGAGGGATAGGGAAAAAGCTCGTGGGGGGTGTAAAATATATACTTTAAACAAATAATGTCAATTTTGTCAATGTACTTGAAGTTTCAACCATCTATTCATGGTTGTTTGCTCAGAAACAACTTCCCCAATTTTCGCGGAGGCATCAATCCACCAGTCATCGCCTCATCGATCGCTGTTCAGATAGAAGTCAGGAGACAACTGTCAGAAATAATATTGTGATTCATTATTGTAATATTTGTTCACAGACCTTAGTGGCAACATTAATGATATTTTGGTGTTACAATAAGAATTCTGTAGTCGCCAATCAGTGTTTTGGTTTTTGCGTCCGTTATTACCAAGCGTTTCTGAGAAATTTCACTGAAAAGTGTGAGTTTGAGCGTAGCAAGAGTTGGAAATTAACCGTTTACGAGACGTGGCTGACAGTTTCTGACAGTTGAACGTCAGTTTTTCAAATGGTTTTGAACAGCTGGAACGACTTTGGGTAGTCACCGTTCATCTTTTGCTGGTGCCGGTCAAGTCCTCTTTGAACAAGCAATATCTGGAACCTTTTTGCAATTGGGTCAAGTTCAACAATGCCTGGGTCAAAGAAGGGACAGAGCGTCCTGGATGCAAACAGGAAAGTAAGTCATGGTGACTTGTCTGTTACTTGTAACGATGTGTCTGATGTTAAGTATGACATGGTTGATGTTACTGTTTCGCCGTTCAGGGATAATAGGAACATCAAACTCCCTAAATTTGAACCACGGTGTTTCGACGGAAACCCGGCTGATTATTTACAATTTGTAAAGGAGTTTGAGATCATGCTGAGTGGCGTTTTATTAAGTGATGAAACGAAGTTAATGTATTTGATGAGGTATTGCACTGGAGATGCTTCAAGAGCTATACAGTGCTGTAAGTTTATGAAGCCGAAAGAGGGCTACTACGAGGCTATGCGCATACTACGTCAGAGGTTTGGAAGACCTTCGATGATTGTAGGGAAATTATTCGAGGCTGTTAAGGGTAATGGTGGTCAATTAAAAGATGACTGCAAGGCACTTACTGAGTTTATGGATAATATGTTGATTTACAAGAATGCAGTGATTTCGATGAATTGCATGAGTGACCTCAACTCCAGTTTTATACTAGAAGTGATAGCAAGACGCCTACCTACTCGACTGCAAAGGAAGTGGGTGAAGATAAGCTCCCGTATGGAGGATGAGGATATCGAGTCAAAGTTTGATAATAATATTAATAATAATAGTATATTCTCATGTTGTACGTGAGAGACGCCAGTTTACAGGCATCATCAATATGATAAATTACATATACGATTAGCAATCATAATTAATAATAATGTTTTAATAAAATACACATTTTTTCCTACTTGTGTAGGACACACCAAATATACAGGCATGGATAAGCATTATATAAATTTCATAAATTTGGTTTATGGTTAAGTTACATGGTTGCTGGCGTTTTTGTCTTAGGTCTGTGGGAACAATATGATAACCAGTCATTCAATGGAGCACGTCATGAAATATAGGAATATTAACTTCGCATTAACAAAAAAACCCAAGTAAGTTTTGGATGGATTAAAAATACTTGGGAAAAAATAAAGCTTGAAGTAATTCCTCAATATAACTTGGGTGTGTACAAATCCGAATCTTATTTTTGATTTGATTTATATCCAAATTGGGTAATAAGGAAGCTATTTTTACAGATACGATCAGTTATGTTATAAGCTACAATCGTGACGTTGTATTACAAATAGATACTTTTCCATTGGTATAAGAGTATATTCCACAAATGTAATCCAGGTTGCGTCGTGGAGAAAGTTAATTCGTTATTAACCAGGCAACTGAAAGATACGGGACCAATAATGTTTGCAGATCATTTGTCATTGTAAATGGTCAAATATCCACATTATTCATTCTCATTCAAAAAGTCAAATGGAAGCTGAAATGGTGAGAGAAAAAAGAAGACAAACAACAGCAACGCAAAAGAAAGCAACGGGAGTCCTTAAGGAGTGATTAATAAATATATACATATATATTCTGTTTAGTAACTGTGGTTATTTTGGTACACAAACTAACTAGTCCCGTTATGCTAACTTTTATATTATGTGTAAACTAATATTATTACTGTCCTGTGTAGAAATGTTAATCATCTAGTTCCAATAATATTAAAATTTATAATTGTAGTTTGTTGTAACTACACGTTTAAAGAACTTAAAATATCTATGTAGGGTGAAAAAGAAGGTGTAAGAGTCAGGCGCAAAAGTGCATTGTCATCTTTGAGTAGTCTGGTGACTGAGGAGATGAACACTGGAAGTGTGTTTGCATCGCGCACATTAGCTGGTAGTCTATTCCAAATGACTGAAAACTTATTTAAGAAGAAGTTGTACCGCACGTAAGTCTGACAGTGCTCCATAGCAGCTAGGTTGTGATGATTTCTAAGATTGTAACTGATGACAGCGGTAGGTTTAGTTATTGGCTCGGAGGAATGCAAGAGAAGATTAGTTAGCTTATAGTAAAAGATAAGGTTTAGCTTAAGGCGTCTTTTCCAGAGGGGTTCTAATCTTAGTCTTACGCATCGCTCATGGTATTCCAGACCACTTTCTAAACCAAGAGTTCTTGAGGTAAACTGCCGTTGCACTCCCTCTAATTTAAGCTTGTCATTTTGTCTTAGTCCGCTAAGAATAAACGGGCAGTATTCTAAGATAGGTCGGACACATACTTTGTATAATAAAACCCTAGTTTCACAACAAAAGAAATTGCGTGTTATGCATCCTATCAGCCTTCGCGTTTTACGTCTGGCATAATCAGTCTGTTCAGCGAACGTTAGGTTACTAGAGTATCTAATACCGAGATCTACGACTGAGTTGAGCTTAGCTAGTTTTCGCCCATTTATTTCAAGAGTTAGATCAAGGTTACTGTTGCCGATACAAATCCAGCCGCATTTGTCAATGTTAAAATTTAGACAGGATTCAGCACACCATGTTGCGAGGCTACTTAGTTCAAGATGTATTTTAGTAACCATATCGCTTAATTCATGAGTGTAGCAGGAGTAGACGACTTTGAGGTCGTCAGCATATAGGAATGGTTTGCCTAAGGTGAAGCACTTGCAAATGCTGTTAATGTAGACTGTGAATAAAAGTGGACCTAGGACACTACCTTGCACGACCCCACTTGAGATCTGCCTAGGATGAGACAATACAGATCCAACTTTGGTTATTTGTACCCTGTTGCTTAGAAATGATTTTAACCAGTTCAGTAATGGGTTGCGAATTCCACAAGAGTACAGCTTCTCAAAGAGAATACTGTGAGATACCATGTCAAATGCCCTAGATATATCGAAGTAGAGAACAACGACTAGCTTACGTGCTTCGCGACTACTAGTGATGCAGTTGAAAAAGTCGAAGTGGCAAGTAACGCAGGATCTATTTTTGAGAAATCCGTGTTGAGACCTTGTAACAAGATCTTCCCTAATTAGGTAGTCTGACAATTGATCTTTTACAACTTTCTCCATGATTCGTGAGATAACTGGGGTTATATTTATGGGTCTGTAATTGCGGACGTTTGCCCTATCACCAGATTTGTAATGTGGAATTATGAAGCTAGTTTTCCACTCACTAGGGTAAGTGCCAGTGTCCATAGATATTGAGAAGAATTTAAGAAGTAACAAGGGTATATCACACCCACTGTTTTTGAAAATTATCGAAGCGAGGCCATCCGGTCCCGTACTAGTGGAAGGTTTAAGGCTTTTAATTGCTTGTACTATTAACTGATTAGTGAACACAATGCTTTCAAGGGAAGAGATAGTAAGGGGAGCGGTTTCACCAGGCATATGTGTTTCTAAACTAAAGTTTGCAAACCAATCACTGAAGAGTTCACAGATAGTGGCAGGTTCATTGTAGATTACTTTGTCGTGAAGTAAGTATGGGATTTCCCTCGCCGACTGCATTCGTTTTTTAAGAAGTGCCGTTAAGTTATAAACTTTGGAGGTACTTTCAAGTGCCGTTAACTCTTCGTCGAGGTCCTTTTGAGAGCGTAGGCGCTTGAGAGATTCAAGAGACTCGTGGATTGAGAGCAATAGTGATATGTCCTTAGTGGAATAGTACTGTTTCTTCAGTTTCCTTAACTTATTACGGTGTGCCCTTGGAATATATTCAGTTCGGTGTCTACTTAATTTCACTATTTTCTTTGGAGCAACTGTATCTAGACAAAGGGTAACATTCCTGTAAAACAGGGTTACTAAGGCCTCCAGGGAGTCAGTGGTAAAATAGTCATCCCATTGACAGAGTCGAATAAGTTCTTGGACTAATCCCCAGTCTGTATATTTGTAACTACGACATATTGTGCTTCCTGAGTCTTGTTTGTTTCCTGTATTTAGTGGTGAGAAAGGCAGAGAGCAGAGTACCATTCTATGGTCACTACTGGAAAATCGATTACCAACATACGTGGATACTGGGATTGTGTCATGACAAAAAACAAGGTCCAACATGTTGTCACCACGAGTAGGTGTCTGGACGTGTTGTTGCCATCCATAACAGTCTATAGTGGCAAGTAATTCGTCGAAGCGTTGGGGGCCGGAACTAGTTAGCCAATTGACTTCTGGAAGATTGAAGTCCCCTGCAATTATTTTGTAATTAGCACTAAACGAGGATGCGTGTGCAAACGATTTAGCTAATAACGCATCAGTTTCTTTTGTTGAGCTTGGTGCTCGATAAACACAGCCTATGAGAAGTTTGTACTTATCTCCATGTAAGACAACCCAGAGTGAGTCAGGTACATTATTCATTGTTTCATCTTCCACCTTACTGACTACAAATGAGCTATGTATATATATGAGACATCCTCCACCACGCTTGCAATCTCTGTTTGCACGGTGTACAGTGTAATCATCGATACCTATATGCACATCAAGTACAGAGGATGAGCACCATGACTCAGTAATCAGAGCTACAGTAGGCTTGGCGACTAATAATAATGTCCTTAGTTCAGATATCTTATTGATTAAGGAACGTGCATTAATTAGCAATATCGTGAATAAGTCACGGGATACTACAAACTGGCTTAAAATGTCACCATAACCTAAATCTATTTGTGCGTCAGCACCGCAAGAATTTATGAATGAAAAGGAGGTCGGACTGGGTGTCTGCACATCGGAGTTGGTGTGCAATGAGGTGGTCCTAGGTGCCATGGGTCGTACCAGTGATTCGGGACACCTGGAAAATTTACCATGTGTTCCTGGATATAAGGGTAGTACAGGTTGGGCCTAGGTTGACGGTTAAAAGGCATAGCATCAAAGGTCTACCCATCCAACTGCTATTCGTCATACCGGTATACACCTTCGGGTTGTTTTTATAACTTAAAGGGAATTGTGAAGGAAGGTGCTTTGGCTGCAAGACTTTAGGAGTCTTGGAGCCTGACTTTCTATAAGGTGGAGCATGCGGAACACCTCCAGATATACTTATGTTTCGAGAGGAGTTTTTCGTAACAAGTGATGGTTTGTTGGCATTCTTACTCTCAGCAGGCTTATTGAATACAAAGTATTCTTCCCCATCATTAGTCTCAACCCTGCGAAATTTGTTCATCGTGGTGAGGTTACTACGTTTGGGGGGAAATTTCTTAGAACAACTTGCAGAAGTTCTAGTCATTTTAACATCTTTCGATGAGGCTTTATTTACAGGGGTACTGGTATCTAAATCAGTTCCTAGTTCCATTGGCAGGTGTGGTTGTTGTGTAGTTTGCTGAATGCTAGTTTCAGCACTAGGTGTCTGTTGCTGTGCACGATCCTTATTTGGTAAATCAAAGCTAGAGGAGGTGACCAGGTTATTACTACGCATTATTCTGCGCTGACACGGTGTTTTATCCTGAGCTACGGTTATATATATATATATATTTCTTCCTGTTTATGCAGGAGCATACCAATTGTACAGGCATGGATAAGTTATTATATAAATTACACGTAATTTCATGTATGATGAATTTACAGTTTGGTTGTTCTTTCTGACATCAAAGTCAGTCGGAACAGTCTGCTATAAAGTTTGTTTGTGTAGCACATAAAGAGATATAGAAATATTGTCTTCGCATTAACAAAAAACCCAGACATCAGATGAATGTTATACAAATATCTGGGAAAAATAAAGCTTGAAGTCAATTCTCTTATATAACTTTGTTGTGAACAGCACCCTTGGCTTAAAGTTTATTGATGTATTATGTTGAGATCAGTGATATATTTATTTCATTTTTTTAGTAGTCTTGTCGTAGTTTTATAACAGGAAAGAAATTTGATCGTGGATACGAAAACTATATAAGGTCATGTTGGGTTGTTTTACTGCATCAAATGGTGCCGAGGTCGACTCCAGAATTCTCCATTTGCTCCATTTGTGTCTGCATGGCGGACTGTATTCGTAAGTTGAGTAAAATGTTGAAAACTGTTTGAAAACCGGTTGCTTCTTCATTTCAGATCATGAATACTCATTTACAGCATGTTCGCCAGCGTCTTCAAATGGTAGAATTGGATCGTTCATGGAATTTGAGTGGTTATGAGATAGACGTTTTGGGATTAATCCTCATTTCAGTTTAGATGCAGGGTTGTTCGACCTCGACCAGAAGATGAATAGGAGCAGCAAAATACCAGAAAGAGAAAGTATGTGAACATGGAAAGGACATGTATATATATATTGTGAATTTATAAATGTTGTATATAATACTTAAGCAAACTTTTTTCTATATTGTATGTTTTCACGTATTTATGCGAAGTCTTAGAGTTTATTTAATCTCATAATGTGTATTAATGAGTCTGAGCGTTTTTATTGTTCTAATGACTGATGCGTTTTAGAAATAAGTGATGGGTTCTGGTAGGGATAGTCATTTGGACAAAACAGTTTACATAGCAAGCGTTTGAAGGTTACAATGAGGAATAGGTCCTATTGCTAAGGGTAAACTAATCCTGTATGTTCCGTACTATGTCTTTATGCATCCATGCTGCTAGTTTATTTATAGTCTAAAGATTGCTAAGGGTGTTGAAGTGCGTCTTCTAGGTGCTGTAGTAGATTAGTGCTTGATTCGTTCTAGGAGTAAATAGTTTATTAATATAATCTGTAGAGTGAAACAGTCTGCATAGACAGCGTTTGAAGCTTGTAGCCGAAGAGCAAGTTCTGATATCTAGGGGCAGGCTATTCCATATTTTAGAATACATGACTGTGAAGAAGTTTTCACGGAGTGTTGACTTAAAAGAATGAGTTGTCACTGTGGAAGTTTGGTTACGCAGATCGTAAGAACCTTCCTGTGCGAATTGTATGTCCCTGTTACCTGAGAAAGATATTTTGTGAAGGACCTTAAAGAAGAATATTAGGTTTATAATAAGTCGCCTTGTCCAAAGTGGGTCGAGTTTCAGGATCATGCACCGTGAGATGTAGTCTTTCTTACAATCGTAGCCAAGCAGTTTTGAGGTAAAATATCGTTGGATACTTTCCATCCTTAGCTTGTCGCGTGTGCGAGTGCTGCTTATAATAAATGGACAGTATTCTAGTAGTGGTCTGACACATGTTTTGTACAGAATTAGCTTATAGACTTATAACTGCTATTCAGTCTTAAGTGATCCTGACATTTAGTAAACTTACTAGCATCAAGGGAATTACTGAATTTAAAAATGATTGGGCAATTAGCCTGGTTAGACTTTTTACGAAGTCGTTTGCATTCACATGGAACACTAGCCATGCCGCAACAAATCAGGATTTTGTGTCTTACAGTTTTCAGGGGCAGAGAATCTGTGACGTTGTAAACTATAGCTTGGTGAGAAGAGGTTATACGCTTCATCACCTCCGTAGCCAAGCAGTCAATCAGATTTTCAGCTTTATTTAGGTTGTCTGGAGATATTTTAGGATGCCTTTCTAAAAGACAGGCTATTGGGTCTAAATTCAAAAGCTTAATTTGAGTTACATCCAGTAAACACTCAACCTGACCAATATCAGACCGGCTCTCCGTGGTATTTGAGATTGGCAGTGACATACTATCAAACTGATCTAATTTTTTCTGAATTTCACTTACTTGCCTCTGCATATCTTTCAAAAGGAGGTTTAGTTTACAGAACTCAGAGTTCTCTAACAGAACATCTTTCACCTGTATCACAGGAGTGAGATCTGCACTCAAACCATTTTGAGAGTTAGTAGTTGATACTGTATTACCAGGCGGTAATGCAGTTATAACCGAATTTAAGCCACTATCTAAAACAATTGTGTTTCTACGAACACGTTTTTTAGAGATTTGGACCATAATTTCAAGAATTATATCACAATAAGCAGTAAATAAATTTCAGAGCAAACACGTGCAAAAATGTCACCAATTTCGAACGTACCGCCAGGGATAATGGGAACATCAAACTCCCTAAATTTGAACCACGGTGTTTCGACGGAAACCCGGCTGATTATTTACAATTTGTAAAGGAGTTTGAGATCATGCTGAGTGGCGTTTTATTAAGTGATGAAATGAAGTTAATGTATTTGATGAGGTATTGCACTGGAGATGCTTCAAGAGCTATACAGTGCTGTAAGTTTATGAAGCCGAAAGAGGGCTACTACGAGGCTATGCGCATACTACGTCAGAGGTTTGGAAGACCTTCGATGATTGTAGGGAAATTATTCGAGGCTGTTAAGGGTAATGGTGGTCAATTAAAAGATGACTGCAAGGCACTTACTGAGTTTATGGATAATATGTTGATTTACAAGAATGCAGTGGTTTCGATGAATTGCATGAGTGACCTCAACTCCAGTTTTATACTAGAAGTGATAGCAAGACGCCTACCTACTCGACTGCAAAGGAAGTGGGTGAAGATAAGCTCCCGTATGGAGGATGAGGATATCGAGTCAAAGTTCGATGATATCCTGAAACTGGTAAAAGATAGCGACAATCTATCTATGAGCAAGTTCGCCAGTCTGTTGCATCTCACCCCTAGAATAGAGCAGTGTGAGAGCAAAATGCAATCATTGATCAAAAAAGGGCCTCAGAGAGGTGGATATCGAGAAGGCTCCATGATGTCTACTAATACATATAAACACAGTGAGTGTAACAGGTTTCGTAGTGCATCCTCAGCAGTTAAGTTACAAGATGCAAGACAAACACGGTTGTGTTTTACACGTTTGCAAGGGGTGCATACAAAGGTGAGCTGTGAACCGGTGAGCAAGTTCAGTGATAAGCTAAATGTCAAACCAAAGTCTGATTCCGAATTGTGTGACGATAACGGTGCGGTCAGGAAGTCTGTAGTTGCAACTGATAGGCCATTGTTGAATAGATTGTCACAGAAGAGAGTTACAGTCTCAGAGGACAGTTCTGACTCCGCAAGTTTACAAGGTATTACTAGTCAGAGTGAAGATATAAAATCTTTAGGGACTTGTGAGGAGGTACCAAAATTGTGTACTTCTGTTATTAAAGAGCTGGAAAATGATGGAATTGATGGTAAAGTGAATATTCGTGATAATGATCATGATGGTGCACATTTGTCCTTGGTTGATCATGATGAGATGACGGGAAATCCTACTACTGCTGAATTGAACAAAGGTTCTGTACAGCTTGAACGTGAAGTAGAATTAAAGGCAGATGCAGTTGCAGAAGTTATGGATACTTGTGAGACCGTCAGTCTAATTGATCAGCGTGTAGCCCACCTATCATCAGATGATAGTGCTAAACCCGAACTAGTAGTGAAAGACAGCAGTGGTGGTAATATTGCAGGTAGACAACATTCTGAAAGCCAAACAACAACAGCTTCTGATCCACCACTAAGTTCATCACCTTGTGTCACTCAGTCGTCGTTGGTGTTGTCATCCACAATGAGAAGGACGCCCATCAACTCAAGTATCTTCTGCAATGACTATGATAGTATTGGTGCATTTGAAAAGACGAAAGATATTGGTCAGTTTAGTGAGGATAAGCCAAGTGTAAACGAGAGAGTAATTGTTAAATTGACTTGCATGAATAAAGGCATTTCTAATTTCAAGTTACTATTTGAATGCTATTATCTTTGTTGTAAATTACTCTGTTTCTACACTAGGTTGATGAGATACGTCGTGTGTTTTTTCGTCATCTATGTTCTACGATACAATGACATGGGTGTGTTACCGTTTAGATTTGAGGATATAGCTGATAGAAGGAAGTCAGCAAATGAACTCTGTGACGATTTTCCAACCTAGAGCGTCAACCTGAGAAGGGTTGTAGGCGTACTGGTGTAAGTCCTACAATTCTTCAAAGGGTAGCGCATCAATGAGCAGTCCAATGTGCTTGGTGTGTGATTTTGTACATATGTTCATATTGTACATACTGAATCGGTATCGTCTTTCATCTGTCTGTTGATAATTTTATTTGTGTCTGGACGACTTCCACTTGGATCGTCAACCTGAGAAGGAATGTAGGCGTACTGCTGTAAGTCCTACAGTTCTTCAAGGGTAGTTTGTCGTGTCAGGATCCACAACATTTGATGTGTTGATTGTACATATGTTTGTGTTAAATAGTTGTGTGAGTTCCAATTGATGTAATTGTTGGTTAATCTTGTTTGTGTCTGGACATTCCACAACTTACAATCGTCAACCTGTGAGGAGTTGCAGGCGTACTGGTGTAAGTTCTGCGATTCTTCAAAGGAATTCCATCAAGACATGATCCGCGATTTTGTGTGTACTGTTTGTATATATGTGTGATGTGTCATATCATTTAGTGTTTTTGGATTCATTGTGTTTACTCGTTGTTTTCGTACCTTGTTGTTATTGCGTAATTTTGTTAAAATTTTCGTAGTGATTACTTCTGAAGTTGTGTCCACTCTTCTACATCCATGAATGAATTGATTGATGTTAAGGACAGCAGATGGGGCGTATACGCCGGGGAGGCTAGGCTATTAATGAGAATGAAATGCACACGGAGATAATTGTTAGCTGCGGTCCAACACGCCGGGGAGGGGGAGTGTAGACGACTGCGGCTCGCACTCGTCACCGTTACTAGAACTGAGGAAGAATGGTGACATGCGATTGCAATGGAAATTGATGGTGAATAGATAAAAAGATGTGCGAAGAGTATCATGAGGTTCTGCTATGGTCACGTTGCATTCTGCAAGAGTCATTCCAGCAAGTGGTGATTGTGTTGCAAGAGGATGTGTCAAGAGGATGCCTTTAACTGGAAGGCGCATATCGTCATTGATGTGTGGGATTGTGCTATGAGTATGCCTGTGGTGTTTTGGATTTTCTGTTTGTTTTCCATTTCAGCTCTGTCCGTGTGACCCAGGTTCTCGCAATGGCATCCAAGTCAACGTGTATTGGTCGTGATGGAAAAAAGGGGTTGGATCCCTTTTTTTTCGGGGAGTGTCAATTAGTTGAAGATTGAACGATCAATTCATGGTTGTTTGCTCAAAACCAACTTCCCCAATTTTCGCGGAAGCACCAATACACCAGTCATCGTCTCCTCGGTCGCTGTTCAGAAAGAAGTCAGGAGACAACCGTCAGAAGTAATATTGTGATTTATTATTGTAATATCTGTTCACAGACCTTAGTTGTAACAGTGTTTATATGTTGGTGTTACATAAAAGAATCCTCGAGTCGCCATTCGATGTTTTGGATTTTGCGCCTGTAATTACTAACCGTTTCTGAGAAACTTCAAGGAAGAGCGTGAGGTTGAACATAGCAAGAGCTCAGCATAAACGGAATAAGATACGTGGCTGACAAATGTAGTTGAAGAATGAACGATCAATTCAATTAAATCGTCCATATTATTCGCAAGAGTCATCAATACGGCAGTCATCGTCTCATCGTTCGCCCTTCGTTGGAAGAGAGAAGACTATCAGAAGTATTATTGTGATTTATTGTTATCACGTTTGTTCTTATACTTCGTGTACAACAACTTGATGGTTGGCTCTGTATTGGTGCAAGAATAAACGGTTCTTGAGTCACCGATTTTCGTTCTGGTTTTTCGCGTTGGTTATTGCGCATTGTTCTTGAAAGTTTCACACTGGCATTGTCAGCCACGCCTCGTAAAACGTTAATGCCCAGCTCTTGCTACGCTGGGACTCACGTTGTTCCTTCAAGTTTCTCAGAAACGCTTAGGAATAACGGACACAAAACCAAAACACCGAATGGCGACTCGAGAATTCTTTATTGTAACACCAACATACAGCCAACTTTAATATTAAGCTTTAACTAAGATCTATGAACAAATATTACAATAGTAAATCACAATATTATTTCTGACGGTTTTCTGCTGACTTGTTTCTGAACAGCGACCGATGAGATGATGACTATCGTATCGATGCCTCCGCGAAAACTGGGGAAGTTGGTTTTGAGCAAACAACCATGAATTGATCGTTCAATCTTCAACTACATTGACAGGCGTCGTGATGTCCATTTTTCTAAGACCTGTACATTGACAACGCATTTTTGCTACTCATGTTAGTCTCCGTGTTCTGTCATAACTTAATGAGTCTTCCTGTGTCGATATAAAAGTTCTCATAAGTAAACCTATCCTTATAGGTTGTGTATACCAACCGTCATCATCCAACATCGAATACGATAACGTACTCAGCAACATAATTAATGTTGCGCCCAATCTTCCCTTCAGTTATAATATAATTGGAGGTGACTTCAATTCGCCTGATATATCATGGCGTACACTTCGCGGACCCTTGAGGTATCATAATCTTCTTAATGCCATCATTACTGGAGGATGGATGATACACACTAGGTCCGATAACATTCTTGATCTTATATTCACAATCAACCTAGCACCGTCTACAATTTATGTGGGACATGAATTCCCAGGTAGCGATCATAAAATGGTTGCATGTTCGTTTAATATTTCTCCAGAAACTATACACAGAAACGAAGTTAGTCGAACATCTATAAGACTATACACGCAGGTTGATTGGGACTTGTATCAGGACTTGGTTAGATACTCTAATTGGGATTCCTACTTTACCAATGACTCCTTAGAGGAAGTCCTTAAAAACGTCTATGACAATATACAGTCGGTTAATGATGTCATAGCGCCTGTGAAACTGATTAAATTCAAAATCTCTCAACGTGATTTTATTCCAATATCATTAAGAAGAAGTTTGCGGAAGCATTCATTAAGTTACTACAGATCCGAGGACTTACCGTCGTTAATCGCTATCAAAACAATCCTCATTAGAGTTCACGAGTTGAAAAATCTAAGTCTTAGGAATAAAGAAACGCGGGCCATTCAGTCGCCACATAACACTGGAGAAATAGCCACTCTTCAAAGGTAGACTGACAAACTCCAAATCACCATATCCAAGAATAACACACCTAGACGGCATTATTCATGAAGGTGCTGAGGATATATGTGAGGTATTTAGCACACACTTTGCCAAACTGTACACTCTAGAAAATGACCAGGATATAGATTTCCCTCAAAAACAGAAAAGTGTCTGAGCGATGTAGTCTTAAACACCCAAGAAATCGATAAAGCCGTCGCAACTCTTAAGCTTACTAATACTCCCGGCCCAGATGGAATGTCTTCCGTCCTCTTAAAGAATGGTGGAGACGACATGAACCTACTACTCCTCAAGATATTTTCAACTTCGCTAAGGGTCGAACATATCCAAATAGCTGGAAGAAGTCTAACGTTGTACCCATTCACAAGACTGAACCTAGGGCGGACATAGGTAACTACCACCCTATCAACATAACTTCCGTAGTTTCACGTGTGATGGAGAAGATTGTAAAGAAGCAAATTGTTCAGTATTGGCTTCCAAATGACCTAATATCCCCATTGCAATACGGTTTCTTAAACAGAAATTTGAGCATCACCTGCCCGTAAGAATAATTCGACCACATCACTGAATGTGTAGACAAAGGTTGTTAGGGAGCAAGGTTTGTCAATGTAGTTGAATATTCAACGATCAATTCGTGGTTGTTTGCTCAAACACAAATCCTCCACATTATTCGCAGGAGTCATCAATACGGCAGTCATCGTCTCATCGTTCGCTCTTCGTTGGAAGAGAGAAGACTATCAGAAGTATTATTGTGATTTGTTGTTATCACGTTTATTCTTATACATCGTGTACAACAACCTGATGGTTGGCTCTGTATTGGTGCAAGAATAAACGGTTCTTGAGTCACCGATTTTCGTTCTGGTTTTTCGCGTTGGTTATTGCGCATTGTTCTTGAAAGTCTTACAGTGACATTTTGAATTTTAATGTAGTTTGTCCAGGATATTTAACAGTTTCTGATATATCTTGGATATATTCGTCTTTTATGTTGGCTATTGGTCTTTCCTTTCGTCTGCGAGTCTTCTTCGAAGAAGTTTTATTTCTAGCCCCTCTGGATGGTTTGATCAGGTCCAGTATTGCCTGGGTGAAAGAAGGGACTAAGCGTCTTGGAAGCAAACAGGAAAGTATGTTATCCTGATTTGCATGTTAGTTGTAATGATATGTATGATTCTCAGCATGATGAGTCTGTTGTTCATAGTTCGCCGTTTAGCGATAGTAAGGGTTTAAAACTAACTGAATTCGAGCCTCGGTCTTTCTACGGAAACCCAGCTGACTATACACAGTTTGTAAAGAAGTTTGAAATCGTATTGAGTAGTTTTTTATTAAATGATGAAATGAAGTTGGTGTATTTGATGAGGTATTGCACTGGAGTTACTTCAAGAGCTATACAGTGCTGTAAGTTCATGTCCTTAAACGAAGGATATGCTGCGGCGATGCGTATCCTGCGTCAAATATTTGGAAGATCTTCGAGGATTGTAAGGAACGTATCCAAGGCTATTAAGGGTAATACTGGTCAATTACAAGATGACTACAAGGCATTCTCTGAGTGTCTGGAGAATCTGATGACTAACAAGAATACGTTGATTTCGATGAATTGCATGAGCCACCTGAACTCAAGTTCCGTCCTAGAGGTAATAGCGAGACGCCTACCTACTCGACAGGAAAGATAGTTGGCGAAGATAATCTCTGGTAAAGAGGATGAAGGTATTGAGCCAAAGTTCGATGATATTCTGAAACTGATAGGAGATAGTGTCAATCAATCTATGAGCAAGTTCGCCAATATATTGCATCCCAATCCTATTATAGAGAAGTCTGAGAGCGAACGCAGCCATTTATGACGAAGGGATCTCAGCGAATTGGATATCGAGAAAACTATATGATGTCTAGTAATCCATATAAACTCAGTGATTGTAACACCTTTCGTGGGACGTCCAAAACACATAGGTTACAAGTTGCGAGACAAATACGGTTATGTTTGACGCGTTTGCAAGAAGTGAATACAAAGGTAACCTGTGAAGAGGTGAGCGTATTTAGTAGTAAGCTTAATGTGAAATCAGCGTCATCAAGTTCTGACTACGAACTGTGTGACGATAATGGTGCGGTGAAGAGGCCTGTAGTTGCAACTGGTAAACCATTGTTGAATAAGGTGTCACAGACTACACCGCAGTTTTTGCAAGAGAAGAGAGTTACAGTTTCAGAGTCCAGTTCTGACTCCACAAGTTTGCAAGGTATTAATAGTCAGAGTAAAGTTATGAAACCTTTGAGGATTTATGAGTAAGAACCCAAATCATCTACTTTTGTTATTAAAGATGTTGAAAATGATGAAAATGATCATACAAACAGAGGTAAAGCAGATATTTGTGACAGTGGTCATGAGTGGAACAATTGTTTTGTACACTGTGAACGTGAAGAAGAATCAAGGGAAGATGTGGTGTTGGAAGTTATGGATACTCATGAGGTTGTCAGTGTAAATGATGAGCATGTAGTCCACCTTTCGACAGATGTTGTGGCTGAAATGCAGCTAATCATAAAAGATAGCAATGGAAGTAATCTTGCGGAAAGACGATCTTCTGAAGGTCGAACAACAACAGATTCTGATGCACCACTAAGTTCATCAACTGGTACCAATCAGTCGTTGTTGGTGTTGTCACCCACAGTGAAAGGGGCGTCCATGAACTCAGGCTTCATGTGCTGTGATTATGCTATCATTGGTCCGTTTGAAAGGACGAATGTCAGTGGTCAGTTTAGTGAGGATAAGCCAAGTGTAAACGAGAGAGTAATTGTTAAATTGACTTGCATAAATAAAGGTATTTCTAATTTCAAGTTACTATTTGAATGCTATTATCTTTGTTGTAAATTACTCTGTTTCTACACTAGGTTGATGAGATACGTCGTGTGTTTTTTCGTCATCTATGTTCTACGATACAATGACATGGGTGTGTTACCGTTTAGATTTGAGGATATAGCTGATAGAAGGAAGTCAGCAAATGAACTCTGTGACGATTTTCCAACCTAGAGCGTCAACCTGAGAAGGGTTGTAGGCGTACTGCTGTAAGTCTTCAAGGGTAGTACGTCGAAGCAAAGTCCATCGTACTTGGTGTGTGATTTTGTACATATGTTCATATTGTATATATTGAATTGGTATCATCTCTCGTCCATCTGTTGGTTAATTTTGTTTGCTTTCGGACATTTCTCCTCTTGGTTCGTCACGACTGAGGCTCGCATACGTCACCGTTATTAGAACTGAGGCGGAGTGAGTGACAAGTGATCGCGGTGGTAATTGGTAGAGAATAGATAGGAGGATTTGTGAAGAGTATCATGAGCCGCTACTACGGTCACGTTGCGTACTGCAAGACTCATTCTAGTAAGTGGCGAATGTGCTGCGAGATGTCAAGAGGATGCCTTCAACTGGAAGGCGTAGGTTGCCGGCGGGTGTGATTATGCTGTGAGCATGCCTGTGATGTGTTGGCTATTCTGTTTGTTTTCCATTTCAGCTCTGTCCGTGTGACCGAGGTTCTCGCAACGATATCCAAGTCAACGTGTGTTGGTCGTGATGGAAAAAGGGATGGATCCCCATTTTGCCGAGGAGTTTCAATGTAGTCGAAGATTGAACGATCAATTCGTGGTTGTTTGCTCAAACACAAATCCTCCACATTATTCGCAGGAGTCATCAATACGGCAGTCATCGTCTCATCGTTCGCTCTTCGTTGGAAGAGAGAAGACTATCAGAAGTATTATTGTGATTTGTTGTTATCACGTTTATTCTTATACATCGTGTACAACAACCTAATGGTTGGCTCTGTATTGGTGCAAGAATAAACGGTTCTTGAGTCACCGATTTTCGTTCTGGTTTTTCGCGTTGGTTATTGCGCATTGTTCTTGAAAGTCTTAGAAGGACATTGTCAATGTAGTTAAAGATTGAACGATCAATTCATGGTTGTTTGCTCAAAACCAACTCCCCCAATTTTCGCGGAGGCATCAATACCCCAGTCATCGTCTCATCGGTCGCTGTTCAGATAGAAGTCAGGAAATAACTATGAGAAATCTTAGTTGTAAAGCTTAGTTTTAAAGTTGGCTATATGTTGTTGTTACAATAAAGAATTCTCGAGTCGTTAATCAGTGTTTTGGTTTTTGCGTTCGTTATTCCTAAGCGTTTCTGAGAAACTTCATGGAATAGCGTGGGTCGCAGCGTAGCAAGAGCTGGGAATTGACGGTTTACGAGACGTGACTGATAGACATTGTGAAGTACAATGTAGTTAGACGTTGACATTTCATAGGTCTAATGCACTAAATTCTCTGTGTAATTCAAATTCACTTTTCAGTTGCCTTAGTTTTTAGATGGTTTCGCAGTCTCTGAATAGATTTGGTGTCTTAGGGTAGATTTTAGGTTTGAGATTGTGTCGTTTACCGAATTGATTGTCTTGTAGAAGGTATTAAGCGTTATCACTGAGTTATTATTGGTAAGGTATTCACTCAAGTCAGGGCTTTCCGAACGCGCTGGTAGGATTTCCTAGTCGACATTTCTAAAGTCTCTGTACTGATAGTAAACCGGGAAATTTTAGGTGTGTGTCTAGTTGTTAGTTGAAGAAGTAGAGTGCAGTACAGTATGTTGTGATCACTGTTGTGGAGTCTATCCCACTCCTCTGTCGAGATCGGCTCTATTTTGTGGCAGAGGACTAAGTCCAGAATACTGTTACGTTGTGTTGGGTTCCATCCTCCTACATCTATTGCTTCTAGGAGCTGCTCGTGGGTTCTTGGTCCAGTGCAGTTATCCCAGTTCACTCCGGAGAGGTTGAAATCGTCACGAACTAGTTTGTAGTCGAATCCCAGCGTACCTATATGCTCTAGTATTTCTCCGATAACCTTATCGGCCGTTTTAGGGCTGCCAGGGGTCTGTATATACATTCCACGAGAAATCAATTTTCATTCGTGTGGATGCTTATCCATTTAGATTCTGAGAGTTTATCGATAGTAAGGTGGATTTGAAAGCATATATTAGGCACCCGCCTCCTTTTGTGCCCACTCTATCATTCTGGTGGAAGTCATAGTTATCAGTTATCAACTTTGTGTCAGGTATATCATTAGTAAGCCAAGTTTCAGTTACCAGAATCAGTGTTGGCCGTTCCATGTATACCAAGCTACGAAGGGAAGTTATTTGTTAAGGAGAGATCGAGCATTTAAGAGTATAATTTTCAGAAATACGGGGTTGTCGGGAGGGTAGTAAGTAGGTTCTCTCGTTACTATCCCTAATCACTGCTTGCCTATGTTGTGTTCGGAGGGATTCTCAGACGACATGTCAGCGTGTCTACCATCCCCTAAACAAACTGTGCTGCAAGAGGGCCTGCTGTTTGCCGCATCTGAAAACAGTCCTGATGCATGTGTTGGTTTCTGGAGTAATTACATGGGTATCTGGAGTCATTTCTCGGCAATAAATCGTCTGTTTCACTGTTCAAATTGTAATTTACAGGGTCAAAGTACCCTGTTTTGGGGTAATGCGTGCTAGGTCTTTCGTAGTTGTACATTTGTTGACTCATTTCGCGTGTGTACATAGAAGGACCGTGAGCCAATCTATACCCGTTATGCTGAGGGTTTGAGAATACCTTTCCCTTCACATAGTATCCAGTGGTGTTCCGTTTAGTCACCCATGCGTTCTTGTTATTAATTATGGCTCCCGTTCTCAGGTTGGATGTGCCTGTAGTCATAATACAACCTCGACTGTTACAAAAATTATGGGTCTCATTCTGTTATTTTATCGTCTCGGTGCCCCTTGCGCGTCTGCTAACGTGTGATAAACCTATTTTTGCTGTTATTTCTTACCTTGTGTAGTCTGTCGCGCACAGTTTGTCCATTACTCTTAGTTTGAAGAATAGCACTTCCACTCAAGTGTTCCGTCTCCTTTGTGAGATCTGCCGCAACGCGTGCATAGTTCTTTTCAGGTTTACGTGCTGTTTGTTGGGGTTGTCACAGGGGAGGTGTTTGGAAGCCTGTGGAGAGACCTTAGTTTCTGAGGAAGTTTTACCAGCTTTTGCAGTGAGACTATCTTTCCCAGCCCTGGGTGCAGTGTAACCTGAAAATATTTGCAGGTTATCGGTAGTGTGAGCATCCTTAATCTACTTAATGTATGTGGTAGGTAGATTTCCCTAGGAGTGTTCTCATGAACATCGAGATCCATTCCAATGTTACTGCTCCTTTTGGGTTTCGCTTCACACTTACGTGTCGTTTGTTCACCTAATACAATGTGAGTGTCACTTTGTGCTCCAGTGTCCTTCGATACTTCGGCACTGACGTTATTCGTGATTTGCGGTATAATCATGTTTGTATCTAAGGTATTTTTAGCTACTAGTCGTTGGTTGGGGGTTTTCTCTGAGACTATTTTAACATTTCTGAACTTTGTAGTGGAGGCCGAAATATCCTGAGATTTCCTAAATTGTTGGACTATTATACAGCTGCCAAACCTGAAAAGTATGGGACACATGCGGTTCGACTCTTTTTTAATTAGTCGAATACACTGACAGGGTGTACTTTAGAGGTTCGCAGCTCTTGATAAGGAGTGCTGAACCTGTTTTATAGCTAATTGTCAAGTATGCTGTACACTATTGCGTTCTGTTTAGAAGCAAGCCTCTTAACAACTTCGCTCGACGAAAATTCTATAGCGTTCTCTAGTTCCTTAGCATTTTCCAATTCAGTATGGGTTGGTCCAGTCCTCAATTTAAAGAGTTTTAAGAAAGTGAGATCCCCTAGCTCCTTCCTAAGATGCGAGATTGTTTCTGGTACCAGGTAAAGTAGATATAATTTGGTCCTGAAATCATTTATTTGCAGCTGCATGTCGCTCATGATGCAGAGGAAGTTAGTAATCTCTACGTCTTCTGACAGGATATCTTCCACCTGTATTACAGGGGTTAGCATTATGTTGGAACTGTTTGTATTGAATGGACTACTGATTACAGCTGATTTAAGAGGTGATAATGCGTGACTAGATAAGCTTAAGCTATTCGCTAAATTACTGGTGTCCTTAAGAATGCGCTTTTTAGATTTTTGGGCCGTTATGATTGGTGATAATATAGTAGAACCTGAAAAATGAATATCAGCGAAAACATCTGAAAAAAAGTCACCGAATTCGAACGTACTGCGTATTAGTAGTGAGGAGACAGTGCCTAGTGATTCCACCTTTGGGGGCTACAGTGCGATCTTGGTGCTATCAATGATATGCCCCATGAACTCTACTGTTTTGCCACAAAACTCACTAAATTCGGTTGACTGTCATGCCCCTGTCTTCTAATTCGTGCAACACTACCTGGATGTACTGTCCATGTTTATACCTGAGCTGGCAATGAGCGGGCCGCCTTTGTCTGCTTTGACGAAAGGCGGTTAAAGCAGCTGGTGACTGATAAACCTTTGGCGTCCTGGAGACCAACTGGCATCCGCACAAACTCGTATAAAGCCAAACGGTATGGTGATAGCTGTTTTAAGTATACCTGCTTCAGCCACAGGAATTTTGTGGTAGGCGTGACTTAAGTCTATTTTAGCGAACATCTTATTACCTCAAAGACCATTACCAGAGTCTTGAATGTGTAGCACTGGGTATCTGTCTAAGACGGTTCGCCTATATACAGCTACGTATTCAATACAAAGGCGCCAATCAGTGTGATTTTTCTTAAACACCATGTATGACAGCAAAGCCCAGTGGCTATTCGAGGACTGGATTATCGCCGACTGAAGCACGCAATCAGATTCAGCTTATCTACTTCAAGGTGGTCAAGTGGGAAACGTCTTAGCTTAGTAAACACTTGGGAACATATGCATTTTCAGTATGAGTGATTTTTGCGTCAGTCTAATAAGTTGGTTGCAGTCAGATTAGGGAACCATTTGATAGATGCTGGTGGAGATTTGCGTGGATCTAAAGAATGATGTCGCTCGTCTTGTCATTCGATACCAGCAAGTAACTTTCATGGATGAACGTCTGTTTTGAGCCAACAAGTCATACGTTTCCAGGAAGACTATTCTAGGCCTTCGATAAAGCCGGAGCTTACTCTTTTATTCGTATTCTTTGCTAGCCTTAAGTCTGATTGCTGTGATAGAAAAACAAAAATAATGCTTGAAAAAGGCTATATTTTCGTAAACAATGTCACAGTTTCCCATGGTAGGACCAACATTTTTTCCTTCACGATCCCCAGTGGAACACAGGGCTTTAAGCTAGTGGCTTGAAGCTTCTGTAGGAGTGGTGATTATATTTACAGGATGGAGTTGTTAGCCTCGTGCTCAACCTTTCCTCTTTACCAGCATTATTTCTGGCTCAGCGAGGTAAAGGAGTGCGTCGGCCGAGGATTGAACCCCGGACCATGTGCATGGTTGGCGAGCGTCCTAACCGCTATACCACCGACGCACAAACATGGTTAGCATTAAGCACTGCAAATGTGCACTATCATTTCATAGACTCTACAGCTTCTCCCCGTATCTACCATGTAATAATAATAATAACTTACTTTATTCCAAAAACAGTACTTATAATACAGAATGGAATTCTCAGCATTTGTCACAATAAAGGTACTTACAATGATCCTATCTATATTTAATCCTATCTATGTATGACACATCAGTTGTACAGGCATGGATAAGTATTATTTACATTACATGAATTTGATTTACAGTGAAAATAGAAATTAGCTGTCCTCTCTGACATTAGTTTGTGTGTACAATCTGATAGCTAATCGTTCAATGGAGCATATTAAGAAATATACAAATATTGTCTTCGCATTAACAAAATAACCCGAGTATGTGTTGGATGGACTACAAATATTTGGGAAAAAAATAAAGCTTGAAGTCAATCTCTGCATATAGCTTTGTTTTGTGCGGCATCGTGTCTTGTTCTTGTTTTGTGTTCAAACTGGGTATTAATTTAAAATGAGTGATTTATTTGTATGATTTTTTCATCATTTTCATTGCAATTAACACCAGATGTGAATTGTACTGAATGCAGATTAATATTGGTTATTGTAACGCAGATTTGCTTTACTGCACCCACGTTAGCCAAGGCCGCCATTTGCCGCTGCATGGTTGTTCCGTACAAGTTGATTAACACGTAGAATACTATATGTAAACCATATTAGATCGTTAACAACGCTTGCATATGATGCTGTACAGCATCTTCTTATGGTGACAGTGGATTTTACCAAGGACGCTGAGTCAATACTAGCCAACCCTTGAAGAATCATATATGAGTAAATGATCTGGAGTCCAGCTTCATTTCAGTTTAAACGGAGGGTTGTTCGACCTCGATCAGAAGATAAATAAAACAGTAGGCACAGCAGCGGAATACCAGAAAGATAAAGTGTGTGAACATGAAAAGAACATTAACGTTATATGCATATATAAATGTTCATGTCGATTGTATATTATACCGCAGTAAACATTTACCCATATTGTGGTTGTGTTTTCACGTATCTATGCGAAGCCTTAGAGTTTATTTAATGTCATAATGTGTGCCATAATGTGTTCCTAGGACACTTTTATTCGGAAGGATGATTTCAGCACAAACAGAGTCCTGGGTAACTAGATGGCTGTCTTCTTATTTTAAGGATAGGAAACAGCATACTGTTTTGGCTGGAAAGCGCTCCACTTCTCAGCTAACTGAAAGTGGTGTGCCTCAAGGTGCAGTACTTTCCCCATTTCTTTTCTCTTTCTTTTTACATGACCTTCCGAACTCACCCAAAGTTAACTTCATTAAATATGCTGATGATCTGACCGTTTCTGTCCCTGTAGTTTCCACATCGGATTGTTCCCACATGAATGGATTCTTAGCTGAAGTTAAGAATTGGTCTGGCTCAAATGGTCTTAAACTAAATCCAACTAAATGTAACACTGTTGATTTCAGCTTGAGAAGTGAAAAAGACATGCATGGATTGATCCAATCTCATGATTGTTGTATTATTGATGGTACCAGGATAGAGGGTAAGTCAATTGTTTCTTATCTTGGCATTAGTTTCTCTTCAAACCTTTGCTGGTCGCCTCATATTCTTATAGTTTCTAAGAAAGTTTTCCGTCTGACTTATGACATAAAGAAGTTGAGGCACTCAGGTATAACCCAATCCCTTCTCATACAATTTATTAATTCATGTGTTTTGCCCATCATTCTTTATTGTTCTCCATTATTCTTCCCTGGGCTACTCAAGAAAGACCATATAATACTACGAAGAACATTGAAGGCTGTAAGTAGGGTCAGAGCTCTCCCTTTGACTCAACTAAATGACACTATTGTCAATAAGCATATGAATTCTTGTGAACACTTAGCTAAAGTTATCTTATTTGATAGTGAGCATCTGTTGCGTGCGTTGTCTGACTAAACTGCCGTACACGTATATTCTAGTATTTCTTCGTTCTTATTAATGTGCACAGACGTTGTGGCTACTCGACGCCCACAACGTAAATCAAAAGGCACTTGCGAAGATTACCAATGTGTATTGTAGCAGTAGTCAAATTCGAAATTGTGTCAAGGTAATGTTCAACGGTAAATTGACAAATATTTGCGAAGTACATATAAAATCGGTCTGTATACACATATAATACAAGTATACAAATTAGATTAAAAAGCATGTTTACAGTTGGTATAGGGGTACTACATAATTCCCCCACCAGAACACTGAAATATAAAAAAAATACATTTGAGTGTTCGAAAATAACATGCGTCAGCGTAATACGTAGCAGCGATAGTACACAGAAGGCGATTTATTAAGCTGAAAAATGAGCAGTTTAATGCGGTTAATAACGTCGATAATAAATGCGATAATCTGGGGAAAGTGGGATTGCCAGTCGTAATAGAATATATAAGGAACGATAAAATTGTCCGGGGATCTGTAGTCGGTAGACGAAAACGATACGTGAATAATATACGAGATGTGATTAAATGTAATAATATAGGAAATATCGATGTTAAAATAATAGTGACGTGATTTATGTATGAAAATATTAATCATTTAAATGAGTAATCAAATGACAATTACGAATAAAGATAATAAAAATGAAAATTCATAGTAAGTTATATTTCGATGACTTGCACGTAACGTTTAGGCCAATGGACTCGTCTACCAGATCGTGTTGTTTTTGCAGGCTTCTCTGTCGACGTTGAAGCTTGTGTGGATGTAGGTGTTGGCACGTCGTTTAGCTGATTCTTATCGTTGACTTCGAAATCGTCGAGGAACGCTGGTTTGACTCTGTCGATACTGATGGTTTCTGTTTTTTATTCAATCTTTTTATCGTGATAACTTTCGTGTTTCTGTTTGAATGGGCCATCATAAACGGGTTGAAGTGGTCGTTGTACACCTTCTTTCCTGACGAAGACGTGGGTGCAGGCTGTCAGTTGTGACGGGATGTATGACGCTCGTTCCTGCTGACGTGGAAGTGATGTCTTTAGCTCGTTCATGTGTCGTTTGAGCTGGTGCACGTAACCAGTCATATCACGTGGAACTTCGTTACTCGGGGTGAAAAATTCTCCTGGTAATCGTAATGTTGTTCCATAGACTAGTTAGGAAACACAGCAGCCAATATCTTTCTTTATATTAGCTCGTATACCAAGTAAAATTAGTGGAAGTTTGGTTGACCAATCGTTTTGAGCCAAAGAAGCAGCGAGTGAAGCTTTGAGTTGTCGATGAAATCGTTCAACCATACCGTTGGAACTAGGATGATACGCTGTTGTTCGTATTCGTTTAATGTCTGGTAATTCAGTTAGCTGGTCAAAAAGTCAGCTTTCAAACTGGGCACCTCTGTCTGTAGTGCTAATTGATGGGACACCAAAATTGGCTATACAGTTTTCGACTAGAGCTTCAGCTACCGTTTCAGCTGAGACGCCGATTAATGGAACTGCGATTGGCCAACGAGTAAATCTGTCAATGCAGGTTAGAATATAGTTGAAACAGTTGGAAGGAGGCTGTCAGTCACGTCTCGTAAACCGTTAATGCCCAGCTCTTGCTACGCTCGGGCTCACGGTGTCGCTTGATGTTTCTCAGAAACGCTTAGTTATAACGGACGAAAAAGCCAAAACACCAATTGTTGACTTGAGTATTCTGTATTGTTACACCAACATATCAATCAAGTATGACTAAGGTCTGTGAACAAATATTACAATAATAAATCATTGTATTACTTCTGACGATGTTTTACTCTTCTTTCTGAACAGCGACCGATGAGACGATGACTGTCGTATTGATGCCTCCGCGAAAATTGGGGAAGTTGATTTTGAGCAAACAACCAAGAATTGATCGTTCAATCTTCAACTCCATTGACACTCCCCGGCAAAAAGGGGATCCAACCCTTTTTTCCTTCACGACCAATACACATTGACTTGGATGCCATTGCGAGAACCTGGGTCACACGGACAGAGCTGAAATGGAAAACAAACAGAAAAGCCAACACACCACAAGCATACCCACAGCACAATCTCACACATCGCTGACGACCTGCGCCTCCAGACAGAGACCTCCTCTTGACATCTTGCAACACAATCGCCATTTGCTAGAATGACTCTTGCAGAATGCAACGTGACCATAGCACCAACCCATGATACTCTACGCATATCCTCTTATCTACTCATTACCAATTACCACTGAAATCGCTTGTCACTCATTCTGCCTCAGTTCGAGTAGCGGTGACGTATGCGAGCCTCAGTCGTTTACACTCTTTCTCCCCGGCGTGTCGGACTGCAGCTAACAATTATCTCCGTGTGCATTTCATTCTCAGCAATAGCCTAGCCTCCCCGGCGTGTACGACCCATCTGCTGTCCTTAACATCAATCAATTCATTCACGGATGTAGAAAAGTGGACACAACTTCAGAAGTAATCACGACGAAAATTTTAACAAAATCACGCAATAACAACAAGACACGAAAACAACAAGTAAACACAATGAATTCAAAATACACTAATTGATATGACACACCACACGTATATACAAACAGTACAAACAAACTCGCAGATCGTGTCTCCATGTAATTCCTTTGAAGAATCGCAGGGCTTACACCAATACGCCTAAAACCCTTCTCAGGTTGACGATTGTAAGTTGTGGAATGTACGGACACAAACAAGATTAACCAACAATTACATCAATTGGAACTCACACAATTATTTAACACGAACATATGTACAATCAACACATCAAATGTTGTGTATTCTGGCACGGCAAACTACCCTTGAAGAACTGTAGGACTTACAGCAGTACGCCTACATTCCTTCTCAGGTTGACGATCCAAGTGGAAGTCGTCCAGACACAAATAAAATTATCAACAGACAGATGAAAGACGATACCGATTCAGTATGTACAATATGAACATATGTACAAAATCACACACCAAGCACATTGGACTGCTCATTGATGCGCTACCCTTTGAAGAATTGTAGGACTTACAGCAGTACGCCTACAACCCTTCTCAGGTTGACGCTCTAGGTTGGAAAATCGTCGCAGAGTTCATTTGCTGACTTCCTTCTATGAGCTAAATCCTCAAATCTTAACGGCAACACGCCCATGTCATTGTATCGTAGAACATAGATGACGAAAAAACACACGGCATATCTCATCAACCAAGTGTAGAAACAGAGTAATTTACACCAAAGATAATAGCATTCAATTAGTAAGTTGAAACTAGAAATGCCTTTATTCATGCAAGTCAATTTAACAATTACTCTCTCGTTTACACTTGGCTTATTCTCACTAAACTGAGCAATATATTTCGTCCTTTCAAACGCACCAATACTATCATAGTCATTGCAGAAGATACTTGAGTTGATGGGCATCTGTTTCATTGTTGATGAAAACACCAACGATGACTGAGTGACACAAGGTGATGAACTTAGTGGTGGATCAGAAGCTGTTGTTGTTCGGCTTTCAGATAGTTGTCCAACTGCAAGATTACCACCACTGCTGTCTTTCACTACTAGTTCGGGTTTAGCACTATCATCTGATGATAGGTGGGCTACACGCTGATCAATTACACTGACTGTCTCACAAGTATGCACACCTTCTGGAACTGCATCTGCGTTCAATTCTACTTCACGTTGTAGTTGTACAGAACCTTTATTTAACTTAGCAGTAGTAGGCATATCCCTCATATCATAATGATCAACCAAAGACAACTGTGAAGTATCATGATCATTATCACGAATATTCACTTTACCGTCAACTTCATCATTTTCAAACTCTTTAATAACAGAAGTAGACAATTTTGGTTCCTCCTCGCAAATCATAAAGGGTTTTATAACTTCACTCTGACTAGTTATACTTTGTAAACTTGTGGAGTCAGAACTGCACTCTGAAGCAGTGACTCTATTCTGTGACACTCTATTCAACGATGGCTTACCAGTTGCAACTACAGACTTCTTCACCGCACCGTTACCGTCACACAATTCGGAGTCAGGCCTGGAGTTCACATTTAGCTTATCACTGAACTTGCTCACTGGTTCACAGTTCATCTTTGTATGCACCTCTTGCAAACGTGTGAAACACAACCGTGTTTCTCTTGCAGCTTGCAACTTATCTGTTGACGATGTACTACGAAACCTGTTGCACTCACTAAGTTTATATGCATTACTAGATATCATGGAGCCTTCTCGATATCCACCTCTCTGAGGCCTATTCGTCATCAATGATTGCAGTTTGCTCTCAGACTGCTCTATTCTATGGGTGAGATTCAATAGACTGGCAAACGTGCTCATAGATTGATTGACACTATCTTTTACTAGTTTCAGGATATCATCAAATTTTTGCTCGACACCGTCATCCTCCATATGGGAGCTTATCTTCACCCACTTCCTTTGCAGTCGAGTAGGTAGACGTCTTGCTATTACTTCTAGTATAAAACTCGAGTTGAGGTCACTCATGCAATTCACAGAAATCAAGGTATTCTTATAGGTCATAAGATTATCTAAAAACTCAGTAAGTGCCTTGGAGTCATCTTGAAGTTGACTTCCGTTACCTTTGACAGCTTCGTATACGTTCCTTACAATCATTGTAGGTCTTCCAAACCTTTGACGTAGTATGCTCATAGCCTCAGCGTATCCCTCATTAGGGGGTATGAGCTCACAGCACTGAATAGCTCTTGAAGCATCTCCAGTGCAATACCTCATCAAATACATCAATTTCATTTCATCAGTATATAAAAAACCACCCACCATGATCTCAAACTCCTTTACAAATTGTAAATAATCAGGTGGGTTTCCACCGAAACATCGTGGTTCAAACTTAGGGAGTTTGATGTTCCTATTATCCCTGAACGGCGAAACAGTAACATCAACCATATCATGCTTAACATCAGACACATCGTTACAAGTAACAGACAAGTCACCATGACTTACTTTCCTGCTTGCATCCAAGAAGCTCTGTCCCTTCTTTGACCCAGGCATTGTTGAACTTGACCCAATTCCAAAATGTTCCTGGCAATGGAGTTGAAGATTGAACGATCAATTCTTGGTTGTTTGCTCAAAATCAACTTCCCCAATTTTCGCGGAGGCATCAATACGACAGTCATCGTCTCATCGGTCGCTGTTCAGAAAGAAGAGTAAAACATCGTCAGAAGTAATACAATGATTTATTATTGTAATATTTGTTCACAGACCTTAGTCATACTTGATTGATATGTTGGTGTAACAATACAGAATACTCAAGTCAACAATTGGTGTTTTGGCTTTTTCGTCCGTTATAACTAAGCGTTTCTGAGAAACATCAAGCGACACCGTGAGCCCGAGCGTAGCAAGAGCTGGGCATTAACGGTTTACGAGACGTGACTGACAGCCTCCTTCCAACTGTTTCAACTATATTCTAACCTGCATTGACAGATTTACTCGTTGGCCAATCGCAGTTCCATTAATCGGCGTCTCAGCTGAAACGGTAGCTGAAGCTCTAGTCGAAAACTGTATAGCCAATTTTGGTGTCCCATCAATTAGCACTACAGACAGAGGTGCAATTGCTTCACCTTAAGCAAACCATTCCTATATGCTGACGACCTCAAAGTCGTCTACTCCTGCTACACTCATGAATTAAGCGATATGGTTACTAAAATACATCTTGAACTAAGTAGTCTCGCAACATGGTGTGCTGAATCCTCTCTAAACTTTAACATTGACAAATGTGGCTGGATTTGTATCGGCAACAGTAAACTTGATCTAACTCTTGAAATAAATGGGCGAAAACTAGCTAAGCTCAACTCAGTCGTAGATCTCGGTATTAGATACTCTAGTAACCTAACGTTCGCTGAACAGACTAATTATGCCAGTCGTAAAGCACGAAGGCTGATAGGTTGCATAACACGCAATTTCTTTTATTGTGAAACTAGGGTTTTATTATACAAAGTATGTGTCCGACCTATCTTAGAATACTGCCCGTTTATTCTTAGCGGACTCAGACAAAATGATAAGCTTAAATTAGAGGGAGTGCAACGGCAGTTTACCTCAAGAACTCTTGGTTTAGAAAGTGGTCTGCGATACCATGAGCGATGCGAAAGACTAAGGTTAGAACCCCTCTGGAAAAGACGTCCTAAGTTGAACCTTATCTTTTACTATAAGCTAACTAATCTTCTCTTGCATTCCTCCGAGCCAATAACTAAACCTACCGCTGTCATCAGTTACAATCTTAGAAATCATCACAACCAAGCTGCTATAGAGCACTGTCAGACTTACGTGCGGTACAACTTCTTCTTAAATAAGTTTTCAGTCATTTGGAATAGACTACCAGCTATTGTGCGCGATGCAAACACACTTCCAGTGTTCATCTCTTCAGTCACCAGACTGCTCAAAGATGACAATGCACTTTTGCGCCTGACTCTTACACCCTCTTTTTCACCCTACATAGATATTTTAAGTTCTTTAAACGTGTAGTTACAACCAACTACAATTATAAATTTTAATATTATTGGAACTAGATGATAAACATTTCTACACAGGACAGTAACATTATTTCACACATAATTTGAAAGTTAGCATAACGGGACTAGTTAGTTAATGAACAAAAATAAGCATAGTTACTAGACAGAATATATAAGTATATATTTATTAATCACTCCTTAAGGACTCCTCTTGCTTTCTTTTGCTTTGCTGTTGTTTGTCTTCTTTTTTCTCTCACCATTTCAGCTTCCATTTGACTTTTTGAATGAGAATGAATAATGTGGATATTTGACCATTTACAATGACAAATGATCTGCAAACATTATTGGTCCAGTATCTTTCAGTTGCCTGGTTAATAACGAATTAACTTTCTCCACGACGCAACCTGGATTACATTTGTGGAATATACTCTTATACCAATGGAAAGGTATCAATCTGTAATACAACGTCACGATTCGTTCTTATTTCCCAATTTGGATATAAATCAAAAATGAGATTCGGAATTACTTCAAGCTTTATTTTTTCCCAAGTATTTTTAATCCATCTTAAACTTACTTGGGTTTTTTTGTTAATGCGAAGTCAATACTCCTATATTTCATGATGTGCTCCATTAAATGACTGGTTATATTGTGGAATAACTTCAAGCTTTATTTTTTCCCAAGTATTTTTAATCCATCTAAAACTTACTTGGGTTTTTTTGTTAATGCGAAGTCAATACTACTATATTTCACGATGTGCTCCATTGAATGACTGGTTATCATATTGTTCCCACAAACCAAAGACAGAAACGTCAGCAACCATGTAATTTAACTATAAACCAAATTTATGAAATTTATATAATGCTTATCCATGCCTGTATATTTGGTGTGTCCTACACAAGTAGCAAAAAATATGTATTTTATCAAAACATTATTATTAATTATGATTGCTAATCGTATATGTAATTTATCATATTGATGATGCCTGTAAACTGGCGTCTCTCATGTACAAAATGAGAATATACTATTATTATTATTATTATTATCGTCAGAAGTAATACAATGATTTATTATTGTAATATTTGTTTTCAGACCTTAGTTCGCTTATTCTTTTTATATGTTGGTGTAACAATAAAGAAATTTTAAACGGCAGATCGGTGTTTTGGTTTTTTCGTCCGTTATAACTAAGCGTTTCTGAAATCTTCGAAGAACAGCGTGGGCCCGAGCGTAGCGAGAGCTGGGCATTAACGGTTTATGAGACATGATTGACAGTTTCTGACGATGGAAACAGATCTGGCGGATTGAAACAGATGGTGAAAGTTTGGATAGTCGCCGTTCATTTCTCCTGGTGCCGGTCAAGTCCTCTTTGAACAAGCAATATCTGGAACCTTTTTGCAATTGGGTCAAGTTCAACAATGCCTGGGTCAAAGAAGGGACAGAGTGTCTTGGATGCAAACAGGAAAGTAAGTCATGGTGACTTGTCTGTTAATTGTAACGATGTGTCTGATGTTAAGCATGATATGGTTGATGTTACTGTTTCGCCGTTCAGGGATAATAGGAACATCAAACTCCCTAAGTTTGAACCACGATGTTTCGGTGGAAACCCACCTGATTATTTACAATTTGTAAAGGAGTTTGAGATCATGGTGGGTGGTTTTTTATATACTGATGAAATGAAATTGATGTATTTGATGAGGTATTGCACTGGAGATGCTTCAAGAGCAATAAAGTGCTGTGAGCTCATACCCCCTAATGAGGGATACGCTGAGGCTATGAGCATACTACGTCAAAGGTTTGGAAGACCTACAATGATTGTAAGGAACGTATACGAAGCTGTCAAAGGTAACGGAAGTCAACTTCAAGATGACTCCAAGGCACTTACTGAGTTTTTAGATAATCTTATGACCTATAAGAATACCTTGATTTCTGTGAATTGCATGAGTGACCTCAACTCGAGTTTTATACTAGAAGTAATAGCAAGACGTCTACCTACTCGACTGCAAAGGAAGTGGGTGAAGATAAGCTCCCATATGGAGGATGACGGTGTCGAGCAAAAATTTGATGATATCCTGAAACTAGTAAAAGATAGTGTCAATCAATCTATGAGCACGTTTGCCAGTCTATTGAATCTCACCCATAGAATAGAGCAGTCTGAGAGCAAACTGCAATCATTGATGACGAATAGGCCTCAGAGAGGTGGATATCGAGAAGGCTCCATGATATCTAGTAATGCATATAAACTTAGTGAGTGCAACAGGTTTCGTAGTACATCGTCAACAGATAAGTTGCAAGCTGCAAGAGAAACACGGTTGTGTTTCACACGTTTGCAAGAGGTGCATACAAAGATGAACTGTGAACCAGTGAGCAAGTTCAGTGATAAGCTAAATGTGAACTCCAGGCCTGACTCCGAATTGTGTGACGGTAACGGTGCGGTGAAGAAGTCTGTAGTTGCAACTGGTAAGCCATTGTTGAATAGAGTGTCACAGAATAGAGTCACTGCTTCAGAGTGCAGTTCTGACTCCACAAGTTTACAAAGTATAACTAGTCAGAGTGAAGTTATAAAACCCTTTATGATTTGCGAGGAGGAACCAAAATTGTCTACTTCTGTTATTAAAGAGTTTGAAAATGATGAAGTTGACGGTAAAGTGAATATTCGTGATAATGATCATGATACTTCACAGTTGTCTTTGGTTGATCATTATGATATGAGGGATATGCCTACTACTGCTAAGTTAAATAAAGGTTCTGTACAACTACAACGTGAAGTAGAATTGAACGCAGATGCAGTTCCAGAAGGTGTGCATACTTGTGAGACAGTCAGTGTAATTGATCAGCGTGTAGCCCACCTATCATCAGATGATAGTGCTAAACCCGAACTAGTAGTGAAAGACAGCAGTGGTGGTAATCTTGCAGTTGGACAACTATCTGAAAGCCGAACAACAACAGCTTCTGATCCACCACTAAGTTCATCACCTTGTGTCACTCAGTCATCGTTGGTGTTTTCATCCACAATGAAACAGATGCCCATCAACTCAAGTATCTTCTGCAATGACTATGATAGTATTGGTGCGTTTGAAAGGACGAAATATATTGCTCAGTTTAGTGAGAATAAGCCAAGTGTAAACGAGAGAGTAATTGTTAAATTGACTTGCATGAATAAAGGCATTTCTAGTTTCAACTTACTAATTGAATGCTATTATCTTTGGTGTAAATTACTCTGTTTCTACACTTGGTTGATGAGATATGCCGTGTGTTTTTTCGTCATCTATGTTCTACGATACAATGACATGGGCGTGTTGCCGTTCAGATTTGAGGATTTAGCTCATAGAAGGAAGTCAGCAAATGAACTCTGCGACGATTTTCCAACCTAGAGCGTCAACCTGAGAAGGGTTGTAGGCGTACTGCTGTAAGTCCTACAATTCTTCAAAGGGTAGCGCATCAATGAGCAGTCCAATGTGCTTGGTGTGTGATTTTGTACATATGTTCATATTGTACATACTGAATCGGTATCGTCTTTCATCTGTCTGTTGATAATTTTATTTGTGTCTGGACGACTTCCACTTGGATCGTCAACCTGAGAAGGAATGTAGGCGTACTGCTGTAAGTCCTACAGTTCTTCAAGGGTAGTTTGCCGTGCCAGAATACACAACATTTGATGTGTTGATTGTACATATGTTTGTGTTAAATAATTGTGTGAGTTCCAATTGATGTAATTGTTGGTTAATCTTGTTTGTGTCCGTACATTCCACAACTTACAATCGTCAACCTGAGAAGGGTTTTAGGCGTATTGGTGTAAGCCCTGCGATTCTTCAAAGGAATTACATGGAGACACGATCTGCGAGTTTGTTTGTACTGTTTGTATATACGTGTGGTGTGTCATATCAATTGGTGTATTTTGGATTCATTGTGTTTACTTGTTGTTTTCGTGTCTTGTTGTTATTGCGTAATTTTGTTAAAATTTTCGTCGTGATTACTTCTGAAGTTGTGTCCACTCTTCTACATCCGTGAATGAATTGATTGATGTTAAGGACAGCAGATGGGTCGTATACGCCGGGGAGGCTAGGCTATTGCTGAGAATGAAATGCACACGGAGATAATTGTTAGCTGCGGTCCGACACGCCGGGGAGAAAGAGTGTAAACGACTGAGGCTCGCATACGTCACCGCTACTAGAACTGAGGCAGAATGAGTGACAAGCGATTTCAGTGGTAATTGGTAATGAGTAGATAAGAGGATATGCGTAGAGTATCGTGGGTTGGTGCTATGGTCACGTTGCATTCTGCAAGAGTCATTCTAGCAAATGGCGATTGTGTTGCAAGATGTCAAGAGGAGGTCTCTGTCTGGAGGCGCAGGTCGTCAGCGATGTGTGAGATTGTGCTGTGGGTATGCTTGTGGTGTGTTGGCTTTTCTGTTTGTTTTCCATTTCAGCTCTGTCCGTGTGACCCAGGTTCTCGCAATGGCATCCAAGTCAATGTGTATTGGTCGTGAAGGAAAAAAGGGTTGGATCCCCTTTTTGCCGGGGAGTGTCAATGGAGTTGAAGATTGAACGATCAATTCTTGGTTGTTTGCTCAAAATCAACTTCCCCAATTTTCGCGGAGGCATCAATACGACAGTCATCGTCTCATCGGTCGCTGTTCAGAAAGAAGAGTAAAACATCGTCAGAAGTAATACAATGATTTATTATTGTATTATTTGTTTTCAGACCTTAGTTCGCTTATTCTTTTTATATGTTGGTGTAACAATAAAGAAATTTTAAACGGCAGATCGGTGTTTTGGTTTTTTCGTCCGTTATAACTAAGCGTTTCTGAAATCTTCGAAGAACAGCGTGGGCCCGAGCGTAGCGAGAGCTGGGCATTAACGGTTTATGAGACGTGATTGACAGTTCCAAATATTTGATCGTGCCTGTAAAATTGGCATGCATTTTCATGTAAATTTATATGTTTATATGAGAATATGTATATATTATATTGATTGTTCAAAAGGACTTGACCGGCACCAGGAAAGATGAACGGTGACTATCCAAACTGTCACCAGCGTTCCAAAACCGTCGAAAACTGACTTCACCGTGAGAACCTGTCAGTCACGTCTCGTAAACCGTTAATGCCCAGCTCTTGCTACGCTCGGGCTCACGGTGTCGCTTGATGTTTCTCAGAAACGCTTAGTTATAACGGACGAAAAAGCCAAAACACCAATTGTTGACTTGAGTATTCTGTATTGTTACACCAACATATCAATCAAGTATGACTAAGGTCTGTGAACAAATATTACAATAATAAATCATAATATTACTTCTGACGATGTTTTACTCTTCTTTCTGAACAGCGACCGATGAGACGATGACTGTCGTATTGATGCCTCCGCGAAAATTGGGGAAGTTGATTTTGAGCAAACAACCATGAATCGATCGTTCAATCTTCAACTCCATTGACAGAGGCAGTGGGCCATCTATGTCTACATTTACATGGTCAAATCTAGAGTCGGGTTTAGGGAAGCTATCAAGTGGTGCAGGTTGATTTTAACTCTTTGACAAGACAAGCGATTTCGTATCCTCTTCTTAATTTCGCTGTTAATGTTTGGCCAGATAAATCTTTCTCTTAGTAGCTTGGTAGTAGCGCTAACACCAGGATGCGACAAGTTATGTAACTTCTCGAATACTGTATGTCTCATAGCTATTGGAACGAAAGGTCGATATTTACCCGTAGAGGTGTCGCAGATAACTTTTGTCGTGCCGAAAGGAATTGCCTCGAGGTTTAGAGATGTTGTTTTAGAAGACATGATCTTTTTGAGTTCGGCGTCGTCTCGTTGTAAGTTTGAGAGATGTTCGTAGTCGATGTCTGGGCATACAATGTTATCAATGTGCATACGTGATAAAGCGTCTGCCACTTCATTGTTTTTACCCTTTATGTGTCGCAGATCGGAGGTGAACTGGGATATAAACTCGAGATGTCGTAGTTCACGTGGAGAGTAGTTATCCTGTTTTGCTGATAAGGCTTTCGTTAGAGCCTTGTGGTCTGTAAAGACAGTAAAAGGTGTACCTTCCAGCATATGTCGAAAGTGCTTGATTGCTAAATAAACAGCTAATAACTCTCTACCAAAGGTGCTATATCGACATTGAGTAGGATTCAGTCGTTTCGAAAAGAATGCAAGGGGTTGCCATTCGCCATGTACCTGCTGTTGTAACACTGCCCCAATGGCGACATCTGAAGCATCTGTCATGAGAGACAGGGGGCGTCATTCTGGCGTCTGACTAAGAGCGTCTTGTCATTTAACGATTGCTTTTTTTTTTTTTTTTTTTTAACAGCTTCTGCAGGCAAATGGAATGAACGACTATGTCCACGTAAGCAGTCGGTCAACGGTTGCAAAACTCTAGCACAGTTCGGGATAAAACGCCGGTAAAAATTGACTAGACCCAAAAATCGCCGTAATTTCTTGAAAGAATCTGGTAATGGATAGTCTTTGATGGCTTGTACATCGTCGGGGACTGGTCTAATTCCTTGATTGTCAATCAAGTGACCGAGGAATTTCAGTGATTTCTTACCAAATTCGCATTTATCTAAATTGATAGTCATGCCGTATTTGTGAAGTCTTTCAAACACCGTCCTCACATGTTTCACATGCTCGGTTTCGTCTGCACTTGCAATTAGTAAGTCGTCAATGTATGCGTAGACGAAGGGCAGGCCGCGGAGTACTTGGTCGATGAGACGTTGAAATGTCTGAGCGGCGTTCATCAGCCCGAAAGGCATGCGTACGAATTCGTATAAGCCGAATGGCGTGGTGATAGCAGTTTTTGGAACGTCATCCGGGTGGATGGGAATATGATGGTACGCTCTGACAAGGTCGATTTTGGAGAAAATTTTAACCTCTGGCAAGTTGCTGGCGAAATCGTGAATATGCGGTATGGGGTATCGGTCAGGTACCGTTTGCTTGTTTAAAGCTCGATAATCCCCGCATGGCCGTATCTCACCAGAAGACTTTTTGGGTACCATGTGCAGCGGTGAAGACCAAGAGCTGTTGGATGGTCGAATAATGCCGAGCTCTAACATTTTATCGAACTCTGTTTTTGCGATTTTAAGTCGATGTGGGTCAAGGCGTCGAGGACGTGCAAAAACTGGTGGTCCAGTGGTTTTAATGTGATGAACCACTTGATGCTTTAGTTCTGTTGCTCGGAAAGAGGGTTGTAGAAGGTCAGGGAACTGATTTACTAAGTCAGTATATGGAGATGCTGGTGTGCGTGTGACCATCAAGTTCAGCGATGATGCACGGCTAATCGTACCAGCGATGTACCTTTTATTGAGCGAGTCTATAAGCTTAGGGCTTACCGGATCAACTAGCAGTTTGTGTTGCTGTAGAAAATCTATACCAAGGATTGGGGATGGAACGTCTGCGATGATGAAAGACCACATGTAGGTATTCTGCAGACCAAAATCTAAAGTCATTCGTTTACTACCATATGTAACAATATTAGACTTATTAACTGCTTGGAGCGTAACTGCAGGGTCAGGATGTTGACGTTCCTGCGTAGACGGAGGGAGAACACTAACCTCTGCTCCTGTGTCGACTAAGAACGTAGTACCGGTATTTCTATCTGTTACATAAAACAAACGACTGCTAGATCGTAGATTGCCAACAGTAGAAGTTTTCATACATGACGATATATCTTTTGGTTTAGCCTGAAAGTTGCAAGGTGAACGACACCGTCGTGCATTGCCTCCGTAACTACGGTGGTACCAGCAAATAGTATCGTGATGTCGTGACGTGCTGGGTGACCGAGAAAGACGTCGACGAGACGAGCTTCTAGAACGGCTTGGTCGTGTGTGTGTGGTCAGTGCTGCTAACTGACTCAGTAAGGTGTCGACTTTGTGTTCTAGAGTCTGTATCCTGTCGTGAGTGTCTGGTATTCTGCTAGTGGAAGCAACAGATTGAGGTGTTGACCTCTCGTACATGCGATCCGCGATTTTGGCGAGCTTTTCCATGTCAATGTCGTCGTCTCCGAAAGCAAGAACTTGCTGAATGTTTGCAGGAAGTCGTCGCAACCAAATTTGGTAAAAGAGACGTTTGTCGATATCTCTTCCTGCTACTAGGCTTTGCATGTGCCTCATGAGTTGTGATGGGGTTTTATTACCTAGCTCTACATTGCTTAACAAACGATCGAGTGTTTGCCTATCAGAAAGTGAAGTGCATCGAAGTACCTCTTCTTTCAACTTGTCGTAAGGAGCGTCTGTGCTGGGCTGAACGATGCATTGTCGAACCTGTTCGGCGATTTCGTCTGGTAGTACTGTACTCAATATGCCGAATTTAGCCGTCTGTGACGTCAGCTTATTGGCAGTGAAATAATTTTCCAGTCGTGCAAACCAAAGATGAGGGTCTCTGGGCCTAAAAACTGGTACAGTAAGAGAAATGGTACTAACAGATCCCAGCTCTAAGTTATTAGAGGTATTGGAAGACATGATACAATTCGTAGAAAAATGGTTTAACAGTAACAAAATAGCAAAAATTATGCACACCAAGAATATGGCAAAACAGAAAACATGCAATGCAGATGCTTACCACAGATTACTGCAAGTTGTGCGATGAGAAAGCACAAGAATGAGCTCGAAATGTCTATTATATGTATATATATCCGATAAAGTTAGAGTTTAAATAATCCAGCAAGTGTAATGATGCGTCCGGGTGAACAAAATGTCGTTGGAGTCAACAAGTTATCGTCGCAGTGAACAAGTTATCGTCGAGGTGAAAAAGTTGTCGTCGCGATGGACAATTTGTCAGCGGGGTAGAAATTTGTCGTTAGGGTCAACAACTTGTCGTCAGGGTGAACCAGTTATCGTCAAGGACACCAATTTGTCGTCGCTGTCGAAATATCACGTCGAGCTCACCAATTTTGTTGCGTGCGTTGTCTGACTAAACTGCCGTACACGTATATTCTAGTATTTCTTCGTTCTTATTAATGTGCGCAGACGTTGTGGCTACTCGACGCCCACAACGTAAATCAAAAGGCACTTGCGAAGATTACCAATGTGTATTGTAGCAGTAGTCAAATTCGAAATTGTGTCAAGGTAATGTTCAACAGTAAATTGACAAATATTTGCGAAGTACATATAAAATCGGTCTGTATACACATATAATACAAGTATACAAATTAGATTAAAAAGCATGTTTACAGTTGGTATAGGGGTACTTCACATCCTCTTTATTCGCAATTGCTTTCTTGTATCTCTTCGGGTAAGACCAGAAGAAATTTCATAAACATGTATGCTCGTACTACAAAATATAAAAATTTGACCGTACCATATTTGGCACGAGTATTGTGTGAAGAGACTAATATCAGAAACGAACTTTTACAACTTTTAAATCATTATCTAAACTATAAAATGTAATGATGCATATTAATGCATGTGTTATTTGTTATATTATTTATTTGTTGTTCAGTATGACCTAGCAATGGTGCGATTTTGTTAGGGGTTTTGTTTTTTCCTATTAACTATCAATATTTTAACATTTTATACATTTATATAATTATAAACAGAGCTAAACCATTGCAATATGTAAAAGAAACGCCGAAAATTCCATGCTGTAAATTGTTATCGTTTTGGAATAAACAGATTATTATTATTAATGAGTCAGAGCGTTTTAGCGTTCTAATGACTGATGCGTTTTAGAAATAAGTGATGGGTTCTGGTCGGGATAGTCTTTGGAATAAAAGTTTATATAGCAAGCGTTTGAAGGTTACAATAAAGTGACACGTCCCATTTCTAAGGGTAAACTAATCCTGTATGTTCCGTACTCAGTCTTTATGCATCCATGCTGCTAGTTTATTTATAGTTTTTAAGTTGCTAAGGGTGTTGAAGTGCGTCTTTTAGGTGCTGTAGTAGATTAGTAGTTGATTCGTCCTAGGAGTAAATAGTTTATTAATATAATCAGTAGAGTGAAACAGTCTGTACAGAGAGCGTTTGAAGCTTGTAACCAAAGAGCAAGTTCTGGCATCTAGGGGCAGGCTATTCCATATTTTAGAATACATGACTGTGAAGAAGGTTTCACGGAGTGTTGACTTAAAAGAATGAGTTGTCACTGTGGAAGTTTGGTTACGCAGATCATAAGAGCCTTCCTGTGCAAATTGTATGTCCCTGTTCCCTGAGAATGATATTTTGTGAAGGACCTTAAAGAAGAATATTAGGTTTATAATAAGCCGTCTTGTCCAAAGTGGGTCAAGTTTTAGGATCATGCACCGTGAGATGTAGTCTTTCTTATAATCGTAGCCAAGTAGTTTTGGGGTAAAATATCGTTGAATAATTTCCACCTTCAGATTGTCACGTGAACGAGTGCTGCTTATAATAAATGGACAGTATTCTAGTAGTGGTCTGACACATGTTTTGTACAGAATAAGCTTGGCTTCATCGTCGTGAAAGTTCCATAGTTTGCATCCTGAGAGCATCCTCGATTTTCGAGTCTGTAATGCTACTTGCTCAGAGAATGTCAGGTCACTAGGGTACCTAAGGCCTAGGTCAACGACACTTCGGAGTCTGGTTAGGTTAGCAGATTGAAGCGTGAATTTCAGGTCAATTGAGGGTGCGCCGAAGCAGATCCAGCTACATTTGTTCAGATTAAATTGGAGGTTCCATAAGGACGACCAAGCAGTCATTTTATCTAATTCCTTCTGCACCACATCCTCGAAGTACCCTAATTCATAACTTTGGAATGTATAGGCTACTTTTAAGTCATCCGCAAAGATGAATGGTTTCCCGTGTGAGAAGCAAGCGCATATGTCATTGATGTATAGTGTAAATAGGAGGGGTCCAATGACACTACCTTGTACTACACCGGAAGTGATAGGATTAGGTTTGGAGGTTGCAGACCCGAGTTTAACTATTTGGGACCTATTGTTAAGGAATGATTTAAGCCATCCTAATAATGGGTCACGTATTCCTAAGGAGTTCAGCTTATTTGTTAGCAGTAAATGGTCGACAAGGTCAAATGCCTTAGAAATGTCAAAGTAGATGACAAGTACTAGTTGCCGTCTGTCACGACTGCTGGTTACAAAATTGTAAAAGTCTAGGTGACATGTTAAACATGATCTGCATTTCAGGAATCCATGTTGGTTCGGACTTATAATATTGCAGCTAAGCATATGCTTGATTAAGTTTTCTTTAACTAGTCTCTCCATAATTCTAGATGGTATAGGATTGATATTGATCAGCCGGTAGTTACTGACTTCAGTTTTCGAGCCAGATTTGTGTTTAGGCATAATGAATGTAGTCTTCCATATGTCAGGGTAAGTTTGAGTTTCTAACGACATTGTGAATATTTTAAGCAGCAGTAGAGGAATGTCAGGGCCACCATATTTATAGAAGTAAGATGATACACCGTCGGTACTGAAACCTTTTGAACTTTTGAGGGTTCTTATAGTTTGGTTAATATTAGCGTAAGTGAATTCAACAGTGCTGATTTGGTTTGGTGTGAGTGGAGATGGAGTTTGTGCCATATTATTAATAGGGTGTATATCGAGTAGCTGGACTGAGGGCTTAATGTAGTTACCTGCAAACGTTTTGTTGAATAGTTCACATATGTCTGCAGAGTTAGTGCATAGCCTACCTTTGTCTATGAGGAGAGAAATGCTGTGGTTTTTGCGATTCATTCGCTTCCTTAAGATTTCTGTGAGTGCATACACTCTAGCAGGACTGGCTACTGCGGTGCGTTCTTCCTTTCTCATACGGAAATCTCGAGCTTGTGAGACGGAGCTGACAGTGCTCCATAGCAGCTAGGCTGTGATGATTTCTAAGATTGTAACTGATGACAGCGGTAGGTTTAGTTATTGGCTCGGAGGAATGCAAGAGAAGATTAGTTAGCTTATAGTAAAAGATAAGGTTTAGCTTAAGACGTCTTTTCCAGAGGGGTTCTAATCTTAGTCTTTCGCATCGCTCATGGTATTCCAGACCACTTTCTAAACCAAGAGTTCTTGAGGTAAACTGCCGTTGTACTCCCTCTAATTTAAGCTTGTCACTTTGTCTGAGTCCGCTAAGAATAAACAAGCAGTATTCTAAGATAGGTCGGACACATACTTTGTATAATAAAACCCTAGTTTCACAACAAAAGAAATTGCGTGTTATGCATCCTATCAGCCTTCGCGTTTTACGTCTGGCATAATCAGTCTGTTCAGCGAACGTTAGGTTACTAGAGTATCTAATACCGAGATCTACGACTGAGTTGAGCTTAGCTAGTTTTCGCCCATTTATTTCAAGAGTTAGATCAAGGTTACTGTTGCCGATACAAATCCAGCCACATTTGTCAATGTTAAAGTTTAGAGAGGATTCAGCACACCATGTTGCGAGACTACTTAGTTCAAGATGTATTTTAGTAACCATATCGCTTAATTCATGAGTGTAGCAGGAGTAGACGACTTTGAGGTCGTCAGCATATAGGAATGGTTTGCCTAAGGTGAGACAACACCCTCCCTTACCACCTTCCCTGTCACACCGAAAGTGTGTGTAGTTATCTAAGCTTATTTCTTCATCCAGGATGTTCGAATGACACCAAGATTCAGTGATGAGAATTACAGGGGGTTTGTATATTACTGTGAGTGCTCTGAGCATCGACAATTTATTTAGAACAGATCTAGCATTTATGAGGATTAGGTAAAGATGAGAGTTGAAATAGCATTTGAAGTATTTCAGTGCGTTTGTCAGCCCCAAATATGGTTCAGCACCCAGTAGTTCTGCTTGACATGATGATCCTATGTTAAGAGGAGTTTCAGCATCATGCTCACCTATGTCTATCGAGTTGGTGTGTGCTGTTTTCGGTGAAGAATTAGGAGTTGGAGTACTGGATTTGCTATAGACTAAGGAATTTTTATTTTCAGTCACGTTACAGAAGTGGGTAGGGTTCTTTATTTGACCTATACTTGTGCAGGTGTCAAGTGTGCCTAATGGATACGGGTGCACTAGACCGTTCCTGTTTTCATGCAAGGAGGGAGCCAGCTCTAGTGGTTTAGGAGTGTCAACATCCCTACCAGCTGTTTTTTCAACGCTGACACGGACGCGGGGGATAAAAAATGATTGGATCCTTTTGATGACCATGGCTTATTATTCCACCCATTGTTTGATGCTAGTTGTGTCCTTGTGTGGGTTTCATGTGTACTGCATTGTGGGTTAGTCCCCAGCAGACTTGTACCATATATCCGGTCAAAATTTGTTTGTGTGCCATACTCTGAAGACCCTAAGTTGTTGATAGCCGAGTTCTGACTATTACCACATGTACTATTGAGGGTGACATTGGATATCAGTGTGTGCCATGGTGCGATTAAGCACGTTGTTGGTGCTAGTACTATTGACCGTGGGAAGTGTGGGTTCATTTAAGCTGCCACTGTTTTTGTTGGTATGATTTAGGGGCATATTTTCCTTACCTTTAGCAATGAAGTTATGGCTAGGAGATGACAAAGTCGAATTTCGGGGGTTTTTGACTTTTTTTCTGGGGTTATTTAATGGCATTTTAGATTCTGCGGTGATAGGTGGTATGGTTTTGTTATTTATTTGGTTACAGTCTAGTGGCCTTTCGGCTGGTGTTGCACTCTGATGGGATAATTCTGTGTGTTTTGAGAGGGGTGATGCGGTGGGGTCTACTGTATCTTTCACAGGGTTGGGAATAATGGCTGCTTGCAATGCCCTATTACCTATTTCACAATTAGTCTTAGCGAGATAGTTGTATGCGCGCCTCTCTATGACTGTTTTGTCCACCCCGACCTTTATATGTTTGTAGTTTCTGGCTTGCGATAGGGTGTGTTGGGAGTGGATGAATTTTCTGGTCTCTGCCGGTGTTTCGAACTGAAAACGAATAGGACAACACTTTTCATGTTGACTCTTCTTCAGCCTATAGCACTTAGTCTTGGAGTTAGGCATTGTCACCTCACTAAGTAAGATGCGCTGTACCTTTTTTAGTGCCTCATTGTCCGGAACGTTGTAGACAATAGCACTCAGTTTTGCGTCGAGTCGTTTTGTTACTTCTGTGGTAACAAAATTAATGAGGTTATCTACCTTAGTTACTGATTCTGTGTCAAGTTTGTTAAGGTTTACAGTTTTCATGAGGATAGTTAGAGGTGTCAGTTCACAGACCTGCGATCTGATATCGCTGATCTGACCTGATAATTTGGATATCTCGGTATTGGTTTCGAATTTTCCAGCATTTGCTGACTTATTGTTTTTTATTTCCCTTAACTCAGCCTTGAGTTCCCTTAAAGACAACTTTAGAAGTTCCATTTCTGAAGATAGTACTGAAAAAGAGCTTGATGGCTGGAGTTTTTCGATAAGCACATGAGGTGTAGCGAGTGGTTCTGTATGACCAGAGGGTACTGAATTCTTAGGAGTAGTGCTAATACTAGCTGTCAATATAGTTTTATCCTCAGTTTCAGCTCGACGCTTACGGCATACAAGTGAGTTATGTGACTCATTATAGCCGTTTGTAGGGGGTGTGTTGCTTGATGTAGCAATCATGGACGTTAAATTAGACACCAGTTTTACAGGGGAATGGGTTCGTCGCTTTTTACTTTGATTAACCATAACTATTAGAAATGAGAGTTAGTGGTTACAAGTATGCAAGTAGTATAGTACTTGTGCAAGTATTACAACAAGATAAATTTTATGTAACGAATCACGTAAAAATGTAACGCAAACGTTGAACGTACCGCGATATAGAGTGAATCGCGATACAGAGTGAATCGCACCCCTAGAATAGAGCAGTCTGAGGGCGAAACGCAATCATTGATGATGAAAGGGTGCCAGAGGGGTGGATATCGAGAAGGCTCTATGGTGTCTAGTAATGCATATAGACCTAGTGAGTGTAATAGCTTTCGTGGTGCATCCTCAACAGATAAGTTACAAGATGCAACACAAACACGGTTGTGTTTTACACATTTGCAAGAAGTGCATACAAAGATGAACTGTGAAGCAGTGAGCAAGTTTAGTGATAAGCTAAATGTCAAACCAAAGTCTGACTCCGAATGGTGTGACGATAACTGTGTAGTCAAGAAGTCTGTAGTTGCAACTGATAGGCCATTGTTGAATAGATTGTCACAGAAGAGAGTTACAGTCTCAGAGGACAGTTCTGACTCCGCAAGTTTACAAGGTATTACTAGTCAGAGTGAAGATATAAAATCTTTAGGGACTTGTGAGGAGGTACCAAAATTGTGTACTTCTGTTATTAAAGAGCTGGAAAATGATGGAATTGATGGTAAAGTGAATATTCGTGATAATGATCATGATGGTGCACATTTGTCCTTGGTTGATCATGATGAGATGACGGGAAATCCTACTACTGCTGAATTGAACAAAGGTTCTGTACAGCTTGAACGTGAAGTAGAATTAAAGGCAGATGCAGTTGCAGAAGTTATGGATACTTGTGAGACCGTCAGTCTAATTGATCAGCGTGTAGCCCACCTATCATCAGATGATAGTGCTAAACCCGAACTAGTAGTGAAAGACAGCAGTGGTGGTAATATTGCAGGTAGATAACTTTCTGAAAGCCAAACAACAACAGCTTCTGATCCACCGCTAAGTTCATCAACTGGTATCAATCAGTAGTCGTTGGTGTTGTCATCCACAATGAGAAGGACGCCCATCAACTCAAGTATCTTGTGAAATGACTATGATAGTATTGGTGCATTTGAAAAGACGAAAGATATTGGTCAGTTTAGAGAGGATAAGCCAGGTGTGTGCGAGAGAGTAATTGTTAAATTACTTGCATGAATAAAGGTTTTTCAAGTTCTAAGTTACTATTTGAATGCTATTATCTTTGGTGTAAATTACTCTGTGCCTGCGCTTGGTTGATCAGATACGTCGTGTGTTTGTTCGTCATTTATATTCTACGATACAATGACATGGGCGTGTTGCCATTCACATTTGAGGATATAGCTGATAGAGGGAAGTCAGCAAATGAACTCAACGACGATTTTCGAACCTAGGGCGTCAATCTGAGAAGGGTTGTAGGTGTACTACTGTAAGTCCTACAGTTCTTCAAGATTAGTTCGTCATGGCAGAATCCACAACATTTGATGTATTGAATGAACATTTGTTGGTGTTAAATATTTGTGTGGGTTTCAATTATTGTAATTGTTGATTAATCTGGTTGTGTCCGGACATTCTACAACTTACAATAGTCAACCTGAGAAGGGTTGCAGGCTTGCTGGTGTAATTCCTGCGATTGCTAAAGGGATTGCATCATGACATGATCCGCGATGCTATGTGTACTCTTTGTATATATGTGTGGTGTGTCATATCAATTGGTGTATTTTGGATTCATTGTGTTTACTCGTTGTTTTCGTACCTTGTTGTTATTGCATAATTTTGTTAAAATTTTCGTCGTGAATACTCCTGAAGTTGTTTCTAGTCTTCTACATCCGTGAATGAATTGATGGATGTTAGAGACAGCAGATGGGTCTTATACGCCGGGGAGGCTATTGCTGAGAATGAAATGCATACGGAGATAATTATTAGCTGCGGTCCCACACGCCGGGGAGAAAGAGTGTAGACGACCGAGGCTCGCATACGTCACCGCTACTCGAACTGAGGCAGAATGAGTGACAAGCGATTTCAGTGGTAATTGGTAATGAGTAGATAAGAGGATGTGCGCAGAGTATCGTGAGGTGGTGCTATGGTCACGTTGCATTCTGCAAGAGTCATTCTAGCGAATGGCGATTGTGTTGCAAGATGTCAAGAGGAGGTCTCTGTCTGGAGGCGCAGGTCGTCAGCGATGTGTGAGATTGTGCTGTGGGTATGCTTGTGGTGTGTTGGCTTTTCTGTTTGTTTTCCATTTCAGCTCTGTCCGTGTGACCCAGGTTCTCGCAATGGCATCCAAGTCAATGTGTATTGGTCGTGAAGGAAAAAAGGGTTGGATCCCCTTTTTGCCGGGGAGTGTCAATGGAGTTGAAGATTGAACGATCAATTCATGGTTGTTTGCTCAAAATCAACTTCCCCAATTTTCGCGGAGGCATCAATACGACAGTCATCGTCTCATCGGTCGCTGTTCAAAAGGAACGTAAAAAACCGTCAGAAGTAATATTGTGATTTATTATTGTAATATTCGTTCATAGAATTTAGTGTATTAGGCTGATCACATGTTGGTGTTAGAATGAAGAATTCTCGAGTCGCCAATCAGTGTTTTGGTTTTTGCGTCCGTTAGTACTAAACGTTTCTGAAAGGCTTCGAGGGACAGCGAGAGGCCCGGCGTAGCAAGAGCTGGGTATCAACAGATTTTGCGCGGTGATTGATAACTTCAATGTTGTGGACGGCTGCTCTTTGGGAGGCTGAAATATAAGGTCCTGCATCTATTTGCTTCTGCGATGGGGAATTTGGCGGTTTCATACTTGATACCATATCGTTTAAAGTATTTCTGTAGTTTAGCGAACCACACATGCGTGTAGTGTCAATCGAATTCAGGTAACCTAGCTTGATCTGTGAACGAATAATCTGCTTTGCAGAAATATGGCTTTTAAAGTCAGCTCCTAAGATTGGCAAATGAGACATGATAATGGATGTAAATTATTGAACGAAATAAAGCGTATCAGCCAGAAAATAAACTAATAAGTCTGAGAAACAATAAAAAAGCATGACAGACACATAGAATTCAGTCAGCTACATGAAAATGGGAGGAAGAATGTGGACGAAACAAGCTGAATGGTTAACAAGTCTACTTTCCTGTCAAAATAATTATTTGAATCACTCACCATCAACTCATAATATCTTATAAGACCAATGGCGTTTGTGAACCTTTATTCGCGGAATCATAGCAGGGGGCAAGTGAGGCGGGGGCTACCTGGTCAAACAAACGGGAGATCGTTCATCATTCAGTAGATAAAGAGAACGTTACAAATTATAAGGAAGATATAGTTCCTGCTCGGTTGCTCTTTCAATCCTTCTGAATCTCTCAGTTGATTACTACATCTGACTGGCCACAGCGTACTCTGCAGTAGGGTCCCTACAATACCGAAGGCTAAGGAGAGCCTGATGAATTATAAAATCAGAAAATATCTGGACCCGAAGAGAATTTTGTTCGAAGCTAAACATTGATTCAAGAAAGGGTGGTCGTCGGTATCAATTTATTGACAGCAAGGAATGATTATACATCATGCTGGGATGAAAAGATCTCGTCCACGATTCTCCCATACTCCTTAGGGAATTCATCTCGTCGCCTCATGAAATCCTACTACAGGAAATCTGAGAGATGGTAGTCATTAACCCACTGTTAGCTTAGAATGGCGCCTGCTTAGAGAGCAGACAGTTTTGCATGGTACCGAACCAAATTCGCCTACATAGAAGAGGGCGACGAGAGTATCACAAGAAGCAATTTTAGGTCCATTGCTACCGTAGACTGTTTCCCTAAAAAATTAAGCCCTCCACTACTTTGGTCCCCAGACGACGCGCAGTTCTAGATGGCCGTGATAAAAATCGCTCATCTGATTAATCTGCAGGAAAATGTAACTACGAAAAATGCACTGGCCTTCAACAGCCGTAGATGACGAACTATTTTCATCAGCACGTTACTTATGTGGAACTGACACCTCCCATAAGGAGACGGGTACGGTCAAGGACTACTTATGAAAGATAAGAAAATAAGAGCTGATTATGCAGCAAACGCGGCTAAAGGCTCCTAAGCAATCCATTTCATGTACGGGTATTTTGGGGCGTTGACGATAGAGCTTTTTATTGAGTTTTGCAAAACTTACGTGAGTTCACGCTTAGAAGTTGAAGGTATGATAACTGATTACTGTGGCTACGGGAGAAAGAAGAGCACCCTCATCGCCACATAAAAACAATACATGGTCAAATGTGACCGCTTCGATACATATCACCAGAAGCGTACTAAGGCAACCTTAAGGGTAACGCTGACATAATTTCTCACCAAATGGCTAACTTTTTCCTCAGGTTTTACAGCCTGTTGAATCTACATCCCCTCAAGTTAACTTAAATAATGGGCTAGATAACCACGCAAAAGCAATAGGATTTCATGCGTACATATAGAAGGTGAACTATGTCTTGGAGACTGTTCTGTTAGTTCACACATTCAACTTACCATGACCTTACTTATCTTGACACCCTTCACTGTTTTATTGTAATTTTATTACATGCATTCATGCCACATTTATTTTAGTCTTCTCTTGTGTTATTCTTGTGTACATGTACTGTCACTCATACTTGAGAGAAGATTGAATAAAAGGGAGTGAAATGGCGATTTTCCTTAAGAACGCTTGGTTTAAAATGCAGCCTCGGTTACGCTGCGCGATGCAACAGACTGAAAATTGAACAATTCTGGAAAAGGCGCTGTCAATGTAGTTGAAGATTGAACGATCAATTCATGGTTGTTTGCTCAAACCCAAGTCCTCCATATTATTCGCGGGAGTGATCAATACGGCAGTCATCGTCTCATCGTTCGCTGTTCGTTGGAAGGGAGAAAACTATCAGAAGTTTTATCGTGATTTATTTTCATAACATTTATTCTTAGACCTTGTCAGCCACGTCTCATAAACCGTTTAAAAACTGACGTTGTACCGTCAGAAGCCGTCAGCCACGTCTCGTAAACCGTTAATGCCCAGCTCTTGCTACGCTGGGACCCACGTTGCTCCTTGAAGTTTCTCAGAAACGCTTAGTAACAACGGACGGAAAAACCAAAACACCGCTTGACCACTAGAGAATTCTTCATTGTAACACCAACATATAAACAATGTTATAACTAAGGTCTGTAAACAAATATTACAATGATAAATCACAAGATTACTTCTGACGGTTTTCTGCTGACTTCTTTCTGAGCAGTGACCGATGAGACGATGACTGTCGTATTGATGCCTCCGCGAAAATTGGGGAAGTTGGTTATGAGCAAACAACCATGAATTGATCGTTCAATCTTCAACTACATTGACAGACCTTGTGTGTAATAACCTTATTGTTGGTTACGTTTTGGCGTAAGAATAGAGGATTCTTGAGTCATGAATCAGTATTCCGTTTTTCGCGCTGGTTAATACAAAGTGTTTCTGAAAGTTTTCGAGGGACAGCGTGAGGTCCAGCGTAGCAAGCGCTGGACATTGACAGTTACTGAGAGTTGTCCGACAGACTCCTTTAGCTCAACTTTATTTTCTATTACAATCTAACTAATCTCTTGCGCTTCTCTTGGCCAATAATTTAATCTACGTTTGTAGTCAGTTACAGTCTTAGATGTCATGACAACCTGGTTTATAAAGAGCATCGTCAGATTAATATGCGGTGAAACTCATTGTTAGGTAAGTCTTCAATCATTTGAAGTAGATTACCAGCCAATGTGCGTGAATCAAACACACTTCCAGGATTCATTTCCCCAGGCACCAGACTCCACAAAGATTACGATGCTCTCTCTTCCGGCTGACTCCTCTTTTTCACCTCACACAGATATTACAAGCTCACTAAGTTCACTAACGGTATAAGTTTGAATAAAATACAACAATAAATGTTAATATTATTGGAAGGATAATGTAAATATTTCTACACAGGACATTGTTATTAGTTCACCCCCATGATATAAAAGTTAACATGGAAGAACTAGTTATGTAGCGTATCAACAAAATCGTAGTTTCTACACATAGTATTTATGTATACATTTATAGATCACTCCTTGAGAACTCCACTCACTTTCTTCTGTTCTGCTGTCGTTTGCCTTGCTTTTCTCTCTCACCATTTTGTTTCTATATGACTTTCTGAATGGTGATAATGAATGTAGATATTTGGTGGCTTTCTGCAACAAAAGATCTGCAAACACCACTCGTCCTGAATATTAAGACTGCCTCGCACATTACCCAATACTTTATTTCGCTACGGATTTCGGATGACAGTTGTAGAATATTACCTTCACACAATTAAAATATCGTAACGAATACCTGTGAAGTGCCAATAAATCTGGAGATTTAAGAAATGGTGAAAATATGCTAACGGTTACAACCATAATTTCACCAACTCATGTAATGACAAAAACAGCTTTCACACGCTCCAGTTGCCATTTCGTATGGATTAGTTCGCCACTTTTCTGGCTCCTATTAGCGTATGAAAAGAAGATTATCTGTTGCTGTCATGATACTTCTTTGTACGTTTAACCGGACACTTACTGATATGAGTCTGTGGCAGATAATATTGCTAAAAGCATTGTTATGGGTAACTAACGTTTTGCAGAGCAATTTTGTCACTTGATTAATAACCTACTATGCCTATCACCAGTAGTGCAAAGACCGGTTACGGTGTGGGTTTTGGACAAATTATACCGTGTATAATGCTTCCGCTTCTGTAAAGTGACCTCCCAAATATTATTATTGTCTCATGTGTCTTGTGTAACTGAATAATCTCAAATATGCTTACTCCATGTGCATATTGTTTAGCATATTGGAGATACCAATAAAAGCTGGCTTCCCTTATGTACAAAATATGAGAGTGTATCCGGCAGTTAATTCTTTCCCTCTACGTTCTGTTTGCACAGTCTATTCACTTTCTAGATTTCTTCACAACTCTCCTACTAACACTTTCTGTGGAGCGTTTGCTGATATAACCAGAGGAGTGACCGATAAAAAAAGATCGGTGAGTCCTAGCCCAGGTGCAATTATACATGTCGAAATAACATGCTTTACTTATGGCGTTGAAGGAAGCAGCAGCAACTGAGGGGATAAATTGCACGAGATTCCGCTAATGATCTATAACCGTCCTGGAAGAACAATAGGCAGGCACTAAAAAACCATAGGGTTTGCATAATCTTGCGAAAAGGACACTTGGTATGAAACCGGACTGAATTCCGGAGAAGTTAAACTTTTGTGAGCACCCAATTGGCTTCAGTATTGACTTTGAACAACTAATCAGAATTAAATAAAAATAAATGTCATGAAATTGCTAGTGAAGGTTACTTTGGATTGTGGTGTCCTAAGGTCTTTGTATATTCCTCCCAGAAGACCAGTAACCTGTTCAGCTCGCTATGCATGTGGATATTTTGGTGTACCTAACTAACTTGTTATTCATAATATAATCAATCAACCAATCTTCAGGAAATTGTCTAAGAAGAACCAGAACAGAAGGCATGATTTGATTCGCTAACACTGCCTGTAAATCTAATTACCTATCGAGGGTTGTCAAGCATCCAGATCGCAAAGATCCTGTACCTGTCACTGGTTTCAGAAGACCAAGTCTTATACATAGGATTCTACACAATGTAACCGACTCAGAAGAACAGTAAATGATTGGATAATACGATTGTTTATTTTTCAGCTGATGAAACATATTTGCAGTTGTTACCTAATGCCAGAGCCTGCAAATAAACGTTCATGTAGTATACGGTAGTGCTTGTAATCCTACTTATCCACCCTTCTGCCAGCCACACACGATTAAGCAATGATAGTCTTCTTGTCTCCCTCCAACGTGGAGACCAATTCGAACAAATAAACTTTTAGCGTTCACCAGCGTTGACACAGGTCATGTACCGGGGGCGCTGCCAAAGATTAATTTCATCCAAATCCGTACCACCCTCTTGGCTTGTCAGCCAGAAGTTATCGTTGGATCTAAACATGACACGGCTTGGTTTCTTCACTTACCTGACAATTTAAGGCTTGGTGTTTTTCCTTCTAGAAACTCTTGTTACGTTTCATCACCCACAAAAATTACAGCAGAATACGAATTAGAGGCCAGAAGTGAGAGGTTTAATTGGGCATGGCTTATATTCTCCTGGTTTTCGAAGCATGTGTTTGAACTGGTCAACATCTATAGTCTAATTGTCTGGCGCCAGTCGTTTTGGTTGCCAAGATCTCGTTCACACAGTTAGTCGTTTGTGGGTAGAATGAAAATTGAAGAAGTTCGGAGTACGTCGAAGACACAGCGGATAGCTGCCCACACTCATGTGAAGGGGTTAGGTTTAGACGAGAATGGTACTGCACTATCGAATGCCTGTGGGCTTGTTGGGCAAGAGTGTGCCCGGGAGGTAAAACCAACATTAAAATAAAGTTTTCCCAGGCTGCTGGTATTGTAGTTGAAATGATCCGGTCTAAGAAAATGTCTGGGCGTGCAGTCTTGATGGCAGGACCTCCTGGAACAGGGAAGGTACGTAGTTATTAATATTATCAGTCATAAGATTGTCACTAATGTATGAGTTTTATGTACATTATGGATCAATGTAACATCTATTTGTGCTTTTCTTCACAATTTAATAGACTGCAATTGCTTTAGCCATTGCTCAAGATCTTGGAGGGAAAGTCCCGTTCTGTCCAATGGTTGGAAGTGAAGTTTACTCCTCTGAAATAAAGAAAACGGAGGTCCTAATGGAAAACTTTAGAAGGGCGATAGGTATTTCAACCTGCCTTTTTCATGAAAAAATGTAGGCTTGCGTATAAAGGAAATCAAAGAAGTTTATGAAGGTGAAGTAACCCAGTTAACACCTGTGGAAACTGAAAGCCCAACTGGAGGTAGGTTGTATTTATTTTATCTCACCAGTGTACAGGCTTCGGAAAAACTATTAGTCACGTCATCATCAGTTTGAGAACCGCAAAAGGTGTCAAACAGTTGAAATTAGACCCATGTATTTACGAGAGCCTCCAAAAAGAACATGTTGAAGTCGGAGACGTAATTTATATTGAGGCGAATTCAGGTGCAGTAAAACGTCAGGGGAGGTGTGACGTGTACACAGCTGAATATGACTTGGAGGCAGATGAGTATGTTCCTCTGCCTAAAGGAGAAGTACATAAGAAGAAGGATGTAGTACAAGATGTCACGTTGCATGATCTGGATGTTGCCAATGCTAGACCGCAAGGAGGACAGGATATTGTCTCAATGATGGGTCAACTCATGAAACCTAAAAAGACTGAGATTACAGGTAATAACCATTACTCTAGCTTTGCTATGTCGCCTGACTTCGTTTCTTGAGTATTTTAACGCCATCACTCAGTTTATCTTCTGATTTTTAGATAATTTACCACCATAATATTTATTTTACCTCAAACACTTTTTAAGTCATACAGTAGCTGACATTTGTCCAAAAGTATCAAAATGTTTGGCCAAATGGTCGAATAATTATTGATTATCGAAACGTTTTATCCGATTTCGTAATATGACCAGTGCTCCCTAGGTATTTTTCCCGGAAGTATTTCTCAGCAATAAAGAGAATTAATGCAAAAGCAGTTAAATATATGTCATATATTGATTCAAGGATCTCAAAACCGATATTGGAACTAATGTGGCTACTGAAACAGTGGGTTAATAACGACAAAGGCAATATAATTTCGAAGTTCAGTACTAATTTCAATGCTGAGGTGTGGTCCGTACTCCCTTGTGGGGCTTGTGACATGACTGTTGTGCGAGGCAGTACTAGTGGTGAGTCTTAAAATCGAAATGTATAAAGACACATTATGTTTTAAGTGTAACGGTGACCTAATGGGGATAATGGATGTTTCATTCACTCATCTATAAATACATCGATTGTGTAACATTTATCGTTATCTGCACATCTAGTCCAATTACCAGTCACTTTGTGGGTTTATGATAGTAGTGTTCTCCAAGTGGATACTCTCTGCCAGATTAAAACCCGCGTGCTAGTTCTGGAGTTGGTAATATTATCACCATATTTCCTAATACTATGAAAATCATCTACCGAATAAATTGCTAAAACATAGGTCATCAAGAGTGAATGTGTTTCCAACTTATATCTTAGTTAAATTTGTCACATTAATTTATATAGTAGTTTTCATGTAAAATAGTATTTCGTTTTATTGTAAGTCAGACTGTTTACAAGGAACTGGTTCGCCTCAATGCCGTTTCTTGTCTGTGAATGACTCGATAACTGTCACGGTGCAAATAGTCTATTATCAAGAGAAACGTACTGTAGATTGTTTAGTTGCTTTCACTCAATGGTACTTACAGTGTGTGCGTGAAGTATTGGTTTTTCGTTTAGATTTGACTTATTGCTTCAACCATGAGTTATAATGGGGTTAAATTTCGTAAGTGGATGTGATAATATGAAATCGTCAGTAAACACTGTTTCTCTTAATTTGTAAAACATGCGCATAATTTCAATTTTCTGTGTCCTCGTCTTTACCAGACAAACTTAGAAAGGAAATCAACAAAGTCGTAAACAAATACATTGATCAGGGTATCGCTGAACTAGTTCCAGGTGTCCTGTTTATTGATGAGGTACATATGTTAGATATCGAGTGTTTCACATATCTTCATCGGGCCTTGGAATCAACTATCGCACCTATTGTCATCTTCGCTACTAATCGTGGGAAATGTACTATTAGGTAAGTCGTATCATGTTTAATGAAAAAAATGATAGTGTATGTATTTCTTCCTGAGTTAGACAAGATTTTTATTTTGTCTTTAAATTTATTTAACTTTTAGTAATTAAATTGAAGTGAAGAATGAGTGAGGCATTAAATTTTAGCGATCACTTCCGGACTGATTTGTTCACTTGTAAGTCACATTCAGTATTGCATTCTTCCTCTTAACCAAAGGAAATAGGATATGTTTTCAATCTGTTTATGAATAAGAGGGAGACCCAATGTACTGTTGTTTATTGCTTTCGAAGAAGTATTGTGATGCCTATTCACATTGGCTAGTGTTACACTTAGACTATCAAAATAACTTCATTCTAAGTCACAATGGATCGGTAACATGATCTCATTCCAGCGACTTGTGGAGTGGTGCCTTACAACAACTATTTACTTTACTCGAAGCTACAAGTTTCTGTCTCCGAAAGTTTGCCTCAGTCTGAATATCTGTCTCATTCGTAATACAAAACGGGAAATGAAAACTCTGAGAATTCCAATCCTATTCCACGCTTCTACAACATATCAAGTTAGCCCAGGAGCAGGAACTGCTTCGATGCTACTTACCACCACGTCCACCTATCTATGTAATGTTGTAAAACGTGCTATGTTGCTATCATATTTAGTTTCAAGTTTTCCACTGACTTTCATATTTCTAACAGCCGGTTTTAATTCACTTGTCCAGTAAGCAAACATATTAGCTAGTCACAAAGCGGTAGCTAAGCAGCAAACTTGTTATTTTCTTGGAGTACAATATATATAGTGGTATCCTTGTAAATCTGCACACAACATTTATACTTGTTTCAATTATTACTTGCTTTTAAATTGCTACGTATACCCGCGTACATGTACCACTAAAACCATCCTTATTCCAACATATTTTTATTTTGGTTAAACTAGGGGTACTGAGGATATTATTTCTCCACATGGAATCCCATTAGATTTATTAGATCGTGTTATGATTATACGCACTTTGCCTTACTCTTGCGAAGAAGTTATTCAAATCCTACGTATACGTGCACAAACTGAAGGTATAAAAGTGTCGGAACAAGCTTTCACTTGCCTTGCGACGGTTGCCACAGACACAACTCTGCGGTGAGTTTAGTTTTTTGAAGTTAACAGCATGGGTTTTTTTAGTGCATACGCTTAAAATCTATTTATACGTAATAAATGAAACAATAAAAAGCTCATAGAAACATGCAACAGTGCAGTTTTGTATATTTTGTTTCACTGGCATCAAGAAGTCATTAAAATAAATCGAAAAATTATAATTAGAGGAAAAACAAAGGATTTAAGGTGAACTATAAGCAAAGAATTTAATCCACCATGAGATATTGGCATCATTTTAGCATGTCACCGTAAGTTTGCAATTACTGCTGTATCGATAGCAAAAACCACGAAATGTGCATGGTCATGTCTAATAACCAGAAACTTCGTAGCTTAATGCTAATTTACGGTCTCGCCACCTTTAAAATGGCCATGACTATCAATTTTTAGGTGATATTTTCTAACTTCCATTTCTATGACGAGGTTTGGCAACCACTAGCCTTCACGAAATACTGTTAGCTCTCCGCCTAATACACAGATCTATAATTGGTTCCTGCGATTAGGATGTCAATTATATTTCTGGCTTATTGCCTAATAGGTTTAAATTGGGTTCAGATACAGCTCCTTACTAACCGTCAACATATGGCATTAAAAGTAGTGCTACTTAGCATTGGGATAACACTTTACTGGAATGTCCCACAATATATCCAGTGATTAGTCCTTGTTTATGAATCTATGTAAAGGTTTACGTAGAAGTTTTACTTTCCTAGTTTTTGTATGCACATTTTGTAGTGTGTTTCCGGTTTTTCTTTTGAATACCCGTTTTCTTAGTGAATATGATCATTTTTCAATCAAGACTCCTCAATCAAAGCCATAAATGATTTAGCAATTGGTAGAGTAACAGGTTAGTGCGATGCGAGGGGATATGTCTTCAAGAGAAATCGTCGTTTCAATGATTAAATTTGCTTATCGTGTAGTTTTTTTTTGGCTTAGTTTTAGGTTCTTGTGTTGTTGGAAGTGAAAGTCATTTCTGGATAACTATTTTATATTAGCATTGAACATATTTTATGTCCTTGTCAACCTAGGACATTTTATTACTTGGTCCACTTTATTGTCTATTGATACAGTTTTCGTATTTTACTTGTTTCATAAAACTAAATTAATCAAACAGGTGAAACTGTAAACATACTGTTTCTTAAAATTACAGTTTCTGTACCACGAATAGTTGATGAGCAATTTATTTCGGGAATATTCTTTACTTAATAATAATAATAAAACAGTAATTTATGTACAGGTTAGTTTTCTAACCAATCGATTCTCTTCAAAGTGTACTGGGGACTGATAAAATTGGCCAGAGTGGTCAGAGTCGGGTCCCTTGTTTACGAATAAGCAATCCAGTGTCTGTACGAGTGAACTAGTAATTCTGTTTAGTTGTAATTATGCCACTACGTCTAACTAATTGGACTCCAAACTGGCCGTTGAAGTAACCTATAGACCATTGTGTGTGAATGAAGATAAGAGGTTGAGTGTGAATGTGTGCAGTACAATATCATATCTGTTTTTGATCTTCGTGTATTTCTGTCTAATGCAGTGATGTTTTGTTCTCTCTCTAGGTATGCTGTTCAACTTTTGACTCCGGCATGCCGTCTTGCACAGTTGAGTGGACGAGAAGAGGTTGAACCTTCAGATATTGAAGAGGTAAGGTCGCTATTCCTCAATGCAAAACAATCTGCTAAAATACTTGCTGATCATGAGAGTCAGTTTATGCGGTAAACTTATTGTTAAACTGACCAAAATATGTAATAAATACATAAAATATGTAAAAATATTAATAAAGTGTCTTCTTTTCTTCTGATCACTTTCTTTACCGTTCGTGCAAATACGATAGTTTACAGTCATTTATGGAACTACAGCTAGGTTGTTGACTGTCTTTCAATACCTGTATTGACCTGTGATCTGTTGATACCAATACTCAAATTTCTCTCACTGGGTCAGGTTGAAATTCTGCGCTCGTTGGTTTTCGACCATACTAACGCCAACTCAGTACGTGTAGCTCCTTACCTTATGCTAAATTTATAATTATGTCGCATTATTTACACACTTTAGTTCGGACAAGCGTTGATCAGTTAGATGTTTTACATATTACTCCATACAAATATAATATTTTTCAAACAAACTCGGATTCAAACACAATCTTGTCGGAATATTTGCGTATTCTAGCAGCATTCAAGTATTTTGCTTCCAAACTTAATGGAATTATTGTTATTACTCTTCTTTTCAACATATACTTTTATTCTAAATAGGTTTGTTCATTTCAGTTGGGACATGAAATCTTGATTCCTCATTTCTCAGACAATTAGCTGTCGTGTTTTTTCTACAGCAGTGATGTTTTTGTTGCGTGCAGTAGTCAGTTTATGTGAACCGCATAACTAGGAGCACACTCGAGCCCCGAGTATGGCATCATATAAGTTATTACTGCTAAATTACTAATGTGGTTATGATCACAGCAACAGGTGTCTCTTACTGAAATAATTTGTAATATGATCAGAAGTTTGTTCCGACCAATGAGAAAGACGGAAACAGAATTGTAAATAATAAAGAATTCGAAGCCTTGATAGTACAACTATATAGCAAAGGGACGTGAGAACTCTTACGTAGGGTTCTTAATAAAGCCAGGATTAGGGTGGCATCCAAATCAATCAGTTCACTCAGAGATAAACTTTGTCGGTTTAAAGATCCAAATAGGCAAAGTAATGTAACGTACCATGTAATAGCTGTTAAGCCAATTGTACAGACCAAGCTAATAAAGCAAGGTCAGTTAAGTTATCACAACATAAGAATTTAGCTAGATCTAAGAAGGGCGATCCCACTGATTTAAGCAGTCTCGAGGTAAAGCTCGAGCATTTCTATGTTTATACTCGCAAATAATCATACAACAGGTTGGGAAGGGATAAAATACTCGAATATATTGACTCGACATCAAATACATGCAACAGTTATGCCGGATATATGCAAAACTATATTAAAAACTAACAGGGAATTAAAACTATGTAAAGCAGGTTAGGAAGTCGTGTGAACATATTCATATACTGAGTAATAAACTGTTCGCTGAATGTTTTCTATTTTATTCACTTTATCATTGTGTGTTATGTTAAATAAACTTATCTGATGAGGATGTTATCGAACTTCTGTCCAACAATATTATCAGTTGTGGTTCAACAGTGGACTCGAGTATTCAATATTCACATGTAAGCATGGGGCTACGTCGTATGGCTCTGACGAATTTTTGTCATAACCGATTGACACATTCCAGTGATAGGAAAAGCTAACACTTATTGCTAACTATGCAAGTCGATGTGTGGATTTTGCTCAAAACAAGTTTGTTGATAAATAGTGGTGTTCTTTTTCTGATAGTTAGTTTGCTTTTTACTGAATATTCAGGGGCTACAATTTTCTCATTCTCTTGTGTTTTGTACGGTGATATCAGTAACTGTAATTTCTACGTAGTTGTAAACTGAGAAAAGATACAACTCTTAAAGAAACGTAAGCTAATGATCATGAAACGCCTTTCAAAAATGTGTAGTGAACAATTTGTTACTGAAGAGCCCCCAAGAGGGACGGAACAGCTGTTCAATGGTTTCAATGGTTCTCTGGGTGAAGTCGTTTCATGATTAAAATATTGTTTTAATGATCCTAAACAATTTGCATACAAACATGGTAGAAGTACCTTGGATGCTGCGGTTGTCTTGTATCACAATGTTGTCTCTTGTTTAGACAAAGGTGCTAAATATGTTCGTAGTGCTTTCTTAGACTACACATCTGCTTTTGACTCTGTACCTAGGGGCCTTTTATTAAATAAGCTATCATTGACACAAACAGGATCCTGGGCTAAGAGTTGGTTGCATTCCTATTTTTCTGATAGAATGCAGTATACTGTATATAACGGCAAATCTTCTTCTACCTCGCTTACAACATCCGGTGTTCCACAAGGTGCTGTCCTCTCTCCTTTTCTTTTTTCTTTCTTCCTACATGACCTGCCCCATTCAAACGAAACTAACTTTGTTAAATATGCAGACGATCTGACTGTATCACTGCCTATCACTTCCGAGTCTGACAGCTCCAAACTTAATAGCTTTCTGTTAGACATCAACAACTGGTCCAAGTCAAATGGTCTTATGTTAAATCCTTCCAAATGTCAGGTGCTTGACTTTACTTTCAAGCATCGACGTGACTTACTTGAACTAGTTAACTCTCATGATCCCTGTAGCATAGATGGCACGGAAATTGAAACCAAATCAAGTATTAAATACCTTGGACTAGTTTTTTCCTCTGACCTTTCATGGTCATCCCATATCTTATCTATCTCTAAGAAAATGTTTCGTCTTACCTTCTACATTAAAAAGTTAAGACAATCAGGTATCAACCAACCTTTAGTTTTGCAATTTTTAAACTCCTGTATTTTACCTATTGTACTCTACTGCTCTCCATTAATCTTTCCTGGGCTGCTCAAAAAAGATTATATCATATTACGAAGAGTATTAAATGCTGTGAGTAGAGCTTGTGGTCTGCCACTGCATGAGCTCGCTAATACTATAGTCGAGAGGCATATAAATTCCTGTACGAAATGGGCAAAAGCTATAATGTCAGACCCTCTGCACCCCCTTTATTCACACCTGTCCCCTTGTATCTCATCAGGTAGGACGAGAAGTCAATATAAAAAGATATATGCTCGTACTACTAAGTATAGAAATTCTACAATACCCTATTTAGCCCGTACTTTATGTGACGAAGACTCTGTTAGACGTGAAACTTACAAGTTACTATGTAATTAGTACAGTGAATCGACCCTTTTATCGCTCATCTTTCTGTATTTTATGGTGTTACACTTTCTATCGTTTAAATCGTTACTCTGCTATTTTATATTAGTTGGTATTACTATTATTACTACAATTTTGTACTTTATACATATTTTTCTCCGTATGACACACAGTATTTTGCTACGTAGCTGCTACAACAATCGTTTTATTACTATTATGTATTGTGTATTTTTAATTTTTTTTTGTCGTTTTTGGGTAAATTAGATGCAATATTGTACTGAATGCTGAAAATTCCTTGCTGTATCATGAGTACTGTTTTTGGAATAAAGCAATTATTATTATTATTATTATTAAGATATTTCTACCCTTTCTTCATAAGTACGACGTTGACTATTCACAAGTAGTGTTGGGTAATATTATCATGCGTAAAATATGATTGATTGGAGATTGTTTTCACTTTGGTACTTTAAAAACTGGATCTCATATGTATGTCCAAACCAATTTGGGCATTGGGTATATGATATTCATTATAATAAAGGTTTTTGTATTTCCCAATGAATGAAAAACAGAACGACATTGTTTTTACTGACGTTTCGCTATTTAATGCTAATAGCTTTATCAAGGTATTATTAAACCGAAATTTACAAAATCTCAGCATATATATAACAAAGAGTTAAGGGGTGAGAAAATAGACTTAGATCAACTTAAAAGGATATATTGAAAGTCAAATTAACAATGAAGATCATTAAACTAAATATCAAAGGTGATAGTGTATCTGTTATGATATCAAAACAAAGTTTACTAACTTGATCATCGTTCGTAAGTCTGGGGTCATTTTTCGTTGCCAAGTTGGTCAATTGGTAAAAATAACACAACCAGGTGTAGATTGTTGGATTTGATCAGTGTGTAGAATTATAAGTCGTGTGTGTTTACATAATGAAATTGCTTATCATATTCGTGTTGATTTTGTCACTTCATGGGGTAGGGAGGTGCTGTAACCAGGTCGAATTCTGTCTTAGTCCATCATTCATATTCAGACAATTTGGATTCCACTTGATATGAAGTGCTTCTGATATTAGACGTTCTTTGTGATTCCTGAAGTGCTTTTTCTGGATGACGATTTCAATATTGTCAAAATCAATTTTGTGTCCTGATTCTATAGCGTGTAGACCTATGGCTGATGATTTTTCAAGCTTTTGTAGTTCAACTGGATTTCTCGGTGGTCGCAGAGATGCTCTACAGTGTTCATTTCTTCTGATTTTGATTTCGCGAGATGTTTGTCCGATGTAGATCGCATCACATTCCAAGCATTTTATTTTACAGACACAACTAGATAGGGAATCTTTTGGGATTTGGTCTTTTATATGGACAAGGTTGCTTTGCAGTGTGTCTGATGTTTTGAAGAAAACTCTAATGTCAAGCTGATTGAGTACTCTTCTGATTTCGTCTGACGTCTCTGCTCTATATGGAATAACGACTGTTGATGTCCATGTTTTCGGAATGCGTTTTCGGCCATACTTAATGTTTGTGTTGATTTTGCTGACGAAGTTTTTGGGTAATTGTTTTGCTTTAGAGTTTCAGTAATGTTTAATATTTCTTCCTCTTTTTCTTCCTCATCTGTTATCAGAGAGTGTGCTCGTCTAAGAAAACTTGAAACAACCGAAATCTTTGCGCTAATGGGGTGTGATGATTTGAAGTCTAAATATTTATTAGAGTGGGTTTTCTTCCTGAATATGGATATACTAAAATTTCCGTTTTCCTTTCTCTTAACTAGGCAGTCTAGAAATGTTAGTTCACCGACGTCTGATTCTGCTTCCGAAGTGAACTGGATTTTGGGAGATACACGGTTTATTTTCTCCAGGAATGAATTGTGTAGGTCTCGTTTTAGTATCATCCACATATCTTGACCATATTTTAGGAGTCAGTATGCTTGAAAAGATGTTATTTTCGAATTTATTCATGAAAAGGTCGGCGACTATTGACCTAAGTCTATTTTCTGATTTCTTAACTCCTTGTTATTTACACGCTGAGATTTTGTAAATTTCGGTTTAATAATACCTTGATAAAGCTATTAGCATTAAATAGCGAAACGTCAGTAAAAACAATGTCGTTCTGTTTTTCATTCATTGGGAAATGCAAAAACCTTTATTATAATGGATCTCATATGATCGTTGATGAATGGTACCAGTGAATTAAGAGGCGTTTGATACACAGTGACTTCCAGGAATTACATTTATAGCATGGTATGTCCTACCACCATGTATGCATATCAGCAGTGGTATTTACTATGAACTGACGGTGGCAGCCAACAACCGGTGAATGTTTAATTGATTAGTTAATAATTTTTTCCTCATAATATCACTAGACTGCCTAAATATTTTTGCGAATATTCGTACTATTTGAAGACTCAAGAAAGCATTACTTTTCATTTTGTGTTTTGTGACTCAAGTGGGTTTAAGTTTTGCTAAATTTGCATAATAGAGAAACAGGATTAATAGTATAAAATAGGACTTTGGCACTATAGCAGGGAATAATTAATTAATTTGATGGAAACACAGTGATGAAGTATTATTTTCTGATGATGCTTCGAATGCAATTTATTGCTCATAATCATACGATAATTAACTACTTGCTAGATGTTAGGAGAAGTCGGTTATTCCAGATCCGCACATTTTCTTTTAGTGATATCTTCAAAATTCACAATCTTCGTGAGATTTTAACTGTCATGGAAAGAAGTTATATAAGCGAAGATGTATTTTCATCTGTACCACTATGGTCAAGATTTGAATGTGGTACCATATATTACGCTATATGATGACCTACTGAACTTCAAACTTTCTAAACGTGTGGTAAGTACTTTACAATACACACAATTCTGAAGTTTCGATAAGCTAACCCTCTAAAGGTGGGTTCAGTGTCACTGTGAAGATTTCTACAACTGATTTACTTATGGAGATGTGTAACAACCAATATTATGCTATATAAATGAGAGGAAGTGAAATTTTGGAAACAAATTTCGATGGAAAGGAACTGCCAGAAATATCTTTTTTTGTCTGCTCGTTGGTTTTTTATTAGAGTAGTGGATAATTTTATGGTATTCAAAACTGTTACATTGGCTGCAGAAAAATGTCCAAATCTGATTAAATCACTTATTAATTTTCAGAAGGTAGTTCACACTAGCACAGGAAAATGATAATTTTTGTAACAGCTTTTACCTGGATCATGTGACTGATTATTGAAAATGTAATTTTCACTTTTCTATGCCAATATCTCATTTGCTTCACTTTCATTGTTTAGGATTTGTCGGTTGATTGAAGTCTAAATTTATGTACCTACAGTCCTAGATTATTATTATTAATTCCTTTAATTCCTATAGGAACATAGGGATTCAGCTGCACGTCTCCATTGCGTTCGGTTTTCTGCCAACTTTTTCACCTGGCTAAACGTTTGCCCACATGCTTTCATCTCTTCTTCACATGATCAACTCGCCGCTTCCCATTCGGGTTCCACTCGAGATCATGGCGTGTGATGTCACTTGATGGTTTCCTCAGAGTATGGCCAATCCACCTCCATTTCTTCTTACATATTTGTTGCACAGTAGGTTCCTGGTTGGCTCTCTCCCAGAGATCCCTGTTGTTGATCTTTTCTGGTCAACTGATCTTGAGTATTAAGGGAAGACAGCTGTTGATGAAAGTCTGTAGTTTGTTCGAAGTGCTCTTCGTGACGCGCTAAGTCTCTGATCCATAAAATAGCACTGACTTCACATTGGAGTTGAAAATCCGTATCTTACTTTTCATGCTCAGTGCTGTTGATCTCCACAAAGATTTCAAAGTAATGAGAGCTTGTCTTACTTTCCCGATCCTCGCATTGATATCCCTATCACTTCCGCCTGTAGGTGAAACGATGCTTCCTAGGTAGGTAAAGGAGGTTGCTTCTTTCAGATTTCTCCCATTTACGCCGATTGTTCTCTGTTGTAGTTGCTGTTGTTGTTGTCCAGGAATCTTCATCACCTGTTTTCTCTATGTTCACCTGAAGTTCCATCTTTGACGCTTCTTCTGCCAATTTGCTGCTTTACACTTGCATATCTTCCAGTTTGTAGGAAATTTTTACCATAAATTTTTGATAAATATAAGAGGATGAATAGCTGCTAACTAAATATGGTCATTTTTACTTGAAGTGGTGGAAAATGAAATGGATGTGGTAGCTATAAATCCGTTTTCAAGAAATAATTACACTGTATCCACCAACTGGAATCTGCTTCAACACAGGCTGAGAGCTGGACAAATAAGTGGCTACATTCCTATTTTTCTGATAGGAAGCAGTACACCGTCTACAATGGAAAGTCCTCCACTACCTCACTTACTTTAGCTGGTGTTCCTCAAGGTGCTATTCTTTCTCCTTTTCCGTTTTCTTTTTTCTTACATGACTTGCCTCATTCTGATGTAGCCACTTTTGTTAAGCATGCTGGTGACCTCTCTGTTTCTATGCCTGTCAACTCTCAGTCAGATTGTTCCAAATTAAATAAATTTCTGTCGGAAATTAGTCAGTGCTCCTCTTCAAACGGTAGTAAGCTAAATCCGTCTAAATGTCAGGTAGTCAATTTCACTTTCAGACGTAAACGTGACCCACAACAACTAGTTAGCTCACATGGCCCCAATATCATTGACGGCATAGAGGTTGAAAATACATCCAATGTCAAGTACCTTGGGCTGAGTTTTTCCACCGATCTTTCCTGGTCTTCCCACATCTTGCTAGTTACTAGAAAGATGTTTCGCTTAACGTTCTACATTAGGAAATTTAGGCAGTCTGGCATAAAGCAGTCTTTGCTTTCTCAGTTTGTCAATTCTTGTATTCTACCCATCCCCCTTTACTGTTCCCCATTAATCTTTCCTGGACTACTTAAGAAAGACTTTGCTTTACTGAGAAGGGCACTAAAAGCCGTTAGTAGGGCAATCGGGATATCGTTAAACCAACTGGTTAACACTGTTGTGGATAGACATATAGTGTCATGTAAGAAACTAGCGAATACAATATTGTCAGACCCCGAGCAAACCTCGCCAGATACTAGCTTGCTGGGCTACTAGCTTACTAGTTTTCTCGCCGGTCCCAAGCCCGGGTAAAGAGGGAGGGTTGGGGCGTGGTGCTAGCAACTCCACCCCTGTAAAACAACCAAATCGCTACAGAAACTTCAACGAATAAATATATTAAAAATTCTAAAAACATAAGCAATAGCCTTACTTTTCGCTGGAATCGGGGAAGTGAAATGACGCAGGCTGGTGAAAGCCTTCGGGAAGCCAGTCAGCCGATGTGCCTTCTTTCGATGAAAGCAAAAGTAAGGATGGGTACCTGGAATGTTCGTACAATGTACGAAACTGGAAAGGCTGCCCAGATAGCCGCTGAAATGAGAAGGTACAGAATAGAAGTGTTGGGAATCTGCGAGAGCAGATGGAACGGAACTGGAAGGTGCCAACTACCTACTGGAGAGACAGTAATCTATTCCGGCCACCTAGAGGACAACCATGAGCACACCGAGGGAGTGGCCATCATGATGTCACCAACAGCAACCAAAGCTCTCATGCAGTGGGAACCAATCTCCTCCAGGATAATGACAGCCAGGTTCAACTCAAAAGGAAGGAAAGTTACAGTCATTCAATGTTATGCGCCTACAAACGTCTCAGAACAAGAGAAGAAGGAGGCGTTCTACAGACAACTACAAGCAATAATGGACAACGTCCCAAATGGCGATATCAAAATCCTGATGGGCGACATGAATGCGAAGCTGGGAGGAGACAACACAGGAAGAGAACTCACCATGGGTCGTGAGGCCCTCGGCGAAATGAACGACAATGGTGAACTCTTCTCAGACTTCTGCGCCTTCAATGATTTGGTGATTGGCGGTAGTGTGTTCAAACACAAGGATATACACAAGACGACATGGATTTCACCAGATGGAAACACCAAGAACCAAATAGACTTCATCTCAATTTCAAGAAAGTGGAGACGGAGCCTACTGGACACAAGGTCAAGGAGAGGAGCAGATGTGGGTTCAGACCACTATCTAGTACAAGGGACTTTCAAGGTGAAACTAAAAGCCTCGAGGATAGCTGGGGATAGGCCACAATGCAAGTTCAACACTCAATTACTGAAGGACACAACCACAAAAGACACTTTCACTGCAACTGTCAGAGCAAAGCAGGAAACACTACGCGACATCACTGAAGAATCATGCGTGGAAGAACATTGGAAGTCTCTGAAGGCGATTCTCAACGAAACGTGTTCAACGGTTCTAGGAAGAAAGAAGAGACAAGACAAGGAATGGCTCTCAACGGACACTTGGAAATTAATAGAAGAGAGGAGAATGGTGAAAGAGAAAATGATTCAATGCAAGGACGGACAGGAGAAGGAGACGCTGAGCTCAACTTACACAGCACTGGACAAAGAAGTGAAGAAAAGTGCTAGGAAGGACAAAAGACGATTCTACGACAACCTGGCCACTGAAGCTGAGAAGGCAGCAGGCAAAAGGGACCTGAGGACACTATATCAGATAACCAAATCTCTATCCGGGAAGAGATCAACACAAGCGAAACCTATAAAAGACAGCCAAGGGAACCCAATTACCAAGGAAGAAAAACAGATTAAACAATGGATGGATCACTTCAAAGGACTCTTGAACCGACCACCACCTGCAACCCGTCCAGAAATACCAACAACAGCGCACACACAACTGCAAGTTGACACCAATCCTCCAACGAGAGCTGAAGTCTTGAACGCAATCAAGCTTCTGAAAGCTGGAAAAGCAGCCGGACCAGATGGAATACCCCCTGAAGCACTGAAAGCGGACCCAGAGACGACAGCAGACATGCTGACTCCATTATTGCAAAAGGTCTGGAAGGAGGGAAAGGTGCCTACTGACTGGAGGAAAGGTTACCTCGTGAAACTACCAAAGAAGGGAGACTTAGGACTCTGCAAGAACTGGCGTGGACGCCAAGTAAAATCCTGAGTCGCATCATCCTGGAGAGATTAAAGGACGCACTGGAGACAGAACTCCGACCAGAACAAGCTGGATTCAGGAAAGGCAAATCATGTACTGACCAAATTGCAACTCTACGCATCATCATCGAACAAAGCATGGAATGGCAATCAAACCTCTACCTCAACTTTATAGACTTTGAGAAGGCCTTCGACAGCGTTGATCGTGAAGTAATTTGGAAATTACTCGAGTACTATGGCGTACCCCAAATATTCATCAACCTTATTCAACAGCTGTACGACAACGGCACCTACCAAGTGATCCACAACGGAAGACTCAGCGAGGCGTTTGGAGTAAACACAGGAGTCAGACAAGGGTGCTTACTATCACCAATGATATTCCTAATTGTGGTGGACTGGATTATGCGTCAGACAGTGGGAAACGAGAAGACAGGGACCGACGTGAAGAACCTAGAAGACCTGGATTTCGCGCGTGGATGATTTATGTTTGATGTCACACAATCGAAGACTTACAAGCGAAAACCGACAAACTGGTCGAAGAAGCAGCAAAGACAGGACTCCAGGTAAACATAGACAAGACGGAGGTTATGAAAATAACCAACCAACAACAGCAACAACATCCAACGTCAATCACCATCAACGGGAGGGATTTGAAAGAGGTTACTTCATTCACTCACTTATCTAGGGAGCATTGTCTCAACTACAGGAGGAGCGGACGAGGATGTCAAATCGAGCGAGAATCGGGAAGGCGAGAAACACATTCATCAACCTGAAATCAATCTGGAAATCTTCGTCACTCAGCATCAACAACAAAATTCGGATTTTCAATACAAACGTAAAGTCAGTTCTTCTATACGGATCAGAAACTTGGCGGGGGTCACAAAGAATATTTCCAACACGCTTGCAGACCTGTATCAACAACTGTCAACTATCACCATATACTGAAGATCAGATGGCCGGAAAGAATCACCAACATGAAACTATGGGAACAAACAAAGCAAGAACCAATCGCCCGACAAATATGCAGGAGAAAGTGGAGATGGATCGGACATTCGCTGAGGAGACCGCTGGGTGACATCGCGCGTCAAGCCCTCGAGTGGAACCCGAAAGGGAAGAGACGAGTAGGACGTCCAAAGGTGACATGGAGGAGATCGTGTGAAGAGGAGTTGAAAGATTATTGACTAACATGGATGCAGGCGAAAAGTACAGCAGAAGACAGGAGAAAATGGAGACGTGCAGTTGAAGCCCTATGTTCCACTAGGAACCCAAGGGAGCAATAATAAATAATAATACACCCCGAGCATCCTCTCTATACACAGCTCTCTCCTTGCATTTCATCTGGTAGAACTAGAAGCAGCTATACGAGGCTATATGCTAGGACTACCAAATACAAAAACTCCACAATACCATATCTGGCACAGCTGTTATGTGATGAGAAATCCGTTAGGTATGACACGATCAACTTACTGCGGCACTCTAACAAATAGTCCCATTAGTTTTTGTTTTCCTTTCCTCGTTACTATTACACTGTTGTTCTTATCTTCTATTATACACCAATTTTATACTTCATATCCTATGGTGCATTGTTCAGAATGTAAACGCAACGCTATTTTCTTTTTATTTATCTTTTTTGGGTGTTGCTTTTTGATTTTAAAATCTTATAAAATGTATGAGGTAATTAGATGCAATATATTGTAATGCACGCTGAAAATTCCATACATGTACCACAAATACTGTTTGGAATAAAGCCGTTATTATTATTATTAAGTTATTTTGGATAAGTAACAGAATAGTGTTGGGTTGAGCCTGCACATCAGTAACTAAGTCACAGGAATTGTAAGCTTGTTTATCAGCTATAGTCACTGAGTTATATAAAATATTTTGCAATGTAAATTGTAAATTGGGCTGTTTTGGGTGAGCTAAAGAGGACAGATTAATGTTTTTGTCCAGATTCTGTTTGAAACTGTACAGGTTTTCGCAAGACTTGATTTCAAAAGGTGGTCGGTTTTAAGGTGTGATGTCTTTCGGCATATCCTCCCTATCACCTAATATCTACCTGGAAAATTGAGATAATTCGCAAACTATTTGAAACGCTCACCTCACAGAGTAAATACATGAGGAACTGTTGGTATTATGTACAAAATATGTACAGTTTCGTCTCAGTAACAAGCACTTTGAAAAGACTGATGGAATAACTATGGGAAGTCCTCTAAGAATTATTTTTATTGGTATACCTGAGAGAAGTTCAGAAACGAACGAAGTTAGATCTCCGATTGAGGCGTTTGGTCTTTATGCTAGGTGCGTGGATGATCTATTTGTGATTCGCAAGGGCATGGACAATGCTTTGAGTTATTCCGAATTTCCAACAATGTGCATCGGAAGATTAATTTGACAGTGGCACTTGAACATGACTATCAATTTCACTTTCTTGATCGATCCATCAGAAGACCAGACGATTACACAATCGGCAGAGGAATGCACCACAAGGATACCTGGGTCAAATATAGTTAAACTAAGTAAGTCCATGTCCAATGAAATACAAACAAATATTGATCAGGTAGCTGTTTAAGAGAATGCGGAAACTTTTCTCAGAAGATAGATTACATGAACATTTGAACTTTTTAGAAAAGCGGTTGTACGAAAACGAGGATGTAAAGAAGTTGATAAGACAATGTAGAAGAGATCATAGTAATGAAGAGGAAGTTGTTACAGCTGAGAAGCTCGCACTTATCACAACGAATAAAAATTAGAGTGAGAGTAACCCTTGCTGCAACTTATCCGGCAGCTAAACTTGTTCCTGTTTACAGTAATAGTCGTTCTTTTTATCAATCAACAGTGGACAGGTATCTATGAGAAGTCACCTCTGACTGTGTTTAAAAATTCACATGCACGCGCTGAGGCAAGTACACTGTAAAGACAAAAACATGGACATTCATTCGCTCCTCCAAATATCTCCCAAAATGTCTGAGACTCACAGGTCTCTAGTCCCTTACGAGCGCCATTGGCCGACATATAGTTGAATTAGGACATAAAGTGAATATTCCGCCTGCATTTGCCGTCTTCAACAAGCTAAGCAATTCGACTGTACTTCGGTTGACTGTCAAGCAACTCAAACTAAACTCACGAATATTCACAGTTAACCTAGGGAGGTATTTTTTCACTTATTGCACAACTGTGTATTCTGATCTTTGTTCTTTACTATTTTCATTATTATCATTGCTTGACCCACCGATCTAAACAGAATTGTGGTGGTTTGATACAGACAATGTGTTCCAACAGAATTTGATTCTCACATATTCCCACAGTTCAATGCGTCATTAGCAAAAGAATAATGTGTACATTTGAACACTCTATTTCATGCTATTTAATGTAAACCAAAATCACACCCTAAGTGATTGGTTAGCGAATATATATATATATATATATATATATATATATGCAGCGGTTTGATTAATGAAAAATATGCCTTGGCTTCCGTGTTTTGCCTTCTGTTGTTACAGAATTTCCTGATTTCAAATCACTTCTAAATGTTTGCTTGCTACTACGTGATCTTTTCGCCGTTTTTCGGGTTAATTTGTGCTTTGTTGTGAAGCCAATTACAAAATCTTCGGATTTCGTTTCCAAACTTATGATAAATAATTCTTTTTTTCGTGTTATTTGTAAATAACTATGTCATCACCTTCAACTGACTGTTGTTTCCTTAATCTGTGATCTTCATGTCAAACATTTGCTGTACAAAATAAAGTGTATGTTCTTATTTCATTCATAGTATATTTTAGTCTGTCTGCAGTTGAAGAGAGGGTTGTAAACAAAACAAAAACATTTTATACACTTGGTTTTCTTCTTACTAAGGCGAAAATTATCGAACGATTTTACCCTTTATAGTTTTTCCTATGACAATTGAAATGAGGGATGTAATGCTGATTGGGCAACAGTTGTGCATCTGTGGACAGATTTTGGGGATAAGCACTTTATAAGAAATCTTCCACCAAGTTTATGTTCCAAAATTTAATGAAAATGAACATAGGTTCAGCAAAAGTATATTCATGGTATAACCAACATTTTTCATCACGACAGAAGATATACCGTCCAGACGACTTCCGAATGATAAAAGCCTTTCCGATTTTTCGGGTTTTAAGAACTACTTCACTTAGACACGCATCTCTCTCACGAAGGATATCTGCGGACTGGTTGTTCTCCGCAGTGCACAGTTTGATAAAGGCCGCACTAAACAGCCCATATTGTTTCCTGAGCACATTTTTATGCTCAACACTATCGCATACAGCCGGTTACTTTTATTAGTTTGAATAAAGAAAGAAAAAACATGTATGCAGGATAATAAGTATGTTAGTTTCAGGTAGGTTATTTAGAGTTTGTTGCCTTTTTTTGAAAAATCCGATTATTCTCTCCGAGGTTAGGGGTTCGGTGAACGACTCAAATCTCTTTATTTCGAAAGTTTCAGTGTTTTAATTCATGAGTTCTAGTCAAAGTAGAGGTGTTTGAAATTAGTTATGACAATTTATTGTGACTATAATATTTGGTTGTTTTTTTTAGCGGAATTCTCCTTAACGACTTTCGGGATAAGCTCGCTTTGGGGAAATGTAAGCCTAAGTAAATCTTCAAGTACATTGACATCATGAATTGATTTTATATTATCATGGCCATTTCTAAGCGCTTCATCTGAAGACGCATTCGTAAAGTATGAGTCCCTGTTAGAGCATAAGACCAGATTCTGATACAAACTGTAATCGACATGTGTTCAGACATAGAGTTATGTAGAAAAATGAAACAAGTGATTCAGCGAAGAAACCGTTTTCAGCGAATTTATTATCAAGCTGTACAATTGTGTATACATGGTTTTTAAGAAATTTCCGGCGAGGGAATTGAATCATAGGCATGAATGCATAAAATAATATTAGTTTGAAATGCGATTAAATGGTTTGTGATTATAATCATAGTTAAATGTCAAGTGATAAAACAATTAATGTCACATAAAGAATAATTCATGGGATGTATAGAACTTGGAAGGGGTGTGCAATTATAGGATTAGTAGGAAAGTCGAAATATATTTTCTTAAAAGTCATACATATACATGATTTCACAGCTTGCTAATAAATTCGTTGAAAACAGTCTCTTCGCTGAATCACTTGTTTTGATTTCCTATATGCTACAATGAAAATTTTCCATGAATTAAAAAATATAAGCCAAGAAAAACTTTGGCTCCGCGTATTATTTCGGGAAAAATGTCAGATAAACATATTACTGTTTTATGGTCGCTACCTGAGAATTCGTTGTCTGAAGGTGTAGAACTGTAGAGTTCTGAACAATAAATTTGTACAGCTTTTGCTAAATGTCAGAAACAGTTGGTAGTATATACTACCAACTGTTTCTGACATGCCTTCTGCAACTGCATCTGCATTTAATTCTACTTCACGTTGTAGTTGTACAGAACCTTAAATTAACTTGGAATTGGTAGGCATATCCCTCATCTCATCATGATCAACCAAAGACAAATGTGAAGTATCATGATCATTATCACGAATATTCAATTTACCATCATCTATATGGTCGACTTCATCATTTTCAAACTCTTTAATAACAGAAGTAGACAATTTTGGTTCCTCCTCGCAAATCCTAAAAGGTTTAATAACTTCACTCTGACTAGTAATGCCTTGTAAACTTGTAGGGTCAGAACTGGACTTTGAAACAGCAACTCTATTCTGTGACACTCTATTCAACAATGGCTTACCAGTTGAAACTACAGACTTCTTCACCTCACCGTTATCGTCACACAATTCGAAGTCAGGCCTGGAGTTTACATTTAGCTTATCACTGAACTTCCTCACTGATTCACAGTTCACCTTTGTATGCACCTCTTCCAAACGTGTAAAACACAACCGTGTTTGTCTTCCATCTTGTAACTTATCTGTTGAGGATGTACTACGAAACCTGTTACACTCACTAGGTCTATATGTGTAGGGGACAAATATTAGAGTTCACTAACATTCCAAATATAAAAGTAATAATCCAAGTCAGTGGAGTGTTAAATCACAATATATTACCAAAAATACAGTGACGAGTTATAGCAACAAAAAGGATTACTTGGATATAAAGTCTAAGTCCTCGGCTACAAATTAATTATATAATCCACGGGCACGTTAATTGTTTGGACTGCGTCTGCTGTAGCTGCTGTGTTCCGGTTGTAGAAATGTCTTCGGTTGAGAGTAGTAGGCTCCTACAATAAATCCGAAGTATACAACACGGTGTGAGTGGAGCAAGTAAGCAGAAGTGACCAGGGAGAAGACGAAGTCTCCAACAGCAGAGTGTATTTTTCAATTCTCCCAGGAAGTTATATATATTTCAACAAGAAGCGTTTTAAACAAAAATTATGTACAATATCTCGAATTTATACAAGTAACCAAAAAGTGTACAATCACATTGTTACGTACTCCACACGGCTCCCCCCCTAGAAGTTCGGAGAGACAACCGGAAAATGATAAGTAAAACTATGAAGTAAATAATAATAGTAATAGCAATTTTTGGTTAAAAACAGGGATATATTACAACATGCATAAACGCGAGAAGGTATGTGAATCATGTAAAGTCTGAAAGCATATACAATGAGTTCAGCAATAAAAATTGAAATAGAAAGTCATGTCACTTAAATTTGCACTAACCATGAACATAGATTTTTAATGTATAAAGAAAAATATGTAAATGCACAGTAATTAAGGAGGGGAAAGAAACATTAAAAAAAATATGGATTAAAGATCAATAGTTTTTGAAAAGGACAATACCTGTTTTTTAGGTGAGGTACATATAAATAAATAATAGTGATAGTAACATCAAAGTTTACGACGAAATACTAACGGTCATGATAATAATGTCTAAACGAGAAAGATAATAATAATTTTTAATGATTTTTCTTTTATTAGTCCTCAAAATGAACGTAGCGAGCCGGTTTACTGATTTGCCGACCACTACGTGTTTGATATGGAGGGAGGATAAGACTTGGTGCCGGTGGAGTGGAATCGGATGTTTGATTATTTGATTGCGCAGCTGCCGATGTAGATTCGAAGTCGTTGTCGGTGTATGCGGGTTTGATTCGATCAATTGAAACAGTCTCTCGTCTTCCATTCTTGTTCACTGTAAAGTGTTTGTCTGAACGTTTAATAACTTGAAAAGGTCCTTCGTATGGAGGTTGCAATCCTTTTCTGATGGCGTCGACTCGAATGAAGACGAATTTGCAAGTTTGTAGATGTTTGTTGATCTGATCTCTTCGGGGAGATTGTCGAGGTGCTGTTGGTTGAAGTTGAAGCATTTGTCTAGTTAATCGGTTAGTGAAGTCGGCAATGTTCACGTCTGTGGAATCGGCTGAGGGGACTAGCTGTCCAGGCAAGGTTAGGTTGGTGCCATAGACAAGTTGAGCCGGTGTACATCCTAAATCTTCTTTGATAGTAGAACGGATACCAAGTAAAATCAAAGGTAAGTATTCACTCCACTTAGATGTAGCTGCTGTGTTCTGGTTGTAGAAATGTCTTCGGTTGAGAGTAGTAGGCTCCTACAATAAATCCGAAGTATACAACACGGTGTGAGTGGAGCAAGTAAGCAGAAGTGACCAGGGAGAAGACGAAGTCTCCAACAGCAGAGTGTATTTTTCAATTCTCCCAGGAAGTTAAATATATTTCAACAAGAAGCGTTTTAAACAAAAATTATGTACAATATCTCGAATTTATACAAGTAACCAAAAAGTGTACAATCACATTGTTACGTACTCCACACGGCTCCCCCCCTAGAAGTTCGGAGAGACAACCGGAAAATGATAAGTAAAACTATGAAGTAAATAATAATAGTAATAGCAATTTTTGGTTAAAAACAGGGATATATTACAACATGCATAAACGCGAGAAGGTATGTGAATCATGTAAAGTCTGAAAGCATATACAATGAGTTCAGCAATAAAAATTGAAATAGAAAGTCATGTCACTTAAATTTGCACTAACCATGAACATAGATTTTTAATGTATAAAGAAAAATATGTAAATGCACAGTAATTAAGGAGGGGAAAGAAACATTAAAAAAAATATGGATTAAAGATCAATAGTTTTTGAAAAGGACAATACCTGTTTTTTAGGTGAGGTACATATAAATAAATAATAGTGATAGTAACATCAAAGTTTACGACGAAATACTAACGGTCATGATAATAATGTCTAAACGAGAAAGATAATAATAATTTTTAATGATTTTTCTTTTATTAGTCCTCAAAATGAACGTAGCGAGCCGGTTTACTGATTTGCCGACCACTACGTGTTTGATATGGAGGGAGGATAAGACTTGGTGCCGGTGGAGTGGAATCGGATGTTTGATTATTTGATTGCGCAGCTGCCGATGTAGATTCGAAGTCGTTGTCGGTGTATGCGGGTTTGATTCGATCAATTGAAACAGTCTCTCGTCTTCCATTCTTGTTCACTGTAAAGTGTTTGTCTGAACGTTTAATAACTTGAAAAGGTCCTTCGTATGGAGGTTGCAATCCTTTTCTGATGGCGTCGACTCGAATGAAGACGAATTTGCAAGTTTGTAGATGTTTGTTGATCTGATCTCTTCGGGGAGATTGTCGAGGTGCTGTTGGTTGAAGTTGAAGCATTTGTCTAGTTAATCGGTTAGTGAAGTCGGCAATGTTCACGTCTGTGGAATCGGCTGAGGGGACTAGCTGTCCAGGCAAGGTTAGGTTGGTGCCATAGACAAGTTGAGCCGGTGTACATCCTAAATCTTCTTTGATAGTAGAACGGATACCAAGTAAAATCAAAGGTAAGTATTCACTCCACTTAGATGTAGCTGCTGTGTTCTGGTTGTAGAAATGTCTTCGGTTGAGAGTAGTAGGCTCCTACAATAAATCCGAAGTATACAACACGGTGTGAGTGGAGCAAGTAAGCAGAAGTGACCAGGGAGAAGACGAAGTCTCCAACAGCAGAGTGTATTTTTCAATTCTCCCAGGAAGTTAAATATATTTCAACAAGAAGCGTTTTAAACAAAAATTATGTACAATATCTCGAATTTATACAAGTAACCAAAAAGTGTACAATCACATTGTTACGTACTCCACACGGCTCCCCCCCTAGAAGTTCGGAGAGACAACCGGAAAATGATAAGTAAAACTATGAAGTAAATAATAATAGTAATAGCAATTTTTGGTTAAAAACAGGGATATATTACAACATGCATAAACGCGAGAAGGTATGTGAATCATGTAAAGTCTGAAAGCATATACAATGAGTTCAGCAATAAAAATTGAAATAGAAAGTCATGTCACTTAAATTTGCACTAACCATGAACATAGATTTTTAATGTATAAAGAAAAATATGTAAATGCACAGTAATTAAGGAGGGGAAAGAAACATTAAAAAAAATATGGATTAAAGATCAATAGTTTTTGAAAAGGACAATACCTGTTTTTTAGGTGAGGTACATATAAATAAATAATAGTGATAGTAACATCAAAGTTTACGACGAAATACTAACGGTCATGATAATAATGTCTAAACGAGAAAGATAATAATAATTTTTAATGATTTTTCTTTTATTAGTCCTCAAAATGAACGTAGCGAGCCGGTTTACTGATTTGCCGACCACTACGTGTTTGATATGGAGGGAGGATAAGACTTGGTGCCGGTGGAGTGGAATCGGATGTTTGATTATTTGATTGCGCAGCTGCCGATGTAGATTCGAAGTTGTTGTCGGTGTATGCGGGTTTGATTCGATCAATTGAAACAGTCTCTCGTCTTCCATTCTTGTTCACTGTAAAGTGTTTGTCTGAACGTTTAATAACTTGAAAAGGTCCTTCGTATGGAGGTTGCAATCCTTTTCTGATGGCGTCGACTCGAATGAAGACGAATTTGCAAGTTTGTAGATGTTTGTTGATCTGATCTCTTCGGGGAGATTGTCGAGGTGCTGTTGGTTGAAGTTGAAGCATTTGTCTAGTTAATCGGTTAGTGAAGTCGGCAATGTTCACGTCTGTGGAATCGGCTGAGGGGACTAGCTGTCCAGGCAAGGTTAGGTTGGTGCCATAGACAAGTTGAGCCGGTGTACATCCTAAATCTTCTTTGATAGTAGAACGGATACCAAGTAAAATCAAAGGTAAGTATTCACTCCACTTAGATGTAGCTGCTGTGTTCTGGTTGTAGAAATGTCTTCGGTTGAGAGTAGTAGGCTCCTACAATAAATCCGAAGTATACAACACGGTGTGAGTGGAGCAAGTAAGCAGAAGTGACCAGGGAGAAGACGAAGTCTCCAACAGCAGAGTGTATTTTTCAATTCTCCCAGGAAGTTAAATATATTTCAACAAGAAGCGTTTTAAACAAAAATTATGTACAATATCTCGAATTTATACAAGTAACCAAAAAGTGTACAATCACATTGTTACGTACTCCACACGGCTCCCCCCTAGAAGTTCGGAGAGACAACCGGAAAATGATAAGTAAAACTATGAAGTAAATAATAATAGTAATAGCAATTTTTGGTTAAAAACAGGGATATATTACAACATGCATAAACGCGAGAAGGTATGTGAATCATGTAAAGTCTGAAAGCATATACAATGAGTTCAGCAATAAAAATTGAAATAGAAAGTCATGTCACTTAAATTTGCACTAACCATGAACATAGATTTTTAATGTATAAAGAAAAATATGTAAATGCACAGTAATTAAGGAGGGGAAAGAAACATTAAAAAAAATATGGATTAAAGATCAATAGTTTTTGAAAAGGACAATACCTGTTTTTTAGGTGAGGTACATATAAATAAATAATAGTGATAGTAACATCAAAGTTTACGACGAAATACTAACGGTCATGATAATAATGTCTAAACGAGAAAGATAATAATAATTTTTAATGATTTTTCTTTTATTAGTCCTCAAAATGAACGTAGCGAGCCGGTTTACTGATTTGCCGACCACTACGTGTTTGATATGGAGGGAGGATAAGACTTGGTGCCGGTGGAGTGGAATCGGATGTTTGATTATTTGATTGCGCAGCTGCCGATGTAGATTCGAAGTCGTTGTCGGTGTATGCGGGTTTGATTCGATCAATTGAAACAGTCTCTCGTCTTCCATTCTTGTTCACTGTAAAGTGTTTGTCTGAACGTTTAATAACTTGAAAAGGTCCTTCGTATGGAGGTTGCAATCCTTTTCTGATGGCGTCGACTCGAATGAAGACGAATTTGCAAGTTTGTAGATGTTTGTTGATCTGATCTCTTCGGGGAGATTGTCGAGGTGCTGTTGGTTGAAGTTGAAGCATTTGTCTAGTTAATCGGTTAGTGAAGTCGGCAATGTTCACGTCTGTGGAATCGGCTGAGGGGACTAGCTGTCCAGGCAAGGTTAGGTTGGTGCCATAGACAAGTTGAGCCGGTGTACATCCTAAATCTTCTTTGATAGTAGAACGGATACCAAGTAAAATCAAAGGTAAGTATTCACTCCACTTAGATGTAGCTGCTGTGTTCTGGTTGTAGAAATGTCTTCGGTTGAGAGTAGTAGGCTCCTACAATAAATCCGAAGTATACAACACGGTGTGAGTGGAGCAAGTAAGCAGAAGTGACCAGGGAGAAGACGAAGTCTCCAACAGCAGAGTGTATTTTTCAATTCTCCCAGGAAGTTAAATATATTTCAACAAGAAGCGTTTTAAACAAAAATTATGTACAATATCTCGAATTTATACAAGTAACCAAAAAGTGTGCAAACACAATGTTACCTACTCCGCATATGCATTACTATACATCATGGAGCCTTCTCGATATCCACCTCTCTGTGACCCTTTCGACATCAATGTTTGCATTTTACCCTCAGACTGCTCTATTCTACGGGTGAGATTCAATATACTGGCGAACTTGCTGATAGATTGATTGACACTATCTTTTACTAGTTTCAGGATATCATCGAATTTTTGCTCGACACCGTCATCCTCCATACGGGAGCTTATCTTCACCCACTTCCTTTACAGTCGAGTAGGTAGACGTCTTGCTATTACTTCTAGTAGAAAACTCGAGTTGAGGTCACTCATGCAATTCACAGAAATCAAGGTATTCTTATAGGTCATAAGATTATCTAAAAACTCAGTAAGTGCCTTGGAGTCATCTTGAAGTTGACTTCCGTTACCTTTGACAGCTTCGTATACGTTCCTTACAATCATTGAAGGTCTTCCAAACCTTTGACGTAATATGCTCATAGCCTCAGCGTATCCCTCATTAGGGGGTATGAGCTCACAGCACTTTATTGCTCTTGAAGCATCTCCAGTGCAATACCTCATCAAATACATCAATTTCATTTCATCAGTTAATAAAAAACCACCCACCATGATCACAAACTCCTCCACAAATTGTAAATAATCAGCCGGGCTTCCATCGAAACACCGTGGTTCAAACTTAGGGAGTTTGATGTTCCTATTATCCCTGAACGGCGAAACAGTAACATCAACCATATCATGCTTAACATCAGACACATCGTTACAATTAACAGACAAGTCACCATGACTTACTTTCCTGTTTGCATCCAAGACACTCTGTCCCTTCTTTGACCCAGGCATTGTTGAACTTGACCCAATTCCAAAAACGTTCCAGATATTGCTTGTTCAAAGAGGACTTGACCGGCACCAGGAAAGATGAACGCTGACTATCCAAACTGTTACCAGCTATCTGAATCGGCCAGAATCTGTTTCTATCGTCAGAAACTGTCAGCGACGTCTCGTAAACGGTTAATACCCAGCTCTTGCTACGCTCGGGCTCACGCTGTCGCTTGAAGTTTTTCAGAAACGCTTAGTAACAACGGACGCAAAAGCCAAAACACCGATTGTTGACTCGAGGATTCTTTATTGTTACACCAACATATCAATCAAGTATGACTAAGGTCTGTGAACAAATATTACAATAATAAATCACAATATTACTTCTGACGGTTTTATTGCTGACTTCTTTTTGAACAGCGATCGACGAGACGATGACTGTCGTATTGATGCCTCCGCGAAAATTGGGGAAGTTGATTTTGAGCAAACAACCAAGAATTGATCGTTCAATCTTCAACTCCATTGACAGTTTGTGTATACAATCTGAATGCTCGTTGTTCAGTGGAGCGCATTAGGATATATAGAAATATTGTCTTCGCATTAACAAAAAGAACCCAACTATGTGTTTGATGGATCACATATTACACTCAATTTTTGAGCCTGGTGTATTCTTCGATAATCCGAATTATACTATCGATTATACCCAAATCATATATAGATCAGTTTAATTTACGACTCCCTGTAGACCAACTACCGTTATTCAGTATACACACACTGCAGTATTGTTAACCAAATGCTAAAATTTTGTTGGCTCTGTGTTAATATCTTTTATAATATGTTTAGACACGTTACTTTGCAGTGTCAGATATTTATTATATATAAGGCTGTCACGATAATTTAGCACACTAAGTCCTGTCCAGCGACCTTAACTTCAGTGCATACTACCTACATTGAACCTTAACTATAGTGTTCTGCTGAATCTTGCTCCACTATTCACGAGACCTATTCTTTTTACTCTTCTTATAAACTAATCTGTTTATTAGGACGCATGCACACATATATAATATGTTCATAAAGATGTACGTGGAGACCTATTGGAAGCATTCATTAAGAAAGCTAGGGAGATGAAATATGGGTTACGAACATGTCTGCTACCAAGCAGTATATTTGCGGGAACCATAATAATCATAGTCTCAGAGCCTAACATCAAAAAAGGAGGGAGGGTGGTGCTAGCTGCTCAGTAGATATGGTGGCGGTCACTAAGGTGAATCGCTTCATTCTGCAGGGACAGCAATACGCAATTTGACGGCTCGAGATATTTCTGATTTTTATGAGGGCTTAGATCTTTATCTTGAAAAAGACAATAATGAACGCCTTGACAGATCATGCTTCTACCTTTAAATATATACAATTCGCTCAGCCTATTGTTACGACGCGAACATGTGGGATCTGCACAGATTTATGGGGCATCTTATAAATTAACTTGCTATCCATTGTCGGATCTTTTAATACCACTTCAAAATGTCTTATCTCATTCATTTTCTAATAACGTCTTTACTTGATCCTCATTATACTCCATCAAACCTAACATTTTATAGCTCTTTATGACTTATTCTATTCCTATTCTCTGAAGGGTGCGGTTGTGCACTAAATGCACAAAAAGGTATAAAATATAAACATTTGGCATGAGGATAAATGTATTAAAACCAAAAGTGGACGTCATGATAGTAAGACCTATGTGGGTAGCATTTTACATTGCAAATGATCGTTGTCAGCCTAGGGAGTTTCCTTTATTAATGCCTTTACTAATGATACTTGCACTTACCTATTTCATTACAATTTAATGGTTCACCTTAGCACTTTTACTTTTCTAAAACAGCTTTCAATCCCTTGTAAAAGTTGTACTTACCACAATATTGGTTGGTCATCGTATGCCGACAACCATGGGTTGAAAACGAAACGAAGTCGATTTTCCCTCCCAACCTCGAAGACTGCTGTACAATTCGATAAAAATACGGCCTGGTTCAGAAAATGAGTTTATTATATGTATCTAATATTTAACAGTTGAAATATTATTAACTTGTAGACAATCTGCTATTTGGGACTATATCATACTTGATCGTGCCTGTAAAAATGATATGCATTTTCACATAAATTTGTAAATTTATATGAAATACATTATTATTATTATAAGGTAAGTAATGTTGACTTTAGGCGTAGAGTGTTGGGTAAAGACGGAAAATCAATCGATGAGGCTATAAAGTTACATAGATTGAGATGGCTAGGTCACGTGCTGCGCATGCCTAACCATCGCCTCCCCCGTCCGACGGGCATTACCAGATGATATCGGTGGAGGTTGGAAAAGAGTAAGTGGTGGCCTAACATATGCATGGCATCAATCCATGAAATCCTTGGCAGTTAAACTGAGTCAGGTAGGTAGGGAGATGCAGACTTCCAGGTTGGGGCCCGTGGGACCCTAGGAATCAATGTCTGGAGACAATAGGTGACATGGCTCAAAATCGTTGTCAATGGCCAGCGCAGATCTATTCTGTCTCTGTAATCTTTCATATCTCTTTCTACCATTACCCATTCTGTTTTACTCTTATACTTGTCAAACTCTATTGATTCTCTTCACTCATCTTCTTGTCTACCTTTGTGTGCTATTTGGAAAGTGGCAACTCGAACTGCCGCACTTTGGTGCCAAGTTCTATGTTGAATCCAGACAAACGTTTTTAAAGCATCTTCATCAGCATTGTTCTCATCACCTGCGTCTTACTTCTGTCACTGTCTTATAGAATTCAGCGACCACTAATAGCTGTGAATATATCTGCACCACATTTTAAAACGTTGTCATGTGGACGATGTCTGTAGACTGACGTCTTTTATGTACGAATAACTGGGAATAAGGTTTTAGAGGATGAGAGGCGTTGACGTTTACAAAAGTATGACGTATACTAACGCAAATTTTTCTACCCACAACCTCTATCCTATTTCTTCTGTATAGACCAAAAGCAAGCTAAATCGACTATACAAAATTGTTATTATTATATCCTTTAATTCCCAGAGGAACATAGGTCTTCAGCTGCGCGTCTCCATTGCCTTCTGTTTACTGCCAACTTTTTCACTCCGCTCCAGGTCTGCCTACATGCTTTCATCTCCTCCTCACATGACCTCCTCCAAGTCACCTTTGGACGACCAACTCGCCGCTTCCCTTTCGCGTTCCACTCGATAGGTTGTTTAGTGGTGTCACTTGATAGTTTCCTCAGTGTATGGCCAATCCATCTCCATTTTTTCCTGCCTATTTGTTTCACAATCGGTTCCTGGTTGGCTCGCTTATTGCCAGAGATCCCTGTTTCTGATCTTTTCTGGCCCATCATCTGATCTTGGCTATTGAGCGAAGACAGCTGTTAATGAAGGTCTGAAGTTTGTTTGAGGTGCTCTTTATGACGCGCCAAGTCTCTGACTTCACATTGGAGTTGAAAATCCAGATCTTAATTTTGATGGTAAGTGATGTTGACCGCCAAACAGACTTAAGGGTAATGAAAGCCTGTCTTGCTCTTCCGATTCTGGCTTTGATATCCTTGTCAGTTCCGCCTGTAGTTGAAACGATGCTTCCCAGGTAGGTGAAGGAGGTTGTTTCTTTCAGGTTCCTCCCGCTTATGCTGATTGTCGTCTGTTGCTGTTGCTGTTGGCCAAGAATCTTCATCACCTCTGTTTTCTATATGTTCACCTGAAGTCTTACCTTCTCTGGATGCTTCTTCTGCCAAATTATTGCTTTTCACTTGCATATCTTCTAGTTTGTGGGAAATCAGACATATATCATCGGCGAAGTCCAGATCCTCCAAGCTTTTTGTGTGAGTCCATTTTATGCCTGTTTCTTCATCGCCCACTGTCTGTCTCATTATCCAATCTACTACAATCAGGAAAATCATTGACGATAGTAGACAGCCTTGCCTCACTCCCGTCCTCACTTCGAAGGATTCCGTAAGTTTCCTGTTGTGGATTACTTGGCATGCAGCATCGTCATATAACTGTTGGATGAGATATATAATTGTCGATGGCACCCCGTAGTAGCGAAGTAGTTGACAAATCACCTCTCGATCGACGCTGTCGAAGGCCTTTTCAAAGTCGATGAAGTTGAGATAGAGAGGTGACTGCCATTCCAAGCTTTGTTCAATGATGATCTGTAGAATGACGATTTGATCAATACATGACTTGTTTCTCCTCAGTCCAGCTTGTTCCGGTCGTAGTTTTTCATCTAGGGCTTGTTTGATTCTCTCCAGGATGATGTGGATTAGTATTTTACTTGGGATGGACAGGAGCATAATTCCACGCCAGTTCTTGCATTGACTCAAGTCTCATTTCTTGGGTAGTTTGAATAAGTATCCTTTCTTCCAATCCTCGGGTACTTTGCCCTCTTTCCACACCTTCTCCAGCAGTGGCGTCATCAAGTCCGCTGTTGTCTCGGGGTCCATTTTCAATGTTTCTGCTGGGATTCCATCTAGTCCTGTTGCTTTTCCAGCTTTTAGCATCTTGATTGCATTCAGGACTTCTGATTTTGTCAGGGGGTCGATGTTTACTGGTAGTTCTGCCTCCGTTGTTGGTATTATTGGGCGCGTTGTAGGTGGCGGTCGATTTAGAAGTCTTTTGAAATGTTCAAACCAGTGTTTTCTTTGCTCCACTTCTTTGGTGATTGACTATCCATTGTCATCCTTTACTGGCTTAATCTGTGTCTAGCTTTTGCCCAATAGGTGCCTAGTTGTTTAGTAGAGTGTGGCGAGGTCTCCTTTAGATATTATAGAGAAGATTTGTAGCTCAGGTGGATGATTTTGATGTGGTTTTGTTCTCTGAGCTGGATGGTTAGTTTGCGAAGCTTTCATCACCTTACTGGGTGACATCTTCAGCGCATACTTCAAATTGAAGTGAGCTTTTAGGTTTCTCCACGAGTTTATTAATCATTCCTCCTGGTGACCTTGGACGTGATTGGTTGTTTATGTATGTTTTCACACCTTCTAGGTTACTTGTGTTGGAACTGATTGTTTCTGTGACTTGAACTTTGGCCAATCGTGTGTGAAGTTTCTTTCTTATTGGTTGATAAATTTTGTCTATCTCGATGTGTCTATTGATTGATGATTCACTGGAATGCCAAGCTTCTAAAAATTCTCTAGCATTCTTGTTATTTCCTTTGTCTAATATTTGAACGTTGTCCCAGTCGAATTGATGTCCGTAGTTGTCTGTGTGTAGTGAAATGAGGGAGTGGATATCATGTCTTTTGACGGCTAGCTTATGTTCGTGGATACGAAGACGAAGGGGACGTCCACTTTGGCCGATGTAGTGTTTTTCGCAGTTGTTACAGTTTATTTTGTAGATGATGTTGGTTTTGTCTTCTTTCGCTGTTGAGTCTTTTGGTTGACATAGAATTGAGTGCAGCGACTTTGTTGGTTTGTGTACGACGTCAATTCCTAAAGGTTTGAAGAGTCTTGTAGTGATTTCTGAGATATCTTTTATATATGGTAAGGCAATTTTCTTTGTGCTTTCCTTGGTGGCTTTTGCTTTGGTAGGTTGGCTTGGGGGTATATGTCTCTTGATGAAATTCCGTGGATATCCATTCTTTTGGAAGACGTCCATGAGATACTTTTCTTCAATTTTTCTTAAGGTGGGAGTGCTGCAGTGAGTCCTTGCTCTCTTGAATAGTGTTTGTATGCAATTCCTTTTGTGTGTTATTGGGTTGTTGCTGTTGTAATTCAGTATTTGGTCTGTGTGAGTTGATTTCCTATAAACTTGAGTTTCTAATTCTCCTGTAGTTGTTCGCCTGACTAAGACGTCCAAAAATGGTATTTTGTTCTCGGATTCCTCTTCTCTTGTGAATTTGATGTCGTTGAAGACGTTGTTTATTAAGTTGTGAGTTTTATCTAATTCGTTTCTTTTGATGATTACAAATGTGTCGTCGACGTAGCGTATCCAAATCTTGGGTTTGATCTTTGGTAGAATTATATTTTCGAGTCTTTGCATCACTGCTTCTGCAATCAAACCTGATATTGGCGATCCCATGGGTGTTCCTTTGACTTGTTCATATATTTGGCCGTTGAATTGGAAGTATGTTGTTAGGCATAGATTTATGCATTCCATCCAGCTTGTGTGTTGCATTTTTGATTGTTGTGGCAGTTGTTCGTCGTTGCTAAGTAGTTGCTCCATGGTTTCTTTTGCTAGGTTTTGTCCGATGGATGTATATAATGCTGTCACGTCGAATGATACCATTATTTCTTGTTCATCTATTTGGATGCCTCTGATTTTCTCTAGGAATTGGATAGCAGAGTTGATGGAGTGATCGCAAGATTCCGTTAGGTGTTTTAGTTTTCTGTATAATTCTTTGGATAAATTATATGTTGGAGTTCCTGGGAGTGATACAATTGGTCGTAATGGGATATTTGCCTTGTGTATTTTGGGTCTGCCGTAGAATCCGGGTAGGACTGGTCCATTGGATTTCATTCGCCATTGGTCTTGTTTTGTGATCTGTCCAGTTTTGGTGAGCTTGTTTAAGGTCCTTTGGATGCGGTTATCCAATGTTTGTATGGGATTTGTTGGGAGTTGTTGATATACATCTTCATCTTTGAGTAGTTCTTCTGCTTTCTTGGTATATTCTTCTCTGTCCATGACTACTGTTGTTCTTCCTTTGTCGGCTGGTAAAATGACGATGTCCTTCCTATTTTTCAGCTTTTTGAGGGCCTTTAGTTCTTGAGCGTTGAGTTGTCTCCTTTGCCTGCAGCTTGTTCTGCTTCACTCGCCATGGCTTCATAATATTTTCTTTTGTCTTCCCTGGCACTCGTTTTTACTCTTTTGTTTAGTGTATTGTAGTTTGCATTCAGCTCCTGTTTTTGTTGCTCGTCGGTGCAGTGGATAATCTTTTGTTTCACTGTCCTTCTCTCTTCTATTAGTTTCCAAGTGTCCGTAGTGAGCCACTGTTTGTCCTGCCTCTTCTTTCTGCCTAGAACTTCCATGCAGTTTTGATTCCAAACCGTTTTCAAGTTGTTCCAGTGCTTTTTGATGCCAACCTCTTCGCTGGTGTCGATTTGTGTCTCGACTTTTTCCCTTATGCTTGCAGTGAAGATGTCCTTTGTAGCCTTGTCCTTCAGTTTTTGAGTGTTGTACTTGGCTTGTAGTCTATCTGCAGCTCCTGTTTACCTGAAAGCTTTTAATTTGATTTGGATTGTCCCTTGTACGTGATAGTGGTCCGAGCCAACGTCTGCTCCTCTTCTTGCTTTTGTGTCCAGTAGGTTGCGTCTCCACTTCCTTGAGCAACATTGAGATGAAGTCAATTTGGTTTTTGGTTCGCCCATTAGGTGACACCCATGTAGCCTTGTGGATATCTTCGTGTTTGTATACACTGCCACCAATCACTAGTTCGTTGAAGACGCAGAAGTCGGTGAAGAGTTCTCCATTTTCATTCATTTCTCCGAGAGCTTCTCTACCCATGATGAATTCCCTTCCTGCGTTGCCTGGTCTCAGTTTGGCGTTCATGTCTCCCATTGGTATTTAATGCCACCAGCTGGCGTATTGTCCATTGCTGCCTGTAGTTATCTGTAGAATCCTTCTTTCTTTTCAAGGTCTGCGTTTTTGTGGGTGCACAACATTGTATATTTGACAATTTCCTTTCTTTGGAGTTGAATCTGCCAGTCATTAACCTGCACGAGATTGCCTTCCATTGCATCAAGGCCGTCGGTGCCGTTGGTGACAACATGATAGCTACGCCCTCGATGTCCATGTGATTATCTTCTGGGTGACCGAAGTGGATCACCGACTCATCCGCTGACAATTTCGTGAGTCCATTCCCGCTCCATCTAATTTCACATATTCCCGGTACTTGGATTCCGTATCTTTTCATCTCGTCTTCGATCTGGCCAGCTTTGCCAATCTCGTACATGGCGCGGACGTTCCATGTCCCTACACAGACTTTTCCTTTGGGTGCAAAGAGATTCATCGTGCTGAAGTTTCGGTAGCAACTTTGTTTACAGGGTGGGGTTGCTAGTCTCACGCCCGAGAAAGGAATTGTTACGTTAAGATAAAGTTTAGAGAGAAGTGACCTTTTTGGTTGCTTCCCTTAAAATCGGAAAACAACAGACAAAACAATCAGAACAACACCAGCAAAATGAAAATGATTCACAGCAAAAAGGGCAAAAAGCGACAACAACAATACAATACAACAACATGCAATACAGTTAAGCACAGTTAACTAAAATGACATCAAAACGATAGACTCACTGACTAAGGCCAACTTGAACATGTAAATCAAACAATATATACAATTATAGATATGTTAGTGTTAAAAGGTCACAAAATGTCGAAAAATACTTTGTTTTAGGTATAAGTAGTCAATGATATTAAATCAACAGGTTCAGTGTTCAAAAGTAGACAGATTGTAATAAATTCCAGAATTTCGTAGTGAGATACAACAACGAAATGAGAGTTTTATAAATATAAGCGAAAACGTAATGCACTAATAAAAAATATTTGTTCCGTTACCTAGCTAGCTATAAAGTCCCTTACAATGGAAGTAGAAGGATTGAACGAAAATCTTGTGAGCACATATGCTGGGGTGAACATTTTTATGGCAACTATATTGGCTATGCTTAGCAATCGTAGACGCGCAAGACTAGAGAATGAAGATTATACCTTGTATAGAATAAAAAAGGCTGGATTTCTTTCCGCCAGGTATGCCGCGATGGAGGTGTCAATGCAGTTGAAGATTGAACGATCAATTCATTGTTGTTTGCTCAAAATCAACTTCCCCAATTTCAGCGGAGGCATCAATACGACAGTCATCGTCTCATCGGTCGCTGTTCAAAAAGAAGTCAGCAATAAAACCGTCAGAAGTAATATTGTGATTTATTATTGTAATATTTGTTCACAGACCTTAGTCATACTTGATTGATATGTTGGTGTAACAATAAAGAATCCTCGAGTCAACAATCGGTGTTTTGGCTTTTGCGTCCGTTGTTACTAAGCGTTTCTGAAAAACTTCAAGCGACAGCGTGAGCCCGAGCGTAGCAAGAGCTGGGTATTAACCGTTTACGAGACGTCGCTGACAGTTTCTGACGATAGAAACAGATTCTGGCCGATTCAGATAGCTGGTAACAGTTTGGATAGTCAGCGTTCATCTTTCCTGGTGCCGGTCAAGTCCTCTTTGAACAAGCAATATCTGGAACGTTTTTGGAATTGGGTCAAGTTCAACAATGCCTGGGTCAAAGAAGGGACAGAGTGTCTTGGATGCAAACAGGAAAGTAAGTCATGGTGACTTGTCTGTTATTTGTCACGATGTGTCTGTTGTTAAGCATGATATGGTTGATGTTACTGTTTCGCCGTTCAGGGATAATAGGAACATCAAACTCCCTAAGTTTGAACCACGGTGTTTCGATGGAAACCCAGCTGATTATTTACAATTTGTAAAGGAGTTTGAGATCATGGTGAGTGGTTTTTTGTTAACTGATGATTTGAGGTTAAACAATTTGATGAGATATTGCACTGGAGATGCTTCAAGAGCAATAAAGTGCTGTGAGCTCATACCCCCTAATGAGGGATACGCTGAGGCTATGAGCATATTACGTCAAAGGTTTGGAAGACCTTCAATGATTGTAAGGAACGTATACGAAGCTGTCAAAGGTAACGGCAGTCAACTTCAAGATGACTCCAAGGCACTTACTGAGTTTTTAGATAATCTTATGACCTATAAGAATACCTTGATTTCTGTGAATTGCATGAGTGACCTCAACTCGAGTTTTATACTAGAAGTAATAGCAAGACGTCTACCTACTCGACTGTAAAGGAAGTGGGTGAAGATAAGCTCCCGTATGGAGGATGAGGGTATCGAGCCAAAGTTTGATGATATCCTGAAACTAGTAAAAGATAGTGTCAATCAATCTTTGAGCACGTTTGCCAGTCTATTGAATCTCACCCATAGAATAGAGCAGTCTGAGAGCAAACTGCAATCATTGATGACGAGTAGGCCTCAGAGAGGTGGATATCGAGAAGGCTCCATGATGTCTAGTAATGCATATAGACCTAATGAGTGTAACAGGTTTCGTAGTACATCGTCAACAGATAAGTTACAAGATGCAAGACAAACACAGTTGTGTTTCACACGTTTGCAAGAAGTGCATACAGAAGTGAACTGTGATTCAGTGAGGAAGTTCAGTGATAAGCTAAATGTAAACTCCAGGCCTGACTCCGAATTGTGTGACGATAACGGTGCGGTCAGGAAGTCTGTAGTTGCAACTGGTAAGCCATTGTTGAATAGAGTGTCACAGAATAGAGTTACTGCTTCAGGGTGCAGTTCTGACCCTACAAATTTACAAGGCATTACTAGTCAGAGTGAAGATATAAAACCTTCAATGATTTGTGAGGAGGAACCAAAATTGTCTACTTCTGTTATTAAAGAGTTTGAAAATGATGAACTTGACGGTTAATTGAATATTTGTGGTAATGATCATGATAGTGCAGATTTGTCTTTGGTTGATCATGATGAAATGGAGGGAATGCCTACTACCGCTAAGTTAAATAAAGGTTGTGTAGAACTTGAACGTGAAGTAGAAATAAATGCAGGTGCAGTTGCAGAAGGCATGCGTACTTGTGAGACCGTCAGTGTCATTGATCAGCATGTAGCCCACCTATCATCAGATGCTAGTGCTAAACCTGAGCTGATAGTAAAAGACAGCAGTGGTGGTGGTCTTGCATGTAGACAAATTTCTGAAAGTCGAGGAACAACAGCTTTTGATCCACCGCTAACTTCATCAACTGATATCAATCAGTCGTCGTTGGTGTTGTCATCCAAAATGAAAAGGACGCCCATCAACTCAAGTATCTTGTCCAATGACCATGCTAGTATCAGTTCGTTTGAAAGGACGAATATCAATGGTCAGTTTAATGAGGATAAGCCAAGTGTAAACGAGAGAGTAATTGTTAAATTGACTTGCACGAATAAGGGCATTTCTAGTTTCAAGTTACTATTTGAATGTTATTATCTTTGGTGTAAATTACTCTGTGCCTACACTTGGTTGACCAGATACTTCGTGTGTTTGTTCGTCATCTATATTCTACGATACAATGACATGGGCGTGTTGCCGTTCAGATTTGAGGATATAGCTCGTAGAAGGAAGTTAGCAAATGAACTCTGTGACGATTTTCCAACCTAGAGCGTCGACCTGAGAAGGGTTGTAGGCGTACTGCTGTAAGTCCTACAATTCTCCAAAGGGTAGCGCATCAATGAGCAGTCCAATGTGCTTGGTGTGTGATTTTGTACATATGTTCATATTGTTTATACTGAATTGATATCATCTGTCATCTAGCTGTTGGTAATTCTGTTTGTGTCCGGACAACATCCACTTGGATCATCAACCTGAGAAGGAATGCAGGCGTACTGCTGTAAGTCCTACAGTTCTTCAAGGGTAGTTCGTCATGCCGGAATCCACAACATTTGATGTGTTGATTGTACATATGTTTGTGTTAAATAATTGTGTGAGTTCCAATTGTTGTAATTGTTGGTTAATCTTGTTTGTGTCCGGACATTCCACAACTTACAATCGTCAACCTGTGAAGGGTTGCAGAAGTACTGTTGCAAGTCCTGCAATTCTTCAAAGGAATTCCATCAAGACACGATCTGCGAGTTTGTGTGTACTGTTTGTATATATGTGTGGTGTGTCATATCAATTGATGTTTTTTGGATTCATTGTGTTTACTCGTTGTTTTCGTACCTTGTTGTTATTGCATAATTTTGCTAAAATTTTCGTCGTGATTACTTCTGAAGTTGTTTCTAGTCTTCTACATCCGTGAATGAATTGATTGATATTAAGGACAGCAGATGGGTCGTATACGGCGGGGAGGCTAGGCTATTGCTGAGAATGACATGCACACGGAGATAATTGTTAGCTGTGGTCCCACACGCCGGGGAGGGGGAGTGTAGACGACTGAGGCTCGCATACGTCACCGTTACTAGAACTGAGGCAGAATGAGTGACAAGCGATTGCAGTGGTAATTGGTAGTGAGTAGATAAGACGATGTGCGTAGAGTATCGTGAGGTGGTGCTATGGTCACGCTGCATTCTGCAAGAGTCATTCTAGCAAGTGGTGATTGTGTTGCAAGAGGATGCCCTTAACTGGAAGGCGCAGGTCGTCATTGATGTGTGAGATTGTGCTGTGAGTATGCTTGTGATGTGTTGGCTTTTCTGTTTGTTTTCCATTTCAGCTCTGTCCATGTGACCCAGGTTCTCGCAATGGCATCCAAGTCAACGTGTATTGGCCGTGAAGAAAAAAGGGATGGATCCGTATTTAACCGGGGAGTGTCAATGGAGTTGAAGATTGAACGATCAATTCATGGTTGTTTGCTCAAACCAACTTCCCCAATTTTCACGGAGGCATCAATACGACAGTCATAGTCTCATCGGTCGCTGTTCAAAAAGAAGTCAGCAGAAAACCATCAGAAGTAATCTTGTGATTTATTATTGTAATATTTGTTCACAGACCTTAGTTATAACATTGTTTATATGTTGGTGTAACAATAAAGAATCCTCGAGTCACCAATTGGTGTTTTGGTCTTTTCGTTCGTTGTTACTAAGCGTTTCTGAAAGCCTGCAAGGAACAGCATGGGCCCGAGCGTAGCAAGAGCTGGGCATTAACGGTTTATGATACGTTATTGACATCTGCCATCTGGCTATAGAATTCTTAAACTAATCAGATATAATCTGTTTCGCAAAAAATAGGCGATTATAATGTCTGTTGTCGTGAACGCGGTAACCGACGGGATTGTGCGATAACACCTAGTTATAGCCTATATCCTCATCCAAATATCCAGGCAGTTCAAAATAAATTTGGTTGAGCTAATCTCAGCTGTCAATGAAAGTGAACATTGAACGTTGTTTCACTGGCCTTAGTCTCCATCGGTGGGCAACCCGAAGGCGCGAATGGTTCAATCGTTTACAGGTTCGAAGAAGACGAAAGAAAGTGAATAAAAGTACTTTATATTTTGTATAAAACATTTGTTTACAGACTATGTACCAACCTCGATTTTAATTGCCAAATAATGCAACTTCCCTCTTTCAACCACCGGTGTTTTGGAGTTAAAGTCGAGAATCAGTCGTAGTAATTATCGGTTCGGAGCGTCTTTGTAACAATAGGAACTTAGGGTAAAGTTCCTTGACAGTTTTTATTCGTGTTTTCGTTAATGGAGGACCTGCTCGGGCAGTTTCTATTCATTTGTTCGTTTTCCATAGCGTTTTCTGAAACTTCCGGGATAACTTACTGGTTCTGCAGCGAGCATCTCTTTGGACGCGGATTATCAACGCAATTTCGACTCTTTGGTGACGTTGGATAATGCCTCGGTCAGGTAAGGGACGTGGCACCATGGAGGCACACAAAAAAGTAAGTAACGATGAGTTTCCTGTTATTTGTAATGATGTGCATAATGCTCAACATGATGAGACTGATGTTCACGCTTCGCCGTTTTAGGATAATACTGCTTTTAGGCTCCCCAAGTTTGAACCTTTGTACTTTGATGGAAACCCAGCCGACTACCCACAGTTTATCAAGGAGTTTGAGGTCATACTGAGTGGTTTCATTTTGAATGAGGAAATTTAGTTAATGTATTTGTTATGGTATTGCTCTTGAGTTGCTGCAAGTGCCATACAGTGCTGCACTTTTATGTCCCTGAACGAAAATATACACAGGCCATGAGGATACTTCGTCAAAAGTTTGGAAAGCCATTTATCATATCCCGTAGTATTTTAGAGAATGTGAAAGGTAATGGATCCCAGTCAAACGATAATTCAGAGGAACTCTCAGAGTTCTTGGACAGTTCAATGGTATATAGAAATACACTTGTGTCTCTTAATTGCGTAGATGAATTGAATTCAAATCCCGTGCTTGAGACAGTTGCCAAGAAAATACCAGTTCGTCTGCGAAGAAAGATCAGCTCCCGTCCAGAAGAGGAGGGTTTAGAGCCCGTGTTGGATGATATTGTGAGCCTGGTGGAAGGCAGTGTCAACTAAGCTTTGAGCAAGTTTGCTAGCATACTGCATCCAACCCCTGGAATAGAGAAATTCAGAGAGCGAAACGCAATCATTTGTGACAACAAGGTCTCAGAGAAGTGAATATCGTGAAAGCTTTATGGTGTCTAGTAATCCATACAAACCTAATGAGTGTAACAGGTTTCGCGGGATGTCCCAATTAATAATAATAATGTATATTCTCATATAAACATATAAATTTACATGAAAATGCATTATTATTTACTTGTAATCTATTATTGTAAGTGAGTGCAACACATCAGGAAATACAGAAGTATTGTCTTCGCATTAACAAAAAAACCAGGTCTTTGGTGGATGGGTTATAAGTGCCTGGGAAAAAAAATAAAGCTTGAAGTCAATTTTCGTACAATACTTTGTTGTGTGCAGAGTCCTTGAATTATAGTTCATTGATGTGTTATTTTGAAATCAGTGATATGTTTATCTCATTTGATCTGCAATGTCATTGTTGGGAGTAAAATACATAAGCTTTAGACGCATTAATTAATGGATTTCTACTGCTTGTGGGTATTTACTTCTCGTGAGGAAGGTTTTTGAATTTTAGTTGTTACGATATGAGTTGTGGATATTGACTGCTCAGCAACATTACGGATATAAGTTCATCACATTATCTCAGGAATGTTGGGTTTTAGTTGGTGAGGCATATATGATGTCCGACGAGCGTACATCTGTCCATGTGATGTTGTGGTGAGTTCTATCTTTTTCACGTTGTCGGTTTATGTTCATTTTATTCCACTTATTGTGTTGGGTAGAAGTTTTACAAACGAAACTTCTTGTCTGTTTGAGAGTAAGTATCTTAATCGTTAATGCTTTATCTAAAATTATAAATATAGGCAAAAACAACAGGTGTAGTATTTGAGCTTATACATTAAATGGACCTATAGTTTCGGAGGCTCTCAGATAGGAACTAGGACTACTATCGTTTGCAAACTCCTGTAGTTTGTCGTTAAGCACTTTTTTGAATGAGGCCAATGTACCTGCTTGACGCATTTCCATTGGTAGTTTATTCCATATCTGTACATACCTAATCAAGTAAAACTTTTGCCTGGTAGCTGTTTTACATTGTTCGATAGCTACTGTACCTTTAGTGTGTGTAAGTTTGTAGCCACTGTCATCTGAAAGTCGAATGCCATTAGTACAGGTGAAAATTAAGTGGTTTAGAAGCTTATAGTAAAGTGTTAAGTTTAGTCTCAGGCGTCTTAGCCATAGTGTTTCTAATCCTAGGGTGTCACATCTAGTGGAGTGGTTCGCACCATTTTCGGTTCCGAGTAATTTTGACGTGAAGTACCTCTGCACTCCCTCAACTTTCAATTTGTCCTCTATGCGTATACTACTATACATGAATGAACAGTAATCAAATAAAGGACGCACACAAACCTTGTACAACAGAATTCTGGACTCATTTCTGTAGAAGTTCCTGAGTAGAAAGCCGATAAGTCTGCGTGACTTTGACACTTGTTTGGAGATATGTTCAGAAAATGATAAGTCATGTGAGTATTTCAGTCCTAGGTCCAATACAGATTTCAGTCGTAAGAGTGCATGGCCTTGAATTGTCACGTCAAGTTCTAGATTGTTGCAACCTATGGAGAGCCAGCCACATTTGTCGACATTAAACTGGAGTTGCCAGGTGGCACACCATCTGTCCATTTTTTCTAATTCTTGCTGTATGGCGTTTACTGTTATTCCGAGATCTGTGTTCTTGCATTTATAGGTCACTTTTAAGTCATCTGCATATTGTATTGGCTAACCAACACTAAAGCATTCACAGATACTGTTTATATATATTATGAATAGGAGTGGGCCTAATACACTTCCCTGGATTACACCACTACTTACTTATCCATGCCTGTACAATAGGTATAATCCTTCATAAACAGGGAGAAATATATTATTATTAAAACAATATTTATGCATGCCTGTACAATTGGTGTATCCTACACAGCTAGGAAAAAAATGTACCTTATTATATTATCTTTACTAAATATGCTTATTTATCTTATGTGCATGTCAATGTAGTTGAAGATTGAACGATCAACTCATAGTTGTTTGCTCAAAACCAACTTCCCCAATTTTCGCGGAGGCATCAATACGACAGTCATCGTCTAATCGGTCGCTGTTCAAAAAGAAGTCAGCAGAAAACCGTCAGAAGTAATATTGTGATTTATTATTGTAAAAATTGGTTCATAGACCTTAGTTAAAGCTTAATTTTAAAGTTGGCTATGTGTTGGTGTTACAATAAAGAATTCTCGAGTAGCCAATCGGTGTTTTGGTTTTGCGTCCGCTATTACTAAGCGTTTCTGAGAAACTTGAAGGAACAGCGTGATCCCGAGCGTAGCAAGAGCTAGGCATTAACGGTTTACGAGACGTGGCTGACAGTGTAACTTATCTAATTGATGATGCCTGTAAACTGACGTCCCTCATGTAGAAAATGAGAATATATATTATTATATGATCACTGCACTTAGTGGACGATTGTACAGCGTCGTTTGATGGGGATGAATGTGCAGTAAACCACAAAACAGGTTTTGAACATTCTTTGGCTAAGGCTGCTGTCAAACAACTTAACACTAAGTTCCTATTGTTACAAAGACGCTCCGAACCGATAATTACTACGACTGATTCTCGACTTTAACTCCAAAACACCGGTGGTTGAAAGAGGGAAGTTGCATTATTTGGCAATTAAAATCGAGGTTGGTACATAGTCTGTAAACAAATGTTTTATACAAAATATAAAGTACTTTTATTCACTTTCTTTCGTCTTCTTCGAACCTGTAAACGATTGAACCATTCGCGCCTTCGGGTTGCCCACCGATGGAGACTAAGGCCAGTGAAACAACGTTCAATGTTCACTTTCATTGACAGCTGGGATTAGCTCAACCAAATTTATTTTGAACGACCTGGATATTTCGAAGCACAGTTGCAGAATGAGCAGTTGCTACATGTGGCTTATCAGATGATTCGCTCCCGACCGAGAGTGCATTCGGCTTGCTTACGAACGTCAGCAGTGGTGCACTTAGGTGTAATATGGGTGAAGTTAGCAGGCCAATGAAACGAAGAGCTTTGTCTGTATTGACATTACTGCTTCACCCTTTAGGATTGGTTTTGTCCTATCTTCTTTCCTCAAGAAAGTTGTTTCAAAAGACGTGTAGAGAAAATATTATTATTAAGGATTGTAGTGGGACGACCCTCTTGATGAGATATGCGGCTTTGAAGGGAGAAAACGGCTGAGTTACAGAGGTCTTCTGTGTCAACACGGCATTTCATGCCCGTTAATGTCGGAGAAGTAACGTAAATTACTATACTCTCACGTTTTCTCCGACTCCTGAAGTATGCAATGGATGCCCGCCTTGTAATGGGAAGGTCAAGAGTAGCACCCCTGAGGATTACTTCACCTTCAAGGCTAGAACTTAGCACTTTCTCGCTAGCTTTTAAGACGTTCACCACAGTGGGAAATGAAATAAACTACTCCACATGTCATGCTTCTATCTTGAATGGATTCTTTGAGAGTGATATCTCATATACACAATGAGTCCCTCAGGTATGCATACGTTTTAGCAGAGAGCGTCGGCCTATGGAGACGTGTGCCATCTCAGCAGAACCTCGCTGACATAGCACCAGGAGGAACCATTGACACGAGTGATTTCAGAGGTAAATAAAGAGTGGGTTTAGAGTTTCTGATATGAGTGCACTGCTCATGGAGGAATACAGAAGATAAGACACTTGTGCAAGGACGTCCTAGAATTAAAAGCAGGTATTAAATTAACTTATACGAATAAAGAAGATTCAGGTTTGCACACACCATTTGAATATTCTTCTTCTTAGTATCGAAATAACCATAGTTACCAAACAGAATATATATGTACATATTTATAAATCACTCCGTAAGGACTCTTGCTTTCTTTTGCGTTGCTGTTGTTTGTCTTCTTTCTGGTCTCCATTGTAGCTTCCGTATGACTTTTTGAATGTGAGTGAAGAATGTGTATAATTGACCATTTACAATAACAAATGATCTGCAAACATTATTGGTCCCATATCTTACAATTCCTTCGTGAATAACGCATCACCTTACCCCACGACGCAACCTGGATTACAGTTGTGGAATATATCATTATACTAATGAAAAAGTATTAATTTATAATAAAACATCACGATTGTAACTTATAACATAACTGATCATATCAGTAAAAGTAGCTTTCATTTCTTTAAAACACGGGTTTATAAGAAAATATCTGCTATCATTATTACTAATATACATTGGGAAAACTTCACTCGTGATGTTAAAAGGAAAATGCTGACAAAACTACACAAGTGCACTGCTGTTAGCCACGTCTCGTAAACCGTTAATGCTCAGCTCTTGCTACGCTCAGGCTCACGCTGTTCCTTCAAGTTTCTCAGAAACGCTTGGTAACAACGAACGAAAAGACCAAAACACCAATTGGTGACTCGAGGATTCTTTATTGTTACACCAACATATAAACAATGTTATAACTAAGGTCTGTGAACAAATATTACAATAATAAATCACAAGATTACTTCTGATGGTTTTCTGCTGACTTCTTTTTGAACAGCGACCGATGAGACTATGACTGTCGTATTGATGCCTCCGCGAAAATTGGGGAAGTTGGTTTTGAGCAAACAACCATGAATTGATCGTTCAATCTTCAACTCCATTGACACTCCCCGGTTAAATACGGATCCATCCCTTTTTTCTTCACGGCCAATACACGTTGACTTGGATGCCATTGCGAGAACCTGGGTCACATGGACAGAGCTGAAATGGAAAACAAACAGAAAAGCCAACACACCACAAGCATACTCACAGCACAATCTCACACATCAATGACGACCTGCGCCTTCCAGTTAAGGGCATCCTCTTGCAACACAATCGCCACTTGCTAGAATGACTCTTGCAGAATGCAACGTGACCATAGCACCACCTCACGATACTCTACGCACATCCTCTTATCTACTCACTACCAATTACCACTGCAATCGCTTGTCACTCATTCTGCCTCAGTTCTAGTAACGGTGACGTATGCGAGCCTCAGTCGTCTACACTCCCCCTCCCCGGCGTGTGGGACCACAGCTAACAATTATCTCCGTGTGCATTTCATTCTCAGCAATAGCCTAGCCTCCCCGGCGTATACGACCCATCTGCTGTCCTTAACATCAATCAATTCATTCACGGATGTAGAAGACTAGAAACAACTTCAGAAGTAATCACGACGAAAATTTTAACAAAATTATGCAATAACAACAAGGTACGAAAACAACGAGTAAACACAATGAATCCAAAAAACACCAATTGATATGACACACCACACATATATACAAACAGTACACACAAACTCGCAGATCGTGTCTTGATGGAATTCCTTTGAAGAATTGCAGGACTTACACCAGTACGCCTGCAACCCTTCACAGGTTGACGATTGTAAGTTGTGGAATGTCCGGACACAAACAAGATTAACCAACAATTACAATAATTGGAACTCACACAATTATTTAACACAAACATATGTACAATCAACACATCAAATGTTGTGGATTCCGGCATGACGAACTACCCTTGAAGAACTGTAGGACTTACAGCAGTACGCCTACATTCCTTCTCAGGTTGATGATCCAAGTGGAAGTCGTCCGGACACAAACAGAATTACCAACAGCTAGATGACAGATGATATCAATTCAGTATATACAATATGAACATATGTACAAAATCACACACCAAGCACATTGGACTGCTCATTGATGCGCTACCCTTTGAAGAATTGTAGGACTTACAGCAGTACGCCTACAACCCTTCTCAGGTTGACGCTCTAGGTTGGAAAATCGTCTAGTGTTTCATCCTCCGACTCTCTACTCTCAGCACCTTCCAGTAGACACAGTTTTCTAATATCTCGCACCAACATGCCACAACTTGTTCTCACCTCAACCGTCCTCACCAATCCATCACCACTACAGATAGCCTTACTACCACTCCCAAAGGCCACCTACCTGTGGCACATTTATCTGCTACTATGTCACCAACCTTTAAGTTTCGGCACAACTTTTTCCACTTGTCTCTGGTTTGCAGTGTTAGAACATACTCCTTTAACCATCTTTTCCAAAATATATCTTTCATGTGCCTGGCTTGTTTCCATCTTTTAATCGTAGGTATTCCTTCCCCGCTTGAGTCCTCTATGCCAGGGTTGCCTCTCAATAATTTGTTTGGGGTTAACACATCAAAATCCTTGACGTCGTCCCTCACAGGTGATAACGGCCGGTCATTTAATATTCGTTCAGCTTCACAAAAAAATGTCTCCAGCGTTTCGTCATTCAAACTCTGGTTTTTAATTATGGAGCTTAAAATACGCTTGATAATTCCTATAAGTCTTTCCCATAGCCCGCCTCTATGGCTGGCATGTGGTGGATTGAAGTGCCACTCGATGTTCCTTTTCAGTAACTCTTCCTGAACTCTCGTTTGGGGACCTTCGAAGTACTCTTTAAGCTCGGCGTGACAGCCAACAAAATTAGTCCCTCTGTCGCTGAACATCATCTTCGGTACACCCCGGCGATTTATAAATCTATGTAATGCTAGCACGAATGAATCAGTAGTTAGCGTATGAACCATCTCAATATGCACAGCTCTCATTTTCAAACAGGTGAATAAACAGCCATATCTTTTACATAGGGTTCTGCCTCTCTTCACTACAAAAGGTCCGAACAAATCCACCCCAACGTACTCAAATGGATAATTCCCTTCAGAAGCTTGCCACGCTGGGAGTGGTGCCATCATCTGCTGTACTGGACGAGCATTTCGGAGTTTACATTCCATGCACTTATCAATTATTTTACGGACAGCGGTACCTCCCTTCACTATCCAGAACTTACATCGAATACTTGATAGTACTTGCGAAGTACCCAAATGACCTTCAAGAACATGGTAGTGTCTTATAATGAGATCAGTGACTGGATGGTAGCAAGGTAATAAAGCCGGATGACGGGTCTCATATGACGATTCTAACATTTGTAGACGTCCACCAACTCTAGCGATCCCTTCGGAAACTATCGGAGATAATCTATCTAACCGCACCTTGAAATCTGCGAAATCGGGACTATCCTCCTTGGCAATCTCACCCCACGCTTCCCACTGAGCAGCCCTCAAAATCGCTAACTCTGCATTTCTAATATCTTCGACTCTCAAAGGCCCCACATTCATATTTTCGTATCCCGCAAGATGCATGACCTTTAAATACGTAACATATCGTGTCAACCACGCAACAGCTTTCAGTAGTTTGTACCAAGAAGAATAATATTTAAAAAGTGGATGTAAACCTGAATGTCTTTCTTGAGTAGATGTTAAACTGACACTTGTCTTCAACTCCAAGGCACACTCGTTTATCGGTGGTTCATCTTCTCTACGAGGCCACATACTATCAGCCCTTAGCAAGAACTCTGGACCTTTCCACCACTTATTTTTAACCACATTCATATCAATAACTCCTCGCGAGGCTAGATCAGCTGGATTTTTTCCAGACGGTACGTACCTCCACTGCTCAACAGTTGTTAGTTCACGAATTTGAGATACTCTGTTAGCTACAAAACATGCATATCTTGCTGACTCGTTGCGTATATAATATATCACAGACATCGAATCAGTCCAAAACGTTACGGGATGCTTGGGGTAATCCAACTCTTTACACACCGTTGTGAATAACTGCGCAGCTAGTAAGGCTGCATTAAGTTCTAATCTCGGAATCGAAACCGTCTTTAGAGGTGCAACTCTAGATTTACCCATCACCAGGCTAACATCTATATCATTCCTTAAGGTGGTTCTGATGTATACGGCTGCACCAAATCCAACCTCAGAGGCATCAGAAAAAACATGGAAGTCAATTATATCATGATTTCTCGACGGCTTAAGTGGACGTGAGACGGAATGTAGATTCAGCATTCTTAAACTGTTAACCCACCCCTTCCACTCTTCTCTCTGCCTCTCACTTAATGGTTCATCCCACTGTAACCCTTTCCTGCATGTCTCTTGAAATAACCTCCTAGCCGGAAGTAGATAAGGTGCTACTAATCCAAGTGGGTCAAACACGGACGACAACACAGAGAGCACACCTCTCCGAGTAACTGGCTTATCAATATCACCAACACTAAATCCAAAGGTATCAGAGTTCACATCCCATCGCATACCTAATGTGCGTTCAACTGGTAGAGTATCAACAGGCAAATCTCGTACGGTAGGTGCTCTGTCTTCTGGATCTATATGCTTCAAAACGTCTAGGCTGTTCGAGACCCACTTAGTTAGACGAAAGCCGGCCTTAGCTAACACTTCAGTGATGCTTGTTGCAAATCTAACTGCAGACTTATCATCATCGAAGGAGGCTAAACAATCATCCACGTAGAAGCAACAATCTATGACGTCCAGCAAATCATTAGAACCAAATGTGGACACTGCCTTTCGTAGAGCAAAATTAGCACAAAACGGGGAGGACGTGGCACCAAATGGATGCACTGTCATCCTATATTCTGACACCTTACCACAAGGACCGTCATCAAACCACAAAAACCTCAAGTGATCTCTGTCACTCTCTGGCACCTTCACCTGTAGGAACATTTCCTCAATATCCGCCGCGACAGCAACTGTAAACTTTCTGAATCTTAATAGCAGTCCCACTAATGAGCTCACGCAATCTGGGCCACTATACAGATTATCATTTAAAGAGACTCCTTCATGTTTCGCAGAACAATCAAACACCACACGGAGTTTACCTGGCTTCCTCGGGTTAAAGACGGGATGATGGGGCAAATACCACTTCCCTGGCTCACTCTGATCAACTAGTCTTTCAACGTAACCCTTCATTATATGTTTATCGACGAATCCTTATATTTGGACCAGAGTTCTGCATCTGACAGAAATTTCTTCTGTAAACCCATTAGTCTCTTAAGAGCAACTTTCCTATTACAAACCAACTGTCTATCTTTGAATCTCCATGGTAGGCCAACGCTGAAACGCCCGTTTTCGTATTTACAAGACTCCTCGGCTATTTTAACTGCTTTTAAGTCTTCTACAGAACGACCCTTCCCTGGGACACCGCAGTCACAAAACTCCTTGTCATACATATTTTTAATCATAGTTTCTAGTTTGTCCCCATCGTTTGCAACTAATGATGATATGTGGACTATGGGTATAGGTCCTCTCACTGTCCATCCCAGTGGTGTTTTCGTCGCAAACAGATCATCTCTACCTCCAAATCTCTCTTCTAATACCTTGTGAGCTTCTGGCACACTACATCCAATGAGTACTCTCACTCTTCCATCTTGCAGTGTTGGAAGAGGTATGTCACACAGGTATGGCTTACCGACAACCGTTTCACGACTAGGTACTATAGCTTCGCCAAGTTTCATACTGGAGGTAGTGTAAGCAGTATCCACTTCCACGGTTTCCCCAGTAGCCAAGGATTCTAACTGAAATGACACTCGCTCACATACTACTGTTTTCGCAGAATTGAAAGTATTTACAACCAAGGGTTGCTTTGGGCCTTTAATACCCAAGCAACCAGCCAGTTCAGCATCTATCAATGTAACGTCTGAACCATTATCCAACAATGCATAAGTCTCTACTGAAGATTTCGGTCCTTTCACCTTAACTGGTAATACCCCTAAGAAAACTTGTGGGATGTCAAGGGGTCTAGAGATACTATTACAATTAACCGAATTCCCAGGTTCGTTCACTGTTCTCAGAAGTGGGTGCATATCCGTTAAACCACTACTTCTTTTATTTGTCGCCTTACAATTCCACTTTGTATGCCCAATCTTTAAACAACTGAAACACAGCCGCTTCTGCTTTGCCATTTTTAACCTTTCTACGGGTGACATAGCGATAAAGCGATTACAATCACTCAATTGATGCATGTTATGGCAAACAATACACTCATCCTTTCTCGTTGTGTCTTGAGACTTCACCACAAATGCCTTCCTTATATTCACTGGTTCCTTAGGTTCTACCTTAGAATGCAAAATGCTGGCGAATTTGCCCATCGCCTGGTTGACACTGTCCTTCACCAGTCTCAGAATATCATCAAACCTTGGCTCGATACCCTCCTCCTCTATACGAGAGCTTATTTTTACCCACTTCCTTTGCAGCCGAGTAGGCAGGCGTCTTGCTAATTCTTCTAGTAAAAAACTCGAGTAGAGGTCACTCATGCAATTCATCGAAATCAATGCATTCTTGTATATCACCAAATTATCCAGAAACTCAGTGAGTGCCAGGGAGTCATCCTGTAATTGACCACCATTACCCTTAACAGCCTCGAATAATTTCCCTACAATCATCGAAGGTCTTCCAAACCTCTGACGTAGTATGCTCATAGCCTCGTAGTAGCCCTCTTTTGGCTTCATAAACTTACAACACTGTATAGCTCTTGAAGCATCTCCAGTGCAATACCTCATCAAATACATTAACTTCAATTCGTCACTTAATAGAAAACTACTCAACATGATCTCAAACTCCTTTACAAATTGTAAATAATCAGCCGGGTTTCCGTCGAAACACCGTGGTTCAAACTAAGAGAGTTTGATGTTCCTATTATCCCTGAACGGCGAAACAGAAACAACAAACATGTCATGCTTAACATCAGACACATCGTTACAATTAACAGACAAGTCATCATGTATCCAAGATTTAACAGTTGAAATATTATTAACTTGTAGACAATCTGCTATTTGGGACTATATCATACTTGATCGTGCCTGTAAAAATGATATGCATTTTCATGTAAATTTATATGTTTATATGAAAATATACACTGTTATTATAAAAAACTTCATTCATTCTTACTCGGACAGGAAAATGCAGCTTTTAAAGATAGTCCTAAGTACACTGCAATATGTAGGCTTTGTCGCAAAAGGCTAAACTCTCGTAAAACGGACATACGATTAATTTTAGTGAATGGTGAGACTACTAGTGATCCCAAAATAATTTGCGAACTTCTAAACTCATAAAACCAACAGTCCCACACTTATGATGATAATGCATCGCCAAAACTTCCGTTCCTTCCACGTCGAACAACCCTCTATTTAAACTGTAATAAAGCCGGACTCCAGATCATTTACTCATATATGATTCTTCAAGGGTTGGCTAGTATCGACTCAGCATCATTGATAAAATCCACTGTCACCATAACAAGATGCTGTACAGCATCATATTCAAGCGTTGTCAACGATCTAATATGGTTTACATATAGTATTCTACGTGTTAATCAACTTGTACGGAACAACCAGGAAGCGGTAAATGGCGGCCTTGGCTAACGTGGGTGTAGTAAAACAAATTGCGTTCCTATAAACAATATTAAACTGCACTCAGTACCAATCACATCTGGTGTTAATTGCAATAAAGATGACGACAAAATCATACAAATAAATCACTGTCAGCCACGTCTCGTAAACCGTTAATGCTCAGCTCTTGCTACGCTCAGGCTCACGCTGTTCCTTCAAGTTTCTCAGAAACGCTTGGTAACAACGAACGAAAAGACCAAAACACCAATTGGTGACTCGAGGATTCTTTATTGTTACACCAACATATAAACAATGTTATAACTAAGGTCTGTGAACAAATATTACAATAATAAATCACAATATTACTTCTGACGGTTTTCTGCTGACTTCCTTTTGAACAGCGACCGATTAGACGATGACTGTCGTATTGATGCCTCCGCGAAAATTGGGGAAGTTGGTTTTGAACAAACAACCATGAATTGATCGTTCAATCTTCAACTACATTGACAATCACTCATATTAATATAATACCCAATTTGAACGCAAAACAAGATATGTTGCCTCACAGAAATAAACTATATGTAGAGATTGACTTCAAGATTTATTTTCTTCCCAAATATTTGTGATCCATCAAACACATACTTGGGTTATTTTTGTTAATGCAAAGACAATATTTCTGTATTTCCTAATGCGCTTTACTGAACGATGAGCATTCAGATTGTATGCACAAACTGATGTCAGGGAGGACAGCAACTTTGTAATTTCACCTTGAATAATATTCATGTAATGTAAATAATACTTATCCATGCCTGTACAACTGGTGTGTCCTACATAGATAGGAATAAATATACATAAGTCTTTAGAAATTATCAGCTTTTCTTTAGATAGTATTGAGAAAAGAGTAAAACAACCCTGGTCCTGATACGAACCCCTCAACTTTTTTTAAATGTGGCGGTGAAGAAATTTCCATTCATTTTCTTGAAGTGTTCTTTACCTCTTTATCAGCTGGGACATATCCAGATGCATGGAAAACCACGCACATTACCCCTAGGTTTAAGTCAGGCTCCTGTTCAAGTGTCACGATTTACAGACCCCACTAACCCAACTTCCGTTATTTCAAGGGTTCTGGAAAAGATTTTAGAAAGTGTCATTTTGACTTTCTCTCTCAAAAGAATCTCATCACTCCTTATCAAAATGGTTGCATGAAATCACGTTCTTGCGCGACATGCCTTTCACAATTTTTCCATCACATCTCACAACTCAAAGATTCCGATATGATCACAGTTATTATATGCTTGAATCATTGTAAGGCTTTTCACATTGTGAGCCACCGACTGTATCGCAGGAAGCTTACTTGTTCTGGTTTTATGACTAATGTTTTGCGTTAAAGTAATTTCTGCAAATGTTGGCCTGATTATTACCCTAGGCGGAATCCATCGGTTGGTTTTTACGACGAGGAGGAAGTCAGATGAACACTTTTGGAAGAACCATGACTTACTCATTCTGTGTTATGTTATAGACAGAATCCACGCAGTATCTTGTTACAAGTACGTAATTTTCAGCATAGGAATTCGGTGGCCCAAATTTAGTAGGCCCACCATTGATATCAGGTATGCATCGGTCATGGATCGAATCCCGTACCATCTGAACGGTCGGCGGGCATCCTAACCGCAGTGCCACGGACGCACAGTCGCAACTACAAAATGCGAAGATGGAAGACTAAGTATCTATCCATAGATATCAACCTGTCTTCAAGGCAACTATTTAAGGAACACCACTGAGAACTTCAGATGAAGTGACTTCAGAACGTAGCGACCTGGTGGAACAAGTTGGCGTAATAACTGGCGTAGAACATATGAACCTATTTTCGCGAAATCCAGTCGTAGTATTAGTCTTGTCAACAGTGACGCCATAGTTAGTGAATTGACAAGCGATCTCATGCTTATGTGAAACTCCATGACGAGCGATTATATGGCATGCCTCCTATCTGAAGTGGCTCCGCCTGCTTCCCCTTTCCCGCACTTGCTTTGTTTAGCTGATTCGAGTTGGGGCTAGTTGTCCAGCTGAGTGCAGTTGACGTGATTTTGGTGCTTATTTGGCTCTTGTTGGGTGATTTTGTGTGAAAATTGTCGCTAGCAGAGACATGCACGCAACGAAAACGTGCGACTGAAGCCCTACGCTCCTCTAAGAACTAAAGGAAATAATAAAAATAATGTTGTTTGATACTGTTCATAAACATTTTGTTTATGAGGCAGGGCGCTTGAAAATAGGTTCATGCAATGATTATTTGGTATGCTAGGTAAGCTTCGCGTGTATTTTGACGACCAGTCTTTCAAAAAGTTTTTTTCAGCTTGCTTGCAGCCTGTCCTTGCTTGCAAATCCTCCGATCACCTGTTGTGCAGTACCTATTTCTGTTGCAGGAAACCAAGAATATGGTTGGTATGGTATTGGTATCTCTGCAATTTTTTGTGGTGTTTTGATTGCTATAAGTCAATGGAATCCACAGATACAAGCAAAGATTGGTGTTCATAAGTGAGCAGAAACTGAAATATGGTTTACGAACACTTGCAACATTCACTGTTTTCTGTCGAAGACCTCTCTGCCTGGTTTCTTCTGTTTTCTTCTCTTTTCAAAGGTACTGCCTTCAACGAAGGTACTGATACAGCGCTGCTTTTCTCCATTTATTCGTGATATTGCTACCTAATCTGGTAAATAACGGGACCACCTATATTACAAAATCTGCTGACAAGTGCAAAGTCGGTCTCATAAACAACTGGAAATATCACAAATATGGTGTACTTACGGGTGAATTTAAAGCTATATAGACTTTACAACACTTTATGAATCATTTACTGGTAATTATTGTTTATTCTGCATCTCCTATGTACCACATCAGCATCTGTACAGAAATGCTGCTTACCTTCCACAACTAACGCAATCATTCATAATTCCCGCGTGAAATAGACACGTATTTTTTTTCAATCACCGTTTAGATTTGACGCTATATCAATTTCCTTATTTGTACACTTCATTTTAAATGTTTCTCTCACATTTACCAGTTTTCAACTTATATCTAAATTAACAAATCATACTACATATTCTATAAGTTTTAATAAGTGTACCTATGTTCATGCGTGTAAAAATGGCTGGTTTCTGTTGCAGAAATAAATTAATATTATTATTTACTAAGTTAAATGCGCATTACAACATATTCTAGTACTTTCCCAGATTTAAATGGCTTCAACATCGTCGTGATCAGGCACGTAAAGATATATGGGGTGTGGGCCATTTCGTCATATTATTGAGTTTGCTTTCACAAACTTCCCGCTTTTCGCTATTATACTGAATCCAATCGGAGATTACAATCTCTCCCCATAGAGTGGAAATATTCTTAACAATTTCTGGAATAATGCACTGGATATTATACCACTCCTCAACTACAAGTTATGTTGGCTGCTACCTCATCTTCCAATTATCCACATATATAACTGCCAATTATCAAGCTTGAACCTACTCTTTGGCGGGGCTCATCCTTCTTTTTACAACTGCAAACAACCCAACACAAAAGGAAACTATAGAGAAGTTTATTATTTTGTGGTCTATAAATCAGGACCAGTTTGCAGGGTAATTAGCTTCTATACAGACTGCATTTCACGGTCTGATACTTTCGTCTATTTATTGTTTATAAATAAACAACAAAATTCCGTACCGTGCTCATATTATTCCTTGGTTTGTATATCCACTCGACATACTACTTGCACAAATTCCTGTTTTGGTTTTTGCTCAGCTTCTACTTGAATCCATACTGATCCGTGTGCAACAACGGCACAACGTAATAAACCAGTACTTTCTATATGTAATAATAGCTTAGGTCGCTCGGCTAAGAAGATATGTATATCACCACACGTTCCAAGTAGCCACAACAGTGTCTCCGAGGTCATTTTACCCGACTTACTATCAGAAATGTACGCAACTGCCAAACGAAATAAGTTGGACCTTATTTTACTAGGAAATTCTGTGAAGGAATTCAGTGAGAACATGAATAATCCTGAGATTTTCTTGTGTCTCCTCTGTCAATGGAGTTGAAGATTGAACGATCAATTCTTGGTTGTTTGCTCAAAATCAACTTCCTCGATTTCCGCGGAGGCATCAATACGACAGTCATCGTCTCATCGGTCGCTGTTCAGAAAGAAGAGTTAAATATCGTCAGAAGTAACATAACGATTTATTATTGTAATATTTGTTTACAGACCTTAGTTTTCTTAGTTTGCTTAGTGATACTTGATTTATATGCTGGTGTAACAATACATAATACTCAAGTCAACAATTGGTGTTCTGGTTTTTTCGTCCGTTGTTACTAAGCGTTTCTCAGAAATCTTCTAAGAACAGCGTGGGCCCGAGCGTAGCGAGAGCTGGGCATTAACGGTTTATGAGACTTTGATGACAGTTTCTGACGATAGAAACAGATCTGGCGGATTCAAACAGTTGGTGAAAGTTTGGATAGTCGCTGTTCATTTTTCCTGGTGCCGGTCAAGTCCTCTTTGAACAAGCAATATCAAGAACTTTTTTGGAATTGGGTCAAGTTCAACAATGCCTGGGTCAAAGAAGGGACAGAGTGTCTTGGATGCAAACAGGAAAGTAAGTCATGGTGACTTGTCTGTTAATTGTAACGATGTGTCTGATGTTAAACGCGATATGGTTGATGTTACTGTTTCGCCGTTCAGGGATAATAGGAACATCAAACTCCCTAAGTTTGAACCACGGTGTTTTGATGAAAACCCGGCTGATTATTTACAATTTGTAAAGGAGTTTGAGATCATGTTGAGTGGTTTTTTATTAAATGATGAATTGAAATTGATGTATTTGATGAGATATTGCACTGGAGATGCTTCAAGAGCTATACAGTGTTGTAAGTTTATGAAGCCAAAGGAGGGCTACGATGAGGCTATGAGCATACTACGTCAGAGGTTTGGAAGACCTTCGATGATTGCAGGGAAATTATTCGAGGCTGTTGAGGGTAATGGTGGTCAATTACAGGATGACTCTCAGGCACTCACTGAGTTTTTAGATAATTTGCTAATTTACAAGAATGGAATGATTTCGATGAATCGAATGAGTGACCTCAACTCGAGTTTTATCCTAGAAGTAATAGCAAGACGTCTACCTACCCGACTGCAAAGGAAGTGGGTGAAGATAAGCTCCCGTATGGAGGATGAGGGTATCGAGCCAAAGTTTGATGATATCCTGAAACTGGTAAATACTAGAGTTAATCAATCTATGAGCAAGTTTTCCAGTCTGTTAGATCTCACCCCTAGAATAGAGCAGTCTGAGGGTAAAACGCAATCATTGATGACGAATAAGCCTCAGAGAGGTGGATATCGAGAAGACTCCATGATGTCTAGTAATGCATATAGACCTAGTGAGTGTAACAGGTTTCGTAGTACATCGTCAACAGATAAGTTACAAGATGCAAGGCAAACACGGCTTTGTTTTACACGTGTGCAAGAGGTGCATACAGAAGTGAACTGTGAACCAGTGAGCAAGTTCAGTGATAAGCTAAATGTAAACTCCAGGTCTGACTCCGAATTGTGTGACGATAACGGTGTTGTGAAGAAGTCTGTAGTTGCAACTGGTAAGCCGTTGCTGAATAGAGTGTCACAGAATAGAGTTGCTGCTTCAGAGTGGAGTTCTGACTCCACAAGTTTACAAAGTATAACTAGTCAGAGTGAAGATATAAAACCTTTAATGATTTGTGAGGAGGAACCAAAATTGTCTACTTCTGTTATTAAAGAGTTTGAAAATGATGAACTTGACGGTAAAGTGAATATTCGTGATAATGATCATGATGTTTCACATTTGTCTTTGGTTGATCATTATGAGATGAGGGATATGCCTACTACTGCTAAGTTAAATAAAGGTTCTGTACAACTACAACGTGAAGTAGAATTGAACGCAGATGCAGTTCCAGAAGGTGTGCATACTTGTGAGACAGTCAGTGTAATTGATCAGCGTGTAGCCCACCTATCATCAGATGCTATTTCTAAACCTGAGCTGATAGTAAAAGACAGCAGTGGTGGTGATCTTATGGGTAGACAAATTTCTGAAAGCCGAGCAACAACAGCTTTTGATCCACCGCTAACTTCATCAACTGATATCAATCAGTCGTCGTTGGTGCTGTCATCCACAATGAAAAAGATACCCATCAACTCAAGTATCTTGTGCAATGACTATGATAGTATTGGTGCGTTTGAAAAGACGAAAGATATTGCTCAGTTTAGTGAGAATAAGCCAAATGTAAACGAGAGAGTAATTGTTAAATTGACTTGCACGAATAAAGGCATTTCTAGTTTCAAGTTACTATTTGAATGTTATTATCTTTGGTGTAAATTACTCTGTTTCTATACTTGGTTGATGAGATATGTCGTGTGTTTGTTGGTCATCTACATTCTACGATACAATGACATGGGCGTGTTGCCGTTCAGATTTGAGGATATAGCTGATAGAAGGAAGTTAGCAAATGAACTATGCGACGATTTTCCAACCTAGAGCGTCAACCTGAGAAGGGTTGTAGGCGTACTGGTGTAAGTCCTACAATTCTTCAAAGGGTAGCGCATCAATGAGCAGTCCAATGTGCTTGGTGTATGATCTTGTACATATGTTCATATTGTATATACTGAATTGATATCATTTATCATCTAGCTGTTGGTAATTCTGTTTGTGTCCGGACGACTTTCACTTGGATCATCAACCTGAGAAGGAATGTAGGCGTACTGCTGTAAGTCCTACAGTTCTTCAAGGGTAGTTTGTCGTGTCAGGATCCACAACATTTGATGTGTTGATTGTACATATGTTTGTGTTAAATAGTTGTGTGAGTTCCAATTGATGTAATTGTTGGTTAATCTTGTTTGTGTCTGGACATTCCACAACTTACAATCGTCAACCTGTGAAGGGTTGTAGGCGTACTGTTGCAAGTCCTGCAATTCTTCAAGGGTATTCCATCGAGACATGAAATGCGAGTTTGTGTGTACTGTTTGTATATATGTGTGGTGTGTCATATCAATTGATGTTTTTTGGATTCATTGTGTTTACTCGTTGTTTTCATACCTTGTTGTTATTGCATAATTTTGCTAAAATTTTCGTCGTGATTACTTCTGAAGTTGTTTCTAGTCTTCTACATCCGTGAATGAATTGATTGATATTAAGGACAGCAGATGGGTCGTATACGGCGGGGAGGCTAGGCTATTGCTGAGAATGAAATGCACACGGAGATAATTGTTAGCTGCGGTCCGACACGCCGGGGAGGGGGAGTGTAAACGACTGAGGCTCGCATGCGTCACCGCTACTAGAACTGAGGCAGAATGAGTGACAGTCGATTTCAGTGATAATTGATAGTGAATAGAAAAGAGGATGCTTGAAGAGTATCATGAGGTGCTGCTATGGTCACGTTGCATTCTGCAAGAGTCATTCTAGTAAGTGGCGATTGTGTTGCAAGATGTCAAGAGGAGGTCTCTGTCTGGAGGCGCAGGTCGTCAGCGATGTGTGAGATTGTGCTGTGGGTATGCTTGTGGTGTGTTGGCTTTCCTGTTTGTTTTCCATTTCAGCTCTGTCCGTGTGACCCAGGTTCTCGCAATGGTATCCAAGTCGACGTGCATTGGTCGTGAAGGAAAAAAGGGTTGGATCCCTTTTTTGCCGGGGAGTGTCAATGGAGTTGAAGATTGAACGATCAATTCTTGGTTGTTTGCTCAAAATCAACTTCCTCGATTTTCGCGGAGGCATCAATACGACAGTCATCGTCTCATCGGTCGCTGTTCAGAAAGAAGATTGAAATATCGTCAGAAGTAACATAACGATTTATTATTGTAATATTTGTTTACAGACCTTAGTTTTCTTAGTTTGCTTAGTGATACTTGATTTATATGCTGGTGTAACAATACATAATACTCAAGTCAACAATTGGTGTTCTGGTTTTTTCGTCCGTTGTTACTAAGCGTTTCTCAGAAATCTTCTAAGAACAGCGTGGGCCCGAGCGTAGCGAGAGCTGGGCATTAACGGTTTATGAGACTTTGATGACATCCTCCTCTTTTCAAAGGTACTGCCTTCAACGAAGGCACTGATACAAGGATTCTATCCTCTGCCTTAGTGTTAATCAGGGGGAGCGTTCGGATCACTAGAACATACACTTTGCAGTTATTCAGAATATTCCTAGCGTACCCGGTGGATGACGAAACAACCTTCGTCATGAAATCAACCGACAAGTTCAAAGTTGGTCTCATATACAACCGGAAAGGTCATAACTATAGTGTGGTTACCGGTGAATTTGAAGTTTTATAGACTTTCGGACGCCTAATGGATCATTCAATTTTGATTATTGTTCTGTATCTCTTATGTCTCACTTCACCAACTGTACTAAAATGCCACTTACATTCCACGTTACGTTAATACGTAATCATCTATGATTCCCGCATGAAGCTGACATGCAGTGGGCATTTTGTCACTTAAAATTTAGATTTGACGCTATTTCTTACAAACTATTCGGTCAAAAGTAGATTTCAAAAATCATCTATTTAGTTATTTAGTAATTTTTGCCGATGTTTCTCTCACATAAATCAGTATTTAATCTAAATCTAAATTAAAAAATAATATAATACATTCTATCAGTTCCAATTAGTGCACATGTATTCATACCTGTGAAAATGGCTTGTTCCTGTTCCAGAAATAAATTAATAATAATATATTCTCATTTTGTACATGAGGGACGCCAGTTTACAGGCATCATCAATATGATAAATTACATATGCGATTAGCAATCATACTTAATAATAATGATTTAAAAAATACATATTTTTCCTACCTGTGTAGGACACGCCAAATGTACAGGCATGGACAAGCATTATTTAAATTTCATAAATTTGGTTTATGGTTAAATTACACGGTTGCTGACAATTTTGTCTTTCGTTTGTGGGAAAAATATGATAACTAGTCATTCAACGGAGCACATCAAGAAATATAGGAATATTGTCTTCGCATTAAAAAAAACCCTAGGATGTTTTGGTTGGATCACAAGTATTTGGGAAAAAATAAAGCTTGAAGTTATTCCACAATATAACATAGGTGTGTACAAATCCGAATCTTATATTTGATTTGTATCCATATTAGGTAATAATTAAAATAAGCGGCTGTCAATGCAGTTGAAGATTGAACGATCAATTCATGGTTGTTTGTTCAAAACCAACTTCCCCAATTTTCGCGGAGGCATCAATACGACAGTCATAGTCTCATCGGTCGCTGTTCAAAAAGAAGTCAGCAGAAAACCGTCAGAAGTAATATTGTGATTTATTATTGTAATATTTGTTCACAGACCTTAGTTATAACATTGTTTATATGTTGGTGTAACAATAAAGAATCCTCGAGTCACCAATTGGTGTTTTGGTCTTTTCGTTCGTTGTTACCAAGCGTTTCTGAGAAACTTGAAGGAACAGCGTGAGCCTGAGCGTAGCAAGAGCTGAGCATTAACGGTTTACGAGACGTGGCTGACAGTTTCTGACGGCGAAGTACGTTTTCGACGGGTTTGGACCGTTGGTAACAGTTTGGATAGTCAGCGTTCATCTTTCCTGGTGCCGGTCAAGTCCTCTTTGAACAAGCAATATCTGGAACCTTTTTGCAATTGGGTCAAGTTCAACAATGCCTGGGTCAAAGAAGGGACAGAGTGTCTTGGATGCAAACAGGAAAGTAAGTCATGGTGACTTGTCTGTTACTTTATTTATTTTGTTTTGATTACAGCTTGATTCCACACTGTATTTTTGGTACAAGTTTGGAATTTTCAGCGTGGATATCCGTAGCCCAAATTTCGCAGGCCGCCCATAGATATCAAGGGTGCGTCGGCGAGGGCTCGAACCCCGGACCATGTGCATGATCGGCGAGAGTCCTAACCATTGTAACACCGACGCACATTGTAACGATGTGTCTGATGTTAAGCATGACATGTTTGTTGTTTCTGTTTCGCCGTTCAGGGATAATAGGAACATCAAACTCTCTTAGTTTGAACCACGGTGTTTCGACGGAAACCCGGCTGATTATTTACAATTTGTAAAGGAGTTTGAGATCATGTTGAGTAGTTTTCTATTAAGTGACGAATTGAAGTTAATGTATTTGATGAGGTATTGCACTGGAGATGCTTCAAGAGCTATACAGTGTTGTAAGTTTATGAAGCCAAAAGAGGGCTACTACGAGGCTATGAGCATACTACGTCAGAGGTTTGGAAGACCTTCGATGATTGTAGGGAAATTATTCGAGGCTGTTAAGGGTAATGGTGGTCAATTACAGGATGACTCCCTGGCACTCACTGAGTTTCTGGATAATTTGGTGATATACAAGAATGCATTGATTTCGATGAATTGCATGAGTGACCTCTACTCGAGTTTTTTACTAGAAGAATTAGCAAGACGCCTGCCTACTCGGCTGCAAAGGAAGTGGGTAAAAATAAGCTCTCGTATAGAGGAGGAGGGTATCGAGCCAAGGTTTGATGATATTCTGAGACTGGTGAAGGACAGTGTCAACCAGGCGATGGGCAAATTCGCCAGCATTTTGCATTCTAAGGTAGAACCTAAGGAACCAGTGAATATAAGGAAGGCATTTGTGGTGAAGTCTCAAGACACAACGAGAAAGGATGAGTGTATTGTTTGCCATAACATGCATCAATTGAGTGATTGTAATCGCTTTATCGCTATGTCACCCGTAGAAAGGTTAAAAATGGCAAAGCAGAAGCGGCTGTGTTTCAGTTGTTTAAAGATTGGGCATACAAAGTGGAATTGTAAGGCGACAAATAAAAGAAGTAGTGGTTTAACGGATATGCACCCACTTCTGAGGACAGTGAACGAACCTGGGAATTCGGTTAATTGTAATAGTATCTCTAGACCCCTTGACATCCCACAAGTTTTCTTAGGGGTATTACCAGTTAAGGTGAAAGGACCGAAATCTTCAGTAGAGACTTATGCATTGTTGGATAATGGTTCAGACGTTACATTGATAGATGCTGAACTGGCTGGTTGCTTGGGTATTAAAGGCCCAAAGCAACCCTTGGTTGTAAATACTTTCAATTCTGCGAAAACAGTAGTATGTGAGCGAGTGTCATTTCAGTTAGAATCCTTGGCTACTGGGGAAACCGTGGAAGTGGATACTGCTTACACTACCTCCAGTATGAAACTTGGCGAAGCTATAGTACCTAGTCGTGAAACGGTTGTCGGTAAGCCATACCTGTGTGACATACCTCTTCCAACACTGCAAGATGGAAGAGTGAGAGTACTCATTGGATGTAGTGTGCCAGAAGCTCACAAGGTATTAGAAGAGAGATTTGGAGGTAGAGATGATCTGTTTGCGACGAAAACACCACTGGGATGGACAGTGAGAGGACCTATACCCATAGTCCACATATCATCATTAGTTGCAAACGATGGGGACAAACTAGAAACTATGATTAAAAATATGTATGACAAGGAGTTTTGTGACTGCGGTGTCCCAGGGAAGGGTCGTTCTGTAGAAGACTTAAAAGCAGTTAAAATAGCCGAGGAGTCTTGTAAATACGAAAACGGGCGTTTCAGCGTTGGCCTACCATGGAGATTCAAAGATAGACAGTTGGTTTGTAATAGGAAAGTTGCTCTTAAGAGACTAATGGGTTTACAGAAGAAATTTCTGTCAGATGCAGAACTCTGGTCCAAATATAAGGATGTCGTCGATAAACATATAATGAAGGGTTACGTTGAAAGACTAGTTGATCAGAGTGAGCCAGGGAAGTGGTATTTGCCCCATCATCCCGTCTTTAACCCGAGGAAGCCAGGTAAACTCCGTGTGGTGTTTGATTGTTCTGCGAAACATGAAGGAGTCTCTTTAAATGATAATCTGTATAGTGGCCCAGATTGCGTGAGCTCATTAGTGGGACTGCTATTAAGATTCAGAAAGTTTACAGTTGCTGTCGCGGCGGATATTGAGGAAATGTTCCTACAGGTGAAGGTGCCAGAGAGTGACAGAGATCACTTGAGGTTTTTGTGGTTTGATGACGGTCCTTGTGGTAAGGTGTCAGAATATAGGATGACAGTGCATCCATTTGGTGCCACGTCCTCCCCGTTTTGTGCTAATTTTGCTCTACGAAAGGCAGTGTCCACATTTGGTTCTAATGATTTGCTGGACGTCATAGATTGTTGCTTCTACGTGGATGATTGTTTAGCCTCCTTCGATGATGATAAGTCTGCAGTTAGATTTGCAACAAGCATCACTGAAGTGTTAGCTAAGGCCGGCTTTCGTCTAACTAAGTGGGTCTCGAACAGCCTAGACGTTTTGAAGCATATAGATCCAGAAGACAGAGCACCTACCGTACGAGATTTGCCTGTTGATACTCTACCAGTTGAACGCACATTAGGTATGCGATGGGATGTGAACTCTGATACCTTTGGATTTAGTGTTGGTGATATTGATAAGCCAGTTACTCGGAGAGGTGTGCTCTCTGTGTTGTCGTCCGTGTTTGACCCACTTGGATTAGTAGCACCTTATCTACTTCCGGCTAGGAGGTTATTTCAAGAGACATGCAGGAAAGGGTTACAGTGGGATGAACCATTAAGTGAGAGGCAGAGAGAAGAGTGGAAGGGGTGGGTTAACAGTTTAAGAATGCTGAATCTACATTCCGTCTCACGTCCACTTAAGCCGTCGAGAAATCATGATATAATTGACTTCCATGTTTTTTCTGATGCCTCTGAGGTTGGATTTGGTGCAGCCGTATACATCAGAACCACCTTAAGGAATGATATAGATGTTAGCCTGGTGATGGGTAAATCTAGAGTTGCACCTCTAAAGACGGTTTCGATTCCGAGATTAGAACTTAATGCAGCCTTACTAGCTGCGCAGTTATTCACAACGGTGTGTAAAGAGTTGGATTACCCCAAGCATCCCGTAACGTTTTGGACTGATTCGATGTCTGTGATATATTATATACGCAACGAGTCAGCAAGATATGCATGTTTTGTAGCTAACAGAGTATCTCAAATTCGTGAACTAACAACTGTTGAGCAGTGGAGGTACGTACCGTCTGGAAAAAATCCAGCTGATCTAGCCTCGCGAGGAGTTATTGATATGAATGTGGTTAAAAATAAGTGGTGGAAAGGTCCAGAGTTCTTGCTAAGGGCTGATAGTATGTGGCCTCGTAGAGAAGATGAACCACCGATAAACGAGTGTGCCTTGGAGTTGAAGACAAGTGTCAGTTTAACATCTACTCAAGAAAGACATTCAGGTTTACATCCACTTTTTAAATATTATTCTTCTTGGTACAAACTACTGAAAGCTGTTGCGTGGTTGACACGATATGTTACGTATTTAAAGGTCATGCATCTTGCGGGATACGAAAATATGAATGTGGGGCCTTTGAGAGTCGAAGATATTAGAAATGCAGAGTTAGCGATTTTGAGGGCTGCTCAGTGGGAAGCGTGGGGTGAGATTGCCAAGGAGGATAGTCCCGATTTCGCAGATTTCAAGGTGCGGTTAGATAGATTATCTCCGATAGTTTCCGAAGGGATCGCTAGAGTTGGTGGACGTCTACAAATGTTAGAATCGTCATATGAGACCCGTCATCCGGCTTTATTACCTTGCTACCATCCAGTCACTGATCTCATTATAAGACACTACCATGTTCTTGAAGGTCATTTGGGTACTTCGCAAGTACTATCAAGTATTCGATGTAAGTTCTGGATAGTGAAGGGAGGTACCGCTGTCCGTAAAATAATTGATAAGTGCATGGAATGTAAACTCCGAAATGCTCGTCCAGTACAGCAGATGATGGCACCACTCCCAGCGTGGCAAGCTTCTGAAGGGAATTATCCATTTGAGTACGTTGGGGTGGATTTGTTCGGACCTTTTGTAGTGAAGAGAGGCAGAACCCTATGTAAAAGATATGGCTGTTTATTCACCTGTTTGAAAATGAGAGCTGTGCATATTGAGATGGTTCATACGCTAACTACTGATTCATTCGTGCTAGCATTACATAGATTTATAAATCGCCGGGGTGTACCGAAGATGATGTTCAGCGACAGAGGGACTAATTTTGTTGGCTGTCACGCCGAGCTTAAAGAGTACTTCGAAGGTCCCCAAACGAGAGTTCAGGAAGAGTTACTGAAAAGGAACATCGAGTGGCACTTCAATCCACCACATGCCAGCCATAGAGGCGGGCTATGGGAAAGACTTATAGGAATTATCAAGCGTATTTTAAGCTCCATAATTAAAAACCAGAGTTTGAATGACGAAACGCTGGAGACAATTTTTTGTGAAGCTGAACGAATATTAAATGACCGGCCGTTATCACCTGTGAGGGACGACGTCAAGGATTTTGATGTGTTAACCCCAAACAAATTATTGAGAGGCAACCCTGGCATAGAGGACTCAAGCGGGGAAGGAATACCTACGATTAAAAGATGGAAACAAGCCAGGCACATGAAAGATATATTTTGGAAAAGATGGTTAAAGGAGTATGTTCTAACACTGCAAACCAGAGACAAGTGGAAAAAGTTGTGCCGAAACTTAAAGGTTGGTGACATTAGTAGCAGATAAATGTGCCACAGGTAGGTGGCCTTTGGGAGTGGTAGTAAGGCTATCTGTAGTGGTGATGGATTGGTGAGGACGGTTGAGGTGAGAACAAGTTGTGGCATGTTGGTGCGAGATATTAGAAAACTGTGTCTACTGGAAGGTGCTGAGAGTAGAGAGTCGGAGGATGAAACACTAGACGATTTTCCAACCTAGAGCGTCAACCTGAGAAGGGTTGTAGGCGTACTGCTGTAAGTCCTACAATTCTTCAAAGGGTAGCGCATCAATGAGCAGTCCAATGTGCTTGGTGTGTGATTTTGTACATATGTTCATATTGTATATACTGAATTGATATCATCTGTCATCTAGCTGTTGGTAATTCTGTTTGTGTCCGGACGACTTCCACTTGGATCATCAACCTGAGAAGGAATGTAGGCGTACTGCTGTAAGTCCTACAGTTCTTCAAGGGTAGTTCGTCATGCCAGAATCCACAACATTTGATGTGTTGATTGTACATATGTTTGTGTTAAATAATTGTGTGAGTTCCAATTGTTGTAATTGTTGGTTAATCTTGTTTGTGTCCGGACATTCCACAACTTACAATCGTCAACCTGTGAAGGGTTGCAGGCGTACTGTTGTAAGTCCTGCAATTCTTCAAAGGAATTCCATCAAGACACGATCTGCGAGTTTGTGTGTACTGTTTGTATATATGTGTGGTGTGTCATATCAATTGGTGTTTTTTGGATTCATTGTGTTTACTCGTTGTTTTCGTACCTTGTTGTTATTGCATAATTTTGTTAAAATTTTCGTCGTGATTACTTCTGAAGTTGTTTCTAGTCTTCTACATCCGTGAATGAATTGATTGATGTTAAGGACAGCAGATGGGTCGTATACGGCGGGGAGGCTAGGCTATTGCTGAGAATGACATGCACACGGAGATAATTGTTAGCTGTGGTCCCACACGCCGGGGAGGGGGAGTGTAGACGACTGAGGCTCGCATACGTCACCGTTACTAGAACTGAGGCAGAATGAGTGACAAGCGATTGCAGTGGTAATTGGTAGTGAGTAGATAAGAGGATGTGCGTAGAGTATCGTGAGGTAGTGCTATGGTCACGTTGCATTCTGCAAGAGTCATTCTAGCAAGTGGCGATTGTGTTGCAAGAGGATGCCCTTAACTGGAAGGCGCAGGTCGTCATTGATGTGTGAGATTGTGCTGTGAGTATGCTTGTGGTGTGTTGGCTTTTCTGTTTGTTTTCCATTTCAGCTCTGTCCATGTGACCCAGGTTCTCGCAATGGCATCCAAGTCAACGTGTATTGGTCGTGAAGAAAAAATGGATGGATCCGTATTTTGCCGGGGAGTGTCAATGGAGTTGAAGATTGAACGATCAATTCATGGTTGTTTGCTCAAAACCAACTTCCCCAATTTTCGCGGAGGCATCAATACGACAGTCATCGTCTCATCGGTCGCTGTTCAAAAGGAAGTCAGCAGAAAACCGTCAGAAGTAATATTGTGATTTATTATTGTAATATTTGTTCACAGACCTTAGTTATAACATTGTTTATATGTTGGTGTAACAATAAAGAATCCTCGAGTCACCAATTGGTGTTTTGGTCTTTTCGTTCGTTGTTACCAAGCGTTTCTGAGAAACTTGAAGGAACAGCGTGAGCCTGAGCGTAGCAAGAGCTGAGCATTAACGGTTTACGAGACGTGGCTGACAGTTTCTGACGGCGAAGTACGTTTTCGACGGGTTTGGACCGTTGGTAACAGTTTGGATAGTCAGCGTTCATCTTTCCTGGTGCCGGTCAAGTCCTCTTTGAACAAGCAATATCTGGAACGTTTTTGGAATTGGGTCAAGTTCAACAATGCCTGGGTCAAAGAAGGGACAGAGTGTCTTGGATGCAAACAGGAAAGTAAGTCATGGTGACTTGTCTGTTACTTTATTTATTTTGTTTTGATTACAGCTTGATTCCACACTGTATTTTTGGTACAAGTTTGGAATTTTCAGCGTGGATATCCGTAGCCCAAATTTCGCAGGCCGCCCATAGATATCAAGGGTGCGTCGGCGAGGGCTCGAACCCCGGACCATGTGCATGATCGGCGAGAGTCCTAACCATTGTAACACCGACGCACATTGTAACGATGTGTCTGATGTTAAGCATGACATGTTTGTTGTTTCTGTTTCGCCGTTCAGGGATAATAGGAACATCAAACTCTCTTAGTTTGAACCACGGTGTTTCGACGGAAACCCGGCTGATTATTTACAATTTGTAAAGGAGTTTGAGATCATGTTGAGTAGTTTTCTATTAAGTGACGAATTGAAGTTAATGTATTTGATGAGGTATTGCACTGGAGATGCTTCAAGAGCTATACAGTGTTGTAAGTTTATGAAGCCAAAAGAGGGCTACTACGAGGCTATGAGCATACTACGTCAGAGGTTTGGAAGACCTTCGATGATTGTAGGGAAATTATTCGAGGCTGTTAAGGGTAATGGTGGTCAATTACAGGATGACTCCCTGGCACTCACTGAGTTTCTGGATAATTTGGTGATATACAAGAATGCATTGATTTCGATGAATTGCATGAGTGACCTCTACTCGAGTTTTTTACTAGAAGAATTAGCAAGACGCCTGCCTACTCGGCTGCAAAGGAAGTGGGTAAAAATAAGCTCTCATATAGAGGAGGAGGGTATCGAGCCAAGGTTTGATGATATTCTGAGACTGGTGAAGGACAGTGTCAACCAGGCGATGGGCAAATTCGCCAGCATTTTGAATTCTAAGGTGGAACCCAAGGAACCAGTGAATATAAGGAAGGCATTTGTGGTGAAGTCTCAAGACACAACGAGAAAGGATGAGTGTATTGTTTGCCATAACATGCATCAATTGAGTGATTGTAATCGCTTTATCGCTATGTCACCCGTAGAAAGGTTAAAAATGGCAAAGCAGAAGCGGCTGTGTTTCAGTTGTTTAAAGATTGGGCATACAAAGTGGAATTGTAAGGCGACAAATAAAAGAAGTAGTGGTTTAACGGATATGCACCCACCTCTGAGGACAGTGAACGAACCTGGGAATTCGGTTAATTGTAATAGTATCTCTAGACCCCTTGACATCCCACAAGTTTTCTTAGGGGTATTACCAGTTAAGGTGAAAGGACCGAAATCTTCAGTAGAGACTTATGCATTGTTGGATAATGGTTCAGATGTTACACTGATAGATGCTGAACTGGCTGGTTGCTTGGGTATTAAAGGCCCAAAGCAACCCTTGGTTGTAAATACTTTCAATTCTGCGAAAACAGTAGTATGTGAACGAGTGTCATTTCAGTTAGAATCCTTGGCTACTGGGGAAACCGTGGAAGTGGATACTGCTTACACTACCTCCAGTATGAAACTTGGCGAAGCTATAGTACCTAGTCGTGAAACGGTTGTCGGTAAGCCATACCTGTGTGACATACCTCTTCCAACACTGCAAGATGGAAGAGTGAGAGTACTCATTGGATGTAGTGTGCCAGAAGCTCACAAGGTATTAGAAGAGAGATTCGGAGGTAGAGATGATCTGTTCGCGACGAAAACACCACTGGGATGGACAGTGAGAGGACCTATACCCATAGTCCACATATCATCATTAGTTGCAAACGATGGGGACAAACTAGAAACTATGATTAAAAATATGTATGACAAGGAGTTTTGTGACTGCGGTGTCCCAGGGAAGGGTCGTTCTGTAGAAGACTTAAAAGCAGTTAAAATAGCCGAGGAGTCTTGTAAATACGAAAACGGGCGTTTCAGCGTTGGCCTACCATGGAGATTCAAAGATAGACAGTTGGTTTGTAATAGGAAAGTTGCTCTTAAGAGACTAATGGGTTTACAGAAGAAATTTCTGTCAGATGCAGAACTCTGGTCCAAATATAAGGATTTCGTCGATAAACATATAATGAAGGGTTACGTTGAAAGACTAGTTGATCAGAGTGAGCCAGGGAAGTGGTATTTGCCCCATCATCCCGTCTTTAACCCGAGGAAGCCAGGTAAACTCCGTGTGGTGTTTGATTGTTCTGCGAAACATGAAGGAGTCTCTTTAAATGATAATCTGTATAGTGGCCCAGATTGCGTGAGCTCATTAGTGGGACTGCTATTAAGATTCAGAAAGTTTACAGTTGCTGTCGCGGCGGATATTGAGGAAATGTTCCTACAGGTGAAGGTGCCAGAGAGTGACAGAGATCACTTGAGGTTTTTGTGGTTTGATGACGGTCCTTGTGGTAAGGTGTCAGAATATAGGATGACAGTGCATCCATTTGGTGCCACGTCCTCCCCGTTTTGTGCTAATTTTGCTCTACGAAAGGCAGTGTCCACATTTGGTTCTAATGATTTGCTGGACGTCATAGATTGTTGCTTCTACGTGGATGATTGTTTAGCCTCCTTCGATGATGATAAGTCTGCAGTTAGATTTGCAACAAGCATCACTGAAGTGTTAGCTAAGGCCGGCTTTCGTCTAACTAAGTGGGTCTCGAACAGCCTAGACGTTTTGAAGCATATAGATCCAGAAGACAGAGCACCTACCGTACGAGATTTGCCTGTTGATACTCTACCAGTTGAACGCACATTAGGTATGCGATGGGATGTGAACTCTGATACCTTTGGATTTAGTGTTGGTGATATTGATAAGCCAGTTACTCGGAGAGGTGTGCTCTCTGTGTTGTCGTCCGTGTTTGACCCACTTGGATTAGTAGCACCTTATCTACTTCCGGCTAGGAGGTTATTTCAAGAGACATGCAGGAAAGGGTTACAGTGGGATGAACCATTAAGTGAGAGGCAGAGAGAAGAGTGGAAGGGGTGGGTTAACAGTTTAAGAATGCTGAATCTACATTCCGTCTCACGTCCACTTAAGCCGTCGAGAAATCATGATATAATTGACTTCCATGTTTTTTCTGATGCCTCTGAGGTTGGATTTGGTGCAGCCGTATACATCAGAACCACCTTAAGGAATGATATAGATGTTAGCCTGGTGATGGGTAAATCTAGAGTTGCACCTCTAAAGACGGTTTCGATTCCGAGATTAGAACTTAATGCAGCCTTACTAGCTGCGCAGTTATTCACAACGGTGTGTAAAGAGTTGGATTACCCCAAGCATCCCGTAACGTTTTGGACTGATTCGATGTCTGTGATATATTATATACGCAACGAGTCAGCAAGATATGCATGTTTTGTAGCTAACAGAGTATCTCAAATTCGTGAACTAACAACTGTTGAGCAGTGGAGGTACGTACCGTCTGGAAAAAATCCAGCTGATCTAGCCTCGCGAGGAGTTATTGATATGAATGTGGTTAAAAATAAGTGGTGGAAAGGTCCAGAGTTCTTGCTAAGGGCTGATAGTATGTGGCCTCGTAGAGAAGATGAACCACCGATAAACGAGTGTGCCTTGGAGTTGAAGACAAGTGTCAGTTTAACATCTACTCAAGAAAGACATTCAGGTTTACATCCACTTTTTAAATATTATTCTTCTTGGTACAAACTACTGAAAGCTGTTGCGTGGTTGACACGATATGTTACGTATTTAAAGGTCATGCATCTTGCGGGATACGAAAATATGAATGTGGGGCCTTTGAGAGTCGAAGATATTAGAAATGCAGAGTTAGCGATTTTGAGGGCTGCTCAGTGGGAAGCGTGGGGTGAGATTGCCAAGGAGGATAGTCCTGATTTCGCAGATTTCAAGGTGCGGTTAGATAGATTATCTCCGATAGTTTCCGAAGGGATCGCTAGAGTTGGTGGACGTCTACAAATGTTAGAATCGTCATATGAGACCCGTCATCCGGCTTTATTACCTTGCTACCATCCAGTCACTGATCTCATTATAAGACACTACCATGTTCTTGAAGGTCATTTGGGTACTTCGCAAGTACTATCAAGTATTCGATGTAAGTTCTGGATAGTGAAGGGAGGTACCGCTGTCCGTAAAATAATTGATAAGTGCATGGAATGTAAACTCCGAAATGCTCGTCCAGTACAGCAGATGATGGCACCACTCCCAGCGTGGCAAGCTTCTGAAGGGAATTATCCATTTGAGTACGTTGGGGTGGATTTGTTCGGACCTTTTGTAGTGAAGAGAGGCAGAACCCTATGTAAAAGATATGGCTGTTTATTCACCTGTTTGAAAATGAGAGCTGTGCATATTGAGATGGTTCATACGCTAACTACTGATTCATTCGTGCTAGCATTACATAGATTTATAAATCGCCGGGGTGTACCGAAGATGATGTTCAGCGACAGAGGGACTAATTTTGTTGGCTGTCACGCCGAGCTTAAAGAGTACTTCGAAGGTCCCCAAACGAGAGTTCAGGAAGAGTTACTGAAAAGGAACATCGAGTGGCACTTCAATCCACCACATGCCAGCCATAGAGGCGGGCTATGGGAAAGACTTATAGGAATTATCAAGCGTATTTTAAGCTCCATAATTAAAAACCAGAGTTTGAATGACGAAACGCTGGAGACAATTTTTTGTGAAGCTGAACGAATATTAAATGACCGGCCGTTATCACCTGTGAGGGACGACGTCAAGGATTTTGATGTGTTAACCCCAAACAAATTATTGAGAGGCAACCCTGGCATAGAGGACTCAAGCGGGGAAGGAATACCTACGATTAAAAGATGGAAACAAGCCAGGCACATGAAAGATATATTTTGGAAAAGATGGTTAAAGGAGTATGTTCTAACACTGCAAACCAGAGACAAGTGGAAAAAGTTGTGCCGAAACTTAAAGGTTGGTGACATAGTAGCAGATAAATGTGCCACAGGTAGGTGGCCTTTGGGAGTGGTAGTAAGGCTATCTGTAGTGGTGATGGATTGGTGAGGACGGTTGAGGTGAGAACAAGTTGTGGCATGTTGGTGCGAGATATTAGAAAACTGTGTCTACTGGAAGGTGCTGAGAGTAGAGAGTCGGAGGATGAAACACTAGACGATTTTCCAACCTAGAGCGTCAACCTGAGAAGGGTTGTAGGCGTACTGCTGTAAGTCCTACAATTCTTCAAAGGGTAGCGCATCAATGAGCAGTCCAATGTGCTTGGTGTGTGATTTTGTACATATGTTCATATTGTATATACTGAATTGATATCATCTGTCATCTAGCTGTTGGTAATTCTGTTTGTGTCCGGACGACTTCCACTTGGATCATCAACCTGAGAAGGAATGTAGGCGTACTGCTGTAAGTCCTACAGTTCTTCAAGGGTAGTTCGTCATGCCGGAATCCACAACATTTGATGTGTTGATTGTACATATGTTTGTGTTAAATAATTGTGTGAGTTCCAATTGTTGTAATTGTTGGTTAATCTTGTTTGTGTCCGGACATTCCACAACTTACAATCGTCAACCTGTGAAGGGTTGCAGAAGTACTGTTGTAAGTCCTGCAATTCTTCAAAGGAATTCCATCAAGACACGATCTGCGAGTTTGTGTGTACTGTTTGTATATATGTGTGGTGTGTCATATCAATTGATGTTTTTTGGATTCATTGTGTTTACTCGTTGTTTTCGTACCTTGTTGTTATTGCATAATTTTGTTAAAATTTTCGTCGTGATTACTTCTGAAGTTGTTTCTAGTCTTCTACATCCGTGAATGAATTGATTGATGTTAAGGACAGCAGATGGGTCGTATACGGCGGGGAGGCTAGGCTATTGCTGAGAATGACATGCACACGGAGATAATTGTTAGCTGTGGTCCCACACGCCGGGGAGGGGGAGTGTAGACGACTGAGGCTCGCATACGTCACCGTTACTAGAACTGAGGCAGAATGAGTGACAAGCGATTGCAGTGGTAATTGGTAGTGAGTAGATAAGACGATGTGCGTAGAGTATCGTGAGGTAGTGCTATGGTCACGTTGCATTCTGCAAGAGTCATTCTAGCAAGTGGTGATTGTGTTGCAAGAGGATGCCCTTAACTGGAAGGCGCAGGTCGTCATTGATGTGTGAGATTGTGCTGTGAGTATGCTTGTGGTGTGTTGGCTTTTCTGTTTGTTTTCCATTTCAGCTCTGTCCATGTGACCCAGGTTCTCGCAATGGCATCCAAGTCAACGTGTATTGGCCGTGAAGAAAAAATGGATGGATCCGTATTTAACCGGGGAGTGTCAATGCAGTTGAAGATTGAACGATCAATTCATGTTTGTTTGTTCAAAACCAACTTCCCCAATTTTCGCGGAGGCATCAATACGACAGTCATCGTCTAATCGGTCGCTGTTCAAAAGGAAGTCAGCAGAAAACCGTCAGAAGTAATATTGTGATTTATTATTGTAATATTTGTTCACAGACCTTAGTTATAACATTGTTTATATGTTGGTGTAACAATAAAGAATCCTCGAGTCACCAATTGGTGTTTTGGTCTTTTCGTTCGTTGTTACCAAGCGTTTCTGAGAAACTTGAAGGAACAGCGTGAGCCTGAGCGTAGCAAGAGCTGAGCATTAACGGTTTACGAGACGTGGCTGACAGTGATTTATTTGTATGATTTTGTCGTCATCTTTATTGCAATTAACACCAGATGTGATTGGTACTGAGTGCAGTTTAATATTGTTTATAGGAACGCAATTTGTTTTACTACACCCACGTTAGCCAAGGCCGCCATTTACCGCTTCCTGGTTGTTCCGTACAAGTTGATTAACACGTAGAATACTATATGTAAACCATATTAGATCGTTGACAACGCTTGAATATGATGCTGTACAGCATCTTGTTATGGTGACAGTGGATTTTATCAATGATGCTGAGTCGATACTAGCCAACCCTTGAAGAATCATATATGAGTAAATGATCTGGAGTCCGGCTTTATTACAGTTTAAATAGAGGGTTGTTCGACGTGGAAGGAACGGAAGTTTTGGCGATGCATTATCATCATAAGTGTGGGACTGTTGGTTTTATGAGTTTAGAAGTTCGCAAATTATTTTGGGATCACTAGTAGTCTCACCATTCACTAAAATTAATCGTATGTCCGTTTTACGAGAGTTTAGCCTTTTGCGACAAAGCCTACATATTGCAGTGTACTTAGGACTATCTTTAAAAGCTGCATTTTCCTGTCCGAGTAAGAATGAATGAAGTTTTTTATAATAACAGTGTATATTTTCATATAAACATATAAATTTACATGAAAATGCATATCATTTTTACAGGCACGATCAAGTATGATATAGTCCCAAATAGCAGATTGTCTACAAGTTAATAATATTTCAACTGTTAAATCTTGGATACATGATGACTTGTCTGTTAATTGTAACGATGTGTCTGATGTTAAGCATGACATGTTTGTTGTTTCTGTTTCGCCGTTCAAGGATAATAGGAACATCAAACTCTCTTAGTTTGAACCACGGTGTTTCGACGGAAACCCGGCTGATTATTTACAATTTGTAAAGGAGTTTGAGATCATGTTGAGTAGTTTTCTATTAAGTGACGAATTGAAGTTAATGTATTTGATGAGGTATTGCACTGGAGATGCTTCAAGAGCTATACAGTGTTGTAAGTTTATGAAGCCAAAAGAGGGCTACTACGAGGCTATGAGCATACTACGTCAGAGGTTTGGAAGACCTTCGATGATTGTAGGGAAATTATTCGAGGCTGTTAAGGGTAATGGTGGTCAATTACAGGATGACTCCCTGGCACTCACTGAGTTTCTGGATAATTTGGTGATATACAAGAATGCATTGATTTCGATGAATAATAATAATGTATTTCATATAAATTTACAAATTTACATGAAAATGCATATCATTTTTACAGGCACGATCAAGTATGATATAGTCCCAAATAGCAGATTGTCTACAAGTTAATAATATTTCAACTGTTAAATGTTAGATAGATATAATAAACTCATTTTCTGAACCAGGCCGTATTTTTATCGAATTGTACAGCAGTCTTCGAGGTTGGGAGGGAAAATCGACTTCGTTTCGTTTTCAACCCATGGTTGTCGGCATACGATGACCAACCAATATTGTGGTAAGTACAACTTTTACAAGGGATTGAAAGCTGTTTTAGAAAAGTAAAAGTGCTAAGGTGAACCATTAAATTGTAATAAAATAGGTAAGTGCAAGTATCATTAGTAAATGCATTAATAAAGGAAACTCCCTAGGCTGACAACGATCATTTGCAATGTAAAATGCTACCCACATAGGTCTTACTATCATGACGTCCACTTTTGGTTTTAATACATTTATCCTCATGCCAAATGTTTATATTTTATAACTTTTTGTGCATTTAGTGCACAACCGTACCCTCCAGAGAATAGGAATAGAATAAGTCATAAAGAGCTATAAAATGTTAGGTTTGATGGAGTATAATGAGGATCAAGTAAAGACGTTATTAGAAAATGAATGAGATAAGACATTTTGAAGTGGTATTAAAAGATCCGACAATGGATAGCAAGTTAATTTATAAGATGCCCCATAAATCTGTGCAGATCCCACATGTTCGCGTCGTAACAATAGGCTGAGCGAATTGTATATATTTAAAGGCAGAAGCATGATCTGTCAAGGCGTTCATTATTGTCTTTTTCAAGATAAAGATCTAAGCCCTCATAAAAATCAGAAATATCTCGAGCCGTCAAATTGCGTATTGCTGTTCCTGCAGAATGAAGCGATTCACCTTAGTGACCGCCACCATATCTACTGAGCAGCTAGCACCACCCTCCCTCCTTTTTTGATGTTAGGCTCTGAGACTATGATTATTATGGTTCTCGCAAATATACTGCTTGGTAGCAGACATGTTCGTACCCCATATTCCATCTCCCTAGCTTTCTTAATGAATGCTTCCAATAGGTCTCCACGTACATCTTTATGAACATATTATATATGTGTGCATGCGTCCTAATAAACAGATTAGTTTATAAGAAGTTAAAACCTTAAAGAATAAAAAGATTATTTTTTGTGAATATTGGAGCAAGATTCAGCAGAACACTATAGTTAGGGTTCAGTGTAGAAGTATGCACTGAAGTTAAGGTCGCTGGACAGGACTTAGTGTGCTAAATTATCGTGACAGCCTTATATATAATAAATATCTGACACTGCAAAGTAACGTGTCTAAACATATTATAAAAGATATTAACACAGAGCCAACAAAATTTTAGCATTTGGTTAACAATACTGCAGTGTGTGTATACTGAAGAATGGTAGTTAATCTTACAGGGAGCCGTAAAATAAATCAAACTATATATGATAATAGTAAAATCAATATTATAATTCGTATTATCAAAGAATACATTAGGCTCAATAATTGGGTATTATAAGGGAAACAAGCATGATAAAGCAAGAGAAAATTTGCTGCATAAATATTTTATTCATTTTAAGTATTTTAATGACAACCCAATTTCTATAATTGAATATGCATAATCACTAAGTATTATTATGCTAATCTAGGGACTAGTTTCACTGAAGTTGAAGATTGAACGATCAATTCATGGTTGTTTGCTCAAACCCAACTCTTCCATATTATTCGCGGGAGTCATCAATACGGCAGTCATCGTCTCATCGTTCGCTGTTCGATGGAAGAGAGAAAACTATCAGAAGTTTTATCGTGATTTATTCTCATAATATTTATTCTTAAACCTTGTGTGTAATAACCTTGTTGTTGGTTACATATTGATGTAAGAATAAAGTATTCTGGAGTCGCCAATCTGTGTTCTAGTTTTTCGCGTTGGTCATTACAAATTGTTTCTGAAAGTCTTCAAGGTCCAGTATGAGGTGCAGCGTAGTAAGAGCTGGACAATGACAGTTTCTGAGGGTTAGCTGACAACTTTCCGTAGTTAAATATTGAAATGTCATTGTTTCACCACTCTCCTAGCAGTTGAGATCTTTTAGACGGGCTAGGGTGGACATGTTAATATGTTTTTCTAGGCTCCTTTCAAAACTGTCAAGCCTTTACCTTGAGTTCTCTTTACATTGAGGAACAGTGTGGTGACTGACAATTTCTATCTCTGTATTGTTTCAATACTTACTGTTGATTGTTAATATGTTTCCTATATGAATTGCATAATAATTCCGCTAAATACAAATTCCTGAATTCCGCCCTCTCTGTGTTTCGTTTGGATTCTTGTAATTCGGTCATCTTGAAATACTAATATTACGATTACAATAAATTACTACAAATTGGCGTCGCGATGGAACTAAATAACCTGGGAAATTTTCCTATAAATGCTACTCCGCGGGAGATTGCTGATTATTTGGAATGCTTCGATGCGTGGTGCATTTCAAAGAATGTTCGGGATGACAAAATTCCAGCACATTTCATCACTGCTATTGGGCTAGATGCATATAGCCTAGTGAAGAATCTGGCGTTTCCAGATAAACCCATTTCTATGTCATATGTCAAGATTCGTGAACTTCTGATAAATCACTTTCGTGTAACTACATTTGAGACCAGAGAGAGGGTTCACTTCAACAAACTGGTTCGTGCTCCCAACCAGAAGATTCGAGAGTTCATTCTTCAACTCCAAATACAAGCTTCAAAGTGTAACTTTGGAGATCAGCTGCATACTCAACTACGTGATCGTGTAATTGCTGGAATCAATATTCCTAAGTTAGAGAAAGAGTTAATTCAGATTCCTTCTTGTACTTTTCAAACTTCTAAAGATTTATGTATTACATATGAAGATGTCAATAATGAATACTCTGCTCCCACTACGTCAGTGTCTGATGTTATGCTTTCTAAAGTCGAAAATACAAGTGTTCATGGAAAGCAATCCAGACCGTCGTCCACAGGTAATAGAATGCAGCGAGAGATCAAAAACATTAAACCGTGTTTTTCCTGTGGAAAGTTACATCTAGGAAGCACTTGCCGTTTTCGGGGTGCTAAGTGTCACAAATGTGGTAAAGTTGGACACATCAAGATGGTTTGCAGAAGTTCGAATACTTATGTTGCTCAACATTCTTATAATTCTCCTAATCTGTCTAGTAAAATGGAGTCAATGTGTCTTTCAACTTTTCAAAATACTCAAGCTCATCCAATGAAAACCTCCACTACAAGTTCGGCAACTCAAGTGTCAACTGTTTTCAAAAATGAGTTAGTCGAGTTACAATGTGAACTGTCGAAAACACGAAAAGACCTGAATGAGATGAGAGAGCAACTGATTAAAATTGAGGAATTACTGCATATGCATAGACTGCGTCTGTTGAATGCAGAACATACAAGTACCCATGAAAGTCCTGAAAAACTTTTCAAATCTCGAATTCTCAAAAAGCATCTGATGTCCACGACTTCTAATGTACATTATTACAAAGGTAATGACTATAGACCTTCTGTTGGAATTATACTACAAAAAATGGGAAATCGAGTGGTGAAGATATTAGACATCAAAGATCACTCATTTCATAACAGACACCTGGTCAAAGTGACAATAAATGAAGTGGGTCGTTCCAATTATTATTTTAATGATTCCGCTAATAATCCTGATTTTGTAGATAATTCAGAAATAAGTCCAGATAATACTGGTGGAAATAATATCACAGAATCAGTTAGAAGGTCGCAGCTACTTGCAAGCAAACCGGAACATCGTTATAAATACGCAAGGAGACATTCGAGGTGTGGCGGATGTGGTGATTGACAATTTCTATCTCTGTATTGTTTCAATACTTACTGTTGATTGTTAATATGTTTCCTATATGAATTGCATAATAATTCCGCTAAATACAAATTCCTGAGTTCTGCCCTCTCTGTGTTTTGTTTGGATTCTTGTAATTCGGTCATCTTGAAATACTAATATTACGATTACAATAAATTACTACAAGCAGGTTCATCAAAGCATATCGATACATTTTGGTTGAAGGCTAGTAGGATAATGACGAGGATGCTGCTAGAAAAAAACAGGTCCCAGTCTAAGCTTTGAATGAAGGAGTTAGACACGCCCCATCTAGCTCTTCCAAGGCACATGAATGTTTCGCGCAGGGTGGAGTGTTTTAATGAGTGGAGCTTAGTATCGAAGGAGTGGACCATGGTTTTATGGTCACTGCCCGGAAATTACTGGCTGATGTCCATGGCAGATAGGTCGATGTCTCTCAAGAAAACCAAGTCCAGTTGTTGTGATTTCGGGTGGGCCGTAGAACACTTTGTGTCCACCAACATAACTCCACTGAATCTGAGAATTTACTGTAGCAGGGAGGAGCACTGGAGGGTTCCCATGGGGTTTCAGGCATGTTAAAGTCACCTCCAATGACTTTGTTAGAGAAGTTTAATTTACATTTACATGATTGACATACCATTTGTGCAGGCATTATCATATTTGAGACGAGTGGGGTAAATCCTGTCGGAACCTCCCAGTCCGTGACACAGTCTTAGTAGCTACTGTGGGTAGATGGTTTTTGGAATGCTAGAATAGGTGACCGTTAGCAGTGATGAGTTAGCAAAGACCGTTGGGGTGAGGACAGGGTGTGGCGCATTGGTGCAAGACGGACATCACGACAGCCTACCAGTAAGTATCCTCTCACCTTGTCCATTATGATTATCATGAGAACATTGGTCACCTTCATTTTGGTGCCCACCACTTGGGGCTGACCCTAAATATGCTTCATATTGTTGGATGCCTAATGCTTGCAAAGGTCCCAGAGTGATTTTCGCAGGCTGTCAATGGAGTTGAAGATTGAACGATCAATTCATGGTTGTTTGCTCAAAATCAACTTCCCCAATTTTCGCGGAGGCATCAATACGACAGTCATCGTCTCATCGGTCGCTGTTCAGAAAGAAGAGTGAAACATCGTCAGAAGTAATACAATGATTTATTATTGTAATATTTGTTGACAGACCTTAGTTCAGTTATTCTTTTTATATGTTGGTGTAACAATAAAGAAATCTCAAGCGGCAGATCGGTGTTTTGGTTTTTTCGTCCGTTATAACTAAGCGTTTCTGAAAACTTCAAGGAACAGCGTGGGCCTGAGCGTAGCGAGAGCTGGGCATTAACGGTTTATGAGACGTGATTGACACAGGCTTTGATATGACTACAAATATGAATCCGTGAATTCTACTAGTTCTTCAGAGTTCTCAAATTACCTGAAAGTTGTTCTTTACCATTGTGTGAAACACTGGACCAAAAAGCAATTTTGTAAGTGAATTATCAAAAAGCCGAACCCAAAGTAAACACTGATACTTAAGACCAACTTTCCGTAATAAATATGTGTTTAACCACAGTGATGCTAGAGGAAAGGTATAAACTCGTTTCAAGAAGCGAGGAAGTGAGCTAAATTCGTTAAGCACTAAACAAAGAAGTAAAGAAGAAAGAAAGAAAAGCGACACTCCTACAACTCACTGGAAACTGAAACACAACAGGCAGTGTCAGGGAACTTAATCCTAAGATCCTATTATTTCCGAAGACGCTCCGAATCGATAACAGCTGAGCACGGATATCGACTTTAATTGCGGAACACAGTGCATGGAAAGAAATTATATTTTTCGATTGTTAAAATCAATATTCTGCACTAAGTCTATAAAAAAACGTTTTTAAGAGGAACGTGTTGGGCTTTTATTCGTATTCTTTCATCTTCTTCTAACTTGTACACGATCGAATCACTCGCGCCCTCCAGTTGCCCGCCAAAGGCGACTGAAGCCAATAAACAAAAGCGCACCTTCTGCGGTGCATAATAACATAATACCAGATACGTAGATCGCTATCTGGAAACAAATTGGCACAAATGAAACCAATATCAGATGGTCAGGGGAACCTGATTTTCAAAAATGAGAGACAAAACAAAACGATATGCCCATCACCTCAAAGTGCTGCTGGACAGACCACCACCTGCAGCCACCAACAACACACACAAAACTGCCAATCCTTCAACGAAAGCAAACGTCTTGAATGAGACCAAGCTAGTGAAGGCCGGAAAGGTAGAAGGACTGCACAGAACTCCTCCCAAAGCATTGAAAACGGATCTCAAGACTGGCGGATATGCTTACACCAATACTGGGAAACGTTTGGAAGGGAAGAAAGGTGCCTACTGATCGGAAGAAAGGCTATCTCGTCAAACTTCCAAAGAATTGGTGGCTTAGGCCTCTGTAATAACTGGCATGTAATCATACCCCAGACCACGTTATTCTAGAGAGGTTAAAAATATCCTGGACACAGAACACCGACCAGAAGAGGCTAGATTTAGGAGGAGCAAATCTTGTGTTTGCAAATTGCAACTGAACGCATCATCATCGAAAGTAAAATAGAATGGCAGTCAAATTTCGACCTCAACTCATAGACTCTGAAAGAGCCCACGACAGTGTTGATCGAGAAGTAATTCGGAAACTACTTCAGCATTAAGGAATTTCCAAAATCTTTACCAACCTCGACCAGTATCCAAGTGATGGTACCACATAAAAAGTAATTCACAGTGAAGGGCTCAGTGAAGCGTTTGAAGTGGGGACAGTGGTAGGACGCTGCCTAAAATCACTCAAGGTATTCCTGACTGTTGTGGATTGGATTATGGGGCAGATTGTGGGGAGCGAGAGGACAGCAATAAAACGGACAGACAAGAAGACAGTGGAACTTGAACTTCACACGAGGTTTATATTTAAGGCCTCACAGACTCAGAGATACACTGCCGAAAACCAGCAATCTGATCAATGAATCGGTGGAGATGAGAATTCAGGTGAACACACAGTAGGAACAGATAATTAAGATGTACAACAACCACTAACAAATACTAGTCACACCCAACGGTTGAAATGTGAAGGGAAACAATTCTCTGACTTACCAGGCAGTTTCATTTCCTCTGCAAGCAGCACGAATAAAGATGTCTAAGGTAGAATCAGCAGAGCCAGACCGTCATTACCCAGGAATCAGTGTAGGAATGTGCTGCATTTAGTTTCACTAACAAGATTAGTATCTTTGAGACTGATGTCCAGTCAGTCCAGCATTTAGTTCAGAAGCCTGGAGCGTTGCCTTAAGACTTCCGACAGACTTTCATCACCAATGGCAGTCGCTGTCTCGATGTAAAAAGTCAGATGGCTGGCCAGAAAAGAATAAGCAGAGAAAAATCTGGCAGAGAATAAAGCCGAGAAGCTGTCGTGTAATGGACATCCCAAAATACATGGGGGTGGGCTGGATGCAGACTGAGGAGACCGTTTAGTAGCATCCCTCTCAAGACTCTAGAATGAAGTCTGAATGGGAAACGACGAGATGGGCATCCGAGAGTGTATCTCAAGTGACCTGATGAGCAAGAGATGAAAGCTTGCGGGAAGGACAATGATGGAGATGTGCCACTGAAGCCCCATTTTCAGGACCGAACCCATGAGATTAATAATAATGACGATATAAGGAATAGGGATGGCCGCAATGATAAAATATGTGTGTATAGTATGGTGCTCAGCACAAAACGTGTAGATGTTAAACTACGAAGTCTACTTCGAAATTGCATTTGAATGCAATGGGAGAGAGAAAGGCTACCAAAAAAAGCACGTGTGCTAAGTCTTGGGAAAATAGGTCCCTTGGCTTTCAACGATAACTACTGTTAATAATAAATCTTCATCTCAGACAATGTGGTAACGCTCAGCGTGGTTAGTTCCAAGATGTTCCCTGCTCTACAGATAAAATAACAGCGCTGTATATCATGTGGTGGGGTGCTGACCAATATGGTCTAGATTGACCGATCAGGTGGCCTTGTGGCAAATGCGCTTAATTAAAACTCTTTTATAGACATCAAAGTCAGTACTGAAAAGTAAATGTACGGGGTAACTTCATCGTAGTCGTCCTAGGGAAAGCTCCTAATTCCTTACTAGATTCTTCAGTGATGGTTCAAACCTATTTCTATAAATAAATCCAGCTAGATGACTGTGTCATGCTGTTTAGTGGCCCATTCACTGTTCTGCAGCACCCATAAACCTATTAAAGGAATTGCACATCTTGAACAGGCTTTCTGTAAAGACACACTGGACATCGGTACATTTATTCATCAACAGTGACAACATATAATTTGATTCAGTTTTGGAGATATCATCACTAACAGTGGGCTGCAGGAAAATCCAGATGACGAGTTCCAAATAAAACAAAATGCGTATCCTGGATTCCACTGCTAGTCACCAGTTAGCGGCAACATATCCATGCTAGGAAATTTATTCCCCATACCTACAAGCCTACTAACCCTAAGGTACTCAAACGCTAATTTTTGATGGAATTTGTGACGTAATACGTGTACTGCATTTATATTTCCGCCTCTTTAGTATGAATTCACCTGCTCAAGGGCATTTCGTGAATTTATTTGGGCCCTTCATTTGAGTTGTCAATACTTAGAGTTACCCCCACATGAACGAAGTTTTATTCACTGAGATGTTTTCTGTTGATTCCCCCCAGTACTGTGCCGCATGTTGTTGAAAGCCAATTAAAAATGTGCATGAGTGGATATAATGATCAATGGGTACAAATGTACGATTGAAACAGCAAGGAATGCAGAAGAGCCATGGCATCATGATGGGTGGGTATTTCGGTAGCCCAGGGACTTAAACAGCCTACCTAGCATAGGAAAGGGCAAATCACAAGTGTTCGGGTTGCTCAAACCAAGTGGTCTTTCCATCGGATTTCAATCACTTGCCTTGCAGCAAGTTAAGAAGTAGCATTACTCGAAGAGCGGGACCTCAAGTCACCCCCATTTCTGTTTTCCTTTTAGTTTACCAGTAGCCGTGGCTTCTGCTCCATCAGTTGAAATCTGTTAGGGGAGGCTGGATAGTCAAGTGACGTGCAGTTAACGTCGGACTGACTATCATAGACCCAAGTGAGGTCTAGCCCTCACACACCGCAAAATAAACCGAACCTTTGAACTTTTGCAACACCCCATATCTTCTCTATCCCGCTCTTCTTATTAATCCACGGTCATTATTTTACTTCAGTTTTCTGCCTCTCCGTGAAATAGGACGATGTACAGAGAGTCGCCGCGAAAATACTGAATCTTTTGTCCAGTGATGCATACTGAAAAGATATTGGTGGCTGATTTTTTGAATTTACCACACATGTAAGTATCGTCATTATTGTTCGTTTGGGTTCTAAGTGGAACACAGAACTTCACCAGCACATCTCCACCCCGTCCTGTTTTCTACGATACTCTTTAGCTGGACTTGTAATTGCCCACAGTCTCTGGTCTCCCCTTCGCACGATATCCTCTATGTCGTCCTAGGACGTCCCAATAATCGTTTCTCACTCACCTTCCAGTCGAGGGCCAGGTGCGCAATATCATTAAGGTAGTCTTCTCGGCGTATGCCTGATCTCAATTTTCTTCAAGATATTTGTTGAAAGAAAATTTCTTGGTTGGTTTGTTTCCAGATTTTCTTGTCGGTAATTATTTCTGGCCATTCGCTTCTCATTATAGAGGAAGAAAAGACAGCTGGTGATGAAGATGCTAGAAATGCTTTACGTGATGCGTCAGAATTCTGACCCATTTAAGAGCATTGGCTTACCGTTGGCGTTTAAAATCTGGATCTCGTTCCATATAATGAGTGCAGAAGATTTCCAAACTAAATGAAGGGTGGTAAAGGTGTACCTTGTCTTTCCGAATATGGCTATGATATCATCTGTCACATACACCTGTAAGAAGTCAACCCCATTCTAATTATCCGGATACCTAACATATATAACATGCATATTATGTAAAGCCTATGAAACTTTTAATCTTAAATAAGAGTCAGAGCTTTCAAAAGCTTGCATATTTTGTTGCTTCTCATTGTTTAAAACAGCAGTCGGTCTGCGAAACGCTTCTCTTAAATTTACTCGGACAGACTGTTTTGTGGTTGGTGTTATTTTCTTAGAGTATGTTTTTTCTTGTTGGAATAAAATTGTTGCGTTTTTGTTCAATTATAGTGTAAAAAATGCTTCTCAGCTGTAATTCATGTTTGTAATATCTCAACATGGTTTTTTAGCAGCAGTAACTTGTAGGTATCAAATTGTCTCGCCAATAGTTAGTGACATCATTCTTCAGTGGGTATGTTTCATCATGCTGAGGCATATAAGACGTAATCATATGAGGAAGTCGTTAGTACCTGGGTGTTGACTTAGGATCTAAACTTGGTACTTACTGTGTCCAACACGTAGTATTTTAGGTCTCATTCACATGAATGCTAGAGGAATGCGAAACACCTGGTGTTCATAAGTAGCTAGATTAATTACTACTGTTTAAAGGAGAAAATGCTGTTACGTGTGGTGATTGTACACGTGATTTATGTCAGCTTGTATTTTTTTGTTATGCTTGCCTTTCTCACCATTGAATTGTGAAATGTGTCCTGTGTTAAATGCTGCATTCAACGTATTGTGTAAATTTGGTTCCTGGTTTTAAGAGTGGTTTGAAACTGAAGTATTAAAGACCCATTTCATTATGAAATGAAGCAGCAAGTCTCAGTGGTATAACTCCGGTGATGTTTTTGAATAATCCTGATGAAGTACTGTTTAGATTAGTTAAGATACTAATTAGCATGAGGGGACCCAAGGCAGCTCTCCAGACTGGTGTAATTAATCAAACTGATTTACAAAAGATGGGAAACATCGGTTTGATAGGTATAGGACGATCAGCAGGATTCACATAGTATTTAAGATACTACGGCTTATAATACGAAGATCAAGCGGAGTTCAGGAAAAACAATCCGAGAAAACCAGGCAGGTTTTGGTCCTGGAGAGGGATGTATGGATGGAATCTTCACCCTTCGACAGGTTTCAAAACAGATAAATACCACCAACAGCCATTTGCCATATAAGCATAGGCAACCAACCAGTGGGTCACGCGTTCGAGTCCTTACTTATTTACCGAGGTTTGGGCAGCCAGGTAATATCGCTAACCCTCACACACAACAGATGTGGCTCATTTTCAACTGCTGAGGATTGCAAGTGGTTGAGTAACATTTCATTTTCATATCTTGACCTAAAGACGGCACCCGACTCAGTCAGTCAAGAGATGGTATTGATGTCTGTCCATGAGGATCGCGCTGAGAAATTGTTTTGCTAACCAAGGCACTACACGCACTCATAGTTATGTGAAAGCTTACGGGAAGCTGTTGTCTGAAGTGATAACCGGTGGTATCCATTAGGGATTCCCAGTATCGCCCCCGTGCACGTTATTCTAGTCAACTATGTTTGAGGGATTGACTTATTGTCAGGGAAAGGTCATCGATATAGAAAACGTAGATGGCGTTGTCCTGTTTGGTGAAGATGCTTAAAAAGCTCAGTCTTCCCAACAGTTCAAATGTAGATCTGAGTGTATTTAGCGAAACGGCAACTATTGCCAGTTTCACTTATTTAGTGTTGCAGGTGTGTGTGTGTTTGGTTAGTATCAAAGGAATCAACTTGTTGCAGTGTAAAGGTCTTATTCATTATCTAGAGGATATAGTCCTTTTAATAACTGGCAAGATATAAAGCTTTTCAAACGTCCTGATTATTTCGAACACACAGTTCATCTTCGTCAAAGATAGGATGGTGCTATGTGATTCGCCTGCACCAACAATCAATTTAACGGTGGGGAGTGAGGTGATCATATTTGATGGTCGCTTCACTTTTCTAGTAACTTGCATTGGTCCTGATGAATTGGTCGTTGGAGAAATCTCAACATCTTTACCGAAGCCACCTTTGACACTTACCAACTTGCGGCGTCTTCGGAGCAGGTGTAGCGATTCAGTAGCCTTTTTTACGGCTGAGACGGCCAGTAAAATCAGAAGCCCCTCATTATAGCTGTTCGAATCCCGCTCCACCTACAAAGTTTGGGTAACCAGGCAGTATCACTACCCCTCAAAATATGTGCCTCATTGCCAACTCCATAGAAATACAAGTAGTTGTTGAGTAACATTTCATTTCGTTGGATAAGAAAAGTAGAACCGTTACTGAAATTGTAGAGCTAAATTGACCACCTTCTGTGATACTCCACCTTAGCTGAGGTAGAATTTGTTTAGAAGAGGTTTAGGAGTGAGCATGCCAAAATATAACATCAATCCATGAAGTGATTAACTGTCGATCTGGGATATTTAAATGGATATGGGTCTTCTAGTTGGGATTGGAATAAAGTAAATCATTATTATTAAAAAAAGATTGTCAGGGTGCTAAGAACCAGTGGTTGGATACTCGGTGACATGGCTTGAAGTTGTTGACAGTAATGAAGACTCTACTCCTTGTCGTCCGTTAGGTTACGGAAAACTTTACTAACCTTTACATAATTATCCTACGTTGCTTCATCAGTCTCACTGACTACATAATGGTTCATGATTCTAACCAGTAGACCGGAATTCAAATGTGAAAGCCAATGAACTACGTCTTTAAATCCCTACTTAATGCATAAAAAGTGATTGACGTTTTTTCATCGTAGTAGCATTGCGTTCCTTTTGTATGCTTTTCGACGTATTGCAACGAGCGGTCGCGTTTTTCTTTATCAGTCCGTTAGTCAATCAGTTGGTCATACTCCAACTTGGTTAAGTCTGTATGTGTAAAACTCTTCCACTGTTTCTTGAAATTGTTGCAAATATGCGCCAATAATTTCAGATATGGATAAAGACTTATTCTGTGCCGAGTTTCTTGTGGTATACCACTCATCATATTCAGTTCATATTTGAGTAATTTTGAAAATTGGCGATTACATGTGCTTTTCATTCACTGGTTGATATGTCATGTAATTCAAATGTCCCGATTAAGATTTTCAGTTTTGTTTTACTTATTTCTAACTGGTAACACCTGCATTTGGGTTGCTTGGTCTGTATGTCATTCTTTTAACTTCATAAGTTTACGTTCTTAGATCCAAAGCAATGGTTCTCTAAATGATATCAATCCGTGGTAATAATAATAACAGCTTTATTCCAAACAGTATTTGTGGTACAGTTATAGAATTTTCAGCGTGCATTACAATATATTGCATCTAATTACCTCATACATTTTATAAGATTTTAAAATCAAAAAGCAACACCCAAAAAAGATAAATAAAAAGAAAATAGCGTTGCGTTTACATTCTGAACAATGCACCACAGGATATGAAGTATAAAATTGGTGTACAATAGAAGATAAGAACAACAGTGTAATAGTAACGAGGAAAGGAAAACAAAAACTAATGGGACTATTTGTTAGAGTGCCGCAGTAAGTTGATCGTGTCATACCTAACGGATTTCTCATCACATAACAGCTGTGCCAGATATGGTATTGTGGAGTTTTTGTATTTGGTAGTCCTAGCATATAGCCTCGTATAGCTGCTTCAGACAGACAGACAGTTCTACCAGATGAAATGCAAGGAGAGAGCTGTGTTTAGAGAGGATGCTCGGGGTCCGATAATATTGTATTCGCTAGTTTCTTACATGACACTATATGTCTATCCACAATAGTGTTAACCAGTTGGTTTAACGATATCCCGATTGCCCTACTAACGGTTTTTAGTGCCCTTCTCAGCAAAGCAAAGTCTTTCTTAAGTAGTCCAGGAAAGATTAATGGGGAACAGTAAAGGGGGATGGGTAGAATACAAGAATTGACAAACTGAGAAAGCAAAGACTGCTTTATGCCAGACTGCCTAAATTTCCTAATGTAGAACGTTAAGCGAAACATCTTTCTAGTAACTAGTCTTCGCTGAAAAAAAAACTGTGTTTCTAGTAACTAGCAAGATGTGGGAAGACCAGGAAAGATCGGTGGAAAAACTCAGCCCAAGGTACTTGACATTGGATGTATTTTCAACCTCTATGCCGTCAATGATATTGGGGCCATGTGAGCTAACTAGTTGTTGTGGGTCACGTTTACGTCTGAAAGTGAAATTGACTACCTGACATTTAGACGGATTTAGCTTACTACCGTTTGAAGAGGAGCACTGACTAATTTCCGACAGAAATTTAATTTGGAACAATCTGACTGAGAGTTGACAGGCATAGAAACAGAGAGGTCACCAGCATGCTTAACAAAAGTGGCTACATCAGAATGAGGCAAGTCATGTAAGAAAAAAGAAAACGGAAAAGGAGAAAGAATAGCACCTTGAGGAACACCAGCTAAAGTAAGTGAGGTAGTGGAGGACTTTCCATTGTAGACGGTGTACTGCTTCCTATCAGAAAAATAGGAATGTAGCCACTTATTTGTCCAGCTCTCAGCCTGTGTTGCAGCAAGCTTACTTAGAAAGAGAGACCTAGGAACAGAGTCAAATGCAGATGTGTAGTCAAGGAAGGCACAGCGAACGTATTTAGCTCCTTTATCTAAACTAGAGACTATGCTATGGTGTAGGACAACAGCGGCAACTAACGTACACCTATTATGTTTATAGGCAAACTGGTTGGGGTCATTGAAAGGCTTTAAAGAGGGTTCAAGATTAAGTAAAGTAAGTCTTTCCATAACTTCCAAAGTCGTAAAAACAAAACTAACCCTTACAAATCAACTACGGAAAATTATGTTAAAGCCTGTTGATATTTTTAAACGTTAGTGACTCCTTAATATAGGGACGCAGCTTACGAATCGTTGCACTTCCGACATTTTCATTCCATTGCGTTCCTAGTGGAACAAAGGGTTTCAAACTTGAGCTTTAACATTTCAGTAGCGATGGTGATTTTGTTTTATGCGTTAGGGTTGCTAGCTTCACTCCTAACCTTCCCTTTTTACCGGATTTACTACCAGCTAAGCGACGTCTAGGAGTATGTCGAGCGGGAATCAAACCCAGAACACATGTGTGATTTATGAGACCTCTACCACTGAACCACCGATGAGGGTATAATTTAATAGGGCTTATTTGGTCAGTAGGATCAAAATAACCTATTAAAAGTAACTATTAAGTTGCATTCGTTTGCAGTGTAAATGTAGATGCTATTGTCCACCACATACGACTTAACCGTACTTAGGGAGGACTCGTAATTGGCAATGGGTTTGCTTCATTTAGTTAGCCTGCTTGAAGACAACTAGACTCAGCTTCCATTTAGCCATTATTTATTGTAAAGTTTCGAAATCTTACTGACATTCGTGTTTATAACTCATTGTGTTGCTTTTACAGTCGGCAAAATATGAAGAAATATTAGCATCGGTGTCAATATGGTTGAGATAACTGAATCCTCATATTATGCATATGAAGGTTTTTTATTTGGACGCACTTGTGCAACTGATATCACTTCTTACTTATTAGGACATTTTGGATTCCCTGTTTGTTTTTACTGAACCGTAAAGCTCGGTCTCTGCTAGGATAAGATCAAGTTTGCCTCAAGGCGTCATTGAAACACCTTTAGTAACTTCTGGTGTACCAAAAAGGAATGGGCAATTCGGTCCACTGAAATCACAAGACAAAATTAAAGTTTCATTATATAACTCCGCTTATACCAGTCAGAAACATGAAATATTTGTATTTTCCATCGGTCTCACTGATTATTCCTCGCTGCGTTTAGCAAGAAGGTATCTATTTCCTATTAATCACATTTGATATATTTATTTCAGCTTTTGTGCAAAGATAAATGCACCCTTCAGATATGTTTCCTATTGAATGGATTATCTCAATCTTCTACTTTTAGCTGTTTTACTCAGTTTGTTCATTAATGACTACAAAACCCAATAGGTGAGTCTGAAATTCAACACTTAAATGAAACTTTCGTCTTGTTTGTATCAACCTACTTGCTTATTATTGCTCAGCTTCAACCGGTAATTGTATATCCCTGATAATGAGCATACTCTGCATCAATATGCGGAATATACTCACATACTCGTAGTTTTTGAAGTCAGTAAATTGATGCCTATGTTACTTCGTTTCCATATTACGGAGGTTATCGATTTTATTAAGTGTGGCTATTTGTTTATGGCTAATTAAGTACTATTTCTCGAGCGGCCAAACGCTTTTGGTTATCATCCTTAGAATAGACATGCTGAATATATTTGTTACTTATCATTTATTCCAATAACAACCATTCTGGATTATAAGATTGACGAATTTCCCTTTCGAAAATAATTATATACAATCAGTTATGCCGCTTATGTCAGGTGCTAGTCAACCAAAAACAGGTTTTTGACCTTTGAAAGGATACTCTAACAGTTACCCCAACGTATTATAGCACTTTTTATGATCGAACAGATACTCCTGGGGAGTTTGTTTATTCGTCAAATATTGGGACAGAAAGTATATGTCCGTTGGTATAAACACTCCTAAAATGATCTTATCGTTGAGCACTTAGGTCTGACATTAAGCGTATTGACTTACGCGATTTTCCACTACTTATAGGTTTTAAGTTAGATTGTTTAGTGTATAAAGATTTTCAGCGCTTGAAAATACTATGCCTAGAGTGCAGTCATTTATTCGAAATCCTGGCCATATTAGGATTTTTTAATTCACCTGTTTTTGATGATCACACCAGCTGTCTCACTGGTTGTCCTTAATTAAATTTATGCTTCGTCCACCACATTCAAATCTTAGATTAGAGTGAATTCAAACGTTGACTCAATTGGGTTCTTAGTCGTTTTATGTAATAAACGTGAGTTGTTTTTCTTCAAAACTTTATCAGCGATTTTTTCCCCATGTTCTCTTCCCGTAACTCCATTCAGTTTCATGTACAGCGCGCATGTCTCTTAATCCTGATCAGCCGAGTGTTCCTGATGGCCTCTTTGGGGATCAAGTTCAAATAGAATCGACCCATGAAGTTTCACATAACAGTGGTCGTGGAAACTTGGGTACACTGGGGATGGCTGCTGGAGTGCCACCTTACGGGACAAATAATCCGTCTGCCATGTCTGCTGCAGCGGCTGCTGCTCTCCTAATACAAGCGGCAACAGGTGGTTCTGCTAATGAATCACCCAATCATGTTACACTTTCTGGTAGACGTTGTTCAACATCAAGCCTTTTAGAATCACCTCAGCCATCACCTTTATCTTCATCTGTGATTTCAGCAGCTGCACAACAAGCTGCTTTGGTTGCGGCACAGGCTATCGCCAGTCCACGTTCACCGTCAGTTAATTCCAGCGCATCTAATTTCCAAGCAGCAGTGTTATCTTTGGCTTTAGCTGCTTCATCTACTTGCACAACAATAAGCAATTCATCTGGTTCTGAATTTCGTGAATGTCAACGTTCGTTACTCGGGAATTCTGCTGTGAATGATCTTATTTCCCTTTCTGAACAGCATCCAAAGCTATTAACTGCTCACTCTACATTAGCATCTGTGTTTAGAAGACGTTCTTCAACGCTTGCGCCTCCATGTTTTACTAATGTACTTAATCCGTCGTGTATTGACGTGACACCTAGACATGAATTGAAAAATGTTTCTAGTGAAGAACCGCAGTTGTTGTCTTTTTTGCCATCAAACTTGACGTCTCTTGATCTTGGAGGTTCCCAGCTTCTCAATAGTCAGGTTAGTTTACAATTTAAGAAATGACCGACTTGACTCGTGGTTTCATAATTGGAACGTTTAGTCCCTCTGATATTTAAATAAAGTACACAGGACAATTATTGTGTGATGATATCATTTCGCACTTTTGCTACAATCGCGTTGGTTGACGATTAAAATGCTTGACAAGTAATTAATCATATGAAGTTAAAGGACATCAATGACCAATCATATTTTAGTAGGTTATCAGTATATCCTTTTATTTCACGTAATTAATTATTTGTGAAGCATATTTATTGTTGTCAACCATGCTGATTGCAATGTAGTTGTGGAGAAATGGTTTCTTCTTGCGACGTTTATTTTCTGAATGCTTTATTTAGGGTTTCGTAACTGGTTGTTGTTTGTTAGACTATGTACAGTCTTATCTATCTATCTGCAATACTTTGGTAGCTATGGAAGGTGATGTGATTTTTTAAATAAATCGTATATATGTGTACAGTAGTCCTAAATACTTCGCTCTTTCTGGAAATTAGGATGGAATAATAGGTTTTCTAGTCCAATGTGATCAGTTTATCTATTTGTCCATCGAACTCTGGCGTTCTTGATATCTGTGTCTATTTAGTAGAGAAACGTTTTTTTTACTGGTTTTTGACACTTATCACTTTCCCACAAAATATTGATCAGAAAGTTGTGCTTCATTCATTTAGTCTATTACGCATTCTTCGTTTTTGTCTGTAAATACTTTTGCGTAGATATTCACTTGTATTAGCAGGCGTATTTTTATTCACTAATTGCGAACACATGACTCGTGATTATGATTAAGTTAGCTAGGGGGCCCAAACAATTTGTTTCATTATGAGATATTGGGACTTTGATTAACAACCCAATTTCTAATTCACCATTTATAATTTGTGTAGAAAGTAACTTTAGGTTTTCTTTGGGTTCTGTCCTGATTATTCGTGAAGTGAAAAGCGTACTTATACAATGGAAACTAAGTAACTTATTCCAACCGTCGTTTACTGAGTTGGTCTAATGTGCATCGCGTAAAATCGCCAGTGCTAGTAGAAGTTGTGAAAAACAGGCAAAGAACAGTGAAACCCGCATTTCTGATATTAATGACTACAAAATAAATAAGAATAAGGATAAAATACTCATTTTACAACAAAACAGCTCGTGGATTCTCACTAAGGCGACTGACTCATCAAAACTGAATCTTAGCTTCCTACCCGTGAATTTATTGCATTCACTAACCAACTGGAATAGTTGTAGGGCTAGAAATAATCTATCCTTACTTAGATTACAACTTTTCCTACTATTTTTGCAGACTTTAAATCTGATTGCTAATAACCTACTTTGAAAACGTTAATTGACTTAGGTGTAACAATCATTATATGGTTTTACTTTAACAAAAGTTCTCTGTCTAACTTTAGCAGTTATGTTTAGAAGAAAATTACTTCACAACCGCACGAATGCATACGCACTTTGCAATGAGTCACACCTATTTTGTAATATTTGGTGATACTGCAGACTTTTATAAATAGAGAAGAGTTGCAACGTTACTACTTTGACATTAATGCTGTTGGAGTTGTACAAACAAGGAACCACTTAGTTTCATGTTGCTTTCTGACCAAGAATTCCATCATTTTTTCTTGATGAATAAAAGTTAAATATCATGTCTTTTTTACTACTGGAAATACAATTTTTGCTGCTGACTGACTGCACAGATTAGGTTTATTTCCTGTCACACTGTGACAGTAACTATTCATATTTTCTTCAGTAACGCTGATTTCACTAAGAAAAGAATGACTTTATGAGTTAAGTGTGAGATTGTAAATTGTTTACGCGACGTTTATTTTTGATTAGATGTTTTATACCTGCGTAATCGCTACATACACTCGTTCGGTGAAAAACTTATCAATCATCCGCCTTGCCTTATTTTAAACTTCCAAAAAGTGTCTTAAAACACCATAAATATTTTGAACCTGTTTGTGTAACTACCAAAGAGCAGCTGTACAAAGTACACTGGGTATTTACAACTCATTTACCGAAATAAGTTTTTCCTATACCAGTCGATATGTCACAGTTATTGTGTGAGGGATGACGATATTACCCAGTCACCAAGGCTAAAGCGTGTAGAACAGGACTCGGACACAACCTACTGGTTGAAAGCCTGTAACTATAGGAGGTAAGAAAATTGGTAACGGACTTATTAAGGAAAACACGTCATATCTTTGCATTTTTAACCACCTTTAAAGCTGGTTAGGTCAGCGGTCCTGATTGGTTGGCGATTGGCCCGAGGTCAAGCAAACGGACGGAAATTGTCCAGCGAGATTATTTCAAGACCCAATGTTAATTAAATCCAGGTTTGAGGACTAAACACTTCTACCCCATCAGCGATTGTCCTAAAATGTTGATTTCAATCTATGGCCGCTTCCTGTGAGTCTGCATCTTTATAGCACATGTCAAAAACCAAGTACTAAAGCTGAGTCACATCCACGCGCCGTCCACATTAAAAACGTTATGGCTACAAGTTATTTGGTTTTTATGAGGTTTATTAATCGTTTGTGCATTACAAATGTTTCTCACTTATGATCTTGGAGTCTTTGGTGTTAGAATGCAAAATTACTGTTGATAGCAAGTAGACTGCTTGCATTCAAAACGCCTATAATTTCGTCATGATGTTGAAAATTCTTATTTGAGTAACATCGGTGGCATGCACCGAGCATAACCACTCCGTTGTAATTTAAGACTTCGTATTTACGACTAGTAGTTGTAACGACGTGAACTAAGACCACGAGTACGGATTAAGTGTTACTTAAAAATCGTACTATTGAACCGTAGCACTTGATTATTTTTTGGAAGGCTTCTCGTTTCTACGATAGTTATAAATTTGTATCAGACAATATTTTCTTGTGGCTAAGTGAGGGAGGTAGCAGAGGAGCATTTTTGGTGTCTGAAATTCGTGTAGTCATAATGATATGAATAGTTTGCTTTATTCCAAAAGAGCACTAACAGTAAAATGTGCAGTTTTCAGCATTTGGTTCAATATTGCATCTGATTTTATCGAATAACAATAAAAACGACCAGAAAAATAATATGACAGGATTGTTATTAACTGTTCTTATTTGTCATTTCTAGTAACAGTAGTAAAGCTTATAATGCATTTCATATTTTACTATTAAGTATTTGACTGAACGAAAAAAGAACTAAACCGGATTTCCAACGTAGAACTTTGCATGAAAGTCCAACAGTTCAAGCTGCCACGCCCCCGTAAAGCTAGAATAGAAACTGACTGATTGACTGATTTCAAAATAGAACTTTCAACCGATGTACAGCAGTTCGAGTCGTGACACTTCACTCATCACAAAAAGCAAGAAAAGAAAGTGAAAAAAATGCAAAATAGAGACAGTAAACAGGGATATCAGGCAAAAAGAATAGTAATATCGAAGAACAACATAATTTTATTGGGAATCTAAGTCACAAGGAATGGATGCATCTGCTCCATTGAGAACGATTTTGAGCCATATCATCAATTGTTTCCAACAATTTTGGTATTTACCGTCCCGAGGACCCCAACCAGGAAGTCTACATCTTCCTACGTGGCTTAGACTAAATGTTGTAGATTTCATTGACTGATGCCATGTTTTGGTTTGACCACCACTGGCTCTTCTTCAACCTGACCGTATGTCAGTCCATCGAGGAAGACGATGGCTAGGCATGCGTAACACACATCCTAACCATCTCATTCGATGTAGTTTCACAGCCTCATCGATTGATTTCCCCTCCTTACCTAGCACTCGACGCCTAATCTCAATATTGCTCACCCTATTATACCACCTAACATAGGAGATAGGATATAGGCAAATATGATCAAAGATAGCTAGCCGGCCTTTTCATGTCTTCTACTCTCAATGGCCAGTTCTCATAGCCACAAAGGAGGAAGGAGAGGACTGCTGAGCAGTATGCACGTCCTTTGGTCGATAGCCGGATATCACGTCTACGCCAGAGACGACGTAAACTGGCATATTCGAAACTAGCCTCCTGTATCCGTGCTGAGATTTCGTCAGAGATCAACCCGTTGGCACTGGCTGATGGTACCTCCCAAATAAGTGAAACGGTCAACGTGCTCTACCACTTCACTCCATATTTGTAAGCTAGGAGTCAATGTAGTCCAGTTCCGTAGCATCATCTTACATTTCGTGGGAGTGAATCGCATGCCAAACATTCGCAGATTGCTTGCTGCTCAGCTCAAGGTGTTCAGAAGACTCTTCATTTTGTCAGCGTCTTCACCTAGAAGGAATATATCAACGAGATTATTCCCTGATGGTAACAAGTCAATCCCTGAGTCTCTGAAGTAAGTTAGGGTTAATTCCATCAGTACATCTATGATGAATTGAGTAGGAATGGGGATAGTGGGCATCCCCGACGGATACCAATAGTTGTCACCACTTCAGATGACAACTCGCTGTAGGCCCTCACCTGGCTGCATGAGTTCGAGTAGAGTGCCTTGATCAGTGCAATGTATTTTCTCGGGATTCCCTTTACAGCCAAGAATCGCCAGAGAACCTCTTGGTCGACAGAATGGAATGCCGCCTTTAAGTCAAGCAATATAACGATTGTTGGACGCCTATGTTCCAGAATCTGTCGAAGGGTGAAGATATGATCAAGACACCTTCTTCCTGGTCTAAAGCCTGCCTGATTCTCTCGTGTTTGTTCCTCCCGAGTACCGTTTAGTCTACGCATGATTATTGAGCCTAGGACTTTAGATACTATATTAGTCAAGCTAATCTCCCTGTGATTATCACAAGAAGACTTGTCTCCTTTCTTGTATATGGGTATAATCAGTGACTTACACCAACCCGATGGGACTTCCTCTGATTCCCAGACGCTGCCTAGAACCTCAGTTAATGCAGACAGTAAACTGTCTTCGCCGTACTTAAATACCTCTGGAGTCATTCCATCAGGTCCCGCTACTTTGCCTTGTTTCAGATTAGTGACAGCTTTAGTAAGCTCAGTTAGGGACGGAGGACCTGTGTCTATATCCCATTGAGGGAGTTGTTGGATGTTCGGTAAGTTGAGTGTAGCTGAGTGTAGGCGAATGTAACTGCTCCTCAAAGTGTTCTTTCCAACGTTCTAGTCATCTATCCTGGGAGCTAATTATGGTGCTATTTTTCTCAGAGATTGTGAAGTTTAGTTCAAATGATACTCCAACAATAAACAAAACACAAATAGCATCGATAGAAAGTATTTAATTCAAAAAGAAGAATCAAGCCTATGAAAGAAAGAATACATAACAAGGATAAAAATGACAGCACGATGAACTACAGTGTGTATAACAGCACCCAAATAAATTCTAAACAAAGTACTAGGATAATCCATCGAGATGTGATCAGATTGACCAAATCATATGTGTGTTCGGCAATTATTAAATAGACTCATGTGATGATTTATTTCATGCACTCCATTTGTTAGGAAGCTTTAATAGCGTCCAGGAAAACAATAATTTTACCTCGGAGTATGAAGATGACGGAGAACTCAACTTCCTGAAAATTACCGTTGAGCGCAGAATAGGTGGCATATTGCAAAGATACATCGACCAAAAAACGTACACGAACTGGAAGTTGCCTGAATTTCAACAGTTTCTGTCCGATTAACTGCAACCGTGCCGTAACCAAAATATTATTTCACTGGAGGAAAATGGTATGTTGCAGCTACAAGCTGCAGGAGAAGCTGCGGATCATAGAAAGGTGCTGTGAGACAGTGAATATCCTCAAAGATTTATCGATATATTTAGGAAAAGTGAAAACTAAAGAATACCTTGGCGACAAAGAAAAACCTGTATTCATTCAACTAAAATTCAAATTAGAGAAATCTCAGAAATAACCAACAGACGATTTAAGAAATCACTGGGCTAGGATGTACGCTGGGGCTGGATTGATTTCTGTGTGTCAAACAGCATATTCCTTAGTCCATTCAAAAGGCATAATATACCATTCGTTTGTTGCCTGCAACTGTGTGCATCGATTTGTGTGTAGCTGCCAAAGCATATGCATTCGAATAACGACGAAAGGGCTTACTTTAGAGTGCCTAAACATATATCAAAAGTCTGTGATTAGGAGCAAATAACTTTTAGTAAAGCAGTCACGCGGAATTAAACTGACAAAAAAACAAGTCGTAGACATCTTGAACCCATCTTGGGAGATGATAGTCATGTATTTAATATCTGCACTTGCTAAAATCAAATAGCTCAGACTGTGTAAAATCTCATGCACCAGTTTCAAAAAACACTGGAAAAGATGCACTAGTGCACAAAAAGTGTAATTCTAGTGATATCTCATACTTACAGTTCAAATTAAACGCTTTCAGTTTAGTGTTTAAGTCAAAATTTAAAATTGTATCTTACAGTAGGGAAGGAAGTAGTATGACCACTACAGTGAAAGTGATACTCTCCAAGTTGAATATGAGTTTAGTGACATTTATAATGAATGAATCACTTATGTTTTCCTGGGCATGAAAATTGTGTACTTTGAGATTTAAAATGTTGCAGGAATTCATAATCAGTTATACTTAATCAAGCAAATATCTACTGTCTCAGTGTCACGGAATCATGCAACCCTAGTGAATACAGTTTTTTTATTTGATGGAGTGGGACTTTGTAACCATAAAAACGGTATTTGAGTTCGACTTCAGAATTCTCGCTTTAGTCTGAAGACCATAATAATCAAAACATTTTCATTTTAAGAACAATGATTTATCATAGATATAGTAATATCAGTTAAATATTAAGTTTCATATGAATAACAATAAAAAGTTACAGGATTTCATCATGAGCTGGCATTGGTTAGAGAAAGAACCATTAAGAAACCTGGGGGTACTGGGGAGCTGTTTCGTTCTAGTTTGGGACTTCTCATAAGTACGCATCCACTGATGAAGAGTTCCCAAACTAGGAAGAATTAGCCGTGCAGTACTCCCAGGGTTTCCAATGCTTCTCTAACTGATGGCAGCTCATGATGAAATCCTGTAACCAATCAACCAAATCCCTACTAACCAATACTTGAATAACAATAGAAGGTGTTTTATTGTCCTACCAACTTCTCGAATTCCATTTGATTTATTCCACTGAATTGTTATTATTAATATTTCTTTGCATTCCGAGTGGAACATAGGACTTTAACAACACATCTCCACTTTGTCCTATCTTCTGCGTCCTCCTCAGCTGTGTCCACGATTGACCTAACTCTTATCTCTTCCTCACACGACCTCCTCCATGTCACCCTCCCACTGACGACTCACTCGTCTCTTCCCATTCGGATTCAACTCAAGGGCCTGGCGTGCAATGTCATTCAGCGGCCTCCTCAATGTATGCCCGATCCATCTCCACTTTCTCCTACATATTTGTTGAGCGGTCGGCTCTTGGTTGGTTTGTTCCCATAGTTTCTTGTTGCTTATTCTTTCTGACTATTTGATCCTCAGTATGGAGCCAGCGAAGGCAGCTGTTGATGAAAGTCTGCAACCTGTTGGAAATCCTTTTCATGATATGCAGTGCAGGTTTCTGACCCATATATAAGAACCAACTTGACATTGGTGTTGAAAATGTGAATCTTGTTTCTTATGCTGGCTGAGTGCAGAAGATTCCCAAACTGGTTTCAGGTTGGTGGATGAAGGCGTATCTTACCTTTCGGATTCTGACTTTGATACCTTCGTCCGTTCCGCCTTTAGTTGAAACGATGCTTCCCAGATAAGTGAAGGAGGTAACCTCTGTTAAATTTCTCCGTTGATGGTGATTTGTGCTGTGTTGTTGTTGTTGTTGTTGTTGTTGTTGATTGGTTGATCTTCATCACCTCCATCTTGTCTGTGTTCACCTGCAGTCCTGCTTTCGCTGCCTCTTCGGCCAGTTTGTTGGTTTTCGCCTACAAGTCTTCGAGTTTGAGTAACATCAGACATATATCATCTGCGCGCGAAATCCAGATTTTCTAGAGTCTTCTCATTGTGGTCCGGCGTACTCCTGTCTTCTCATTCCCGACACACAGTCTGAAACATAGTCCAGTCCACCACAATTAAGAATATCATCGGTGATAATAGGCAGCCAACCTTGTCTTACTCCTGTATGCACTTCAAACGCCTCGCTGAGTTTTCCGTTGTGGATCACCTGACTGACACGTGGCATTGTCTGATTGGACATTAGTAACTAGTGTGACTTGTCTAGTCCTTTCTTTGTTTCAGACTGAATTCTATCAGTCATATAGCTAGCTGCTGAATGAGGTTGTCAAAGACGTGGGGACTGCACGCCGTAGTATTGAAGTAGTCTCCAAATTACTTCTCGGTCAACACTGTCTGTCGAAGGCCTTTCCGAAGTCGATGCAGTTGAGGTGGAGTGAGATTTGACTGCCATTCTATGCTTTGTTCTGTGATGACGATGCGTAGAGTGACAATTTGATCAGCACATGATTACCTTTCCTAAATCCAGCTTGTTCCTATGAGGTGTGGAGTTCTGTATGCAGTGGATCCTTTATTCTCTCCAGGATGATGTGACTTAGTATTTTACTTGGTGTGGACAAGGGCATGATTGCACGCTAGTTCTTGTACAGGCTTAAGTCGCCCTTCTTTAGCAGTTTGACGAGGTAGTCAGCGTTTCTTCCAATCAGTGGGCACGTTTCCTTCTTTGCAAACGTTTTGCAGTAATGGAGTGAGAACATCTGCCGTAATCTCTGGGCCATCTTCAGTGCTTCAGGATGAATGCCGTCTGTTCCTGCTGCCTTCCCGACTGTACTTCAGTAGATTGCTCACATTCAGGATTTCTTCTCTCGTTGGAGGAGTCGTCAACTGACGGACATTTCCGTGTGTGCTGTTGGTGGTGGTGGTATTTCTGGGCGAGTTTCCGGTGGTGGTCGACTCAAGAGTCCTTTAAAGTGGTCAGTCCATTGTTTGATTTGTTTCTCCTCCTTGGTGATTAGGTTCCCTTGAGCATCTTTCATTGGTTTCATTTGGGTTGATCTCTTCCTGGATAGAGACTTGGTCATCTGATATAGTCGCCTGATGTTTCTTTTGCTCGGGCCCTGCCTGTTCTGCTTCAGTTTCCAGCCAGTGTGTCATAGAATTGTCGTTTGTCTTTTCTAGCACTCTTCTTCAATGCTATACTCAGTGCGGTGTACATTGAATTCAGCGTCTCCTTCTGTTGAGCATCTTTGCAATGAGTCATCCCCTCTTTCACTATCCTCCTCTCCTCGATTAGCTTCCAGGTATCCGTTGACAGTCATTCCTTGTCTCGTCTCTTGCTTCTTCCTAGAACAGTTGTACACGTTTCCTTGAATATCGCTTTCAGAGAGTCAGTTCCAATGTTCTTCCACACAGGTTTCCTCAGTGATGCTACGTAGTGTGTCCGACTTTGCTCTGATCTGATATGTGGTGAAGGTATCATTTGTAGTTTTGTCCTTAAGTTTCTGAATGTTGAACTTAAAATGCAGTGGCCTGTCTTCAGTTGTTCTGAAGGATTTCAGCTTCACCTTGAAGGTTCCTAGAACTAGATGATAGTCTGAGCCCACATCTGCTTCCCTTTCTCTACTTTGTATCTAGCAAGCTGCGTCTCCATTTCCTTCAGATTGAGAAGAAATCTATCTGGTTTGTGGTGTGTTCGTCAGGCGAAATCCATGTTGCTTTGTGCATATCCTTGTGTTTGTACACGCTCCCTCTGATCACCAAATCGTTGAAAGCACTGAAGTCTGCTAAAATTCTCCATTCTCATTCATTTCTCTGAGCGAAGGCCTCTCGACCCATGATGGGTTGTCTTCCTGTATTATCTGCTCCCAGTTAGACTGGCATTCATATCGCCCATGAGGATTTTAATGTCACCATTTGGTATGTCGTCCATTAGTGTTTGTAGTTGTCTGTAAAAATCCTCCTTCTTTTCCTGTTCCGCGTTGTTTGTAGCAGTGTGTGTAGCATTGATAATTGTTACCTCCCTTGCTTTGGAGTTGAATCTCGCTGTCACGATCCTGGATGAAATTGTTCTCCACTGCGTTAGAACTTTAGCTGCCACTGGTGACATCGTGATAGCCACTCCCTCAGTGTGTTCGTGGTTGTTGTCCGCGTTTCTTGAGAAGTAGAAATTCTTTGTTTAAAATATGCACGTATATAAGACACATTAGTTGCGGGAGTTTGATTTGTAATATTAGTGGTGCCGTAACCATCTCACTCCAAACAGTAGACAAACTTACGTATTGTTTAAACTTAGATTACATGAACCAGAAACTGTATGAGTTCAGATTCTACAAGTGTCTGAATTGATGAATTGAAACTAGAGCTACATTTTCTCTCAGTTGTTCATATAGTGAGAGCGGATTTTTCCCAACTTCCTTATTTTATGTTTCCTATAATGCAGAAACTCAGTGGATATGTATGTGCATAGAGTTGTGTAGTTTTCTGTCTCTAGTTTGTTGCTTTGTGATATTTTTTTCTCCTTATATAATCAACTTTGTCCATCTTTATTTTCAGCATTTGGGTCTTCCTGAGTATCCTGAGGATATAGCATCTCAGACACAAGGCTTTCCTTTAATGCGCCAGTCATCCATTCCCACTTCGTTTCTGTGCGACAGTTTTCGTTGTGTTGATCAACAAATTCGTTCAAGTGAATCTTACTTGATGGACATGAACTCAGAAGGTCCAGCTAAAATTACACGTCATTATTTATCAACTCTAGATCCTGATGAAAATGCAGATCATTCTCGCAATCCTACCAGTGTTTCCCACGGAAGTTATGACGATGCAAACTTTCAGTCGTTTTATAAAACGTCACCTAAATACGATTCACATTTAGCCCATCCTTCAAGTGTTCAGTCATCCTTCGATCAGAATTCCAATAAATGCAATCCAAGATATTTTTCTCCAACGCCAACATCAGTTTCAAGCGAACTTGCTTTAGCTAATTGTCCTCCAACCTCACCACTAAGCTGCTCTTCACTATCAAATTCCGCAACTCCACAACTAAATATCTCTCCAGTCAATGTTGAGTGTAGAGTTAAAAACCCACCAATGGATGACGCGAGTGGTGCTACCTCCAGGTCATCTGTTTCCTGTAGGTCACTGCGAACTAACTGTGGCACAGAATGCGATTTCAAAACTGATGAACCGAATCGCAAACGAGAACAACGTCTTTTGAAAAATAGGTGAGTGTATTCATTGTATTTCCTTGTTATGCCAACTGTCTTAATTCTCAGTCATATAGCTACGTTAGTAATATTTTGAATACCGTCTGTCACGAAGTTATCTAAAGTAATTTTTTGATCAAATAGATTAACATATTCCTAGATTAAGTGTTTCCAACATCTTTCTCTTAAGACGTGAGAGTATTATTCCAAACGACTTCAGCATTTCAGTAGTAATGGGAAGTCAAGTTAACTGTGACATCCCTTATTGTTTCGACAAAGATGGAAGTTACTCTAACATTGCATATCTGTAGGATAAGCGTCTAACTGCAGCAATCAAGAGAGAAGAAGAAGTTTTTTGCCTGACCTCGAAGCCCTGTGAGTGTTTGTTGGCAGCATGTGACCTGTTTTGAGACTGTTGTTTATAGAGTTACTATTTATAGATTCTTGTCTGTATGAAAAACTCGGCAAAGTTAAACTTTAGACACCATTAACAACCAATCAGCAAACGACCTTAAATTGACCAGTCACATTAAAGAGGCATATATGATGAATGGAAATGTATATTTGTAGAAAAAAGCATAAAATAGAGAATAAAAAAGTTACATGGGATATCTTTCTCGAATATGTGAGAGAAACATCTCCCAGTTTAGCATGGGACTGCCAATGGAGAAGTTACACCATATCCTGTACATATATTCATCCAAATGACCATAAATGAGATCCTTTTGAGATCCATTTATATCCCTTATCCTATTTTTCAACCTGCCCCAAAATCTTTCAATAGAATTTGTATGTGTCCTCGTAACGGGATCCACAAAATCACTTGAATGGTTAACTCTATGATGAATATATCCCAGAGATGACAGTGAATTGTAACCTTTCCACTCGTCGGTGTGTATAATTGACTCCCGCTTAACAAGTCTGGTAATAATAGGTATAAGAGTAGTTGCCTTTCTATCTGCTATCCTTAGGGAGAGAAGCGACCTAGCGAAAAAAGTTCCTACGAAATATTAAAATTATCAGCTTACTCTCTCTAGCGTTAGTAAGCTTCAAACATACAGCACAACGATGAACAAACCCATCAGTTGATTTGGTATAGCTTTTTAAAGTCGTGATACCACCACACAAACAGATTCCCTTTTTCCGGCGCAACTCAAATCCAGGAAACACTGGAAAACGCTAACCTCCTCGAATTGCAACAATAGCTTTGCAAGGTCACGCATTAGAAATGAATCAAACGCTATAAAACATTGAACTGCGTTCGTGGACCTCATTGGATAATTCGATATCGTTCGTGAATCTCATTAGATAATTCGCTGATTGGTAGTTAGTGGTGTCGAAAGTTTAACTTCGCCAAAAACTCCAGTGTTGGTTTCGAACAGCGGTAGGATGAGTCCGGTTGTACAGTCTTAGCACCGGCCTTTTCTGACCTTGCCTCTCAAAGTCAGGAAAACTGTACTCTCTAACGAAACACTTTACTGCACCGCTCTCTTTTCCACCATCAGTGTAGACAGTTTGCTTTATGGTGGTAATTTTTCTCAGTCTTATCGCTTTCTAGCTAGTCTTTCTGACAGAGTAGTACTTCCAGGAACATTTCCAACTAGGTGTAGTAAGGTCGGTGTTACATAGATGTCGGGTAAGCATCATTGCTTTATTGGATATGCAAACGCACACTTACTTCGTTTTAAAACAATTTGGTTCAGTTGTTTTATGGTGTTTTTTAAAACGTAGTCCACCTATATTTTAATTGTAGTCCATGATTTTGAAATTGAACATTATAACCATTTTTTGAGTATCTACAATGTCCCTTTATTCACTCACCTCGACTTTTGAGTTCTGTGTTTCTTATTTGTTAATGTGCGTGGTATGCGTAAAATTTCACACAAACGTGTATCCGTTCCAGTTGATGCCAATTCTGAGAAGACATGTAAAGGTAAATAAAAGCAATGTAATGAAACTGCAATGAATGAAGAAGAATAACTAGGTGATTGATACGAATTTTCAGCCTTGAAAATAAAATTGAGTGAATATATCCACACAAGTGTCAACGATTTAGAGCCATGTGGAGCAAAAGGCTTGAACCATTGATTATGACTATCTTGTGGGTCCTAGCCAGCCAATTTTCACCTCAAGTAACTCAAACCATGCCATGTTTTGGTTTGGTTATCCGTAACTCTCTTCCAACCAAATCACATTCTTCATAACATTTAACTACTTTGTCGCCTATCCCTTAATTAGGCGTCCTTGAAGACGATCATCCTACATTTGACAGAGACCCGACCGACAGCTGCTACCTTGATGTAGTGATCGAGATTGTAAATCTCAGTAACCGAACAAGCTACACCTGGCTTGAACTAGTTTTCCTGCAGGTCGTTTGGATAGCGGTTAGACTAAAAGCAGTTACCTTAATGTCATATCATGTTAGTTATTTCCATTATGGTGGCAGGTCTGTGGAGAGAGTCGGACTGCTGGGGAATAGGCATATAAAGGCAGTAAGGTGTTTCCTCCAGATAACCAGCCTACCAGTTTGTCTGCCTCTCCGATCTAGAAAGGGAGGTTAGAAAAGGCTGATCCCAAAAATTGTACACACCAGCTTACCTTGAGGCGGTTCCTAGCCGGAAGTGTGATCTTGATATCGGTACAACTCCTAAAACTACTATGAACTGGTCTAGATGGGATCCTATCAGTTGTTGCCTGGGCTGTGCGGTCACGCAGCACGAATGCTCCTCCTGTTTTAAGCACTCCGAAAGCAAATCAACTTCCACAATGTGGTCAGCCCAGAAGCAACAACCACCCACACTCTCCCATAAGCGAACAAAGCTTTCGTAGCCACCCATCCTTATGGTGGGTTTTGTAAATTTACCATATTTGTCAAATGGGTCCTTTTGGCGTATCTCTGAGATACAACACATGTATAAAGCTCAGTGTGACCTATTTGTTACTGATGAGGTCTGTTATTCAATTTTTGCACAATTTCCGGATGCTGCTATCTTCAATAAAAAAGTCGACTGAGCTAACTAACTATAGTCAAAGAGTTAGGAAAAGGTGAAGAAACTTTCTCGAGAATAATATTAACGAGTTTGAAAGTAAGCAAATGAAAGTGGGCGATAAACAGAGGAATTGCATATACGTGTGGAAGCATGTGATTGGTTTATACTTGGTGTCTACCTGTACATATTTGCTAACCACCGTAATAATAATGGTGACAGTAACAATAGCTGTATTATGCACAATTGTCTCGAATGAAAATTAGGTAGTCCAGAGATCTAAGCAGACCGCCACTCCTTAAGTTAGCATGTTCTCTTTTTAGGACGACCTTTACAAATTGTTCTCCCCTGAAGAAAAAGGTGGCATAGTGCGCTTGCTTGCGTCTCGAAAGAAAAAACCTTGCTACTGTTACAGTACTTTCCTGCAGCAGTATGACTTCGTTTTCAGTCAGTCACTATAGATCAAGGGATTTAGGCAGTGAAAATAATTGCTTTTAGTCTGACTGCTATCCAGCCTACCTTTCTGGTATGCTATGACTTGTAGCAACATCCATTGCAGATCTCTGGAGTATGCAGACCTGCCTGTCATGTCGAAATGATGGCTGTCAATTGGTTTCTAAATTCATGCTCATAGGTGATATGTATCCACATATATATATTTATGTGTGTGTGTATGTTGGTCTCTTTCTGTTTGCTTGCTTAGTCTGTGACCATTTCACTGGTATGAACTTGTCTCCTTTATCAATGTATATTCTCCTTATATTATATTATATATAATATGAGTGTTTGTTGACAGTCCGTTGCTTGGTGACATATATCCATATATGGTTGTTCACATGTCTGCTATATTCGCTATGTATATTTGGATCGACACTCCATTATAATTAGCCATTCATGTTAAGACTGTCTAATGATTTTTCCCACGCTTTGTCTGAATTATTTATATATATTCGCATTCACAATTTGTGTGAACTACTTTACTTACTTATCACTTTGGTGTGAGACCATTTATTTTCGTCTCCTTGTGTTTGGACAATAGAAGTATCATCGCAAACCTAGTGGTCTTCTGATTTCCGCCTTCTCGCGTCAGGACTATTAGTTTCTCGACCAGTCCATAACAATAATTTAGCGACGAGTACATAACAATTTGGCGACGGGGAAACCTAGTACATAACAATAGGCACTATGCTTTTATCGTTTAATGGTTGATTAATTGAAGAGTAAATCAAATGAAAGAACGTGCCTTATCAAGCTAGAATCTTAGGACTATTAGTTATGTACTAAAGCTGCTCATGTCTGTAGATATGGCTTCAAAAATCACTTTACTAATGTTCATAATTTTAGCATTTATAATACCATTGAGCAATCGGTCTTCGAATAGTTTTTTATTTTGATGTTTGTTGTAAACTACAAACAAACTAAATAAGCATTTGACCTTGTTCTGTAATTATTGTGGTTTATTTCTTTGAACTATTTGTATTGATTCAGCCACTTTAGTGTCATTCTTACTTTTTCTGTCCCAGAGAAGCTGCAAGGGAATGTAGAAGAAAAAAGAAGGAATATGTAAAATGTTTGGAAGCTCGAGTCAGTCTCCTCGAAAGTCAGAATCAACAATTGATTGAAGAACTCCAAAAAGTAAAAGCACTTTGTTTCAAAGAGTTATGTGGTTTGGGATTAAATAGCTCTACAGCTGCATGCGCTGCTGCGGTGTTGGCTGCTGTAACTTCTGTGTCTGCCAGCTATTCTGGTGGAGATACTGCGGAATCTTCAGGATTAGATTCTACTGCCCGATTTACTTCGGACACCGATCGGAGTATGTGCGATAGAACTTCAGAAGTAAATCAAATTTCATCTGATTTTGGAGAAGATATCCAACAGCTAAATGATCATACGCGATCCATACGACATCGCCGACGTTCTGTATTTACTGCACCTAAGTTGTCACCATATTCAACTCAAACTACATGGTTGAGTCCATATTCTTTGAAGTGTTCTGAGACGTCCCCAAATATAGCTTGTGGTGCTACCCATGTTAGTCGATCGTCTGTAGACGAACTGTCGTCACACTCATGTCTGACAAAACCAAACGACTCGAAACCTGATTGTTCTCATAGTTCTGTTTCAATTTCATATACTCCTCCGGTCGAAACAGATACTATAAGTCCGCATTCAAGTGAACACTTTCGACAACATTGCACGGAATCACACCCCCTTATAATGGAAAGTAAGGCGGACAGCAGTCGGCTGCCTCATCAGTCGACACATGTTATATCCAGCGATTCACAAAACTGGAAAGCACCTCAGTATCAAAATAGCAGTAATGCTTATCAGCATCCGCGATATGCAGCTAAAAGAGCCTATCGAAATGTAGTATTTAATTCGGCTGATACAAGTAGGGAATCCGAAATAAAACCAGAAACCATTGATGATAAACGACTGTGCAAACCAGGAAATGATGTGGATGCTGTCACTGGTGCCGCAGTTATATTGGCTGCCGCAGCCGCTATGGTTGCCGAATCTGAATCCTCTGCACCAGAATCTAGGCTGTCTGTTTGAGAAACATCAAATCCAGATCACATTGTAATATCTACCTGCGTCTTTCTCAACAAAATAGGTTATAATCGGTATATTTAAGGTGATTTTCTTTTCAAAAGTTGTGTAAGCAGCAAATACCTTTTATTGATATTATAATTTCCTAATTTCAAAATCATTAAAGAGATAATTTGATGTTTTTTGTTGGTGTACCATGTCTTCCTTCATAACTTTGCCTTTCTTATTTTCTTTGCTCGTGTTTTCTACAATGCTCTCTTAAAGTTACAGCTTTCCTAATTGTGCGAAATCATTCCCCTTGTTGATTCGAATAAAGTGTTTGTGAAACATTGATATCTTAAAAATACAACACCACATGTGATTTTCAAATCTTTTTGCACACTCTGCTTTATCTTTATGATAATTTTAATGGCTTCATCATAAAACCAGATTCTCTAATCATTTGTACTGTGGAAATTTCAGTTGAAAAATCAGACGATGCTGATTATCACATAGATTTTAAAGTGTTCTTTGACTGTTTTGATCACACTTTTCTAAAGCGCCTGTTTATTTCATTTAACCGTCATCATTCTATATACATCTTATTATTTATATATTTTCCAAGTGTAGCTTCTCAATGTCTTTCGTAATATTTGTCAACTTTTTTTTCTTCTTTCAAAATTCATATCTTGCTTATGAAATGTTCATTGATAAAGATGGTCATGTATCAGCTGTTTATTAACTATAATTTATGTGCCATTTCCTTGCCCCGTTGTCATAGTTCTATCACTTCAAATATTATGTGTTTTTGTCTGTCTATATGTACATATATATTTATATACCTAATGTGTATTTGAATAACTTCAAACCACCGGTTCTTTTTAATTTCAATAACTTTTGCTTTCATTTTATCTGAAGCGCCATTTTCGTCATTGCAATTTATTATTTTTCTTTTCATATACATTGCTTTTGTGAGTAAATATCTAGTTATGATTTATACAATGTGTTTTAATTATAGTAAACAATGAATGGTTGGGAAAAAATTTTAATTTTTTGATAAGATTCTTCAATTATTGACTTTACTCTTTATCTCTGCTAAGTTCACCGGGCTTTGAGGGATGTTCATTTACGGCAAAATTGAGATATCAATTTCTAGAGAAAAACATTCAGTGTTTATTATTTCTAGAACTGTTGTATTAGTTTACGTAAGTTCATTTATTAAATTTCAACCTCTAATTTATGACTAAGTTTTACTCATATGTATACCTAGATAACTAAGGCGAAAATACATCAACTGCATTCTTCATTATTATGGCGCTTAAGTTAAATATGTCTCATAAAAGGAATAAGACAGAAGTAATTTTTTATTGTAATGTAACAGAAATGTTTTCATGCATGAGGACTTTGATATTGGCTCAGTTCGCATTTACTGATTTGTAGTCTAAAGTAACGAATTTGATGTACTCGTCAAAATTTTTGAACAAATTTCCAATAAATTCCTTCGCAAGAATACTTGATACCAGTTTCTTCGGGCAATACTCACCGTTTGACTTCTGTTAGTGTTAGTGGGTCTCTTGAGGACGTTTACCTTTTATAGTTATTTTGATTTTATAGAATACTGATTTGTACTAAGTAATTATTTTATAAGCTTTTATGCGATTTATCTACATATAACATATTGATTGACTTCTTGTTAAACAGAAACGGACACATTTCACTAAGTCTTATTCCTCACACATAAATTCCATTGCGCAACTTATGAATTTTAATAGTGGAATTCTCTCGATGCGCGCATTTTACAAGTGATTACCTTTGTTTCAATCATTGATTGTATCCTTCTGGCAGCCTGCTTAGAACATGGGCTACTGAAAACACTTATATCTTTATTCCATATAACTTCTCTTGTTCAATCCAAGAATGACCTCTCGTCGTCTTGTTTACTCTTGGGTGCATTTAAATTGTTTATAACCTGGTGATTCACAAGTTTCTGCGAAACTACAGAAAAAGGTTGATCGTGGGTGGCAGCGTATCTCAAAACACTTAATAAATGTTTTTGAGTTACTTCATTGTATCTCAAGATGTACTCCTGAACTTTTTATAATTGGCTTACAAACAAATATGGATTTCTCGAAGGTGACAAAGCAGAAATATCATAATGGGTTGGTTTGTGCTTCAGCTCAGAGAGGATTGTGTCACAGGATCTGTCAATTAATACTTTATTTGAACATCCAGTACGAGGAGAAAATATCATGCAATAAACTCTGCTTAAAGTTGTGTACATTATGTAAACGCTGTCTATTTTGATAATTATCTGCTATAAAGAGTTGTCTGACATGCTAGTACTGTTGAGTTTGTTTTAAAATCATTTGGTAAAACGTTAGACACAGCAATACAACAGACTACTAACGTCATATGTGTAGGAGAAATCTGGTTGCTGTTCATTGCACTGTTTAGCGACATTTGTTGCTCATTTCATTTTGCACTCTACTCGAACTCATGCAGCCAGGTGAGGGCCTACAGCGAGTTGTCATCTGAAGTGGTGACAACTATTGGTATCCGTCGGGGATGCCCACTATCCCCATTCCTACTCAATTTCATCATAGATGTACTGGTGGAATTAACCCTAACTTACTTCAGAGACTCAGGGATTGACTTGTTACCATCAGGGAATAATCTCGTTGATATATTCCTTCTAGGTGAAGACGCTGACAAAATGAAGAGTCTTCTGAACACCTTGAGCTGAGCAGCAAGCAATCTGCGAATGTTTGGCATGCGATTCACTCCCACGAAATGTAAGATGACCGCGTGTGACCGGCCTCAAGCAGTTGTCCCCTGGGCTCTGCGGTCACGCAACCAACTTCCACGGTGTGGGCAGCCGGGAAGTAACAATCGCCCTCACAATCCGAAATGCACACGAAACCTCTCTATTACTCACTCATCTTTGTCTTCATCTTCATCTCTATCATCTTGCCTTCCTTCCACTGATGCAACTCCTCGACTTGATAGCTCTCCACTCTGCGTCCACTAAAAACGATGGAAGCCAAAAAACCACCACCGACAGCCTCTTAAAGCCGCGCCACCAATTTCATATAGGAGCTCTTAATGTTAGGACACTTTGCCAAATAGGACAACAAGCATCACTAGCCAAGACCCTGGCATCACGAGCCATTGATGTATGCTGTGTTTCAGAAACACGCATACAAGACCCAAGTGTGGTTATTCACCTAACCCCACCTGGCCAACAGGTTGAATCTGCAAAATTCACCTTGAGGGTGTCAGGAGATGCCACAGCTAGTTCACGAGGATTAGCTGGCGTAGGGATAGCTTTGAGTACTAGGGCAGAAAAGACATTGCTTGACTGGATCCCGGTAGATAGCCGAATGTGTGCTGTCCGCCTGAACGGATCAGTAAGAAGGAGGAAGGACTGCACTACTCGCCGATGCCTTTTCGTAATCTCCGCCTACGCCCCCACTGACTGCAGTTCAGATGAAACGAAGGATGAGTTCTACCAAAAGCTGTCTAGTTTGGTGGAAAGGCTAAACGCTCAGACATAGTCGTTCTAGCTGGTGACTTTAACGCTCAAGTAGGGAAATTGTGTCAATCTGAGAAGGATGTCGGTGGCACCTATGGAGCTCCGTGCCAGCGAACCGACAACGGTGACCGTCTCCTACAGTTCTGCTCTGATAATCATTTGTTTCTTGTAAGCACTAACTTTAAACACAAGGAGAGACACTGTTTGACTTGGAGACCCCCTTCATCAAACCAACGCTGGACACAAATAGACCACATAGCAATAAGCTATCGTTGGCGTGGGTCGGTAGGAGATTGTCGCTCCTTCTGGAACACGTGCGTAGATACCGACCATGCACTGGTCCGCGCTCGGGTGTGCTTACGACTGAACGGACGTAGGAAACAGCTGGCGGTAAAACCATCACGTCCCCAGCTCGATCAGGAAACTAAATCCGTATTTCAGGAAGAACTAGCTAAACACATATCTGTGTTCGACAGCTGTGCTCACCCTGAAGAAGCTTGGAAAAATATCCAGGCAGCCATAGATACAGCTGTAAAAGCTGTGAATAAGGTAAACCCAAAGGTGAGTAAAAACCACTGGATCTCCACCGCCTCATCCGAACTGATAGATGCTAGAAGACTTATTCCGGCGAGCTCCGAATTCAATGAGGAGCGAAAGCTGCACAAGAGGAAACTTACGAAAAGTCTCCGCAAGGACCGTGAACAGTGGTGGGCGACAAAAGCCAAAGAGATGGAGAAAGCTTTGAGGATAGGCAACACCAGGCAACTCTTTGGACTCATCAGGGAAACGGGTGGGAGAAGACAAATCATTAGTGAGACAATCTCGGAAAAAAATGGCACTATAATTAGCTCACAGGATAGACGACTGGATCGTTGGAAAGAGCATTATGAGGAGCAGTTTAATTTGCCCACAGCCACGCTCAACCTTCCGAGCATCCAACACCTCCCTGAATGGGATATGAACACAGGTCCTCCGTCACTAACTGAGGTTACTAAAGCTGTCACCAATCTGAAACTAGGCAAAGCAGCGGGACCTGATGGAATGACTCCAGAGGTATTTAAGTACGGTGGAGACAGCTTACTGTCCGGATTAACTGAGGTACTAGGCAGCGTCTGGGAATCAGAAGAAGTCCCATCGGGTTGGTGTAAGTCACTGATTATCCCCATATACAAGAAGGGAGACAAGTCTTCCTGTGATAATCACAGAGGGATTAGCTTGACTAATATAGTATCTAAAGTCTTAGGCTCAATAATCATGCGTAGACTGAGTGGTGCTCGGGAAGCACAAACACGAGAGAGCCAGGCAGGCTTTAGACCAGGAAGAGGGTGTATTGATCATATCTTCACCCTCCGACAGATTCTAGAACATAGGCATTCCTACCGGCGTCCAACAGTCATTATATTTCTTGACCTAAAGGCAGCATTCGACTCTGTCGATCGGGAAGTTCTCTGGAGATGCTTGGCTGTAAAGGGAATTCCAAGAAAATATATTGCACTGATTAAGGCACTCTATTCGTACTCATACAGCCAGGTGAGGGCTTACGGCGAGCTGTCATCTGAACTGATGACGACCAGTGGTGTCCGTCAAGGATGCCCATTATCTCCTTTTCTATTCAACTTCATCATAGATGTGTTAATGGACTTAACCCTAGGTGACTTCAGCGACTCAGGGATTGACTTGCTACCGGGGAATAATCTCGTTGACTTGGAATATGCAGACGATATAGTCCTTCTAGGCGAAGACGCTGACGAAATGCAGAGTCTTCTAAACACCTTGAGCCGCAATCTACGAATGTTTGGCATGCGATTCGCTCCCGCCAAATGCAAGATGATGTTACAGGACTGGACTACATCGACGCCTAGTTTAAAAATAGGAAGTGAAGTGGTAGAGCACGTTGACCGCTTCACTTATTTGGGAAGTACCATCAGCCCCAACGGGCTGATCTCTGACGAAATCTCAGCACGAATACAAGGGGCTCGTTTCGCATTTGTTAGTTTACGCCGACTCTGGCGTAGACGAGATGTTCGACTATCGACCAAAGGGCGGGTGTACTGCTCATCAGTCCGCTCCGTCCTCCTTTATGGTTGTGAGACCTGGCCACTGAGAGTGGAAGACATGAAAAGACTAGCTGTCTTTGATCATAGGTGCCTGCGTTCTATTTCCCGTGTAAAGTGGCATAATAAGGTGAGCAACATGGAGGTTAGGCGTAGAGTTCTAGGTAAACAGGGGAAATCAATCGACGAAGTCGTGAAGCTACAAAGACTGAGATGGTTAGGACATGTGTTACGTATGCCAAGCCATCGCCTCCCTCGACGAGCAATGTTAGCGGATATAGGGTCAGGCTGGAAAAAAGCTAGCGGCGGTCAAACAAAAACTTGGCATCAGTCAATGAAATCCACAACAGTTGGTCTAAGCCACGTAGGAAGGTGTAGACTTCCAGGCTGGGGTCCTCGGGACGGTAAAAATCTATGGTTGGAAACAATTGGTGACATGGCTCAAAATCGTTCTCAGTGGCGCAGATGCATCCACTCCCTGTGACTTATGATCTTCAATGAAACTGTTTTGTATTTCTTTATTACTCCTTTGTCTCACACCTCTGCTCACTGTTTCTATTATGCTTTTCTTGTACTTTCTTCTCTTGCTTCGCGTGCTACACGGAATGTGGCGACTTGAACTTCCGCACATTTGTGCAAAGTTCTATGTCGAAAACAGACAGACAGAAGATGATGCTACAGAACTGGACTACATTGACTCCTAGCTTACAAATATGGAGTGAAGTGGTAGAGCACGTTGACCGTTTCACTTATTTGGGAGGTACCATCAGCCAGTGCCAACGGGTTGATCTCTGACGAAATCTCAGCACGGATACAGGAGGCTAGTTTCGAATATGCCAGTTTACGTCGTCTCTGTCGTAGACGTGATATCCGGCTATCGACCAAAGGACGTGCATACTGCTCAGCAGTCCTCTCCTTCCTCCTTTGTGGCTATGAGAACTGGCCATTGAGAGTAGAAGACATGAAAAGGCCGGCTAGCTATCTTTGATCATATTTGCCTATATCCTATCTCCTATGTTAGGTGGTATAATAGGGTGAGCAATATTGAGATTAGGCGTCGAGTGCTAGGTAAGGAGGGGAAATCAATCGATGAGGCTGTGAAACTACATCGAATGAGATGGTTAGGATGTGTGTTACGCATGCCTAGCCATCGTCTTCCTCGATGGACTGACATACGGTCAGGTTGAAGAAGAGCCAGTGGTGGTCAAACCAAAACATGGCATCAGTCAATGAAATCTACAACATTTAGTCTAAGCCACGTAGGAAGATGTAGACTTCCTGGTTGGGGTCCTCGGGACGGTAAATACCAAAATTGTTGGAAACAATTGATGATATGGCTCAAAATCGTTCTCAATGGAGCAGATGCATCCACTCCTTGTGACTTAGGATTCCCAATAAAATTATGTTGTTCTTCGATATTACTATTCTTTTTGCCTGATATCCCTGTTTACTGTCTCTATTTTGCATTTTTTTTCACTTTCTTTTCTTGCTTTTTGTGATGAGTGAAGTGTCACGACTCGAACTGCTGTACATCGGTTGAAAGTTCTATTTTGAAACCATTCAGTCTGTAAATCATAAACTTCTACAGGTGTGGGTCTGGTCCGAGTGGTCTCAGAATCTGCAATATTTGCAGTTGGAATACCACAGTAGTCTTAACTAGTTTCTCACTGCACGAAGCTGCCCTGGACGTCTGGTTGCGAAATTTATGAAGCCTATATTATAGATTTTCATTGAGGATAGCTGTCGCAGTTGAAATTTGACCATGAAACTGATGATGTGTACGCAAATGATAAGCCACCTCTTCTGGCATCGTTATTCTGTATCTGTGAGTTCACCTGTTCCTGAGGAGCTTGATACATCAGCCGTACTCACTGTCCATGTGAAACTGCTGATGTTCACCCTCATGGTTTAACAGAAATAACGCACTTGCAGCTATTTTAGTAATCCAGTTTGGATACCAATTGAATTTACGAACCAACTTCAGACTAGAAAGTACACGAAAGGTGTGTGAGTGTAAAATATCAAATCATGGAAACCGTGGCCATCCATATGCATACAGAAGAAGTTTGTCCAGTCACTGAATTTAAAGTATATTTAACTTAACTAAGCAATTTGTTTGTAATTTCTTTCTCTGTCTCTTTTCGCTATTGCACCTCTTCTTATGACACTGATTCTGACTCCACCTTCTGTCGTTCTTAGTTACACAGCTTAATCCTATCAATTACGTTTCGTCACTTTGTTTACTTAATTTTGCCCCCGTTTCCACCTTAATAATGTTACTTCAGAATCTTTTGATTGTCAAAAATTTTAGTGACACATCTTTGAAAACCTAGCTTTTGTTGCCATTAAAATACATTATATATGTACACGGTTGTGCAGCTTGAGAAGAGTAACTGTTCTCGAAACTCCTCTTTTTTCATAGCTTAACGGAGATTTTACATGTCATATATTAATCCAGTATTGTTTTGCAGGGATTTGTTTGATTGGTTGGAGGATTCCATCATGAGTTGACATCGGTTAGATAACCACTGGAAGACCTGGGAGTACTGGACGGCTGTTTCGTTCTAGTCTGGGACTCTTCAGCAACCCTGGTGAGTGCGTACTGATGAAGAGTTCCAAACTAGGACGAAGTAGTTGTCCAGTACTCCTAGCTTTTCCTATGCTTCTCTAACTGATGTCAGCTCATGATGAAATCCTCCAAGCAATCATATTAATCTAGTAGCCCTATGTTTAAATGTGTACTTTTCACTGAATTTTGTTTAATCAGTTAAATGTAACCAAGTTTAAAAAAATTTTTTGTAGAAATTTAATCTTCACAATTGTGGAAGTCAGTTAACTGATAACAATTTCATTAGACCGAAATAAGTGGTGTCTGTGAAATCAGTCATCAATGTCCTCTTTTGAATATTAAGTTAACATAGTAGTTAGTGATAAAAATTATTTTGATTGTGTTATAATATTGACTTGTTTTAAGGTAATATTTTTTAATTCCTTAAACTGAATCATACATATGTTATTTGACAGTAAACACTTATAAATAGTAGTCAGTTTGGATTTTCCAAGAAATACAAACCTCTAAAAACGAACGTAATATTCAAGTAAATTAACTTACCTTGTGTTATGATTAGACTTTGTTAAATAAGGAGGTATACGATGAAAGGTCAATGGGTAGCTTTATTTTTACCTCTTCAACACGACTACGCTTATTCCTAGAAAAAAAGTTATCCATTCTGTTACTACTATTATTAATATTCTGTTCCAGTGTGAAGAATGTTTTGTTACTGTTAGAAAACATTCCATTTCAATTTTCATGTGGAGAAAAAGGTTAGATAGTATATTTTGGCAATATAATTTTTCTTCAAGATTGCGTAGGCAATTGGAATTTTTCAGTACAGCGAAGGAAGTGTGTGTGTGTGTGCGTTATAACTTCAGAGACCTCTCATGTTTACTTCCAAATTGCTTTTAAAAGAAAATGATAATGCGTGCTTTTCAGTTTTGTAGATTAGGTGTTTATATTATTATCTACATATTCCACTGTAATGTTCGTTTAATAAGGTATGCATTCTTGATATAAGTATAAAACTTGGGCATTCTTTTGTTGACCGCAGCATGTAGTAACAAATTTGAGCGTTCCCACCTATTTTAAAAATTACTTATTATTACGTAGATTTATGTGCTTGAACTACTCTCTGTTCAGGATCTAAGAAAAAACCTTGAACTTGTAATATTTATTCTATTCATGCAGTCGTTAGAGGTGACAGTTGATGCCTGTTAGCTATTTTATTTTCGTGTCTCAGGTCAACAGTTGATCACTTCACTGGTTGATGCTCTATTTTGGTATGACCACTTTTAACCGTCGTCCGGACTAATTGTGCTTCAGCTAAAATTACTTGTCATGGTTATGGTGGCTTTTGGTCTAGTCTACTCGGATAGTATACACTCCGTGAGTGAATCGCATCATATTTGTTTTTATTTAGGTGCACCTTTATTTGTGGTAAAATAAACAACCAAAGTATATGGATAACAATAAATAGTTGTGACTGGATTATCCAGTTTTACATTGAAGAAATAATTTAGAATTTCCTGTTGATTAATTTTGATTGATTGAAGTGTTCAGTCGTCTCTTAACATATCGGTTACTAATACAGACTCTTCGATGATGCCTTAGATTATATTTAATTGTTTCAAAATGTGTGCATGTACTGTCTTTTCATTGATGTGAGAAATGTGCATTTCAAATACGTAATTTGTCTTCCTCAGGAGACGAAATGCTGAAATATCACAAGGAGAACAAGAGTTACAAGTGAGATTTTTACGGTTTATAGATCTTATGGTTACCATAATTCTACATGATGTGATTTAGGGGATTTTGGTAAACGATAAAGTTATTCATTCAAATAATATCTTGTTATATAAGAATAAACCATAGTGGGCTTATAACATATCCTAATAACTAAGCTCGTTGTAGGGTTTTTGTGACCATGTAATGAAATAATTATTATAATGTTCGGATATTTGACGTTAGATTATGGATTGATAAAATTTTAATGAAGTACGTATATTTTGATGGCTTCAGAGTTCTTTGCTAGCAAATGTTACTTCACAGGCATATCTAGTCTTTTGGCTTCAGTGTTAAACACACAAAATAACACTTTATGATTTCATTCTGCTGTTGCGTCGGGAATTCTTCTTTTCCGCTTTTTTCCGGGTGGCGCTCACTCAAACTGTTTTTTTAGCATATACCATGTTATCGCCTAATTCAGTATGGCTGAAAAGAGGAGGTACTGGTTCAATCAGAATTGTCATAATTGAACACCTCGTCACCACCTGTCACCCCATCTGGACTGACTCATCATTCGTGGTCATTTATAAAGTAAACAAAAATCTACCAAAGACAATGTGTTCCGGACTTTTTTCCAATGCAGAATTCCCCGCCATATGCATCGAAAAGCCGAAGCCGTGTTCAAAAGGAACTAGTCCAACCTTGACATTTACGTTGAATCTTACTCGGTTTTACTCCTTAGCTTTAGTTTTTATATTTTCTCATGTTTTCATCTTCAGTTGTAAGAACTATTATTTGAGTTTGTTTCCATGCTCATCCCATTCATACCTCTCTTCGTTAAGAACTATTTCACGTGTTATGCTACTACTTCCTAGTCCCGCTTAATTTTGTTTCTAAGGCCTTTGTTATCTATATTCATACCTTCGAACTTTCATATTAAGTTAAAAATATCACCTTTAATCTCCTTCGTTATTATTTGGAGTTAAGTAAAAACTGCATCTGCTTAAACTTATGTAGATAAGTGCCATTGTACAGCTGAAAAGATATCTTTGCTGAGCTTTTCTGTTCTTTCATCTCTAATAGTCCAAAGTAGTAAGTGCACCTTACACAAATCGTTCTGATCAATAAAGTGATCTTCAATACTGTTTTTATGATGTCTTGATTAATGACTACGTTTGAAGACAATGCCTCAGTTAAGAAGAAATTCAGTGATATTATCTGAAAAGTCATCAACTGAAAATTATAATGTAGTTGATGTTATATTTGATAATTTTACAATTCGGATTCTTGATTGTATGATCATTTTGGTAGGGTTAGTATTCTTCTGAGAAAACCAATGTGGAATAGAAGGGACAGCTGTTGATCAACTCCGTTGATATTATAAAGAATTGTATTGCTTCTAGTGATTGATACAAGTATTCAGTGTTTACAATTAACTAGCAAAATATATCCACTTTGGTCACCATATAAAGACTATTTGTGACAAGATTCAGTGGAAATTCATTTTTCATTAGATTGACACTTTAAAGATTTGAAATGATTAGCATATGGGCAGACTTGAAGCGGAGTGAAAAAGTTGTCAGAAAACAGAAGGCAATGGAGACGCGCAGCTGAAGCCCTATGTTCCTCTAGGAATTAAAGGATATGATAATAATGATGATAATAATAATAATAAAGAAATGTATACGACCTTCCTTTTAGTGAAACAGAAAGTTGATTGTTATTTTTCGTTCTCGCTATTATTTCGTTGGCATTGTTCTAAAATAATCTATGCATATCCTAAAGCCACTATATATTTCTCAATGTATATGGTAGGTATCTTGGTAGAGTATTTTAAATTTAATTGACTTATCATCCTGTATGGTCAATTAGCTGATATTTCCAGAAAGTGAAAGATACAAAACTGCGAAGTGTGTTCTATCAAAACTGCACCAACCAGCTGAAACGAGATGGTCATTTGCATTAATCCTTATTTTACTTCAGTTGAAGTCATTTATTAGGCTTTTAATTGCACTCCATGAATTTAGTGTTTATTAAGTCATTTCGTTTGGTTATTGAAAATCAACTTTTGAAATGCACTCAATCAAATTAATATTATATACTTATTTTTTATGAATTCGCCCACCTATTTGTTCCGCCTTTTTGACAAGGACTTTTATGAAAGACTCGTTTCTTAAAAATTTGAACCATTAGGTAACACAGGTTCAGTCGATTACTATTGGATTAACATCATACGTTATGTGCGTCGGTGGCACAGTGGTTAGGACTCTCGCCGACCATGCACATGGTCCGGGGTTCGATCCCCTACCGACGCACACCTGATATCTATGGTCGGCCTGCGAAATTTGGGCTACCGATATCCACGCTGAAAATTCCATACTTGTACCAAAAATACGCTGTGGAATCAAGCTGTAATCAAAAATAAAAAAAAAAAAAAAATTTCCTCCAATCCAGTCACTAAGCTACCTTTTGAAGTGACTCCTACTTAGACTGCTTACGAGTTACACTGTATAATGGCTGACTCTCTAACCAACATATAGCTAATAGTAGTAGTAGCAGTACTCTGTCTGTTTGTTTTCGATATAGAACTTTGCACATATGTGCGGCAGTTCAAGTCACCACACCATGTAGTACACAGAGCAAGAGAAGAAAGTAGAAGAAATGCATAATAGAGACAGTAAACAGAGAAGTGACACAAAGGAATAGTAATAACGAAGAACAACATAATTTTATTGGGAATTCTAAGTCACAAGGAGTAGATGCATCTGCGCCATTGAGAACGATTTTGAGCCAAGTCACCAATTGTTTCCAACAATTTTGGTGTTTACCGTCCCGAGGACCCCAACCAGGAAGTCTACATCTTCCTACGTGGCTTAGACTAAATGTTGTAGATTTCATTGACTGATGCCATGTTTTGGTTTGACCACCACTAGCTCTTTTCCAGCCTGCCCTATGTTAGCTAACATTTCCCGTCGAGGAAGGCGATGGCTAGGCATACGTAACACATGTCCTAACCATCTCGGTCTATGTAACTTCACAACCTCGTCGATTAATTTCCCCTCACATAGAACTCGACTGCTAACCTCAATATCGCTCACTTTAATAAACCACTTCACACGGGTAATAGAACGCAAGCACCTATGATCAAAAACAGCTAATATTTTCATGTCTTCCACTTTCAATGGCCAGTTCTCATAGCCACAAAGGAGGAAGGAGAGGACTGCTGAGCAGTATGCACGTCCTTTGGTCGATAGCCGGATATCACGTCTACGCCAGAGACGACGTAAACTGGCATATTCGAAACTAGCCTCCTGTATCCGTGCTGAGATTTCGTCAGAGATCAACCCGTTGGCACTGGCTGATGGTACCTCCCAAATAAGTGAAACGGTCAACGTGCTCTACCACTTCACTCCATATTTGTAAGCTAGGAGTCAATGTAGTCCAGTTCTGTAGCATCATCTTACATTTCGTGGGAGTGAATCGCATGCCAAACATTCGCAGATTGCTTGCTGCTCAGCTCAAGGTGTTCAGAAGACTCTTCATTTTGTCAGCGTCTTCACCTAGAAGGAATATATCAACGAGATTATTCCCTGATGGTAACAAGTCAATCCCTGAGTCTCTGAAGTAAGTTAGGGTTAATTCCATCAGTACATCTATGATGAGATTGAGTAGGAATGGGGATAGTGGGCATCCCCGACGGATACCAATAGTTGTCACCACTTCAGATGACAACTCGCTGTAGGCCCTCACCTGGCTGCATGAGTTCGAGTAGAGTGCCTTGATCAGTGCAATGTATTTTCTCGGGATTCCCTTTACAGCCAAGAATCGCCAGAGAACCTCTTGGTCGACAGAATGGAATGCCGCCTTTAAGTCAAGCAATATAACGATTGTTGGACGCCTATGTTCCAGAATCTGTCGAAGGGTGAAGATATGATCAAGACACCTTCTTCCTGGTCTAAAGCCTGCCTGATTCTCTCGTGTTTGTTCCTCCCGAGTACCGTTTAGTCTACGCATGATTATTGAGCCTAGGACTTTAGATACTATATTAGTCAAGCTAGTCTCCCTGTGATTATCACAAGAAGACTTGTCTCCTTTCTTGTATATGGTTATAATCAGTGATTTACACCAACCCGATGGGACTTCCTCTGATTCCCAGACGCTGCCTAGAACCTCAGTTAATGCAGACAGTAAACTGTCTTCGCCGTACTTAAATACCTCTGGAGTCATTCCATCAGGTCCCGCTACTTTGCCTTGTTTCAGATTAGTGACAGCTTTAGTAAGCTCAGTTAGGGACGGAGGACCTGTATCTATATCCCATTGAGGGAGTTGTTGGATGTTCGGTAAGTTGAGTGTAGCTGAGTGTAGGCGAATGTAACTGCTCCTCAAAGTGTTCTTTCCAACGTTCTAGTCATCTATCCTGGGAGCTAATTATGGTGCCATTTTTCTCAGAGATTGTTTCACTTATGGTTTGCCTTCTCCCACCCGTTTCCCTGATGAATGTAAAAAGTTGCCTAGTCTTGCCTGTCACTGTTGCTTTTTCCATCTCCTTCGTCTTTGTCACCCAACACTGTTCACCGTCCTTGCGGAGACTTTTCGTAAGTTTCCTTTTGTGCAGCTTTCGCTCCTCATTGAATTCGGAGCTCGCCGTAATAAGTCTTCTAACATCTATCAGTTCGGATGAGGCAGTCGAAATCCAATGGTTTTTACTCACCTTTGTGTTTACCTTATTCACACCTTTTACAGCTGTATCTATGGCTGCTTGAATATTCTTCCAAGCTTCTTCAGGGTGAGGACACCTGTCGAACTCGGATATGTGTTTAGCTAGTGCTTCCTCAAATAGGGATTTAGTTTCCTGATCAACCTGGGGGCGTGATGGGTTTACCGCCAGCTGTTTCCTACGTCCGTTGAGTTGTAAGCACACCCGAGCGCGGACCAGTGCGTGGTCGGTATCTACACACGTGTTCCAGAAGGAGCGACAATCTCCTACCGACCCACGCCAACGATAGCTTATTGCTATGTGGCCTATTTGTGTCCAGCGTTGGTTTGATGATGGGGGTCGCCACTTCTGGCCTGTGACACTGCTGCAGGAAGCGCGGCCGTTGTTAATCCGGGCCCCGACCGATTCGGCATGATGTTTTGTGAGCTTGTTTATATCATAGTATTGGATTGGGTAGCTTTTTGTCTAACCGCTATCCAAACAACCTTTCTTGCATGGTAGGACCTCAAGAGACACAAATCTCAGTCAGTATAGCTTTTTGGGACATTTCGGTGTTCAAGCCCGACCACCACGTTAAGGTAGCGCCTTTCGGTCGCGTGAATAACTTCTAACAAAATGGATCTTTTTCTAGTTTGCTGAAATTCGTGTGCATGCAACTTTTATCAGTGAATTGGTTGTCTCTTAAAATCAGAGTAAGAAATACAATGACAACTTGTGACTTATTTCTTCCAGATGTTCAAATAATGAATTACCTCACATTATTTTTAGTTAATCTGTTAATGTCATTCTGTATTCAATTCTCTGTATCAATAACCTGTAATGTTTCTCCAGTTTAAATACTGAAGTAAAACCACAACGCCGAATCACTCGACTGTTAAACAACCACTCAGTTCTTCCTACCGCATATTGATTCGAAGATCTTTTATCGAAGTTATTAATTTTAACGTTACTTCAGTTTGTTACATGAAACTTATTTATCTAATTAATTTGATTGTCTGATTCCTTATTTCCCCTTTAAGCATATCTTCCATCTTACAAATGAAATAAATTTCAATAAATTTGGGCTGTAAGAAAAATACACCTACTCATTGGGAAAACACTGCATAAAACGGTAATAATAACATAAATTTATTTCAACGTTTTCATTTAACTCACATGTATATCGCTTACAATCTAAGTTTGAACAAAGCAAGAACTACAGTTTTAGCAAAATAAAATGGTACCATCTTTTATTTCGTTGCCTTCACGTCAACTGCTTACATGGCAAAGACATTATTAAATATATCTACAACAACAATTTTAACATACTTGCACAGAGTTAAGTTTAAACAAAAATCAATCGATCAATATACTCATACACTAAAAATATATACATATATAAATATGCAATATTAACCACTATTCCGAACAATAATAATCAAACACAATGGAAACTTTTAGCATTTCACATTCGGAGGAAAGAGAGGTGCATAGTCCTAAGCATGAACCAAGTTTAAGTTGTAACACCTTAGTTATAGAGGATATCTGAACAAGAAGTGAATTTTGTAGCTCAATGGATCCAGATATCGAACTATTTGGTAGTATGTTTATGGAAGTACGTTATTAAGGTGACCTAGACGGTTTCTTCACTTGGATCACTGGGGGTTTTCTCAGTAAACCCATTGGTGAACTTTTTTCAATTGTAAAATTCGTCTTTTGTAAATTACATGGCAGGTCCAAGGCTTATTGCCGATTGCCTCCAACCACCTAATACATGGTACACTGTCAGAATTCATTGCGATCTCCTTTGGGAATGTCGAATATTCAGGTCACTACATTTAATACGTTAGAAACCATAAATTGTCTTTAGAAAACAAACGGATATGCTGACACCCATTAGAAGTATATATACTCTTGCTTTCTTGGTGTATTTATCATTTCCAGCGATTTACATTCTTTGGTCTCGATGTTATGGTTTCTCACAAGAAATAGCGATGAATTTTCCAAACGGCCAATTTTATTCTTCATTTTAACAACTCTGGCTATTTAGTTCTTCATAGCTCGCGGTATTTTGAACTGATTAAGCTCTGTGAAATGAATGAGTTAGTTCGGGTACACAATTGGTGGCCTTCGAGTAATAGCTGTCTAGGTCATTCCGACCTGGGTAGCAAGCCCAACTGGTTGATGTCAGTAGCTTTCAACTATTCAAATGAGTGAATATTATGTATCGTCTTGCAACACCGTATTTCTCCATTTCTTTTACAGCCTGAGAAGCCTTGCCAGCCTAAAACATATTGTGGATGTTCTGTGTCCTTATGCTTACTTTTGTGTTCATCAAAAAATGGCCTAACAGTTGACTGGCTTCCCAAAGGCTTTCATCCGTCCTCGAGTAAATGAGCCTTCCCTATTCCAATGGCAATGATGAGTGCTGTTACCTAACCCCACTATCTTGCAATATTCGGTATTAACTAGAGGGAGAACTTGGTATTCATTTTGTAAAACGATTTCTATTAAATCTGTCATTGTCTTATTGTATATTGCAGTTGTTACTGACACTATAAGGCATTGAATTTTACTTTTCATCTTCTATTCCACTGCCTAGTAGATCTACTTTTCTTCTTATCCAACTTTTGACAGTTACGTAATATCCTAGACTCCACAAAATGTGTACTGCAGAATATGGTTGATTAACTGCAATATTTTTTTCAATAAAGTTATAAACATTAGTCCAGAATTTAGTGCTCTTTTTCAAACCACCGGGTTCAAGCATTTAAGGTGTTTGGTAGTGATACATATTTCACAGCAATAGCCAGGTCACAAGACTTTCATTCTTCTTCTCTTCTACTTTTTTCCTTTCTGGTTACATATCTTAGTTACAGAGTGAGAGGCGATAAGAAATGAATTTGTGAAGTTTCTCCTATTTGTTGGTTATTTATGGAACAGGTACACGTTTTCTGTATTTCTTTCCTCATTCCATTTATGATATAATTTAACAGATAATGTCAGGCTACATACTGAATAGAAAGATTATGTACGTTTCTATTAGTTTATTAATGATAAAGTCATAGTCAATGTGGTGTATCAATGAATTCGTTAACAAGTTTTAGAAGTAATATAACTACTATTTGAAAAGTACCAGATAAAATGAATTAGAAATAATAGAACTAACATTTTTAACCAAGAATTTCTTGTGAAAACTCACTTAAAAATGTGCATATAATTATTTCGAATTTACTGTTTGATATATATATATATAAACGAAAAGTTTTACGAGGAAGATTGATACCACGTCAGATATTTGGGTAAAAATAAATTTTAACAAGTATTCGTAGCGCATCTGCCATCTATAACAACTAATTAATTACGCTGAATTCGTGAACATAATACAACTAACTTGGGAAATATTTCCAGCACAGTATTACCATTAATTAGATAATTACTTAGACAACTGAAGGGAATATAACTGAAAAACATGACCCAGAGACATAGTGAATAACTTTCGCTTTCAAAACGATAACTTCCGGGTTCGATTCTCAGTAGCAACACCATTACTCAATAGAGATAAAGGCACATTCAGTTGACGGGTTACAAGTAGGACGAAGTGGACATCTTCGGTCCCATCAGTCAAACTACCTAAGGGGTCTTGATGAAGAAAAGCTGCTAATCAAGGAATACAAGTATCCTGCGTAGGTGATTTAATGATGGAACACTTGCCAGGCACACAGGAGGTTCCGCTTTGATATCCCGAGTGCACACGCTCTTATTCCTCGCCGAGTTTACAACCTCATGGTAACCCAGGAAAAGGATGTGGTTTGAGTATAAGTTTATTAGCCCCACCCTATACAGATATAACCACCGTTATTGGGACTGCAGATCTTCAGTTCCCAACAGGAATGCAAGGAATAGAAAAAAACACGTTAATTAACCTTTTTTGTTTTGTCCACATGGATTTTGCATCATTGGCTTTCCTCTAATTGGGCTCCACCATGTAGGGATGCGAACGCATGAGTGACCTTGAGCCGACCAACCACAAGAATAAGTGATTTCTGCACAAAAATGACGTTTATGTACAAGAAAATGCATGAAAACGCATTAAACAGGGTATATTTCTCTTACGCAACTTGAAAACACGTCCCCGTTATAATCAGGAGTATCAGTTTTTAAATTAGACCAGTTTCTGTACACGAAATCACCGAGATGACTTAAGGTGAGCTTTTCTTGTGACCCGTTTATTGCTCTTATCCTGTGTTCCAGTCTTCCCTAAAAGCTCTCGGTTGAATTACTATGAATTACGGTAAAAGGATCAACGACTAATAAATAAATAATACTAATTCTAAACCTATCTGTGATCGTAACCTTAACCCTAACAAGCTATTAACCCATTTTCCAAACAGTGCTTAAAAACGTGATCTGGGTGAGATTTGCCCCTTAGTTGATGAATAGCGTTCATATCTGAGTTATAATGATGACAAGTGTCGTTAGCTAGCGACTAGCATGTGTTCAAGATTATCGGAACGTTCGTACCCCTGGAACTCTATAGTTTATCTTCTCCGTGAATACTTTTGATATTGAGGCATAAAATGCAGTGAGTTTTGTTTCCAGTAATCTAAATGAAATATTAATTAACAGTCTACTTCAATCACTTAGTAAAAGGGATACTGAATAACATTATCACCATTTAATCAAATTTTTGTTCAACTGATATCTAAATTAAAGCAGATCGATATTGACAAACAAATTTTTATCGACACTAAATGTTATATTCGCATCATATGACTAGTTATCTAATGACGTGAAATAAATGGGTTTCGGCATAATTCAGTCGTCAGTCTCATATGATATTACATGTGAGTGTTTAAACACTTTTAATGCTGACACGTTGTTGTTTTTAATATGCTTTTATGTTCAGCTAATCCTGTTTTAATCGGATTATCGGAATGATTTAGTCATCAGAGTTAAATTTATGATAGTACAAGACTCGATAGAAATTTCTGTTTTATGAACCTATTCAGTTTTTCTACGGTTAGTTAGCTGGATATTTCAGAGTTACTGAAGTTTCAAATGAGTGACCGATAAAGAAATGACCTTTGATATTGAATAGCAACACAGTAGGCTTTTCGTAGGTATGAATTCAGCTTGGAGAATAACCTCACTCATAAAGAAGAAAAGAGCACACACCAACTAAGCACAATCAACCAACATGAACACACTCTGCAGCACAAAAGGAAGAACACGAAGTTCAGAATTGAGGGTCAGTGTTTCATTGCAGTAACACGAGATACCGATTAGAATTACAGATATTTTATATTTAGTTTCTCTCTGTCGTTCGGTAACTGATCCACTACATTCACACGGCTCATATTTACAATATAAGAGAAGTACGGTTGCATTACATGTCTATGAACGCGACTTTTTAAGTTATTTTTCCAAGAATAATTCTCATAAATGATTGTGTTTTATTATCCCTTTGCTATTTGCAACTGATATTTCTACAGATTTTCAAGGGTGCTGATTTGTGATAATGGCTTTTAAATATTTCTCTTCATCATTATAGTTTGATATTTCTCATTCATGTGATCGAATTTTGCGGCTCAAAGTCATATAATCTAATCTGCGAATATTTCAACCTTACATAATCACTGAATTTCACCATAATACTTCACACCTTATAATTTTTTGTCTATTGTTCACTGAATCCGTGTCAATATTTTTATTAGATTACGCTGATCTGAAATTAAGTATTACGTAAACACTTTGGTTTAGAGTTTGTCGGTAAACTCATAATCCTTAGTGCTCTTAGATATTTCATATTAACTCTACAGCAAACGAAATTTCTACCATGTATTCATACATGAGCACATCATATTTATTCAGCCTGTCCGATGATCAGTGAACAGAATAAGTGTTTATTTCATTTTGATGATAACTAGATTGTGAATTTCTGTAACTACAGCTACAGATTTTTATCTGTATGCTGTATCACGTGCATAGAATGAATTTTTCAGACTACCTTTGTGTGCGTGCGTGTGTCTGTTTTCACGTCTACCTTGGTAAGACTTCTGTAGTCGATATCGTCGAGAATCACTTAAAGTTTGTTCGATATTTGTTATCATGGTACCCTGTTAGAAAGCCGAATAAGTTTAGATTTATAAAAATAGTTTTCTTCTTATCTATCAATTAGTCATAGCAAACGCGTTGTTGTTAAGAATCTGTTTGATCTGTCAGTCTTTTTTATTTTGCATTAAAATGCACTGGTTAAATTAAATCATCGTGTATGACTATTAGGGGGATCATGGTGACCGAATCACTTACTATTATTATTCCCTTGGGTTTCGATTGGAACATAGGGCTTCAACAGCATCTCTCCACCCTCCATTCTTTTCTCTGCAGTCCTCTTTACCTGGCCCCACGACTACCGATAGCCTTTCATCTCCTAACACAATTTCCTTCATGTCACTTTTTGACACACAACTTGCCATTTCCCATTTGGATCACATTCGAAAGTTTGCTCAGCGGGTGTCCGATCCATCTCCATTTCCTTCGGCATACTTGTTGAGCAATAGGTTCTTGATTAGTTCGTCCCAGAACTCTTTGTTGCCAATTCCTATTTGCTATGTGATTTTCAGTATCGAGCTGTTGATAAAAGTCCTTCAGTACCTTATTGGAAATACTTGTAGTGACGCACCAATTTTTTGACCTACACACACACACACTCACTGATTTAACATTGGTGTTGATTATCCGGATTTTGTTCTTCATACTGTATGCAGAAGATTTCCAAACTGATTTTTCAGACATAAAGGTATATCTTACCTTTCTGATTCTTGTTTTAAGATCCTCATCGGCTCTGTCACCCATTGGTGAAATTTATATTAGTTGTCATTTTGAAATCCTAATTTATCTGGTCCATATAACTCCAAATAAATGTAATGTATTTTGATTCTTGTAAAGCCATCAAACACCGAAATGTATCCTTCATTTTGCAACAAACTTTTAAAATCGTGTGTTTTAATTAAGCGAGTAGAAGTGAACTAAGACTATTTTAACAATCAACTCATGTATAAGTACTTTGCCTTTGTAGAATTTCTGGTTCGCTTCAATAAAAGGATGACATTTGCACGATGTGAAAGGTTTATTTAATCTCATGGCTTTTTTCTAGTTGCTAACAGTTCAAATAAGTAAGAGTATATAGCACACTTAACTTCTCTGTGGTCTAGTTAGTAATATATCCATAGGTTAATGAAACAGAGGAAATGAATACAAGATAATGAAATAATCGAACGACAAAAGTTTATTGGTACACAATATGATGGAAAGTTTCAGAGCTAATAAGTATAGGAGACAGAAATTTTGATCGCTCAACAGAACTGATCAACGAGGCTTAGCTCACTTAGCTTCGTTATTCCCCATTATTCGGATGTTTTCCTTCTTTATCACAGCTCTGTATTAAAGCAGCGTAATTTAGCGAGTGTTGGCCACATTGCATTGCGGTAAATAAAAGTTAAAATACTGAGAGAGAAAGCTGTGAAATGTCAGATTTAGGTTTTTTTGAATAAAACTAATGAAATGATCGAAGTGTTCTAGGAAGCTTGTCATAAATTTTCGAATACATTGGTAAATTTCCTTATTCATTCATATATATATATAAGAAATGCTATACGTAAACAAATTAATACATATACCTTATATAACTGGGGCTATGGCAATAAAATCAGCCTAACCAAAGCTATGTGTTCATAGGGGAACATTGTAGCGTTTTAGATAAAAAAATTTTTCCAGTCATCTTTAAGTGTATTCTCATCCGTACAGTCCTCTTCCTTTTTTCATCTTAATTTCTGTGAATAATTTTAACTACCATATTTTTTGAAACTCATGTTATTCAGTGATATTAATATCAGTTAATACTACTGTATAAGACTGATTTATCAAAATACAAGCTTATACATAATGGAGTTATACTTTACCGTAGTGCCCAAGTTTTATACTTATATCATGTTATTCACTTTAACAACTTTCAGGTATTCTACCTATTATTCCATATATTTAGACAGCCCGACTGATAGCTGCCACCTTGACGTGGTGGTCGGGCTTACACATCGCGATGACCCAACAAGCTGAACTGGCTGGAACCAATGTTTCTGCGGGTCCTACCATGCCAGGAAGGTTGTTAGGATAGCCGGTTAGAATAAAAGCAGTTACCGGCATTGTGTAAGAATCTTTCTTACACTTTGCTGGGGGATCTGAGGGCGAAGTCGTACTGCTGGGGAACAGGGGTGTAACAGTAGTGAGGTGTTTCCCTCAGATGACCAACATGTCAGATATTCTGTCTCTCCGCTGTGGAGGGAGGAGGTTAAAAATGGTCGACCCCAAATATTGTACATCCTGACTTACCCTATGGTGGTCCGTAACCGGCGGTAAGTTTACTAATACGGAACCAATCCCAGAAACCAGTTCATACAGGGCATGCGTGAGCGACCTCAAGCAGTTGACCCTTGGCGTCTGCGGTCACGCGACACTAACCCTCTTTCTGTTTCAGGTACCCTAAGAATCAATCAACTTTCACGGTATGGGCAGCTGGAAATTAAAAACCGCCCACACACTTACAAAAGTACATGAAGCCTTCCTGAGCATCATTCTCCTTTACTCACATCACCTTCCTCATCTTGCTTCTCTACTACAGTTAGTACTATCCTTCAGGATAGTGAGTCATCTTCACTTCAGTTTGTGACCACATACAACGATGAGAGCCATAGAAACAACCCAGATAGCCTTTTAAAGCCACGTGGTCAACTTCATATTTTGTTTTTTTGATTACAGCTTGATTCCACACTGTATTTTTGGTACAGGTATGGAATTTTCAGCATGGATATCGGTGGCCCGAATTTCGCAGGCCGACCATAGATATCAGATTAGATATAAGCACATTTAACGTCAGGACCCAACAGGCATCACTAGCAAGAACTCCGGCATCTCGAGCCATGGATGTGTGTTCTATTTTTTGGGAGACACGCATACAAGACTCTAGGGTGGTCATTTATTTATCCTTACCCGGTCAACAAGGTGAAGTTGCAAAATCCAATTTACGGGTGTCAGGAGACCCCCCAGCTAGTTTGCGTGGACTCGCACGTGTAGGGATAGCATTGAGTGTTAGGGCAGAAAATATCACTTCTTGACTGCATCCTAGTAGATAGTCGTATGTGTGTGGTCCGTCTGAGTGGGTGCGTTAAAAGAAGAAAACACGGCGCTACCCGTTATTGATTTTTTGTAGTCTTCGCTTACTCCCCAACAGACTGCAGTTCGGATGAACTAAAGGATGACTTCTACCCGAAACTACCTAATTTGCTGCAAAAACCAAAACGTTCAGATATAATTGCTTTAGCAGGCGACTCCAATGTCGGAGTAGGGAAGTTGTGCCAGGCTAAGAAGTATGTAGGTGGTACGTATGGAGTTCCCCGGCAACGAACCGACAACAATGATAGTCTTCTACAGCCCTGTTCAGCTAATCATTTGTTCCTAGTCAGGTATAAATCTAGGTACAAAGACAGACATTGTCCAACCTGGCGACCTCCATCACCAAATCAACGCTGGACTAAGGTAGACCACATAGCGACAGGGTATCCTTGGCGAGGGTCAGTAGAAGACTGTCGCTCCTTCTGGAACACATGCATAGACTCCGACCACGCTCTGGTACGTGCACGTTTATGCTTACGATTAAATGGACATAAAAAATTGCTGGCTGAGAAATAATTACGTCCACAACTACATCGAGATTCGGAGTCCCTATATGAGAAGGAAATAGCGAAACATGTATCTGAGGTCGACATCAGGACTTCCCCTGAGGTAGCCTGGCACAAAATACAGTTAGCTGTAGACAGCTGTAAAAGCTGTTAATAACCTAAAACCAAAAGTTAGTGAGAGCTATTGGATCTCTACCGCTTTATCCGAACTGATTGACACAGGAAGACTGATTCCAGAGAGCTCTGTTTATGATGAGGGGCGAAAGCTACTCAAACGCAAACTAATGAGAAGCATTAGCGATGACCGTGAACAGTGGAGGTGGTGGGAAACCTGGTAGTACTGGACGTCTGTTTCGTCCTAGTTTGGGAACTCTTCATCAGTGGATGCGTACTTATGAGAAGTCCCAAACTAGAACGAAACAGCTCCCCAGTACCCCCAGGTTTCTTAATGGTTCTTTCTCTAACCAATGCCAGCTCATGATGAAATCCTGTAACTTTTTATTGTTATTCATATGAAACTTAATATTTAACTGATATTACTATATCTATGATAAATCATTGTTCTTAAAATGAAAATGTTTTGATTATTATGGTCTTCAGACTAAAGCGAGAATTCTGAAGTCGAACTTAAATACCGTTTTTATGGTTACAAAGTCCCACTCCATCAAATAAAAAAACTAGGGTTGCATGATTCCGTGACACTGAGACAGTAGATATTTGCTTGATTAAGTATAACTGATTATGAATTCCTGCAACATTTTAAATCTCAAAGTACACAATTTTCATGCCCAGGAAAACATAAGTGATTCATTCATTATAAATGTCACTAAACTCATATTCAACTTGGAGAGTATCACTTTCACTGTAGTGGTCATACTACTTCCTTCCCTACTGTAAGATACAATTTTAAATTTTGACTTAAACACTAAACTGAAAGCGTTTAATTTGAACTGTAAGTATGAGATATCACTAGAATTACACTTTTTGTGCACTAGTGCATCTTTTCCAGTGTTTTTTGAAACTGGTGCATGAGATTTTACACAGTCTGAGCTATTTGATTTTAGCAAGTGCAGATATTAAATACATGACTATCATCTCCCAAGATGGGTTCAAGATGTCTACGACTTGTTTTTTTGTCAGTTTAATTCCGCGTGACTGCTTTACTAAAAGTTATTTGCTCCTAATCACAGACTTTTGATATATGTTTAGGCACTCTAAAGTAAGCCCTTTCGTCGTTATTCGAATGCATATGCTTTGGCAGCTACACACAAATCGATGCACACAGTTGCAGGCAACAAACGAATGGTATATTATGCCTTTTGAATGGACTAAGGAATATGCTGTTTGACACACAGAAATCAATCCAGCCCCAGCGTACATCCTAGCCCAGTGATTTCTTAAATCGTCTGTTGGTCATTTCTGAGATTTCTCTAATTTGAATTTTAGTTGAATGAATACAGGTTTTTCTTTGTCGCCAAGGTATTCTTTAGTTTTCACTTTTCCTAAATATATCGATAAATCTTTGAGGATATTCACTGTCTCACAGCACCTTTCTATGATCCGCAGCTTCTCCTGCAGCTTGTAGCTGCAACATACCATTTTCCTCCAGTGAAATAATATTTTGGTTACGGCACGGTTGCAGTTAATCGGACAGAAACTGTTGAAATTCAGGCAACTTCCAGTTCGTGTACGTTTTTTGGTCGATGTATCTTTGCAATATGCCACCTATTCTGCGCTCAACGGTAATTTTCAGGAAGTTGAGTTCTCCGTCATCTTCATACTCCGAGGTAAAATTATTGTTTTCCTGGACGCTATTAAAGCTTCCTAACAAATGGAGTGCATGAAATAAATCATCACATGAGTCTATTTAATAATTGCCGAACATACATATGATTTGGTCAATCTGATCACATCTCGATGGATTATCCTAGTACTTTGTTTAGAATTTATTTGGGTGCTGTTATACACACTGTAGTTCATCGTGCTGTCATTTTTATCCTTGTTATGTATTCTTTCTTTCATAGGCTTGACTCTTCTTTTTGAATTAAATACTTTCTATCGATGCTATTTGTGTTTTGTTTATTGTTGGAGTATCATTTGAACTAAACTTCACAATCTCTGAGAAAAATAGCACCATAATTAGCTCCCAGGATAGATGACTAGAACGTTGGAAAGAACACTTTGAGGAGCAGTTACATTCGCCTACACTCAGCTACACTCAACTTACCGAACATCCAACAACTCCCTCAATGGGATATAGACACAGGTCCTCCGTCCCTAACTGAGCTTACTAAAGCTGTCACTAATCTGAAACAAGGCAAAGTAGCGGGACCTGATGGAATGACTCCAGAGGTATTTAAGTACGGCGAAGACAGTTTACTGTCTGCATTAACTGAGGTTCTAGGCAGCGTCTGGGAATCAGAGGAAGTCCCATCGGGTTGGTGTAAGTCACTGATTATACCCATATACAAGAAAGGAGACAAGTCTTCTTGTGATAATCACAGGGAGATTAGCTTGACTAATATAGTATCTAAAGTCCTAGGCTCAATAATCATGCGTAGACTAAACGGTACTCGGGAGGAACAAACACGAGAGAATCAGGCAGGCTTTAGACCAGGAAGAAGGTGTCTTGATCATATCTTCACCCTTCGACAGATTCTGGAACATAGGCGTCCAACAATCGTTATATTGCTTGACTTAAAGGCGGCATTCCATTCTGTCGACCAAGAGGTTCTCTGGCGATTCTTGGCTGTAAAGGGAATCCCGAGAAAATACATTGCACTGATCAAGGCACTCTACTCGAACTCATGCAGCCAGGTGAGGGCCTACAGCGAGTTGTCATCTGAAGTGGTGACAACTATTGGTATCCGTCGGGGATGCCCACTATCCCCATTCCTACTCAATTTCATCATAGATATACTGATGGAATTAACCCTAACTTACTTCAGAGACTCAGGGATTGACTTGTTACCATCAGGGAATAATCTCGTTGATATATTCCTTCTAGGTGAAGACGCTGACAAAATGAAGAGTCTTCTGAACACCTTGAGCTGAGCAGCAAGCAATCTGCGAATGTTTGGCATGCGATTCACTCCCACGAAATGTAAGATGATGCTACGGAACTGGACTACATTGACTCCTAGCTTACAAATATGGAGTGAAGTGGTAGAGCACGTTGACCGTTTCACTTATTTGGGAGGTACCATCAGCCAGTGCCAACGGGTTGATCTCTGACGAAATCTCAGCACGGATACAGGAGGCTAGTTTCGAATATGCCAGTTTACGTCGTCTCTGGCGTAGACGTGATATCCGGCTATCGACCAAAGGACGTGCATACTGCTCAGCAGTCATCTCCTTCCTCCTTTGTGGCTATGAGAACTGGCCATTGAGAGTAGAAGACATGAAAAGGCCGGCTAGCTATCTTTGATCATACTTGCCTATATCCTATCTCCTATGTTAGGTGGTATAATAGGGTGAGCAATATTGAGATTAGGCGTCGAGTGCTAGGTAAGGAGGGGAAATCAATCGATGAGGCTGTGAAACTACATCGAATGAGATGGTTAGGATGTGTGTTACGCATGCCTAGCCATCGTCTTCCTCGATGGACTGACATACGGTCAGGTTGAAGAAGAGCCAGTGGTGGTCAAACCAAAACATGGCATCAGTCAATGAAATCTACAACATTTAGTCTAAGCCACGTAGGAAGATGTAGACTTCCTGGTTGGGGTCCTCGGGACGGTAAATACCAAAATTGTTGGAAACAATTGATGATATGGCTCAAAATCGTTCTCAATGGCGCAGATGCATCCATTCCTTGTGACTTAGAATTCCCAATAAAATTATGTTGTTCTTCGATATTACTATTCTTTTTGCCTGATATCCCTGTTTACTGTCTCTCTTATGGATTTGTTGACTTTTTTGTGTGCTACATGGAGTGTGGCCACTCGAACTGCTATACATTGGTGCAAAGTTCATTATCGCAGACAGACTGACATATTTAGACATACATAACAAACTACTTTAACTTACTAATAGTGCTATTATTGCTGGTTTTTGTATCCACCGTTTTATAAAAGGCTAATTTTATGATGATGTGTTTACTGCCGTCTTACTTGCATATGTTTCATACGCACTATTTGCGTAGTAACCGATGATATTTCAGTAATATTACCTTGGGTCGTAGCTATCTCCAGGTTCAACTCTCCCTCTTATTTCCAGCTTAGAATAGGCTAATCAACTGGGCTAGGTTTTTACCACAAGCCTAAATATTATTATTGTGGTAACAAAATTAATTTCCCATCTGCTCGAAACCAAAGTGAATATATTAAAACCATCTCGTTCTGTCAAAATGACTTTTATATCACGTATACTAAGGAGAAGTTTCGAAAAAAAATTTATTTTTTTATATACTGCACTCTATGAATAACGTTTAGAAAAGGCAACCAAGACGTGTAGAAAGAAGTTGTAACAGCTGTCACGTCTCTTTTTATCACTAAATATTGAGATTTTCATTTGAAGTGCAGAAAAATGTTTTATCGATACATTTGAACATAAGGCTATTTAGCATTTGGGCGTAAAAGTTCTTTATTGCATACTTGATGCTTTTCTCCACTGACTATTTACTTTGCGGTAAATAACTTGTAGCTATTCTATTAATACTAAATCTCGTAGTTATTACAGACATTTTATTTGTTAATAAAATAGTGCTATACACTTGAAGGTCATTCGTTTTGCTTAATAAAACACCTTATTTCGTTATTTTTACTATTTCCTTGGGTTCTGAGCGGAATATAGAGAATCCGAAGCACGTCTATATTTCATTCTGTTTTCTGTAGTCCCCTTTATCTGCTTCAAGGATCGCTCATAGCTTTTCATCTCCTCCTTTGATATCTTTTTCTTTGCGAACTGTAGTTGAGCTGATGTTGTCTAGATAAGTGAGTGGATTGGCTTGCTTTGTATTGGCTGTTGTTGATGTTTGTTGGGTATTTTCAGCACCTCATTCTTTTGTATATTCAGTTGAAGTCTATATTAATAAATCCAATAATTAAAGCGTACAACCGAACCACTTAGTGCCTATTAGAATTGTATCAGAAATTTCATTGTAGTTCAAGGCAGAATAATAGTCAATTAGTTTGGTGTATCGTTTAAATGTCTATAAAACATACGGTCAACATGAACAAGGGAAAAAATGAAATTCATTTCTTTGTGTATTTATAATACACATAAGTTTATGTCTCCAAGGGTGAGTTGTAGTCATTGGCTTGAAAGATAACGTAAAATGCTGCAGATGAAACAAACTACTAAATGAGTTAACCTAGATGTCAGCTAAAAGGATGACAAATAATATGATAACTTTGTGTAGGTTTTAATTTCTTTCAAATATGAGAATTTCTCGAAATGTCCAAAAAATTAAATGTGATTGGTTTTTTCTTGGACTCATAAGAGAATTTAAATTAGGATCTTTTTGTAAATGAAGCAAAATGAAAAAAGCTGCACACATATTTAAGCCACTGCGAACAGATCAGTCAGATTAACTGTAATCACATGGCTCGCTTAAAAAGAAATGTGTATTCTTCATCCAGTTGATGGATGGTTTTTAGCTGTTGATTCTAAGGTTGAATAATACAAGAAAACCTGTAGAATAGTTTTCAGTCTTGACTGTACTGTGACAAGTAGTCTTATTATTTGACATATCCAGCGAACAGACTAATACAGCAGAAATTATTATGCTAATACCAAAGTTAGTAAATTTATTATGTTCTCAAACAGGAAACATTTGTTAAGCAAAACGGGGAAATATTTATCTGTTTAACTGTAATACTTAAATTGACTTCCATATCACAAATCTCACTTCACTTTGAAATCACCTATTTCATAATAAAGTCTGTGAAAAATATGATATTTAATGAGTAAATCGCCACTACATAGTAAATATTTCAAGTCATATTCCAAGGATGCTTATTCCACGTTTATTCTAATTCTTTCATCTTTGAACAGGGCTAAAACAACAGTTTGTGCAGAACAAGATAATATCATCATTTATTTCGTCGCTTCTTCGCCGTCTGTGTACAACATAAAAAGCAGATTTCAATAAGAATATGTTTAGATATATTTTCAATTTACTCCAAAAGGTAACGTGATGTAAGTTAACAAAAGACTCTTAAAATAATAAACACCGCTCAGAAGTTACACTTATATAACTTATATGCAGAATATTCAAGTTAGAATAAATAAATGTTTGGAAACGTTGGATAAGGAGTTAAGTAATAATGTCAAAAAGTGGATTAGTTGGTATTAGGTCCCTTACGAGTTGCTTAATAATGTCGTGAGTTTAACTCAGATTATAGAAACAAGGAAACAATTAAGATTACAATATAGCAAAAGGAAAGAGACTAAAGCGAAATATTTTGTAATCAGATAGAAAGGAAGAGCTAAAATACCCAGCTACCAGATCTTAAATTACTGATAAGCGTTACTTTCTGAAATTGGAAATCGATTATTAAGGTTCTTTGCAGCCTAAATTTATTAATTGTCCATGCTTACTACTTAATTCTTTTTCTTTAGGTTAATTTGCATTTCCTGCTGTTTAATTATGTTCAACCGGAATGCTGTGACTCTGTTGACATATCGACTTCTAGTACGGGCACTTCGATGATGTCTTAAGGCTAGAGCAATTTTATTTAGAATGGAATTGTTATGTACTCGTCGCTGAATTATTGTTATGGACTGGTCGAGAAACTAATAGTCCTGACGCGAGAAGGCGGAAATCAGAAGACCACTAGGTTTGCGATGATACTTCTATTGTCCAAATACAAGGAGACGAAAATAAATGGTCTCACACCAAAGTGGTAAGCAAGTCAAGTAGTTGTAAAGTAAAGTAGTTCACACAAATTGTGAATGCGAATATATATAAATAATTCAGACAAGCGTGGGAAAAATCATTAGACAGTCTTAACATGAATGGCTAATTATAATGGAGTGTCGATCCAATTATACATAGCGAATATAGCAGACATGCCAACAACCATATATGGATATATGTCACCAAGCAACGGACTGTCAACAAACACTCATATTATATATAATATAATATAAGGAGAATACACATTATTAAAGGAGACAAGTCCACACAAGTGAAGTGGTCACAGACTAACCGAGCAAACAGAAAGAGAGACCAACATACACACACACATAAATATATATATGTGGATACATATCACCTCCCCTTTTGAGAAGATGGATGATTAGTAGGATGTTTACCTGGGGGTTTATCTGGGACCTTTGGGCTTGTTGTTGACGCCTGTCGTTTCGTCTGACTGTTGGGTTTGCGGCTTCGGCTCCGTCCGGAATTGTCTAACATTTTATGCTTCTTGGCTGCATTGCATAGCGAATTTAGTGGGACATTAGCCAGATGCAAACGATCGAACCAATCAAGTCCCAAAAGATTTAACTCACTCTTGGTGACGTAGCAAATTCCTGTGAATTTGGTCTTGCGGAAGGAAACAGAACATTTGAGTTCACCAATTAGTTTGAGCCGCCCACCACAGGCGCTGAGAAGAGACTGGGAAGTATTGGTGATAGGTGGTCTGCCAATATAATTCCAAAGTTTCTCTGATATAACAGTAATATCAGAGGCAGTATCTAGCTGCAGACGAGTATCATGACCATTCATCTGAAGGTCAATATATTTCCACATAGCTGGTGTTGTGACTTGACAGGTTGCACGTAGACTCAGTGATCTTTTTGGAGATTTAGGACCGACATTTTGTTGAGCTTTTGCTGGATTATGATATCTGAGTTGGCGTGGCTGACAAAACCCATTTTTATGACCGATGATTTTGCACTTGCTGCAACGATGATTTTTGTATGGGCAAGACTTTACAAAGTGCCACGCGCCACAATGCCAGCATGGTGATGGAGGGGTCTTCTTTGTCGTATTTTGTGCAGTTGGACGAGTATCTGTAGATTTCCGCGGAACATTAGAAGAAGTAGGTGGGTCAGGAGTAGCTGATGAGCGATTTTTGCTCTTGCGTAATGCACGAATATCAGAGCTTCTCGGAGGTGTTGATTCGACCAGGTGTGTGTCTTTCTGCAGATTAATCAGCCGTTGATATTCATCAGCTATGTCATGTAGAGTTAACTTAGGATTTTGTTCTAGCTGATTGAGCAGTCGAGTTCGGATATCTGTGAAACGAGGAGATTGGAGACTGCATATGAGGATCAAGGCTTTGAATTGATCATCTGTTAAGGACCTGAGTCGAAATCTCTCACATTCTCGGTTGACTGTGCCAACGTGAGTAAGAAAATCATCATTTTCATTCATTGCCAGCTTGAGGCAACGATAACGTATACTGAATAATGAGGAGTGGTCTCCGAAATGTTCACGCAGCAACTTTATTGTGTCATCGAAACAATTGTCACGTGGTTTCTGTGGTAAAATTAGGTTGCAGTACCGTTCATATTCTGCCGGACCCAATTTACGTAGCAAAACTCGCACCTTCCAGGCATCGTCTTGTGAGGCGAGATCAACAGTGAATAAATCCTCATAACGTTGATACCATGTGTCAAAAGTGACATTAGCCTCTGGGTCATAATTGAACTGTGAGATGCTGTTCACAATTCCGTCGACAGATGGTAGCATGGTATGATTGGGATTGCTTGAAGGTGGAGCTGGACCAGTCTGTTGGTTGACGAACATTTCCATTAATTTCATTTGTCGTTCAAACAATAATTCCAATTTAATAGGATCCATAGTAAATTGTTATGTTGTTGCTGCTGTGTGGTTAATAGTAGTTTTCCCCGTCGCCAAATTGTTATGTACTAGTTTCCCCGTCGCCAAATTGTTATGTACTAGTTTCCCCGTCGCCAAATTGTTATGTACTCGTCGCTGAATTATTGTTATGGACTGGTCGAGAAACTAATAGTCCTGACGCGAGAAGGCGGAAATCAGAAGACCACTAGGTTTGCGATGATACTTCTATTGTCCAAATACAAGGAGACGAAAATAAATGGTCTCACACCAAAGTGGTAAGCAAGTCAAGTAGTTGTAAAGTAAAGTAGTTCACACAAATTGTGAATGCGAATATATATAAATAATTCAGACAAGCGTGGGAAAAATCATTAGACAGTCTTAACATGAATGGCTAATTATAATGGAGTGTCGATCCAATTATACATAGCGAATATAGCAGACATGCCAACAACCATATATGGATATATGTCACCAAGCAACGGACTGTCAACAAACACTCATATTATATATAATATAATATAAGGAGAATACACATTATTAAAGGAGACAAGTCCACACAAGTGAAGTGGTCACAGACTAACCGAGCAAACAGAAAGAGAGACCAACATACACACACACATAAATATATATATGTGGATACATATCAGGAATGCACGAGAAACTGTCAGCACTTTCATTTTACTTATTTAAGCCAAAAAAACCTAAGAAATTAATAATTGTAGAAATAAGAGATTACCATACTTTCAAAAGTCATCCAAATTGGAAATTCAATTTAAACTTTTACCAATTTTTTAACTGTATTAAATCTTCAGAAGTTGATTGGTGGATGGTGACTAACAGTGGAATCCAGGATGCGCATTTCGTCCTATTTTGGACCCGTCAACTGGATGTACTCGAATTCCCCAGTGAGTGATGATGTTCCCACTGGATTCAAGCCTCAGTGGGCATGTCAACCTGAGACCTAACGACGGGAAAATCTAAAATTCAATTAAATAATAAATCTTCCCTGAAGTGTGTTAATACCCGCACTGTAGCTACTAGTGTAACAATAGAAGACAAGGGCCAGGCAGCAGATCGTTTATTATGCAAATTAACACATATTTATAGATTTTCATAAACATATTGTAGATTGTTGTTAGCAGAAAAACACTGTCCTCTGATTGGTTGTTTCTCACAAAAAGTTAACCTCGCATCTCTTTTTGGCTGTTTCTTGAATGTCAGATCATCTATATGTTAACTGTATCCGCCTACGCAAAGCCTTTGTTCTCATTTTTCTCACGACCAATATTTGGGACATAAACATTGACGTAAATTACTGTCCACCAACTTTGACAAACTGCCAGCTCTCACCACAGTAGTTATGACAAGTGATTTTCAATGACAGATGGCAAATAACGTTTTTAAAGTGCTTTTTACTGTATTATTCAGCACATCTGAATGATATGAATGAAAGCTATTCATATCAACGAAATTTATGGTGTCATCTTTAATTGATCTCATATTTGATGATTACCGAAATCAGTCCGTGGGCAAACTCGAAAAACAAATTTATTCCTTACAAATCAACTCTTGGAAATCAATCGAATGCTCGCCAGTGACTTGTTACAGGACGCAGTTTCTTGGAGTTCCAGTGAGAAGTCGTGACCAGTGAGGTTGATCTATTCGGGAGTAAGGATAGATTTCCCGCCGATGACATTGGCTGATGGTCGTGGTAAAATCAGGAATTGGTAGAAATTGGAATTCATGGGTCATTCAACAGGGTCGCAGCAGTTGAATGGTATACAAACTTGCCCTGAACCGGAAGGTCCAGGGTTCGAACTAGGATGAAACAGCTGTCCAGTACTCCCTGGTCTTCAATGGCTCTCTAACTGACATCAATCTTTAGTCAGACTCAGAATACTTAGAAGTAAGCAGTAAATGTTACTAGAACAGAATTCATTGAATTTCATTGGGACCGGCCAGCGTTTTACTTTACATACAAGATTCCAAAATCATTTAAACAGTGAAGGAATACAAACGTTCACACACATGTAAAGAAAACAAAAGTTTTAGACCGACAAGAAGATTCTAGAATATCTGGATTTTGCGGACGATTTATGTCTAATGTCAGATAAACTCGAAGACTTGCAGGTGAAAACCGACGAGTTGGCAGAAGAGGCAGACAGCGAAGACAGGACTTCAATTAAACATAAGGAAGGCAGACGTGACGGGGATACCCGACCAACAATCACTTTCATCAGGATAGATTCGAAAGCATTCATTTCTCTCGCTTATTCAGACAACATCGACTCAACTACAGTTCGCAAAGAAAAAGACATTAAAGCCAGGATTATAAAAGCAAAACACACCTTTATTAACGTGAAATCAAAGCAGAAATCTGCTACAATCAGCATAAAGAAGAAGATACGGATTTTCAACACTAAGGTCCAGTTGGTCAATTCTTCTGTATGGTTCACAGACTTGATTCGCACCTCATCAAGAGTATTTGCAACATGTTACTGAATAATTTCATCATCAACTTACCCTGTCTCTCTCCGTAGTCAGGATTGGTAGGCCAGCCAGAAGGGATTAGCAGAAAATAAGGAATACTGATAGGTAGTGAACCAGTGGAGAACCCTTTTACTGCCCTACAAATATGCAGAAAGAGACAGAGACTAGCTGGACAGAAGCTGAAGAGACTTCCTAATGATATTAAACGCCAAACAAGGAGTGACAAGTTGGGCGTCCGAGGGGTAGATCTGATTAAGAAATAAATAGTTGTGGGTAGTCGTGCAGTCAGCTGAATGCGATGTTACGAAAGCAATTGGAATGAAGATGTTATACTCAAGACTTATATTCCATTAAGAACAATAGTGGTTTGTGCAGAATAATATGGTACCATCATTTATTTCGTTGGCTTCTCGTCAGCTGCTTACAGCCTAAATAAATTGAGGCTAAAGTACAGAAACGTTTTAACACACTTGCAATTTTTACGTGTTGTTAGTTGACAGAAAGTTCCACAATTAGTAAACAGTGCTCAGAAAATTGCGATTATATAGTTTTTACTCAGGCAGTTCAAGTTAAAACAAAATAAATGTATACACATAATGGTAAAGGAGTTACATGATAAAGATGGGATGTGCGTTAGATGCATAGTGACTAATAAATTAGGTAACAATGTACTGAGTTCAACTCAAATCATATAAACTAGAGACAAGCAAAATTATTGATTATAAAAGGAGAGTGAGGTTAAAGACAAAGATTATGTAATCAGATGAGAGAATAAAGACATCCAGTTACCAAGGCAAGGAAAGACTAATAACTGCTTCTTTCTGAACATATAAATCTGGTTTCAAGCATTTGACAGAAATTGCTTCGGCAAACTTGAGGAGAATGGAGCTCCTTTGTCTATTGATAATTTTGAAGGATTTCTCGATTTCCACCTCATGACCAGTGTCGAGGAGATGTCTGGTAATAGTGCTACTATAAGAGTTTGTTCCCTTGAGACGTAGGCTTTTCGGCACATGTTCAGAAAATCGGAGGTGTGCCATTCATTCTGTTCTCCAAATGTAACTGCTTCCGCAGATACACGTAAATTTGTATACACAGTTGGAGTTAACATGAGAAGGGTATCTGTCGACTTTTGACTACACCAAAGAGCATATTGTTCGAAGGACGGGAACCAGCTTAGCTGCAGGATAGGCTCTGGCTAGTGACATTCTCAGTCATCTTTTGACCATTTCTGCAATGTCCTCACCTTTAAAATCTAGTTGAATGAAGACAGGCTTTTTGTCAACTGTGATTTCTTTGGTATTTGACATCTTCCATATTTGTTAATGAATCTTTGAGGATAGCCGTTGTGTTTCCTCACCTTTTCGAGATTTGTAAATTCTTCCCCTAGTTTCTCTGCAGAGCATATTCTCCTCGCTCTATAGTACAGAATCTTGACCAGTGCTCGTTTATAGCTATTTGGACAAAAACTATTAAAATGTAAGTATTGTCCATTCCATTTGGGCCTTCAGTAGATTGACCTCTGGAGACTACCATCTTCTAGGCTTTGCATAGCGACGTCAAGGAAATGGAACTTTCCATCATTTTTCACAGTAAATACAATGTTTGTATGTTCGTTGTTGAGTAGTCTGAGTAGGTGGGAGGTATGACTTTCGTTGTTGCATACTACACATGTGTCATCGACATATCGAAAACAGGAAGTTGTTCGATCAATTGCATGCTTCAACTTTGTTTTCTCAAGGTTTGACATAAAGATATCTGCTAAAACAGGGCTAAGTGGACTACCCATAACTACACCATCTATTTGTCGCTAAAGAGTGTTGTCAAACTGGAACTGTACACCCATGGTACACATTAGCAGTAGGCGTTTGAATTCCGGCTCTGGTAGTGGGAGAAGATCAGACTGTTGACAAATGATCTCAATGGTTTCATTGATTGGGATCATTGTGAACAAGGAGGTTGCATCAAATGAAGCCATGAACTTATTCGAAACGTTCATGTGATTCACGCTTTCGGCCAAATGAAATGAGTCTTTTATGGTATGCGCGACTAGCCTTTGGAGAATGGGTCCCAACTTATGCGCAAGCCAACGGGCAACCTTATGTTGGGAAGAGTTGACCATCGAAAAAAGTATAGGTCTCAGAGGGACTTCTTTCTTGTGTATCTTTGGAAGGCTATAAATATATGGCAAGCGGGATCCTCGGGGTTTCAATTCATTGTACGTGTTGTCGTTAATCAAATTCTTCTTTAGAAGATCTCTCAGTACGTTTCTGTACTTAACCTCATAATTTATTTAGGCTGTAAGCAGCTGATGAGAAGCCAACGAAATAAATGGTGGTACCATATTATTCTGCACAAACCACTGTTGTTCTTGCTTTGTTCAAATTCATCAAGGGGAATAAATGCATGAAGATTCCACTAAGAATCCAATAATAGCCATAATTATAGAGCGTAAAAAGGATTTCATGCATGTCAGTTATCTGCTCTAATTATCCTTGTCATTTTAAAGTTCATGAATGATTTGTGGGCCATAATACATGATTTTATTTCTCAGTAAGTTGGTTTTTTTTGTACAACGTCAGAAAAACATTAGTTTGCTTTTATTAGTCAGCATAATCAAATGCATCACTTGTCTGTTAACCTTTTTTAAATATTAGGACAAAAATGAGTCAGTACAAGGAAAACTTCCCAGACAACTCAGATATCCTTCCCTCCTGGGAACCTACTTAGGGTAAAAATATAATTAAGCACACTAAGATCATTATCAGTCTTTTTTTGTTTTAGGTCTATTACCCTTAGCAACCTCATATGATATCAAACCTAGATTTATTATGGAATTCAGACAGCAAGATATCTCTCACTGATGCCCATTCCCTAGTCAGTGTGCTCTCCATCATATTTCACTGGTGAACAGCTGCGCATATATCTGACCGTGTTTGCTAGAGTTTCTTATAAAAATTTAGCAAATGAGTCCTGAATTTAGTTAATGATATGTACCTAAATGTAATTGATTTAAAAACAAAAATCAGACCATTAGTTTCAAGAATAGTTATTCATACTTTCACCATTTGTTTGCATAATGCAAATATGAGTTTCTCATTGATGTCAAGCTGCTGTTATCAGAACTCAAAAATTAGGTATATTTTTACGATTTTTTTGTACTGTTAGCAAGACATTATTTTTGGAAAATCGTTGACAAACACTGTAGGAGACAAGCAAAACTTTCATAACCACTTTTATTATCTCTAGAACTGGATGAAAAAACTTATTCTTTTTATGTTTAGATTATACTCACATGATGACTTTTCTGATCTGGCTGAAAATTATGCCAGACTTATAAATATTTGAAAGTATCGAACTTTTTTTGTGGATCTAATTTTTCAGTGATAAATTTTTACTGCAAGCTTAGGCATTACGCAGAAAAAACCAAAGTTCAGAAAAAAGAGCATAAGGTCTCATGATTCAAATTGAGTTTATTTGACGAAAAGTTCCTAAGAGAAGAGGGGATCTCACTTTCGAATACACTTAAATTTTGTCATTCTGTCCTACTTCAAACAAGTCCATTTCACACTAAACCAACAGAAAAAATTCGTGAAATCTTGAATGACTCAAGTTTTGCTTATATCATAATTATAACATGTACAAATTATTGTTTTTACTGATACTAGTCGATTTTGTTTTTCTCCTTAATTATAGACTTGCAGTTCAACTTCTTTCTAGAAAATATTTATCTTATTTTAAGCTCTGTTACAATAACGGACTTATTAATTTTTCCATCGGAAATTATTTTCGTTACAAACACTATTATAATCATTGGTATACTATTATTATTATTATCACTAATTCTCTCTCTCTCTTAATATATATAACGTTAAGAAACTAACATTTCTTGTTAATTGACATTAATAATTCGTCTGAAGTTCAATAGAATGAATAAATATTACAAACTAAATGTCTAAGGAAATGTAGATGGGTTGGACACACGCTAGGAAATTCATTGAGTAACATTACGCGTCAAGAACTCAAATTGAATTTGAATGGGTTAGTCTGTGACATGGAGGAGAAGATGAAAACCGTTGGGTGATCATTCAAACAGATAAGGAGGATTGCAGAGAACAGGATGAAATGGAGATGTGCTTCGGAATCCCCATGTTCAACACGGAACCAAAGGGAATAATAATAGTAAGCATGTGTGTATATTTTTAATCTTCTTAAAGTTTTAGATAACATTTCTGCTTTTTAATTAGTGGAAAGCAAACCACACTACGTCTTGTGGCGAACACGTAAGTTTTTTTTCAGAATTCTAATTTCTAAATCACTGCTTAATTCATTCTCATAATTTTCGTCATAACCTACGAGTGTCCAGAGTAAACAAGGAATTAAGGGACATCCAATTTGCGTAACCTAAATGTAACCTAAAACATTAATTTGCTTTAAGTTGCGAAAAATATATGTTACCAGCTATTCATGAGAAAAAAGTAATAGTCATGCTGGAAGCTTTCTCAGTCAAAGGTTGACGTCATTTAACTGAATTTAGACTTTCCTGTTGATTGATTGAACTGAAGTGCTCAGCTTTTTTAGACATGTTGGCCTCTTGTGCGGATGCTTCGATGATGTCGGAGGATTAAACCTGATGTAATCTGGTGGATAGTGACTGGCAGTGGAATCTAGGATACGCACTTCCTCGTTTCAAACTATGAGTACTGAGTTGAAGCCTCATTGCCAACACCATCACTAACTGGGGATTGCAGGTACATCCAGATGACGAGTCCCATATAAGATGAACTGAGCATCCCGGATTCCTTTGCTAGTGACCATCTAACGAACAGTTGACACTATTCATCTTGCACTGTAGAAATAGTAATAGCTATGGTAATTAACAGTAATATCAGAGTGTAAAATTAACTGATCCCGTTCAGAATCTATATACATGGCGCCTATTTTAATAAAAAGGAATGGAGGAGGCTATGCGTAAATCATTTAAGCGTGAGACAGTTTCTAGGTGTAAAAAAGAGGTCTTTCGGTAGATGAACATAAATATTTCTCAAATAATAAATCTGTTATGAAATATCTATATCAGCTATTATTGTCATTACTGGATATGATGATTCATTTGAATATTCATGTGTAAGAATGACAGTCTGTTCAAAAATCAGTAGGCTGCCTCATTTTTCATTTATCGAAATGCATCACATTTATTCTACTCCAAGTTGTCTAAATCTTCCAGTTACATCCCTAAGTCTCAGTCTACATTCGCACCCATTTCAGCTTGCTGGGATGAATTTTTCAATGGAAACGAAGGAGAAGAAATTAGGGATATTGGTAAGTGCTTCAGGTAGAACAATATTTCCTCAAATAATATATATGAGCGATTGTCGTACTGCATGAAGATTCTGGACATGGAGTAAATACTTTGTTATAAAAAATGCTTAGCATTCTGTACTATATAAAAACTCACTTTTCAGAATATAGCTATTATTATTATTATTAGATAGCTAATTTAAGTCAACAACGCTGGCAGGGGGTAACTGGTTCGTTTGGTGTAAAACATTCTTGTTATTCTAACGAAAAATCATGTATATGAATAACTGACAGATTACTGACCAGTTATCGCAGCTTTCCTATTATGACCTTATGGAAGTGCTCTATAGAAAGACATTAGACAGGTAATCAGCATACAATAGGATGTCTGTGGATCATATTTAGTTTTAGGTTTTTTTCATTCCTGTGCGTTCCACCCGGAACTTGGGGCTTGAAGCTAGAGCTCTGAAGTTTTGCTAGTGCGTCGGTGGCACAGTGGTTAGGACTCTCGCCGACCATGCACATCGTGCGAGGTTCGATCCCCTGCCGACGCACACCTGATATCTATGGTCGGCCTGCAAAATTTGGGCTACCGATATCCATGCTGAAAATTCTATACTTGTACCAAAAATACAGTGTGGAATCAAGCTGTAATAAAAAAATAAAAACTAGTGGTTGTTTGTCCTAACATGGAGTGGGATTACCAGCCTCAACCTTCTCTTTTTACATGACTTATTACTGGCTAAACGAGGTTTACGAGTACGTCAGCTGACAATAGATCCCGATCATTCTAACACTGAACAACTGACGCAAGAGTGTTAAGTATACGTAAGTCATTGTAGGAAGTAAACATACTACTAGCTATCTGTTTATATTTTGACTTTATATTACAGTTATTACTTTTTTACATACTATGCTTAAGAAAACGGTAATGTTGAAAATCTGGTTAAAGCCGGTTATAATGTAACGAAATTAGGTAAGTATAAGTCCATTTATGTGATACTTGACGCCTTTACTTCAGTAAAGTTTATTGGCACACATACTGGTTACTTTTTCACTCAAGAATGGTAACTCAAGCTTAAGAAATATGGCCAGGATTCAAAAACGGGTAAACTAATCATTTCTGATTGTATGCGTTTAATAATGTCAGCATTTATGAAAAATGCATTGTAGTTAGAAAGCCAGAAGTTCAGCAGAAATATCTTTCTGTCCATTTCATTCTCAATGGATATACAATCTCAACTTTTATACATTCTTTTCTTTCTGTAATTTTGCATATTTTCGTTTAATATTTGATTCGATCTAATGACAAAGGTGAGATTTAAAGCAGATAATAATTTTCTTCAATATGCTATGAAAATATGATTAGAGACAAATATTAGTCTCAAAGGGTGTAGAAACCAAAATTGCTTTGGATTAGAAAAATGTTCGCGTGATATGTAAAACGGTTTTCTTGTCGGTAAAAGTGTGATCGAAATGTGAATCCAGATACAATGAAAATGCAGGAGACAGTTAAGAAAACAGCCACGAAAAAGAAGGTAAACAAAACTGAATTGATGTAGGGGTTGCACAAGCTTCTTCTGAACACAGTCCTGGCTTATCCACGTCTCTGGTGAGTGGCTGTGCAGAGTAAAGAAGTTGAGGGCATATTGTCATACGTATACTTCTTCCTACTTTGTAAATGACTGTGAATGATAAGTCAGTTGAAATGCTGTGGTGGGTAGTGACGAGATGTTCAGTTCTAGTACTTCTGATTAAACGAGTGCCAACTCCATGACACTGTTCTGTGTGGCCTTCTGTTAGTCATGGAAGGACCAGTATAGAACTGTCTGCATATTTAGCTTTCAAAAGGCAGATGAGTTAATATATGCAAATTAAGGTAGTCATATCCGGTAGTTTTCGCTTCAAATTATTTTAAAGGGCTAGACGGCTAGAGAGTATCAATCCTAGGGTTTTCGCAAGGTAATTTCTCTTTAGGGAAATAAAAATCCTCTTCTATGAAATGTCTACCACTGAGCTTACTGAAGTCCGTTCACACGTTTAGTATTCTTTGTGGCACTGATGTGTATTCTTTTTCTCTTTGACTTTACATTGATGTTCATTCATTTTCGATTAAGCAGGAGCTATTCTTTTAAGCAGTCAGTGCTTCGCATTCTGCCAACTCAGTGAAGAAATTGAATGATCAGCTCCCTTTTTCGACTCACAGGTACTCAACTATAGAAGTTCGTTAGCTGGTAATGCCATGGTGGTTTTATGTGGATAGAACTTTTCAGAGTCCTGTTATCTCTTCTTGACCTGCTGGAAATACCATATGTGACACACATGTGTCAAGTCTGCGAACCATATAAAAGCATTGACTGACTTAACATTAGTGTTGAAAAATATGGATCTTTTTCCGTACATTCAATGCATCAGATTTCCACACTGATTCCAGTGTAGTGAAGATCTGTCTTACTTTTCCGGTCTTGGTTTTAACATCATCTGCGATGCCTGTAGTTTGAATGATGTTGCCTAGGTAAGTGAAAGAGGTAACTTCCTTTGGATTTCTTCTATTCATGGTGATATAGACATATACAAATTCATGAACTTATAGTCTTCCATGAAGGTCAGGGTAGTAGTAGTGACTAGACTTGTTTCTTCTGCACAAAGAGCACTGGTTTTGTCACGCTGATCGCGATAACCTGTGTTGTTTGGAGTATGCGGTACCTGGATGTTTTTGGTGATTGTTTGGTACCAGATAGATGTTAGAGATGCGCATTTTTAATCAGTGAATATATTATATATTATATGTACAGAAACAAAATTATCTGCTCTACCTTCAACAAGACACATGGAATGGAATGTATAGTGAACAAAAAGTACAACTATTTAATGAAAAATCACGCACCTCCAATCATCGCATAAACATCCAATCTAGTGAACAGACTACACAGTTAACTGTTGATATATTAACCTTGCTTTTATTCGGTGAAGCTGTGGAATTATTGCCGTACATCATGATACCATTCAGCTTGTACGTATCTCTATTAATTTCTTACCTCACAATACTGATGACGGACTTATTCACAGAGGACACCTCATCTATCTAAAACTAAACTAACAATCAGGCTGAAAGTTCGCTTTTCAAGCTTACTCAGAATTTCCTACAGTCTTTTTGAAGATAGCCTATTCCTCTGAAAGATTCGATTTGATCATTTCTGGAATAAGACCTTTCGTTCTAAAGTCGACGGAGACTTTATTAATACGCATTGCACTACAATTTTCATCAATAAGTAATAAGACAATAACAACTATTGAGATACCAGGCTTATTTGACTGATGGAAGATTGATTTCCAGGTTTTGTAAGGCTATTGAAAATCTGTTTAAAGGGATTATGTATCACGTTTGACTATCGACTGACGTCATATCTCGATGTAGCACATTGAATTCGTGGTGAGAATAAATGCGACTGGCCGTGGCACAGTATCTTTCGAATTCAAAGTGTGGAGCGAAAATAAAATTCAAGTTAGTATCACCTAACAGTGACATTTTTGCGGTGCTCTGTTTGACCGAACTAGCTTACATGTATGTCCTATTACTTCTTCACGTTTATTATTGTGTCCTAACGTATTTTTTTGATTACAGCTTGATTCCACACTGTATTTTTGGTACAAGTATAGAATTTTCAGCATGGATATCGGTAGCCCAAATTTTGCAGGCCGACCATAGATATCAGGTGTGCGTCGGCAGGGGATCGAACCTCGCACGATGTGCATGGTCGGCGAGAGTCCCAACCACTGTGCCACCGACGCACAAAAACTTGACATCTACAACGTAAATCAAAAGGCGCTTGAGAAGGAGTACGAACGTATATTATCGCAGTAATCAAAGTTCAAAAGTTGAGCGAGTACAATGCATCAATTGTTAACACGCAATCTTTAGAATGATAAACAAACCAAAGTCCAATTATATAGTGAAAGTATACTACGATGATGAATAATAAAATAGGTCACTACAATAGCCCCTCCGTAGAATGCAGGTAAATGAAGTTTACTTGTATTCGGAATGTTATTGTAAATTACAAGGACACAAAAAATATATAAGAATTTCTCATTTGAAAACCGAATTGAGGATTTTAAGTTTTCTGAGGTCTGATAATATAACTGTATATATTCGAAAATACTAACAACTTTGAAACGAACCAAAATATTTAGAAAGTTGTGCAAAATGTAACAATAAAACCGGGAAAAGTTATTAGAATAATAATGGGGTTGTTATTGTAAAGAGTTACGGAAAAGATTTATATCTTACATACAGTTAATAGCACAGTAATAAGGAAGTATGGAAATGACTTAGAAATAAATTGTCCCTACAAATCTATGTGACCAGTGTTCTCGCCTGTTTGATCTTGTGATTCTTTCTGTTTTGTTAGCCGGAATATCACCAGATTTTAAATCTTGAGAGCAGGTATCATTTTGTGGCTTCACTTTAGATAATGTTGATGACTTGGGTAAACATTCAGTCACCTCTGTTTCCATGAAAGCCGGATTTGCGCGATCGATGCTTACATTCTTGTGTTTTCCTTCGCGTTCGACAGTGACAATTTTGCTTGTTCTGCTTATTACTTTAAATGGTCCGTCATAAGGTGGTTGAAGTGGTTTCCTTACACCGTCATGTCGTATGAAAACATGAGTGCAATCCTCTAGTTTTTGAGGCATGTATGCTTGGTTGAGTTGATGTCGCGGGGGATGATACCTTAAAAGGCTCATATGTTGTCTCAGTTGTTGTGCAAAAGTAGTTTCGTCAGCTGGAATTTCAGTGACTGGTTTGAAATATTCTCTCTACCTCGTTTTTATGTCCTTTGATGAATCTAATATCTGAAGTGGACTGAGAAATGAACTCGAGGTGTCGCAGCTGTCAGTGAGTACCTATCATGCTTTGCATTCGTGGCTTTGGTTAAAGGTTTGTGGTCTGTGTAGATGGTGAACGGTATTCCTTCGACCATATGACGAAAGCGTTTAACAGCAACATAGACTGCTAGTAATTCCCTACTGAATGCACTATATCTTGATTGAGTAGCGTCTAGACGTTCGGAGAAAAAAGAGAGAGGTTTCCATTTTGAAGCAGCAAATTTCCGAAGAACTACACCGATGGCGACATCTAATGCATTTGTCATAATAGCTATAGGAGCGTTGACGTCACGGCGTATCAGTGAAGTTTCTGAGCTTAGAGTTGGTTTCAGCTTTTCAAATGCTCCGACTGCTGAAGTATTCATGTGCAGCAATTTTGCGTGACCTTTTAGTAGATTTGTCAGAGTTTGGGCCAGCTATGCACAGTGAGGAATGAAACGGCGATAAAAATTGATGAGACTAAGGAATCGGCGTAATTTTTTGAAAGAATCTGGGATGGGGTATTCTTTTATGACTTGAAGCTGTTCTGCTATCGGTCGAACGCCTTGATTGTCTACCTGATGCCCCATAAATTTTACAGTTTTCCTAACAAATTCACATCTACTTGGCTTAATGACAATCCCATATTCGGCCAAACATTTAGGGAGTGTTTCTAAGTGATGTTGGTGCTCTTCAGGTGATTTACTTGCGACCAGTATATCATCGATATAGGTGTAAGTGAATGTGAGGCCGTGGGAGACCTGGTCGATAAATCTCTGAAGCGTTTGCGCTGCGTTAGTTAAACCAAATGGCAGACAGACGAACTCAAATAACTTAAAAGGTGTGGTTACCGCAGTTTTGTGTATGTTCTTAGGTTCGACAGGTATATGGTGGTATGCACGGACGAGGTCAATTTTGGAAAATGTCTGAGCACCTGCCATGCTATGAAAAAATCGTGGATATTTGGAAATGGGTACCTATCTGCTATCGTCTGCCTATTTAAAGCTCGATAATCTCCCCACGGTCGTATCTCAGTTGAGTTCTTCTTTGGTACCATATGAAGCGATGACCATGGGCTGTTTCACGATCGTATTATTGCTAGATCCAACAATCTGTTGAACTCTGTTTTTGCTATTAGCATTTTTGCTGGATCTAAACGACGTGGTTTTGCTGCGACAGGTGGACCTTTAGTGACAATATGGTGCGTTACGTTGTGTTTGAGAGAGGCTGTGGAGTAGTCGCTCTGTATGAGTTAAGGAAATTTCCTTACCAAAACGTCGTACGTAGATAATTGATCATATGTTGTTTTTTTTCCTTCACGTTCCCAGTGGAACCTAGGACTTCAAGCTAGAGGCTTGAAGTTTCTGTAGCGGTGTTTATTTCTACAGGATGGCGTTGCTAGCCTCATGCCCAACCTTTACTCTTCACCAGCTTTACTTCCGGCTGAGTGAGGTAAAGGAGTGCGCCGGCCGGGGATCGAACTGCGGACCATGTGCATGGTTGGTGATTGTCCTAACCGCTATTCCACCGACGCACAATTGATCTGTTGTAGCTACCTGTTATGTACTCGTCGAGTAGTTAATAGTCCTGACGCGGTAAGAGGGAAATCAAAAGACCACCAGGTTTACGACGATACCTGTATTTTCCAGACAAGGAAAATAAATGTCACACTAGTGTGTGAATGAAATGGTACGAATGTACGAAACGTGTGAACACCAGAATGAATAATTGTACAATGCAAAGTATATATGAAAATGGCTAATACATTTGAACCAATAAAATAACGTCTTACCATGATTAGTTGTAATGTCATGTGACAGCAAGGTCATACATTGTTTATTTAGTTAGTGGACGGACAAAAGCATATTGTCAGTTATAATGAAATATTGATCCATATACACATAGCAAAATATAATAGACTGTCAACAACAAAACACACACATCATGTGGATACATATCACTACCATCAAGCGGATGCCCTCGACATCGGTGGAGATGCCTAAAATTGGTAGTTTGTGACTGCTATTTATCAATCTATGGCGACTACAGTCGACTAGCAATTCGCAGTGCTGCAGAAAATACATCCCAATAATAGGAAAGGTTATATCTGCAATGACGAACTCCCAATCAAATGGTGTACTGTAACCAAAATTAGGTTTTTATCTTCTAGTTTTAAAGGTTTTTATAGTAGGGTTGCTCGAAGCCTGAAGTACTAATGCGGAATTAGGCTGTAAACGTTCTCTGGGTGTTAGGGTAACTACACTAACTTCTGCGCCGGTATCTATCAGGAGTTGTGCTCCTGTTATTTTATCTGTCACTCTGAAGAGATGACTGTGGGATGGGTGATGGCCATCGACCGCAGTCATCACCGGCCGCCGGCCTTTTCGTTTCCCCACGCCATAGGCCGCTGGAAAGCACATGGTTGCGTGCACCATTTAGCATGTACATTAAATTTTCGATGATACCAGCATACAGTCTTTTGTAAGCTATATTGACGTACATTGCGTGAGCGACTACGCTGTCTTCTGTATGATGTAATAGTTTGTCTATTAAACCTCATCGTCATTAACTGCCAGGTGAGAACCTCTATTTTACGTTCCAGTGCTTCTATGCGTTCGTCCGACGATTTTTCGAGTACAGATGTTACTTGTGGAGACATTCGTTCAGCAATTTCTGCTAACTTGTCAATATCTATTTCTTCGTCTCCAAATGCTGTGGTAGAAAAACCTGGTGTCTACCTTCCGATCTTCTAAAATGTTACATGTATGGCTTTTGAGTTGGAAAGGTGTTCTATCACCCAGACTAACATGGCTGGGTAGCTGATCAATAGCTTTTTGGTCTGATAATGAGGCAATCTTAATAACCTTCTGCTTTCAAACATCGTTCAGAGTCTTTGGATCTGGATTTATGAGCGTTTCCCGTACTTGCCCTACTACTTCGTCCGGCAAGATGGAACTTGCATAGCCACATTTCGTAGTCTGAGAAGTGACGGGGTTAGCTAGGAAGTAGGGTTCTATTCAAGTGAACCACATATATGGATCATTAGGTTTAAAAGGTGGTATGGATATGGTAACTGCAGCCACAGACCTTGTACTTGAAGTGTTGTTATCAGTATCAAATGACATTACAAAAGTACAAAAAGTAATATATATATATATATATATCTGATTACTCGACATCCACAACGTAAGTCAAAAGGCGCTTGAGAAGGAGTACGAACGTATATTATCGCAGTAATCAAAGTTCAAAAGTTGAGCGAGTACAATGCATCAATTGTTAACACGCAATCTTTAGAATGATAAACAAACCAAAGTCCAATTATATAGTGAAAGTATACTACGATGATGAATAATAAAATGGGTCACTATAACATAAGACAGCAGTCGAAATCTACTTTACTGTTTAGCAGTTATGTAGGTAAACATGAAAATATGATGGAGAGATCACTGCCTTGCCAGTGATTTCATGCTTACTGACTCATCAACAAATTTCATCGTGATGCCTCTAAATTAACGCTAAGTGAACGCTTATTAAACTAATTCATTTACCCATACTGTACTCTTACAGATACGTATGCTTGCCGAATATATGCCATTGTATGATTGAACAATAGTTTTTGGTTGTTCATTATATTCTTTGCACAGCCACGCGTATCTGTTTTTGTTTCAAATAATATGAAGTTCGGTTTTGCTAACAATACATTTTCTCAAGTTTTCATTTGTGCTTTATAATACAACATTATTCGTTTTTGGTCATATATAGCGTTTAGCGCATTGTAAAACATGAAGTTGTGGATGTATTATAGCATAATAATCGGAGCCCAATATAATTATCAATAGCACTTTCGAACATTGGGAAAGTGTTGTTTTCCTTAGAAGTCAAATCAATACCACTTATTGCTGAAGTCAATAAATGTGCAACCAATATGTATACATCACGACAGTCTATCTATATTACTGAATCGGTTACTTGTTTTCAAGTACTGAAGTTAATGTAATGTTCTACCTCTCTCAGCAGTTCACCTTGTTACTTCACTAGTAAAAGTTTGACAGTTATCCGACAGCAAAAACCTCATATTGTTTCATTGAATGAAGTGCCAACAAGTGGTTTAAAATGGGTAAATATAACAAACGCATCTACTTATTAAAGACCTTTTTGGCAAGGACCAGTCAAAGAATGAGTCATTTCATAGGAAATTGCTTGAAAAAAAAACAAGTCATCGGTTGAATGACTTCAGTATCACCACATATGAGTCATCATCATGTATCTATGTTAATATTAACTTCAGTAATTGGAATTCGAGGATGTTTGTGACTGTCTGCTCATACTACTGAAACGAATTAAGTAATCTAATCTCAGATCAACATGAAATTTAAAAATACAAGAGAATTGGAAATGCAAAATGATTTGATCGCATTTTACTGGCTAGTTCCTGAACTTACTTAGATGTGAGAGACAGCTTCAGTAATTTTTGGTTTCCAGTTATATATAAACATAAATTTGCTAGACTTATTTATTGTGATTAGTAGTTTCGTGTTTTCTAAGTGGAACACAGGGCTTCAGCAGTTCATCTCCATTCCACTGGTTCCGGTGATATCACATTCAGCTGGCTACATGACTGCCCAAAAGCTTCCATTTACTCTTCAGTTGCTCCTTTTCATGCCATTAGTGGACCCCCAACTTATCGTTTCCCATTCATTCTCCACTCAATGGCCAGCGTATTATATATATATATATATATATATATATATATATATATATATATTTATATATATAATACACCTGGGAAAGACCAGTCTCCAATTCTTGGCACTTCGAATTGCGTAAATCATTTTGAGTGTGTTTGTGGAATCAAATACACAGGTCTTACAAAAAGTCGATTGTCTACTCGCATGATGGCGCATTTAGCAAGGTGGTTGAAAACAGCTGAAGTAAAAGTGCCAAAAAGTTCAATAAAAAAGCATCTTATGCACTACCGACATGATATTTACGCCGTCAAGTCATTCACTATTGTCAGCGAACAAACAAATAGGAGGCTTGCGAAGGCTTGCGCAGTTAAAGTTAATAAACCAGGTCTTTGTATACAACAGAAAATGGTAATGTGGTGATTGACAATTTCTATCTCTGTATTGTTTAAATACTTACTGTTGGTTGTTAATATGTTTCTTATATGAATAGCATTATAATTCCGCTAAATACAAATTCCTGAATTCCGCCCTCTCTGTGTTTTGGTTGGATTCTTGTAATTCGGTCATCTCGAAATACTAATACTACGATTACAAAATATCACAACAAATTGGCGTCACGATGGAACTAAATAACCTTGGAAAATTCCCTATAAATGGTTCTCCGCGGGAAATTGCTGATTACCTTGAATGCTTCGATGCATGGTGCATTTCAAAGAACGTTCGGGATGACGAAATTCCGGCACATTTCGTCACTGTTATTGGGCTAGATACATATAGCCTAGTGAAGAATCTGGCGTTTCCAGATAAACCCATTTCTATGTCATATGTCAAGATTCGTGAACTTCTGATAAATCACTTTCATAAAACCACATTTGAGACCAGAGAGAGGGCACAATTCAATAAACTGGTTCGTCCTCCCAACCAGAAGATCAGAGACTTTATTCTTCAACTCCAAATACAAGCTTCAAAGTGTAACTTTGGAGATCAGCTGACTACTCAACTACGTGATCGTCTAATTGCTGGAATCAATATTCCTAAATTAGAGAAGGAGTTAATTCAGATTCCTTCTTGTACGTTTCAAACTGCTAAAGAGGTATGTATTACATATGAAGATGTCCATAATGAATACTCTGCTCCCACTACGTCAGTATCTGATGTCATGCTTTCTAAAGTCGAAAATACAAGTGTTCATGGAAAGCAATCCAAACTGTCGTCCACAGGTAATAGAATGCAGCGAGAAATCAAAAACATTAAACCGTGTTTATCCTGTGGAAAGTTACATCTACGAAGCACTTGCCGTTTTCGGAGTGCTAAGTGTCACAAATGTGGTAAAGTTGGACACATCAAGACTGTTTGCAGAAGTTCGAATACTTATGTTACTCAGAATTCTTATAATTCTCCCAATCTGTCTAGTAAAATGGAGTCAATGTGTCTTTCAACTTTTCAAAATACTCAAGCTCATCCAATGAAAACCTCCACTACAAGTTCAGCAACTCAAGTGTCAACTGTTTTCAAAAATGAGGTAGCCGAGTTACAATGCGAACTGTCGAAAACACGAAAAAAACTGAATGAGATGAGAGAGCAACTGATTAAAATTGAGGAATTGCTGCATATGCATAGACTGCGTCTGTTGAATGCAGAACATACAAGTACCCATGAAAGTCCTGCAAAACTATTCAAATCTCGAATTCTCAGAAAGCATCTGATGTCCGCGACTTCTAATGTACATTATTACAAAAGGAATGACTATAGACCTTCTGTTGGAATTATACTACAAAAAATGGGAAATCGAGTGGTGAAGATATTAGACATCAAAGATCACTCAGTTCATAACGGACACCTGGACAAAGTGACAATAAATGAAGTAGGTCGTTCCAATTATAATATTAATGATTCCGCTAATAATCCTGATTTTGTAGATAATTCAGAAATAAGTCCAGATAATACTGATGAAAATAATATCACAGAATCAGTTAGAAGGTCGCAGCTACTTGCAAGCAAACCGAGACATCGTTATAAATACGCAAGGAGATATTCGACGTGTGGCGGATGTGGTGATTGACAATTTCTATCTCTGTATTGTTTAAATACTTACTGTTGATTGTTAATATGTTTCTTATATGAATTGCACATAATTCCGCTAAATACAAATTCCTGAATTCCGCCCTCTCTGTGTTTTGGTTGGATTCTTGTAATTCGGTCATCTCGAAATACTAATACTACATTTACAAATAATTACAACAGGTAATCATTCTGAATCTCCCTTGGTAATATTTTCTTATATTAACTGTTATCATTATTAATATTTTATTCTACTTCTTATTTTTACTATTTCTGATTCACTTAAAACTGTTTTTTATCATTAACATTATCTTAACTCGTTTCAACATTATTACTGTTGATTATTGTTGGCATTACTATTATTATCGGTATTATTTAGTTCAAAATACTTCATATCTTATCATTCTTATATGTCTCAATGTAACTTCTAAATATATATATATATCCCTGTATGTAGAATATCCCACTGAAGAGTTCTACTGAAATTTGATGAATTCATTTTACTTATTTGTGTTTTACAAATTAAGAATTACAATTTGAAAGAAAAGAATTTTACAGCAAAATCCTCTATGAAATATTGCAAAAACAGACGCATATGTTTCATTGACATGATGTTTTCTTTGTTTTTGTTTAACAATTTGTTATTCCTTCCATTCTATGTTGGGCCTGTCAACGAATAAAGAAAGTGATATATTCATTTTAAAGTAGGCTAATAGTTATACAATAATTGTCAAGTAGTTTCCTTTTAGGTGTTTTCTTCTGATACATGAATATTTTTTGATTAAGGCAAGTAAAACGGTGAATGCTTGATCAATAAATACTTTTCTCCCTATCAGTGATACTGTATAGAACAAGGGTGAAATACAAGAGTAAAAGATAGATACCGCATTCATATGCCCTTGAACCAACAATTAGATACTTCAGTATTACAAATGACTGCTCTTCGTTGCAAGTTTCACCCTGATCCAGAGTTAGGTCAGATTATTGTGAAGGTTAGGGTGAAAGTGGCAATAAAGACTGGGGTTCAGATGAAATGCTGAGTAATAGGACTATCATCATTTGGTTATATTCATTATGAAGTCAACCATTCATCAGAAAAAGTAGATCCTATAACTTGTATTGAAAAAGATTAATGTTTGTTTACTATAGCCACTCCTACGGACAACTTCTTTTTGCAGCATGTTAGAGACATTTACCCTACATCGTTATATGTATATCCAGTAAGCATATTTCTCCACACTAGAAATGACATTTTTTACCTAAAAGCACAAGGTTGGACGGTTCTAAGTAAATGACAACTTAAGGATTGATTATCTGCCAGCAGCAAACTGCTGGATGAGTAGAGATATTTTTCTTACAGTTTTTGGTGTTGAATATTTTGGCGCTGTAATCAGTTAGAAGTCGTAAGTGGTGGAGTTTATTTTCAAAAATTATGATGTTATTCAGTCGAGATTTCATCATCTATTTAATTTATTTTGAGCAAGAGGTTCACAGACCAACGTTAAATAAGGAACATTTGATGATTGTTTGAATTTACTCTGAGGATTAGAATTCCAAATGGTTGGTTTGTATTTCGATCAAGAGAGAGGTGTCGTGGAGTACCATAATTGCTTGATAAATGTTTGAACTAAATCATAATGAAGAAATGATTTCCGACCAGGATACAAAAGGGTTACATGGATTTCTAAAAGGAAGCCTAAACTGATACTGTCAACGAGGCGTAGACTTATATCTAACAAAGTCAACGAATGATAATCATAACAAACGGAATAATAATATTCTGAAAATGCATTGTTAGGGCCGGTAGTTTTATAGAACCTGATTACTAGTAATTGAAGGGCAGTATGAAGTAGGCACACTTAAATAGAAGAAAAATTGTAGGTCCAACCGTGCACATTTATTATCAGTTTCCCCTGAGATACGAACAAGTGAAAGCAAACAAAAGTAGCAGTAGCATAGTTTTGTGTCCCAGCAGAGTAGTCATATGCAGTAGAAAAATTAGGATAAAAATTTGAACAAACAGTGCTAACGGCAAATGTGGAGATGATTACCGCATTTACTGTAAACTGTTTGTATGCTCGATTAGTAGACTATGCGATGATATGACTTTATACTAGCTGTCTTTGTTTCCTTAAACTGTTATTAACTGTGAAGATACAGCGAAACGATGTTTAAACGGAATGTCCTACAAATCCTAGTTTGACTAAGAGGTCAGCTTACAAAACTGAATTAAATGGAAACACTTCCTTCATTGTTACTCGAACCGTGTGATTTTGAATTCTCTGAATGCTAGTGCTGGTTGTCGTTGACATAGTAAGACCTGGTGTAACATCAGATCAGAGTATTTCACAGCTGATAAAGCACCTACAGAATAATACACACTTAGCACATTCCATAGAAAGACATAGTGACTGCTATACAAGGACCTACCAGGATGTAGGAATCCAGATGAACAATAAACCATTGACTTTAAATATTATTAGTTGTACATAAATTTTTCTAAGCGTTTATTAAAATGGCCAAAGGTCTTAATAAAACGACTCTACAGTTGATTACAGTTAAGCTGATGTCACTCAGATTATTGAAAGAGAATGAAAACATACAGAGTGAGTGGACAGTGTTCTTTTCAGCTAATATCAACAATTCCTAACTTCGGACTTGAAACAGTAGAGTAAGTAAAGCTACTTCCAGCCGTACATTTTCTGAAACAATTTATAATTTTGGTAATAAGGTCGTAAATGAGTCAGGAAATTAGCATTTCAAATGCATACGTAATTCAACCTCAGAAAACGCTGACAATATCTCTTCAACCTCACAGGTCTTATTAATGTAGGGAAATTGCATCCGATCAGCTTTGCAAACATTTTTCTGCATTACATTTTAAGTCACCTCTTGATACATGTAAAATACAGTTTGTTATTGCTTCTCATTCCTAGTACTACTTGGTATGCGCATATTATATCACTTACTCAGCTTGTTAATACAACTGTAAAAATAAAATTTAGTGTAACACGTGTTATATTCGACATCAGTATGCATTAAGTCTGTTGATTTCACTAAAGAAATTACATCGGGAGTAGAAGTCTCTGAACTTAATTTTATATCATTTTGGACACGAAATATCAAATGCTTACATTCACTTTTCAGTATAATGGCTGACCTTAAATTTACTCGAGAAGGAATAATAATTCTTACTGGTTTACATTCAGGATAAGTAAACAAACATGAATCAGTAATTTGGAAAGTCACTTGTTCAGTGTACGTAAATTAACAATAGTACTGGATAATTATTCAATATCTTTGTCACTGGTTCAGGGGTAGAATGTCCGCCTGCCACATAGATTACCTTTGTTCGATTCCTATGCCTAACCAGCAGTAAATTCTGAAAGGAGGGAAAGCTAGGCATGCGGATAGCAACCTTACCCCGTGAAAACAACACAAGCACTACTGAAACTTAAAAATACCTGAAGCATTGTCTCCCAGTCGAGAAGCAAAAGGGATGATAAAAAATTAGGCATTTTAGGTTGCACCTGAACCAAGGAATTGCAAAGCATATGTGTATATTAACAAAACCTTAATGAGCATCCAATTTAGCCATTTCTCATTTTTCCGGAGATTATATACTATGCTTCTTGATGAGTAATCTGAAGTAAATTACAAAATACAGTGATAAGCCCCTGACTGCTACTTGAATCATGAATTTTTTTTTGTTTTCCTTATTATTTCAAATTAAAATGTAAGCCTATAATACTGTGGTGAGAGCAGGCCGTGAGAAAATATGAGCAAGGCTGATTCAACAACCAATCACAGCAGAGTTAACGTGGCAAAATATGATTCGCAGATAGAGAACTCTATTTGTCGAGGAATCCCGAAACAACCAATCAAACGCCTGCGTTTGTCTGCCTAACTTCTGATAAACAACCAATCAGATGACTGCGCTTGTCCACTTGCATAAGCTATAATAATGTATGTGAAATATGTATAAATACGTGTTGATTTACATAATAAAACGATCTGTTGCCTGGCCCTTGTCTTCTGTTGTTACAATACTACTACTAATAATAATGATTTACTTTATTCCAAAAACAGTACTTGTGATACAGAGTGGAATTCTCAGCATTAATCACAGTATTGCATCTAATTTCTTCAAATTATAAATAAAATTAATCACACAGAATGCAATGCATCTTTTTCTAATTCTTTGGCTTCCACTGTTCACATTGCTCTCAGTGATTGTATCTTTATTATATAACTGATATATATATATATATATATATATATATATATATATATATATATATATATATATTACGTGCATAAATGACGAAGGCTATTTCTCCGAAATATTAACAGAATCTGTTTCCAGTAAATTTTTCTTCGGGTTTCATTGTCAAAAATGTACTAAAGCCATTTATAAAATTACACAGTAAATGTATATATAATATCTATCTAGATACCGGTAAACCAGTCATCACAGGCTTTTTCACTGGTATTTAATGCATCTTAATTAATAGAATGATGATGAATACTTACATATGCATACGGGCTTATTTTTTCTATTGTGGATTGAACCCCTCTCAATAATACCCACTTTTGATAGTAATACTAATATCTCTCCTCTATTGAAAGTGTAAAAAACGTTTTTGGTATTTCATCTTTTTAGGAAACTTTCTAAGGTATAATGAACTTTTTAAATACTACAGAGTTATAGAATGTTATTCCTTCTTTATTTAGTACTTCCCCATCCAATCATCAGAAGAGTTCAAAGTGAGCCCTATATGAGCCTGCTTAGTGTATTAAATCTGAAGTGAAGTAAATAAGTAACGCATTACAAAGTTTATTGGTTCACAAAAACAGTTCAATGACTAATATCAGCGGTGAGCGTAAACAACGGCCATTCTGCAGAGACTTCACTTCAGATAACTGAAAAATAGTAAATATAGATAAATGGTGTATAAATGTGGGTTACCAAGTTTCCTTTTAATTCTTCTATTCCAGTCTGCATCGGTAAATCGTAGCATTCTTCAGTGACGCTTACTTGATCCTATGATCAATTTTACTCATGATGTGGACAACCCTTCATGAGTTGCCATTTATTTCTAGTCAGATGCAATGTGATTTTATAATGTAGCTTCCCTGTCTGCTTATATAAGTTACTCAAGTTTGGCTACGGATTGATATCAGTTAGAGAACCATTGAAGACCAGGGTTGTTTCGTCCTAGTACATCCACCACCAGGGCACGAACCCAGGACCTACCGGCTACAAGGCAAGCTCGTAGATTATTCAGTCATTGGGACCCTCTCTCAATAGCTCATGAATTCCAACTCCACTGAATCTCGCTGTGACCAGCTTCACGATGGCGTTTCCTAGAGTTCTAGTCAGAAGTCGTGATCAGTGGCATCTTTCCTGTCGTCAGTGAGGAAAAATGCCCACCGATGACAATAGCTGGTGGTTACTCTAAAAATCATGAATCGGTAGAATTTAGAATTCATGGTCTGGCTATTGAGCCCTGTCATAGTGGCTGAATGGTCTAAGCGCTCGCCTCGTAGTCGGACCATTATTGGTTTTAGACCTCTTGTATGCGTACTGTTGACGGGTCCCAAACTAGGACAAAACAACTGTCCAGTACTCCCTGGTCTTCAATGGTTCTCTAACTGATATCAGTCTATGGTCAAAACTTGAAAAAAAAATCAAATTCCTACAGATCAAATCTTGAAAATTATATAAGTTATTTGATAACCTAACAAATAAGGTCATAGTGAAAGTGAATTCGCTTCGGTTGCTCTCAAATAGGTTCTTTGTGGGTTCATAAGAAACACATTTCTCACGGTAATTAAACCATTATGTAATGATTGATAGTCTGTGTGCATATGATTCTGTGAATCAAAAATCTGCTGTCTACCTACAAAGGGGATTCTTTTAGTAACTATCCCGTCTACAATGTTGGTTCCTTCCTGGTTGAGTTGGAAGGTAGAGAACCTGAATTGTACAAATCGTTGGTAGTTTATTCGTTGTTTTCAGCACTGACGTTTGCTTAATATGATCACTAAAAGGCGATAATGAGATTTCAGGGTTAAATCTCTGAGGGTGACATATTCAACAGCTAATAGCTGATTTAATTCTGGGTACATAAGCAAAAATCATAGATTATAAACAATTGTGATATGTTCGCCACATTTAAAAGATATCACCAAAACAGAAATCTTTCGTGCTAATTAGCTCAGTCAGTTATTGACAAAAGACTAATGTAAAAATTTTGTCGATTTCTTATGCAGTCGTTGAAAATGCTTTTTTTTTAAATTCTGCAGTTTATTTGTTATTTGCTCAATAGGACTGCATTGGGCTGACACTGGTTATCCCATCAATCCAGCTGGTTCAAAATGTGGCAGAGCGATAGCACTATAATATTCTTAAGTGTTCACCTCAATATTCTAAAGAATAAACATGGTTATACTCAGATAGACTTGGTGAAAGTTGTATCAAAAAGGTGAACTTTACAAACGACCTTCTCTATCAGAAAAATGTGTGGTGTGTGTGTTTGAATAACTCAAATCTCTTGTTGATTCAAGAGTTTTACAAGAAAGAAGTGAGTAATTCACATTTGTATTTGTTAGCAAGAAGCAGCAGACTTCATAATATCCCGTTCACACTATGTGGGAATAAGTCATTGACATAAGGGGACGGGAGAGAGATGGGCCACCACGGACTATGCTCCGAATTGTGACCACAGAAGGTAGCAAACCATACAAGAATTAATTATTCCGAACCCCAAAGACATAATTATCTTGCACCTAACTATCCGGAAAATATTTTCTACAAGACACAGTCTTATAAATATATATATATATGCTGAATTTTTATTTTACCAATTTAAATTCATGGGCCATTGGATCGGGACCCAGTGGCTTAATGGTATACGAGCTCACCTTGTAACCGGAAGGTCCTGGGTTCGAATCCCGGTGGGTGCGTACTGCTTAAGAGTCCCAAACTAGGACGAAACAGCTGTCCAGTACTCCCAGGTTTTCAAATGGTCCTCTAACTAATGTCGGCTCATGATGAAATCCTGTAGGCCAATCAAATTCCTGCAAACCAACACTTGAATATTAAATTGAATCTGTTTGTTTTAATAAAGTTCTCTCACATGGCCCACACACAAAAATGTTCGTTTTGTTCGTGTACGTTACTTTTCTGTCTTTTCAGCGTTTCCTCCAGTAACATTCTTCAGGTAGCATACATCATGTGAAGCATAAATTTATAAAGTTGGGCTAATATATATATATATATATATATATATATATATATATATGACTAGATTTATTCCTTGGCTATTGTTTACTAGTAAATAGATAATTCTGGAAAAACCTATTGACAATTGGTTTCGCTCAGTATTTCTTTTCAATAAATTTTTTCATTGACTTTCATAACGTACACAAATTACAGTAATTTTTAATAATGCGACATGATGAATTACCATCACATCACATGCAGTAATCCGTTTACACAAGAAGCGACTAAGCATATAAAATCAGATAAAACAACGTCCACTTTGAAGTTTTCCCAGCTTTCTCTGAAAATGTCTTTTCTTTTGAATTCCGGTTCTTTTACAGACAAACAAGTTGATGGTCGGTTTCTTTTTTGACAAAGAAGTATAGCAAATTTGTCTTCTATTGTTATGATGATGTTTCTGCTTCAAAATAGTGAACAAATATTGATCGGTATAGTTTCCAGCTTTCCAAAAGGAAGTACGCCTACTGGAGCAACATAGTATGAATCAGATATATGATGTCGGCTGTCTTTAGCTACGTGCAACATATAATATTCATCAAATCAACTGTTAACATATTCTGGTTCATTGGATCGATATAAGGCAGGTATAACAGATTCCCTTAATGTGCCACACTTAATTATATAAGAAGAAAATAATTTCTCAACACACAATCCACATACATGACCCGAAAAAATGTATGAGTAATATCTAACGTTTGTGGAGAGAAACAATAAAATTCAATTCAGAGTAAAGAAAAAGACAGCATAATATGGAAAATATTCTGCATAACCGTCTGTTTTAGAACGACCGGGACGATTTTAATTCCAAAACGAGAAGGAATACAAATATACCTCTAACTCAAAAACAACCATCGGAAGAGTCCTTCAAATATGACCGACTCATCACCATTTCCTTCTCCATATTTGTCGAGTAATAGATTCTCGACTAGTTCGTTCCAAAAGTTTCCAGCTGCTTACGCATTCTGACCAGTCATCTCATTTTCACCAGAGAGCGAAGGCGGCGCCTGAAGAAAGTTTGGAGCCTACCGGAAATGCTTTCCGTGACGCCAGTGCCAAGCCTGTGAACCTCATCGAAAAGCTCATTGATTGCGATTCATGTAGAATAAAGTATATTCGCCTCTAGGTCTTTGAGTTTGAGTAACATTAGACATAAATCGTCCGCGAACTTCAAATCTCCTAGAGTCTTATTATCAGTCCAGTGTATTCCTGTCTTCTCACTCCGCAACCCACAATCTGTGGCATAACCTAGCCCACCACAGTCACGAATATCATCAGTGACAGTAGATAGCCTCTTCTTACTCCTGACTTCACTTCAAACGCTTCGTTGAATTCTCCGTTGTGGATCAACTGACACGTGTCATTGTTGGTGGTATTTCTGGACGAGTTGCAGGTGGTGGTCAGTTCAGCAGTACTTTGAGGCGATCAGCCCATTATTTTATTTGTCTCTCCTCTTTGGCAATTAGGTTCCCGAGACCATCTTTTACAGGTTTCATCTGTATTGATCTCTTCCCGGATAGAGACCTGGCTATCTGATATGATGTCCTGAGGTTTCTTTCACCTGCGGCCCGCCTATTCTGCTTCAGTTGCCAGTTAGTGCGTCGTATAACTGTCTTTTGTCTTTCCTAACACTCTCCTTCACTTCTTTATTCAGTGAGATGTACACTGAGCTTAGCTACTCGTCTCGTTGTCCATATTGGCGTTGGTTCACCCTCTAATTCACAATCTGTCTGTCTCTCTCTCTCTCTTCCATTAGGTTTCACGTACTCATAGAGAGCCATTGCTTGTCTTTTCTCTTCTTTCTTCCTAAGAGAGCATCACAGGTTTCCTTCAACGTCACTTCCAGAGAGTTCCAGTGTTCTTCCACACAGCTTTCTTCATTGATTCTATGTAGTCTCCAATTTCTCTCTGATGGCTACAGTGACGGTGTCTTTTGTAGATTCTTCCTTCATTTTCTGAGTGTTGAGCTTGAATTGTGGTCTTTCTCCAGGTCCTTTGAAGACTTTCAATTTGACCTCAAAGCCTCCTTGCACTAGATAATGATCTGAGCCCACATCTCTTCCTTTTCTCTATTTTGTGTCCACTTTCTTGGGATTGGGATGAAGTCTGTCTGGTTTTCGGCGTATCCATCTGATGAAACCAATGCCGCCTTGTGTATGCCCTTGTGCTTGTACACGCTGCTTCCAATCACCAAATCACTGAAGGTCCCGTTCTCATTCACTTCTCCGAGATCCTCCCAACACATGATGAATTCTCTACTTGTATTGTCTGCTCTCACTTCAGCATTTATATCGCCCATGGGGATTTGGATGTCACCGTTTGGGATACTATCCGATGCTGTTTGCATTTGTCTATAGAAATCTTCCTTCTTCGCTTCTTCTTCTGACTTGTTTGTGGCAGCACAGCATTGAATAATTGTGACCTCCCTTCATTTCGAGTTGAAACTTGCCGTCACAATCCTAAAGGAGAGCTTTCGCTTCTGTTGGTAGCATTGTGATTGCCACTCACTGCTTCAGTGTGCTCCATATTGTTGTCTTGGTAACCGGAGGAGATTACTGACTCTCCAGTTGACAATTTGGATACACCGCTTCCATCCCATCTGCTCTCACAGATTCCTAGCACTTCTGTGCTTTATTTTCTCATTCCTTCGGCCACGCCTGTGCAACCCTCCCTACTTCGTATATGGCACGAACATTCCATGTCGCCACTTCTATTTTTGGTTCCATCGAAAGAAGACACGTTGGCTGACTTTCTTCCCGAAGGCTTTCATCAGCCGTAGTCATTTCGTTTCTCCAGTTTTATCGAAAAATAAATTCTTTTAAAAAATATTTTTCTCGTACTTTTGAGTTTGTGTTGCGATATGATTGATTTTCCGTGATACGGCTGCTGGGCTCATGCCCAACCCTCCCTCTTTTCTCGGGCTTAGGACTGGCTAGGAAACTGGCGAGCTAGCTAGGCGAGGTTATACTATTTGAATCGACATAATATCTGATTGACTCAGATATGTATTACACTGTTGATGCTCTTTGTTTTCTTCAGAGAAATTTCAAAGAAGAACAGAATCTGCTATCCTGTAGTGGATTTCTTGAGATATGGAAGAAATTATAAATTTTTTCGAACTCCAGGAAATGACAGTACTAATACGGAGACGATGTATGCCGTTGAGTTATCGAAAGACCTTTCTAGAATTTACTCATCTTAATATGTCCTATTTAAGGGTTTTCTTCATGCTAATACAACATCCTTAAATCTTTTGAGAGAAAGATCTGAACTTTCATATTGTCCAGTTAACTTTGGATGGATGTTTGTTCACTTTGTAAAATCTGTAGTACTTGATTAGTAAATTTAGGATCAGTGATTTATCTGTATAGATAAAGTTGTCCTTAAGAGTATGATAATGATGACATAATTTATGAAATATCAAACTTGTCGAAGAAATTGGCATGTAAATCTCAGTGAAATAAATGTGAACATTTGTACCACATTTTCCTCTTATTGTTATGATAAGCAAGAGGCTTTAGCTGAAACAGGAATTACAACCTACTTTTGTTTCAGATTAGCGGCTTCTCGTTCAATATTGACTTATTTATCGAAATATAAATAAAATATTTTGAGTGACATGCACAACGCACCTTACCGCGGGGTTTTTATTCAGACTAGATCCTTGAGCAATGATGGCATTTTTTCAACAGAATGGCAATTTTATCTGCAAGTAAACAACATGGAAATATAAACCATAATGGTAGTTTGTGGTCTGCTACTAACTAAATGTCATATGAGAAGTAACTAGCGGAAACATTTTCACATAGCTGTACTAAGTAAATTGCTTTGATTTTTTCCAGAGAAAAACTAATAGTACATGAATGCGATGGTGACTAGCATAATTCAAAGAAATATGGAAAAAGGTAAATATACTTCAAAGTGAACATTATTTTTTCAAAGTACTCCAATATAAAGTTAGGCTGTCTATTTCCAAAAGCGGATGATTAAATGTCAAGATGGTGATTCATTAGTTCGTGTTATTGAAAATGTATTTTGGATGTGTGACTTATACTTTTAGATGCTTTGCTAGATAATGTAGGGACTAAACACTTTCACAAAGTAGTAAAAACTATTTTCTATTAGGTTTATAAGCAAATATTTGCATATTGGTGGACAACGGAAGAGTGATAAAATCAGATATATAAGAATGGACAAACATATCCTACACTTGGTCAATACATTAGGTGTGTCTAACGGGAAATACGACAGAAAATTACCTGCAAGAGTGGAATTAAATTTATAAGAAGTAAATCTATCGAAAAAATTTTAGGCTATAGGAAAAATAAGTGACTATATACGGTTCCTGATTTTTTTCACATTTAGTTTCCTTTAACTACCAGCCGTTCATTTCAAGAATGGAGTCTCACAAGTAATACGAGTTCACTAGACATATGTTTATGGAAAATGTTAATATGTACCTGCTACTTAAAACAAAAACAACAAAGTTAAAACACAGCGTGATCGACAAACATGCGAAGTAAATAAGCGTCTTCTGTGTCGCTACAAAAGGTTCAGCAACATGTAATGATTCAAGAAAAAGGTCATTGGACGAAAAGTACTGTAAAGCAGCAGCAGTTTGCTCATTTATACTTTTACTGCGTACTGCTGAAGAGTCCCATACTAAGAGGAAACAGCTGTACAGTAAGCCCAGGTTTTCCTATGGTTCTCTAACTAATGTCAGCTCATGATGTAATCCTGTATACTTTAGTGCATTAGCATGATACTCAGCACGTAATTCTAGCCAATAAAATGATTTTGAAACCGTTTCTTGCATTTCTAGGATAAATAGAGTCTTCTACTAATATCTGAGTTAATATTATTATGGTTATTTTGGTTGTCATCATGTACCAACGAGATACAGAAATATTAATAATTGAAATGAAACAAATTTTCAAATGTAAAAATTATAATTAGAAGATGAATCAGCGTAAAACAACAACAACTGCAAAAAATTTGCCCCTTTAAATAAAAAATTGGATAATCTGAATAATTTAACCAGATGAAACTTCATTCATCTTGAATCTCCTTAAACATTCTGGGAAGATGTAGATAAAAAGTTGAAAGAGGTGTAGTAACAAACGAGTTTACAAAAGTAAGTCTACAGGTTGTATCGGAAGTTATTGTTCATGCATACACTTTATTCTTGGACACTTAATTCTGTTCCAAAAGCATTATTCCCTGCAGGATTATTGGTTCAAGAGTAGAAACAAATGAAGAAAACCCTTAAATAGGACATATTAAGATGAGTAAATTCTAGAAAGGTCTTTCGATAACTCAACGGCATACATCGTCTCCGTATTAGTACTGTCATTTCCTGGAGTTCGAAAAAATTTATAATTTCTTCCATATCTCAAGAAATCCACTACAGGATAGCAGATTCTGTTCTTCTTTGAAATTTCTCTGAAGAAAACAAAGAGCATCAACAGTGTAATACATATCTGAGTCAATCAGATATTATGTCGATTCAAATAGTATAACCTCGCCTAGCTAGCTCGCCAGTTTCCTAGCCAGTCCTAAGCCCGAGAAAAGAGGGAGGGTTGGGCATGAGCCCAGCAGCCGTATCACGGAAAATCAATCATATCGCAACACAAACTCAAAAGTACGAGAAAAATATTTTTTAAAAGAATTTATTTTTCGATAAAACTGGAGAAACGAAATGACTACGGCTGATGAAAGCCTTCGGGAAGAAAGTCAGCCAACGTGTCTTCTTTCGATGGAACCAAAAATAGAAGTGGCGACATGGAATGTTCGTGCCATATACGAAGTAGGGAGGGTTGCACAGGCGTGGCCGAAGGAATGAGAAAATAAAGCACAGAAGTGCTAGGAATCTGTGAGAGCAGATGGGATGGAAGCGGTGTATCCAAATTGTCAACTGGAGAGTCAGTAATCTCCTCCGGTTACCAAGACAACAATATGGAGCACACTGAAGCAGTGAGTGGCAATCACAATGCTACCAACAGAAGCGAAAGCTCTCCTTTAGGATTGTGACGGCAAGTTTCAACTCGAAATGAAGGGAGGTCACAATTATTCAATGCTGTGCTGCCACAAACAAGTCAGAAGAAGAAGCGAAGAAGGAAGATTTCTATAGACAAATGCAAACAGCATCGGATAGTATCCCAAACGGTGACATCCAAATCCCCATGGGCGATATAAATGCTGAAGTGAGAGCAGACAATACAAGTAGAGAATTCATCATGTGTTGGGAGGATCTCGGAGAAGTGAATGAGAACGGGACCTTCAGTGATTTGGTGATTGGAAGCAGCGTGTACAAGCACAAGGGCATACACAAGGCGGCATTGGTTTCATCAGATGGATACGCCGAAAACCAGACAGACTTCATCCCAATCCCAAGAAAGTGGACACAAAATAGAGAAAAGGAAGAGATGTGGGCTCAGATCATTATCTAGTGCAAGGAGGCTTTGAGGTCAAATTGAAAGTCTTCAAAGGACCTGGAGAAAGACCACAATTCAAGCTCAACACTCAGAAAATGAAGGAAGAATCTACAAAAGACACCGTCACTGTAGCCATCAGAGAGAAATTGGAGACTACATAGAATCAATGAAGAAAGCTGTGTGGAAGAACACTGGAACTCTCTGGAAGTGACGTTGAAGGAAACCTGTGATGCTCTCTTAGGAAGAAAGAAGAGAAAAGACAAGCAATGGCTCTCTATGAGTACGTGAAACCTAATGGAAGAGAGAGAGAGAGACAGACAGATTGTGAATTAGAGGGTGAACCAACGCCAATATGGACAACGAGACGAGTAGCTAAGCTCAGTGTACATCTCACTGAATAAAGAAGTGAAGGAGAGTGTTAGGAAAGACAAAAGACAGTTATACGACGCACTAACTGGCAACTGAAGCAGAATAGGCGGGCCGCAGGTGAAAGAAACCTCAGGACATCATATCAGATAGCCAGGTCTCTATCCGGGAAGAGATCAATACAGATGAAACCTGTAAAAGATGGTCTCGGGAACCTAATTGCCAAAGAGGAGAGACAAATAAAATAATGGGCTGATCGCCTCAAAGTACTGCTGAACTGACCACCACCTGCAACTCGTCCAGAAATACCACCAACAATGACACGTGTCAGTTGATCCACAACGGAGAATTCAACGAAGCGTTTGAAGTGAAGTCAGGAGTAAGAAGAGGCTATCTACTGTCACTGATGATATTCGTGACTGTGGTGGGCTAGGTTATGCCACAGATTGTGGGTTGCGGAGTGAGAAGACAGGAATACACTGGACTGATAATAAGACTCTAGGAGATTTGAAGTTCGCGGACGATTTATGTCTAATGTTACTCAAACTCAAAGACCTAGAGGCGAATATACTTTATTCTACATGAATCGCAATCAATGAGCTTTTCGATGAGGTTCACAGGCTTGGCACTGGCGTCACGGAAAGCATTTCCGGTAGGCTCCAAACTTTCTTCAGGCGCCGCCTTCGCTCTCTGGTGAAAATGAGATGACTGGTCAGAATGCGTAAGCAGCTGGAAACTTTTGGAACGAACTAGTCGAGAATCTATTACTCGACAAATATGGAGAAGGAAATGGTGATGAGTCGGTCATATTTGAAGGACTCTTCCGATGGTTGTTTTTGAGTTAGAGGTATATTTGTATTCCTTCTCGTTTTGGAATTAAAATCGTCCCGGTCGTTCTAAAACAGACGGTTATGCAGAATATTTTCCATATTATGCTGTCTTTTTCTTTACTCTGAATTGAATTTTATTGTTTCTCTCCACAAACGTTAGATATTACTCATACATTTTTTCGGGTCATGTATGTGGATTGTGTGTTGAGAAATTATTTTCTTCTTATATAATTAAGTGTGGCACATTAAGGGAATCTGTTATACCTGCCTTATATCGATCCAATGAACCAGAATATGTTAACAGTTGATTTGATGAATATTATATGTTGCACGTAGCTAAAGACAGCCGACATCATATATCTGATTCATACTATGTTGCTCCAGTAGGCGTACTTCCTTTTGGAAAGCTGGAAACTATACCGATCAATATTTGTTCACTATTTTGAAGCAGAAACATCATCATAACAATAGAAGACAAATTTGCTATACTTCTTTGTCAAAAAAGAAACCGACCATCAACTTGTTTGTCTGTAAAAGAACCGGAATTCAAAAGAAAAGACATTTTCAGAGAAAGCTGGGAAAACTTCAAAGTGGACGTTGTTTTATCTGATTTTATATGCTTAGTCGCTTCTTGTGTAAACGGATTACTGCATGTGATGTGATGGTAATTCATCATGTCGCATTATTAAAAATTACTGTAATTTGTGTACGTTATGAAAGTCAATGAAAAAATTTATTGAAAAGAAATACTGAGCGAAACCAATTGTCAATAGGTTTTTCCAGAATTATCTATTTACTAGTAAACAATAGCCAAGGAATAAATCTAGTCATATATATATATATATATATATATATATATATATATATATATATATTAGCCCAACTTTATAAATTTATGCTTCACATGATGTATGCTACCTGAAGAATGTTACTGGAGGAAACGCTGAAAAGACAGAAAAGTAACGTACACGAACAAAACGAACATTTTTGTGTGTGGGCCATGTGAGAGAACTTTATTAAAACAAACAGATTCAATTTAATATTCAAGTGTTGGTTTGCAGGAATTTGATTGGCCTACAGGATTTCATCATGAGCCGACATTAGTTAGAGGACCATTTGAAAACCTGGGAGTACTGGACAGCTGTTTCGTCCTAGTTTGGGACTCTTAAGCAGTACGCACCCACCGGGATTCGAACCCAGGACCTTCCGGTTACAAGGTGAGCTCGTATACCATTAAGCCACTGGGTCCCGATCCAATGGCCCATGAATTTAAATTGGTAAAATAAAAATTCAGCATATATATATATATTTATAAGACTGTGTCTTGTAGAAAATATTTTCCGGATAGTTAGGTGCAAGATAATTATGTCTTTGGGGTTCGGAATAATTAATTCTTGTATGGTTTGCTACCTTCTGTGGTCACAATTCGGAGCATAGTCCGTGGTGGCCCATCTCTCTCCCGTCCCCTTATGTCAATGACTTATTCCCACATAGTGTGAACGGGATATTATGAAGTCTGCTGCTTCTTGCTAACAAATACAAATGTGAATTACTCACTTCTTTCTTGTAAAACTCTTGAATCAACAAGAGATTTGAGTTATTCAAACACACACACCACACATTTTTCTGATAGAGAAGGTCGTTTGTAAAGTTCACCTTTTTGATACAACTTTCACCAAGTCTATCTGAGTATAACCATGTTTATTCTTTAGAATATTGAGGTGAACACTTAAGAATATTATAGTGCTATCGCTCTGCCACATTTTGAACCAGCTGGATTGATGGGATAACCAGTGTCAGCCCAATGCAGTCCTATTGAGCAAATAACAAATAAACTGCAGAATTTAAAAAAAAAGCATTTTCAACGACTGCATAAGAAATCGACAAAATTTTTACATTAGTCTTTTGTCAATAACTGACTGAGCTAATTAGCACGAAAGATTTCTGTTTTGGTGATATCTTTTAAATGTGGCGAACATATCACAATTGTTTATAATCTATGATTTTTGCTTATGTACCCAGAATTAAATCAGCTATTAGCTGTTGAATATGTCACCCTCAGAGATTTAACCCTGAAATCTCATTATCGCCTTTTAGTGATCATATTAAGCAAACGTCAGTGCTGAAAACAACGAATAAACTACCAACGATTTGTACAATTCAGGTTCTCTACCTTCCAACTCAACCAGGAAGGAACCAACATTGTAGACGGGATAGTTACTAAAAGAATCCCCTTTGTAGGTAGACAGCAGATTTTTGATTCACAGAATCATATGCACACAGACTATCAATCATTACATAATGGTTTAATTACCGTGAGAAATGTGTTTCTTATGAACCCACAAAGAACCTATTTGAGAGCAACCGAAGCGAATTCACTTTCACTATGACCTTATTTGTTAGGTTATCAAATAACTTATATAATTTTCAAGATTTGATCTGTAGGAATTTGATTTTTTTTTCAAGTTTTGACCATAGACTGATATCAGTTAGAGAACCATTGAAGACCAGGGAGTACTGGACAGTTGTTTTGTCCTAGTTTGGGACCCGTCAACAGTACGCATACAAGAGGTCTAAAACCAATAATGGTCCGACTACGAGGCGAGCGCTTAGACCATTCAGCCACTATGACAGGGCTCAATAGCCAGACCATGAATTCTAAATTCTACCGATTCATGATTTTTAGAGTAACCACCAGCTATTGTCATCGGTGGGCATTTTTCCTCACTGACGACAGGAAAGATGCCACTGATCACGACTTCTGACTAGAACTCTAGGAAACGCCATCGTGAAGCTGGTCACAGCGAGATTCAGTGGAGTTGGAATTCATGAGCTATTGAGAGAGGGTCCCAATGACTGAATAATCTACGAGCTTGCCTTGTAGCCGGTAGGTCCTGGGTTCGTGCCCTGGTGGTGGATGTACTAGGACGAAACAACCCTGGTCTTCAATGGTTCTCTAACTGATATCAATCCGTAGCCAAACTTGAGTAACTTATATAAGCAGACAGGGAAGCTACATTATAAAATCACATTGCATCTGACTAGAAATAAATGGCAACTCATGAAGGGTTGTCCACATCATGAGTAAAATTGATCATAGGATCAAGTAAGCGTCACTGAAGAATGCTACGATTTACCGATGCAGACTGGAATAGAAGAATTAAAAGGAAACTTGGTAACCCACATTTATACACCATTTATCTATATTTACTATTTTTCAGTTATCTGAAGTGAAGTCTCTGCAGAATGGCCGTTGTTTACGCTCACCGCTGATATTAGTCATTGAACTGTTTTTGTGAACCAATAAACTTTGTAATGCGTTACTTATTTACTTCACTTCAGATTTAATACACTAAGCAGGCTCATATAGGGCTCACTTTGAACTCTTCTGATGATTGGATGGGGAAGTACTAAATAAAGAAGGAATAACATTCTATAACTCTGTAGTATTTAAAAAGTTCATTATACCTTAGAAAGTTTCCTAAAAAGATGAAATACCAAAAACGTTTTTTACACTTTCAATAGAGGAGAGATATTAGTATTACTATCAAAAGTGGGTATTATTGAGAGGGGTTCAATCCACAATAGAAAAAATAAGCCCGTATGCATATGTAAGTATTCATCATCATTCTATTAATTAAGATGCATTAAATACCAGTGAAAAAGCCTGTGATGACTGGTTTACCGGTATCTAGATAGATATTATATATACATTTACTGTGTAATTTTATAAATGGCTTTAGTACATTTTTGACAATGAAACCCGAAGAAAAATTTACTGGAAACAGATTCTGTTAATATTTCGGAGAAATAGCCTTCGTCATTTATGCACGTAATATATATATATATATATATATATATATATATATATATATATATATATATCAGTTATATAATAAAGATACAATCACTGAGAGCAATGTGAACAGTGGAAGCCAAAGAATTAGAAAAAGATGCATTGCATTCTGTGTGATTAATTTTATTTATAATTTGAAGAAATTAGATGCAATACTGTGATTAATGCTGAGAATTCCACTCTGTATCACAAGTACTGTTTTTGGAATAAAGTAAATCATTATTATTAGTAGTAGTATTGTAACAACAGAAGACAAGGGCCAGGCAACAGATCGTTTTATTATGTAAATCAACACGTATTTATACATATTTCACATACATTATTATAGCTTATGCAAGTGGACAAGCGCAGTCATCTGATTGGTTGTTTATCAGAAGTTAGGCAGACAAACGCAGGCGTTTGATTGGTTGTTTCGGGATTCCTCGACAAATAGAGTTCTCTATCTGCGAATCATATTTTGCCACGTTAACTCTGCTGTGATTGGTTGTTGAATCAGCCTTGCTCATATTTTCTCACGGCCTGCTCTCACCACAGTATTATAGGCTTACATTTTAATTTGAAATAATAAGGAAAACAAAAAAAAATTCATGATTCAAGTAGCAGTCAGGGGCTTATCACTGTATTTTGTAATTTACTTCAGATTACTCATCAAGAAGCATAGTATATAATCTCCGGAAAAATGAGAAATGGCTAAATTGGATGCTCATTAAGGTTTTGTTAATATACACATATGCTTTGCAATTCCTTGGTTCAGGTGCAACCTAAAATGCCTAATTTTTTATCATCCCTTTTGCTTCTCGACTGGGAGACAATGCTTCAGGTATTTTTAAGTTTCAGTAGTGCTTGTGTTGTTTTCACGGGGTAAGGTTGCTATCCGCATGCCTAGCTTTCCCTCCTTTCAGAATTTACTGCTGGTTAGGCATAGGAATCGAACAAAGGTAATCTATGTGGCAGGCGGACATTCTACCCCTGAACCAGTGACAAAGATATTGAATAATTATCCAGTACTATTGTTAATTTACGTACACTGAACAAGTGACTTTCCAAATTACTGATTCATGTTTGTTTACTTATCCTGAATGTAAACCAGTAAGAATTATTATTCCTTCTCGAGTAAATTTAAGGTCAGCCATTATACTGAAAAGTGAATGTAAGCATTTGATATTTCGTGTCCAAAATGATATAAAATTAAGTTCAGAGACTTCTACTCCCGATGTAATTTCTTTAGTGAAATCAACAGACTTAATGCATACTGATGTCGAATATAACACGTGTTACACTAAATTTTATTTTTACAGTTGTATTAACAAGCTGAGTAAGTGATATAATATGCGCATACCAAGTAGTACTAGGAATGAGAAGCAATAACAAACTGTATTTTACATGTATCAAGAGGTGACTTAAAATGTAATGCAGAAAAATGTTTGCAAAGCTGATCGGATGCAATTTCCCTACATTAATAAGACCTGTGAGGTTGAAGAGATATTGTCAGCGTTTTCTGAGGTTGAATTACGTATGCATTTGAAATGCTAATTTCCTGACTCATTTACGACCTTATTACCAAAATTATAAATTGTTTCAGAAAATGTACGGCTGGAAGTAGCTTTACTTACTCTACTGTTTCAAGTCCGAAGTTAGGAATTGTTGATATTAGCTGAAAAGAACACTGTCCACTCACTCTGTATGTTTTCATTCTCTTTCAATAATCTGAGTGACATCAGCTTAACTGTAATCAACTGTAGAGTCGTTTTATTAAGACCTTTGGCCATTTTAATAAACGCTTAGAAAAATTTATGTACAACTAATAATATTTAAAGTCAATGGTTTATTGTTCATCTGGATTCCTACATCCTGGTAGGTCCTTGTATAGCAGTCACTATGTCTTTCTATGGAATGTGCTAAGTGTGTATTATTCTGTAGGTGCTTTATCAGCTGTGAAATACTCTGATCTGATGTTACACCAGGTCTTACTATGTCAACGACAACCAGCACTAGCATTCAGAGAATTCAAAATCACACGGTTCGAGTAACAATGAAGGAAGTGTTTCCATTTAATTCAGTTTTGTAAGCTGACCTCTTAGTCAAACTAGGATTTGTAGGACATTCCGTTTAAACATCGTTTCGCTGTATCTTCACAGTTAATAACAGTTTAAGGAAACAAAGACAGCTAGTTAACTGACCTATCTTGTCATTCGTAATCTATGCTCAGAATGACCAGCAATGCTTTGCTCATAACTCTTGATAGGTGCAGTTAGAAAGTATAACATATGAACAAGTTTATAATATCTTCTTCATATCCTACTAAAATAAATACTATAAATTACAAAGCAAAAAAATAGATCCCTAGTTTATACAATAAACGAAACTCTGGAAGGCTGTTATTATAGAAGTCAGCTGAACAATCTCTGAAAAGATTTTGATCTGACCGAGGTACTTCTACACGCGTATATATGTGTTTTTAACAATCTACTTGTTGTAAATTCGCCATTTTTGTGTTTGCAGTATGTTGGATGGGAGATGGACATGGATGTCCTGATCACAAATACCACTTGACTACACCAGCAACATTATACGTTATCAACCTGTTTCTCATAACTCTCTCTAATTAATCGTGTTATGTACTCGTCGCCAAATTATTGTTATATACTGGTCGAGAATTTAATAGTCCTGACGCAAGAAGGCGGAAATCAGAAGACCACTAGGTTTGCGATGATACTTCTATTTTCCGAACACAAGGAGAAGCAATAAGTGGTATCACACCAAAAATAAGTAAGTCACACAAGATTGTGTGAGCGAAATATATATATGAATGTTCAGACAAAGTGTGTGAACAAATCATTAGACAGTCTTAACATGAATGGCTAATTATAATGAAGTATCGATCCATATATACATAGCGAAATATAGCAGACATGTCAACAACCACCATATATGGATATATGTCACCAAGCAACGGACTGTCAACAAACACTCATATTATGTATAATATAAGGGGAATATACATTGTTAAAGGAGACAGGTTCATCAAAGTGAAATAGTCACAGACTGAGCGAGCAAACAGAAAGAGAGATCACCATACACACATATATATATATATATATATATATATATGGATACATATCAAATCGAGAACTCACTACTACGTGATACTAAACTCTATTTCAGTATCAGAACAAGTATAAATACATTTACAAAATGAAACAATGTATGTGTTATCGGTGACATAGTTGTGAACGAAGGTATTCATAATAGGGTACATACATCTATGGTCTATTTCCAGACTGACTGTGATCATCATAAAAGGAAAATCTGTTGTTTATCGGTTCACATATCACTACTGTAATCAACGTACATTTCGAAGTAGTTTCTGGTTTATATTTCTACTACATGATTTTATTCACTGGACAAAATAAGAAAACATAAGAGGTGAATGGCAGTACGAATCAAGTTTACCTGATATCACACATAGTGATATAGCATTGCTTACTGGACGGTTTTTCAATTAAAATTTAGGGATAGTCAAGTCATACAACTTCTTATATTGTTTAATGCAGTTTTACTCCCTTTTTTTCTGCGCTCCAATTTTCCATATGTCTGAATTTCATACTTCGTCATTCACGTTCCTTGTGTGGAGTACTGAACAGGAATCTGGTGATTAATCCCTCTTTTTTTCCTTCACGTTTTCCAGTGGAACATAGGGCTTCAAGCTAGTGGCTTGAAGTTTTTGTAGCAGTGTTTATTTTACAGGATTGAGTTGCTAGCCTCATGCCCAACCTTTCCTCTTTAGCAGCATTATTTCTGGCTTAAAGAGGAGTGTGTCGGCTGGGAATCGAACCCCGGACCAGGTGTATGGTTGGCGAGCGTCCTAACCGCTGTGCCACCGACGCACAGTCTTTCTTAAATTAATTTACTACTCCTTAAACGTTTACACTGTCATTTCCTGTCGTGTGATTGCGCGCATCATATGACTGAAGTATTTTAAGACGATTTCTATTGAAACGGTATCTGATTTAGCTAAATTTCTTTGTTCTGATGCCATAATTAACTGTGAACTACTGTTTCGACCTAGATGCATGGTTTCACAGACAGTGAGTTATATTTAGTAAATTAAGACAAAATTTGCGTTTGAGTGAGTTCAAAGGTTTAAACACCACCTGATTTACAACGCAGAATACTTTTCAGATGTTACATTCTTATATGGCTGTTCTGTTGGAGCTTTAAATGTTTCATCAAAGAATAGGTAAACTTACCCATAAGTAATCACACCCAAAACCAACTATTCGACTGAAGTAGTTAGCTATACCTTTCATTCTCTGCAAGAGTTTGTGGCTTTTAAAGTTGACTTCATTAGACGAAATGTCACTTTTACTATTAAATGATATTAGCGGGCAGCTTCACTTATTTCCTCAGCTAATTGAAAGTGATTTAAGTGGCTGACAGTGGTTATCTTCTTAGTTACTACCGTTCATGAGTGATAGTCGCCTGAAGATTTTCAAGATCAACTGATCACTAATATAATCTGGAGATTATCTTCAAACTCGCTCAAATAATTTTTCTAGTGGCATGACCTTGCGACAGATGAAGTTATTAGAGAGAAAAGGACAAAAATCTCAGCGAAATTATCCTTTCAGAGACTTCTTTATTGAGCTTCTCGTTATTTTCTCTCAATTGGAGTTATTGCATCGTAGACAGCAACTGGTTACTGTTGTATGGTTTCACCAAAAAACTACAGATAATCATTCTTGAAAAAATGAGCTATAAAAATATCAATGAAGACAGCTAAATGTCTGCATAATTTTCAAATTGCGATAAATCATTCTTTCAACACATTCTTTATCTAAATTGATATGTAGTCTTGCTTTTTCATTTTTGTAACACAGTTCTTCATATTGCCTAAACGATGAAATAGTTATCATTCTGTTGTAGAATTTTAAACTGATAAAAGTAAATAAAAGAAAGACGTATTCATAGATTCTTTCCAACCACTCAATTTATAATAATACTCAAATCTACAGTTGTACTTAAGGGTACATAGGTACATGCACATAAATACAAACCCAAAGAGAAATTCAGAAGTATCTCGATTATTATTTGACGTCGGTAAGGCTAGTAGTGTTAGTGATGTTGAAGAGGAAGTTAACAAAATCACTTATACTTTATCCCATTACTATATCATTCATTTTTTCTTGCTTGATGTCGATGAATGTTAATGTATACAATACTACTATTTCTGAAGGTAATGATCATAATGACAGTATCAGACAAAACAGTATGTAGGGTACTTGGAAATAAAAATTAGCATACGATATATACTTCAGTATGTTTATATCAAAGTAGTAGTATTTTTCTAATTATCTAATCATTTTCAGTTATTTTGTAACCGTGTCACAATAAGAGAATTAAGAACTGTTTTCTGTATGTATACGTGTAAATCAAAATACGAAAACATCTGCTCCCTCAGAGGAAAATATAATCTACTGATTAGTAAAGTGAATATTTCGAAAAACTTGTTCAGCTGACTCATTGTACAAATATATTCAAGATAACGTTTATTTTGGGTGGAAATTTCTGAAATATCTTTTACTAATTCTGTCCCTCTGTTTTTGAAAGATTATGAGACAAACAATGCCTTTATTAGTCTGCATAATATTTTTGTCTGTAGTATATTCAATATTCAAGTATGATTTTCTTGTATCTAATATACTGTTATTACTCATTGTTAGAAAAAATACTTTTGAGAACATTCCACATTGGCTTATGAAGGATTACTTTTTTCACACTGGTATTTTGAATTAACAAATAAACAAACTATTATGGGGTTGCACATTTTCTGATATTTAAGTTCCACATAAATATTAACAGAGTACATAATTTACAGTTAACTAAGCGTTCCAAGATAGTGCTTTTCCTTTCAGTGAAACCCAGAATCACAGCGTTAAAATGCAGTAACGTGATGTATGAGTTGTGAATGGAAATGATTGACGAACAAACATACTACTGGATACAGAACAGTCATGCTTTCATACTCTGTGACTGAGAGAAAGTACACTGAGTAACCCAATGCATAATTACGAAGAATTTTCTTTTATTAAGTCTTTAATTTAAAACAGTATTATTTTCATGTGCTAGTGCATCTGGTAAAAAAGTATTTAAATATAGCAGTAGGGTTTTGAATTCGTGTCTTTAATATATATATATATATATATATATATATATATATATATATATATATATATATATATATATATATATATATATATATATATATAGTTGTGTCTTCTCAGTTGGATTGTTTACCTGAGAGGTTCTTATTGTTTTTTATAGACAGCATCTTCATTGCTGACTGTATTATGAAGTAAGCTTTTGAAATCGTGCAGAAGTTTAGCAGCTGTCTTCCCTGAGACAATAAACGTGATTCGTTGTTTTCGGAAATTTCCACACCCTTCTCTCCACTTGTTTATTGGTTACTTTGTTGACCTGATAGTTGGCCTTTGGATGCTCTGACTTGTTTTTCATCCTCTAATTGTAACTCTGTGTAGGTCTGATCAATTTCAATGCTTCTGGTGATTAGAGATTTATCTGAGTGCTAGGCTTCTAGGAAATTCATGGTATTCTTGAATTTTTCCTTATTTAAGATTTGTACATTTTCCAGTCAAACTGCTGTCCATAGTTTTCTGCATGCATTCATATGAGTTAGCGGGCATTATCTCTCTTGGCAACCAGTTTATGTTGTTACATGCGAAGACGACGAGGATGTGCAATATCGGGTTACTCACAGTTATTGCAATTTATTTTGTATATGATGTTGGTTTTGTCTTTATCTTATCGATGTCTCCTGTGGTTGACATAACATAGTAGTAGTACACGTCTATTCCAATGGGTTTCAGTCGTCTTGCAGTGATTTAAGAGAAAGTCTTCTTAGATGAAATCTTGGTTTTTCACATGTTTTATTGGATGATTTCGCATTAGTCAGCTGGGTTGAGAGTATGTTTCTTTCAGGAAGATTCTTGGATATCCCACTTTTTTGAAACTGGGTTTAGGTTATTGCTCTTTTATTCTTCTCAAGGTAAGGGCACTGAAGCGTATCCTGGCTTTCCCGAATAATGTTTGCAATACTGCTGTTTTGTGTGCTCTCGGGCCGATTTTGTTGTAATTTACCATTTTATCCGTTGGAGCTGACTCTTCTCCTACCACTGTTTAATTTTTCTTCGTTTATTTATCTGATTAGGACATCTGAAATAAAATTTTCTCCCCGGATTTCTTTTCATTTTAAATTTGATTTTTCCGGAAACGTTCTTAATGAGGTTGTTAGTCCTTATAATTAATTTCTTCCAGTCATCACAGATGTGTTATTCAAGTAATGTCTCCATATTCGAGGTTTGCTTTTTGGATGAATTATGATTCCAAGTGATTTTATAACAGCACTGGCTGTCAGTCTTGACTTGGATAATTCCAAAGGCGTCCTTATTATTCATTTATTTTGGTGGTCATTGAGTTGGAAATATATTATTAGATACAAATCTATGCATTCTATTCCACTTTAGCATTGTTTTTTTGAGTAATGGGATAGGTACTCATCATTACTGAGTAATTGTTTTATCGTTTATTTTGCTGGTTCGCGTGTTGTCAAAGTGTATAATGCTGCGAAATCAAAAGACACTGTGATTTTATGACTGCATATTCTAATGTCTTTGATTTTTCACTAGAAATTGATTTGGAAGTTTAGTGGAGAACTGACAGTATTCTGTGAAGTAATCTAGTTTTTGTTACACTTTGTTAGATAAATTGCATGTCGCGCCACTCAGAAGTAAGACTATTGGTCGTATCGGGATATTCAGATCTACCGCAGAACGGTTTCATTGGCTATTGTTGGCTTTTGATCTTCCGTTGTGATTCGGCTTGATTTGTAGGGTTTATTTAAGCTGTTTTTATTCGGTTGTGTAAGATTTTAATAAAACTTGTTGTGAAGCGTTGTTATTCGTGATTATCTACGGGCGAAATTTCATCTCTCTGTAGTCCAAAAACAACTAATCACGCTTATGGTCATCAGGAGTGACCGCAGTTCAACTTATGGAGAATTCTTAAAACTCTCTTTATACTGAAATCACCGCTGAGAATGTCGTCTATAAGGACAATGAAAGTTTCGCAATTAAACAATCAAGCTGAGAAGACAGAACTATACCATGTACTTGTTTTGCAAATGTTCTCTGTCATTTCTAAATCTTATGATAGTAATATACTTCTTTCTGAACGAGAATGGAAGGTAGTTATCCAGTAGAGGACAATTTTTATCTTTCTGGTCAACCATTGTTAGGTATAGACCACTGGCTAATTCCCCAGTGAAATGGAAAGTAGCCAAACAGTGTAAAAACTAAATGATTAGATCAATCATTACAGATGCACACTATCGGATCCAGAAATATCAATACCTAAAGAAAACGAAGAGAAGATTTATAGCTAAGAGCTCCTAACAGCGCCGATCATCCCGACTACATTGCCAGGTAAACACACAATAAACAAAGATGAAATATTGGAGGTTGTTTATGAATCCAATTTTTGACTCTTCCGAGTTGTCAATGAACTCATGACTACATCAATTTTTATCTTTACTTTGTCTTAATTACTGCTTTTTGCGGTAATCAAAATTATAATTGTTGGTTCACATTAAGTAGTACTTCTTCGCTTTGACTGGTTTTCGTTTAGTTGTTCACGAATCTGGCGAATTTCGGTTTCTTTTTTCCATATGTCTATTAAGGTGATTCAAGATAATGAAAATTAAAAATGCGTAGAACAGATTTAGTAAAAGCTTTTATAAAATTGGATGAGATACAATCAGTCAAAATCTATATGATGATCCACGATCTGATTTTGGAGTTTGACAGAATAAAAGGTTTTATCTGAAATATGTTTAGACAGATCAGGGAAGTGGCTGTAGAATTGAAACCCCTAGTTCTTTTCATTAATGCCTGGGTGGGGAACATTCATTAATTAGATTGTAACGCCTGTAAGGAAATTATTTAGCACAAATCTTTATTATTTTGGAGATACTGTGGTTAAATGAATAATGACCTATAGAACTATGATAGGGTACCTTGAAGGCTATGTGATCATTTAAGTTTAGTGCAACATGAGCAGCAAGTTTCATATAAACTTCACACATTAAAATATTCTCTGTGTGATATTTTGAATAAACAGAGGGGTACAGAATTACATTCTCCAACAATAACCAAGTCTTCTCTTAACATATAAGTATAAAACTTGGGTACTCAGGTAGAGTATAACTCCATGGATAACACTCATATTATTATTATTTCTGAATGCGCATTATCCTATATTGATTTTTATTCAAATATCTAATCATTTCCACACATGTACATAAATGAAGGAAACAAGTTGTGTGAGTAACTTGATATGATTATGAACAATAGTTTGTGTTCAAAACGTCATCAGTTAATATTAGTGTATAATACGGTGTGATTTTATCAAAATAAAATCTTGCCCATAATTGAATTTTCTCTTAGGAGTTTCTTGAGAAGCCTTCCATGATCAAAACAAGAACTGCAGTTTTAGCAGAATAAAGCGGTACCATCTTTCATTTCGTTGCCTTCTCGTCAGCTGCTTACATGGCAAAGACATTACTAAATATATCTACAAAAGTCATTTTAACATACTTGCACAGATTTCATTTTCAACAAAAATCAATCGATCAATATACACATATACTAATATATATATATATATATATATATATATATATATATATATATATGCAATATTAAACACTATTCCGAACAATAATAATCAAACACAATGGAAACTTTTAGCATTTCACATTCGGATGAAAGATAGATGAAAAATATCCAGTTGACAGGGCAAAGAAGGACTGATAACGGCTTCTTTCTGGATGCATAAATCAGGCTTCAGGCACGAATGCTGAAAACTTTCCATTGTGTATCATTATTAATTTTCGGAATAGTGTTTAATATTACATATATATATATATATATATATATATATTATTAGTATATGTGTATATTGATCGATTGATTTTTGTTGAAAATGAAATCTGTGCAAGTATGTTAAAATGACTTTTGTAGATATATTTAATAATGTCTTTGCCATTTAAGCAGCTGACGAGAAGGCAACGAAATGAAAGATGGTACCGCTTTATTCTGCTAAAACTGTAGTTCTTGCTTTGTTCAAATTCATTAAGGGGAATACATGTATGAAACTTCCATGATCATTCGGTCATGTTTTAGGTTATTAATGTACAAATTAATATGAAGACACACTGCTTCAACGAATTTCAGCATGTTTAATGAAGAAACCACAATTTGTAACTTGATGGTCCTGACTCTTTCATCGACGTTTTATTGTTGAATACTCTTGAAAAGTCTCAGACTAAAACTAAATGTATGTTCATTACGTTTAGATTTTTTCGGTTTCTTTCATCAGTTTATTAATTTGAAAGGCCATTTCAATATACGCTAACTAACTCAGGTCTACTTGAATTTAGGTGAATGTCCAGCGTCTAAGCATAAAACAGAGGACTCAGATGTCGTGATCCATAACATTGCCACACTGAAAGAGGCATTTTCACTTTGAAAACAGCTGCAAATGGGAAGGTTGCTTAAGAATTCAAAGAATTAGAAAATTAATTAACACGTCTAAATCTCTTTATCGATGACTTAAAAATCTCTTCGATTTTTAAATTTTATCAGTAGTATTGCCAGAAATACTTTATTAGCCATGTTTCAATTATTAATTTCAGTCTAATATTAAAAGTGTGTAGAGTTAAACGCAGAGATATAGATATGGCACCAAGAACCGGTATATCCTTGCTTTCATATTCTGTTTGTTATATATATCCTTCATGAATCAGTAAGCCACCTATTTAGGTGATATTGTGGCGTGTGCTACTGATACGATTCATCATTAGTATATGAAGAGATGTTCATCGACATAAAAATATCAAAAGCAGGGAGAGAGACTTGACTTCAGGGAAAGCAAATGATTCAGTGTTGCGGAGATAAATGGGAAACCTCAAAGGAACACAAAGAAACAATATAAAGGCCAGAAGTAGCACAGTACGGAAGATCTGTGCAAATGATGGTTTAAGGATAAGGTGTACATAAGTTCCCTATATAACACTGGTTTCAAAAGTGATCAGATGACTCAGGACTAAATTCAAAAACTGCAGGTTATTAAATCAGAAATCTGCCAACTGAGACAAAAAAACAAATAGTTTATTCAAGTTCATGAAACAATTCGACTTAAAGCTGTCATAGTATAGCAGATTTTAAACTATACAGGAATGTGTAGTCCTGAAAAATTCTGAGAAAAATAACTGTTCATATTTAAGTATAGTTCTCACTATATTTCCGAAAAACCATGTGATTCTTAAAAAACAGACAAAAATCTTAATTTTCTTCCCAGAACATACTGCTTTTTTAATGCAAATATACCAGTAAGCTAAAAGATGTATCAGGAATTTGGTTTATAGTCGTTCAATATTTGAGAAGGTTTATGCGTTCGTGCTAAAAAAAGACGCTTTACTTCCAGTGTTTCCGTTTCATAATGAAATTATAATAGAGAATTGTGGATTATATAGGGTTTTTTACACTTTTAATTCGCGATTATAAATAGAATTATTTTTAGTTGACATGCTTTGTATATCGATTAAACATAATCGTCGTATTAGTGAAGTTTAGTTCAAATGATACTCCAACAATAAACAAAACACAAATAGCATCGATAGAAAGTATTTAATTCAAAAAGAAGAATCAAGCCTATGAAAGAAAGAATACATAACAAGGATAAAAATGACAGCACGATGAACTACAGTGTGTATAACAGCACCCAAATAAATTCTAAACAAAGTACTAGGATAATCCATCGAGATGTGATCAGATTGACCAAATCATATGTGTGTTCGGCAATTATTAAATAGACTCATGTGATGATTTATTTCATGCACTCCATTTGTTAGGAAGCTTTAATAGCGTCCAGGAAAACAATAATTTTACCTCGGAGTATGAAGATGACGGAGAACTCAACTTCCTGAAAATTATCGTTGAGCGCAGAATAGGTGGCATATTGCAAAGATACATCGACCAAAAAACGTACACGAACTGGAAGTTGCCTGAATTTCAACAGTTTCTGTCCGATTAACTGCAACCGTGCCGTAACCAAAATATTATTTCACTGGAGGAAAATGGTATGTTGCAGCTACAAGCTGCAGGAGAAGCTGCGGATCATAGAAAGGTGCTGTGAGACAGTGAATATCCTCAAAGATTTATCGATATATTTAGGAAAAGTGAAAACTAAAGAATACCTTGGCGACAAAGAAAAACCTGTATTCATTCAACTAAAATTCAAATTAGAGAAATCTCAGAAATAACCAACAGACGATTTAAGAAATCACTGGGCTAGGATGTACGCTGGGGCTGGATTGATTTCTGTGTGTCAAACAGCATATTCCTTAGTCCATTCAAAAGGCATAATATACCATTCGTTTGTTGCCTGCAACTGTGTGCATCGATTTGTGTGTAGCTGCCAAAGCATATGCATTCGAATAACGACGAAAGGGCTTACTTTAGAGTGCCTAAACATATATCAAAAGTCTGTGATTAGGAGCAAATAACTTTTAGTAAAGCAGTCACGCGGAATTAAACTGACAAAAAAACAAGTCGTAGACATCTTGAACCCATCTTGGGAGATGATAGTCATGTATTTAATATCTGCACTTGCTAAAATCAAATAGCTCAGACTGTGTAAAATCTCATGCACCAGTTTCAAAAAACACTGGAAAAGATGCACTAGTGCACAAAAAGTGTAATTCTAGTGATATCTCATACTTACAGTTCAAATTAAACGCTTTCAGTTTAGTGTTTAAGTCAAAATTTAAAATTGTATCTTACAGTAGGGAAGGAAGTAGTATGACCACTACAGTGAAAGTGATACTCTCCAAGTTGAATATGAGTTTAGTGACATTTATAATGAATGAATCACTTATGTTTTCCTGGGCATGAAAATTGTGTACTTTGAGATTTAAAATGTTGCAGGAATTCATAATCAGTTATACTTAATCAAGCAAATATCTACTGTCTCAGTGTCACGGAATCATGCAACCCTAGTGAATACAGTTTTTTTATTTGATGGAGTGGGACTTTGTAACCATAAAAACGGTATTTGAGTTCGACTTCAGAATTCTCGCTTTAGTCTGAAGACCATAATAATCAAAACATTTTCATTTTAAGAACAATGATTTATCATAGATATAGTAATATCAGTTAAATATTAAGTTTCATATGAATAACAATAAAAAGTTACAGGATTTCATCATGAGCTGGCATTGGTTAGAGAAAGAACCATTAAGAAACCTGGGGGTACTGGGGAGCTGTTTCGTTCTAGTTTGGGACTTCTCATAAGTACGCATCCACTGATGAAGAGTTCCCAAACTAGGAAGAATTAGCCGTGCGGTACTCCCAGGGTTTCCAATGCTTCTCTAACTGATGGCAGCTCATGATGAAATCCTGTAACCAATCAACCAAATCCCTACTAACCAATACTTGAATAACAATAGAAGGTGTTTTATTGTCCTACCAACTTCTCGAATTCCATTTGATTTATTCCACTGAATTGTTATTATTAATATTTCTTTGCATTCCGAGTGGAACATAGGACTTTAACAACACATCTCCACTTTGTCCTATCTTCTGCGTCCTCCTCAGCTGTGTCCACGATTGACCTAACTCTTATCTCTTCCTCACACGACCTCCTCCATGTCACCCTCCCACTGACGACTCACTCGTCTCTTCCCATTCGGATTCAACTCAAGGGCCTGGCGTGCAATGTCATTCAGCGGCCTCCTCAATGTATGCCCGATCCATCTCCACTTTCTCCTACATATTTGTTGAGCGGTCGGCTCTTGGTTGGTTTGTTCCCATAGTTTCTTGTTGCTTATTCTTTCTGACTATTTGATCCTCAGTATGGAGCCAGCGAAGGCAGCTGTTGATGAAAGTCTGCAACCTGTTGGAAATCCTTTTCATGATATGCAGTGCAGGTTTCTGACCCATATATAAGAACCAACTTGACATTGGTGTTGAAAATGTGAATCTTGTTTCTTATGCTGGCTGAGTGCAGAAGATTCCCAAACTGGTTTCAGGTTGGTGGATGAAGGCGTATCTTACCTTTCGGATTCTGACTTTGATACCTTCGTCCGTTCCGCCTTTAGTTGAAACGATGCTTCCCAGATAAGTGAAGGAGGTAACCTCTGTTAAATTTCTCCCGTTGATGGTGATTTGTGCTGGTTGTTGTTGTTGTTGTTGTTGATTGGTTGATCTTCATCACCTCCATCTTGTCTGTGTTCACCTGCAGTCCTGCTTTCGCTGCCTCTTCGGCCAGTTTGTTGGTTTTCGCCTACAAGTCTTCGAGTTTGAGTAACATCAGACATATATCATCTGCGCGCGAAATCCAGATTTTCTAGAGTCTTCTCATTAGTGGTCCGGCGTACTCCTGTCTTCTCATTCCCGACACACAGTCTGAAACATAGTCCAGTCCACCACAATTAAGAATATCATCGGTGATAATAGGCAGCCAACCTTGTCTTACTCCTGTATGCACTTCAAACGCCTCGCTGAGTTTTCCGTTGTGGATCACCTGACTGACACGTGGCATTGTCTGATTGGACATTAGTAACTAGTGTGACTTGTCTAGTCCTTTCTTTGTTTCAGACTGAATTCTATCAGTCATATAGCTAGCTGCTGAATGAGGTTGTCAAAGACGTGGGGACTGCACGCCGTAGTATTGAAGTAGTCTCCAAATTACTTCTCGGTCAAACTGTCTGTCGAAGGCCTTTCCGAAGTCGATGTAGTTGAGGTGGAGTGAGATTTGACTGCCATTCTATGCTTTGTTCTGTGATGACGATGCGTAGAGTGACAATTTGATCAGCACATGATTTACCTTTCCTAAATCCAGCTTGTTCCTATGAGGTGTGGAGTTCTGTATGCAGTGGATCTTTTATTCTCTCCAGGATGATGTGACTTAGTATTTTACTTGGTGTGGACAAGGGCATGATTGCACGCTAGTTCTTGTACAGGCTTAAGTCGCCCTTCTTTAGCAGTTTGACGAGGTAGCCAGCGTTTCTTCCAATCAGTGGGCACGTTTCCTTCTTTGCAAACGTTTTGCAGTAATGGAGTGAGAACATCTGCCGTAATCTCTGAGGCCATCTTCAGTGCTTCAGGATGAATGCCGTCTGTTCCTGCTGCCTTCCCGACTGTACTTCAGTAGATTGCTCACATTCAGGATTTCTTCTCTCGTTGGAGGAGTCGTCAACTGACGGACATTTCCGTGTGTGCTGTTGGTGGTGGTGGTATTTCTGGGCGAGTTTCCGGTGGTGGTCGACTCAAGTGTCCTTTAAAGTGGTCAGTCCATTGTTTGATTTGTTTCTCCTCCTTGGTGATTAGGTTCCCTTGAGCATCTTTCATTGGTTTCATCATTTGGGTTGGTCTCTTCCTGGATAGAGACTTGGTCATCTGATATAGTCGCCTGATGTTTCTTTTGCTCGGGCCCTGCCTGTTCTGCTTCAGTTTCCAGCCAGTGTGTCATAGAATTGTCGTTTGTCTTTTCTAGCACTCTTCTTCAATGCTATACTCAGTGCGGTGTACATTGAATTCAGCGTCTCCTTCTGTTGAGCATCTTTGCAATGAGTCATCCCCTCTTTCACTATCCTCCTCTCCTCGATTAGCTTCCAGGTATCCGTTGACAGCCATTCCTTGTCTCGTCTCTTGCTTCTTCCTAGAACAGTTGTACACGTTTCCTTGAATATCGCTTTCAGAGAGTCAGTTCCAATGTTCTTCCACACAGGTTTCCTCAGTGATGCTACGTAGTGTGTCCGACTTTGCTCTGATCTGATATGTGGTGAAGGTATCATTTGTAGTTTTGTCCTTAAGTTTCTGAATGTTGAACTTAAAATGCAGTGGCCTGTCTTCAGTTGTTCTGAAGGATTTCAGCTTCACCTTGAAGGTTCCTAGAACTAGATGATAGTCTGAGCCCACATCTGCTTCCCTTTCTCTACTTTGTATCTAGCAAGCTGCGTCTCCATTTCCTTCAGATTGAGAAGAAATCTATCTGGTTTGTGGTGTGATCGTCAGGCGAAATCCATGTTGCTTTGTGCATATCCTTGTGTTTGTACACGCTCCCTCTGATCACCAAATCGTTGAAAGCACTGAAGTCTGCTAAAAATTCTCCATTCTCATTTATTTCTCTGAGCGAAGGCCTCTCGACCCATGATGGGTTGTCTTCCTGTATTATCTGCTCCCAGTTAGACTGGCATTCATATCGCCCATGAGGATTTTAATGTCACCATTTGGTATGTCGTCCATTAGTGTTTGTAGTTGTCTGTAAAAATCCTCCTTCTTTTCCTGTTCCGCGTTGTTTGTAGCAGTGTGTGTAGCATTGGATAATTGTTACCTCCCTTGCTTTGGAGTTGAATCTCGCTGTCACGATCCTGGATGAAATTGTTCTCCACTGCATTAGAACTTTAGCTGCCACTGGTGACATCGTGATAGCCACTCCCTCAGTGTATTTGTGGTTGTCGTCTCCGTAGTTGACCGGAGTGGATTATTGACTCTCCTGTTGACAATGTTGTTAATCCAAACCCACTGCATCTGCTTTCGCAGATACCCAGTACTTCTGAGCCATATCTTCGCATTTCTTTGGCTACCTGGGCAGCCTTCCCAGCCAGCCTCGTACACTGTACGGACATTCCACATACCCATTCTTACTCTTGCTTTCATCGAGAGAACTCACATGGGCTGAATGAACGGCATCCCAAAGTCTTTCACTGACCCGTGTCATTTTGCCTCTCCAATTCGAGCGAAGAATAAGATTGTTGTTATATGAAGTTTTTGTATTTTTAATACATTTCGTGTGTGTTGAAGTTACCCTAGTGTGGGGTTGCTAGCCCCACGCTTACCCTCCCTCTTTGCTTGGGCTTTGGACCGTCTAGAAAACTAGCGAGCTAGTTAACTAGGCGAGGTTTTTCCACTGAATAAGATCCGACAAAATGGCTACGCTGTTTGTTAGTCGCAATCTGACGACAGTGTCAGTTTAAAATGTTATTCATATTCATCGTCACGGAACACTAAGTGAGGATTCACGTAACTTTTGAATGCTGATACACCATAGCATTTAGTATTATTTTAGTTTTGGTACGAAATGACTCCTTTTACGGAACCAATGAAAAACAAAAGGTGATGAACAACTTTCCTGTCCTGGTTTGGGACTCTTCAGCAGTACGCACCTATTTTTCCACGTGAGATTACAACTAGAACCCTCAGGTTACAAGGCGAACTCATATACCACTCAAACACCGGATTGGAATCTAACTGCCTATCAATTCTTACTTGTCGAATTCCCAGTATATAACGCGACCACCAATTAGTATCATCGGTGAAAATCTGCCTTTTTTTTACTGAAGTCAGTTCTTGATCAAAACTGACATCAATCACTTCCCTGAAAACCAAAACTTTAATATTCTGTATTATATGGCATTTCAGTAAAATTCATCTACAGTCAGTAGTTAATGATTTTACGTGACAGAATAAAAAATGTCACCGATATAACTTTTTTTCCAAATATGTGAATCATTTTCCACACACTTATAGACATTGACGTGTAAGATGATTACAGCACTATTTTTATCATATTGAAGAAATATGAACGGTTCATTTTATAACAGGAGAAATATTTTACTTTTTGTAGTTCGGTGTATACCAGCATTTTGAAAATACGCATAGCTTGATTTGAACAATGTAGGAACAACCAATTGAGAAGACTAACATGACGTTTTATTTCGTTGATTGTTATCAACTGCATAAAGCCTAAAACAGTTGCAGTATCAAAATAGAACATTTTTATATGCTTTAATTAAACAGTTAAAACTCAGCCAACAATATTACGTGAGTGAATAAGTTAGGAGTCAAAATAAAAGAACTTCAGGTGTCAGTAAGCTTGTTTGTATATGTAGAATAGCTATGACTACATTCAAGAGCAAAGAACGGAAGTTTGATATTAACTAGGCATGCAAACAATTAAATAATACATACTACGAAGAGGTTCAAAGTTTTAATAATTTAATGGGATTAAAATAATTACCATTCAAGCATTTAGGTCAGGAGTATGAAAATAAATTAAACAGCATGAAATGACATCATTAAAACTAACTAAAATAACACTTTGTTTCTGTTTTGTTATTTCAATCAATTTTAACAATGTCCAGCTTCCGTTCCTGACTCTAAAATCTACTCATAACTTTTCAATACATGGCAAAGAAGATTCTGACACGTGAGATGTCCTTTCAATTCCTAGCGTGTTCACAAACATAATTATTCACGGCTGAATTGTTTAAAGTATATTAAAATGTTATTACTGACATTGTAACTGTTTTAGGGTGTATGTAGTTGATAAGAATGAGTTTGTTGTTCTTGCTTTGTTCAAGTTCACCAAGGGAAACAATCGTATGAAGTTCTGTTTCATATTTTGTATACTTTAGAATATGATAAAGGGCTTTGGTAAATATTTTATTATTATTATTGCTCCCTTGGGTTCCTAGTGGAACATAGGGCTTCAACTGCACGTCTTCACTTGCTTCTGTCTTCTACTGTACTTTCCACCTGTATCCACGTTAGTCCATACTGTTTCATCTCCTCTTCACACGATCTCCTCCATGTCACCTTTGGACGTCCCACTCGTCTCTTCCCTTTCGGGTTCCACTCGAGGGCCTGACGCACGACGTCACCCAGCGGCCTCCCCAGCGAGTGTCCAATCCATGTCCACTTTCTCCTGCATATTTGTCGGGCGATTGGTTCTTGTTTTGTTTGTTCCCATAGTTTCTTGTTGGTTATTCTTTCCGGCCATCTGATCTTCAGTATAGAGCGAAGACAGTTGTTGATAAAGGTATGCAACAGGCTGTTGGAAATATTCTTTGTGACCCACTCGCCAAGTTTCTGATCCGTATAGAAGAACTGACTGACTTGACGTTTGTATTGAAAATCCGACATTTTGTTGTTGATGCTGGCTGAGTGACGAAGATTTCCAGATTGATTTCAGGTTGATGAATGTGTTTCTCGCCTTCCCGATTCTCGCTCGATTTGACATCCTCGTCCGCTCCTCCTGTAGTTGAGACAATGCTCCCTAGATAAGTGAGTGAATGAAGTAACCTCTTTCAAATCCCTCCCGTTGATGGTGATTGACGTTGGATGTTGTTGGTTGGTTATTTTCATAACCTCCGTCTTGTCTATGTTTACCTGGAGTCCTGTCTTCGCCGGCTGCTTCTTCGACCAGTTTGTCGGTTTTCGCTTGTAAGTCTTCGATTGTGTGTGACATCAAACATAAATCATCCACGCGCGAAATCCAGGTCTTCTAGGTTCTTCACGTCGGTCCAGGATATTCCTGTCTTCTCGTTTCCCACTGTCTGACGCATAATCCAGTCCACCACAATTAGGAATATCATTGGTGATAGTAAGCACCCTTGTCTGACTCCTGTGTTTACTCCAAACGCCTCGCTGAGTTTTCCGTTGTGGATCACTTGACATGTGCCGTTGTCGTACAGCTGTTGAATAAGGTTGATGAATATTTGGGGTACGCCATAGTACTCGAGTAATTTCCAAATTACTTCGCGGTCAACGCTGTCGAAGGCCTTCTCAAAGTCTATAAAGTTGAGGTAGAGGTTTGATTGCCATTCCATGCTTTGTTCGATGATGATGCGTAGAGTTGCAATTTGGTCAGTACATGATTTGCCTTTCCTGAATCCAGCTTGTTCTGGTCGGAGTTCTGTCTCCAGTGCGTCCTTTAATCTCTCCAGGATGATGCGACTCAGGATTTTACTTGGCGTCGATAGGAGCATGATTCCTCGCCAGTTCTTGCAGAGTGGGGCCTAAGTCGCCCTTCTTTGGTAGTTTCACGAGGTAACCTTTCCTCCAGTCAGTAGGCACCTTTCCCTCCTTCCAGACCTTTTGCAATAATGGAGTCAGCATATCTGCTGTCGTCTCTGGGTCCGCTTTCAGTGCTTCAGGGGTATTCCATCTGGTCCGGCTGCTTTTCCAGCTTTCAGAAGCTTGATTGCATTCAAGACTTCAGCTTTCTTTGGAGGATTGGTGTCAACTTGCAGTTGTGTACGTGCTGTTGTTGGTATTTCTGGACGGGTTGCAGGTGGTGGTCGGTTCAAGAGTCCTTTGAAGTGATCCGCCCATTGTTTAATCTGTTTTTCTTCCTTGGTAATTGGGTTCCCTTGGCTGTCTTTTATAGGTTTCGCTTGTGTTGATCTCTTCCCGGATAGAGATTTGGTTATCTGATATAATGTCCTCAGGTCCCTTTTGCCTGCTGCCTTCTCAGCTTCAGTGGCTAGGTTGTCGTAGAATCGTCTTTTGTCCTTCCTAGCACTCTTCTTCACTTCTTTGTCCAGTGCTTTGTAAGTTGAGCTCAGCGTCTCCTTCTCCTGTCCGTCCTTGCATTGAATCATTTTCTCTTTCACCATTCTCCTCTCTTCTATTAATTTCCAAGTGTCCGTTGAGAGCCATTCCTTGTCTTGTCTCTTCTTTCTTCCTAGAACCGTTGAACACGTTTCGTTGAGAATCGCCTTCAGAGACTTCCAATGTTCTTCCACGCATGATTCTTCAGTGATGTCGCGTAGTGTTTCCTGCTTTGCTCTGACAGTTGCAGTGAAAGTGTCTTTTGTGGTTGTGTCCTTCAGTAATTGAGTGTTGAACTTGCATTGTGGCCTATCCCCAGCTATCCTCGAGGCTTTTAGTTTCACCTTGAAAGTCCCTTGTACTAGATAGTGGTCTGAACCCACATCTGCTCCTCTCCTTGACCTTGTGTCCAGTAGGCTCCGTCTCCACTTTCTTGAAATTGAGATGAAGTCTATTTGATTCTTGGTGTTTCCATCTGGTGAAATCCATGTCGTCTTGTGTATATCCTTGTGTTTGAACACACTACCACCAATCACCAAATCATTGAAGGCGCAGAAGTCTGAGAAGAGTTCACCATTGTCGTTCATTTCGCCGAGGGCCTCACGACCCATGGTGAGTTCTCTTCCTGTGTTGTCTCCTCCCAGCTTCGCATTCATGTCGCCCATCAGGATTTTGATATCGCCATTTGGGACGTTGTCCATTATTGCTTGTAGTTGTCTGTAGAACGCCTCCTTCTTCTCTTGTTCTGAGACGTTTGTAGGCGCATAACATTGAATGACTGTAACTTTCCTTCCTTTTGAGTTGAACCTGGCTGTCATTATCCTGGAGGAGATTGGTTCCCACTGCATGAGAGCTTTGGTTGCTGTTGGTGACATCATGATGGCCACTCCCTCGGTGTGCTCATGGTTGTCCTCTGGGTGGCCGGAATAGATTACTGTCTCTCCAGTAGGTAGTTGGCACCTTCCAGTTCCGTTCCATCTGCTTTCGCAGATTCCCAACACTTCTATTCTGTACCTTCTCATTTCAGCGGCTATCTGGGCAGCCTTTCCAGTTTCGTACATTGTACGAACATTCCAGGTACCCATCCTTACTTTTGCTTTCATCGAAAGAAGGCACATCGGCTGACTGGCTTCCCGAAGGCTTTCACCAGCCTGCGTCATTTCACTTCCCCGATTCCAGCGAAAAGTAAGGCTATTGCTTATGTTTTTAGAATTTTTAATATATTTATTCGTTGAAGTTTCTGTAGCGATTTGGTTGTTTTACAGGGGTGGAGTTGCTAGCACCACGCCCCAACCCTCCCTCTTTACCCGGGCTTGGGCACTTGGACGGGTATGTACATACATTTTTATAGTGTCACATCGCTTCAATATCAGGGGAGTTAAGTTAACCTCCTTAGTCATAGTATAAGACGTATTTATTCAGACGAGTGTATCAAGAAATGTACACACCACAAGAAAATGGATACCCGCAGAACTTTTTAAAAAAGTACATGTCATTTATTACCTGGAGATAGATTAATGATTGATACCGTAGAGAAGAAAACTTTTCATTTTAAGTTACAAAAGTGAAATTTTCACAGACCTTCTGAAATGTCGACTTAACAGGACTATAGAAATAAGATCTCCTGCTGCTAAACTGGCACTCAGTTTCTCAACTAAACCGATATTCACACAGAGAGTCAAGGACAAATTACCAGAGATGGTCTCATAAATATGTATCTGTGAGTTTAAATCCTTCTGTGAAGCTAGTTACATACGTCGTACTCAGAAAGCTTTCTTTATCCACGCACGCACATGAACATGTGTCTGTATGGTAAAGGAGCAACAAAATGTATAAAGAGTGTGGCTTTAACCCACTTGGTAGATACTGGACATTTAATAAAGCCGGAGCAGGCCGGGTGTGTGGCCGATAATCTATCTAGTGGAATTCGACTACACTTTCTATCAGTAGCCCAAGCGGAAGTAGTCAATACCGGAAGACCTGGTTTCTGTGTTTTCAAGAAGTATACCCAGTTGTTTGGTTTACCTTATACTAAAATAACGTCAACAAATCCTCTATAAAAATGAGTAATTAACACTTCTGCCTTTGTTTCATTGACAAACACTTGTACAGTCCTCTTAGGACTTCACGACCTTTCTTATTACATATGTTACCTTAGGTTTATGTGATACTTTTCAGACTTGTCACTGTATTTACACAATCCTTTTCATTACACTATATTAAGTTCTTTGTTTTCTGGTATTCATTCGCTAACTGTTCTTTTATTTTTGCACCACACCGTCGTTATTATCTTATTGTTATCTGTCATGTCTAACGTATCCTATTTGTTGGTTTACTTCTTTGTATTATCCATGTTGTCTCTCACACCACTGAATACACTAGCCTTTGAAACTTATGTTTTTCGCTGAGTATATATATATGCACAAACAAATCACTGAATTATTACATCTCATGTTATTATTGACCATAGATTTTATATAGATTTAAATAATAATTAAAATTCAATGACTATTATTCTCTCTTGCAGTATTACCTCAATACACCTGATTTAATTCTAATTCGCCTTTACTGGTTATTGTATGCTAATCAAATTAATGGATTCATAATTTTGAACAAAGAAAGAAGAAACATTAGCGCAGAATAATCTGGATCCATTTTATTTAGTCGGTTCTCATCAACTGCGTACAACCTGAATTCTTTAATAAAATAAAAAGTGCACAATTTTAACAAACTTTTGTCCATTAGCAAGCATATTGTCAGAGCTTCATAGTGAAATAAGGCGTTGCGATTTACAAGGTGTCTAGATTGTTACGATATATATATATATATCTTGTTAGAGAGAAGTTTCTTGAAAGAAAATTAATTAACAGTTGTGTTGTTGGGGTGGTAACAAAAGAAAATTAGTAACAGTTACGTAATTAGACAGGAGAAGATCAAAATTTTCGGTGCACATGAGGTCAGATGAGAAGTTACTGATGTAATACAGTGAGCAGAACTCAGAAGATCAAGAAAAATTATCTCTTAAGAGTGAAGCGAAAAATAAATGGGAGGAGTGAAAAGATAAGTTAACAAAATTAGAAAACAAAGAGTTACTAAGATGTGAGTTACCAGGGTAATTGAAGTCCAACAACTGATTCTTTTTGGACACATAATTCAGGCTTCCATCGTTTTATTGCAACAGTTTCAGCAAAACTGAGAAGACCTGAGGTACTTTGTCTGTTAATTATTTTGAATGATTCGAGACAGACAAGAGTTCTACTCACTGTATTACATCAGTAACTTCTCATCTGACCTCATGTGCACCGAAAATTTTGATCTTCTCCTGTCTAATTACGTAACTGTTACTAATTTTCTTTTGTTACCACCCCAACAACACAACTGTTAATTAATTTTCTTTCAAGAAACTTCTCTCTAACAAGATATATATATATATATCGTAACAATCTAGACACCTTGTAAATCGCAACGCCTTATTTCACTATGAAGCTCTGACAATATGCTTGCTAATGGACAAAAGTTTGTTAAAATTGTGCACTTTTTATTTTATTAAAGAATTCAGGTTGTACGCAGTTGATGAGAACCGACTAAATAAAATGGATCCAGATTATTCTGCGCTAATGTTTCTTCTTTCTTTGTGCAAATTTATAAGAGGGAATCATTGTATGGGATTTATAATTGTAGATCTTGAAGAAAAATTTAATTAATGCAATTGTTCTGTCTAGTTACTCTTGTCCTGAAAACGGAGAAGCCGTCAGCCTAAATCCCTCAAAACGACAATCACTACTAAAGCTTCAAGCCCTATATATCCCACTGGGAACACAAGGGATACAAAACAACGCCATCTATAGAGTAAATTTCAGTCATATTTTTAAATAAATTTATAATATCTAGTCCGTCACATTAAATGTGACCTTTATTACTTTACAACTGTTAAATATTTTGAATTTCTTTCAAGAAATTGCATTTATTGACGTAAGACTTAGAAACTCTATGCCTAAAATGTCTATTAAAGCGCACCTACTCTTTGAAGACGAGAAAAAATAACAGATAAAATACTCGCTCAATCATACCTAGAAATGTTTATTCGAAAAGGTGTGTTTCAGCTTTACATACAGTCTATTTTAAGATAAGTGGATTACCTTTCACCATTGTTTCAAGGATATCTTCCTTAAATCTAGTCAGTGACACTAATGACATGACATTTAAAAACCCTCATGTTAGCGATCTATTCGAAATCCACAAAATCTTTTGCTTTATTCGCTTTCCCATTGTTGTTTTTTTCAGTAAATAAGCTATTTGGAGAAATAACTAGAAGTCATGTGAACCATATGAACTTTTTAAAGGTTTCTGCCTCATAAATACTGCCTTTTTTCAAAAAATTTCTCTAAAAGGGTGACTATAATTTGTTTATGAAGAAAATGTTTTCGGAAATCAACCTTGTAAATGTACGAAAATTAATGCAGTCGCAGAAATACCTATTTTACACAAAGATCATAATATAACTCTTAGATTTCTTCGTCATTTTATTTTCTATAGTAAACTGTTTCTCTCTCTCCTACTCAGCTTGCTGTTGACAAGTTCATAAATGTTATCGAAACCCTCCTAATTACTAATTGTCTACTCCTGTAGCTAGTTCTTGATCTTACGAAAAATTTTCATTCCACTACATTCACATTAGCATTCAAGATTAATATATGGCAACTTCAGTGTATGAGATAACCGATAAAAGACGAGTAAAAGTAAGTTATATATTGATGCAACGTGTTTCCATTTTTAACTTTTAATTTAATAATTTAAAGTCATTTCATACTTTTGTAATAATTCCATAAAATGGTGACCATAGGCAGTAATTTCTCTAAAAACATTACCATAATTAAAGACATTCATAGACCGACGTAAAAATCTCATTTCTCTGATGTTTCTGACCACGAAGTTTTGGAAATTATTGCAATCCGTTTACTTTAGAACACTAAACCTGTGGATATAATCTTGTTGACTGCTAATACCTATAACTAACTGTTTGGCATTTTGTGACATTTTAACACTAACTGATATCTGTAATTGTATATATTGTTGGATTTATATGTTCAAGTTGTCCCAAGTCAGTGAGTCTATGGTTTTGGTATCATTTTAGTTAACTGTGCTTAACTGTATTGTATGTTGTTGTATTGTATTGTTGTTGTCGCTTGTTGCCCTTTTTGTTGTGAATTATTTTCCTTTCGCTGGTGTTGTTCTGATTGTTTTATTCCTTGTATTCCTTGTTTTCCGGTTTTAAGGGGAGCAACCCACAAGGTTGCTTCTCTCTAAACTATATCTTAATGTAACAATCCCTTTCTCAGGCGTGAGGCTAGCAACCCCACCCTGTACACAAAATTGCTACAGAAACTTCAGCACGATGAGTCCCCTTGCACCAAAAGAAAAAGTCTGTGTGGGGACATGGAATGTCCACACTATGTACGAGATTGGCAAAGCCGCCCAGATCGCAAACGAAATGAAACGATACGGAATTCAAGTACTGGGAATATGTGAAAGCAGATGGAACGGGAATGGACTCGCCAAATTGTCAACGGGTGAGTCAGTGATCTACTCCCGTCACCCATGAGTTCAACACATTAAAAAACTGAAGGACCATGATACAAAGGACATCTTCACTGCAAGCATAAGGGACACTGCCGAGACACAAATCAACACTAGCGAAGACGTCGGCGTCAAAAAGCACTGGCACAACTTGAAAACGGTGTGGAGTCAAACCTGCACGGAAGTTCTAGGCAGAAAGAAGACACAGGACAAACAGTGGCTCACTACGGACACTTGGAAACTAATAGAGGAGAGAAGGACAGTGAAACAAAAGATAATCCAGTGCACCGACGAGCAACAAAAACAGGATTTGAATGCAAACCACAATACGCTGAACAAAAGAGTAAAGAAGAGTGCCAGGGAAGACAAAAGAAAATATTATGAAGCCACGGCAAGTGAAGCAGAACAAGCTGTAGGCAAATGAGACCTCGCCACACTCTATCAAACAACTAGGCACCTACTGGGCAAAAGTTAGACACAGATTAAGCCAGTAAAGGATGACAATGGATAGTCAATCACCAAAGAAGTGGAGCAAAGAAAACACTGGTTTGAACATTTCAAAAGACTTCTAAATCGACCGCCACCTACAGTGCGCCCAACAATACCAACAATGGAAACAGGACTACCAGTGAACATCGATCCCCCGACGAAATCAGAAGTCCTGAATGCAATCAAGATGCTAAAAGCTGGAAAAGCAGCAGGACCAGATGAAATCCCAGCAGAAGCATTGAAAATGGACCCAGAGACAACAGCGGACTTGATGACGCCATTGCTGGTGAAGGTGTGTAAAAAGGGCAAGGTACCCGAGGATTGGAAGAAAGGATACTTATTCAAACTACCAAAGGAAGGAGACTTAAGTCAATGCAAAAACTGGCACGGAATTATGCTCCTGTCCATCCCAAGCAAAATACTAAGCCGAATCATCCTGGAGAGAATCAAACAAGCCCTGGATGCAAAACTTCGACCGAAACAAGCTGGACTGAGGAGAAACAAGTCATGTATTGATCAAATCGCCACACTACGGATCATCAATGAACAAAGCTTGGAATGGCAGTTATCTCTCTATCTCAACTTCATCGACTTTGAAAGTGCCTTCAGTGGACAGCGTCGATCGAGAGGTGATTTGGCAACTACTTCGCTGCTACGGGGTGCCATCGACAATTATACGTCTCATCCAGCAGTTGTACGACGATGCTGCATGCCAAGTTATCCACAACGGGAAACTTACGGAAGCCTTCGTAGTGAGGACGGGAGTGAGGCAAGGCTGTCTACTATCGCCAATGATGTTCCTGATTGCAGTAGATTGGATAGTGCGACAGACAACGGGCAATGGGGAAACAGGCATAAAATGGACTCACACAAATAACTTGGAGGATCTGGAGTTCACCGATGATATATGTCTGATTTCCCACAAACTGGAAGATGTGCGAGTGAAAAGCAACAAGTTGGCAGAAGAAGCATCAAAGATAGGACTTCAGGTGAACATAGAGAAAACAGAGGTGATGAAGATTCCTGGCCGACAGCAACAACAGCAACAACAATAGACAACAATCAGCCAGCATAAATGGGAGAAACCTTCACCTAACCACCTACCTGAGAAGCATCGTTTCGACTACAGGTGGAACTGACGAGGATATCAAAGCCAGAATAGGAAAAGCAAGACAAGCTTTCATTACTCTTAAGTCTGTGTGGAGATCAACAGCACTCACCATCAAAAATAAGATCCGGATTTTCAACTCCAGTGTGAAGTCAGTGCTACTTTACGGATCGGAGACTTAGCGCGTCATGAAGAGCATCTCAAACAAAATTCAAACCTTCATTAACAGTTGTCTCCGCTCAATACTCAAGATCAGATAGTCAGAAAAGATCAGCAACAGGGAGGTATCTGTTAGAGCGAACTAACCAGGAACCGATTGTGCAACAAATATTCAGGAAGAAATGGAGATGAATTGGCCATACTCTGAGGAAACCATCAAGTGACATCACCAGACAAGCCATTCTCGAGTGGAACCCGAAAGGGAAGCGGCGAGTTGGTCGTCAGTGCGAGGGTGACTTGGAGGAGGTTATGTGAAGAGGAGATGAAAGCATGTAGGCAGACTTGGAGCGAGGTGAAAAAGTTGGCAGAAAACCGAAGGCAATGGAGACGCGCAGCTGAAGCCCTATGTTCCTCTAGGAATTAAACGATTTAATAATAATAATAATAGACTGACAATCTGAAAACCAGTCGTGAGAATCTGTTAGATGACAGTTCAACTGGATGAGATAGTGTAGGTACTGTGTATATATTCCAGCAGTCAAACTGAAAAGCCTGCCATAAACAGCTATTGAAACAACGAATAAAAGATAATGAAAATTTTGAGCATAGTTCTAACAGTTCGACAAAAATTTATCTTTCTTCAGATGGAAACAAACATCGGATGTAAAAAGCCCTTTCATGTTACGGACTCTGTCAGCAAACCTGAGAGATACTGATTTTTAAAGCTCATTTAAAAGACTGCCATGAAAAAGTATGGAAATACTAAACAGTTCATTAAGTGAATATTCTTTCAAAAGATGAGTAAAATAGGCACACTGTGATTAGTGACATAAATAGATACTCCTTAACTTTATTTCATTTGGTCGATGGTCCATAAGCTGCACGTGGAAAAAGACACTAAGAGAAACGATATTATTAAAACATCCATAATCTGCACTTCTGTTTTTTGCTGCATATCAAAACTACACTACTTCGATCCGATTTGTCTTATTTTATGGCTGTGAGTCATGACTGTTGAAAGTAGTGGACCTAAAACGACTAGCTGTCTTTGACCACAAATATTTGTGTTCCATCTTCTTTGCTAAATTGTATGATGTAGTGAATAATACTGAAGCTAGGCGTAGAGTGTTAGGTAAGTAGGGCAAATCTTCGGGGTTGTGAAGCTGCACCGACTGAAATGAGTAGGACGCGTGTTACTTATGGTAAGCTAAAAACTTCCTCGTTCGGCGGTGTTAGTAGACATCGGACTAGGTTGGAAAAGAGTTAGTGGTGGTCAAATCAAAACCTGCATTGATCCATGAAGTCTCTGATAATTGGTTTGAGCCGTGTGGAGAGGTGTAGGCTCTCTCGCTGGGGTCTCTGGGGTGCTAATACCCAACAGCATGAAACTGTTAGTGATATAGCTCAAAACTATTCTCATTGACACAGATGCATTCACTCGTCATAGTCTCTTAGATCAGATAGGTTCTCGTTTTTTTCCACGTACTTTTTCCTTCTCCGAAATATTTCCGCTCATTATTTTTTTTCTCTACTTATATGAAGTGTGACAACTTGAACTACTTCACTTTTTGCCGTTTTCTCTGTTGGAAATTGGTCTGTCAGTCAGTCATGTATACTTTATCATTTTCATTTATTTTTGACTACAGCTTGATTCCACACTGTATTTTTGGTACAGGTATGGAATTTTCAGTGTGGATATCGGTAGCCCAGATTTCGCAGGCCGATCATAGATATCAGGTGTGCGTCGGCGTGGGCTCGAACCCCGGACCATGTGCATGGTCAGCGAGAGTCCTAACCACTGTGCCGCCGACGCACACAAAGCGCTCCCGCGCCGAGAGTCGAACCCGGGCTGCCTGGGTGAAAGCCAGGAATCCTAACCGCTAGAGGAAAATAGATTTCTGACCGAAGTCGATTTGAAAGTTATTTAAAGAAATTACATCTTTATGTAACTTTATGGTGTACTAAATATGATTGCGATCATAATACTGCAGTACATTCACGTTCCCACGTTATACTTTGTGCTAATGCTGTATGCAACCAAATACGAACAACGTTGTATTAAGAAGCACAAGTGAAAAGTTGAAAAGTGAAAAGCCAGTTGGAAAGGTCATTTACTGTGCAAAATGCTCAGCTACAAGATAATTAGAACTCAGTATGACATTATGGCAGATTATTATTCAGAAAATCAAAATGACCTCGAATATTTTTCTTCCAAAAGCTAGGTGACGGTAATACTGTAAATACATTGAAAGGAACCCTAGTTTGTGTGAGGAATTATGTTCGGCTAAATGTTTTCACTATCCAGGGTAGATTAATCTTTATGAAAAATATGAGGAATACAAATTTGATGTTAACCAAAACAAATAGTTCTATTAGGCAACAATACATGCCTAGTGTTCCTAAAGGTCACTTTATTTCAGAAACAATGATGATGAATAGTGGAAAGACGTTTCGTTCACAAGAATGTTATTTTAGTTTTAACTTTGTATGATCAAAGCTAAATAAAAAACGATTCCATTATTCTATGAATATTCTTTCAAAATGTTTTACATTTACAAGTCTTGCTAGAAAACAACTTACTTATATATTCATCAATTATCTTTATTACTGTCTGTCATTTGAACAAGCAATATATATATATATATATATATATATATATATATATATATATCCCAAGGCAATAATGATAAATAGACATCTATGCATAACGTACTGTTCCATTAATAACCACCTATGGTACAGCGAATATCGCACTTTTTTGTCTGACATTTGTATATTTATTTCCTCTTCCTGCAGACTACTATCTACGTCTCACCCTTGCACAGAACACATAAATGCTAAGAATTTCTCTTACGGTGATTCGTAGAAGAATGCCAAACTATCATAGGAAATGAATTGCGTCATTTCAAACAAAAAATAAGGATGATAATAAATTTACTATGACATTTTAATATAGCAGTTATATTACCTTCTCATAGGCAGTGGACAAAACATGCCTTTTACTTATATCAAGCAATCTACGTTTCCCGAGAATTACTTTAATTATATATACAATGAGTTTATAGACCAAAATTTAGATGATGTACATAGAGGATGGTATAAGAATATGAAAGAAACAGCATTATGCTGCTTTATGTCCGGACGGTATTCCTGCCCCAATGTTTATGCAATATTCATTCTAAACTAGTCAACTGAACTTCGTATTTCAGCTTTTCGATATAATTTGTACGAAGTTTTCTTTTTACTGTTGATATCATTTGCAAGTATACCCCAGTGGTGTATTTTGACAGACATTAGAAAGTGTTCCTATTCACTTTCAACTCACTTACATGTGAAAAGTGGGGCTTTTTCATTATCAGAGGTCATTTTAACCTCATTGTCAATCTCAGACGTGTTTATCACAAGATAAATGCAAGACCAATTAGAGAATAGTTTATTCACTTCTTCCCATTAGCGAACTTGAACAAAGCAAGAATGATAAATATACGATTTTATTACGTCATGTATGTTCTTAAAATTTCTATCCAATCTATAGGATCATATTGTTTCATCTAAACAACTACTCACCCTACTCTTTGGTAGTTATTATATTAAAAGATATTTTCTGCCATTTCCATCAAGCGCCTGAAACCTGATTTATGCGTCCAGAAAGAAGCGGTTATCAGCCTTTCTTTGCCCTGGTAACTGGATAATTTCACCTCTCTTTCCTCCGAATGTGAAATGCTAAAAGTTTCCATTGTGTTTGTGTGGTGATTGACTATTTCTATCTTTGTATTGTTTAAATACTTACTGTTGATTGTTAATACTTTCATATATGAATTGCATTCTAATTCCGCTAAATACAAATTCCTGATTGCTGCCCTCTCTGGGTTTTGTTTGGATTCTTATAATTCCGTCAGATCGAAATACTAATACTTCAAGTACAATAAATTACTACAAATTGGCGTCGCGATGGAGCTAAGTAACCTGGGAAAATTTCCTCTTAATGGTTCTCCGCGGGAGATTGCTGATTATTTGGAATGCTTTGATGCGTGGTGCATTTCCAAGAATGTTCGGGATGATAAAATACCTGCTCATTTCATCACCGCTATTGGGCTTGATGCATATAGCCTGGTGAAGAATCTGGCATTTCCAGATAAACCCATTTCTATGTCATATGACAAGATCCGTGAGCTTCTGACAAATCACTTCCATGTAACTACTTTTGAGACCAGAGAGAGGGCTCACTTCAACAAACTGGTACGTTCTCCCAACCAGAAGATTCGAGAATTTATTCTTCAACTTCAAATTCAAGCCTCAAAGTGTAATTTTGGAGATCAGCTGAATACTCAACTACGTGATCGTCTAATTGCTGGAATCAACATTCCTAAATTAGAGAAGGAGTTAATTCAGATTCCTTCTTGTACGTTTCAAACTGCTAAAGATTTATGTATTACATATGAAGATGTCCATAATGAATACTCTGCTCCCACTACGTCAGTATCTGATGTCATGCTTTCTAAAGTCGAAAATACAAGTGTTCATGGAAAGCAATCCAAACTGTCGTCCACAGGTAATAGAATGCAACGAGAAATCAAAAACATTAAACCGTGTTTATCCTGTGGAAAGTTACATCTACGAAGCACTTGCCGTTTTCGGAGTGCTAAGTGTCACAAATGTGGTAAAGTTGGACACATCAAGACTGTGTGCAGAAGTTCGAATACATATGTTACTGAGAATCCTGATAATTCTTCCAATTTATCTGGTAAAATGCAGTCGATGTCTCTTTCAACTTTTCCCAATACTCAATCTCATCTAATGAGAACCTTCACTACAAGTTCAGGCAAGTCCCATTGTTTTATAATTGATACTGGGAGTACTGAATCTATAATTTCTAAGAAAGATTTACAATCGATTTGTAAGAATGTCCAGATAGATCCTACTACTAGTTCAATTACAGGCATAACTGGTCATAAATTACCTCTTATCGGGGCTACTAACATTTCTTTGAAATCAGACAGTGGTGATTTTGTAAATATTCCCTTTCTTGTTAGTGAATATGGTCCATCTTTATTGGGATTAAAAGCCCTTAGATTGTTAAATGTCGAAATTTCACTTTGTACTGAGTTGTTTGATGAATCTTTGTTCAGGGAATTACTTCTCCAATGCTCAAAGAGTGTAGGTGGTATGAAGATTCAGCCCATCCATCTTGAAATAGAGGGTGATCCTATCTTCCTGAAACGCCGATTAATTCCATATGGATTGCGAGATGCAGTTAAGAAAGAGTTAGACAAGTTGGTTGAGCAAGGCATACTTATGCCAGTTGAGTCTTCAAATTGGGCTACTCCTATTGTTACGCCACTAAAGGCTGATGGAAAAACACCTAGAATTTGTGGTGACTACCGCCTTACACTCAATAGTCGTCTACTACAGCAAAGTTGCACTACTCTAGAAACTGAAGACATTCTCTACAAGCTACATGGCTCAAGATACTTCTCCAAAATAGATCTAAAAGATGCCTATTTGCAAATTCCTCTTGATGAGACGTCTAGTGCATTAACAACCATTAATACTCCATTTGGATTGTTCAAGTATAAGTTCTTGCCTTTTGGTTTAAAGGTTTCACCTGCAATATTTCAAAATGTAATAAATCAGATGATAGATGGATTAGATGGTGTTGAGTCATACCAAGACGACATTATAGTTCATGGTCCTAATATCGAATTGCATAATGAACGTCTTTTAAAACTGTTCAGGCGTTTATGTGAGAATAATGTTCTTGTTAATCCATCTAAATGCCATTTCACTTTGTCGTCTGTATCATGCTTGGGATACACAGTAGACTCCGAAGGTTTCAGACCTGATGCTAGTCGTTTGGCACCTCTAATTCAAGCACCGTCACCTAATAATATGTCATCGTTGAGATCATGGATAGGTACTCTTCAGTTTTACTCCAGATTCATTCCCAACTTCACTCAACGGTTATCTCCACTTTTTGAGATTGTCTCCAGTAAACAGTTTAAGTGGGAACAACAACATGAGAATATCTTCAGAGAAACTTTGGAGTTTCTTAATAAACAAGCTTTCTTAAGACCTTTTTCATCGAAAGATAAGTCTGTTCTCACTACAGATGCTTCTCCTATGGGTATAGCTGCAGTACTTGAGCAAAATGGACAACCTGTTATTTGTATTTCAAGACGTCTAAGTAAGAGTGAACAAGGGTACTCACAAACCCAAAAAGAAGCTTTAGCAGTTGTATGGGCAATAAGACGCTTGCACAAGTATCTCTTTGGTACTAAGTTTCACATAGTTACTGATCATCAAGCTTTGAAATTCATTTACAATCCAGAAAAATCTTTGAATAAATCATCTGCTGCTATGGTTCAGAGATGGAGTTTAGAACTAAGTGCATATGATTACACTATTGAACATAGATCGGCAAAGGATATACCTCATGCAGACTTCTTATCTCGTTATTCATTATTTGAAAATATTGCTAATGATACTGATTGCTTATTAGTCCAGCCGTTACCGGTGGATCGAGTTCGACTTATAAATGATACTCGGAAATATTACGGATGTGTTATAAATGCAACAAAAAGAGGTTGGAATGTTCAGTGTAAGCGAAGATTTCCGGACATTTATAAGCGAAGAGATGAGATTTCAGTCCATCCTGAAGGATTTCTATGTCTGAATGACAGAATTATTATTCCTCCAACATTAAGATCTGCAATTTTGGATGATCTACATTCTGCTCATCTAGGAGCTGATAAGATGAAATCATTAGCACGCCTAACATGCTGGTGGCCGGAAATTGATGCTGACATTAACAAAAGATCAAAGAGCTGTTCTAGCTGTTTACATAAAATGTCCTATGGGAAGTCATCGTGGACACCGTGGCCTGCATCTTGTGAGGTTTGGCAGCGTATTCATGCAGATTACTGTGGTCCATTCTTAAATTCATATTATGCTTTAGTTATTGTGGATTTTTATTCTAGATGGCCAGAAGTCATCATTACAGATAGTCCTAATGCCAAATTCACTCACAGAGCGTTGAGAAAGATTTTTAGTCGAGAAGGAATTCCAGATGTCTTAGTTACTGACAATGGTACTCATTTTACGGAGAAAAACTTCAATGATTGGCTCAAACACGTAGGTTGTCGTCATCTGTACACAGCACCACGTCATCCTCAGTCAAACGGGTTGGCAGAAAATTTTGTACGAACATTAAAGAGTGCTATAGCATCAGTGAGTCCTCAAAATTTTGATGAGCTAGAGAGATGTGTGGATAACTTCTTACTTCAATATCGCAATGCGGAGCATACAAGTACCCGTGAAAGTCCTGCAAAACTATTCAAATCCCGAATTCTTAGAAAGCATCTGATGTCCACGACTTCTGATGTACATTATTACAGAGGGAATGATTATAGACCTTCTATTGGTATCATACTACAAAGAATGGGAAATCGAATGGTGAAGATATTAGACATCGAAGATAATTCAGTTCATAACAGACACTTGGATCAAGTGAGAATAAATGAGGTAGGTCGTTCCGATTATGATTATAATGACTCCGCTACTAATCCCGACTTTGTAGATAATTCAGAAATAAGTCTAGATGATGCTGATGGAAATGATATCACCGAATCAGTCAGAAGATCGCAGAGACTGGCAAGCAAACCGCGATATCATTATAAATACGCAAGGAGACATTCAACGTGTGGTGGATGTGGTGATTGACTATTTCTATCTTTGTATTGTTTAAATACTTACTGTTGATTGTTAATATTTTCATATATGAATTGCATTCTAATTCCGCTAAATACAAATTCCTGATTGCTGCCCTCTCTGTGTTTTGTTTGGATTCTTATAATTCCGTCAGATCGAAATACTAATACTTCAAGTACAATAAATTACTACAGTTTGATTACTATTTTTCGGAATAGTGTTTAATATTGCACATATATATATATATATATATTAGTATATGTGTATATTGATCGATTGATTTTTGTTGAAAATGAAATCTGTGCAAGTATGTTAAAATGACTTTTGTAGATATATTTAATAATGTCTTTGCCATGTAAGCAGCTGACGAGAAGGCAACGAAATAAAAGATGGTACCATTTTATTCTGCTAAAACTGTAGTTCATGCTTTGTTCAAATTCATTAAGGGGAATAAATGTATGAAGTTACGTAATCTCTTGTACTTTTATAGCACGCCTATATTAAGCGTAACTGTACGCTTATGCAACTAATTCATGTATGCATGTTATACGCCTACAGAAACTAATTTTACATATGCTTGTGGAATATTCGCCATTGTATCACTGAAAGATGCCTTTCTTTGTTAAATGTATATTTTTATGCGGTTACACACTTTTCGTTCGTTTTCGACTTTCGATTTGATCAACAGTACATCTTTCCAATTTTTCACTTCTGCTTCTTAATACAACGTTGTTCCTCTTTGACAGTGTACGACGTTAGCACATAGGAGAAGGTGAACTGTAAACACTGTGCGATTTATCGAAATAAAATCTTATCTATAATGGAGAAGGTGAAAACGTGGATGTACTATAATATTATGTTCGGAATTATCTATAGTACGCCAATACTTTTTCTACATAGACTTTGTTTAAATCCGAAAAGTTTTGACTGTTTTTTCGAAAGTAACGGTCTAGTTATCCTGTAATAGGCAATCCTTTCAACTCTTAGTAATTTAACAACTTAAATCATAGATATATTGTGGTGTTGTTTCCCGACAGACATATTACACCTACATAAGATATGAATGGCTAATAAAGAATTTTCATTTCACTTGCAGTCAAAAGGTGTATAAACAACTACTTTGACATAAATGCGAAGGAGATTATTTGAATGTTAAAGAGAATTTCTGACAGATTTTTATTGAAACGGTTTGACTAACTGAAGTCAGCTTATGAAATATTAAATATGTCATTCGGTGGTAGGCGAAACAGTCTAAGACTTGATCATGTGTTAAATAATTGCGGACAAACATTACAGGTGACTTCATACACATCTACGATTAGTGTGCCAAGAATTCGAGATATTACTTGTTTAGGAATAATGGATTAAACTCCTCCCTCATCTTCAGCTAGTTGTCACAAGGCTTTTGACAAGACTGTGAAAATTGAAGTTAGAAAAGAAGATGCAGACATAGAGATTTCGACGTTCGGCACACCAACAAGAGTCAATTTTCACAAATATACTTAAAAGTCAAAATATGGAATATATGCAATTGAGTCTTTTAACTGATATGCAGTCGATGAGAAAACACTTCAGTTATTATGATATTAGAATTCATTCGAGAATGAGATTTATGATCCACAGTCTGATAGGATCCTCTCACTAAAATTCAAATGAAGATTCACAACGTCGAGCCTGGTATAAAGTTACTAAGAAGATGGTTTAATTTCAAATTTCCAGTGGACTATAAATATAATGTATTTGACACCATTTCATCTGAAGCAGACACCACATGCATTTTCATATTCGATACTCAATGCAGAAATCCGAGTAAATAAACTGTTGAGTACGTAACAATGTGATTGTACACTTTTTGGTTACTTGTATAAATTCGAGATATTGTACATAATTTTTGTTTAAAACGCTTCTTGTTGAAATATACATAACTTCCGTGTACAATTGAAAAATACACTCTGCTGTTGGAGACTTCGTCTTCTCCCTGGTCACTTCTGCTTACTTGCTCCACTCACACCGTGTTGTATACTTCGGATTTATTGTAGGAGCCTACTACTCTCAACCGAAGACATTTCTACAACCGGAACACAGCAGCTACAGCAGACGCAGTCCAAACAATTAACGTGCCTGTGGATTATATAATTAATTTGTAGCCGAGGACTTACACTTTATAACCAAGTAATCCTTTTTGTTGCTATAACTCGTCACTGTATTTTTGGTAATATATTGTGATTTAACACTCCACTGACTTGGATTATTACTTTTATACTTGGAATGTTAGTGAACTCTAATATTAGTCCCCTACAAATTAATTGGTGAGCCCGATAAGAACACGGATTATTTTGGCATATTCATATTCTTATTTTTGCTATTTTGTATATTCATTGTGATTTTGTGTGTGGTTTATATTTGTATCCTAATTTGTACCAATAACCCCATATTCATAATGTCATCACCTCAGTCCGGTACATCAAATGAGCAGACAACTAATAGCGAGACAAACGCCACAATAAATGCCATCACTGATTTTCGTTTACCCCAATACGGTTTCGCAGAACCAAGGATTTGGTTTGCGGTAATTGAACCGTTGCTAGAAGCACGGGGCATTAAGTCCCAAATAGCCAAATATGGTATGGTGCTGGCAGAACTCCCTCCGTCAGTATTGACAGAAATCAGCGATTTCATCGAAGATCCTCCGACGGAACATCAATTTGATAAACTTAAAGCCCTCCTCATACAACGTACCAGTTTGTCGGATGAGAAAAGAATCCAACAATTGCTCACAGGCTGTGAACTAGGCCCACGTAAACCATCCCAGCTGCTCAGGCACATGCGCCAGTTAATCGGACATCATAAAGTAGACGAGGTAGTGCTGAAACAGATGTGGTTGCAACGTTTACCTAGAAATGTCCAGCAAATTTTAATCATCTCAGGAAAGTCGTATGACTTAGACCAACTAAGTGACATGGCAGATAGTATTATGGATGTTTTATCTGATAACACCATAAGTCACGTAGCATCTGATAGTGCCACACCGTGTCATTCCACACCCACGGCAGACACACCGATACTCGCCGCCATTGCAGACTTAGCGGCAAGGATTGACAAGTTGGAAACTAATAGGTCGGATCGACAAGTCCGGAGGCGGAGCTCACAGAGAAGGTCACCATCACGACGACGATCCTTCTCACGACAGCGTTCTTACACGTCTTCTCGGGATAGCAATATATGCTGGTATCACTGGAAGTTTGGACGTCATGCCCTGAAATGTGTAAAACCGTGCAGCTTTAGCGAAGCCAACCAGGCTCAGGGAAACGCCTCAGCCAGACAGTGATGGCGACAGCTGTTACTGGCAATCACCACAGTCGCCTTTTTTATGTGAGGGATTTGACTACCGGCACATTATTCCTGGTAGATACAGGCGCCGAGGTCAGTGTTATCCCCCCCTCACTATCCAGGCGATCAGCCAAAATACCTGGAAAACTTTCACTCCGTGCTGCCAACCAAACCAACATACAGACGTATGGCGAACAGTCAATGATTTTAAATTTGGGACTACGCCGACGTTTCACATGGATCTTCATAGTAGCTGACGTACGTCACGCTATACTAGGTGCAGACTTTCTAAGTCACTTCAATCTGTTGGTTGATATCAGCAAGAAAAAACTGGTTGACAATTGCACCCAACTCAAGATCCATGGTATTACATGCGACTACTCTGTTCATAGCATCTGCATAGAAAAGCCGGAGAGTGAAATGTTCTCTGCTTTATTGCAACGATTTCCTAAAATCCTTAAACCATCATACAATGTCGAAGATATATCTCATACAGTTACGCATAAGATCATCACAACAGGACAACCTGTGAAGGCACGTCCACGACGGTTACCACCCGATAAACTAGCAGCAGCTAAGTCGGAATTTGAACATATGATGCAGTTAGGTATCATACGACCATCTAACAGCCCATGGTCTTCACCTCTGCACATGGTACCTAAAACTAATCATGACTGGCGACCATGTGGAGATTATCGCGCTTTGAATAACGCTACGGTACCAGATCGTTATCCTATACCTCATCTCCACGACTTCTCCTTGACCTTACATGGAAAGACCATTTTTACTAAAGTTGACTTGGTGAGGGCATATCATCAAATACCAGTCGCTCCAGAAGACATTGCAAAAACAGCAATTATTACGCCTTTTGGATTATTCGAATTCTTGAGAATGCCTTTCGGACTAAAGAATGCTGCTCAAACATTTCAGCGTTTTATGGACCAAGTTACCCAAGGTCTTGATTTCGTCTTTGTATATATCGACGATGTCTTAATTGCCAGCTCATCGACGGAAGAACATATGCAACACTTAAGCTTGTTATTTCAAAGGTTTGAACAATTTGGAGTTGTTATCAATCCAAAGAAATGTATTTTTGGTTCCCCTTCCATTGAATTCTTAGGACATCGAATAACTGCCGAAGGCATCAGACCTACCGAAGATAAGATAGAAACTATTAAGAACTTTCCCGAACCTGATTCCTTAAAGAAACTTAGACGTTTTCTCGGGATGTTCAACTTCTACCGACGTTTTATTCCATCATGTGCCTCCATAGTTCAGCCACTGACCGACCTACTTAGATGCAATTCGAAGAAATTTCAGTGGTCTGAAGAAGCAAAAGCAGCATTTAATAATGCAAAAGATGCCTTATCCAACGTCGTAATGTTATCTCACATCAACCCAGAAGCTTCACTCATTTTATGTACAGATGCATCACAGGTAGCAGTGGGAGCAGTTTTACAACAAAAGTTCAATAATGACATCACTCCACTTGCTTTCTTCTCCAAGAAATTGGAACCTGCGCAAACTCGTTACAGTACCTTTGGCAGAGAACTGTTAGCCATCTACCTAGCAGTGAAACATTTCAGCTTCTTACTACAAGGTCGACATTTTACTATCTTAACCGACCATAAGCCTCTTTGTTATGCTTTCACCACTTCGTTGGACAGACACTCTCCGAGAGAAGCCAGACAACTGGATTACATCTCACAATTCTCAACAGACATCCAGTTCATCAAAGGAGATTCCAATATCGTAGCCGATTCCTTGTCTCGATGTGACGTTAATCATCTATCTTCGATAGATATTAGCCTAGACAATATTGCCAAGCTGCAGAAAAATGACGCCGAACTCCATACTTGTAGACGAAACTCCTCCCTACAGTTGCAGGATGTACCTATTCCCCTGTCTGATACAACTATCGTCTGCGACGTTTCAACGGGCGTTCATAGACCTTTTGTTCCACTAAGTTGTCGAAAAGCATTGTTCGAACATTTACATTCGCTTTCTCACCCTGGAGTACGCGCCACGGTCAGACTGATCAGCGAACGCTTCGTGTGGCCTAAAATGAACTCTGACATTCGGAGATGGGCACGAGAATGTATCCAATGCCAATGCTCCAAAGTACACCGCCACACTATTACAACCCCGAAGACGTTTAAATTACCCGAAAGGAGATTTCAGCATATCCATATAGATATCGTGGGACCATTGCCAACATCAAGGGGATATACACATATCCTGACAGCGATTGATAGATTTACTCGTTGGGCTATTGCATGCCCCTTAAACGACATATCTGCTGAAAACGTTGCTTTAGTTTTTCTCGACCGTTGGGTGTCAAACTACGGTGTACCAACTACTATTACATCCGACCGCGGTCCTCAATTCCAATCGACACTCTTTCGCGAACTGACGAGACTTCTGGGAGTGAAACATATCTCCACAACAGCCTATCATCCGGCAGCGAATGGTCTAGTGGAAAGATTCCACAGACAACTGAAAAGCTCCCTGATGGCGCAGAATGATACATCTAAGTGGAGTGAATACTTACCTTTGATTTTACTTGGTATCCGTTCTACTATCAAAGAAGATTTAGGATGTACACCGGCTCAACTTGTCTATGGCACCAACCTAACCTTGCCTGGACAGCTAGTCCCCTCAGCCGATTCCACAGACGTGAACATTGCCGACTTCACTAACCGATTAACTAGACAAATGCTTCAACTTCAACCAACAGCACCTCGACAATCTCCCCGAAGAGATCAGATCAACAAACATCTACAAACTTGCAAATTCGTCTTCATTCGAGTCGACGCCATCAGAAAAGGATTGCAACCTCCATACGAAGGACCCTTTCAAGTTATTAAACGTTCAGACAAACACTTTACAGTGAACAAGAATGGAAGACGAGAGACTGTTTCAATTGATCGAATCAAACCCGCATACACCGACAACGACTTCGAATCTACATCGGCAGCTGCGCAATCAAATAATCAAACATCCGAATCCCCTCCACCGGCACCAAGTCTTATCCTCCCTCCATATCACACACGTAGTGGTCGGCAAATCAGTAAACCGGCTCGCTACGTTCATTTTGAGGACTAACAAAAGAAAAATAATTAAAAATTATTATTATCTTTTTCGTTTAGACATTATCATCATGACGGTTAGTATTTCGTCGTAAACTTTGATGTTACTATCACTATTATTTATTTATATGTACCTCACCGAAAAAACAGGTAGTGTCCTTTCCAAAAACTATTGATCTTTAATCCATATTTTTTTAAATGTTTCTTTCCCCTCCTTAATTACTGTGTATTTACATATTTTTCTTTATACATTAAAAATCTATGTTCATGGTTAGTGCAAATTTAAGTGACATGACTTTCTCTTTCAATTTTTATTGCTGAACCAATTGTATATGCTTTCAGACTTTACATGACTCACATACCTTCTCGCGTTTATGCATGTTGTAATATATCCCTATTTTTATCCAAAAGTTGCTATTACTATTATTATTTACTTCATAGTTTTACTTATCATTTCCCGGTTGTCTCTCCGGACCTCTAGGGGGGGAGCCGTGTTGAGTACGTAACAATGTGATTGTACACTTTTTGGTTACTTGTATAAATTCGAGATATTGTACATAATTTTTGTTTAAAACGCTTCTTGTTGAAATATACATAACTTCCGTGTACAATTGAAAAATACACTCTGCTGTTGGAGACTTCGTCTTCTCCCTGGTCACTTCTGCTTACTTGCTCCACTCACACCGTGTTGTATACTTCGGATTTATTGTAGGAGCCTACTACTCTCAACCGAAGACATTTCTACAACCGGAACACAGCAGCTACAGCAGACGCAGTCCAAACAATTAACGTGCCTGTGGATTATATAATTAATTTGTAGCCGAGGACTTACACTTTATAACCAAGTAATCCTTTTTGTTGCTATAACTCGTCACTGTATTTTTGGTAATATATTGTGATTTAACACTCCACTGACTTGGATTATTACTTTTATACTTGGAATGTTAGTGAACTCTAATATTAGTCCCCTACAAAACACGAAATTCACTTATACTCCGAATTTACACATTAATGTTGGATGTCAGTTAAACATTATCACATATGGTAAATCAGAGATTTGTTTCAACATCCAACGCCATACATGCGATAAATTCATTCAAAGAAACTATTTTACACAAGCTACCTGCCTATATATATATATATCGAAATCACTATGTCTGCATCTTCTTTTCTAACTTCAATTTTCACAGTCTTGTCAAAAGCCTTGTGACAACTAGCTGAAGATGAGGGAGGAGTTTAATCCATTATTCCTAAACAAGTAATATCTCGAATTCTTGGCACACTAATCGTAGATGTGTATGAAGTCACCTGTAATGTTTGTCCGCAATTATTTAACACATGATCAAGTCTTAGACTGTTTCGCCTACCACCGAATGACATATTTAATATTTCATAAGCTGACTTCAGTTAGTCAAACCGTTTCAATAAAAATCTGTCAGAAATTCTCTTTAACATTCAAATAATCTCCTTCGCATTTATGTCAAAGTAGTTGTTTATACACCTTTTGACTGCAAGTGAAATGAAAATTCTTTATTAGCCATTCATATCTTATGTAGGTGTAATATGTCTGTCGGGAAACAACACCACAATATATCTATGATTTAAGTTGTTAAATTACTAAGAGTTGAAAGGATTGCCTATTACAGGATAACTAGACCGTTACTTTCGAAAAAACAGTCAAAACTTTTCGGATTTAAACAAAGTCTATGTAGAAAAAGTATTGGCGTACTATAGATAATTCCGAACATAATATTATAGTACATCCACGTTTTCACCTTCTCCATTATAGATAAGATTTTATTTCGATAAATCGCACAGTGTTTACAGTTCACCTTCTCCTATGTGCTAACGTCGTACACTGTCAAAGAGGAACAACGTTGTATTAAGAAGCAGAAGTGAAAAATTGGAAAGATGTACTGTATTGTATTGTTTCATCTGAACACCATTCAACCTACTTCTGACATGCTATTTCGTGAAAACATTGATATACTCTTTCTGGTTTAACTTTGTTTCTACCCGAAAGTTTTCAAACTCTATCTTTGTTTCTTCTTATTTTTCAAAAATATTCGTCTAATTGTCCTGTGAATAACTAATCTTCTTAACTCTCAATAACTGAACAGCCTTCACCATTCCATAGCTGTGTTACTTGTAGTTCTGATCAATTACTCCTCGTCGTCACGAAAATGTATGCTCAAATCTTCCTTGTAATTTATATCTTTGTATTTTGCAGGTTGCAGCCGGCTGAGAAGACAGCACGAATTGCAAATATTAGCTCTTGTTATCCTGGTATGCTTTTCGTCCTTTCTTAATTGTAGTTTACTAAAGGTAAGAGGTGGGTGAAGCTTCTAGTAAAAAAAATCATATTCTTCTTTTTGGCTCTGTCGATGATAACGAACGCTTTTTTCAGATGTTTACATTTTTGTTCTGTCGCTTAGTTAGTTTTTCTTTTTCGTTTAGTCAGATGTTTGATTCCTTTCAGTGCTGCATGAAAATCAAATTAAGGCTGTATTTAATCATTCTAAATAAGCTAGGATGTCTAATACCAAATTAAGCCTATACACTGAATACACACCTTAATATCCTTATAATCAATATTATGATTATTGTTATTTTCATAATTAGCATACAAAGTTTCTTGTGTAATGAATGCACTTTTCTGACTTTGTTGGAAATAATGTAACAAACTCTACTCAGTGATATTATCCACAATTAATCCAGGCATTCTGGTTTATTTTCACCTGATACCCCCATGAAATTCATGACGGTATGCTGTAATACTGTTGTTTTAGGAAATCGAGTGCCTTCTCATAGGCATTATTCTTTCAGTGCTGAATATCTTATTAAATTATTTATCTAATTATAATGAATTCTCAGTAATTTCAGATGACGTTATTTTGTATGCAGAGGATCTAAGCAACACGGCTATAATAGATTACACCAGTCGAATGAAGAAATCCTTCGAAGTCACATCATTCTATACTAGTCAGATAAAAGTCAAGATTAGTATGAATAACGGACAAATTACATCTTGACTGTAAGGTTCAAATCACCAGCTGGCCTCTTTTCTATCAACACTTGACTTCTATCATACGTCATACGATGACTGACATGAGGTAAAGGCATTGCAAACGGAAAAAAGAGAAATGTGGAAGAGTGGGTTTGCTGTCAGGCTTAGAGCTCATTTTCAGTGAATATTATCATTCTCCTTTGCCTTCTAGCATTGCATATTTTGTTTGATTGCTGCTACTATTTTGCATTGTGAAACTGTGCGGTAGCCAAGCTCAAAAATAATAAATCTGTTGAGATGGCCCAAACAAATAGAAAGAATATTCATTCAGACATCTATAAAACACAAAATAATTGAGCAAAGAATATCCTTTTCGATAAATTCTTCTTCTGGCTCTACAATTATATATATGCTTATATACATAGACTATTTCAGATTAGTAGTCAATAACAATATTACTCAAATAAAGTATAATTATATTTCAATGGTTTACACACAATGATAAGTTTTGTTATTGGCAATATTTCGAGCAAAATTACCAATAACAAAACTTATCATTGTATGTAAACTATTGATATATAATTATACTTTATTTGATCTAATCCACAATGCTCAAACTTTTATTGATATTAACAATATTGCTGTTTTTTTAAATAATATCGATTTGCAAAGTAAGATCAATGAAATTACAGCTCATTAAAGATGCTTAAATTATAATAATGATGAAGATATAGTAGCAAATAGAATATCAACTAAAATCAGGAAAATTCCACAAAATTTCAGGATCATTCAAACCTAGATAGCCAAGGTAATGATAATGGATGCACATATTAGGCTTGTTAATATGGATCCCAACAGCATCCAAAGGATGTTAGTTCAGACATTATCCTCACCTTAGCCATCTGGGTTTGAATGATCCTGAAATTTTGTGGAATTTTCCTGATTTTAGTTGATATTCTATATGCCACTATATCTTTATCATTATTACTACTCGTGTTATTCATTTCTTTATCATTACAATCATCTACAAACCGGAGTGTTATTCAGCGATTAAGACGTCTGTATCGGTAAAGCAAATAGTACACATTGTCTCTCGTGTGACAACAATTGTGTCACTTTAAGAGTGGCCATCAGATTTTGTTCAAACGCATGTTTGCTTCTAAAATTTCATCTCACTCAAATATATAATAAGAAAACGAATATTTAAAAGTGATTTTCGACTGAATCAATATCACTTCTTTCATAGAAAAATAATTTTCATAGTCCTGTTTTCGATTGATTATTTGTCTGTAATCGTAATACACCTGAGACGTCTGGGATTAATTCTCTTGTTACATGCTTCATTTAAAATCCCAAAGACAAAATGAATTTTAGCATAGATTTATGGATAGATAACATCTTTTACATTAATTTCTAACAGCTAATAACAAACAGTATTACATTTTTCTTTCATCTCAACCTTTTCATCCCACATTCTACCAGAGAATATTTTGCCAACCTCAAATTAAAGTGATTAATCAATTTGTTTAAGTAGGAATCCTCTTAGGAGTTGTCGTCAAATTACTGCCAACCAAAGTAGATTTGAACAAGGGTATTGACAGGACACGGCCTTTTTTCAACTGCTTAAGCTTAAATATTTCATAAGTCATTATGTATAGATACAAACATATAAAATAAAATATTTTTCAATTATATGGAGTAAATGTTTCTTTAATACTTATTAGTGCAGTAATGAAACTGCAAGACTGTTATTATTAAAATTATAAAACGATCAGAGTTTATTCAGAAGTTATATGAATGAACATTTAAGAGTTGAGACAAAAAGAAGGAGGCTAATATACTACATGGGTGGATAAATATGTTAAGTAAAAGGTAAATCGTTAGGTGAATAAAGAATGAATTAAACTGAAAGTCATAACAATGAGTTCAGTCCACTGGTTGAAAATCAGTAAAGGTTTTAACATGACAAAAACACAATGAAACAGTTAACAGGGTAGTATGACACTATGCAGAGGTTGCAATGTAATCGTTTGATAGCAACAGTTTCCCTAGGAGAGAAATTCATACAAACTCACTCGCATATATATATATATATATATATATATATATATATATATATATATATATATACTAAGTGAGAATATAGTCAGTAGTTTCTCTGAATAAATTTTGACCGAAATGCAAAGGAAGATCTCCGGTAGACTCAAAGGCATCCATAATTCTAACACAAAGAGTATTTTTTTTTAAATTATGAACGCCTTTTTTATTTGTCCAACTAGAATTTTATTATCCTCATTTATGTTATCCAATTATCCATGAAAGTTAATATGATTCTGTGAACTATTCATTACGAAACTCTCAGCTGACATTCGTGAAATTATATAACTCTTAAAATCAATAAGATGTGTGATATTTCCTCAGAGTTTTACTAAACAAATGACTTTGTGTTCCATAATCATATATCATGCAGACATCTATGTGCTTTTTTTAATTGTATTGATACTGGGTGGTTGAGGTGATCGACAGGAGGCTAATAGTTTTCTGCGTATTGACATTTATCCACAAAGTGCATTTGTAAACTAGGAGATGTCCTTTCAGAGATCCTAACATACACCAGACAGCTTCTCAACCACAGACGTCACCAATGAGATTTTTAAGTGGCGAGTAAACTTTTTTATGACTAAATTGAATGCACTACGTGGTAAGTGATGACGAGTTGTCTAGACTTTAGTGTTGATTGGTATCTGTAAATCAAGTCTGTGATGTGCTCACAGAGCTTTGAGACCCACTACAGAGTTTTTTATATATGTTATGTGTACACTGTAATCAGCAGAATCGCTGATTTGTTTTGATGTCACTTAATAACTGACAATGAATCGAAGTGAAGTCATTTAATGAACAGGTGTGTTTTCATCGAGTCTGTAGATATCTTAAACAAATTTAAGAAAATCACGAACTGATTGGTTAAATGATGGTCAGTCTTGTTTATTTTTCATTCGTTGGAAAATACATATTTTTAGCAGCAATGATCTTTTAACCCAAGTTCCTTGAAAGATTTCACTGACTTTATTTTCTGAAATCGCTTTATTTCAGTTCTAGACAAATAAATTACCACTCATAGAAGTATGTATGACTTGTTAAACAAGGAGCACTGGTTCCATGTCGAAAATACGACAATTCAGTTATGTTACAAAGTAGACGTGATAGAAAGATTCATTATTTGTGTAAGCCAACAGGCATGTTGGGTGGAATCCTTTTGTTTGAGGAAAGTTAATTTCAATTGACAAGATATCTACTAATATATGGTGAATAAATTCAGTGTGGCGACTACCCATTCTTATTCGTTTTGTGCATTATTTCCAAACTCCATACACCACGTATTTATCTTCAATTAAAACTTATATTCACTTGGTGGAAACATGTTACGGTGATCGTTTGTCTATAAGTTACGATATGAATATGTTAAGTTCCATAGAGCCTTAGCAAGAAGCTACCACGAATAGTACAGCATTATTGAGAAATATAATTGTATGGTAAAACTCAACAGAGGTAAACAACCAGCTATACTGAAGTGCTACATATACGGCACAGATTTCTTATTAGTTTCATTACACCAATGGTCCTGACTTTCATAAAATTATTTACCTCAGACAAAATGACACATTGGCTGACTCAGTCACTCTCAAAACGTATACAAGATTATAAATGAACCTAGTGACACGAAATTTGTTCATTAAATCTTTCTCCTGAAAATTGATCAGTGGGCGAAAGCAGATTATATTGTGAAGAAATCAGTATCGAAAGTACGACTCTTAGTGAAGCGACAATTAGGGTGGCGTTTGAACGTATTAACTCACTCAAAAATAAACATTGTCCGCTGTACATAATAATAACTTCAGAATGTAGTGTATAACCCTAAAGGCTATTTTAGCGTTAATATGATATCTTAGATCTACCAAGTATGATACAAGTGAACTTTCTATACATTTGATTTTACTTTACCAAAACCTTTTTGTATACACCTTTCTAACTGTTCCTGTAGTTGAAGTGTTATAAGGAGTATGATTAGGCAGGTTTGTACACAGATTTGAGGATGCTTACCAGCTAGATTAAGCAAGCGTGAAATCAAATGCACTACACCCATCATCACATATGCAACTCATTAATTAGTTGATCCTGTATGCAAGAGTACTACTTTTCTTACCGCAACATGATAATTTCACTTTATTGCTAATAAGTGTTAGTCTTCAGTATAACTAGAAATCCCACTATTAGTTTTATCCGATTGTCTAGTTGGAGTTTTGCTCAGTAGTCAGTGGAATAGAGGGATCTACAGCATTAAGACACCAGCAAACCATCCAAAAAATAATAACGAACACAGTGAGCATGACGTAATTAAAAATTGTTACTATGTATAGTTTAACGTATATAGGTTTACTCTCCACATTTGTAGCAATAATGATTATTGTATGAGTAAAAGAATACCACTGAAAAAGTAACAAGAGTGTATACTGTTTCATTCATTAGATTACTGTCAAAAAGGTTACATATATAGAATTTGTCCGCCTCGATGGAAATTATTCATAGAGCTTATTTATTTTACAATAAATCAATAACAGCCAGGGTAAAATCAGATAACAAGATGCTTCTTTATTAGTGCTAATAAGTGAATAAAGTGATCCGTATTACCAATAAGCTCAGCCCATGACTGATCACTCTATCCACCTAACCTATTCACTTTTCAATGCTTTACAGCCTATCCCAACTTAGTGTGTAGTGTAGGCAGAGCAGTGATTGAGATTTTTTTCCAGATCGCATAACCTAAATACGTCAATCAATATAGATTTAATTAAAAGATTTATATTCACGTTTACTGATGACTACTGTTCGTAAATTTCTTTTTGAAGACTTCTGGTTGCCAAACATTGAACGAAATATGGATATATTTAAATCAGATTAGTCGACCAATCGCATGCTAAGCACAAACTGAACAGCTCAAAGTGATTATCCAAAACAAAATCGTTGCAGTGGTCACAAATAGTCGAGATGGATTGAACACACTGAAGAGATGACACGCTAGAAAGACCGTTCAGGAAAACCAGAATAAGAAGTGGAGGGATGGATATTCGGTGAAATGAGAAGGATCACGTGGAGAGGAAACGAAAGCGTATGGGCAGTCATGGAGATAGTCGAAGGTGACGTCAGAGAACCCAGTGCAATGGAAATGTACTACTGAAGCCGTACGTTCCACTGGGAACACAAATGAAGAATAATAACTGTAATGCATACATAATTGGGGTCACCGTGTATCTTACCTGACAATGAGAGAAATAACAACTTTCGTTCAAGTTGTGGTTTTCACCGTAATCATTTGAAATCGATTGAAATTGCATCTAGCTTTTACAAAAAAATTCATTTGTATAGCAAACAGTGATTGTAAATATACAGATGTTGCAAATTATCTGAGATTATTCAAGCACGGGATTTCCTTTATTCATTATAAAATTATTCATATAATCTCTGTCTTTTTATAAAATTACACCAAAATTTTTTTTACACATTTCACTATGAAAACCAAAGCTTTCTCAGCAGAATTACTTGGATTTTATTAAATATGACAATATTTTCCAAGTAGTACATTAAATAAAATTAACTTGTATGAAGGTCACTTGTAGATAAATATTTGTACATACTAATTAAATGTGATTAGTCACCATATATTTGTATTGCTGACATCGGCGATAACAAATTTTGACGAAAGAACTCCCCCAGATAGTACAAGCGTTAAGATCTAACGAACTCGCAATCATAACTAATGCTGATAATCTCACGATCATAATTAAGAAGATTACAATAGGAACTGATTTCGAACATGCAGCATTAGAACTATGCGTAATAGTATCGAATGACAAGATGTCTATTACGATGAATCAAATAGATGTCGAGGAGTGTAGTTTACCCAGGCAATTCAAACCAAATTGATTCTAACTAGCTTCCAAAACTAATTCGGTTGACAGATATCATGGAAGGCTAAAAATCCAGCAGACAGATTTGTCTCTAAAACCAGTTACTGATTTGACGAAGTGAATGACATATAGTTTACCAAAATAAATATCGAAACTGCTAGAACCACATCAGCATGATATGGCTTCTAAAATTAAAGAAGTTGAGGGTTTACAAATCAAACTGATGAATATTACTATTAGGGAAGATTAACTGAAGGCAGATTCAAATGTATATTTCTCATTTTATCTCGTATTCCTATTCTGATTCACTTGATATTTTGAAATCGATCAGAGATTACTAGCTAAATATATATTATTAGTGAAAGACACGATCGAATGATTAAAACTTTGTTGAGAATCTGCGTACTTTACACTCATAGGGAAACTACACTGTCAGAAAAATGGAGCTGCAACTGGATCATCGGCTTCGCCAACTGTAGCTAATCTCTTCATGAAGGGATTAAGAAGCAAAGGGGTTTGAATAGATTTTTTGTCAATCTAAAGTGTAATACAGATACGTGGATGATACGTTTATAAGGCCTGTAAATGAAATTGAAGTGAATGACGGGACCTTAAGCTTTTTAGACTGTCTTATCAAAAGAGGAACAAGTGTAAGTAACTGGATCACAACATGTAGGTAGACAGCATTCAAACAAATATTTGAATTTTCAGTCTGATCATCCAAATGCTGTAAATTTAATAAATAAAGTTGAAAAAAGTTGTAACCGATATCTACGTTATTGAGAATGAAGTCCCCAAAGATAAATCTAGACCAAAACTGATTATTTGAAAAAGTTTCTGAACATTTTCAATAAAATTTCAAGAGGCGGGAAAAGTATTTAAAGGTCCTGAGTGTCAAAGATAGCTATTTTATATCGAAAAGATACTGCAGAATAAATTCAAAAGGTAATAAAGACTATCTGAAGCCTTCAGGTTCTTGAAAGGAAGCTTTTTTAAACTGAAAAATATATTTCCTGAAGTGTGAAGAATTGAAGTGGAACTAAAAAGTCTTGATAAAAGATCGGCTGTAACAATGTGCCCTACAGAAAGCGGACACAAGATTGATTTTGACAATGTCGAAATACTGGAAGAGTTGTTCATTGACATAAAGAAAGGTTAACATACAAGCCATTTAAACTTTAACTGCATTCAGTGGTATAAATTAAAAGGAAGGAATACTGTCATCACTGGCTTGTCAGACTCCATTTGGATAAAACAGATAAAGACTACTCATTAATCCTTTAGCTTTTGAGCAATGAATATAACTACCACTTATGAATAGACATGTTTTCGGAACCATAGACATTACATACACGTTTCAACCAATCAGCAATGATAAGTTGGCAAAACAATATAAATACATGGTGACTAATCGCATTTAATCAGAATAAACTTATCTACAAGTGAGCTCGATACAACTTAACTTTATTTTATATACTATTTGACAATATTTTTAGTGTCTAATAAGATCTAAGTAATTCTGTTGAAGAAGCGTTGGCTTTCACAATGAGACGTGTGGAAAAATCTTGTTTTGATTTTCTACACAAACTGGAACTATTTTATATAACTTTGTAATGATATTAAGTAATTAACTCACGTAACGAACTGTTTCTTTCCAAAGCATACTAGTTCCGATTGCAGTAATTATTACAAAAAGAATATTTCAGACGTAACTTAACTAACCATTAAAACGACTTTGGACGTATTAGCTAGGATTGTAAAAATAACAAAGTCAAAAGATAGATACAAGGAGAGGGGAGAAAATCGTTTTTGAAAAATTAATATTATGTAATTGGCTATGGCAAAGAAAGGGGTATTACAAATTACTTTTAAATACACAGATTTAGCTTGTTCATATGAGTTCCGATTGACTGTGCTGTCGTACTAGCAGACCAAGCAAAAGATTGGGTGACATACGATAAATAAGTTTAAAAGCTTTCTTAGAGTCGACTTGATCTCCATTATCGACGAGATTAGCTAATATTGAGCTGTTTATAGCTCTATTCGGACCTGTGTCGAACCAGGACGGGAGGTGTTCAGAAATTCGACGATGAACAGTAACTGAAATAACATCTTGACACTTAAGAAAATGGAATTATATTCAAAAGAAGAACAAAAGTGAGGACTGTCAGGTTGACTGTTTTTTCAATACTGTAAAATATGAGGACTTCTGTCACTTTTAAATAAAGCTAACATCCCACTAGCATTTAATGATGTTAAAAACTATCAACTGTTTACTGTATGGTTACTTGTACATTTCCAGATCACATATAATAGTGGACTATGTGTATCAGCCACAACCTTGAACAAATTACGTACATCTCTATTCTTCAGTAGCAACTCAAATACTAGCAGATGTATTGGAGTTGCCTAGATTTCCCTTTCTACAAGATGTGTTAACACATTATTGGACTGGACACTTCTGAAATTGTTGGAGACAAATGTCTTTACATGCACACTTACAAAAGCCTACACGAGTTACGACGGATAACATGAATTCCTGTGTGATGGCATCCAGACTTTTCACCAGTTAAACTGTTTTAATATGAAATTACCTAGAGTTTCTTGACTTTATAGAGTCCCTGAATGTAACCAACAGAAATTCCGTTCAGTTGCCACCATCCATGCATTTTTCTGGATACACTGATAATTTCTTATCTTGATTACTGTCTAGGTAACTGTCTAACTTACGCGCATCAATAGGCTGAATGGATATACCACTTTATTTCCAAATTAAAACCATAAACGTAAAACCTTAAACCTTTTTCAATTTCTACAAAGCTGTTGTGGCACACACTAAGTGGATGTTTAGCACACATGAAAGAAAACTTTGAGGAAAAACTACGAGATTATTCAACTTCCCGTGACAGTTTTATATAAGCATGTAAACAAAGAGAGTATTCAGAGTATTTCATTAAAATGTCGTTAGAATATTTAGTATACAATTAACGATAATACAAAGAATTTAGAAGTAAAACGGTGTTTTTTCTTTATGAATAACTTTGTGAAGCAACTTTGATCCAGTTCATTGCCTTCCAACGCTATAATAAAATGTATCTTATTTCCTCTCTTTCTGGTAATAGTAGTTATCCAATTACATCCTTGATTCGTAATGTGTAGTCACACCCATTTTCAACCTGCTACTATGGATTTTTCAAGAGAAACTGAGGAAAAAAACTACCGTTTGTTAGTGTATTTTGGAAAGAACAATACTACTTTGGATGATGTCCCACATATTGTTAATTTACTCGGAGATCCTACACATAAAGTTAATATCTCGAAATAATGGTGTGTTGACATTCTGTACTATCTATGAACACATTTGCCAGAATGAAGCTATTACTGTTAGGAAGCAGCAAAAATATCAGTATCTTAAGCAGTGTGACAAGACTTTGTAAGCAATATGTTGTGTAACGTCTTCTGAAAGAATATTGAATAGCGGAGCAGAGCACTAACTGGCAACATAGAACATATGAGAGCAGGACTAGAGAAACATAGTACGAGGATATGAACAAATGCAGATTAGAATATAAAGGTAGATGTACTCGACCATAACGTAAATCATTTTCCCAAATGTCTATTGTTACCAAATACCACCGTGTTCTGCTGTTACATTTAAAGTCGCTATCTACAACTAAACGAAGGTCCTATGACTTGTAGCTTTCGAAGAGGTAGACTCACGGGGCTTTTTGCGGGATTCCGAAGCCGCCGCTGAGTTAGCTCGGCGTTCACAGTCCAACACTAAAGACAGCTGTGCTGAGGGGGGGGCGGGGTTCGGGTGAAGGCTCGTTTTGGTAGCGCAGAGACCCGAACGTTACTGGTAGCGGAATTCGGCAGCTTAACGGAGAGACAGTAGGCAATGTGTCGGATTCAAACCACAGAGCTAGAACCAGAAGAGGACACGGTGATGTCGGCCCTAATGTTGACAGAACTTTTCCGTCGCTCCATTACGAGGTGCAGTTGTTGGCACCACAACTTATCGAGTGATCTAGACACTATGTCCTAACAATGACAGTTTGTTAACGCGGCACAACTAATAGACGTTGGTGGGCTAGTAAAGATAACGAGATGGCTATTGAACACAACGGTAGCCTCAAAAGAGCAACCATAAAATGAGCCAGTGAGAACGACAAATCAAAGAAACCACGCTATAAATGAGCGTCAGGGTTAGTGATGTTTTGAATGTGGCGAAGCCAGACACTGGAGGAAATACTGGCCATTGAGACGACGAAACAATCATTTTAAACAACACAGTGTGTTTTCCATCTGTCGGATTACAATAGAAGAGGTAAACGTGACCGACACGGGTGCAATAAATTCTAAGTTGCGACTGAATGACCGAGAAGTAGTATTTCTAATACATACAGAGGCATTGGTCCCACAAATACATAATAATCAATTTCAGAGTCAAACCGTGTGGATTGACAGTCTAGTTAGTAGGTGAACATGTATTTAAATTAGCAGACATATTAGACTGCATTGCTAACGTTGAGGTCACAAGGTAATCTTTCCATTCATTGTCGTGCCTCAGTTACAGAGAACAGTACTTAGAACTAATTTTCTGCTCGGTGTGGTGATTCCGACGGGCTCCAAGCATGACGAAGAGAGGTGAGTGAGAGCAAGTTGACCGGTGTGAGCGGCTTAAGGAGGTGTAGACTGCCTGGCAGTAGTCTTTGAGACGCTAAGAACTAATTGTTGTAGAATGTTGGTGACATGGCTCAAAACCGTTCTGTCTTACAGATGCATTTGTTCTTAGTGGACTTCCAGATCCGTCACTATTCTCCACGTACTTATTCCTTCTCCAACACTTTACCCCTTATCATTGTCCCCTTGAATTTTTTCCTCTATTTTTGTCAACCTTATAAAGCGCGACAAACTTGAACTGTTCAAAAGTCCTCTGTTACAAACTCAGTCAGGAAGTATCATACTCACTTTCTTTTTCACTTAGTTGCCCTCATATATAATACCAAAACCAGTCTTTATAACGATCTAATATTACAACATCATTGTTACTTCTAAAATGCATCAAATATTTCCAGTGTCATGTGTATATGCTACCACTCTGACTAGGTAGCATAATTCAATGTCGGTGGTTTATTGCCACCAATAGACAAAATAACAAGGTAATAGCCTTCGCCAAAGCCAACGAAAAGACAAGATCTTCGCATAAAGGAGACAGTACTTGGTCCAAACCTCTTTTAGTCATATACTCTTCCATGTCATCTTCCGTGTTTTCTGAATTCGGTCATCCAAAGTTGACCACGTTTCTCTACACATCAACAGTTTTGGAGTCTATATGTTCATAATTTATCATGTCTACCACGGAAACTCTATTCTATATCTTAGTGTATTTATGAATATCACAACTTCTTAATCACGCTGACAAACTACCACTCACTGCTCTTGCTCATACATTTACTGAAACTAACAACTGTTTTTGCCAGCTCTGTATGTACGTGTTAGCCTTTCGAGTCGGTATACATAACTATATGGTACTCATCTGATGATTCCTGCAGAGGTGTATGTATAAGCACTTGCTACTTTGCTTATTGATGACGATAAAGCCTTTATTCACAACAATAATGCATTCCAAATCCAACAAACGACGCATACTTTAGCTTCGCATTGGGAATGGCTGATGGCAACTTGCGACAATTTTTCGCAACATTAGACGGTAGACACCTTGTCTTTAACGAACTACCAAACCCCTAATGCTTGAGGTTAAGGAAGAGAATGACATACCACTATTTTGTTGTTATTACGACTAACTATAAAAATCCTTCCTTAATTACGAAGTCTTGTAGGGAAATGATGAACTATCACAACAAGCCCCTTTAAAACTAATAATCGTGTCTGTTGTCCTAACGAATGATAGACCTTGCTGCATAAGCTTGAGTTGAGATTTGATCAGTACTGAGTGATACAATAAATCTATAATCGTTCTCTTTTCAATCAAACAGCAGATAGTCACAGCCCAAATAAATTATTGATACATGATTTGATTGCATTAATGCGCAACATAAATCAAATTGTCTGCAGTGGCACGTGATAAGCGTCAAGTAGTATAGTGATTACACAGAGTTCATATCACTGACACTGTGAACTACGAGAATCAATTTTACAGATGCCAACCAAACAACACTTAGTCAGATGATCCCAATTCACTTTGAACTGTAAGCGGTAGGCAAACACATTGCCTCCCAGAAATGAGCCTTACACCCTACGCCTAAAATGCTGATAGGTGGTTAAGTGGCTTTGAGGCAGAAAACGAATATATGAAGACTCGCAGAACTATTAGGTCAACAGACCTAACAATCTTCACTATTCTATGAAACATTCTTCATTTCTCACTACGAATTCATATGCAAAATCCGCGTTACACAAGTATTTCACATGACATCCGCAATACAATCGTCAACATCAATCTTAATAGTATTATCATTAATAAATAACACTTCTTTCTATTAGCTGTAAGGTGATTATTCTGTAGAATACTCTGAATTTACGTTAATTCTAGTAATTTACCTAGATACCAAGGATTGCAGTTTCTGGTTACTTACAAATCGTCAATATTAACAACGAGAAAAGGTTTTGACGTCTGCTACTACTAACAGGCGACAAATCAACACAACTGCGGCTCACAATAATGCACCTCACCGCATCATGATTAGTTAATCTATGTTTTGATGTTACTCTTCACAACACCCTAAATGCTGCGAAGTAAAAATTCACTTTGGTCACCAACTTAAAGTTAAGTTGTGACTAACAGTTTGCATCTGGTTAATGTAACTGAACTCCAACCTAGGTGTGCACCGTGCATTAGCGCACAAATCTGCACATAACTACACTCACTTGACGAGTTATGCTACTTCCTTACAAGAAACTTATATTTGACCTATAAATTAAAACTAAAGAACAGTAGTCTAGATGAAATTTTCTAGAACGCAGGTGACTAGAGTTGGATGAAAAACGGGGTGATTGCGTAGCCATAAATCGAAGTCAATTGTCCAACTTATAGTTCCACAAGCTAACCCCCAGCATCAGTCTTAGAAATACTCATGAGGGGCCAAGAACACCTAACAGGCGATGAATCAGTGGAAAACTGGGAAGCTATAAAATCCCTGCAATCCAGTAAGGAGAACTGTAAAGGTAACAACCAAGTCTCCAAGTCATTCCGTTAAAATTGAGATGGGAAATGAATCTTGTCTTAAAGGCTTCAAGTGAGACAGTGTTTTCATCAGGCGAAAACCCACGAAAGTTAAACACGCCCTTCAGCGCTGATAATATCACACTAATTAAGTATTATATATATCCAAACCAAGTTCACTTTTAACGGTTTGAAGTATTAAGTATTACCTCAGAAAGTATGCTCAAACAGACCTCAGCAAAGAGCATAATAACACTTAGTGAGAGTTTTCGGATGAGCAGCTAAGTTCACAAAGTCGACGTGCTACTAAGTAGCTAAGTGATCTGTGGGTCACAACTGGTATCACAGCTTTGATACTTCTTTGTTTCCAAGACTAGAGACCAAGATTTCAGTACGACTTGTAAAATGAAAGCCAGGAGTTCGAAACGAATAACAACACTCAGAATTACCAAGACTGTCGTGTAATAAAAAGATAAAAGCCAATTCTTCAAAGGGACCAGGCATTATGTAGCCATTTATGCAAATTGATAGAAAAATAAAGTCATTTTGACCATAATTCGAAGCGCGGAACTGGGAAGTGAGAAGGTTATCCAAAAACCAACTTGAAAACGATCATTGCGATGTTCACTCCAATAAGCGGAACTAGAATTTTTATAGACATAATTATAGTGACCCACTTCTCATGACGGTACGAACAGAGTGAATGAATGTCAAAAGTTGGTATTTTACAGTAGTGGGAGAGCCATATTCATTATCCATTCGAGCCCAACCAACTTCGAAGTATGTCAAAAGTAGTTATTTTTACCTTTAGACAAGAACCGTTTTTCATGAAGAATACAAATCGCGTTCAGGATAAGGACCAAAGATTCTAGCAGACTGAATAAACCGAGAGCCATGAAAATCCCGCTACCACAAATGAGCTTCCAAGTGACCTTGCAATGTGGAGGAACGTATTTTCAGGTTTTGGATTAATACTGATAGCAGACTTTGAGTCTCGCTTCAAGTGAATCGATAGAAGGTGCTTAGGAAATATGCTCGGGTAAATAATACTATTGGTTCGTTACTGGATGCAAAACTTACAGATGTGGACGATTTGGCTACAAAATTGAACTGTAATGTGATATGTTCACATGTCCTTCAGAGCTTAGTATCATTGACGGTATGGAAAAGTGCACCACGAGAAACACCAATCTTCACCGGTTGCCATGGTCACATGACCCAATTAACCTTACCATCTGCCTTCTATTCTTGATCAAGTCCTGAATCCAGTCTCTTACCATTCTATTGGTTTCAAGACTACTCTACTTTACTTGAATACCTGACTAGAAACCTTGCCAAAAGCCCTACAAAAACTGCCTCTACCAGAATGTTTGCATCGGACGAGTTAAATCAACATCCCTAGGTCGAAAGGAGGTCTGTCGAGTGGAAATTACCTGGCATAAAACCATACTAATCTGAAAAATTTTTATCATCTTGAATATGTTAAATCGAAACATCGTAGGTGGTTTCAATTAATGGTTTGAGAACAACACTAGTCAATCTGAGAAAGCAGTAGTTCTCTCTATTTCTAAGCCAGGTTTCTAAGGGCCGGCCTGATGAAGGTACTGTTTTAGTCTCTTGGAGACCCAGAACGGCTCAATGACGTGACCAACAGCCCAATATGCATAAGTGAGGTGAACTTCCTAGAGGAGGTGCGAACCTATGGTGTATATGGCTTCCAGAATCTGAAGGGATCAAATGACACATGAACCTGTAGAGGTCACTGGCATCCACTAGAACTGGGCCTCTGACGCCCTCCCCACAGACATGAGGATCAGACTTCAAGTCAAGGACTGGAGGTTTGATCGCTCAAGACAACCACCTGCTTGGATCTGGGCATCCTAGCAGTATATCATTCTCCCCACAATTAGCAAGACGACAATTCTATTGGGAAATATGGTCGCACAGTTACTGCCGCAGATTACAATTACATTTTCAGCAACATGATCCTTCTTGATGTTATCCTTGTATATAGAGCCTTGTACTTCTCCTTTACCAGATTTCCTATTCTTAGCTTTCGTCTGCCTGTCGCCTGTGATTGTAGTATCAGCTTGTCTGCACCGTTTCAAGTTTCTAGTTAACGGTTTTCATGGTGCTCATCCCCAGTATCTCTAGTACCTGACACGCATGTCTCGTTCAAGCTCTCCACCTACGTTGTTCGAACACTGATTCAGATCAGATAACAGGCAGGTCTGGCCAGAACATTAGAAGGCCTGTTTACCGGTGTCAGCTGCATTCCAGATCAGATTAATAAAATTAATATTTTATTCACATAAATTAAGCACATGCATGATCAACATACTGTTTGTACAAGCGTGATCATATTCGACAAATACAATTTTAGATTTAATGAAGTGCTTCAAATATCGTTTCCATCTGCATGTCTGAACGGTGTCTACCACCTGTGCTAGTCTGTGGGCCCTCTGACGCTGTATTAGCTGGTGTTAGTGTCGCACGGAGCGCTAGAGCCAGAGTCACACTACTCGACTGCATCCCTGTCTAAGTGCTACAGCTAGAAGTCCATACCATAGTAAAAAGTTATCGGCCGGAGAGACTGTGTCTATTCGTCGTCTCTTCCTGTGTTCGAACGCAATCAAGAATGCGTTCAACTATCAACTGAACGCGCTTCTGAAGCAGCCCGTTCATCGGGATGTCAGTGCTGGCTGAGGACTTCAGGGTGCAGGTGAGAGCCCCATGTCTAAATGGATTTTGCAGGTCAGACTTTTGTGATTGTCTTAGTGTTAAAGATAAATTCTCGCCCTTCCATCCTTCCATGGTGTCATGTTTTCGATGCTTACTCTGATCAAGTTAGGCGAATCTCGAGCGCCCTAATACTTCATGATAACAGAGGTGCTACGGTAGGGTAATGATATATATTTCGCCTAAATGGGTAAGTTTACATGAAATGCATGTAATTTTTACAGGCACGACCAATTATTTTACGAATTACAATTGTGAATTAGCATACATTTTCACCTTTTAAAAAGTTCACGTTGTTTAATTATAGTACAAGCAATCGGAACAGATTTTTATAATTGTTAATTTGTAAAACTTTCACGAAGGTCTCCATAGAAGTTGAGCGACAACACGAACTTCGTTCCATTTCCTGATGATAGTAATGGCCCATCGGTAAACAACATATATTTCAGTGAGTGCTATGCCCCGACGTGCTTGAACGCCATTTCTGGAAGAGGAGAAAATCCTGTGCAGCTGCAAAGTGGCATAAAATGCAATCATGAATAATACATTATTGGAAGTATATTTACTAGAAAAATACAAGAATAAGCTGTACAGTACTTGAAATGATAGTACACATTTGCAATGTATGATGCTGACCATATTGGTCTTACCATGGAAACCTATGACGTTTTCTTTGAAAATATAGTTATTCTCAAACATGAGTGTTGTTGTTATGTTTTTTCATCACCAGAGCAACTGATTTTTGTGCGAGAGAAGAGTGCGAATGAGAAAAAAAGTAAATTTTAGTTTTATTAAATGCCTGGGATGTTAGGATAAAATAGAGTATAATAGTAATTAGATAGAAAGATTGTCATGAAGTACATAAGTGACATTTCAGAGAGAAGTGGCTTGAAGGATTACAACCTGTTGGATATCATGACCTGTAAGACGTCTGGCGAACTTATGTGTGTTCCATGGGATAGCATCCTGACAAGAAACTTAGCAGACTTGTAGATGTTATGAGCGAAAGCACTGTTTTTTATAAGTTAAATCTGTGCAGTCATTATTGTTTTAGTCTTTTTTATCTTTTTTAGAGTTAATTTAATTTTTTCATATTGAGGATCTAAACTCATGTTTAATTCTCGAGCTGCCAAAATAATGCATCCTAAAGATCGGAGCGATTTACATTTGTGACCACTACCAAATCTGCTGGTCAGCATGCACCACTTTCCCCCTTTTTTGACATAAAGCTCTAAGACCTCTTAGAATGACTGCACTTGAATTATTGCATTGCTTTGACCCCATCCCAATCATACAGTATGCTGCATATTAACAACTTTCATGACATTTGCTTCCTATTAGGTCACAAAGCACAGTAATACCAGAGGACATTCTTCGCAGTATTATTATCATACTAGTGAACAAGTGGGTTACTACAAAAGGCTAAGAAATTAAGTTTCCCTTAAGAGTTACGATGTATAGAAACGGCTAATTTTTAGAGCAACTAGGTTATATTCTACTTGTCAGAGTGACATGAGAAGTGGAACAATTAGTGATAAAGTTATGTAAATTGGTCCTGGGAAACGCATCTGGATAGAACTTGTTATGCTAAATTGTCACGACAGATTTTATTTGGTGCGCTTAACACATTGCAAAGTGACTCATCAAATATATAATGGAAAAAACACCACATAGCCTTAACATTAGGAATTTTAAAAAATAATACGAAAATGGGTAAATGTTGACTGAATTTAGCCATTTCAATTCACAAATAGTACAGAGTATTATACTAATAACATATGTCAGCCAACTCTCAGAAACTGTCAATGTCCAGGTCTTACTACGCTGGACCTCACACTGTCCCTCGAAGATTTTCAGAAACAATTTGTATTAACCAACGCGAAAAACCAGAACACGGATTGGCGACTCCAGAATCCTTTATTCTTACGCCAATATGTAGCCAACAATAAGGCTATTATACACAAGGTCTAAGAATAAACGTTATAACAATCAATCACGATGATACTTCTGATAGATTTCTGTCTTCCACTGAAGAGCGAACGATAAGACCATGACTACCGGATTAATGATTCCCGCGAAAAATATGGAGGAGTTGGGTTTGAACAAACAACCATGAATTGATTGTTCAATCTTCAACTATACTGACAGTATGTGTATATACGTAAAATATTAAAGATATGTTTGGTAATGTAGCTGCTTTTGGAAATGATTATACTGATGAACATACTGAATACTACAGTGAAGAAAAAATCAGTTATTTAAACGGTTACTGTGCAGTTAGTAGTTAAAACGTTTTTAAAAGTAAAAGGTAGAAGAGTTTTGAGTATTAGAGCAAATTAAATCATAATCTACTCAGTAGAGTGTACGGAATAGTGGCACGGTTAGGGATAAGGGTAGGTTGAATGAAGTTGAGGGAAATGGTTAGTTAGCTGAGTTTGTTATTGCTGGTTTTTTATGACCACTTTCATGTGGCATGCTTTAGACATTACAAGGTACCAGTTTGATTATATTATGGAAGAACTATCACAAGTAATTTGGTATTATTCGTCCAGAATAATTACAGATAGCTTTATGAGTTTATAAACCTGATTGATGAAACACTGATAGGATCTCTAATAAGCTGAATAACTGAACCTTGGGTCAAGGCATGTGGGAGAGATTGAGTTGGTTTTATCAAGTTTTAGATGCGGTACGGATGCTGGGGCAAATGAGTTTCCTCGAATTAGGGGTATTGCACTGGGGTCTGTAGTATTAAAGGTATTTGAGCAGCCCGTATGGGTAAAGTATGGATAAGTAGACCGAAGCTCTTTTGTTGACGGGAACTCGTTAAGGAGATACCGGAATTCGGTGGGAGATCGGCAACTACGTACAGTAAGTGGAAGTTCGTTCCATAATGCACTGTACTGTATTTTGAAGAAACGTGACCACAGTTTTGTCCCGTGCCGGGTTATGGATGGAGTATTTTCGTGATTCCTAAGAGCATATATGGGTAAATTGTTGAAAGCTACTGGATTACTGCCTTCGATATAGCCGTGTAAAAGGCGAAAGAGGTTGAGTTTCAGGCGCCTTAACAGAAGTGTCTGAAGTCCATATATTTTGCACGTATCCGCGTAAGTCAGTCCTTCATGTTTGTATAATAGGCGTCGAGTAAAACTTCGCTGAATATTTTCAATACGAACCCTGTCATACCCATGCATGAAACCGAAGACAATTGTGCAGTATTCAAGTACTGGATGAACCATAACTTTGTATAAAAAGACTTTAGCCTCAGTTATTTACATTTTTCGATGTAACAAGCCTGTGAGTCTTCGGCATTTAGAAACGAGTGCTTTTGCGTACTGACTGAATGTTAAGTTTTGTGAGTAGGTAACTCCCAGGTCTTTTATGGAACTGAGGGTTTGGAGAAAAGAGTTACCTAGGTGTAACCTGAAATTCGGATGGGAGTTATTGAAATATGGGACACCACATATACCAGAATTGAATGGCAGCTGCCAGTCATTGCTCCAGTTATGTAACTTGTCATCTTGAATATGTGTGAATCCCTCGTTCAGTGTAGAATGGGGGAAGCTGTATACAATCTTTAGGTCGTCAGCAAAGAGGTATGGGGTACCGAGCTTGGTTACGCTGCAGTTGTCGTTAATGTAGATTACGAAAAGCTGTGAGCCTAGTACACTACCCTGAATCACTCCACTTCGTATAGGTCTGGGTGGCGAGTAATTCTTTGCAAATTTCACAACTTGAGAACGATCTTCCAAGAAAGCAATGGGCCAGGATAGCAAGGGGTCCTGGAACCCGTGCGACTTTAGCTTAAGGATTAGTCTCTTGTGTGGGACCTTATCAAAGGCTTTTTTGAAGTCAAAGAAGTGAGTTGCGACAAGCAAACCATGATCACGTTTAGCGGTAAAATCATCAAAGTAGTCAAGTAGACAGGTGGAGCGTGATCGACTTTTCAAGAAGCCGTGTTGTTCTGGAGTAAACACTTTGTGAAGGTGGAGGTATGAAGCAATATCTTGCCCTATAACCTCTTCCATAACCCCGGAAACTACCGACGTGATATTGATCGGTCGGTAGTTTTCGACATTACAAGTTGGTCCTAGTTTGTGCCTTGGGGTTATAAGCGACAGCTTCCAGCACTCTAGGTAACTGCCATATATTGAAACACCTGAGGAGGAGAATGGGTATGTCCTCAACACCTGATTTAAACAAGATAGATGGAATTCCATTAGGTCCAGCTTTATATGATGTCCGAGGGGATGCTATAGCACAGGAAATCTTTTTTCGGGTGAGTGTTATATTACCCAAAACATGATTTGGTATTGTCGGAACATCAAGACTACCTACTGTTTCTTCGGTTGTAAAGTAGCTAGAAAAGTGGGAGCTGAATAACTCACATATCTCCTGCGAGACTTCGTGTAGTTTTTCTCCATCTAGCAATAAGTTAGGGATACTTATTCTGTTGTTGTTAATTAGTGACTTCATCAGTTTTACTAATGCCTCTGTATTGTCAGGTCGTGAGTGCAGGTTGCGTTCTAGTTTGATGGACTCAGCTAACTGGTCGGATTTGTATGAATCATAATTTTGCTTGATTGATGAACAGTCACCACATCTGAAGAATTGCATAGCATGCTTACATAGTCGGTTTCGAATCTTTACAGGAGTGAAGTCGGGTTGTTTAAGCCTCGTTTTCACAAGTCTTACTGAAACAATGAAGTCATGTGCAAATCCTAGGTTCTCATACAGTAATTTGTTTTTCTCTACTGCCGAGCTGCGTGTAAAGTATGGCTCCCAGTCAAGGGTGCGGTGTGGTTTCAGACATCCCATTGAGAGTGTCTGTAACCCCTGATTGTAACTTTGTTGGCATTTATTGTTGAACTCATGCTATTGCAAATACTGAATGCACCAAATACAACTCTGTGGTCGCTGCCAGGAAACTCTATACCTACTTGAAGGGCAGTGGGATGATACCATTTTTGAAAACTAGATCTAAAATCTTAGATAGCCTGGTAGGATGCTGTACGTGTTGTGGCCAGTCTTTTGTTTCTATTATGTTGATAAATTCGTTATACCGTTTTGGTGAGGAAAGCGGTCGCCAGAATACACCAGGCACATTAAGGTCCCCACATATAATTTTAGCCGTGTGAAGTAGTGAAGTGGCGTAAGCGAACGTGCTAGCAAGCTTCACATCACCTTCAGAAGTTGAGCATGGGGGGTGAAGGTGCGACCTATAAGATTGGAATTGGATTGAGACAGCCTTATAATAGCCCAGACTGAATCGCTATCTGTGATGAGCTCTGGGTAGAAGCACTGTGTGGCCTTAAAATCAGACCTGATATGCGTAGCACATCCTCCTCTGCCATAGTTTCTGTCACCTCTGAATACGTAATATTTACTAGTAGAAATATCTTTGTCGCAAATCTGACGAGTGCACCATGTTTCAGTAATCATTACGGAGGACGGGTTGCAAATAAATAATAATAATAATCACTTTATTCCACAACAATAAAAATTTACAGCATGGAATTTTCAGCGTTTCTTTTACATATTGCAATGGTTTAGCTCTGTTTATAATTATATAAATGTATAAAATGTTAAAATATTGATAGTTAATAGGAAAAAAAAAAAAAAAAAAATAATAATAAAAAAAACCCAACAAAATCACACCATTCTAGGTCATAGTGAATAATAAATAAATAATATAACAAATAACACATGCATAATAATATGCATCATTACATTTTATAGTTTAGTTATTGATTCAAAAGTTGTAAAAGTTCTTTTCTGATATTTGTCTCTTCACACAATACTCGTGCCAAATATGGAACGGTCGAATTTTTATATTTTGTAGTACGAGCATAAATGTTTATAAAATTTCTTCTGGTCTTACCCGAAGAGATACAAGGAAACAATTGTGAATAAAGAGGATGTTCACTATCAGATAAGATAACTTTAGCTAAGTGTTTACAAGAATTCATATGCCTATTGACAACAGTGTCATTTAGTTGAGTCAAAGGGATAGCACTGACCCTACTTACAGCCCTCAATGTTCTTCGTAGTATTATATGGTCTTTCTTGAGTAGCCCAGGGAAGAATAATGGAGAACAATAAAGAATGATGGGCAAAACACATGAATTAATAAATTGTATGATAAGAGATTGAGTTATACCTGAGTGTCTCAACTTCTTTATGTAATAAGTCAGACGGAAAACTTTCTTAGAAACTATAAGAATATGAGACGACCAGCAAAGGTTTGAAGAGAAACTAATGCCAAGATAAGAAACACTTGACTTACTCTCTATCATGGTACCATCAATATTACAACAATCATGAGATTGAATCAATCCATGCATGTCTTTTTCACTTCTCAAGCTGAAATCAACAGTGTTACATTTAGTTGGATTTAGTTTAAGACCATTTGAGCCAGACCAATCCTTAACTTCAGCTAAGAAGCCATTCATATGGGAACAATCCGATGTGGAAACTACAGGGACAGAAACGGTCAGATCATCAGCATACTTAATGAAGTTAACTTTGGGTGAGTTCGGAAGGTCATGCTAAAAGAAAGAGAAAAGAAATGGAGAAAGTACTGCACCTTGAGGCACACCACTTTCAGTTAGCTGAGAAGTGGAGCGCTTTCCAGCCAAAACAGTATGCTGTTTCCTATCCTTAAAATAAGAAGACAGCCATCTAGTTGCCCAGGACTCTGTTTGAGCTGAAATCATCTTTCCTAATAAAAGTGTCCTAGGAACAGAGTCGAAAGCTGCAGTATAGTCTAAAAAAGCTGTTCGAACGAACTTAGCACCCTTATCAAGGCAGGAAACAATATTGTGGTGTAGTACAATGGCTGCATCTAATGTACTTCTTCCACACTTATAAGCAAACTGCTTAGGGTCACTAAAAGCTTTTAAAGAAGGTTTAAGAATATTCAAAAGAAGTTTCTCCATAGTTTTCAAAAAAGGAGATGTTATAGCGACCGGTCTAAACTTTATACCTGCTCCAGAAGATGATTTCTGTACAGGTACAACCTTGATTTCTTTCCAGTCAGCAGGTACCGTTTCCCTGTTAAATGATGCGTTAAAGATTTGAGTAAGAGGATGACACAAGATGTCTGCACACTTTTGAAGAAGAATGCTTGGTACACCATCTGGACCAAGGCTATGTGTTGGATTTAATGACTTCAAACATAATAGTACATCCTTTTCTTTAAAACCCGGAAAATGACCATTTTCTTGACTAGGTACATCAGGTACAACCATATTAATTTGTTTCTTGATAAATGATTTGTTTAAAGCATTAACATCAGAATAAGCATCAACAGACATTTGTTTTTTACTTGTGAGTTTATTGAAAAGTTTCCAAATGTTTGAAGGATTTTTACATGATAAAAATTTTTCATTATATAGTCTGTTCAACCTTTCTATTTCAATTTTTATATGGGTGTTTATTTTACGGACACCAGTATTATCACAATTCTTATACAACTTCTCTTTTTGTCTTCTAAGTTTTTTCAGTTGCACAGAAGAGATTCTGTCAAATCTCGAAAACAGTGTTTCATACGGACAGCAAATTTCCAAACAAAACTTCAGATAATCGGTTATATTAGAGACAGTAGCATCCAACTTATCGTCAGTAAATAGTTCCCAGTTGGTATCATGCAACATGCTTCTTAATGCTAGAATGTTGTCATGGGAATATGAACGTTCATGTATCTTCTTTGTTAAATGACTAAACAATGTTCGTTGTAACTTGCCGTACACTTTCGGTAAAATACGAATAATGCAGTGGTCAGAATTTAACAAAGGAGCTCTCCTTCGGGTTTCATATACATCACGGTCATTTATGAAAACCAGGTCTAGTGATTTGTCCAGACGTGTATTAAACTTGACTAGATTCTCATGACCAAGTGAAGTAAGAAAGCTGTGATCACATAAATTAAAATCACCACAGACTATAGACAACGAATTTCCGAATGCAGGAGCAGCGAATTCAGTAAACTCATCTGCAAACATAACTATATTAGAAAGGCTACAATTGGGTGTTATGTAAATATTTGTTATGTATATATAAGAATATTTACTTAAGTGTTTTGGGCGACACCTGACGGTTATGCAATCTATATTGTCATTAGAATAATTGAAGCAAACGTGATTTGATGTAGACCAACTTGTGTTTATAAAAGTGGCTACCCCTCCTCCATATTTTTTCTTGGAACTATTTCTATCTTGGCGAAAAACTTTATATCCATTAATTGAAACTAGATTATCATCATAATGCTGGTGCAGCCAAGTCTCTTGTATTGCTAAAACTCCAGCATTTCGATAAACATTGGAATACATTAGGGATTGGAGATAATCCATTTTGTTGGGCAGGGATCTACAATTAGTGCTAACGAGTTCAGGAACAGTCATTTGATTAATTTGTGTACGTTTCAATGCACGCTGCCAGCCACAGTGATGCTTTTTTCTCAATTTTTGTGGATGACACAACGCGGTAGGTTGTAATGATTTTAAAAATGCGCGATTATATATAATACGATTAGGACACATTATTGATAAATTAAAACAAAATTAAAAGAGCAAACCAAAGCAATTTTGCAAAATGATGTAAGGTGGAATTTTTGGTAGCCCTATGTTCAAGCAGGGATAATGTCGTGAAGTCAAACATTGTGTTGAGTAAGGAGCGAGCATTGTGAGACAGAATGAGAGAGAGTGAGGGGTGATGGTGAAATCGCATATATCTTTAAAAAAGTTATCCTCAAGGTTTAGAGCGTCGAGAGCAGATTCTTTGATAGGTGCTAAGTCAGATGGTGGCAACTTACTGGCAGTGCTGGAAGAGTGCCCTACACCAGTATCAGCACAGAGAGATGTGCAATCGTTGGTTACCCCGGCGGGTGTGAGGTGTTCACTATGCCGTGGCTCCAATGCATCGCCCTCCCCTCCGGTGATAAGTGGCTTGACACTATGTGCTATTTGCGCCAATAGTGAGGCTGAAATTTCGTGTTGGCTGAGAAAATTTAGATTGAATGAAGGGGGGTAGGTATTTCTTGTGGATAGTACGCTGGAGTAAAGTTACGTGCATCGCAGTTATGACTAATATTTTGTGTTTAAGTTATTTTCGTAAATATTAGTCCATCAATGATCTTGGGTGGTCAGCATCCGGTGGTTTTCGGGGATGTAGTGAGTCAGAAGGCCACTTTTAGGAAACAAGCCTAACCCACTTGTTCCTTGTTGTAGAGGTCCCTGGATCAAACTTTTGTTCATATTAGCGATAGATTGGAGAGTTGTGTTGGGGTAGGTGTATGTCTGCCCGTAGGGTTTCTATTTATATTTAGGATGCCCAGACATGTAGTGTCTGTTGTGTCTATCGGATGAAGATTTGTTCGATGTTGGATGAATCGGCAGGTTACCTCTCTTTTAATTGACGTTATATTTGTGGCAGTATGAAGACTTATCCAGCTTCCCTGGGCTAATGTTAGGATTGGAGTTGCTTAAGTTAGTGTTATTTGGTTCGCTGCTGAGAAACCTATCAGTGACGGGTTTGAGTACAGGTATTCTGGATGGCAGGGTTACGTTACTTCGTTTCGTATGCTCACTGGTCTGAGTGCTACTCGGGGAGGTTATATCTAATGCTACATGCTCGAGCTTAGCCTTTAGCGTAACACTGGTGGTGGTGATAGCAGCTGATGGTGGTGCATCTTTTGATAAACCGCTAAGTTCATCAATCAGCCGTCGTTGGTGTTGTCATCCACAATGAAAGGGATGCACATAAACTCACGTGTCTTATGCTATGACTATGCTAGTATCAGTCCGTTTGATAGGGCGAATGTCAATGGTCAGTTTAGTGAGGATAAGCCAGCTGCATATGAGAGTGTGATTGTTAAACTGACTTGCACGAATAAAGGCCTTTCAAGTTTCAAGTTACTATTTGAATGTTATTATCGTCGGTGTGAATTACTCTGCACCCGCGCTTGGTTGTTCAGATACGTCGTGTGTTTGTTAGTCATCCACATTCCACGATACAATGTCATGGGCGTGTCACTGTTCAGAGTTGAGGATATTGATAATGGAAGGAGGTCAGTAAATAAACTCTTCGAGGATTTTCCAATCTAGGGCGTCAACCTGAGAAGGGTTGTGTCCATGCTGGCGTAAGTCCTACAAATTTTTAAAGGCTAGCACATCGGTGAGCAGCCCAACGTGCTTAGTGTTATTTTGTATATATGTTCATGTTGTATCATCCCTCATCTATCTGTTGGTTAATTTTGTTTCTGTCCGGACGTCTTTACACTTGGATCGTCAACCCGAGGAGGAATGTAGGCGTACTGCTGTAAGTCCTACAGTTCTTTAAGGGTAGTTTGTCAAGCCAGAATCCACAACATTTGATGTGTTGATTGTACATATGTTTGTGTTAAATAATTGTGTGAGTTCCAATTGATGTAATTGTTGGTAATTCTGTTTGTGTCCGGACATTCCACAACTTACAATCGTCAACCTGTGAAGGGTTGCAGGAGTACTGGTGTAAGTCCTGTGATTCTTCAAAGGAATTGCGTCAATACATAATCCGCGAGGTTATGTGCTCCGTTTGTGTATGTTTGTGTGATGTGTTATATCAATTGGTGTTTTTTGGATTCATTGTGTTTACTTGTTGTTTTCATATCTGGTTGTTATGCACGATTTTGTTGAACTTTTCGTCGTGCTTACTTCTGAAGTTGTTTCGAGTCTTCTACATCCGTGAATGAATTGATTGATGTTAAAGATAGCAGATGTGTGTGTACGCCGGGGAGGCTATTGCTGAGAATGACATGCACACGGAGATAATGATTAGCTGTGTAATCAATCATTGAGAATGAATATTTCTATTTAGGCTGTGGTCCCACACGCCGGGGAGCGAGAGTGTAGACGACTGAGGCTTGCATACGTCATCGTTACTGGAACTGAGGCGGAATGAGTGACAAGTGATCGCAGTGGTAATTGGTAGTGAATAGATAAGAGGACGTGCGAAGAGGTGCTGCTTTGGTCATGTTGCGTTCTGCAGGAGTCATTCTAGCAAGTGGCGATTGTGTCGCAAGATGTCAAGAGGATGCCTTTAACTGGAAGGTGCAGGTCGTCGTCGATGAGTAAGATTGTGCTGTGGGTATGCCTGTGGTGTGTTGGCTTTGCTGTTTGCTTTCCATTTCAGCTTTGTCCGTGTGACCCAGGTTCTCGCACTGGTATCAAAGTCAACGTGTATTGCTCATGATGGAAGAATTGGATGGATCCCTCCTTTAGAATTCAAGGACCATTGGATCGGGTGCCGGTGGCTTAACGTTATATGAACTCGCCTTGTAACTGGAACGTCCTGTGTTCGAATCTCAGTGGGTGCGTACGAATGAAGGGTCCCAAACTAGGACGAAACATCTGCCTAATACTCCCAGGTTTTCCAATGGTTCTCTAACTAATGTCAGCTCATGATGAAATCCTGAAACCAATCAAATCCCCACAAACCAACACTTGAAAAACCTTATGGTTGGTTACATATTGGCGTAAGAATACAGGATTCTCGATTCGCCGATCCGTGTTCTGGTTTTTTGCGTTGGTTAATACGATTGTTTCTGAAAGTTTTCCAGGGACAGCGTGAGGTCCAGCGTAGTAAGACCTGGACATTGACAGTTTCTGAGAGTTTCCTGACGCATGTCTTGTTTGCCATCTTATCTCTCTTCGGCCACTTAGTCATTTTCTGTTACACTGCACCAGAACTAATGGTTTCACTCTGCTTTTGAGAGTCTCTGTCATCGGTTTAACTCAGAGACGGGTCTTCTGACTACCATAATTGTGTAGGGTACTATTGTGGTGAGAGCAGGCTGCTAGCCGATTGGTTGGCACTAATCTACGTTAAGGTCTAGGTCACTAATATGGGCCGTGAGAAAATATGAACAAGGCTGAGTCAACAGCCAATCACAGCAAAGTTAACGTGGCAAAATATGATTCGCAGATAGAGAACTCTATTTGTCAAGGAATCCCGAAACAACCAATCAGAAGCCTGCGTTTGTCTACCTAAACAACCAATCAGATGACTGCGCTTGTCTATAATAATGTAGTTGAAATATGTATAAATACGTGTTGATTTTCATAATAAAACGATCTGTTGCCTGACCCTTGTCTTCTGTTGTTACATTTGGTATCGCTGCCTACCGACAAATGAAAAGCTTATACCCTGCAGTTTTTGATGGAGACATATGGATCTTCGGGCAGGACTTCAAGGCTTCTGCGCAGTTGAGTGGCGTTCAAGATCTGTCAGCGATGGAGCTGCTACTTGAGACGCTGCTGGGAGGTCGGGCGAAAGCAGCATATGAAGGTGTGGGCCGAAGTATGGACGAATGTTCGACAGGGTCAGGCAAACAGTTTCCAAAGTGGGAAGGACCATATATGGTCACTTCGAGATGGGGTTACGCAGACACAGTCGCAATGGCGAACAATGAGAGGCGCGTGAACGTCAGCGAGCTCCAGAAATGGATACAGCGAGACAAGCCAACGATGACGCCTGCACCAAGTAGATCAAGCCGACTTCAGTCGCACGTATTTGACGGGGGGACGAATGTGGTGAGAGCAGGCTGCTAGCCGATTGGTTGGCACTAATCTACGTTAAGGTCTAGGTCACTAATATGGGCCGTGAGAAAATATGAACAAGGCTGAGTCAACAACCAATCACAGCAAAGTTAACGTGGCAAAATATGATTCGCAGATAGAGAACTCTATTTGTCAAGGAATCCCGAAACAACCAATCAGAAGCCTGCGTTTGTCTACCTAAACAACCAATCAGATGACTGCGCTTGTCTATAATAATGTAGTTGAAATATGTATAAATACGTGTTGATTTTCATAATAAAACGATCTGTTGCCTGACCCTTGTCTTCTGTTGTTACACTATGACCTCACCAACCCTCATATATAAAGTCGTGCATACATAGCTTGCCCGTGTACCTATTTGAGTTGTGAAAGACTCTAAGGAAATAGCTCTGGTTCAAATGTCCATTGTCAGAAGGGTCTATTTTATTCATTGTCAGATTCTTTGAGTCCTTTGATACTTAATTTCTTTGCCAGTTCGGCGCCAATCAGCGCTACGTTGAACCCATTTTCTGGCAACTCAGACATTACAAGACGATTCAGTCTCAGCGATCTAACGCGTTACGCACTTAGGCGCACCTTTTGCACACCGTATACTCCATGAGTTTCGTTGCGATTAGTTAAAACAGCAGATTTCTCAGCCCTCCCTAACAGTCATGCAGACTTACTGATCTGCAGGCTCCTTTCTTGCCCTCCGCATTACAACTCTATTAAGCATGCCCTACTTTTGGCCAAGTATAACACAGTCTTTTGTGTCTCGCAAACTCTACTACTTCCCATTTGCAAACTTTAGTAGGGTCAGCACACCCGCGAAATGGATTTGAAACACTACAAGTGATGAACTCTTCCGCTTCACGGTATTCTATGAGCCCTCCACCACAAGTGACTTCCCCCGCTTATGAATCTCCCAGCTTTATGGTACTCTGAGGTTTCGGAGAGTTTTCTGTTTATTTGGTCTAAACTGTCTTCCGTGAGCCTCCAGATATTGTCACTGCACCCTTTTTCTCTACGCAGGCACTGATTTTGATCCAATTACTCTGTTTGCATTAGCACAGAGCTCGAATTCGAAACGTTCATGGAACTCAGAGGTATCAGGGTAGGTTTGCAGGTCATCACACCTAGAATCACAGTGAAATATTTGGAAGCATCTCCTAGCCGCCGGCCATTACCTGTGCCAACGTCAGACACACCTAGAAACTATGTATGGCTTTCCGAATACCTGGCATAAAATGCTCATTGCTTCAGTGTATCCATCTTCTGGACATTAGAGCATACGATGATGTGTTATAATAATAATAATGTATATTCTCATATAAACATATAAATTTGCAGGAAAATGCATGCCATTTTTACAGGCACGATCAAGTATGATATAATATCGAATCGTAGATTGTCTACAAGTTAATAATGTTTCGACTGTTAAATATTTGATATATATATAAATACACTCATTTTCTGAACCAGGCCGTATAGTTATTAAATTGTACAGTTGTCCTCCAGGTTGAGCGGGAAAATCGACTTCGTTTCGTTTTCATCCCGTGGTTGTAGGCATACGATAACCAACCAATATTGAGGTAAGTACAACGTTTACAAGGGATTGAAAGCTGTTTTAGAAAAGTAAAAGTGCTAAGGTGAACCATTAAATTGTAATGAAATAGGTAAGTGCAAGTATCATTAGTAAAGGCATTAATAAAGGAAACTCCCTAGGCTGACAACGTTCATCTGCAATGTATAATGCTTCCTGTACAGTTTGCACTACCATGATGTCCACTTTTGGTTTTAATACATTTTTTCCTTATGTCGGTTTTTTTTAATATTTTATGCCTTTTTGTGCATCTGATGCACAACCGTACCCCACAGAGAATAGGAATAGAATAAGTCGAATCAAATTCATAAAGAGCTATAAAATGTTAGGTTTAATGGAATATAATGAGGATTAAGTAAAGACGTCATTAGAAAATGAATCCGATAAGACATTGTGAAGTGGTATTTAAAGATCCGACAATGGACAGCAAGTTAATTTATAAGATGCCCCATAAATCTGTGCAGAGCCCACATGGTCGCATCTCAACAATAGGCTGAGCGAATGGTATATATTTAAAGGCAGAAGCATGATCTGTCAAGGCGTTCATTATAATCTTTTTCAAGATAAAGATCTAAGCCCTCATAAAAATCAGAAAACTCTCGAGCCGTCGAATTGCATATTGCTGTTCCTGCAGAATGAAGCGATTCACCTTAGTGACCGCCACCATATCTACTGATCAGCTAGCACCACCATCCCTCCTTTTTTGATGTTAGGCTCTGAGACTATGATTATTATTGTTACCACAAATATATTGCTTGGTACCAGATGTTCGTACCTCATATTCCATCTCCCTAGCTTTCTTAATGAATGCTTCCAATAGGTCTCCACGTACGTCTTTATGAACATGTTATGTATATGTGCATGCGTCCTAATGAACAGATTACTTTATAAGAAGTCAAAAACTTAAAGATTGAAACGAATAGGTATTGTGAATAGTGGAACAAGATTTAGCAGAACACTATAGTTAGGGATCAATGTAGGTAGTATGGACTGAAGGTAAGGTCGGTTGGCAGGACTTAGTGTACTAAATTATCATGACAGTCTTATGTATAGTAAACATTTGACATTGCAAAGTAACCTGTCTACATATATTATAAAAAGATATTAACAGAACCAACAAAATTTCAGCATTTGGTTAACAATACTGCAGAAGGGTAGTTAGTACTACAAGTATAATAAGAGCATAGTCAGTGTCATAATTCGTATTATCAAAGAATACATTAGGCTCAATAACTGAGTGTTATAAGGGAAACAAGCATGGTAAAGCAAGAGAACACTTGCCGCATAGCTATTTTAATCATTTTAAGTATTTTAATGACAATCGAATTTCAAGTATTGAAGGTACATAATTACTAAGTGTTATTATGTTAGTCTGGGAACTAGTGTACTTTCTGCAGTTAAATATTGAAATGCCATTGTCTCTCCACTCCACCAGCAGTTGAGATCTTTGAAGCGGGCTAGGGTGGACATGTTAATATGTTTTCCTAGTCTCCTTTTGAAACTGTCAGGCATTTCACGGGATCTAATCTCAGAGGGTAGTTGGTTCCAAAGTTTGCAATATTTAATGGTGAAGAAGTTAGCTCTAGTGGTGAGTTTATGGGTAATAATAATATATATTCTCATATAAACATATAAATTTACATGAAAATGCATGCCATTTTTACAGGCACGATCAAGTATGATATAATATCAAATCGTAGATTGTCTACAAGTTAATAATGTTTCAACAGTTAAATATTTGATATATATATAAATACACATTGTCAGAACTAGGCTGTATAGTTATTGAATTGTACAATTGTCCTCCAGGTTGAGCGGGAAAATCGACTTCGTTTCGTTTTCATCCCGTGGTTGTCGGCATACGATAACCAACCAATATTGAGGTAAGTACAACGTTTACAAGGGATTGAAAGCTGTTTTTAGAAAAGTAAAAGTGCTAAGGTGAATCAATAAAGTGTAATGAAATGGGTAAGTGCAAGTATCACTAATAAATGCATTAATATAGAAAACTCCCTAGGCTGACAACGTTCATTTGCAATGTATAATGCTACAATGTAGTTCGTTCTATCATGATGTCCACTTTTGGTTTTAATACATTTTTTCCTTATGTCTGTTTTTTTATTTTATGCTTTTTTGTGCATTTGGTGCACAACCGTACCTCACAGAGAATAGGAATAGAATAAGTCGAATCAAATTCATAAAGAGCTATAAAATGTTAGGTTTAATGGGATACAATGAGGATTAAGTAAAGACGTCATTAGAAAATGAATCCGATAAGACATTGTGAAGTGGTATTTAAAGATCCGACAATGGACAGCAAGTTGATTTATAAGATGCCCCATAAATCTGTGCAGAGCCCACATGGTCGCATCTCAACAATAGGCTGAGCGAATGGTATATATTTAAAGGTAGAAGCATGATCTGTCAAGGCGTTCGTTATTATCTTTTTCAAGATAAAGATCTAAGCCCTCATAAAAATCAGAAATATCTCGAGCCTTTAATTTGTATATTGCTGTTCCTGCAGAATGGGGCGATTCACCTTAGTGACCACCACCATATCTACTGATCAGCTAACGCCACCCTCCCTCCTTTTTTGATGTTAAGCTCTGAGAATATGATTATTATGGCTACCGCAAATATACTGCTTGGTACCAGACATGTTCGTACCCCATATTCCATCTCCCTAGCTTTCTTAATGAGTGCTTCCAATAGGTCTCCACATACATCTTTATGAACATTATATATGTATGCATGCGTCCTAATGAACAGATTACTTTACAATAAGTTAAAACCTTAAAGAATAAAAAGAATAGGTTTTGTGAATAGTGAAGCAAGATTCAGCAGAACAATATAGTTAGGGATCAATGTAGGTAGTATGAACTGAAGGTAAGGTCGGTTGGCAGGACTTAGTGTACTAAATTATCATGACAGTCTTGTATATAGTAGACATCTGACATTGCAAAGTAACGTGTCTAAACATATTATAAAAGATATTAACAGAAATACTACATAGCTTTAACATTATGAATTTTAGAAAATTATATGAGAATGGGTAACTGTTGACTGAAGATAATCAATTCAACTCAAAAATAGTGCAGTGTATTATGCTAATAATATAAGTATATTCGTAAAATATTAAAAGATATGGTTGCTAATGTAATGGTTTTCGGAAATAATTATACTGACGAACTTATTGAAGATTACAGTGAAGAGGAAACCAGTGAGTTAGTTAAATGGCTACTGTGCAGTTAGTAGTTAAAACGTCTTTTTTAAAAAGTAAAGGGTAGAAGAGTTTTGAGCACCGGAGCAAATTAAGTCATATTCTACTGAGTAGTGGTACGATTAGGGATAAGGGTAGGTTGAATGAACTTGGGGAAAATGGTTGGTTGGTTGAGTTTGTTATTGCTAGGTATTCCTGGCCACTTTTCATATGGCATGCTTTAGACATTACAAAGTACCAGTTTGCTTATATTATGGGAGAACTATCACAACTAATTTGGGATTATACATCCAGGAGAGTCTAATGAGTTTATAAACCCGATTGAAGAAATATCGATAGGATCTCTAGTAAGCTGAATAACCGGACCTTAGGTAAAGGCATGTGGGAGAGATTAGGTTGGTTTTATCACGTTATAGATGAGGTACGGTTGCCGGGGCAAATGAGTTTCCTCAAATTGGGGGTATTGCACTGGGGTCTGTAGTACTAAAGCTAGTTGAGTGGCCCATATGGATAAAGTATGGATAAGTAGACCGAAGCTCTTTTGTTGATAGGAACTCGTTAAGTAGACGCTGGAATTCAGTAGGAGATCGGCAACTACGTACAGTAAGTGGAAGTTCGTTCCATAATGCACTATACTGTATTTTAAAGAAACGTGATCGCAGTTTTGTCCGGAACCGGCTTATGGATAGAGTATTTTCATGATTCCTAAGAGTATATATGGGTAAATTGTTGAAAGCTATTGGATTACTGCTTTTGGTGTAGCCGTGTAAAAGGCGAAAGAGGAATGTAAGGTTGAGTTTCAGGCGCCTTAACCAAAGTGGCTGAAGTCCATACATTTTGCACCTATCAGCGTAAGTCAATCCTTCATGTTTGTATAATAGGCGTCGAGTAAAACTTCGCTGAATATTTTCAATACGAACCCTGTCATACCCATGCATGAAACCGAAGACAATTGTGCAGTATTCAAGTACTGGACGAACCATGACTTTGTATAAAAGGACTTTAGCCTCATTTGTGTACATTTTTCGATGTAACAAGCCTGTGAGTCTTCGGCATTTAGAAACAAGTGCTTTTGCGTACTGACTGAATGTTAAGTTTTGTGATAGGTAACTCCCAGGTCTTTTATGGAACTGAGGGTTTGGAGAAAAGAGTTACCTAGGTGTAACCTGAAATTCGGATGGGAGTTATTGAAATATAGGACACCACATTTATCAGAATTGAATGGCAGTTGCCAGTCATTGCTCCAGTTATGTAACCTATCCAGATCATCTTGAATATGTTTGAATCCTTCGTTTAGTGTAGAATGGGGGAAGCTGTATACAATCTTTAAGTCGTCAGCAAAGAGGTATGGGGTACCATGCTTGATTACGCTGCAGATGTCGTTAATGTAGATTACGAAAAGCAGTGAGCCTAGTACACTACCCTGAATCACTCCACTTCTTATAGGTCTGGGTGACGAGTAATTATTTGCAAATTTCACAACTTGGGAACGATCTTCCAAGAAAGAAATGAGCCAGGATAACAAGGGGTCTTGGAACCCGTACGACTTTAGCTTAAGGATTAGTCTCTTGTGTGGGACTTTATCAAAGGCTTTTTTGAAGTCAAAGAAGAGAGTTGTGACATACAAACCATGATCACGCTTAGCGGTAACATCATCAAAGTTAGTTATGCTAGTCTAGGAACTAGTATACTTTCTGCAGTTAAATATTGAAATGTCAGTTTTTCACCACTCCACCAGCAGTTGAGATCTTTAAGGCGGGCTAGGGTGGATATGTTAATATGTTTTTCTAGGCTTTTTTGAAACTGTCAGGCCTTTCACAGGATCTGATCTCAAGGGGTAGTTGGTTCCGAAGTTTGCAATATTTATTGGTGAAGAAGTTAGCTCTAGTGGTGAGTTTATGGGTGTTAAGCTTGAGAAGGTAGTTGTGGTTGCGTAGTCCATACGATTTAGGATTAGCCCAGGTTATGGACGGGTTACTGTTACAGTGCTTTCTTATAACTTTGAATAAGAGAAATAAATTGCACTTCACTCTCCTTAACCATAAGGGCTCTAAGTCCAGTCGAATACATCTGTCAAGATATTCTAATTGCTGACCATAGCCTAATATGCGTTTCGTGAGGAATCTTTGGGCACTTTCAACTTTTTTTCTGTCTGCTGATTTAAAGCTACTGTATAAGTGGGTACAGTATTCAAGTTTGGGGCGAATGCATATCATATATATGGCTAATCTGGCTTCTAGAGTGTAAAAGTTGCGTATCACAAAGCCGGTTAGACGTTTACAATCAGATACCACCTTATTTGCATGTTCAGTAAAGGTAAGATCTGAGTATGTTACCCCGAGATCTGTGACTGTGTTCGTGTTTGAGACAAGGTCACCGTACATGTATAGACACATGCTAGGTTTCCAGTGTCCGAAGTATGTTATCCCAGATTTAGCTGGATTGAACGTTAACTGCCACTTTTCACTCCAATTACATAGACTTTTTAGGTCTTCTTGGATTTTACTAACAATATTCATATCATTATAGTCGGAATTATAGACAACTTTGAGGTCATCTGCAAGGAGGTATGGCTTGCCATACTTGATCGTAGAGACAATATCATCTATGAATACAATGAATAGGGTGGGGCCAAGAACAATACCTTGTATCACGCCGCTGGTTATCGGTTTGGATGTTGATAAGTGATGGTTGACTTTAACTAACTGTTCTCTTCCCGTTAGAAAGGAAGTTATCCACTCAAGAAGCCTTCCGCTTATTCCATAAGATAGGAGTTTCAGTATGAGTCTGTTATGTGGGACTTTATCAAAAGCTTTCCTAACATCTAGAAATAATGTTGCTGCCGAACGACCTTTGTCTACACATTCAGTAATGTGGTCGAAATAATCTGACTGGCAAGTAATGCACGATCTTCTATTTATATATATATATTTCACATAAATTAAGCATTTACGTGATTCACATACCGTTTGTACAGGCATGATCATATTAGACAAGTGCAGTCTGAAATTGAACACTTTTATGAAATTAAAATTTGGAAAATGAATAGAAAACTTTACAAGAATAGAATATAAGGTTTTGGTTTAAGTCTAAATTGTAATATTTAATACACTCATAGTGAGTCAGATTCATGCGGGAATTATGAAATTTTGCGTTAATGGAATGTAATGTAATGCAATGGAAACCGATACAATGCCACGAAACAAGTTTCTTTTTCTTCTTTTTCAGAAAGAAACGGTGATGTGGCATCACTGGAGCAAGAGGAAGACCGGTTATCCAAACTTGTTATAAATGATGATAACTAACTTGTACCCGGGTAATTCGAGTCTGGCTTGCTTGAAATAAACGCTTCCTCCTCGCCGTCTTTGCCTTCTTCTTCACCCGTCGTGCTTGTGGTCTGTGTGCGTTATAATTGGTGTCGGAGGTGTTTTATCTACGCCGAGACATGGCAGATTACCCTCAAGATGCTCTTCCCAAGCTCTTTCCGGAGGAATGTGCCCCCACATTGCCAAGCATTCCGCCACTTCCTCGCCCACCCATGTTCCAGCCTTCCTCAGACTATCCATGCTGGAAGAAACGCATGCTGGCGTACCTCGACATCGCCCCCGCAAGCCATCATTTCATCCACGTCCTCAACAGCCTGTCCGACGACGCCTACGCTCTAGCTGACGCGGCTGGGTTCAGCAACACCAACCCCATGCGCACCAACTGGGAGATACTAGACCAATGCTTTGACTTGAGACAGAGCTCGCAGCACACCATGCTCAGATTCTACTCCCGTCGACAATTACCAGGGGAGAGTTTCCTGGACTACCTCCATGCCCTCCAGCTCCTGGCAGCTGGCCTTGACTGCCACAAGGACCTCCCCAGCCGAGACCAGGCAGTATGCACACGCTTCGTCGAGGGAATGATGCCAGGAGAACTGCGCACACACCTACGACGTCAGCTCCCAACCAGCACAGTCGAACTACAGCGAATTATCCTCCATTTCATGGACGCGGAGAACGATTACACGCCTACACCCAGCAGCTCTCGATATCCACTGCCAACAGTACCCACAGCAGCCACCATGACTCCCGTCCGCAGTGACCGTTCCAGAAGCCAACGGCGTTCAAATGAGGATGCTACGCGTGGATGTTACTACTGCCAACGTTACGGGAAGAAGGCCCGCAAGTGCGGGCACAACCGTCAGCCCGACCGCAGTAAGTCCCCTATTTTTAACCTGTCTACATACTCTCGGTCACAGCAACCTTTGATGTTATGGGGATATATTAATGGCGTACCCTCTAAAGTTCTCTTAGATACTGGTGCGTCGGTTTCGCTCGTAAAGGCGGCCTTCCTTCGACGCGTGCCCCAGCACTCACCCCCAGTAACCGCACATAATATCTTGACGACGGCTAACGGCGCTAAATTGGAAGCTCGATCTGCTACAGATCTACAGCTGCGCCTGGGAGACTTAAATGTGCATCATCGGTTCCTTATCTGTACGCAAATAACATGGGACCTCATCCTCGGAGTAGACTTCATGACGTCCCACCAAACCCTGATAGATATTCCCAATTCTCGCGTCACAATCGACTCCGTTCCTGTAGCATTGTATAGACCCCAACAACAGACCTCTTCGGAGTTAAGGGTACCAATATCTACCACCTTAAATCAAATTTCGGTTGACCCATCCGCCCCTGCGCCTCTCCGAGAGCGAATGCTAGAATTAATTGGTGTATACGCGGATGTGTTTGATGATGGGGCTAATCCAGGACGAACTGGAGTGGTCAAGCACCGTATCGATACCGGCAGCCATCCGCCGGTGCGCCAGCCATCCAGACGCATCCCGGTGCATTATCAGCCCCAACTAGAACGTTTGCTACAGGACATGTTGGATAAAAATATCATCGTACCTTCCTCGTCCCCATGGGCGTCACCTATTGTGTTAGTTAAGAAGAAAGATGGATCCCTCCGTATGTGTATCGACTACCGCAGGTTGAACGCCGTGACGAGACGTGATTCCTTCCCGATCCCTCGCATTGACTCTACTCTCGACGCACTGAGTGGCTCGAAATGGTTCTCCACGTTAGATTTAGCATCTGGGTACTGGCAAGTTGAGGTACACCCTGACGACTGCCCAAAGACTGCCTTCATCCTTCCGACTGGGTTATATGAATTTCGCACCATGCCCTTTGGTTTGTGTAATGCCCCCGCCACTTTTCAACGGCTGATGCAAGTTGTCCTAGATAAGTTAGTTCCACAACAATGTTTAATATATCTTGATGACATCGTTGTCCACGGAAAATCCCCAGAAGAACACATAGATAACCTACGTACGGTCTTTAAACGCTTACGCACGGCGGGCTTAAAGTTGAAACCGTCTAAGTGTACCTTTCTTCAGCGAGAAGTTATTTTCTTGGGTCACCGCATTTCCCCAGATGGCATCCAGACAGATCCAGCGAAAACTCGCCTCATCTCCGACTGGGCTGTACCTAAGTGTAGTAAAGACGTTCGCAGCTTCTTGGGTTTCGCGTCGTACTATCGTCGCTTCGTCCCCGCGTTTGCCACCCTAGCATCACCCCTACATCGCTTAACGGAACAGGGTCGAAAATTTTTATGGACTAGTGAGTGTCAAGATGCCTTCAACGAGTTGAAGCGACGCCTCACGTCATCACCCATCCTCGCATTTCCTGACACGTCTCCATCGGCTGGCCCCTTCATTTTAGATACTGATGCAAGTGCCACTGCCATTGGTGCCGTTCTCTCCCAAGTGGCACCCGATGGTCGCGAACGGGTTATCGCATATGCCAGCCGTAAGCTCGACAAACGTGAAACCCGGTACTCCACGACACGCCGAGAGATGCTGGCTCTTGTTCACTTTCTCAAATACTTTCGTCATTATCTGCTTGGGCGCCCATTTCGAGCACGCACTGACCATCGTGCTCTGCAGTGGCTGCAAACCTTTCGCGAACCTGAAGGCCAGGTTGCTCGCTGGCAGGAACGGTTGCAAGAGTTTGATTTTACCTGTGAGTACCGCCCTGGACCCCGCCACGCTAACGCTGACGCCCTTTCCCGTCTGCCGCCTGATGTTTCCCCGGTGAATGCTATATTAAATACAGGTCTAGATGTTGATTGGGCAGCACTGCAGGCGTCTGACGCCGATATTCAACCTGTCTACTCCCGACAGCTTCACGGGAACGATAAACCGTCGAATAAAGAACTACAGAGTCTGTCTGATGCAACCAAATGCATCTGCGGTAAGTGGGGGATACTACGCCTGATTGATAACGTTTTGTACATAGTCGAACCGCCATCATCGCCTCGCCTTCTCGTGCCACGTTTGAAAGTCCCGGAGGTAATACGTCTTGTACACCAGCAGCTGGGTCACGCTGGCCAACGAAAAACCGAGCACGCCGTCCGTCAACGCTTTTGGTGGCCACTTCTTCACCACGACGTCACTGAGTTTTGCCGCAACTGTGCTACGTGTGCGCAGATTAAACAGCCCAAAGCATCCCCCCGAGCACCGTTAGTACCGATGCTTACCGAGGCGCCTAATCATCGCGTTGGGGTAGACGTAATGGGGCCAATAACAACGTCGAGACGCGGCAATCGATACATACTTGTCATGGTTGATTACTTCACAAAGTGGTGCGAAGCCGTCCCCTTGCGACAACAAGATGCCTTGACGATTGGCCGCGCGTTCATAGACAATTGGGTGTCCCGTTTTGGTGCCCCTCTTTATCTACACTCTGACCAGGGCGCTGCATTCGAGAGTTATCTTCTTGCTCACATCTGCAATACCTTTGGCATCCGGAAGACCCATACTACGCCATACCACCCACAGGGTAATGGACTCGTCGAACGTACCAACAGAACTATTAAGAACCTCATCAGTGCCTTCTTATGCAACGCACCGGAGAATACCTGGGATGAGGTCCTACCCCAGTGTTTGCTGGCATACCGCTCTTCCATGCATTCATCGACGGGTTTTTCCCCAGCCCTGCTATTGTTCGGACAGGAACTCCGTCTTCCAGTCGAGATTCAAACTCCGCTGTTACCATACGAGAAAATCGACTGCATTCCCTATGTCCGACATCTTCGCCACCACCTAGAGGTCGCCTACAACCTGGCGCGTCGTCATCTACAGTCCTCGTCCGACCAACAGAAGACTAATTACGACCGATTTGCCCGTGGCCCCACTTACTCGCTTGGCGATTACGTCTGGCTTCATCGACCATCCGTTCCGGCCGGTTCCTGCCCCAAATTCTACGCTCCCTGGCAAGGACCCTATGAGATCGTCCGGCATCGACCCCCGACTACGTATGTCCTGCGGCATCTGCAACGGCCTCAAGCGAAGCTAGTCACAGCACATTATAATCAACTGAAACCACATCATCCAGCAGCCGTCACGGAACCGTCTCCACCCGCGCAACCGCCGCCCGCAACCAGCTACGTCGAGGTGCCGCCCGATGGAGGTGTTGCATACCCTACACCACCACCGGGCACTGAGGACAGTGCCTCCAGAGGGGAGGAGGCGATGTAATGCAATGGAAACCGATACAATGCCACTAAACAAGTTTCTTTTTCTTCTTTTTCAGAAAGAAACGGTGATGTGGCATCACTGGAGCAAGAGGAAGACCGGTTATCCAAACTTGTTATAAATGATGATAACTAACTTGTACCCGGGTAATTCGAGTCTGGCTTGCTTGAAATAAACGCTTCCTCCTCGCCGTCTTTGCCTTCTTCTTCACCCGTCGTGCTTGTGGTCTGTGTGCGTTATAGTAAGAAGAGAGGTGATATACAGGTGCTAGAGTAAGACACACTGGATGCAGACCGTTATTATTATCATTTTATCAGTCAATAAGGGTTCGAAAGTTTATAAAAATCCACATTAGATGGTAAGTACAGCATTATATTGGTATTAGCAGATAGAAGGGACAAATTGGTCGCAAAGTTAACTTTGCGATGTTGAACAGAATTCAGAATGGAATTTCTTCCGTTGTTCATCGTAAGTGCTAACAATATTCTGGATACCGCTCAAGTAATACAAATGTAGAAAGCAGGATTACTGTTCATTAGCAGTGCTTCAGTGCAATACCTTCGAGAAGTGAAGAAAACAGAAGCAGCCAGCAGATAATGATAATTTAAGTAAACAATATGCGATAACCGCAGTGTTTATTCTCCTTTTTTTATTACTAGGAATTTCTAGTCATTGAGTTTTATAATGTTACATACCAACGGTTAGTTTAAGTTTATAGTAGTAAACAACAACTGAAGTATAGAATATCAATAAAATATAAAGTAAAAATTAGGGCGAAACGAACTATGGTTTTCACTCTTATATAGGGTAATGTTGGGAATAGTAACTGAAGAAGTGAAATCCAAATGCCAAAGTACATAAGTTATTTAAAAGAAAAGAGGAAGTATAGTAATACTGATTTATGCTGTTGTTCTGATTTATACAGTTAGATGTCCTCCTGAAGTAGAGAAATCGTACCATGAGCCATTTTTTCAAAGAGTTTGTACGCAAGCTGTGACATACAGACAGCATTTATTTTATATTTTATTTATTAATAATTTTTTTTGAAGTAATTCGTCCTCAGGAGCCTTAGCAGTATAGTGCATTCCCACAGATAAGGGTGGTTCTCTTAGGTCCCCACCATCATATCCGCTGAATAGCAGTCACCACCCTCCCACCTTTGAATCTGCTAGACCCTGGCAAAATACATCTTTTTGTTTTCAGAAAAAAATCTTTTATTATTGCTACGTGTCATATGGACAGTTTTTGCATTCATAAGCTAACTCAGCGATACTAATGGTATGAACGACTACTTTCAGTCATTTTGTATGCATCGTCACTAACAGCATTTTAAAGATGTTTACGTACAATGAAGAAGTAAGGGAGTCAGAGATTTGCAGGCTACTTTCAAGATTTTAGTTATAAGCATAGCAACGAAGAGGAAATATGAAATGTTACGAAGAAGAAAAATACATAAAGCTACATAGTTATGTATATATCTACATAGAAAGAAAGTAGTCAGTCATAAAAGATAGTTCAGAAGAATACGACTACAGAGTGTTATGATGGCATAACAGTAAAATAAAATCCGTTGATACTTAGGATTCACAGTGTAGTTAAGAGACAGTAGTTAGTTATAATAGATAGTTCAGAAGAATACGACTACAGAGTGTTATGATAGCATAACAGTAAAATAAAATCCGTTGATACTTAGGATTCACAGTGTAGTTAAGAGACAGTAGTTAGTTATAATAGATAGTTCAGAAGAATACGAGTACAGAGTGTTATGATAGCATAACAGTAAAATAAAATCCGTTGATACTTAGGATTCACAGTGTAGTTAAGAGACAGTAGTTAGTTATAATAGATAGTTCAGAAGAATACGACTACAGAGTGTTATGATAGCATAATAGTAAAATAAAATCCATTAATACTTGAGACTCACAGTGTAGTTAAGCTGAATTTTTAGACGATCCTGTGTAGAGCCTCGATTTCTGTAAACGCATATCGTGATGTAATTTTATATAATATAATTTTTGAATAATGTGGCAGTCAGCTGCTGTGATTAAATGCATTTGAATGACTGAATATGTGTCAGGGTATTTCAATAAGTTTCAGTGCATCTTTCGTGGCGAGTATGACAGGCTGTGTATTTCACTCCGGGTTTGCTTGAAAAGATTGCGGATGTTTTGTGATGATGCTTGCAAAACAAATAATTGAATCAGAGTGTATTTAAGCTGATTTTTTTTTAAACGATCCAGTTTAGGGCTGGGATTTCCGTAGACATAGATGTAAATATAATAATATATAATATAATACGTAATACTAGATTAATTTGGCAGGGAGCAGCTGGGATTAAATGCATTTGAATGACTGAATATGTGTCAGGGTAGTTCATTTAGGTTCAGTGCAACTTCGTGGCAAGTAATAATAATAATATATATTCCCATATAAACATATAAATTTACATGAAAATGCATGCCATTTTTACAGGCACGATCAAGTATGATATAATATCAAATCGTAGATTGTCTACAAGTTAATAATGTTTCAACAGTTAAATATTTGATATGTATATAAATACACATTGTCTGAACTAGGCTGTATAGTTATTGAATTGTACAGTTGTCCTCCAGGTTGAGCGGGAAAATCGACTTCGTTTCGTTTTCATCCCGTGGTTGTCGGCATACGATAACCAACCAATATTGAGGTAAGTACAACGTTTACAAGGGATTGAAAGCTGTTTTTAGAAAAGTAAAAGTGCTAAGGTGAATCAATAAAGTGTAATGAAATGGGTAAGTGCAAGTATCACTAATAAATGCATTAATAAAGGAAACTCCCTAGGCTGACAACGTTCATTTGCAATGTATAATGCTACGCGTATATCTGGTAGTATCATGATGTCCACTTTTGGTTTTAATACATTTTTTCCTTATGTCTGTTTTTTTATTTTATGCTTTTTTGTGCATTTGGTGCACAACCGTACCTCACAGAGAATAGGAATAGAATAAGTCGAATCAAATTCATAAAGAGCTATAAAATGTTAAGTTTAATGGGATACAATGAGGATTAAGTAAAGACGTTATTAGAAACGAATGAGATAAGACATTGTGAAGTGGTATTTAAAGATCCGACAATGGACAGCAAGTTAGTTTATAAGATGCCCCATAAATCTGTGCAGATCGCACATGGTCGCATCTCAACAATAGGCTGAGCAAATGGTGTATATTTAAAGGTAGAAGCATGATCTGTCAAGGCGTTCATTATTATCTTTTTCAAGATAAAGATCTAAGCCCTCATAAAAATCAGAAATATCTCGAGCCTTTAATTTGTATATTGCTGTTCCTGCAGAATGGGGCGATTCACCTTAGTGACCCCCACCATATCTACTGATCAGCTAACGCCACCCTCCCTCCTTTTTTGATGTTAAGCTCTGAGAATATGATTATTATGGCTACCGCAAATATACTGCTTGGTACCAGACATGTTCGTACCTCATATTCCATCTCCCTAGCTTTCTTAATGAGTGCTTCCAATAGGTCTCCACATACATCTTTATGAACATTATATATGTATGCATGCGTCCTAATGAACGGATTACTTTAGAAGAAGTTAAAACCTTAAAGAATAAAAAGAATAGGTTTTGTGAATAGTTAAGCAAGATTCAGCAGAACACTATAGTTAGGGATCAATGTAGGTAGTATGAACTGAAGGTAAGGTCGGTTGGCAGGACTTAGTGTACTAAATTATCATGACAGTCTTGTATATAGTAGACATCTGACATTGCAAAGTGACGTGTCTAAACATATTATAAAAGATATTAACAGAAATACTACATAGCTTTAACATTATGAATTTTAGAAAATTATATGAGAATGGGTAACTGTTGACTGAAGATAATCAATTCAACTCAAAAATAGTGCAGTGTATTATGCTAATAATATAAGTATATTCGTAAAATATTAAAAGATATGGTTGCTAATGTAATGGTTTTCGGAAATAATTATACTGACGAACTTCTTGAAGATTACAGTGAAGAGGAAACCAGTGAGTTAGTTAAACGGCTACTGTGCAGTTAGTAGTTAAAACGTCTTTTTTAAAAAGTAAAGGGTAGAAGAGTTTCGAGCACCGGAGCAAATTAAGTCATATTCTACTGAGTAGAGTGTAGTGAATAGTGGTACGATTAGGGATAAGGGTAGGTTGAATGGACTTGGGGAAAATGGTTGGTTGGTTGAGTTTGTTATTGCTGGGTATTCCTGGCCACTTTTCATATGGCATGCCTTAGACATTACAAAGTACCAGTTTGCTTATATTATTAAGTATGACAGGCTATGTATTCCACTCCAGGTTTGCTTGAAAGGATTGCGGATATTTCCTGATGTCTGCTTAAAAAATAATTTGATCAACTAAAAAAAAGGAACTGAGAACAGAAATTAGCTCAACGTAGAATATTTTAAATATGTCTGATAATACTGACCGTTTCTGTTAATGCTTTGAGTGAACAAAGCTGTTTAGGTACATAAGTCGGAGTGGGAAGAAACAATATCACGAATTTTCAGCATGTGGCAAACCGTGTCAAGACTATTTTCGGAGAAATATTTATGTAGTAGATGGGTGAATCGTTGTACTGTGGTGCTGTTTTTGATTTCATTTGGTAAGAAGTTCCATATTTGCCTATATTTGACTGTAAAGAAGTTGGAACGAGAATTCGTTCGACAAAGAATATGACTTAGAGAAGACCCGTTGCTGCGTAGTTCATACGTCGAAGAAGAAAAGTTAAGGTTATTATTGGGGAAGTATACTATTCCTTTGAGAATTTTAAATAGGAGAATGAGGTTAAGTCGGTGACGCCTGAACCAAAGGGGTTCGATCTTAAGAGTTGCGCAACGACTGTTGTAGGGGACTTTCAGATTTGTTCCTAAGATTCTACTTGTAAATCTCCTTTGAACACTTTCAATCCTTAGTTTGTCCTTAACAGAGGTGCTGTCTAGGATAAATGGACAGTACTCAAGGAGGGGCCGTATGTGTGTTCTATAAAGTAACATTTTAGATTCTTTGGTCTGAAAGTTGTGAAATATAAATCCAAGTAATCTCCTGGCTTTAGAGACTTGGTTGGTGACATAGAGAGAGAATTTAAAATCGGCAGAGTAACAGAGCCCGAGGTCAAGTACAGAAGGAAAGATAGTGATAGGCTTGTCGTATATAGTTATGCGTGGTGCGATACGTAAACGAGTTGAGCATAACAGACCACACTTCTGCACGTTGATCTGCATCATCCACGACTTACACCAAGTTTCAATATTATCAATATCCGATTGGATTTTATAAGATAGGTTTGTCAGTTCTTGGGTGGTACTGTAGTAGACTACTTTCAAGTCATCGGCATATAAGAAGGGTCTGCCATGCTTTATAACATTACAGACGTCATTTAGGTATATAAGAAAGAAGAGAGGTCCTAGTACACTACCTTGAATTACGCCACTTGATATAGGAGTGGTACTGGAAAAAGTGTCATTAATCTTAACAGACTGGGACCGACCACGCATAAACGAATTACACCAGTCTAATAGATTGCCAGATATACCATAAGCCTTAAGTTTTTTCAGGAGTAAATCATGACATACTTTGTCGAATGCCTTCTTAAGATCGATATACACAATGAGCACAAGGAATTTTTGATCAATAAGTCCAGTTATAAAATCGAATAGTTCCAGGTGGCAAGTCATACATGATCTGGACTTTATAAAACCATGTTGAGAAGGTGTTATGAGGTTTTCAGTCAATAAGAAGTCAGTGATTTTGGTACTGATTATCTTCTCAAGTATCCTAGACAAGACAGACGTTATATTGATTGGCCTGTAATTTTTTACATCACATTTTGAGCCGGATTTAAATCTAGGGACAATATATGTCTGCTTCCATTTAGAAGGATAAACTCCGTTCATAAGGGACGTTGAGAATATTTTAAGCAAAAGGAGAGGTAGATCGGAGCCACCATGTTTTAGGAAGGAAGACGGAATTGAGTCAGGTCCAGGAGTATTGGAAAATTTCAATGAACGCACTGCACTTTCTATAACATCAACGGTCAAGCATATATTTGACAGTGTTTTGCCTGTTAACGAGTCAAATTCTATGCATCCAGAAATATCATGCGTGTATGAGTCAGAAAAGTGCTTGTTAAAGAGTTCGGCTATGCCTGCATCATCCTTAACAACGACATTATTATGAAGAATGTAAGGAATGTTGCCTTGTTTATGTTTCAGTCTTTTTGGAAGAGTTTGCAAAGGGAGCTAATTTTGGAGTTACTTTTAAGGGCGATAAGTTCTTCTTTGTAAATTTTAACGGCATTATCTGATCTGATTTTATCATATACCTTAAGGATGCTAATGAGCGAGGAGAAGTCCATAGATTTATTATAGGTTCTACGGAGTCTTCTTAGCTTATTCCTGGTAGCATTCGGTATATATAGTTGATTTACACAGTTGCGTTTGGATGTATACCAAGGGATAGATTCGTTGAAGCAAACAGATATGTTGGAGTAGAAACTGTCAAGGGCAGTATCAATGTCTGCCGAGGAGAAAAAGGTATCCCAGTCTTGGCAACGAATAAAAGACTGCGTTGTTTCCCAATTAGCCTTTGAAAAGTTTCTGACTTTTACTGTCCGACGACGCCCTTTGCCTGACCTACCTGCTGTTAGGTTAAAGGTGGAAGTGACCGTGTTGTGGTCGCTGCCAGGGAATAAAGGCCCAACTCGAGTGCTGACGGGGAGAATGTTATGTGTGAAGATTAGATCTAAGATGTTGGATTTACGTGTGGGGTGAATAACATTTTGTGTCCATCCATAGAGTTCAACCGAATTTATAAAACGATCAGTGTATTTAGGAACCTTAAGGCTATTCCACTGGATACCAGGCATGTTAAAGTCGCCAGCTATAATTTTATAGTCAAAATTTAGAGAGGAGACGTGTTCGAAAATTTCACATAGACGGTTCGTTGTGTTAGAATCAGAATTGGGCGGGCGATATATACATCCCAATAAGAGTCTTGTATTTAAGTTGGTGTTGAGTGTAACCCATACTGCGTCTGTCAGTGAGCAACCCAAATCATCAACTTCTACAGCGTGGAATTTATTGCTAACAAAGATAAGACAACCACCACCACGTCCTTCTTCTCTGCCATGTCTAAAGTGTGTGTATCCTGGTGATTCTAGTAGTCTGTCATTGAAGTCAGATGGTAACCATGTCTCGGTAACTAACAGTACTGAGGGCTTACAAAGTGAAAGTAAGGAGTGAAGGTATGGAATTTTATTGCAGATAGAACGAGCGTTTATAAGGAAAAGAGTAAATGATCTTTGATTAGTGGTAAGGGACGAGGCAAAATGAAGGAGATGATGATGTGATTCGGCTGAGGTTAAATGAAAGTTAGATGATGGTCCGACCGGTATATCGAGTGTTCGGTGCTTAAAGCCTTCATCGTTTTCGTTAAGATCCTGTGAAAAGGAAGAGGATTTCCATAGTTGATCGCTTATCTCACGATCGCATGGAGATAGGCATACTGGGGTACGCTGGGTGTCTGAAGGGGGTACATTTGAGAGTAAGGAAACAGACTGTTTGGCATTAGGTTGATTGGTGGCATTACTGTTGGGTGTGGAAAGGAGAAAAAATTGTGAGGGGATTGATTAGTTGGACAGTTGTAAGGACGGTTTTGTTGTCGGGATAGTGTGTTTGTGGGGTAGTAGCATTGTCTGGGTGGATCTCCAAGCAGACTATGCTGAAAGTTTGGGCGACTGAATCCATGTGGCTGTGCACCAGGGATATGGGCATAGTTGAATTTAGTATTACGCAACCTCATAGTAGAGGTAGGGTAGCTATAAGTGGTTGTATTAGAATGGTGAGGAAAAGTGAATGAGGGAGGTTGACTAGTGTCTGTTAGATTTGATACCGTAGATGTCATTTTAGGAAATCTAAGCGCATGAGTAGTAGAGGATGCTGAAACAGGCTTGATAGAGTGTGTGCCACGCATAGGAATTCTATTTTTTACATTTTTTCTCATAATTTGAGAGCTAGACGTGAATGTGATACAAGGGTTTTCGGTATATTTAGCATGGCGGGTAGGATTTTCATTGGTACCTTTTGCAGACAGTGAGTGCTTTTCAGGTTGTTTAACAGCTGGAGAAGTACTGGATTTAGTATTGGTAACCCTACCAGGCTTCATTTCAGTGTAACTAGGTGGAGGGTTTCTTTTAGGGTTTGGGTGGTATTTTTTATTAACATCAATGGGGCTGGTAGTATCCTTTTGGTGACTTATTTCACCTGCTGAGACACTTTGCTTGGCACGACGCTGGATTGGTGTCCTGTCGTGAATAATACGTATATTCTTAAAGTTGCTTACTCTCTTAAAGAGATGTTGGTTGTTTACAAAGCGACTAGCATCCACAATGTTATTAAATTCGAACATTATTGGACAGGATGTATTAGCTGAAGATTTACGCAATCGTTTGCACCTACAATGGGAGTCTGGTATTTCACATGTCTTTAAAAGTGCATTTTTCAATGTTTTAATGTTAGTACTGTCGGGCACATTGAAGACGATTGCATTATACATGCACTGAACACGCTTAATCACTTCCGTGGAAATGTGATCTATAATTCTCTCACAAGACTGTAGTGTATCATAGTCAGGAAAGTCAGCAGGCTTCATAAGATACCTAAGGGGTAAGAGATCATGGACTAATGGAAGAATGTCTCTACTTTCCAGGTTATTGGTTTGGGTAGTTGTGTTCTGCGTAGATAATGAGCAGTTGGCGTTTTCCAATTTGGCATTAGGTTGACGTCCACGGGTCGCTGATGACCGATGGAAATTTTTGCGTTGAGGGGCTTTGTTGGTAATGGAAGCGGTGGTGCTACAATCTAACTTCTGAACTGGCATATTTGTAGCCTGCATAAAAGCATCCGGTTGAATAGAATTAGGTGATAGCAAATCTGCCTGTGTGTTGCAAGGATTATCGAGGTCGATGTCTAAGTTTACTAAGCATTTGGGGGAGTCAACATTTCTTTTGACACAACCTAAAGAATTGATATTAGCAGGTATAGAGGATAGTGAGGCCATATGTATGTTCGGACCTTCTGACTGACAGTTCTGAGCAGGGTATATGGGTGGTGTGGTTTCAACCACATCAGAAGAGCCTGTGTCAGATTTTCTACTAAGAGCCAGTGTGGCTAGGTAAGGATCCATACTACTTGTCTCACAACCTGTACTATTGTAAATATCCCTGATAAAATCATTTATTACACAAGAAGGTGAAGAAGTAATGATTTCCGATCTAGTATCGTTTAGCATCTGCGTCAGATCAGGGGAAAGTGTGTTACCATGTTGTTTAGGCTTGCTAGATCTATGTCTTTTGCTGATTTTTTCAGCTGATAGTGAAGCACGTCGCTTCGATAGTTTACCAGGCATTTTGTGTATAGCTAATACAGAACTGCAGAGGTATATGAGTCTTAGGTTGTTTGACGTTATGTCGAGACAGGTATATGAGTCTTAGCTTGATTGACGTTATGTCAAAACAAAAAACAAGCGTAATATGTGCACCGAAATTCAGATGCTCGAAGTGGTAATACCTTAACCAATAGCCTGAAACAGGAAAATCGGCAAGGATAATATCCAGTGACTAGGAAGGTAGGTTTAGATATGAAAAAATATTGCTATTTCTATTAGTACTGAGTGGCACTAAAGATATATATTGAAAAGTGGGAATACAAGAAAGAATAATAAAAGCGGAAAGCACGCGGAAAAAAACGACCAACTTCGAACCCAGCGCTGCTCTCAGCCGTATTGGAAAGGGGACATTAAGTTATTCGAGAGCAAATGCTGAACACTTTGTTTCTTTACAATCTTTTTCACACGTGAAACTACGGAAGTAATGTTGATGGGGCGGTAATTATCTATGTCCGCTGTAGGTCCGGTTTTGTGAATGGGTACAACGTAGGATTTCTTCCAGCTATTTGGATATGTTCCACTCCTTATCGAAGTTGAAAATATCTTGAGAAGAAGTAGATTCATGTCATTTCCACCTTTTTTTAAGAGGGAGGAAGAAATTCCTTCTGGGCGGGGAGTATTAATAAGCTTAAGAGTTTTGATAGCTTTATCGATTTCTTGGGCGTTTAAGACTACATCGCTTAGACACTTTTCTGTTTTACGAGGGAAATCTATATCCTGGTCATTTTCTAGAGTGTACAGTTTGGCAAAGTGCGTGCTAAACACCTCACATATATCCTCAGCACTTTCGTGAGTAATGCCGCCTAGGTGTATTATTTTTGGATATGTTGATTTGGAGTTAGTTAACCTACTTTTGAAGAGTTTGGCTATTTCTCCAGTGTTATGTGGCGACTGAATTGCCCGCGTTTCTTTATTCCTAAGACTTAGATTTTTTAACTCATGGATTCTAATGAGGATTGTTTTGATAGCGATTAACGACGATAAGTCGTCATGTCTGTAGTAACTTAATGAATGCTTCCGCATACTTCTTCTTAATGATATTGGAATAAAATCACCTTGAGGGATTTTGAATTTAATCAGTTTCACAGGCGCTATGACATCATTAACCGACTGTATATTGTCATAGAAGTTTTTAAGGACTTCCTCTAAGGAGTCATTGGTAAAGTAGGAATCCCAATTAGAGTATCTAATCAAGTCCTGATACAAGTCCCAATCAACCCGCGTGTATAGTCTTATAGGTGTCCGACTAACTTCGTTTCTGTGTATAGTTTCTGGAGAAATATTAAACGAACATGCAACTATTTTATGATCGCTACCTGGGAATTCATGTCCCACATGAATTGTAGATGGTGCTACGTTGATCGTGAATATAAGATCAAGAATGTTATTGGACCTAGTGGGTACATTTATGTGTTGCGTCCATCCTCCAGTAATGATGGAATTAAGAAGATTATCATACCTCGAGGGTCCACGAAGTGTACGCCATGATATATCAGGCAAATTGAAGTCACCTCCAATTATATTATAACTGAAGGGAAGATTGGATGCAACACTAAATATGTTGCTGAGTACGTTATCGTATTCGCGGTTGGATGATGGCGGTCGGTATACGCACCCTATAAGGATAGGTTTACTTCTGAGAACTTTTATTTCGACCCACACCGAATCATTAAGTTGTGACAGAATAGGGTGACTAAAATGCGTTGCACAAATGGGTTGTTTAACGTATATGAGTGTTCCACCCCCACGACCTGTTTCCCTATCCCCTCGAAAAAGATTGTACTTATCAATTGATAAGCTACCATCCACAATATCCCTTGAGCACCAGGCTTCAGTGATCATGATCAGCGACGGATTGCATATAGAGGCTAACGTACATAATGCTAAATGTTTGTTAAGAACTGATCTAGCATTTATGAGGATGACGGATAGACTTTGACGAAGTGGTTTTAGTGTATGGGCAATATCATAATAAAATACTCTATGGTTATCAACTGAATATGTGCAGTCGTTATTGGATTCATTAATTACAACATTTTGATCACTAGAGACGGTTTCTTTAATTTGATAGTTAGGGATGGGTTGTGAAATGTCACTCGTGAGTAGTTGGTCGTTTAGATATTGCGTGCTATGGGAGATACTAGTATGATAATCTAAGGTATTACTATTGGTATTAGGTGTGTATAAGGTGTTTGCTATCTTTCGGGGAAGAAGCAGTTTCCCTGTTGTAAGGTGTTCGCTATACCAGCAAGGAATTGGTCTGATATCATGCGTGCTATGTGCATGATCCCAGGCGTTTCTGCCAGTTGTCGCTGGAGAAAATTTTGGTCATATGGGTTGGCTAGTGTCGTGTAATCTGCATAGTTATAACCGAAATGTGTGATCGGCGTGTTGTTGTGTGCATATGACTTAGATCCCTGTGTCTGATTAGAGTACTTCCTAGGCCATGATGAGCATTGTGCTGAAATTGGCATGTGACCCCTACTGAATGCATGAGAATTATGACAGGGCACTATACGTGTTTTTGGACTAACGTCTGTATTCTCAAACTGATGTTTCCTGTACATCATGGTTGAGGGTGCATTCGTGAGGGGTTGAGCAACTTCGTGTTTTCGAAGTGTTTGGTGAGATATGTGACGATTGTTTTTTCTTATCATAGGACTGGTAGTGGAAGTCGGAAATGATTCAGCTCCTACGGTATGTGAATTACGTCTAACTTCAGGAACATGACTAAGTTTAGATGATTGTCTATCAGTAGAATGAGCCAGTGACCCATTTGAAACTTTCCTACTTATGGGCTTTAGTGTTCCGGGTCTAACGTTTGGTTTAGCTTTATCCGTATTAGTCGGCTGTGTAATTTGGGCTGCTGGTGATTAGTAGGATTTCCTAATAAACTGGATTTCTGTTGAATAGTCTCAACAGTTCTTTTGGTGTTCCTAACGGAAATAGGACGTTTATCATATCGCCTTGTATTTACGCCTACCTGGGTGGCCACATGTGATTGCTGCTTCACAGTAGCCGGGCTAAGAGGTTGTGAGGTATATGACTTCCCGAGAGATTCAAAGTGTACAACTGAATTCAGCTTAGACTTTTTCGAGGGTTTGGCATTAGTGCCAGTGTGCAAGGGATGCACGTCAATACTGTGATCTGTTGACATTTCTATGTCTGAAATTTCAGTATTTAGAGCTAAGTCTTCAACAGTTGCTTGACTACTGTTAGTTTGTGTATGCGATATTATCTGGTGCTCTTGGTCATCAGGCAATACAACGAGGGAAGTATTAACATCGGTTGTCTTATTGGGGTTGTCTTCACTCAGTTTACCTGCGCGGCAACGTCTTTGGCAAGAAGTTAAATCAGGTACAATCCTGATATTGGTGTAGGGTGTTGAGGAGCCAAGAGTTTTGCCAGACTCCAAAAATTTCTTAGCTAGGTCAACAGACTTAAATTTGAAGAGTACAGGACATGGGTGGTTTGCGGATTTCTTACGAAGACGCAGAACCTGGCAGTCAGATACTGAAATGTTGCATGCCTGTAGACAGATTGCTTTAAGTTTGATAATAGGTACATTGTCTGGTATATTATATCCTAAAACATTGTATGAGGACATGACCCTCTTTACAGCCTCTGCAGTCAAAAAGTCTAGCAGGCGCTCAGATTTGAGGAGTGAATCTAAGCAAATTTCTTGTGATGGATCACAAAGTTGGAGGAAAGGAGTGATACTTTCAAACTTATCCTGCAGGTCTGTTATGGATTTCTGAAGGATCTTTAGATCACTAGTGTTACGGGCTACGTTATCGATTAGTTCTTCCATTAAGTTTGGTACTATAACTCTCGGTGTATCGATTGATCTTAGTGCAAATTCATCGTCAGGACTAATGTTTCTAGTGACCTGCTGACTATTTGATGCTAGTCTCTTAACAGTACTAACTCGTTTAATAACTTTGACCATTATGGAGGTAAAGATTATAAAAATTTCTCAAAAATTGACAAAAGTGTGTGAAATACTGTTATATTATCTAAGTAGATAAAAACAACAATAAACAGGTATGAATGTATGAAGTACGAACTAAAAATAGACCACTATCAAACGAGTTAACTCTGACAGTTATAAACCACAAAACTAAGGACTTCTCTATAGTTCTTTTGTGATAGATTGCTCTTTATTAACACGAATCTGACTGGATCCAAACAGTATTCTGGAGGTGATAAATTTGGATATTTAGCTACCGGAGGTGCAACCAATATCAGCTATAATTATATAGTAGTCAAATATAGACCACGATATTCCAGAATTCGAAAAATTAATTCCACGTTATATGGAGAGATTGTAACGTCCGATTGTAACACCGATTGGCGACTCTAGAATTCTTTATTCTAACACCAACATATGAGCAGCATAATAAACTAAGATCTCTGACGGTTTTCTCCTGACTTCTTTCTGAACAGCGACCGATGAGACGATGGCTGGTGTTGTGCTAACAGGAGCACCATTACAATACCTCCTTAACTACGATGACCTTACGTCAACACTTCGTCTGACATTACTCAGCATGAATTTTAAATCAGGAAATGTCCTATTATTGCGAATGATAACTGTCAATGTAGTTGAAGAATTAACGATCAATTCATGGATGTTTACTCAAACTTAACTCCATATTTTGGCAAGGATCACCTTTACTGCAGTCATCGTTCTATCGTTCGCTGTTCGTTGGAGGACAGAGAAAAACTATCAAACTTTGTACATAATAACCTTATGGTTGGTTCCATATTGATGCAAGGATAAAGGTTTCTCGAGTCACCAATCTGTGTTCTGGTTTTTCACGTTGGTTACTGCACATTGCTGCTAAAGGTCTTCTAAGGACAGCGCTAGGACCAATGTAGTTAGACCTGGGCATTGACAGTGTCTGATAGTATTTTCTGCCTTCTGACGAACAGAGAACGGTGGAACGATGACTGCAGTATCGGTGACCCCGCCAAAATATGGAGTTAAGTTTGGGTGAACGAACATGAATTGATCGTTCATTTTTCAACAACACTGACAATGGCTTTATTCCAAACGGTACTTTTCGCAAAACCATGGAATATTCAGTATGTTTCACGGCATTGCATCTAATTTTCTCAATAGAGAGGTAACAGTTTTAGAGGCTAACAGTATAGACGTTCGCGAATTGTACGGAGTATCTTAACATAAGATCTCATACTAACAACTTCTATAGTATTCGTTTCTCGTGTGCCGAAGGCAAAGCAAAAGATCACAATTGGTTGTCCAAATTACGAGATATATTTCGGAACCAAATCGCAGACTGAAGCGGAAGCTAAGCTGGCTAGTTATCGTGTACGAAAGTGACACGACGGGGTACCAAATGGCGAGGATAATTGGCAGGAAGCCTTCAGCTAAACAAGTCGACCTAAACTCTAAGGGTCAGCATCCAATGTTCACTGATGATTCTTCTGGTCACGATGTAATTCTTCTCTTAGACGTAATCTATTCCTGTGGTCCAAACTTTTGGGGAATTATTTACCGCTAACAAGGCATTTGAGTTGATAGTTCAGTTCAGTGAGACTACGAATATAAAGTTAAGTTAGGTGCAAAATATTGGCTGAAATATAATAGTAGTAAGAAAAAAGGGTCATTTGCTTAGTGTTTCGCAGTCAATTGGTAGTGTCCTGTCTAACGCTTTCCTCATCACATAAAATGTACCGTATAATGTAATGTAGGGTTTTATATATAATCATTCAAGCATATAGACCTCTGTAGTTGCTTCTAGTTCTATCTGATGAGATGCATCGACGGAATTATGTGTAGAGAGGATGCTCAGGGTCTGAAAAGATAATACTTGCTAATTTCTTGAAAGGATCCGCGTGTCTATCTACAACAGTATTAAGGAGATGATTTAGTGACGTCCCATTAGCTTCACCGAAGCTTTGGGTGACCTACGCAATGTAACATGTTTTTTCTTAGGTGATCCAGCAAAGATTAAGGGGAGCAGTAAAGAAAGATACGCAGAATATAAGGGTTAACGCACTGTAAAAGCAGAGATCGACTGATACCATACTGCTTTAACTTCCCTACGTAGAACATTAAACAAAATATCCTTCTGGAAACTAAAAAAGTTGTATAACGGCCGGGAAAGATCAGGGGAAATACAGTTCAAGGCATTTAACATACAACTTATTTCAACGTTTGTGCCATCTTTGATGGTGAGACCTGTTCACGTAATTCACGCTTACGTTCAAGAGTGTAATGAACAACCAGAGTCAAGGCATGAATGTAATCAACGAAATCACACCAAATATACTCGGCACCTCTCTCTCTGAATAAGGGGGAGTATTGTGATATAAAATGGAAGTGGAATCTAAAGTCTATATTTATAAGCAAATGTTTTAGCGTCGTTAAAGGCCTTTATATGAAGTGGAAGCGGTTTTCCCATTAGTTTTAAAAATGTCGGGGTATTGGAAAAAGGTCCTAACTTGACACTTGAGCCACTTGATGATTTGATCACAGGGGCGATCTCGACTCCATTCAAAGAAGTAGGCACTATGTTAGGGGAAAACGATTCACTGCGAATAAGAGTCGGAGAATAACATGAAATGCTCGCACAGTTTTTGAGGATAACGACAGGTACACCATCCGGAGTAAGGGACTGAGTAGGTTTCAATGACTTGCGACACTTCAGAATGTTGCTATTATTCAAAACAGAGGAGCAGTCATTACTGACACTTGTAGCTCTTTGAGCCACAACACCTGCTAGACGACATATGAATGGCCTGCAAGGCTTACCAGGATCAAATAAAGGATATTTATCGGATGGCTTCACACCGGTGATTTCCTCTAACAACTTTTATATATTTAATGGGACTTTTCACGGCAAGAACCTCTGTGCGTCGGTGGCACAGTGGTTAAGATTCTCGCCGACTATGCACATGGTCCGAGGTTCGATCTTCGGCCGACGCGCACCCGATATCAATGGTCGGCCAGCAAACGTTTTGGCTACCGATATTACTTGTATCAAAAATACTGTGTGGAGTCAAGCTGTAATAAAATATAAAAATATAAATAAAATATTATACAGCGCCCGAACACAAAGAGTACGATTGTTAAGCCCGAATTTTGTAGGTAGTTAACAAAATGTCAGTTCAAGCAAGAAATGTGCGAGTGTCTAATTAATCGAAAATGGTCTGAATAAGGCAAAACGCACAGTGGTATATAAGGTAAAACGTTTGTGTTCAGAAGTGGAATTATTGTAAGTAACATCCACGTTTCTCCCCCACCGTTGTCAGTCAAGGTTTATTCCGTCCACTGAAGGAAGTTACTGTGAGTTGGAGGACCCGATAAAACTCGTTGTGTGCGGAAGACCTGAAACAGAAGGCAGAAGAACAACAGAAAATGGCGAAGAAAAGGAGTTCATCCCGACAAAATAGGTAGTTATGTGACGAAACTGACAACGAGCTGATTGTTTCATGAAAGCAGTGAGTGGTCAGAATGACAAAGCTATGTGACATTCAAGCGAACAAAAAAATGCTTGAGATGAAGCGGCGATTAACTGCACATGGGTGCATTCGCAGTCCATGGAAATGCATCGGCATTTGGACATCCGGCGAGTTGGAGTGTTGCAGGTAGTAATTTAATTCCAAACTAATGTTCGAAGCGAGAAAAAACTTTTAGCGTCCAGTGAAGGTATTGTTGAACAAGACCATCAGTTCCGTGATAAGAGGAAATGAGTGTGACCATGACAGATGTCAATGTCCAGGTCTAACTACACTGGACTTCACACTGTCCTTGGAAGACTTTCAGGAACTATGCGTAATAACCAACGCAAAAAAACAGTACACAAATTGGTGATCAAGAACCTTTTACCTTGCACCAATACAGAACCAACTATTAGGTTATTGTACACAAAGTCTAGAAATAAATGTCGTAACAACAAATCACGATAGCACTTCTGATAGTTTTTCTCTGTCCTCCGACGAACAGCGAAAGATGACTGCAGTATCGATCACTCCCGCCGAAATATAGAGTTGGGTTTGAGCAAACAACCATGAATCGATCATTCAATCTTCAAATACATTGACAAAAGGTGAGCTCCAAACCCAGTGCTCCTTTGTATCACATGATGAATTTGTATAAATGATAACTTCGCGATGCTTAGGACTGTATTGTGTTAGATTAAGAGTGGCATTTCTATCATTATAAGCTGCTTTGTGTAATAGAAAATCGAGTAACATGCATATAAATGCAATCACAATGGTGACTACATCGTATTAAACCAACTTGATTGTCTTCAAAGACAGCCTTTGGGACTGAACGGCAACAGCAGTTTGGGAAATGCCTTCTACAGCTACGGGAATATTTTGGTTGCCATGGTCCAAGTTGATCTTGGTAAATATTGTGGTACATAGAGGGCTGTTATTTAAACCCTGAATGGGTGGTACTGAGTACCTGTTTAGGACGGTTTGACCATACAAGGCCCTAAAAGTCTCACAAGGGCATCAGTTGATCTGACTTTTCTTAGATAATTTATGTGACAGCCAAGCCCCTCGGTCATTTGAAGGACAAGTAATCCCCAACCGAAACATCCAGTCAGATTAAGCTTCCGCTATTCCTAGCTTTTCCAGGATTAATCTTCTTAGTTTAGTAAAAGCTAGACTCCATATGTGGATATGAGTAGTCTTCGGGCGGTCCTTAAAAGTTTTGGGGTTGGTTGTCGTCAGATTTGAGGATTCCATTAGTATTTTCCGGAACATTCCGGTTGAAACTGACGGAGACTGGAGTGCGTCCGACGATTAATGGTCGCTCACTTTGCCATATGTAAACTAGGAGGTTTATTTCATTGTAAAACGTCTGCTGTGAGTATCCACTTTTAAGACAAATCTTTGTGTTATTGTGGCTAATATTAAGTTACTTTGAGGTACATGATTCACTACAAACACGCTTAGGTGTGTTACCTTTTAGAAACCAAGGAACAAAATCATCCATGTATGTGTGTGACAGAGATTCTCATAATACCGATATCTTAGGAAATTGTCGACCTATCGAAGATGCAGAGGCAATTAAAATGATTGAAGAATCTAGTGCGCACGAAAGCGGACATATCACCATGAGTTTACATTGAGATATTGACAGTGGTAGACTTAGGTTTATTGTGGGTGTGTACTGTCATCCATGTATGTTCCAACAGGATTAAATGCACACCTGAAAGCTGTTTCAGTCTCTAGGCTAGAACTTATTTCTGTCCCGATAGCTGCTCATACCGCTCATTTTAGAGCTGTAAGAATTGAATCACCTTGCAAATCACGCAACGTTCTGTGATGATTCACCTAGGTTTGCGTGATTATAAACAGACAGCGTGTGAAGAAGTCATCTACCGACTAGTTGTGTATTGTTTAAGCAGAATTCTACCGGTCTAATATCAAGGAGACCGACTGACATGAATGTAGCTGGAGCAAGGTGGCGGAAATTTTCAAGAATTCCTGAGGCCAACAGACCACTTATGGCAAAATGAAGAAGATGAACTGATTGTGTGCAGGAGTGTCTGAGGATTAATAGTAACTTTGGAGCTGACTTGCACGAATAAATGACTTTCAGGTTTGCACCTGCTACCTGGATACTCTTCTTCTGGACATTAGTTACCCAATGTTGTGGCATGGCCAATCAGACATATAGTGCACTTAATAATCATATATATATATATATATATATATATATATCACGAACACAGGACCATTGGGAGCTGAAGACATAGAAATGGTCACGAGGTCAAAGAATGCCCACCTCGGGTTCTTCCAGCTTAAAACCATCAACTTGAAAGAGATCACAGGCAAAGTTTTATATGTCCAGGAATCCCTCAAGGGTGGCACATCAGCGTATTGGACAAGAAATTCGTCTTACTATCTGAAAATGTATGTGAAGCGTCCATGTAAATTGAAATTGTTACTCAAACAGGCGCTACTCACTTATTGTCTTCTGCGTTTTATTCTGCTGAATAAATTATAATGAAATTTCACCAGCTTAGCTTTTGAAGTCGTCTCGTATCTTCTGCATTTATGAAAGGAATGATTAACTCTGACGACAAACTAATCTGATTGGATTGCGTAGGGCTGGTACGCTTGAACTGAAAATCGGAACCTACACAATGCAGCTAAATTTTATGCTTTAAATGTTCGTGTAAGCGAAACGTATTAATTATTTGGCCTAAAAAAGGAGTGTTAGGAACCAAGCAACTCAAAAGCTAACATTTGAAGCTTGCATACGTCACTTTTATTACGACCGCTGCAGAATAATGATAGGTGGTAGCAGTTTTGATGTGTGTAAAGCACACAAAAGGCTATGCCAATGGCATTATGTGATACTGCTATGGTCATGCTTGTTTCGGAAGGATTGGTTACAGCAGGTGACACCCATGTTGCAGATTGTCAAGAAGAAGCCGGAGCTGAAACTCGATTCAATGTTAACTGCAGTGTCTCTAGTTGGGTTATGCACGTCATTGCTGATGAGTGACAGTGAGCGCACATAAGACGCGGGTATTGCTGTTGTGTGCTGTCCTCTTATTTAGCTTTCAATTTCAGCTTTGTCCTTGGTGGCCCAGGTCTTCCCAATGACAGTCAAGTCTACGTTCAGCGATCGCAACAGATCGAAGCGATGAACCCATTTTCTTGGGGGTGTGCCAGGTTGGCCAAACACTGAGCGAGCGAGGTATGGCTTGTGTTCGAACGGATCCGCATCTTAGCAGGTAGCGGTCGTGTCATGACCGTATGCCAGCAGGCAGAAGACTGCGGGAAAACTATCAGGAAAAATTCTAAACTGCATCGAAACGGGAATTAACATTTGACAGTCAAACGAAACTCTAGGAGGGCCAATGAATACGCCTATCAATTTGGAAACTGAAATGATATTCTAAGGCCAAAAAGTCGCAGCTCACAGAATAAAAAGACTTACACGCGGTTGTCATAAGTACATTGGATGCTGTAACTCTATGTCCTTGATGGCGCGCTTCATCCGAATGCCCGTCGAAATGAAGAGTTTATGAGAGGTTTTCGATATGGAATTAAGAACGTTTGACATCGATGCCAAGTTGCTTGAGCAGTTCAGTGCACTGGGTACGACAGATAGGGATGAGCTGATTCAGCAACTCAAATCAGTCGTTGGAAATGATCTGACAGATGAGTCCTGTCGGTTTTTCCTGGAGCTAGCGGACTGGTAATGTAAAGAAGTCTTATAATATCAGTATTTAAGGAACTTACAGCGAGCGATTGGAGCCTATTTCGATTTCAGTTTTGAAGACAATCATTCCACAAGCTGTGGACATCTTACAGCGTACAGTGCATCCGCCACTGTAGAGAACACGCTTGACTCAGCTGATAGAAGAGAATTTGACGCGCGTATATGGCCTTCGCCATATGACTCCTCAGACGTCGGGGAACTTATTAAAGTTACAATTGAAAACTGTGGATCCTGTCCGTGGCCAGAGGGGACTTTCTTGCGTTCTGAAGTTAGTATCAATTCATAACTACTTAATCATAGTTGTAAACAGTTAGATCACACAGTTGCTAAACTGAATAGTCTGTCTCTAGACGATGGTCAAGTCCTTTGGCTTCCGATTGGTGTTGACGGCAAAATCCCAATTTTACCTTTACAGCCAAGTCAGATAGTAGACCTTACGTTAAACGTTACTCCTCCGAGTGTGCAGATAAATTATCTACGCCCACTTGTTGGAGCGCTGTCATTTTGTCTTCCGAATGGGGAAAGATTTGGAGGTTTGTTAGCAAGTTACTTATATATGAATGATTTTTTTTATCATCAAAATGAATAATAGTAACGTGAACTTATTTCGTGTTTTTATGTGGTGAACTTTTAGTATATTAGCAAGGATAAATACCGTAAGAAGCCGAATAAGTTAATATCACTTCAAGCTGATGCTTCACCACAGGGAAAGAAAAACAATCGTGGTTGTTTGCATAAGGAAATACGTTAACGTTAGCAGACTTGAGGGAATTGTAATCCATTTGGTTCATAAAACCAGAATCAAAAACAGCTGGCGCATTCACAACACTTCTAGTTGGCTCCGCACAGTGTTGATAGTCCTGCAATTTCAACTACGAGGACATGGCAGCGCATAGTGCCATTTCAATAAGTGGAGTCACACTTTTGTACATAATCCAATCAGTAGTTTGATATTACATTCGCGTATTAAGCAGTTTTGACATTTTAACCGAAATTAATTCATGGCATCTGTCTTGAAGGGAAGCGGATCCCCAACACCCAAACATATTAGCGTGGAGTTCATAAAGAAATTACCGTTTTTGATGTGGTTTTGTTTTCTGAGCTGAAGTATGCGCTGAAGATGTCACCCAGTAGGGTGATGAAAGCTTCGCAAATGAACCATCCAGCTCAGAAAACAAAACCACATCAAAATCATCCACCTGAGCTACAAATCCTCTGTATCATATCTAGAAATTACCGTCCAAGTCCATCAAGCAGTGTTAAGTTAGGAGATAACTGCACCGGGGAAATACTATGAACTGATAGGAGTAATGATCATCAGACTATTAGATTCCATTTTGTCGTATTAGAACTTGATTATTAAGTCTAACCGCTCTGTTCCTTCAGTAATCATTTTGCGATTGTGTTCCCCAGCCTATTAAAATTGAGTATGTTTAGCGCACGCTCAGAGTAGGGCCACAGCTAAACATTGAGGACGAGGGTTAGATTACATGCAGTATTATTGCTGCAAATGTTTTCATTTTCCCTTATTAAATATCAGAAGCAGAGTAAAAGTGTAACGTGTTATTCTAATTTTTCATCTTACAGAAATCCTATACTGCACTGCTGTACCTGACGTAGAACACATGACCTGGCGATACCAAAGAGGTATTGGTGAAAACAATACGAGTACAGGACGGATTAGTGTGAGTTTTGTATCCTGCCCACCTTAAGATAACTTATTCAAATCTACCAGAAACGAAATAAGTTGTTGACTAGTGGTTTTTCGGCCATCCTGTATGACAGCAGGGAATGTGGCTGAGCACTTCAGCCATTCTGTCTGTTTTCGACATAGAACTTTGCACATATGTGCGGCAGTTCAAGTCGCCACACTCCATGTAGCACACAAAGCAAGAGAAGACAGTAGAAGAAATGCATATTAGAGACAGCCATTCGTCGTATTTAAAAAGCCGCATCAGCACTGTAGGTTCATAGCTAATGAAACCTCATCAGTCACAAAAGGTACTTTGTCTTTGGCAAGATTGCACTATCATATAGTGCAGGGTGGCCACTAGGCGTTCGCCATATCAGAGCAAAGTATTTTGTAATGTCTGTTAACGCACAGTGGTGATTTTTATAAAAGTACTACCAGAATCGGAAGGTTACTGTGTAAGAAATAGTTGAGGACATAACTATACTAAATTGACCCATCCCAACGGAGTGTTCAGACACTGCCGAGCAATTTCGCGACCGGTTTTCGGCGAAACCACAGATTATCTAATGGAGAAGTAGAGCGTCAATCGTAGGCGATAAACAGAAGTTTACCCTCTTATCGAAAGTAAAATTAAATTAGAAGAAACCAAAGGTACTGAGACTTAAGAGCATGACACTTAACCATAAACCCACGGCATGAGCTGTGTAGGTTGTCTGGCCGGGTGTTATTTTGATGCTAAACTGTTAAGTAGTATTTCTTTATCTGATCTTCATTTTCAGCATTCTGCAAGTGCCACTCTCGTCTCCGTACATACTTATTTATCGTTTACTTGATTTGCAAATATGGTTTATGGCAGTTGGGCAGCAACGTAGTAATGCTATTTCCTATCTTAATGTCTACTTGATTATTAGCTTTTGTTAGTGGTTCGATTACTATCGGTCAGCTTACCTTTCTTTTGTTTCAGCCAATGCTTTTGGAGGACCTTTAGTTGGTGATTGCGATGTGATAATTTTGTTTTTTCTGTGGCCAATCTTCAAACTTGTTGATAGCGTTTTCTCACACCATGAACTCCAGGTACTTATGCTAACATTTATTTTCGATACCAATATGATTATCTTTTGTGCAGATACACTGATTAATTTCGCCTAATCTAACTGTTGCACACATGATAAGTGATATGAATTCCACATAAAAAGTTCCTCAGAAGTATTACGATTTTCTTTTTTTTTTACTCAAAAATACCCCGGAGAAATTCAATATATATTATTACACGTTAAGAAATTTTGGAGCAAAGGTCATATGAAAAATCAAGGGGAACTGCCACACAATCGCATAAATTGATTAGATGTTAAGGTACATGTGTGATGCAGTAGAAAGACTTGATTGAAGTACTGAAAAGCACCAGAAAATATTCCACAGTATACAACATACTAGTCTAAATTAAAACTTTAAGTTAAACCAACTGGTACATATCAAATAAGATAAAAATGAAGCAAAGCATACAAAATATCGATGTATAAGAGATACAGTCATGTAAAAATCAAGCGATTAGGTTGAAAATTGTTTCTGAGATTAGACTTTTGATGAAGATACGTATATGGAGAAGTCCCAGATCATCATGATTTTGCACAACTCCGTCATGTATTCTGCTGAACGCTTCTAATATCACTATCATTAGTCCTTCTTTCCCAAACTTTCTCGCGCAGCACGTATAAGAGGTCCAAGAGAGGATAAACTACCTGCATACTTGAAGAATTCGTGGTTTAAAAGTTCACGTGCAGAGGCTCGTTTGAGGGGATCTACAACTAAGCATTTATCCAAAAAGTCTTGTAGCATTGGATGTAGGTGCTTGGTTTTAGGTTTGGGCTTTCCCATAGTTTGAATGAGGTAAATAGCCTATATTATGCAAAGATGGATTAGACGTTAGTCAGAAAGAATAACTCAGCCTTGAAGTCAAGAAAACCTCTCAACTTTACATTATAAAGGGTATTAATTCATAAATAAGCAATCGTAAGAGAAATCATTGCTGTACTAATGTTGGAGTTCGGGCCGAATACTAGGTAATAAGAATAGCACAAACGATTTTCTGACTGATTTATTAACGCAGAGCAGGTTGTCACAGTTGGAAGAAGCACACGAACGTAGAGAAGAGAAATATAACAGAACTACATCACGGCGGACAGACAGAACAGTTAGGTGGGGATTAGTGAGGATTTTCGGCATCTGCAGGATAGCTAGAAGTGAATACACCTGCACTCTTGCGGATGATTTTCACCTATATAGTTAATAGTCTCCGACCATTCATTCATAGGATTGTGAGGACTGCAGACAGGCGGTCTAAACACAACGCAGTTCCTCTGGAGACTCACCGCATTGGCAGTGCACCATTTTTCCTATGAAGTTATATATATTCCATATACTAAAACATTGATTGTACGATTGCATTTCTTTCTTTAGTAGAATACTGACTTCATGATGATGCCTATCAGAATATAGGCTGTAATAAAGCCTGTGATATAGATTGTGAGACATGGAAATTAAATATGTGTAACTACCGCTCCCAAACTGTAGTATTTGATGTATATATAGTACCATGTAAGACACTACCAGATACTAATACGTCTACACCATTTACAGGACAGTATCGTGCTTAGTGTTATCGCAGTTACCTCGATTTGCGTCTAAATTTAGTCATCCGACACTTGTCTTTCGTGTTTCAGAATACGGTAAACACTTTTTGTATGAGGGTTGAATGTAACACCTCGGCGTGGAGCGAAATTTACTCTATTTGAAGTAAACTTGGTGCAAAATGGACTCCAAGGTATGTGCCATACGACAACAATAATGACAAGGGTTCCAGAATAAACGGCAAATTTGTATGCACCCATTGGTAGCTAGTAGTAATGTGATCAATTTGAGTCCAGGTTTGAGAGGCAGAGTGAGGATTCAATTTCGGTCGTAGCTGATGTAAAATTCGGTACTGATGGGAAATAAGTTATGACTCACGCGAACTCCACATAGTCCCCACATTGAACTGCAATCATCCAGTTTTGACTGACTACTCGAACGACTCTTATGTGATCCTTGACTTTATCTGTGCATTAAAGTCTCCAACTTGCGATATCCGCTGATTGCGTGGGATTAAAAAGCTCACTCAGTCGATGGTAGAATTCATCTTCAATAGCATCCGGGCTGCAATCCGTCAGTACGCATGTGAAGTGACGGGGAGATTCAAACCCTGGTCCAATGACTGAAAGTCGATTGTTTAGGTCAATCAACCGCATTTATACCAGAATTACATTTAGTAGTATGCAGCGTGCTGAGAAGCTTATAGCTTGCCACCTGGATCATATTTAATATGCACTCATATATTCAATAGTTGATTTAGCGGACAACCAGTGTTCATTTTTTACTGCAAAAGTTTGGGTCAGCATTAGGAGAATTTGCTACAAAATGACACGCTACATGGTATGCTGAACATATGATCTACTCAGATAATCTGTATATATTTAAGGTACGTCAAATTGAAGAAAGCCGATTGAACTGATATTTTTTTATGTCTGGAAAAACGAGTTTATTGATATCGAACCTGTTAACTTTATTTTATGAGTGGATTAATTCACAGCTCAGACAATTCCAATCCAATGAGGTTCTAAATATGCGAAACATATACAATAAGTTTGTGCCAGTTTTAAACACTTATCTTGTTAAATGATTTAACAAGGTGAACCATCCATTGTGTATTGTTGGTTACTTAATTAACTAATTGAAAACATGTAGTCATTCAATTTTTATTCAACTTATAACAACACTGGCGTGGGGAAACGTTACGTTGCTAAAACTTTCAAGTACGAAGGCACACGTATTTTTAGGGAACTACTATTCTACACTGCCTAGTCAACAGGCTGTTTTTGGGCAAAATACGTTTGGCACTCTTCTGTAAAAGTCAGTAGAATAAAGATGTCGAAATTCCAGTACAAACAACAATTAGTTAGTGACCACTAAGTATTCTAATGATATGGGGAGTTAGTAGAGCATTAACATTTCAGAATAAATATAGCTTTTGATAATTCGTCTAGCGACATAAAAATAATAATGAAACTGCATTAAGGGTAATAGCAAGAGGAACTTACCTTAAGTGGAGGTTCATTCATGTACGGCGGTTCTCCGTCTAACATTTCAATTATCATTATTCCAAGCGACCATATATCGATTTTAGGTCCATAATTTGCTGTCTTTGAAACAACTTCAGGGGCCATCCAGTAGGGAGTCCCAACCATTGTCTGACGTTTACTTTGTCTATTGCCAAGCTGAGCACAAAATCCAAAGTCTGTAACTTTGACATGACCCTGTTTACCAAGAAGAACATTGTCTGACTTTATATCCCTGTGTTACAAAAACAATCGCAAATTGGCTTGATTTCTTTCAAGATATATACATATACATATAATATGCAAATTATGTATTACTGATTTTACAGTATTCCGTGTGACCATTGAGTCAATAACCGAACAAGTAACACAAAAGGCGGAGTACTGCAATGGCCAGTAAATACAAAAAGATTTGTAAAATGTTGAAAGCTATGAATTAAAATCACTTCACTAGAAAAACTATGGTGTACTAGGCATTCTTAATACCCAAAATAAATCTAAACGTGTATCCTCAAAAGTCATAGTTTTATACGCATTATTATTGATTTTTAGAATTCACAAATTGTAAGCCACATTCTGAAAAACCGATGAAATACAAATATATGTTTTATTCAAACTTTTATTCTTCTCTGTATTCGACTTACCAAAACGAAATGTGTTGTACGACATTCCCCTTTTCTTTCACAAGATAATGTGGATGAGATAAGCTGTCGCTAATCTGAAACAAGGCAAAGTAGCGGGACTTGATGGAATGACTCCAGAGGTATTTAAGTACGGCGAAGACAGTTTACTGTCTGCATTAACTGAGGTTCTAGGCAGCGTCTGGGAATCAGAGGAAGTCCCGTCGGGTTGGTGTAAGTCACTGATTATACCCATATACAAGAAAGGAGACAGGTCTTCTTGTGATAATCACAGGAGATTAGCTTGACTAATATAGTATCTAAAGTCCTAGGCTCAATAATCATGCGTAGACTAAACGGTACTCGGGAGGAACAAACACGAGAGAATCAGGCAGGCTTTAGACCAGGAAGAAGATGTCTTGATCATATCTTCACCCTCCGACAGATTCTGGAACATAGGCATTCCTACCGGCGTCCAACAATCATTATATTTCCTGAGCTAAAGGCGGCATTCCATTCTGTCGACCGAGAGGTTCTCTGGCGATTCTTGGCTGTAAAGGGAGTCCCGAGAAAATACAATGCAATGATTAAGGCACTCTATTCGTACTCTGGCAGCCAGGTGAGGGTTTACGGCGAGTTATCATCTGAAATGGTGACGACTAGTGGTGTCCGTCAAGGATGCCTATTATCCCCATTTCTATTCAACTTCATCATAGATGTACTAATGGACTTAACCCTAACTCACTTCAGCGACTCAGGGATTGACTTGCTACCAGGGAATAATCTCGTTGACTTAGGATATGCAGACGATATAGTCCTTCTAGGCGAGGACGCTGACAAGATGCAGAGTCTCCTGAACACATTGAGCTACAATCTACGAATGTTTGGCATGCGATTCTCTCCCGCCAAATGCAAGATGATGTTGCAGGACTGGACTACACCGACTCCTAGATTAGAAATAGGAAGTGAAGTGGTAGAGCACGTTGACCGATTCACTTATTTGGGAAGTACCATCAGCCAATGCCAACGGGTTGATCTCTGACGAAATCTCAGCACGGATACAGGAGGCTAGTTTCGAATATGCCAGTTTACGTCATCTCTGGCGTAGACGCGATATCCGACTATCGACCAAAGGGCGGGTGTACTGCTCATCAGTCCGCTCCGTCCCCCTTTATGGCTGTAATACCTCGCCATTGAGAGTGGAAGACATGACATGTCTTTGATCATAGGTGCCTGCGTTCTATCTCCCGTGCGAAGTGGTACAATAAGGTGAGCAATATTCAGGTTAGGCGTCGAGTGCTAGGTAAGGAGGGAAATCAATCGACGAGGCTGTGAAATTACATAGACCGAGATGGTTAGAACATGTGCTACGTATGCCTAGTCATCGCCTTCCTCGACGGGAAATGTTAGCTGATATAGGATCAGGCTGGAAAAGAGCTAGCAGCGGTCAAACCAGTCAATGAAATCTATAACAGTTAGTCTAAGGCACGTAGGAAGGTGTAGACTTCCTGGTTGGGGTCCTCGGGACGGTAAAAATCTATGGTTGGAAACAATTGGTGACATGGCTCAAAATTGTTTTCAATAGCTAGCGCAGATGCATCCACTCCTTGTGACTTATGATTTCCAATGAAACTGTTTTGTTCTTCGTTAATACTATTCCTTTGTCTCACACCTCTGTTTACTGTCTCTATTATGCATTTCTTGTACTTTCTTCTCTTGCTTTGTGTGCTACATGGAGGGAGTGTGGCGACTTGAACTGCCGCACATATGTGCAAAGTTCTATGTCGGAAACAGACAGACAGAATGAGAACGTAGTAAATATATTAGTTTTCTTGATGCACGTATTTTATCACGTTTGTTTTTAAAAATCCTTATAATATGGATAAATTGGACGGAAAGGATTGAATCACGTAAAGATGGGTGATCTACTTCGACTTGTTTTTTTTTCATTAAAAAAATGAATACAGGTGTGTTATTCAAACTTAATGTCTCCGACTGAGAGCACTGAAGTTGCAAACTAGAGGTTGTAGTTAACATGGACACCGTGTCGTTCGCTTATTATCATCTCCCAGGTATCTTCATCTGTCTCTATTTCGTTATTTTCTCTTCTTCCATAATTATCCTAGTTCGCTATGGTGACTACAAAACCAAAGAAAACTGTTTCACCCTAAAAACTACATACGAAAACCAACAACACTCAATCTGCAAGCACATTACTCAGAGAACTGTGCTGACTGGAACGAATATTCCGACATGTCCTATCATACCAGAAAATTTGGTTGGATAGCAATTAGACTAAAAGTAGTTACCATCATGGTGTGCAGTGCTTACACCATGCAGGGAATCTATGAGAAAAGACGTACTCATAGGGGACAGCCAAGGTATTTCTATCAGGTGACTGGTATTTGCACTCACAACAGGATAGATGAGAAGATGGTGGCAGTTACATCTTCTGTACGGACAAAGTTTCATTTTCTTTATGTGTAAAGTAGACTATGAGGTCGGTATCCGAAAACTATTTCTTGTGCTCGTCAGAAGTCACTAGTCTTTTTTCTATTCCAGGTGCTTAAAGTATAAATCAACTTCAACGTTCTACGCATCCTGGAAGTGGCGTCTAAAAATACAACTTTTAAAACACACAAAAGCCCTCCGTTCATCACTCACTCACCTCCATATTCTTGCCTTTATTGTTGACAAAATCTCCTGGAGCGTCTTTTCTCTGTTGTAAATGTTGGTAGCGGCTTCAGTCAGAGGAATGCTGTTCCTAATTTCGAAATGCTACATATACACAAGCATCGGCAGGAAAAATTGGCATCTTAGTTTTGGACCTATATAGTGTTTCTAAGACATTCCAACAGGACGTAAGTGTGGTTGCTTAATAACAACTGGTAAATTTACGAAATCCACTCTATATATGTCAGCAGTTTTTTTGCACTTCCTAGTATACAGATAGTATCGAGGTCGATAGCAACAAGCCAACTAATCAGCTGAATCTCAGTGGTTAGTTGTATTTGTGCTAAACGACTGAACAGATGCTGAGGAAGAAGACAACATGGTGGTACTCCTCGATGGCATTTCATAATCTTAGCTCACACAAACTGACCGCAGTAGGATGAGTTTTATCGAAAGTTGTCTAGTCTGTTGACATAAGCAAAAGAATCCTTTATAAACATATGAGTAAGTGATTTTAATGCTCAAGGAGGAAAGCTGAGATACTTTGAAAAGTACATGGAAGATATATGTGGAGCCCCATACCGACGGATGAACTACGATCATGTCTAGATAACCATATATTCAAGGTTAACATTAATTTCAAACACAAGCGAAAACCGTGCTACCTGGCAACCATGGACTTCAAGTTAAAGATGGGCACAAACACACCATTTTGCTAAATGGGAGATGACTGTTCATTCTCGAACTCCTGCATGGACTGAAATCATGTATCAGTATTATTTCGTACAAGTGTACCTCCATATAAATTTGTTTAGTTGATATATCACACGGTGAAACAGTAGTATCTAACGGATTATGTATCGAACACAATTTATTGTTCATAATCACATCAATAAACACTCCTGTAGAAGTACACACTGCAAAGACAGAAGACAAGGGCCAGGCAACAGATCGTTTATTGACAAAATTAACGGATATTTATATATTTTTATGTACATTATTGTTCGTTATTTTTAGCAGAGAGGCAACGTCTTCTGATTGGTTGTTATTGGTTATTCTATCATCTCTTTGTTGCCGTTTCTTAGGCAGTCCATTGATATTTCTGCTAATCGTATCCAACCACGCTAAGTCTGCTGTTATTGGTTGTTGAGTTAGTCTTTGTTTTTTTCTCATGACCAAGATTTGGGACGTAAACATTGACGTAAATTGCTGCCTACCAATTTTGGCTAGCAGACAGCTCTCACGAAACACTATCGAATTGTCAGTTTTACACATCAACGTACACGTGTACGCCTACGATGCAGAGGACAAGTAGCTACTGAATTGCCATTTGCTCAGTTTTTTGATGAGTCTATAGTTAGAGGGGAAATATCTAAACATAAGTCTAAAAATAACATCCTGAAGAAACCCGACATTAGAACCATTCTGATGGTTAGTGAATGCTAATGGATTCCTATAGCTTTATGCGAATTGATCGATGCAACCCTTCAGCAGGACAATCGACAGATTTCTGGAGCTGCACATTGATGGCTAGAACGTTTGATGCACATGCCAGGCCACCGCCTTCCTTAAAGAATAATATCAGATGGTATAGAAGTAAGTTGGGAAAGCGTTAAAGATTATCAGGCCCTAAAATTACATCAATCCACGAAGTTTTTAACTATCTGTTTGATGAAAACTTTCTGACAAGGACCCTCAAAAAAGATGGTTGGAGACTCTTAATTTTATAGATGAAAGTCATTCAAACCACAACAGGTATATTCACTTTTTTAGTTATCACTCCAAAGCCGGAAATCTGAACTAAACCCCACTTAATTATTCTCCTTTCTGTACATCTTCACCTATTAAAGTTCCATTACATTTCTTTTCCTTCGCCTAGATTACTAGCTCGCTAGTTTTCTGGCCAGTCCCAAGCCCGGATAAAGAGAGAGGTTTGGGGCGTGGTGCAAACAACTTCACCCCCAAAACTTAATCGAATTGCTACAGAAACTTCAACGCATAGATGTAGTAAAAATACTAAAAGTATAAACAAAAACCTTATTTTTCGCTGGAATCGGGAAGTAAAATGACGCAGGCTGGTGAAAGCCTTCGGGAAGCCAGTCAGCCGATGTGCCTTCTTTCGATGAAAGCAAAAGTAAGGATGGGTACCTGGAATGTTCGTACAATGTACGAAACTGGAAAGGCTGCCCAGATAGCCGCTGAAATGAGAAGGTACAGAATAGAAGTGTTGGGAATCTGCGAGAGCAGATGGAACGGAACTGGAAGGTGCCAACTACCTACTGGAGAGACAGTAATCTATTCCGGCCACCCAGAGGACAACCATGAGCACACCGAGGGAGTGGCCATCATGATGTCACCAACAGCAACCAAAGCTCTCATGCAGTGGGAACCAATCTCCTCCAGGATAATGACAGCCAGGTTCAACTCAAAAGGAAGGAAAGTTACAGTCATTCAATGCTATGCGCCTACAAACGTCTCAGAACAAGAGAAGAAGGAGGCGTTCTACAGACAACTACAAGCAATAATGGACAACGTCCCAAATGGCGATATCAAAATCCTGATGGGCGACATGAATGCGAAGCTGGGAGGAGACAACACAGGAAGAGAACTCACCATGGGTCGTGAGGCCCTCGGCGAAATGAACGACAATGGTGAACTCTTCTCAGACTTCTGCGCCTTCAATGATTTGGTGATTGGTGGTAGTGTGTTCAAACACAAGGATATACACAAGACGACATGGATTTCACCAGATGGAAACACCAAGAATCAAATAGACTTCATCTCAATTTCAAGAAAGTGGAGACGGAGCCTACTGGACACAAGGTCAAGGAGAGGAGCAGATGTGGGTTCAGACCACTATCTAGTACAAGGGACTTTCAAGGTGAAACTAAAAGCCTCGAGGATAGCTGGGGATAGGCCACAATGCAAGTTCAACACTCAATTACTGAAGGACACAACCACAAAAGACACTTTCACTGCAACTGTCAGAGCAAAGCAGGAAACACTACGCGACATCACTGAAGAATCATGCGTGGAAGAACATTGGAAGTCTCTGAAGGCGATTCTCAACGAAACGTGTTCAACGGTTCTAGGAAGAAAGAAGAGACAAGACAAGGAATGGCTCTCAACGGACACTTGGAAATTAATAGAAGAGAGGAGAATGGTGAAAGAGAAAATGATTCAATGCAAGGACGGACAGGAGAAGGAGACGCTGAGCTCAACTTACAAAGCACTGGACAAAGAAGTGAAGAAGAGTGCTAGGAAGGACAAAAGACGATTCTACGACAACCTGGCCACTGAAGCTGAGAAGGCAGCAGGCAAAAGGGACCTGAGGACACTATATCAGATAACCAAATCTCTATCCGGGAAGAGATCAACACAAGCGAAACCTATAAAAGACAGCCAAGGGAACCCAATTACCAAGGAAGAAAAACAGATTAAACAATGGGCGGATCACTTCAAAGGACTCTTGAACCGACCATCACCTGCAACCCGTCCAGAAATACCAACAACAGCACGCACACAACTGCAAGTTGACACCAATCCTCCAACGAGAGCTGAAGTCTTGAATGCAATCAAGCTTCTGAAAGCTGGACCAGGTAGAATACCCCCTGAAGCACTGAAAGCGGACCCAGAGACGACAGCAGACATGCTGACTCCATTATTGCAAAAGGTCTGGAAGGAGGGAAAGGTGCCTACTGACTGGAGGAAAGGTTACCTCGTGAAACTACCAAAGAAGGGCGACTTAGGCCCACTCTGCAAGAACTGGCGAGGAATCATGCTCCTGTCGACGCCAAGTAAAATCCTGAGTCGCATCATCCTGGAGAGATTAAAGGACGCACTGGAGACAGAACTCCGACCAGAACAAGCTGGATTCAGGAAAGGCAAATCATGTACTGACCAAATTGCAACTCTACGCATCATCATCGAACAAAGCATGGAATGGCAATCAAACCTCTACCTCAACTTTATAGACTTTGAGAAGGCCTTCGACAGCGTTGACCGTGAAGTAATTTGGAAATTACTCGAGTACTACGGCGTACCCCAAATATTCATCAACCTTATTCAACAGCTGTACGACAACGGCACATGTCAAGTGATCCACAACGGAAAACTCAGCGAGGCGTTTGGAGTAAACACAGGAGTCAGACAAGGGTGCTTACTATCACCAATGATATTCCTAATTGTGGTGGACTGGATTATGCGTCAGACAGTGGGAAACGAGAAGACAGGAATATCCTGGACCGACGTGAAGAACCTAGAAGACCTGGATTTCGCGCGTGGATGATTTATGTTTGATGTCACACACAATCGAAGACTTACAAGCGAAAACCGACAAACTGGTCGAAGAAGCAGCAAAGACAGGACTCCAGGTAAACATAGACAAGACGGAGGTTATGAAAATAACCAACCAACAACATCCAACGTCAATCACCATCAACGGGAGGGATTTGAAAGAGGTTACTTCATTCACTCACTTATCTAGGGAGCATTGTCTCAACTACAGGAGGAGCGGACGAGGATGTCAAATCGAGCGAGAATCGGGAAGGCGAGAAACACATTCATCAACCTGAAATCAATCTGGAAATCTTCGTCACTCAGCCAGCATCAACAACAAAATTCGTCGGATTTTCAATACAAACGTCAAGTCAGTCAGTTCTTCTATACGGATCAGAAACTTGGCGGTGGGTCACAAAGAATATTTCCAACAGCCTGTTGCATACCTTCATCAACAACTGTCTTCGCTGGATCTATACTGAAGATCAGATGGCCGGGCACAAAGAATCACCAACAAGAAACTATGGGAACAAACAAAACAAGAACCAATCGCCCGACAAATATGCAGGAGAAAGTGGACATGGATTGGACACTCGCTGGGGAGGCCGCTGGGTGACGTCGTGCGTCAGGCCCTCGAGTGGAACCCGAAAGGGAAGAGACGAGTGGGACGTCCAAAGGTGACATGGAGGAGATCGTGTGAAGAGGAGATGAAACAGTATGGACTAACGTGGATACAGGTGGAAAGTACAGTAGAAGACAGAAGCAAGTGAAGACGTGCAGTTGAAGCCCTATGTTCCACTAGGAACCCAAGGGAACAATAATAAAATAGATTATGTATATATATACTTCTAAGTTTGCCAAGGTCATCTGCTCGTTTTCTCTAAGCTCTAAATTGGTAGGCTAGTCAGTTATTTTCAGTCCTCTTTCTCCTATTTGTGTATTATTTACCGAAATTCGGTAACTGGGGATGATAGACTCTTCTAAAAGATTTCAGTGTTACCTATCTGAAATGTCTAAACGGAAAATAAACGAGAGCTACAAACGATGATTATGACCAACGAGATGCCAAACACAAACCTGCAAGTATTCATACGACATAATCAAATATAGTCCAGAATGTATTCAGTCAGAGTTAGAACTCAATTATTCGAAGTTTTCATTTAGTGTGCTGAGAGCTACACTTTTGTGTGAAGGTTGATGATTGCACCCAGTTGGCTAGGTTGAATTATGTGGATAAATATTTGAATCCGAGATCTATTTACTGAAAGCTGTATGCAAGCCAACGAACCAGATTTCTACCTATGGTGTATGTCGACAATATTACAACATTAAATTTTCGAATTTTTAATAGAATTATAATCATTAAGAGCAACGCATCTGATCCGCTGATGTCAAAAACCCCAATTTTTTCCCAAGATAACATTTATAAAAGCATATCATCTTGAAATGTTATGTCGATGTTCACGCATTCAATAATACAGTTCAAAACGTGTAAGGATCTATAAAACTAAATTGGGGGGTCTAACCTTCAGTAGGTAGGATAAGGTTTGAACTCATAACGCATTAGATGAAAATGAAGTCACTTAACCAAAAGTGTTAAAGAAAAATGTAGAGTAGGAACATTTTAGGAAAACTCACATGTATCTTATACATATATATATATATATATATATATATAAATTCAATTAAATCAAATGGTCTCTTACTACTAGTATCATTATTATTGTATGACTCCGAATTAGTCAAGTTATCTGAAACACGGTTTCGCTAATATATATATATATATATATATATATATACAACACTACAACTAGGTTTAAAGATGTGACCTTAAGCGTCACATCTGTAAAGTGAAAAACAGGACGGGATACATACATGGAAGCACTTTAACAGCTGTATTTCTCGTTAGTTAGATATCAATACGACAAAAAAGAACTTTTTGCACGAAAAATTATTTCAGTAACGAAGGGGAAAGTGACTTTGAATACCATTAATTATTTTCATTGCTCTACCGCAACTTTATTTTTTCTATTTTTTAATTAGATTACATTTATTTAATGGTATATGGTAATAACATTAAGCACGTGAAAGAATTTTGAATACTTTAGAAATTCCATAAACACGTAAAAGAACAAAGCAAAATACACGAGATTAACACTGATAGAACATACCTGTGTATAATATTTTGGTCGTGTAGAAATACCAGGGCTTTTACACATTCTCGAACAACAGCAGCAATCACATCAGTAGACATAACAGTCTCAGTGACTACATCTGTTAAGGCGCCACCATCCAGATACTCCATAATAACCCATAATTGATTTTCATTTTTTAATATGTACGATTCTAAATAGTTGACAATATTTTCATGTCGTATACGTTTCATAACAGCGATTTCTGAGATAATCAAGTCACGATTGGGTTGTTTATCCAACTTCATTACTTTAATTGCCACGATTTGTCCAGTTCTTTTATTTCGACCAAGTCGAACAGTACCGGAAGCACTGGAACAATACACCAGATAATCTCAAGAATGACAAATATTTAGACTATATATATATATATATATATATAATCACATTTAACCATTCAACACGTGATTAGCATGCGAGAGTGGTAACGGTAGCATTAAATAAATTGATACCTTTCATGTGCTGATAATATAAGTTTTATCAATTAAAAATACTAATTAGAGTGAAACAAAATAATAGATTGAGTGAAAGCAAAATTGCCAGTACATTACATATATGTATCTGTGTTGATAATTGTGTGCAAAATGGAGAACGATGTTCAAGTACATACAGTGCCAGTCAATAAAACTATGTTTAGGCCGGTCAAAAAGATAAGATACAGTTGAAATTCAATTAAATCAAATTATCTCTTACTACTAGTATCATTATTATTGTATGACTCCGAATTAGTCAAGTTATCTGAAACACGGTTTCGCTAATAAAAGTAAATTAACAAAAACAATCAATATTAAACTTGTGCTTGAGATATCAGTGGGTTTGATATTAGCCTACGTAAATAAATTCTAAAACTTTCTTTGTTTTAAGATTTACTGAGCGTAATACCGATAGAATCACTCACCTGTATGTTCATACACCACATAATAAACTATATCCAGTGCGTGACACAATGCTATTTACTTGGTTAAATTAATCTCCATGAATGAGTTGGGCTCTGAATTCAGTTATGAGACGAATACTTAGACCACTTATGTAACTACAGTTATTGATAAGCCTGGTTACATATGATAACCAGAAAAAATGTCATCCTTTTATCAGTTCCAAACAGAAAAACTGAAGGCTATGATACCTACATTTTCCTGAAAACCATGTACACTACAATACAGCATATAGTGATTGAGGATTTTCTGAAGTTGCATCACACCAGGTACGTCGATGGTTCAATGGTGGGATGCTTGCCAACCAATGCGCAGCCTGAGTTTCGTCCCCAGCTGATATACTCTTAAATGTTACTTTGATAACCAGTCGGTAGTAAGCCTGGGGAAGAGGCAAGGCGAGATCAACAACCACGCCTCGTTAAAATAACACCATCGCTGATGAAACTGCAAAGCCTGAAGCCCTGTATTCTAGTCGGACCACAAGGAATGGAAAAAACACCACACCAGAAAGAGACAACCAGCCAAGGGAATGTTACAACAATGTTAATCTTCAGTTCAAATAATTTTCTACGTCTAGTGAACATATTTTTGTAGGTCCAAGTTTATAGTAAAAATAACGTGATGAAGTGCATGAGCAATGTGAAATTTAACTGATTTTACCCTCGAAATAAACCCTTCAAACATTCTTTGTATTCCGTTGGATCCTGGCGTCCAAAAACTGAGATAAAGAACTGCGTGATATCCATAACTACCTTTCGTCATTTAATAAATGGAACTCTTGTTTTCTCCAGAGAAAACTAGTCATACCTTGATATATATCCACATATATATACTTGTGTGTGTAAGTTGGTCTCTCTTTCTGTTTGCTCGCTTAGTCTGTGACCATTTCACTTGTATGAACTTGTCTCCTTTAACAACGTATATTCTCCTTATATTATATATAATGAGTGTTTGTTGACAGTCCGTTGCTTGGTGACAGATATCCATATTATATGTGTGGTTGTTGACATGTCTGTTATATTTCGCTATGTATGTATGGATCGATACTTCATTATAATTAGCCATTCATGTTAAGACTGTCTAATGATTGTTCACACCCTTGATATATATATTTCGTTCTCACAATTTGTGTGACTTACACTCACTTAACCACTTACTTTGGTGTGATACCACTTTTTGCATTCTCTTTGTGTTTGGAAATAGAAGTATCATCGCAAACCTAGTGGTCTTCTGATTTCCGCCTTCTTGCGTCAGGACTATTAAATAGCTCGGCCAGTCCATAACAATAATTTAGCGACGAGTACATAACAATTTGGCGACGGGGAAACTAGTACATAACATACCTAAAATACTGGTCAGTTTAGGAATAAAATGAAAAATCTGGGTATCTCTGAGCCGCGTAGTTCCACGAAAGTCCTAGATAAGGTTAAAATGTAACAAGCAAAGTGACCGTCTGATATTTAATTCACTGTTGTTTCGCTAGAGAACCACATCGATTAATGTAAATATACAATACTGAAGCTCTATCTTATATTTATTTATGTGATAAGCTATATTTATAGTACGGTGGCTGAGATACTAACTGATTCGTTCGGACTTGGTTTGTGAGGTGTTCTGAACTGTGACCTGCTCAAAAGAATTTACTGAATCAAATATCTACAACCGTCTTACTACTCATATCTTAATCCCTAAAGCAATATGTAGTTTGTATTCCATCAAATTTCTATTTTTGTATGATTCACATAAGATAAAGCATGAAATTAATTTACAGAGTGAAAAATACGCGGTAGGCTTTCACCACTATATGCTTTGTAGACTCATCAGATCCAGATCATAATGAAATAAGTTAAATATACGACATAAGTAAATAACAAGTTCAGGACTTGATTTTAGCATGAGTATAGTAGGTGTCTTAAAATTTGATGCATGACTTTGAATCATTGATCTTTGAAATTAACAAATAAAGCTTACCAAGTTTGTGCATGAAAAAATTGAACTAACGATCCAAAGTGGAGTGTTAAATAGGAAGTCATTAAGGGTAACTCTAAGTACTGCCAGTAAATTAATTTACAGATATCAGCCTAACTATCTACTTAAAAGTGTACAGAGATCAAGTTTGTTTGAGCCAAAAGTGTAAAGTCTAAGCAAACTGTCACTCCATTAAATTGCAGAACTATCTTTGTCTAAGTATTCACCGTTTTTTAGCTGTTAATTCCACTTAATTACTGAAACGAATAATTTAAGGCTTTATTTCGTTGTGATGACCAAATGAACTTTTTTGACAGCCCAGAAACTTACAAAAATCTGTCCCAACTCAAATTTTTCTCCCGGCATATCAATAAAAAGTTGCATGATTCGAAAATTCAGTTAAATAGGTGGATAAGGAATGCTCAGATATAAATTGTCAGATTACATCTGGTTGAGAAAGGAGCAGTGAGAAATCAAAAGACGAAAACTATCACCATATGAATTCATTCAACAAAGACTTTACACTGAGTGTCAACCAGGATGTGGTGACTGAAGATTTATCGCCACTATCACACAATACAGACAGAAGGATTCCTCGTGAAAAATCCAAATGACTGATTCCGCTACAATTCTAGGGGTTAGCTGACAAATCAACATCGAAATTCGCAAAGGTGAGCATCAGTTAGTATTTTGAAGACGAAGAGAAAATATGCGCGAGATTAATCATGCAGTGGACAGAGATGGATGAGGGAAAGGTTAACAATCTATTCTAAATCAGGAACATGACAATAAATGCATACATTTGTGCCATTATGAATGATTCTGAGTAATAACGGGGAATCTTCAACGAAAAGAAATGCATTGTCTGCGTACTCTAAGTATTTCCTTGCAAATAAATCAAATTTGAAAGGTTGGAGTCAGAGACAGTCAAGTGCGTCAGTCAATGGGTACCTTTGATACTCATGACTGTTTGTTGCCAACATATGACAACACTACGTACACTGGCATGCGACCATCGGGATTAAAAAAGTATTTCCGTCAGTAGAATATACTTCCTCGGCACTCCTTTTTCAGCCACAACAAAACGAATAATTGAGTCGAATTTCAAGAAAAATGGCAACCGTTGGATGTCGGTAAATACCGGGGAATTTGCTGGAGGTATCAGACGTGATCAATGTACCTCGGTTTAAAATTGGAATCTGTCTGATTCTAGTTTGCAAAAGAGCAGATTAAAAAACTAAACTACAGAAAATAAATAACAGCAAGGGGTGAAGTTTGGGGAGTGAGAGAGTATAGGATGATCAATAAACAAAAACTGTGTGCTGAAGCATATAAGTTATTCGCACATGTTTGCTACTTCTTGGGAAACCTGATGGCTTCTACTCTGGATTAGTCAAACAGTTTACTAATAGGTCAGTGGTTTTCCGTCCGTAAGAAGAAAATTACTGCTGACCACGTATCACTGCAGGGTGGATCAATGCATAAAAATTTCAGAAAGATGTGATTCTACTATGCTGCCTTTGAGATGGGGGAGATGGCATAATAATCGAAACTCCTTCTTATGCAACACTGCTGTCAACAGTACAACTTAAGCTCCTGCCACACTGTGCACAACTTTTATGCATCTGACATTGGTGGTATGAAGCTATAAAAGTAGTCATTACGATCAGAAAATTTCGTGGATGCTGAGATATGAAGGCCCAACCATTAGGACCAATAGCGGTTTATTCGTCTTGATAAAGAACTCTTAATCAATAGATCACAGGTATTAATATCGCTCCATATGCTGACGCTTCCGCACTAGAGTAGTGCTATTTTCCAGTGTGTATGAGTTCTTGCTTAATATTTGGAAAAACGTGGTTGGTGGGTGGTATTTAAATAACCTTAGTAGGAGTGCCTGCTTAGAAGCCTTGTTGCTGAATTCTCACATTTATTTCAGCAACATGACCATCACAAGCAGTCCGAATTCGCGTACAGTATTGTGGCATTAAATGTTTTAGAAATGCATCTGCCGTATGTCCACTAGCAGTCACCTAACTGACTAGATCTACGAACCTTTCAACTGTGTGAGGTGTTTTATACACAACTTCTGGACATCGTCAGGCATTTCAAGTATTCCAATCACTAAAGGTAATTTCACATAGTATTGCTATTATGTTAAATTGGTCATAGACACCTTGCTGTCAGATAATACAATGATATTTGTCTTTTCGTATGCCCTACATTATTTAAACAACTGGAGGAGTACGAACGCATAATCAACAGGTCTATGATCTGGACAAAAACTAATCTACACAGTGACATATTTTCCTGACTTTTGCCTAATAGAAGGATAACCAATACTATTTATGCAATCGATAACAAAACTATGTCCTTATACACCTAAAATAATCCAGCATATAAACTTAAAGAGAAATACAGCTTCTTGTGAGGATGTATGTTACTTGATATTCTCTAAACTTTGACATTTCATTGTGGAAATTTCGTCACCAGAATTATCGACGTTTCAGCAAACATTTCAAAGATTCAGGGAATATTAAGTGATTTCCAAGCTAGCTAGTCTTTTAGTTGCACTTGTGAGCGTCAAAGGCAGCACGTCAGCTACAAGTGACCCAAAAAGCTATTGTTATAATTATCGACATACCCTGTTCCAAGCTCACTCTCCACAGAATAAACATCACGAGGGTTTCCAGGAGTTACTACTGATTCTGAAATAAAAACAAAGAAAATGCCAGTCATCACCAACCTACAACTGCTTGAAATAACACTTAAAGCCAATATTCGGCTGATGTGCTTGATAATATAATAATACACAATCACACAAAATAAATCAGTAACATAAACAGTGGTTTTGTCGACGTGAAACTGTATTGTCCCAACTCACCTAATTCTGAAAAAATTCCTCATCTGTGAGTTTCCTACGAATACGCTTGCGGAGGAGAGGGACTGCTTGCTATAGCAAAATAAAAATTATCAGTAAGTCAAAAACAAACTTTGTTTGGGTCACTGACTGAAGGTTTTGGTGGTGGCACGGGCGGAGTACGGGCACCATTCCGGTCAACATAAACGTGATCCGGAGAATTCGTTTTATCTGTCGAAGGCGTAGCAAGCTGGTTGTTTTTCTTCACCTCTTCCTTTGAATTTAGAATGAATAACCGCATTTTCTTTTCTAATTCATCATCTGCAAGAGACTGATTAACCAGACAATCCTCAGAAACCTTCGTCAACGCTATCTAGGCCTTCAAAACCAGATATTTTGTTCTTTGAGATTCTTTAAAGGCAGTTACGGCATTCAGAATTTTATCTGCGTTGTTCTTCCTATCTTCAACTGAGAAATTTGAGTTTTCTATCATCTCTTTCCAGTAATCTGGTATCCCACGAAACTGTCCTGTTTCTTGATCATAAGTAACGTGGACATGTTTGACAACGTTCGTCGGACTTGAAATCTCACTAATAAGGTCATTGCGCCTTGGCTTGAAGAACCTAGCCTTCGGCATCACTTTAGGTTTAAACTGTGCATCGACCTTATCAGCCAAGAAATTGATGAATCACAACAAAATAAAATCGATTAACAATAAGGCAAACTGCTTCATAAAAGAACGATGAAATACACAGAAACTTTGTATAACAGGTAAAATCCCATTACAGCAATCCAAGTAAACAATGACCTTGGAAGGAGTAGTTGCGCTAAAAAGTAAATTTCGTCCCTAATTGTTCGCTGACCTTATTCTCAAATGAACGTAGCATTAACGTCATCCAAATCTATTCACTACCGTCCCTAATAGCTCTCTATTTTGGTGAGGCTAACCCAAATCTGCTCCCAGCCCAACTCTTATGGTTATCTCTCTCTAACCTAACAAACGAACCGGTGTGACTGATAAATTATGATTAAGACTTTTGATTTAAGGTAGAAAGCCTTAAGCTTCTGTTAGTCTTTTCTATTCAGCATCTGACCTTGTGTGAGATTTTTCCAGGCGTTAATCCCAAAATTTAACTACTCTGTGGGACAACTGGTACTATGTTACGATGTTGACTGTCCTGCAACCGTGTTTGCTGAAATCTCCTGACCCGATGAAAAAGAAAAGTGGAGACCAATGAGGCCCATAGCGATTTCTTAAGGTTTCGAATTTTATGATTGCATCTCTCTATCTGGGATATGATGAAGAGAAGAGATACAATTGTTTTTCACATGACAAAGTGATTGTGTGCTCACACAATCTCACTTTTCTTACACCAAAGCCTCTGTGCCTACATTCCATTTGTTTTGTCTTTTTTATTACAGCTTGATTCCCCACCGTATTTATGGTACAGGTATGGAATTTTCAGCATGTGATATTGGTAGCCCAAATTTTGAGGGGAACCATAGATATCAGGTGTGCGCCGGTAGGTGATCGAACCCCGAACCATGTGCATGATCGGCGAGATTCCAAACCGCTGTGCCACTGACGCATTCTTATATTAATGCATTCACCACAGTATGTTTCCACGTAACTGGAGGCTAGTCTGGGTAAATGAAATTATAAATTCTCGGTAGATGCACTACTCTGCTACCAATAATATATTTTTCCCTAATTAAACGAACATATCTCCTCCCCTGCCTTTAGAACAGCAGCAGAAGTGAGGGCCCCGCGAAAGACATAGAACTGTTATAAGCGGCTAAGAGGTGTGTCAATGTAGTTGAAGATTGAACGATCAATTCACAGTTGTTTGCTCAAAACCAACTTCCCCAATTTTCGCGGAGGCATCAATACGACAGTCATCATCTCATCGGTCGCTGTTCAGAAAGAAGTCAGCAGAAAACCATCAGAAGTAATATTGTGATTTATTATTGTAATATTTGTTCACAGAGCTTAGTTGTAACAGTGTTTATATGTTGGTGTAACAATAAGGAATCCTCGAGTCACCAATCGGTCTTTTGGTTTTTGCGTCCGTTATTACTAAGCGTTTCTGAGAAACTTCAAGGAACAGTGTGAGCCCGAGTGCAGCAAGAGCTGGGCATAAACGGTTTGGGAGACGTGGCTGACAGTTTCTAACGGTTTTCTGCTGACTTCTTTCTGAACAGCAACCGATGAGACGATGACTGTCGTGTTGATGCCTCCGCGAAAATTGGGGAAGTTGGTTTTGAACGAACAACCCTGAATTGATCGTTCAATCTTCAACTACATTGACAAGGTGAGTCAAGGAATCATACGGCCTATACAGACTCGCCAACAAGAAACTCAACATTGGGCTGCCTCAGACCTACTGAGCATAGAAAGAAGTATATTCTTTATTTTCAGAGAATGTATGACTCGTACAAGAACAGTGGCACTGTTGGGATTTCGAAATTTTGCCTACCCTGGAAACCCTCAAATTGAATAGACAAATGCTCAAAAGAAGGCTGTAATAAGCGAATCGAAAAGAGATCGGAGCGATGGGCAGGCAAGATAAATGGAATGTAGGAAAAGATGGTTGAGAGTGAGAGTTGTTGAACTATGAGTGCACAGAAAACGGAACAGGAAGGTTTGATGCTGATGAAGAAAGAGGTAAAAGATAGAATGTTGTAGTGCAGTATACGAAAGTAGGCGGCATATTCGTATTACCAAGACGAACAACTGAAACTAGCCAGTAGACGTGTGCGGAAGTGCTCCCTTGACACAGCGGTCTAGATTTCTTTTCAAGCTCTTAGCTAACTTAGTGGATGCCACTCTCATAAGTAGCGAATTTCTTGAATCAGAACCGCTAAAAAATTAGTGCACGCCTTCGTCGTTACTCTCGGGCTAGCACTAATGTGAAGGTTATCCCTAGGAATACCATTGGGCCCTTCTCACATTGAGTTATGCATTAAGTCGTATGTCATGATGAGGTGGCCTTTGATGTTGAGGTGGCTGAGGGAATGCAGATCCAGCTTTCGGAGTTGGTCGTCCTGTGATCCATATTTCACCTCATGACAGCTTTGTAAGCTGCCCTCAGTACCCATTCTAAGTAATTCCCATTCCTCTTAGGAGTGATAAACTTTTAATTCTGGACGTACGCCGGTTTCGCATGACTGCATAATATCGCCCGGTACAAGTGTGCCAAGCTATCTGTGCCCGAAGTGGACTACCGTGAAAGTAGTTACGTGGCCTGCACATTTACCACTTGTGTGTGATTAATCCTCCACGACTAATGCCAGGACTCACTTTACTTCTGGATGGGTGAAGCCTGTTCTGCATAAGCAACGAACGAACTGTTTTATTGGTGTACTCATGAACATCGCCTGACAATAATTGTTGCCAAGATTCATCCATTCTCGATGACCTTATTCTCTAGATATGTCGTATCTTCCTATGATTTCATTTTTTCTCTTCCTCCCTCTTCATATGTTGAAGCTTTACATTGTAGCGGTAACATGCCTTCTGACTCCTCCGACAGTCGTCCTAAATTCCCTCAACGCCAAAACTCACGTGGTCGATCTAAGTTCAGGCCATGTTCACTGAAAAACCCTGATTGGTGCTGGTACCGCAACACCTATGGCCAAGAAGCGAAATGTTGCCGTAAGCCTTTGAACTTCGGCAATGCCTCAAAGTCTGTGGGAAACTATCCCGCCGGCACGCGTTAGCGGCAACCGTCACCGGTGGCACAAAGCCTTCTTTACATCCATGATGTGATAAGCCAGACTCGATATTTAGTCGACACAGGCACCGAAGTCAGCGTCCTTCCTGCTACAGCAGCAGATCGACAGAAGGAACCTACCTTCAACTTACAAATGGAGGACCAGTCGCAACCTTTGATAGGAAATACGTTTATCTGAACATAGGTTTACGCAAACCTATTCGATGGATTTTCCTTCTCACTGACTTCACAAGGCCCATCATTGACACGGACCTACTTAATCGCCAAGATTTAATAATAATAATGATTTACTTTACTCCAAAAACAGTACTCGTAGACGTCCTCCGAAAACGACTGATTGACAATACTACTAGTCTGTCTATCAAAGGCACCACCTGCATAGGCCCCAGATTGTCGCTCGTTAAGATAAAGACAATTTTTGATCCAAATTTTTCAACCGATTGTTGATAAATATCCGGAACTCAGCTGCCCGTCTAACGACCTACCGTGCATAACCAGCAATTTTATGCACCATCTAATAACCCCAGGAGAGCCCATGACATCTGAGGCACGACGACTTGCTCCTGACCATCAGAAACCGGTTTACTTGGAAGGTAATCCTATTAGTATAGAGCTAAGTGTACCCCATAATCCACGAGTAACTGAAGATCGTTTAGTCCTCGAAGAAGTCACTAGCACGGCGACAGCTACCGAATCTTCTGTCGAGCTCCCTAAGAAAACCCGTTCTAGACGTACCGTAAGGTTCCTAGAATATCTCCACACCTATATAACACAACTAAGCGGTGCTATTCACCCAGCTCATTTGTTTGTGGTATTAATTATTTTTGTTTCTTTACAGACATCAATTTTTTTGATATTGCATCACCAAACACAGGTAAAACAATTTTTCAAACCGTACAGTTTGCATGCACTAAAAAAATTAGGTGTATGCTTTTTCGATGTCTTAAACTTTGCATTATTTTACTGTATGCTAGATTCAAATAATTTTTTTAAAAACACCGATTTGGTACATTTTCCTCAACAAGGTTCTTAGCGTTCTTGTTTTGTTTTCCAGGTGCGACGGGCACTGGACAAGAAACAAACGAAGCACGGGATCCAACCAACAAAATCAAGGAGGCGATTTACAAACTCCCTATTACCTAAGCAAGCAAACCGATAGGCACGCCACCAAGCTGCTCGGAAGATTTTTTCACCCGAAAGAGAACCATCAAGTATTTTTTACTTCCGGCTGGTTCTGTCTCAGGGTCCTCACAGCCCCACTAGTAGGGGAGTGGGCTGTAGCGGTAAATAATTCCCCCAAAATTATTGACCACAAGAATCATCAGTGAGCATTGGATGCTGACCCTTAGAGTTTAAGTCGACTTGTTTAGCTGAAGGCTTTCGGTCAGGCATCCCCACCATTTGGTACTCCGTCGTGTGGCTGTCGTGCTCGATAACTAGCTAGCTTAGCTTCCGCTTCAATCCGCCATTTGGTTCTGAAATATATCTCGTAATTTGGACAATCGATTGTGGTATTTTGCTTTCCCTCTGGTACATGAGAATCAAACAAGTTAGAAGTTGTTGGTATAAGATCTTGCGTTAATGTACTCAGTACTGTTCGCGAACGTCTATACCGTCAACCTCCATAAACATCATCTGCATAGAGATTTAAGAGGCCTCCTAGGAGAAGAATTAGTTAGGTCGCTGGAATGGCTGAGAGCTTGTTTTCGGTCGGATTCAATGATCATGACTGTGGTGTGGCCATCTGTAATGCTAGACCTAAGCTCTAGCCACGCTGCCTTTTGTCTGTCTAGTCTGGCCCGTCTAAAGTGTTGGTCAGCCAACACTGCGGCGGCTAGAAAAGGGACGATATGACGCCTACGGTCGTTCAAGGATGTATTTTTTAACGACAGAATGAAGAGAGTACGGAAATACGCAGTCACACCACAAAAAGGTGGCGCTCTTGCTGATTGAAGACCCATTTGCACACAATATAATCCAGTAAGCGCATATAAATTGTCCATTGAAAGCGAAATGGCTGAATTCAGTTGAATGGTCCGCTGCGGCTTAAGCTATTCTGAGGATCTGTCGGTAAATTGATAGCTCAAGATTACTGCTTCCTGAATTCATGACGACCTTTGTGCAGGACTGTCCTGGTTCAGACGCTCCCTGACTTGCTAATGCGACAGGCTTTCGATCACCCTGGACATTATTCTAGTACAGCTGCTGGTCTATTGTACCTTGGTATTTGTCGTTGATAGTGTCATCTGCCTACAAACTCTCAGTAAAAGATACCTCTCTGATGACCCTCTAGATATTGCACTTAATATTACATATAAGGCTTCAGCGCATTACTTGAAAATCACCTATTTGGCGTTTCAGAGTTCTGCGAATTTCTCTGAATGAATATTTGTAAGATTCTCCACAATCATTTTAAGCATTACTTCTAGGAAGAGCGATGTCTGCGACATCGGACTAATCTGTGAGTTGTCAATGGATATGTCTCGCTAGAATCCATGTTAGTCAGCTAATTTTTAAATATTCAAATAAAGCCTGAGCCAATGACGGATCAAAGAAGTTCGTCAACTGATCTGAAGTTCAGCCGTTCAACCGACGGCGATCACTTTGTTCACCCGTGGGAAATGAGACATATGGTGTAAAATTTTTGTGAAGGTTAAGTGAGCCAGGCCTGACATTCAGCAGGTAGCGTGGCTAGAGCTCAGGTTTAGGAGGATGGGTAGCCACAGATCAATCAGAGGCGTTATATCTATTCGAAACCAACTGGTAAAGGGTTCAAAGTCGTTCGGGCAGGCTTCTTGGGACTGCTGAACCCGATGTTATCGATGTTGACGCGGCCCCTTTCTGCTCTGTGGCGTTATTTAATGCTTCCCGTGTCACATCGCTGTGCTTCCTGCTTTCAACCGCAATTTAGCGATAATTCGGGTGGGTCAGCCATTTATACTTGTTATTCATAGGTCACAGTTTCTCGTAGCCATTCTAAATCGATTCGATGGAAGCATATCGACTAATGCTATCAAAATGCTGCCGGTTTATAGACACATTGGCAGAACAGACGAGTTTCCATAAATTTTGAATTTCTCAGTAAGTATATATTATACGACAGTTGAAAACTTTGGTGAAGTATACACCTTAATCAGGCACTTAGGATTTTCATGGAATAGTTGTAAATCTCAAGTAAATCATGCAATTTGAGGCCAATCTCGCCACCTTATATTTGCCCAACATGAGCTAGCTTTCTAAATCATAGCAGGTACTGCTCATTAACACTTAAGTTATCGCAGAATGCCAACATGGAAAGCTATGTTGCATACATTTAACCATGACTGAATAGAGCCTGGACTTAAAATAATCAAGGTAGATAACAAAGATGAAACATGGAAAATAAGCACCGAAACAAGTAGCTATTTTATTTAGTGTTCCTAAACACTTGAGATGTTACCAATGTTTATGTAAAAACATTTATCTCGCAATTAGTCCTGTGCTCAGCATAGTTAACGAATTCATTCCTTATTCGTTAAACTCTGCCTGAATCTTAAGTGTGTACTCCATTGATCTCGCGGCACTCATATAGCACCAAGATAGTATTGTGACGGTTGTCACTTATTGTCGGTTTACTAGAGATCCTGAAGGTTTGATAGTCTCATCATCAAAATGATCATAAATAACTTTCAAATTCCCTCTTGTTTAAAAAAACTCTACATTCTAGATATAAACAAATGTAACTTCGAAAAACAGTGCATAATCGTGCAGCATTGAACACAAAAGTAATAGTAAGCTTTAATATGTTGTTCTGAAAAATTTGACTACACAAGATTATAGTTATAGAAAAGCAACATAAGATTCATTACTACTTAAGACTCACCATTTAGTTGATTATTTAGACTACCACCATCCCGGCTTTAATTTGCGTAGACGCAGACAGTGCTTACGTATAGCATAAGGCAGTCTCCAGAGACATTTTAGTACCAGTCGTCTTCGTTTGATTTGCATCTGGAACTTGAGCCTGAACTCTTGGCATACTGAAATACTCATAATACAACGTTATCAGGGATACATGCAGAAACAGTTCCTTTGAAGTGCTATCGGGAGTATGCGTACTAATCTCTCGAGAGTTGTTACGGAATTTAAGTTCGACAAATAGTTCATTTTAGTTAGGGCAATCAGGCAATTCATCCCTGGAGGTACGTTCGAAATTGGTGACATTTTTGCACGTGTTTGCTCTGAAATTTATTTACTGCTTATTGTCATATAATTCTTGAAATTATGGTCCAAATCTCTAAAAAACGTGTTCGTAGAAACACAATTGTTTTAGATAGTGGCTCAAATTCGGTTATAACTGCATTACCGCCTGGTAATACAGTATCAACTACTAGCTCTCAAAATGGTTTGAGTGCAGATCTCACTCCTGTGATACAGGTGAAAGATGTTCTGTTAGAGAACTCTGAGTTCTGTAAACTAAACCTCCTTTTGAAAGATATGCAGAGGCAAGTAAGTGAAATTCAGAAAAAATTAGATCAGTTTGATAGTATGTCACTGCCAATCTCAAATACCACGGAGAGCCGTTCTGATATTGGCCAGGTTAAGTGTTTACTGGATGTAACTCAAAATAAGCTTTTGAATTTAGACCCAATAGCCTGTCTTTTAGAAAGGCATCCTAAAATATCTCCAGACAACCTAAATAAAGCTGAAAATCTGATTGACTGCTTGGCTACGGAGGTGATGAAGCGTATAACCTCTTCTCACCAAGCTATAGTTTACAACGTCCCAGATTCTCTGCCCCTGAAAACTGTAAGACACAAAATCCTGATTTGTTGCGGCATGGCTAGTGTTCCATGTGAATGCAAACGACTTCGTAAAAAGTCTAACCAGGCTAATTGCCCAATCATTTTTAAATTCAGTAATTCCCTTGATGCTAGTAAGTTTACTAAATGTCAGGATCACTTAAGACTGAATAGCAGTTATAAGTCTATAACCGTAGCTCAGGATAAAACACCGTGTCAGCGCAGAATAATGCGTAGTAATAACCTGGTCACCTCCTCTAGCTTTGATTTACCAAATAAGGATCGTGCACAGCAACAGACACCTAGTGCTGAAACTAGCATTCAGCAAACTACACAACAACCACACCTGCCAATGGAACTAGGAACTGATTTAGATACCAGTACCCCTGTAAATAAAGCCTCATCGAAAGATGTTAAAATGACTAGAACTTCTGCAAGTTGTTCTAAGAAATTTCCCCCCAAACGTAGTAACCTCACCACGATGAACAAATTTCGCAGGGTTGAGACTAATGATGGGGAAGAATACTTTGTATTCAATAAGCCTGCTGAGAGTAAGAATGCCAACAAACCATCACTTGTTACGAAAAACTCCTCTCGAAACATAAGTATATCTGGAGGTGTTCCGCATGCTCCACCTTATAGAAAGTCAGGCTCCAAGACTCCTAAAGTCTTGCAGCCAAAGCACCTTCCTTCACAATTCCCTTTAAGTTATAAAAACAACCCGAAGGTGTATACCGGTATGACGAATAGCAGTTGGATGGGTAGACCTTTGATGCTATGCCTTTTAACCGTCAACCTAGGCCCAACCTGTACTACCCTTATATCCAGGAACACATGGTAAATTTTCCAGGTGTCCCGAATCACTGGTACGACCCATGGCACCTAGGACCACCTCATTGCACACCAACCCGATGTGCAGACACCCAGTCCGACCTCCTTTTCATTCATAAATTCTTGCGGTGCTGACGCACAAATAGATTTAGGTTATGGTGACATTTTAAGCCAGTTTGTAGTATCCCGTGACTTATTCACGATATTGCTAATTAATGCACGTTCCTTAATCAATAAGATATCTGAACTAAGGACATTATTATTAGTCGCCAAGCCTACTGTAGCTCTGATTACTGAGTCATGGTGCTCATCCTCTGTACTTGATGTGCATATAGGTATCGATGATTACACTGTACACCGTGCAAACAGAGATTGCAAGCGTGGTGGAGGATGTCTCATATATATACATAGCTCATTTGTAGTCAGTAAGGTGGAAGATGAAACAATGAATAATGTACCTGACTCACTCTGGGTTGTCTTACATGGAGATAAGTACAAACTTCTCATAGGCTGTGTTTATCGAGCACCAAGCTCAACAAAAGAAACTGATGCGTTATTAGCTAAATCGTTTGCACACGCATCCTCGTTTAGTGCTAATTACAAAATAATTGCAGGGGACTTCAATCTTCCAGAAGTCAATTGGCTAACTAGTTCCGGCCCCCAACGCTTCGACGAATTACTTGCCACTATAGACTGTTATGGATGGCAACAACACGTCCAGACACCTACTCGTGGTGACAACATGTTGGACCTTGTTTTTTGTCATGACACAATCCCAGTATCCACGTATGTTGGTAATCGATTTTCCAGTAGTGACCATAGAATGGTACTCTGCTCTCTGCCTTTCTCACCACTAAATACAGGAAACAAACAAGACTCAGGAAGCACAATATGTCGTAGTTACAAATATACAGACTGGGGATTAGTCCAAGAACTTATTCGACTCTGTCAATGGGATGACTATTTTACCACTGACTCCCTGGAGGCCTTAGTAACCCTGTTTTACAGGAATGTTACCCTTTGTCTAGATACAGTTGCTCCAAAGAAAATAGTGAAATTAAGTAGACACCGAACTGAATATATTCCAAGGGCACACCGTAATAAGTTAAGGAAACTGAAGAAACAGTACTATTCCACTAAGGACATATCACTATTGCTCTCAATCCACGAGTCTCTTGAATCTATCAAGCGCCTACGCTCTCAAAAGGACCTCGACGAAGAGTTAACGGCACTTGAAAGTACCTCCAAAGTTTATAACTTAACGGCACTTCTTAAAAAACGAATGCAGTCGGCGAGGGAAATCCCATACTTACTTCACGACAAAGTAATCTACAATGAACCTGCCACTATCTGTGAACTCTTCAGTGATTGGTTTGCAAACTTTAGTTTAGAAACACATATGCCTGGTGAAACCGCTCCCCTTACTATCTCTTCCCTTGAAAGCATTGTGTTCACTAATCAGTTAATAGTACAAGCAATTAAAAGCCTTAAACCTTCCACTAGTACGGGACCGGATGGCCTCGCTTCGATAATTTTCAAAAACAGTGGGTGTGATATACCCTGTTACTTCTTAAATTCTTCTCAATATCTATGGACACTGGCACTTACCCTAGTGAGTGGAAAACTAGCTTCATAATTCCACATTACAAATCTGGTGATAGGGCAAACGTCCGCAATTACAGACCCATAAATATAACCCCAGTTATCTCACGAATCATGGAGAAAGTTGTAAAAGATCAATTGTCAGACTACCTAATTAGGGAAGATCTTGTTACAAGGTCTCAACACGGATTTCTCAAAAATAGATCCTGCGTTACTTGCCACTTCGACTTTTTCAACTGCATCACTAGTAGTCGCGAAGCACGTAAGCTAGTCGTTGTTCTCTACTTCGATATATCTAGGGCATTTGACATGGTATCTCACAGTATTCTCTTTGAGAAGCTGTACTCTTGTGGAATTCGCAACCCATTACTGAACTGGTTAAAATCATTTCTAAGCAACAGGGTACAAATAACCAAAGTTGGATCTGTATTGTCTCATCCTAGGCAGATCTCAAGTGGGGTCGTGCAAGGTAGTGTCCTAGGTCCACTTTTATTCACAGTCTACATTAACAGCATTTGCAAGTGCTTCACCTCAGGTAAACCATTCCTATATGCTGACGACCTCAAAGTCGTCTACTCCTGCTACACTCATGAATTAAGCGATATGGTTACTAAAATACATCTTGAACTAAGTAGCCTTGCAACGTGGTGTGCTGAATCCTGTCTAAATTTTAACATTGACAAATGCGGCTGGATTTGTATCGGCAACAGTAACCTTGATCTAACTCTTGAAATAAATGGGCGAAAACTAGCTAAGCTCAACTCAGTCGTAGATCTCGGTATTAGATACTCTAGTAACCTAACGTTCGCTGAACAGACTGATTATGCCAGACGTAAAACGCGAAGGCTGATAGGATGCATAACACGCAATTTCTTTTGTTGTGAAACTAGGGTTTTATTATACAAAGTATGTGTCCGACCTATCTTAGAATACTGCCCGTTTATTCTTAGCGGACTAAGACAAAATGACAAGCTTAAATTAGAGGGAGTGCAACGGCAGTTTACCTCAAGAACTCTTGGTTTAGAAAGTGGTCTGGAATACCATGAGCGATGCGTAAGACTAAGATTAGAACCCCTCTGGAAAAGACGCCTTAAGCTAAACCTTATCTTTTACTATAAGCTAACTAATCTTCTCTTGCATTCCTCCGAGCCAATAACTAAACCTACCGCTGTCATCAGTTACAATCTTAGAAATCATCACAACCTAGCTGCTATGGAGCACTGTCAGACTTACGTGCGGTACAACTTCTTCTTAAATAAGTTTTCAGTCATTTGGAATAGACTACCAGCTAATGTGCGCGATGCAAACACACTTCCAGTGTTCATCTCCTCAGTCACCAGACTACTCAAAGATGACAATGCACTTTTGCGCCTGACTCTTACACCTTCTTTTTCACCCTACATAGATATTTTAAGTTCTTTAAACGTGTAGTTACAACAAACTACAATTATAAATTTTAATATTATTGGAACTAGATGATTAACATTTCTACACAGGACAGTAATATTAGTTCACACATAATATAAAAGTTAGCATAACGGGACTAGTTAGTTTGTGTACCAAAATAACCACAGTTACTAAACAGAATATATATGTATATATTTATTAATCACTCCTTAAGGACTCCCGTTGCTTTCTTTTGCGTTGCTGTTGTTTGTCTTCTTTTTTCTCTCACCATTTCAGCTTCCATTTGACTTTTTGAATGAGAATGAATAATGTGGATATTTGACCATTTACAATGACAAATGATCTGCAAACATTATTGGTCCCGTATCTTTCAGTTGCCTGGTTAATAACGAATTAACTTTCTCCACGACGCAACCTGGATTACATTTGTGGAATATACTCTTATACCAATGGAAAAGTATCTATTTGTAATACAACGTCACGATTGTAGCTTATAACATAACTGATCGTATCTGTAAAAATAGCTTCCTTATTACCCAATTTGGATATAAATCAAATCAAAAATAAGATTCGGATTTGTACACACCCAAGTTATATTGAGGAATTACTTCAAGCTTTATTTTTTCCCAAGTATTTTTAATCCATCCAAAACTTACTTGGGTTTTTTTGTTAATGCGAAGACAATATTCCTATATTTCATGATGTGCTCCATTGAATGACTGGTTATCATATTGTTCCCACAGACCTAAGACAAAAACGCCAGCAACCATGTAACTTAACCATAAACCAAATTTATGAAATTTATATAATGCTTATCCATGCCTGTATATTTGGTGTGTCCTACACAAGTAGGAAAAAATGTGTATTTTATTAAAACATTATTATTAATTATGATTGCTAATCGTATATGTAATTTATCATATTGATGATGCCTGTAAACTGGCGTCTCTCATGTACAAAATGAGAATATACCATTATTATTATTATTATTATTAAAAGCAAAAGTAAGCTTTAATATGTTGTTCTGAAAAATTTGACTACACAAGATTATAGTTATAGAAAAGCAACATAAGATTCATTACTACTTAAGACTCACCATTTAGTTGATTATTTAGACTACCACCATCCGGCTTTAATTTGCGTAGACGCAGACAGTGCTTACGTATAGCATTAAGCAGTCTCCAGAGACATTTTAGTACCAGTCGTCTTCGTTTGATTTGCATCTGGAACTTGAGCCTGAACTCTTGGCATACTGAAATACTCATAATACAACGTTATCAGGGATATATGCAGAAATATCTGATTGAAGAGACAATTAAAATTTATGGCTGATTGAGAAGGGCGTTGATAAGGTATATCCCCTATTTGAAGTGGCGCCTCTGGCTTAACCTTGACGGCATTTGCGCGGTTTCGTTGATTTGAGTTGGAGCTAGTCGTCCAGCAAACGCAGTAGGCGCGATTTTGGTGCTTATTTTGCTCTTGTTGGATGAATTTATATGAAAATTATTGTTCGATATTGTTCTTGAGCATTTACTTATTTCTTGTGTGACAGGACGCTTAAATACGTGGTTCATGCAGTGATTTTTGGCATGCCGATTAAGGTTCGCGTACATTTCAACGACTGTCATTCGATAAATTTCTTTGCAGATTGGCGGAAACTTGTATTCGGTCTCAAATTTCCCTATCAGCATTTGTGCAGTACCTATTACTGCTGCAGGAACCGAAGAATATGGTTGATATCAAATTTTGCATCCTTCCGCACTTTCGTGTGGTGTTTTGATAGCTGAAAGTCAATGGAATGCATAGATACAAGCGAAAATTAGTGTTCACAAATGGGAAGAAACTGCAATATGTTTTACGATCACTTACAACATTCAGTGTTTTCTGCCAAAATTTTTAAATGAGTTAAATGCACACTGCAACATTTTAGTAACTTGGTGGATTTCAATACCATCCTCGTGATCAGGTACGTAAAGACATCTGACGTGTGTGTCATTTTGTCCTATTAGTGAGTTTGGTTTCATAAACTTCCGATTTTTGTTATTGTCCTGACGCCACATTATTCGCGCTTGTTCGAAGTTAATTCACAAAATTATTTTAAAACCACGTAGAAGTAGTGTCCGACATCTCTTAAAGCTATGGACGTAAGGTTTAGAAGTGGTTGCTGTATCCATTTAGGGAAGGCTCATCGATTTCTGCAAGTAAGGGCTACGCATCATATTCCTAAATGCCTCCAGAAGCAACAGAATCTTCAGAAGTTATTAATGGGGTCCCAGCTCCTCTATTTCGAAACATATTATAGGGACAGGACATAAAACTGACGTTTGCACATTTTTTAAACCTATCTGTAAAACGTGTTTGGATTGCATCCTAAAGTTTGTGGAAGCCGAAGTGTGATTAGGAAGTTTAAACCACTTTTGTGAATTCCAAGACTATTCGTCATCACACGAAACCTTCTTTGTTAAACTTCGTTTTGATACTAGTCAGGGTAGATGTACTAGTCTCTCTGATATTTGGTTTAGTGATCTTCATTGTTATTTTGACCTCCAATATGTGGTTTTAATTCCACCTAAATTTATTTTCTAGACTTTTAACTGTATTAATCTCATATGTATTCCTATAACAAGTCCATGCGTGACCAGATTGTCCAAAATGTGTTGCACAAATACAACACTACACGACTCAGACAAATTACGTCTTCTTATTACTTTGTCTAAATATCCACTTGTGTCAAAAATAGTGACTGATGTAATCGCACATCGATATAAACTTTCATTAATTCTTACTGTGCTATCTCGTTAATATTATATTGGTAGTTATATTCATGTATACATCCTGTGAACCCTTGTTTTCTTTTTTAGATAATCTGTAGTCCCAGTGACCTCGTGGGATTCGTTGCTGAAGAAAGTGGTTTCCAGTACCGTTGATTTTGTATTTTGTGTCGAATCACTAATAAATGTATTCTCTGTACCTCAAATAGACATTCCACTTGTTAATAGTCACTACTAACTTTATAGAATTTTGTGAGCTACAGAGTTAGGAGATTAGGGTCACGTGTGGTATTGAGTAGTGCGTTTAGAAGATATGTCCGCCCCTTAGGTATATTGTCGTCAATATGGAGTACATTCTCGTGATAAATCTGTTAGCAGTAATCATTATCAGTACCTATATTTCGTATGGATGGTATATAAGGAAACGTACTAATTCAGTAGTCAAAGGTTAGAACTATCCGTTAAAATTGAAACAGGTGCTCATGTAAGGGAAAACTGATTAATCGAAAGTTGAAACATCACGTAAGTGATAAAGTTTATAGCATTGTTTATATGCGAATAGTTAAGGTTATTTATTTAGAAATGATGGTAACTCGTTGATGGTTTAAGGGATGTTCTGTTTGATAAGAAATAGATGGGACATTGTAACTGAAAAACAGTGTAACTGGATAGGCAACATCAGCTGGCCAGTATACACATATTTTGAAGTAAAACACGATCGGGTAAAGTATTTCGGAGACAGGAGTAGAGCAGTCTTCTGGAACTATTAATTTAGTGAGCAATTAAATTTTTCTTTGAATTAAGACTGAAAGTAAGCGGCATATTGGTAAGCTAAACGATTATCATTATTCAGTTTCGTTAGAATAAGTATCCGAGTACTGTTTTACTCATCATTCTGTCTTCTGAATAACTTAGTAACATGGGGTTTACTTTCGGATCCAAATTACTAAGTAAAGGTTAATATCCCTAAGATTAAATTGTCTCCAAAGTAAGTAAATATGTTCATTTCTAGAAAATACTAAGGTTTGGAGTTGTTTTTTTACTACTACAATACCAGGTGACTCACCAATTGGTCACAAAGTAAAACTAGATCTGTCAAAGAGAGTCTGCTCCTGACTTCTAGGTTTCGTGAAGGTGGAACTATGTACATAGGTTAATAGGATTAGACGCATGATGTCAATTCGAAACTAGGTAATTACGTTTCGCAGCTACAGAAAACACCACGTTACAATCTATTCCTTTAATCGTGTCAATCAATGTGACATCAATTAAGACTAGAGAAGGAACACCACTGGTTTTCACGAAATCCATTTGTGTTCCCTAATAAAATGTATATTCCGTAATTATAGGCAAACTAGGAAACGCACCAAGTCATCACATATACGAACAATAATTAATTTAAATAATTAATTTAAAGGAATGCCTACTCGATATGGTCCAGAGTTCATGTGAAGTGACACATGCCTACATCTGAAAGTGCGTGTGTAAGGTATCGCATTTCGTCAGCCTTTCGTCTAAGTGACTCAATGGGTCGCCTCCATATTTAGCAAATGCTCAATCCATGAATTCTATTTGTACCTGTAAAACACAAAGAATACCCTGCTGGGATATGGTGCTGTGTTACACTAGAGTCCCTCAGTTTACAGGTAAATCACACTTAATATCAGTATTGCGGCTTCTAGTTGAAAAAGTCATTCGACTGTGTCACAGATGCTTTTGGCTGGATTCTTCAGTACCAAGTATTATTCCCTATGAGAGTGCATTGAAGAAACCCTGCAGGGTGATATTGAAGCTTCGCCGAAAATTGAATAGAAGCATTTCACTCATACAAGATGTTTGCAGTAAAGAATACATTATTAACTCATTGCGCTCACTCCTACATTACCCTATAAAATTCTCTAGTTTGGAAATGAGAAATCCACATATATATTGTGTCGTTAACTTCAGATACACACTAATATCTAAATTTCATACGCCTTCTGTCTCACTACTCCATGTAATAATAGTTTGACTGTTATTTCCGAATGCAGTAATAAGTATTTCATGGGCCACGAGTAGCACTTGGTATTCAGCAGAGGTATGGGCACTTAGCGATTGTAATTTAGAGAACTGATACGACAAGGTTAGCTTTTTTCTAATATATACGCAACTATCAACACAATGAAAAGATAATGACGAATCGTTATCACAAGCATTCTATTTACTATGGAGGGAATGTTATTACAAGCTAACTTCACAGTAACATGTGCAAGTCTTGCATGTCATTGAATCAGTAATATTAGCACACTAATTGTATTACGGCCAAGTGTAAATGATTTAAAGGCATCGTAACAATAACTTTGCGGGAGGTAGATGTATTGAAAGACTGCTTGCAGACACTATGTATGACGATATCTACTAGAATGTCTACGAAGACTGACGACCTGCAATGAGGAAGACAAAAAGGAAACAATTAGGAGACACATAAGATAAGTATTTTTGACATAAGTATAAAATTTGGGCACTGTGGTAGAGTATAACTCCATTATGGATACGATTTTATTTTGATAAATCACACAGTGTTGTACAGCAATATTACTTGGTGGCGTTTTGAGCACAAACTATTGCTCATGATCATATCAAGTCAGTCACACAACTTTTTGCCTCATTCATATACATGAGTATTTTAGTTAAGCGTACTACAGGGATAGAAGGTCATTCATCTTATTCACTTCTATTCACACTAGTTCTTACGTCCGTGTTACTGACTTTCGGTTTATGTTTTCCTCTTCGGTGCACTTTATCTGGACAGTTTAAGGAATCGGGAAATGCACAGAGTCCTTAGGAAGCGGCATGAATAATTGTTTAAGCTAAATAACACTAGGTAGTTGTGACACTACGCATCTGCAGTGAAAAAGCTGACTGACTGAGTTTTAACATGGAAATGAGCACAGAAGTGTAGCAGTTCGATTTGTAACGTTCCACACTTGAAAAATATTATATTTAGTTGGTAATAAGCAAAACATATTTCATCAGATGTTGTCAATCACGTCTCATAAACCGTTAATGCCCAGCTCTCGCTACGCTCGGGCCCACGCTGTTCTTCGAAGATTTCTCAGAAACGCTTAGTTATAACGGACGCAAAAACCAAAACACTGATCTGCCGCTTGTTATTTCTTTATTGTTACACCAACATATAAAAGGAATAAGCGAACTAAGGTCTGAAAACAAATATTACAATAATAAATCATAAGATTACTTCTGACGATGTTTCACTCTTCTTTCTGAACAGCGACCGATGAGACGATGACTGTCGTATTGATGCCTCCGCGAAAATCGGGGAAGTTGATTTTGAGCAAACAACCGAGAATTGATCATTCAATCTTCAACTCCATTGACACTCCCCGGCAAAAAAGGGATCCAACCCTTTTTTCCTTCACGACCATTACACGTTGACTTGGATGCCATTGCGAGAACCTGGGTCCCTCGGACAGAGCTGAAATGGAAAACAAACAGAAAAGCCAACACACCACAAGCATACCCACAGCACAATCTCACACATCAATGACGACCTGCGCCTCCAGACAGAGACCTCCTCTTGACATCTTCCAACACAATCGCCACTTACTAGAATGACTCTTGCAGAATGCAACGTGACCATAGCAGCACCTCATGATACTCTTCAAGCATCCTCTTTTCTATTCACTATCAATTATCACTGCAATCGCTTGTCACTCATTCTGCCTCAGTTCTAGTAGCGGTGACGCATGCGAGCCTCAGTCGTTTACACTCTTTCTCCCCGGCGTGTCGGACCGCAGCTAACAATTATCTCCGTGTGCATTTCATTCTCAGCAATAGCCTAGCCTCCCCGGCGTATACGACCCATCTGCTGTCCTTAACATCAATCAATTCATTCTTGGATGTAGAAGACTCGAAACAACTTCAGAAGTAATCACGACGAAAATTTTAACAAAATTACGCAATAACAACAAGGTACGAAAACAACGAGTAAACACAATGAGTTCAAATAACACGAATTGATATGACACACCACACATATATACAAACAGTACACACAAACTCGCATTTTATGTCTTGGTGGAATTCCTTTGAAGAATTGTAGGACTTACAGCAGTACGCCTACAACCCTTCTCAGGTTAACGCTCTAAGTTGGAAAATCGTCGCAGAGTTCATTTGCTGACTTCCCTCTATGAGCTATATCCTCAAATCTGAACGGCAACACGCCCATGTCATTGTATCGTAGAATATAGATGACGAACAAACACACGACATATCTCATCAACCAAGTGTAGAAACAGAGTAATTTACACCAAAGATAATAGCATTCAAATAGTAACTTGAAACTAGAAATGCCTTTATTCGTGCAAGTCAATTTAACAATTACTCTCTCCTTTACACTTGGCTTATTCTCACCAAACTGACCATTGATATTCGTCCTTTCAAACGAACTGATACTATCATAGTCATTGCACAAGATACTTGAGTTGATGGGCGTCTGTTTCATTGTGGATGACAGCACCAACGACGACTGATTGATATCAGTTGATGAAGTTAGCGGTGGATCAAAAGCTGTTGTTGATCGACTTTCAGAAATTTGTCTACCTGCAAGACCACCACCACTGCTGTCTTTTACTATCAGCTCAGGTTTAGCACTAGCATCTGATGATAGGTGGGCTACATGCTGATCACTCACACTGACGGTCTCACAAATATCCATAACTTCTGCAACCGCATCCGCATTTATTTCTACTTCACGTTCAAGTTGTACAGAAACTTTTTTCAACTTAGCAGTCGTAGGCATATCCCTCATCTCATCATGATCAACCAAAGACAAATGTGCAATATCCTGATCATTGCCACAAATATTCAGTTTACCGTCAAGTTCATCATTTTCAAACTCTTTAATAACAGAAGTAGACAATTTTGGTTCCTCCTCACAAATCATGAAAGGTTTTATATCTTCACTCTGACTAGTTATACTTTGTAAACTTGTAGGGTCAGAACTGCACTCTGAAGCAGCAACTCTATTCTGTGACACTCTATTCAACAATGGCTTACCAGTTGCAACTACAGACTTCTTCACCGCACCGTTATCGTCACACAATTCGGAGTCAGGCCTGGAGTTTACATTTAGCTTATCACTGAACTTGCTCACTGGTTCACAGTTCACTTCTGTATGCACCTCTTGCACACGTGTAAAACAAAGCCGTGTTTGCCTTGCATCTTGTAACTTATCTGTTGAGGATGTACTACGAAACCTGTTACACTCACTAGGTCTATATGCATTACTAGACATCATGGAGTCTTCTCGATATCCACCTCTCTGAGGCTTATTCGTCATCAATGATTGCGTTTTACCCTCAGACTACTCTATTCTAGGGGTGAGATCTAACAGACTGGAAAACTTGCTCATTGATTGATTGACACTAGTATTTACCAGTTTCAGGATATCATCAAACCTTGGCTCGATACCCTCATCCTCCATACGGGAGCTCATCTTCACCCACTTCCTTTGCAGTCGAGTAGGTAGACGTCTTGCTATTACTTCTAGTATAAAACTCGAGTTGAGGTCACTCATGCGATTCATCGAAATCATTCCATTCTTGTAAATTAGCAAATTATCTTAAAACTCAGTGAGTGCCTGGGAGTCATCCTGTAATTGACCACCATTACCCTTAACAGCCTCGAATAATTTCCCTACAATCATCGAAGGTCTTCCAAACCTTTGACGTAATATGCTCATAGCCTCATCGTAGCCCTCTTTTGGCTTCATAAACTTACAGCACTGTATAGCTCTTGCAGCATTTCCAGTGCAATATCTCATCAAATACATTAACTTCATTTCATCATTTAATAAAAACCACTCAACATGATTTCAAATTCCCTTACAAATTGTAAATAATCGACAGGATTTCCATCAAAACACCGTGGTTCAAATTTAGGAAGTTTGATGTTCCTATTATCCCTGAACGGCGAAACAGTAACATCAACCATATCATGCTTAACATCAGACACATCGTTACAATTAACAGACAAGTCAACATGACTTACTTTCCTGTTTGCATCCAAGACACTCTGTCCCTTCTTTGACCCAGGCATTGTTGAACTTGACCCAATTCCAAAAACGTTCCAGATATTGCTTGTTCAAAGAGGACTTGACCGGCACCAGGAAAAATGAACGGCGACTATCCAAACTTTCACCAACTGTTTGAATCCGCCAGATCTGTTTCAATCGTCAGAAACTGTCAATCACGTCTCATAAACCGTTAATGCCCAGCTCTCGCTGCGCTCGGGCCCACGCTGTTCTTCGAAGATTTCTCAGAAACGCTTAGTTATAACGGACGCAAAAACCAAAACACTGATCTGCCGCTTGTTATTTCTTTATTGTTACACCAACATATAAAAGGAATAAGCGAACTAAGGTCTGAAAACAAATATTACAATAATAAATCATAAGATTACTTCTGACGATGTTTCACTCTTCTTTCTGAACAGCGACCGATGAGACGATGACTGTCGTATTGATGCCTCCGCGAAAATTGGGGAAGTTGATTTTGAGCAAACAACCAAGAATTGATCGTTCAATCTTCAACTCCATTGACACTCATATTCCTCTGCAGTTCTGTATTAGCTATACACAAAATGCCTGGTAAACTATTGAAGCGACGTGCTTCACTATCAGCTGAAAATATCAGCAAAAGACATAGATACAACAAGCCTAAACAACATGGTAACACACTTTCCCCTGATCTGACGCAGATTCTAAACGACACTAGATCGGAAATCATTACCTCTTCACCTTCTTGTGTAATAAATGATTTTATCTGGGATATTTACAATAGTACAGGCTGTGAGACAAGTAGTATGGATCCTTACCTAGCCATACTGGCTCTTAGTAGAAAATCTGACACAGGCTCTTCTGATGTGGTTGAAACCACGGAAACGCTTAGTTATAACGGACGCAAAAACCAAAACACCGATCTGCCGCTTGAGATTTGTTTATTGTTACACCAACATATAAAAGGAATAAGCGAACTAAGGTCTGAAAACAAATATTACAATAATAAATCATAAGATTACTTCTGACGATGTTTCACTCTTCTTTCTGAACAGCGACCGATGAGACGATGACTGTCGTATTGATGCCTCCGCAAAAATTGGGGAAGTTGATTTTGAGCAAACAACCAAGAATTGATCGTTCAATCTTCAACTCCATTGACAGCATCCCTAACTAGCTCCTTCCTCAGAAGCACCGATCAATTAATAGAAGGAGTATTTAAAATCCTTAGACCTCCTATTTGTACGGATCGGATGGCGTCGGTTCAATAATTTTCAAAAACGGTGATTGTAAGATTCCTCTTCTAATTCTTAAATTCTTATCAATATCAGTGGACACTGGCACTTACTCTAATGATTTGAAAACTGGTTTGACAATTCCACACTACAAATCTGGTGATAAGGCAAACGTTCGCAATTGCATATCCATAAATATGACGTCAGTTATCTCGCAAATCATGGGGAAAGATCAATTGTCATAGTATCTACTTAGAGAAGATCTTGTTACGAGGTCTAAACATGGATATCTCAAAAACTAGTGTTAATTGTCGATTCGACGTTTTCAACTGCACCACTACTGCTGGCGAAGCACACAAACTAATCGTTGTCATCTACTTCTATATGTCTAGGCCACTTGGCACGGTATCTCACAGTATTGCCTTTGAGAAGCTGTGCTTATGTGGAATTCGCAATATATTGCTTAACTGGTTAAAGTCATTTTTAAGCAACAGGGCACAAATAACCGAAGTCGGATTTGTATTGTCTCATCCTAGACGGATCACGAGTGAGATTGTGCAAGGTTCTGTCTTAGGAACACTTTTATTTACAGTCCAAATTAGCAGCATTTGTAACTGCTTCACCTCAGGTAAACTATTCCTATAAAGCCGTTTACTCCCGCTGCAGTCATGAACCACGGGATTTCAAAGGTAAAATACGTCTTGAACTGAGTAAACTCGCATCACGGTGTGCTGAATCTTGCTATGAGTTTAGCGTTGACAAATGTGACTGAATTTGAACCGGTAAAAATAACTTTGAAATAACTCTTGAAGTAAGTGGACGAAAACGAGTCAAGATCAACCAAGTCGAAGACCTCGGTACCGGATACTCTAGTAATTTAATGTCCTCTGAACAAATCGATCATACTGGACGTAAAACACGTAGGACCCTAGGTTTCACAACTCCCGGTTTCCTTTCTCACGAAACTAGGCTTTTATTACACAAAGCACGTGTCCAGCCAACTTTACAATGCAGACCTTTATTCTGAGCTTAGGCTAACAGAATGAAAGCCTTAATTAAGAGCGAGTGCAAAGCAAATTTACCTCGACAACTCTTGGTTTAGAATTTGGCCTCAAATACTATGAGAGTTCCGAGAGATTGCAAATAGAATCACTCTGAAAAACAAGTCTTCAGCTAAACCTCATTTTCTAAAACGAGCTAAATAATCTTCTCCTGCTCTCCTCCAGGCCAACAACTAAATCTACCGCTGTCATCAGTTATAATAATAATAATTTTTTATTTCTGTAATAGAAACCAGCCATTTTTACAGGCATGAACATATGTACATTTATGAAAACTTATAGAATATATAATATGATTTGTTAATTTAGAAATAAGTTGAATACTGGTAAATGTGAGAGAAACATTTAAAATGAAGTGTACAAACAAGGAAATAGATATAGCGTCAAATCTAAACTGTGACTGAAAAAAAATACATGTCAATTTCACGCGGGAATCATAAATGATTGCGTTAGTTGAGGAAGGTAAGTGGCATTTCTGTACAGGTGCTGACGTATTACATAAGAGATGCAGAATAAACAATAATTATCAGTAAATCATTCAGAAAGAGTTTTAAAGTCTATTAAACTTTAAATTTACCTGTAAGTACATCATATTTGTGACATTTCCAGTTGTTTATGAGACCCACTTTGAACTTGTCAGCAGATTTTATAATACCGATGATCCCGTTATTCACCAGATGAGCTAGCAATATCACGAATAAGTAGAGAATTGCAGCGCTGTACCTTCGTTGAAAGCAGTATGTTTGAAAAGAGAAAAAGACACAAGAAAACCAGCAGACAGGTGCAGAAGTATTTAAAAGGTGTTAATAATTCAAAATATATAACAGGCATGGGGTTCATCGTTTTTCATTGTTTTTTTTCAGGAAATATTATTTTCCCGATATTTTACAGTCTTTTCTGCGAACAATTAGTTTAAAGTGAAAGACAGGTGATAATTTCACCTACTTACGAGGTTTAAAAGGAGTTAAACACAAAAGTCAGAGTGCGTGAGCTATGTAAAAGAAAAGCGAGGGCCTAGTAATATATGTTTTTCTGAAGTATACAGTTCGGTGTCCTTCTGAAGTAGCGGACTCATACCATTTACTTTCATTCGGGAGTTTGCGTCTAAACTTCGGCTTTAGGCAATTTTCAACTTTTATTTCTTTTTTTATTATTTTTTTATTTTTACTTTTTTATTTGTTCTCATTTTGCAGAAGCCATCCGAACTCAGGAGCCTTAGCAATAGAGTGCTGTCCCACAGACAAGGGTGGTTCACATATGTCCCCACCATCATATCCGCTGACTAGCAGTCACCACCCTCCCACCTTTTTTGTGCAAGGCCCTGTCGGAATGCTTCATTTTTTTAAATTTATTTATTTTTTTTTAAATTTCTGTTGCAAAATGCCACAAACTTTTTGTTTGTCCAACTATTTATTCGTCGACTTACTCAAACTTATGGTATGAATGACTACTTTCAGAAGAACATCATGTATGTTTCATCTTTTACAGCATTTTGAAGACGAAAAATGTAAGAAAGAAAGGCTATCTGAGACTTCATTTTAGATATAAACAAATGTAGTTTAGAAAATCAGGGAGTAATCGTGCAGCATTGAGCAAATAAGCAGTGGTAAGTTATAATATGTTGTTCTAGAAAATTTGAACATACAGGATTATAGTAATAGAATAGTAAGATAAGATTCATTTTAGATATAAACAAATGTAGTTTAGAAAATCAGGGAGTAATCGTGCAGCATTGAGCAAATAAGCAGTGGTAAGTTATAATATGTTGTTCAAGAAAAGTTGAACAGAGAAGATTATAGTTATAGAATAATAGGATAAGAGTCATATATTGAAAATTCACCGTTTATTTGAATATTTAGACAACTACCATTTTGGCCTTAATTTGCGTAGAGCTAGACGTATAGCACTAGGCAGGCTCTGGAGATATTTTAATACCAGTCGTCTTCAGTTGATTTGCATCTGGAATTTGAGATTGAACCTTAGCATACTGAAATACTCATAATACAATATTATCAGGGATATATGCAAAAATATTTGAAGGAAATATAAAAAAATTTAAAATTTAAGGCTGATTAAGAATAGGTGTCTAGGGTTGTGAAAGCAATCATAGTGAAAGTGACTGTCAAACATAGGGTTTACAGATTTCAGGAGCTAACAGTGAGGATCAGAGGAGTGCCGTATTAGATCTCTAATTTTTAGTTTGTCACATACCCCTTCTAACCCGTTGTTAATGAAATATTTGTTCAGCAAAGATGAGAAAGTTTTTGGGGTAGGACTGTCTCTAATTTCAGTTGGAAGACGGTTCCAAATGCAACGGTATCTCACAGTGAAAGAGTTTGATCTGTATTTTGTATGACAGCGGGGAACTTTAAAAGAAGAAGATTTATTTCTCAGGTTATATTTCTTAGGTGAACTGAAAGTAAAGTCATTGTGGGGGAAATATATAAGCCCTTTAGCAATCCTAAATGTAATTTTTAGGTTGAACTTCAGTCGTCTAACCCATAAGGGTTCCAAGTCGAATAGATTACATCTGTCATAGTAAGAAATGCAAAGATTTTCACCTACTAGACGTTTAGTAAACGCCCTTTGTAGACTTTCTAATTTGCATCTGTCTTTTACGGAGACACTGTCCATGATAGGGGGACAAAATTCAAGTAAGGGCCTTACGCACAACTTGTACAGCATTATTTTGGATTCACTGGTCTTAAAGTTTCGGAATAAAAATCCAAAGAGCCTTTTGACCTTTGATACTTGTAATTTAACGTATTCAGTCAGGCTAAATTCTGGAGTGTATTTCAGACCCAAGTCTGTTGTAAGCGGCAGACGAGGAATATGTTTGTTGTGTAGGGAGATGGAAAGTTCAGATGAAATGCTTTTGGAGCATAGCACACCACATTTTTCAACGTTAAACTTCATTTTCCATGTGTTACACCATAATTGGACGCTCTCAATATCATCTTGAATCCTACTAAATACACATGACACTTCATTTCTGAGTGAGTGATACACTATTTTGATGTCATCGGCGAATAGGAAAGGTCTGCCATGTTTAATAACGTCGCAAATGTCATTGAAATATAACAGGAATAGCAGTGGACCTAGGACACTACCTTGTATAACTCCACTTGTTATCCGAACGGGGTTGGATGTGTGGGAACCTAACCTGACCATTTGCATCCGGTTGCTTAGAAACGAACTGAGCCAGCTTAACAATGAACCTTGTATCCCATAGGACTGGACTTTTGATATTAACAGTCGGTGGCTTACAGTGTCAAAGGCTTTACTAAGATCTAAGTATACGATAACTGTGATCATACTGGAATCTTTAAGTTGTGAGATGTGGTCGAAAAATTGTAAGTGGCATGTCGTACAAGAACGTGACTTCATGAAACCGTGTTGATAAGGAGTGATAAGTTTCTCTTGAGAGAGGAAGTCAAAAATGGCACTTTTCACGATCTTTTCCAGAACCCTTGAAATAACAGAAGTTAGGTTAATGGGTCTGTAACTCATGACACTTGAACGGGAGCCTGACTTATACCTAGGGGTAATGTGCGTGGTTTTCCATGCATCTGGATATGTTCCAGTTGATAGAGAGGTAGAGAACAATTTAAGAAGGAGAATAGGAATGTCTTCACCACCGTATTTTAAAAAAGTTGAGGGAATCATATCAGGACCTGGGTTGTTTGAACTTTTAAGAGAAGTGATTGCTTTCTTAATATTATCTAAAGAAAAGCTGATAATTTCTAAGGTTTTTTGTGAACGTACAGGGAATAGAGGTTGTGGCAACGTATTATCATCATAGGTATATGACTGTGAGAAATAGGAGTTTAGAAGCTCACAAATTATTTTAGAGTCACTAGCGGTTTCGCCATTTTCTAAAATGAATTGTATATCCGTTTTACGGGAGTTTAGCCTTTTGCGATAAAGCCTACAGATTGCAGTGTATTTAGAGCTATCTTTAAGAGCTGCATGTTCTTGTCTGAGTAGGGCTTTGTCGTTATTTTCTTTCAAAGCTAGATAAATGTTCTGTATATTTAGAAGGCATGAGAAGTCGTTTTCTCTGTGGTACTGTCGGTACAGCTTTCGCAGCTTAGCCTTTACTTTTATAGGAATGAAATTCTTTATGTTTTCTCTTGGGTTTTCTTTACATTTAGGAACGAGATTATCAAAGCAAATAGATACATTCTGGTAAAAGGCTAGTAGGATAGTGTCTAGGTTGCTATTAGAAAAGAAAAGATCCCAGTCTAAGCTTCTAATGAAGGAGTTAGATACGTCCCACCTAGCTTTTCCGAAGCACATGAATGTCTTGCGCAGGGTAGAGCGTTTTGATGAGTGAAGCTTGGTATCAAGGGCGCAGATTACTGTGTTGTGGTCACTACCAGGGAATGGTCGGCTGATGTCTATGGTAGATAAGGCGATGTCTTTCAAGAAAACCAAGTCCAGTATATTTTGGTTTCGGGTGGGCCTTAGAATACTTTGTGTCCACCCACATAATTCAACTGCATCTAAGAATTTGCTGTAGCGGGGAGGAGCACTGATGGGCTCCCATGAAACTTCTGGCATATTGAAATCACCTCCAATCACTTTATAAGTAAAGTTCAATTTCGAAGTGTAATGGAAGGCTGCAGTTATCTGGCTTAGCAGTTCACTGTCGTGGTTGGGTGGGCGATAAATGCAACCTAATAATAGGGTTTGCTGTTTATTTATGTAGAGTGTCACCCATAATGTATCACATATATCCAGGTTGGGGTCATCATAGTGCACAGCTCTGCAGTCAGATTTAACATAGATAATGCATCCTCCACCCCTCCCAACTGATCTGTTCTTCCTGAAAAATGAGTAGCCTTCGCAGTGAAAGAAATCATCATTTATTTCACTTGTGCACCAAGCTTCAGTGATCATTAGTGCTGTAGGTTGGCTAATCAGTAGTAGGGATTGGACGTACGCCATTTTGTTTACAGCTGACCTGGCATTAATAAGGACTATGTTAGGATTAACCGAGTCATATCTTAAGATTTTAGCCATGTCTTGAAGTAGCTGGTGATGAGATTCAATCATAGTGTCCTCAGACGACAATGAAATATCTATGTCTGTAGATGCCCTAGGAAAGCTAGAAGTGCAGAGAGGGTCAGTTATATTTCCGAGTTCAAGTAAGTTCGGATGTAAAGAAGATTGGCTATCAGAAGAAAAGGATATAGAGGGTTTTTGACGAAGAAGAGAATTGTCTGAGTCATGTAAGGTGAGCTCTAGGCAGTAATTAGGCATTGCTGTATGAGCTGTCATATCTATATTGGGGGGCGAAACCTGTGGAGAGTGGTGAGCATTTGTAGTATGTTTGAGGTCATGTTGTGAACCTGAATAAAAAATGGTAATGTCGTTTCAGCGAAATTGCTGATCGTTGGATGGTCAGTCCCGTTGAGTATGGGCATGTAAATAGGTGGAGGTGGCCTACCAAGCAAGCTAAACTGACTCGAATTTTTGCGATTTACTTCACCACTATTCGACGTCCTATAGTTAGGTGTATCAATCTTTCGGTTTAAAGTGGTGGGAGGGTTTACTTTTTTGGACAAGTAGCTACGAGGTTCGGGCTGCGTTTTACGGTTTTTATCCCTTTCGGCTTTGTGAGTATTTGTTTCTGGAGAGAGGTGTGTTATCAAACTGTGAGTATCTGAATTAGTGTGTGGCAATAGTCTCTTATTATGCACTGTCTTTGTGGACGAACTGGTAGCCCCACTTTTCAACTTCCTGGAATTGAGGCTGCTTGGATTGGGGAATACTGGGTGTGATGTACCGCAGTTTGTCACCGGGGTACAGGGATCGTTATCAGAGGAGTCTAGATCCACGGTGGATTTCCTTCTTAGTCTGTGGTTATACATCGATCCATTTTTGGACCTTATATTTCCACGGAAGTTCGTTTCCGAATACGATGTGCTTTGTACAGAAAGGTTCACACCCTTTTGCTCTGCCTCTACGGAATTGTGGGTGCTCAGGGGTGTTGTAGAGGAGTTGGGATTCACAGTTTTAGCATCGGTCATATAAGTCATTCTTTGGATCGGCGTTTTGTCACGAGCTAACTTGATCGTGTGGTAACGCGTATTTTTTAGTAGGGTTTGCCTACTGTAAAAGATGTCAGCATTGGAGGACGAGTCAAATTTCAACACAAGTGGGCAAGATTTGTTCTTCTGAGACTTTCTTAGTCGATGGCAGCTGCATGGGACGTTATTCATAGAGCATGCATTTAAAAGAGTGCTTTTGACCTTGTTGATCTGTGCATTATCCGGTATATTATACACAATTATGTTCTTCTCGCGCACTACACGTTGATATACTTCAGTTGCAACGTAGTTTATAAGGTTTGCAGTTTGTGGTAACTTTCTAGGTGAAGTACTACTACTGCCAGTTTCACTAGGCAGTGCCAGTTTTGACATCTTAACTTCAAGCCCCCTAATTATAGAAAATAGTTCTTCGAATTTATCTTCACAACTAAGTGTAGAACAAAAAACTGGATTAGTGATGGGAGTAAGAATGTTTGCCGTGTGATTCTTATCGCAAGACGCTTTGCAGGTGTCTACGAGGCCTAGATCATTACATGTAGTATCACTGTGTATACCATCCATGATGTTGTTTACTACGCAAGCAAGTGAGGGGAGTTTAATGTCCGGACTTGACGTGTCTACCGCAGCAGACGTATATGTAGTTGTTAAATCAACAGATGTAGTGCTCTCACTTCCTGCAGGGCTACTTATTCTGTTTGGTTTGATTTTTTTACTGGGATGTGAAGCAGACAGTGGAGTTAGACGCTTAGTTTGGACCATTGGCATTTAGTACTAAGTTAAAATTCTTAATTATAAGAGAATGAGCAATGTGTCTGTAAGGTCCGTTTTAGAGTGTTGGGGATTTAAACTGTCTAGTTCTGTATGGAATTAACAGTTTATACGAATAAAAATATTGAGATAGAATATTAAGATACCCTATACAAATACTCTAAATGCGAAGATGCTATAACAGTAGCACTTAGATGGACACTATCTATAACGGATAATTTTAACCGTAAAATTTATATTCTATGTAAGAATAGAACTAAATATTTAATACTATCGTCGAGAGACCTATTAAAAAGTCGCCTATGGACTAAAAAAAGAATTGAGAAATAACACGCGAAAAAGTAACAAAGCCTTTGAATTGCGCAATCGTGCAAAGCAAATTTACCTCGACAACTCTTGGTTTAGAATTTGGCCTCAAATACTATGAGAGTTCCGAGAGATTGCAAATAGAATCACTCTGAAAAACAAGTCTTCAGCTAAACCTCATTTTCTAAAACGAGCTAAATAATCTTCTCCTGCTCTCCTCCAGGCCAACAACTAAATCTACCGCTGTCATCAGTTACAGTCTTAGAAATCATGATAACCTAGTTGCTATAGAGCATTGTCAGAATTACATGCGGTACGACTTCTTGAATAAGTTTTCAGCCATTTGGTAAAGGCCACTAGCTAATGTGAGTGATGCAAACACACTTCCAGTGTTTATCTCCTCAGTCAACAGACTGCTCAAAGACGACGACGCACTCCTGCGTTTGACTCCTACACCCTCCTCACCCTACATAGATATTTTAAGTTCATTAAACGTGTAGTTAAAACAAGCTACAATTATAAATGTTAATATGGTTGGAAAGACGTGATAAACATTTCTACACAGGACACTAATATCAGTTCACACATAATATAAAAGCTGGCATAACAGGACTAGTTAGTTAGTGTACCAAAATGATCATATTTACTTGACAGAACATATATATACGCATATAAAAATTTATAAATCACTCCTTCAGGACACCACTAAATATCAATTAATATGAATATATATTTTTCACATCAAGTAAGCATTCACATGATTGACATACCGTTTGTACGGGCATGATCATATTTGACAAGTGCAATTTGAAATGGAACACTGTTTTATGACATTGAAACTTGGAAAAATGGAAAAATCTTTTAGAAACTTTATAAAAATATATTACAAGATTTTGGTTTAATTCTAAATTATAATCTTCAATATACTTATAGTGAGTCAAATTCATGCGGGAATTACGAAATGTTGCGTTAATGGAAGGTGAGAAAAGAGGTGATATACAGGTGCTAGAGTAAGACACACGGGGTACAGACCTTGTGATCATTATCATTTTATCAATCAATAAGGGTTCAAAAATTTATAAAACTACAGAGTAGATGGTAAGTACAGCATACTTTTGGTATTAGGAGATACAAGGGACTAACTTTGCGATGTTAAACAGAATTCAGGATGGAATTTGTTCAACGTAAGTGCTAAAAATATTCTGAATAACGCTTAAATGCTTCTGTCATTTGTTTTCTTTCTTCTCACCATTTAGCTCCTACATGACTTTTTTGAATGAGAATAAAGAATGTAGGTATTTGACCGCTTACAATGACAAATGATCTGCAAGCACTATAATAATAATTTATTTCTGGAACAGGAACCTGCCATTTTACAGGCGTGAACACATGTACACTAATTAGAACTTATAGAATATATAATATGATTTGTTAATCTAGAAATAGATTGAATACTGGTTAATTCGAGAGAAACATTTAAAAAGAAATGTACAAATAAGGAAATAGATAATTTTTGAGATCTGCTTTCGACCGAATAAGTCATAAGATATAGTGTCCAATCTAAACAGCAATTGAAAAAAATACGGTATGTCAATTTCTCGCGATAATTATGAGTGATTACGTTAATTGTGGAAAGTAAGTAGCATTTTCGTGCAGGTGCTGACGTGAAACATAAGTGTAAGCGCAATATCGCTTGAAATTAAGTCACGCGTAGTTGAAGGATATCCCGGTCCAGAACAAACAAGAAGCCGGCCACCGTTTCTACAGTACTTTTAATGAACAAATCAATAATTATATATACAACAAACCTAAGCGGTTTCAAGAGTACAAAGCACGAAGCTTAACAGAAAGCAGGGCACCGCTGTCAGAGCGGAATAACGTTAAAGCCAAAAAATGGCGAACTAGCCGGAATCAGACACGACCGTTCAGGCAAGCAGTCAGTAGAAGAATGAACCTAAGTAAGGCAATGCATAGGACAGAGAGCGGTTAAGAGATAGACAGAGCATAGGCACAAAGATAGAATTTAATTGACTACTTAATCAGATAGGAAGATACAGATGAAGATCAATAAATAAGATAAACTCGACAGAAGTGTGCAAAGTAAGACATGGGTCAGTAAAAATAACAGTTCACAAAATACTCTGATTGGCTCATGAGTTCAACTGTCTGACTAAACGGATCGAGGTAAAAACACATACACACAGTTTATTAAACAAGGGGGGATAATTGGGTTGCAACAACCCTAGGTTAATCCGGGACAGGTTGACTTGATTCAAGAATGGGTAATGAATTGATCTTACACCGGCCCCCAAAATCCGACTAGGGTTCTATGAATCATGTTACAAAGAATAACCCTCGTGCCTGGCTCTCTTACAAATGACTTCCCTCCAGTGGGCATATCTTACGTATATCGCGCCTCACCTCGTCGTTTCTCGTTCTTATTGTAATGGTTCTGACAAGTCCGTCCGCGGATTGCTCGCATCCCGCAATAACTCGCAGCGGCCAACGGTCTCTTGTTGAAGATTCTGGCGCAGTCATCACCACATCCCCCGGCGATAGATTTTTAGATTTTGTGATTCATTTCTGACTAGTTTGAAGTAAGGGTGGATATTCTCGCTTCCCTCTCCGCCAGAATGAAGCTGCTAGATGCATAGCCTGCCTCCATCCAAAGTTGTATACTTGGAGAGTATCTGATGGTGTCTCCGTGATAATGTTTCAACAGACCAGCAGTAGGTGATTCGGCGTGAGAGCTAGATTATCTCTACTATCCGATGTTGATGGTACAAGCGGCCGATCAGTCAATATGCGTTCTACTTTTACCATAAGCGTCAATACAGTCTCCTCATTTAGATTCTGCTGGTTGCATAATGCTTCTTCTGCCCGGTTAGCAATCCATTTATGCAGTCGGAAACCTGCGCTACTTAGCAGGTCACTTACGTCAGTGATAAACCTACTGACGGTCTCAACATCCTCAAAGAATGCCAAGCAGTCGTCGACATAAAAGTTGTGCCGTACTATATCTCTTACTGTTTCCGGATATATGCAATCAACGTCCTCTACTGCCTTTCTCAACGCAAAGTTCGCACAGATGGGTGATGAAGTTGCCCCGAAAGGATGCGCTGTCATCTGAAACTCCTGCGGCTCTTCGTCTAGACAACCACTTTTCCACCACAGAAATCGTAACGCTCCTGGATCCTCTACTGGCACCTTCACTTACACAAACATATCAGCTATGTCCGCGACCACAGCAATAGGCTTTTCCTGAAAGCGCAACAGAGCACCAACAAGCTCGGCAATCGTATCAGGTCCTTGATATAGCTCATCGTTCAAAGAATAAAATATAAAGGTTGCGGTGCAATCTAGAACTATTCTCAGTTTATCTCGCTTTTCGGTTTCATTACGGGATGATGTGGAAGATACCACCTCGAACGACAGTTGGCTGCTAGCTGCTCTGGGGTACCGGAGGGGCATAACCATTTTTTAACATCGTATTTATCCCATCCACATATCGTGCCAAAAGGTTCTTGTCACGCGATAACCTCCGTTTCAGACTGAGTAGCCGATTTACGGAGACTACATAATTATTGTCCGTTACCTTTGCTGGATCTTTCCATGGCAAGGGAATGACGTGATGCGGCTTTTTTGAGACAGCGCTTTGAGTAACCAGCTCGATTGCCTTACGATCTTCGTGAGAAAATGAGTGTTCGTTTTCTTCAGCATCCTTAAACTCAGCTTCATATAGCCATCTGATGTCATCTTTGATACTCTCTTCGCTGTTTCGAGCGTAGTCGACAGTGTCTCTTTTCGTATTTCCATGAAGTGGCCCTAGCAAGGCCCAAATGAGCAATGTCTTGGTTGCGTAAGTTTGCTTGCGACTACCCAAACGCTGATCGAGGACCCAATGCACCTCGGGAACATCGCAGCCTATGAGCATTGTGACCCTTTTATCATCACGTTCGCCGAATGTCAATTCCTGGAGACGTGGCCAGCGACGGGCCTCTTGAGATATCGATAGTGAGGGTGCATTGACCGGCAGGGATGGCAATGAGAACACTCTGTAAGGTCATCTTTTCATTTCCATCCATTGATGCGACTCCCAGTTCGCACATGTTGCCCTGGACCTGACTCGCAACACTGATTGTTGTCAAGGTCATAGACGATGGTGTGCCCTCTAGGCCTAAGCTGCTTAACAAATCCTTCGTAATTACAGTAACGTCTGAGCTGTATCCAGAAAGGCATAAGCATCTATTTCCTTACCGTGGGCCTGCACCTTGACGGGGATCACACCTAGCATAACTGCCGTTCCATAATGCATAGTAGCAGCAAATGTCGCCTGTTCTACCACCTGATTTACAATCGGTCCAACATGTAGCAGTGGGTGATGTTTACCAATAAACAATGATCGATACGATATCCGACCTTTAAGCACAAAAAGCATGTTCTGTGGCGGCGGATGCAGCTCCATCTGTCTCGCACATCTAATCCAACGAACTCCTGACATGAAGCAGTAGCGTGGTCATACCTACGGAGACCTACGGATACACGGTCGCTTGAGTCCAGGGATCCTTTCTACCTGTATTGCGAATGATGTGTCCCCATTACGACCCTGTCTTTTTAGTGAAACTTGGGCGTTCGGGCGGTTAAAGCTCTCTGAAACGAGGTGTCTCTATCGACATCGTGCCACACTTGCCTCTGTAGAAACAAACTCGCAGAGATCCGGAAGCGAAGGCTCTTGCCGATATTCATTCCTTGCGTCTGCTAGTCTGACACAATTCCTCCGAAGTGCTATGGGGAGTATGCGTACTATTCTCTCGAGAGTTGTTACGGAATTTAAGTTCGACAAATAGTTCATTTTAGTTAGGGCAATCAGGCAATTCTGAAGCCGTATTGATAGACGGGATAGAGCTCCTCCATCTTCTGCCACAGGTCGTAGGCTTCCAATCATGTCTTCAATACGGTTTCGTGCGATGACGTGGATCTCTTCAAACAGATCCTGTAAGATACCCTTAACTCGCGCATACGCACTCTCGGGACGCAAGATCACGCATTCACGTATGGCTGCTTTAGCTCAACCCTTACAATTGTGCAACAGATATAACATTCTTTGACCAGGGTCCTTTACTCTATTCTCGCCATAATATTCGAATTCCTTGATAAATCTCAGGTAGTCAGTACAGTTGCCATCAAAATAGGATATTTCAACCTTAGGCATGTCAAGTTTCTCTACGACCGCGCTCTTCCCGATCGTAACAGGAGCGTCCCCGCCAATCATTGCGGCACAATCTTTCACATATCGTTCTAGTTGCTCCCGGTTATCAATGACACTGCCTCTTTCATATTCCTCAATGTTCCGTCCGTCGTCCGCGACTAACTTCACATGCAGCTCGGCCATTTCGACATCATGTCTAGCCTTTAGCAACCTTTTCTCTAACTCTAACTCCTGTCAAAGTTGTTTCTCTTTCAGCCGCGCCCTTAGCAGCGACAACGTAGCACTGGTTACTCGCGATAATGATTTTGCAGGCCGATCATAGATATCGGGTGTGCGCTGGTAGAGGATTGAACCCAGACAATGTGCATGGTTGGCGAGAGTCCTAACCGCTGTACCACCGACGGACATATGTCCTCAACATCATATTCGCTGAATAGCAATCACGGCCCTACCACCTCTTTTGTGCAAGGCCCTGGCGAAATGCAACTTTTTATTATTTTTTAATTTCCATTGTAATATGCCACAAATTTTTTAAAATATATTTATTCGTCGACTCATTCACAGTCACGGTATGAATGACTAGTTTCAGAGAAACATCATGTATGTTTCATTTAATACAGAATTTTGGGGAAGAAAAATGTAGGTTAAATGCACTATCATAGTCTACATTTTAGATATAAACAAATGTAACTTCGAAAAACAGTGCATAATCGTGCAGCATTGAACACAAAAGTAATAGTAAGCTTTAATATGTTGTTCTGAAAAATTTGACTACACAAGATTATAGTTATAGAACAGCAACATAAGATTCATTACTACTTAAGACTCACCATTTAGTTGATTATTTAGACTACCACCATCCCGGCTTTAGTTTGCGTAGACGCAGACAGTGCTTACGTATAGCATAAGGCAGTCTCCAGAGACATTTTAGTACCAGTCGTCTTCGTTTGATTTGCATCTGGAACTTGAGCCTGAACTCTTGGCATACTGAAATACTCATAATACAACGTTATCAGGGATATATGCAGAAATATCTGATTGAAGAGACAATTAAAATTTATGGCTGATTGAGAATAGGTGACTAGGATTGTGAAAACAATCATAGTGAAAGTAGAGTCAAACATAGAGTTTACAGATTTCGGGAGTTAGCAGTGAGGATCAGAGGAGTGCCGCTAGCTGATCAGTAGATATAGTGGCGGTCATTAAGGTGAATCGCTCCATTCTGCAGGAACAGCAATATGCAATTCGACGGCTCGAGAGTTTTCTGATTTTTCTGAGGGCTTAGATCTTTGTCTTGAAAAAGATAATAATGAATTCCTAGACAGATCATGCTTCTACCTTTAAATATATACCATTCGCTCAACCTATTGTTTAGATGCGACCACGTGGGCTCTGCAAAGATTTATAGGGCAACTTATAAATTAACTTGCTGTCCATTGTCGGACCTATGAATACCACTTCACAATGTCTTATCTCACTCATTTTCTAATAACGTCTTTACTCGGTCCTCATTATATCCCATTAAACCTAACATTTTATAGCTCTTTATGAATTTGATTCGACTTATTCTATTCTTATTCTCTGTAGGGTACGGTTGTGCATCAAATGCACAAAAAGGTATGAAATAAAAACAACTAGCATGAGGATAAATGTATTAAAACCAAAAGTGGACATCATGATAGCAAGAACTATATGGGTAGCATTATACATTGCGAATGAACGTTGTCAGCCTAGGGAGTTTCCTTTATAAATGCATTTACTAATGATACTTGCACTTACCTATTTCATTGCACTTTATTGATTCACCATAGCACTTTTACTTTTCTAAAACAGCTTTCAATCCCTTGCAAAAGTTGTACTTACCTCAATATTGGTTGGTTATCGTGTGCCTACAACCACGGGATGAAAACAAAACGAAGTCGATTTTCCCGCTCAACCTGGAGGACAACTGTACAATTCAATAACTATACGGCCTGGTTCAGAAAATGAGTGTATTTATATATATATATATATATATCAAATATTTAACAGTCGAAACATTATTAACTTGTAGACAATCTACGATTTGATATTATATCCTACTTGATCGTGCCTGTTAAAATGGCATGCATTTTCATGTAAATTTATATGTTTATATGAGAATACACATTATTATTATTACTATAGATCTCTAGCTTTTGGTTTGACACATAGCCCTTATAACCCGTTGTTGATAAAATATTTGTTCAGCAGAGATGAGAAGGTCTTTGGAGTAGAACTGTTTCTAATTTCAGTTGGAAGACGGTTCCAAATACAACGGTATCTCACAGTGGAAGAATTTCATCCCTATTTTGTGTGACAGTGAGGCACATTAAAAGATGAAGATTTATTTCTGAGGTTATATTTCTTAGGTGAATTAAAAGTAAAGTCATTGTGGGGGAAATATATAGGCCCTTTAGCAATCCTAAATATAATTTTCAGGTTGAACTTCGGTCGTCTGACCCATAAAGGTTCCAAGTCGAATATGTTACATCTGTCATAGTAAGCAATTCAAAGATTTTCACCTACTATACGCCATTTGCAGACTTTCTCATTCTTTATTCTAACACCAACATATAACCAGCATTACTGGCATAACAGACTAAGGTCTAAGAACAAATATTACAACAATAAATCACGATATTACTTCTAAAAGTTTTCCTAACTTCCTTCTGAACAGCGAACGATGAGACGATGACTGGTGTGTTGATGCCTCCGCGAAAATATGGGGAAGTTGGGTTTGAGCAAACAAACGTAAATCGATCGTTCAATCTTCAACCACACTGACATTCCCCGGCAAAAGAGGGATCCATCCCTTCCTTCCATCATGACCAATACACGTTGACTTTGATACCAGTGCGAGAACCTGGGTCACACGGACAAAGCTGAAATGGAAAGCAAACAGCAAAGCCAACACACCACAGGCATACCCACAGCACAATCTTACTCATCGACGACGACCTGCACCTTCCAGTTAAAGGCATCCTCTTGACATCTTGCGACACAATCGCCACTTGCTAGAATGACTCCTGCAGAACGCAACATGACCAAAGCAACACCTCTTCGCACGTCCTCTTATCTATTCACTACCCATTACCACTGCGATCACTTGTCACTCATTCCGCCTCAGTTCCAGTAACGATGACGTATACAAGCCTCAGTCGTCTACACTCTCGCTCCCCGGCGTGTGGGACCACAGCCTAAATAGAAACATTCATTCACAATGATTGTGTGTTCCTAAACATTTGAGATGTTACCAATGTTTATGTAAAAACATTTATCTCGCAATTAGTCCTGTGCTCAGCACAGTTAACAAATTCATTCCTTATTCGTTAAACTCTGCCTGAATCTTAAGTGTGTACTCCATTGATCTCGCGGCACTCATATAACACCAAGATAGTATTGTGACGGTTGTCACTTATTGTGGGTTTACTAGAGATCCTGATGGTTTGCTAGTCTCATCATCAAAATGATCATAAATAACTTTCAAATCCCCTCTTGCTTACAAAAGTTAAGTTGTGCTGCCCATCAAGTGCTTCGGCCGTGAAAAGCTTCATGAATTAATGCAGCGCCAGTGGCTACGCCACTCATATATACCTTCATAAGTAATGTCACACTGAAACAATCATGACTTGTGATGCTTACTTCGAAAAAATACCCAGGAAATATGCAGGTGGTGTGGTTACCATCCCCCACAAAGGAAGACTCTTTTATAAAGTCTGTGCCCCTGATAGTTAATAATAATATATATTTATTCCTGTTTGTGCAGGAACATACCAATTGTACAGGCATGGATAAGTTATTATATAAATTACACATATTTTGATGTATAGTGCATTTACAATTTGGTTGTTCTTTCTGACATTAGAATCAGTCAGAACAGTCTGCTATAAAGTCTGTTTGTCCGCCAGGCAGACACAATTAGCACCAACGGAGAATTCTGGAATCGACCTTGGCCCCTTATGATGCAGTAAAACAATCTAACATGACTGTCAATATAGTTGAAGGTTGAACGATCAATTCACGGTTGTTTGCTCAAAACCAACTTCCCCAATTTTCGCGGAGGCATCAATACGATAGTCATCATCTCATCGGTCGCTGTTCAGAAAGAAGTCAGCAGAAAACCATCAGAAGTAATATTGTGATTTATTATTGTAATATTTGTTCACAGACCTTAGTTGTAACAGTGTTTATATGTTGGTGTAACAATAAAGAATCCTCGAGTCACCAATTGGTGTTTTGGTGTTTTCGTCCGTTATAACTAAGCGTTTCTGAGAAACTTCAAGGAACAGCGTGAGCCTGAGTGGGTTTTTTGTTAATGCGAAGACTATATTTCTATATCTCTTTCAGTAAGATATTGAAAACCGTTTGAAATCCAGTTGCTTCTTTATTTCAGATCTTGAATAATACTTGTACAGAACGATAGTCAGCGTCTTCAAATGGTAGCATTGGATCGTTCATTAAATTTAAGTGGTTATAAGTTAAATGGTCTGGAGTCCAGCTTCACCTAAGTTTAAATGGAGGGTTGCTCGACCTCGACCAGAAGGCAAATAGAAGAGTAGGCGCAGAAACAGAATACCAGATAGAGAAAGTATGTGAACATGAAAAGAATATTAATATTATATGCATATATAAATGTTTATATCGATTGTATATTATACTATAGTAGACACTTATCTATCTTGTAGTTGTGTTTTCACGCATTTACGCGGGGTCTTAGAGTTTATTTAGTGTCATAACATATATTAATGAGTCTAAGAGTTTTAGTGTTCTAATAACTGATGCGTTTTAGAAGTAAGTGGTGCGGTCTTGTTGGGATAGTCATTGAGAAAAGACAGTTTACATAGCAAGCGTTTGAAGGTTATAATAGAGTGACAGGTAACTATTTCTAAGGGTAAACTGTTTAACAGCTTCGTCTCGTAAATTGTTAATGCCCAGCTCTTGCTGCACTCAGGCTCACGCTGTTCCTTGAAGTTTCTCAGAAACGCTTAGTTATAACGGACGAAAACACCAAAACACCAATTGGTGACTCGAGGATTCTTTATTGTTACACCAACATATAAACACTGTTACAACTAAGGTCTGTGAACAAATATTACAATAATAAATCACAATATTACTTCTGATGGTTTTCTGCTGACTTCTTTCTGAACAGCGACCGATGAGATGATGACTATCGTATTGATGCCTCCGCGAAAATTGGGGAAGTTGGTTTTGAGCAAACAACCGTGAATTGATCGTTCAACCTTCAACTATATTGACAGTCATGTTAGATTGTTTTACTGCATCATAAGGGGCCAAGGTCGATTCCAGAATTCTCCGTTGGTGCTAATTGTGTCTGCCTGGCGGACAAACAGACTTTATAGCAGACTGTTCTGACTGATTCTAATGTCAGAAAGAACAACCAAATTGTAAATGCACTATACATCAAAATATGTGTAATTTATATAATAACTTATCCATGCCTGTACAATTGGTATGTTCCTGCACAAACAGGAATAAATATATATTATTATTAACTATCAGGGGCACAGACTTTATAAAAGAGTCTTCCTTTGTGGGGGATGGTAACCACACCACCTGCATATTTCCTGGGTATTTTTTCGAAGTAAGCATCACAAGTCATGATTGTTTCAGTGTGACATTACTTATGAAGGTATATATGAGTGGCGTAGCCACTGGCGCTGCATTAATTCATGAAGCTTTTCACGGCCGAAGCACTTGATGGGCAGCACAACTTAACTTTTGTAAGCAAGAGGGGATTTGAAAGTTATTTATGATCATTTTGATGATGAGACTAGCAAACCATCAGGATCTCTAGTAAACCCACAATAAGTGACAACCGTCACAATACTATCTTGGTGTTATATGAGTGCCGCGAGATCAATGGAGTACACACTTAAGATTCAGGCAGAGTTTAACGAATAAGGAATGAATTTGTTAACTGTGCTGAGCACAGGACTAATTGCGAGATAAATGTTTTTACATAAACATTGGTAACATCTCAAATGTTTAGGAACACACAATCATTGTGAATGAATGTTTCTATTTAGGCTGTGGTCCCACACGCCGGGGAGCGAGAGTGTAGACGACTGAGGCTTGTATACGTCATCGTTACTGGAACTGAGGCGGAATGAGTGACAAGTGATCGCAGTGGTAATGGGTAGTGAATAGATAAGAGGACGTGCGAAGAGGTGTTGCTTTGGTCATGTTGCGTTCTGCAGGAGTCATTCTAGCAAGTGGCGATTGTGTCGCAAGATGTCAAGAGGATGCCTTTAACTGGAAGGTGCAGGTCGTCGTCGATGAGTAAGATTGTGCTGTGGGTATGCCTGTGGTGTGTTGGCTTTGCTGTTTGCTTTCCATTTCAGCTTTGTCCGTGTGACCCAGGTTCTCGCACTGGTATCAAAGTCAACGTGTATTGGTCATGATGGAAGGAAGGGATGGATCCCTCTTTTGCCGGGGAATGTCAGTGTGGTTGAAGATTGAACGATCGATTTACGTTTGTTTGCTCAAACCCAACTTCCCCATATTTTCGCGGAGGCATCAACACACCAGTCATCGTCTCATCGTTCGCTGTTCAGAAGGAAGTTAGGAAAACTTTTAGAAGTAATATCGTGATTTATTGTTGTAATATTTGTTCTTAGACCTTAGTCTGTTATGCCAGTAATGCTGGTTATATGTTGGTGTTAGAATAAAGAATGAGAAAGTCTGCAAATGGCGTATAGTAGGTGAAAATCTTTGAATTGCTTACTATGACAGATGTAACATATTCGACTTAGAACCTTTATGGGTCAGACGACCGAAGTTCAACCTGAAAATTATATTTAGGATTGCTAAAGGGCCTATATATTTCCCCCACAATGACTTTACTTTTAATTCACCTAAGAAATATAACCTCAGAAATAAATCTTCATCTTTTAATGTGCCTCACTGTCACACAAAATAGGGATGAAATTCTTCCACTGTGAGATACCGTTGTATTTGGAACCGTCTTCCAACTGAAATTAGAAACAGTTCTACTCCAAAGACCTTCTCATCTCTGCTGAACAAATATTTTATCAACAACGGGTTATAAGGGCTATGTGTCAAACCAAAAGCTAGAGATCTATAGTAATAATAATAATGTGTATTCTCATATAAACATATAAATTTACATGAAAATGCATGCCATTTTAACAGGCACGATCAAGTAGGATATAATATCAAATCGTAGATTGTCTACAAGTTAATAATGTTTCGACTGTTAAATATTTGATATATATATATATAAATACACTCATTTTCTGAACCAGGCCGTATAGTTATTGAATTGTACAGTTGTCCTCCAGGTTGAGCGGGAAAATCGACTTCGTTTTGTTTTCATCCCGTGGTTGTAGGCATACGATAACCAACCAATATTGAGGTAAGTACAACTTTTGCAAGGGATTGAAAGCTGTTTTAGAAAAGTAAAAGTGCTATGGTGAATCAATAAAGTGCAATGAAATAGGTAAGTGCAAGTATCATTAGTAAATGCATTTATAAAGGAAACTCCCTAGGCTGACAACGTTCATTCGCAATGTATAATGCTACCCATATAGTTCTTGCTATCATGATGTCCACTTTTGGTTTTAATACATTTATCCTCATGCTAGTTGTTTTTATTTCATACCTTTTTGTGCATTTGATGCACAACCGTACCCTACAGAGAATAAGAATAGAATAAGTCGAATCAAATTCATAAAGAGCTATAAAATGTTAGGTTTAATGGGATATAATGAGGACCGAGTAAAGACGTTATTAGAAAATGAGTGAGATAAGACATTGTGAAGTGGTATTCATAGGTCCGACAATGGACAGCAAGTTAATTTATAAGTTGCCCTATAAATCTTTGCAGAGCCCACGTGGTCGCATCTAAACAATAGGTTGAGCGAATGGTATATATTTAAAGGTAGAAGCATGATCTGTCTAGGAATTCATTATTATCTTTTTCAAGACAAAGATCTAAGCCCTCAGAAAAATCAGAAAACTCTCGAGCCGTCGAATTGCATATTGCTGTTCCTGCAGAATGGAGCGATTCACCTTAATGACCGCCACTATATCTACTGATCAGCTAGCGGCACTCCTCTGATCCTCACTGCTAACTCCCGAAATCTGTAAACTCTATGTTTGACTCTACTTTCACTATGATTGTTTTCACAATCCTAGTCACCTATTCTCAATCGAGCGACTTTATTGCATATCCCCTCAATGACGCTTGTTGCTATGTTGCTATTGGTTTCAAGTGGCCTTTGTTTTCGGGGAAGATTTAACTGATATAATATTGCGATTTCGTAGACATAACTCAGGCTCATAGGTGAAAAAATTATAGTCCTGGAATAAGGACAAGTTGTTCAGAATATAAGAAGGACATTATTTTTCAGTTTATTTGTATATATACTATTGTGTATCGAGTTGCGTTGAGTTCTTAGTGCAACTGTATGCAACTGCATTTACATAAAGTAAAACATTACGAATTCTCCTGTTTTCAAAATAAAAAACATGATTCTTTTCATTAAATTTAGTAATGAAGAATGGAATTTTTTCCACGTCAGTGTTATTTAATTGAAGTGTTAATCTCTGTAGGCCCTTGAAGGAATAAATTCGGCACGGAGAACTCCTGTGGAAACCGAAAGCACTTTTAGTTTACCAAATCTTACTGACTTCCTGTATAAATTTGATCTGTCAAGTGTTTATGTAAAGTCTACTTGTGTATTCAGTAAAGTGAAAGTTGTAGTGCATAACTCCTAGACTTGTTGTAGTCATTGGTATTCCCAGGATACTACTTACTCGTTTTATGCAGCCGAAATATTCAGTTCTCACTTTATTGAGGAAATACCATAATACCTGCAAAAGTAGTGCGTCAGTTTACGAGTTTCATTAAGCCTACAGAATGTTTTCTATTCACTGAATACTGTTTGCGAATTATCCGACAAAAGAAATTTCCGAGTGGGATGTAACACAAGGCTGAATTCTTAAACTGTCATCCTTATAAAAGTTCAATTCAATCACACATATATTAATAGGATAGTCTGTAATTGACTTTAGAGACTTATCAGGGAATATTCTCATCAACTTACAGTTTGCTGATGATATTGTCCACCTAGACTATGAGAAGTAACCCCTGATGCTGTAAAATATGAAAATAATACTGGTGTTTGATTATAGGTGTCTGTGTTCTATCTCATGAGTAAAGCAGTGTAATATGGCGAGTGCTGTTGAGGTTACGCATAAATGTTTAGGTGGGGAGGGTAAGTTAGTCTTCAAGGTAGGGAAGCTGAATAGGTTGAGATGGCTAGAACATGTGCTGGCATACAAAGCCATCGCCTTTCTCTAGGGACAATGCTAGCCAGCACATGTTAAGGTTTCAAATGTGTTTGGATCGGTCAAATGAAAAAGTGATATTGGTTCATAAAATTGTTGACAGTCAGCTGGAAGAACTACCGGAGATGTGACTGCAAATCTTTGGTACTGGTACAGGTGCATTCACTCTGTGTAATCTCACGTATCTATTCAACTCATGTTTTTCCTTGTCACTATTTATTCTCCCTCACATTTTCGCTCGTTAGACTTCCATTTAGTTTTATGCCTCTACCTTTGTGTGCTACATGAAATGTCGTAAATTAAACAGGTGGACTTCTCTGCAAATTCATACTAAAAGCTAGTCAGAATGACACAGTCTGGGCATAACTAAATGCGAAACATTGATAAATGATCTCCGAAATTTCAACAAATGATAAGTGTAGTTCTTAATCTTGTTCTTTGCCAAATGAAAAATAGATACCTTTCAGTAATCTCTTCTTCCACCCGGGATTCGTTTCCTACTTTGCAACTGGATTTGTGCTTTGTCACATTTGTGCTTAGCTTTCGGTCATTCATCATTCGCCGTTGTTGTTGACTCAGCGCCTAGATGACTTTAGTTGAATAAGGTTTTGGTCGTGCAAACACGGGTCCTGGGCAGTTGATTGGTTGAATTATCATTTCTCAAATGGAATGCAGCATACTGTATATTAAAGTAAATACTCCGCCTCGCTTGCTGAAGCTGGTGTTCCTCAGGCTATTTTTATCACTCCTTTTCTTTTTTCTCTCTCGTCTTACATGACTTTTCTCTTTCTAATGAGAGCGACCTCGTCAAATACGCTGTTGATCTGACCGTCTCACTTCGTGTCATGTTACAATGTGACTGCAGCAAACTTAACTGGTTCCTGTCTGTAGTCTAAGGTACGTGGTCTTGCGTTAAATCCCTCTAAAAGTCAGGCAGTTAACTTTCCCCTCACTCATAAGCGTGAACTGCAAGAATTGTGTCGTTCACAAGATGTTTGTATCAAAGAGGGCACTGAAACAGAAACTAAGTCTAACAGAAAATACCTTGGAGAAAATCTATCCTCTGGTCTTACTTTGTCATTCTATATCTTGTCGATTTCTAAGAAAACCTTCAGTCTAGCTTACCATGTTATGTATTCAAGACAGTCAAAAACCATTCTACCTCCCTTTTTACAATTTGTTAACAATTGATTCGGTCTTTACTGCTCCCCCTTATTCTTTCCTGAATTACTCAAAAACGACTATGTCGTATTGTGCAAGGTATTAAGGTTGTCAGTAGGGCAAGTGGTGTACCATTTAGTCAACTCGTTAATGCATTAGTTACAAGACATCTAAACTCAAGCGAGAAATGGTCTAAATCAGCTCTTCCCTTTAATTTCATCTGATGGAACCAGAAGTCAGTATCAAAGATCATACGATCGTTTTTGGAATTACGTAATTCCAAAAATTGTTGTCGTTTTCATTGCCAGCAGTTCATAGCCTACTGAGTTTACGCAGGTGGAATGCTCATTTCCCACTTTCCTGAGGAGACATCAACTAGGATTCTAGGAAAGTAGTACGTCAGTATGCGAATTTCATGAATCTGTAGACTGCATTCCATTCATTTTTTACTGAAACTAAACTATGAAGGAACTGATATTTCATAGAAGGATGTAGTAAAAGGCTCATTTCTACAACTGTCGTCCTTATTTTAGTTCAATTTCATCATAAATGTATTAACCGAATTGTCTGTTACTCACTTTAGGCCCTTACCAGGGAACAGTCTTGTCAACTTAGTGTATGCTGATGGTATTGTCCACTTAGGCTGCGATAAGTGACCATTGAAACTGGAAGATATGAAAAGACTACTGGTTTTTGATCGTAGTGTCTGTACTCTTACTTCTGTGTTAAGTAGTCTAATATGGTGAGTAATATTGGGGTTAAGCTTAGTGTTAAGTAGAAATGTGATTCCAAACGTTGTTAATGACACAGATGCATTCACTCTATGTAATCTCACATATATGAGTAACCCTTATATTTTTTCCATATGACTTTGTTTTTCATCACATTTATGCTCATTATAGTGACATTTAATTTCTCTATTCTTCTACCTTTGTGTGCTACATGTAATGTGCTAACTTAAGCGGGTGCACTTGTGTGCAAGCTTCTATGTTGAAAGTTAGTCTGTCAGAATGATCTATAGTCCAGGTATAATGAAATGCTAAAACGTGGATAAAAATAAGCAAAATGTCAACAAATGGTAATCGTATTTTTTCATTTAATTCTAGTCTAACTGAAAAAAGTGATCTTACAATAATTTCTCCTTTTACCCGAGATAACTCTCACACTCTGTCCCGTTATATCTCATTAGTCAGTTAATTTTATCGTGTAGCCCAAATGCGAAATTGAAACACATCTGTCAATGGAGTTGAAGATTGAACGATCAATTCTTGGTTGTTTGCTCAAAATCAACTTCCCCGATTTTCGCGGAGGCATCAATACGACAGTCATCGTCTCATCGGTCGCTGTTCAGAAAGAAGAGTGAAACATCGTCAGAAGTAATATAACGATTTATTATTGTAATATTTGTTTTCAGACCTTAGTTGCTTAGTTCGCTTATTCCTTTTATATGTTGGTGTAACAATAAACAAATCTCAAGCGGCAGATCGGTGTTTTGGTTTTTGCGTCCGTTATAACTAAGCGTTTCTGAGAAATCTTCGAAGAACAGCGTGGGCCCGAGCGTAGCGAGAGCTGGGCATTAACGGTTTATGAGACGTGATTGACAGTTTCTGACGATGGAAACAGATCTGGCGGATTCAAACAGTTGGTGAAAGTTTGGATAGTCGCCGTTCATTTTTCCTGGTGCCGGTCAAGTCCTCTTTGAACAAGCAATATCTGGAACTTTTTGGAATTGGGTCAAGTTCAACAATGCCTGGGTCAAAGAAGGGACAGAGTGTCTTGGATGCAAACAGGAAAGTAAGTCATGGTGACTTGTCTGTTAATTGTAACGATGTGTCTGATGTTAAGCATGACATGGTTGATGTTACTGTTTCGCCGTTCAGGGATAATAGGAACATCAAACTCCCTAAATTTGAACCACGGTGTTTTGATGGAAACCCGGCTGATTATTTACAATTTGTAAAGGAGTTTGAGATCATGTTGAGTGGTTTTCTATTAAATGATGAATTGAAGTTAATGTATTTGATGAGATATTGCACTGGAGATGCTGCAAGAGCTATACAGTGCTGTAAGTTTATGAAGCCAAAAGAGGGCTACTACGAGGCTATGAGCATATTACGTCAAAGGTTTGGAAGACCTTCGATGATTGCAGGGAAATTATTCGAGGCTGTTAAGGGTAATGGTGGTCAATTACAGGATGACTCCCAGGCACTCACTGAGTTTTTAGATAATTTGCTAATTTACAAGAATGGAATGATTTCGATGAATCGCATGAGTGACCTCAACTCGAGTTTTATACTAGAAGTAATAGCAAGACGTCTACCTACTCGACTGCAAAGGAAGTGGGTGAAGATGAGCTCCCGTATGGAGGATGAGGGTATCGAGCCAAAGTTTGATGATATCCTGAAACTGGTAAATACTAGTGTCAATCAATCTATGAGCAAGTTCGCCAGTCTATTACATCTCACCCCTAGAATAGAGCAGTCTGAGGGTAAAACGCAATCATTGATGACGAGTAGGCCTCAGAGAGGTGGATATCGAGAAGGCTCCATGATGTCTAGTAATGCATATAGACCTAGTGAGTGTAACAGGTTTCGTAGTACATCCTCAACAGATAAGTTACAAGATGCAAGACAAACACGGTTGTGTTTTACACGTTTGCAAGAGGTGCATACAGAAGTGAACTGTGAACCAGTGAGCAAGTTCAGTGATAAGCTAAATGTAAACTCCAGGCCTGACTCCGAATTGTGTGACGATAACGGTGTTGTGAAGAAGTCTGTAGTTGCAACTGGTAAGCCGTTGTTGAATAGAGTGTCACAGAATAGAGTTACTGCTTCAGAGTGCAGTTCTGACTCCACAAGTTTACAAGTATAACTAGTCAGAGTGAAGATATAAAACCTTTAATGATTTGTGAGGAGGAACCAAAATTGTCTACTTCTGTTATTAAAGAGTTTGAAAATGATGAACTTGACGGTAAAGTGAATATTCGTGATAATGATCATGATACTTCACAGTTGTCTTTGGTTGATCATGATGATATGATGGATATGCCTACTACTGCTAAGTTAAATAAAGGTTCTGTACAACTACAACGTGAAGTAGAATTGAACGCAGATGCAGTTCCAGAAGGTGTGCATACTTGTGAGACAGTCAGTGTAATTGATCAGCGTGTAGCCCACCTATCATCAGATGATAGTGCTAAACCCGAACTAGTAGTGAAAGACAGCAGTGGTGGTAATCTTGCAGTTGGACAACTATCTGAAAGCCGAAAAAGAACAGCTTCTGATCCACCGCTAAGTTCATCACCTTGTGTCACTCAGTCATCGTTGGTGTTTTCATCCACAATGAAACAGATGCCCATCAACTCAAGTATCTTCTGCAATGACTATGATAGTATTGGTGCGTTTGAAAGGACGAAATATATTGCTCAGTTTAGTGAGAATAAGCCAAGTGTAAACGAGAGAGTAATTGTTAAATTGACTTGCACGAATAAAGGCATTTCTAGTTTCAAGTTACTAATTGAATGTTATTATCTTTGGTGTAAAATACTCTGTTTCTACACTTGGTTGATGAGATATGTCGTGTGTTTGTTGGTCATCTATATTCTACGATACAATGACATGAGCGTGTTGCCGTTCAGATTTGAGGATATAGCTGATAGAAGGAAGTCAGCAAATGAACTCTGCGACGATTTTCCAACCTAGGGCGTCAACCTGAGAAGGGTTGTAGGCGTACTGCTGTAAGTCCTACAGTTCTTCAAAGGGTAGCGCATCAATGAGCAGTCCAATGTGCTTGGTGTGTGATTTTGTACATATGTTCATATTGTATATACTGAATTGATATCATCTTTCATCTAGCTGTTGGTAATTCTGTTTGTGTCCGGACGACTTCCACTTGGATCATCAACCTGAGAAGGAATGTAGGCGTACTGCTGTAAGTCCTACAGTTCTTCAAGGGTAGTTTGTCATGCCGGAATCCACAACATTTGATGTGTTGATTGTACATATGTTTGTGTTAAATAATTGTGTGAGTTCCAATTGATGTAATTGTTGGTTAATCTTGTTTGTGTCCGGACATTCCACAAATTACAATCGTCAACCTGAGAAGGGTTGTAGGCGTACTGGTGTAAGTCCTGCAATTCTTCAAAGGAATTCCACCAAGACATGATCGGCGAGGTTGTTTGTACTATTTGTATATACGTGTGGTGTGTCATATCAATTGGTGTATTTTGGATTCATTGTGTTTACTTGTTGTTTTCGTGTCTTGTTGTTATTGCGTAATTTTGTTAAAATTTTCGTCGTGATTACTTCTGAAGTTGTTTCGAGTCTTCTACATCCATGAATGAATTGATTGATGTTAAGGACAGCAGATGGGTCGTATACGCCGGGGAGGCTAGGCTATTGCTGAGAATGAAATAGCTGCGGTCCGACACGCCGGGGAGAAAGAGTGTAAACGACTGAGGCTCGCATGCGTCACCGCTACTAGAACTGAGGCAGAATGAGTGACAAGCGATTGCAGTGGTAATTGGTAATGAGTAGATAAGAGGATGTGCGTAGAGTATCGTGAGGTGCTGCCATGGTCACTTTGCATTCTGCAAGAGTCATTCTAGTAAGTGGCGATTGTGTTGCAAGATGTCAAGAGGAGGTCTCTGTCTGGAGGCGCAGGTCGTCATTGATGTGTGAGATTGTGCTGTGGGTATGCTTGTGGTGTGTTGGCTTTTCTGTTTGTTTTCCATTTCAGCTCTGTCCGTGTGACCCAGGTTCTCGCAATGGCATCCAAGTCAACGTGCATTGGTCGTGAAGGAAAAAAGGGTTGGATCCCTTTTTTGCCGGGGAGTGTCAATGGAGTTGAAGATTGAACGATCAATTCTTGGTTGTTTGCTCAAAATCAACTTCCCCAATTTTCGCGGAGGCATCAATACGACAGTCATCGTCTCATCGGTCGCTGTTCAGAAAGAAGAGTGAAACATCGTCAGAAGTAATCTTATGATTTATTATTGTAATATTTGTTTTCAGACCTTAGTTCGCTTATTCCTTTTATATGTTGGTGTAACAATAAACAAATCTCAAGCGGCAGATCGGTGTTTTGGTTTTTGCGTCCGTTATAACTAAGCGTTTCCGAAATCTTCGAAGAACAGCGTGGGCCCGAGCGTAGCGAGAGCTGGGCATTAACGGTTTATGAGACGTGATTGACAGATGCCGTTTCACCAGAAATGTGCATTTCTAAACTCACTGAAAGTCCAGTGATGATGGCAGGCCCATTGTGGATCACTTTGTCGTAGAGCAAGCAGGAGATATCCATCGTCGACCACATTCGTTTTTAAGTGTTGTGGGGTTTTAAACTTTGGAGGCACTTAACTCTTCTTCCAGGTTTTTTTGAGAGCATAGGCGCTTGATAGGTTCAAGTGACTCGTGGATTAGGTGCAGTAGTGATATATCCTTGGTGGAATAGTACTCTTTTATCAGCTTCCTCAAATTATTGCAGTATGCTCTTGGAATGTGTTCTATTTGGTACCTCTTTAATTTCACTGCCTTCTTAAGCGCAGCAGTATCTAAACAAGGGGTAACATTTCTGTAAAATAAGGACACTACAGCCTCCAGGAAGTCAGTAGTAAAATATTCATCCAATGACAGATTTGAATGAGTTCTTGGACTAATCCCCAGTCTGTATGTTTGGAACTACAGCATATCATGCTCCCTGAATATTGTTTGTTCCCTGTATTTAGTAATGAGAAAGGCGGAGAGCAGAGTACTATTCTATGGTATTCTTTCCCTTTAATTCATTTACTTTCCCAGTGGAACATCGGGCTTCAAGCTAGAGGCTTGAATTTTCTGTAGCAGTGGTGTTTAATTGCACGGGATGGGGTTGCTAGCGTCATGCTCGACCCTCCCTCTCTACCAGTGTTATTACTGGCTTAGAGGGGCAAAGGAGTGCGTCGGTCGATAATCGAACTCCGGACCGCGTATGACCGCTGTGTCACCGACACAAGTTCTATGGTCACTACTGGAAAATCTGTTATCAACATAGTTGGAGACTGAAATTGTGTCGTAACAAAACACGAGGTCCAACATTTTGACACCACGGGTAGGTGTCGGGACGTGTTGTTGCCAACCGTAACAATCGACAGCGGTAATTCACCGAAGTGCTGGGGACCGGAACTACTTAAGCAGTTGACGTCTGGAAGATTGAAGTCCCCTGCAATTATTTTGTAATTAGTATTAAAAAAGGGTGTGTGCAAATGATTTAGTTAATAATACATCAGTTTCTTTGGTTATGCATGGTGCCCAATAAACACAGACTATGAGAAATTTGTATTTATCTCCGTTTAAGGCGATCCATAATGTGTCAGGTACCTCATCCAGTATTTCATCTTCCGTCCTACTGACTACGAATGAGCATATATATATATATATATATATATATATATGAATTATCCTCCAAAACACTTGTGACCTCTATGTGCACGTTGCAGAGTTTAATTATCTGTACCTATATGCACATCAAATACAGAGGATGAGCACCATGATCCAGTAATCGGAGCTGCACTAGGCTTGGCGATTAATACTAGTGTCTTTATTTCAGATATCTTGTTGTTTAGGAACGCGCATCAATTAGTAATACCGTGAATAAGACCCTGGTTACTACAAACTGGCTTAAAATATCAGGATAACCTAATTCTATTTGTGCGTCAGCAAGGAGAGAGTTTATGAATGATAAGGGGATCGGACTGAGTGTCCATACATAGAGGTTGGGACGCGGCGAGGTGATCCTAGGCGCCATGGGTAGTACCAGTGATTTGGGATACCTAAAAAATTTACTGTGTGTTTCTGGACGTACGGTAGTAATGGTTGAAGCCTGGTGGTGGATTAAAAGGCAAAGCATTGTAAGGTCTACTCATCAATCTGCTATTCGTCAAACTGGTACATGTCGTCGTGTTGTCTTTATAACTAGAAGAGTTTTGTGGTGGAATGTGTTCCGGTTGCAGGACTTTGAGACTTTTGGGGCCTAAGTTTCTTTAGAGCGCAGCATACTGAAAACCACCAAATATGTTTGTATTTCGGGAGGATTTCTTCGTATGAAGTGTGGGTTTGTTGACACACTTACTGTCAGCAGGCTTATTGAATACAAAGCATTCTTCTCCACCATTAGACACAATCCTGCGAGATTTGCTCACAGTGGCGAGGTTACTACATCTGTGTAACAATTTCTTAGAACAGCTTGGATCAGTGCTAGCTATTTTAACACCTTTCAGTGAAGCTTCATTTACAGCGATACTGATATCTTAATCAGCTCCTAATTCCATTGGTAGGCGTGGATGTTGTATAGTTCACTGAATGCTACTGTCAGTATTAGGTGACTGTTGCGGCACACGTTCCACTTCCCATAAATTTAAGCCAGAGTAGGTGACCAGATTATCACTACGCATTATTCTGCGTTGACACAATGTTTTATCCTGAGCTATGGTTACAGATTTATAACTGCTATTCAGTCTTAGATGATCCTGAAATTTAGTAAACCTACCAGCATTTAGAGAATCACTGAACTTAAAAGTGATGGGACAATTATTTTTAAATTTACTTTTGATTACAGCTTGATTCCAAACTGTACTTTTGGTACAAGTATGGAATTTTCAGCATGAATATCAGAAGCCCGAATTTTGCAGGCCGACCATAGATATCAGGTGTGCATCGGCAGGGGATCGAACCTCAGACCATGTGCATGGTCGGCAAGAGTCCTAACCACTGTGCCACCGACGGTGTTTACGCTGGCCATGCCGCAACAATCCGAGATTTCGTTTTTAACAGTTTTCGGAGGCACTGAGTCTGGGATATTGTGAAGTATAGCCTGATAAGAAGAGGCTATACGCTTCATCACATCCGCAGCCAAGCAGTCAATGAGATTTTTCGATTTATTTAGGTTATCCGGAAACATTTCATGATTTTTTATAACAGGCAGGCAATTCGGTCTTAATCGGCAAGCTTGCTTTGAGTTAAAATAGTAGAGACTTAACCCGATCAATATCAGAACGGTTTTTCGTGATACTTGAGATTGGCAAAGTCATGCTATCAAACTGACTTAATTCTTCCTGAAACTCCCTTACTTGCCTCTGTATGTTTTCCACAAGGTGGTTTAATTTACAGAGCTCAGAGTTCTCCGACAGAACATCTTTCACCTGTATCACCGGAGCGAGAACTGGACTCGAGCTGTTTTGTGAGCTAGTAGTTGATACTGTATTACAGGGTGGTAATGCAGTTTTAACCAAGGTTGAGCCACCAGTTAAAACAATTGCGTTTCTATGAACAAGTTTTTTAGAAATCTGGACCATAATTTTAAGGATTAGATATCAATTAGCTAAAAAATGAATATCAGGGAAAACACATGCGAAAATGTCACCTATTTCGAAAGTACCACACCTGTTTGCATGTGTTTCTTCATGCGTATTCTGAGAGTTTCTTCAGATTAATACCTTGGTCTATGGTCACCTGTTTTAGTTCGTGTGTTTGCATTTTCTTGGTACTTTTGCCAAACTGCCCACATTTGTGAAGCGTATATAACTTTTAAGGACACTTTTAATAAGCTCTTGTGTAAACTGTGGTCTTTCTTATCTAATCTTAATTGGCAAAGAGTTTGTTGACACCGTAGGCACCTCATTTTGAATTAATACCATGGGTCTGTTTTTCAATCCTATGGATACAGCGTTTTCCACAATGCACATCTAGATGTTTGGAATTTAGAAGCACATCGTCTTCTGCAGATTTGTTTTCGCTTCGCGAGTTGCTGTGAATCAGTCAGTTTTGATATGACGACAGATAAGTTCAGAGGCCTTGAAAATATCAACGCCTTCTTAAACCTGAGACCATATTTAATTTCTTTAGCGGAAAGGTGATCATATTTTCAATAAACGTCTTGGGATATTCCCTAACACTTGATAATTCGAAGGTAATACTAAGTCACTGTGACGGTCATTGCAAACTGCTTAAGCACCGTCAACAAAATACCTTTCGTAATTGCGTTTTACATAAAAAGTGACTTTATTGGTGTGCTGATTTTGCTTTCCCATTTGTTCTTTGTTCCGCATTCACCGTTGTTACTTGCTTTACACGATTAGCAGACTACCATTTTATAACAACACATATAAATCAATAATTTGTCTGCTTCATCCTTATCTATCAGCGTGTAAATTAGTTCCATAAGTTTATCAATCATTCGGTCTTTTTTGTCCCTTATATGTGTTTCAGCTTTAAAGGACGGTTCTAACCTTTGACGTTTGCACTATTTTTCTTCGTTATTTATCATCCTTTTGACATGATGGTATTGATAATAATTCCTACTAACGAATTTGTCATTACAGCAGAAGCGGACTGCTTACTGAACCTGACCTATCACACCCTGTGGCTCATAACTTTTACAAAAGTTAACATTCAGTCTCATCAGGTATGATATTTAGGCGAAGAATGAAGAATACGTTCAAAAGTGACTTGAAAAGGAATAAAGAATCAGCGAGATTTTGTGATTCACTTTCCTCGGAAATGAGCACCATGGATTCGTCGAAATTAGTGGGCACCTAAACAGCAAAACATTTCACAGGATAAAATATAAGTATTATTACAAGTAGTTCAGAAACTAATGATTTGACCTGGTGGGAGGTGCCGAAGTTCTGTTATAATAGTGTGCAATTACTACAGCAAATATTTTTCGCGCAGAAAGCTAGACAAAGCGGCTGTCTCAAAACCCTACCTCCGAACGACTGGACATTCCGTCCACATGTCCCTAAGATAATTCAGACAATCCCAGTGCAAAAATGCATACGAGGAAGTTTAGGTAAAACAACAAAAAGCGGGGGGTTTATGAGATTAAAATCAATGACAGGACAATAAAGTGTCGTACTTGCCACTGCATACCTGATCACGACGACGTATAAGCAATTCAAATGCTATAAGACATTGAAAGAAGTTGTCGTAGTGCATATTTATGTCACCAAACACTTTTCAGAAAAAAGGGCGTATGCTGAAAGTGTCTGTAAAACATTACGTAATTTCCGTTCAAATACGAACAATAATTTTGCTTTCATCTACAGATTTCACCGACTTTTTGCAACCAAAGCACCATGGAAGTGTGATGAAGCAGGGGTTCAAACACCTTAGTAGATAATCGTTATCATATCTTTTGGTTTCTGCGCTAAAATAAGTTGTGGACATCAGCTGACCGAAAAACTTACAGCTGAGCACAAGCTGCCGGTAAGTTGCAGAGAAATTGTTTAAAAGCCGATGGTGGATATGTATGCCAAGCGTACTTGTTATGCAAAGCAGTTGTTGCGTGAAGCACTTGCTTGATTGTGCCTGTAAAAAAGGCATGCATTTTCATGTGAATTTGTAAATTTATATATGTTTATATGAAATACATACATTATTATTATACTTAAGTATACTGCTACACAAACAAAGCATTCGTACTAAGAAACAATAAAGAACAATGATGCTTGAAGAAATCCATCCAAGAAGATCCGAGGAAATATCTATATTCCGTCAAGACAGCAAACCATCACCTATCCGAATCACCCAAACCACTAAAATACTCACTGAATAAAGGAGGTGACGCCACTTTAAGAGGAATATGCTATGTAGTCAGCTAGAACTGGTAGTGGTAAGGAATCGGACTAAGTGATCACCATCAGCTAAAAGCTGTGGGTGGGTTTCAACGAGACAGTCCATTTAAATACAGTCTTTATGTTATTATATAGTAATCTGACATCCGCTTCGGGATTTCTGCCGGAGTTGCAGCTACCACAGCTTGTGGGAAAGCACTCCAGTCCTGGCCCTGTGACATGAGGTCCTTCAGGGTTGCGACGAGGAGGCCTGCAAGAGCTTGGTGGCAGAATACCTTCACTTGGATGATTCTGGTCACTGGTGATCTCGTAAGCGGCAATTAGATAGCAGATATCTACAGAATCTAATTTCATTAACATCTCATCGCATGGCTGATTCCAAAAATCTATGATTCTTTTTGTCATCCGTCTTAGGAATCCTACCAGAAGATTTGTGTCCATTTTAAATGGTTAGGGAGAAGTGTAGTTAGGTACTTCAAAGTAGGGCTCCACACATGTTCTGTAAAGACCTAAAGAGAGAGCCTAACCGCTTGTGTGTGGAGGATATAGCCGCATATGCAATACCCGAGTTGTTTACGCTTGTATCCAGTTTTTCCATCAGGATAAGACCAAAGTCGTTCTGTGACGTTGTGTAAAACAAATTATCCCCATACGGGAAACAACTTAATTCCTACGTCGTTTGGGCATGTAGCTGCCCCGTCTTACACTTTTTGGATGGAAAAAGTACCACGGGCCTGTGGCTAGACTTCCGGAGCCATGAGGTCTGCCTAAAACGTCTTTGAGTTTTCTTAACATTTTACTGCCCAGCAAATCTGTGCATCATCGGCGTGAAGAGACAGCCATTTTGGACGACAAGGTATATCACAAAGACACATCAAAAAGAGTTGGGATCCAGGATAAGTCCCTCTGAGACTCCTATCGCCACACTCTTCTAGGATGACCATATATTATTGACTTCAGTATAGAATTCACTCCCGTCTAAATAGTCCTTCGATAATGAGAAAAGCGGGCTACTAATGACCCTCGTTATGGGAAGATAGTGATGAATAGTATTAAAGGCCTTTAAAAAACTCAGGAAGACTTCATGGACTAGAGGATTCATATTCCACCGTGATATTTAGTCATTTCCTGCTGATATAGTACATTGAAATCTGTGAAAGAGGCATAATTTCTTCAACACAGCAAAAATAAGAACTTTAGACAATCGTTAGATTCATACAACGAAGTGCACAGTGCATATTTTACCTTTTCACATTTCACTTTTGTTTGGTCGTATCATTTAAGCATGTAAGTATAAACATTAAGTTTGCAATTATTTAGTTTGTTATGTTTGTTCTATTATTTGTCATTTGTCTTCAGAGATATATCTGCGCGCAATCTTGCAGAGAGGTAAATGTATAAATTATATGTTGATTTCATGTGGATTTCATGTAGGATGACTTGGTGATAAAAAGTACTGAATGCGATATCTCAGGAAACAGGTGGCTTTTCAAAATTCCTAAAATCGATGGAAAATGTGACCTCAATGAGAAAAGTATACCGAAGAAAGTTAATAACTGTTGTAAGTTATCCCTCGTACTTCTTCACTGAATTCAGATAAAACTTGCCCCACTGGAATGCATCTTGACCTTTTATCACAAGACTGTGAAATTTGCCCACCTGGAACATATTCAAAAGGTGATACATTTGAGGTGACAAAGTGGGACACTATGCCGGAAGTTCTTTCTTTTGATGTTACGTACGGTAATAGCTATAATTCAAAATGCAATCTGTAAGTTCTCATTATACTTATAGCGATGTACATCCAGACTGTTAATATATATATATATATATATATATATATATATATATATAATATATATATATATGTTTATTTGTCCAGATCTGTTGATATCACTTTGACGTTCCTTCATCAGAACTCCTGTTATGAAATACTTTTCGAACGTTAGTGCCTACTTAGTATGTCGTTTTGGTTTTCACCTAAATTATAGACAACCGTTTTTTATGCCAAGTACCTAACAGTTACCTAGGATGTGATCAATTGGACGTTGTCTAAGAGAAACTAGTTGGTTAAATTAGTTCGGATGACTTCCCTAATTATAACTAGTGGATGTGATTTGTATTCAGGGGGAGTATTTAAAAATAAATCGTACTTTTATTTTCTTGATTCGCCACTGAGCATTCTTAGTGCCTACCTTCGGATGCAGGTTTGTTGATTGAAGATATAAGGCTTGAAGCCCAGGTTAATCCTTTCCTAGTAAATTTTTGTGCTTCTTCAAACCCATTTGGAATGAGTCGGTTGAGAATTGTGACACTACTTCTTCTGGGAATCAGTTCCAAGAGTTGGTAACTCTGTGTAAGAACCAATACTTTACAGCAATATATAATGACTGCAGGCCTGGTTAGGTCTCATGACGCATTATGCCTGTATGTTCATTTAAATAAAACGGACTGACTTGATTCTTTGAGCCAGACAGGTATGAGGTTTTAGGAAATATGTCAGCCCTACATATTGAGTAAGGTAGAAAGCCACTGGACTTTCCATTTTGTAATCTGTGACAAATGAACGAACTGTTAAATGAATATAGTGTTTATCTTACTCACTTCAAACCTTCGATGAAGTATCCTTATTGATCACGGCGTCACCAGTCACTTCTAGATGTAGTCAGTACTGCGTAAAAGTCAATATTCAGTCAACTAATAATCAATCTCACTCAGAAACAAATGTATTTTCGAGCCATAATACAGGCGACTGTAAATAGCTGCTAAGGATTATAACTTATTCCGTGAATTAAGTAGGAAAAGTTTTTAGGTTAAATTCAGTACTAAAAATATGTCTAATACACCTCAAAAATATTTCGTTTTAAAGTTCAAATTGTGGTCGCATAGGTGAAAGCTTTTTGAATCTGACATTCTCTTAGAGTTATTATGCATACAAAGCTTTTGAAACCTTTGCAACTCATCAGATTACTTACAATGTCACCTTTGTTCAATGAAGTTAGTGTTTAATTTTAATATGAAGGGCTTTTACTGAATCTAGCAATGACGTTTTTGAATAAATCAAGGTTGTGGAGTCACTGGAAGTTTTTGGGAGCTTTAAACCATGCTACTGAAAAGTGAATTAAGCTTGTGCAGCTTGGAGGTTCTAAGTAATAAATAAAAATACCCACCTTACAATAGATTAGAAGTGGTATATTTAAATTAAATTAGTTTTGTTTTTCACTTGGTACATTTCACGTGGCATTTTAAAATACATGAAATGTTAGTTAGTACTACAAACGAAACAAATATTCGCCAAAAACAAAGCGGTTTCTGCAAAAACCCTGCGGTTTTGAAACGAATTATGTCTGTGCTGTGCTTCGTAAGGTAAGTTGTAAGGTGAATGATCAATCATATGACCTCATTTTCTAAAGTCCTGTTTAAAAATTAGGTATGAAACGAGAATTTTCTGAATTATAAGAAATGATCATAAATTATTTAAAAACTTTATTCCGTCATTAGTGTATCGTTTTGGACTATTGTCTCTTACGTAAAACATTTAATATTTATACGTCGGTGGCACAGCAGTTGGGACGCTAGGTGACCATGCACATGGTGTGGCCTGTTAAATTTGGGCTACCGATATCACTTGCTAAAAATTCCATAGTTGTACCAAAATACTGTGTGGAAGCAAACTATGGTGAAAAAAATAAACGTTTGTGTGTTAGGATTCATCCACCTGAATTAAACACTATCAGGAAAGGAGGAAACACATTATATCAGATTTTCTCTTATGATGTTTAAACCAGACATCTGACTCGTTACTGGATTTTCATTGGTATATTCTACCCTGTGAGACCATAATGTTTTATATCTTATACCAGCAGCTACACAGTTAGTTGTATTTTCCAGTGAGATTGCATTTTTTATGGAGCAATGAATCTTTGCCTTTTCAACTAGTCTTCGATATCTTTCACAGTACATGAATTGTATTGGTTGATCAATCGTATGTTGTTGTGCTTTGGGGCTACAGTAGAACGAAGCTAAATCCTTTGCTATCACACTTACTACGAATACATTTAACCAAAGATAGTGTGAGTTGAATAAAGAAAGTTATTCTTTACATTAAAATTAATGGTATAAAGATGGAATCAGTAGGGAGGCTTTTTTCTTGGCCAAAAGTAATATCACTGTCAAATATCTATTAGATCCGAATAAGTTCTTATGCAGGAAGGATATTTTGGTTGTTTTGTCGTTGACAAACAACTACGTTGTACTTTAAAATATCGGAAACTGCATATTTGGTGAGTATTAATTCTGAGTGATGAAATGTCTTGATAGCTACAGAATATTGATATTATTCACGATAAGCAACTTAATCTACTGAGTAAATCATTCATGTGTGTTCGTTTTGGTTCTTTTTGCCTTATTCTTCTCTGCGAAATTTCTGAAAACTAAACAGTTGCGTTTTTCTCCGAGTGACTGATCTATTTGTTAAAATTTTCATTTTGATCAGGTTTGTATGACTAATTGGTCTTGTTGGTCACATGGGATACATGAAACTCATTTACTTTCGAATTACAAATTTGCAAAACAGTCATATATTAATTATTAATTTTTTAAATACAAAGACGATACACCCAATACTTTTGACTCGTTATTTAAATGTAACACTGAGAACAGTTGGGCAACTCGGATCTCATGACTTCCACTGAATATCCTGATGAAATCTGTGTAACCTACTATTGTTATGGCTACGACCGTTTTGTACAAATTAATGTAGACTGTCACCTTTTAAACACATGAAAAATCAAACAATTTTTCTTGAAAAATTCCTTTGTCTACTGTGAATCCAAAAGCCTCAAGTTATCCATTTCTGTGTAACGATCCAACTGTTTATAAGGAGAAAATAAAAATTCATACAGTGATAGATATGTTGTAATAGTTAAGAGTTCTTTTCCAATTTTCGGTAAAAATTACCAGAATCTTCCGCCTGAAATGAACATGCTTATCGGCACAAATAAGTGTTTTAATCTGCCCGAAGCTAAAGTATGCCTGAGGTATGTCTTTTCAAGTTTATACAGATGAATTCGAGGATAACTGCATGTAACTTTCCTAAATTCTGTTCCTTTAATCTTTGCAGAGATTAATAAGTGACTGAGATTCGATGGAAATTTGCTGTGATTTCTATCAGAAACCCGAGATATTTCAATCTGCAAGAAATGGTCTAACTCAAATAGTTGTGTACTGTAAGACACTAAAGATTCTGTCATCCGCTTGGGATAGCTGGTGATGAACATCCCTAAACAGAATACTTTTAGAACAGAATTTTTTTCCCTTCACGTCCCCAAGTGAAACATACTGCTCCAAGCTATTGTCTAGAATTACCCCCTAGTTAAAGATAAGTTAATCAGACACTCCTTCCAAGCAATAACACTGACCCTGCTGGAATCTTACAACATAATATTTTTGATATGACATGGCTGTACTTAAAAGCAATGATTCAGGATAATGATTCAAACTGTTAGAATTTATTAAATAAATTGTAGCCTAAAATATTAAAAAATGCCTACTACTATTGTTTGAAATGTTTTCTGTAAACTTTTAATCTCTGTTAGGACCGGATGGTCACCTCAGGGTAAATATTTATTAGGCAAGACTACGGCTAACTGCGCTGTTACTCTTTCAATGAAAGTTTACAACCTTAAACCTGGAACAATAACATTCACATATCAAATTGAAGAATATGGTGCAATGGCTTTCTTTACCGTAAGTTTTACAGATGTGCATAATATTCATACTAAGTATATAAATACGTAAATATGATAAAGAATATTTACAGGCTGACTGTTATGAAAATGGTGAAAATTCACATGGCGCCTGATTTCAACTCCAAAGAGAAAAAAGGATGTCTACAATAAATTATTTTGTTGTTGTTATTATATCGTTGGAGGCGATCGGTAGGAAGCCCTGGACCTAGGTTTCATCAGCAAGGCGTTCTGAAGTTCGAACCCGTGTCAATCAGTGATACAGTCAGAGACGTTACCTCTGAGCTACGTCTAGATGCCTCATATAAGAAGAAGAGGCAGGATAAGGAACCGCTTACTGCGAACACCTGGTAGTCGAGAAAGGAGTGAAGGGTAGTGAAGCAGAAGATAAAACATTGCAGAGATGAATGCCAAAGGAAGAAGCTGAATAAAATTTACAACGGTCTGAACAAATGAGTGAATTGTTAGGAATAACGAAAGAAGCATTTACAGCACACTAACAACTGAGGCAGAATAGGTTGTAGGTAGGATAGACCTCGGCACACTATATCAAATAACCAGTTCCATATTCAACAGCGGATGAGTAGAGATCAAGCTGGGGAAAGATATTGAAATAAACTAAATTACCAAAGGGGTGGGACAGAGGAAACTCAAAACGGCTCGCTTCAAAGGAATTTTCGAATTGACTGCCACCTGCAACTCGTCCTGAAATACCAGCAACAGACACAGAGCTACCAGTGAATAGCAACCTTCCTACAAAAACAGAAGTCTTGTAGGCGATAAAGTCACAGGAATCCGGGAAGGTAGAGGAACCAGACAAAATTCCCTGAAAAATATTGAAAATGAGCCTTGATATCTGAGAAGACATGCTTATGTTTATTCTGCAATGACGAGATTGTGGTGGACTGGATCATGCGGCATATCTTGAGGTGTGAGAAGACGAGCATAAATTAGATCGACAAAGAGACCCTGCAAGACCTTGAATTTGCAGATAATTTATGTCTCATGATAGAAGTTAGTAGAAAAGGCAGAGAAGATACAACTTCAGCTAAACATACAGAAGACAAAGGTGATGAGGACGCCCGACGAATAACAACAAACACCACTCATTATCAATAAAAAAATCCAAAGGTCTCTTTCACTTGCTTCCTGGATAGCATTGCATGGCAAAGCGATGCACGGATAAGGATGTCAAAGCCAGACAGAATCGGTAGGGAAAACAAGAAAGACGTGCGTTACTGTGAAATCAATATGAAGATATACATCACTCATTCAGAACAAGGAATAAGGTTAGAGTTCTACTTCAGACTAGTGTAAAGGGAGTGTTTCACTATGGTTTAGGGTCTTTGGTGTGATCGTTACGGAAGTTATTTTAAAAGGGATTCTCCAGACTTTCATCAGCACGTGTCTCCAATCTACGTTGAGGACTAGATGGCCGATCGGAAACAGTGAGTAAGCACAAAGGAACTATGGCAGGCATATTATCCAATAAATGTGCAAGAAGAAATGGAGATTGATTAGGTATATGCCGTGGGGAGCGCTGACTGGTATCACGCGAAGGGAGTCAAAGCCAATTCGAGTGGGCAGCGATGAGTTGGGCGTCCGCGTATGATTGTGTGAAGAGAAAATAAAAGCTTGTGAGCAGTTGTGGAGCTAGATGGAAGTAGTGGGGTGAAATGGAGGGCAACTGAGGATCTATGTTCTACTAGGAAGGCAGGGAATGAGTAACATAATAATAACCCTAATCTAGTGAGTTATTATGGAATATATATCAGACTGGGAGTTTAATAGGTAAAGAATTACTGGAAACTTCAAGAGATGTTACCAAAAACTTATCTTTTCACTACTTTAACTGTTTTATTCTTTCAACTATTTTATTGTTATGCGAAGAACTGCCAATAATTCACTCTCTGTAATATCTGGATTATTATTTGGTCACTATGTAAATCCGTAGCTCATATTATATGACAAAGTTTTATTTTGTACTTAATTTCATCTGATTGTCAGGATGTAGCGTAAATCGATCCCACTTGTGAAGTATTTATAAACGGTATTTCTGGAAAGATGATGCACTGATAAAGCGCTAAATGTATTGGTATTGTTATTATTATTTATGAAATATTATTAACATTACTTCGCTTTTATTTTCTAAGATAGTGTAGCCGAAAATAAAGAGTAATGTATTTGTGTTAATTCTAATGGGTGAGGATTGAACGTGAAATGAAAATCTGGGTTGTGACGGGAGGATTCGAACCAGCAGCCTCAATAGCTACCAGCCCAGTACTGTACCGACTGAGCTAATAAAATGAACACCTAATCAGGTCGTCATTTCACTGCTTCATTATTCATTCCATCAAATAACAGTCTGCCATCATAAAGCCATCTCACATACTGTCACTATTGATTGATTTTATTGATTTAAAAAAAACCAATTAAATTTGTCATAATTTTACACGAGAAATTAAAACGAAAACATTATCTAGAAATCAACTTATAGATTCCAATTAATGTGAATTTGATAGTAAGCTCAATAAAAGTTGAAAATCATGAGCTTGTTGCTTAATTTTAGAAAGTTGTATATTTATTGATTTAAATCCTGTTTTGTTTATAGTATATGTGGTGTTATGCGAGTGGAAGATCGGAAATATAACTCTAAGTTATTGAAAAACACCTTCGTTGTATCTCTTTATTTATATAATGTCAAAGTACCAATACCAGAATGTAGAAGGGAATGTGCAAAAGTTAACCAGATGTAGTAGAGGAATTAAATGAAAAATAATTCATATTCAGAGGCGCATAGTTATCATACAACGAATACAACATTAGAAATCCAATTTTCTAATATTGTATGGTCATTAAATTAGAAATAATGAGATTAAATATAAATAACTGAATAATAAATATATGTACACTGGAAATTTAAAGTCATTCAAGATAACTAACAAAACCAAATGCCAAGTATGGAATCTTCATCTGTAATCAAGTTTATAAGATTGAGCTTATGTAGAGTTATCATTTATAAAAGTTTCTGTGTGATCAGGTTGCTTTCTTTCCTTTAGATTTTCAAAGAGAATCGCCAGAGGAATCAATAGTTTTCAAAATGAGTGAATTTAAATAGAGGTATCAAGAGTTAGAAATACTTAACACCATCGTTAAAATGACAGTTTCTTAGTGTAAAAGAAAAGGTGGTTACTTCCCTGTTTAGCTATAAAAAGTCAATCGATTCATATGAAACTGGGGTATATAGTCCAGAATAGTTTATTGATGTTGAATGAAGTCATAGAATTAAACAACACAGAAATAAAACTTAATGGAAATCGCAGAATAACAACACCAGACGCTTCTTCAAACAAGTAATCAAGTACGAAATGAAGTGTGATAGAAACCACTTACTTCTGAGTCTATTTCAATATCAAAGCATTAAGTATCGTTTCATTTGATGGAAACTTCATCAACTTAAACCATTTTTTGAAGTGGTCTGTAATTCTTCACAGTTACGAGCATTTGTTAGCAGGTCACCTTCAGAAGTTGACAACTTGACCTATCAATATAAGAGATGACAAGATTACTGAGTTAACATTTCGTTTCTGTTTTCGCAGATGAGAAATGAAAGATGTTCACAGTTACCGGGAGGCAGTTATCTCTTACGACTTACGGGACCATATGCCTATGAAACACTAACATTCAGTGTACCTGTTGGACATAACATTCTACAATGGTATTTGTTTGTTGAGAATGTTTACGTACAACAGTTATATGGGCTGAAAGATCCTGAAATACATATCAAAGAAATTCGTTTGACAGGAACACCACCTGTGACAACATGCATCCCTTGTGCAGCTGGAAGTTTCGGAGCGCATGCGAAATCTGGTCATTGCGAGTTATGTCCAAGAGATACATATTCTGATGAACGTGCCGTTTCGTGTACACCTTGTCCAGATCATGAATTTTCAGGTAATGTGAACTGCAGTTTGCTACTTATGCAATAAATACAAGATTGCATCCTAATTATGATTTGAAATTCTTTCAAGCACAATTCTTATTTTTGTCTAGATGGAAGAATAGGTGAAAAGCGTTATAAAAATGAGTTTTTATGAATAATTGGTATATTTCAGAACTTTATTTAAGGACAGACGTCGGCTAAAAAATTACTGATGGACATCTGTTTCACTGTCTGGGCTGAGTCAAACCTAGCACAACAATGATTTGTTTAACCGTGAAAGAGCCAAAGAGCTGTGAGGCATTTGAACCACTTCGATCTGGCTGGCAAGTGCTGCTGCCTGAATTGAGTGGTTTGTACTACTTAGACAGTGCAGTCATGCCAGTAAGGTGTTTCCGCCAAGCAACTAGAATTTTCACTCAGGAGAGGAAGGGTAAGGAAAGAAGCACATATTGGCTTACTTTCTAGTGGAAAGGTCTTATGCGCAAAACAAAACCTCATACCCATCCCTTCAGCAGGTTTGGTGTGATCAGCATCAAGCAGTTATTTCCTGGGATTGTCAAAAAACCCGGGTCTTTCTTTTCCATTCCCAGTACATTCTATGCACTAGAATGTAGTAAAGGCTTTTATAATCAGCGCTGTTTATTGATACAAGGGTAGAATTTAGTCACTGGTGGAATATAATTCCATAAGCGGATTTTAATTGATGTGAAACACAGTGATACTGTATTATTTATTTACAGCTGACGTTACTACCACAGTTCGTTGATTTTAATCATAACAAGGCAATAGTGCGACAGTTATAAGCATATAAGTAATGTCGCATCACTGTGCGTTTCATATATATATATATATATATATATATATATATATATATATATATATATACTCCCAGGTTTTCCAATGGTTCTCTAACTAATGTCAGCTCACGATGAAATCCTGAAACCAATCAAAACCCTACAAACCATCACTTGAACACAATTTCCATATTTTTATTTTCCTCCCACTATTGATAGTATTACCGCGAAAGTTTCTTCATTTTTTCTCAACCTTATGAAAACTTTCAGTGACCTAAACCAAAGAAACTTAGTTTATAGCTTCCTGAAATCACTCTATCAACCTCATATTGGAACTTTCAGAGTTCGAACCCTATCTCAAATTTAACAGGAGGCCTCCATTGTCAAACCTCGACATCTCAGGCTTGAATTCACATTGTGCCTCTGAGACATGCATACAAAACGCAAAAGTGATTATTCACTTGACTCCACCGCAAAGTTTTCTATTATCTAACTTCAAACCGAAGAGGATGTAGACATTGGTACTTAGTTTTTAATTGAGCCTATGAAGCTTTCCTCTAATAAGGACGAGGCAAAACAACACCTTACCTGTTGTTTTGATTCTAGGGGTATTTAGGGATAGTGATGATGAATTATTGGCTAAATTGACTAGGAAACTGTCCAGTGCATTGGAATCGGAGGAAATCCCATCGGAATAAGACGAAAACAAACATTCCTTTAATGATCATTGGGAAATTAGCCTGAGTTATTTAATATTCAAGAGTCTAAAATTCTGCGATAAATAAACTCAAGAAGACTACCAACCGAATTCATCTTTCATGGTTTTTTAGAACAAAGGCATACATACCTGAGTCTAGCACTTGCAATATTTCTTCTTTTTCAAGCAGGATTTGACTTTGTCAGCCAAGAAGTGCTGTGACAATGAACAGCTTTTGGACGGGTGCCAGAAAGATATGTTGTGCTGATTAAATCACTGACAGAAGCTAAATTTCTTCAAACATGCTGACCGAGAATCTGAGCATGCTCTGCAGGCAATTTGACCATGTCAAATGCATGTCAAACATTTAGCTAGACCTAGAATGACTGACCCTGCCAAGTTAAATAACCCAGAAAAAAGCTCAGCTATTGCGCTGCATTCGCTTGTATGTAATCACAAAATAAGGTGGGACGAGGTGAGAGTATTTAAAAGTAATGTGGTTAAGTGGAGAGAAAGTCTAAACACTGAAGCTTTGTTGATTGATTCACCATCGCACACTTGCAGCGGAATGACGCAAAACCTATACCTGAGATATGGAAAGTAGCAACAAACGACAAATGGAAGCTGGAGAGAAAGAAAGAAAGAAATATGTATAGTTGACTAAAGATGCCTATTCAAAATGTCAAAAGTTTGTTTATTGAACTGTCATCAAATATATATAGGACAAATTGTGAAACTGTGTGACTAAAATTGATATTAAGATTCTGCATAAAACTGTGCAATTAGTCATAATAATAATGATAATGAATCTATCATTAAGAAGCATGAAAAACTGAGGCACTCTGTAATAACAAGAATAATGAATTGACATGATTATGCGCAGTAATTTGTGCTCGAAACGTCATGCAGCTGTTAACACTGCATCATTGTGTGATATTTAAGATTAAGTTATGTATTATTGGTTTTACTTTCCATCACAGTTCCAAGACTCTACATTTATATTAAAAATAGGTATTTCTTCTAGGCATTGTTTTTATTTATTAGGACAGTTCAACTTTGAAATGTAAATCTGATACAGTTGGTTCCGTCAGAGTAAGAAATTACAATGTGTCAAAAGGTAGTCATGGTTTCGAGAAATATACAGTTACTGGTTAAGAAAAGGAATAAAATCGTTACTAGCAGATAAGTTGCTAAAGGTCACCCACTCGTAACGTCAGATTAAACGATTTTAGAATAAGAGGCTGATTTTGCATATATCCTAGACATCTGGATGCTGACAGAGATTGTTTGCTTGTGCAGTTTCATTGGTGTCAATGCATTCTTCCCAAGTATTTCTTTTGATATTGTAGTGTTGGTTTGTAGGGATTTGATTGGTTACAGGATTTCATCATGAGCTTACATTAGTTAGAGAACCACTGGAAAGCCTGGGAGTACTGGACAAATGTTTCGTCCTAGTTTGAGACTCTTCGTCAGTACGCACCCACCAGAATTCGAACCCAGGACCTTCTGGTTACAAGTGAGCTTGCATGCCATTAAGCCACTGGGACCCGATCCAATGGCTCATGAATTCTAACTTCTGCCAATTCACCACATAGCGCGACCCCTTTTGAGATTATTATGGAGGAAGAATTTACATAATTAGTAATTGTTGAATTTTATTCCGCAGAAAAAAGAGACAACAAATGGGAAGTTATGACTGTTCAGTGCACCATGAATTATTACTAGAGTTTCAAATAGATGTTGGTAGGTTCAACCGATCGCAGGGTGGTTTTGATGCATCACTTTCTAGTGGTTTCGTTCTCATGAAGTTATCGAATAGAACTATTCTTTTTAAATTAACAGAAGAGCCAGCGAAGACATGAATTCAGGTGAACATGCAAAAGATAAACATAATGATGATAACGAAATCTACATGGTAAAGATCATGTGAGGAGGAAATGAAGGCCCATGTAGAGTCGTAGATCCAGAAAAAAGAGACAAAGGAAAGCAGATTGCGATGGTTATGTGCTCCTGAAGCCTTCTGTCTCATTCTGGAACAAAGGAACGAATAATAATCCTTTGAAGTTACCGAAAGAGGGAGACAGCTTCCATTATTGCCATAGACTAACACTCGTAGACTAATCAAAATTAAGTGCCTGAATAAAGAAGCCAAATAGGTAAATCTTCCAGCATATATATATATACATATATATTAAACACTTCCTCAGACATATTACATCGAATTGTCATGACAGTACAAGAAAGTTTTCTTTTAAAATAGGTACTGGGTCTTCGGCATGCAGTCCACGTCCCGTATGTGTGAAAGACGATTATACAAGCTACTGGACCCCATGTGACAAAAACCAGATGGTAAGATTTAATATTTAGATAAATTACTGTTTATATGGCAATATTTTTAGATTTTCCTTTAAATTATAATACTTTATGGTTATGGTCAGATGGAGCTTTTAGAAATATACAACATAATTCCGTCAGTATTTCCTTTTTTGATGCATTCACTTAAACAACTAGCTATATATTTTCATTCATTATCAAAGACTATGGCCGCATAATAAGAATTGAGATAAATTATACCTTTGCACTGATAGACTCTGATGATGCAAAGTCTAAATATTCATTTTAATGTATTTTCTTCCTGAATATAAGCATATTTAAATATCCATTTTCTTTTCTTTCAAATAGGCAGTCTAGGAAAGGTAATTCATCGAAGTCTGATTCTGTTTACACGAAGTAAACTGAACGCTGGAAGATTAATTGTTGACTTTCTCCAAGAATGAAGTGTGAAGGTCTCGTTTTATTGGGACGAAAGTATCGTCAACGTATCTTAGCCATATTTTAGGTGCTATTATGTTTGATATGTTATCTTTAAATGGATTCATGAGAAAAAACCCAGCGACTATCGGGCAAACTGGTGAGCCCATGGCTATACCATTCGTTTATCTATAAAACTCCTCTTTCATTATAAAAAAGTTAATTTCCGGGCATATCTTTCCACTGGCGTCCAGTTGATGTCTTTCTGATACAGTTGTGTCTAATTATGGTAAACATAGTTGAAAACGTATTCTGAAGACGTAAACCTAATCAGTTGTCACTCCAGAAGGATCAGAAACGTCAGACGATATCAGAATAATACGCAATAAACACAAAATCAGAGTTCTCTTCTAAACATCAGAAATGCTCAAATTAACCTTGTTCATGTGAAAGGGAGGATTCAAAAGGACTCACAAATTGTGTCTGTAAAATAAAATGCTTAGAATGTGATGTGTTATACATCGGATGAACCTAACAGGAAATCAAGATCAGAAGAAACGAACAAGGAGAAATCTATTCAAGCTAGGAAAGACTGACAAATCATCAGCCATAGGTTCACATACTTTAGAATCAGGCTACAAAACTGATTTTGACAATGCTGAAATCACCCAGAAAACTTTCAGAAATCACAAGGAACGTCTCATATCACAAGCACTTTAAATCGAATGGAATCCAGATTGTCTGAGTAGGAGTGACGGACTGAGACACAATTTGACCTGTTTCCAACGTCCTCCCTATATGAGTTGACGAAACCCACAGTGCGTCGGTGGCACAGTGGTTAGGACTCTCGCCGACCATGCATATGGTCCGGGGTTCGAGCCCACGCCGACGCACATCTGATATCTATGGTCGGCCTGCGAAATTTGGGCTACCGATATCACATGCTGAAAATTCCATACTTGTACCAAAAATACAGTGTGGAATCAAGCTGTAATCAAAAATAAAAAAATAAAAAAATGAATGTGATAATCTATTTCACTATGTAAACACGTACTGTTTTTTTGGTTGAAGGATTTCATCATGAGCTGATATCAGTTAGAGAACCACTGAAAAACCTGAGAGTACTGGACAAATGTTTCATCCTAGTTTGGGACTCTTCACCAACACATATCCATCGGGGTCTTAACCCAGGACCTTCTGTTTTTATAATTTCATACACCGACAGCCTCCATATGTTTTGTTTTCTTTATCGATTGACCCACTTGATAACGTAAAAACTCCCGGATGTCGAAGAGCTGTGATTAAGTTATTGTGCATGAGCCGAGGTTTTGTGAATTGTAGTTTAATAATACTTTAATGAAGTTATTAGCATTAAATAGCGAGACGTCAGTAAAAGCAATACAGTTTTGTATTTCATTCATCGGTAAACAAAACTTTTACAGCAAATTATCAGTTATTTAAAAATGAGATCCTTTATTTCGCAAAATTTCGTTACACCTACTTTACATAAAATAAACGAAGACAAAGAATGAGAGGGCACTCATCCTTTTTATTTTAGTTTCTTCGGAATCCAAAATCAGTTAGAGAATGACTGAAAATCAAGGCGAAAATGGATGATAGCATAATTTTACTGTGTAACCGTGTGGTCATGTTAATCGGTCCGACAACTGAGTTATCATTCAAAGAATGTCTCCGTATCCGATATAACAAGACTTTTGAATTCACTGTATTTGTAGCGTGGTTCCACTACCTTTAGCTAGTATAATGTTAGCACAGGAGGACACATATTGTGACTCGTAAACTTGACATTTAACCCTTATGTAGAATACAGGTTACGTTAGTGGATTTTGATTGGTGCATGCTAACCAGTCAACAGTTTTGATGACAATGTTTTCGTTTATTTTACCATAGGATGTTAGTTTTCCAACATGAATTATCAATGTGTTACTTATTAATAACTGTATGACTTCGTATTCACCAACTTTAATCCCGACCACGTGCCTAGACAATAGAAAAGGTAGAAAAATGACTTATGCAGAACTCTTGAGGTCTTATATTATTTTTAAATTTATGTTTTACCTCTTCACAGTTAGATATTCATCGCTAAATCCTTCTACAGTGCCGTGTAAAATAAATCAGTATAATACATCTGAAAACCTCTGTATGTGTATTTCTCAAAATACTTCATGAAACAAGTTTAGGGTCATAAAATTCAACAGACAATTGTCTGAAACAAGTGCATTCATATACCACATCACTATCTTTTATATCTTTCGAGAGGTCTACAAAAAGTAATCTAGAGCGAATATAAGTAACATCTATTCAAAACACTTTCTTTCTTTTCATGTAATACAAATAGTCCTTGTGAAGAAGTTACGTGTTTTCACAAATTGTTTCAAGTGTGAACAGTTGTCTATTCAAATTCAAATCAATTGTAAGTATGTTAAGGTACCAGTTGAAGCGCTTAAGATATTCTTATTCAGTTTGACGATTAATACTGTCCACCTAGTTTTGTCTATTTTCCTAATATACCTTTATATTATATTCCAATACTCCATTAGTAATTAATGTTTCAGTTGATATTGGCATATTTCGCTGAGCCAGGAGAAGTGTTAGAAACAGGCTGACAACACTTGCGGAAATGATGCTTTATTAATTCTTTTGTGATAGACTTGATTAGTTCAATAATAAAGGTTACTGGAGCTGTAAGTAGACAATCAGTGATCACGGTTAAGTGTCACATGATACATTGGCATGATTTAATCTCATATTAGGTGTCTGTCCACAAAACGACATCATTGAGTGAATAAGTGTCATAATTATTTGTACTGGGAATTTCCTAAAATAAGTGGAAAACTAACAATCATAAACATTCTGATAGTACAGCAGTATTAACCGGCAGTCACCATTTTACTGGTTAGAAAAACTGACCATATTACCGCACAACAAAGTAAAATTCATTGCGTGTTTTTTTGTCATACTCACCTGTAGGCCTAATGTAATATTGTCATGTAAACTGAATTTAAGTCCTGGTATTCAGTATCTGTTATCAGAAAGAAAAGGACACAGAAAAAATAAATAAACTTGCTCAAGCTAATGCACTCAGGATGGCAAAGTTAATGAAGTCAAATAATACTGAAAAGTAAATATTGCTTTGTTGTCTTCTAAACCTCTAAATGGGAATTTTCTCTACATTAGTATTAAGCGGTAAACGGATTTCCGAGTTGTTAAATGATGAAATACAGTGAATATCACAGTTAATACTGGGACACATTCCTTAAGCTTTTGTATATAAATATGTCTGTAAATTTCATATTAAAAACTTCACACAGGAACATGCAGATGTTTTTTTGATTATCTGTTTGTTAGGAAGGTGATACTGAAATTCAGCAAAATGCTTAGAAAACCATCTATTTCTTGTTATAACATAACAAAAAGTGCATTCATCCAACTATGAGTAAAATATTTGATGAAGCCTAATACTGAGACATTGTCTTAATTTCAACGCCTACTGCTATCAGAGATAGCCCTGCTGGAAATTAAGAAGCACTCAACAGCGAGCTTTATTCCAGTATTAGACTCATTATTAGTATGTCAGACTTCAAGTGCATTGTGATGCAATGAAATTAAATCGCAGAAAGTTGAACCAAGTTGTAGGAAATTATAGTTCACTATATTCTTAACGAATGACTGAAATATCATTAACTTTTTTCAGAGCGTGATAGTCTTGAGTTCAATCTTTCATTAGGTCATTGATAGGTAATACTGAGTTACTTGAAACAAAGTCAAGCGAGCTATTCATAAAGATGCTAACTAGCGACTTGCCCTATTTAGGTAGGTAGTTACCTGAGTTCTAGTGAGAAGTGGTGACCAGTAGGGTGCAGCTGGTCGGGTGTGAGGACAAATACTCGCCGAAGACATTGGCTGGCGGTTGCGCTATATCGTGAATTGGCAGAAGTTAGAATTCAAGGACCATTGGATGGGGTCCCAGTGGCTTAATGGTATGCGAGCTCACTTGTAACCAGAAGGTCCTGGGTTCGAATCTCGGTGGGTCCCAAACTAGGAAGAAACATTTGTCCAGTACTCCCAGGCTTTCCAGTGGTTCTCTAACTAATGTAAGCTCATGATGAAATCCTGTAACCAATCAAATTCCTACAAACCAGCACTTGAATATTCACTATATATTATTTTACAATGATTATCTTGGCGAAAATCTATCTGGAAAATAATTAAATTGTTTAAAATGTAAGTGTTAATCACTAACATGAAACGTTACTAATAATTCAGAGAATGCATGAACCAAATAACTATCTTCAGTCTTCCATTAACTATTTCACCTGGATGTGAATACTTATATCAACTTCTTTTTTTCAACATTACATCCTTAACATTATAATTCGCATAATGTTTCAAGATAAGAATTCAGTAAGCATTATTTAAATGAAAACACAATTTCTTTTAAAAACATTTAAATATATTGTTTTAAACGATGTCAATTTTTTAAATGACCTTTTTTATTCTCATAAAGTAGACCTATGTTTTGAAATCAAGGATGATGCTGTCTAGGTTGTGAATCCATTAAACTGAGGTAGCAAAGGACTGTATGCTAAAGTGTATGATGCACATTAAACAATATTTTCCAATGGCGATGCGATAACTGGATTACTGTAAACATTTGAAGAAAGACACTCGATGTCACTGTGAAATTTCAACTAAGACGAAAGAATGTGGATTAGCACATTTAATCTTATAACTTTATAAACCTTTATTGACGTATTATACCAGACGGTAAGGTGATTTTTTATAGAGTAACACTAACGATAACAAGATAGCCCTAAAACGACTGGGGTAAGTGTTGGAAAAACATAAGGATGTGAATACCCCCCCGCCCTCAGAAAAAAGACTAATAATGTCGCTAAAAATCCACTATTTATTATTTTTAAAGAAACTTATGATTCATTTTTCATTAATATAATTTACTAGTTCTCATTTGTAGTGGTTTTCATTATCAAAGATACATGCTGACCTTTTAGTTGAACCAGGTTTCCACTTGCTTCTGCCATATCATGACTTTTCTGTATTAAAAAAGAAGCACAAGCTGAAGCTGCTAGCACCAAGTAAAGGATTTTTTAAATAAAATTTTTACCAGTTTGTCTTTCAATAAATATTCATTTGTAGTACCATTGCCTCTTTTCGAATCAATTTTTACACCCTGAAAATTTAGTTTCCGGCCAATTATTTTGAAATACTCTTTCTGAGAACTTAAAATATCACTCTGAGGAAAATGTCATCCATCCATTGAGGAAGTTATCTTAGGAAATTATTTATGCCTTACATCTACTGTCTTCAAATTCCAGGAAAAAATACGCAGATAAACAGAAAGGGTGGTAACAGAATCATCAGTGTCACTAAGTTTGTGAAATTTTGTCATTCTCTTTACAGACTCAACGTAGATGGAAATGGATCGAACCAAAAATATGTGATGAAATCCGTGGTGTTAAACTTCCTGAACCAGATAATCCTACACAATGCCACAAATGCCCTGTTGGTACATTCCCTTTAAAAGATGACGTCTGTGAATTATGCTCAGCTGATAAAACAGAGGAAAGTTCAAATTCAGAAAGTTGTGTTAAATGCCCAAGTGACCAAGTTCCAATATATGGGTTTCGTTTTGATAACTGGTGTCGAATGCCATCCGTATTGAAGACCAACTGTCGCAATTTCTTTGGTAAGCTTAATCAATTTAGTTCATAAAGGAAGACTTAAGTTAATGAAAAGCATCAGTCATTGAATAGGTTTTCTTGCCAAAATACTATATACATATACATCATTATTCCTTTAAGAGAAGTAATATAAACTAATATGGGATTTCGCTATCTAGTTAGTCTTCATTTGAATCTTACTCTTTTTCGTTGCGTTAGGCAGCTTCAAAGTGCAAAAAACTTTACATTTATGGTATTAATCTGTTGGTAGCCCGTTTAAACCATTGGTCTACCAAGATTTCCAACTATAATTATGCTTAAACTCTTCCGTTTTTCTGATTGTTTTAACCACATAATTAACTGCATTGTTCAGTACATCAACACACACATATCTTTAAAGAGCTTTCAACAGTTTATTTTACCATTTAAATGGATCTTTTTAGCATTATGGCATATTATTAGAACGTTAATTAGCAGAACACTTAAACTTCTTGTTTGACAATGTAATGCAAGATATTGTAGTTAATTCGTGAAATTTGTTTTTTATTTTGGTTATGACCATTCCATACGTAACAACATAAATTTCCTTGCTGAGTACTTTGATTCACTTCATTGCTGGAAGAACAAAAATGTGATTCCTATGAAGAATGGTATTATTATTACTGTTCACTTGGGTTGCGTCAACAGCATATACCCAATTTGTTCCATTCTATACTATCCTCATTATCTGGTCCCATATTGCCTGTAGTCACTCGTCCCCTCCTCACAGAATCTCCTCCATGTCGCCCACAGATTCAGGCCTAACTCGTTGTTTCCCATTCGACTTCCACTCGAGTGATGGCCTGCACTGCCCCTAATGTAATTCGATGGTCTCCTTGATATGTGCCCGATACATCTCCATTTATTTTGGCATAATTATTGAGCAATTATTCCTTCGATAGTTCATTTTTAGAGTTTCTTTTGGCTGACTCTTTCTGACCAGCCATCTGATCTTCACCACCATAGAGTCAGCGAGGATAGCTATTAACAAAAGTCTGCAGTCGTCTTTGAGAAATACTTTTCATGACGTGCCAACCTTCCAACCAACATAAAAGAACTGACTGACTTAACACTGGTGCTGAAAATCCGAATCTTGTCCTTCAGGCTGAGTGCAGAAGATTGCAAAACTGATTTCAGAGTGACGAATGTCTTCCTTGCCTTTCAGATTCTGGCTAGCGTTGACATCTTCATCCATGTTATCACCTGTGGTTGAAACAATGCTTCCTAGATAAGTGAAGGAAGTAACCTATTTAAACCTATCCCGTTGTTGTTGATTGGTGCTGGTTGTTGTTGTTGTTGCTGTTTCTGTTTCTGTAGGTTGGTAATCTTCATCACCTCTGTCTTCTCTATATTCACCTGTGGTGAGAGCTGTGTGCTAAACAAAATTGTTGACAACAATTTACGTCATCGTTTACGTCCCGAATCGGGGTCTTGAGAAAAACAATAACAAGAACAAAGCCTAACATTGAGGAACTCAACAACCAGTCACAGCAGACAGCGTGTGCAAATAAGATTTGTAGATATATGGGATGACTGTTTAGGAAGTGGCCACAAAGAAATATCAGAATAAACTTCAGCGAGAAAACAATCTCTGGTAAAATGAAGAATAATGATGTACATAAAAATCTATAAAAATCTCTTGATTGTTGTTGTCTGCGTGGCCAAAGTAGATTACTGACTCAGCAGCTAACAATTTAGGTAGTCTACGTCTATTCCACTAGCTCTCAGAGATTCCTAGAACTTTTATGCAGTATTTTCTTATTTTTCTGGTTACTTGGGCTGCCTTTCTTGTTTTGTACACTGTACAAATATTCCACGTCCTCGTTCTTACTTATGCGTTCAAAATAAGCTACATTGGCTGAATGACTCTCCGTAGGCTTTCACCAGCCCGTGTGATTTTGTTTCTCCAAATTCTGCGAAAAATAAGTTTGTTTTATATAATCTTCATATTTTTAATGTTTTCCTTGTGCGATGAAGTTTCTGTAACAGTTTACTTGGTTTTTTGTGGTAGAGTCACTAGCCCCACTCGGTACCCTCCCCATTTTCCCGGGTGTAGGACAGGCTAGAAAACCAGCGGCTCAGTAAATAGGGGAGGTTGTGAAGAATGGTGATTTCCATTTAGGACTTATTTTTTCTGATCAATTAAATAGTATCGAGACAGTGTAACATTGGATGGCACTTACAAACAGTTTATCAATTACTTTAATATTAGCGTGTTTGAGTAACAGCTCCCGAATGGCGTAACTGAAGTGATAAGCTGTACTCGAAATTTCTTTCAGTGTATTTCGCGTTTACTCCATATTTATGGCTGAAATATTAATTTGAATAATTATATCACTACTTTGACCTTTGTTATGTTGATTGCTGTTCCATATCCGTTAATTAGGTGTAAAATGCGATGTTTGGGAACGGGATATGACATCCCTAAGAGGTGGAGTTGGCATGCATATGGACGAAGTAGCAACTTTGGAATTCCCTATTCCCAATGGTTTTATTACAGCTTCTCCAGATGCTAATGTAGGATCAACATTAACCTTTTTGCAATCACCTATTCCAAATACATTTGTACGCATTGAATTCGAGACAGCATGCCGTTCAAGATGTCAGTTTTCGATGAAACAGGTAAGACATATTTTTAGATCATAGAAACGTCCAAAAATTAGAGATCTTTGTTTTATAAATTATTCGTTGAAAGTTTGCCACTTAAGTCAGAATAAACTGTACGTTTCAAGTTGGTTTTTATGTACTAGACATCATTATCTGCCCCATTTAAAACGACGCCGCATAGTTTGAATGAGCATGATAATAAACCAAACGAATTCATTATGTAAGTCAGTCAAATTGGAGCGTAACCCCTTTTGAGTTATAACTAGTGAAATAAATGATGTTGAAAATCTCCTGTGGTTTATGATCCATGGCATTCCATAGGCTTTTCTAAACCCGACTAAGATTATAAAAATGTTGTCTACAATAAACAAACTCTTACTATCACTTACTAAGGTTATGTCTAAAACATGCATTCAAAAGTCTCCTCTTGATACTGAAGATCAGCTTGCCAGAAAGGAATTCAGGGACCTACCCAAACTACTTAGAAGATAATGGAGGTGGATTGGACATACTCTGGAAAGAATGTTGAGTGACATCACACACCAGGACTTCGAACAGAACCCTAATGGGAAATAACAAGTTGAGCGTGAGTCCTGGGGTGAACGTATGATGAGAAAATGAAGTGGAAGCGTGCTACTGAAGCCCTATATTCCTGTCATAATCAATAGGAATAATAATTATAATATGATATCATATTATAGGAGAAATCTGTCGAAACTATAGCATGTAATAATTGAAATTTCTATGATTGACTACAGTGCTTATCGATAAAATATAAGGTATAAAAATAAAGATAAAATATTAAATATATTAGAAACTGGGAAAAATTTAGACAGCCGTAGGAAGTGAACAGAAATAGTTTGTGCGCATACTGAGTTCGTACAAAATGTCACCCTCATTTTTGCTTTTATACGTTAGCATTACAGCATTTATATAACACACTTGAAGATATGTGGCATGTCACACCCAACAGCGCAAGTTTTCTACATTTCTGTACTATATTCAGTTAACCTGTAGGACAAAACCTTCTGAAATGTCTTCCGTGTATTTCATTTAGATTATATATATATGTATGTATATATGATGTACAGTATAAGATGGAGTTTTTAACTGGATGATTATGTACTTTGATGTAACTTCAGATGGTCTGGTGAAGCTGTTCGTATTATGAAACCTGTTTCGTAGACCTCCGGGAAATGTACACAACGAGGAGTGTGCACGAGAGGAATAAAAACATTTACTGGGTACTTGCGATTCTAATTCAATGATTAGCCTTATCAGTCAAAATAGAGGTGTTTTTCATATATTTCCACTAGCACCTGTATAATTAAATTATTCTGACAACCAAAACCAGAATTACGTGTTTATAAAAGAGTTTATCGGACAATTAATAATTGTGCTGTGGTAGAACTACTTTAACCTTCAGTTACTTTTTGTACATAACACTATCGTAGCCAATACTCACAGAATGCTTTGCAGAAATAAAGCTACTTTGTTATTCTTACTGTTTGGTACTTTATTCGCTGAGCTGTCGTTGTCAGTTTAGACTGACGAACTGACGTTTTACATAGAACTTTGCTCGGATGTGCAATCTGCCACACTACTTGTAGCATGCAAAGGTAGTCAAAAGAGAGAAATAAGGTATTTAAAAGTAGTATAATCAGCAGAAATGTACGGGAGAAGTAGCAGTAGCGTGAAAAAACCTGATGATTTCATGGATTAGGAAGATTCCAAAGAATGAATGCATATACACCACTCAGAAAGATTTTTAACCATATCATCAATAGACTCTAGCCGTCGGTTCTCAGCATCCCGAGGGTTCCAACCATGTAGCCTACATCTCCTTACATAGCTTATATCAACTATCAAAGCATCATGGACTGATGACAAGTTTTGGTTTGACCGCTCCTAACTTTTTTATCAACCTAATCCTATGTCGGTTAACACTGTTTGTCAAGAATGGGGATAGTTTGGTATGCACAACACGTGTCCTAGTCATCTAAGTTGATTAACTAACCTCCTTACGTTGTCAGTCTACACATAACCATCAATGCACCTTCATTTTAATTTCATACTCACCGGTTCGTTAATTCAGGTTTCTTTTATTTCGTCCTTAGACATGGAATTATTAGAAAAATACAATTTATTCTTGTGAGACTTAATTCATGTATTTGTGCTTTTCTTGTTGTCTTCCTTCTTCCTAAAAATATCCATAGTGGAACTTTCCAAATGCTTGCCACATTCATATCCTTGGCCTAAAAGATTTGAATTTAAATGGTATTAATTTTTTTCATTCCTTTGCGTACCAAGCTGGGAATAGGGTTTCAAGTTTGACGCTTTAAAATTTCAGTAGAGGTGGTGTTATTTTCTGAAATGGAATTGCCACTATTACACCCAATCTTTCTTCTTTTCCAGGATTACTACCAGTTAGTAATCTAGGTGAGGTCTAGAAGTGCGTCAGTTGAGAGTCGAACCCTGGACCACCTGAGTAGTTGGAGAGCATTCTACCAATGAATCGCCTCTTTATAAAGTTCTAGAGTATAGTCACGTAAAAGAAATCGCAACAGGTGTAGTAAACTTTCTTTTTAACTTGTGATGAACATATTTCATAACGACAATTCCAGTACAATAATTCTGTCAATACTTTTCAGATATGGCTAATAAAATCACTAACTTTGATTAAAATGTACTGTCTAATAAAAATACAATGTTACTTTACCCTTGAAATACTTTTTCTACAGGCAGTTGAAAACTATTCAGAATGTGTATGAAAATTGTATGATATCTTTGACTATTTTGGCAAATCTCACCAGCATGTCACTGAGGCTCAAAGAAGATTGACAGCATACCAACTGTATATGGTAAACTGAAGTTACAACTTCTGTCATTTTATACCACTGCTGGAAACATTAATTTAGTAAAAGGTTTTGCGATTTATTAATTTAATACATAGATTAATCATTAACTAAGAACTGAAAGTTCCCTTGCTTCCTACACATGACATTACATAAATATCATATGTGAAATAAATTTATGTGAATGAGACTTTAGCAAATAATACGATGTTTAAATATTTTTCGCAAACACTCTTTTTCTTTCATGTATTTACTACTTACTAAATTCTAGGCTTTTCTTGCTGGAAATGAACAAATTATTTCCACTTGGATTGGTACAACCGCAAGGAAGAATTTCACGTAAGCTCGTCACAATCCATCAACAAAATCAGTCTGTTTAAAAGCTTACTATAGTTGGCAATAAATCCTGGTCTATATGAAACTTTTTAACCAAAACACTATTCAAGCAATAATTAATGTATTCTCACATTTTTACTAATTTATTATTCAGTCCATGATAACCGTCGAAATTACGCATATACACAGTCTGATGCATAGAGGAGAAAAATAAACTGAAATGAAGAAAGCTTTAATCCAATTTAAATGAATTAAATTTTTGGGATTTCATCATGAGCTTACATTAGTTAGATATCCATTGGAAAACCTGGGAGTACTGGACAGCTGTTTCGTCCTAGTTTGGGACTCTTCATCAGTACGCACCCACCGGGATTCAAACCCAGGACCTTCCGGTTACAAGGCGAGCTCGTATACCATTAAGCCACTGGGACCCGATCCAATGGTCCTTGAATTCCAACTTCTGCCAATTCAATACCAAATGAGATGCTCACTGGCGACTGGCCCTATTCGGGTAGGTAGTTACCTGGGTTCCAGTGGAAAGTCGTGACCAATAGGGTGCAGCTGGTCGGGTGTGAGGACAAATACTCGCCGAAGACATTGGCTAGCGGTCGCGCTATGTCGTGAATTGGCAGAAGTTAGAATTCAAGGACCATTGGATGGGGTCCCAGTTGCTTAATGGTATACAAGCTGGCCTTGTAACCAGAAGGTCCTGGGTTCGAATCCAGGTGGGTAATTACTGATGAAGAGTCTCAAACTAGGACGAAACCGCTGTCCAGTACTCCCAGGTTTTCCAATGGTTCTCTAACTAATGTCAGCTCATGATGAAATCCTGTAACCAATCAAACTCCTACAAACCAACACTTGAATTAAATTTTTGTTACAGAATTCATTGTCAGCATTACTTTTTTGCGAAGACCATTATCTGAAAATGATATTCGATTTCTTAAAGATAATAGTCTGTCTGCTATGAAGCTTTTTAAACAGTAACTTTTCGCGATCTAAACATTAAAATAGAATAAAAGTGGTCACACATGAATCGTAGGTAGTTCTGCGATGTTTTCATCTGGAAGACCTTCAGGTGGGGTTTAATTTGGTTATCTGATTTCATCAAGAAAATGAGACAAATAAAGTTAAGACAAAGTAAGTTTTCTCTTCGCTAAGTTGAGGTTTCTATGGAACAAATTTGAACAGGTTTGCATCATGCATTATGGTTTATCTAATGACAAGGTTATAATTTTTTCAAGCAGACATTACTCTTATCCTTATGACAGTATGAGACTATATACATGTAACTGTGTGTTGGTTAGTTACTGAGATCAAGCCTACAGCTATTTACATTTAGCTTTGTTACTAAAGTAGAGTGAAAAAGGAGGAAAATACACCGAAATCGTAAAACCGTGTCTGAGTTTTCATCAATTGGGAAGTACAATGTTTTCACATACTCAGTATCCAAATTTCTGTGAATTGTTAGATTTAATTATAACAATGAAGTTTAATTACAGACAATATGTGGATATTTATCATATATATTTTCAGAGTACCTAGTTTCAAAATATTTTAACTGATTAAAAATACCCACTAAAATTTTGAAAAGAATGTTTACTGAATAAAGAATACTCTTTTCGATAACTTCATCATCAGGCTCTACAGTTATATATACCTAATAGTGAATGAATGAATTAGTGTTGATAACAACATTAATGTTTAAATAACATTGAATCAATAATATCAATAGATACAGTTCAATAGCATCAACATAACAATAAACTGAATGTCAGAAAAATTAGGAAAGATAATATTACAAATTCATGAATTTGTAGTCTCTAATATAGGCCAGGACAGTAGTAGTGGCTGGACTTGCTTCTTTTGCACACAAGGCACCGGTTGTTTCAAGTGAATTGTGATAGCCTCTGCTGTTTGGACCATGCGGTACCTCAATGTTTTTGGCAATTTATTTCGCATAGGGTAGATGATAGAGAAGGATTCTTCAACGCTGGCTTTGTGGCCGGTTGGGACCAGATGGTCTTATATCGAACTGTTGATGGTTTTCACTACACCTTTACTGAGTCATACTGTGAGATGTTCTCGAGCACGAAAAATCAGGTTCCTAAAACAAAGGCCAATATATTTCGCTCCACAAGCACAGTTGAATTGGTAGATACAGATGGAAGTGGCTAGTCTAGGTACTTCATCTTTCAATCATGGAACTACCATCGATCGTGTAGAGAATAAGGCGTGTAGTTTTCCAGCATTGAAAGTTCTTTCAACTGATATGAGAATAAAACTTGTGCACTGTGGTAGAGTATAATTCCATTATGGGTAAATTTTTGTTTTGATAAAGTCTCACAGTGTTCTACGGTAATGTTTACTGATGACGTTTCGAGCACAATTTATTGCTCATAATCATATCAAGGTACTCACACGACTTCCTAACTTCATTTATATAGTTCCATTATTTTTCACTTGATTTGACTGGCAGTATTTTCCATATTTCAGGTATGAGTGATGAATCATTCCTATTGCATAGGTTTGGTGTAGACTCGATGAGCAAGGATTCAGTAATCAACCTCTCTCTCCACCTATCTAGATTACTTTTTAGAATTTTAACCCTCTTCCGCCCTATTGTGTGGTTGTGTGTTAATGCATGCATGAATCAGAGTGGCATTTAAACCTACAAAGTCACTCAGGGACAAGCAGTTGACCCAATTAGACAAAATGATATAATTTAGAAAACAGAAAGATTGAGCGAAGAATTATTTACTTTTCAATTAGATCCTCATCTCTGGCTCTACTCTAATATGTATAGTATTTTAATTACAATACAACAGTTTACCAATCAAGTGGCGATAATTTCGTTAACAATAATTAAACAGTGTCAATTTACAAAATACCCTGCAATGACTGTGAAGTCAACTACATAGGTCAAACTAGTAGGTCAGGGGTGGTCACATTGTCGGAACATAAGAATTTAGCTAGAATGGTTGACCCTGAAAAGAATTTAGAAAAAAGCTCAGCAATTGCAATGCATACATTAACACACAACCACACAATAGGGTGGAAGAGGGTTAAAATTCTAAAAAGTAATCTAGATAGGTGGAGAGAGAGGTTGATTACTGAATCCTTGCTCATCGAGTCTACACCAAACCTATGCAATAGGAATGATTCATCACTCATTCTTCCAACTGATTTTCTTAATTTCTTCGTAATTATGTCGCTTGGTATATCGCCCTTGATTTGCAGTCACATGTATAAAGGCTTCTTGTTTACGGTTAGTGAGTAGTCCTTTTCAGTTTTCTTTTACATGTGTTTCTTGATAAATTTTTCTGATAGCTGTTTTCAATCAACGTATAAATTACTTCTCCCAAACATATAGCTATAAACCTATGGCTGAGGGTCTTTACAAAGTTTTTTTGTACTGGAGGGGAACGAAGCTGTGAAAATTTGTACATTGTTTGTCCATGTACTTTTCCTATGCGAATTTCTCTTTGTGCTATCATCTGGTACCTAGACTAGCCACTTCCATCTGTATCTACCAATTCAACTGTGCTTGTGGAGCGAAATATATTGGCCTTTGTTTTAGGAACCTGATTTTTCGTGCTCGCGAACATCTCACAGTATGACTCAGTAAAGGTGTAGTGAAAACCATCAACAGTTCGATATAAGACCATCTGGTCCCAACCGGCCACAAAGCCAGCGTTGAAGAATCCTTCTCTATCATCTACCCTATGCGAAATAAATTGCCAAAAACATTGAGGTACCGCATGGTCCAAACAGCAGAGGCTATCACAATTCACTTGAAACAACCGGTGCCTTGTGTGCAAAAGAAGCAAGTCCAGCCACTACTACTGTCCTGGCCTATATTAGAGACTACAAATTCATGAATTTGTAATATTATCTTTCCTAATTTTTCTGACATTCAGTTTATTGTTATGTTGATGCTATTGAACTGTATCTATTGATATTATTGATTCAATGTTATTTAAACATTAATGTTGTTATCAACACTAATTCATTCATTCACTATTAGGTATATATAACTGTAGAGCCTGATGATGAAGTTATCGAAAAGAGTATTCTTTATTCAGTAAACATTCTTTTCAAGCTATTTCTTCTTCATACAGAATTTACATGTAAAGCAGTTATCTAAAGTACATGATTTGTTGTAGTGCTGTTGCAGAATATCAATTCTGTACATTTTTTTGTTCAATTCCATGAAGAATGGCATTGCGTTTAGTGGGAAACTAATTAAATATGCGTTCGAGTTCATGTATTGGTCACTTGATATATTTACATGATTCAAGCTATCTGAAGGGCAGAAGAGCTTAAGCATTTTGATGCATGCGAATTTTGGTATCCCAGTGATATAAGCAGCCTGTTGTTATTTTTGCTACACATGGTCTATATTCCACTTAAATCTAAATTAATTATATATGGAGCTATACATCAGATACACATTTAATTAATTACACTTTTTTTCTGCAGATTAAAATCAAAGATAACCATTTCGCTATGTCGCTTATTATCGTTTTCAAGTGGTGTAGCATACCGTTTTTAGTACTTTTGTAGAGTCCTAGAGGTTTTATCACAGTAGACTGTTTTTTTAACAACTATTATCATGGGATAATAGGCGCAACTGGAACTATTTCATTCGGTAGAGGTGTTTACAGAATATTTACAGAATAACTGATAAATAAGATTTTCCTGTTGGATTTTGTATTTTTAATATTAGAATATTTGAAAACCCTTAGGAAGCGTATGACATTGACTAGAGGTTTTTCTGCGGTTGATAAAGCAGCAGTTATTTGGATTATAAAGGGAGAAGATCATGTACACTTGAATTGCTAACTACAGATCAAAAGCTTCACGAATCGTCGGAAACTTTAGGCCGATTGTAATTACTGTTCACGTAGCAGCTCTTTCACTTTTTCACTGCTAATTATTTTTGAATATTTCTATTTGATCTATTCACCAAGTTTTGTTTGTTTTAGTTTTCGCGTACGAGAAGCTAGTGGAACTAAATTTATCTGGACTTTTGATAAATCTGGAGTGCCAAGCAGTTACAACTCTGCTGTACAAGATCATGTCAAGATTTATCAGATAGAAGCTACAAATGTCAAGAACAGTAATCCCATTGGTTGTCAAAAGTGTTTAAATGGAATTGAAGATGGAAGGTAATGAATATGTTTGTTCTTCGTCAATTAATTTTCAATTGTGTTTTAAATGCGTACCAAGTAAAATATAGGGCTTTCAGCTTTGAATTTTCAGTAGTAGTGGTGTTGTTTTACTGAGTGAAGTTGCTGGTCTAACTCACAGCGACATCCTTTCTTCGGGCTAGGGTAAGTTAAGCAGTGCATAGGCAGGGATTCGGACTCGTGTTGTTTGAATAATCGGCTACTATACTACGAATTGAATCCGGAAAACTATTCTAGAGATTTTGTTGCTTTCTTCGTTTGTGATATAATTACCTGGAACAGGGAATCTAGAAAATTGGTATATTTACCGAGTAACTGAATGATTTTCAGACATATTTTTAGTTTTGATTAAGTAAACGATTTGAGCACATATTTGATTAACCACCTTCAAAAACCTTCATTTTGTAGTCTTAGATTATCTTAAAGCATAAATGAAGTAGAGATATTTATACCAAATGGGATGGGTTGTAGATTTGGCATTATATTTATCTGGTCTTGTAACCGGTCTTTAAGTCACGTAACATATTGTGTAAATTTTTAAACCTGAGGAAAACTGCTACAATTTTCCAAGCAACAATCAAATCTCATGGTCGATCACTAAAATTAAATACACGTGATTACATTTATGGACCATTATTGATTGCAAATCATCCACCTGAGTTACAAATCTTCCCTATTTTTTCAGGACAGAGTTCCCACTAATAATCAATCAGCTAGGGTATACGATTGTTTTTCCCTAGAATGAATACCAATGAGAAAAAAGATAAAAGTTTTCTGAAGTCTTAGCATGATTAAAGGTTCAATTTTATTCCAATTACTCTCATTTTGTGTGGATTAGATTGATTTCAAGCTGGATTTTATCACATACCGGTATTGATTAGAAAACCGTTGAAAACATGGATAAGGTGCAGCAACAGTTTAACCATAGTTGGCGGCTATTCAAAAATTTACACTTACATCAACATCGGTAATTAAACCCAGGAGTGTTGACTTAGGAAGCAAGCATTCTACCGTAAATCCACTTGGTTGAAATCTAATGATCAGTGGATTATAATCTTTTTATTTGCAATGTACAAGTTTCACAGTCTACTTGATTAGCATTTTGTGGATAAATAAATAAATAATAGTTTGGAGCATTCGAATTTTTCCAGTTGATTTCGAGAACGAACTGTATTCGCTTTTTGCTCTGCTTCACTTTCTAAATGACATGCTACTGAAAGTGGGATATTTTATAGGCCTGGTTTTGAGATCGTGAATTCCTGACGGCTTTGCATTCTAGGCAGATATCTGTAAGTAGTATTTCTACAGAAATCACTGGTTGTAATAGTCGACATGTACTCAGACAAATTATCCCAGTGGCTGCATGGTCAACGAGCTTGCCTCGTAACCGAAAGATCTTGGGTTCTTAACCCAGTAGATGAATACTGACGATAAGTCCCATACTAGGATGAAACAGCTGTGCGGTACTCCCTGGTTTTCAGTGGTTCTCTAACTGCTATCAATCCGTGGTCTAACTCGAAAAACAAATCAATTCCTTACAAATCAACTCTTGAAAACAATAAATGAGTAACCCTAACAGTAAAAAAATAATTGGTTCTGATGACTATTGTAAAAATAGTAATAAAAATATTCTCTATATTAAATTTTAAATCTTAATGCTAAAACAATACATATAGGTGAACAACATCGTTTTCAGTCAGGCCTTCTTCAAGCGTTGCTGTAATTTACATAACTTTATTTGTAGAAATTTAGCCAATGACGGTGAGTTTGTGGATCAGTAAGAATAATATCGTGTTAAATGTTTTGAACGTCAATAATAATCATGATTATAATGATAGCAGAAATAATGATAGTAAGGCTTATCTTAACAAGTACAGGGAGTTCCTGCAGGTGGTGATAAGAACAACGAATATACTTTGTGCATGTAGACAGTTCAATAGATAAATTAGGTCAAATCTTAAAAGTTACGTAATGCTAAGGGTAAAGTGGACAAATAATCAGATTTTAAATAAATAACATAAAAGGACGAGAGAAATGGAGAATTAGAAAGGGTGGGAAGTTTTTAATTAGAATTCGCTTAGGCCAAGGGAGAGACAAAGGTAGAACAAACTTCTTTTGTATACGGAGACTGGGATCGTCCTCTCAAATATCCATAGCGGCTATGTGTAAACAGCAGGTTCAAATTCTATTCAAAAAGTTCGATGGAATGTGACAGGTTACCTTGAAGTCACTTCTTTTTTCCACTTGGCAAACACTATCAACCAGATGAGACAAAATTGAACTCCTTATAGATTTTATTTGGCCTTTTCCGAACCATGGGGGAAGACGCTTAGTAACACGTTTTTTGAGGTGTCCAGTATTTCTCGCAGTATGGCTTAATCCACAGGAACACCTAAATTTATAAATGAACATAGATGTGCCACAGCTAAGTATCTTATCTTTCGCTGGTACAACCATAACTGGTAGATTGAAGTATGACAAACAAAGGGTGGCCGTAGTGTGAGTTCATTAGATGGCTCTAGATAATCTTACACGTAAGACTTCACTAACCACATCCCAGTTGAATTACACTTTCAGGAACAATTGTTTCATTTTAACTCCAGTTGCCTTCTCTTTATTATTATTTTTGATTCACAGACTCACCATTACTGGTTGTATTTTTTGAATAAAAAGCTATGTAAATTAGAGTAGAGCCTGAATAAGATCTAATTGAAAACAATATTGTTCGCTTATATGTTTTGTTCTAATTCCAACAGTGGGAATATTTGAAGATCTGAAATCCTGATGTAATCAGCACTCAAGGTATTGAATACATGTCTGCTGCACACATGATTTCTGTACCAGAAAAGGCAATCATCGAATTCAGCAACAGACAGTAGTAGACTACCTTCACTAACTACTTGAAAATTTATCAGTCACCCACATTATTCATTTATTTCGGTGGTTCACTAGTAGAATGCTTGCCAATCATTCTGGTGGTTCAGTGTTCAGTTCTCGGTTTACTTATTACTAAACCACGTCTAGCCAGTAGTAAGTCCGGTATAGAGGAAATGTTAGGAGTGAGGCTAGCAACTCCACCGAATAAAAACAGTGCGGAATACAAAAGGTATGGAGGTGTACTATTCTTTAATGAACTTTGCCACAGAAACTGAACTACATTTAGTTTATTTATGACAAGTTTTGTGCATACTTGGTCAACATTCCTTGGATAGTAAGTGTTATCACTTCCCATGTCAAGTAGTCATATACGTGTAATTTACCTGACATAAATATCTAAATTAACATAATTCTCACTAGAGTCCATTTATGTGACATTTTACTAGGATCACTTGAAGAGGCGTGTCAAACTCAAGTTGAAAGTGAATGAAAAATTCATTTTGAAATAGTATTTGGTCATTCTTATATGAAATTTTTGCATCGGTTATACTATCATTGACTGATATTATGAGAATGTATACTTTATTTTCCTCTACTCAACATAAATCTTAATCTGCATACATTCAAGTGGTTTGTTTGTGCTTTTAAAACACTCAAAACCCTCAAACAACAAGTCGCAGCCTGTATGGAATTTTGATTGGGATAGTTTCCTAGTCCTTGAGAATTTTTTGTAAGTAAGATTGATTAATTTGTGAGAATTCCTACCGAAATCACATACATTAGTAACTACGTAGTCCAACGAACTACCCAATGAGGAATTACTGTTTACTTAAGAATGAAATCGGTTACGGTTTGTAATCATATTGAGTGTGACCCTGTAATTTGATGATCTAATTTTGTAGCAACAATAATTTTCTTTTCCTTGTTGAGGTGATGGATGACAGTTATGAATCCCTTCGAAGTTCTTAATCACTTCACCAAACACTGATTTAGTCATAAATATCTTCCAATACCTTACTGAATTAGTTTTTAGAAATACCTAGTACTGTTTACTCATGCGTCCTGATATATAGATGTCGTTTTATGAACAATCAACTTCGAAAACAATACCTCCAAAAAGGGCGTTTATTCATATTTAGTAATCTCACTAAGTTGTTTCTACTTATTTTTCAATGGGTGTGAGCATTAATCGATTTGTCGTCTAATGTTTATCTAAATAGAGAAGCCTACTAGATTTTTTTAAAATCCGACCAATGAAAATACTTATCTTGTAATGCATGTCTACCGTGGTTGCCGCTTCAGTTCTATTATTAGTTTTATGAATTAACTTTCTTCTTTTAAAATTCAGTTAAGTGGAATGGTAGAGGTCTTTGTACAAGAGTATTCAACGCTAATTATGGATGCCCTTTTGCTTATACACAAAATTACTTTCAAACCAAGTGAAAAGACATTCTGCTTTTAATTTCGTATCCGTGATTGTATAAGTCATATTTTTAAAATATTACCTTTGTATTCATGAATTACCATTACCACTATTTGTAATCACTAGTCTCGTATAAGGCCATCAGACATTACTTTTCGTATGATATACCAATGAAGTTACCACCAGTTTCCGGTATCACACAACACAATAATGTGCTAATTGTTACTGATGCCTTCTGAAGTATTTTTATATATAAAGCCATCCTTATCAAACTGAGTATGTATTTGGAAGACTATAGGAAGTAAATTTCGGTTTGTTGAGGATTATTTTGCATTTCAGAGCTTTCTTCAGCATCTTGAAAAGTCTTCACAGATGTTTTCATATAGTAGTGTTTGCGTTACTGCTCTTGCATTTAGTGGAAATGCATCGAATCTGTGAAACTTAACAGACTGATTTTAATAGTAAAGTGATATGCATACTACTTTTTACCAGAAATTATACTCATGTTGGTGAACTAGGAGAGGTAATTGTCTAGCCAGATAATTATTTACTGATTGTCAGTAAATGGCTGGATAATGGAGGATGCTTAAGCTTTTGAATCTATGTCTGCCAGGTTCGAGCCATAATAGGAACACCGTCACTCACTAGGTAGCAAGTGTCTCCAGCTAACGCGTCCCGAAAAGGATGAGGCAAACATCCTGAATTCTGCTGTTAGCCACCACCAAATAATTAAGTTCGGGTTCTTAGCCCTGGTAAGACACAAACACTCACCCCAGATGTTCATATATCAGGATGAAGTTCATCAATACGGTTACAAACATGAACAAATAATTACCCGTAGTTATTATTTTTAATTCTCTTTCTTTTCCACAAAAATTATTGAAATAAAAAATATATCGCTTCTGTTCATTATTTCTCTGAATTTCAAATCGAATCATCGCGTTCACTGAAAAATCAGCCGTACTGATACTTTCTAAGATAAAAATAACTGAATTTCTATTTGGTTATCATTACTAACTCACCTTTTGATAAAAGTTGTAGTATTTGAGAATAAATAATTTCTTATTTAAGACATTGTGAGTCAGACGTTTGTCACTAATTTAGACACAAAGCAACTTTGAATAAATGCCACCGATGAGATCATTGATTTTTATTGCATATGAATAATTTTTGCCTTTGGAATTGAAGACTGATCTCAGAGATTCAGCTTTTGATGTGATCACTATTTGTTTGTCGTTATACTATTTACACCTATTATTTGATTTTTTTCCCTTGCGACAATGACTGTAGTGATGTCGTGAAAATCACTTTAGCTCTTTGAATATTCTAGACCTTTTTATCATTTTTTATAAGATTTACAAAAAACATAAAATACACGTATGCTTAGTAAGATGTCTCTGCTTTTCATAAAAAAATGTTTTATCCCCCTTAGTATATTTAGACTTACAAAGTGTTTGTGTACTTTGATTCATAAACAAATTCATTTACACTTACTATAACGTAATATATTGAGTCAGATTATTTTACTTTCATTTCTTTCAGCCTATGGGTGGCTTAGATTTATACTGCTGGAAGGTGTTTGAAAATGCGTGTTGGAGGTTTTTAGTTTAAATTAAATAATTTTTTATTCTTATACAATAAGTAAATCATGCTACGTGTAGTCTGCAGTTTGACGTTTGAAAGTGATGCTAACGTAATGAAAAATGTTGGCAGTAATATGTCACATGCACTACAGACAAATATTTATTCTTATCACTATTTTAATTTTTAAATGTATGCAAAAGTGTAAAAGACATTTAAGAAATAGTAAGTACTCTATAAAGGCCTAAAATTTTAATATTGTATTCTTTCTACCTTCTTGATTAAGGATTAAAGTGAGACTCTCGTGAGACGAACGGTCATAATGCATTGTCTTACTGTAAAGCCAAATGACTAAATTAAGGACTTTTGAATAGTTGAGGGAGAAATGAATTTATGATTCATCCCAAATGTTGCTTGTAACGTTTTTGAAATAAAAGAACAAGGGTACGCAGGTTGTGACTTGTATACTATCTTTTTTGCTACTATACAGTTATTCAGTCTGGGCGTTAATATCTTTAATACTGAACATTTTCACTTATGAGACTATAAATGACTTCCTTTTGACGGTTTAATTGAATTTTAGATTTCCCTGTCGACTGATTGAATCGAAGTGCTCGGTCTCAGGTTAACATGTTGGCTTCTTGTGCAGATGATTCGGCGATATCTGGGCATGTAATTAGAATTTAATCGGTGGATGGTGACTAGAAGTGGGTTCGAGCCTCGGTGGGAACATCATCACTCACTGGGGAATGCAGGTACACCCAGATGACAAGTCCCAAATAGGACGAAATGCGCACTCTAGATTCCACTGCTAGTCACCATCCACCGTTTATATTATTTGGGTTTTCAATTTTTTTCAGTACATGCGTGATGCATAGTTACCATTTGCTTCCTAAAGTTTTCTGAATAGAATTGATTTACTGTAGCACATAGAGTTGATAATTCTGTGTTTATGAAAAGGGCGAAATTGATTTTCCTGTTTAGTTTTACCCAACGACTGACAGTAGTAATCGTATGTGCTTTGAGTTAGCTGACTAAAAGAGTAGCATTTGACCTTAGACATTTTGAATGCAAAGTATTCCAAATTGTGTGTGCTGTAAATGTCACTTATTTTTTAGCCTTCGTATACCAGTGAATGAGACTGAATGATTTTGTGTTACAGTAGACACTTAATGCAAAGCTGGCCCAAATTATTCGCCTGACACTTTTCATAGTTACATCTTGCTACTATTTCAAATTTTAACTTTCATGAGGCGCAACAATAAGAAGAAGTTATTTATCTGAAACGTTTAATGTATTTGTTTTTATCCCACTTTCTTACTTCTTATCTGCGATTATTTATTATTATTATTATATCCTTTAATTCCTAGGGGAACACAGGGCTTCAGCCACACATCTCCATTGCGTTCGGTTTTCTGCCAACATCTTCATTCTGCTCCACGTCTACCTATATGCTTTCATCTCCTCTTCACATGACCTCCTCCATGTCACTCTCGCAATGACGACCAACTCGCCGCTTCCATTTCGGGTTCCACCCGAGAGCCTGTCTTGTGATGTCACTTGATGGTTTCCTCAGAGTATGGCCAATCCATCTCCATTTCTTCCTGTTTTCCTATTTGTTGCACAAACTGTTCCTGGTTGTTTCATTGCCAGAGATTTTTCCCTGTTGCTGATCTTTTCTGGCCATCTGACCTTGAGTACTGAGCGAAGACAGCTATTGATGAAGGCCTGTAGTTTGTTTGAGGTGCTCTTCATGACGCGCCAAGTCCCTGACCCATAAAGTAGCACTGACTTCATATTGGAGTTGAAAATCCGGATCTTATTTTTGATGCTGAGTGCTGTTGACCTCCACAGAGACTTGAAAGTGATGAAAGATTCTCTTGCTTTTCCGATTCCTGCTTTGATATCCTCGTCAGTTCCGCCTGTAGTTGAAACGATGCTTCCCAGTTTTGTAGGTAGGTAAAGGAGGTTGTTTCTTTAAGGTTCCTTCCATTTATTTTTGCTGATTGCTGTCTGTTGTTGTTGTTTGCTGCTGGTGTTAGCCAGGAATTTTCATCACCTCTGTTTTATCTATGTTCACCTGAAGTCCCATCTTTGATGCTTCTTCTTTTGCCAACTTGTTGCTTTTCACTTGCATATCTTCCGGTTTGTGGGAAATCAGATATATATCATATGTGAAGTCCAGATCCTGTAGGTTTTTTCGTGTGGGTCAATTTTATGACTGTCTTCTCTTTGTTGCCCATTGTCTGTTGCCTTATCCAGTCTACCACAGTCAAGAAAATCATTGAAGATAGTAGGCAGCCTTGTCTTACTCCCCTCTTCACTTCGAAGGACTCCGCGAGTTTCCCGTTGTGGATTACTTGACATGCAGCATCGTCGTATAACTGTTGGATGAGATGTATAATTGTCGATGACACCCCGTAGTAGCAAAGTAGTTGCCAAATCACCTCTCGATCCACGGTACACTATCGAAGGCCTTTTCAAAGTCGATGAAGTTTTTTGAGATAGAGAGGTGACTGCGATTCCAAGCTTTGTTCATTGATGATGCGTAGTATGGCGATTTGATCAACACATGACTTGTTTCTCCTGAATCCCGCTTGTTCCGGTCGAAGTTTTTCATCCAGTTTGGCTTGTTTGATTCTCTCCAGGATGATGCCGCTTAGTATTTTGCTTGGGATGGACAAAAGCATAATTCCGCGCCAGGTTTTGCATTGACTTAAGTCTCCTTTCTTTGGAAGTTTGAATAAGTATCCTTTCTTCCAATCCTCGAGTACTTTTCCCTCTTTACACACCTTCTCCAGCAATGGCGTCATCAAGTGCGCTGTTGTCTCTGGGTCCATATCAATGCTTCTGCTGGGATTCCATCTGGTCCTGCTGCTTTTCCAGCTTTTAGGATCTTGACTGCATTCAGGACGTGTGATTTCGTCGGGTGGTCGATGTTCACTGGTATTTCTACTTCCGTTGTTGGTATTGTTAGGCGCATTGTAGGTGGCGGTCGATTTAGAAGTCTTTTGAAATGTTCAAACCAGTGTTTTCTTTGCTCCACTTCTTTGGTGATTGACTATCCATTGTCATCCTTTACTGGCTTAATCTGTGTCTAACTTTTGCCCAGTAGGTGCCTAGTTGTTTGATAGAGTGTGGTGAGGTCTCATTTGCCTGCAGCTTGTTCTGCTTCACTTCCATGGCTTCATAATATTTTCTTTTGTCTTCCCTGGCACTCTTCTTTACTCTTTTGTTCAGCGTATTGTGGCTTGCATTCAAATCCTGTTTTTGTTGCTCGTCGGTGCACTGGATTATCTTTTGTTTCACTGTCCTTCTCTCCTCTATTAGTTTCCAAGTGTCCGTAGTGAGCCACTGTTTGTCCTGTGTCTTCTTTCTGCCTAGAACTTCCGTGCAGGTTTGACTCCACACCGTTTTCAAGTTGTGCCAGTGCTTTTTGACGCCGACCTCTTCGCTAGTGTTGGTTTGTGTCTCAGGTTTGTCCTTTATGCTTGCAGTGAAGATGTCCTTTGTAGCCTGGTCCTTCAGCTTTTGAGTGTTGAACTTGGCTTGTGGTCTATCTGCAGCTCCTCCTTCTCTGAAAGCTTTTAGTTTGATTTGGATTGTCCCTTGTACGAGATAGTGGTCTGAGCCAACGTCTGCTCCTCTTCTTACTTTTGTGTCCAGTAGACTGCGCCTCCACTTCCTTGAGTTTTATTGAGATGAAGTCAGTTTGATTTTGGTTCGCCCGTCTGGTGACACCCATGTAGCCTTGTGGATATCTTTGTGTTTGTATACGCTGCCACCAATCACTAGTTCATTGAAGGCGCAGAAGTCGGCGAAGAGTTCTCCATTTTCATTCATTTCTCCGAGATCTTCTCTACCCATGATGAGTTACCTTCCTGTGTTGTCTGGTCCGAGCTTGGCGTTCATGTCTCCCATTAGTATTTTAATGTCTCCGGCTGGAGTATTGTCCATTGTTGCCTGTAGTTGTCTGTAGAATTCTTCTTTATTTTCGAGGTCTGCGTTGTTTGTGGGTGCATAACATTGTATAATTGACACTTTTCTTCCTTTGGAGTTGAATCTGGCGGTCATTATCCTGGACGAGATCGCCTCCCATTGTATCAGGGCTTTCGTTGCCGTTGGTGACATCATGATAGCCACGCCCTCGGTGTGCGTGTGGTTATCTTCTGGGTGACCGGAGTAGATCACTGACTCACTCGTTGACAACTTGGTGAGTCCATTCCCGTTCCATCTGCTTTCACATATCCCCAGTACTTGAATTCCGTATCTTTTCATCTCGTTTGCGATCTGGCCAGCTTTGCCAATCTCGTACATGGTGCGGACGTTCCATGTCCCCACACAGACTTTTTCTTTTGGTGCAAAGAGGTTCATCGTGCTGAATTTTCTGTAGCAATTTTGTTTACAGGGTGGGGTTGCTAGCCTCACGCCTGGGAAAGGAATTGTTACATTAAGATATAGTTTAGAGAGAAGCAACCTTGTGGGTTGCTCCCCTTAAAATCAGATAACAAGAGATAAAACAATCAGAACAACACCAGCGAAATCAAGCTGTAATCAAAAAAAAAAAAAAAAAAATTCACGGTAAAATGGGCAAAAAGCGACAACAACGATACAATACAACAACATGCAATATAGTTCAGCACAGTTGACTAAAAAGATACCAAAATCACAGACTCATTGACTTGGCCAACTTGAACATATAAATCCAATAATATATACAATTTTAAATATGAGTTGTTTTTAAAAGATACAAATGTCCAAAAACTCTGTTATAGGTATTAGTAGTCAAAAATGGTAAATCCGGGGTTTAAGCGTTCGAAAGTTAACGGAATTCAATAATTTCCAGAACTTCGTGGTGAGCAATAGCAGAGAAATGAGAGTTTTATAAATTACTGCAAAAAGTAACGCAATGAATCGAAAGGCGCGCGCCTTCTCACTGCTTTTTCAAAATTCATAAGGGGAACTAAATGCTCTAAATTTTATGAGGTGATGATATGATATGAAGCATGTGTTTTTTATTAAGTTTATATGGTTACTTCAAACAGTCTGCTGACTAGACTGACCTTGGAAACCATTGTTTTTGTGATTATTATTTGAAAAGCAATGAGTTCAAGTCTATAAAAATTGGGCACTCTCTCAGCCATTTAGAATCATTTAATCGGACAAAATTATGATGACCGGCTGATCAGTTCTCAGCAAGCCAGTTATAAGAATAACCTGTTTTTAGCGAAAGGCATGCTGCTTGCACAAATTCCTAACGATAGCATTCAAAGTAAGTAAAAATTCAATACGACAATAAGAAGTTCTCTGACCAAATTAAGCAATACATTTCCAAACGAATCACTTATTATTGTTATCCATTTTACGATCTGTAGATTTCTTACCACAAAAACATATTCTTTAAGTAAGAAATCCCCTTTCCTGATTTCAAAGTTGACTGTTTAACTGTTTACAAATTGAAAATACAGTCTCCTTGAAAGTTTTGCATTGGCTCACATTTTGACTGAGAGCTGAGCCAAATGCTTTTAGCTGTCTCAAGATAATTATGCTATAAGATCTTCAGAAATTCTTTTGCCAATCATTATCTTCGTTTAAATGGTTTACAATAAAATGATTATTCGAACTCTCAGTACAACCGTTTTTTCACTGGATAGTTTTAATGGAAAACACTAGTCTCTGACCCTTTTTATCCATAATTTGATATGATATTATAGGGTGGACGGGTTTATAAGGACACAAATTGTGTTGCTGCAAAAATTGTGGACAAATTAGAATTAATAACTCAAGTCATATGAAAAACCATCTGTCAGCAGTCAAAACTTTTGCGGGTTAATTTCTTTCTACTCTGTGTTTGAAGGTTAGTGAAAATAAGTTCACTTTCAGAAGTGTTGCGATCAGTCACTTTATTTTTAAACTACCAAAGAGTGTCTGTAAGTCTCTCACGTAGCATTATTTACTCAATCTTTATCTTGAAATCAAAAGGTAAGCTGAATCACTGTTGTTGGTTAATCATTGAATCATAATTGACCTCAAATTTTTTGGCTATTTTTCCATTTAGGTGTAAACGTTGTCCACCTGGTCTCTATTATGCACTCAAATTTGATGAAATTAAAAAGTTAAATGTTATTAATTGTACAAAGTGTCCAGATAATTCAGTTGTAGTCGCTGATGCATCTAACTTACATACAGTAGATGAAGCCTGTCGTCGTTGTGAATCTGGTACTATCGCAACAAATGATAGTATATGTATGACTGATACACGACCAACTACACCATCTGGATTTCAGTATGACCTAAGTGATGTGATTGATAAGTGAGTTGATTACATTTAACGAATATTTTGCCTGCCCAACTCTTTTTTTTTAACGTGAATCAGTACTTAACCGAAGTTATTCTGAATTGATTCACTATTTTTTAATGATGTCAGCTATTTTGTATTGGAAATACTTGATTTTACATTGCATGTCACTTATTCATTCCTTTTCAGAATTTTAACCTTCCATTACGCGTTCCCTCTACGGCAGCTTCTCCATTTAAACATGAATTCTGATTTCTTCTCCCGAAGAAGCTGCAGTATATACTGTTAACATTTACTTTTATAAGGAGTATGCACCACTGTGTATCCACACCGATAAAACTTCTCGATGTTGAATCAGGTAGTTTGGGTTTGAATCTTTCTCACAGCCATAAATTTCATTAGCTAAAACGCACCGAAGATAAATGCAGTGATCGCTGCCAAATGGTTGCTAGAAACGTACAATAAAGAGCATTGTAACTTCTACCAAAACATTCATTAACGTTCATAGACTGGAAATTACTTTCCCCCTTCTAGCATACTGATAAATGAATATATTGCATGTTAAAAACACAAACATATTCACTCTTAAACAACTATCGGAATTATTAACTAGCGAAGTGGCAATACTGGCTTAAAGAAACGCCTTTCGTACTAGCATGTTTTATGACCATTTTCTCCAGCTTATAAAAGTGTTTTAGCTTATGAGTAAATGTAAATCTCATTGTATTATCTGGACTTACCCCAGGTCTGCTTTTACTGTTGAACAGACCACTTAGAAATATGAAAGCACTTTAATGTTCCTTGTGATAAGTGAGTTGTATTTTGAGTCACTGGTTATTTTTTTAGCTATAATTTTGTTGAAAACTCTAATACCAAGGGGCCCTAGAGAAGGTGGTTTAAGAAGAAATAGTTGTTAACCAATATTTCTCTGATCATGGCTAATAAAGTATTAATAAAATATATCAGAACTGGCAATCCTGTTTTACCTGTTTCATGTTCTTGTTTCAGAGTTCATACTGTATCCAGCCCAAAAATGTTCACTCCGTCTGGAACAGCCTATAGTCACGAGTTTCGCATTAACATGGCATATGGTAAAACTGTTCAGTGTGTAGAGAATTCTTCTATTTTAGTGAGTGCTTTTAGTTTTTTCTTTAGAGTTTTGCATATTCTTACCGCCTTAGGACTTCAGCTATTTCTGTGTACTAAATATTCAGTTTTGCCTGTATATGCGCTCTCTGCAAATATTAATTTTATGGGTAAATAGTTCTAAACGTTTACCGATGATTCAAGCTTTTCGAAAGGTGCTGATGTTTAGATATTTTATGTGTCAAGTCTGGAGTATATTAAACCCCGACAACATCAAGCACTGGAGGTAAAGTCACAAACTGAACACTATGCTAAACATTTACTCAGTAATTGTGAGTAAATCATGTAGAAGGCATGAAGTCCTCAAATTCTATATTGAATAGCTGAGTTTCAAAAATAATGGACTGTTATCTAAACAGTCATAGTATATCAAATCTCTAAGCCACATTTCTGACTTGAAGGCGAAGGTGACTCAACGAAAAGAAATAAAATAATCAGTTATTTTACTTGGAAATAGGCATTTCATGCTGTCGATTTTAGATTGGAGTTATATTTACACTTATAACCGTCGGACTCTATGATGTTTTTACTTTACCTGAGTTATTTATTGCACTAGCTGGAAATAATGAGAGAGAAAAATAGTTGATTGTTTCTAACTCTTTCAGAGTTTTCATAAAAAAACTTGACAATGTTGACTGCTAAGTAAAAGAATTATGAATAAGGATTTGTCGGTGTGCATTACTTAATCAGAAGGAAATCGAAACGTACCACAGTCTTGAGTGGTGCTTTTCACTCTTATTTATCATAATGATCACTATTTCTTCGAATAAAGTCAACTTTTTAAAATCAGCTATTGAAATGACTTAGAGAAAGATTGAAAACCAGGGAATGCTTAACAGCTGTTTCATCCTATTCTGGTATATTTGGCTATACGCTCCCACGACCCCACCTGCGATTGAATCCAGGACCTTCAGGTTACAGGGCGATCTCGCTGATCATCTATCCACTGGAACATATTCATCGGCCCATGAATTCTATCATTTGACAGTTTCTAGCGCCACCTCCAGCCAATACTGTTGGCAAGTATTTGTCTTCACACTCCATTAGTCTACTAGACTTCTGACCAGAAAAATTGAAAATTATTCGTATTATGATTACAGATTAAGTGCAACAAATTCAAGCAAACAACATATTTTAGTTGAGAATTTAATGTCTAAACAGTAGAAGTGGTCATGGGATTCTGTTTCATAATAAAAGATGTAACAGTGAAAATATTCTTTTAGACGAATCATTCTCAGAAGCTGTACAGTCGTGTCTACAATCAACAGAGTATTCGTAAAACCATTCAAATACAATTAACTATTTAAAAAAACTATTATTTCAATGTTTGGCTTAATAAGAGGTAAGATGTAGGGATTAAAATCCAGAAGCGGGTATGTCGTAATATGTGTGAAAAATGACCTAATACATCTAGATGCACAGAAACCAGGGAAAATATAGAAAAGTGTTTATGTAAAAACATTATTAGAAATGTATCATTGTTAATAATAATAGCTGTATTCTGGAAATTATATTTATACTCTAAACATCATTTTCAGTGTTATTACCTATAAAGTGATTACTTCCGTGTGGAATTTTCAAGTAAAATATTCATCAGCAGTAGGTCATATGACGCAACATCGATCTATCTGAAAAATGAGTCATTTATTTGCGAAACGTTTTCCCTCATATAACTCTTGAAGTTCATAGAGGTACGTTGGAGGTTGGCTGGAGATTTCCATGAGCTCATGCTGCAACACAAAGATATAACTGAAAGAATAAAATAAGAGGGAAATGAGAAGAGCAGATTCATTTTGCTGGATGGTAATTCAGATAGCCCATTGGTTTAGTCAGGCCGCCAGTTATAGCTATATTAATAAATTATAAAATAATTACAAACATCATTAATTAAGACACCAGACGGTGAAGTAAAACGACCGAAATGTGAATGTGTTCGTGACAAAGTAAGTGAGTGTATGGACTGCTTTTGAAAACAGAGTTCCAGTCTCAGGTTCCTAATAGCCAGCGATTTGATTCTGTCGGAAGACATTGAGGGACTTTTGTAACACCGTGAAGCAATCATACAGGGGTGCCTAATGTTCAGAGTTTAGGATGGAACTACTGGCATTCTGCCTTACTTTTCAGGCTAGCCAGTGTTCCAAAATGCGTTTACTGACTTTATGCTATTTACTCACGGTGTACATTGTTCCACAGGAACAGGTGAATTGATAAAGACACACTGAGGTGGTCAAAAACAGTTTCTTATTCTTGATAAATGAATCGATGTACTGCCTACTGAAGAATGATATTTGCGACACAGTTACCTCAGATATTATTTTGAGGTAATTAGAAAGGTAGTTACAAAATTACTCAAAATAATCCCGGCGTGTTTAAAAAAGATCGAAACAAGATTTCTTTAAAAACACGGTAGGATTATTCTAAGTAATTTTATAATGATTCACTCTGACTCAGTACTCAAACTACTCCAGGGAATTTCTGAAATTTATTGACTGGATGCCCATGAAAATGTAGATTTTGAGGAGATCCACCCTGTTTTTGACGAGGGTTTTCTTAGAACACGTTGGCTTATTTTCATGTCTCTGTTAATGTACCCAAGCGGATAACAGTTTTCCCATAAGGTATCAGATTGATATTTCAGTCCAGCCTTTACTGTATCTTCCCAGTAGCTTTTTCGAGTTTTTGAGCCTATTATGTTTTGTTCCTCGTCAAGTATGATATGTGTTTGGAAATTAATGGACCGTCCAGTCCATATAAGCTTTTGGTATATTGACCTTTAGATTTAGTTATCTGGTCTTCTAGTAAGAATCATGTCCTGGAATAGAAAAGCCAGATTTGATTCTCGTGTTAGAATTTATTTTATGGAAGGATATGCTGTGTGGAATTACTGAAGAAATTGTGTAGGTCTATTATGTACCTGTGAATTCCCTTCGGTATTACACCTCACATAACTTAAAACATTAACTTGAAAATAATCATCAGTTTTTGATTAGTTTTATGAATTCTATGGCGTATATCAACGCAAGTGTACACATTTTGGAAATAACTGGTTACATATTTTTTTATAAACCAGTATGGGAACTTCTCGAATATCGCATCTTCTGTTCTTGAGGCATCTTTCGTCAACTTCTTTAAAGCACTCCTAATGTATATCGTGAATTTAGTTCCCCTTCTTGAAAGACGTTTTCGGACATATCGAATTTCTATATTTTCAAATAAACATTCAAGTATTCTTCTCATACATACATCAGATTAACAGAAAGAAGGATTCGTCACCACACATCTGAACATATTCAAAGCAACTTGAGTCTGAAAGGTGCAAAAGTGCTTGATAGGGAGATTGCTTGTCATGTGTTAGACAGTGATCATGAGGGTTTTTTTTATTAAAATCCTCTAAGGTAATTAAAGTTCAAGGTTGCTGCAGTTTTCTACGTATCACTGTAGCGATCGTCATTAGACGATTAAAGCCATATTCACGCATCCAAGAGGAAAGCGTTGATAATCTCGCTTTACTTGGGTGAATATACTTTACGTTATTTGATTGTTTTTCAATCAAATTTATTAATTTATATTTTGTTTTGACAATGTAATTCCATACCTTAATTTTGTCTTCCTTTGTACTCTTGATCAAACCTCTGTTCAACTAAATTATTTGACCCTTACATAAGTTTATCGTTAAATTTACACCTCTATCAGCTAGCAATTCTAGAATAATTTTGATTTATTTCCATATATATTAATCAGCTTAACCAAGGTTTCTATTATGCCATTTAATCATGTGATATTATTATCCATCATCCCTACAACATATATTTTATATATTTACACTAAGTTGATCATAGATTTACGTAATTGAGAGGATCCAAAGAAGTGTTATGACGTCATTTTATTCCGCTCAATATGTTCTTCTTCCTTTGTTCAAAAATCCTTAATTTAAGTGAATAATCCAGTGAGATTTCTGTACAACTCGTGTGCCTCTTTATAAAAAAAGATTATTACCCTTACTGTGCGTACTCTTTACTCTGGTAACCAACAGAAATCAATCGAACAATCATTTAACTGGTTAAAATAACCAATTAGGTTTTTGTTGTTCTTCATTCTCTACCTAGTTTTCGTAACCATCTTAAAATATGAAGTCACCAAAACGTTTTTTTTTCAGAAAAGAATGTGTACAAGAATCTATGCAAAAACAATGATTTATTTTTGTGACTATTTTAGACTGAAAGAATTTGAGAATTTTTATTTTTTAGTAGTATTCGCATTTGTTTATTGTGTGTGTGACATTATATTACATTGACTAGTGGTTAGTAATGCCAAAATTTTCACATTAAATAATGTACACACCTACACAGAAGTAAATGTAAGCCTTTTTTTGCTTACCTCAGTTGCTTACACTCACTTATATGAAATAGAAATTTATTCATTCACTATTAAATACAGTAGATTGGTGAAGTATTTGCACAATTTACTTCTCGTATCGGTAATTATCAGATGTATTTCTTTCGGTAGTCGTCACCAGATACTTCTGCTGAATTAATTTTTTTCTCTTATTTTGGAAGTCACTTAATAATAATAACTTTTATATAATTTACAGGAATTTCAGCGGAGTTTACTTTATGATATTTTCTTTCCGTTAAGGATCGTCAAATAAAATATTAATTGGCAATAGATCTTCTAGCGAGAAGCTCAAATCAACCCATTTTAATATTCCTTTGTGTCTCCAAGGTATGCACGATATTTGGTTGACAGCCAATTATAAAAAGTTCAGAAGTACATTCTGAGACCCAAAGACATATTGCAGGAACAGCTGTCTCATGTATTGGAATACGCTACCGCTCACAATTAGGCCTTTTCTCAAGTTTAGTAGAAACTTGCGAATCGGCGGGTTATAAACATTTTTAAAGATCATGAGGCTAAATATTACTATGAGAGATTATATTTTAATTGATTAAAAAAAGTAAGCGAGAGAAATTATATGAACTATGATGATGGAGTTTTTCTGTAGCCCAAATTTCAAACAGACCCCGACTCTGTCATATAAACTTAGGGAAATTACCATACCGTCTAAGTAACCCAGTTGTGTTCCCCTTAGCCATCCATTTTTAGTCATTGTCGTAGTGGAAATTTGTCACCAAATGACTCAGATATCTCAGACAGAAGTTAACTTTTCTATTTTCTTTCCTGTACTATGGATTATCTGTTCCTGTTGTCCTGCAATATTATCTGTTTAACTCAACTATTCATGGATAACATATTTTCCACTGATTTCACTGACCAGTTATTTCAGTTAGATACTTCGCCAACTACTCAGTATTCGGAGATCTGCAGTGCTAGATCTCAGGCATTTCAAAACAAGTTGAAGTAATTAAGAAATTATGAGCGATTCCCAATAAATTATCTTCTTTTGTAATGAATATATTTATATATATATCTTTTTTTGACCATTCGCACATCATTTGTGATTATCTTCTCAAACAAAACATTTTAAGTCTGATTCAGTGCATTGTAGAAAAATGCTTCAATTCTGTTGGATCTATCCAACTGAATTAAACACTTTTAGGAAAAGAGGAGACAAATTATAAGTCATTGTTTCCCACAGCATCTGTAAATTTGATGTGTTTGATGTGAATTAAAGGTGATGTCGTTAGACTTGTGTTGGTTTATGCCAGCCATTTAGAACATAACGTTTTGTGCCTTAAACTAGTAACTGATTGGTCGTGTGAAGCATCTGTATAATCAGTTGAATTTTCTAGTAAAATTGCCTTTTCATGGAGCGATAAACCTTTACTTTCTCAACCAGCCTTTCGTGTCTTCCTTAATGTGACAATAGCATTCGAGTGATCAGTCGTATTTTCCTGCATGTTGAAGTGACAGTAATGATGAACGCAGATAATTTGTCATAACATGATGCTTTTCATTTCAAGACCAACTGAAAACAGAACTGTACTTACGTATCAGACAAGTTTAAATGAACTGTGATATTTAGAGATGGTTAACGTAAAGAATCAAAATAACATCACTATGTTTCCCTAACATTCGTTCGTAGTTATCCTGGATAAAATGTAATTTAAGACAATGAAATCTAAAACCGGGGAATGCTAAGCAATAGAACTCAATTGATTATTGTGTATTTTTATGTTTGTACGCCAAGTTGTCATGGAATATGGCGGAGACCTAATTCTTGCCTCTGTATATATGTTTTCAAATTTAAATTCACATTTGGAAGTGCCGACCCCTGTTGTCAGTTTTCCTCCTAACTTTTCCAGACCTTTTGGTTGGGATCAATGGTATACTGACTCATTTGTATGCCAATTTTATATTTTTGCAGTCGGGTACGGTAACAAACTACACGGCTATTATCACCTATCTCAGTATAAATTAACAACGTTCACAGGATTTTTCATGAAGGCCGGTAAATTTCAGCTAGTAAACTGTGGAAAATTTTTAAGTGTTTATCCGGAATCACAGTACTCTTTACAATCAGCCAAGTGAGGTATTGATCTTTTGATGACTGCATTATCATTAAAACAACTTATGAATATTCAAATATCAAATGTTGGTTTTGTAATGATTTTTTTTGATTGGATGGAGGATTTCACCGTGAGCTGACATCACTTAGGGAACCACTGGAAAATCTGAGAGTACCGTATGGCTGTTTCGTCCTAGTTCGGGACTCTTCACAGTACGCACCCACAAACATATGATTTGGGAACCTCGGTCACAGACTAATAAAGACTAACTGTTTCTTATTTTATGAAGCATCATCTATCCCGGTTTTAATGATTCCCCATTGCTCGTATATAAAAATTAGTAATAAGCAGTTGATAGCTAAGTGGTTTAAATAAACTGCATGATTTCCAAACACTGAGTTGTAGCGGTGTAAACATCGTATTTTAGCAGTTGGAACCTAACTAAACATGTATCTAGTCAGCCATTTAGAAAAACGAATTCCCAGTCTGATATTCTGTAGCAACTTTTGAAATTTGATAATTTCCGTATTGGGACTTAATGGTCTAGAGTGTTAACTGCAAAATCACCTAGTGAATTTAAAGTAATTGTGCAATTTAGGTAATTACTTCTTCGTATGGACCAGGCATCTAATCTTGATGGATTGTAAAGTATTCTGGTTGATGACCGGAAAACACACGAATCTTAAAATGTATAGAAATGGAATTCTTGTTAATCATAAATGTTACTTTTGACTGTTGTGGAAAAAGTATTTTGTTGATTTTGGTGCATACGATCATCACCAGTAGCTTCAGTACTAATTTCAGCTTTGGTAACTTTTCCCTTCTGTTTCATGCTACTCACGAGTAGTAAAGTTATGAAACATTTAAACTCTACTCGCTTTCTTATATTTTACTGTACATTCCATACGATTTTCACCAGGATCAGTACACCGTGCAGGCACTGATATGTCGACATACAAACCTTGAATTAGAGAATCATAAACTTGGTAAAGCGTACTCCAAACCGACAAGGTAAGTAATGTACGTTCTTAAATTTTGAGGACTCTTTAATCTTTTAATCTTTTTGAGGCGGCCTGCTTAAATCATTGGGCTACCGAAATTACTTTCCTCCAAAAAAATGCTTAATTTCATCTGGATTTATTATTGTTTTAATCGTCCAGTTGTATCAAATGACCTATACATAAACTTGCGCGATGATTTAACTTGCTCCCAAGTACAATTCTTCAACGAAATGAAGATATGCTTCAGATTATTACTTTACGTGTGAAACCTGTGTGAAGAAAAAAGTACTTTGGAGCTGAATACGCTGAAAATTTTTGTACCGTATATTCGCATACTGTCTTAAATAAAGCTTTGCCATTATTATTATCTATTTACGAAGTGATAAGATTTATTGCATGGAGGATTTCACCATGAGCTGACATCAGTTAGAGAACCACTGTTAAACCTGGGAGTACTGGACAGCTGTTTCCTCCTAGTTTGGGACTCTTCAGTAGTACGCACTCACGGGGGTTTGAATCTAGGACCTTATGGTTACAAGGCGAGCTCGTAGACCATTGAACCACTGGGACCCATTGGATCGGGTGAAATCCTCCATGCAATCAAACAAAATCCCTAGACAACCAATACTTGATAAGGTTTAATAAAGTTAGGTAGTAGCTATAAAACTATTGCGAAACGATAACTCTAATGTTGTATTTTGCAAAGGAACTACGCCCCTTCATGATGTGATAGGGTATTCCCATACTGTATTGTTAAAATACGGGGAACAATAATCAAGTCCGGATCCTGGCTCCGTTACGATATTCCTTTCATTGTGCCTCAGCAGGACTCACATCTATATACTCGTTTTCCCTCCCACAGAGTTTAGAACATGAAATATAGTTTTGAAAGTTTGCCAGTAGAATTTCTGAGTTCTCCTGTAACTGTAGAACTCTGAGGTGATTACTAATTATGTAGTGTCTTTTAGTCTGATAAAAAATATTAAAGAATTGCAAAACATGGAAATCCACCTCGCTTATCCTCCATACGAAAAATGTGTCCTTGGATTTTGTAGTATGAAGTCCTCAGAAAATAAAAAATGTAGGTGTTTTGATATTAAAATAGTATACCAATGAGGACTCATCAATCCAGTTATGTCAACAGAATACTGGAATACTGAAAATCTCCATTACGTCATTCTGAATTCACTGAGTTACTAATATTACGTCACCACCATCAACTTTTGTAAGATTTCCTTGGGAATCATTGATATATTTCCTTGGGAAAACACTCATAATTATATCCTGAATGTATTGGTGAATATGTTATAAGTGAAAATTACAAAAAGTATTTCTCTTTAAAAATTTAAAACAGTTAGTTCCCTTTATGAATTTAGATAAAGCAATAAGAAGACGTAATTTGTCTGAATCGTGTAATGTATTTGCGCAACACATTTCGAACAATCTGATCACACACGGACTTGTCATAGGAATATATATATATATATATAATTAATAAAGAGGTAAGAGGTGAGAAAAATAGACTTAGGTCAAGTTAAAAGGACATATTCAAGATCAAAAATAAAAATGAAGACCACTAAACCAAATAGCAGAGGTAATAGTACATCTGCTATGGTATCAAAACAAAATTTACCAAGGAAGGTTTAATGTGATGACAAATTGTTTTTGAACGCATAAAGGTGGCTTGAACTTTCTAATTGCTAGGGCTTCTACAAACTTTAGGATACGCCCCAAACACGTTTTATAGATAGGTTTAAAAGATCTGTTAACATCAATTTTATGACCTGTCTCTATAATATGTTTCGCAATAGAAGAGCTAGGTCTCCTGTTCTCACCGTTAATAGGTTCTGATGATTCCATTTGTTTCTGGAGCCATTTTGGAATATGCTCTGAAGCCCTTACTTGCAGAGATCGATGAGTCCTCCCTATGTATGTGTGTCCACACGTACATTCAAATTGGTAAATACAGTGGGATGTGACGTCATTTTTCGCATGTTCGAAGGGCTTAGATAGATATAATGGCTTTACATTCTCTAATATTATGATATTAGCTGCATAAAAAGTCTTTTTAACAGCAGCGTTCAGCCTTTGTCTAGTTATCAAGCTGCTTTGATGTCCCATATTCCAAAATGGCTCCAGAAACAAATGGAATCATCAGAACCTATTAACGGTGAGAACAGGAGACCTAGCTCTTCTATTGCGAAACATATTATAGAGACAGGTCATAAAATTGATGTTAACAGATCTTTTAAACCTATCTATAAAACGTGTTTGGGGCGTATCCTAAAGTTTGTAGAAGCCCTAGCAATTAGAAAGTTCAAGCCACCTTTATGCGTTCAAAAACAATTTGTCATCACATTAAACCTTCCTTGGTAAATTTTGTTTTGATACCATAGCAGATGTACTATTACCTCTGCTATTTGGTTTAGTGGTCTTCATTTTTATTTTGATCTTGAATATGTCCTTTTAACTTGACCTAAGTCTATTTTTCTCACCTCTTACCTCTTTATTAATTATATATATATATATATTCCTATGACAAGTCCGTGTGTGATCAGATTGTTCGAAATGTGTTGCGCAAATACATTACACGATTCAGACAAATTACGTCTTCTTATTGCTTTATCTAAAATGTATTTTGTTTGCCTCTGGCTGCTATTATTTTCAAAGTTTTCATCGCAAAGCATATGTATTAACGGGAAATTTAATGAAAATTGTGCCGCATCCATCAGTTATTTAGGTCTACGAAGACGGTGTAGTGTGAATCAAAGTCTATTCGGTATTTTATTAATAAGTAACTTAGTCAAGGAATCGGGATTTTATCTACAATGATCTCCAACATTTTAGTATTCGTGATAAGGTGCGACCACTTTTCTAATTAGGAGGCTATATGCTAGGACTACCAAGTACAAAAGCTCCACAATACCATATCTGGCACAGCTGTTATGTGATGAGAAATCCGTTAGGTATGACACGATAAACTTACTGCGGCACTCTAACAAATAGTCCCACTAGTTTTTGTTTTCCTTTCCTCGTTACTATTACACTGTTGTTCTCATCTATTACACACCAATATTATACTTCATATCCTGTGGTGCATTGTTTAAAATGTGAACGCAACGCTGTTCTTTTTATTTTTTTATTTACCTTTTTCTGGCTGTTACATTTTGATTTTAAAATCTTATAAAATTTATGAGGTAATTGGATGCAATATGTTGTAATGCACGCTGAAAATTCCATAACTGTACCGCAAATACTGTTTGGAATAAAGCTGTAATTATTATTATTAAATAACTTTGTGGATTCCAAATTAGGACGAAATCTTCAGGATATCCTGCTGCATTAATTTTTCCATGCATGCGATGTTTTTGCACACAGTTAATCTCAATCCTGTATTACTTGCTTGTCATTAGGTATGCAGCCGATTTTGACTGTTAACTGCGTTTATGGGATACCAGAGAGAATTTCTAGCTCAGGTGGGTGAATAACTTACCTAGCCTATAGAACACAACTATATCAAAATAACTACCTTTACTTCAAAGTTGGTATAATTAACCTAATTTTTAAGGATTTTAACTCCATCGAGAATGCAATGGCATTATTGGCGAACATTTGTGGCTTTAATGATAGCTATGATTAAAACAATAGTTTTAAACTTAGTTTTTTCCTGGGGCATAATAGATGATTCACTGATAGTTTGAGAGTTACTCCTAAAGCTTCATATTCAAGCAATAATTTATGACTATCTCTTCATTGTCGGTTTTGCCTTTCTCTAATAAACATTTACAGTTGTGTCAATAGTCATGATAATTTGCGAACACATGTTCAACAATAAGCTGATGGAAATGTACATATTAAGATGTTCTTGCTTTTATTATCACCATAATTGTTTTCTAATGAATTAAGAATTCTCACAATTTGTTTCTTTTGACTAATTCAGATTAGCGGATCGTCTTGTCCGTATGGTACCAAGTAACACGACGCCGGAGTTTTGGCAAGAAATAAATGCTAATTTAACTAAAGCAGGATGGGATGAAGATAGTAAGTTAACTTCTGTTTGTTCTTTTTAATAAAATATATGCTTTAAGGTAGACATAACAAATCCTCACAGACTCAGGACTTGAAATTATACGTTGCTGATTTATCTAAAGTGATTTGATCAGTCTTTGTTGATATTTGTTGGCTTCACAATTTGAAATTATGTTTGCTGGATCAAAGTCTCAGTAGGAGTAGCATCAATCAATTATATTTCAATGATAAGCTCCGAACAGAATGAAAATCACATCCTCCTTTCGGATTCCAGTTGCAACAAATACATTTTATTTTAATTTCAATAAATGGATTTGGGCGAATGCATATTTGGGTTAAAGACTTACTAGGTTATGGGTTTCAGGGAAATATTTTGCAATAACAAACATTTTAGCCATAACATGAATTCTAAAATTAAAATTTTTCTGTTCGGTTACTGTATTCTCATGTATATCTATTTATGCAAAATATTACATTGTCAGGTAGAACGCAGTGAGACTTTCATAGGGGTTTAGACTCATATTTGCGTTTATCTAATGCTGTGTCTTCCCTTCACCTAGAATCATGATTTCTTTCTTTCATGACTTATGTTTTCTTATCATATTAAATCAGAAGTCAGTCTTAAAGGATTTAAGTGTTAAAACTGAATGCGGATCCTTTTTTAGTAACCACAATATCATTCCAAACCTAATATTTGTGACGTTGGTACAATAGCGTACGCGTAACCATCGTACTCAAAAGTTGGTTTACGTTGTTTTAACTTCTTGTAAAACACCATGTAACTATGATGCCACTTGGTCGAAGGTGGCTAACAGTGAAGTCTGGACGCGCCTTTCGTCCTGTTCAACACTCAGCATCTGTTTGTACCTGTACCTTTGTGAATGATGATCTTACCAATGGGACTAGAACCCAACACAGCGTTCAGAACGTCAACGTGTGATCTGCTAGGCTAGTGAGTCGTGATAGCCACGGGTGTTAGTTATTATCTATCGCTATCGCTTTTGAAGTCCTCGTTATTTGGTGTTATTGTAAAGAAATGCTCGGTCTGCAGGTAACTAGTTCGGCTCAGCTGCTTGCCGATTGGTTCCTAAGTTTTATTTCCAGTGTTTCATTTTCACTCTACTGGAAAATCTGTGTGCTTAGGAAGGATTTCAAAAGCGTACTAAATGATGAGCGAATTTCACATCCATCATGCTTCGGTTGTACATGACACTTGAAAGCACTTTTAAGTAGCTGTTCACATATAAAGAGTGAATGACTATTTGTCACTTCTTAACATTACGCTGAAACATGTTTAGATCAGTCAGTCGAGCGGTGGATTGATGTCCTTTAAGTCACCGGTGTGGATTCTGTGTAAGACCAGTTTTTCTCAATTCTAGTCAGCATTCTAGGAAGTGAAAGTCCTAATAAAAAGACACAGTTGTAATCCAGCTGTTCAAGAGTTCTGCCGGATACATATTTCAACTGTGAAGAGTTAAATGTTATTTTCAGTGACAGAAATGAAAAGGCTTACTGTTTTGTAAGGTAGTGTCGAATGATAATAGGAATTTCAAAACTAAATTATTTTTTCCAGAAAAACGTGAAGATACCAGAAATTCTGTCTAGCAGGTAAGAAAATTCTAGCATTAATGCAGACCAAACTTTGATGTTCGTCAAGATTCACTTACACAAGTAATGAGATTCTTGCATTTATAACTGTTACATCATTTATTAGTAATTGACCTACATAGAATATATGAGTACTGCGCGCCCATACTGTCACTGGCTTCTATTCATCAGAAATGAAGTGCTCTTCCAATTTCGGTTTTAAACATGTGAAACGTAGCCTTTGGTATGTTAAAATGTTCTTTTTATAGAGTCTCCTTCCATCAAGTATAATTACTTTTGTCATACCTTTCTATGCAAGAAAACGGTCATCTGTACTGATCTGAGGACAATGTGGAATATGTTTTCACTATATGAACAAAAGTTTCCTAAATCTACAAATTGATTTCCTGCATAAACACCAGTCATTTTAGATTATAAAGGTTACCAAAACTCATCAACGTATATTCACATACACATACTCCGGCAACTGAAACGTTCTCGAATAACTCATGTATGTACTTGCTATGAGATATTGCCTAAAAGGGCATACATACACGAAAATACCCTGTAGGAAATAAACTTTAGCGCATTAAATCACCAACCTGGTTGGATAATTCCCAGGTGGCTTTAATCTAATTTGTAGGCATGACTGAAGGAAATTTACATATAACTTAGGACAATCCCTCTGTGTATAAACCCCCATCTTCCCCTCTGAAGCACACCTATTAGCCGTCAAATTTTGTTTCTTTTTCGTGAATCTTACTTGTTTCCTTTCCCTATCTACTCGAATCAGCCTAATACTCACATATTTCTTATTTCTTTGCATTTTCTCCGTTCATAATAGAAACTGGTAACGATCTGCATTACATATTTACATCTGATGAGTAAGTTTTACTGCCTGTAAAATATCTCGGATGTTTTAATAACCTCACTGAAATTGCAATTGTATTTACGTGGCGGGTGGTATTTAGAAAATTCCTACTTTAGCTAAATTTTGAGATATATAGAAATAAAAATTTCTGAAAGCTATCTTGGTTACTTAACATCAGAGAACTTAATTAAGATATGGATCCTATCATTGATGCACAGCTTCCAGAATTTGCAGAAGCCAACTCAGATTGCTTAGTAATATTGAATCAACGTTTGTAATTCTATTAGAAAATTTACTGCAGTTTTTTCGTAGTACCTGTTTCATCACTTCAGCCTATGAATTGTGATTCATAGTGGGGCCCTACCATTTACAGCTAATATTATGATGAAAAACTTCATGATCTCACGAATTATATTCACGTCCCAATCAGCATCAAATAATTCCCTAAAGAAAGTCAACCACAGAGGTGTTGAGGCTATACATTGCAAGACAAATGAGATGAATCTGTGTATCGGTTCATATATTTTTATCACCATGCTTTTTTGAGTGGTCATTAATGCTAAACAAGGCAGAGTTATGCCTGTGTTGTTAATGAAAAAGGAATCTAGGTGAAGCTGGATCAGATTTTATGAACTGTGATCTAAGGGATGTTTTAAAAAATGCAAAAGATGGATATTATGTGCCTTCGTGCGTTGGCATAACTGATCATGTATAAGGAATTTATCACTAGCAAATATTTAGAGATGCTGGTGACCTGAGGTGTGAAATAATGTAACTTAAATAGAACCAAAATAACAGAAGATTTATCATTGAATAATGTTTCAAGCATTTGTCTATCATGTAGTATATTCCCATGGTATGCTTCCTATCACTAATTCCTTGTAATAAAGGTTTTTTGTATTTTCCAATGAATGATAAACAAAATGATATTGTTTTTACTGACGTTTCGCTACTGAATGGTGCCAATAGCTTTATCACCTTGAGAATGATGAAAGTAAGCAAACATATAAAAACGACTGGGTCATATGATTAACAACTTGGAGGCTTCAGTCTCCTATGAGCTACGCCTTTTACACTGTGTCTTTTCTATCCTCCCAGAAATTTCCTCCCATGAAGAGCACGATGAGTTAATGATATTCTCTTGACCATATATCACAATATGTAATTGAATTCACCTCTAGTTGGGATAGGGATATCAGGATTTTCTATTTTTATCGAAAAAAGCATGTTCCTAAATATAAGCTGACTTTATTTATATAATTAACTCGAAAGTTATTAATTATTATAGAAATAGGACATTTCCTATTAGATAATAGATATATAAATAGTGGCAACTAGTCATAAAGTGAATATTAATTACTGTTATTCAGTTATTTCTCATTATTTTAATCCATAGGGATGAACACACATTGAACTTGTCATTTCCGTCCGAAATCAGGTTAAAGTACAAACACAGCTTACCATATTTCTGACTAAAATGACTAGTTATATATCACAATTAAACCACTAGGGAGGTAAATTTTGGAGATTGACAGAAAGTGTTAATGGCTGAATACCTTATTTAAATTCGCTAATGCGATTAGACATTTGAGGTTTATCTGTAGATATACACAACGTTTGACACTTTTGAGAGTTGTGAAAAGTTTTCTTCCTAACTGTCAGTATTCAGTGAATTTTCACTGAATCAAATAATGCTAATTTTGGCAGTGTACCTCGATAGTTAGTATATTATCATTTCTTGATAACGTGCAGACTTTGCAGTTTTGAGCATTTATATATGGGATACTTAGATATTATTTTATGTATGTTCTGGTTGGAGTTATGAGTTATCGTCAACAATAAAGACAGTTTCACGTAAGTAGTCGCTTTTGATTGGTTAGTCAAATTCTTATCGATTAATTTATTGGAACATTAGGAGATGAAATTTGTCTAAACATTAAAAAAATTTCAAAGCGTCAAATCGCTACACCTTCAAGATACAATAAGTAGTTTGTTCTCCTACTACTTGTTTCCATAATACTGAAATCTTTTCATGTGAAGATTAGTTAAGTCTCATATACTAAGCAAGCTGACCAATAAATTTTATTTCTAAGTAACACAGGGTAGGATGTGCATAAATGACCTAATGCTGTCTAATCCAACAGGTAAAAAGACTTTCAAACAATGACATTAAGTGAAGATGCATGAAATACTTAACTTTTTACTTATGAGTTGTCAGTATAATAGTAACTCACGAAATCATTTGATTTTTTTTCGGGATACTAGTTAACTAATTGCAAAAATTTCTTTTTTAACTTTAGCCATAGTTCAAATTGTCCCCTGGGAAGAACGTCTGTGATAACACTCCGATGTGTATTCACACAAGAAATTGGTAAATTTATGAGTCAAATTCAAGATATTCCAGACTACATTTATGGTAAAATTGAATTACCGCCAGCCTGTCCTGATGGGACATGTGATGGATGTAATTACCACTTCTTGTGGCTTACTATGTATGCTTGTCGCATGTGTAGAGAAAATGATTATGAAAGAATCTTAGGTGAATGCGTATATGGTTACAGAAAAGTACATCTTCGTGCTCCATGGTAGGTGTAACACGATAATTGAGGGTATTCAGTGTTTTCAATTCTAATTTCTACTATCATATAATTTCATATTTGTGCGCTAATTGCTGGTCTAAATACTTTAACACTGTGTTGTTAAATGAGAGACACTAGCTGTGTATACACCTAGTATGGAAGGTTCATTGATGTCTTAAGATTAACCATTCAATTAGTAGCATAGATTGTCCTACGCATTACTTAGGACAGTGGTTTCTTTTCCTACATAAGGATGTATACTGTCCTCATGATATGATTTTGTTTATCAGTTTAGAGACATCTTCAACCCTGATTTTAGCTATGATGAAGAGTATTTCCTCTTCATAATGTATCCCCAATTCGGTATGAGTCATGGATAAAATAAATAACCATACAGTTTGTATCACAGCCTAATTCGTTAGCACAGAGGTTAATTATGATATGTAGCCTAACGTTACTCTTCATGTTCTTAAGTGAATATAGGTCAATAATTAGCCTCCACAGTAGGCCTTACCTGAGCACGAATCCTTATCTTAGTGAAGCTTGTTTCCTCAGTGAAATACAGTAATCTCGAGGTATAAGGTACTGTACATTCAAATAAGCTAGTAAAATAATTCATTCTCACACTTCATTGTTGAATATCATATGAAATAATTTGGTTGGAGTGGCGAATCCGGAAACGTCTGCAATTTTGCATCAATTCCGTCCTCAGTGTTTACTTTTTTATCTTTGAGATAACTGAGTGGGTCTGGTTTCCTTTTTCCCCCAGAGAAATTGCAATTGACAAATTAACAGGCTGTCAATTTCATTTAAACTTTCTTTCAGTTGGTTTCTGGAGTTAACCTTGTATCCTTTAATCCAAGTTAAATATAAGGGAAGTAAAACTCAGAGTTTTACTCTGAGGCAAGGTTACATTTGACCTGTTGGTAGGGATTGTCAAATATGCTCACCAGTTTTTCAAAACTTATATTTGCATTAAACATAACAAAGTTATCAATAATGTATCTTGAATAGAAATAAAGCTTGCCGATTACTGTTGATAACCTGGTAAAAAAGTGGTTATGTAAAAGCATCCTAGGGGGAACTCACTGCTGCTTCATCTATTCGCCTGAGTATTTCACTAAAAAAATTTAAATCAAACGTTGATAGTATACCAAAGTAGGGGATGTTTAAGAAGTGAACTGACATATCACAATCTATGTTGCTGGATTACACGAAATGAAATCACGAGTGACTTTTTACGATTAAGGCAGTATTTGTTAGAAAAAAACAACATATAACGAAATAATTTATTTCCTCATATTCTTAAATAAAAGACGTTTAAATATTCTGAAATAATGCACTGTAGTGTACACATAAGTATTACTTGAAGTTGTTTATATATACATATGCAGATAAGTTTCATATAAATATGTGTACAATACATTTAACTGCTTTTTACTTAACGTCAGGGAGTGTCGAATTGAACCTGGCAGAAATCTCACTGTTATTGAAACGTGTCCAATACTGAGTAAGGCTCAAATTGCGGCTATCTTTCTAACTACTTTTGTCCTGGTTATCTTGGGACTGATTATTTTTGTATGCTATCGCCGAAATAAGACGTAAGTTGTTCTTATTATAATTACTTCTGCAACCCCCTGAGATAATGCAGTTTTAATTTGAAGCCTTTCGGATTTCAAAAAGCACCTTCTCAATACTGATTTCTGCTAAAAATAAACTGAAAACAGTAAACGGATGACAACGTAATGGTACAAAAGCTAATTTATTACATTCTGCTGAATCTCTACAATTACCAAAATCTGAAATGCATTTACCAACTGTCTTTTTTAGTTTGACAATCTTCAACATAGTATGGCAGTAATGCCACAGTCACTCGGATATTTCAGCATCAGTGTTTAAACTTAAGTTAATTTGTAACCCAGTTTCATTAGTAAGAATTGGGGTTCTCAAACAATTGCAGCCACTTTACTGATCTTTTTATCCTACTACAACTCCAAGAGATTTTAATATGTGGTCAAAAACACTTTGAAATCATCGAATTCTCTAAAAGAATTACCGACACAGCTAATTTGTACAGTACAACGCAGTATGATTTAATCAGAAAGTAAACTTGACTGCAAGGCAACAAAATGAGGATTAAATGGTTAAGTTATGAAGTCAGCTATTTTCAAGAATGAAATAAGTTTCTAAAAAAAGTGGAATACTGCACTGTTGATTTCTCAAAGTAAACTTATTTTTGTCTTAGAATTATCACTAAAGTTGTCAAGATTTGGTGAAGAAAAACAACAAGATACCTTAAGTTGTTGAGCTAAAGTTCATAATATTTAGTTCTGTACTGAAGAACAAGGCAGATAGCGTCAAACATTCAGAGGAGTTGCTTAGATAAAATAATATCTGCAAAAGGTAGAAGTCCCCTTAAGTGAAGTCACTGTTGAACAACGCGTTCGTTTCGCCACAGTTTCCTGAACAAGCTTAAATTGAATCAAAAAGATTTCTCACTTCAACCGAACATCATTCAGAAGCACCTTGCTAACAACACACCCAAAGAACTCTACAAAAAACTAAAATGTCTAACAAGGTCATGGGGTAATTCTCTCAAACTGCCAAGCGATTTTCCGAAATAAAATGAAAAATATTCATTGATCCAGTACAATGGAGATGTGCTAGTGGAACCCTACGTTACATTTTAAACACAAGAAAAGAATAATAAATAATAAAATATCAGTTCATATACTAGATATGTCATGCAGTAGGTTGACGAAATGGAAACGAAGAAATGAAAATACAACCAATCACATTCATCAGAAAAGTTTATTTCACTGATGTAGAATTCTGTGATCTCGCTTCATTCTGAAGTTAACGTTGAAGCTGTTGTCTCATTTTAGATTGTTTATCAGATACATCACACAGTGAAACAGTATTATTTATTGGATGACGTTTTGAATACAGTTTATCGTTCATAATCATCTCAATTGTAATCACATGACTTCCAACAAATATTACTGTTTCACTGTGTGATATATCTAATAAACAACCTGATATGGAATTACTTACTGCCACAGTGCCCAAATTTCACACATATATTAAGAAGCTATTGTTTATTAGAACAATCACAGTTTCGTAGTTCAACTATTATAACACTAAAAATGATAACTGCAAATTATCACTTTCACTGTGATCAGAGTCCTTTATCAGAAAATAACGACTGACTTATTTTACGCTTACTACGGAATTTTTGTACTTAAACATTTGGAATGAACAAAACTGCCCTTTAGCTGAACAGTTTTCAGAAGCTAAATTTAACGAGCGTACTCTACTTAAACAGTAGTGTCCTCTGAAATCTCCTTCCAAATATTTGCATATTGAAAAATATGTGGAATGACAGAAGTCATATGTTAAGTCAACTGGGAATAAATAAGAAGTTTATTAAAAGACGTCACGTAGTCGTGTAATGATGGTTAGAAATCCAAAAAAGTATCATGAGAAAAGTTCTAACCACCTATTTTCTTATCATTTATAATTATTTAAAGACTAATTAAATTTCCCTGTGTATCTCAAGTGCTAATACTTTGGCTTGTCAGTGAATCGAAACGATGTTTTATCAATTTTTGCGTTCAAATGAAGCATGTCAGTTTTAATGCAATCCACCTGTAATGCTGATTTCAGGCTACAGTATACACATAATGAATCATAGAAACAAGCTTCTTGAAATGTATGCATTAGCTTAGTGACACTGAATACTCGGTGTCTGTGTGCCTTTCAATTTTCCTGGCAGCCTTGATCTTTCCCATGAATAATAACACTTCCAAAATGATTAGAAATTTATATTATCCGTTTGTAGTCCCAAAAATCGTGTTTTCACATTCATTTTTTAATATGGATGACTGAGTCGTACTGTAGGAGTAACATGAAATAAGAACAATTCATTTAAAGCATATCATTTTACAGCTGTGTCATCACATTAATCAAGAAATGAATTAAAAATTTCTGATAACGGGAAATTTAAAACATGAGTTTGGACAAATGAGAAAATGGTCTTTTTTGTTTCCTATAAGTTTCTGTCCTTGTTAGGACAATTTTCCATGTGTATATTATTTCTTCTACCCATTTGCTCATTCAGTGCAGTTACACAATGTATTTTTTGGTAAGGAATTACTTTTAAATTATTACAAAAGTACAATATAAGTTAGTTCTTTAATTCTTCTTGTAGTTAAGTAATCTTAAGATTAAAATGATCATAATGATTAGGTCAAGAATTTTAGCTTATTCTGACCTATTGCGTAATTTATTAATAAGAAACATTTTAAGAATTGCAGATGATTATTAACTGTTCTTACATCAAGTAATACAGATCGTGACAGCAATTTTTTGAAAAGAATAATAATAATGACAAATTTTTCTTCAAGGAATAATATACGAAATAGAATTTTCCATATTAGGTTGTTCATTAGATATATCACACAGTGAAACAGCATTATTTACTGGATGACGTTTCGAAAAAAAATTTATTGTTCATAATCATATCAATTGCAATCACACGACTTTGAAACTTGAGTTTTATAGTTTTTTTTTGTTTTCTCCTATTTGTCGTAGGGGTAGTAGAATTTTCCAGATATCAGGGACAGGTGATGAATCATTCCTATTACATGTATTTGCAGATGATTCGATAAACAAAACTTCTGTTATCAATCTCTCCCTATACCCTGTGACATTAGATTTTAAAATTGTCATCTTATTCCATCCCATAGTATTGTATGGTTGTGTGTGCAATTGCATGTAGTGCTGTAGCTGAACTATTCTCTAGATTTCTTATCTACTGGGTTAACTAATCTAAAGTTTGCTAGGATTTTTTACTCGGATAGTCTGACTGCCTCTATTCTTCTACTTTGACCTATGTATTTGACGTGACAATCATTGCAGGGTATTAGATAAAATAAATTGTTTTGTTTTAAAGGCTCCACAGGATCCTTTAACCGACAAAGCTTGTTTCTAATTGAGTTTGTGGGCAGATTGAATGCCAGCCACTTTTATTCCTGCCTTGTTAAGAATTCTGCATAAGGCTTCCGAGGTTCCTTCCTTGTATGGAATTACTGTTGATGATTTACATTCTTTATTGTTGGTGTTGTCATTACTAGTAATAGGATGACAGTTTTAAAATTTAATGTCACAGGGTATAGGGAGAGATTGATAACAGAAGTTTTGTTTATCGAATCATCTGCAAATACATGTAATAGGAATGATTCATCACCTGTCCCTGATATCTGGAAAATTCTACTACCCCTACGACAAATAGGAGAAAAAAAAAACTATAAAACTCAAGTTTCAAAGTCGTGTGATTACAATTGATATGATTATGAATAATAAATTTTTTTCGAAACTTCATCGTCGGTGGCACAGTGGTTAGGACTCTCGCCGACCATGCACATGGTCCGAGGTTCAATACCCCGCCGACGCACACCTGATATCTATGGTCGGCCTACAAAATTTGGGCTACCGATATCCATGCTGAAAATTCCATACTTGTACCAAAAATACGGTGCGAAAATCAAGTTGTAATCAAAAATAAAATACAAAAAAATAAATCCAGTAAATAGTACTGTTTCACTGTGTGATATATCTAATAAACAAATATGGAATTTCTTACTACCACAGTGCCCATGTTCAATACACATAGAAATAGAATTTTCAGCCTGTACATATCACCATAAGCTGACTTCTTTTAAATATTTACAACCGAAATATCTAACCACAAAAATTGAACTTAAAGAATGTTAATGTGGGTAATATTGCTAGAAATAAGTAACTGTTTAGTTTGCAGATTAAAATTTGGGACTTTTCCCTGAAATACGTCTCCACGCACAAAGTCGATGCTATATAAATTATCGTTGAATTTTTATATTTACCTGTGTGAGCATAAATTCTAATGGAACCGCTTCTAATTTTTTCTGAAGAGAAGCAGGAAGAAAGTTATCAATAAAGGAGAAGTTTACCATCTTGAATGGTAACGTCAGCCAACGGCTTGCATGAACTAAAATGCTTGTTTACAACAATGTCAGTTAGCTGGGTTGAAGGCACACTAATCACCACCCTACTTACAATCCTTTAATCTTCAAATGATATGGGTATCACACCGGTATCACACCATTGTATAAGAAGGAAAAGTGAAAAATAATGGGATAAATAAATAAACTAATGCATTTTAGAAGAAGAGTCTTGGTTATACCAGAAAGTCTCAGCTTTCTGATATAGTTGGTCAAAGATAGGATTTTTCTGAAATCATCAGGGTAAAGGACGACCAATAAAAATTAGAAGAAAATCTAAAACCTAAATGAGTAATATTTAGTTGATTTTCTACAATAGTACCGTCAGTATTGCAGGAATAATGAGAACGAAACGGTGGATTAAGTCTTGTTAATGCCTGAAACTAAAAGTAACAGTACCCATTTTACAGGGTTCAAGTTTAAAACTTTAAAAAAACCACTGGTAACCTTCAGATAGGAAATTGTTCTTATAAAAAAGGTTTAATGCATTAACTAATAGGATAAAGATTATCGATCCGTCAGCATATTTAAGGAAAATAGTATGCCATGGTGAAATAAATAAAAGTAAGTGGAAAACGGATATTACCCTGAAGAACAACAGTATGAGTAAGCAGTGAAGTGCAGGGTTCTCAGTTAAAGCCAGTATCCTGATTCCAGCCCAAAAAATAAGAAAACCACCATGAGACAAGGGCTCAGTGGATTCTGAAGTCACAGTGCTTAACAGAATTTGTCTAGAAGTAGGATCAGAAACAGCGATATTGTTTAAGAAGTTAGATCGGACAGAATCCGCACCTTTAGCCAAGTTGGAAACAATACAATACAGTACTACAGTGGTAGCATCTGAAGTACTTCTGCGTTTGACGATAAAATTGTTTATGATAGCTAGAAGATTTTAACAAGTGTTCACGAACAAGTAAAAAGTAATTTTTCTGTAGGTGAGGGGGTCGCGATTCGCCCTGAGTTTACCCTGACCCAGAAAATAAAGATCTTGGTACAGGTACAATTTTTATCTTGATCCAAGTAATTGCCACCATTTTAGGTTTCTTTATGTGGCTTAGAAGACTTGTGATTAATGTAACACATAGAAATTACATTTTCCAACAGTAAGGTCTAAGTTAAAACACTTTAAAACTCACAGACCTGGGTTATAAATTCATTATGTAAAATTAAATGAAGAATCTTCTGAGATTTAATTGAAATCAGTTTCCGTTATACGACTTAATGTTTTTTTCATATTCTTCCGTTTTCAGGCTCGAATACAAGTACATGAAACTTGTGCAGAGTACATCCGGAAAGAATCAGGTGACTAGTTGTGCATTAGATGATAATGAAGTGGATATTAGTGGTGGAAATATTTATTACACGGATGAAAATTACAACAAAATGGGTGGTGTACACATAAAATCATCACCAAGTTATACAAATTCAAGTGGCGTTGTTTTAGAACCGAATGAATTTCTTCAAGGTGAACATTTTGCACAAGCCGGTTTTAAAGGGCTGCCAAAGGTTAATCTTCCACCTATTATATTCAAGGTGGGTTTATGGTTACATTTGATGTTCTTTTGTATAGATAAGTACTTTATTCTATCTGGAATAAGAGAGACATAAATAGCTGTTCCACTATTATTCCCTTCAAAATAAGCAGTAAGCATGATACACTAAGAGCTCAGTAAATCTCCACTTTTTATTGCAAATCATGTTAATACTAGACAATAGCTGTATGAAGTGTTAGTGTTTGTGGGTTTAACTGAGTTAAAGCTATTTTAGTATACACTGCCGTTTAATGCAAATTCATAATAGTTCAATAATTGTCAAGTCATAAAAAACAAATAACATTGTACTTACTTTTCATTTCTCTCGACTATTTGTTTGCTTGCTCATTCATTCGTCTGCATCATCAGACTGGTCCAAAAATAGTATATCAGCCAAAAGAGTCAGAAATGTATTGATTTTTTATAGCCTGCATGCAGGCAAAATGCTGTTCACTTTCAGTCACGTACTTACACACACGCACACACAAACGCACGCACACCTCGAGATTCACATAATAAACCCTGGGTTTCTTTTCTGTCTGAAATTTATCTCTATGCCCCCGTCATTCACGTCAATCTAGAAATTGAGGGAAAACGTTAGCGACTAAACAAATGAATTATTGAAGAAACTGAACCAAAAGAATAAAACAGTTACTGCACTCCTATTTGTTATAACAATTCCAAACAGATAGCCTGACAGTATTCTAGCAAAATTAAAATCCAAAGTTATCAATGTAATTATTTATATTATTATTCCCTTGGGACCCGGGTAGAACATAAGGCCTAGACAGCACGTCTCCATTTTATCCTGTTCTCTGCAGTGCTTCTCATCTGGCCCAACGCTTGCGCATAGGCTTTCATCTCCGCCTTTACACAATCTCCTCCATGTCGCTGTCTGACGCCCACTTGCGTTCGACTCAAGGTTATGTCCAGTGTGCAGTGTCGCCGAAAAGTCTTATAAACGTGTGTCCAATACATTTCCATTTTTGTCAGAATATTTGCAGGCCAAAAATATGTTGAAAGGTTCGTTTCCAGAGTTTCTTTTGGCTGACTCTTTCTGACCAGCCATCTGATCTTCACCACCATAGAGTAAGCGAGGATAGCTATTAACAAACAACTGCAGTCGTCTTTGAGAAATACTTTTCATGACGTGCCAACCTTCCAACCAACATAAAAGAACTGACTGACTTAACACTGGTGCTGAAAATCCGAATCTTGTCCTTCAGGCTGAGTGCAGAAGATTGCAAAGCTGATTTCAGAGTGACGAATGTCTTCCTTGCCTTTCAGATTCTGGCTAGCGTTGACATCTTCATCCATGTTATCACCTGTGGTTGAAACAATGCTTCCTAGATAAGTGAAGGAAGTAACCTATTTAAACCTATCCCGTTGTTGTTGATTGGTGCTGGTTGTTGTTGTTGTTGCTGTTTCTGTTTCTGTAGGTTGGTAATCTTCATCACCTCTGTCTTCTCTATGTTCGCCGGCAGTCTTGTCTCCTCTTCTTTCTCTGCTAGTTTGTTGGTTTTCGTCTGTATGTCTCCGAATTTATGTGACATTAGACATGAATAATTCATACGTGGAATCCAGACCTTCTAGGATCTTCTTAACGGTCAATCCAACGTGCTCATAACTTCTCACTACCAACACACAGTCTGATGCATAGTCCAGTCTACTACAATTAGGAATATCATTGGTGATAAAAGGCAGTCTCGTCTTACTCCTGAATTCACTTAGAATGCCTCGATGAATTTTCCTTTATGGATCATTCGACACGTGCTAGTGTAATGTGGCTGTTGAATGAGGCTGATGACGAGATAAAAGAAATTTGATGTCGCCATTCGGGAACTTATCGATTATTGCTCGCTGTTGTCTGCAGAATTCTTCTTTCCCCTTTTGATGCGTGTCGTTTTTAGGAACGTTACATTACGTAACTATTACTTTCCTTCCTTTTGAATTGTATCTTACTGACCGGAGTAGATCATTGACTCTGCAGTTAATAATGTCGGGTTTCCACATCCAGATTATTGGGACTTCCATGCCATATCTTCTCATTTTTCGAGGTCTGAGCAGCCTTCATAGCTGCGCCTATTTTACGAACTTCCCACACCCCGATGCTTTCTCTTACTTCCATTGAAAGAAGACACACCGGCCAACTTGCAGCCGAAATGCTTTCACTAGCTCACAACATTCCCTTTGAGCAGTTCACGAGAAATATATATTTTTATATTTTTCATGCGATTTGAAGTTTCTGCAGCACTTGCGCTAATTTTTGGGGTGAGATCTCTAGGCGTACTTTAACCTTCCTTTTTTTCCCGGGTTTAAGACCGGCTACTACACTGGGCAAAGTTACTATAGTATCTATTATATGGATATTTTTGCTGGAAATAAAAGCCAAGTGGCCTTTCTAAGTTCGCATCGTGAGAAATAGAAATGTTGAGAAATTTGTCAGAAAAGCGTTTTATTCATTGCTTTTTATATTACTATTCCTAAGTATTCCTATTAGCCACTGAACTGCGAGCTATTTACTTTACCTCTTTTTATGTTTTTGCATATATTTGTAATCGTATGGCCACAATAAACTTCAGACCAAAGGTGATACTGACCGGGATATTCTTACCGAAAACGATGAGGCTTAGTGGAATTCTGTTCATGAGCTGTTCCACTCTTTTATACTGTCATCGGTATTCATTAATCAGTCATCTCCATTTCAATTTATTCGCACTCACGATTTCTGCTTCTTGTGTGATTCAGCTGAATTTGTTTCTTCTTATTTCACTTGCTCTCATATACATTCACTCACTACTTACAGCCGCAAAAACTATTTGCTTAAAGAAACCTATTCGAAAATCTCAGGCATATTTAAAATCTTCATCCCTTTTATAACAAAATATGTATAATATTTTTTAAAGTTTTTAATTGCCAGTTTTCACTGTAACTTTCTAACTCTAATTTAGTTTAAGATTTCATACTTGTATACAACAGTGTACCGTTTCAGCAAGTTTTGTGATTTTGATACAAAAAGGAAACTTCAAAATTGTAAAGTGAATTTTTTTTCCTTTTTTGAAAAGTCATTTTTCAAACATTTTCTTGAGACAAAAAATGTAACTTTTAAATCTTATTTCTTCGTGTAGGCAGTTGCGTAACAACTAGCTGAGGTTTTCTCGTTCATACTCTCACTGTATAACTATTAATGTTTCAAATATTATGGTTATCTAATTCATAATACATCATCTTTCAATATGTTTTATTTTTTCATCTTCACTCTATTACCTAATCAGGTTTTGTTCATTCATTTAATTATGATGAAAGTATTTTGTTTGCTCTTCTCCTTTTCTCTATGCATGAAAATCTTTAAGCATTCTGATCTACTATCACTAAACTACTACTACTAATACTGCTAATGTTCATCATATGCCCAGTTGAATGTCATTTTGTTGTATGCGACAAGAGAGACAGAAAAGAAGTAGGAGAAGAAAAAAAAAGGCTTAAAGAGTTTTCTGAAAATCTTTATGATTGGCTAATTTTAATTCGATTAAATAATCTATATTTGTACACTTCAAAAGTAAGAAAGTGATAACTGTCTTTTGTTACTTGCATATAATTTCAAAGTTAGATTATAGTAATCCAAGTATTTTCGCTTGGGAGTTAATTGTTCACTTTTTGGATAGTATAAAATACAAAATCTTTTAAAATTCATTCAGCAACAAGATTCAATGTTTTTTACAAGTTAAACGGTAACACTTTTATTTCTGTAAAAGAAAGTCTAGGAGGTAAATTTTTGTTTTGATAAAGTCTCACATTACTGTATAACACTGTGAGACTTTATCAAAACAAAAATTTCCATTTAATGGAATTACACTCTACCACAGTGCACAAGTTTTATTCCTATATCAAAGTCTAGGAGGCTTTTTCAAATACACTGACTGGTGGAATTAAGACTGATTGGCAACGCATAACTTATGTTAACAATGAGCAAATTGTTTTCCTTAATAGGTTTTGAAAGAAAACTTTCATATTTTAAACTTCATTTTGCTTTCAAAAATAATGAATTAAATCGTCCAGAAACATACATTTGGGATTTTTATTTGAACTGTCCAGATTAATATTTATGTTTTATTGACAGTAGGAAAGTATCACTAGCCTATGGGTGTAAGAAGGCAAACTGTGAAACCCTTTCGTGCATATTCATCAGTTTGATGCATTGCTTTATTCCAGCCTGTCACCTTACTTAAAAACGTGGAATAAGGTCTGACAAAAGCTCTACTGTTTTTACATGGGTGTGTGAAAATCTCTCAACAATCAAGGCTAACCCCTGGAATCAGTTGTACGGATAAGTTTCTGACTGTCACATTACACTAATTTTTCAATTGTGTTGATCAGTATTTACTTATGTCTTTTGATTTGAAATGGAACGTGTTATGCTTGACTACAAGAAAAGTGAATTCAAATGTATATGTAAGGATGTTGAGAAATGTGTATTAAACACTCACTCCTTGCTGATTGACTTTTAATTACCACCCAATTCCTTCTTTCAAGGACTATCAGATATTCATATTGGTGGTTGACAGCTAATATATAACATCAAAAGGAGTCAATCATTATACTTGGAGGAACTTTCAACAAAGATGATGTGTCTTATTGTGAATGTAAAGCCAAAACATTGAGGTAAGTTTGCTCAACCACGTTTCATGCTAATCTCTGTTCGACACCTGAAGCTTTCACCGAGAGAGTTGAGCCGCTAGAAGAACCATTTACAATGCACCTTGGCTTAAATGAGCGAAATAATCCTGTTACTATGGTTATTAAAGGTTTGTCTGAAGGAAAAATATTCTACCCAATAAATTATTTTTAGTTTCTTACAGTTATACAATAAAATCTGAAATCATTATAATAATAGCCACGTATGTTGTCAGTGTATTTTAACTTTGACTACATTTATGAATTCAAAATCATATTAGCTCCAAGTTGTCATGTATCAACAGCAATAATATTTGAATGAGGAATTCAGTGATTAGAAGATGAAATTCTCTCAACTCCAAATCACACTATCTATAAGTTCACACGCGACTGCGGAGACAAAACTACATTTAGAAACAATAAAATGTTTCATTGTCATCCGAGAGAACATGTTCCAACATAATTATCGACGAACAAAAAATTCGAAAGCATTTAATCCAGCATCATCCATCGTCAAATAGTAAATTTTAAACTTTGCCTACGCTGACATGTCAAAATAGGATTGACTATTAACATGACATTTTCATACAACTGATTAATTGTCAGACATTTTGCTACTGTCAGTCATGTGAGCTATAGTACGATTGCGGAGCAACTATGAAATGATGTCATATTGAAAGATTGTGTTTGCTGGAAACCTGTTGGGTTGAAGTCATTTACAAAATATGGTGCGTCGGTGGCACAGTGGTTAGGACTCTCGCCGACCATGCACATGATCCGAGGTTCGATCCCCCGCCGACGCACACCTGATATCTATGGTCGGCCTACAAAATTTGGGCTACCGATATCCATGCTGAAAATTCCATACTTGTACCAAAAATACAGTGTGGAATCAAGCTGTAAATCAAAAATAATATCAAAAAAAATATCTGCCACCTGCCTTTATACGAGGTTTCGTAGTCCATTTGGTTTTTAGTCATTTAGGTATGTGTTGTCTCACCGTCACCTGCTAAGCGCGTGTAATCACACATACAGATAAAGTAGTTTAAGATGTGACATAATCACTAGTTTAATGCTGAGGCTTTTAGAAAAGCCATCCTGTCGTTACCTTAAAGGTATGTCTAGGAATGTAAGTTGGTTACAGCTTTCTTCCTCACAAGTAAGATTTACATGATTTAGTACAAAGCCCCTCAAGTAAACAGCTTGCATGATTTATGCGTATCATATACTATCATATAATATAATCAACTAATCTTCTATAGAAAGGCACTGTAGTAGTCAAATCACTGGGCAGATTTTTAATGTAAGACATGGATGGATCAGTCAACAATGTTCATAACGGTGTCACCATAGCAGCGCCATCCGATTGTCTAGAGTGTTCTCCTTCAAATGCGAAATGGAATTTGTTAGTAAATAATAATAGTCATAAACCTCTCAGATATGTTGGATGAATAGGAAATAAAAGACAACAAAGAAAAATGTAATTGCCAGAGGGATAGTTGTTGAAGATGATAAAGGCGAGGAGAAACTACCAAAATTGAGAATCGTATTTAGTCCACAGAATACCATGACAGGAACTTCATCCAATCCTGTTCTTTGTACCTTGGTCATTCCTTTGGTTGTATGTAAAAGACATAGACGTAGTGTATGTAACAATTTCTTAGGTATGTGGTGCATAAAACTCAAGGCTGTAATAGCTTGTAACTGAAGCCCTGTATCTACTGAGTGTGACAGTATATACTCTTTATCACTTCGGTTAAATGTTGAGATAGAATCTCCGTCAGCATGCTTTGATGAAATTTTAGACACAAAATTATTCATATCTCAAATTCTGGAGAAGATGAAGAACACATCGATTATCAGCTGTGAATTATTTGAGTAAATAAAACACTCAGGCCTCGTAATTCCCTGGTTACATGGTCTACCGAAAGTGCACAAGGAGAACTTACTAGTACGTTCAATGTTGAATATGACGAATTCCCCATATCATGCTGCTGCCAAATGGCTCGCAGACATCCTCCTACCTATCAGAAATAATCTCTGTCAGCATTGTGTTTAAGATTCATTTGAATTCATCGATTCAATAAGTGATGCTAATGTATCTGGAAAGGAGACGATATCCATGGATGTTACGTCCCTTTTCACTAATGTCCATCTCACGGAGACTATTTGCTTTATATGCAAATTCATTGAGGATAATAATGTAGACATGGTTGTTCCGATCCACTACTTAAAGGAACTGCTACTGAGGTACACTTTTAACGTCCACTTCAAGTTTAGCAGCACGCTCTATAGACAAAGAGATGGAGTGGCAGTGGGGTGGCTATTGGGTCCTTTACTTGAAGACTGCTTCTTAGCAAGTTTGGAGAATAGTATGTTACGACTTGTTACTGGTAGTTTCCATATGTATCAAAGATACATGGATGATACTTTCATCATGTATGGTGAGAATGATAACTAAGGAGTTCAGCAGCTGTCATTATGCCATCCAATTCACGTCGGAATCAGAGATGAACTCGAAATTCCATTTTTTTGGTGATTTTTCTAAAAAAAGATATATGATGGTTCTCTTCAAAGATCGATCTACAGGAAACCAAAATGGAATGGCCAATATACGAATTTTCATAGCTGGGTCCCTTTAAAAAGAAAGAGAAACCTAATACAGTCCTTATCCTCAAGGATAAGAAGGATTTGTTCCAGTGATACAATCGACGGGGAACTGTAGCGACTCAGACAAGTCCTCATGGGAAGTGGATATCCTTCAACATTTATCAAGAAGAGCATAAAGATAAAGCAAAAGCCTGAAAGAACCCAGACGGTGTCGGAGAAACTGCTATTTTTGAACGTTGAATTTAAAGATGATACCGCAGCTGAGACCCTGAAGAATCGCTTATGCAGATCACTGAGGAGAGCCGTCTTTGCAACTGAACTACGGATCAATTTCTACAGCCAACAAATCATCAATGGATGTGAGAAGGATAAACTGCCGCTTTAGGCCACTTCGATGTGTGTTTATAAATTCACCTGCTCATGTGAAGCTAATTAAATTGGCCGCACAAAGCATACACGTTCCTAACGCATATTTGAACATTATCCGGCATGGTTAGCAGAAGAAAAAAATCAAGACGGTTACCTGCTTAATTCTCGAGCACTTAGTGAAGTCAAGCGGTGTAGCTCCATCAGAGTCGTTTTTGAAAATCACCTACAAGATGAGGCCGAATGGTACCAAGGGCGTCAGGTTTCGGCATTTCTGTATGGCAGAGGTGTTGGCGATTCGTCAATACGACCCCTAACTTTATACAGTTAAAGTTTGTCCTATCTCTTATTCTATCACGGTCTTAACCTCTTCTTTAGTCATTTCCTGTCATTTTTAAAATTTTTATTGATTACTTCGATTTTGCTTTAAAAATTGATTTATTATTATTTCTCCAGTTATCAAATATTAATTTTTGCATACGTTGTAACTATTTTCTAATCCTATGAAATCTTGTTTCTAAGCCACTTGTAATCTATATTTGTACCTTCAAACTTTCATATCAAGTTGAAAATTATTATCACCTTCGTTACTTTGTGGAATTAAACAAATAATAATTGTATCCATGTAAAATAATATATATAAATGCGATTGTACAGCTTTTGAGAATGAAATCGCCGAAAAGATATCTTTGCTGAACTTCGTGTTCTCTTCTTTCTAATGTTTATATGGGTATTTTCCGCGAAATGAAATTATTATTATCACACACAAAGGTTCTTTTTGCACGTTTTCTCACACTCTTCACATGTGTTAAATTGACACTCAACTACTTTTATTCTCACTCAATAGCAATTTTAACCCTATCGCATTTCTAAACTTTTCTTCCTTTTTGCCATTGAGCACTACGTAATTTTACCTCTAAATCCATTCTGACCAATTATATCAATTATATCACCCCCTATTACTCAGTAATAGACTACTCCACACTTTTGGTGCAGCCTCTGAATATGATTTCGTTGATAAAGAAGATTTTCTTCCCTGAATTGTCTTTTATTTTCTTTATTTAGTAAAAACCAGAAATCGAGTGGTTTGAACTGATTCCGTTCTCTAAGCTGAGTCAAAGAGAAAACACCCTTGATGAGCTTGATCCCAAACTAGTGAAATAGCCGTCCGTTGTTTAAACAACTTTGATATGGCTACCCAGCATTATTCGTTGATTTGAGTGGCACACAACTACTCATCTAAATCAATCAGTAATATGTAGTTTATTGCAGATATAAATTATCTCTCACAGTAATATAGCATCTAGTTGAAATGTCAGTAAAAATAACACAAACTAATGTGGATCTTCATCCACTTTAAATTACGATAGTAAGGATATTGTAGGTGCATCATTTAATAAACTATATTTTTTTACTTTTCATTCGGCAAGTTCTGATATAATAACAACAAAATACAATAAGTCTCAGGGTGCTTTGAACCTGACCATCGGTATGTATCTTAATAACATTTTGGAAACTTGAAAATCCAGAATAAGAGTTACTTATGAGAGGAAAAATACAGCAGAAGAATTTCATTGAGATATCTATTTTTTGTTATTACATCATTCAGTTTAAATCATAACTTGTAGCCTTCAATTTTCAGTGGATTTGTTTTTACATTTGAGGCAGATTTAAGTTCTTCATCGAGATTATTATGACCATAGCTCCCTGAAAGTGAGTTATATTTTCGTTTTTGAAACAAAAATAAGCATACAGCTTATACTGATCCTATAAAACAGTTAGTGTTTTACGTTTTGTTCACGGTTATGATTGATGATTTGTCTAAGATGCTTCCATAATGCTTTGGGATATTCATGTCTATCCAGACCATTCTTCCAGGAGAGAATATTTATGAACTCAGTATATTCAGCGGTATTTGGAAAATCCTTCAAGGTTATATACAAGATACAAACAAACCTCTCTAAGTGAGTGAAGTCAAGGCATCTGAGAATAGCTGAGGTACTAGTGACCCAAAAGTTCAAACCCACGCTATGTATTCAAAAGAAATACATCCAGCCTTTATCTCTACTGTGGCCATCACAAAACGTCAGCCCTATCAATAATGGTTATTCAGCTACCTTTCTTATTCAACTTTCGTGTTTATTTCTGTTATTTTTACGTTTTAAATTTCCTTACTGCGTTACTAGGTTTGCTTTCGTCCTAACTTTCTGCCTATTTTTTTATTACTACGTTTTTAATCCCTATATGAACAAACAGTCAAGTTTTACAGTAATTATTACCCTGGTATGTCTTTCCTACCCGATCTTCCTGTGCATTACACTGTAAGTTTACTAATTTTACCTTTGACTGGAAATCATTCTGAAACTTTCTCACCAATTTACCATAAACACACGAATGTACAGCCTAGTTGATGACTTCGCCGAAAAAAAGTTTCTTCGCTGCAACCATCTTTTTAAAAATTCCTGTGATTCGATGTGTGTATTTCGTGCAAGAACTAATGGCAAAAGCTGCGAGATGGTGTGTAAATCATTGTATAATCTGATGAACTAACAAGTTAAAGTGCTGCATCAACATTTTTTCACAGGAAGTTATTTTTTTAACGAAGATAAGAGTTACAATAAATTCGTCCACAGATCACCACTTCATAAAAGTTATGATATATTGCCCGAATAAGACTCCACAGTATATCTTCATCTGAATATAAAACTGATTAGATGAAGTAATTATCAGAAAACAAAGAAGCAAACTAGGAAGTTATGGATTTTTCAGACATATCACGTCATGATAGCTGACGTTGATTGCGAAGTTCAGTAGTTGGATTACAGAGGTAAACTTCTCGTACCTTTTGAAGCGTCATAAGACTAATGGTCACAGTTATGTAAAATGATACACTTTTTCTGCAGATCCACTGTGTATGATTTCAGTTGTAAGATAGTTAATAAATGAAAGATAATACCTGGCGTTGCTTGAAGATAAGCTGAATGCGCTGGAGGTGTAAGTTCATATTTTAACTTCAGTGAAATGAAATAAATTAGTCTGACATACCGAATTCACGGTTGAATACTTTTCTCAGCGCTTTAATAAGCAGGCTTGATAATAATACTAATGGAATAAATAACTTCACTGGATAATCTGAAGCTACGTCTAAATATATGTTCAAATGTTCACTCACTTGAAAACGTAATAAATTTCGATCTCCCACCAAACATTACATATATAATAAACTGAATTTTAATTGCGAAGATTTTACACATTCTATTGGTTTTCCATGTCAGTCTTAAGTTCGTTTGTTTCATCAAACAGGTGTAAAAATAATGCATAATCCATGTTCAGTCATCCTACTTTCATCATTTTCAGAAAAATTACTTTCACTGCTCAGTTAATTTTTGGTATTACTGTCATCGAATTAAAGGAATATTACCTTTCTTTTTATCGTTAATACTTAGCAACTTTTTCATTTTGAATCTATTTATTATGCCAAATAACTTTGTCCTAATTGTTACCACGATGTATTTTTGGTCCCTTTGCTATCTGAGAGGGGGCAAAGAGCTTCAGGCTTTAAACTGTAAAGTTTTATTTATGGTGTAGTTGTTTATAAAAGTGGGTTTTGCTAGCCTTAAACCCAACCTTTCTTCATTTCTACGCTCAATGACGGTTAGTAAAATTGGCAATTTTAAGAAGTATTAAACCGAGAAACTCTTCAGTTAAACCACAGATGCGATTTAATTCTAACTATGGCTTTTCATAAAAAATGGCCTTAAACAGGATATTTTCAGGTTGTAATCCAAAATAAATTCGTTTGTGATAATATCATTCAGGTGCAATTTGGTAATAATGAAAGGTGATTTACTCCGGTTGCTAACAGGCAGCATCATCGAATATGAACAGGCAATAACCACAACGAATTCTAAGCAGATAAATTTTGGGTATTTAGACTTCTAAAAATACTTTGATAAAAACGCTGATTCGTTATTTCACATTAGTTTGTAAAAACCATAAAACATTATCATGACGATATAAATTTTGACACATAGTATTTCGATGATGCCCGTGTATATATTTGACAGAACCTCCTGCAGAGTTAAAAATGGATTTATTGATTTTCAAATGATGTCCAATAATTTCGTATGGAATGATGTCTTTCTTTTTCGAAGTTTAGAAGCTTCTAGTATAAATGATACCCGACGGTTATTATAATGTGAAAGTACGTGAAGATAAGGAAAATCTCCAATTAAAATGCTTGAATATTTACTCTATTATCAGTATACATAAACCCTAGTATAATCAAAGTAAAACCACTCTTTTGTAGAGGGAAAGCTGTATAAAACCGGCAAATTTCTGGAACAGGTGGTATTATATGACCAAGTAGTTTCTATTGAATTATAAACTGTCAAAAACTCAATTGAAAATTTGACAAAGTCACTTCAGCTTCATATCGTATGACTTCGTTTTGAATATGTTATGATCCGCCAATTTTGTTTACGCTAAAACCTGAAAATATATTTTATTTAAATCTTAAGAATTATAGTATATTTCCGGTTGTATTTTCTATAGCTCACCTCACTTTCAATCAGTCCCCAAATAATTACAACTACTGAAAGGAGTTTAGGTTTTCCAAAACGTATTTAGTGAATTTAACTCTTACTAAGATCGAAAATTCCAATGCAGTACATGTAAACCTGTGTTTCCAAGCTTGTCACGCATCTCAATGTCATACAACAGCGTAACGACAGTATTCGAGAATTCCTAAGATCGTGCATTATTAATACAGCTAAATTTAAAAAGGTACAACCAATAGATGGCCGATAATTACCCTGTCCACAACAAGACAAAATTCCTTTATGGTATATGTCAATGACTGAATTGAGGAGCTGGAAACCATTCACGCCAGCCTGTGACATTTGGCAGTCAAAACAAATTGATCTAAGCTCTAAATCAACTCACCCTCAGTGTACTCGGTCTGACAGATCTCGGAGACCAAAAACAGTTCACACCGTTCAAATTCAGGCCTGCTTCTGAATAGAGCTGATAATACATAGAATTAAATTCATTATTCACAAAATGTGATTAGTTGGAAATGCCGTAAACCAGTAGCACATACTGTCATGAGATTGTAATTGCTTTATTGATTACATATTTATTGCATGAATTAGGTCACAGACTGTATTCTGAATATTTTGGGTTGCCAAAGAAACCGTGAGAAATTGTAACTGTGAACTGTCCTATTTAAAAACCACGAATTCTGTCAATTTTAAAAATGCATCAGTTTAAGGTTGAAAATAAATTAAGTCAGATAACACTGAATCATTACAACACAAAAAGTATTCTGTATGTGGAAGGATGATCATCTGTTAGCACACTGTATACATAGACAGCAAAATGTGATGAACTGACTCTTGTTAAGCTCAGTACCTAAAAAAGAGATGAAAGGATTGAGTACAGCCTTCAGAAATCAAATCAATTATAGTTCACGACGTTCAAAAGTCTGCTACAGAAACTTTTAAAGGAAATTACGTATACATATATACGCATATTTAAGTGCACCTACTTTAGTAAGTGAACTTGTTATTGTACTTGTAATATGAGTTGCGATAATTTTTACTTCTATTTACTGGTATTTCACTCTTCAATGGTGATGGTGAGTAATATTATTTATATTCAAAATACAGCCATTTTATCAATCAAGGATCAAATACTAATTTACTAAGACATTTCTACATATGAACGAAATATTCCCATACTGAGTCATAAGAAAAGGCACAAACAGCGAAGAAAATTTTCTTTTCGACGATTCATTTTCATGAGCTGTACAATCGTAATTATAATTAAACACATAAGTTTTTGACCAATCAGATACTGGTAAACTTTGTCCTTGAAAATTCTACTACATAGTGTGAGGTGTAAGAAGGGATGACTAATTGTAAGTTAGAAAGGAGACAGAAGTTGGCATGACCTAATAAGTGTGAGATAATGACTAATCAATAAGCTAGTGTAGAGTGGACAGGAACTAGTGGAAAGGTTATACAGTAGTTTTGTATAAGATCTGTGTGAAAAAGCAATGTTATTAATAAACAGTCATAGAGTAGTAATAAAATATGGAAGGTGGGAATAGTAATAATAATAAAAGTATTAAGAACAGTAATAATAATAATAATAATAACAGTGAACTTACGTATTAAAAGAGAGGAGAAAAATTATAGTTAGAAATTTACTCTGGCCATGGTAGGGCTAGAGAATGTATGTATCGTTTTTGTATGCATAGGTCAGGTTTTATGTCACGAATAGCTAGTGCCTCGGCTATGTACAGATGTCGTATCCGGAGTCCTTTTGTACGGTATTGAGGGACTCTGTGTACCACTGTGAAGCTTTCGTGTGGGGGTGCTCGATGTCCGGAGATAACAAGGTGTTCGAGGATTGAGCTGTTGGTATTCTTCTTTTCTCCTCTGGCTAACCAAGCTGGGCAGTGTTCCAGGATACGTTTGTGGACCTGACGTTGCGTACGGCCGATATACTTTGCTCCACACGAGCAAGTGAATTGATAAATACACATTGAAGTGGCCAAAGGCGGTATCTTGTCCTTAACGTTAGACTGGATTAACTGTCTGCATGAGAATGTTATATGTAGAGTGGCTGTTGGGAATGCCTTCTTCAGACTTTTTGAAAGGCGGTTTCTGAGAATTTCCGCTGCGATGTCACCTTTGAATTCTAGGTTCATGAAGAGAGTCTTCTTAGGAACCGTTGTGATATTTGGCACCGGGAGCTTCTCCTTCATGTTTTTGTCGATGAATCTTGGCGGATACCCATTCTCTAGTAGGGTTTCACGCAATAAATTTAATTCTTTCTCCACCGTGTCTTCCGAGCAGATTTTTCTAATCCTTGAGCACAATGTACGTACCAAGTTTCTCTTTCGGGTCAGTGGGACAAAGCTCTGGAAGTTGATAAACTGTCCAGTCCATGTTGGCTTCCGGTATATCGATCTTTGGATCGTACAGTCGTCTACATATACCTATGATGCATAGAGAACGAAGAAAAATGAACATTACTTAATTTAAACAATCTTAAGTCCCCGAAAATGATTACCTCATGAATTATTCATGCATGAAATGGTAGAAGAAAAGAGGAAAGAACTAGACAGAAGTGAGTAAAAAAATTAAATTGATTACAGGAAGGTAATTAGGTGAGAACATTTATTCACTTTATTGGCTCTTTACTTTCCTTTGATCAAATTTTAGAATGTAACAACTTTGTTTCCAAGCTTATTTAAATTCAACCCTATTGACTGTTCATCGAAAAAAAACAACTACAGATCTGCCAAACGAAAGATATGAATTCATTATTTTATATTCATTACATGAATCAATCGATATCCTGTCATTTATTAAAATAAAAAATTCATAGCGACATTGGAGAGGAAAACGTATGAAGATTTATTCTGAAAATCAAACTTATATGCTGATGACTTCAGAATACAAAATGAAAATAAAACATTGGTTTCTCTCCTACTCAAAGTTTTCATGCACAGGGAATTTCACAGGAAGCTGTGAGTACCATTAAAATGGAGAAGTTTGTATTTAATTTCAGCTATTTTTGGCTGAGATTTTCAACTAATTAACCCGCAGAATTATTATATATTTCTGCGGGTAACTAATAACTAGTGCGAATTCCCGCCAAGGTCTATTAACTGATCACAACAAAAGGAATGAAAAAATGTCTCAATTCTATTCGTCCTTTGGCTTCTGTTTGCTTTCGAGAGAAAAGTTTCGTCGCGTTCGCTTTTCTCACATCAGTTTCAGATGGTTCCACAACTGCTCAAAAACTTTCATTTCCACTCCCCATGATCTTCTCTATGTCATAATTAAATGCCTAATCCATTCGGATACCACCTAATGGACAGATGTGTGATGTCACCTAACGTCCTCCTCATTGAATGTTCAGTCCGTCTTCATTCCCTCCTGTTGGACAACAGTTTGTCAGCTGTTTCGCTATCTACCTGCCAGAGATCCTTGTTGTTTGCTTGTCCTTTCAGGTCAGCCATCTGAACTTCAGCGTCACTGAGCGGATGCAGCTGTAGTTGAAATAGCCTGCTGGAAGTAATTTTGGTGACTTGGCAGGCAGGTTTCTCGACCAGATTGAAGCAATGACTTGACATTAGTATAAAGTATTCGGATTTGTAGGTATTTACGGTGACTTCAGAGTGATGAACGCCGCTCTTACTTACTGGGCGATAAGTGTGTGAAATTTAGACTAGCAGACATCTCAAATATATGAAATCCGGAAGAGCTGCGGCTATGGAACTACACTGATAAGAATAAAATTAAAAATAGTGACATTTCACAAATATATCTACTGCGATTTATGAATACTATTACGAGAATCCGTACTTAATAAATCACGTGCGGAAATGAATCAACGCCAGAATATTACAAATGCATATTAGACTATCTGTTTGATACACCATACGTTTATGTAGTATAGATAAATGGATGACTTTTTCAGCACAATTTAATACTATGTATCACGACAGTTTATCCATAACACTTAATGTCTTGCTTTATGGTTTTTCTGATGATTTGTGACTGAGAGAGGAAGTGATTTGCACACTAGGTACTGACTGGAACTCGCTAATGCAATGAAAGAAGGCCGAAAATGAGTGAAGCAGTAGTTTCGTATCATCACAGTAGCAGTAATCGAGACAGAATATAAATCTGCAAGGTAAGCAGTTTACATATCTCTTGAGCAGTCTTAGTCACACAGCACTAGAAAAGGTATAATTAAACATTGTTAGACAAATTTGAACAATCAGTAGTACTTTAATATTCAGTTACGCCATCACATGCATCAGTATGCTGGTTATAAAGTGAAACACACTAATGAAAAATACTCTTCTTCGATTATGGGTATAATTCGAATTCCGACCGTTATCAACTTTTTGTTATGAATACTAATTTTGTGCACTTCTCGTATGACATTTAGCATCATCATTCTCTTAACTAACTCTTCGATTTACTCTTTTCACCTGCTACATAATTTTATTTCGACACTTGTCTCCATTCTCTCTCATTGACATCCAATTTTTCTGAACGTTTTCACATTATGACACCTTAGTGAAAACTTACTAATCTTCCCCAATCGTAGTTACAATGTGGATATTCATCACAATTTTTAAAAATATTTTGATGATGTAAACAGTAACCCTAACTAACGTTTATTCTTTTTTGAAAACCTTATGTACATACACGTACAAAAACAATTTTATATAATTGCGATTGTATATGCAATTCAAATTCGCAAGAAGAGAATCTTTTCCGAACCGTTTGTTCTTACATACGGACTATAATTAGTTGGTAGTGATAAGCAGTGCAATCCAGGTTGCGTCTTTAATTCTATTAGGAAATCCCTATTGAATGATGGTGCTCCCACCGACATTCAAATCCAAAAGACATCGTTAGAAATGCCTGAGCGGTACCCGTAGTTCGCTGGGCTAGGACAGCAACCCTTATTCAATGGGCACTAGTTGTTATTTGTTTAAGCTAATCCTTATATCGTGTTGATTCACTGATTACGGAACGAAACGCTTAATTTCCCTGGAGATTCAGATGCATCCATCTGACGTGCTTCAAACGGATAGAACAAGCATTCTGCTTTTCACTACCAGCTATCGTCATTCAGATAACATCAAATTAATCTTCAAATATCGTCGTAACGTCCTTTATAGATGCCACGTGTCGAAAAAGACCAAGCGTTTCGATCAAGTATAATCAGTCAGCGGGTAATAGAAATCAACTTAAATAAATCAAATGGGAAAATCGATATCACTCACTATTTTTTGAAACCATATGGGCACTGATTGAACTGCCTCTGATGTTTTAGTGAAATTCGCCGTATATATGAGCTGATGTTACATCACTTCAATAACACAGTTTGGACTCAATGATCAAAGCTTTAGCAAATGACCTCTTTCTGTCTTCGCCTAACTATATTACATTTTAATACTGTCTATCTGTCCCACCATAATGTGTGACTAAAAGAGAATGCATGCATTGAATTAACTTATATGAATATCTGGCTTATGTATTTGACCTTACAGTCATTACATGATAGTTTTTCATTTATATCATTTCATCTACTCATGTCATTCGGGTCCATAAGCCACTACTTCGTCTCTGAGTCATTAAGTAGATTTGAATGCCACTTTAACTCGTCTTATTAAGTATTCTATGCAGCGCTTTTGATTTCTCAATAATTTATATTTTGACCATTGTTTACATTGCTTCCCTAATATTTTATATGGGTATTACTATTCTTCTGAATTATTTTGTTAGGTACCCAAGTTCCTGTACTTTCCTAACTTAAGTTTTCTTAATTACTGCTAAAGATCTTGGTCCGAAAACATTCAAATAAACCCATCTTTACTTGTATTTAGTTGGATGATCCAAAGCCTAACAATCTATCTGAATCTGATGGTTCCTTATAGACCCCATTGTCATGACAACCATCTTGTTTTCATTTGATTTGCCAAGAGCATCGAGGTACCACATGCTCCGAACAGCAAAGACTATCGCAGTTCGCGTGAAACAACCAATGCTTTGTGTGCAAAAGAAGCAAGTCCAGCCACTACTACTGTCCTGGCCTTCATTAGAGACTACAAATTCATGAATTTGTAATATTATCTTTCCTAATTTTTCTGACATTCAGTTTATTGTTATGTTGATCCTACTGAACTGTAATCTACTGATATTTCTGATTCGATATTATTTAAACATTAATGTTGCTATCAAAACTAATTCATTCATTCACTGTAAGGCATATATAACTGTAGAACCTGATGATAAAGTTATCGAAAAGAGTATTCTTTGTTCAGTATCCATTCTTTTGTAAACTTCAATGGGCATTTTTATTCAGTTAATCTAGAATCGCTAATTAGTTTTGTTCACTTTCTGACTTGAAGAAGAACTACATTCGATGTTCTATTGAGTTTACACATGTAATGAAATTAGGGATAGGTTCAGATTTCTGCACAGTAACTTTCCTGTCAACATATTCCCAACCTACCTGAGGAGTGGAATTAAACGCTGTGAGACACATATGTTCCAAACTACTCAAATATATTTGATATTAATGGGGTTAGTTGTGATCCTAACATCAACCTTTTTGTCTGTTTCCATATTTTATCCTGAAGTTTAAAGGCCGTAGAAGTCAAACACAACTGAAAAACTTATTTCATTTTGTTACATCAGAACCGATGTTCAACTCATTCCTCACCAATTCTACACTTGCTCTAATTAGAATATTAGCGTGTAGATCTGACACATTAAAGCACACCACTTTTTCCTTATTTTTCAATTTGACCGGAATGTGTAACACATTCCTCAGTCAGTGTGAAATTATTTCCTGTTGCACTGAACATCTCTAGGCAATACAGTTTTCCCTTCTTGTGTGCTGTCTAACCGGACATGACACTGACGCTAAATATTTAGACAGTTGATGTGATCGGGTGTTCTCATAGTTAACTATTGACTGTGTACGAGTATGGCCGTTTATAGGTTTCGACGTCGCAAAACTAACAATCACAGTTGAATGTATGGTGTGTGCGATGACGATCTGTGCTATAATTATAAACTTCACATATCTGAAGACCGATGTTTCCGTGACCGAAACATGAAATCCATGATCCCTAATTTTAGTGAATGATCCACAGTCAAGATGATACAAAATCCTACAAACTATCTAAAATTAACTGTTCATATATATATATATATATATATATATCAGAAACTAACTGTTAAAGTTCGGAGGTGAAGAATGTTGAGCTGAAGTGAATACTTTTCAAATTGTTTTCCTAAAATGATGTGCAGTATATCTATCAAATTATTAAACAAGAATAATTTTATTCTAGCCATCAATCCGAAACGAAAGACGAAGTTGGTGATCCTGTTTGATAAATCAGAACATATTCATATAAACAGACTTGAAGGCTTAGACATATCAAATATGAAACTAGTTACATTGGGGATTTATAATATTGAGCTATATGGTTGAATCTTTCCTATATTATCTAAGTTCACCTGGTGTAACACAGAGTGATACAGTGTTAGTCATTGGTTGACATTTGAACCACAATTCATTGCTCACAATGATTTAGCTATGTTCACACGACTTCATAACTTGCTTGATTCAGCCCCACTCCCTGGTAGATTTTGATTTCAATTTTCCACATATGTGAGATAATCATTGCGTCATTTCAACTACATATGATCTTTGTTGATTCGATTAACAAAGATTCAGTTAACAATCTCTGTCTCCACCTGTCTACACAAACTTTTAACGATTTTAATCCATTGATATAAAAATAAAACTTGTACACTGTAGTAGAGCATAAATCCATTCTGGGTAAAATTCATTTTGATCAAGTCTCCCAGTATCATACAGTAATATTTACTGATGACGTTTCGAGCAAAATTTACTGTTCATAATCATATCAAGGTGATATGATTATGAAACTTTATGAAAATAAATTTTACCCACAACGGAATTTTAATCCATTTCAACCTGTTGTATGATTACATGAAGGTGAATGTATTGAAGTGACAAAGTTTTTCTTCGTCTTACTTAATTTAGCAGGGATATTCATTCCTCCTCTGATAAGTTCTAATTCTCCGATGATCTGATTTACTCCGAACTATTAGTTTGAACTATGAATTTCACCTCACTTATTACATATTATTACTGTGTATTTTAGTTAACTAAGCAGCATCGTTTTAAGTACAAGTTGAGAGATGACGTCAAAGCCAGGCAAGAAACTGAAAAGAGGAAAGACGTTCATAACTCTGCACTCACTGTAGAGGTGTACAACACTCTGCACCAAGAAGATCCGTATTCCTAATAATAATGCCGAGTCATTGCTTCAATCTGGTCGAGAAACCTGCCTGCCAAGTCACCAAAATTACTTCCAACAGGCTATTTCAACTACAGCTGCATCCGCTCAGTGACGCTGAAGTTCAGATGGCTGACCTGAAAGGACAAGCAAACAACAAGGATCTCTGGCAGGTAGATAGCGAAACAGCTGACAAACTGTTGTCCAACAGGAGGGAATGAAGACGGACTGAACATTCAATGAGGAGGACGTTAGGTGACATCACACATCTGTCCATTAGGTGGTATCCGAATGGATTAGGCATTTAATTATGACATAGAGAAGATCATGGGGAGTGGAAATGAAAGTTTTTGAGCAGTTGTGGAACCAGTTGAAATTGATGTGAGAAATGAAGAGCGCAATGAAGATAGGCTCGTTAAGCTATATGTTTCTTTCGAAACACAATGAATGAATAATACTGTTACTTTGATCACTGCATCCGAGTCCTGAAAGAAAATAATGTAGATGACAAAAAGCAAATTCAACTAAATGAATCTATTATCTATAGTTCCGTTTTCTGAAGAATCCTTTGCTTACTACATTCTCCCTTAACAAAGAAAGTTTTAATTGGTTACGGAATTTCATCATGAGCTGACATCAGTTGGAGAACCATTGGAAACCAGGAAGCACTGGGCAGCTGTTTCGTCCCAGTCTTATACTCTTCATCAGTACGCACCCACCGGGGTTCGAACCAAGAACCTTCTGGTTACAGGGCGAGCTCGTATATCATTAAGCCATTGGGACTCGATCCAATGACCCATGAGAAATCGTAACCAGTAGGGTGCAGCTGGTCGGGTGTGAGGACAAATACTCGCCGAAGACATTGGCTAGCGGTCGCGCTATGTTGTGAATTGGCAGAAGTTAGAATTCAACGACCATTGGATCGGGTCCCAGTGGCTTAATGGTATACAAGCTCGCCTTGTAACCAGAAGGTCCTTGGTTCCAACCCCGTGGATGCCTACTGTGAAGAGTCCCAAACTAGGACGAAACAGCTGTCCAGTACTCCCAGGTTTTCCATTGGTTCTCTAACTAATGTCAGCTCATGATGAAATCCTGAAATCAATCAAATCCCTACAAACCAAAACTTGAATAAAATTTTTGATGTTAATCACTCAAATAGTGAAGTGTTTAGTTAATATCAGTAAAAAGTTTGAGTATTGTGGATTAGATCAAATAAAGTATAATTATATTTTAATAGTTTACACACAATGATAAGTTTTGTTATTGGTGATATTTTGAGCAAAATTACTGCCCGTGTTCACACCACTGTTGGAATTGTTTTATTCACACATTTATGATTTGTACTCATATATATAGTTCATTATTATTATTTTTTTTTGTTCATTCATGTTTTTTGTGTGCAAATGTGTGTTCAGAATTATACTCCACATTCATTCATGTGTTTGTATTTAGAATTATATTCCAAGTTGTTGATAGTTGTACTGAGTCACCCTTGTTACTTGTATCCGGTGTGACTTTAATGAATATCTGGGTGTACCTTATTGAAGACTTGCAGCAGATGTTGTCTATCCAAATTATTGTTACAAATGATAAAGATGTCGTCAACATATCGACAATAATAATCGAGTTGGTTTAGTATCTCTTTTAAAGGACCATGTCCTGGGCACCCAGCTATTAAATTCACTTGTGAAGAGGAACTACAAGGTAGTATTCCATTTCTCGATGTTCTTCTCACAAAAAGATCAGACGGTACCTTGAAAAGAAACATCTATAGGAAAGCGACGTGGAACGGACAATACACCCACTTCCATAGCTTCATACCTATACAATATAAGCGCAACCTAATTCGCTGTCTTAGTCATAGAATTAGACGCATATGTACCGAGGATTGTATTGAAGATGAAATAAAAAATCTTACAAACGCCTTGCTACAAAATGACTACCCTACCAACTTTGTAAAGAAGTATATCTACGAAACTACACATAATACCAAGCGAGACACAGTAAGTAAGAAAAAGCTTTACTTAAATGTACAATTCAAAGGTGATATAGCCAGTGATATATTAAACCGTAGATTAACAAGATCAATTGAAAGAACTTTTAGTGCCGCAAAACTGTATGTCAGTTTCTCAACCAAACCGATATTGACACCGTGCATTAAAGATAGATTGCCCAAAATGGCGACATCAATGTGTGTATATAAATTTAACTGCTCCTGTGGAGCTAGTTATATAGGTCGTACCCAGAGGAATTTATCTCTACGCACTCGTGAACATATTCCTGTTTGGCTTGGGAAAAGAACAACCAAATCAATTAATAGTGCAATTCTGTCTCATCTAGTGGATAGCGAACACAGCATCAAAGTAGATGAGTCATTTACAGTTGCGTATCGGGTACCGAACAATCTCCCCAAAGGCACACGATTACGCCTCCTAGCCATAGCTGAGGCTTTAGAGATTAATAGAGAAAGACCAGATCTATGTGTACAGAAAAAACTTATTCACTCTCTTTGTCTACCCTGGCCCACTATAAGGTCACCAGGATCATAATCTTTTCGTACTATTATTATCATTATTATTATTTTGTGATATCATGTCTTTATTATCCATTTCTCCACCCAGTTTATTTCACCTCATTGTTACCCTTACTTTGTCAACCTTTATGATTTTATACTAAACCTACCAATTCTGTAGCATTTTATTACAATTTACAATTTAGCCCCTTTATTTTATCATTAGACATTATCGGTCAGCCCTCATATCCAGTGCCTCATTTTTTAACGTGTCTTTACATGTATTTTGTGGTTATCGCATTTTCTCACCCCAAGGACACTTGTATTCTGTTAACTATAAAACTACACTATATCACCTAATTGTTCATTCACACTTCATCACATTTTTCTGACTAAACACCCTATACACATTTAATTGACTATGCTAACTAATGGACTATCACCTCAACTTACACATGCACCCCAATACAGTTTCTGATATTATTTTCATTTGCCTTTACTGGCTATATGTACTCTATTATTCATGGATTTATAACTGTAGAGCCTGAAGAAGAAGTTATCGAAAACAATTGTTCGCTCAAAATCTTGTTTTGATTTCAATATGGGGATTTTTCATTTAAAGATAACAAGATCAAGTGTAGATTGTTGGATTTGATCAGTGTGTAAAATTATAAAAGCAGTGTGTGTTTTCATAGTGAACTTGCTTATCACATTCGTGCTGATTTTGTCACTTCATGGTGAAGGGAGGTGTTGTAACCAGGTCAGGTTCTGTCTTAGTCCATCATTCCTATTCAGGTAATTTGGATTCCACTTGATATGAAGTGCTTCTGATATTAGACGTTCTTTGTGATTCCTGAAGTGCTTTTTGATTTTTTTTTTTTTGATTTACAGCTTGATTCCACACTGTATTTTTGGTACAAGTATGGAATTTTCAGCATGGATATCGGTAGCCCAAATTTTGCAGGCCGACCATAGATATCAGGTGTGCGCCGGCGTGGGCTCGAACCCCGGACCATGTGCATGGTCGGCGAGAGTCCTAACCACTGTACCACCGACGCATGACGATTTCAATATTGTCAAAATCAATTTTGTGTCCTGATTCTATAGCGTGTAGACCTATGGCTGATGATTTTTCAAGCTTTTGTAGTTCAACCGGATTTCTCGGTGGTCGCAGAGATGCTCTACGGTGTTCATTTCTTCCTATTTTGATTTCTCGAGATGTTTGTCCGATGTATCGGCTATCGAAGTTGTTTTACAAAGGTTTCCAGATACCTTGTCAACCATATATATATAGTGTGACTCCTAACTCATTTTTATTAGACACAGTTTCAGTTTGGAATCTCCCAAGTAGATTTCATCTGTTTAAAATTGATTATCTAGTCTTCTTTATATCCTGTGTATTTTCGGCATTTGACATTCAAACATATTCTGTGCTTCAGTTTTTTCTTCACATGATTATTTAATTTTTAAACTTTGATAATATCATTCCGGAAAAATACATGATCTCTTCAGTTTCACTTATTTACCTACTAAAGTTTATGAAAAACGCATACAAATGTACAATAGTATAATTTGCCACTGATAACTTCTTTGTGACGCTACAATATTCTGATTGAATAGCCTCATATCTATCAACAGTGTGTAACTAATATTTGCTTAAGTCTTGATATATCACAATATTATGCCCGGGAAAATATTTTTTGTGTGGGCTTGACAACGACACGTTTTATCTCAGCTTAACTGTGTTAATACACCTAGATCGAATTACTGTTAATATATTTAAAATGTTTTATCATGTGTTACAGTCATGCTGTTCAGCTAATACTATAATTCCAGGGATGACTAAAATACCCTTAGACACATCTTACTTCTTGGACATTTTTGTATATAATATTTATTAAAAAAACAAATTTCAATATCGTCAATATTTTTGTTTAGTTTAAAATCATATACAGAAATTTATTATCAAGACAGTCCAGTAATCGATTGTTTGCAGCATTGTGATATTTTCAAAATTTTGTTTATCCATCTGTATTTGTCAGAGAGTTGATTAGCCTGCATGTAAAACACTGGGATGATATCAAGTGCCTCATCATTTCTTAGAATAATTCTGTGCTTTAAAATAACATCTAAGTTAAAGTGTATTCTATATTTAATCTCTTAAAATGATTCTCTACTTATTATTATGATTATTGTTCCCTTGGGTTCCTAGTGGAACATGGGGCTTCAACTGCACGTCTCCACTTGCTTCTGTCTTCTGCTGTACTTTTCACCTGCATCCATGTTAGTCCATACTGGTTCAACTCCTCTTCACACGATCTCCTCCATGTCACCCTCGCCACTTCCCTTTCGGGTAAAGGTTTGCAACCTGTTAGAAATATTCTTTGTGACCCACCAAGTTTCTGATCCGTATAGGAAAACTGATTTGACTTTTCGATTGAAAATCCGAATTTTGTTGTTGATGCTGAGTGACGAAGATTTCCAGGTTGGTTTCAGGTTGATGAATGTGTTACCAACTTACCAGCTCTACTTATAGAACAAATTAATTATCTTTACAAGTCCCTCAGATTAGTGATTGATTAGGATGAGTAGTTGTGTGCCATTCAAATCAACGAATAATGCTGAGAAGCCACATCAAAGTGATTTAAACATTGGATGGCTATTTCACTAGTTTGGAGTCGAGCTCATCAGGGGCGTGTCCTCTTTGACTCAGCTTACAGAACGGAATGAGTTCAAACCACCCGATGTCTGGCTAGCTACTTCAGCCAACTGGTAATACCTTAAGACAAAATCCAAAAATTATTTCCCAATATGCAATTTACGCAGTTCGAGGTGTAATTTCACTACATCGTTCTTTGTAAGCCGAAATTATTCAGATCACAACAGCCAGCTTCTTACTGCTATGCGCTTTTAAAACAGAATTATATGAAGAGCTGATATTTTTGTGAGAACGTCGGTGTTTGAGATAGATTCCATATGGTTTAGTAGTTCTTTCAAATAGAATGCAAGCACAGTAAATGCATTTTTCTAGTGGTTTCAAAATGAGAATTCGAACAAATATTCTATTTTATGAATCAAACGGAGCAAACATACAAAGATAAGAAAAGAAATACAAATCAAACTAGGAACATTGAACTAAAAAAATAACTGAAGTCACTACTTACATTTGACCACATACTTACTATAAGACTTTAACTGCCTACTTTCAACAATCTTTCTACATTTATTTTCACAAAATATTCTAAAAATATAAAAGTTGCGTTTTTACTGGGTGTATCCGTTAACTAATTCAGCTGTTATAATGTGGTCCAAAGCAGTTGGCAGCAAAAACTGGACCTATGCTTCGTACTTTCTGATACTCAGCAAAGTGTATCTATAATCTCAAAGAAACCGATGCCCCTCCAAAGATTCGAACCCTCTTTACCCAATGATTTAGTCAAAGACGTTACCACTGAGGTATTGAGGCATACGTTTGATCTCCTGTAGAACTGTAATGAATACTTTGATTGGACACATGGTAGTAACTGATGCCATGTATCTACTCCTGCTGTTACGGCTCAAGGACATTTTATTTTCAGTCAGGTTTGCTAGTAGACATTTTCTATTCTCTACTTTCCTAACTATTTCTATTAGCTTATGAACTAAATAAATGATAAGATGTCATAGTGAAAGTTCATTTACTCTAAAAACTGGCCAAGATTTGCCGGTACAATTTTATGGATTGGAAAAAGACATTAGTGAAAACTATAAATTGTTTACAAGCACTTTGTTGAATGACTACAGACTGACCTTTCAGGAAACGAAAAAAATTCATCAGGAATGAAAGACAACTGAGCAAATACAGTCAGAATCAAGAACATGCATCTCTTCAGGAAAGTAACATTTGGATGCCACTGTGAGGTTAAAGTAATTTTGTTAGGGTGGGAGTTCATTTAATTCTAAGCAAACTTTTGAAAACTAAATAAGCCCTGGGTGGGTTATTTTAGCTATCTTGCGACCATAATGCAAAAATATGTTTAATCGTATCAACTATATATATATATATATAATCTTTAAAAAACACGGTGGGGATATTCCATCCGTACGACCCAAAGGGCGAAGTATATGACATCTGAAACGACGGCGTAATGATCAAGTTAATTTTCTGAGTATAACACTTGCTAGATTTTTGTATCATAGAAACGATTCATTTTAAAGTTTTCCGAGTAACTTTGAAAATTTAAAGATCTTAATTCTCTTTATGAATTTTGACAAAACAATAAGAAAACGTAATTTATCGGAAATGTGAAACGTTTCCGAAATTCTGATCAATCACGTAGCTGTCATACATATTTATATAAAATTTGACAGAGCATTAAGGACCAAAATATTAACTATGTAGGTCAAAATGTTTGCGGGTTACGATCGCAGATAAGTGATAGGCAATAAACTAAGAAAAAGTGGTGAAAATATCATCAAGTAAAGTTAACCATAGTTTCATAACTGACTCACCTAAAGGGAGTTCATAGTAGTAAGAAATAATTTTTGAACACGGCTTTGCGCCTTTTCGTGGCTTAAAATACGTCTTTAAGTATATGAACCAAAACCGTTTTATATATGGGTTTAAAGGCAGTGCTGAAATCAATTTTATGACCCATCTGTATGATGTGCTTTGCGATAGGTGATGTTGAGTGTCAGGGTTAGTTGAGTCAGGCCAATTTATTTATTCTTGCAGCCGCTTAGGAAAGTTTTCTGTACACCTTATCTGCACAGATCGATGGTGTTTCTCTATATATGTGCAAATAGACAAACATGTAAATTGACACACTCAGTGCCTCATGGGAGACTCTACCTGGTCGTGATTTTTTCCTGACTTCTGGTGGCTTTATGACCATGAAGTCTTCTGCTTAAGTGAAATTTTAACGCACAACAGTGAACTGAGGATGTTTTGTCGAATATTGTTTAGCACACCTTATATAACAATTGTAACAATAACAATAGTAAAAATATAGATATCAGGGAAAACAACAGTACATGTGTGGTGAGAGCTTTCTGTAAGTCAAAATTGTAGACAACAGTTTACGTCAGGGTTCACATCCCGAATCGAGGTCATGAGAAAAAAACAATAATAAAGCTTTACCTTGAGGAACTCACCAACCAATTACATCAGAGTTAACGTGTGCAAATACGATGAGCAGATATAAGACTTAACTTTCTGAGAAACAGTCACAAGTAGTACAGAATGACCTCAGCAAGAAAACAACCAATCAGAAGACGTTGCTTCTCCTCTGACAATAATATGTAAAAATCTATAAATATCTCTTAACTTTCTGTTGCCTGGACCCTGTCTTCTGTTGTTACACAGATAGCTGACACAAGTGTTGCTGAGAAAACTGAAAGTTGCATTGTAATATATGGATTTTAATCTAGTTCAATACCCAATGCTAAAAATGAAGTGGATATATAATCAGAGTTAAAACGTTGGCAAAAGAAGAACAAGAAACTCAGAATGTAATATGATATCATCATTTTATATCGTTGGCTGTTTTAACTTCATACGACCAAAAACAATTTTAATATCTATATACAAAATAAAGTTCAAATATTTTAGTTATTGAGCATGAAAATGAAAGGTGTCCATATTAAGTACTAGAGTAGCATGATCGATGGGATAAACATTGTTGTTGGGATGATTAGTTTGTGGGGAAATAACTGAACCATTTAATGGTTATTGATATAAGAGTAGGATTTCGGCTCTGTGATACAGCATAATTCCTTGATGAGATTATTTTCCCTGATAAAATCGAAAAAGCATGGCCTACTGATGATGTGTTAGTAGCATATTTTGCTGCTCATAATCCTATCAAAGAATTGATCCTTGACGAAGCTCTAGTCGGAAACAATATTTTTCGCCTGTGTTTCTCAGTTTGACTTTAGCAATCGGAATCAATAATATGTTAAAATTAAAAGTATCAGTAATTACTTTGGCGCATTATTGATAAGTAACATTAATGTGTATATTTCATGATATAATTAACAGTTAATTCCAACGGAAATTGTGAGATTTTTTCACTGGAGTAATTAATTACTGTAACTTTCTCCTATGTGTGAACCCATACTTTTTGGAAGAAAATTTAAGTAGTTTTTACTGCTTATTGTTATATTGTATTAATTTCCCATATTAAAAATATACACTGTTTGAAGAAATTAAATCCTCCAATAAAGCCAGTAGATGAATAAGAATTTATGAATGGATAGGTTTTATTTACTCATCTGTAGTTAAATAGATGTTGGATGGCACTAATGACTATATCATTTAAGTGTTGGTTTGTAAGGATTTGATTGGTTACAGGATTTCATCATGAGCTGACATTAGTTAGAGAACTATTGGAAAACCTGGGAATACTGGAAAGCTGTTTCGTCCTAGTTTGGGACTCTTCATCAGTAAGCATCCACGGGGTTGGAACCAAGGACCTTCTGGTTACAAGACGAGCTGTCCAATACTCCCAGGTTTTCCAATGGTTCTCTAACTGATGTCAGCTCATGATGAAACTCTGTAACTAAATTATTTATTCATTATTGTTCCGTAACTAGCTAGAACCTAAGAATGAGATACTGAGCATCACTCCAACCCCATTGTGAGTATGCATTCATTTTAACTCTATTTTCAAAGGGATGTCATCTTTTAACAAATTACTAATTTGTGTGAAAAAAATCAATTTTATGTGGAATTCACAAATTATCACTAATGCAAATCAGTTTGATCATTATAATTTGGAACATGATAAGCATAGATACAGGTACGTGACAATGATCAATGTAATTGAAAACAGAATTCTGACTGGTATAAAAAAGGCGTCTAAATACACTTCTGCAAAGGTATGAAAATACAGTCTCCGTAATACTGCTAAAGGTTTGTTTCTCTGAACCGAAATTCATGGGTATATCTTCAAGAACCAGCCAAAGTAGAAAACAAAAAACAGTTTATTGAAATTTGATGTGTCAAAAAGGCACAGTGACATCATACTTCGGGTTCAAAACAAATTTTATCTAGTGAGAAATGTGAGGATATGCAGTATGTGGCTAAAAACATGGGAGATTGATATAGACACATATTATACCTGTAATTCTAATACTTTTGGACATAAACAGTATTTCGTTCTGTGCTGTAACGCTATTCCAGTGGCTGAGGGCTGTTCATTACCTTGTCTTGAATACTTCTATGTACACTTTGTTGTGCAAGTTTTAATTGGCTTAGTGACCTAATTTTGAATGGCCAAATCAAGCAGTCGCACTTTAGTCCAGCCTAACAAAGGACATTTATAAAATAAATATGTATTGTTAACAAAGACAACTACAAACCTATGACTGATAAAATATTTCTGGGCCTGATGACATTTTAAGTAGAGGTTGATTTTTATCGTCCATCTTAAAAACCTTGTCAAACATTTGACGGAAATCAACCAGTCTCTCGTTTCACTTTTCTGCTTGTAAACAGTAAGTAAATTAGATGATTTACATTCACTAAATCAGTTGTTTGGTCTCAAATGAATGTCATAAAATCTGACTACAATATATATATATATATATATATATATATACATATATATGTATATATATATATATATGTATATATATTAAAGTTTTAAAGTGGTAAGTACTATAAGTGGAACAGAGGAACAGAGTCAGCCTCTTTCCCTTTAAACTACTGGCATGCAAATCAATGTTGCTTGCCTGTCCTTCTTATTAGATAGAATAAATAACTGAATCACATAACAACTTACATCAGCAAAATTCAAAGACAAATAAAAAGAGAAGACAAAGAAGAAATAAGAGAAGGGGAAGGAAGTAAAAAAACACCAATAATTTATTTTTGGTTTTTATATCTGTACTCATCCTGCTCTTCAATCAATAACTCACTATGCTTCCTTATTAATGTGTATATTTAGACATACGTACTCACAACAGGGAAAACAAAACTGATGAAAATATTTCCAGTGCATAATTCATGCTGCTGTTTGTTTACATAGTTTTACGTTGGCTTTGGATGATTTGGCTTTATGTGTGTATCAGTATCTTTCATTGTTTATTAACTTTGTATAAATGTTTCTCACTTTAAATTGGGTTACAACTGTGGTCAGTTAGAAAAATACTGAAAACCAAGCAGTATAGGGCGGTCGTTTCTTCTTTAGTTTAGGACTCTTCACCCACAATTTCACCCTAGATAGAGTCTGTTGACTATCCAGTGGCTGGTCCATGAATTATAACTTCTCTAAATTCACAACAATAGAGCCGCCGGACAATGTCAGAGATGAGTATTTGTCCTCAAACCTGGCTCCATCGAGTCCACTAATCAAGATTCCTCAATAGAACTCCAGGTAACTTATTCCTGTAGATTTTACCATCGGACATCAAATTAGTTTTCAAGTGTAAGGTTTACAATCAATTGATTGTTTTGGGGTTAGACAGCGAAATGATATTATTGCCTTTAATATGAGAGAAAAACATAAAAAAGGTGCAATGTTTCTAAAATGCAAATATTATTCGTTGTACTTCGTTGATTTGAGAATCAAACTTACACATTGTGATAAAGTAAAATTCTACAATGTTTTTATAATCAACGCTGTTTTATTGCTACTAAAATTGGGTTGCACAAAACTGAAATGATTTTCTTCTTATCTGTGTCAGGTACATCCCTTCAAAAATTTATTTTAATTTTTATTTAAAGATAGGAAGAGTTGCAATTACGATGCGTATACATACAAACAAAATTTTGTGGGATAGACGAACTTTTATGAAGGATATAAGGGTAACAGTAATTATCTACCAGTTCAGGATTTTATACTTTTATAGAAAAACGTGTAGACGTTAATTACATGGAGGATTTAATCATAAGCTGGAATCAGTTAGAGAACCACTGGAAAACCTGGGAGTACTGGACAGCTGTTTCGTCCTAGTTTGGGACTCTACAGCAGTACGCACCCACCGTTAATAAGTATGTTTGGTTTTTCTTTCTACTGCTTGGAAAATATTATTTCTTGAACCTAGCTAGCTATTTTGTAATTAATACTACTATTGATGCATTGTAGCTTTTTCCTGTTGGCTTGAAGTTTCTACATCGTTATGAATATATATATATATATATATATATATATATGCATTTATGTTTTGCATTTTCCTTACTTTTACATTTTCTACATACAGTGTGTATTGTCGTCTAGCCAGCAACATATAATTTGATTATTTTTCGAGTAACTGCAGTGTGTGCTGACATCCTCGTGTAAATATTCTCCATTGATGGTGGAATTCTTATTGATATTTTGGAATACCATAATTACAACGTTACTTCACTATCACTGCTGAAATGTAAATACTTCCTGTGTTTGGTGCTATTTTCAATCTTCGATAAACATGTATGGTGAAGGAATCTATGGGTTTATCCACTCCTTTGCAATGAAAGTTAAGCATAAAACTTCAAGCTTGAGCTGTGAAGCTTTAGTAGTAATGCTGTTGTTGTTTTTACCAGGGGGGGTCGCTAGTCACACGCTAAGTCTTCCCTCTTTATGCGGCTTACTATTGCCAAACGTGTTAGAGCAGTGGCTCAACAGGGAATCAAACATGGACCACCTACGTGGTCGACTGGCACTCTGTCACCTCGTACAATACCATTTTATTTACAGTTAATGACTTACTTTCAAAACACGTTTGGCATCAGAATAATGCTCATTGCTTAGTAGGTGTCTAGACAACTAGCACTTTTAATTCCACTTATTTATGAGCTGAAAATAAAGACGAAATTTAATCACTAAGTGGGGTAACAGCTCATGAATCTGCTGTCTTCATAAACTTATATTTAAGAATAAATTAACGTTTATAATTTATTTGGAACATGAAGTAAGTATCTGGTGATATTATTTATTCAAATGTCTTCATTTAAAGCTTTTCTCAAAACAACTTTTTGTGTTGAATGGATTGTTTTACTATCTCACTTTCCCTCAGGCAACACTAGAAAAATTCTATCCCTTCCCCACTATATATGCTACGGCTTCATGGCGTATCTGAGCTGGAAATTTAGTGATAGAAAATTTATGGTAACAGTTTTCTTGAAGACTCTTTTTATAAACAGTTTTACCCAATCTCTTGACTGATGAAAAAATGTTCCCTAAAGTAGGACTTTTCATCTGGTGACTGACAACATGTGTTAGCATCTGACGGCTAAGTCAATGGAAAATAATCAGTTTCAAAATGCGTTTCTCTTTTAGGTCCATTTCACTTTAATTAGCTTGAAATTATTCCATTATTACTATTTATCAGATTCCTGATAGTAATATATTTTTTTCATCTGAAAATGAATATTAAAGGAAGGAGACCGTAGAGCGTATTCTCATTTAACTGTAATAACTAGTATTGAAACAATTTAGCTAAGAAGTGTGACTTTTAGCATTTGAATTGTTTAATATCACCTCCTAGACTCAGTTAGTAGATTAGTTAAATGAATACACAATAAATGCTAATTAAAATTACTAACAAACGGTTTAACACTGAACTGTATACACAATCATATATTTACAAACTTTCAGCACACATTTAAACGTGTTCCTTTGTTATATTTAGACAATTACTGATTTTATTTTACATAGTTACCATTCCAAAATACGACCAGTAAAAAGCCGAAATCCAATGACTCGGAACACTGCATTACAATCGTACATTTCAGCAACAGAATGTAAGCGTTTTCTCTTTCACCCTACTGTTGAACTTCTGATCTAAAATTTCATAAATTATATGTTGAAGATATTTTTTGTTTTCATATACGACGCTTTCATTATCAAACCAAATGAATGCACTTGTCATTAGTCACAGAGTGTCGTGTGATAACTAACTTGATGCCTTTTTTATTTTCATAGACCGACAAATAAATTTTTCTGAAATACAGTAATTAATGGTAACTAAAAGTTCATTATTTATATATTTTGTTAAGTAATGTCACATCAGCGTTGTGAAAAGAATTTAATGAAGACCATAGTACCAACACATGTCTAAAATAAATGAGTATTATTCAAATCACACAGCATTTTAATAAGTGATTTAGTTCCTTATTACCTGAAAACTGTTACGATTTCCTGTGCTGATACGGTTGAACTGTAAGCTATCTAGATACAGAACTGATTTACTAGCTTCTCTGTATCCATCATTTTGACCCTTACATTTAAGTAATCATCCAAAATTTCTTATGTCTACAACAAAGCTCATCATTATACATCGTACGTTGATGTCATATTTATTCTCAAAATAAAAAGTATAAATAATTCATAATGCTTTAGTCTGAATCAGGAAGAAAATTACTCCAAGAAATTTGCAAAAAGTAAGTTGTATTTAAGTAAAACTGTCTCAAATTTCGGTAGTTCTTTTATTTGAATTCTAAGCCTTAAGTTTGTTGCATTTGAAGTTTTAAGGCTACAACTCATCTAGAACACCACTGCCTAAGTTCTCCCCGAGAAATGAGTGTCTCATACTGATCGAAAACAGGTCTCAGTCACTTACTCTTACGCTAATGATCCTATCAGATACCACGGTTGTTAACCAGAAGTTGAAAAGACCGTTAGTTTCTGTTTGAAATGCTACCCAAGGTAATTTGACCACGTTTCTATCAAAATATTTGGATCAAACATCATACAAAAGAATATATTTCATTCGCTTAAAACCACTGACTGACTTTGCCAGTGATGAAAGAAATTACAGTTTGAGTTCGTCACATAGATGAAAATAAGCGAATGATTGCCATGTAAACACTATTTGTAAATATATCGAAGTGCTGCTGCTAATCACAATCCTGAAGTTTGTATAAATTCTAACCTTCATCAGTCAGGTAACCTTTAAAATCCAACGAAAGTCTCACTGCACCACAGACATGCGTAACCTAGCCGGGTGAGTTAACTTCATGCCTCAGTAAGAATCGGTGGCCAGCTATCCTAAACTGACGGCTGCGCTACTTTCCATGGACGTAACAAAGTTTATGTTTATATATCTATATTAAAAAAAAACGACCGTACAAATTTAAAAAATAGAGAATTCCAGAAACAGCAGGAATTTTTGAATAGACTACACTCAAGTGATTCAAGCACTGAGCTTAGCAATTTCAACAATAATTAAATTATTACTGTGTACCTCTCAGTTCCAAGTCAAGACAAGAGTAAGACAGTGATTCTTACCATCATCCATTAGATCCCTCATGTGATGAACTGAATCTTGCGGCAGAATGTGGAAAGTGAGAAAACGAGCATTAATTAGACCGACAAAAAGATATTAGAAGTGGATTTTGCGGATAATTTATATTTTTTCCCTCACAAACCCCAATATTTACAAGCAAAAACCAACAAGTTAACAGAATACTCCAAATAAAAAACGAGAAAATATAGACTATGAAGATACCTGAATGGATCAAAACCCGAATACCCTCAACAGGGGAAATCTGAAGATAATCATCACTTTTACATACCTGGGCAGTATCATCTCAACTACCAGCATAAAAAATGAGGATGTCAAAGCGAGATAAGCTTCATTATTCTGAAATCAGTTTTGTGCGGAGAACTACAGTTCTCAAAATAAGGAAGGAGATTGAAATTTTCAACAGCACTGTTAAATCAGTCACTGTTTTTATATGGTTTAGCCACTTTGGACACGCTTCACTGGAAGCTTTTCCAACATCATACTTCAGAATCGTATCCACTGTTAACTACGCTAGATAATGAAGATCAGGTAGCTGTCACAAAAAGATAACCAAGTTACAAGAACTCTGACAAACCAGCCAAAAATCGTTTACCTAACAGATATGCACTAAGAAGTATAGATGAACTGCATATTCATTGAGGAAACCTTTAAGAGACACAGTATACGAGGCCATTGAGTGCCACCCGATTGAGGATCAGTAGGGTTGAGAATCTGAGGTTGACAGAAAGAGGACCACATGAAGAGAAATTTGAAAGTGATGATAGAAAAATGTGCTATGGATATTTATCTCCAAAGTCCTAGATTATATTGGTTACAGGATTTCATCATGAGCTGACATTGGTGAGAGAATAACATTAATAACATTAGTAAAATTTAATGATGACATGCAATGAGGTTACACATTAAATGAACGCAAAGAAGAGTATCACATGAAAGAATACCTTGCAACTCCCTCAAGATAGAGAGTCATCTCATTCATTTTAAAATAAGGAATTTTCTTTTTTTGTCACATTCAATTTGAATTCAGTGATCACTATAAATATGTTTGTTTTCTGAGATAACTACGAATAAATAAACCATGTTTTCAGGTTAATGTCAATAATGACTTTCAATCATCTTACTAAAATTGTATGGCATAAATATTGCCTTTTGAGTAGCATTTCGCAATCGTGCGGATTATTTTAGCATAAAATTCCAGGAATAGAATACATTTAAAACAAACTTCATACGAAAAACTCCATTATTTTAACTGTGTATTTCTGTGAATTCAGTAGCATGTGGCCATCTCAAAAAGAAGTGAACCCAATAATGTATCGGTACATTTATACACATTACAGTAAATACTGTGAGAAATGTTCACTTTTGTTTAAAATATCATTACGTTGAAATGCGAGTGGAACATAGGACTGCTACAGCACAGCTCCATTTTCTTCTATTTTTGCTGGGTCCACGTTTCCCCAAAATCTCTCATCTTCTCCTCGCACAACCTCCTCCATGTCAAACTTGGACGACGTACTTGTAGCTCCCCATTGAGATTCCACTCGAGAGTCTGGTGCACGACATCATTCGGCAGCCTCCTCAACGTATGCGCTCAATCCATATCCGTTTTCTCCTGCATATTTAATGAGCGATTGACTCCTGGTTGGTTTCTGCCATTGTTCCCTGTTGTTAATTCCTTCTAGCCGGTATTCGCTCTTCAATGTGGAGCCAGTAAAGGCAGCCATTAACAAACAACTGCAGTCGTCTTTGAGAAATACTTTTCATGACGTGCCAACCTTCCAACCAACATAAAAGAACTGACTGACTTAACACTGGTGCTGAAAATCCGAATCTTGTCCTTCAGGCTGAGTGCAGAAGATTGCAAAGCTGATTTCAGAGTGACGAATGTCTTCCTTGCCTTTCAGATTCTGGCTAGCGTTGACATCTTCATCCATGTTATCACCTGTGGTTGAAACAATGCTTCCTAGATAAGTGAAGGAAGTAACCTATTTAAACCTATCCCGTTGTTGTTGATTGGTGCTGGTTGTTGTTGTTGTTGCTGTTTCTGTTTCTGTAGGTTGGTTATCTTCATCACCTCTGTCTTCTCTATGTTCGCCGGCAGTCTTGTCTCCTCTTCTTTCTCTGCTAGTTTGTTGGTTTTCGTCTGTATGTCTCCGAATTTATGTGACATTAGACATGAATAATTCATACGTGGAATCCAGACGTTCTAGGATCTTCTTAACGGTCAATCCAACGTGTTCATAACTTCTCACTACCAACACACAGTCTGATGCATAGTCCAGTCTACTACAATTAGGAATATCATTGGTGATAATAGGCAGTCCGTCTTACTGCTGAATTCACTTCGAACGCAAGAGTAATGCATACATGAATTCAACAAATAATCATTCATTTTTCCTTGTCTGTAATCACTGAAAACAGGTATCAGATAAAGCTGTTCATGTTTATGATATCAGCCATATTCTGGAAAATGTACTCCAGTTTTAAGCAGTCTGTCATTTTCCTTTTCGGTTAATTCATTATATCTGACTAACCAGTAATCATGTAGTTGCTCTGAGAAATCCTGAAGTGTTTCTTAGTTCACATGTAGTCCTCATAACGTCATAGGTTGACAACTGAGGTAAAATAGGGAGTATACATCTTGTGACTTTCAATTATTATTATTATTGCTCCCTTGGGTTCCTAGTGGAACATAGGGTTTCAACCACACGTCTCCACTTGCTTCTGTCTTCTGGTGTTTTTTCACCTCGCCTAGATTACTAGCTCGCTAGTTTTCTCGCCGGTCCCAAGCCCGGGTAAGGAGGGAGGGTTGGGGCGTGCTGCTAGCAACTCCACCCCTGTAAAGCAACCAAATCGCTACAGAAACTTCAACGAATAAATATATTAAAAATTCTAAAAATATAAACAATAGCCTTATTTTTCGCTGGAGTCAGGGAAGTGAAATGACGCAGGCCGGTGAAAGCCTTCGGGAAGCCAGTCAACCGATGTGCCTTCTTTCGATGAAAGCAGAAGTAAGGATGGGTGCCTGGAATGTTCGTACAATGTACGAAACTGGAAAGGCTGCCCAGATAGCCGCTGAAATGAGAAGGTATAGAATAGAAGTGTTGGGAATCTGCGAGAGCAGATGGAACAGATGTAGAAGGTGCTAACTACCTACTGGAGAGACAGCAATCTTTTCCGGCCACCCAGAGGACAACCATGAGCACACCGAGGGAGTGGCCATCATGATGTTACCAACAGCAGCCAAAGCTCTCATGCAGACTTCATCTCAATTTCAAGAAAATGAAGACGGAGTCTACTGGACACAAGGTCAAGGAGAGGAGCAGATGTGGCTTCAGACCACTATCTAGTACAAGGGACTTTCAAGGTGAAACTAAAAGCCTCGAGGATAGCTGGGGATAGGCCACAATGCAAGTTCAACACTCAATTACTGAAGGATACAACCACAAAAGACACTTTCGCTGCAACTGTCAGAGCAACGCAGGAAACACTACGAGACATCACTGAAGAATCATACGTGGAAGAACACTGGAAGTCTCTGAAGGCGATTCTCAACGAAACGTGTTCAACGGTTTTAGGAAGAAAGAAGAGACAAGACAAGGAATGGCTCTCAACGGACACTTGGAAATTAATAGAAGAGAGGAAAATGGTGAAAGAGAAAATGATTCAAAGCAAGGACGGACAGGAGAAGGAGACGCTGAGCTCAACTTACACAGCACTGGACAAAGAAGTGAAGATGAGTGCTAGGAGGGACAAAAGACGATTCTATGACAACCTGGCCACTGAAGCTGAGAAGGCAGCAGGCAAACGGGACCTGAGGACATTATATCAGATAATCAAGTCTCTATCCGGGAAGAGATCAACACAAGTGAAACCTATAAAAGACAGCCAACGGAACCCAATTACCAAAAAAAGAAAAACGGATTAAACAATGTGACTTACAATAATGGTAACAAAATCAGAACCAATACTAGTGGATTCTCCCTAACGGTATAACAACTTAGTCTTGTTGACCATTTACTACCGGTCACACAAATGCATTAAACTGTTTTGCGAAACAAATTATACTTAGACAACGGAAATTTATATCTGCATTATGAATGTCATCTCTTGCTTAATTCATTCCAACTTCCTATTACGAAACCACACACAAGGATGTTTGGAATAAAGTTACATATATATATATAATCTTACATATCTACTGTCATTCGAAATTCTTCCACAACTTAAAGAAAATGGTTTTTGCAATTTTGTATGCTTAAACTAATAGTTACAATCGTTAAAATCCTTATGGACGTCTACTAAAGGAAAACGGTGCAAACATATATCAAACCTGTAAACTAATGAAGACTCATAAATCTAAGTTTACAATGCGGTGGAGTAATAATCTTGCATATCATGGTTACGATCAGTAATACCATTATCATTTTTGCAATTATAACATTTTTATTATTAGGAGTATTAGTGGCACTAGTATCATAATAACAGTATTGTTGTTTGCATTGTCTGCAGCAGTTACAATAATAATGATGATCGTAGAATCTGTGTAACCATCTACTTATCTCATATCAGTACTCGTTCATAAGTAATACAGAAATACAAAAAGGAGGAGTAAAGATGAAGAAATAAACAAAAGCAAGGAAAATACAGACCGATAGGAGAGAAAATGAACAACAGAATGATAATCTATGTATAGTATGTGTAATATTAGCGATAATTGCAGCAATAGTGGCAGTAGTAATTGCAATAATATTAAGCATAATCATTTGTTCTAATTTTGCAAAAGGTTGTTGTTGTTTTTTAATGTTCTATTTTATAATTCACGTATAACATATACAAAATAATTTTTTATATGTAACTGTTAATAATTCATCAGCAATGAATATTTTTTCAAATAGGATCGTTTATGCGATTACACACAGTTTACATTGATATATATGTCCCTTCCTAGTGAATTTCTAGATCAGTAGTGGACACACTTAATAAATACACCGAATTCATTGACCCCCAATCAAATTAATAATAGACTACACATAATTCATTCGTTTTGTAATGGGTTTATTATTACAGACCATAGTATTACTGCTTGTGTGAATATTGTTGTTGATATTACTGTTACTGATAGGTGGTTGTGTTGTTCGTGATAGTAAGGATTTCGGTGAAGTGGACTTCCTTCGTACAACGATGGTTTCATATTTGTTTTGACTTTTATTCTTCACTTTAATCCCTTTAAATTCACAGTTTGAATCTTCATGTTCATCATCTCCATCTTCTCCACTGGAAAGAATATCAGAATCATTGTGAATACCGTCTGGAACATTTGGTGCAGTAAAACAATTTGTATTAGATGATATATATAGAGAGTTAGGTATTATTTCATCAGAAACTATGGACATTCTGGAATAAAACTGGTGATTTCCGGTGCGATTATTGACAAATTCACTAATATCTATTGCTGATGGAGTACAAAGTGGTTGTAAGTGACTTGTGCCATTGTACATTCTGTTGTCACACGCATGATTAGCTGAGGATATTGCGTCATCTAATTCCTCTCCATCAACCCATATTTGAGGTGTTGAATTTACTGGTAACTGAGATGGTAGAAGTGAATTTAAAAGCTGATCTGTTGCCAAAGGGTAGATCAAGCTTGGTCTGTGTTCAATATCTATCTTTTCACCATTCAGTTTTATGTTACACGGAATAAGATTATTGGATGGGTTATTTTGATGTTTATAGCTGCTCTTCCTTTCAGTCACTTCAGATATTGTTGTTTTGCTAGTAAAAGAATTTGGGAATTTTTGATTTTCCGTCAGCAGCTGCATAGAATCTGTTGTATTTGTTTTGGGCACACATATAGGCTTACAACTTTTTCTACTCGTCAGACGAGTTGGTAACAATCGTTTTACAGATCTTGCACATACTTCCATCATGGTAAATAAGCTATTTTTCATGCTATCGGTCTTAGTAATTTTATCACCTCGAATCGTTTTACGATTAATATTGCGAGGTTTCCTTCCTGGTAACGGTAAACCGCTTTTCTCTGAAGCCACGCCGAGGCCTGATTTTGTCCCACTGCCACCCCCTGTTGCTTCCATGTCTTTACGTAGTGTCTTTAAGTATTTGTCTTCCATTAGCTGATTTTTCATGTACTTGTAATATGTATTAAAGTTATTCCCCACTATTGGTATTGCTAGACCAGTTACAATGCATCCAGATATTGCTGTCAGTGAGCCAACAAAATAACCTGCTCCGCCTTTAGGGTGCATGTCACCGTAACCAACTGCAGTCAGTGTGATTATTGACCACCAAAATGATTGTGGTATGTCAGGAAAGGTGTCATTCACGCGATATTCAGCTATATACATCATTGATGAGAATAAAAACATACCGTTCATCATTAAAAATCCTAGTAATACCAGTTCAGGTATACTTTTTTTCACTGTTAATATGAGTACTCTTAATCCACGAGAAATTTTTGAAATTTTGAATACACGTAATATTCTTAGTGCTTGTGTCATCGACAAAATATTCAGTAGCCACAGATACCCGGAGAGTTCGGTTTTCATTTGCTCACTGTCTGTCACTGACTTTTTAGGATAATAGTAATAATAATAGAATAATGACATATATACCCAATAGCTAACTAATATCACCATATCAAATATTGAAACGATAGATGAAAGAAATTTTGGCTTATCTGGTGCAAGTAGAACTTTGAGCAGGAATTCAAGTGTGAATAAACAGTTTAACGATATATCAAAGAAAACAAGACCTTCAGATGGTTCGGTTGAACAATCTTTTTGTATCTTTGGATTTGGACGCCATAATGAGTTATAACAAATGGATATAGGCGCATTAACAGTTTTATTTGCATGTGGAAATTGTTTATTTCTCATCACATCAGGTGGAGTAGATTTATGTGATAAAGACTGATGTGACAGCTGCTTTGTAGGCAACGACTGCAATAAATGGTCAAGATGACCGTTGTGAGATATAGGTTCGAGTGAACCTGTTGGATGTAATTCTGCATTCGCTTGAATAATACTGGATCGTGTTCTGAAGACTTCATGTGTGGATAGACAATAGCACATCACAGAGGCGATCATTAAAACAAGCAGAACAGATGCCCATATCTAAATAAGTGAAATAAAAGTAAGTAGTAATTTTAGAAATATATAGGAACATAAAACAAATGAAATGTCAAACAAAGTGTAAAAATACTCATCTGATTTGTCGCCAACAATTGCACCTTACAAACCTAATCATATATCAGTTTTCACATTATCAAAAAATGTTGAGGGAGTCTAATTTAAATGTAAATTCTGTGCTTTTCAGCCTATTCTCTTGATTATTTCGATGTACATATTGCTGCCAAATCTGTATCAGAATACCTCATAAGTATTATCTAAGCCTTTCTATATGGAATGCATATACTGTAAGGAAATAGTAATTCGTTCAGTTATATTTACTTTATTTATTGTAATGTCGTTTGGAACTGACTATACTTTTAGCTCTCGAATGCATAACATGCACACTGACGGTAATGCCTAAGACGTATGAAGTGACAGATTTGGTTTCTCAGTGTTACTCAACTCTGTATATTTAACGTCATATTTCACTATCTAAATTGTTTTTGCGGTCATTGGTTCAGCATTCTACAAGTATAACAGAAATGTTTTGCCACTACTGTCAACCGTCTTATCAAAAGCAGTTCTGTACTTAATTAATGGTTTCAGGTACCTAAAATATTTACAACAAATGTCACCTGGTAACTTATGCTCACCTCAAACCTAAGAATCCCTAAACATTCTATCTAACAATTAGTGCTATGTGAAAATACCTAAGTGAGTTTTCACCTTCTTATATAAAAATCATCACCTGCACGTTAAGTTCTCATCAGCTACTTGCTTATCAATTGAAACTGAGTTAGGTGATTGGACTGCCAGTTTGTTTCAATAAAAATAAGGTCAGTATTTAACCAATTCTGGGAGGAAATATCAAGAATGGACAATAATTTACGTATTTATCCATACTTACTGCAGGCTAAATATCCAAAAGTCTAATGTTAGTCTGGATAATTGCTATATTGCATTTGCGATCTGAAACCTAATGAGCAATTTAAATAGTTCGAGGGGTGAAATTTCATTGCAGTTTCCCTTATCCAGATCATAATTGTGTTCTATCTGATACCACAGATGGTCATCAAAAAGCGAGCATGAATGAATGCACTTACACTGAAGTGAGTAATTGTATACCACTCAAGTCAACCAGTAGTGCTTGCTAGCCAAATCGAAGTGATCCAAACACCAGACAGTTGTCATGCTCGCCTGGGGCTGAGCTCATCAGTTATGTACTCAACTGGACTCAGCTTAAAGCACCCAATCAGTTAAACCATTAGTTTGCTCAATTAGCTTCCCAGAAGACAAATGGATTTAACTGACTCAGCTCACCTGGTACGCTCCTGATGAGCTCCGCCCTAAACGAGTGTAACAGCAATTCAGTGTTTAGATCACTTTGATCTTGATAGCAAGCATTTCTGGTTGATTTGAGTAGTATACAACTACTCATCTCAACCAATAAGTAGTATATGGAGGACCAATAGTCAAGAGGCGTAACTTTCGATAATCTGTCTAAACTTTGGGGAAAAGCGTAGCCTTCCAAGTTATTCTCTACTTCATAACTCATGATACAGGTTTACTGATAAAAAATTACCCGCCCTTATCGATAACAGACAAATTAAAACAGAATTGTTTTAGTTATTCAAAGTCTTCTACCACTGAGCATATTAGCTTAAATAAATATCAGTGTCATCCTACAAAGTCAAGACCATCGTCTGGAAAGCATATAGAATGTCTTCAATTTCGACTGAAAAAAATGAGTCATACGATTATCTTTATAAATGTCAGTAACTAAATCAAGAGATTTTCAGGAGTATATGTTAAGCATCATGCAACGAAAACAAAGCATTATAAATTAAGCGAAATCTACTATGTATTCAATCAGAAACTGGAAATCGTCTATTGTTCCCAAAATTTGGTGTCCGATCGTGTATATACCACCGCCATCATTGTTCAACAAAAGCTTCATAAATAAGTTGAATTGGCTGCGTTGGTTTCAGCTGTTGGTCCTTTGCCACCTGGCATTTACTTGACAAAAACTGAAAATTGTCTTCCAAGGGTGAAATGGAATAGGCTTGAATATTATTCTCATTACTTAGATAAGTTGATATTTTGTAATAAGAAACTTGAGAGACAGGATCTACTGCAAGTCTTTAGTAATATTTACCTGGACACTAATTCAAGAAGAAAAATATCAAGATGTTATTTCGTTTTGAATTGTTCTTCTTTCTGTGGGAAGGACAAGTGTATCAGTGAATGAGATATTTTCAAGGAAACAACATAGAACTGACAATACATACAACTGCATACCATCACAACAGAGCAATTTTTCAAATTCCTTTTAGTTAAAAGTGAAAAATAGGGCTTCCCTCTTAAAGTTTTAGTAGCCAGGATGGAGTTTCTAGCCTCACGTTCAACTTTCACTCTTTTGCGGATTTACTACCGGCTAGACATAGCACTTTAGTTAGTTCATTTCGAGTTAAGCGTAAATGGAGATGAGAGTTAAATGATGAACAGCTAAGCAAATCACGCATACTTCGATTGATTTATTATCACAAATTATTCTGGTTTAATTTGCTCTAAGGTAAAATGTGTCATTACGTAAAATCATTAAGTTTCAATACCTTCATAATGATAGTTATTGTACAGGTGTAAGAAGGAATATATATACATATATATGTTTTAGTTTGAAGATTGGTATTCTTAGTTGTTAGAGCCAACAGAAAGCAGTATGGCAGCTACTCTTTCCTTTTTAATGTGGATTGGCACTTTAGGTATGACTGTTTTCTCAGAAAATTCTCATTGGGGCTTGTGTCGACTTTCGACATTATCGTTTCGTTGCATTAGGTGAAGTTAGTACATCATTAGTCACATTTTAAAGGAACATTTTTTGTCCATGATATGGAATAATGGAAACCCTAGTGACCACAACGAATTCTAACATAATTTGTTGTTATTCTAATATAAAATGTTCGATTTTGACTGTGCATTATTCCATTTCCTTTTATATCCAGTACTAATAACGATATGTTGTTAGCTATAAATGTTAGCTATCTATCTGTGACTCTGTCTATCTTACTATCAGCATCCATATACTTAATTTCCCTTTTTGATTGGTTGATTTGGATGCAGTCCAAACACGTATTATAGGTCTCTTTTAAATAGACTATTCAGGCCTGCCTGTTTGTTTCCATAGCTTGTCACTGTTACAATATTCACTCGGTAATAGCTGTAGCTGTCTAACAGAATTTAATGTTATCTTCAAAATAAGAATTCACATATTTAGTAACGCGTGATTTTCGCTTAGCAGCTCTTAATGCGCTGTATATGCTATTTAGGAATGAATATCAATCCTTACAGCTATTATCCATTTTGTTACATGAGGGTTGCAAAAATGTACTTTTACGGATTAAGGTGTAGTCCAGTGAGATGTGCCGACCTTCATATTCTCACTGTGGTAATTTCTGATGTACAAACCAATTTACGAAGAACATAATGTCCAGAGATAAGTTGGTATTCATTTAATCGCTGATTCGCCAAAGTTGTATATGTAGTCATTTCTTATTCGTACTAATGAAATATATATTGCAAAATAAATGCGTATGAAATAATTACATGATTTCACTAAGAAATTTGAAGAGAACAAGAAAAACAAATATGGCAGGATAATACATAACATAATATTTCGGAGATCCTTTTTTGACTGCTTAAAATCTAAACAATTTCAGAATATACACATTAGAAAAAGGTCTACAATATGCTTTTATAACTTTGGGGAGTTTGTGATGGAAACAACAAGTAACATAAGTTCGGAATAAATGTGTGTATTTAAATTAGGAAATGTTAGAGACAAAAACTGACTATTTATATGATACTTAGACGACTATTCTTGAAAAAGATGCGGTAAATTTCAACAAACAAAGTTTAACTGGAAACAATATGTTGGTAAAGAAATTTGAATAGCACTGTGAGCACGATGGACTACATTGTCACAGTGATATAATTATACTTGATCAGTTGTGGTAATTTCTTATTTTAGTATTGTCTGGTTAGTAAGCACTCAAAAAAATCCACCAAATGATAAAACTGAGCCTATACTACTGTTCTTCTATAGTCTTTATAGCTTTGTTCAAAAACAGAGCTATTCGACAAAAAATTAAGAAGGATCTTGTCTATCGATTGTGTGTAATTTAGCTGAAATCATACAAATAGTACTACAATATCTTTAGGCTCCAAAATGCAAAGGAATTTCTCTTGTTTTCTGAACACTGTATGGGAACGGTACCATTACATTATTTAGTCTATATTTCAATAAATTCACTGAACCATTTGTAACAAATCCCAGAATGATGTTAGATTTATGTTGTTTTTTCTCTTAGCATAGTATTTTTTCTTTAATACAGTTTGAAGTTTTCAAGATCAACCATCAAAAGAAGTTACATTTGCACTTTTAAATCATTGCAATCATTAATATTATGCCATTTTATTCCCTGAATTATCAAAACGTATCTCAGAAAAGGCTCAACTATTACCAGTTATTGAATTTAAGCGAAATTTACTAAAATTCATTATTTTGTCTATATAACTGCTTGAATGTTTTTGAAACATTAATTTCGTACGGATATAATTTACTGGAGGATGGCTGCCATTATAAACATACCAACTAGCAACATTGCACACCTTTCTCATGTTACTGATGACTCTTGTAGTATACTCGTTTACCACAGTGGGCCAACAGTGATCAAATAACATTCATTTCGTCTAGATTTCTAACCCTTCAGCCGTGCACACACACCTAATTCACTAGTAGTCACTGAAATCTATTATACTGGCTTGACGATTTTCATTTCGATCCCTGGTGGTGCCAAAGACTTGCTACTGCATATTCACAACCCAGGATGAAATAGATGTCCACTGCTGCCTGGTTTATACTGGTTCTCTAAGTGATGCTGGTTCGTGAGAATGTCAACTTTGACGCTTTATTTTGTAACAGCGAAACTCAAACAGAATAAGTAATAATCGTGTTATATAGATGAATCGTAAAGTTGATTAATTTTTTGAGCAATGAAACCAAAGATTCTAGAAAAAAATGCGAGGGCAGTAACCAGAAATTGTAGGATCATGTTAATAAACAGAATGTGAGAAATTATTATGAATGGGCCGATTGCTCGGAGTACTGCAGTTGCAGTAAACGTGGGTGACACATAACCCATGGTAGATGTTAAATTCTCACCTAATTACATTATTTTGTTAACCCTACACTTAACTTATTCAGACCAACTTACCACAGTTTTGCATATTTTGTTTGTTAAAAATTGATAAAACCTAACACAATCCTATAATCCTACCTCCCAGTATCTGTCTATTACGCTTCTTGCACATATAATCACAGATGTCTGTTTTATTTTACCAACATTACAACTTTGACGTTTTTTCTCCAATTAACTAATTCCTTCAATTATTCAGGTTGTAAGTAGTTGACAATTACTGAGGAAATGAAATGAAATCCTTTCATCGTACTTCATTTGCTGTCATTATTTTGTGAGTATTCACTAAAGATAGAAGTTCCCGTATCTGATGTGATACACCATATCAATTATTTGATGTTATGAATATTTATCTAAAAGTTAGTCATTATTGAAACAATGACTGATATTCAGGTTCTTTGAGTTGGGTTATATATTCACATTTCTGGACTGTCAGAAACCAAAAAGAAACAGATCTACAGTGGTTCTTGTTTTTCAGTAGTTATCTGCTTAACCATTTTGATATAAATATGTTATCCCTATGGCAGTGTGAATGAGTGAACGTAGTGTTTTTGACAAAGTTTACTGTTCAACATACTTGAAACAATCATGGAAAACTATTTTTGAAACACACTGGTCATTTTTAGCCACAAGCATATTGAAAACGTTTCAGTCCGCTTACTTTTAGTACAGTGTTATATATTAATTGATACTAAACCTTGGCTGACAAAACCAAAAAGTAAATGAAAGAAGCTTACAGGTCTGTTTTCACAGATAAACGCTTAGCTAAACCAAACCATACCCTCACTGTAAATATCATGTTAATTGTTTGGTGCCACAAATATATCATCATTCTAGATTAGCAATTACACAAATCTAAAACACCAATACCCTATCCGTTTCTACTCGGTCTATATAACCTGCTCTATAATTAACACACTGTGTTGTCATGATCCTTCATTTTCCTCCAGCTTCTAGCTTCCAATAACTATCAGACATCTTTTGGGCCAGAACCACTTTTCACATATTGGGTTCTCTTCTTTCTATTGATACAGATTTTACGCTGTGGAATATAATTTTTCTCGACTTTACAGAGAAATTGACAACGGCATTTATTTAGTGCATACATGAATGAATCATTATTTTCAGATGTACACTGGCAATACGATATTAGTTATATTAATTTTAATTTCATTACACCTTTAAGTCAGTATGGGTAAGGTAATGGTATGCTCACTATGTTTAATTAGTATACCTCTGTTTGATGGCACAAAGACGAATAGTTTTTCAGCAAGGCACCTATTGTCAACTGTTCATGCAGAATCATAAAATGAACACTCTTTCTCAGTATGTATTTCACCAGGAAACGGTCTTGTTATGCACCATAGTACCTACTTAATTTTGTTGCCAAATCCTCCCCTATCCCATACCTTTTTGTCTTTCCTTATTTCACTAGCAAATCTTTAGTTCAAACGTTTATGAGAATAATGAGGATTACTGAATAATGCAGATAGTGTGAAATGCTATGAGGTCTGAATATTTTTACTCATCCCGATCTCGTTATTATTCTTCCTTTATACATTCTGTAATTGAACTATTATGAATAACGAAGTCTTAGATTCGTTGATAATACTGTCATTGCAGTTGATATAATATAGTTTTCTTTGAGCACATAATATATTTTATTCATTGTTGTACGCAGTGAACTAATTTCTCTTCCTATGAGAATTTTTTTCGATTTATCATTAGGTCACGTAACAAATCAGTGACCTGCTTTACCCGTTGAATAGTGGGAAAAATTGAGAAAATGGAGTGAAAATAAAATAAAGGGAAGGAAATATCAAATTCTGCTTCATATCCTGAAAATATCTTTTTTTCTGTTAAAAAGGTGACTTCTTCTCAACACTGGTTTCTAGCTTTCTTTCATGATTACAATGGTCGAACGTGAAATATAATTTAATGGAAACGAATGGAACCATTGGGTGGAGGTCTAAGGATAACATGTGCCATTCACACTCACTGCTTTTCCGATCTTATATTTTGGCTTTCATATCAGATTTATCTGGATTTCGACTATTAAGACTATTAACTTTGCTGTAATAACACTTTGAGCAACTTAAAGAAATGAAAATTTTTCGCAGGTTTCAAACTTTAGGACCACTGGGATCACGTCGTCACATGCAGGTTGACATTTTGCGTAAATGAGATATGGGGCATGGTGCTACACGGGAGCAAAATGACTGTTCTGTTCTCATACGCCTTTATTTACGGAAAGTATCTTAAAAATATATCAGCCATGCAAATGTTACTCTGCCTAGACAGTGTGTTCCACAGAGTCTTTTAAGACAACTGTAATTGCTTTCGTTACTGTGATTATAACTGTCAGGTATTTATATCAGTGTTAGTGATTGAAATGGGAATAAAAACAAAAAAAGCCTGCAGATTTCTGAACTAGAGAACTATCGATTCATTTACAGGGACAACCAGAAACCACCTTTTTTGAATTTCACTTACTCAGTGATTTATTGAGTTGTCACGAGAATTGAGTTTGTTGAGTTGCAGTTTTCTGGATTGATTTTGGCATATTATTTCTGATCATAATGGTAATCATAATGAGTCTGAGATTCAGTGAGTTTTCAGTCAGTCAATATATCTATGTAGAAAACTGGTTTCCAACTTGCATTTGTTTTTTTTCTACTCAAGATTTCTTGTTGTTGTTTTCCTAATTTTGCTAGGTAAGAATTCAAGTTTAACTCTTATGTTCAATAACATTTCACATTATAAAATATTAAAATATTATCTATTCAACCAATAATTTTCTACACTAAAAAGTTTAACAGTTTCTCCCTATCCTGTGAAATTGATATGAATCTCTGTAGACAAAAAACTGGCTGTATAAGATTTGTAAAAATATGATTTTTTTTCTTCAGTCTGCCAATAAACACTGTTCTGCTACATGACTAGTCGAATGCAACATTATTTACATCTTCTGTATTGAAATCCGCATACATTTCTTCTTCAATTTAGTGAAAAGCATGCTGTAAAACTACTTTCATGTAAACTTGAAATTCATAGTCATTATTACTTAGTTTTACACTGCAAACGGGAGTGAACTTTGAATTCCATATATTTAAATTTTCATCGAAATAGTCCTACAACTGATGTTGACTGACATTTATATCACACATATGATACACAAACTTGGGCCTGCTTTTAATCCCTGGTTGGAAATAGATGTCGTATTTATTGTAGTTAAAATTTTGTTTTGTCTTAGTAATCAGTTCACTTTATGAATCTTACAACTTGATTATTACTATCCATCTGAGAGGTTTGTTTAAAATGAGGTCTGGTAGGATTGCATGCGTAAAGATTTCAATTTACTATATGTATCTACTTTATAAAAATCTATAAAATTTCACCTGTTTACGTAACTTCTGTAAATCGCTGAAACTGTTCACTGTCATCCAATATCAGATGTGATTACATCCTAGAAATTCTTAGTTCCTCTTTGTTACGTCCCTCCATCAGCCAGATATTTAGTCTGTGGAAAATTCATTGATATCAAGGTACATTTTTTCATGAATTGACATCAATTACAGGTTCACTTTAGACTGGACATCACTGAATGGCTCTATCTCTCTAGTTTGGGACTATTTAATAGCGCTCAATAACTATCTTCACAAATGTCACTGGATGGCGGGGCGTTATATCCGTAGTCAATAGGAATTGAAACCCCTGCGGTGACATACAAACCTGTTTCAGAATGGCGACATGAAGACAACACAAGGTGATGGTCCTACGCAAGGTTATTAGTGAGCTCGTGCATTACTGTAATGTTTCAAACTGAGAGTAACCAGCTGCTAAGTGCCTCGTGGGTTTTAGGCATTTCACTAATATCGTTTGTTGTCAAAAGCTATAATGAAAATATTTACAACCCAGAATATCCGTTATCTGAATTTTAAATCCATAAAATTACATCATAAAACAGTTGTTTGACAGAAAAGCACTGCATATAACTGATAGTGATTAACTAAAATATATTAATCATAATTCTTCTATTTTTTTCCTCTTCAGTGTACCTTCAGAACAGCAGGTATTACTGTATCTGACAGTTACTGAATATCATACATTTGAAAATAAGTGACAGTAAGCGTAAATTGTGCTTAAAAACTGTAACCATGCGTGCATGATTCTGGTTGCTTTCTTCAAAACAAAATTCTACTTTTCATTAGCCATCGGGACTTCTTTTTCTTCAAATTTCTTCTTTTTCATTTTGCAAGAACCATTTAGGCATTTGAGAACTCATCACGTAACCTGTTTCTCTTTATTCACTGTATTCTGTCTTAGCATAATACGCTTTCATGCAATGCTTGAAAAAGTAGTCACCACCTATGTGATTATTCCAAATAGGAAATGAAACCTAGGTAACCACACAATAGTCATTTCATAAATGATAATTATGAAAGTATAGAAAAGATATTTAAATAATGCTTAACATAGTTCAGAAGTGATTATTTTTAAATTTCCCCTCTATATTTAGCAGCTACAACCTAAACACCAATTTCTGAGATATGTTATTTTACCTAAAGTTTCACTGAGTATAAAAATAATATCTAAAACTTTTGTGATCATTGACAACTTGAAAGCCTGTTCCGCTATATCACTTGCCAACAGATGTTCATAATATCACTTTCTAAAATCATTAAGTTTCTTTCGTAGTACTTGGTAGAGTGTAATCAATACCCGAAATAACTTTTGTATTTTCGTACACCCACTTAACTTGACGGAGTTATTCTCGAGACTTTCATCCAACATATTTCACAATAACAAGGAATTTACTACTAAGTCAAGAAATTTGTAAGAACAGTTTGTTACATAGTAGTTGACAAACTGAATACGACCCAGTCATTCACTCCAGAAGACTTGAAAATCCATGCCATGATTCCTCATGAAATCAAACTAGATTGACACAGATTGGTATGTTGCGCGAACCGTTTGAAAATGAAACAGTGTGTTCAATGAAGCAACCAGAAAAAAGTGGGCATTGTTAAATTCTGTGTGCAGAATCAAATCACCTTGTTGTGATACTTCCCTCAGATTCCTAAGATTTGTATTTTTGTAGATTGGAGGATAATTATTGGGTCTTTGAAGCAATGCCTCTAGTTGAATAACCATCTCTCACTAAATTGACTATACTTTCAACTAAGTAGTTTAAAGTCAAACAAGAGGTGGGTTTCACTTTTAGAAACAGAAGAACACGTAAACTAGAAGTGTTTTCAGGTATCTGTCACCATTGTTCTTCAATTATCTCCGGTTACAAGCTATTATGCACAGCTTAATTTCATGAATATTTTAAAACATTTCCATGAATGTTTCACTGTTTATTCCATACCTGCTGCACAACAACCATGCAACCAATATGTGACAAATACATGTACATACATACTAACCAGTTTTATAAGATAACTTAAGAATGTTTTAACATCTAATCGTATACATTTTCGGTGTTTTGTTACTTCTTAGTTATCATTTTATGACATTCTTCAGAAGAATGAAAAATAATTCTTTTAATGTTCTGCACTAAATGTTATGTGAAATAGTTTAGTTGTGTAAGAAGTATACACTGAAGACATGAGAGCAAATAGGATAGTGATTTTATGAATATATCACTGTTTGTGTTTCCTTATGTTTATTGAGTGTTCATTAATTTCTATTCTAAGAAACGAAAATTAAATATGTTTCATGTCTAGTCACAGATCGAAGTCAGTTACAGAACTTTTAAAACCACGAAGTACTGCGCAGATTTTTCGTCCTAGCTCAGGAGTTTTCATCAGTACGTACACAAAACCTCACCAAAGATCTAAAATGGAACCTTCTGTTCACTGGAGCTGGAATCCGGTAACCGATGAATTCAAACTTAAGTCACTTTGTGATTTTAGAGTGACCACCAGTCAATGTCTTCGGCGAGTACTAGTCCTCATTTGCTGTCCAGTGGATCCCACTGATCGCGCAGTATTTATGATTATATTATACTCAAATATTTCGTCTTAAGGAAAAATTCCTAGACTTTCGATTAGTCAGCTTATATAGTAGACAGTAGAAGGTGCAAACTGATGTGTATCCAATCTAAACTTTTCACAGTAATCAATAGTGAAATGAACACAACTCACTCAATTTTTCATAACTACAAAAATCATTCGACAATGAATGGATAATATGTTCAATCACATATGTCAGAATACATGCAAATAATCACAAATACCAAAATCAGTTTAAATAATAATAAGCAATGGCTGGAAAGAAAGCCTAAATAGTGCGTCTCACTTTTGAATGTAATCTGAGTGTAATCTGTTTAATCTGTGTTCAGCTTGTGTATGGCGAACACAGATCACTGACTGAAGATTTAAAGTCATATTTAACTGCTGATTAAATATCTGCGTAGGTTTAAGTGCATACACGCACAGTTCTAGTAAAATGTACGCTTACATGAAATCCTCCAAGTATACACATGTTTAACCCTGGTCGCGAAATCGTTCACTATCAGGAAATCAACACAACTGGAAGATTAACATAAACTTGACCGATAGAACTCAGTTTGCACCAAACATTATTAAATATATAAATTTCTCTACTTACTTTGGCAGCTAGCGAAGACGTTGGGTGGTCCATGAATAACCACATTTGATATCTCCATTTCTTCCAGCCTCTTGAAAATTTAACAAGATTTTGCATTGAGTCTATATCTTCAAAACAGTCACGAAATAAAGTGTTCTTTGTTCGTTTTTCTTCATCATATCGCATATAAGCAGGCATACAACAAGGACCAATCAAGGCTTCATCAATGCCCCAGAATATTAATTCTTTACGCACAAATGGACCACAGATACTTGATGGTAAGTGTAATTCCCCCGTTCTGTAATAATCTAGTACGAAACGGAATATTTCTGGATCTCTGTCATAAAAGTAAACAGTTGGAGGTGTTGTTACAATAGGAGTAGGTAATGAGGATAATAGGTTACTTGGTGTTGAGGAAACAGATGCATTAAATGATCGGCATAAATCCACTCCATGTGAAATATTTAATGAAGGATTAGCAAGTCCAGATTCTCTGTTTCTACAAATTGAAGAAGCTGACTGTAAATTCATATTTCCTGCAAGCATAGAAGCTATATTCTCTGGCAGAATAGATGCACCACCAATTAAGGCACCTTCATTTGGTCCGTTACCCACTACTCTGCCAGATGTCTGACGTGGTGATAAGTGGTTTGAATTTATTCTTGATCCCTCATTAACTGGTTTCACAAAGTCACCTCCTAAGTTTGTTTGAGCTGAATAATTGGAATTTGATTCTTGATTAGTTGTTCCTTGAGTAGCAATTAAGTATAACCGACTATCAGGTAATCGATAAAGTGTCGCTCTTCTGGTCACAAATAAACGACCACCAATACACAGACATATTAAATCACCGGGTTTACCAGAACTTTGTGACGGGCCAACCATTGTCCTATTATTGCTTGTTTAGTAAAGTGAGTTCATGAATTTCCTCTCTTCTAAATTAGTAGCTATCTAAATAAATAGAAAAGGGACATGAATTATTTAATTCTGAACATCTTAAGTGATAAACGCATAAAAGTACTGAAATTAAGAACCTGTCACCAATTCGCAGTTGAGCCGAGTTTAAATTATCTTAAATTAGCTCTATTTGTATTCAATAAACATTTCCGAGGATGTGAATCAAAAGATTTTTATTATCTAGAAAGCAACTGTGATTCTTTTAATAAACCTATCCATGAACAAACCACTGAATCAAGCTGCAAATCAAAAATATAAAAAATAAATAATGAATTGAAACAGCGTTTATGTCAATCTAAGTGTAAATATAGGTAGACAGAAATCAAATTTATATCAATAGTTGTAAAAAATATCGGTGAAAGTCTGACCTACATTTTCCGAAAAAGATGCTAAACAATTTTTTCCTCCCTTTTGGGTGGCACTACTCCTGGTGAATATATCATAAATTTGTATTTTGAGTCCTCTTTCTGATCGATTTCCTCCATCTTCTTTTGGTCAGCGAAAGACAAAGAATGCATTTATTTGTCAAGAAAACCAAAATAATCGTTTTAACCTAATTTGAGATTATTAACAGCACACATCTACAAACCTGTGAGAAATTTAATTCAGCGTAGTTCTGTTTTATATATGATATCATTATTTGTGAAGAATGGCATCTTCAATTCAATGGAAGACTAAGAAACTCTGTATCTCACAATCAGTATTTCATTGAAACTACTTAACAGTTCGTACATGCATTTCCGTATTGAGTGTAAAGCTGAATAACAACATTTTGCTGGACAGTAGATGAGCTCACATAAAAAATAATGTTTCTAAGTGAAAATAACAAATTTCGTTTTCTGCATGATTTTACTCAGTGTGATTTTTTTTAGCGTATGACTAACAGAACGTTAGTGTTATTTCGCCGTTGAATTGAATCCCAATTAATCGTATCTACTAACTGAACTCAATAATAAAATCTTCTGGCTGTCAATAAGAAGGATTTAACTAGTTTTCTAGCTCAACACAGTCTTATATTGCTGTATGTACTTAACAGAGTTCTCATGCTTAAACAAAGTGACTTTATCAATATAGTGGGTGTGATTCTTATCTCAAGTGAATAAAAACAGTGATTGTAAAATCTCTATGGCTAATACAACTGTTTGATCCACAGAAGCAAATGATTAGATTTGTTTGAGATATGTACTCTTCCTTCGCTTTTATAGTGTCTGTGATAAAGTCATAACGGCATCAAATTGGCAGACAGTGAATCAAAAAGTGTGGCTCAGTAATAGAATACTCACCAACCATGTGTGTGGTATGGGTTGGGATCTCGACCAACGCACTCTTAAACCACATCTAGTTTACCAGCCAAGGGAAAAGGAGAGGGTTGGGCGTAAGGCTATCAACACCACCACCGAAACTTCAAATCTTGAACACGTATTTTTCACCAAGAACTCAAAGTGCTGAAATCGCAGTTGACCTCCTTCTGTCTATTCGACACATTGTTTAGCTCTCTCCACATTCTAGCGGATGTGCTTTTACTTACAGTTAGGCAAGGTAATACAGAAGTAAATCAAGATAAATGAAAACGAGGTAAAGAACTAGACAAGAAGTGCTTACTGATATTAGCCAGCATGCTTGCAGATAACACTTCCTATCTGAAAGAATACTTGCTGCATTAAAGTCTAACGAAGATCTCGCAAATAAAATGAGACTCATGCTATAGATAAAACTGTAAGCAAATACCAGATCCTGGAGAACACCTAAGAATACTAGTACGTCCATAGTTAACTACTGAAAAAAGACATTTTAATCAAAGCATTGACTGCAAAAGTCAGAGTTTATTTTCCAAATATAGGAATAAAATTAGGTACTAAAAATAGGTAAGCAATTCTCTTGCGCTATCAAAAAAGAGCAACCACAAGGTGGAAGATTCATGGTTGTGAATGATAATTCCTATAGAGAGCTAAATGATAGGAAGTCAGTTTTCATGAGACTTTGTGTTCTACATAAGTTTAGAAATTCCATCAAAAGTTATTCTAAATGTGTTTCCAAAAGTTAGACAACACGCTTTTAGTCTAAATCAGTACAAGCTGTCAAAGTGTCACTGACACGCTATGATGAAAAATGGATTTAGGTATCTGAGGTTAACTTTCAACTAAGTCATTCTACATTATAAAACAGTTACTTTTAATTTTTACCACTGAATTTCAGATAATTTAAAATTTTAGTTTTGTGAATTAATAAAATGTTAAGATGGCAGTGGAAACTAAGTCTTCATATTATCAAAAGTGTATCCGAAGTATTAATGCATTCTGTCGTTTAAAATAATTGTGATATAGTATTTGAGAAGTAAGAGTAAATACATACAGGAAGTAAATATGCTATTCTACAGCTGAAAAATATTGTCTTTTCCTTAAAAGGAGGAAAACTAAATGTCTCCTTCAGTTTTTATGAATACCTTCAATGTTGACAGGTATTAGAACACATCGTTTAAATAGTTAACATTTCCAAAGTCAAAATTTTACACGAATAATTCAATCAGTCAATATAAAATAACTGCTGTAGTGTTATTTAATTCCTAGTTACCTTTGGTCGCTGTCTAAGCAATTAAAAGAAAATTCCGTACTGTCTTTGTAACGAGCGGCAACAAGTACGAAACTTAGTTTCACGGCATTTTTTTTAGTTGAATTCAATTATTTGATATCACTTAAGAGTGCATAGTGATGGAGAGTATACTAATTTGATGATCACGATACGAACCTTTCAACATCATACTTGTGACTCCAGTTCAGCTGAAAATCCTACAGGAGGTAAAATGTACCCAATCAGCTAAAGGTTTACTGTTGTGATTGAAACACTGGGTGATTTCCTAGGCAAAGTCAGTTATGTTTAGATGGTAGTTACCTCTTGCTGGGAAATAATGTTAACCATAAAACCCAAAATCCAGAGGTCTGCAACTGTCATTTTCAGCCATCTGAAGTGAAGACAGAAAATCTGTGTTATTCTAGTTGACTGCTAGTTAGAATAAATGATCTTTGATAATTAAACCTTACCTTGAATCTCTTTGTATTTGTAAATCTTTATGAACCGATTCAGACAATTTTTTTGCTTTTTACACAGGTTGAACAAATCAAACCAACTTTATTTATTTTCCTATTCTTTAGTTTTGTATATTCGGTGTTGGGTTTTTTCCTTTGATTAAGCATAGCTACTGCTCAGAAAATAACTTTCATCAGAAAATTAGTGTTTCACACTATCTTTATATACTTATGTCGTAGTGATACGCATGAAGACAGTGGTGCACTGAGCAGTGGTGTTGGTGTTTCGATGACAGTTGTGCCAGTGATATTCGGATTAATTTGTTTTAAAGGAGAATAATCCTTCCTAAAACTGTTAAAACCGATAACGCTTGCTACTATCCCTCGTAGGAAAGATATGTATGAGTAGAAATGTGCACAGATAATAAATGTGTTCAAAACAGCCTTAAAAAATAGCGAAATATAAAATAAAAGAATTGATTGTGTATTCACATATAATTACTTGTTAAATATATATAATTTGTGGTGCATGATAACTGTAATCAGCCTCATCTAGTCTACTAGCTGGCTAGTTTTCTAGCTGGTTCAAGTTTCGAGAACAGAGGAAGGTTTGGTCGTGAGGCTAAAGAACCTAATCCAAAAAATCAGTCACACTGCTACGGACACTTCAATACTCAAAACATTATTAAAAATACAAAAAAAATACAAAACAGACTTATACTTCACTGGAGTTACAGAGGAAAAATGACACAGTGGACTTGCGAAAGCCTTCGGGGAGCCAGTCAGACATTGTGACTTACTTCAATGAAGACAGGAAGAAGAATGAGGATTTTAAATATTCGTAAAACATACGAAGTTGGGAAGGTTGCTAAATAAAAGAGGAGGTATGCCAGAGAACTGCTGAATATATGCGAGAGCAGAGGCAATGGAAATGGACTGTCGACTTGTCATTTAGAGAGAAAATAATCTACTCCGGTCACCCAGATAACAAACACAGGCAGACTCATTGAGTGGCTATCATAGTGTCATCAATAGCAATCAAAGGTCTTATGCATTGAGAACATATCTACTCCAGGATTATAACAGCAAGATTCAACGCAAAATGGAAGGAACGAAGGTTACAATCATCCAATGCTACGCACTGTGATAAGAACAAAACGGAACAAGAGAAAAAGAAAGAATTCCACAGACGACTACAAGCAATAATGCTCAACATTCCAGATGGTGACATTAGAATCCTTATGGGTGATACGGATGCCAAACTGGGCGCAGGCAATACGGTCGAGAGGCTCTCGCTCGGAGAAATGAACGACAGCGGAGGACTCTTCACAGACTTCTGTGCCTTCAGTGATTTGGTGATTAGAGACAGTGTGTACAAGTACAAGGATATGCACAAAGTAACACAGACTTCACCTGACGGACACACCAAAAGCCAAACAGACCTCACCTCAATGCTGCTCAAGCAAGCGGAGACTCAGCCTGCTGGATACAAATTTGAGAAGGGGAGTAGATGTGGGCTCAGACCATCATCTAGTTCATGGGAGCTTCAAGGTGGAGCTGAAATCCTTCAGGATAACTGGAGATGGACTACAATTCAAGATCAACAGCCACAAACTGAGGCACGAATCCAAAGAAGACAGCTTCTGTGTAGCCATCAGAGAGAAGTCGTGGACACTTCTGAGGAAACCTGTGTACGAGAACATTGGAACTAACTCTCTGGAGGTGATGTTCAAGGAGACGCGTACAACCGTTTTAGGCAGGAAGAAGAGACGAGACAAGGAATGGCTCTCAACGGATTCCTCACAGTTATTAGAAGAGAGGGGGATGGTGAAAGAGAGGATGAACTAATACAAAGATGGACAACTGAGGGAGAACTAAGCCAAGTCCAACGTCTGACTCACTGGATAAGGAAGTAAAGGAGAGTGCTAGAAAAGGAAAAAGTCAGTTACACGACACACTGGCTGGCAACCGAGGCAGAAGAGATGAGCCGCAGGTAGAAGAGACCTCAGAACATTATATCAGATAACCAGGTCTCTGTCACAAAAGAGGTTAACACAGGAGAAAAAGAAGGTCAAGAGGACCCAGTTACCAAGGAGGAGAGACAAATCAAGCAATCGGCTGATCACTTCAAAGGACTCGTCAATCAATCATCACCTTCCAAGCACCCAGAAATACCACTAACTTCAGGCACGAAACTGCCAGTGGACACCAAACCTTCAAAAAAAGTGGAATTCACAAATGCAACCAAGCCACTGAAGTGCGGCCAGGAAGGCAGCACGACCGGACAGAATTCCCTCGAAGTCACTGGAAACGGACCCAGAGACTGCAGGGAATGTAGTGACGCCAATATTGCAAAACATTTGTAAGGAAGGAGGGAAGGAAGGAAGGAAGAGAAGGTGCCTACAAACTGGAAGGCTGCCTTGTAAAACTACCAAAGGAGTGTGACCAACGCCTCTGCAAAAACTGGCTAGGAATTATGCCCTCGTCCGCTTTAAGCGAAATCCTAAGTCGTGTCCTTTCAGAGAGAATAAGTCATGCACTGGATGTAGAACTCCGCCCCTCACCGGAACAAGCTGGATTCTGGAAAGGCAGATCATTCACTGACCAAACTGCTGCTGTAACAACAGAAGACAAGGGCCAGGCAACAGATCGTTTTATTATGAAAATCAACATGTATTTATACATATTTCACATACATTATTATAGCTTATGCGAGTAGACAAGCGCAGCCATCTGATTGGTTGTTTATCAGAAGTTAGGCAGCCAAACGCAGGCTTCTGATTGGTTGTTTCGGGATTCCTTGACAAATAGAGTTCTCTATCTGCGAATCATATTTTGCCACGTTAACTTTGCTGTGATTGGTTGTTGACTCAGCCTTGTTCATATTTTCTCACGGCCCATATTAACGTAGCTTAGTGTCAACCAATCGGCTAGCAGCCTGCTCTCACCACACTGCTATACGCATAGAATGGAGCATAGGATGATAGTCAAACCACTCCCTACCACAACTTCATCCACTTCGAGGAGGCCTTCGACAGACAGTATTGACCCAGAAGTGACTTGGAAACTGTGTCAACACTATGACGTGCAGTGCCCAAATCTTTATCAACCTCATTCACCGGCTGGCCATATAATGATGCCAAGTGTCGGGTGATCCACAAAAGACAAGTCATCGAATCGTCCTAAGTGAATTCAGGAGTAAGACGAGACTGCCTTTTATCACCAATGATATTCCTAATTGTAGTAGACTGGACTATGCATCAGACTGTGTGTTGGTAGTGAGAAGTTATGAACACGTTGGATTGACCGTTAAGAAGATCCTAGAACGTCTGGATTCCACGTATGAATTATTCATGTCTAATGTCACATAAATTCGGAGACATACAGACGAAAACCAACAAACTAGCAGAGAAAGAAGAGGAGACAAGACTGCCGGCGAACATAGAGAAGACAGAGGTGATGAAGATAACCAACCTACAGAAACAGAAACAGCAACAACAACAACAACCAGCACCAATCAACAACAACGGGATAGGTTTAAATAGGTTACTTCCTTCACTTATCTAGGAAGCATTGTTTCAACCACAGGTGATAACATGGATGAAGATGTCAACGCTAGCCAGAATCTGAAAGGCAAGGAAGACATTCGTCACTCTGAAATCAGCTTTGCAATCTTCTGCACTCAGCCTGAAGGACAAGATTCGGATTTTCAGCACCAGTGTTAAGTCAGTCAGTTCTTTTATGTTGGTTGGAAGGTTGGCACGTCATGAAAAGTATTTCTCAAAGACGACTGCAGTTGTTTGTTAATGGCTGCCTTTACTGGCTCCACATTGAAGAGCGAATACCGGCTAGAAGGAATTAACAACAGGGAACAATGGCAGAAACCAACCAGGAGTCAATCGCTCATTAAATATGCAGGAGAAAACGGATATGGATTGAGCGCATACGTTGAGGAGGCTGCCGAATGATGTCGTGCACCAGACTCTCGAGTGGAATCTCAATGGGGAGCTACAAGTACGTCGTCCAAGTTTGACATGGAGGAGGTTGTGCGAGGAGAAGATGAGAGATTTTGGGGAAACGTGGACCCAGCAAAAATAGAAGAAAATGGAGCTGTGCTGTTGCAGCCCTATGTTCCACTCAAAACGCAAGGGAACAATGTTGATAATAATAAATTAATACTGAAGTTGAAATTGAAATGTGAATATTGGCAACATTCAAAGCAGCAGTCTCAGAATTACTAGTTGAGCGCCTTATCAGTTGCAGCACTCTGTCTATCTGCTAACCAGATCACAATTTCATTTTAATCACTATCTGTCGAAAAGTAATCCGCACACTCATGATTCAAACTCCTTATTTTATTACATCTTCCATAATCAACCACTGCAACAATAGTTGTCTACCTAGTCATGGCTATCGCTGGTGACGTCGTCGTGAAATTCGTTCTTGTTTTTAAACGGATCCACCCCGTTTTCCCATTGCATACACCAAGATAATAAATCTCATTTGCCTAAAGCATGATGATGCCAAAACCGTAAGGTGTCTTAATCTTAAAAAGGGATATTGGATCAGTTAAGTCGCACTGTTAACGTAAGAAAGCTATAGTGTTATAAATATATATATATATGCATATTTTTAGCCTGGGTGATGTATTCAGTTTATTTTGATCTCTCCTGCAACTTTATTCAAAGTTTATTTTTACAAATAGTTGCTGCAAGCCTTGGGTGACTTAGCTAAATGTGATTGGAATCTTGTAGTTTGGTTTACTTTTCACCTAATTGTTTTTTACTATAAGTTCAACTTTTGTGAACAAAGTGATTTATCTACAGATTTATTTTCTTCCAGTATTACAGAAACTCCTATCATATTGACTTATCATTTATTACCTTTTAAACTGTCCTCTCACAGCAGTCCATTACTTACTATTAACAAATACAATTTTCATATAGATTTCAACTTAGAGAAAAAAAAAGCACATTGTTATTTCTACGTAGTCTTTCTTGTCTTCCTACATTCCATGTTGTAAGATGTCTGCAAGACAGTAAATTTTAAAATATATTGAAAGTATTGAATTGAATTTTTGATTTTCCCGTCGATTGATTAGACCGAAGTGCTCGGTCTCAGGTTGACATGTCGGCTTCTTGTGCAGATGCTTCGACGATGTCTGGGTATTTAATTCGTATACAATTGGTGGATGGTGGCTAGCAGTAGAATCCAGGATGCGCATTTCGTCCTATTTGGGACTCGTCAGCTGGATGTACCTGCATTTCTCAGTGAGTGATGGTGTTCCCACTTAGGCTCGAACCCAGTGGGAACACCATCACTCACTGAGAAATGCAGGTACATCCAGATGACGAGTCCCAAATAGGACGAAATGCGCATCCTGGATTCCACTGCTAGCCACCATCCACCAATTTTGTATTGAAAGTACTTAACAAACACGGATTTTTCTATTATGAAACTAATTTGCATCTTATCGTCAAGACTAAGAAAGATTGTTAACTATGGTACAATCGATGATAAACTGGAGAGATTTAGACAAGACCTCATTCAAAATAAATGCATTAGAAGATTCATAGAGAAAAAACATAAGTATAAATCAGAAGCCCGAAACAGTTCAAACGGTGCCGAAGTAACTGCTGTTTATGAATGCTGAATTTGTAGGCAATACTGAGACCCGAATCCTGAGGAACTGCCAGTCAGGATCGTTGAGGATGGCTTTCTTCATGACTAGGCTACTCATCAAAATCTACAATCGACAAATGATCAGCAGACATGTGGTGGCCAGACGGCCATTCTGGGTCACGTCAATGCAAGTTTATAAATTCACTTGTTCTTGTCAAGCTAGTTATACTGGCCACACAAACAAAATAAATCAATAACACCATTCAGTGAGTTCTTCTCTACCTGGTGCACTTAGGCCACACGACTCCACTGAGGTCATTTCTCGAAATTATTAACAAAGAATGGCTGTGTATGGCGGAGATACTAGCAATCCGTCAACATAATTCCGGACTGAGTGTGCGGAAAAGGTTTGCCTAATCTCTTATCCTACCATGGTCTTGAACTATTTTCTACGTGTTTACTTTTATTTTAAGTAATTTATTGCTTAACGTCAATCTAATATGTCCTTATTAAGCATTTTACTACCTTTCTCATTTCCTTTACACTTATCGATTGAACACTCAAGCACTTTGCGTCTCATTGAAAAGTGGTTTTCACTCTATTAAATTCCACACCTTAACTCCATTATTTTGATTGTTACTAAGTGATTTCTTCTTATTTGTAGAAACCACTTCTGAATAACTTTATCAATCATCACACACACCCCTATATGTTCAAATAAATATAAATACGATTGTACAGTCTTTGAAGAAGAGTTCACTGAAAAAGAAAATTTTCTTTGCTGAACTGTGTTTTTTGTTCTTAACTTAATGGGTAGTTTTTGTCATTTCATGAATGCTAATTCTGAAGTTTTATGAGATTAATGACACATATTCTTCATCTTCTTAGTGTCCTATCTTTCATTCCCCCAGAAAATACTACGCTTTTTAATGTTTACCCATCAAAAGTTTATATACTAAACACGGACCACTTTAGAGACTTGTAAGTCAGTAGTGTTATGATTTTATAGCCAAAATCAACATTATATTTCTGGCTACACTATCATTCCTCCTAGCTTCTGCCTAGATTTTCTTTGTTATATTACCATCAGTAAATGTCATGATAAATATACTATAACATTTAACTAGGAAGTTTCAACTAGAACGAATTGGATATCTTTCTGCATTCAAGTGTGTTAATTATTTTACACAAAGATGGATATGTGTAAATGGAAAAAAGCGATGTTAATATGTGTTGTTGGTCTTCGTCTTATTATTACTCTCTCTAAATTTTTAATCGGCTTTCAACTTACTGGTGTGAATATCTTGTAGATGATGGAAAAATGTGAGATTAGTCTGTGCTTCAGAACGAAAAGCATTGCGTCACCTGATAAACTTTGGATTACCATTTTACTTTGAGAATTTGGATGAAGGGAAGATATCAAGCATTAAATTACTCTGCGACTTCTTTGCATTAAGGAGTCATTTTGTTTCAGAGTTAATCTGTTATTATAGTTAAATTATTAATAATAGTAATCGATCTCAGGATTTGATCAGTATTAGGTGTGATTGGGAACTGACATCAATTATAGAACCAGTGCAAAACCAAGGGGGAGAGCATTAAACACTTATTTATTCCTAGTTTGGGACTCTTCAGCACTGTTCGTCTACCGGGGTTCGAAACAAGTTTCTCCTGCTTACAGGGCAGAAGTTAGAATTCATGGCCCATTGCATTGTTTGAACGATCTAATTCTCTTACAAAGTACATGCCTGAAACAATCAGTCAATTACAGTTGTCTTAATGGTTCACTGTATTTCCCTTGAAGATAGTTGATACTGAAATCACCTAATGACCGATATTAAAGCTAGTTTTGCAAAATACATATTGATTATTTTCATAGGGCCTTCTATTGTTTTATATAGGCAGGGGGAAAGTTACATTTTGCCATAGTTAACAAGGTAAAACAAGGTGAACCTCTGAATACTGGCAGGTAAGACATAATTTTATCCAAATGTCATTATGATAAATTCTGTCAAGGGATATGGGTGCAGAGTCAAGACAATTAATGTCTATGCATTGATTTACTGATTTTGGGAAAAATATTTTTTCCCTTCATCCTTTTTGTGCAGCAAACAAAATTCAGGATAAAGCGTTTTCATGAAAAGACAAGTATTCTGTGAAAACAAAAAGTGCGTAAACAATCATGGTATGGTAAATAAAATGTAAAACAGGTGGATAACCTTGATAGAAGAATAGAACTTGGGCACTGTGGTAGAGTATGATTCCATCATATAATAAATTTATTTGTTAAAAGCTTACAGTAGTGCAACATTATTTACTTATCACCTTTCGGGCAAACTTTGCTGGCTATAGTCATCTAAATGGTATTGACAGTAATATTTTTCATATCTCTGGTATTGGCATAGCGCTCTGTCTAATTAACAGTGGAAAAAGATTCATTGATCAACCTCTCCCTCCACCTATCTATACCAGTTGTTAGAACTGTGGCTCCTTCTCAACCTATTATGTGATTGTGTGTTGATAAATGTATTGCTATTGCTGAGTTTTCTTCAAATTATACACGTAGTTGAATGCCTTTGTTCTGATACTTTGACCACCCACAATCTGCTAGTGGATTACCTTTCATAAGTAATAATAAAATTGCTATAAATCCGACGTTAACTGATCCTTCACATGAAAATATTTTTTGCTGTTGGTCATCAGCATGTCTTTTACCCCTGGAATTTTGCTCTCACTGACCTATATACTCCCTTGGATTTTACTTTCATATTCTGAATAAATTTGTTAGCAGAATCGATGTAGCAGCTGAGTTCGAAAACTTATTCTACAGGTGAGCGACCTAAGTTCAGCTGATAAGGACAAAAAGAGATGGCTCAAATCTTAGTTGATCAACACCTCGCCTTAAAAAAGTTATGTTTCAAAACCCTTTCTGAGGAGCCCCACATCGCACTGAAAGCTCTGAAAAATAATGACAAAATCGTCGCACTGTGCCCTTATAAATGCTCAAGGGTGGCATTGATGGACAAAGAAGACTACGTTAGAAGGATGAAAACTGTCTTAAATGACTAGTCTAGGTTTAAAGTGGAAGACTGGAAGAAAGATAAAACAGATGCAGTTGGAGAGAGCATCACAAACGTATTGAGTTAGCCCCTAAAAAAGAAACCTATTGATAACGATGATTTAAAATACCCAGTATGCCGTTTTCCTTACATGTAGGCCTGCTGAAAATACATGGAGGACAAGTCCTCCTGAGACTTTTTATCTCTATAGTCAACTAAACTCAGTACAAAGTACCTTGTTGGCTTAGAGAGAAGTTGGGAGCCACTCGTCAAAGGACAGCCACTAGTACCATGAAAGTTTCATCTCATTTCACTGAAAGCTTGAACCAAATAAACGTTTCCAACAAGTTCATGAAGTCTTTTGATGTAATATCCTCTCTTCACAAGGATTTCGATGAATGAAACCATCGATATCATTTGTCAGTACCCTGACATTCTCCCACTCCCTGAGTCGGAATTCAAACGCCTAATGCTAATGTGTACCATGGATGTTCGACAACGCTCTTCACCACCAAATAGATGGTGTAGCTATGGGCAGTCCACTTAGCCCAGCTTTAGCAGACGTCTTCACGTCTAACCTTCAGAGAACAAGAGCTGAAGCCTGAAATCGACGAAACAAACTCTTATTGTCGATATGTTGATGACACATTTGTAGCATGCTATAGTGAAACTCATGCATCCTACCTACTCTTATTATTCAACGACGCATATACAAACATTGAATTCACTGTGGTATAGAACAATGCTAGGAAGTTCCAGTTCCTTGGCAATGCCACGTGATGCCTGAGAAATGGTAGTCTCCATAGATCAGTTTACCGGGAGCTTACATTGAGTTAACAATACTTACGTTTTAATAGTTTTTTTCCAATATAACCGCATACCAGAACCAGTCTAAACTCTGCTTTATGGAGTCAGGAGAATATGAAGTAATCCGCTGAATAGTGACTACTAGTGGAACCTGGAATATGCATTAAGTTCTATTTGGAGATTGTCACTTTGATGTAAATGCATCGCCTAGTGAGTGATGGCATTCCTATTGCGAATCGTCCACACTAGTTGACATGTCCACTAAAGTTGTACATTTTGGTTCAACAATCAATGAAAAAATTAAAAGCTGATTAAAAATCAGGAGAATATGCTCTACAGAGGAATTAGAGGAAGGATTTTTGATTCTCGAAAAGATACTGGAAAACAACGTTTACCCTCAGAAATTCATAAACAAGCACGGAAGACTTGAATGCTAAAATGCTAAACAATGTAAAAGAAGTGTATCTTCTTTTAACTCCATTCTAAAGGTGATCATATTTCAGGAGTAGTTAGCAGAAAATTTGATACCTTACTTGCCAGATCAGTTAATATTACTGTATAACACTGTGATTTATCAAAATAAAATCTTATCCACAGTGCCCAAGTTTTTTACTTATATTACCGGACAGAACCTATCCTGTGGCTAAGTTGCGTTCCGCTTATCAGACAACATGCTCTTTAGTGCAATCACAACCTGACAGATAACATTTTCGTGTTAACTCTAATTGAGTATACAAATTTACGTGTCTGATGTAGCAGTTACACTGGGAGAGTAGAAAAAAGCGTATACCTCCAACTTTCTGAACGTGTACCGAAAACCGGCGTCTCCCACTAATGTCTGAAGTAAACAAAGGCTTGCAGTAGTGCCAATGCCAGACACCTCATCAATATAGGTCACAAGATGGACATTGAGAAAACGTTCAAAATTATCAGTAGTCCCTCCTTGCCGTGGTAACTGGATGTCTTTACTCTCTCTCTCTGTCTGACTTGATTACTTAATCTTTGGCTTTAGCTCTCCTTCATTTGATATAGCACAAATTTACTTGTCTCTTGTTTCTATGATTTGAGCTGAATTCACCATATATTTACTCAGTTTATTAGCTACTGGCTGTCTTATTCACCTGTAGTCTGCACTGCAAAACTTTTATGCTATTATACTCAAGGGTTTATTCTTGTTGAAACTTGGATTTTGTGGGTATAAACCAAATAACTGAGCATTTCATATTCAGTTTGCACTCTACTCTCAACTAACATTATGTAATATTTGCGATTATGCTAAATAAAGTTCCGTAACTAAACTTGATAATCTCTTTAGTCTGTAAGCAGATGATGAGAAGACAACGAAACAAATGATGGCACCACCGTATTCTGCTCAAACCGATGTTCTTGCTTTATTCAAATTAATAGCCTTGATAAACTCTTCTGTATATGTTTAGTTACGCCAATTCTCACTAATGATATTGACACAGTGTGACGTAGCCTGAAATGGCACTCAGTACTAGCGGCGTGATAAATAAGAACATGTTACAAACATGCTTCTTCGTTTGGATAACATCATTCATAAATCAATAACAAATATTTAGAAATAATTTGGTCATAGCATTTATATGTATACACTAAAGAGCATATGTAATCGAAATAACAATAGATTTTAGGCAAAGTAGCGGATAACAGTCTCATGATTGAATTATGCCATTCGTTTAAAGCACACAGTTACGCAGTATTATTTGCTGACAATATTTCAAGAACAGTTCATTGCCCATCAAGGCACTGACATAACCTCTAAACTTCATTTATATAATTATATTATTCCTTATCCCTTGGTTCTGTTGATAGTAATATTTGTTACAATTATGAACAATACATTCTGCTCGAAACGCTATCATTAAATAATGCCATATCACTATGTGTTAAATATCGGATAAAATTACTATATAACAACAGTATAATTTTGTCTCTTATTGTCCTTTTTTTCTTTGAAGAGCAATACTGAGAGGTAAATGATGACAGAATTAATCTCAAAAAAAGAAAGGTTTTCAGTTATTCGATTTTCTTCTCTGACACCACTGATTAGTATCGGGTATTGCAAATATATTCTGGTGGGTAGATGACAGACGAAACTTGGAAACAAATACTTTATAATAAGACAGCAATCAATTTTCCTTTTAAATTAGTCATCCATATTAATGAAATTCTGCACTTCATCTTGGTTTAGAAGGGCAGTCTCCTTGAACTAATTGATAACCTAGACATACTACATCCAACATAATGCATCAAATTATCTATAGTTGGTTTGTAAGGATTAGTTTTGTTCTTTAAGAGTTGATCACAGATTGATAACAGTTAGAGAACCATTGAAAACAAGGGAGTACTGGACAGCTGCTTCATCCTAGTTTTGGAATCATCGGCAGTACAGACCCACTGGGGTTCGAACCCAGGACCTTCTGGTTACAAGGCAAGGTCGTATACCATTCAGCCACTGTGACTCGGCTCAATGGCTCATGAATTTTATCTTCTACCAATTCGTGATTAAGTGCGACCCCAACCAATATCGTCGGTGGGATTCGTAAAAACCAAAACTAATCCTTACAAACCAACTATAGAAAATTAATCCGACGCTAGCTAGTTATCCGCTAAAGGAAGGGTTTTCCTGAAGTTCTAGTGAGGTCCGTCGAGTCAAGCGTGAGGATGGATGTCCCTCCGGTGACATTGGTTGGGGTAGCGCTAAATCACGAATTGGTAGAAGTTAGAATTCATGAGCCATTGAACCGAGTCCCAGTGGCTGAATGGTATACGACCTTGCCTTGTAACCGGAAGGTCCTGGGTTCGAACCCCATGTGGTGGGTGCGTACTGCCGATGATTCCAAAACTAGGATGAAGCAGCTGTCCAGTACTCCCTTGTTTTCAATGGTTCTCTAGCTGATGTCAATCCGCATCAAATTACATATATTTCTTAATGTTTTAGTAATTCAGTTGCGTTCTTGAGTCGGAAAATGTCTTCACACACATTTTTATTTTGCTTTGCTATATTTTAATATTAAATATGACCTATTTTATGAAAGGACTCGCTTCGTTGCTTAGAAATATCATCTAAGAGGTGTGCACTGAGCTGGTGGAATCAAGTCAAATTGTCATTCAATAATGTCTCTTGCCTAAACCATCTTCTCGGAAGACTGAATGACAGGAGAGAAACCACTGAAAAAAAGAAGCCAGAAAATATGGCTTTCGTATAAATTTATTATTCATAGATGTTCACTTCCGAAGTGATATACTATTTAGTTTATTATACACAACTCTTAGAATCCAGTGGTCTAGATTTAACCTTATCACTTTTATATTACATAGTTTAAGGTAGAATTTCATCATAGTTTCTTTTAGAAACCTGAAATTCTCAGGTCACAGTAAGTGACATACTTATCTCTATGAATGGAAACTGAGAACGTAAATGAAATTACATTACAGAATATACTTCTGCTTATTGTGAGTAGGTGGAAACTGAACCAGTCAAACTGCCGTTTCGATCATTTAGAGCTGATTAGCAGTCTCCACTGTTCAACATGGATTGTTTCCACCTTCTTACACCAATCCGTTGTTTATGTCATTCAGCTGTTTCCTTTTTATGACAAATTCTAGTCTAAATCAATAGGTCATCGAAGTTTACGATATTTAACCTATCGATGTATCAGATTGTATAGATGATAATCTATCGCTATATATTCATTTAACTTATCTTAGTTTAATGTAAAGTCATTGATATACTAGATTAACCAATATGAAATGTAATGTGGTTGATAACAGCTGGGTGTATCTAATAGAATACTTTGACTTGTGGCAGTACAACCTTACTTAGTTTTTAAGTGAGGTTGATTTGGACTCTATACACAAAGAATTATTCTGTTCCTCGCAACTGCATCAATTCGATATACTACCGATTACTGAATTATTTCAAGATAAAGTTGATATTCTCCTGAATAGTACTGACTGAATCGTCTGCACAAATTAGCTATTTGTCGGTGACACAGTGGTTAGGACTCTCGCCGACCATGCACATGGTCCGAGGTTCGATCCCCTGCCGACGAACACCTGATATCTATGGTCGGCCTGCAAAATTTGGGCTACCGATATCCATGCTGAAAATTCAATACTTGTACTAAAAATACCGTATGGAATCAAACTGTAATCAAAAAAAATTTGCTAAAACTACACTACAAATTCAAGGAACCATGGTTCATTGCAGAAATACTTAACACGCTTAACACTTGTTGGTTCAGTCGCTTCAAACTTTTGTTCATGTTAAAATTATCAGATGATATTACTAGAGCGTCACTACCTTTAATTGACATTTTTCATTTGAAAATTTACCTGTGACGTGTGTAATCTTCCTTATATTAATGTTGAAAATCAGTTGTCTCACAGTAAAACTTTATAAGCTTTAGAATGCCTAAGAAATTCAATTCTGCTGTATAGATCTTGATTCTACTAGGTCTTTTGAATATATTCATCATATCAAGGAAGTATTTTATAATTTTTTAAGGAATATGGATCTATAAAATGTCAGACAGTGATAAAATACCACCCAAATTCACTTCTTGGATTCTGTTTATGCTGGGAAAACATGGTGGGCATTAAAACGGTTTATTTCTGTGAACTCATTCTCCCAATATGAATATCTTTTCTTAATGTAATAAACTTGTTTTAGTCTGATAAACCTTAGCACCTAATATGTAAATAACAAGTCTATACCAAACTACGCATAGGGTCAAGACAGTTTTTTTCAGAATCTATATTAATAGGGGATAGCATAAGTTAATGACTGAATAGTATTAAGCTCACGGTGAGACTTGACTTTGTGTCTTCAGAAATGATAAAATTGGGGTTATTTCACAGCTTTCAATAAAGCATCACCAGTGAAGCCTTTTCAATGTATTCAAATTATTGTATCTTTCGAGACACCTTGGTTTCTATATCAATATATGTCGACAGTATTACCACTTAGACGGCTTTACTTGTTTCAGTGATTTGTGTTATGCCATTTGTAATTTAATATACATGCGTATACATTTACAATGCTTCATATTTAACCTTAACACAGAATAGAATCATCTATTTTTGGAAGGTAAGTAAATAGGTAATGAAGTTAAGACACTACATTTATGCTCATTACGGATTTGGTGAACAAAACAAAAAGCAGATCATAACACATTCTACCCTGTACACTTAACACACATACAGACGAAGTCTCACAACAATGAATGACAATCACAGACAGCTCTTCAGAATGAATGATAACCGGTGAAACTGTGACACTTAAGTTCACCAGTGAGATGTAAACATCAGACAAGGCGACTATATGTAGGATAAACTAAGCTTAAAGTAAAATCCAACTTCTGTGAATTTGTGTATTAAAAAACAGATTTTATTTGTTCATATATCAAACGATATTGCTGATATACGAACTAAGTGTTACAACTAACCTAAAGGTTTGAACTAATACCTTAGATTCATAATTCATTATTTTTGAGTGCAACTTGAATATATTCGCTTTTTTCATCTATTTATATATTTACATTATCAGATGAAAATAATTCATATATTTTTCGTGTATTAAAACACCTTGGTGCTTTATAACTTTAATTGGCATTTCTTACTACATTCCATATGTGTATGCTTTTTTATAACGAACCTTTGGAAATAGGTATTCTATCAAACAGTAATGTGAGTGACATGTATGCGCTTCATTTTGAAAAATAAGCGAGAATCCAATTTTTAAAATGATGAAGATTTGAAGCTCAGTTTGATATATTTGATGTTAACTGCTGAATTTTTGTTTTCAGAGACAATGAAAGCTTTGCTATCAAACCATCAGACACATCAGGAACTACACTATTCATGAAACACAAATACTTGATTTAACTAATGCATTTCTAGTCATTTACAGCGGACTGAGGAATCTAGACTATTCTTCCTATTATTTCACAAACATCTCACTGGTGATCCTAAATGAAATCGTTAACTGGTGGTAATATATAACATGCAGTCATCATGTCTGAAGTTATTATTCTTAAACATGTTGGCGTTGACTAAGCAGGGCTCATTAGTTTGCTGTTAAGTGATGAAGAAGAATCATCCCGTTAGCTGCTGATATGACTTAATGATAAGTATTCAGTCGAAGTGAAAGCGAAATATCACATCTACTATGAAGCATATAACAGGCGGTCTGGTTGCATCACTGAACTACTTAAATCTCAGTCCAGCACAATGCATAAATCTTTCTCCATTTCTCATAGTTTTAATCATCTAATAATGCTATGGAAGCACTACATTTTGGCTTATTGTCAGGATTATGCAGATTACTTCTCAAAAGAAATGAGAGCGAATACTGTAGGGATGGATATCGCTTCATATTGGAACAAGACACTGTCACAAGATGTACTGCAAAACACTACTTCACTTGAAGATCCTATACAAAGATGAAACATTTTGCAATTTAAATATGCTGGAAATTCTGTACTATAAGTTAACATATTGCCTAGAATAAATCTGTTATTATTATTTTCAATTGCTTGATAAGATCCAATACACAGCGTTAAAAGTCAACTGGCGTAAATCCCAGTTTCGTATAGCTCCCAAATATCGTGACCTGTGCAAAACGATGGCTTTAGGGAGCTCAACATATCTTCTCATTCTCACTGATTTGAAATTCCTTCGCTGAGTACAATAGCATAGACTTTATTTTCTCTCTCTCTCTCTCTCAAGAATGGATTCGTTTTCATGTCGCTTAAATCATAAATAACTATGAGTTCATTCAAGAAATTATTTTTTTAAAACATTTAATTGATGTAGTGGTTGTTCTTGAAAGACAACACCTATCACTGCAATGGAGTTCATTATACAACAATCTGATTTAATGCAAAGTATGCAAATAAAAAATGTTACTCACTAAATTATTCCTAATACGTAAGAAGAGAAAGAATGAAGCAGAGTATCATAGAATATTATCATAACTACTGCTGAAAGTTTCTCACAAGTTGTTGAGTGAAATAGAGAAACGTTTAAAAAATTTACTCCATTCGCTTGGATATTGGTTTTACAGTAAAATGCTTACTATGTTTTAATTACTTTATCTTTCAATAAAATTGGAACGCGCTAACTTTCAAGGTCGAAACTAGATTTCAGGAAAGTTTAAAGCTGCTCTGTCTACATTAGTGAATACCATATAGATACCGTTGCAAGTATAAGTACCCAGTTAAGCATACTAACGCAAGGAAATAATACTGACAAGTTTGAAGTTTTGTAAATTGAAACTGAAGCTAAAATGTAATATTTAAGCCTTGGTAGAGAAAAGGGGAAAGTATATTTACAAACTAAAAGTTATTTTACAATAAAAAAATATTTAAGGTATCCTGTAGTGAACTACGCCTCAAAATAAAATAATAATAATGGTAATAACTGTTTGTAAAATGGAGTAAAGTTCTCCTTTCATTTACACAATATGTTTTAACAAAGGTGATATTTTCCCTACGTTTATATGTCTGGATCTATCATTTTAACAAGATTTTGTTTTTGACTATTGCTTTAAGCACTATTAAGTGTGTCTGATTAGAACTAGTGTGGTGTGTGCTATATAGAATACTAGATATAAGTAATCTATAATTTTAGGTCTTACGAAAAAGTAATGACAATTTATATGACCACCGCAGAGCACAATAAGCCAAGGAAAATGGGGAAAAAAGAGCCACTGAATGATGGTTATCGCTTGCAAGTATTGGAGTGTATAAAAGGTCCACTATTTTATTGATACTATGTATGTATGGATTGGCCATACGCTGAGGAAACCATCAATAAACATCACTAGACAAACCATTACTCGAGTGGAACCCGAAAGGGAAGCGGCAAGTTGGTCGTCAGTGCAATGGTGACTTGGAGGAGGTCATGTGAGGAGGAGATGAAAGCATGTGGACAGACTTGGAGCGGGGTGAAAAAGTTGGCATAAAAAACCGAGCGCAATGGAGATGCGCGGCTAAAGCTCTCTGTTCCTCTAGGAATTAAAGGATATAATAATAATAATGTATAAGCTTCCACAAAGAGTATTATATCTGCTCTTACGCTACACCGATACGTGTTGTCTAAATTCTAAACGACTTTGAGAAAAGGTTGAAAAAATAATCTTATTGAACGAAGTTTAAAATGAATCAATTAAAGAGTAAATTTTCAAAAAAAAGGTGTTTCCGGCGTATATTCCCCTTGAGTAATATGTCTTGATAATGTTTGTTAAATCGTCTCCACTAATAAATATATGCTGGAGAGAAAATGTTCATACACACATTTAACATTGTCATAAGTCAGCGAGTCATATGTGTGCATCTTATAATCAGGTTTACAGTTGTATGTAATGATCACCTGATTCATCATTCCAGTTTTGTTTCCCTATGATGCAAATCATGAAAATGAACCAGTAGTTTGTCTTTTTACCATCTACGTAGCGGTGAATAATTATGCTTACATCAATACTGTGTTCATTATAATAGAGGTTTTTTGTATTTCCCAATGAATGAAAAACAAAACGATATTGTTTTTACTGACATTTCGCTATTTAATGCTAATAGCTTTATCAAAGTATTAATAATACTGTGTCTTGATTTGCTTTAGGAATATTTAAGCATCTTTTTGTATAATGCTTTTAAACGTCAAGCTTCAGTAACACACGACTGAAATCTGTTTTGAATTGAAGAATGTGTCTTTGCAGCCTAATACCGAAAACTCAATGCAGTATCTGCAGAATCTCCACAATTACTTATTGACACATATATATTAGCTACTGTGATTATGACAATTCCTCTCTTTTGTTATAAATCTTCTTCGTAAAAAAACTGTATATAAATGCAATTATACAGCCAAAAACATGAATTCCTCTAACTGATTAACTGAGTTTCAACACACAAATTTGTAGAGAAGGGCGGCTGTTTAAGTTGCCGTTCCACGTAGCATACAGGGTAAATAAAAAGGAGAAAAGAGAGATTCAAAAGAACTATGATGAGCAGAATGCACGGGAGAAATAATAGTCACACGAAAAACATGGCGGTGTAGTGGATACCTCAATGAATTACTAGTTTTGTTTTTCAGTAATACCTATTTGGGGACTATACATGAATTTGTGTGTAAATAATATCTGTAAGTGAAAAGGTGCCTAATTTCTGATGCACTCCCTAGTTCCAATGTGTGAAGGAAAGATTGGTTATGTAACATGCAGTATCAGTAGTAAGTTGTAAATCATCAGATACGAAATCTCTACTCCAGGTAGCCGATTTCCTACTTAATGAGGTACCCTTTTAGCCAATATGGAAGCCTAACAGACTATAACACAAAACCTTTTATCTGTTACAGTTACTAAAACCACACTGTTGTGTAGTGAATATAACAGAGCTCCACACAACGTGCAAGCTTCAAGCTTTGGAAATTTCAGTAGCAGCGGTGTTGTTCCTACAAGGTGGAGCTGCTAGCCTCATTACCAACCTTCCCTCTTTTCCGGACTTGTTATGGAGTAGGAGAGATTCGGTAGTTCGTTGGCTGGAAACATACCTTGACCTCTGGCATGGTTGACAAGCTTTCTACCACTGACGCACAGAAGCACAAAAATCATACAACAACATACCCACAGACTGGGTAATTGTACACTCGTTTTCATGAAAAACTAACTCATTCACCCCAGCCTTTTGCAAGATTAGAACGACATACATTTTTGTCTCCTAGCATATCCCATCAGGTGTCCTTCAACCTCCTCCCCAAGTGGACTAATGTTACTGGATACTCAGGTATATTTGATATCTTAGTGAACAGCGTAAGTAGTTAAGTGATTACAGATACATGTTTCTGCATAATAGCGGTGTGAGTTTTTATGAATAAAATGACGATTTCAACGTTCATTACTGACAGGAAAATAATATACCTTCTGATATAAAATCTTATAACTTTCAGAAAAGAAGGCATTTTGGGCAAACTAGATTTGTTATCACAAATGTGTTAATCTGCCAGTTATTAATTTCTTTATGCTCATTATAAATGATCATCCACAGATTAATTTCCTCTAACAAATTTTTAAAATTGACACTTTTTTGCATGGTATTAATAATTTATAAAGATAATTAATTTTTCATGAAATTTCTTTCCAACTCTGCATTATAATTTCATTAATTTGTAGTACAAAAAACTGGATAGTTACATCCACACGGTAGTTCGTGATTCATTTTTCTTTTGCGTTGATCAATTTAGTTAATTATTCACCAGCACAATATTACTATGATAACACTGGCAAATTGTGGCTCTGATGACCTTAGTAATAACTTCTTAAGCCAAAAGTAGATACATTTTATAAATTAATTTCCTTGATGTCTAGTCTATAAGGCCTTCATAAAGTGTGAAAAATGTATTCACTAGAAGTGTTAATATAAGTTGGCTACTTGTTGTGTGCTGTTATATTCAACTATAATTCAGTGTAATAGTTTTCTTCATATCTGTATCGCAATACTTAGCAGAAGCCACATAAAAAATAAGAATCAAGGTATCATTTACAATCCTTAACGAAAAGTATTACGTCACTTCACTTGAGTTCTTTGTGTAAAATGAACATTCTTTGTTTCTATAAGGTGTATAGTGGTGGGGAGTTATTAAGATTCTTTTTCGAATTACTACTCAGGTCGTATGATAGCAGTAGTCAAGAACAAGCAGTATTAATTAGGGGTGCTAGATACTAAGATTAAAGTGATTTAAAAAATAGATAAATGTTGTTGTCTATGTAATCCAAGGGGTATGCATTTATAAGTGAAACAGCAAATAAGAAATTACTTGGTTATTAAAGGTATGTAACATTTCATTATGTTGTGTATGTACTTCTGGTAAAATTTCTTCAGTGAAGGTCGGATTTCGTCACCATCATCTTTTGAATGTTTGAATAAATTTGGTTACTTGGTCGCTTATTTGGTCGCTTTCGCATAGCGACTCACATAAAAACAGAAGTTCATTCATTCCATAACGGTTTTTGTTGCTTCATCATATGATTTAGGAAATATAATTTTTAGAATTGATCGTTGACTTGCGAAGAAGTTAGAATCTATTCATCATCGACTGGTTTTACATACTATTCGTTAAAAGGCTCAGCCATATTAACGCATCAAATAGGCTAATGCTGTCGACTTAGGTGACTTTCCACTTTACGAGGTTCCTGATTAGTGGAACCTTCAACATTATTTGGTGGCATTTTGGCCTACTACTTCTGTCAGTGAGGAACTCAACAGCCTCCTACCGTGTACCATGGATATTCAATCCCACTACCATAACCCTCCATAGTGAAGTTTATCAAGCGATTGTGAGCAGTTCAGTGGGCCTTCTTTAGTAGATATCTCTGAAGCTAATCTTCAGGAAATCAGCGAAAAGCTCATTATTCTCGATGTGTTGTATTGTATGTGCCAATGAAAGCCACGATTTCGGAAAAATTAAGCCATTTAATCATGCACATGAAATTATTGGGCTAGCATCAAAGTAATGTGGAGTTTTACTTTCTTGACATTGCTCTCCAGCTCTTGGAAGACAGAGGTCTTCAAATATCCATTCACCAAAAGTTCACATGGAATAAACTGCATTTAAATATCAACAAATTTCCGACAATTAGCATTGGTTTTGCAGAAAAATACACTCCAGCGAAGACATGAAAAGGGAAACGTTCTACTGGAAAAATCCATACCAATAATGGGCATCCAAAGCAATTCAGTAACGAGTGCAGAAATTCTGGGAATATAAATGTAAATCAAGCCACTTTGAACAAGATACCTGTCTTTTTGTATCTAGATTTTAAAGGTGACAATATTGCAGGAATAATCAGTAGAAGTTTGGAAACCTTACTTACTAGAACCTTTATTGAAGTCACGTCAGTTTATGTGTTTCAAGCATCATGCTATCAGGCACAATCATAGGTCATCAAGTACCCTTTACAGATCAGGTCTAGCTGTCTACATAATTTACAGAAAGAACAGCAGAAGTGAACACAATCTACAGGCATCTTGTTGATATGGAACATGAAGTAGACACCTTGGGCTCCTTTAAGATAATAAAGAAAATAACTGACTTCTCATGTTTGCTGAGGATGTACTTATCAATTATGTGAAACCAGAAACAAACACTTATCTCTATGTGCGTATCCTGCAAGTGCAATCTCTTCTTTCTATCTTCTACCTCATGAAATTTTATTTTAATTAAGCCCCATTTCTTCTTGGTTAGTTGTCAAATTTGTTTTTCTCTGCTTCTTTTAGCTGAACTGACGTATTCATCTATAATGCTTCATTCATACTTTGTTGTCGAATTTTCCAGACAGTGAACTAGTCTGAACCACCTGTATACAGTATATTCAACTGAAACTTCTGATCACGTTTTATTTATTACTTCGGAATCCCCTACTAGCTGAAATCATGTTAACCCTGCAAATATAACATGACATACTCCATATATATAGTCTGAATTGTTCAGATTGTATGCGACCTATGACAAACTAATCTTTGTGTTTGTCTGTATCGAAATTCATATGACTTTAATAGCATACATTCACCAAGTCAGCAACTAAAAGTATAACTAGTCAAAAATGGTAGATTAGAAACGGCATTTTCTACAGTTAAACCGGTATTATTTTAATAGGAAATCGTAGAAATAGCAGCACTTCATATTTTCCTCATTCCATTGAATTAAGTTCATATTCATATATTCAGGTAGACAACAACTGAGTCAGTTTATACACAGCTTAATTGACAGGATAAGAAATATTGTTTCGTCTTAAATTTATGATAATCACTACTTAATTTGACATCAGAAGTTACATCAAATAAAAGACTGAAAAGACGGATTAAAAGTGCATTTTATAAATAACGAAAATAGTTGTATAAAAGAACTTGTCCGAATAAAAAAAACTAACTTACTGTATGATAATGAAAGTAAATAAAAAAAAGTATACCCTTCACATCCACATGAAAATTAAGCAGTTGTTTTCATAATTAAAACTAACTTCAGCTAAGATAAGGGAATCTTTAGTGGAATAGACTGATTTTAATTACCCGTAAGTTATTAATTTGAATTCTGCAGTATTATTGGCAAATAAGATACATTTAAAAAGAATTGAACCCAGTGCAATCATTAAAAATAACTTAATGCATATGGTTATGGAAGCCTGACGTTAGAATGATTTCAAATGATTCCTCATACAAATGAATATTACATCAAAATTATTTAAAGTCTATAGGTAATTCTTCACGTTTTTACTTTAACAGAAATGTAATCAAATAGGCTTTATAACCAATTCATCTAAAGAATAATGACTTAATTACTGCGTTCATATTAGTAAGCTAAAGTTGGTCACACACTATATAAATGTGATATATTGACTAACGAAATTAACTCACATTTTGCACGTCGAAAGCGAATGTCTAAAATTTGACCCAGATGTTTAAGGGTTTATTCATGGAGTTGTTGCTTTAAGTTCATTATGCGAAGGGAGGAACCGTTGTTAATAATAATGCATATTAACCACGTGTGATGATTGAAATAGTAGTAGGATGTGTATTTGTGGTTATATTAATACCTTAAACCAATGGCCAGGTGTAAATTCTATTGTGTTGCAACTGAATGTCAGACAATTATCAGATAAAATGGTGTCTAAACACCTGACATTTTAGATACAAATATTCTTTAGTAAAATGAAATATTTTATGTTACAATAATAGCAGCGAAGAAAATTTTCTTTTCGACGAAGTCATCATCTAGGCTGTACATTCGTGTATTTATATCAAATGGATGAGGAAGTCCCAGAATAATTTCCGGTTAAGGATCAAATTAATAAAAATTACAATTAGGAATTAGAATGCCATAATAAACAGGGGACGGATTAAACAAACAAAGTAGCATCATAATAACTAAGATGATTGACATTGTGCAATTAGGGGTCAGAAATCTAGAAATAACAAAATAGATAGGATATTTGGATAAAAAAACTAATGTGATGAATAAGTGTTTATGCAATCAGGGAGTAAATATGTAGAAATAGTAAAATGAAAAAATAAACACGAAGTTCGGGCATGAAAATATGGTAGTGTAAACAGGGATTAAGAAAAACTTTTAAAAATAACATGAATAAACAGGAAGTTTAGATAAGAAAGGCGATGGGGTGGTCATTACTAAAAAATTACCTGCTTATGATGGCCATGGCATGGACAGGGTTATTATGGCATTCTAATTCCTAATTGTAATTTTTATTAATTTGACCATTAACCGGAAATCATTCTGGGACTTCCCCATCCACTTGATATAAATACACGAATGTACAGCCTAGATGATGACTTCGTCGAAAAGAAAATTTTCTTCGCTGCAATTGTCTTCTTAATAACTCCTATGACCCAATGTGTATATTCCGTGGTTAGAATAATAATAATAATAAATGAAAGTGATAGTAACAGTTACTACTGGAAGTTCGTTAGATTGTTTTATCTGAAAATATTAATCTTAATAGAATGAATAAGGTATGTGAAATATTTTAATCTGTACATTAAAATTCCATCTACACTAATATTGCAAATGATTCATTCGCTTATCAAAATTGTCACCTAAGAATAGCTTCAAAGGAAGCATATGTATCAAGTCTTCCTGACCAGTAGGAGATCGTATCGCTTAGACTTCCTCCGAATACGATGGACGCTAATATATGTGCTCTTCTGAATAAAACTACAAGACAAAAACCATGTCTAAAGATTAATTCCATTATATTCCTAGCTGATGGTACACTTATGCATTTGTCAATTTTCAATGAAGTCGCTTTAGATAACTCTATCTTTTTCGAAGTAGTATTCACCACTTTACTACTTTTAAACTTTCGTTCACTTAGTCACCTTCTGTGAAATCTGTTATCAAATAATATTTTCTAATATACTTTTAACTGCTCACTTGCGCAAACATCGAATGTTTTTTTATCACCTGACATTTTGACGAGATAGTGTTTTTCTTGAAGAAGAACAGTTTTATGTCTTTTGTGAATATTACGGTTTGAAACTTCAATATCATATTAACAATCTTCATAAAAATCATCTTGAAATTTCACGAGGCACCGTAAAATAATATAGGTCTGTCTTTATACTAATTACTTTGTTTCTTATATTGAACCACACTGGAATAAATTACTTGTAATATATAGTCAAATACTGAAATGTCTTTTCTATCCTAAACTAATAAATTCCTTTTTAAATTATGTTTGTGTTGATAATGTCTTTTGCACATTAACGACTGCAGTTTACCTGCACAATACACAACACACTTAAGTGTCAAATTTCTATTCAAGCAGTAAAGACGAATGAAAATATCAGAAAAGTTAATAAATATCTATTTAAGTACGTCAAGTTATTTTTTCTGAATTCAAGTTATGGAAGAACGTCGAAAATGTGACCTTAAATGAAAATCCAATGAATCACTAATGAGAGAGGTTTATTCATCGAAAAAGCTACCAGACTACAGGATCTTACACTTTTACTAGAAATTCTAATGAAACAAAGACTGTTTTCAATACATTGGATCGCTTGTGACGATATATAGCATTTTTTTTAAACTTTAAATTTTTCCCCATCGAATACTCTTCAGACCCTTCAAATTTTGGCTTTGAATACTTAAACTAGTTCTGAATTGTGATGACTTCCACATTTCACCATGTTAAAAAGTCAAGTCCAGTTTTACGAAATTTATGATGATTTCAAAAGTTGACTGATAACGGCATCCGTCATTCACTGTTTTAAGTGTCACTTTGACCATTCAGAAGATCCCAAATATTTGACGACTAGTACTAGTATGTACCAGTATGTTAACTGACTACATAATTGTTATAATATTGTATAAACTATAATCTGTCATTTGAATATTATAGCCGGATTCTCTCAAGCTTGATTTTAAGATGTATATTTTCTAAGAGTTTTATAGGGAATCTCGATCGGAGTTTCTGAAGTCTCTTGAATCTAAAGGTATTCACCTTTCCTTGTCTCGGCAGCATTGTTTAATATATATAGCCCACACAGATCAAGATTTCCAAGCGAGGATAAGAAAAGCAAGACAGACCTTCATTAGTGTAAAGTTGGTGTGGAAGTCTACTGATCTCAGAATAATGAACACGATTCGCATTTTTAACATTATTGTCATGTCAGTTCTTCTATATGGTTTACAGACTTGACACACCAGCAAAAGCATTGACGAAAGGCTACTAAAGACTCTTGCCAGTAGTTGCCTAGATAGGAAGGCTGGCCAGAAAGGGTTGTCAACAAAGAACTCTAACAAAGAACAAACCAAGAACCTACCACCCAACAAAAACACAGAAGAAAGTTGAGATGAATTAACCGAGCATAAGCTGTGCACACTCAAGTAAAATCATGTGCCAGGTTCCAGAGTGGGGTTCGAATGGGAGATGGTGAGTTTGGAGCCCAAGAGTGACATGAGCGAGATAGTGTAAGGAGGAGATAGGACCTTGCAGTAAGTCGTGGAGCCAACTAAGGAAGACTGCAGACAAAGTGGTAAAATGGAGTTGTGCTAATGATGTCTTATATTCCGCTCAGAAAAAAAGGAATAATAATAAATATAGTGTCCTGAATAACTATTATAAGTGGCTTCTTGTACAAAAACTCATCTATTTGAAACATATATTCATACTGAATCTTGTATCTCATGTTATTACCGACAGCATACAGAGAATCAGCAATAGAGCTGCAAGAACATATTTCAAAAATGATAACTATATTTTGGATGTCACTATGGTATTCAGTTTGTTCTATTGTAAGTCTAGTAGTTCTGAATATCCTAAGGATAGCATTACTAAAATTATTTACAGCAGTTACACTGAAGGTCATGAAAAAAATTATTTTGAATGGATGCAAATAAGAAAGGTAGAAAGATGCAGTAGTTATGTAAAACAAGAAATACTTTGATTCATTATCTCGAAAAATATCTATATAAACTCACGATATTTCACAAGAAATTCCACAAACACTTTCCGGCAAGATTAGTTGATTTATGCACAAGAAACTTCATTTTAAATTTTATTCTACACTATTCATTGGCATGTATAAATGGGTAAGTTGGTGAAATTTCCTTAATGCTGGGAAGTTACGTATTGAATACAAATAAAGCTAGTGCTTTTCCCTATGAATGTCAGTACAAGCTATCTAACCAATCAGCGATCAGTGGGTTTGTACTCCTAGCAGTATTTTAATTGGTTAAAATTTGGAAATAAATTACACTAGATACCTGGTTTGATAACTAATTTCAAATTTCTGTTGTTATATTTAACAGGAATTCATGCAGAAAAAGTTAACTCGTCATATCTTTTTTAAAAATCCTGTGTCACAAATACTGTTATTCTTTTTCTAAAAACCAGTCTGTGTTTCTAAAACTAGTCATTTAAATTTCAATGTTCATCTGGAAAAGTAATTGTGTTAGTTGTTGATGAAAACGTCTGGGGATATGGATCACAACGTTTGTACAATCAGCAATATCCACTTCTGTTTGTCAGACCTTTGCATTTTGATTGACTGAAGATGCTCATCAAAATACGAGGACTGACTGATGAACGAAGAGTATCCTTTATGACAAATTCGTCAGGCTCTCCACTTATATGACCATAATAATTGTTACTAACAACATTAATGCTGTTTCAAATTGCATTGAATCAATAATGCAATAGATTACATTTCAAAATCATCAGTAAGAGATAATATACATCAACAATAATTTGGTGCGTCAGTGGCACAGTGGTAGAATGCTCGCCAAACACGCATGTGGCCTGGGGTTGGGTTTCCGGCTGATGCACTCCTTCACCTTGCTAAACTAGTAATAAGATTAGTAAAGATAGAAGTTTCGGAATGAGGCTAGCAACCTAATCCCGTAAAATTAAACACCACTGCTACCGAAACTTCAAGCCTTTAGCTTAAAGTACTATGTTCCACTGGGGAAGTAAAGGAATAAAAAAATATTTTAAAAAATGACACTAAACTGAATATCAGATAAATTAAGGGACAACCTTAACAGAACATTGTCATCTTATTGGCGGTCTATGGGTGGTAACTTCACGCTTTGTGAAAATGGCTTGAATAGGAATGAGATAGTATCTTACTTCAGTGAAGTACATTCAGCCATAAAATTCAAGCATGAGGAAGAATTCCATAGTAAAATAACCTTTTTAGACGTCCTAATGACAGGAAGACTGCATGGCAGTAAAAAGAGGAATTTGCATAAGAAATTTACTTGCCCCGGTCAGTGTACACATTATCACAGCTTCATTCCTCTCGATTATGAAAGAAATTCGGTAAATACTCTCAGCTACGGGGTCAGAGCTATCTATTCTGAAGATGCAATCGAAGATGAACTTGGGGTTATATACGACACATTGATTGAAAACAGCTACGCTGAAAACTTCATCATTAAACACATGGTCAAGAGAGTAAAAAATAATTCTCCTGTTTGTTAATAAGAAGCCTCTATATATACAACTACAACTCATAGGTGATATACCAAGAAAAATAATAGCCAAAAGTTGAGAAAATGGACCCAGACAACGTTTAATTTCAGTAAGCTGCAGCTTATATTTTCCATACAATCGATTGTGATTCCGAAATCGAACGATGAAGTACCTAGGTTAGCCACCTCTAATTGTATCTATCAGTTCAACTGCTGCTGTGGAACCAGTCTTATTGGCTGTTTCTCTACGAAATCAATTTTATGTATTCCGGAAAATCTAGCATTATGGTTAAATAGAGGTGCTGTTGAAGCCATCAACACCACCTCGTTTATATACGCCACAAAGCTAGCATTGGAAAGTCTTCTTCTATAATCTATCTGGTATCGAATAAATTGCCAAAGGCCTGTAGACACTGAACGCTCCAAAGACCAGAAGACACCGAAGTTAACTAAAATCAACAGGAGTTTTACTTGCAAAAGAAACAGGTTCAGTCACTATTGCTACCTTGGGCTGCTCTAGAACCCATAAATTCTGCGTTACTTACCTTAATTTACCTGACGAATTTGTCGTAAAGGATACTCTTCGTTCATCAGTAAGTCCGTATATTTTGATATGATATATCGGGTGAAATTTTATCAGCTGGTCTGATGTAATTGTTTAATTTAATAAATAACCAGTAAAATGAAGAGAAATTTATGCTTTAAAATTGTCTTTCACCTAGCTAAAAGTTTTTTGCTGAAGGGGGCAAAAAAAAACATAAACACATCTATAATTGTATATATTGTTGGATTTATATGTTCAAGTTGCTCCAAGTCAGTGAGTTTATGGTTAAGATATCATTTTAGTTAAATGTACTGAACTATATTGCATGTTGTCTTATTGTATAGTTGTCGTCGCTTTTTGCCCTTTTTTCTGTGAACTGTTTCCTTTGTTGATGTTGTTCTCATTGTTTGTCCGTTATTTTCTGATTTTGAGGGGAGCAACCCAAAAAGTTGCTTCTCTCTAAACTTTTACTTAATGTAATCATTCTTTTCTCAGGCGTGAGGCTAGCAACCCCACCCTGTAAACAAAATTGCTAAAGAAACTTCAGTATGTTGAACCTCCTTGCACCAAAAGAAAAAGTCTGTGTAGGAACATGGAACGTCCGAACTATGTACGAGACTGGAAAGCTGCCCAGATCGCCAACGAGATGAAAAGATACGGAATACAAGTGCTGGGAATATGTGAGAGCAGATGGAATGGGAGTGGACTCACCAAATTGTCAACAGGTGAGTCAGTGATCTACTCCGGTCACCCAGAAGATAACCACACGCACACCGAGGGCGTGGCTATCATGATGTCACCAACGGCAACGAAAGCCCTGATACAATGGGAGGCGATTTCGTCCAGGATAATGACCGCCAGGTTCAACTCCAAAGGAAGGAAAGTGTCAATCATACAATGTTATGCACCCACAAACAACGCAGACCTCGAGAAGAAAGAAGAATTCTACAGGCAACTACAGGCAACAATGGACAATACTCCAGCTGGCGACATGAAAATACTAATGGGAGACATGAACGCCAAACTGGGACCAGACAATCAGGAAGGGAACTCATCATGGGTAGAGAAGCTCTAGGAGAAATGAATGAAAACGGAGAACTCTTCGCCGACTTCTGCGCCTTCAACGAACTGGTGATTGGTGGCAGTGTATACAAGCACAAAGATATCCACAAGGCTACATGGGTGTCACCAGACGGGCAAACCAAAAACCAAATCGACTTCATCTCAATCTCAAGGAAGTGGAGGCGCAGCCTACTGGACACAAAAGCAAGAAGAGGAGCAGACGTTGGCTCAGACCACTATCTCGTACAAGGGACAATCCAAATCAAATTAAAAGCTTTCAGGAAGCAGGAGCTGCAGATAGACCACAAGCCAAGTTCAACACTCAAAAGCTGAAGGACCAGGCTACAAAGGACATCTTCATTGCAAGCATAAAGGACAAAGCCGAGACACAAATCAACACTAGCGAAGAGGTCGGCGTTGAAAAGCACTGGAACAACTTGAAAACGGTGTGGAGCCAAACCTGCATAGAAATTCTAGGCAGAAAAAAGAGACAGGACAAACAGTGGCTCACTACGGACACTTGGAAACTAATAGAAGAGAGAAGGACAGTGAAGCAAAAGATTATCCAGTGCACTGACGAGCAACAAAAACAGGAGCTGAATGCAAGCTACAATACACTGAACAAAAGAGTGAAGAAAGTGCCAGGGAAGACAAAAGAAAATATTATGAAACCATGGCAAACGAAGCAGAACAAGCTGCAGGCAAAGGAGACCTCGCCACACTCTACCAAACAACTAGGCACCTTTCGGGCAAACGTTCGACACAGATTAAGCCAATAAAGGACGACAATGGAAAGTCAATCACCAAAGAGGTGGAACAGAGAAAGCACTGGGTTGAACACTTCAAAAGACTTCTAAATCGTCCGCCACCTACAACACGCCCAGCAATACCAACAACGGAAGCAGAACTACCAGTGAACACTGACCCCCCGACGAAATCAGAAGTCCTGAATGCAATCAAGATGCTTAAAACTGGGAAAACACCGGGACCAGATGGAATCCCAGCAGAAGCTTTGAAAATAGACCCAGAGACAACAGCGGACTTGATGACACCACTGCTGGAGAAGGTGTGGAAAGAGGGCAAAGTACCCGAGGATTGGAAGAACGGATACTTATTCAAACTTCCAAAGAAAGGAGACTTAAGTCAATGTAAAAACTGGCGTGGAATTATGCTTCTGTCCATTCCAAGCAAGATACTAAGTCGCATCATCCTGGAGAGAATCAAACAAGCCCTAGATGAAAAACTTCGTCCGGAACAGGCTGGATTCAGGAGAAACAAATCATGTATTGATCAAATCGCCACTCTACGGATCATCATTGAACAAAGCTTGGAATGGCAGTCACCTCTCTATCTCAACTTCATCGACTTTGAAAAGGCCTTCGACAGCGTCGATCGAGAGGTCATTTGGAAACTACTTCGCTACTACGGGGTCCCATCGACAATTATACATCTCATCCAACAGTTATACGACAATGCTGCATGCCAAGTAATCCACAACGGGAAACTTACGGAAGCCTTCGAAGTGAGGACGGGAGTGAGGCAAGGCTGTCTACTATCACCAATGATCTTCCTGATTGCAATTGATTGGATAATGCGACAGACAACGGCAGGCAACGAGGGAACAGGCATAAAATGGACTGACACAAAAAACTTGGAGGATCTGGATTTCGCCGATGATATATGTCTGATTTCCCATAAACTGGAAGATATGCAAGTGAAAAGTAACAAGTTGGCAGAAGAAGCATCAAAGATAGGACTTCACGTGAACATAGATAAAACAGAGATGATGAAGATTCCTAGCCAACATCAACAGCAACAACAACAGACAACAATCAGCATAAATGGGAAGAACCTGAAAGAAACAACCTCCTTCACCTACCTGGGAAGCATCGTCTCAACTACAGGCGGAACTGACGAGGACATCAAAGCCAGAATCGGAAAAGCAAGACAAGCTTTCATTACTCTCAAATCTGTGTGGAGGTCAACAGCACTCAGCATCAAAAATAAGATCCGGATTTTCAACTCCAATGTGAAGTCAGTGCTACTATACGGATCAGAGACTTGGCGAGTCATAAAGAGCATCTCAAACAAACTTCAGACCTTCATCAATAGCTGTCTTCGCTCAATACTCAAGATCAGATGGCCAGAAAAGATCAGCAACAGGGATCTCTGGGAGCGAACCAATCAGGAACCGATTGTGAAACAAATAGTCAGGAAGAAATGGAGATGGATTGGCCATACGCTGAGGAAACCATCAAGTGACATCACTAGACAAGCCCTCGAGTGGAACCCGAAAGGGAGGCGGCGAGTTGGTCGTCGTCAAGGGTGACTTGGAGGAGGTCATGCGAGGAGGAGATGAAAGCATGTGGACAGACCTGGAGCAGGGTGAAAAAGTTGTCAGGAAACCGAAGGCAATGGAGGTGCGCAGCTGAAACCCTATGTTCCTCTAGGAACTAAAGGATACAATAATAATAATAAATAGCTAAAAGTAATATTTCTGCTTGAGAAAGACATCTGAAAATGAAAACAGAAGTTATAAGACGTCAAATCTAATTTATTCACCATAAGGTTTGAAAATAACCACCCATGTGGGACTGGTTTTGGGAATTACGAGACTGTCAGTATTAAATTTTAAGCTTATAGACATAATTTACATTCAGTTTGTTCTGCTTTTTCTTATTATAATAAAATTATCGCGTGAAATCTAAGAAAACCACCCTCTACAGAATATTTTAATAACAGACTAAATGACACAATAGGTGATTTCAACTGGTGAAGTAGACGAGCAGTTATTTATTTTGATGAAGAAGCCCTACACATTAGGACACAGTGGTATCTGGTAGTAGAACTGTTTATTTAGTAAAATGAAATATACTGATGACAAAATGCAAATGCTTTCCTTATATCGAAACCTCCATTTGTTAGACGCATTCGCATTCTGCTTCTATTGTCCTCATTTCGCGCTTCCTATACCGCTTCACAATCGTATTCATTTATCTTCCTTGTAGCATAATTCACTACTCCACTAGTCAAGATTATTTCCGAAGACGTCACTAATATACTACTTTAAAGTTCTCAACAGCACATGCCGCAAGTTTCAGATTTTATTTTTGATTAATATTTCGGTCACACACAAAAAAAAAATCACACTATGTGTGTCACATCTAATTGCTTTTAAATTGTGAGCTCTTTATACAGAAGAAGCTTGTTCATTCAATAAAATTACACTGCACCTGATCAGTCTAAACACCAAATGCGCAATTTTTGTTTTTAATTGTGTTATTCCCTCCCTCTGCCTATTTAATTTCTATCTCCTATTATCATTGTTGCTAACTTAACTGTCATTCAATTTCGCTTGATTTCCATTCAATTCCGTCAATAGTATTGAGTCATCTAATGTACTTATATAATTTTATCTCAGTTCCTGTCCGAATAAATCCTTCTGTATTACGTAGTCATTACGTAGAATTTAAATTCCGATGACACATAGTCAGAAACATTCCTTATTTCGGTAAGAAAATTATAAACATATATATGTGCGTCGGTGGCATAGTGGTTAGGACTCTCGCCGACCATGCACATGGTCCGGGGTTCGATCCCCTGCCGACGCACACCCGATATCAATGGTTGGCCTGCTAAATTTGGGCTACCGGTATCACATGCTGAAAATTCCATACTTGTACCAAAAAGTACTGTGTGGAATCAAGCTGTAATAAAAAAAAAGATGTATATATCATGCAGCTTGATAATGGCATTGCTGGAAAGAGTAGCTCTTCGCTGAACGTCTTTCCTTTTGTATGACAGACTTATAACCACACTTATAATTGTACAAAAACCTTCGCCTTTTTAAAAAAAACTGAAAGTCAGTAGTATCCTGTACAACACTCAGATAATGGCGTTGAGTAAACAGATGTTATTGTTGGACAGCAGGCCAAAACTTTGTAAGAAGTTATCACTGCATTTGGCATGTTTGATTTCATCATCAGTTACAGGTAAGGGGCGAACAGCATTATCAACTGTGAAAACTTCGTTGTCATCGAAATAAGTCTCTACGATAGCAAATGTTCAACTCAGCTAGCACAGTTGGTAATTAGACGCGATGGAGAATTACTCGTTTGACTAGAAGGAATACCAAACTCATACCCCTAGTGTTAAAGTTGATTGAGTGACTGCTTAGTAATACTAGACTTCAATTAGTAAACTGAGATTAAGAGTTTGGGGTCGGTCACTATGATAGTTCGATAGCCACGAACCACTTTGTGGAAACGTTTCACAGAGAAGGCTAAAGATAAGGCATCACTTTTTCAATTTATTCGTATTTCTTCTCCACACATGTCAGTGTTTTGCATGCATACATGACTGCTTACTGTGAATAACAATGATAATAATTTGCTCTATTCCAAAACAGTACTTTTGATACAGAATGGAATTCTCAGAATTTTACTACAGTACTGCATCCAGTTAATACATTTATTATTATTATATGCTTTAGTTCCTAGAGGAACATAGGGTTTCAGCTGCGCACCTCCATTGCCTTCGGTTTCCTGACAACTTTTTCACCCTGCTCCAGGTCTGTCCACATGCTTTCATCTCCTCCTCGCATGACCTCCTCCAAGTCACCATTGCACTGACGACCAACTCGCCGCCTCCCTTTCGGGTTCCACTCGAGTAATGGTTTGTCTAGTGATGTCACTTGATGGTTTCCTCATAGTATGGCCAATCCATCTCCATTTCTTCCTGAATATTTGTTGCACAATCGATTCCTGATTGGTTCGCTCCCAGAGATCCCTGTTGCTGATCTTTTCTGGCCGGCCATCTGATCTTGAGTATTGAGCGAAGAAAGCTATTGATGAAGGTCTGAAGTTTGTTTGAGATGCTCTTTATGACTCGCCAAGTCTCTGATCCGTATAGTAGCACTGACTTCACATTGGAGTTGAAAATCCGGATCTTATTTTTGATGCTGAGTGCTGTTGGCTTCATTAGTACATTATCAATAAATAAAATCCTACATAGATTAAGGTAATCTCAGTTCATTGTGACAACAACATATTGGCATGTTGATAGCAAAGCCAAAATTGAACAGAGTGTTTTAGGGTGCTAGAAAAGTAAGTGCTAGCATATTTACTGGCGTAAGCGGTAACAAAAAGGTGAAGATATACAGAGTGTGAAAGAAAGAAGAAGAATGTTTCAAATAGAGCTTGTAAGGAAGAGAGAAACAAATAGCACATAAGAAAAAAAGAAGGGAAAGAAAGGAAACATTGTACCTTTAAATGATATGAGTTGGAAAGACGAGATCCAGTTGTTCTACTGACTATTTAATAAGTTATAGGTAACACGCCTAATGCTTTCTTTATCGCACAGAACACAAGCTATGTAGGGTATGGTTGGGTTTTTACACTTCCTAGTGCTAGCATATAGTTTTCTATATTAGATTCTGGTTTTCCCTGATGAGATACAAAGAGAGAGATGTGAATGAAGAGGGTGGTGTGAGTTAGATAAAATGGATGTAGCCCATTTTTCACATGAGTCCAAGTGCCTGTCAACCATAATATTAACAAGCTGGTTAAGTGGCACGTTGCTTACCTCGCTGACAACCTTTAACATCCTGCGTAGTAAGGTATAGTCTTTCTTCAGTAGCCCTGGAAAAACTAAGGGGGGAACAATAGAGAATTATAGGCAGGATGCAAGAGTTAACGAATCGTAGGAGTAAGGATTGGGTTTTTCCAGAATGTCTTAACTTCTTGATGTAGAAAGTAAGACGGAATATTTTCTTAGAAATCATCAAGATATGAGACGACCAGGAAGGAAATATCAGCAGATAGAATGACGCCAAAATATTTAATTTCCGATTTGGTCTCTATTTCAGTGCCATCTGTGTTGCACACCTCGTGAGTGCTAACCAGTTTGTTTAGGTCAGATTTATGCCTAAAGCTGAAATTGACTGTGTGGCATTTAGAGGGATTTAAGGTTAGACCGTTTTCCTTGGACCACTGGCTGATTTCTGATAAAGTCATTTCGTTTAGAGCAGTCACTTTGACATTTGACAGGCAAAGATACAGTCAGGTCTTCAGCATATTTGACAAAATTAATGTCATTTGAAGAAGATAAGTCCTGTAGAAAGAAAGAAAGAAAGAAAAGAGAAGTGGGGAGAGTACAGCACCTTGGGGGACACCAGCTTCAGTGAGCACAGCGGAGGAGGATTTGCCTTTGTATACAGTGTACTGCATTCTGTTTGAGAAGTAGGAATGCAACCAGTTTGTGACTCAGGACTCAGTTTGTGTCATCGAGAGCTTATTTAGTAAGAGACATCTAGGTACAGAGTTGAAAGCAGAAGTGAAGTTGAGAAACGTGCAGCGGACGTATTTGGCATCTTTATCTAATGATGAGACGATACTGTTGTGTAAGATGGCTGCAGCATCTAAAGTGCTCCTACCCCGTCTATAGGCAAATTGTTTGGGGTCTTCAAAGCTTTTAAGGCAGGGTTCAAGTCTAAGAAGTACTAGTTTTTCCATAAGCCTTAGAAACGGGGAAGTAATGGCAATTGGTCTAAACTTTACGTTCTTGCTATTGCCAGGTTTAGGGACAGGGACTATTTTAATGTCTTTCCATGCAACAGGTACAACGTTTTTGGAAAAAGAAGCATTTAGGATGTTAGTAAGTGGAGAATATAGAGTATCTGCACATTGTTTTAGAACATAGGCAGGTACACCATCAGGGCCAAGACTTCGTGAGGGCTTAAGCGTTTTAAGACAATGTGGAACATCAAGAGTATTAAAGTCATGAAAGTTATCAGCTACATGATTTGTAACGTCAGAAGTAATTATAGTAGAGGGAGAGCGTATAAAAGACTGATTAAGAGAGTTAAGATCATAAGAGGGAAAAACATTGCATTGCTTACTGTGGCCAGTAATTTCATTGAATTGTTTCCACGTGTTGATAGGAGATTTGCATGATAAAAGTGTATGGTTATCCATAGCATTGAGATTTTTGATTTCAGATTTGATTAGAGCATTAATTTTTCAAAGTCCTAACTTATCTTTGGATTTATATGATCCTTCTTTTTTCCTGCGTTGTTTGAGACGAGAAGCGGTCGAAGTGTTTGAATAGTGTTTGTTTGGGACAGCATATATCAAGGCAGAACTTAAGATAGTCCGTTATATTGGAGATTGTGTCATCTATTGTACTTTCATTGAATAAATCCCAGTTAGCATTTTTAACATGTACCCGAGATTGAGTAAGTTGTCATATGTGTAGCATCTTTGTTGTGCTTTCATAGACAGGTGTGAGAAGACTTTAATATGTGTTTTGCTGTATATTTTTGGTAAAACGCGAACAATGTGTTGATCAGAGTTAAATATCGGTGCACGTTTACGTGTTTCGCATGTTCCTTCACCGTTTATGAAAACTAAATCGAGTGTTTTGTCTAGCCGAGTAAGAAATTTGACTATGTTTGTATGACCGAGTGTTTCAAGGAAAGAGCAGTCTGAGGAGTTGAAGTCCCCAGTAATAACAGATAGTGAGTTTTCGAAGTTGGCAGCGGCAAACGTGATGAGTTCGTCAGTGAAATTAGATAGATCAGATGGTTAACAACTAGGAGAAATGTACATGTTTGTAACAAAGATATGTTTATATTTGGGGCGATGTTTGGGACTACATTTGACAGTAATACAGTCTATGAAGTCATTTGAGAATGAGAAGCAAACATTATTTGAAACAGACCATTCGGAATGAATAAAAATTGCAACGCCACCACAATTTTTTTTATTACAACATTGACGGTCTTGTCTAAATAATACGAAGTCCTTTAGCGAGATAAGGTTGTCATCACACAGTTCATGTAACCACGTTTATTGTAGTATGATTATGGCAGTATTATCATAAGTGTCAGTGGACATCAGAGATAGTAGGTACATTATCTTGTTAGGCAAAGAGCGGCAGTTTTTGTTCATTATGACAGGGACGTAGTTAAATGTATTGGTATACGTTTTAAGGGCTCTCTACCAACCACTACGATGCTTCCTCCTTGATTTCTTGGGAATATGAGAGTTATTTGGTCTTAAATGTTTAATAAAGTTACGAGAGTAAATGATCCTGTTAGAATTCATATTTAGGTGATAAACAAATGTGAGTAAACGGTAGATTGGATGCAATATGCAGATATTATAATGGCTGGCCCGAAAATTCGAACAGGCCTCCAGGTCGAGAAAAAACACGCATTTAGTGCTCCTGCTGCATAGGCTGAAGCATCTGCAACTAATAAGAGTTGGATGGTGATGTTCTGATGAATATTCAGATTTCAAAACTGGTTTCAACTCTTTAAAAGGCAATTACATTCTTCTTAGTCTTCCCAAGTTACATTCCTTTTTATCAAACAATTAAGTGGGAGGAGGGGGAGCAAACACTATGTCAATGGATAAATGCTGAGCAGTTGCTAATTAATCCAAATAAGAAATACAGAGAAGACTCATTTTTAGTGAATGCAATCTTCCTTATAGTACATACAGTTTCAGGGTGTGGGTGCCTACCAGATACATCAGATATAAAATTCAATGTATTATATAGATCGTAGTGAATATCGGCAATTCTCTGTACGAATTCGTAATCCATTTCCAAGTGTTTTTGACAGGAGGTTTCCTGTCCTCTTGTAAAACTGCTCTAGGGAACCACTTTCGTTTAAGACACAGTCAAGACAGAAAGCTATACCTAAAATACCATCAAAATATTATCTATCAACTGTTGAAAAATAGCTGTGAAACAAATAACTTTTCAACAAGTAATGTGTTTAGATGAAACAAACCTCGATGTTTACTAATAGTTAAAAATCCTTGATAGTCTGGAGATGTGTATCAGTCATATCTATTATTGCAAGTAACAGCCACTATTCACAACACGGAATAAAGCACATGAAACAAGATAATGGTGATACTCCAAGACAGAATTAGGCCAATCAGAACAAATAGGCGTAGAATCATTGGTTGTATTGAAAACTACTTTAGGTGTTACTCAGGTTGGTTAGTGTTAATGCTTCTTGTTTTTGTAAGTTCTGTAATTCTTCGTAAGCCTTTGTTAAGGATGGATATATATCTAGCCTCATTAGGCGAAGCATTGATTTCGCAAATAATAAGGGACGAATGACGGCAACAACAATTTGTGAAGTGACCAAGGTCAAGTTTGAAAACAGATTAAAGCTGTTTGCGAACGACCTAAGTTCTGAAGATGGTTTAGTACATTACAGCCAGATCTTAGTGGAAAACCAGCCGGTTACAGGTGAGTGAATTAACCCAGTCGCAAATAATTTAAGTCACTTTAAATGACGTAACGATCTGTCATGAATATAATACTCAGGAGTGATAGAAAACAATGAAGTCGACAAAATAGTTTAACCTGACTACTACACTAGCTCACGGAGGTTTAAGCAGTGTCTTTGGCGACAGGATAGTTAAAGTAATACCACTGCTGGCCTGAACTGATTGTGATTCCGGACACAATGTTCAGCTGTGAAGTTATCACTATTTGTCTGAATATTGAGCCACTTGGGTTTACCTGGTATTTCATGTGGTTACGTAGAGAGCAGGTTCATGACATTTTTGACTGAATTCAGCTTCAGGCTTCACTACAGATGTTTACCTTTATCTGCTTGTCTTTAAATACCCGCCTGTATGGCAGAATTTAGGACATTTTTAAGCAATGTTGATAGCATTTTATAAAGTTCCATGTCCTACAGTGCTGTCACGCCGAAGGATGTGTCTTCCTTGACACCCTTTGTGGAACAAAAATGCAAGAAATCAAAAAACATAGAATGAATACTTCAAACTGCGGTAAAGAAAAAACTGAATGCTTTTAAGTTTTCTATAATTCATTAACGTGATAACCACTTGAATTTGCTTATCTGAACAAATCACTGAAAAATGCTTATTAGAAAGTGATCATTTGTCAGACAATTAAATCAACACCACTCAAAATTACTGATGAAAACACATGCATGTGTTGAGAAATCATCGTGTTTATTTATTAGTAGGTTTAGGAATCTGTTCAAAATGGTGAACAGTGAGGAATGGTCTTTAAGATGACAAGTCTGTGACTGAATTGTATTGCTGATAGTTCAGTCACTTTGACTCTGAGCAAGAATTAAATTATAATGCTTTTCAAGTTCTTCTAGACTTTGTTTCCGAACCGACATACACATTTTCCAATTGTTAAACGACTTCAGGATGTCGTCTAGATTCTCTTCATTGTTGACGATGCAAGTAATGCAAGTAATCGACCTAGTGGTGCGAACTTATTGATTCCAAAGGAATAAACATCGGTATACCCACCGAGCGTCTTAAAGAACTCCTGCTGAGGTGTACGCTGAATGTTGAGTTCTCCTTCAACAACGAAATATATCGCCAAAAGGATGGTATAGCTATGGGCTCACCACTAGGTCCGTTACTTGCAGATTTCTTCACGGCGAAACTCGAAAACACATGCATGAAGAAAATGATCCATACTTTCGGAATCTACAAGAGATACGTCGACGACACTTTCATTGTCGTCAACAATGAAGAGAATCTAGACGACATCCTGAAGTGGTTTAACAGCTGCCACGCCGCAATTCAGTTCACGCTGGAGAAAGAGTCCAACTCCAAAATATCCTTTCTTGACGTCCAACTAACAAGACGAGAACAGGATGGAGCACATTTTCCAATTGCATGCTGTGAACCATAATTCATTCTACACACGTCCTTAAAAGGTAGAGAGAATTTGTCAAAGCAACATCTGCACCTGAATCACGATTAAAATCTCAATTTAGTCGATGGCGAATACAAAGGTATTGGCAGACATGTTAAACGGTGGGGCTGAACTAATTTCACCTATTGCTATAATAGAATTTCCACTTTGTGTGACTCATAATTAATTACCATCCACTATCACCAATTCTTATATTTGCTAGATGTTTTCGCCGATATTGCTTAACAATAATGAACATACACTTATTACCCGGGAGACATCTGACCACACAGCCTAATATAGTATATTGTAAGTGGTAACTCTCTGCAATAATTTCAGTTTTAAAATATTAAACATTATATTACTCACAAAAACAACCATTCTGAAGATGAATATACATGTGTATATAACGTAGAGACACTGTATTCGCCCACCTAACAACATTCTGAGCATACACGCAATTATCTCTTTTTTCTGAGAAAAATGGCTATTATTCTTCAACACATTGTTTAGAAGTGCTTATACCTGATGACAGTTTTGATTACGATATCATATGGGTTATCTGCATTGTTGTGCATTTAATTCAAATAACCATACGACTTAATATGCTTATCATTTCATATAATAAATTCAATTTTAGGAGAATTCGATCACAGTCTTCGGAGCTTATTAATAAACTCTCAGAATCACGTGTTGTTTACCTTAACAGAGTAGAATTTAGTAAAAAAAAACAGTGTGGGACCTGCTGAACGGGTATAATAGTCACGCTGACACCACACGTGTAAACGTCGGTAGAAAGTGTAATGAATCACGTGTTTACGCACTCTGTCTCAGCTGAATGAGCAAATGTATGACAAAAGTGAAGAGAGGTCTATATTATCTCAGATAGTAAAAATAAAAGCCAAAGTAATTTATCAGGTATGCACTACCTCAAGAGTTAGAAATGAGAATCTTGGGAACAGCTTCTTCTTCGCTTAACGGGATACACAAAGCATGACATAAATTTCTAACCATAAGCAGTTAAATGTGTGACATAGTTGTACTCAGATATGTTTACCTGTTACAATAATCAGAAGTAATTTTCAGAATAAGTTCTTGTTACTTGGTGTTTGCCAAAATTACCTTATCAAATATCAGCTATTAAATACAAACTAGACTGTACAAAAACTTCATTTTTGACCATCACATAAAACACAGTTGGTATAAAGTGTAGTTCAAGTATGTCCTAAATAATACAAGAAATGCTTCAAAAGTTATTCTAACACCTCTTAAATATTTCCCCTTTAATCACATAATTTATGAATTTGCTTATTGCTGTTAGCTTCCGGTATGTATTAGTAAATAACTAACAATATTTCCCTTCTTCGCTATTCTATGTGATTGGAAGTCGAATAATTAACTTAGACAACTAAAGAATTTTTCTGTAAACAGAATAAATTTAAAAAGTAAATAAACAAAGTCAGCGGTAAACAAACTAAGTGAACAAACAAATTAATGTTGATATAGAAGTATTTTGTAGAGAAAAGTAACAAAATCAGGATGTAAGAAGCAAAGAAGAGAAAACAAATAATGAAAGCCATTTGCCTACACTTGTTTTATGATTTTAGCCATTCTCCTTTTTTATCACAGCCCTTATAGGAAACGGTGGTTCATACTGCTAACAATGGCTGCACATTGTCTTCATGTCTCTGTACCCTACTAGGAATATTGGTAACAGCAAAATTAGTGGAAAATATGGCAAAAGTTTTCTAAATTACCTACGTAGACCTGAAAAAATATATAAATTTCTGTTCATATGGATTAAGTATTTTGAAACGAAGAGGAGTTATGGTAATGAAACTAGGCGTAATCTGCATTTTAAGTTTGTTTTTTAAATATAGGCAAAACTGATTTTATTTTAAGGTCATCAAGTTAAATATATAAATATATATTTTTTTAAAATTTAATTAGAAAATAAAATAAATCAGCGTCGTTTTGGGATGTGTTGCTGATCTTTCAAGTGTATCCTTAAGCTTATATTGTGTTCAATACAGCCCAACCTATACCAAAAAACTTTGAAATGATTCATTTAGTGATAAGTCCTCATTATTGAATTATCTTTAAAGAGTTTAGAACAACTTTGAACTGTTTACAAATTTAATAGAAGCTTTCCCAAAAGGAGTCAACTTCGTATTGTGGGGGATTTTTGTACCTTTTATGCTAGTTAGTTTCAATTAAATCTACTGAGGCCACGAAATTTTGATAAAAACTATAACAGAAAAATCATCATCTGTAGTTTACACTTGATTTCACGCTCTCTAATACATAATCCTATAGATACTATAGACTTTTTTCAAAAGAATATGTAATAGGAATCAATTCAAATGATTATGTTCTTCTGAGATGTTATAAACTAATTTCTGCATATAAAAAAGTGAATAATATGGAATGTCTAATTATTGATAAATAAAATACACTAAATAATTATACATGATATATAAATAAATGCAGTTCTTCACAGTAATCTTTGTGTTTTGTGAATACTTCTTGAAACTGTATTGAAATAACTAACCCTTTAAACAAATAACTATTGATCTGTTCAAAGAATAATGTAACTTTTTGTAGATGTATGAGTATGTATTTATTCCTCAAAACACTATCAGTATGAATGTTTGTAAAACAAAAAAAGTAAAACTGCATCTAACACGTTTGAAGTACCGTATTCAAGTGATAAAAAGATGTACTATGAAATAATGTTAAGAATTAACACTCAAAAAGCTTCCTCTGTCATTATTATAATATCATTATTTTCCCTATGGGTTCGCATAGCAGTGTAGGGTTTCAAAAGCACATTTCCAAGTATCCTATCTCTTTTATCCGGTTCAACGTATGTCTCTCTTCTCATGCTTAACGTCCTTCCAGATGGTCCGATCCACCATAACGAGGAATACTATTAGTGATAATAGGCAGGCTTCTCTTACTCCTTTCTTCATTGTAACATTTGCTAAGGTTTCCGTTGTCAGTCGCTTGACATATGGCATCATCACATAGATGTTGTACGAAGTTTATGAGTATGTGGAACACTGGGTTCCATAACGTTGAAGCAGTTTCCAAATTACTTCACAGTCAATGCTGTTGTACACCATTCCATAGTCGCCGAAGTCTACGTATACGTTTGACTGCCGTTATATTCTCTGTTCACTGGTGACATGTAGTATTGCTATTTAGTACTGCAACAACATAAGACAAGGGCTAGGCAACAGATCGTTTATTTAGGAAATCAACCGCTATTTATAGATTTTCATGTATATTATTATAGATTATTGTAAGCAAACAAATACAGTCTTCTGATTGGTGGTTTCTCGCTGAACGTTAATCTTTCATCTCTTTGTGGCCGTTTAATTGAAGTTCAGATTATCTATCTGTAAATTGTATCCGCCTTTGCAAAGTCTGCTGTGATTGGTTGTTGAGTCAGTCTTTGTTCTTATTTTTCTCATGACCAATATTGGAGGCGTACACACTGACGTATATTACTATCTACTAATTTTGGCTAGCAGCCAGCTCTCACCACAGTACGTGTATGATCTTTGTTTCTTGCATCCAACCTGTTCTGGACGACGTCTAGGATCCAAGGCATCATTTAGACTCTCCGGAATGATCCACCTCATTATTTTGCTTGGGGAGGACAGGAGCATTATTTTATTCCAGTTCTTGCAAAGGCTTAAGTTACCCTTCTTTCTCAGTTCGACAAAGTAGTAGTAAGTAATTTCTTTCCTAACCACATCTTTTACGATAGTAGCGTAAGCATACCCAATGAGATCGCTATATACGTTAGTAGTACATCTGGAGGGATTACACCTGCTGCTGCTTCTGTTTTCTCGGATTTTAGTAACTTTATTTTTTTAAGACTTCTGTTTTTCTGAATGGTTGGTGTTCTCTGGTGTTTCTATACCCTTATACATTTATACCCCTTTATGAATTTAAACAAAGTAAAAGTTTGTGCAGAATAATGTGAGGCGTTCATTTATTTTCTCAGATTCTCTTCAGCTGTTTCTGACTTCAAAGTTAATAATGTAAATGTACATAGAATTTTATCTTACTTGCAAGGATCAACATAAGATTTGTCACCACAGATACATGTTTCATTTATTGGACTTATTAAGGAGGTCAACGTTCAAACAAAATACAGACATGCAGAATTAATGGTCGGATACATTAAAAATTGAGTTCCACAGTAGAGACAAAAAGAGAGAAACTGGTGATGAGTAATAGTGTGTTGAGCTTAACTCAGGTCACAGAAACAAAAAGAACTAAATTACATTAAAGGGAAAACCGAGAAGGCGGGGCGAATGCGAAAGATTACGTTGAGGTGAAGAGACGAAACATTGGGCCACCAAAGCAACGAAAGACTTACAAGTGTATCTTTCTGAACACATAGGTCAATTCTCAAACGTTTGATACCGGTTGCTTCGGTAAATTTAAGGATAGTTGAGTTATATTGTCTATTAATAGCCTTGAGGGATTTTATGTTGTCTGGCGGCAGCACTGTTCAGGGCGTTTGCTCCCTTGAGACGTAAACTTTTTGGAACATGTTCAGAGAATCTGAAATATGCCCTCCTTCCTGTTTTTTTTAATGTAACTGTTACCACAGATACATTTGAATTTGTGCATACAATTAGATTTAACATGGTAAGGGTGTCTACCAACCTTTGATAGCACCAGAGAGTTTATTGTTTGATAAACGGGAACCAGTTTGGCTGCTGGGTAAGTTTTCAATCTTCTGTTGATTATTCCTGTATTATTATCACCTTAAAATACAAGTTGGATAAAGATAGGCTTGTTATTTGCTATGGTTTTTTTCACCTTTAGATTTTCAAATCTTCCATACTTTTTGATGAGGGTAATCAATATTTTTCAAAACTTTCTGAATTTATAGGCGTTCTTCCACTGTTTCTGCGTAACATATTCTCTTGGCTCCATAAAATGGAGTTTTGATCAACGCTTATTTATAGTTAATTGGAAAAAAACTATTGAAAATCAAGTATAGTCCATTCCACATGAATTTTTGGTGAATTGATCTTTTCAGACTGCCATCCTTAAAGCGTTCTATGACAACCCTACAATAGCAAAGGGAGCAAATCGGAATGCTGGTATATAATATCTACAGTTTCATGAATTGTTATCCATGGGAATAAGGAGGTTTCATCAAATAATACCATGAACTTGTTGGAATCGCCTGCATTTTTCAGGCTTTCAGCAAAATAGAATGAATCTTTAACTGTATACGGAGATAGTCGTTGACGAATGGGCCGCAACACCTCTGCGAGTCAATGAGCAACTTTGTTTTGCTGTGAGCTGACCATAGAAAGTCTAGGCTTCATAGAAACATCTTTAATGTGTATTATTTACAGGCTCTACATGTAGGTCATTGTAGGTGCTTTTGCTAAACAATTTCTTTTTAAGAAGTTCTCTCAATACATCTGTGATGCGCTAATCAATCTCAGTCGTGTCTTTGTTTGAAATTTCCAATTTGCAAATAGATTTCATCTTCGTATTAAAGTCTATCTTTTCCATCAAGACGACACCTGAACCTTTATCAGACCTCAATCTCATGATTTCATCATTATTCTACAGATGTTTAAGTGCTTTTGGATGTTCTGTAGTCAGGAGTTTTGAATGTCCGGTTTGTGAATTTAGATACTGGTTGGAGATGTCAACCAGCTTGCATTTGAATCAGGCTTTTCTGTCGTCAACTACTGGAATAAGATCATTCAGGTGCTAGAATAGATTCTCGAACTGAGCTGCTACGTTAATTATTTTGATAAATTTATAAGAAATACGAAGGTTAAATCTGAGGTAAAAAGCCTCTGTTTCAATTTGATTTAATTTCAAACTCAACAAATTATGAATGTAATTTTTGGGAAATATTGCTGTTGATACATCTATTGTTGATACATGCATTTAGAATAAATCTAGAACTTAAACAATAACATACTTATACGATATGTTGAAAATATCTCACTTGAATCGTGTGGTTAGTCAACCAAAAACACAAATATTTTCATCTTTCCTTCATAAAAATTATCGGTTTATAAACATTCTTCAGATATTACTAGAAAACTCACAAACTAAGTTCACATTATCTATCAAAACTTTAATGTTTCTCTGTTTTCATTTATTTTCTTCATCAAAGACTACAGATACTGCTTTATTGTCTTATAGTTGACGCTGACAGCAGACCGGGTATTCATTAGTTCTCTCATGAAATATCTTTTATACGTCCCCATTAGTGTTTTGATAAAATGATTAGTAATTCAAAAGTATACAAATATTTAAATGTTTAGTTTTGTTTCGGCTGAGCGTAATCATGTGTATTCACCATAAAAATTCTAATATTCTGAGGAAACGTTTCTGGATTTTCGATAGGCTGATCCAAAACTTTAGCCTTATTTTAGTTACGTTAGTGAGCAATTCTGAATCGTTGCAAACAATCGTTGGTTTCAATCACATAAAACTTTGTAGCCTTACATGTTAAATGCAAGCATTTTTACGTGCTGCTGTAATTACCGATAAAGTAGACAATATAGAAAAATTCTCTCATATAGACCAGTATATCAATGCAGTCAATATTTTAACTATTATTGTAATGGTTGTAACAATCATGTCATTATAAATGCTACAAACCTTGATGCCATCACTCTTTCTTCCTTTTCTAGTAGTAGTATTTATATATATATATATATATATATATATATATATATATATATGAGATTACTGCTGAATCATTCCTTTTGTAGTATTTCACTATGCGAAAATTTAGCTTTCACTAACTCTCCTTCTAACCACATAATATTATTTTCTCTTTGAATTACTGCATACATAGTAACGGATGATTTTATTGACTTTCATCAAGTGCATTCGCCTACCTATGTAGACATATACTGATCACTCAACAATTGGAAAAATCAAGTCGTTTTTCTAATTCACTTAGTTCAATGCTGAAACAATTTTTGTTCATGGATAATAATATCACTAAAAATATCAGAGAACAAGAGGCTGAGAAATTAAGAAGACATTTAAAGACTACTTTAACATAAAGAGCGACGACTTGTTAAAATCTTGGGCTACAAGAAATTGCCATCAGTATACTATATATAATTTCTCTTGTTCAATTTGTTTTAATCTAATAAAATGTGGTTTCTAATGTTATTATTTACTCTCGCCAGCATTTAAAGTATTTACCGTCTGCTAGTTCACTGATTTCTACTCAACTTGAGATAAAGCATAAAGTATCCTAATTCATGGGGTAAATGTTTATCAGTAATGTTACTGGATCTCAAAATGTACCCGTGAACATTTTATATTCGGCCATCAACCAAATGTCATGCGTTTCTCGAAGGAGGCAAAGAAGTAATATCATAATAGATTGGTTTCCGATTAAGGTCAGACAGCATTGTATTACACTATCTTCTGTCAATTTATGTTTTATTTGAAGGTCCTGGTCTAACAGAAAATATCATGCAACTAACTTCACAGAAAATTCTGTACTTTATGTAAGCACTGTCCAGAATAAAGATATTATAATTCTTTATTCTTAAACATAAATATAACCAATATATAGTCATAGGTAAATATTGTTGTAATGCTGTCTGCTATTTCAAGAGAACTAATTTTACGTGAAATTCAGATCGCTTGCAATTTTTTTACAGACTTAGGCATTTCCAGTAAATAAAGGACGTTTCTGTGGTAAATCCTATATTTAGTGGAGTGTGAGTCGGTGGTGATACTCAATATATATTCTGTTTCAAAAAATAACCTATTTAGTAGAATTTTTCTATTAAAACGACTGTATTTTTCTATAGCATTGGTAAACTAAGACACTTAAAAAGAATTAAAAAGCTCAAAAATTTTCCAAATTATTTTCTGTCCCACTATTAAGGTCACTATATTTAAGTGATAGCTATACGTATGTTTATTATGCCTTTTGTAAGGACATGTTACTGCTTAGAGTTTCAAGAAAATTTATTCTTTTCGATGTCCACTGTACAACAGTTTCGGAATATATATGTCTGTCTTATTTCAGTTCTCTACAGTTATACTGTCTGAATGTATTAAGAGGGAATTGCTGGAACCAAAAATATACTACTTCTGTAAAGTTCATTGTGTAACAGATACGAAAGACTTGCTAATTTATCAAAACTAAATGGTCTAATACATAAGAAATTGAGACACAAACTATTATATGGCATTCATAAATTCCTGTTGAAACATTAATGTAAATGAATGCACTGACAGTTGATTGAAGTGAAAAGATGGAGTCATGATTTCACACATAGTTTTCATTACAAAAATTCTGTTTGTAGACCTTACTATACTAACCAAGAAACAGTGGATGGATAAGCCATAGTATTGTAATTGACTGAAAAACAGGCAAATGGAAAAACTACTGAACAGAAGTTTATATTAGTAATGCTGCCGCTACTAAAACTGAGGGTTTTGAATATCTTACACCATGATTTACACAACATTTTAGAGTCGCAAGACTAGGTAAAATGATTGCAGAAAGCACTCAGTTGATGTGCAAACATTAGGAAAGTATATTTCTCAATAATAAGACTCAGTAGTCTCAACGATATGTAGTGAGTAAATTGAGTGGATACATACTGCAGTAAATTGTACGTAGTTGTTATTGGACTATTCAAACTCATTATTTGCTTTCAGTTAGTTAAAAATGGTTCGTTTTAGGGTTTACTTTTAGTAACTTGTCCATCACAGTTTTGTAAAATTCTAAAGAATCTTTGTTATCGTAGAATAACTTTCTAACACATGGTAGCAATATATTTTAGGCATCAAATGTAATTAACATTATGTCATTAAAATAACCATTTACTATGTAAACTAATGAAGATTTACTGCCACAAGATTTATTATACAACCAGTGAAACATAATACACTCTGTATAGGTTGTGTGCTGAGTTGGGGATCATCAGATAATGACATGGTTTTTAGTATGATTCCCAGAAAACTATCATCCGTTTATCCTCTACAGCCGGTGAAATAGTGTAATGAAATTTTGAAGTATTCAAAATGTCTAATCTCTCAGTCACTATCTCGCATGTTTCGCTGATTAGTCAGTTACATTGTCTGCCGTCTAGTAAGCAATTAATTTATTTCACATATTTATTCCCCTTAATGAATTTGAACAAATAAGAACTACAGTTTTAGAAGAAGAATATGGTACCATCATTTATTTCGTTGGCTTCTCATCAGCTGCTTACAGCCTAAATAAATTATGAGGTTTAAGTACAGACATGTTTCAACATACTTGCAAATTTTACATGTTGTGAGTTGACAGAAATTTCCACAATTAGTAAACAGTGCTCTGAAAATTGCGCTTATATAGTTTTCACACAGGCAGATCAAGTTAAAACAAAATAAATGTATGCAGAAAATGGTAAAGGAGTTACATAATAAAGATGACATGTGCGTTAGATGCATAGTGACTAGTAAGTTAAGTAACAATGTACTGAGTTGAGCTCAAATCATAGAGACAAGCAAAATTACAGATTATAAAAGGGAGGGTGAGGTTAAAGACAAAGATCACGTAATCAGATGAGAGAAAAAAGAAGGCATTCAGTTACCAAGGCAAGGAAAGACTAATAACAGTTTCTTTCTGAACACATAGATCTGGTTTCAGGCGTCTGATAGAAATCGCTTCAGCAAACTTAAGGAGAATTGAGCTCTTTTGCCTATTGATAATTTTGAACGACTTTTCGAAGTCCACCTCATGACCCGTGTCGAGGAGATGCCTGGCGATGGCACTGTTTAAAGCATTTGTTCCCTTTAGACGTAAGCTTTTTGGTACGCGTTCAGAAAATAATAGATATGCCCTTCTTTCTGTTCTTCCAATGTAACTGCTCCCGCAGATACACGTAAATTTGTATATACGTTTGGAGGTAACATGAGAAGGATATCTATCGATTTTTGATTGCACCAAAGAGCAAGTTGTTCGATAGACGGGAACGAGCTTAGCTGCAGAATAGGCTACGGCTAGTGATGTACTCAGTCTTCTGTTGATCATCGCTGCAATGTTTTCACCTATATAGCCAAGCTGAACGTAGACTGGCTTTTTATCCACTGTGATTTGTTTTACATTTGTGACTTCAGATCTTCCATACTTGTTGATGAACTTTTGAGGATACCCATTTCTCTTCAATATCTTTTCAAGGAACTCAAACTCCTCCTCTAGTTTCTCTATAGAGCATATTCTCCTCGCTCTATAGTACAGAGTCTTGACTAGACCACGTTTAAAGCTATTTGGACAAAAGCTATTAAAATGCAAGTATTGTCCTTTCCATGTGGGCTTTCGATAAATTGACTTTTGAAGACTACCGTCTTTTAGGCGTTCCATGGCTATATCGAGGAAGTGAAACTTTCCGTCACTTTCGTGTTCCATAGTGAAGTCAATATTGGCGTGTGCACCATTGAATAATCTTAGTAAGTGTGAAGCATGACTTTCATTTTTGCACACTATAAATGTGTCATCAACATAACGACAGTAGGAAGATGTTTCGTCGATTGCATGCTTCAACTTTGTTCTTTCAAGGTTTGACATGAATATTGTTGTGAACTTTTCTTATAATACGTATCTAGTCATATTCATATCTCTACCGCTATTAACACTCTTTTTTTCCTCTATATGTTTAAGCCATTCCGGCTTCATTGTAAAATGAATAAAGCCTAAATTCTTGGTTCATTCGTCTTTTCAAGATTCAAGCATCACTCATCGTTCTAAGACTCAATCACCTTCGTAACAATTTATTCATTTTACAATGAAGCCGGAATGGCTCAATATTGGTTGGTTATCGTATGCCTACAACCACGGGATGAAAACGAAACGAAGTCGATTTTTATTCATTTTACAATATTCATGGAACGATTTTTCCGACCTGATCGGTTCGACGTAGAACCTAACGCAGTTGGAGCTGCCAAGAAGTGGGATCACTGGTTTGCGACTTTTTCCTACTTCATTGAATCAATGGGATCCGAAAATCCTTCGAAACTACATATTCTCTTCAATCATATTTCTACTTCTGTATACGAATGCATTTCTGAATGCAAAACATACGAAGAAGCTATCGACACTCTCAAGAGTCTCTACATGCAGCCTTGCAACGAAGTGTTTGCTCGACACTTGTTAGCAACGTGTAAACAAGAATCTGGCGAAAATCTGGATCAGTTTGTTCGTCGACTCAAGTCGCTGACTACAGATTGTTCATTCAGGCAGTTACAGCCGAAGAACATCGTAACGAATCTCTACGTGATTCATTCATCTCAGGTATACAGTCTTCGATGATACGCCAGAGGCTATTAGAACAGCGTACTTTAACTTTTCAAGCGGCATACGATCAAGCACGAGCTCTAGAGATGGCACATCAACAATCGCAGTCATACAACAATCCTGTTACACCTTGCGCGTCCATTTCTTTACATGATGTACCTCATTCATCAGATTCCACACCCTCCGTCAATGAAACAACCATTGCTGCCGTTGAATCCAAATGCTTTTTCTGTGGTAATCGTAGACATCCTCGTTCCAAATGCCCCGCCCGTGATGCAGTTTGCAAAGCTTGTGGCAAGCAAGGACATTTTCAGAAGGTTTGCAGGTCTGCGCCATCTACGAAAAAAGGTCCATCTTCAGTTAACTCTATAATTTCATCTCTCGTTGTGGCTTCAGCACCTCAAAGTCTCACTGATGCTGTTACGCAGCTTACTGTCAATGGGAAATCAATGCAAGCTCTAGTGGATACCGGAAGCAGTGAGAGCTACATCTCTTCCTCAGTTGTTCGTAAGTATAACTGGAAAGTCCATAAGTCTCGAAACAGAATCACAATGGCGAGTACGAATCTTACTAGTCATACTGAAGGACATTGTCTTCTATCCATCTGCTATAAAAACCACACTTATGATCTATTCAAATTTTCCATTCTTCATAATTTATGTGCAGACGTCCTTCTTGGACATGATTTTTTAAAACTTCACAAACACATTGAGATTCCTTTTGGGGGATCAAAGCCGCCTTTTTCTCTCTGTGGTCTACCTTGTGTTCGCGTCGACCTGCCTACTCTGTTTGAAAATCTTTCAAAAGACTGTAAACCGATCGCGATAAAATCCCGGCGTTATTCTCGTGAAGATGAAAGTTTTATTTCCACCGAAGTCAACCGGTTACTGCAAGAAGGTGTTATTGAACCTTCTAATTCTCCTTGGCGAGCTCAAGTTCTTGTTACGTCAAACGAACGCCATAAAAAGAGGATGGTAGTTGATTATAGTCAGACAATCAATCGATTCACTTTTCTGGATGCTTACCCATTACCTAGGATTGACGAAATGATAGAAAAAATCGCACAATATGACATATTCAGCACTCTTGATCTGAAGAATGCTTATCATCAAATTGCCCTAAGGAACGAAGATAAACCATATACTGCTTTCGAGGCTTGTGGGAAACTTTACCAATTTTGCCGAATTCCTTTTGGTGTTACCAATGGCGTAGCTTGTTTTCAACGCATTATCGATGAATTGATCAGTAAAGAACAACTCACAAGCACGTTTGCCTACATTGACAATGTCACTATCTGCGGCAAAACTCAGGAGGAACACGACAAAAATCTAAACAAGTTTATGGTAGCAGCACGCAATTATGGAATAACCCTTAATGATTCCAAAAGTGTGATCTCAAGCAGAAGCATACAATTACTCGGTTATGAAGTTTCAAAGGGGGTTATTAAACCAGATCCCGATCGGCTAAAACCTCTTCGTGATCTAGAACCACCCACAGATATCAAATCTCAACAACGGGCCGTTGGATTATTTGCTTATTATTCACAGTGGATCCCTCGCTTCTCAGATAAAATCCACCCATTGGTAAATAATCGGATTTTCCCTCTTGATATCGAAACTCGAAATGCTTTTGACAAACTGAAAGACGACTTAGAACGTGCAGTCGTTGTGGTAGTTGATCCGAAAGCACCCCTTGTTGTTGAAACAGATGCTTCAGATGTCTCAATTGCAGCTACATTAAACCAGAATGGTAAACCTGTCGCCTTCTTTTCTCGAAGCCTCTCTCGAAGTGAGAAACATCATTCATCGGTTGAGAAAGAAGCCTATGCCGTGGTTGAAGCAATTCGTAAGTGGAAGCATTACCTTCTCGGAAATCACTTCAAACTTGTCACTGATCAACGTTCAGTAGCATTCATGTTTGACAAGATTCATAAAGGCAAAATCAAGAACGATAAAATAATGCGTTGGAGAATTGAGCTATCCCCTTATCAATATGACATCATTTATCGTCCTGGAAGGGATAATCAAGCTGCTGATACATTTTCCCGTAGTTTCTGCGGTTCCTTGCAGTCAGTGTGCGACTTGAAATTTCTCCATGACTCTATGTGCCATCCTGGAGTTGTCCGAATGATGCATTTTGTACGCTCGAGAAACCTTCCATTCTCCCTTGACGAGGTGCGCAATGTAACCAGTAAATGCGTGACATGCTGTGAGTTAAAGCCTCAATTTTACAATCCCTCTAATTTCAAACTCATAAAAGCAACCCAACCTTTTGAAAGGTTAAGCATCGACTTTAAAGGACCTCTACCGTCAGCTAGCCGCAATCACTATCTGCTCACGCTGATCGATGAATATTCTCGATTCCCCTTTGCATTCGCCTGCCCCGACATGTCGTCTCAAACGGTAATGAATTGCCTTTGCCAACTGTTTTCGATTTTCGGTATGCCTTCTTACATACATACCGACAGAGGCGCTGCTTTCATGTCTACCGAATTACGGGCATTTCTTCTGGAGAAAGGCGTAGCAACCAGTCGTACTACCTCATACAATCCTCAAGCCAATGGGCAGGTCGAGCGCCTCAATGGAACACTTTGGCGTGCCATCACTCTAGCATTAAGATCACGGGGCCTACCAACGGCACAATGGGAGTCTGTTCTACTCGACGCCTTGCATTCCATCAGATCTTTGCTCTGTACTGCAACGAACGCCACGCCACACGAACGACTGTTTACCTATAACCGAAGATCGACATCTGGGACAACTCTTCCTACTTGGCTCACTGTACCAGGACCAGTACTTCTCCGGCGGAGTGTTCGTCAGTCCAAATTCGATCCCCTGGTTGAAGAGGTGGAGCTATTGAATTGTAACCCGCAATTCGCTCACGTTCGCTTCGGTAATGGACGTGAAGATACAGTTGCTCTTCATCATCTGGCACCCAAAGGCGAAGATATAGATCAAGTTGAAAATTCAATACCGGAGGGCGACGCAATTCCTGAGCAACAAGTAAATGGGGATGCGACCACTGATCCTAATATTCTTCGTGAAGAAAATACAACTGAAACGAACAACGGGCGTATTCTTTTGGAAAAACAACAACGTGTACGGCCTTACAATTTGCGTACCAGAGAAGCGTGACATAATGGCTCATTCCTTTTCAAGCCGCAGTGAATGTTGTGAACTTTTCTTATAATACGTATCTAGTCATATTCATATCTCTACCGCTATTAACACTCTTTTTTTCCTTTATATGTTTAAGCCATTCCGGCTTCATTGTAAAATGAATAAAGCCTAAATTCTTGGTTCATTCGTCTTTTCAAGATTCAAGCATCACTCATCGTTCTAAGACTCAATCACCTTCGTAACAAATATATCTGCTAGAACAGGGCTAAGTGGACTACCCAGAGCTACACCATCTATTTGGCGGTAAAACGTGTTGTCAAATTGGAATTGCACACCATGAACGTTCTGAATAAATTCATGGTGTCATTTGATGTAACCTCCCTATTCACAATGATTCCAATCAATGAAACTATTGAGATCATTTGTCAGCAGTTCGATCTTCTCCCGCTCCCAGAATCGGAATTCAAACGCCTACTGCTTATGTGTACCATGGGTGTGCAATTCCAAACAAATAAATGATGGTACCATATTACTCTTCTAAAACTGTAGTTCTTGCTTTGTTCAAATTTATTTATTTATTTGTTTCAGGCTTTTAATCGATAGGTGAATTAAGAATGGAAAAACTGTGAAATAATAAAAACTGTATGGCGAAGAGAACACTGAAACGTGACTAGGATATATTAATAAGGTTTACCGATATTAATACGAAAACATTTTAATGAGATGGAATACCAAAGCAAAACAATTGCAAGCGAGATTCTCTACTCGTATATCGCTCACTCTTTCTACCTTTAAATTAAGATAACTTATTTTTTGATGACACCATAGACTTTTGTGTACCAATTTCTAGACCTTGCTGCCTATTGATAGAAAAATATGAACCACATTCAATACTTGTATGAACGTAACGCATGCTAGTTATTTCACAACAGAAAGTTCAGCGGAGCTTACGAAGTGAAGACAAGAGTAATACAAAGCTGACTACCATCAGTAATGATCTTTCTGACTACAATGAACTTGATCATACTTCACACCATGGAGAGTGAGAAGACGACAGCACTTTGAGCCGACAAAATAGCAGTAGAAGATCGGGATTTAGAACGTGATTTATGTCTCATTCCGCACAAACTCGAAAATTCACCAGCGAAAACCAAGACAAAATTTTTAGCGAACATAGGGAAAACAGAGTTGACGAAAATATCTGACAACCTGAAAAGCAAGCACCAATCACGATCAACAGAAGAAACTCAAAAGAAGTGGTATCTTCCAATTAATTAGGCAGCAAGGAACTCTGATAGCGAAAACGTCAAAAACGTTTTGCCCAGCATATGCTGCAGAGTCCACTGACTGCAATCACGCCCTAGGCCCTCAAAATAAACCTAAATGTAAAGTGACGATCCGGAAATAGGTTGGAGGATAACATGGTGGAGACCCTGTGAAGAGATAACAAAAATTTGTGAAACTAATTAGAAAAGGCGGCAGAGAATATGGTGAAGTGGATATGCACTAAAACCCTACATTCTGCTTAAACTTCAGAGGACGAATAATAATAATTATCATTAAAAATTCGGAAACTTATAAATTATAATGATAATAACTAATTAACGTGTGTGATATACCACACAGCGACTCAATATAATTTATTTACCTATGATTTTCAAAGCACAATTTGTTGCTCATTACCATCCCAAAACATTTTTATTTTATTGCCGAATTTTCGGCTTTTTTTTCAAATCACACTTTTATCATGTGTTTATTTTTATTTAATCCCCTGTAATGTTTATAGCATTTTTCAATCTTTAAGCCAACATATGCTAATATTCATGAGTTCATGTTTGACGACTATCTAAATGAGTTGGTCTCCAGACATTATACTTCTGGTAAATTCTATCAAGTATAATCTTGAGCAACTTTCACTGAAAAATAAGTTATTTTAACAGTGACATTATATTGCCAACTTTTAAAGTAATATTATTGTTCAAATGCACTTTAGTATTTCTGAACTTAAAGGTGTATGATACTTCCGTCAAAACATGTAGTTGTCAAGTATTTTTATGGTTTGTATGGTCCAATAAGTATGACTGACTTTCTCATTGAAGAAAATTTCTAATAGGTCCAGCTAACAATTCCATTAGTCTGCATTACCTTTTGTAAAGCTTTGCTATGCAGTTGCTAACTAATTCATGCCATCGAGTAATGATAATGACGGCTTTTCTACCATATTTTGTATATAATTATATACGTATGAATGTATAACTGTAGCAATGGAATAGGAATTTATCGAATAGAATATTCTTTGCGCAGACTTTCTTTTGATTAATATTTATTGTAGATTGGACGAATGTTGACTCCAAGAGGTTTTCGCAACTTTTTAGTTCCACAGAGGTGGTTAGGACATCAGACCAACTTTATGTATTTGTACTTATTCTTCGACTTCATCCTTAGGTAGAAATCTGGTCAATTTCTTCCTTTCAGTTTCATCATTTGATTAGCGAGATAATAGTTTGCAAAATGAAATCAACAAATAGCAAGGATGAAATCTTTTCAATGTTCTCCTATTGTGAAAGGCTATTTTTAGTTTTTTAAATATTTCTGAACAGTTCTAGAGAATTTTCGCTAGTTTGCATATACTCGTAATCTTAAAGTTGCTATATTCGCACTCAAAGCTTTATTCTCATATTTATCTGAACAAATTTATGTTAGTATGCTCAGTTTTCTTCACTACTTGCGCACGCGTGTTTGCACGTTAAAAAAGTTTTTATCACAATCACAAAAAACTAACGGCAGGTCTGAAAACACTCTTTTTCGATCTGTAAAGATATGTTTGTTACCTATACCTTTCTGTGATGCATTAAGGTAACAAAAGGAAATTTTGTTTGAAGTATATTTCGTGTATCCGTGTAACACTGTAGAAATATATAGGCAAAACTCAATTATACATATAAACTTACACATACAGGGTGCTTAGAACATCTCTATATCTTATTTGTTACTAAGTCATATCTGACCAATAAATATTTACGTCATTCTAAAATATTCGTTTGCATATAAATTAGAATAACAATCTACTTTGTTTGTTTACTTAAAGCATATAAAAACAACAAAAAGTTATCTCCAACATTAAGAAGAAAAATCGAGATTAAGAGATTGAAACATTTTCTCTTTGAAAAAGTCTATTATTCTGCTTTATTTTAATCCACTAATACGAATTCAAACTAGAAATTTATTTTTTACTATTTAGCATACTTTTTATTTAATCACGTCCTGTAGTATTTGTAATTTTTTGTTTCGAATAACACCGAAATTCTACATGCCTAAGTATTTTATCAGAGTTGACTTGCTTTTCGTCCAGAAACCACTCAAACCTCAAAAACATTGGAGGCCTTTCTAAATATCACAAAATTGTCAACAGCTTGGAAATGAATAATTAATACTCCACTACTTATAGTTAACTAAAGTGATTAAATTGGAGTTTTATAAATGTCTTGATATTACAGTGATTATTAAAATCCGTTTTTAGTTATCTACTTACATTCTGACTCATATTAATTATCACTATATACTCAGAGATTTTATCAGGAGACAGGAACTTCATGATAATAAAATTCAAAAACAACAACAGCTAGTAGTTATATAAAGGTGTTACATCTGGTATAAAGGAATGATCCCAAAAAGTTAGGTATCCAGTAAAATAAGAGGTGTCATCCAACTTGACCTTAACGCGATTTTCCATTTGTGTGTTGCATTTCGTTAGTTATATAAAGCTCTTATCTCTCTGGTGTTTCTGGCCAGGAAGTGGTGGAATTATTTGTAATTGATTTATTTTCGAACATGCATACTGTCGATATAATCTTGTTGAGTATTAATACATACAACTAAGTGTTTGCCATTTTGTGACCCTTAAACACTAACTGATATCAGTAATTGTACTTTTTATTGGAATTACATGCCAAAGTTGACCTAAAGAGCAACTCAAAAAGTCGGTCTTCTGTAACCTACATCTCAATATAACAACTTATTGAGCGTGAGGCCAGTAACCCCACCCTGTAAAGAACACTGCTACAGAAGCTGCAAAACGAAAGTATTCTTGTGACAATGGAAAAAGTCTGTGTGGGGACATGGAACGTCCGCACCATGTACGAGATTGGCAAAGCTGGCCAGATCGCAAACGAGATGAAAAGATACGGAATTCAAGTACTGGGGATATGTGAAAGCAGATGGAACGGGAATGGACTCACCCAGTTCTCAACGAGTGAGTCAGTGATCTACTCCAGTCACCCAGAAGATAACCACACACACACCAAGGGCGTGGCTATCATGATGTCACCAACGGCAACGAAAGCCCTGATCCAATGGGAGGCGATCTCGTCCAGGATAATGACCGCCAGATTCAACTCCAAAGGAAGAAAAGTGTCAATTATACAATGTTATGCACCCACAAAAACGCAGACCTTGAAAATAAAGAAGAATTCTACAGACAACTACAGGCAACAATGAACAATACTCCAGCCGGAGACATTAAAATACTAATGGGAGACATGAACGCCAAGCTCGGACCAGATAACACAGGAAGGTAACTCATCATGGGTAGAGAAGCTCTCGGAGAAATGAATGAAAATGGAGAACTCTTCGCCGACTTCTGCGCCTTCAATGGACTAGTGATTGGTGGCAGTGTATACAAACACAAAGATATCCACAAGGCTACATGGGTGTCACCAGATGGGCGAACCACAAACTAAACTGACTTCATCTCAATGCTGCTCAAGGAAGTGGAGGTGCAGCCTACTGGACACAAAAGCAAGAAGAGGAGCAGACGTTGGCTCAGACCACTATCTCGTACAAAGGACAAACCATATCAAACTAAAAGCTTTCAGAGAAGGAGGAGCTTCAGATAGACCACAAGCCAAGTTCAACACTTAAAAGCTGAAGGACCAGGCTACAAAGGACATCTTCACTGCAAGCATAAAGGACAAATCTGAGACACAAACCAACACTAGCGAAGAGGTTGGCGTTGAAAAGCACTGGAACAACTTGAAAACGGTGTGGAGCCAAACCTGCATGGAAGTTCTAGGCAGAAAGAAGAGACAGGACAAACAGTGGCTCACTATGGACACTTATAGACTAATAGAAGAGAGAAGGATGGTGAAACAAAAGATTATCCAGTGCACTGACGAGCAACAAAAACAGGAGTTGAATTCAAGCTACAATACACTGAACAAAAGAGTGAAGAAGAGTACCAGGGAAGACAAAAAAATATTATGAAACCATGGCAAGTGAAGCAAAACAAGCTGCAGGCGAAGGAGACCTCGCCACACTTTACCGAACAACTAGGCACCTTTCGGGAAAGAGTTCGACGCAGATTAAGCCACTAAAAGATGACACTGGAAAGTCAGTCACCGAAGAAGTGGAGCAAATAAAACACTGAGCTGAACACTTCAAAAGACTTCTAAACCGACTGCCTCCTACAACGCGCCTAACAATACCAACAACGGAAGTAGAAATACCAGTGAACATCGACCACCCGACGAAATCACAAGTCCTGAATGCAGTCAAGATCCTAAAAGCTGGTAAAGCAGCAGGACCAGATGGAATTCCAGCAGAAGCATTGATATGGACCCAGAGACAACAGCGGACTTGATGACTCCATTACTGGAGAATGTGTGTAAAGAGGGCAAAGTACCCGAGGATTGGAAGAAAGGATACTTATTCAAACTACCAAAGAAAGGAGGCTTAAGTCATTGCAAAACCTGGCGCAGAATTATGCTTCTGTCCATTCCAAGCAAAATACTAAGCGGCATCATCCTGGAGAGACTCAAACAAGCCCTGGATGAAAAACTTCGACCGGAACAAGCGGAATTCAGGAGAAACAAATCATGTATTGATCGAATCGCCATACTACGCATCATCAATGAACAAAGCTTGGAATCGCAGTCACCTCTCTATCTCAACTTCATCGACTTTGAAAAGGCCTTCGATAGTGTACCGTGGATCGAGAGGTGATTTAGCAACTACTTTGCTACTACGGGGTGTCATCGACAATTATACATCTCATCCAACAGTTATACGTGGGCAACGAGAAGACAGTCATCAAACTGACCCACACGAAAACCTACACGATCTGGACTTCGCCTATGATATATGTCTAATTTCCCACAAATTGGGAGATATGCAAGTCAAAAGCAACAAGTTGGTAGAAGAAGCATCAAAGATGGGACTTCAGGTGAACATAGAAAAATTAGAGGTGATGAAGATTCCTGACCAACACCAGCAGCAGCAACAACAACAACAGACGGCAATCAGCATAAATAGAAGGAACCTGAAAGAAACAACCTCCTTTACCTACGTACCTGGGAAGCATCGTTTCAACTACAGACAGAACTGACGAGGATATCAAAACAAGAATCGGAAAAGCAAGGCAAGCTTTCATTACTCTTAAGTCAGTGTGGAGGTCAGCAGCACTCAGCATCAAAAATAAGATCCAGATTTTCCACTCCAATGTGAAGTCAGTGCTACTTTATGGGTCAGAGACTTGGCGCGTCATGAAGAGCACCTCAAACAAACTACAGACCTTCATCTATAGCTGTCTTCGCTCAGTACTACCCAAGGTCAGATAGCCAGAAAAGATCAGCAACAGGGATCTCTGGGAATGAAACAACCCAGCAGGAACAGATTGTGCAACAATTAGTCAGGAAGAAATGGAGATGAATTGGCCATACTCTGAGGAAACCATCAAATAACATCACAAGACAGGCTCTCGGGTGGAACCCGAAATGGAAGCGGCGAGTTGGTCGTCCAAGGGTGACTTGGAGGTCATGTGAAGAGGAGATGAAAGCATATAGGTAGACGTGGAGGCAGATGGAGATATTGGCAGAGAACCGAGCGCAATGGAGATGTGTGGCTCTATGTTCCTCTAAGAACTAAAGGAAGCAGTAATAATTATTCATACTAGTCCTTTTAGACACTCAGTTTTTAACTGACTGTATGAATTAGAATTTAATTTCTTTACTTAGCAAATACAATAAACCGTTACTGTATTAGCTAAACAACTCAGAATAATTCTATATTCAATGGATTGTAATAAATAATGCCTATGCAATAATGAGACAATGAATGAGGCTTATGAAATTCATTCAGCATCAAATGCATATGCAATATTTTTATATGTCTGAGTATTTCTGAATTTCACAAAATTTGGACCATCCTTGGAATTCATAAGTTGACGGTTATTGATAAGACCAACCAGTATTGTAAAATCATTATGATTATTAAAGAGCTTCACTAGGGTTGGAAAATAATACCTACTTACACCTGAGATGTATTAAGGCTAAAGGGAATCCAAAATAATTGTATATACACTTAATAGTCCAGTTCATTTTTCCATCATTAAGTGAAATGAAGCTTGTGTCCTAAATATCACAAGTAATTTGATTATCTGAGTTATATCTGAGTCTTATTTAGAACTAAATTTAAACATCTTAAAAACATAATCACTTGTTCAATGCCGAAAGAAAAGTTAATTACAGCTTTTATAGATTAAGATACCTATAACTATAAACTTTACTTTGTTGTAAAACACCCATTCATTTTTCACAGTAATGTAACTTCGGTAATTACTAGTTTTATCCAATATTTCATAGAATTTCTGTGTTAAAAATTGAAATATGTGACCATTGTTGGATACTGTTCCTCAGAAATTCGTGATAAAGGTAGTCAGAAACCACAAAGGCAACAAGATCCTCATCTTAAGTTTTTCAGCTTGTAAACAGTTTCATTAAAAAAACTCACTTAGCGGGTATACTTGGCAAGCTTCTAAACTCATTTTAATTCTATGAAAACACATTTTTAGCGTGTTTTTTAATCTCTCCTGTTATTCCTGCAATTGCCTTCAAATTAAAAATGTATCTTGTCCTTTACCATTTTTTAGGAATCGTAACTGAATATCAACTCTGAAGTAGCGTATGCATGCAAGCATCAGTCAAAGTGATTATTTCTAAGAAGCCACTTAAATCTAGATAAACCAGGTATCTATTCATTGTCGCTGTTCAGTTTTACATGAGAAATAACGAGCTGTGATCATTGAACTAGTCATTATTGTTTTTATCGTTATTATTATTATCATTCATCCTTTCATTTCCAAGTGGAACATAAGGACCCAGAGTTACACCTCAGCTGCACTCTCTTGAGTCACTTCAGTCTGGTTCCACGAATACCTACATTTTTTTTATTTTCTCTACACATGATCTCCTTCATTTCACACTCAGATATCTAAGACGTCCATTTCGCTTTAGGAAGTGGCGTATGATGTCGCTTGAAGGCTTCCTCAGAGTATTTCCAACTTGTCCCTATTTCCTTCTGTATATCTGTCAGGTCAAAGTTTCCAGGTTGGTTCGCCGCCTACCAGGGTTCCTCGTTGAGTATCCTTTCCGGTTGGCTATCTGAACTATCTAATAAAGGTAGTTGTTGATGAAAGTCTCCAGTGGTTTGTTGAAAATGCTTGCAGTGATGCGCGCAACAAGTTTTTGACCCATACAAAAGTACACTTATTTGACATTTGTATTAAAATTTCAAATGTCTGTCGAGCTTAGTGTTGTTCATCTCTATACTGATTTCAGAGTAATGAACGCCTGTCTCCTTTTCCCTATTCTAAACTTTGAAATCCTCTTATATGCCCCCTATAGTTGAAACAATAGTGACCATGTTAGGCAAGCGAAAGAAACAACTCTCTTTAGTTTTCTCTCATCGATAGTGATTGGTGCTTGTTGCTGTTGTCGTTGTTGTTGGTCAAGTATCTTCATCACGACTATCCTCTGCATGTTTTCTTGAAGTCTTCTCTTCACTGCCTCTTCTGTTAATTTAGAAAAACAACTTTAGTTAATAACTCAATGAGAATGAAATTTTTTAACTGATACTTAAAAACCACCTTGGAGAAATGTTGATTCAACTACTGACCCACATTCCCTCAATTGTGTTGGAGATATCATGATGACCAAATACTCAGCAGCTTCATGGTTATCATCTGGACGATCACAGCGGTTTGTCAACTCCTTACCCTCTTTGGTGTCACAAATTCCTGACACTTCTACACAATATTTTTCATTCCTCTTGCGATATGAGCAGCCCTACCAATCTCAAACTTAATGCTGAGTTTCTCTGTCTCTGAGTTTGCTTTTCCTTTCATCGAAGAGAAACGCTAAGGCCGACTGGCTTCCGGAAGGTTTCTACCCACCTAAGTCATCCATCCTCTAATTGAGATGTCTTCTCGATTTAAGAGAATAAATTTAGTGTTCTGTGCCTGGAATTTTCTGTGGTGGCGGAGTTGCTAGCCCTTCTCTCAACCAACCCTTTATTCCAGGTTGAGGAGCGGCCTATAATCTAGGTGAAGTTATGTGACCTGTTTGCTTAGATGTATCGGTCAATAACAAGTGGAATATATTTGTTCTTTTTGTTTTTAATTTCAAGTAAATTGTTTTCAGACTTACTCTCTCACTCTCACATATATCCTATTCTAACTGCATGTTATCTGTAATTTTTGTTTCCACATTTAAATGAAGCTTTAAACTTAAGCTGTATCGGTTCTCGCGTTATCCTCTAAGTCTCTTCCAACGTTCTTTATTTTGTAAACATTCTGCAATAAAACCTGGATGTTTTCCTAAAAGTCCTACTTATGAATACTACAGTGCAAAAGGTTAAGAAAGGAAGTGTTCAATAATTCATACATACTTGAGATTTTACATTCATGTTACTTTACCTATAATTCAACTAAGTTGTCAAGGTGATAAGAGCAATGACCATTTATAATGTTGCAATATTTAGACCAAAATAAATCAAAGTTTACAGGTTTTAACTAGTCTAAGTACCTGACTAATTCCACTTACAAGCACTGCCTCTGATAATAAGATATATATATATATATTCAGAATTCTGTAAGACATAAACCAATGCATTCTGTTCAAACTAAAATTACTGTAATTTAGTTAATCAATGAGGCTGAATTTCAAATAAACATTGAGTATCAAAACGCATATGATTGCAACAGAAATCTTAAAAGTCTCCTGTTTTTCTCATTGAAGTTTTACTTTTTAAATCTACTGAGACATCAATTCACTACAACACAAATAGTGTATAATGTCAAGTTACTATGACAACTTATGGGCAGTATAAAATATATTTTGGAAATAGATTAAAATAGGTGAGGAATTTGCTAGCTGTTATGTCTATACTTTTGTAATGTTTGTATGTCATATTAGTTATGATTAGATAACAACGGTTTATCGATGAAATACGCCTTCCAATGTACTAAGTGAATTAAATTTGGAGACTGACTGTGTTTAAAAAACAAATATAGAAAAGATTTTATTGGATGATACACAGAAAATGGAAGTAAAAGGTTCACGCTCAGACTACTTTGTGGTGAAAGCCTATACAAAACTGGAATAGATAACATAGGAAATATAAAATTCCATACATAAATTAACACAAACACACACAACAAAGTCTTTTTTCATCTTCAGAGGTTGACAAAGAAGTCTCCAGTAACTATGCCTGTTCGACTAAAAAGTTCTCTTCAGTTCGATAAGTTGTGATCAGTCTCTTTTTCTCTGTTTTCATCTGCACAAAATATCCTCAGTTTGGTGGATTCCTCAAAATTTGTCACCAAAAGTTTGATGGATTAAAGATAACTGTATATCGACTCTAAATGCGAAGTATTCTTAATTTTAAAATACATTTCATGCATTGGAAACCAAATCAATTAGACACTATAGTAAAATGACAGAGAATATTCTCGACATACCAAAAATTAGTGTTCCCTGGAATCTGACCCAGGTAAAAAGTGCACAATGAAACAGGGTACTCATTTAAGTTCTTAAATAATGATAAATAAGTGAAGGGAAGGTTACTATATCTCAAATGTAAAATTCCTAAAATAGAAACTAACAAGATGCAAAACGAAAGATAAGTAAAAGATAAGCAAGTTTCAGAATAACCAGGGACCGAAAGGGAAAAACAACAAATGATTACTTCTCAGCAGAATGCAGGACATGTGATCCAAAGGTTCTCTGGTTTATCTGAAAGGAGATTTTGTTTTAAAGTCTTACTAATTTTGGACGTGAGATTTTTCACAGAGACCTGATTCTCAACCCATTAATATTGACTTCGAATGGTTGGATTTATCCCTCAAGTAGCATAGTGCTGTTCAGCATCATGGTACATTGATTCATACATACACATTCTGTCCGCTTACTTATGTCCTCATTAGACTGCTTCCTACTAGATGACGCTGATGGTGTCAAGAGATACTCACCAACACGAAAGAGTGACAAACGACCTCTAATAGCCAACAATTTAACAAGATGATGAATGATATTAAAGCACTGATTTTCGCAAACAGAACACTCGTTTTCACGAATTATGCTTTCATGTCCTCTTTGACTGTTTATTTCCATCTACATTAACCTCATCTGTATCTTCATCTTCTAAAGTCTTGTATCATTTATGATACTGGTAAGGATCTTGTGTGTTATGACTATTAGTGCGATGAAAGCACCAAACTATGAGAATGGTGAAATGACATAGGTTTTTTCTGATGAGGTTACATTTACATGCACACGATGAAAGGCAATAAGACAAAACAATTTATCCACCAGCTGTCCCATATAGTTTTTGTCAAAATAGGAACGCGATTTGCAGCATGAAACGCATGCATCTTATAGTTGTTGAACTTCTCATCCACCACAAATAGCTTGCGAAATACACAGCATTTAGGAAATGGGAAGACATATCTCTTTCCGCTTGAACACAATCAGATACCCTGTTGAAGTCTATCTAAATATTTCATTGCTTTATGACTACACATGTTTGTCTATTCTGTTTCCCCAAGTCTTTAGGTTCTACCGGTCAACCTTGGAAGTTGCTATTCATACTGTCTTCAGTTTTATACCATGTGTCGATGATCCCACTCAAAACGTCAGGGCATCTAAATTTTACTGTAATTAACTGTAATACTCAATGTTTAAATACATCGATAGGTTGCATCCATTCTTTTTGTAACCATTCTGTTTTTAACGCTTCATGATAAATACTCGGAATAATGACTTTCAATCGAAGATATCAGCATGTGAACTTGAGTTCCGTTACATTACTTTGACACTGGCTGATTTTAGTGTAAAGTCCAATAATACTTTCTTTGAAGACAAAGTTGTTTGTGTGGTATTCCGTGCCGACAACACGTCCAGTTTGAGAGCAGTCTAAATATCGACCGCTTTGAGAGGAAATGCCCCTACACCGTCATCTCCTAGGCATCTGGTTGATGTTAAGCCCTACGTCTTTTTGCTCTACGACTACGATACGAAGTAAGACCGTAGGACCTCAGCCAAGCTGGCGCACCACTGACGGAGAATCAACCACTAGCCTTCAAAATACAAGTTTCTTTGATTAAGGTGATATAGGATGGTGCACTAAAAAAAAATTTTTTAGGAGAGTGTAGACTTCATCCGGAATGTGACCTGTGCTGGCCAACTTGAAGTAGCGAACCAGCAGTGCAAACGCATCAACGGCCTTGGACGCATACCGTTCGCTGATTTTCAGGACCTCCTATTATTACAGCTTCACTATTAACGCTCTGCGCGAAAGAAGATACGAATTTCATCCCGAATCGGTTCTTAATTATTGTCTGGGTAATGGATTAATAGCACGTAGTCGTAAATGCTCTTGTGGAGGTTGCGTGTACATCCACTTTTCAGAAGCAACTGATGAACATGTATTGAGATATACAGACTGAAGGAAAAGATTAATGTTTGAAATGGTGAGTTATACAATTTATTCATTCATTCAATTCATTCCCTTTAGAAATCAAAGTTGTTGCTGACCAAATACTTTTTATCTGTCACTATTGGGTGTTGGGGACTGAAATCATATCCACGACTGCACGGACAGAGAATCCGTCTTTACCTAATATCCAATGGTACCAGCATAGTAGAGATATAACATCACGGAAGATGAATACCATTATGCCTCTTTTGAGAGAAAAAGGGTTTGTTGTTCGTTTAGATGGTACCGTTTTGCAAAGGAAGAAAAACGGTAATAGTCACCCTACGGTAAATAATGTTTGGGTTTTGGGAATTCAGTGTCACTAGAAATTGTAAAGGAATTGTAGTACTAATTCATATATATATATATATATATATATATATATTTGCGGAAACTACTTTACCTATTATTTAAAAGTCAGTAGTTCCCAGCAGTACAGTCCATACAGACGAATGGGCACCACTTGCTTTATACGGTAGGTATTGTCAAATTTCAATAAACAGGCCAAATAGATCAGCATAATTTCATGAAAGTCCGCCTAAAGTTTTAACTCACTACATCTCAGACATCAGAATTAAGCGACATTTTATGATAAAAGGGAAGCGAATGTAACACAATTCAAGAATATAAGGTAACCGATAACATGTATATCAGAAAAGAATTTTTAATGAGAAATTTCATTTAAAAACCTCACAAAAATTATTACTTGTCATTAAACCACCGCAGAAATGGATTAAGATGCCATAACTAGTGGGGGTATTCAATAAAGCCAGCCGGTTATCGGCTTTAGGGTTTTATTCATTATGTTCGACCATTCAGCCGATTTTGTTGCCCCTCTTACTGTAACCCATGCTAACTCAGTCGAAGGCTCTAAGGGAAGGCTGGTGATCAGGATACGTCCGATACAGGGCCCTCGAAAAGAAGTCATCTTGGTGAAGTTAACGTTCACCACCACAAAGTGGAGACATGAGAATGACCCTAAGAGCATCAATCACATTAGAATGCAATCATTACGTACGAAACACACATATAAACGAAAAAGATGAACAAAATGTCATGGAACACTTGAATGACAAGTGACAAGAACATCTCTCGGCTTTGGACTATGGTGTCAGCAAGGTAATATCACCAAATTCAGTACATGCATTCATATAGGTCTTCGTTAACCTGAACTTAACTTGAAAATACCATTAAACTAACTCTGATTTAACTCAAACTTACCCTAAGATAACCCTCATAGGGTTTGTCAACCATAACCTGTCCTTGTCCTAAATTTGAACTGAATCCTTCCCAAACCTAACCAAGGATTTATCAGATAACATTTGTAATGTCAGAATGCTTCATTAGGCTTATTTTATTCATAGTTTTGATGTCGTTTCTCTGTTTTCACTAATCTGCTCAATAAGTGTTCCGAAGTCACTGGTGAATTCGCCTACGCTACTTAGTTACGCGATAACGAGATAAACCAGTATAATGTCACTCAATAAGTTTGTTTTCCTCTTCTCTTTAAGAAAGGAACTCTGACGTAAATCTACTGGAACAAGAAGAGGACCGTTTAGCTGGACTTGTTATAAACTTTGACAAATAGCCTTAAACCCAATCACTTTAAGCTTTACTTAGTCAAATATACATGTAATGAAAACAAAGCCTATATTATAGCACTAATCAATGTTTTATTTTCTCTACTTGCAGGAAGATACCCGAGAGTCAACTGTCTGGACCAGGAGATACAAGAATCATGGAACCTAAACATTAAAGAGGACCAGTAAAACTGTTATACTCTAAAACTGTACTTCCGCACTTTTTAAAAGTCAATTTCGTGGAATAAACGCTCTCCTGCACAGCTCGTGTTCTACTTTCATTGCCTGTGTGTCTGCTGGTTCGCCTGCTATATACACACCTCTCACCTCCTCTTTGTGACCTACCTTCTTCGGTTGTGACTGTTGCTATTCTGTGTTACAACGCTTTCTTTTTACACTTGTTCGCCCGTGTGTAACCCCTTCCTGGTCAAATAACCATCCTTGCACTACGGTTTGATCCCGAAATATATTTTTTATTTTGGAGGACCGATTTTGTGTTTTGATTTGCCTTTGTTCTATGCAGAACAAATACCTTAACATTTGTAGGATAAGAACCTGCGTTGGTATATGTCGTACTTCTCCTAAACGTCAACCTCCATCTCCTAAAGATGCCTAGAAATTGGTTTTATCGAAATTCTGATACTTGTCATCATATTGGGAGACGTTTTCGAGCCACATCAGTTAGAGATGTCCTATTTGATATATCCTACTGTTTTACTTATTTTTCTTGCTACTAAAAGGCCTTCTTCTGTGGAAATATGGGCTCATATTTTTAACCTCAAAATCTGTTGGAAAACTGCAAGACTATTACACTACACGATGAAGTGTATCACATAAACGTGGTACAGTTGTAGTGCACATTGTACCTTTGAACTTTTGTTTAAACTCGCTCACCCATGGTGATACACTTTTTGTCTCTTGAGTTGTGAGTCTTCCGTACGTTCATTGGTTCGCTCTCTTTTTGTGCTTTCTTTCTGCACACTCTCCGAGCCTACCTCCAGCAACGTCTGCAGCTAAGTTGTACAGTCACTTTATTTATTATATCTGTTATTCAGTTACGTTAAATACAACTCATACTAAGAATTTCCACTTTTAGCCTTTAAACTTTGATTGAGTTAATCAGTACTTACACGTTAGGCAGAGTACTGGTAAAGTCATAAGACGGTGAAGTTTTTAGTAAGTATGTTGATATCGAGGACTATCTTAAGTCTAGCCCCAACACTTACACAGTCTTTCAAATATGAGGCTATCCAGGATTTAGATACCAAGAACACAGTGGATGAACACAAAATGGTTAGCAGTTAAGACTGAACTTGTCCGGCATTTTGAATGAAATTTCTCCGGGTCAGTATTTTTGTGGATTACTTTCGTCAAAATTATGTTACATATGGTCTTTATTGATGAGAACTCCAATTTTTCAACATGGCATGTCGGCGTCCGCAGCACGTAATCTGAATGCAGTGCGCTTTTGGCATACTGGTTGCAAGGTGTTGTTTCTCAGGTGAGATATGGGGGAAATACTGCTGCAGTCAGTAGGACGAAATAACTGGAGGCCTACATCATCTACTTGAGTAGTGTACTTGGTAACTCTAAACAATAGCAACCCAAGACAAATTGCCCAATAAACGAACTTAATTGCCCTAGGCAACCAGTGAAATGTGTCCGTAGAATATAAAGGGAATTATGGGTGCCGTACACGAATTATTTGGGAGATCTCATTGAGATTTAATATTAAAGTACTGCATTGATAGCAGGCTCACAGGAATGGAGAAGGCATGTGGAGAGGAGTGGTGCATTTACGAAGATGCAAAGCCTCTCTTGATGCGTTTGTGTACAGATGCCCAGATTACCGTAGCAGGAAATCCCTTCAATTTCGTCAATTCTTTCGATGGGACACACAAATTCCTTCGAAATTTTATGGAGTCACTTATAAGGAGAATCAGAGCGATGAACACTTCAAGTGATATTATGATTTATAGATATTTGGACGAATTTGTATAAATACGTATATGTTGGTTTGGTCCGTCCGTGATATATTACCTTTCTGTAGACATTTTAAAATTACGCTCTTATTTCCTGGATTCATGTGATTGGTTGATAGAGACTTCTGAAGATCTTTATTAAGTAGCTTCGTTTTGTGTTGCTGTAGCTTACAGTTACCCGACACAGCCTGTTTTCATGCAAAGCTGAGCATTATTTGATAAGTGAATACTATCAGTACATATGTCACCTAAAAATATCAAAAGAACTTTCTATGGGTCAAAATTTATGATACATACGCATAAGTACATTTTTTGGTTATGTGGAATCTACATATGAAGGATTTTCTTTAATTAGTTGATTGCTAGACCAACAAACACAGGTGATTCTCATGACTGTTACATGCATAGGGAAGTGGAATGAGTAATCTCTGGCTTAATTTGCAACAGTGTACCGCTCAATGCGCTAATTTACTATATAGTATTAGTATGTACACGAATTGCTTCCATTCTGTGAACCTAATTTAGGAGGAGCTATTGTTATCAACCTACTGTTTATCATACTATTTTCATCAATCTGCACGTTTTAATGTTTTGACCACCAATAGTGGAGACGAACTCTTCTTAGAACTTCTATTTATATGAAGCATTACAGATGTATTATCACGGTTGAGTATCTAAGCTGCATAATGAGGCATCGCTATTCACATGAAGATGATAGGTTTGTGTATCTTGTATTTTAAGTATTAGTCTGTGCCGTATTAACGTTACCCATTATTGTGTATAGCTTAGAATTGAGAGTTACGTGGCTCACATTTGACGAATATAGTTCCCTGAATAAGCAGCTGTAATTCTTCTAAGATTTGAAAATCCATGTTCACTTTGCAATACTTGAACTGTGGCTTAATTTCCAAGTTTGTCTATCTTGTAGTTGCGTGGACTACAGGTGTTCTCGATGAAATAATAATGTCTTAGCAGTATAGACTTTTCAGAGATTGTTTTAAAATCTGCCCATATCCTCTGTTTTTTTATGAATATATTTTCATTTGTTCATACAAGAGGGACGCCTGTCTACAGGTAACATGAATATGATGAACCATGTCATCACAGAGTAAGCACATTTACCAATTTTTCATTACACAAGATATATAAATATATGGGACAGTGTACTGAAAAAATATCTATGAGGTCAATTTACACAGGCAGAAGCAGCTTGCACAGTATAATACTAAGCATCGTAATTGATTCAGTTCAACCAAAATGCGCTGCGAAATTATAGATTGTGTCACTGGTAAAGGGCAGTGAGGATAAAAGCGAGCACGATGTATCTACGCGCATAGTATGGGTTATCGTGTTCATACATCTTTTAGAGGCTAAAGGTATTGGCGTTCACGGGCAGTACGCAGCATACCGACGCAAGATCTAATGCCCACAACTTCTATAGTATTCGTTCCGCGTAGATCAAAGGTAAAGCAAAACATCAAAATTGATAGTCCGAATTACGAGTTATATTTCGGGACCGATTCAGAGTGCGAGATGATTCCTTAGCTAGCTGGGGATCGTGCACGAACGAAACTGACACGACGGCGTACCAAATGGTGTGGATGCTTGACCGAGGCCTTCAGCTAAACAAGTTGACTTAAACTGTGAGGGTCAGCATCCAATGTTCATTGATGAATGCTGTGGTCAATAATTCTGGGGGAATCACCTACCGCTACAGCGCACTCCTCCCCCCCCGGAGGGGTTGTCAGTACCCTAAGACAAATCCAGCTGGTAGTAGAAAACCCAGTGGTTCGCTCATCGGTAAGATCTGTTCCGATCCGCTTGATGTAGTGCCTACTGGTCGTCTACCTATGCCAATAGAGTTTCTTTACATCGCTTCTTTTATGTTTGTCCGTTGGATCTCGGGCATATGTACCAGAACCATTGGCATGGGTTTTTACACATAAAGTCATAATATGCTTTTGGTACCCCATTGTCGCATCTGCAATGCACCCATCGCTTGCAAAAGTTACATTCGAAAGCAAAGTCTGCTTGTTCGGCAACAGAAGCGCAGACCTTGCAGTCGCCCTCCTTCTGGGGGAGCGTTCTTGTCGTCTTGCGACGTCGTGAACGTTTCTTTTTGGCCTTCCTATTTGTTTCATGGTCTACCATGGGGATGGGTGTTATGCAGTTCTCGCTTAGTGCAATTTTCCCACTCGGATCTGTTAACCCAATCGTGTTAACAGGGGTGGAGCCACATCTAATTGGCTGACTTTGCACAGCTTCACTGTAGAACAGTGGTGACATGGGTAATTTGTACGAGCTGGGAATATTAGCCCTGGTCTTCAAGACCGGTATGCGTGAGTCCATCAGCTTCACCTGTTTGCCCAGTTTGGCTGAAGCCCTGGTGACTACAGAGTATGATGTCCCGTTACTTATTTTAGGGTGAGAATCTACTGTCATTTTACTCCTAAATTAATACTGGTGATTAAATAATAAGAGACTGTTATTTTGTCCAATAGACTTACAGCAAAAGACAATAGAGAGCACAGAAAAGAAGGATAAAGTATTTAAGTAAAAGCTTCTGACTTTGCCTGTAACTTTCGCGTTATTCGGCTTCACAGCAATCACGTAACAGACCCACAAGTCCTGTATATTTGAAAGAGTGAGGAGGATGTTGCTACAGAAGTAGCACCTGAAGCTTCGAAAGTAGTTCGAGACAGCGGAAAGTACCACACACAGGCTCAGTGAGAAAGAAATGGTTGAATAAAATTCGCCGGGTAGGAAGATCAGGTTTCCCAAACGAATAATTCACAAAATTGGATATTTCCGGTTAGAGAGGAAAAACACGTCTTATTCAAGGAGCGCGCCGACCCCAAACCACCATCGGTTTTCAAGGGGTTTCGTATCCCTAGGAGAAGTAACGGAAGGGATTCAGTCCAATGGGTGTTGTTTGCAGCTGACAAACCAGCTTTCAACTGTCTGTGTAGACGCTCTACCATACCATTAGCTTGGGGATGGTAGGCTGTTGTTCGAAAACGCATGCAACCTATGATTTTAGTCAGGGCAAAAAATAAGCCACTTTCGAATTGCCGCCCGCGATCAGTTGTTATGGAAGATGGGCATCCAAAGTTAGCGATCCGTCTTTCTACAAAGACGCGAGCGACAGTTTCAGCAGACACGTCCTTGGTGGGTACTGCTTCAGGCCATCGTGTGAATCGATCGATGCAGGTAAAGATATAGGTACATCCATGGGATTCAGGAAGGGGTCCAACCAAATCTATATGGACGTGTTCAAAATGAGCGTCAGGGAGAAGAAAGGTGCCAAGTGGGCTTTTGGTGTGTCTTATCACCTTGCACTTTTGACAAGCTAAGCACGTGTGTGCCCATTCCCTTACTTCTTTATTAATGCCAGGCCAACAAAACCGACTAGTTACGAGCTTGACAGTAGTTCGAATACCTGGGTGAGATAAGCCATGCAACGTATTGAAGACGTTACGGCGATAACTTTTAGGCACGATGGGGCGAGGAGTACTCGTGGAAATGTCGCATAGAATAGTATCTCTTCCCATACCTAAGGGTTTCTCAGCTAATTGTAGAGTTGTTTTCGACAACTCATGTTGAAGCTCGGTATCTTCTTTTTGAAGACGAGCCAGTTTTACAAGGTCTATGCCGTCGATTTGGGTGAGGGAACAAACGCGCGACAAGGCATCTGCCACAGTGTTGTTTACTCCGGATACATGGCGAATATCTGATGTAAACTGTGAAACGTAATCCAGTTGTCGTGATTCCCTGGGTGAATACTTATCTGAAGGTGAGTTCAGAGAGTACGTCAGAGGTTTGTGATCAGTAAAAATTATGAATTCACGACCCTCTACTGAATGTCGAAAATGTCGTATAGCACAGTACATAGCCAGAAGTTCTCTGCCGAATGTGCTGTACTTCGTTTCAGCTAATTGAAGGCGTCTCGAGAGAAAGGTGATTGGTTGCCACTCTTCGTCAACTAGCTGTTGTAGAACTGCGCCGATTGCAGTGTTTGATGCATCAACCGAGATACTTAACGGTGCCGTTGGATCCTGATACATCAGAAGTGTGGCATTCGCAATAGCTTTTTTAATCTGGGTAAAAGCATTTCGAGCAGACGCGTCAAGTTCTATGGACTTGTTATTCCCTCGAAGGAGGTCTGTCAATGGCTGAATCAGAGAGGCACAGTTGGGAATAAAGCGTCGATAATAACTTACTAAGCCGTTAAAAGTGCGGAGACTTTTCACCGTCTGTGGCTCTGGAAAGTTCAGTATAGCCTCGACCTTAGTAGCCAGTGGGCGAATGCCCTTGCAGTCAATAGTGTGACCCAGGAAGTCGAGTGAGTCAACACCGATTTGACACTTTTGAATATTGATGGTAACACCATGTTGGCGTAACCTTTCAAATGCCAAGTCCAAGTGCCTAAGGTGAGTTTCCTTGTCTGGACTGGCAATGAGGCAGTCGTCTAAGTATGCGTATACAAAGTCGAGACCGCGAAATACTTCGTCAATGAAGCGTTGGAATGTTTGGGCTGCATTCCGGAGACCGAATGGCATACGTAGAAATTCAAAAAGTCCGAAAGGCGTAATGATAGCCGTTTTCGGGATATCTTCTGTTGCCATCGGGATTTGGTTATACGCTTTAACCAAGTCGATTTTAGAGAATATAGTCGCGCCAGATAAGGTTGCCGTCAAGTCGTGTATATGAGGCAACGGGTAGCAATCAGGGGTTGTTTTGGCATTCACTCGCCGGTAATCACCGGTGGGTCGCCAATCATTGCTATCCTTTTTCGGAACCATATGAAGTGGGGATGCCCATGGGCTATTCGAAGGTCGAATGATGCCAAGGGTAAGCATATGGTCAAATTCATTCCTGGCGATTCTCAGTTTGTCAGGAGCTAATCGTCGTGCTTTAGATGTCACAGGTTGTCCTGTGGTAATGATGTGGTGCATAACATTGCTGGTTATGCACGGTAGGTCGTTCGACGGGCAGTTAAGTTCCGGATACTTGTCAACAATAGGTTGAAAAGTTGGATCAAAAATTGCCTTTATCTTAACGGGTGACAAGCTAGGGCCTATGTAGGTGATGCCTTTGATAGACAGACTAGTAGTATTGTCAATCAGTCGTTTTCGGCGGACGTCTACGAGTAAATCATGATGATTAAGTAGGTCCGTGCCAATGATGGGCATTGTAACGTCAGCGAGAAGGAAAATCCACCGAATAGGTTTGCGTAAACCTACGTTCAGATAGACGTATTTCCTACCAAAGGTTGCGATTGGTTTTCCATTTGCAGCCTGTAAGTTGAAGGTAGGTTCCTTCTGTCGATCTGCTGCTGTAGCAGGAAGGACGCTGACTTCGGCGCCTGTGTCGACTAAGTATCGAGTCTGGCTTATCACATCATGGATGTAAAGTAGGCGGCTAGTGCCACCGGCGACGGTTGCCGCTAACGCGTGCCGGCGGGATAGTTTCCCACAGACTTTGAGACATTTCCGAAGTTACAAGGCTTACGGCAACACTTCGCTTCTTGGCCATAGGTGTTGTGGTACCAGCACCAGTCAGGGTTTTTCAGTGAACGTGGTTTGGACTTAGATCGACCACGTGAGTTCCTGCGTTGAGGAGATTTAGGACGACGGTCGGAGGGTTAGAATGCATGTTTGACCTAAACATCTGCTGAAGGGAGTTGCATAACTCTATCATTGCAGGATCCTTACTCGAAGTCTGCTTAGTCATCGAGCATATTTCGGGAACTGACCGTTTAGTTATTTCTAGAATCCTATCTGCAGTAATAGCTAAGTCATCTATTACAGTACCCTGAAGTGTCACAAGTACGGTCTGTACAGACTGTGGCAGCTTGGATAAGAAGAGTTCTCTAAATAGTCCTTCGTCGAACTGACTTTGGCCAATAACTTCTCTCATTCTTGTCAGCATGCTCACGGCTGACTGATCTCCTAACTCGATGTTACGAAATAATTCATCTAGACGTTGTCGGTCCGTGAGAACGTTTCTCCTGAGGAGGGATGCTTTGAGCAACTCGTACGAGTTACTTACCTCGGGACTGAACATCTGTGATGTTACGTACTTGCTGAATTCCCGCGGTAGGGCGTGAATAACTGCAAGTAACTGTGAACGTTGATCGGTTATCCCATGCTCACAAAAATCTGCTTCAGCTAGCAGAAACCACGTTTCAGCATTATCTGGCCAGTATGGTACGAGCTGAATGGTTTTAGGAGTTGAGCGGATACGGATGACCTTGGGACTAAGATCACTCATTACGAAAATTATATCGAATAATATATGGTAAAAGAACAAATACAAAATGGAACGAAATAACCGGGGTTATCTGTGGATTTTTCGTGGATATTGAAATGAGTAATTCCAACGTTTCGTTCGGCAATCTGGTCCGAACTTCTTCAGGGAAATTAATCGAAATTAACATAACACGTTTATATATAAAAGGAACATCTTTAGTTTTTAAAAAACTTTGTCCAATCATGATTTATAAAACAAATATTAACAAGTATAATAAACAAAATTGTACGAGTTGTGATCAAAATTTCACCTCAGACTTACAAATATTGATCTACCTTTGTTAAACACTTTAAACACAGTGTGCATGTGTGTGTGTGTGTGTGTGCGGATAAACAGTTGTAAAACAATGTCTTAACGTCTCCATAAGTAGATATAGACAGTCGGGAAACTTTGACCAAGTATTATTAGTTAGTGATACATATCCATTCTTATTTATTAATTAATCAGGATTTCCTATGCGTCATCTAACATCACACCTTCATGTCTGTTCAAACTGTTAGTATCTAGAATTTTATGATTAGACGTATTTTCGAAATTATGGTGTTTAGGATTAGAGTTTAGTTGAACAACCCCGTCAAACTTATTACTTTGTCTTCTTTCTGAAAATTGAGCTGCTTTATTCGACCTACTGAAGTTGTCAGGTGACTGGACAGCTACGAATTTAGGATACGCATTCTGCTGCAGACAACGGAGAGAGTGGAAACACGATGATTGTGCCAATTACATAGTTTCTTTGTTAATTTAATTCGATTACAAAATAAATCAAATGAACTGTAGTCAAGATTTGACAGAATAGTTCTATAATATTTGGGCGCCGAGTGAGAAGTAGACATTTGTAAAAAATTATATTTGTAAAATCTCAGCGATATTGAAATGAGTAAATCCAACGTTTCGTTCGGCAATCAGGTCTGAACTTCTTCAGGGAAATTAATCGAAATTAACATAACACGTTTATATATAAAGGAACATCTTTAGTTTTTAAAAAACTTTGTCCAATGATGATTTATAAAACAAATATTAAATAGTATAATAAACACACACACACACATGCACACTGTGTTTAAAGTGTTTAACAAAGGTAGATCAATATTTGTAAGTCTGAGGTGAAATTTTGATCACAACTCGTACAATTTTGTTTATTATACTTGTTAATATTTGTTTTATAAATCATGATTGGACAAAGTTTTTTAAAAACTAAGATGTTCCTTTTATATAAACGTGTTATGTTAATTTCGATTAATTTCCTGAAGAAGTTCGGACCAGATTGCCGAACGAAACGTTGGAATTACTCATTTCAATATCGCTGAGATTTTACAAATATAATTTTTTACAAATGTCTACTTCTCACTCGGCGCCCAAATATTTTTAGAACTATTCTGTCAAATCTTGACTACAGTTCATTTGATTTTTTTGTAATCGAATTAAATTAACAAAGAAACTATGTAATTGGCACAATCATCGTGTTTCACTCTCTCCGTTGTCTGCAGCAGAATGCGTATCCTAAATTCGTAGCTGTCCAGTCACCTGACAACTTCAGTAGGTCGAATAAAGCAGCTCAATTTTCAGAAAGAAGACAAAGTAAAAGTTTGACGGGGTTGTTCAACTAAACTCTAATCCTAAACACCATAATTTCGAAATACGTCTAATCATAAAATTCTAGATACTAACAGTTTGAACAGACATGAAGGTGTGATGTAGATGACGCATAGGAAATCCTGATTAATTAATAAATAAGAATGGATATGTATCACTAACTAATAATACTTGGTCAAAGTTTCCCGACTGTCTATATCTACTTATGAGACGTTAAGACATTGTTTTACAACTGTTTATCCGCGCACACACACACACACACACACATGCACACTGTGTTTAAAGTGTTTAACAAAGGTCTGTGAACAAATATTACAATAATAAATCACAATATTACTTCTGACTGTTTTCTGCTGGCTTCTTTCTGAACAGCGACCGATGAGACGATGACTGGTGTATCCATGTCTCCGCGAAAATATGGGGAAGTTGGATTTCAGCAAACAACCATGAATTGATCGTTCAATCTTCAACTACATTGACACTCCCCGGCAAAAGAGGAATCCATCCATATATTCCATCACGACCAATACACGTTGACTTGAATGCCATTGCGAGAACCTGGGTCACGCGGAAAGAGATGGAATGGAAAACAAACAGAAAAGCCAACACACCACAAGCATACCCACAGCACAATCTCACACATCAATGACGACCTGCGCCTTCCAGTTAAAGGCATCCTCTTGCAACACAGTCGCCACTTGCTAGAATGACTCTTGCAGAATGCAACGTGACCATAGCACCACCTCATGATACTCTACGCACATCCTCTTATCTACTCACTACCAATTACCACTGGAATCGCTTGTCACTCATTCTGCCTCAGTTCTAGTAACGGTGACGTATGCGAGCCTCAGTCGTTTACACTCTTTCTCCCCGGCGTGTGGGACCGCAGCTAACAATTATCTCCGTGTGCATTTCATTCTCAAAAATAGCCTCCCCGGCGTATACGACCCATCTGCCGTCCTTAACATCAATCAATTCATTCACGGATGTAGAAGACTCGAAACAACTTCAGAAGTAATCACGACGAAAATTCTAACAAAATTATGCAATAACAACAAGGTACGAAAATGACAGGTAAACACATTGAATCCAAAATACACCAATTGATATGACACACCACACGTTTACACAAACAGTACAAACAAACTCGCAGATCGTGTCTCCATGTAATTCGTTTGAAGAATTGCAGGACTTACACCAGTACGCCTACAACCCTTCACAGGTTGACGATTGTAAGTTGTGGAATGTCCAGACACAAACAAGATTAACCAACAATTACATCAATTGGAACTCACACAACTATTTAACACAAACATATGTACAATCAACACATCAAATTTTGTGGATTCTGCCTTGACGAACTATCCTTGAAGAACCGTAGGACTTACAGCAGTACGCCTACATTCCTTCTCAGGTTGATGATCCAAGTGGAAGTCGTCCGGACACAAACAGAATTACCAACAGACAGATGACAGATGATATCAACTCAGTATATACAATATGAACATATGTACGAAATCACACACCAAGCACATTGGACTGATCATTGATGCGCTACCCTTTGAAGAATTGTAGGACTTACAGCAGTACGCCTACAACCCTTCTCAGGTTGACGCCGTAGGTTGGAAAATCGTTGCAGAGTTCATTTGCTGACTTCCTTCTATGAGCTAAATCCTCAAATCTGAACGGCAACACGCTCATGTCATTGTATCGTAGAATATAGATGACGAACAAACACACGACATATCTCATCAACCAAGCGTAGAAACAGAGCAATTTACACCAAAGATAATAGCATTCAAATAGTAACTTGGAACTTGAAAAACCTTCATTCATGCAAGTCAATTTAACAATGACTCTCTCGCTTACACTTGGCTTATCCTCACTGAACTGACCAATATCTTTCGTCTTTTCAAATGCACCAATACTATCATAGTCATTGCACAAGATACTTGAGTTGATGGGCGTCTGTTTCATTGTGCACGACAACACCAACGACGACTGATTGATACCAGTTGATGAAGTTAGCGGTGGATCAGAAGCTGTTGTTGTTCGGCTTTCAGAAATTTGTCTAACTGCAAGAATACCATCACTGCTGTCTTTTATTATTAGCTCAGGTTTAGCACTGGCATTTGATGATAGGTGGGCTACATGCTGATCAATTACACTGACGGTCTCACAAGTATACATGCCTGCTGCAACTGCACTTATTTCTACTTCACCTTTGAGCTGTACAGAACCCCTATTTAACTTAGAAGTAGTAGACACTCCCTTCATTTCATCATGATCGACCAAAGGCAAATCTGCACTATCATGATCATTATCACAAATATTCAATTTACCATCATCTATCTGGTCGACTTCATCATTTTCAAACTCCTTAATAACAGCAGTAGATGATTTGGATTCTTCCTCACAAATCCCTAAACATTTTATACCTTCACTCTGACTAGTAATACCTTGTAAACTTTTGGAGTCAGAACTCCACTCTGAAGCAGTAACTCTGTGGAGTCCTCAAAAAGAAACTTATCCAAATTTTACTACTATGTAAATAATGAACATATTGTACACCACTTTGTTTTAACCAGAAACTCTGTACTTTGACTTTACCTCGGGTTTTGAATAAATATACAGCTGTGCCTTCGACTCTCCGTCTTCTCCACCATCTCAACTGCCGTCGATCAATCCTAATCACCTGCTTTCTATCTCTGATTTTTGCAGGAGCACCGTAGTTTCTTCCTACGTACTTTGGTCGACCTCCGGCAACGTTAACATTGGAGAATTACTACTGGAGCAGTCTTTCCGCAGCACCTGGAGTCTATTACGTTTATTGTGGACTGTGGACCTTTGTAAACTCAAGTAATCAAACTTTAATACATTCTTCCCGTAACTAAACTCATTTGGTATTTTATTTTCTACTTGAATTTGGGTAACTAAGCTAATAGAGTGAAAAGGTCCACCACAATAATTGGTGAGCCCGTTTCGAACCCTTTTTTTATGGTTAACCCGTTTTCGAACCTTTTTGTTTCGATAGTTACCTCGTTTTGAACATTTTTGTTGCTATTTTGTCCTTATAAACTCGCACTGCTTTAATTTTTGTTACCACAAGTTTTTCTATTTTGTATATCTATATACTTACATATTATATGACAATGGCTCCACCTAAACGTACCACTGTTGCTGAAGAAGGTAATAAAGGCGAAGAGACACAGAACTCTGCTGTTAACGCCTTGCCGGATTTAAGACTTCCTCAATTTGATCTGGCTGAACCACGTGTCTGGTTCACAATTATTGAACAGTTGTTTGCAGCTCGAGGTATTACGTCGCAGATCGCCATGTATGGTTGCGTATTAGCAGCAATTCCCACGGAAGTACTACGAGAGGTTATCGATGTCATAGACAGCAAACCTACAGACTCTCAATATGACAAACTAAAAGCTGCACTCATCCAGCGGACCACTCTCTCCGATGAGAAACGCATACAACAACTACTTACTTCGTGTGATCTAGGTACAAAAAAGCCATCTCAACTACTTAGACATATGCGCCAGTTGATTGGGTCACACAAAGTAGATGAGTTAATTCTACGTCAGATGTTCTTACAACGTTTACCACAAAATGTTCAACAAATCCTAACAATATCTTCTAGGACGACAGACCTTGAAGAATTAGCTAAAATGGCAGACGATATCATGGATGTGTTATCAAATAATGGCATAAATAGCGTGTCTACAGAGGCAGTACCACCAAGCCCTTCCACATCTATGAAGGACGCACCAATGTTTTGGTTACTTTCCCAGTTAACATCTCAAATGCAAGATTTACGACTGGAAGTGTCCGAGCTTCGAGCACAAAGGAACCAGTCACATACGGTATCCAAGCAACGGCGATCAAGATCTAGACGACGTTCTAGAACACCGTCTCAAAGCCGTAACATTTGTTGGTATCATAGGAGGTATGGGCATAATGCCCTGAAGTGTATTCGACCGTGTATGTACAACAGTAGTAACTCATCTCAGGGAAACTCCCCAGCCAGACAGTAATGGCGACGGCTGTTAATGGCAATCACCCCAGTCGCCTTTTCTATGTGAGGGATTTGACTACCGGCACATTATTCCTGGTAGATACAGGCGCCGAGGTCAGTGTTATTCCCCCCTCACTATCCAGGCGATCAGCCAAAATACCTGGAAAACTTTCACTTCGTGCTGCCAACCAAACCAACATACAGACGTATGGCGAACAGTCAATGATTTTAAATTTAGGACTACGCCGACGTTTCACATGGATCTTCATAGTAGCTGACGTACGTCACGCTATACTAGGTGCAGACTTCCTAAGTCACTTCAATCTGTTAGTTGATATCAGCAAGAAAAAACTGGTTGACAATTGCACCCAACTCAAGATCCATGGTATTACATGTGACTACTCGGTTCATAGCATCTGTATAGAAAAGCCGGAGAGTGAAATGTTCTCTGCTTTATTGAAACGATTTCCTAAAATCCTTAAACCATCATACAACGTTGAAGATATATCTCATACAGTTACGCATAAGATCATCACAACAGGACAACCTGTGAAGGCACGTCCACGACGGTTACCACCCGATAAACTAGCAGCAGCTAAGTCGGAATTCGAACATATGATGCAGTTAGGTATCATACGACCATCTAACAGCCCATGGTCTTCACCTCTGCACATGGTACCTAAAACTAATCATGACTGGCGACCATGTGGAGATTATCGCGCTTTGAATAACGCTACGGTCCCAGATCGTTATCCTATACCTCATCTCCACGACTTCTCCTTGAACTTACATGGAAAGACCGTTTTTACCAAAGTTGACTTGGTCAGGGCATATCATCAAATACCAGTCGCTCCAGAAGACATTGCAAAAACAGCAATTATTACGCCTTTTGGATTATTCGAATTCTTGAGAATGCCTTTCGGACTAAAGAATGCTGCTCAAACATTTCAGCGTTTTATGGACCAAGTTACCCAAGGTCTTGATTTCGTCTTTGTATATATCGACGATGTCTTAATTGCCAGCTCATCGATGGAAGAACATATGCAACACTTAAGCCTGTTATTTCAAAGGTTTGAACAATTTGGAGTTGTTATCAATCCAAAGAAATGTATTTTTGGTTCCCCTTCCATTGAATTTTTAGGACATCGAATAACTGCTGAAGGCATCAGACCTACCGAAGATAAGATAGAAACTATTAAGAACTTTCCCGAACCTGATTCCTTAAAGAAACTTAGACGTTTTCTCGGGATGTTCAACTTCTACCGACGTTTTATTCCATCATGTGCCTCCATAGTTCAACCACTGACCGACCTACTTAGATGCAATTCGAAGAAATTTCAGTGGTCTGAAGAAGCAAAAGCAGCATTTAATAATGCAAAAGATGCCTTATCCAACGTCGTAATGTTATCTCACATCAACCCAGAAGCTTCACTCATTTTATGTACAGATGCATCGCAGGTAGCAGTGGGAGCAGTTTTACAACAAAAGTTCAATAATGACACCACTCCACTTGCTTTCTTCTCCAAAAAGTTGGAACCTGCGCAAACTCGTTACAGTACCTTTGGCAGAGAACTGTTAGCCATCTACCTAGCAGTGAAACATTTCAGCTTCTTACTACAAGGTCGACATTTTACTATCTTAACCGACCATAAGCCTCTTTGTTATGCTTTCACCACTTCGTTGGACAGACACTCTCCGAGAGAAGCCAGACAACTGGATTACATCTCACAATTCTCAACAGACATCCAGTTCATCAAAGGAGATTCTAATATCGTAGCCGATTCTTTGTCTCGATGTGACGTTAATCACCTATCTTCGATAGATATTAGCTTAGACAATATTGCCAAGCTGCAGAAAAATGACGCCGAACTCCATACTTGTAGACGAAACTCCTCCCTACAGTTGCAGGATGTACCTATTCCCCTGTCTGATACAACTATCGTCTGCGACGTTTCAACGGGAGTTCATAGACCTTTTGTTCCACTAAGTTGTCGAAAAACTTTGTTTGAACATCTACATTCATTGTCTCATCCTGGAGTGCGTGCTACAGTCAAGTTGATCAGCGAGCGTTTTGTTTGGCCCAAGATGAACTCCGATATTCGGAAATGGGCCCGCCAATGCTTGCAATGTCAAAGATCCAAGGTACATCATCACACCGTCACACCTCCAAAACAGTTCAATTTACCCGATAAACGATTTCAACACGTTCATATAGATGTTGTTGGACCATTACCGCCATCCAGAGGATTTACTCATATACTTACTGCGATTGATCGATTTACCCGATGGGCTATTGCTTGTCCACTCAACGATATATCTGCAGAAAATATCGCTTTGGTTTTCTTAGATCGCTGGGTGTCAAACTATGGAGTACCCACAACTATTACAACAGATCGAGGAGCTCAATTTCAATCAACTCTGTTTCGAGAGTTTACGAGACTTCTTGGAGTGAACCATATCTCCACTACAGCTTATCATCCTGCAGCGAATGGTCTGGTGGAACGTTTCCATCGACAACTGAAAAGCTCGCTTATGGCACAAGCTGACTCATCTAAGTGGAGTGAACACCTACCATTAGTTCTTCTCAGTATCCGATCAACTGTAAAAGAAGATTTGGGATGTACACCAGCTCAACTTGTGTATGGTACTACCCTCACATTGCCTGGTCAGTTAGTTCCGTCTAATGATTCAACTGAAGTAAATATCTCCGACTTCACCAACCGCCTTACCCAGCATATGCTTCAGCTTAGACCAGTAGCCCCTCGCCAATCACTTCATAAAGCTCAAGTAAATAAGAACCTACTCACTAGCAAATTTGTATTTGTTCGCGTCGATGCCATTAGAAAAGGTTTACAACATCCATATGAAGGTCCTTTTCTAGTACTTAAACGCACCGAAAAATACTTCACGCTGAACAAACATGGTAAACCGGAGACTGTTTCTATCGACCGTCTTAAACCAGCGTACACCGACAGCGAACATGAAACACTAGCAACGCCGACACCAATAAACAATCAGCAAGTCAATGCAACTCCAACTCTCCCGCTCTTCACTCTTCCCCCTGTACAGACACGCAGTGGGCGGCAGATCTGTAAACCTGCCCGCTATGTTCATTTCATTGACTGACATAAACGTTAACCTTATTTAGACATACTTCTCATTACTATTGTTGTTAACATTCACTTCATTATAACCATTAATATTTATTAGTATTATTATTTGCTGTTCGTCAACTGTACTGCAAGCACACGCATTCACCACGTATATGTGTATATCTATTTATATATGAATTTCACAAATGTTAACAAACATGTCATGGTTTATTATGTACATAAATTTTTATTTAAAATTATAACAAGTTTTGATTTTTTTTTAAATTCCTGTATGTGCTTGTATGTGCTAAACTTTATACGACACGGATGCATTCCATACATCCTGATCTAACTTTGTATCCTTATTGTTGTTATTTTTTGTTATCCATATTGTTGACATTATCCCTTATTTATGTTGCTTATATTCATGTAATCGTCCACGAGGGCAGTACTGATGGTCCTCCGGACCTCTAAGAGGGGGAGCCCTGTGGAGTCCTCAAAAAGAAACTTATCCAAATTTTACTACTATGTAAATAATGAACATATTGTACACCACTTTGTTTTAACCAGAAACTCTGTACTTTGACTTTACCTCGGGTTTTGAATAAATATACAGCTGTGCCTTCGACTCTCCGTCTTCTCCACCATCTCAACTGCCGTCGATCAATCCTAATCACCTGCTTTCTATCTCTGATTTTTGCAGGAGCACCGTAGTTTCTTCCTACGTACTTTGGTCGACCTCCGGCAACGTTAACATTGGAGAATTACTACTGGAGCAGTCTTTCCGCAGCACCTGGAGTCTATTACGTTTATTGTGGACTGTGGACCTTTGTAAACTCAAGTAATCAAACTTTAATACATTCTTCCCGTAACTAAACTCATTTGGTATTTTATTTTCTACTTGAATTTGGGTAACTAAGCTAACAGAGTGAAAAGGTCCACCACAACTCTATTCTGTGACACTCTATTCAACAACGGCTTACCAGTTGCAACTACAGACTTCTTCACAACACCGTTATCGTCACACAATTCGGAGTCAGACCTGGAGTTTACATTTAGCTTATCACTGAACTTGCTCACTGGTTCACAGTCCACTTCTGTATGCACCTCTTGAAAACGTGTAAAACACAACCGTGTTTGTCTTGCATCTTGTAACTTATCTGTTGAGGATGTACTACGAAACTTGTTACACTCACTAGGTCTATATGCATTACTAGACATCATGGAGCCTTCTCGATATCCACCTCTCTGAGGCCTATTCGTCATCAATGAGTGCGTTTTTCCCTCAGACTGCTCTATTCTAGGGGTGAGATGTAATAGACTGGAAAACTTGCTCATAGATTGATTGACACTATCTTTTACTAGTTTCAGGATATCATCAAACTTTGGCTCGATACCCTCATCCACCATACGGGAGCTCATCTTCACCCACTTCCTTTGCAGTCGAGTAGGTAGGCGTCTCGGTATTACTTCTAAAACGGAACTCGAGTTGAGGTCACTCATGCGATTCATCGAAACCAATGCATTCTTGTAAATCAGCAAATTATCCAAAAACTCAGTGAGTGCCTGGGAGTCATCCTGTAATTGACCACCATCACCCTTAACAGCCTCGAATAATTTCCCTACAATCATCGAAGGTCTTCCAAACCTTTGACGTAATATGCTCATAGCCTCATCATAGCCCTCTTTTGGCTTCATAAACTTACAGCACTGTATAGCTCTTGCAGCATCTCCAGTGCAACACCTCATCAAATACATTAACTTCAATTCATCACTTAATAGAAAACTACTCAACATGATCTCAAACTCATTTACAAATTGTAAATAATCAGCCGGGTTTCCATCAAAACACCGCGGTTCAAATTTAGGGAGTTTGATGTTCCTATTATCCCTGAACGGCGAAACAGTAACATCAACCATGTCATGCTTAACATCAGACACATCGTTACAATTAACAGACAAGTCACCATGACTTACTTTCCTGTTTGCATCCAAGATGCTCTGTCCCTTGTTTGACCCAGGCATTGTTGAACTTGACCCAATTCCAAAAACGTTCCAGATATTGCTTGTTCAAAGAGGACTTGACCGGCACCAGGAAAAATGAACGGTGACTATCCATACTTTCACCAACTGTTTGAATCCGCCAAAGTCTGTTTCTACCGTCAGAAACTGTCAGTCACGTCTCATAAACCGTTAATGCCCAGCTCTTGCTACGCTCGGGCCCACGCTGTTCCTTGAAGTTTTCAGAAACGCTTAGTAATAAGGGAGGAAAAAACCAAAACACCAATCGGCGACTCGAGGATTCTTTATTGTTACACCAACATATAAACAATGTTACAACTAAGGTCTGTGAACAAATATTACAATAATAAATCACAATATTACTTCTGACTGTTTTCTGCTGGCTTCTTTCTGAACAGCGACCGATGAGACGATGACTGGTGTATCCATGTCTCCGCGAAAATATGGGGAAGTTGGATTTCAGCAAACAACCATGAATTGATCGTTCAATCTTCAACTACCTTGACAATATCCGTCAACCTCTAAAAGGTAGTCTGTTTGAGGAATCACAGGACTCATACCAGTGTGCTTGCACCTTTTTTCAGTTTGGCGATTGTATGTTGAAGCATGTCATGACACAAACAATATTCACCAACAATTGCATTAATTGGAACCCACTCAATTACTTAACACAAACATATGTACAAACAATACATGAAATGTTACGGATTCTACCCTGACGAACTACCCTCGAACTACCCTGTAAGACATACAGCAGTACGCCTACATTCCTTTTCAGCTTGATGATCCAAGTGGAAGACTTCCGGATACAAACAAATTTACCAACAGATAGATGAGAGGTTATACCAATTGCCACACAGTCTATTTGTCTGTATACTTTTTTATTTTTTAAAAAGTGAACATACATTTTGCATTTCAGGAAAAGGTCTTTCATAAAAGATATAGGAATGCCGACATGGATGTTTCGTCTTATGAGCTCCTCGCATACAAAGCCCACTGTTTCCATAAGTGGTACACTGGTGAATAAGGAAGATACGTCAATTGACATCATGAGTTAATGGTCAAAATTTAAGTCTTTCATCCTTTCAACAAATCCAAAATTATCCTTTACACTGTATTTCACCAAGTCGGTATGAAGAGGCCGTAAGAGTTCGACTAACCATTTGGCTATGGGATGGTATGGTGAATTTAACATATCTAACACTGGTCGAAGTGGTACACCATTTTTGTGCACTTTAGGCAAAACATATAATCTTGGTGTGAACGCTCTAGTGGGTTTCAGTGATGTGTACTGACTCTGAGATTAAGTCCTGTTGTTTTAGTCTCCTTAATGTTTCCGCCAGATGTTTCTCAATCTTTTTAATCGGATCCAGAGAAAAAACATTTTTTGTAATTTTAGACTATCATTAAGAAGAGCATTCATCTTCTCCAAGTAATCCGCTTTTTTCATGATAACCACTCCTGAGCTCTTATCTGGTTTTGTTATTATTATGTTATCAATTTTACGGACATGCAATGGACCCAACACTTATTGAAGTCCCAGATTCCCTATGGTGTCGTTTCACCGTAGGTAGTCTACGGTGAGGTGACACACGAAGCATTTACCGGGTGGCATCCAACGATAACCCGCTTGAGGAACAGGGCACAACCAGCCACTGCTTAGCACCATAACAGGGATACAGCTATGGCAAAATCACCATAGGTGAAGATTTCAATGCTCCATCAATTAACCTTGGCTTGGGGTATGCTCGAAGAAAATTCGGTCGAAGTCTACCGCGAACCATTAGAAATACAGGACTAACTGAGAATGTTGGAGACAACACCAGGTGGGGCTCTAGTGTAAACTCATCTAAACTGGATTACATTCTAACTAGTGACCAACTACTCGTCGAAAATGTCCAGATCATGACTTCACTAGGAAATAGTGACCATGCGGCCACAGGATTCGATCTTTTTCTCCGTGAACACTTGCAATGGGACGCTACGCGACTACATCTGTGCTATTACAAGACGGACTATGCTCAAATGTGGAGGCTTTTGTCCAACACACACTGGTAAGCGGCAATAAAAATTAATCATACATCCATCTCGGATGCCCTCCCTTTAGTCACAACACAGCCGAAGAGAAAGCCATCATGGCTGAAGAGGGGCGCGCAGCGTATTCTGCAAGCAAGGCTAAAGACTTGATTTATGTGGCAAGTAACCAAGAGTTAGACCGACCATGACGCATACCTGGAACTCAGGAACTGGTGCAACGCAAGAGCCAGGGGTGACAGGGGGTCATTTTAGGCTAACCTTGCCAAAAACTCCTCGCGGACTCCAAAAGGCTGTATCGATTCATGTCGGAGGGAATTTCCAACCAGCCACGGGGCATGCGCCTAACTATGTTCAAACGGTCAATATCTCACCAGCCAGAAAATGGCTGAAATATCCAGTTTAGCCTTCGCCAGTCTAACAGCAGTGTGGGTATTACTGGTACGGACCAAAATGGTGTAACTATTATTTCGCTGGAGGAAAACCCAAATAAACCCGGCAATAGTACTAGAGAAACTACAGGGACTCACATCTGGGAAGTCCTCAGGTTGTGAAGACCTTAGGCCTCTCCGTAGGCCCTTATGTGACTTGTTCCAGCACTCGATGGATTCGAGGGAACTGCCAGGGGAGTTGAAAAAAGCCAGCCTTTCTCTGATTTTCAAGGGTAGGGATAGGCAAAATCCCACTAGTTATAGACCAGTAGCTCTAATCCCAGTGGTATCAAAAGTACTAGAAAGTGTCATTGACTATCACATCATACATTACCTCGACAGGTCTGATATACTCTATGAAGCCCAACACGGTTTCAGGAATAGTAGATCCTGTGTAACAAAACTACTATCAGCTGGGGACGATCGGACGTCATGCTGGGATATTAATATTCCAGTTCATGTGATCTTCCTAGACTTTGAGAAGGCATTTGACACAGTTCACCATGACCTTCTCCTACATAAAATAAGTCAGGCAGGTATAGGTTAGCCGCTTCTGTCATGGTTGGTGGACTACCTAGCTGAAGGGCAGTTTTACACTTAGGACAACCGAGTTCAATCATCTTGGCACAGCTCGTCATCAGGAGTGTCACAGAGTTCTATCCTAGGACCACCGATGTTTCTGATTTTCATCAATGACTTACTATGCCATCTTAGCTGCCCGACTCTTCTAAACGCTGAAGACATAAAGGTATGATGGGTTATAATGTGTTCTAAAGACTCAGATAGGCTGCAGCAGATCCAAAGCTGCTGGAAGACCGGGCGGTAGCCAATGGCATAACTTTCAACCCAAAAAAGTGCAAAGTAGTGAAATTACACACCTGCGGGCTGCAGAATGTAAGTTACACCCTGCGCGATGAAGGCTTGTTCTAACATAAAATGATAGACACAAGCGTAAATTGCGCGGGGGATGTAGCGAGGACTTATGGGGTCATACACTTTACACACAGACAGTTAGTTGCACTCACTCCTTAGCTATTTCTGAGTTTGTACAAAACATACGTCAGACCACACCTTGAAGTGCATAATATCATAGCACCCCCACTGCTTGGCAGAGAGGCCAACCTCCTGGAAAGAGTCCAAAGACGGGCGACAAAAGGAGTGGTTGGTCTCCAAAATAAACCATATGATGAAAGGCTATAGAAATTAGCCCTGTCAGCCAAGTCTCATAAACCGTTAATGCCCAGCTCTTGCTACGCTCGGGCCCACGCTGTTCTTAGAAGATTTCTCAGAAACGCTTAGTTATAACGGACGCAAAAACCAAAACACCGATCTGCCGTTTGATATTTCTGTATTGTTACACCAACATATAAAAGGAATAAGCTAACTAAGCAAACTAAGGTCTGTAAACAAATATTACAATAATAAATCGTTATGTTACTTCTGACGATGTTTCAATCTTCTTTCTGAACAGCGACCGATGAGACGATGACTGTCGTATTGATGCTTCCGCGAAAATCGAGGAAGTTGATTTTGAGCAAACAACCAAGAATTGATCGTTCAATCTTCAACTCCATTGACACTCCCCGGCAAAAAAGGGATCCAACCCTTTTTTCCTTCACGACCAATGCACGTCGACTTGGATACCATTGCGAGAACCTGGGTCACACGGACAGAGCTGAAATGGAAAACAAACAGAAAAGCCAACACACCACAAGCATACCCACAGCACAATCTCACACATCGCTGACGACCTGCGCCTCCAGGTAGAGACCTCCTCTTGACATCTTGCAACACAGTCTCCACTTGCTAGAATGACTCTTGCAGAATGCAAAGTGACCATGGCAGCACCTCATGATACTCTACGCACATCCTCTTATCTACTCATTACCAATTACCACTGAAATCGCTTATCACTCATTCTGCCTCAGTTCCAGTAGCGGTGACGCATGCGAGCCTCAGTCGTTTACACTCTTTCTCCCCGGCGTGTCGGACCGCAGCTAACAATTATCTCCGTGTGCATTTCATTCTCAAAAATAGCCTCCCCGGCGTATACGACCCATCTGCTGTCCTTAACATCAATCAATTCATTCATGGATGTAGAAGACTCGAAACAACTTCAGAAATAATCACGACGAAAATTTTAACAAAATTACGCAATAACGACAAGACACGAAAACAACAAGTAAACACAATGAATCCAAAATACACCAATTGATATGACACACCACACGTATATACAAATAGTACAAACAACCTCGCCGATCATGTCTTGGTGGAATTCCTTTGAAGAATTGCAGGACTTACACCAGTACGCCTACAACCCTTCACAGGTTGACGATTGTAAGTTGTGGAATGTCCAGACACAAACAAGATTAACCAACAATTACATCAATTGGAACTCACACAACTATTTAACACAAACATATGTACAATCAACACATCAAATGTTGTGTATTCTGGCACGGCAAACTACCCTTGAAGAACTGTAGGACTTACAGCAGTACGCCTACATTCCTTCTCAGGTTGATGATCCAAGTGGAAGTCGTCCGGACACAAACAGAATTACCAACAGACAGATGACAGATGATATCAACTCAGTATATACAATATGAACATATGTACAAAATCACACACCAAGCACACTGGACTGATCATTGATGCGCTACCCTTTGAAGAATTGTAGGACTTACGGCAGTACGCCTACAACCCTTCTCAGGTTGACGCCGTAGGTTGGAAAATCGTTGCAGAGTTCATTTGCTGACTTCCTTCTATGAGCTAAATCCTCAAATCTGAACGGCAACACGCTCATGTCATTGTATCGTAGAATATAGATGACTAACAAACACACGACATATCTCATCAACCAAGTGTAGAAACAGAGTAATTTACACCAAAGATAATAACATTCAATTAGTAACTTGAAACTAGAAATGCCTTTATTCATGCAAGTCAATTTAACAATAACTCTCTCCTCTACACTTGGCTTATCCACACTAAACTGACCATTGATATTCGTCCTTTCAAACGAACTGATACTACCATAGTCATTGCACAAGATACTTGAGTTGATGGGTGTTTGTTTCATTGTGGATGACAGCACCAACGATGACTGAGTGACACAAGGTGATGAACTTAGTGGTGGATCAGAAGCTGTTCTTGTTCGGCTCTCAGATAGTTGTCCAACTGCAAGATTACCACCACTGCTGTCTTTCACTACTAGTTCGGGTTTAGCACTATCATCTGATGATAGGTGGGCTACACGCTGATCAATTACACTGACTGTCTCACAAGTATGCACACCTTCTGGAACTGCATCTGCGTTCAATTCTACTTCACGTTGTAGTTGTACAGAACCTTTATTTAACTTAGCAGTAGTAGGCATATCCCTCATCTCATAATGATCAACCAAAGACAACTGTGAAGTATCATGATCATTATCACCAATATTCACTTTACCGTCAACTTCATCATTTTCAAACTCTTTAATAACAGAAGTAGACAATTTTGGTTCCTCCTCGCAAATCATAAAAGGTTTTATAACTTCACCCTGACTAGTAATACCTTGTAAACTTTTGGAGTCAGAACTCCACTCTGAAGCAGTAACTCTATTCTGTGACACTCTATTCAACAACGGCTTACCAGTTGCAACTACAGACTTCTTCACAACACCGTTATCGTCACACAATTCGGAGTCAGACCTGGAGTTTACATTTAGCTTATCACTGAACTTGCTCACTGGTTCACAGTCCACTTCTGTATGCACCTCTTGAAAACGTGTAAAACACAACCGTGTTTGTCTTGCATCTTGTAACTTATCTGTTGAGGATGTACTACGAAACTTGTTACACTCACTAGGTCTATATGCATTACTAGACATCATGGAGCCTTCTCGATATCCACCTCTCTGAGGCCTATTCGTCATCAATGAGTGCGTTTTTCCCTCAGACTGCTCTATTCTAGGGGTGAGATGTAATAGACTGGAAAACTTGCTCATAGATTGATTGACACTATCTTTTACTAGTTTCAGGATATCATCAAACTTTGGCTCGATACCCTCATCCACCATACGGGAGCTCATCTTCACCCACTTCCTTTGCAGTCGAGTAGGTAGGCGTCTCGGTATTACTTCTAAAACGGAACTCGAGTTGAGGTCACTCATGCGATTCATCGAAACCAATGCATTCTTGTAAATCAGCAAATTATCCAAAAACTCAGTGAGTGCCTGGGAGTCATCCTGTAATTGACCACCATCACCCTTAACAGCCTCGAATAATTTCCCTACAATCATCGAAGGTCTTCCAAACCTTTGACGTAATATGCTCATAGCCTCATCATAGCCCTCTTTTGGCTTCATAAACTTACAGCACTGTATAGCTCTTGCGGCATCTCCAGTGCAACACCTCATCAAATACATTAACTTCAATTCATCATTTAATAAAAAACCACTCAACATGATCTCAAACTCATTTACAAATTGTAAATAATCAGCCGGGTTTCCATCAAAACACCGCGGTTCAAATTTAGGGAGTTTGATGTTCCTATTATCCCTGAACGGCGAAACAGTAACATCAACCATGTCATGCTTAACATCAGACACATCGTTACAATTAACAGACAAGTCACCATGACTTACTTTCCTGTTTGCATCCAAGATGCTCTGTCCCTTGTTTGACCCAGGCATTGTTGAACTTGACCCAATTCCAAAAACGTTCCAGATATTGCTTGTTCAAAGAGGACTTGACCGGCACCAGGAAAAATGAACGGCGACTATCCAAACTTTCACCAACTGTTTGAATCCGCCAGATCTGTTTCTATCGTCAGAAACTGTCAGCCAAGTCTCATAAACCGTTAATGCCCAGCTCTTGCTACGCTCGGGCCCACGCTGTTCTTAGAAGATTTCTCAGAAACGCTTAGTTATAACGGACGCAAAAACCAAAACACCGATCTGCCGTTTGATATTTCTGTATTGTTACACCAACATATAAAAGGAATAAGCTAACTAAGCAAACTAAGGTCTGTAAACAAATATTACAATAATAAATCGTTATGTTACTTCTGACGATGTTTCAATCTTCTTTCTGAACAGCGACCGATGAGACGATGACTGTCGTATTGATGCTTCCGCGAAAATCGAGGAAGTTGATTTTGAGCAAACAACCAAGAATTGATCGTTCAATCTTCAACTCCATTGACAAGCCCTATTCATACTTAGCTACCGTTGGCTTAGGGGGGATTTGATAAATGCCTACAAGATGACAAACGACCAGAATCACCGAATCAAAAGTGTCCTGCCATTGAGTAGGTATAGGCTTCCTCGTGGAAATCCCAGAGGGATAGCTCACCAGAGGACAGAGACTCTGGTGCGCTCCCACCTCTTTTCACTGCGGGTTTGCCGCCCCTAGAACTCCTTGATGGCAGATAAAGCTATGATATCGTCCGTGGACAGTTGTAAACGAAGACTGGAAAATCATGCATCGACACAATGACTGCGTCCAAATGGCCTATTCCCTTTAAATCCCATACACCATTCAGTGGTAGACAACTCATTCCGTCATATTAATTCTTTACAATTTCTCCCGTTCTACTCTTCTGATAAATCCAACTACTACGCTTATTATTATTACTGATATTACTCTCCTGACAACTTATTAATATTATAATTACTATTATTATTATTACTATTACCGATATATATATTATTCTTCAAACTTAATGAGCTGACTGTTGTTACGTTTCCTATTTTCGTTTCTGTCTCTTAGTCTGAATAGCTTCACTAATTATATCTATTATTATTATTACTATTATTATTACTATCTCTTTTCTCTTGTCGACAATACCGAAGGACTAACTGGCGAAAGGATCAGCTCCAATCACAGTAGTAACAGTCTTAACATACCTCATACTACAAACTACATATAATTAATCCCAGCACTACTCCCTTTGGAGTCAACCAAAGCTACGACAGTCGAGTTGCGGGACAAGCTACGCAGAAGTTTACCGAAGATCAGGAACCTATACCTCACAATCAAGAAGCGAGCACAAAGAAATCAAATTGGTTTATACTAGCTCGTAAAAACGATATTGGATATTGGATATATACATATATATGTGCATAAATATGCTTCAACTTCAAGTTTAGTTAGCCGTTTGTTTTTACGTTTTCCTCAATTCTTTTTCTGTCGTTTAGCCTGGATAACCTACATTAATTGTACATATTATTATCATCTCTTTCCTTTTGACGACGATACAGGGGACTAACTGGTGAAGAGATCAACTCCAATCACAGCAGTAACGAAGTCCTAACACACGGCGACGAAATTGGAAGTCCTGAATGCAATCAAGATGCTTAAAGCTGGGAAAACACCAGGACCAGATGGAATCCCAGCAGAAGCTTTGAAAATAGACCCAGAGACAACAGCGGACTTGATGACACCACTGCTGGAGAAGGTGTGGAAAGAGGGCAAAGTACCTGAGGATTGGAAGAACGGATACTTATTCAAACTACCAAAGAGAGGAGACTTAAGTCAATGTAAAAACTGGCGCGGAATTATTCTTCTGTCCATTTCAAGCAAAATACTAAACCGCATCATTCTGGAGAGAATCAAACAAGCCCTAGAAGAAAAACTTCGACCGGAACAGGCCGGATTCAGGAGAAACAAATCATGTATTAATCAAATCGCCACTCTACGGATCATCATTGAACAAAGCTTGGAATGGCAGTCACCTCTCTATCTCAACTTCATCGACTTTGAAAAGGCCTTCGATAGTGTACCGTCGATCGAGAGGTCATTTGGCAACTACTTCGCTACTACGGGGTGCCATTGACAATTATACATCTTATCCAACAGTTATACGACAATGCTGCATGCCAAGTAATCCACAACGGGAAACTTACGGAGGCCTTCGAAGTGAGGACGGGAGTGAGGCAAGGCTGTCTACTATCACCAATGATCTTCCTGATTGCAATTGATTGGATAATGCGACAGACAACGGCAACCAACGAGGGAACAGGCATAAAATGGACTCACACAAAAAACTTGGAGGATCTGGACTTCGCCGATGATATATGTCTGATTTCCCACAAACTGGAAGATATGCAAGTGAAAAGTAACAAGTTGGCAGAAGAAGCATCAAAGACAGGACTTCACGTGAACATAGATAAAACAGAGATGATGAAGATTCCTAGCCAACATCAACAGCAACAACAACAGACAACAATCAGCATAAGTGGGAAGAACCTGAAAGAAACAACCTCCTTCACCTACCTGGGAAGCACCGTCTCAACTACAGGCGGAACTGATGAGGACATCAAAGCCAGAATCGAAAAAGCAAGACAAGCTTTCACTACTCTCAAATCTGTGTGGAGGTCAACAGCACTCAGCATCAAAAATAAGATCCGGATTTTCAACTCCAATGTGAAGTCAGTCAGTGCTACTATACGGATCAGACTTAGCGCGTCATAAAGAGCATCTCAAACAAACTTCAAACCTTCATTAACAGCTGTCTCCGCTCAATACTCAAGATCAGATAGCCAGAAAAGATCAGCAACAGGGATCTCTGGGAGCGAACCAATCAGGAACCGATTGTGAAACAAATAGGCAGGAAGAAATGGAGATGGATTGGCCATACGCTGAGGAAACCATCAAGTGACATCACTAGACAAGCCCTCGAGTGGAACCCGAAAGGGAGGCGGCGAGTTGGTCATCCAAGGGTGACTTGGAGGAGGTCATGCGAGGAGGAGATGAAAGCATGTGGACATACCTAGAGCAGGGTGAAAAAGTTGTCAGAAAACCGAAGGCAATGGAGGTGCGCAGCTGAAGCCCTATGTTCCTCAAGGAACTAAAGGATTCAATAATAATAATAATACACGGCACTATTCCTTTGGGAGTCAATCAAAGCTAAGACAGTCGAGTAACTGGACGAACTATGCAGAAGTGAGCGACTTTATTGCATATCCCCTCAATTACGCTTGTTGCTATGTTGCTATTGGTTTCAAATGGCCTCGGTTTCAGGGGAATATTCAACTAATGTAATATTGCGATTTCACATAGGTAACGGAAAGTTATTATCTTCGAAAGGTTCTTCATAAGGTAAGGAGGACTACCTACAAATCGAATCAACGAGACCGCTCAAATGCCGTCAAAATTAAGCCAGAGGCGCCACTTCAAATAGGGGATATGCCATATCAACGCCCGTAAAAAACAAAAAGGATTTGAAGCGAAACATTAGTGGATAACCGGTGGCAGAGTTTGACTACGACGCTGTATGGAATGTGGGCCCACGGGTGACCTAGAGGCGACCGACTGAGAAATACAGTGGCTTTTGTGTAAAAATAACGTCCACTGTCAAGAGAATTACATAAGAACACAAAGCGACCCATATGATTGTTCATAATCGTATTATACTTCCACTATGTAATTTATCATTTCGACGACATTGCACATTCAACGAAATTGATAGGCAACGTGGTAATACTTGCTTGAAATGTGCCAAAGTCGTAATTCGTCATTAGTTCTTATGTGCATGCAACATTTCAGTCACACTTAATCCAACCGTGTAGAAGATTACTTTTCATCAGGGCTACCGAAAAATTATACGTTGTGCTTGTGTTTGTTATACGATGTCATATCCCACTGTATTACCAATATGAATGTACTCGTGGACACACATGCATACGGAAGGCTCATCGATCTCTGTGAATCAGGGCTTCGGAGCATATTTGTAAATGGCTCCAAAGGCAAATAGAATATTCAGAACCCATTCATGGTGAGAACAGGACACCTAGCTCTTCCATTGCGAAACATACTATGGAGACAGGACATAAAATTGACGTTAACAGGTCTTTTAAACCTATCTATAAAACGTGTTTGGGACGTATCCTAAAGTTTGTGGAAGCCCTAACAATTAGAAAGTTTAAACCACCTTTATGCGTTCAAAAACAATTCGTCATCACATTAAACCTTCCTTAGTAAATTTTGTTTTGATACCGTAGCAGATGTACCATCACCTCTGCTATTTGACTTAGCTGTTTTCATTGTTATTTTCACCTTGAATATGTCCTTTTAACTTGACCCAAGTCTGCTTTCTCACCTCTGAATCATTTAAGAATTTCATATGTACCCCTATGACAAGTCCATGTGTGATCAGATTGTTTGAAATGTGTTGCGCAAATACATTACACGATTCAGACAAATGAAGTCTTCCTATTGCTTTATCTAAGAAACAATCGTAATATGGACACCAAAAGTCAGATAATCGATGTGATGATACCTCAAAACAGTAATCAGGAACATTAAAAGTAGCAAGGATACTATCCAACGACTAGAAAGGTAAGTTTAAATGTGAAAAATACTGCTTTTTGTTGTAGTAATCAGTGATACTAAAAATATATCCTGAAATGTGTGAAGACGAGAAAAAAATAATAAAAAACGAAAAACACGGGGAAATGTGCGACAAACTTCGAACTCAGAGTGACAAATTATCATTATGAAATTACTGCTATTTTGAAGTAAATCATTACGCCTTCTAAACTGGCTATATCACTGTTCCTTTGTCAAGCGAAACTAAGTAGTAGTACAAGAGTACCGTTATAACCTTTAAGAAATATTCATTTTAATAAATAATTTTATAATATTCTAAGGATTCCAAAATTAACACGAAGATTCCTCAATCGCACTTCGTCGAAGCTTACAAATAAAATGAACCATTGCGTAAATTACAACTGTAACCTGTAAATCAGCAACAGTGAAACATCTGTTACCAAGTAATTACCAATACAAAAATGCCAGACGCCAAAGTACCTTTTAGTAAAAACTCTGTTTCTTCACTGTTGTCTTACGAATAATCTACTAACACTCCTTTATAGCTGACTGTTACCAAGTTTTCATAACTCATAGATTCAAAACACCACTCCAGCACTTCGCAAAATATACTTCATTTACCTCATTTATTTCGTTTTTGTCAAAATAATTAATAATTTACAGAGATGTTTAACATTCCTCATGCAAAGGAACATGAAATTCGATAACAGATATATGTTCACTCAAAATACTGTAGACGTCCACTTTCCACCGCTTTTCCAAGTTTTTTCATTAAACTGTGGTACTAATCATCCATTTCAGTCGGAAAACCACTGAAAACAACGTAAAACAAACCGAACACAACACCGCGATAACACCCAACTTCTGCAGCAATCATCTGGTGTGTACCGCTATCCATTGCCAACACTGCACCCGTCTTTGCAGGTTTCAGCACCAAATGATCCTACAGGAGAAAGTGGATGTGATCTTCCCACGTCAATACCAATATTGTATTCATTCGATCGCCTTCAGTCGCATTGAGAAATATACATAAGGTGAATCAATCTTACATCATGTGTCAATGAAGTTGACGAATGAACGATCACTTCATGGTTGTTTGCTCAAACCTAACTTCCCCACAATTTTCGCGGGTCATCAATCCGACAGTCATCGTCTCATAGATCGCTGTTCAGAAGGAAGATTAAAAGCTGTCAGAAGTAATAGCGTGATTTATTGTTATGACATTTGTTCTTAGACTTCTGTAAAAACATTATTGTTGGTTATATGTTGGCATAAGAATAAAGGGTTCATGAGTCGCCAATCAGTGTTCTGGCTTTCGCGTTGGTTAATACAAAGCGTTTCTGAAAGTCTTTGAGGGACAGTGTGAGGTCTAGCGTAACAAGAGCTGGACATTGACAGTTTGTGAGACTTGACTGACATCAGGCGTACAGGTCCTTGTCTAAGCTACAACGAATATATAAGCATATATGTAAAACATCTTCCTCCGTTGCGAAGAAGTGACCATGCTGTGCTCACTTTCAAGTTCACAGCAACCGCAGCAAGTGCCAAAACCCCAGCTCGACCAAACGTTTGGAAAGCTGATATAAATGCAATCATCTCAACAGCCAACTCAGTAAACTGGTACATCAACCCAGAGTCCCAAGTGGAAGCCGCATGGAACCGATTTAAACAACTCTACGCCCAAGTAACTGAACCTTTCATCCCTTGGTCCGTCCCAAAGGGTCGGAATCATTGCCCACCTTGGATAAACCGAGATATTCGTAAGTTACTCAGAAGTAAACACAAATGTTGGAACCTATTGGCCACACTTGAGACTTCTGAGACCACGAAATTATATAACACCGCTAGAAATAAAGCTATTGCAGAAATCCGCCAATCAAGGATGAAGTTCGAAGCACATCTGGCTCAAAATGCAAAGGCGCAACCCAAGAAAATTTTCTCGTACATGAATTTCAGGAATAAAACATCCAATGGTGTCCCACACCTGATTATTGACAATGATACAATCGAAGAAGATCAAGAAAAAGCAGAAGCAATGGCAAACTACTTCTCCCAAGTCTTCACTCAGGAGTCATCACTCCCTACAGGATCAGCTCTGGCTGCATCAGAGGAATACGGGATAGATTCCGTTGACATTGACCAAGGCATCGTGCTCAGCTGCTTAATGAAACTAGATGCAGGGAAATCAATGGGTCCCGATAATCTTCACCCAAGGCTTCTCAAGGAAAATCAGTGAATGTTGTATGTGATCGTAAAACATATTGCAGTTTCTGCCCATTTGTGAAAACTAATTTTCGCTTGTCTCTATGCATTCCATTAACTTTCAGCAATCAAAGCCCCACGCAAAGTAATGCAGAAGGATGCCCGAATTCGATATCAACCATATTCTTCGGTTTCTGCAACAGTAATAGGTACTACACAATAGCTGATAAGGAAATTTGCGATCGAGTAGAGGCTTCCGCCAAGCTGCAAAGAAATTTATCGAATGACAGTCGTCGAAATGTACGCGAAGCTTACTCGGTATGCCAAATAATCATTGCATGAACTATGTATTTAAGCGTCCCAATATCCAATATCGTTTTTACGAGCTAGTATAAGCCAATTTGCTTTCTTTGTGCTCGCTTCTTGATTGTAAGGTATAGGTTCCTGGTATAGGTCAAGTCACACAAGCAATCAGTAAATGCTCGAGAACAATATCGAACAACAATTTTCATATAAATTCACCCAACAAGAGCAAATTGAGCACTGAAATCGCGTCTGCTTCGTATGCCTGAACGACTAGCTCCAACTCGAATCAACGAGACCGCTCAAATGCCGTCAAAATTAAGCCAGAGGCGCCACTTCAAATAGGGGATATGCCATATCAACGCCCGTAAAAAACAAAAAGGATTTGAAGCGAAACATTAATGGATAACCGGTGGCAGAGTTTGACTACGACGCTGTATGGAATGTGGGCCCACGGGTGACCTAGAGGCGACCGACTGAGAAATACAGTGGCTTTTGTGTAAAAATAACGTCCACTGTCAAGAGAATTACATAAGAACACAAAGCGACCCATATGATTGTTCATAATCGTATTATACTTCCACTATGTAATTTATCATTTCGACGACATTGCACATTCAACGAAATTGATAGGCAACGTGGTAATACTTGCTTGAAATGTGCCAAAGTCGTAATTCGTCATTAGTTCTTATGTGCATGCAACATTTCAGTCACACTTAATCCAACCGTGTAGAAGATTACTTTTCATCAGGGCTACCGAAAAATTATACGTTGTGCTTGTGTTTGTTATACGATGTCATATCCCACTGTATTACCAATATGAATGTACTCGTGGACACACATGCATACGGAAGGCTCATCGATCTCTGTGAATCAGGGCTTCGGAGCATATTTGTAAATGGCTCCAAAGGCAAATAGAATATTCAGAACCCATTCATGGTGAGAACAGGACACCTAGCTCTTCCATTGCGAAACATACTATGGAGACAGGACATAAAATTGACGTTAACAGGTCTTTTAAACCTATCTATAAAACGTGTTTGGGACGTATCCTAAAGTTTGTGGAAGCCCTAACAATTAGAAAGTTTAAACCACCTTTATGCGTTCAAAAACAATTCGTCATCACATTAAACCTTCCTTAGTAAATTTTGTTTTGATACCGTAGCAGATGTACCATCACCTCTGCTATTTGACTTAGCTGTTTTCATTGTTATTTTCACCTTGAATATGTCCTTTTAACTTGACCCAAGTCTGCTTTCTCACCTCTCAACCATATATTATTTTAAAAAATTCCAGGCGGTACGTGTGAAATTGGTGACGTTTTTGCACGTGTTTTCTCTGAAATTTATTTACTGCTTATTGTGTTATAATTCTTGAAATTATGGTCCAAATCTCTAAAAAACGTGTTCGTAGAAACACAATTGTTTTAGATAGTGGCCCAAATTCGGTTATAACTGCATTACCGTCGTGTAATACAGTATCAACTACTAGCTCTCAAAATGGTTTGAGTGCAGATCTCACTCCTGTGATACAGGTGAAAGATGTTCTGTTAGAGAACTCTGAGTTCTGTAAACTAAACCTCCTTTTGAAAGATATGCAGAGGCAAGTAAGTGAAATTCAGAAAAAATTAGATCAGTTTGATAGTATGTCACTGCCAATCTCAAATACCACGGAGAGCCGTTCTGATATTGGCCAGGTTAAGTGTTTACTGGATGTAACTCAAAATAAGCTTTTGAATTTAGACCCAATAGCCTGTCTTTTAGAAAGGCATCCTAAAATATCTCCAGACAACCTAAATAAAGCTGAAAATCTGATTGACTGCTTGGCTACGGAGGTGATGAAGCGTATAACCTCTTCTCACCAAGCTATAGTTTACAACGTCCCAGATTCTCTGCCCCTGAAAACTGTAAGACACAAAATCCTGATTTGTTGCGGCATGGCTAGTGTTCCATGTGAATGCAAACGACTTCGTAAAAAGTCTAACCAGGCTAATTGCCCAATCATTTTTAAATTCAGTAATTCCCTTGATGCTAGTAAGTTTACTAAATGTCAGGATCACTTAAGACTGAATAGCAGTTATAAGTCTATAACCGTAGCTCAGGATAAAACACCGTGTCAGCGCAGAATAATGCGTAGTAATAACCTGGTCACCTCCTCTAGCTTTGATTTACCAAAAAAGGATCGTGCACAGCAACAGACACCTAGTGCTGAAACTAGCATTCAGCAAACTACACAACAAACACCCTGCCAATGGAACTAGGAACTGATTTAGATACCAGTACCCCTGTAAATAAAGCCTCATCGAAAGATGTTAAAATGACTAGAACTTCTGCAAGTTGTTCTAAGAAATTTCCCCCCAAACGTAGTAACCTCACCACGATGAACAAATTTCGCAGGGTTGAGACTAATGATGGGGAAGAATACTTTGTATTCAATAAGCCTGCTGAGAGTAAGAATGCCAACAAACCATCACTTGTTACGAAAAACTCCTCTCGAAACATAAGTATATCTGGAGGTGTTCCGCATGCTCCACCTTATAGAAAGTCAGGCTCCAAGACTCCTAAAGTCTTGCAGCCAAAGCACCTTCCTTCACAATTCCCTTTAAGTTATAAAAACAACCCGAAGGTGTATACCGGTATGACGAATAGCAGTTGGATGGGTAGACCTTTGATGCTATGCCTTTTAACCGTCAACCTAGGCCCAACCTGTACTACCCTTATATCCAGGAACACATGGTAAATTTTCCAGGTGTCCCGAATCACTGGTACGACCCATGGCACCTAGGACCACCTCATTGCACACCAACTCCGATGTGCAGACACCCAGTCCGACCTCCTTTTCATTCATAAATTCTTGCGGTGCTGACGCACAAATAGATTTAGGTTATGGTGACATTTTAAGCCAGTTTGTAGTATCCCGTGACTTATTCACGATATTGCTAATTAATGCACGTTCCTTAATCAATAAGATATCTGAACTAAGGACATTATTATTAGTCGCCAAGCCTACTGTAGCTCTGATTACTGAGTCATGGTGCTCATCCTCTGTACTTGATGTGCATATAGGTATCGATGATTACACTGTACACCGTGCAAACAGAGATTGCAAGCGTGGTGGAGGATGTCTCATATATATACATAGCTCATTTGTAGTCAGTAAGGTGGAAGATGAAACAATGAATAATGTACCTGACTCACTCTGGGTTGTCTTACATGGAGATAAGTACAAACTTCTCATAGGCTGTGTTTATCGAGCACCAAGCGCAACAAAAGAAACTGATGCGTTATTAGCTAAATCGTTTGCACACGCATCCTCGTTTAGTGCTAATTACAAAATAATTGCAGGGGACTTCAATCTTCCAGAAGTCAATTGGCTAACTAGTTCCGGCCCCCAACGCTTCGACGAATTACTTGCCACTATAGACTGTTATGGATGGCAACAACACGTCCAGACACCTACTCGTGGTGACAACATGTTGGACCTTGTTTTTTGTCATGACACAATCCCAGTATCCACTATGTTGGTAATAGATTTTCCAGTAGTGACCATAGAATGGTACTCTGCTCTCTGCCTTTCTCACCACTAAATACAGGAAACAAACAAGACTCAGGAAGCACAATATGTCGTAGTTACAAATATACAGACTGGGGATTAGTCCAAGAACTTATTCGACTCTGTCAATGGGATGACTATTTTACCACTGACTCCCTGGAGGCCTTAGTAACCCTGTTTTACAGGAATGTTACCCTTTGTCTAGATACAGTTGCTCCAAAGAAAATAGTGAAATTAAGTAGACACCGAACTGAATATATTCCAAGGGCACACCGTAATAAGTTAAGGAAACTGAAGAAACAGTACTATTCCACTAAGGACATATCACTATTGCTCTCAATCCACGAGTCTCTTGAATCTCTCAAGCGCCTACGCTCTCAAAAGGACCTCGACGAAGAGTTAACGGCACTTGAAAGTACCTCCAAAGTTTATAACTTAACGGCACTTCTTAAAAAACGAATGCAGTCGGCGAGGGAAATCCCATACTTACTTCACGACAAAGTAATCTACAATGAACCTGCCACTATCTGTGAACTCTTCAGTGATTGGTTTGCAAACTTTAGTTTAGAAACACATATGCCTGGTGAAACCGCTCCCCTTACTATCTCTTCCCTTGAAAGCATTGTGTTCACTAATCAGTTAATAGTACAAGCAATTAAAAGCCTTAAACCTTCCACTAGTACGGGACCGGATGGCCTCGCTTCGATAATTTTCAAAAACAGTGGGTGTGATATACCCTTGTTACTTCTTAAATTCTTCTCAATATCTATGGACACTGGCACTTACCCTAGTGAGTGGAAAACTAGCTTCATAATTCCACATTACAAATCTGGTGATAGGGCAAACGTCCGCAATTACAGACCCATAAATATAACCCCAGTTATCTCACGAATCATGGAGAAAGTTGTAAAGATCAATTGTCAGACTACCTAATTAGGGAAGATCTTGTTACAAGGTCTCAACACGGATTTCTCAAAAATAGATCCTGCGTTACTTGCCACTTCGACTTTTTCAACTGCATCACTAGTAGTCGCGAAGCACGTAAGCTAGTCGTTGTTCTCTACTTCGATATATCTAGGGCATTTGACATGGTATCTCACAGTATTCTCTTTGAGAAGCTGTACTCTTGTGGAATTCGCAACCCATTACTGAACTGGTTAAAATCATTTCTAAGCAACAGGGTACAAATAACCAAAGTTGGATCTGTATTGTCTCATCCTAGGCAGATCTCAAGTGGGGTCGTGCAAGGTAGTGTCCTAGGTCCACTTTTATTCACAGTCTACATTAACAGCATTTGCAAGTGCTTCACCTTAGGCAAACCATTCCTATATGCTGACGACCTCAAAGTCGTCTACTCCTGCTACACTCATGAATTAAGCGATATGGTTACTAAAATACATCTTGAACTAAGTAGCCTTGCAACGTGGTGTGCTGAATCCTGTCTAAATTTTAACATTGACAAATGCGGCTGGATTTGTATCGGCAACAGTAACCTTGATCTAACTCTTGAAATAAATGGGCGAAAACTAGCTAAGCTCAACTCAGTCGTAGATCTCGGTATTAGATACTCTAGTAACCTAACGTTCGCTGAACAGACTGATTATGCCAGACGTAAAGGCTGATAGGATGCATAACACGCAATTTCTTTTGTTGTGAAACTAGGGTTTTATTATACAAAGTATGTGTCCGACCTATCTTAGAATACTGCCCGTTTATTCTTAGCGGACTAAGACAAAATGACAAGCTTAAATTAGAGGGAGTGCAACGGCAGTTTACCTCAAGAACTCTTGGTTTAGAAAGTGGTCTGGAATACCATGAGCGATGCGAAGACTAAGATTAGAACCCCTCTGGAAAAGACGCCTTAAGCTAAACCTTATCTTTTACTATAAGCTAACTAATCTTCTCTTGCATTCCTCCGAGCCAATAACTAAACCTACCGCTGTCATCAGTTACAATCTTAGAAATCATCACAACCTAGCTGCTATGGAGCACTGTCAGACTTACGTGCGGTACAACTTCTTCTTAAATAAGTTTTCAGTCATTTGGAATAGACTACCAGCTAATGTGCGCGATGCAAACACACTTCCAGTGTTCATCTCCTCAGTCACCAGACTGCTCAAAGATGACAATGCACTTTTGCGCCTGACTCTTACACCTTCTTTTTCACCCTACATAGATATTTTAAGTTCTTTAAACGTGTAGTTACAACAAACTACAATTATAAATTTTAATATTATTGGAACTAGATGATTAACATTTCTACACAGGACAGTAATATTAGTTCACACATAATATAAAAGTTAGCATAACGGGACTAGTTAGTTTGTGTACCAAAATAACCACAGTTACTAAACAGAATATATATGTATATATTTATTAATCACTCCTTAAGGACTCCCGTTGCTTTCTTTTGCGTTGCTGTTGTTTGTCTTCTTTTTTCTCTCACCATTTCAGCTTCCATTTGACTTTTTGAATGAGAATGAATAATGTGGATATTTGACCATTTACAATGACAAATGATCTGCAAACATTATTGGTCCCGTATCTTTCAGTTGCCTGGTTAATAACGAATTAACTTTCTCCACGACGCAACCTGGATTACATTTGTGGAATATACTCTTATACCAATGGAAAAGTATCTATTTGTAATACAACGTCACGATTGTAGCTTATAACATAACTGATCGTATCTGTAAAAATAGCTTCCTTATTACCCAATTTGGATATAAATCAAATCAAAAATAAGATTCGGATTTGTACACACCCAAGTTATATTGAGGAATTACTTCAAGCTTTATTTTTTCCCAAGTATTTTTAATCCATCCAAAACTTACTTGGGTTTTTTTGTTAATGCGAAGACAATATTCCTATATTTCATGATGTGCTCCATTGAATGACTTGTTATATTGTGGAATAACTTCAAGCTTTATTTTTTCCCAAGTATTTTTAATCCATCCAAAACTTACTTGGGTTTTTTTGTTAATGCGAAGTCAATATTCCTATATTTCATGATGTGCTCCATTGAATGACTGGTTATCATATTGTTCCCACAAACCTAAGACAAAAACGCCAGCAACCATGTAACTTAACCATAAACCGAATTTATGAAATTTAAATAATGCTTACACATGCCTGTATATTTGGTGTGTCCTACACAAGTAGGAAAAATGTGTATTTTATTAAAACATTATTATTAATTATGATTGCTAATCGTATATGTAATGTATCATATTGATGATGCATGTAAACTGGCGTCTCTCATGTACAAAATGAGAATATACTATTATTATTATATGTACCCATATGACAAGTCCGTGTGTGATCAGATTGTTTGAAATGTGTTGCGCAAATACATTACACGATTCAGACAAATGAAGTCTTCCTATTGCTTTATCTAAGAAACAATCGTAATATGGACACCAAAAGTCAGATAATCGATGTGATGATACCTCAAAACAGTAATCAGGAACATTAAAAGTAGCAAGGATACTATCCAACGACTAGAAAGGTAAGTTTAAATGTGAAAAATACTGCTTTTTGTTGTAGTAATCAGTGATACTAAAAATATATCCTGAAATGTGTGAAGACGAGAAAAAAATAATAAAAAACGAAAAACACGGGGAAATGTGCGACAAACTTCGAACTCAGAGTGACAAATTATCATTATGAAATTACTGCTATTTTGAAGTAAATCATTACGCCTTCTAAACTGGCTATATCACTGTTCCTTTGTCAAGCGAAACTAAGTAGTAGTACAAGAGTACCGTTATAACCTTTAAGAAATATTCATTTTAATAAATAATTTTATAATATTCTAAGGATTCCAAAATTAACACGAAGATTCCTCAATCGCACTTCGTCGAAGCTTACAAATAAAATGAACCATTGCGTAAATTACAACTGTAACCTGTAAATCAGCAACAGTGAAACATCTGTTACCAAGTAATTACCAATACAAAAATGCCAGACGCCAAAGTACCTTTTAGTAAAAACTCTGTTTCTTCACTGTTGTCTTACGAATAATCTACTAACACTCCTTTATAGCTGACTGTTACCAAGTTTTCATAACTCATAGATTCAAAACACCACTCCAGCACTTCGCAAAATATACTTCATTTACCTCATTTATTTCGTTTTTGTCAAAATAATTAATAATTTACAGAGATGTTTAACATTCCTCATGCAAAGGAACATGAAATTCGATAACAGATATATGTTCACTCAAAATACTGTAGACGTCCACTTTCCACCGCTTTTCCAAGTTTTTTCATTAAACTGTGGTACTAATCATCCATTTCAGTCGGAAAACCACTGAAAACAACGTAAAACAAACCGAACACAACACCGCGATAACACCCAACTTCTGCAGCAATCATCTGGTGTGTACCGCTATCCATTGCCAACACTGCACCCGTCTTTGCAGGTTTCAGCACCAAATGATCCTACAGGAGAAAGTGGATGTGATCTTCCCACGTCAATACCAATATTGTATTCATTCGATCGCCTTCAGTCGCATTGAGAAATATACATAAGGTGAATCAATCTTACATCATGTGTCAATGAAGTTGACGAATGAACGATCACTTCATGGTTGTTTGCTCAAACCTAACTTCCCCACAATTTTCGCGGGTCATCAATCCGACAGTCATCGTCTCATAGATCGCTGTTCAGAAGGAAGATTAAAAGCTGTCAGAAGTAATAGCGTGATTTATTGTTATGACATTTGTTCTTAGACTTCTGTAAAAACATTATTGTTGGTTATATGTTGGCATAAGAATAAAGGGTTCATGAGTCGCCAATCAGTGTTCTGGCTTTCGCGTTGGTTAATACAAAGCGTTTCTGAAAGTCTTTGAGGGACAGTGTGAGGTCTAGCGTAACAAGAGCTGGACATTGACAGTTTGTGAGACTTGACTGACATCAGGCGTACAGGTCCTTGTCTAAGCTACAACGAATATATAAGCATATATGTAAAACATCTTCCTCCGTTGCGAAGAAGTGACCATGCTGTGCTCACTTTCAAGTTCACAGCAACCGCAGCAAGTGCCAAAACCCCAGCTCGACCAAACGTTTGGAAAGCTGATATAAATGCAATCATCTCAACAGCCAACTCAGTAAACTGGTACATCAACCCAGAGTCCCAAGTGGAAGCCGCATGGAACCGATTTAAACAACTCTACGCCCAAGTAACTGAACCTTTCATCCCTTGGTCCGTCCCAAAGGGTCGGAATCATTGCCCACCTTGGATAAACCGAGATATTCGTAAGTTACTCAGAAGTAAACACAAATGTTGGAACCTGTTGGCCACACTTGAGACTTCTGAGACCACGAAATTATATAACACCGCTAGAAATAAAGCTATTGCAGAAATCCGCCAATCAAGGATGAAGTTCGAAGCACATCCGGCTCAAAATGCAAAGGCGCAACCCAAGAAAATTTTCTCGTACATGAATTTCAGGAATAAAACATCCAATGGTGTCCCACACCTGATTATTGGCAATGATACAATCGAAGAAGATCAAGAAAAAGCAGAAGCAATGGCAAACTACTTCTCCCAAGTCTTCACTCAGGAGTCATCACTCCCTACAGGATCAGCTCTGGCTGCATCAGAGGAATACGGGATAGATTCCGTTGACATTGACCAAGGCATCGTGCTCAGCTGCTTAATGAAACTAGATGCAGGGAAATCAATGGGTCCCGATAATCTTCACCCAAGGCTTCTCAAGGAGCTATCAGCCCACATAGCCGGCCCTTGACCACGATCTTCAAGCTATCTCTCCTAATTTGGTGTCACGGCGTGACTGGAAATACGCCATAGTAACCCCAATCCACAAGGGAGGACCAAGACAAAGCCGTTCAAATTACAGGCCTATCAGTCGCGCAGCACTTTAATCAAGACACTGGAAATAATTATCAAGAAAAGCGTCATGGTATATCTGGAAAATAGCAGCTTGTTATCTGGAGCACAGCATGGCTTCCGGAGGAACCTCTCATGCCTGTCAAATCTCCTCACTGCAAGAGAAAGCTGGGTCAAATCAAAAGACAACAGAAGACCCGTTGACGTCGTCTTCATAGACTTCAGTAAAAGCTTTGATAAAGTACCTCACAAAAGACTACTCATGAAATTGGAAAGTCTTGGTATCAAAGGCAGATTACTAAATTGGCTCAGGGAATTCCTCATAGATAGGAGGCAGAGGGTAGGATCAACTCAAAACTCTCCTCTTGGACAGCGGTACGTAGCGGAGTGCACAGTACTCGGACCTCTCCTATTTATTGTGTATATCAATGAGTTATCTCTGCTCACCGACTCCCTTATGGTCCTATACGCAGATGACTTAAAAATTTGGAGGGAGCTGAAGGGCAACAGTGATACGTCCACCTTGCAAGACGACCTCAACAAACTGTCGGAGTGGTCTGTTGAATGGATGCTCCCGGTCAATATGGCAAAATGTGCAACCATGCGCATCGGACAAGCAAGCACAAGCTCCTACGAATTAGAGGGAATAACACTTTCATCAGTTCATACTCACTTGGACTTAGGTGTCATAGTTAGCCACGACTTAAAAACTACAGCACACTGTCGCGCGGTGGCTGCACGTAGTTTCAGGTCCTTATGGGCAATTCTCAGAGCCTTTACTAGAATCCCCAGAGATATGTTCACCTCCTTATATACATCTCTGGTGAGGTCAAGCTTGGAAAACTGCATCCAGGCCGCCAATCCTTGTCTAAAAGGGGACTCACACATTTTAGAAAGGGTTCAAAGGAAGACAGCACGCATGGTTCACGGCATAGTTAACGTATCATACGAGGAAAGACTAGACAGTTTAAATCTCTTCCCACTGTCATATCGTAGGCAGAGAGTAGATTTAATCACAATGTTTAAAATTTTAAATAATGACCATGGACCTGACCTATTCTCTCTTTTCCTTCCCACCAGGTCGGAACACCTTAGAGGATATAGCAGGAGAGTTCAAAAGCCAAGGAGAAATCATATTGCTGTTGAGTACTGGTTCTCACATCGAGTCATAGACTCTTGGAACCGACTCCCAGAAGAAGTGGTGTCTGCAACCTAACTGATTCGTTCAAGAAGGGTTTGGACAACCACAGAAATCTACTAGAAAAGGATTAACATAGGCTGCAAGCCTTCTATCCTCAACCAATAAATCTGAAAGCTGACATCTGAATTATCCAGAATATTTTATCAGGATCACTTGTTAATGTGCCGTGATCAGCACCAGATACTGTAGTGTAAAGACCTGTTTTAGCGTAGACATTCTATACACCAGGAATATAATAAAGATGGGTGCGGCTGCGCTCTGCTGAACTAAAAATAGGTATGGCATTTAGAAATAAAACATAATCACTTTTTTTCAATTGCTTGTTTCGCCTGTGACATATAACGCATTCGCCGACCCCTGAAAACAAATTCACTAAAACTATTCTTGGAGTATCTAAAATGCTGGCAACGATATTGATTGATATGCTGCACATTCATTTTTCTTTATTTTTGAGAGGAGCAAGAGGATCACATCTAGCTACTAGTTTCTGTCATATACAGCGTCTGTCTCATCCCAAAATTCTGATCGTCCTTAGAGATGTTTCAATCAACATTGTCCCGATTTCGCCATAGATATAATCATTCTTGTGTACCAAACACTAGAAAGTGGGGGATAATTTTTCTTTTTTATATATTTTATTTTTATATTTTTATTTTTGATTACAGCTTGATTCCACACAGTATTTTCGTGCAACTATGGAATTTTCAGCACGTGATATTGGTAGGCCAAATTTAGCTGGCCGACCATTGATATCAGGTGTGCGTCGGCCGGGGATGGGGCCCTAAACCATGTGCATGATCGACCGGCGTCCTAACCACTGTGTCACAGACGCACTGTTGCATAATGTTTGACAGTTACAAATAACTCTATCAGGAATTTTCTCCGATATCAGAAGACAGCCCTCCAGAACTCAGAATATAACCTATTAATGTCATAACCAATTCAGCTTCAATGCAAAGGATATCAAGAGATAAACTTGCATGCTGAAGTTTCAATAATAGGTCAACAACAGGTTATTTTGGAAGTACACTTCACAATTGGAACAAGGGAACGAGTAGATTTCTACTTGATAATGGTAAGGAATTAAGGAAATTTCATAACTCTTTGATTAGGTTACTCAACATTATTATTTTTTTAATAGATCCAATGCATATCACATGTGTAAAATTTATACATTTGCTAACTTGTCCGTTTAAGCTAAAAAAAGTAATGTTTGTCTAATTTTTATGAATATTATTTAAAGCCCTCCTCACTAACGCGTACTATTTATTAGTCGCAACGTTTACGAAGAGGAAAATCCACCAATCACAATATCCATAAGTGACCTTGAAGTGCTTGGCCTCTTCATAAACCATGTGTGCCACTATCCATTGCCGTGATAATACATGTTTGTACTTCTTTTCAAATGCCTTTTGATTCATATTGTGGATGTCGATCAATCATAACGTTAGGAAAAAACAAATGCGAAGAAGTAGTAGGATACGCGTGTACGCTAGTTTGGTCAAATAGAACAGCTCAAAAACATATTAGACAGGATGTTTCTCCCTTGAATGACTTAAAAATACCTCCAAATTAAGACGAGGAGTACAGGTTTTAAGTTCAAACAGTTTATGTGCATTTGTTCACCGAGGTGACTGAAGATAAGCTACACTGACTACCAAGTTATCGCTCCTATCCTGTTTTTAAGTCTTATCCTCCCCTTCCCAAAGGCCAAAGTTGAGTTAATATCGGTTCCAGTATGAGGATCAACGACTACTTACTAGAAAAATGCAGATAAAATAAATAACACAAACCCCAAAACTAATTCTAATCGTAACCCTAATCATAACCTTGACTGCAATTTGATTTCAAATCATGACCGTATAACTAATGAGCTAAAGATATTTTGTGGAAACGGTACATAGAAAGCAGGCCGGGATGAAACTATAGTAATAGTAGGTCTCGCTGTCCATCGAATAGCATGCGTTCAAGGTCGTTGGTGGGTTCTCACATCTGGGCCGTAAATGTTTAATTCTGCATAATTAAGATTGCCAATGTTCGTCAATAACTACAGGATAAATATAAAACCAGTGTGTGAACAACAAGAAGCTTACACCAAGAAATCATTCGTTTATACCAGGTCACCAAGAGAATATTGGACATTTGAGCTGTCTTTCCAAGAGGCGGTAATTCAATTGGTGACCTTACTAAGCAATGTTTCGGAATCAGTACGATCATGATGTATCTGTTTGGAGTCCACAGGGACGAATACACCAAATAGAGTATGCAATGGAAGCTGTAAAACAAGGATCAGCGGCAGTTGCTTTGAAGAACCATGACTATGCCATAATTGTTGCCCTTAAAAGAGCACCGTCGGAATTGTCATCATACCAGGAAAAGATAATTCACATAGATGACCATGTTGGTGTAGCGATTTCGGGTTTAACGGCAGACGGTAGACTTTTAAGCCGGTCAATGCGTCGTGAGTGTGCCGATAGCAGGTGGGCCTATGATGAACCTCTGCCAATATCTCGCTTGCTCTCAACGATTACACTCAAAATGCAGATCCCAACTCAAAGGTACGGGCGACGTCCATTTGGAGTTGGAATGCTTGTTACTGGTTTTGATGCACTAGGTCCGCATGTCTATTATCTGGTGAGTTTTTTCATAATGATATACATCAAACGAAGGGTATAGACAACTCAGAGTAAACATAATGAATAGTAACCTGACTTGATAAGTTTTAATGTGTGATAGGCGACTAATTATACTAACCATAAAGTCAAGACGTCTTCGCACGTTAAAGAAGCTATTTTTTGTCCCACATATATACATGGCATTGTGCAAAGAGGACGATATTTTCGCTTACGTGGAATGCCAAGCACTTCGTGGGTATACCTCCAAGTTCTTTATAAGGGTGTTTTGAGCTGCATTGAAGTGCTTTTTAGTAGTAAATTCACCCTACGTTAAGGGTAACACTTAGGTGGTAGTTCCTCTGATCAATCCCAGGTCATCTTGTAAGCCGTTGGCTTTGTCACTATTCTTTGGGTTTTCGAGCTTGATGGAGTGTATTTCCTACTATATGCAGAGTAACTTGTCCTGTCAAGTTAGCTATGAGAAGTTAATGTCATTTTTGAACTCAGTCTTACGTTAAAGTGATTTCCTTTTATAAACTTGAAAAAACATGAAGACCATATCAAGTAAGACATTGACATCATCTTACACTACCTATCTCCCCTGTTTTAGTCCGAAGCAAATATCGGCACATGACCTTCAAAGCTGGTAAAAAATACTAGATGATAAGCCTGAACTACTAAGTCAATCAATTCTTATTACCTTGGTTGTATGGTGGCTAAATATGACTTAATGTCTCGTCTCGATAAGAGGTGACTCACTCCCTAAGAAAATGACTAATCTCATCATCGCTGTTCAGGGATTAACTCGGCTGATGACTTCGAGTTTCAGAAATACTGCCTTACTGGTTCGAAACATTACAAATCTAAAGGCATTGAATAGGTCCAAAACTTGATGTTAGGTGTATCAACCAGGATTCCGCATTCATCAAACTTTGGAATGATATGGTTTCAGAGTCTTTGTTGACTGGCTGGCGGTATTTATTAACCTAAACTGGGGAACATCCTGGTGTTTAAAAACTAATTGTACTGTGAAGCATCCTGTCATACGATAATTTGGCATAGCCATAATTGTTATAAATAATAATAATTTTTCCTTTTTGTTCCCAGTGGAACATGGGGCTTCAAGCTGGTGGCTTGAAGTTTCTGTAGCAGTGTTTATTTTTACAGGATGGGGTTGCTGGCCTCATGCCCAACCTTTCCTCTCTACCAGCATTATTTCTCGCTTAGCTAGGTAAAGGAGTGCGTCGGCGGAGGGATCGAACCCCGGTCCATGTGCATGGTCGGCGAGCGCCTTAACCGCTATGCCACCGACGCGTATAATTGTTATAGACGCCAAACAATTATCTACCGTCGTTTGCAAATATGCACGTGATTGGGGCTCCAGTGAGCCATGCAAACGTTTAGTTTTGGTTCCTAAATAGAATAAGTTAATAAATAAATAAATTTGTAAGGAGCTGTCGATTGAGAAGACTGGGGTGTTTAGTTCGTGTCTACCCATCTTCTCTTTCAACTTGCGGTGTTTACGAAAGAAAGGTTAGATTGGATGAAAACCCGTGATTTGGTAAATGCATTTATACATTGGCTGAGTCGTGTAGGGAAATGAAGTATGTTAAACAACTATGTTAGTTGGCTCGGAATCAATACCATTCACATAAATGCGTACTCTTCTTTTATTTTGCCATTCAAGTCACATATCTTTATGTTGTCGTCCCTACCTCTTTCACAGTATTCTACTGAGCTACCATCGTATTCGATCGCACTGCAGAATTATTGGGGCAGACTACAGATAACTGTCCCACTTCCTGCAATACGCCCGAAGAAAATGCTAACTGAATACATACATTCTTTGACTGTATGATTTTTAACTTCACCGCTTTGCAGATATGAAATGTGACAAACTGGATCTCTACGTTTTGATAGAAAAGCCTGCATTAATAACTCATGGTTGTCTTTTCACCCAAAATATCTGCATCCTGAACTTGTTTTCCACATATATCAAGGTTTATTAGGATCAGTAAGGTGGTAGTCAGCTATTGATAAAGTTCTGATACATGCAGGTTATTTTACTTTAGTATCTACTAACTCATCAAAAACTTTTGAATGATGTTCTACAAATTATAATTCAGTATAGCACCAGATTTTTTTTATCAAGTATTGAAATTATGAGCCAGAAGAAGCATCAAATATAGGCCTTCAGGTGAACATAGAGAAAACAGAGGTGATGAAGATTCCTGGCCAACATCAACAACAGACAACAATCGGCGTAAATGTGAGAATTCTGAAAGAAGCAACCTCCTTTACTTACCCACGTGGGAAGCATCGTTTCAACTGCAGACAGAACTGACGAGAATATCAAAGCAAGGATCGGGAAAGCAAGGCAAGCTTTCACTACTCTCAAGTCTGTATAAAGGTCAACGGCAGTCAGCATCAAAAATAAGATCCATATTTTCCACTCCAATATGAAGTCAGTGCTACTTTATGGGTCAGAGACTTGGCGCGTCATGAAGAGCACCTCAAGCAAACTACAGACCTTCATCAATAGCTGTCTTCGCTCAGTACTACCCAAGGTCAGATAGCCGGAAAAGATCAGCAACAGGGATCTCTGGGAATGAACCAACCCAGCAGGAATAGATTGTGCAACAAATAGGCAGGAAGAAATGGAGATGGATTGGCCATACTCTGAGGAAACCATCAAGTGACATCACAAGACAGGCTCTCGGGTGGAACCCGAAATGGAAGCGGCGAGTTGGTCGTCCAAGGGTGACTCGGAGGTCATGTGAAGAGGAGATGAAAGCATATAGGTAGACGTGGAGGCAGATGAAGATATTGGCAGTGAACCGAGCGCAATGGAGATGTGTGGCTCTATGTTCCTCTAAGAACTAAAGGAAACAGTAATAATAGTTGGGATTATGATCAGGAGTGGTTTGCAGTGTGGAATAAGAGAAAATTCCTGAACGTATCTCGTAGAATTGTTTCATCTTTTCAGATAGCTCCACCAATTTGTATTCCCCTCTTGTTAGTTGGTCTGCATAATATAAGATTCCCTTAGACATTATTTATCACGTGACATAGTGTTCGCTTCAGAATAATATTCATCCATAGATATCGTGGTAACGGTAAGGTTATCTTGGTCCTAATCACTTGTTTACAAGCACTAACACATATGTAGCTTGGTACTGTAGTCAATTTTCGGCGTCGGTGGCACAGCGGTTAGGACGCTCGCCGAACATGCACATGGTCCGGGATTCGATCCCCGGCTAACACACCCTTTACCTCGCTAAGCTAGTAGTGAGACTGGTAAAGCGGAAAGGTTGAGCATGAGGCTAGCAACCCCATCCTGTATAAACTCAAAACTGCTACAGAAACTTCAAGCCTCTAGCCTGGAGCCCTATGTTCCACTGGGAACGTGAAGGGAAAAAAACTGTAGTCATTTTTAACTCTGTAATCTTTGTGTAAATTTTTGATCTCTGTGTGCTCCATTTTTTAAATGACTTTTAACCCTTCTAAATCCTCACCTTGAAAAAAATTCAAGTGTCCTTCTTCGAATGCGTATGATTGTAAGTGTATTGCAATTGGATCTCGATCTCAATCTGCTCGCACCTATCTGGAACGACACCTTGATGAGTTTAAAGGTTCATCTCTGGATAACTTAATCTGTCATGGTTTAAAGGCGTTAAACAGTACATTGCCAAATGAAGTTACCTTGAATACGAAGGTAGGTTTATCTTTACTGAATTAAATTATATGAGTATTTAACAAATGCACACCCATACATAAATTTGAAGTTATGTGCACATATATATATAACATTAGCTACAAATCAAGACGTTGAAATGACAACTAAGTGGATTATGCACGATGTAAATGACTTAGAAAGACATGTAGGTTTAAAAGTACTGAAGAAATAAACTACCATGTACTAAAGTAATACAACGTAAGAGAATGTCTGATGCACGATGTTCATTTTCATATATGCATATTTGCTGTTTGATTATCGTTTACTTGAGCTGGGACGCAGACCCTACCGTTGGACTGGTGAATGACACAGATGCATAATATACTGAAGTATAAGCTGGTGAAAGTCAAATTAGCGATTGTACATGCATTTGCAAACAAACATTGAGCCTTGTATTTTAAATAATTAAGTTTTTCTCTCTTTTGAAAGTTGCAAAAGAAGATAATAAGATCTTTATTAGCCAATGATAAAAGTTCATCGGATGTTTGGGAGTTGAATTCTCAACATTTCCTTCATTAGTGCAAAGTCAGTTTGCAACTTTCTGTCGGGCTTATTTACCTTTCTTCCCAAGAGCAAGTGAACTGCGAAATACAAAGACGAGGTCAACAGACTTATCTTTTACGTTGAACACAGAACACGACACGAAGTAAGGGTTCACTGTGACTTGTTCACAAAGACGTAACATAATATGGGGAAAGACGATTCTGGAATCATTCAATGGAAAAGTTTTCTATTGTACAACTTTACTGACTCTAAATTGTTTTCAGTTTGTGTAAAACGTGGGTAAAATGACCCTGGTACTAATGCTCAGCATGATGTGGATAAGCCAGCGGGGCAGTATACTTATAGAAACCAGCAAACCTATGTTTTCAAGGTGACACCACTTGATGACTATTCTTGTTATTTAATTTCGTGATTGTAGACATTCCATAGTTTTGTTTCAAAAGATTGCAAGTAGTTGTTTTTCCTCGGGAGTAAACTGTTTAATGTCAATAAGTTACGGGAAACCCACAGAAACTCGATGTCCATAAATCGGGCTTTCTTGACATAATCAGTAATTCGCTTAACCATTTTCACAATATCTTGTTAGTACTCTCAGCGTTTATCAACTTTTATTTTTATACTGTGTTGAGCGATAACATTTATTGTGTAATTCCCTTTCCTGTGACATTTTTATGCTTTAGAACTGTTCACTCGCTATTGTTGGAAAAGATATGAAATTCACAATCTTTGAAGACGATAACATTGATTCTTATCTTAAATTGTTTGAGGCTACGCAAGCTAGTACACAGGCTTCAACTACATCTGATTCGGGCCCTACACCGATGGAACAAGATCAGCCTGCTTCTTGACAAATTTAGTGTGTATATGTGTTTCGCCTTATGATTACAATTTGTGTTATACTGCTTGCTTTCATTTGTAAAGAGAAATAAATGAAAATTGTGATACAATGTTTTTTTGTTCTCTCTTACTTCCCTGTTGATACATTTTATTAACGGTTGCAATTGTTGTGTGAAACTGATACTATATTTGTGTGATATCTTTTCTGATTTGTAGGAATATGACTGATTCAGTCACATTTGTGACTGACTACGTCGTTATGAAGTTTAGAATGCAGTCGGTCTATTTAAAGCTGTTTAGTTTGTAGTTCTTATAAACTTGATTCAATTGTCTTTTCGTAATTACATTAAGATTTAAGCGTACATAGGGAATTAAGATGGTGTTTTACTGAATCATCATGTTTTCCACTGTACACAGCTTTCACAAGCTAAGTTGACATATTGCTCAAGATATATATATATATATATATATATATATCTGTGTGGCGCTGACCTTCAGTAACTGGTGGATGTTCAAGTCGTCGAAAAATACGGTGACCGGATATCCGTCCAATCCTCGTTTGTAGTTACGCGTTTCTACTGAAATTGTTTTTGTGAAGCGTCCTTACTATTATGTTGTTCACTTCATTATAGTTACTGCATGGGATTTTGCTGTAATGTCATTCATTCTTAGTTGTCGTCTAATTAATTATGCGAGTGAGGTTCTATGATAGAAATGAGTAGTCATGGACATTTATCATAAAGTTACTTCACCTAATAGAATTCAGGAATATTTTGTTGACATATCCCGAATAGAGTGGGACTCACGCTCTGGATTCCACTGTTTAAAAAATATTCTTATTCTTCATATACACTGACACATTCAACCAGAAGTTGCGCGATTATGCACTGCAAACAAAATATATCCCGTGAGTATAGCTGTCTCTATTTCAGCGAGAAAGTCTTTCTTAACCAGGAGCCTAAAAATATACCTGAAGAGCAATTGTACAATAACAAATACCATATAATAGCTGCGATTATTCTGTGGCAGCATTTGCCAGCACTGTTGGTGTCACATACATCATGGACAAAATGGTGTGAATGTGCATCATAACCAGAGAAAGCCAATACAAAGATTATCTTTCTTCCTAAAGTTCGTGTTAAAATAATGAGATTTGATAAGTCTTTGTCCAAATGTGACGAAACTTTTATGACAGTCTCATCTTACTGGCAATGACCACCTATGTAATTTAGTGGAGTATTGTAAAATGACCTGATTTTCAGAAGGCTCCGTCGAAAATATTGTTCTATGAAATCTCACTTACATGAACTTTGGTCACTATGTAAGTTTACAACTTGTGTACAGACTTACAAGCTATACTCATCAGTCATTTCCAATGATAGACTGCTTGGATAAAAAAGGTGATTTGTAATTACACGTAGATTTTTGACTTTGAAAAAAAATATGATATAAGTGGGACTACCATTCAATTTAAGCCCTAGTTTTTGAGACTATAAGCAAGGAACTTTATGCAACAATTGAATTTGTATGAGATACTTCACAAATACTGCAAGTTCTGACAAAGCCTAATTAAGTAATTCGTATCTTCTGTCAATTCACTGTAACAAATGTACTCCTGAATACATTTCGAGTCAGATATGCAATTCTAGTGATGTTTTACGTCTTGTGATTCGAAATCCATGAGCATATTCATATATTCCATAGTGAGCCATACCTACTGCATAAATACTGATGATAATAAATTCACTTATAGATAGAAGAAATATGACCTCAATGAGCGCAGTTAGATGATAGGTCGTGGGTTGCTAGGGTATATTTTTTTTATCAATTCCATGATACAATATGAGAGATGGATGCATATCGTCTAAGCTGGCCATGTGATTATTATATTTGCTTGGTTGCATAATGGCATTTAATAGGCTGGAAGACTGACATACTGAGTTAATAAACATTTTGCAAGATGTATTGCGCGCATTTAACAACTAAGATTGTTCATACTAGTGATGGTAATTACTGGTTCAACCTAAGCGTTTTTTTTTCAGAGTAAGGTGGGATCTGAATTCCTACTATGAATTATATTAGTTTGTGATGTAGTTTCTGGTAAAAACTGCATGCTATCTACCTGATAAAATTTAGAACCCAAAATCAAATCTCACAGTAAGGGGATACAGGTAGAATTCCTAATAAGGGGTTACTTTGTAACAACAGAAGACAAGGGCTAGGCAATAGATCGTTTATTAAGGAAATCAACACAAATTTATGGATTTTCATGTACATATTATAGATTATTGTTAGCAGAAAAACACAGTCTTCTGATTGGTTATTTCTCACTGAAAGTTAACCTTGCATCTCTTTGTGGCTGTTTCTTGAATGTCAGATCATCTATATTTTTAACTGTATCCGCGTACACAGCCTTTCTTCCTATTTTTCTCACGACCAATATTTGGGAGATAATCTTTGACGCAAATTAATGTCCACCAATTCTGGCTAACAGCCAGCTCTCACCACAACTTAGTTTATATGCAGTGTTTCTGAGTGCTCATTAGCTCAACAGAAAAGAGGCATCATGCCTTTCTCACACTTAGTGAAGGTCATTTTAATGAAAAGCATTGTATCAAAATAGTACAGACACGTATTAATTTACTCAAACCTCTGATTGTTAGAAAGGAGAACAGGAAGCAAATAACTATAAGTGATTACTTGACCTAAAAATAATACTCACTAGTCTGGAAGTTTCACTTATTTTTGTATAGTTTTGGTTTGTAAGGGTTAGTTATATTTTTACGAGTTGACCACGGATTGATATCAGTTAGAGAACCATTGAAAACCAGGGAGTACTGGACAGCTGCTGTTTCATCCTAGTTTGGGAATCATCGGCAGTACACACCCACAAGGCAAGCTTGCCTTGTAACCGGAAGGTTCTGGTTTCGAATCCCAGTGGGTGCGTACTGCCGATGATTCCCAAACTAGGATGAAACAGCAGCTGTCCAGTACTCCCTGGTTTTCAATGGTTCTCTAACTGATATCAATCCGTGATTAACTTGTAAAAACATAACTAACCCATACAAACCAAAACTATAGAAAACTAATCTGATGCTCGCTAGTGACTTGTTACAGGATGGAGTTCTAGTGAGAAGTCGTGACCAGTGAGATCCAATTGGATGTCACGTGTGTGGTTGGATGTCCCACCAACGACAATGGTGGGGTCGCGCTAAATCACGAATTGGTTAGAAGTTAGAATTCATGGGCTGGTCATTGAATCGGGTCTCAGTTTCACTTACGTAAGTTTTACTCTCTTATACTACAAGCTATTTTGTTTATTAGTCATCAGCTTATTATCCGTCATGAAATACTGCACACTTGAAGTTGGCCATATTGTACTTATTCTTAAGTGCACAAATTCACCGTTATTTAACGTTCTCTGTTTCGAGAACGGCTCAGTGCTGAAGTGCAATATTGACTACTGACTGGCACAGCAACAATCATGGTTATCTTATTTGCTGACAAAGCCTCACAATACCATTAAGGAATGAGTTGTAAAGAAGTTTAGCCGCCATATTAAATTATGTAGTATCACATTACTTACGGTTATGCCGCCTATTACTGCTTATATTTGCAGAGATTTTTAAAATAAATACCTGTAGTCACTGAACAAAGTTGAATATATTCCATGAATTTGTGCAAATGATACATACTAAATAACTATCAGTTTACGTATTTGTCATTATTTTTGTATAAATGATTAATGTCAATTTTATTTGAATAAAGGAAGGTTTACTGCTGTCTTTTCTATTCATTTTTATTCCTTTTTCAATTAGGCTTATGTAACAAGTACCCAGTTTTGCAATTGGCATTTTTCTCCTTCTGAGTTAATCACTCTTCGTGCAGATTGTAATGCGGTTGCTCTTAAACGATTACAGGCATTTTCAGAAACAAATAATGCGAAAAGTTCACCTGTAGGGCTGGACCCCGATCAAGAATTAAAAATTGTTAAACATTATGTATATTTGATGAAAATATTGTTTAGTAAATTTACGAGCCCTCAGTTACCGAATGAAGTAAGTTTTTCACTGTCATTATCAAGTAAACACCTTTTATTAACCTCAATTTTTTTCTGTTAATCTATTATAGGATATTTTGAAATGTAAGTGAAATCCAAGTCTATATACATCTGACTTTATGGCATCGTGAAGATTATTCTGGAATACTCACTTATATATGTTCTTCCAAAAAATATGGATTGTGAACATGGTGATTTAACTAGGTTGGAATGTACTACTGGTTAATATGAGTAGTTGTAAAGTACTCACATCAAAACATTAGTATTTTCTGGCCATGTTGAAGTGACCTGGGTACCGACCATGAACAAACGAAACGGCTGTCCGGTGCTTGGATGACTTCAATCCGACTAGAAAATTGTACTGTTTAAGAGTGGTTTCCAACTGTTTCGGAACTACTGTAAAAAGTGGTCATTACAGTGTCTTCTAAACAGTGTTTTTAAGCAAAGATTATTCTCAAGGACTCGTTAAGTAAGCATATATAATGCTTAGAGACTCTTGGTGACATGGTTTACAATGATGCAGTTGCATACGCTATCGTCTTCCGGAAGTCTCAGTAGTCATTCATTTGTCTCCCCCTTCGAATTTGTGCTCGGTCATTCTGCTTTCAGTATGTTAGGGCTCTGCAACTTAAATGGATACATTTCTGTGTAAACTGCTGCTTTTACTTTTTAGTCGGTCAGTCAGTGTTTGAGAGTTTACAACCTAAAATCTGTGTGACATGGTAATACGTATTACTTTGTATTTTTGAATTATTTCAGGTATACGGTTTTGCTGTCACCTACTTCAAACGCTTTTATCTTAATCATTCAGTTATGGACTTCTACCCACGTGACATTATGTTAACTTGCCTATATGTTGCTTGCAAAGCAGCAGATTTTCCAATCGGCCTACAAACATTTATTTCACACATACCCAGAAATCAAGAACGATACAGTTATCTTGTACTTAATTCTGAACTTTTCCTGCTTGAGTCTTTGGGTTATGATTTGTGGGTATTTACACCGTATCAAGCATTTACTGGGTTTGTAATCGATTTAGTGGCGTATCAGGTGAGTGACATTTCTTTCCAGTATCTGTTTGTGTGTTGTAATAAAGATGATAGTGTGAAGTTGATTTAGTTTTTGTACTGTATATCTCTTCTGGGCTAACCGAAGTTGTAAAAATATGTCTCAGTGTTTTAACTCTACCTTCGGGAATTTACCATATCTTCTCAAAGTTTTGCGAAATAATAATTTCAACTTGCACTGATACGTAACCATACAATGAGTGAAGTTTTTGTGTACAGTATGTGAGAAAGTATTGGGTTGATATTGAGTTGATTGTATTCTAGATTGCATTGCAATATTCTTATACAGTTTTAAAAGAATTTTCAATGATAATGGATTCATTTCACATTAAGAAGCCCCACCCAATATATCATAGTCGGAGGATACTTTTTGTATCCTCATTTCACTGTACAGTATGGATTAAAGTCAATACGCTTACCTAACCAACTGTCGATTTTACCTGAACTATCTGAGCTCATTTCAAACTGATTTCGTACTCATCAACTAGAAATATCAATAATAATAATAGGAAGTTAATAAAAATGAAATAAGCCCCATTTATTAAAGTCGGTAAAATGTCCAAACTCTTGATGACAATAACATCTTGTCTATTTGACACAAAACGTTTTACATATTTGAGAAAACAGCACAGTCCACTGACGCTTTTATGTGAAGTCCCAAATTAATATAGGGTTTCTTAGACCAACGCAGATGCATTGGGATTTGAACTCCACACGTAGTGACTCGAAGACATATTCTTGTGTATAATCCACTTCTACCATTAACTACTTTTGAATTGTTAATTCATAAACAGTGTTGCTTTTACTGATATGCTTGTAAGAATCTATGAAATTGTGTCGCTGATTGGATATTATCAGATATAATATTCCTTTGGTGTTAAATTTTCAACTTACACCTTACTTTTGAGAGTTCATGAGAATCGCAGGTAACTTTATTTTACCCTATATTTCTTTTATTGCAAATATTCCTCATAAGTTTCTCCCTCTTATACCTACTCTTCTCCTATCAATAATTTGCTGTCTCATTTAAACAACTTGTTGCCTTGTTTCTGCTTGAATCACACTATTTAGAGACGTATTTGTGGTGCACAGGACAGTCGATCTGATGCACAACTTGTTCATGAATTATGTAAAGAAGGTATAGATCTTATCAATCTGTGGTATCAAACTGATTTATGCCTTACGGTTCACCCAAGTCAGTTTGCGTTGGCCGTTTTGGTGGAGCTTGGTCATACACGTCCTCAGCTAGATGTAGAAGTATTTGTCAGAGATGAATTGTGCGGTTGTGATCCAATTCAAAAACACAAACAACCTTTTGATTCAGAAGATGAAGAGGAAGCAGATGTGAAACCAAAAAATAGTACAAAATGGGATCCGGAATCTCGTTGGAAAGAACTGTCTGCACGTCTGGATTTTATTCGTCAAACAGTAGATGAATTTGAATTTCTTTCAGATTTAGGGCCGGCCGGTGAAGAAGAGGTGATTTTAGATGAATGTCGTAATCCCCTCTACAATGTCGAATCTAATGTCTATGCAGAAGCTAAATCTAAAGCGGATAGCCTTATGGCTATGCTGGAATAATGCTTTCCATTTTGTGTACTATATACTCATTTATAGTTTTTATTTGTTTATTTTCTTGTCAAAACCTAATGTTATTCGCTACTTGTGCGTGGCAAATATGCAGTATATGATCCACTTCTGTTTTCTGGAACATTGCACATCACATTGCTACGACATTTAAATGAAAAAAGCATCTTTCATGAAAATACCTTTTCCTTGTTCAGTTTATACTAATCAGATTGTTCCTTTTGAGAACATATTTCACTTTTGCCGTTATCCAAATCTGTTTCTTTCTGAAAGCAGCCGATGCATTTTCAAACCAGTCGTATTTGCTGCATTTCAATAAATTAAAAGCACTTCACAATTACGAGGTAAAGTGCACGCTGGTCACTAAACAGTTGACAGTCACATCTTTTTTTACAAAACTAATTCCGCTAAAAAGATTATTATTTTTTTATTATTGTTCCCTTGGGTTCCTAGTGGAACATAGGGCTTCAACTGCACGTCTCCACTTGCTTCTGTCTTCCTTCTGCTGTACTTTTCACCTGCATCCATGTAAGTCCATACTCTTTCAACTCCTCTTCACACGATCTCCTTCATGTCACCCTTGCACTGACGTCCCACACACCGCTTCCCTTTCGGGTTCCACTCGAGCGATAGGCTGACGCGCAATGTCACCCAGCAGTCTCCTCAGCGAGTGTCCGATCCATCTCCACTTTCTCCTGCATATTTGTCGGGCGATTGGTTATTGTTTTGTTTGCTCTCATAGTTCCTTATTGATGATTCTTTCCGGTTCGACCATCTGATCTTCAGTATAGAGCCAGCGAAGACAGTTGTTGATAAATGTCTACAACTGGCTGTTGGAAATATTCTTTGTGACCCGCCAAGTTTCTTATCCGTATAGAAGAACTGACTTGACGTTTGTATTGAAAATCCAACCGAATTTTGTTGTTGATGCTGAGTGACGAAGATTTCCAGATTGGTTTCAGGTTGATGAATGTGTTTCTCGCCCTCCCGATCCTCGATTTGACATCCTTGTCCGTTCCTCCTGTAGTTGAGACAATGCTCCCTAGATAAGTGAATGAAGTGACCTCTTTCAAATCCCTCCCGTTAATGATGATTCGCGCTGGATGTTGCTGCTGTTGGTCGTGGTGGTGGTTGGTTATTTTCATAACCTCCGTCTTGTCTATGTTCACCTGGAGTCCTGTCTTCGCCGGCTGCTTCTTCGACCAGTTTGTCGGTTTTCGCTTGTAAGTCTTCGATTTTGTGACAGTGACATCAAACATAAATCATCCACGCGCGAAATCCAGGTCTTCTAGGTTCTTCACGTCGGTCCAGGATATTCCTGTCTTCTCGTTTCCCACTGTCTGACGCATGATCCAGTCCACCACAATTAAAAATATCATTGGTGATAATAAGCACCATTGTCTGACTCCTGTGTTTATTCCAAACACCTCGCTCAGTTTTCCGTTGTGGATGACTTGACATGTGCCGCTGTCGTACAGCTGTTGAATAAGCTTGATGAATATTTGGGGTACGCCGTAGTACTCGAGTAGTTTCCAAATTACTTCACGGTCAACGCTGTCGAAGGCCTTCTCAAAGTCTATAAAGATACTTCGTTTTAAATATCACGTTACTAGACTACTTGTGTCAATTGTGACTTAAGAAAGTATTAGAAGTGTCGTGTGATATATTTGGCGATTTCTATTGCGTTTCAACTTTGATCATTGAAAAAGCAAGCCGTAAAAGGGGGGAAGTCTGTTTTATGTATATGCCAGTCTTTTCATTAATTTAACTTGTATTCATCCAGTCAAACTGTACCTAATAATCCCGTTGACTAGTTTGGATGAAACCCACTGGTTTTAATAACAGTTGGACGTCGACTTTTAACTGTCTTCATTCAAATTTTTAAAGCAGATTGTGTATATTGCTACACTTACTTAAAATATGTTCCTTTATCACGCCAACACTGTTTACTTAACGTCTGCCTTGATTGGTATCTAACATTTTCATCTACAGACTGAGTAGGTGACCACTTCTCAAATTCTTGTTTTTTTTCTGAACAGTCTTCAGCACATACATTAATAAAATGATCTGTTCCAAGATGAGCAACAAAGTATATCGAATACTTAGGGAAAATATCTGCCTAATTTAAATCAATGTGAATAATAAAAAGACAGTTGCAACGAAGAAAATTTTCATTTCGACGAAATCATCAACTAGCCTGTGCATTCGTGCGTTTATAATAAGTGGGTGGGAAAGTTCCAGAATAATTTCCGGTCAAGGGTCGAATTAATAGAATTACAATTAGGAATTAAAATGTTATTATAAACAGAGGGGCGAATAAAACTCAAACAAAGTAGCATCATAATTACTGAAAAGATTGACATATTGTGCAATTAGGGGTTAGAAATGTAGAAATAACAAAAATAGACAGGATTTTTGGATAAAATATCACTAGAACACATTGAATTTGATAGAACATTTGACAAATTGAGCTTATCTAACTAATCAAGACCAAGCAAATTAAATCATGGTGGTTTGTGATATAACATATAATATGGAATTGATGCCTACCAAAGTGAATGAGTGCCAGGTGTCCTCATCGTATGCGTAATTTTCAGTCCAGCCTCAGACGTTTGAGAGTTGGTAGCTGTTAGATGTGGGGACTCCATTCGCATTTTCCAGAACATTTTAGTTGACACTGGCGGAGATCGAAGTTATTTCAGCGTATACTACTCGCTCATTTTGCCATTTGCATACCGGGAGGTTTCTTTCCTTGGTATTCAGGTATCCACTAATAAGTCATATCGCTCCAGAAAGTGTAAGACAAGGATTGCACAAGTATGAAACTTGGGCACTGTGGTAGAGTATAACTCCATTATGGATAAGATTTAATTTTGATAGGTAACAGTGTTACACAGTAATATTAACTGATGACGTTTCGAGCACAAATTATTGCTCATAATCATATCAAGTTACTGAATCCTAGTTTATTGAGTCTACACCGAACACATGCAACAGAAATGACTCAATGCAAATACCAGAAATATGGGGGATATTATTACCGCCAGTCAAATCAGAGGAGGATAATAAATAATCTCAAAATTCTATTTCAATTCACGTACATCATAACATTCTAACAAATTGCTTATTTTGACTACAGAAAAACATTCGTCTTATTTCCCATCTGATTGTAATTGATCAATAACACTCATATTATTATTTCTGGATGTACATTATCCCATATTGATTTTTATTTAAATATCTAGTCAATTCCACACATGTATATAAATGAAGGAAAAGTTTTGTCAGTAACTTGATATAGCTATGAGCAACAACTAGCGCTCGAAACATCATCAGTTAATATTACTGTATGACTTATCAAAATAAAACCTTATCCATAATAGGTTGGTCACAGTCTATAAGAGTCAGTGATTCCAGCCCGAACGTCGTGATTTAGGTTTTATTAGCGGCCTGTAACTTGACCAAGTGGTCTGTGCCAGAGTTTCTGTTTGATGTAAAATAGGCGATTATTCGAGTAGACATTCTCATCAATCATTATCTGAGGAGGGGTTGATCGTCCTCCTGCTGCTTGTGAGGTGGTTTAGGCTAAACGCGTGGTTATGTGCATTTTGTTGGCTGTGCGCCAGTGACGCTAATTGAATTGTTCTATTGATTTGGCTTGTTTGGGTCTACTCTTTCACACAGAAACTTCTCTATTGGACTATCTACCTCAATCACTCAGTGTGCAAGTTCTTTCACTACTAACGTCGGCCATAAATTCAAGGTCTATTGGGTCTTATCTCTTACTCTTATAGTCCATTCTCCCTTCCTTATTTTGTCTCCTCTCCCACATTCGGTCAGTAATGTGTGCTAACAGTTGAAAGAAGCCATGGTATTGAACGTTCAGTGCCTTTTGCACATAATTAGGGAAGGCTTGCGTCCAGCTTTGTTTCAGTACAGCCTCTCACACAGTGTTATCCCCCACAGCCGTTGAAGGAAGCACAAGAACTAGGATGGAAGTCTGTCTTCCGTGTTTTCCTCTTAAAACGACCATTGGCTTTCAGATATAGAGATGGGTATCGCCACCTCGAGCTTAAGTACGGAGTAAGCTTGTACGAGCGGAGGGTGAACTACAAGTTCCCGCACCTCCATGATGATTTCATAAGGTAACTAGGAACACAAGCCTTTATACCTGGTGGTTTCAGACTTAATGCTATGCAGTTAGAAGTTGTGCTCCTACGATGGTTCTGGTTCATGTAGGTCAGATTCAGGCAATATGACTTTGGCATTTACCAGAGAATCCACCTTTGAAAAAGAAGAGTTTCTAGAGTCAGTTTCTACTATTGGAAAACCAGAAATCGTAACGAATAAAGATTAAACTAAAAAGAAATTACGAGTGGAAAAACCAAAAAATCTATAAAGTACAGACAAATGTAATAAAATGCAAAGCCAACTATCGGAAGGATGCGCTCACCAATCTAAGATCCTAGAATTATGTCGTAACGAATACTGACATTCCAATCAATAGGTCGTATTATTGTAGAAGACGTTTCCAAACGTTATCTTCGAAAGTGCGGCACTGAGGAAGTGAAGGAGGAAACCCAGTCAAACGCACGGCGAAGAATTCATCATTCAATAGGTGAAGAAAGCCTCACAGATCATAAAGAAGATAAAGCTCGTACTTGATTACTCAACTCATCCTTCTGAATTCATTAATCGCTTACAGCATTTGAATGGCTATAGCATACTGTTTTGTAGAAGTCCTACAGTATCATCCCCCATAAAATCAACTCAAGCAGCCATAAACACCTCAAGTTGGAAGACTACACTCGTGTTTTCAGAAGACGCGATAGTATTAGAAAACCACTTTATGACGACCCATCAAAGGTAATAGGCAGAACTAAGGAATGTAATTTACTTGCATACTTCATTTTTGCTGTATTATTATTGTTAGCATTAACGCAAATATGTACGCTATTTTATCCATTTTGGTCAAAGATATTTTACTCTTACCCTTTTCAAATAGTGACAGGCCTCATGGATTCACAAATCTTCCCTCCACTATTATGTTTCATTGAATATTTTTGGCATGGAAGAGAACGTGCTTGTTTTAGAGTTCTATTTTTCAGCGTGATAAAAGGCTGCAGGATAAAGTTATATCTTGGTAGACGGCTTGTGGCGAAATATTTTTGTTATCAAGACAATTGTAAAATACAAAATAGAACTATGAAACGGGCACTTTCTCTTGCATACCGAAAACAGTTAGTTAAACACCGACTCCCTCACAAGAACAACCAAGAGAGGCATGTAAAACTACCATAGGACTGGGACTCTTGCTCCCGTGTATGGGTGAGATGTGATAAAACACAACCACCCCTTAGTCTACCATACGAAGGACCCTTCTAAGTCATGGTATGGCACCCAAAACTCTTTGTTATTCAACTAGGTAATATCATATATTGTGTTAGCATTGACAGACCAAAACCGGCCTGTCTAGGTAGTGATCCTCCCTACGCAGCGACAGAAAAGCTCCCACAAACGGCAGTAGACAGCGTGAATACCGACGCGAAACCTATCAAGACTGACTAATAAGTTGAGGGGGCTAAACCCATAGCTTGAGAAGAATTGCTGGCAAAATTAGCCAACGAATAATTGGCAGACTAAACACCTAAATCCATTTTCTCCGCGTAAAGATGCATCGATTAATATCTCTTTTCCAAGAAGACTGGTAAACAAAAAATTATTAAAAGCCAAAGATATACTAGCGTAAAGGTTTTCTGAATTTCTTTTATTAAAGAAAAAACTACTTTTACCTGTTTTTTTTGGAAACCAGTATATATTGATACATCTTAAGTTCCAAATAAAAAAAAGTTAAAATCGCGCTTATTCACAAATAATACTGCGCTGAACCTAACGAATAGACATAGAGGAAACATATTACTCTCACTGCACGGCTGGGTGAAGCGATTTATCTCAAACAAACCAACCCCCGGCAAGTACAAGTCAAGTTCATTCTTTTCTCCCCGTAATCAAGTATCTTTCAGAGTATGCTTCAAAAGAGGAAACGAAAGAGAAAAGAACATTACACCAAAGATGAGGTAAATGTAACTAAGTCCATGAAATTCAGGGCGACTTTTACCCGTCTAGTAGTAGTAGTTATACAATATACTATATTCAACCTATTGTTAATTATGCATTAAGCACCAGTATTACAATGAGTGTCAGGTTGAATGTCCTTAATACACGGGGATGCTTTATATTTACATTTTTATATTAACATGAGTGCATCCTCCTACTTAGCTTGTTAGATGTTCCGTTTCATACGTCGCAGCAGTTTAGTATGAAGCTCACTTTACAGCCTGGCAATCTCTGCCAAGGATTCCTAAAACACTGCTTCTTGCCTGTTATTACTTGTATCCATATATGTCGACTATAGCTAAACTTTATACTTTTTCACTTTAATAAACCAAACTAAGTACGCACAGTATTGGTCCATGAACTAATATAGCAACTACTGGATGCCTACCTACGAAGTAGTATTGGTGCAAAATACATACCCACTACAACTATATGCACTACTGCTATTGCGTAAGCATATGAGCCGTCATTGGAGAAGTAGTATAGTAATAGTGCAGAGGAGAAACCTGTTCGTTTGCCTAGTCATTTCCTGAAGCGTTTACGACACCTAACAAGTGGCGGGAGGAAGGCGTAACTTGGTGCTCAAACTACTGACAGTAGCAGAAACCGCCCTAGGCAACCAACTACCCTAATCTTATTACTACACTAGTAGTGTCTGGTGATGATGACGTCTTCGAAACTGCTTTCACGACCAACGTGGATTATAACAGTGCAACTATACTCGAGTATAGTTGTATTCGGATCGTAAAAAATGAATGAAATAATTGACTTTCTCCACATACCATTTTATGCATTAAGTATTCTGAGTTTTAACTTGATCTCATATGTATATAAAGCTTTTCAGTGGTGATTGGCCCAATCCTCGAAACTTCATCGATTGCAGTTGAGTATTGGAAAGTTAGCAGGAGCCACATTATGACGTCTGTCACCAATAAAGGTTATTGATTAAGGCCAAAATAGCATACCTGGCAACGGTGAAGAATAGACACCAACTTCTGACGACCTCAAATAGCGAATCTGATTCTTCTGGGCGAAAAGGGGTACTCAATTTACAATGTAGTGTATCTACGATATATGTAATGAAAATCCAATATCGTTTTACGAGCTAGTATAAACCAATTCGATTTCTTTGTGCTTGCTTATTGATTGTAAGGTTTAGGTTCCTGATCTTCGGTAAGCTTCTGCCTAGCTCGTCCCGCCACTCGACTGTCGTAGCTTTGGTTGTCTCCAAAGAAAGTAGTGCTGGGATTAATTATATGCGGTTTGTAGTATGAGGTGTGTTAAGACTGTTACTACTGTGAATGAAGTTGATCGTTTCGCCAGTTAGTCCTCCGGTATCGTCGACAAGGGATAGTAATAATAATGATAATAATGGATATAATTAGTGCAGTTATTCAGACTAACAGACAGAAAAGGAAATAGGAAAGCATAACAACAGTCAGCTGATTAAATTTGAAGAATTATATATATATGTATTTATATATATATATATATATATATATATATATATATATATATATATCGTTAATAGTAATAATAATAATAAGTGCAGTTAGAGTTGTCAGGAGAGTAAGGCGGGAGAGGATGTAAAGAATTAAAACGACAAGTTTAATTGTCTACCTCTGAATGGTGTATGCGATTTTAAGGGGATAGGCCATTTTGATGCAGTCCTTGTATCGTTGGGAATTTATGCTGATGATGGGGACGATATGCGAAAAAAATGAGGATAAAATCTGCGATAAAAATGGGGAAATTCTGCTAATTTCGGGGAAAACCTGACTTTGCAAAAAGGGGAAAAGGGGACAATGTGAGGTACTGGGGAAAATCTTACTATCGCCCCATTTTTAATATGATTTCCCCCATTTTTGTCGAATTGGGTTGGAGTCAACCAAAGCTACGACAGTCGAGTGGCGGGACGAGCTAGGCAGAAGCTTACCGAAGATCAGGAACCTAAACCTTACAATCAATAAGCAAGCACAAAGAAATCAAATTGGTTTATACTAGCTCGTAAAAACGATATTGGAACTCTAAAGACAAGGACAACTTCGACCAATCAGAAGGCTCAGATTCAGATGATAAGAACAGAAGGCTCTTGTGGCCTGTGTTAATCCTTGCAAAATATATCTCTGCAGAGATCTAACTTCTCTTTGGAAGCGTTCACCGATGGAGCTGATACTACTGAATCAGGTAAGGAGTTCCATTCGTTGACCACTCTGTGAGAGAATCTAAATTCTGCACGTATATTAATCGTCCTCGGTGTGAGCACCTTTTTGCGGTGACACCGTAAATGTATCCTAGAAGGGGAGAAAAGGTTAGAAAGGTCAGTTCCTAAATCACCCTTAAGTATACGGTATGCTAAATTTAAGTCGCCTCTCTTCCTTCGGTATGATAACGGGAACAGATTAAAATGCTCCATCCTCTTATCATAAGGAGGGTGTGAGATACCACTAACTAATTTTGTTCCTACTCTCTGTACTCTTTCCAGAATATGTGCCGTCTTTTTGAAGCATGGACTCGCCGCTTGTATGCAGTATTCTAGATGAGGCCTGGCATATGTTGCGTAGAGTATTTGGAACATGCCCTCGTCTAATCGTTTGAAAGCCCTTCGAAGTGCGTCGGTGGCACAGTGGTTAGGACTCTCGCCAACCATGCACATGGTCCGGGGTTCGAGCCCACGCCGACGCACACCTGATATCTACGGTCGGCCTGCGAATTTTGGGCTACCGATATCCACGCTGAAAATTCCATACTTGTACCAAAAATACAGTGTGGAATCAAGCTGTAATCAAAAATAAAAATAAATAAATAATTCGTTAACGTATAATATGAATATCAAGGGGCCTGGTACAGTTTCCTAGGGCATTCCACTGGATACTGCTTTCCATCCTGATAGTACACCGTTAACTCTAACCTTCTGCCTTCTATCCATTAGGTAACCTCTAAACCACTCACATAGGCATTGGTTTAGTCCAAAGCCTCTAGGTTTACCAAGGAGACCTAAGTGGGATACTTTGTCGAATGCCTTGCTGAGATCGATAAAAACCACGTCCGACAGATGGCTTTTATCTCTGGCCTCAACCTAGTCTTCCCTAGCCAATAGTAGGTTTGTCAGGTAGGATTGTCCTGATCGGAATCCACGCTGTTCCACAATAAACAAGCCATGTGTTTCAACAAAAGCTAATAGCTGATCCCTTATAGTAGTTTCCATCAACTTTTTAGGGGTTATTGGCATAGACGTTCGCGAACAGTACTGAGTATATAAACGCAAGATCTTATACCAAAAACGGTGACTCTAAAGAATAGCGGCCCAAACCGAAACGACCTTTGAACAAAAAAGTGACCTTGAGCAAGGGATCAGCTGACTGTATCATTTTCGGAAGTAATCATGGATGTTTTCGATTACTGTTTGGATAACGGACTCATAGCTTTGTCGAAAATTTGCCAGTGCGGAGGAGTTATGCATATACAAATATAAGCAGAGGCCATTGATGGCTTTGTATACAGATGTATTGAGTGCCAAAGGAGGAAATCCGTTCGAGATGGTTTGTCGTTGTTTTTTTAGATTCAGATTTATTGGTTGAGGATAGGAGGCTTGCAGCCTATGTTAATCCTTTTCTAGTAGATTTCTGTGGTTGTCCAAACCCTTCTTGAACGAATCAGTTAGGTTGCAGACACCACTTCTTCTGGGAGTCGGTTCCAAGAGTCTATGACTCGATGTGAGAACCAGTACTCAACAGCAATATGATTTCTCCTTGGCTTTTGAACTCTCCTGCTATATCCTCTAAGGTGTTCCGACCTGGTGGGAAGGAAAAGAGAGAATATGTCAGGTCCATGGTCATTATTTAAAATTTTAAACATTGTGATTAAATCTACTCTCTGCCTACGATATGACAGTGGGAAGAGATTTAAACTGTCTAGTCTTTCCTCGTATGATACGTTAACTATGCCGTGAACCATGCGTGCTGTCTTCCTTTGAACCCTTTCTAAAATGTGTGAGTCCCCTTTTAGACAAGGATTGGCGGCCTGGATGCAGTTTTCCAAGCTTGACCTCACCAGAGATGTATATAAGGAGGTGAACATATCTCTGGGGATTCTAGTAAAGGCTCTGAGAATTGCCCATAAGGACCTGAAACTACGTGCAGCCACCGCGCGACAGTGTGCTGTAGTTTTTAAGTCGTGGCTAACTATGACACCTAAGTCCAAGTGAGTATGAACTGATGAAAGTGTTATTCCCTCTAATTCGTAGGAGCTTGTGCTTGCTTGTCCGATGCGCATGGTTGCACATTTTGCCATATTGACCGGGAGCATCCATTCAACAGACCACTCCGACAGTTTGTTGAGGTCGTCTTGCAAGGTGGACGTATCACTGTTGCCCTTCAGCTCCCTCCAAATTTTTAAGTCATCTGCGTATAGGACCATAGGGAGTCGGTGAGCAGAGGTAACTCATTGATATACAGAATAAAAACGAGAGGACCGAGAACCGTGCCTTGTGGCACTCCGCTACTTACTGCTGTCCAGGAGGAGAGTTTTGAGTTGATCCTAACCCTCTGCCTCCTATCTATGAGGAATTCCCTGAGCCAGTCTAGTAGTCTCCCTTTGATACCAAGACTTTCCAATTTCATGAGTAGTCTTTTGTGAGGTAATTTATCAAAGGTGTCAATGGAGTTGAAGATTGAACGATCAATTCATTGTTGTTTGTTCAAATTCAACTTCCCCAATTTTCGCGGAGGCATAAATACGACAGTCATCGTCTCATCGGTCGCTGTTCAGAAAGAAGAGTGAAACATCGTCAGAAACCTTAGTTCGCTTATTCTTTTTATATGTTGGTGTAACAATGAAGAAATATCAAACGGCAGATCGGTGTTTTGGTTTTTACGTCCGTTATAACTAGGCGTTTCTGAAATCTTCGAAGAACAGCGTGGGTCCGAGCGTAGCGAGAGCTGGGCATTAACGGTCTATGAGACGTGATTGACAAAAGGCTTTACTGAAGTCTATGAAGACGACGTCAACGGGTCTTCTGTTGTCTTTTGATTTGACACAGCTTTCTCTTGCAGTGAGGAGATTTGACAGGCATGAGAGGTTCCTCCGGAAGCCATGCTGTGCTCCAGATAACAAGCTGCTATTTTCCAGATATACCATGACGCTTTTCTTGATAATTATTTCCAGTGTCTTGATTAAAGTGCTGGTGAGACTGATAGGCCTGTAATTTGAAGGGCTTTGTCTTGATCCTCCTTTGTGTATGGGGGTTACTATGGTGTCTTTCCAATCACGTGGCAACACTCCATTTTGGAGAGAGCTTGAAGATCGTGGTCAAGGGGCCGGCTATGTGGGCTGATAGCTCCTTGAGAAGCCTTGGATGAAGACTGTCAGGACCCATTGATTTTCCTGCATCTAGTTTCATTAAGAAGTTGAGCACAGTGCCTTGGTCGATGTCAACGGAATCTATCCCGTATTCCTCTGATGCAGCCAGAGCTGATCCTGTAGGGAGTGATGACTCCTGAGTGAAGACTTGGGAGAAGTAGTTTGCCATTGCTTCTGCTTTTTCTTGATCTTCTTCGATTGTATCATTGCCAATAATCAGGTGTGGGACACCATTGGATGTTTTATTCCTGAAATTCATGTACGAGAAAATTTTCATGGGTTGCGCCTTGGTCGTGAAGGAAAAAAGGGTTAGATCCCTTTTTTGCCGGGGAGTGTCAATGGAGTTGAAGATTGAACGATCAATTCATTGTTGTTTGTTCAAATTCAACTTCCCCAATTTTCGCGGAGGCATTATTACGACAGTCATCGTCTCATCGGTCGCTGTTCAGAAAGAAGAGTGAAACATCGTCAGAAATCTTACAGTTTACAGTTTACAATTTATTTAGGATAGTAGGCTATATGCCTGTGTTAATCCTTTCGATTTATTTCATACAGGAGGTCCAATCTCGCCTTGAATGAATCAACGGATGGCGCTGATACGACATGTTCCGGTAGGGAGTTCCAATGGTTCACAATTCGATGCGAAAAACGGATTTCCAGACGCAGACGATTCGACCGTGGTTTTTGAACCTTGAGGTGATGTCCTCGCAATTGGTTGGTGCTAGAAGGAAGAAATAATTTAGATAAATTAGCTCCAAAATCATTTCTTAGGATACGGTATGCTAGTATTAGGTCACCCCTAAGTCGTCTGTATGACAGTGGAAATAAACCCAGTCGACTTAACCTCTCCTCATATGACAGGGTTGAGAAACCCTTTATTAGCTTAGTTCCTACTCTTTGCACCCTTTCTAATAAGTCTATTTCGTATTTGAAACACGGGCTCGCTGCCTGGATCCCATATTCCAAATGAGGTCTGATATAAGTCGGATATAATATACGAAATATATCAGCGTCAAAGTTCGCAAAAGCCTTGCGTATGGCCCATAACATTCTAAAACCCTTAGTGGCTGCAGTTCTACAGTTTGTTGCTGTTTTCAAGTCATGCTGCACAACCACTCCCAAGTCCTTGTACTCAGTGACCACTGGGAGAGTAATGCCATTCATTGAGTAATTGTGCACGTGACTATGGGATACATGCATAACTACACTCTTGCTTAAGTTAATCTCCAAGGCCCAGCGCTTACACCAATCACTTAACAAGTTTAAATCTTCCTGCAAAGCAAGTTGATCACTGTCATCGTGCAAAGCCCTCCATATCTTGATGTCATCAGCAAACAGTAAGCAGGATGACTTAACTACCGATGGAATCTCATTAACATAAATCAGGAAAAGAAGTGGGCCTAGAATTGTACCCTGAGGAACGCCACTCTTAACCGATTCCCATGTTGATAAAACCCCGTTAACTCGTACTCTTTGTCTTCTGTCCTTTAGAAAGTCTTGAATCCAGTCGGTAACCACTTTATTGATTCCCAGACTACCTAACTTTACTAGAAGACCTGAATGAGAAACCCTGTCAAACGCCTTGCTAAGGTCTATGAATATGGCATCCACCGGTATATTAGCATCAGCTGAGCTTGCCCAACTTTCTCTGGCCAAAAGAAGGTTGGTCAAGCAAGAATGACCTGCTCTAAAACCGTGCTGTTCCACAGCGAAAAGTTTGTTCCCTTCAATGAACTGAATGATAGCATCACGAATTATTCTTTCTAGTAGTTTAACAACAATACTGGTCAAACTAACAGGACGATAGTTCTGAACTAAGTTTCTAGATCCGGTTTTGAAGACCGGACTAATGATGGCATCTTTCCAGTCTCTTGGACATTTAGACTGGTCCAGAGACATATTGAAGATTACCGACAATGGCTCGGCTATGCTTTCAGCCAATGCTGTTAATATACGTGGGTGGAGTTCATCAGGGCCACTGGACTTACCAGGATTGAGCCTTAGAAGCCACTTTAGGACAGTATCCTTTCCAATGTATAAGGGTGCCATTTTCAAGTTACCTTCTGGAAAATTTACAAAGCTGGTATCAATATTATCAGAGAATACTTGACTAAAGTGCTTGGACAAAGCCTCAGCCTTGGTCAAGTTATCCTCAGCCATGTTTGTCTGGTCATCTTCAAGCATAAGAGGTGGGATAGCATCACTCTTACGTGTTCTTCTCTTGATATATGAGAAGAGTCTTTTTGGGCAGCCTGGTGAACTTTTAACTAACTGGGTTTCGTAAGCTATCCTTGACTGGTGGATCAAAGTTTTACACTGGTTTCTGGTTTCACAGTATTTCAGCCGGAACTGCTGTAGCCCAGTAGAAACAAAGAGATTCCAGAACCTTTTTCTCCGTCTCAGGAGTGTTATAGCTTGTCTATTTATCCATGGTGGCCGATTTGTTGGCCTTTTAGGAACCCTCCAGGGGATGAGATCAGTGGTAACCCTCTCAAGTGTATTCTTAAATCTATCCCATTCATCTTCAATGGATGAGACAATGTTGACTGACCAGTCGGCAGTTGAAGCACGCTCCTTTATAGCCACTATGTCAGCATGCCAAACACTAGGCCGGGATTTGGGTTGAAAACTGACTAAATTGCCAGCCCTTAAGTTAAAATCTAACACCCCATGATCACTGTTTGCTAGAGGTGGATGAATAACTAGACCATCCACGTCGTCGTTGTCATGAGTAAGCACTAAGTCCAGCAAGGAAGATCCTTGGGTAGAACCGAATCTTGTACTACCTAAGACATGTTGTGTCAGGGCATTTTCCATGGTTGTCAAGAGTAACCGGCTGTCAAACTTATCAGCGGATCCTGGAGATGTGACAGCTACCCAGTCTATATGAGGTGCATTAAAATCACCTAGAATAAGACAGCTACTGTGTTTACTCCATTGTTTGAGGTGATCTAAAATGAAGTCATCACACTGACAATAGGGACTTCTATACAGAACTCCAATGAGTAGAGTGCCGGTTGCAAAGCTTACTTCACAGCTAATTACCTCACCTGTCCCACTGTCATGAGCTTCAGATTTCACGGAACGAACATGTAGGGAGTTGTTGATGTACAGAGCAACCCCGCCACCTCTACGACCCTTAACTCTGTCGCTGCGCAAGCAACTAAATCCGCATAGCTCAGGTGTGTCATCTAATCCCGAAACCAGCCATGTTTCAGTAATGGCCACAATACCTGGGCTAAGGTCTTCTACTAATACACCTAGCTCGTGAAATTTGTTCCCGATACTACGTATATTAGTGTACACTACCTTCAGGCTTCCTATGCGGTCTGGCCTATCCACACAGGTCTTGGAAGCATACGTTTCCAAGACCTGACTATTTGAAAACCCACCAGTTTAAGGTTAGTCTCACCATTTTTGCGTCTTGTTTCTAGCTGGGACAAAACTTCTTTTCGTTTAAGTCTGTCTTCAAGAGATAAATCAGGTCTGGCTGAAATTCCTGACCCGGCAAGGTTGTGTACATTAGCCAGTAGATGATTCCGTTCATCAGGAGAACCTAAGACTACTTTAAGCAACCTACGCTGATTAGAACATTCATCATCTCTTTTGCCTATTCTAATCAGCTTTTTAATCGATACTCCAGGGAAATTCGCTGGGAGCATCTTCCTTATAATACTACTCACTAATTTAAGGTCGTGATCGTGCCTTTTCACGGGATCAGATTCTTTGGACTCTTCCAAATTTCCAACAATTATGTTAGAGTCTAAGGAGAGCTTGTCGTATTTAGCAGTGGCTACGTCCTTTCTCACCACTATTGATGCAGCCTGGCTACAGGTGACAGACGTTTGCCTACCATCAATATTACTATATTTCTTTCGACTGCTTATTTTTGTTACCCATTTATCATCTGCCTGCAGTTGCTTCTCAGGGCTGCTGCAGTTTTTGATGGTACAATCAAGATCAGTGTCTGCGCCACCTTCATGGTGAACTTCGCTTACGGTGTTCTCTGGTTCTGAGGTGCTGTTTACAGCTTCCGTTTTTTACCTTTTCGCTTACTAAGACGCTTCGAACGCCTAGTAGGTTTTACTTCCGGGGTAACTGGGATAGTAACCGCCGGTGTGATAACATTCATGATGGCACTTACTGCTTCATCTTCAGACGGGCAGTCCGTGTCACTCTTACTAGCCACGCTATCATCAGGAAGTTCCATGGCTTTAGAGAGCAGTTCGTGAGCCTCCCTTATTAAGGTCATCTTTGGAGAGCAACACATTCTGCACATCCAGTGGGATGTTGGAGCAGTACAGCGTTTGTATGCAGCTGGACGTAATCCAGTACACATCTTATGATACCATTTTTCACAGTTATTACACTGTATTCCATCATCTACCAAAAAGTAACACTCCGCCCTATTACATTTATGTGGTACTTTTGACATCATGAAATTCTACTGGAAACAGCCAAGACAATTTACCCAATATAGAATATATAAGTGGTTAAAATCAAAACTTAACAGACAAAAGTCAAGTTAAAGTTTTTTTTAAATGTTCTTGAAGTGAATAACACAACAAAACAGCGATTTGTCAAAAACGTGAAATACGTGAAAAAAGCACTCCCTTTCAAACAGCGCGCGAGTTGAAGAGTTCGTTTATTCTTTTTATATGTTGGTGTAACAATAAAGATTTCTCGAGTGGCCAATCGGGCTTTTGGTTTTTTCGTCCGTTATTACTAATCGTTTCTGAAAAACTGCAAGGAACAGCGTGGGTCCGAGCGTAGCGAGAGCTGGGCATTAACGGTTTATGAGACGTGATTGAGAGTTTCTGACGGTAGAAACAGATTCTGGCGGATTCAGACAGTCGGTGACAGTTTGGATAGTCACCGTTCATCTTTCCTGGTGCCGGTCAAGTCCTCTTTGAACAAGCAATATCTGGAACGTTTTTGGAATTGGGTCAAGTTCAACAATGCCTGGGTCAAAGAAGGGACAGAGTGTCTTGGATACAAACAGGAAAGTAAGTCATTGTGACTTGTCTGTTAATTGTAACGATGTGTCTGATGTTAAGCATGACATGGTTGATGTTACTGTTTCGCCGTTCAGGGATAATAGGAACATCAAACTCCCTAAATTTGAACCACGGCGCTTCGATAGAAACCCGGCTGATTATTTACAATTTGTAAAGGAGTTTGAGATCATGCTGAGTAGTTTTCTATTAAGTGATGAATTGAAGTTAATGTATTTGATGAGGTATTGCACTGGAGATGCCGCAAGAGCTATACAGTGCTGTAAGTTTATGAAGCCAAAAGAGGGCTACTACGAGGCTATGAGCATATTACGTCAAAGGTTTGGAAGACCTTCGATGATTGTAGGGAAATTATTCGAGGCTGTTAAGGGTAATGGTGGTCAATTACAGGATGACTCCCAGGGACTCGCTGAGTTTTTGAATAATTTGCTGATTTACAAGAATGCATTGGTTTCGATGAATCGCATGAGTGACCTCAACTCGAGTTCCGTTCTAGAAGTAATACCGAGACGCCTACATACTCGACTGCAAAGGAAGTGGGTGAAGATGAGCTCCCGTATGGAGGATGAGGGTATCGAGCCAAAGTTTGATGATATCCTGAAACTAGTAAAGGATAGTGTCAATCAATCTATGAGCAAGTTCGCCAGTCTATTACATCTCACCCCTAGAATAGAGCAGTCTGAGGGTAAAACGCACTCATTGATGACGAATAGGCCTCAGAGAGGTGGATATCGAGAAGGCTCCATGATGTATAGTAATGCATATAAACTTAGTGAGTGCAACAGGTTTCGTAGTACATGCTCAACAGATAAGTTGCAAGATGCAAGAGAAACACGGTTGTGTTTCACACGTGTGCAAGAGGTGCATACAGAAGTGAACTGTGAACCGGTGAGCAAGTTCAGTGATAAGCTAAATGTAAACTCCAGGTCTGACTCCGAATTGTGTGACGATAACGGTGTTGTGAAGAAGTCTGTAGTTGCAACTGGTAAGCCGTTGTTGAATAGAGTGTCACAGAATAGAGTTACTGCTTCAGAGTAGAGTTCTGACTCCACAAGTTTACAAAGTATAACTAGTCAGAGTGAAGATATAAAACCTTTAATGATTTGTGAGGAGGAACCAAAATTGTCTACTTCTGTTATTAAAGAGTTTGAAAATGATGAAGTTGACGGTAAAGTGAATATTGGTGATAATGACCATGATACTTCACAGTTGTCTTTGGTTGGTCATGATGAAATGGAGGGAATGCCTACTACCGCTTAGTTAAATAAAGGTTCTGTACAACTTGAACGTGAATTAGAATTAAATGCAGTTGCAGAAGGCATGCATACTTGTCAAACCGTCGCTGTAATTGATCAGAGTGAAGCCCACCTATCATCAGATGCTAGTGCTAAAGCGGAGCTGATAGTAAAAGGCGGCAGTGGTGGTGGTCTTGCAGGTAGACAACTTTCTGAAAGTCGAGCAACAACAGCTTCTGATCCACCGCTAACTTCATCAACTGATATTAATCAGTCGTCGTTGGTGCTGTCATCCACAATGAAACAGACACCCATCAACTCAAGTATCTTGTGCAATGACTATGGTAGTATCAGTTCGTTTGAAAGGACGAATATCAATGGTCAGTTTAGTGAGGATAAGCCAAGTGTAAACGAGAAAGTCATTGTTAAATTGACTTGCACGAATAAAGGCATTTCTAGTTTCAAGTTACTATTTGAATGTCATTATCTTTGGTGTAAATTACTCTGTTTCTATACTTGGTTGATGAGATATGTCGTGTTTGTTGGTCATCTATATTCTACTATAAAATGACATGGGCGTGTTGCCGTTCAGATTTGGGGATATAGCTCATAGAAGGAAGTTAGCAAACGAACTCTGCGACCATTTTCCAACCTAGAGCGTCAACCTGAGAAGGGTTGTAGGCGTACTGGTGTAAGTCCTGCAATTCTTCAAACGAATTACATGGAGACACGATCTGCGAGTTTGTTTGTACTGTTTGTGTAAACGTGTGGTGTGTCATATCAATTGGTGTATTTTGGATTAATTGTGTTTACTTGTTGTTTTCGTGTCTTGTTGTTATTGCGTAATTTTGTTAAAATTTTCGTCGTGATTATTTCTGAAGTTGTTTCGAGTCTTCTACATCCGTGAATGAATTGATTGATGTTAAGGACAGCAGATGGGTCGTATACGCCGAGGAGTCTAGGCTATTGCTGAGAGTGAAATGCACACGGAGATAATTGTTAGCTGCGGTCCGACACGCCGGGGAGAAAGAGTGTAAACGACTGAGGCTCGCATACGTCACTGTTACTAGAACTGAGGCAGAATGAGTGACAAGCGATTTCAGTGGTACTTGGTAGTGAGTAGATAAGAGGACGTGCGTAGAGTATCATGAGTTGGTGCTATGGTCACGTTGCATTCTGCAAGAGTCATTCTAGCAAGTGGCGATTGTGTTGCAAGATGTCAAGAGGAGGTCTCTATCTGGAGGCGCAGGTCGTCAGCGATGTGTGAAATTGTGCTGTGGGTATGCTTGTGGTGTGTTGGCTTTTCTGTTTGTTTTCCATTTCAGCTCTGTCCGTGTGACCCAGGTTCTCGCAATGGCATCCAAGTCAACGTGTATTGGTCGTGAAGGAAAAAAGGGTTGGATCCCTTTTTTGCCGGGGAGTGTCAATGGAGTTGAAGATTGAACGATCAATTCATTGTTGTTTGTTCAAATTCAACTTCCCCAATTTTCGCGGAGGCATCAATACGACAGTCATCGTCTCATCGGTCGCTGTTCAGAAAGAAGAGTGAAACATCGTCAGAAACCTTAGTTCGCTTATTCTTTTTATATGTTGGTGTAACAATGAAGAAATATCAAACGGCAGATCGGTGTTTTGGTTTTTACGTCCGTTATAACTAGGCGTTTCTGAAATCTTCGAAGAACAGCGTGGGTCCGAGCGTAGCGAGAGCTGGGCATTAACGGTCTATGAGACGTGATTGACAAAAGGCTTTACTGAAGTCTATGAAGACGACGTCAACGGGTCTTCTGTTGTCTTTTGATTTGACACAGCTTTCTCTTGCAGTGAGGAGATTTGACAGGCATGAGAGGTTCCTCCGGAAGCCATGCTGTGCTCCAGATAACAAGCTGCTATTTTCCAGATATACCATGACGCTTTTCTTGATAATTATTTCCAGTGTCTTGATTAAAGTGCTGGTGAGACTGATAGGCCTGTAATTTGAACGGCTTTGTCTTGATCCTCCTTTGTGTATGGGGGTTACTATGGTGTCTTTCCAATCACGTGGCAACACTCCATTTTGGAGAGAGCTTGAAGATCGTGGTCAAGGGGCCGGCTATGTGGGCTGATAGCTCCTTGAGAAGCCTTGGATGAAGACTGTCAGGACCCATTGATTTTCCTGCATCTAGTTTCATTAAGAAGTTGAGCACAGTGCCTTGGTCGATGTCAACGGAATCTATCCCGTATTCCTCTGATGCAGCCAGAGCTGATCCTGTAGGGAGTGATGACTCCTGAGTGAAGACTTGGGAGAAGTAGTTTGCCATTGCTTCTGCTTTTTCTTGATCTTCTTCGATTGTATCATTGTCAATAATCAGGTGTGGGACACCATTGGATGTTTTATTCCTGAAATTCATGTACGAGAAAATTTTCTTGGGTTGCGCCTTTGCATTTTGAGCCGGATGTGCTTCGAACTTCATCCTTGATTGGCGGATTTCTGCAATAGCTTTATTTCTAGCGGTGTTATATAATTTCGTGGTCTCAGAAGTCTCAAGTGTGGCCAACAGGTTCCAACATTTGTGTTTACTTCTGAGTAACTTACGAATCTCCCGGTTTATCCAAGGGGGGAATGTTTCCGACCCTTTGGAACAGACCAAGGAATGAAGGGTACAGCTACTTGGGCGTAGAGTTGCTTAAATTGGTTCCATGCGGCTTCTACTTGGGACTCTGGGTTGATGTGCCAGTTTACTGAGTTGGCTGCTGAGACGATCGCATTTATGTCAGGTTTCCAAACGTTTGGTTGAGCTGGGGTTTTGGCACTTGCTGCGGTTACTGTGAACTTGAAAGTGAGCACAGCATGGTCACTTCTTCCTTACGGAGGAAGATGTTGTATGAGATCCACATCCTCACCGTGTGAGAACACTAGGTCCAGAGTTGATGAGGAGTGCTGTGAGTCATAGCGCGTGGGCTTAATGATATGTTGGACTAGGGCTAGCGATATACTAGATTCTAGCAGTTTATAGTCAAAGGAGTTGACTGAAGATGGAATTGTTAGGCTCGACCAGTCAACTGTTGGGGCGTTGAAGTCACCGACTACGAGACTTCGACATTTTGAAGTCCAGGAGCCTAGCTTCTCTATTAGGAAGTCGTCTGCACTGCAGTCAGGACTGCGGTACACAGCAATGAGGTCAATGTCTTGGCCTATGCATTTAAGTCTGCAGCGTAGAAGTTCGCACGACTCACTTTCGTGGGCGAGTGCTTCGATACTACGCACGGTTAAGCCTTTCTTGAGGTAGATGACTACGCCCTCTCCTTTGCGGTTTAGTCGGTCTACCCTGTGCACTTCGAAGTTTGGCAGGTTAACTTCGTTGTCAGTGACATCGGGTGTGAGCCATGTCTCTGTGATAATAATTACATCCGGGTTTCCGGTTTCTATCATGTTTGCCAGCTCAGTCGTTTTATTTAACAGGCTGCGGGCGTTTGTGTAGCAGACTGTTAATTCAGATTGGTGCTTCCCCGGCCCACCCACAGAGGTTTCGGGATCATTAAACTGCGAACTCGGACAACCCGAAAACCCTTAATCTTAAGGTTCTTCTCACCGTTCCGGCGTCGCTCACTTAATTCTAGTGACGCAGCCTGTCTTTTGACACGGTCTGCCAGGCTTAAGTCAGCGCGGACATATATCCCTGATCCTTTGAGAATATGAGAGTTGCTTAGAATAGCGTCCCTCTCCGCTTTAGAGTTTAGTACGACTTTGAGGAGACGTACAGGTTCACTTACTGTAGGGTCAGGCTTTTGACCTATTCTGTATACGCTGTGTACAGTAATGCCTGATACTGTTTGTGGCAGTAGCTTGTCTAAAAGGGGCTTGACCAAGTTAAGGTCATGCCCGAATCTGGTCTTAGGGTCGAGAGCCAGTGACTCCTCCACTTTGTGGAGAATGAGAGACCTATCAGAGAGATCGGGTTTGCTTTCCGTTACTTTCTTGCCCTGAGGCGTAAGTGTGTTTCTATCCTTCTTGGGCGGTGTGGCCGAAGTGTTATCCTTACCTCGCTTTTTGCGAGAGACTACGGTGCGCCATTCATTGGCGTCCTTCTCGCTAATCCTAGTGGGGTTCGTCTGTCTGCTGCTCACCGGTGTGGATGAGGCTTGTTCCGCCAGTCCCTGGGCGACTGGAGCTGCAGGTTTTCGACCCTTAGTACGCCTCTTCTTCACGGCAGTCTTTCCATTACTGTCACTGGAGGGCTCATCCAGTATCGTGGGGGCGACCTGGGTGTCTGTAATATGGTGGGTGTTCTTCTGTGCTGTAGAGCACTCACTTATTGGCAAGATCGCACCTGGGACATGTGCTGTTTTGTCAATGACGCTAGTCACGTCATCGCTATCTGAGAAATAGTCGGTATTCTTCTGTGGTGGAGGACGCTTGCAGTCCATGAGCTTTAAAGCCCCACTAAGAGTAGCTATGGCTTCTGTAATACGGAGTTTAGTTGTACTACAGCAGTCGTTGCATAACCAGTTCGCTAGAGGTTTGCAGCAGCATTTGTATGCTGCTGGAGTAAGGTTCGTGCGCATACTGTGAAACCATCTCTTGCAGTTATCACACTGCATTCCCTCATCCACTGGAAACTGGCACATAGCCCTTCCGCAGCGGTTTCTTTTAATAGGCATTTTATTTAAAACGAACCAGGAAAAGTTAAATACAACTTCAAATATATATATATAACCTTTGTAAATCAGTGATAAAAGCTAATGAGTGCACAAAGATAGATATATGTGGCTATTATGTTATAAGAACACTTATTATAATTGATAGACTCAGATCTGAAACGTTAACTAACTTCGACCAGAATAAACTGATTTAAAGTTAAATCTGTGGACTTTTGAAGCGTATAACACAACAAAATCCAATTATAAACAAGAGCGTGAAAATTAACTCCCCTTTCAAAGTTCGCGCGGTTGCGTTTTAGTTTACAGATCCCTTAGGAACTTTTCTCTCAAGGTTTAAACTACCTTTGACGAAAATTTTAATGATCTGTAACTTCTGGGCCCTGAAAAGAGCAGTCACAGCTACAGCTTATGAAACAGAAAATTCAGAGGTGTCAGCAGTGCAATGGTACAACTACTGCAGAGATGTTTCCTCCTGGAAAATGAACACCCTGACTTAAGTTCTCGGAGGAGTCGGCTGCATAGTCCATATTGATGAGACTGTACTTATAAAAAGGAAATACAACCGCGGGAGATTACAAGCAAACCAGCAGTGGATACTGGGTATCTACGACACGACACCGCGCATAGGGTATATGGAAGCGATTCCCAATCGCAGTGCAGCAGTATTAGTGCCTATTAATAAGCGTTTGGTGTTGCCGGGGACGACCATTCATACCGATGAGTGAAGCGGATACCGTCAAATATCGAATCATGGGTACGTTCATCATGTTGTTAATCATACGGACGGTTTCCGGAATCCTTTGAATGGAACCCACACCAGTTCCATTGAAAGATTTTGGAGTCGTCTAGAAAGACGTATAAGAGCGGTTAATGGATCGAGAAATCCCATGATTCACAGTTACCTGGATGAATTTATGTACCGAAACTGGTTTCATATGACTATGAAGACTCCCATGAGAAACTAGGAGGTTTTTTTGCAACATATACGCGAACGCCATTCTTTGTAACTGTTTATTATGATTGCATTACTTCTATATAAACCATTTTTACAATTATGCGCCTTTCTTTTTGAGCCTTCTCATTGGCCGAAGTTGTCCCTGTCAAGGTCATTTTTGCGTTAACAGGTCGTTTCGGTTTGGGCCGCTATTCTTTGGAGTCACCCCAAAAACTTCTATTTTATTTGATTCTCGTGTACCAAAGGAAAGCAAAATACCACAATCGATTAACCAAATTACGAGATAAATTTCGGGGCGAAGTACAAGAATAGCGTCCTAGGAGTGCGAACGCATGCTAGTCGTTGGCTAACGGTGCCTGTCATTATCATAGCTGAAATATCCACCCTATTCATCAAATAAGGAGCAAGTTTCACCCAAATAACGCCTTTAACTACTGCTTGGACAGTGTGTTTACATCTCGTTAGGGTTGAGGCGAATATTGGGGTTAGGGTCAGGGTTACAGTCATAATATGGATTAGCGTTAGATTTACGGCAGGATAAAGATTGTCATTTGGGTTAGCATTAAGGTTAGGGCTAGCGTGAAGTTTAGAGTTAGGGTCAGGATTAAGGCTAGGGTTGCGATTAGGAATAGATTTGTCGTCTATTTCAAATTGTTTTATTATCCTCATTTTCCTTGTATGTAGTTGCCAATGATCTTACTGAAACCATAGTAGCTTAACCGAGGGCTTTGGAGAGAACTAAACAGCAAGAGAGGAGAGATGAGCGATTCACAAAACAGTCAATCTTCAGTCGCTTTGGTGGATACATCTACAGAAACTAGTCCAACTTATCAACTGATACTCTTCATCTTAACTGGAACGTATTTTTAAGTCATGTCAGAGAAAGATAATCCGTTTAATGTGTTGTCATGCATTTTCTTGTGAATATACGTCATTTTTCCTGCAGAAGTTCCTCATTTTTATGATTGGCTGGCTGAAGGTCACTCATGCGTTCGCATCCTTTGGGACGCTATTGTTGAACTTTGCCAATTTCGGAACCGAATGGCGGATTGAAGCGGAAGCTAAGCTAGCTAGTTATCGTGCACGACAGTGACACGACGGAGTACCAAATGGCGAGGATGCTTGACTGAAAGCCTTCAGCTAAACAAGTCGACTTAAAGTGTCAGAATCCAATGTTCACTGATGATTCTTATCGTCACTATGTAATTCTTCTCTTAGACATAATATATTCCTATGGTCAATAATTTCGAGGAAATATTTCCCGCTACACTTTTGCAATAATGCATGCTAGACTTACCGGAATGTAGTTAGATATCAATTCCCTGTACCTCTCTTTAAAGAGAGGGCTAACAATGGCATCCTTCCATTCCCTGGGTAGCTTAGCCTGCCTCATAGACATTCGGAAAATCTCCGTGAGCCGAGTATATATTATATCCGCCAAGGAAATTAACAGTTTTGGGTGAAGTCCATTCTGCCCAGGTGATCCACCTGCCTTCAATTTAGACAGTAGTTTGAGGAACTTTGCGTCCTCTACCAAAATTGGTGGCACCTGTCAAGGTAGTTGAAGACTGAACGATCAAATCATGGTTGTTTGCTCAAACCAACTCTATGTTTCTCGCGAGAGTCATCAATCCATTAGTCATAGTCTCATCGTTCGCTGTTCACTGGAAGACAGAAAACTATCAGAGGTATCATCGTGACTTGTTGTCATAACATTTATTCTTAGACCTTCCTCTGTAATAACAACATTCTTGATTATGTGTTTGCGGTAGAATAAAGGATTCTCGAGTGGCCAATCTGTGTTTTGGTTTTTTGCGTTGGTTAATACAAATTGTTCCTGAAAGTCTTCCAGGGACTGTGTGAGATCCAGCGTAGTAAGAGCTGGACATTTACAGTTTCTGATAGTTTCTGTTCGTCCTTCCTGGTGCCTGCAAGTCTTCTTTGGACAAGTATTACCTGGAACTTATCTGGATTTTTGGTCAAGTTCAGTGATGCCTGGGTCGAAGAAAGGAAAAAGCGTCTTTGAAGCAGGCAGGAAAGTAAGTAATCCTGAGTTGCTTGTTAATTGTAATGATATGTATGATCTTCAGCATAGTGAGTCTGTTGTTCATGGTTCGTTGTTTGGGGATAGTAAGGTTTTAAAGTTACCTGAACTGGAGACTCGGTACTTTGATGGGAACCCAGCTGACTATCCACGGTTTGTAAAGGAGTTAGAAATCATGCTGAGTGGGTTGTAGTGCTCATTGTACCTTTGAACTTTTGTTTAAACTCGCTCACCCACGGTGATAGACTTCTTGTCTTTTGAGTTGTGACTCTTCTGTGCGTTCATTGGTTCGCTCTCTTGTTGTGCTCTCTTTCTGCACACTCTCCGAGCCTACCTCCAGCAACATCTGCAGATAAGTTGTACGACTTCTTTATTTGTTGAATTTTATATTTCGTCGAATAAAATATAATTCTCCCAGGTACCCTTGTCACATCAAGTCTTTTTACCGCGATACAGTTCGTCAGTATTTGCGCGTCGAGTAGTGTACTGCTAAGGTCGCAAAACGGTGAAGAAGTTTGTAAGGGTGTTTAGAGTATAGGTCCACTCTAAGGGCGTAGTAGAACTCTTACAAGTGATGAGTCCGTGTATTCATCGTTTCCCTCCATTTTAGCTTGACGTGTTTTTAGTTCTTTTTCATATTGACTACCTTTTTTGTATATATTTTTCATATAGAATTATTAATTTTTATTCGTTTTTTTTCGCACGTGTTTTTGTCGTATTACCCCGTTAGTATATCCCTCTGTCCCAAAATGACTGACAACAGTGCTTCGCAAATGGCTATAACCTTGCAACTCCCCACGTTTTGGACACATCGTCCTGTTACTTGGTTCAACCATGTAGAAGCACTGTTCACTCTCAAACGTATACACTCACAGGAAACGAAAGTAAACTGGTAATTGTGAGTCTCCCTGAAAATGTTATGGAAGAGGTTTCAGACGTCCTCATGGATCCGTCCCCTGACTTGTATGAATGACTTGAGCAAGCACTAATTAGGCGAGTTGAACTCACAGACCAACAAAAAGTGCAGGAACTCTTTCGTGGTGTTCAACTTGGCGACCGGAAGCCCACTCAATTGTTACGACAGATGAGACAGTTGGTCGCCGACTTCAATGTAGATGATGCTGTCAATGGAGTTGAAGATTGAACGATCAATTCATGTTGTTTGCTCAAACCAACTTCCCCAATTTTCGCGGAGGCATCAATACGACAGTCATCGTCTCATCGGTCGCTGTTCAGAAAGAAGTCAGGAGACAACCATCAGAAGTAATCTTGTGATTTATTATTGTAATATATGTTCATAGACCTTAGTTCAGTTATTATTTTATATGTTGGTGTAACAATCAAGAATCCTCGAGTCGCCGATTGGTGTTTTGGTTTTTTCGTCCCTTATTACTAAGAGATTCTGAAAACTTCAAGGAACAGCGTGGGCCCGAGCGTAGCAAGAGCTGGGCATTAACGGTTTATGAGACGTGATTGACAGTTCCTGATGTTAGAAACAGACTTTGGCGGATTCAGACAGTTGGTGAAAGTTTGGATAGTCACCGTTCATCTTTCACTAAGTCCTGCCAACCGACCTTACCTTCTGTTCATACTACCTACATTGATCCCTAACTATATTGTTCTGCTAAATCTTGCTTCACTATTCACAAAACCTATTCTTTTTATTCTTTAAGGTTCTAACTTCTTGTAAAGTAATCCGTTCATTAGGACGCATGCATACGCATATAATGTTCATAAAGATGTACGCGGAGACCTATTGGAAGCACTCATTAAGAAAGCTAGGGAGATGGAATATGAGGTACGAACATGTCTGGTACCAAGCAATATATTTGCGGTAGCCATAATAATCATAGTCTCAGAGCTTAACATCAAAAAAGGAGGGAGGGTGGCGTTAGCTGATCAGTAGATATGGTGGGGGTCACTAAGGTGAATCGCCCCATTCTGCAGGAACAGCAATACACAAATTAAAGGCTCGAGATATTTCTGATTTTTATGAGGGCTTAGATCTTTATCTTGAAAAAGATAATAATGAACGCCTTGACAGATCATGCTTCTACCTCTAAATATATACTATTCGCCCAGCCTATTGTTGAGATGCGACCATGTGGGGTGTGCACAGTTTTATGGGGCATCTTATTAACGAACTTGCTGTCCATTGACTGATCTTTAAATACCACTTCACAATGTCTTATCTCATTCATTTTCCAATAACGTCTTTACCTGATCCTCATTATATCCCATTAAACCTAACATTTTACAGCTCTTTATGACTTATTATATTCCTACTCTCTGAAGGGTACGGTTGTACATTAAATGCACAAAAAGGTATAAAACAAAAACAACTGGCACAACTGAGGATAAATGTATTAAAACCAAAAGTGGACATCATGATAGTACGAGGTATACGTGTAGCATTATACATTGCAAATGAACGTTGTCAGCCTAGGGAGTTGATTTTATTAATGCATTTATTAATGATACTTGCACTTACCTATTTCATTACAATTTAATGATTCACCTCAGCACTTTTACTTTTCTAAAAGAGCTTTCAATCCCTTGTAAACGTTGTACTTACCTCAATATTGGTTGGTTATCGTATGCCGACAACCACGGGATGAAAACGAAACGAAGTTGATTTTCCCGCTCAACCTGGAGGACAACTGTACAATTCAATAACTATACAGCCTAGTTCAGACAATGTGTATTTATATACATATCAAATATTTAACTGTTGAAACATTATTAACTTGTAGACAATCTACGATTTGATATTATATCATACTTGATCGTGCCAGTAAAAATGGCATGCATTTTCATGTAAATTTATACGTTTATATGAGAATATACATTATTATTATTTTCCTAGAGCCGCTCAAGTCATCTTTGAACAAGCAATATCTGGAACGTTTTTGGAATTTGCTCAAGTTCAACAATGCCTGGGTCAAAGAAGGGACAGAGCATCTTGGATGCAAACAGGAAAGTAAGTCATTGTGACTTGTCTGTTAATTGTAACGACGTGTCTGATGTTAAGCATGACATGGTTGATGTTACTGTTTCGCCGTTCAGGGATAATAGGAACATCAAACTCCCTAAATTTGAACCACGGCGCTTCGATAGAAACCCGGCTGATTATTTACAATTTGTAAAGGAGTTTGAGATCATGCTGAGTAGTTTTCTATTAAGTGATGAATTGAAGTTAATGTATTTGATGAGGTATTGCACTGGAGATGCCGCAAGAGCTATACAGTGCTGTAAGTTTATGAAGCCAAAAGAGGGCTACTACGAGGCTATGAGCATATTACGTCAAAGGTTTGGAAGACCTTCGATGATTGTAGGGAAATTATTCGAGGCTGTTAAGGGTAATGGTGGTCAATTACAGGATGACTCCCAGGGACTCGCTGAGTTTTTGAATAATTTGCTGATTTACAAGAATGCATTGGTTTCGATGAATCTCATGAGTGACCTCAACTCGAGTTCCGTTTTAGAAGTAATACCGAGACGCCTACATACTCGACTGCAAAGGAAGTGGGTGAAGATGAGCTCCCGTATGGAGGATGAGGGTATCGAGCCAAAGTTTGATGATATCCTGAAACTAGTAAAGGATAGTGTCAATCAATCTATGAGCAAGTTCGCCAGTCTATTACATCTCACCCCTAGAATAGAGCAGTCTGAGGGTAAAACGCACTCATTGATGACGAATAGGCCTCAGAGAGGTGGATATCGAGAAGGCTCCATGATGTATAGTAATGCATATAAACTTAGTGAGTGCAACAGGTTTCGTAGTACATGCTCAACAGATAAGTTGCAAGATGCAAGAGAAACACGGTTGTGTTTCACACGTGTGCAAGAGGTGCATACAGAAGTGAACTGTGAACCGGTGAGCAAGTTCAGTGATAAGCTAAATGTAAACTCCAGGTCTGACTCCGAATTGTGTGACGATAACGGTGTTGTGAAGAAGTCTGTAGTTGCAACTGGTAAGCCGTTGTTGAATAGAGTGTCACAGAATAGAGTTACTGCTTCAGAGTGGAGTTCTGACTCCACAAGTTTACAAAGTATAACTAGTCAGAGTGAAGATATAAAACCTTTAATGATTTGTGAGGAGGAACCAAAATTGTCTACTTCTGTTATTAAAGAGTTTGAAAATGATGAAGTTGACGGTAAAGTGAATATTGGTGATAATGACCATGATACTTCACAGTTGTCTTTGGTTGATCATGATGAGATGAGGGATATGCCTACTACTGCTAAGTTAAATAAATGGTTCTGTACAACTACAACGTGAAGTAGAATTGAACGCAGATGCAGTTCCAGAAGGTGTGCATACTTGTGAGACAGTCAGTGTAATTGATCAGCGTGTAGCCCACCTATCATCAGATGCTATTGCTAAACCTGAGCTGATAGTAAAAGGCACCAGTGGTAATCTTGCAGTCCAACAACTACCTGAAAGCCGAAAAAGAACAGCTTCTGAATCACCGCTAACTTCATCACCTTGTGTCACTCAGTCGTCGTTGGTGTTTTCATCCACAATGAAATGGACGTCCATGAACTCACCTGCCTTATGCAATGACTATGATAGTATTGGTGCGTTTGAAAAGACTAAAGATATTGGTCAGTTCAGTGAGGATAAGCCAAGTGTAAGCGAGAGAGTCATTGTTAAATTGACTTGCATGAATGAAGGTTTTTCAAGTTCCAAGTTACTATTTGAATGCTATTATCTTTGGTGTAAATTGCTCTGTTTCTACGCTTGGTTGACCAGATACGTCGTATGTTTGTTCGTCATCTGTATTCTACGATACAATGACATGAGCGTGTTGCCGTTCAGATTTGAGGATATAGCTGATAGAAGGAAGTCAGCAAATGAACTCTGCAACGATTTTCCAACCTACGGCGTCAACCTGAGAAGGGTTGTAGGCGTACTGCTGTAAGTCCTACAATTCTTCAAAGGGTAGCGCATCAATGAGCAGTCCAATGTGCTGAGTGTGTGATTTCGTACATATGTTCATATTGTATATACTGAGTTGATATCATCTGTCATCTGTCTGTTGGTAATTCTGTTTGTGTCCGGACGACTTCCACTTGGATCATCAACCTGAGAAGGAATGTAGGCGTACTGCTGTAAGTCCTACAGTTCTTCAAGGGTAGTTCGTCAAGGCAGAATCGACAACATTTGATGTGTTTATTGTACATATGTTTGTGTTAAATAATTGTGTGAGTTCCAATTGATGTAATTGTTGGTTAATCTTGTTTGTGTCCGGATATTCTTCAACTTACAATCGTCAACCTGAGAAGGGTTGTAGGCGTACTGGTGTAAGTCCTGCAATTCTTCAAACGAATTACATGGAGACACGATCTGCGAGTTTGTTTGTACTGTTTGTGTAAACGTGTGGTGTGTCATATCAATTGGTGTATTTTGGATTAATTGTGTTTACTTGTTGTTTTCGTGTCTTGTTGTTATTGCGTAATTTTGTTAAAATTTTCGTAGTGATTATTTCTGAAGTTGTTTCGAGTCTTCTACATCCATGAATGAATTGATTGATGTTAAGGACAGCAGATGGGTCGTATACGCCGAGGAGTCTAGGCTATTGCTGAGAGTGAAATGCACACGGAGATAATTGTTAGCTGCGGTCCGACACGCCGGGGAGAAAGAGTGTAAACGACTGAGGCTCGCATACGTCACTGTTACTAGAACTGAGGCAGAATGAGTGACAAGCGATTTCAGTGGTACTTGGTAGTGAGTAGATAAGAGGATGTGCGTAGAGTATCATGAGTTGGTGCTATGGTCACGTTGCATTCTGCAAGAGTCATTCTAGCAAGTGGCGATTGTGTTGCAAGATGTCAAGAGGAGGTCTCTATCTGGAGGCGCAGGTCGTCAGCGATGTGTGAAATTGTGCTGTGGGTATGCTTGTGGTGTGTTGGCTTTTCTGTTTGTTTTCCATTTCAGCTCTGTCCGTGTGACCCAGGTTCTCGCAATGGCATCCAAGTCAACGTGTATTGGTCGTGAAGGAAAAAAGGGTTGGATCCCTTTTTTGCCGGGGAGTGTCAATGGAGTTGAAGATTGAACGATCAATTCATTGTTGTTTGTTCAAATTCAACTTCCCCAATTTTCGCGGAGGCATCAATACGACAGTCATCGTCTCATCGGTCGCTGTTCAGAAAGAAGTCAGGAGACAACCATCAGAAGTAATCTTGTGATTTATTATTGTAATATTTGTTCACAGACCGTAGTAAAAACATTATTTTTATATGTTGGTGTAATAATGAAATATCCTCGAGTAGCCAATCGGTCTTTTGGTATTTCGTCCGTTAATACTTAGCGTTTGTGAAAATCTGCAATGAATATCGTGTGCCCGAGCGTAGCAAGAGCTGGGAGTAACGGTTTATGGGTCGTGACTGGCACTCCCTCACACTCAACTTGACGAAGTATCAGATTGGAGTCACTTTCCTGATTTTTTTGCCCTCCTGCAATTCATTTATTTTGTGAACCGCACTTGTAAACATTATGCATCATCTTAGTATGCACTTCGCAACATGAACAAAATAATTTTTGTAATGATAACTACTCATAGCTATTGGTTATGTACAAACTTCTCTGTAATTTTATAAGTTCTCACAGGGTAGAAACTTCCCTTGTTTTATCTCATTCTAACGTACTACTTCCAAGTTGTACCAGTTTTCCTCGCATTGATTTCGCACAAGCTTTTGTAGTACCTTTACGCCGATTTTGAAATCTTAACCTCTTCTCCCATTCTCTTCTGTTGTTTATTTTACCCTGCTCCTTATCCTACGCTGGTATAATGATTGCCTTTAACATGACTGCCAGGTTCTGTTGAAGTGGTCTAAAATGGAAGTTAGACATAATGAGTCACCTTCTTGCTACGACAGCCTCGGCGGCGGAGGTTTACCATCAGACCTCCATATAAGTAAGCTTGTAGTAGTACGGACTTAAAAGAAAATGAATCGATAAATATCAATACAATAAAAAAATACTAAAAATATTAATAAAAATATGAAAGATAAAAAACAACACCAAACCGCAGAAGCTTACAACTACACAAGGCACCAGCGTCATTTCTTATTATATTCCGTCTTACTTCACTAATCATGTACAAACCACTTCCAACTTACCTTAATTTTTTTCTTTTCTTTTGCTTTCTTTCCTTTCGGTAAAATTTCTTTTAATATTCCCATCTTCAAACCTTCGCATTCACTCATTGCTGTTGTGCAAAGCCATCCTACTTTTGTATATCGAAGCTTGCTGGTTTCCCACCAACCTTCTAGGGGGGGGATAACCTGTAGTGCACATTGTACCTTTGAACTTTTGTTTAAACTCGCTCACCCACGGTGATAGACTTCTTGTCTTTTGAGTTGTGACTCTTCTGTGCGTTCATTGGTTCGCTCTCTTGTTGTGCTCTCTTTCTGCACACTCTCCGAGCCTACCTCCAGCAACATCTGCAGATAAGTTGTACGACTTCTTTATTTGTTGAATTTTATATTTCGTCGAATAAAATATAATTCTCCCAGGTACCCTTGTCACATCAAGTCTTTTTACCGCGATACAGTTCGTCAGTATTTGCGCGTCGAGTAGTGTACTGCTAAGGTCGCAAAACGGTGAAGAAGTTTGTAAGGGTGTTTAGAGTATAGGTTCACTCTAAGGGCGTAGTAGAACTCTTATGGGGTTTCCAATAAATGATGAAATGAAGTTGATGTATTTGTTGAGGTACTGCACCGGAGTTGCTTCAAGAGCTATACACTGCCGCAAGTTCATGCTCCTTAACTAAGGATACTCTGAGGATATGAGTATACTGCGTCAAAGATTCGGAAGATTTTCAATGATTGTAAGGAACGTATTCGAATTTCTTAAAGGTAATGGTAGTCAATTACAAGATGACTCCATGGAACTATCTGAGTTTTTGGATAATCTGATGACTTGCAAGAATACGTTGATTTTGATGAATTGCATGAGTGATCTGAACTCAAGTTCCGTCCTAGAGGTGATGGCGAGACGCTTACCTATTCGACTGCATAGGAAGTGGGTGAAGATAAGCTCTTGTATAGAGGATGAAGGTATTAAGACAAAGTTCGATGATATTCTGAAACTGGTAAAAGATAGTGTCAATCAAGCTATGAGCAGGTTTGCCAGTAGAATAGAGAAGTCTGAGAGCAAAACGCTATCAATTATGACGAAAGGGTTTCAGAGGAGTGGATATCGAGAAAGCTTTACGGTGTCTAGTAACCCATATAAACTTAATGAGTGTAATAGCTTTCGTGGGACATCCTCTACAGATAGGTTACAAGTTGCGAGACAAACACGGTTGTGTTTTACACGTTTGCAAGAAGTGCGTACAAGGGCGAACTGTGAAGAAGTGACCAAGTTTAGCGGTAAACTAAATGTGAAATCAGCGTCATCAAGTTCTGACTACGAATTGTGTGACGATAATGGTGCAGTGAAGAAGCCTGTAGTTGCAACCAGTAAGCCATTGTTGAATAGAGTGTCACAGACGACACCGCAGTCTGTGCAGAAGAAGGGAGTTACAGTTTCAGAGTCTGCTCCTTACCCCACAAGTTTTCAAGGTATTACTAGTCAGAGTAAAGATGTAAAACCTGTGAGGAAGAACCCAAATCATCTACTGATGTTATTAAAGAGTTTGCAAATGATGAACTTGATCATACAAACAGAGGTAAAGTGCATAGTTTTGACAATGGTGATGATAGTGAAGATTTGTCTTCGGCTGGTCATCAAGAGATGAGCAGAATGCCTACTACTAATAGTGAGTTAAACAAAGGTTCTGTACAGCTTGAACGTGAAGTGAACTTTAAGAAAGATGCGGTTGCAGAAGGTATGGATAATCACGAGACTGCCAGCGTGAATGATCGGTGTGCAGACCACATATCAACAGATGTTAATGCTAAATTAGAGCTAATAATAAAAAATAGTAGTGGTAGTGATCTTGCGGTTAGTCAAACTTCTAAAGGTCGAACAACAGCAGCTTCTCAAGTACCACTAAGTTTATCGACTGGTATCAGTCGGTCATCGTTGGTGTTGTCATCCACAACGATAGGGGCATCCATGAAATCGTGTGTCTTTTGCTGTCACTATGCTAGTGTCAGTCCGTTCGAAAGGACGAAAGTCAATGGTCAGTTTAGCGAGGATAAACCAACTGTATATGAGAGGGTAATTGTTAAACTGACTTGCACAAATAAAGGCATTTCAAGTTTCAGATTGCTATCTGAATATTATTATCGTTGGAGTAAATTGCTATGTGGCTACGCCTTGTTGCCGTGTCAACGTTCAGGGTTGAGGATATAGATGATAGAAGAGGTCAGCAAATAAACTGCGACGACTTTTCAGCCTAGGGCGTCAAACTGCGGAGGGTTGTAGGTGTACTGCTGTGAGTCCTACAATTCTCCAAGGGTAGTACGTCGAAGCTTAGTCCATCGTACTTGGTGTGTATTTTTGTACATATGTTCATGTTGTATATACTGAATTGGTCTCACCTCTCATCTATCTGTTGGTAATTTTCTTTGTATCCGGACGTCTTTCACTTGTATCATCAAGCTGAGAAGGAATGTAGGCGTACTGCTGTATGTCTTTATTTATTTTATTTTTATTTTTTGATTACAGCTTCATTCCACACTGTATTTTTGGTACAGGTATGGAATTTTCAGCATGTTATATCGGTTGCCCAAATTTCGCAGGCCGACCATAGATATCAGGTGTGCGTCGGCGAGGGCTCGAACCCCGGACCATGTGCATGGTCGGCGAGAGTCCTAACCACTGTGCCACCGACGCACATTACAGTTCTTCGAGGGTAGTTCGTCAAGGCAGAATCCACAACATTTGATGTGTTGATTGTACATATGTTTGTGTTAAGTAATTGAGTGGGTTCCAATTAATGAAATTGTTGGTTAATCTTGTTTGTGTCGTGACATTCTTCAACTTACAATCGTCAACCTGAAAAAAGGTTCAGGCACACTGGTGTGAGTCCTGCGATTCTTCAAAGGGATTGCCTCAAGACATGATCTCGAGGTTATGTGCACTGTTTGTATATACGTGTGTTGTGTCATATCAATCTGTGTTTGGTTTCACTGCGTTTACTTGTTGTTTTCGTATCTTGTTGTTATGCATAATTTTGTCAAATTGTTCGTGGTGCTTACTTCTGAAGTTGTTTCGAGTCTTCTACATTCGTGAATGAATTGATTGATGTTAAAGACAGCAGATGGGTCGTATACGCTGGAGAGCCAAGTGCTGAGAATTACATGCACACAGAGATAATGATTAGCTGTGAAATCAATTATTGAGAATGAATGTTTCTATTTAGACTGTGGTCCCACACGCCGGGGAGCAATGGTGTAGTCAACTAATGCTCGCACACATCACAGTTACTAGAACTGAGGCGGAATGAGTGACAGGCGATCGCAATGGTAATTGGTAGTGAATAGATAAGAGGACGTGCGAAGGGTATCATGAGGTGAGGCTATGGTCACGTTGCATTCTGCAAGAGTCATTCTAGCAAGTGGCGACTGTGTTGCAAGATGTCAAGAGGATTCCTTTAACTGGAAGGCGTAGGTCGTAATCGACATGTGTGATTGTGCTGTGGGCATGCCTGTGGTGTGTTGGCTCTTCTGTTTGATTTCCATTCTAGCTTTGTCCGTGTGACCCAGGTACTCGCAATGATATCCAAGCCAACGTGTACTGTTCGTGATGGAAAAAAGGGATGGATCACTATTTGCCGGGGAGTGTCAATGTAGTAGAAGATTGAACGATCAAATCATGGTTGTTTGCTCAAACCCAACTCTATGTTTCTCGCGAGAGTCATCAATCCATTAGTCATAGTCTCATCGTTCGCTGTTCACTGGAAGACAGAAAACTATCAGGAGTATTATCGTGACTTGTTGTCATAACATTTATTCTTAGACCTTCCTCTGTAATAACAACATTTTTGATTATACGTTTGCGGTAGAATAAATTATGTTTGAGCCACCAAAAATTGTTTTGATTTTTCGTCTGTTAATACTAATCGTTTCTGGAAATCTTCGAGGGACAGCCTGAGGCCGAATGTAGAAATGCTGGACATTGAAAGTTTGTGAGTCTTGACTTTTAGCAACCGTAAATCATGTAATTTAATTATGTAATTTAAACAGTACTTATGCCTGCCCATACAACTGTTGTATCCTCCATAAGCGGGGGAAAATATGTACCTGACTATATTGTCTTTACTAACTATGCTTACTAATAGTATGTGTACCTTATCGAATTGATGATGCCTCCAAACTGGCGTCCCTCATGGACAAAAATGAAAATATATACTATTATTAATAGTTCTTCCTACAATAATGCTGCTTCAATTGTTCTCTGGACACCAAACGGCTACGAATAACCGCTACTGATTTTGGTGCCCTGCCCACATCACTTGCATGCTTGAGTTTTCTGTCAATTATTATTATTGTATCCTTTAGTTCCTAGAGGAACATAGGGCTTCAGCTGCGCACCTCCATTGACTTCGGTTTTCTGACAACTTTTTCACCCTGCTCCAGGTCTGTCCACATGCTTTCATCTCCTCCTCGCATGACCTCCTCCAAGTCACCCTTGGACGACCAACTCGCCGCCTCCCTTTCGGGTTCCACTCGAGGGCTTGTCTAGTGATGTCACTTGATGGTTTCCTCAGCGTATGGCCAATCCATCTCCATTTCTTTCTGCCTATTTGTTTCACAATCGGTTCCTGATTGGTTCGCTCCCAGAGATCCCTGTTGCTGATCTTTTCTGGCCATCTGATCTTGAGTATTGAGCGGAGACAGTTGTTAATGAAGGTTTGAAGTTTGTTTGAGATGCTCTTTATGACTCGCCAAGTCTCTGATCCGTATAGTAGCACTGACTTCACATTGGAGTTGAAAATCCGGATCTTATTTTTGATGCTGAGTGCTGTTGACCTCCACACAGATTTGAGAGTAATGAAAGCTTGTCTTGCTTTTCCGATTCTGGCTTTGATGTCCTCGTCAGTTCCGCCTGTAGTTGAGACGATGCTTCCCAGGTAGGTGAAGGAGGTTGTTTCTTTCAGGTTCTTCCCATTTATGCTTATTGTTGTCTGTTGTTGTTGCTGTTGATGTTGGCTAGGAATCTTCATCATCTCTGTTTTATCTATGTTCACGTGAAGTCCTATCTTTGATGCTTCTTCTGCCAACTTGTTACTTTTCACTTGCATATCTTCCAGTTTATGGGAAATCAGACATATATCATCGGCGAAATCCAGATCCTCCAAGTCTTTTGTGTCAGTCCATTTTATGCCTGTTCCCTCGTTGGTTGCCGTTGTCTGTCGCATTATCCAATCAATTGCAATCAGGAAGATCATTGGTGATAGTAGACAGCCTTGCCTCACTCCCGTCCTCACTTCGAAGGCTTCCGTAAGTTTCCCGTTGTGGATTACTTGGCATGCAGCATTGTCGTATAACTGTTGGATGAGGTGTATAATTGTCGATGGGACCCCGTAGTAGCGAAGTAGTTTCCAAATGACCTCTCGATCGACGCTGTCGAAGGCCTTTTCAAAGTCGATGAAGTTGAGATAGAGAGGTGACTGCCATTCCAAGCTTTGTTCAATGATGATCCGTAGAGTGGCGATTTGATCAATACATGATTTGTTTCTCCTGAATCCAGCCTGTTCCGGACGAAGTTTTTCATCTAGGGCTTGTTTGATTCTCTCCAGGATGATGCGACTTAGTATCTTGCTTGGAATGGACAGAAGCATAATTCCACGCCAGTTTTTACATTGACTTAAGTCTCCTTTCTTTGGAAGTTTGAATAAGTATCCGTTCTTCCAATCCTCGGGTACTTTGCCCTCTTTCCACACCTTCTCCAGCAGTGGTGTCATCAAGTCCGCTGTTGTCTCTGGGTCTATTTTCAAAGCCTCTGCTGGGATTCCATCTGGTCCCGGTGTTTTCCCAGCTTTAAGCATCTTGATTGCATTCAGGACTTCTGATTTCGTCGGGGGGTCAGTGTTCACTGGTAGTTCTGCTTCCGTTGTTGGTATTGCTGGACGTGTTGTAGGTGGCGGACGATTTAGAAGTCTTTTGAAGTGTTCAACCCAGTGCTTTCTCTGTTCCACCTCTTTGGTGATTGACTTTCCATTGTCGTCCTTTATTGGCTTAATCTGTGTCGAACGTTTGCCCGAAAGGTTCCTAGTTGTTTGGTAGAGTGTGGCGAGGTCTCCTTTGCCTGCAGCTTGTTCTGCTTCGTTTGCCATGGTTTCATAATATTTTCTTTTGTCTTCCCTGGCACTTTTCTTCACTCTTTTGTTCAGTGTATTGTAGCTTGCATTCAGCTCCTGTTTTTGTTGCTCGTCAGTGCACTGGATAATCTTTTGCTTCACTGTCCTTCTCTCTTCTATTAGTTTCCAAGTGTCCGTAGTGAGCCACTGTTTGTCCTGTCTCTTTTTTCTGCCTAGAATTTCTATGCAGGTTTGGCTCCACACCGTTTTCAAGTTGTTCCAGTGCTTTTCAACGCCGACCTCTTCGCTAGTGTTGATTTGTGTCTCGGCTTTGTCCTTTATGCTTGCAATGAAGATGTCCTTTGTAGCCTGGTCCTTCAGCTTTTGAGTGTTGAACTTGGCTTGTGGTCTATCTGCAGCTCCTGATTCCCTGAAAGCTTTTAATTTGATTTGGATTGTCCCTTGTACGAGATAGTGGTCTGAGCCAACGTCTGCTCCTCTTCTTGCTTTTGTGTCCAGTAGGCTGCGCCTCCACTTCCTTGAGATTGAGATGAAGTCGATTTGGTTTTTGGTTTGCCCGTCTGGTGACACCCATGTAGCCTTGTGGATATCTTTGTGCTTGTATACACTGCCACCAATCACCAGTTCGTTGAAGGCGCAGAAGTCGGCGAAGAGTTCTCCGTTTTCATTCATTTCTCCTAGAGCTTCTCTACCCATGATGAGTTCCCTTCCCGTATTGTCTGGTCCCAGTTTGGCGTTCATGTCTCCCATTAGTATTTTCATGTCGCCAGCTGGAGTATTGTCCATTGTTGCCTGTAGTTGCCTGTAGAATTCTTCTTTCTTCTCGAGGTCTGCGTTGTTTGTGGGTGCATAACATTGTATGATTGACACTTTCCTTCCTTTGGAGTTGAACCTGGCGGTCATTATCCTGGACGAAATCGCCTCCCATTGTATCAGGGCTTTCGTTGCCGTTGGTGACATCATGATAGCCACGCCCTCGGTGTGCGTGTGGTTATCTTCTGGGTGACCGGAGTAGATCACTGACTCACCTGTTGACAATTTGGTGAGTCCACTCCCATTCCATCTGCTCTCACATATTCCCAGCACTTGTATTCCGTATCTTTTCATCTCGTTGGCGATCTGGGCAGCTTTCCCAGTCTCGTACATAGTTCGGACGTTCCATGTTCCTACACAGACTTTTTCTTTTGGTGCAAGAGGTTCATTTTGCTGAAGGTTCTGTAGCATTTTGTTTACAGGGTGGGGTTGCTAGCCTCACGCCTGAGAAAAGAATGATTACATTAAGTAAAAGTTTAGAGAGAAGCAACTTTTTGGGTTGCTCCCCTCAAAATCAGAAAATAACGGACAAACAATGAGAACAACATCAACAAAGGAAACAGTTCACAGAAAAAAGGGCAAAAAGCGACGACAACTATACAATAAGACAACATGCAATATAGTTCAGTACAGTTAACTAAAATGATATCTTAACCATAAACTCACTGACTTGGAGCAACTTGAACATATAAATCCAACAATATATACAATTATAGATGTGTTTATGTTTAAAAATTCCACAAATCCAAACAGTTAGTTATATGTATTATCTGTCAATAAGATTGTATTTTTTGGATTCAGTGTTCGAAAGGTTAATAATTGTGATAGTTTTCGCAAGCTCTTGGCATAAAATTTTACAGAAATAAGAGTTTTTATTATTAAGCAAAATGTAGCGTAGTAGTCGAAAAGCGCGCTTACAATTTTTCGAGTTTTCTGTCAAAAAGGATTGTAATTAGTTCATTCGAGTGGTTTAGTTTTCCAATAAGGTCTAATCACAATTCGTACTCAGACCTACGTTCGAACGAAATACGAAAACGTGTAGAGGGTTATCAGAGTATGCTGCTAATAGGAACATGTTGCTCCGGATGATATACTGCTAACTGTTTATTCGCCTGAAGATTCTACACTCAGAGTAGAATATTTCGTCGGTGGCACAGTGGTTAGGCCTCTCGCCGACCATGCACATGGTCCGGGGTTCGAGCCCACGCCGACGCACACTTGATATCTATGGTCGGCCTGCGAAATTTGGGCTACCGATATCCACGCTGAAAATTCCATACGTGTTCCGAAAATACGGTGTGGAATCAAGCTGTAATCAAAAATAAAATAAAAAATTAGTATACTGAGACTACCGTGATGTCCATTGTGAAGAAGTTTTGAAAGTTATTATTAGCGCTGCATACGGTTACTTGGTTGAAGCGTGATTTAATTGGCCTCTTTGCTAACAGAAAAGACTATTTGTTGATTTCAATTCTCGACTGGATATCGGGATGGCAGATGTAATACCGAAACTGAGCTGGCCACAATTATAGGTAAGGCCTATTAAATACAAGGGCCATTCTTCAGGTGTTTAATTAGGTATCTGTTTCCACCCTAGTAGGATTTTCGTGTCAGCTGACTCTGACACTATTATTACAGAGATAAAAATGAATGTGGTATTAAAAATCCGACAAAAGAAATTTTCAAAGTCACTTGAAGCTATTCAGCAGTAAAAGTCAGTTTGGATGAAGAATATTCTTTTCAATAGTTTCTCTTCAGGTTCATACAATTATTAAATATATTATTTGTTGTCGTTACAATAATGGCCAGTTATGCGGTTGATGCATCTTTACTTACAATAACAGATTAGTTATCGGGCGTCATAATAACTGGCCGTATTTGTGTGACAAACGTGATAGGTTCAAATCGATTACAGAGTATTGTAAAATGGGAGACAATGGTGGTGATTGGTCGTAACAGATTCGTAGAATGTGAGGTAAGAAAAATTGACAAGTTAGTTCAAGGTTTTAAAATGTGTCAGGTGAATGATTAGCACAAAGCGGTATGTATTAAAGAGGAGATAGTAGGACTGCAACGAGAGGTTCATAATGAAATAACGAATGTGTGAAATGAAACAGGTGAAGAGATACACTCAGAGAGGAGATGATATTATTGATATTAGTTCTGGGGAGTATAATTGGAAAATCCTATACTTTTGAGGGAATGTTTGCATTAAAGGTATAAACTATGGCGAACAATAATAATTGTTTTAATAAGCAGAGAAAGAAAAAACCAAGAGGTTAAAGGGGAAGAAACACTCCTGGCCAGAAGAAGAAGAATCAGCCCAACCTTGGCCACGGTACGAACAGCGTCTGTACGTATACTTTTTGGGCACAAAGTTTCGGTTTAGTCGATCTCATTGCAACAGTTTCAGCTGTGTGTGGCAGTCGTAAGCGAACTGTATGCGGCAACAATTTCGGAATTCCGTACATAAGCCTAAAAGCTGTGTTGACATCGATTCGATGTCCAGTATCGACCAAGCGTGACAGAATCGAGCTTTTTGTGAACTTAATTTCCTGCTACCATACTGAACCAAGCTGAAAAATGTTCTCAAACCCTTAGACGGACCTGCCTCATCGTGCGCCGTATATGATGTGAGCAACAGGAACAGCTGAAATGGTGTAAACATAAGAAGAGCTAAGGTTACGTAAAACATCTTTGAGTCGCTGGGAGTACATTCGACGGCTACTGAAGGACGGTGACAGCCAAGAGGAGTAAAAAGTTTTCTTTATAGCCCTGGTTAAACGTTGCGACAGAATCTCCGCAGGAGTGTCCCCCTTAAATTGTAGACCTAAAAACAGGGGCTTTTTCCCCACAGTTGCCAGTTCATGTCTGCAAATATTGTAACTTATGTTGGCTTTGATACACATTTCTGGATATCCGTTCTCTCTTAGAACGTCTCGGATGGTCTGAAGTTCTTTCTCTACACAGTCTTGAAAACAAGTGAACCTCGCTCTAAATGCTAAGCAGCTGATCACACTACTTTAATATTTAATCAGTACGAAGCTAAAAAAATGTGTGTACTGAACTTTGGTCGCTAGCTTTCTTAATATAATCCTTTTGTTGGAACCATCCCCTCTTCTCGTATATAGGACGTCGAGGAAGTGCAGAAAGTCGTTGTATTTTCCTTGATAGGCGAAGTGGACGAGTGGGTCAGCATTATTGAAGTTGCTCAAGGTCAAATAACTACTTAACCCTTCATCGTACACAACAAAAGTGTCCACGATGAAACGACAACACATTTCCTTCCTTTTCATTTCGTCTTTCAAAGGACTATTTTCTAGTTTTGCTAGAAATATGTTCGCGAATCCATTATGAGTAATCACCACCATCTTACAATATTTTGTAATCGATTTCAGCCTATCACGTTTGTCACAAAACTACCACTTGATAAATTCGGTACTGTTGATAAATTTCGATAGAGAAAGAAAAATCGGGTTTGCAGCATGAAAATACTGTTATTATATTTTCCTTTAGTTCTCAGAGGCACATAGAGCCACACATCTCCATTGCTCTCGGTTCTCTGCCAATATCTTCATCTGCCTCCACGTCTACCTATATGCTTTCATCTCCTCTTCACATGACCTCCAAGTCACCCTTGGACGACCAACTCGCCGCTTCCATTTCGGGTTCCACCCGAGAGCCTGTCTTGTGATGTCACTTGATGGTTTCCTCAGAGTATGGCCAATCCATCTCCATTTCTTCCTGCCTATTTGTTGCACAATCTATTCCTGCTGGGTTGGTTCATTCCCAGAGATCCCTGTTGCTGATCTTTTCTGGCTATCTGACCTTGGGTAGTACTGAGCGAAGACAGCTATTGATGAAGGTCTGTAGTTTGCTTGAGGTGCTCTTCATGACGCGCCAAGTCTCTGACCCATAAAGTAGCACTGACTTCATATTGGAGTGGAAAATATGGATCTTATTTTTGATGCTGACTGCCGTTGACCTTTATACAGACTTGAGAGTAGTGAAAGTTTGCCTTGCCTTCCCGATCCTTGCTTTGATATTCTCGTCAGTTCTGTCTGCAGTTGAAACGATGCTTCCCACGTGGGTAAGTAAAGGAGGCTGTTTCTTTCAGGTTCATTCAATTTATGCTGATTGCCGTCTGTTGTTGTTGTTGCTGTTGCTGGTGTTGGTCAGGAATCTTCATCACCTCTAATTTTTCTATGTTCACCTGAAGTCCTATCTTTGAGGCTTCTTCTACCAACTTGTTGCTTTTGACTTGCATATCTTCCAATTTGTAGGAAGTCAGATATATATCATAGGCGGAGTCCAGATCGTGTAGGTTTTCGTGTGGGTCAATTTGATGACTGTCTTCTCGTCGCCCATTTTCTGTTGTGTTATCCACAGTCAAGAAAATCATCGGAGGTAGTAGGCAGCCAGCTTGTCTTACTCACCTCTTCACTTCAAAGGACTCCGCGAGTTTCCCGTTGTGGATTACTTGGCATGCAGCGTTGTCGCACAACTGTTAGATGAGAGGCATAGTTGTTGGTGGCACCGTGTAGTAGTGAAGTAGTTGCCAAATCACCTCTCGATCGACGCTGCACTATCGAAGGCTTTTTCAAAGTCGATCACTATCATTCCAAGCTCCGTCCAATGATGATGCGTATTGTTGGAATTTGTTTGATGCATGACTTGTTCCCCTTGAATCCAACTTGTTCTAGTCGATGTTTTTCATCCAGGGCTTGTTTGATTCTCTTCAGGATGATGCGGTTGAGTATTTTGCTTGGGATGGACAGGAGCATAATGCCACGCCAGTTTTTGTATTGGCTAGAATGTCCTTTCTTCGGCAGTTTGAATAAGTAGCCTTGCTTCCAATCCGCAGGTACTCTGCCCTCTTTCCACACCATCTCCAGTAGTGGTGTCATCAAGTCCGCTGATATCTTGGCGTCTGTTTTCACGGCTTATGTGAGGATTCTGTCTAATCCTACTGCTTTTCCAGTGTTTAGCATCTTTATTGACCCCAGGATTTCTGTTCTCGTCGAAAGGTCGATGTCCACTGGTGGGTGGTTATGCTTCCGCTCTTGATATTGTTGAGCGCAGTGCTAAACGATATTATCCTATTTCACAGGTTCTCATCATCTGCAAACTACCTGGAATTACAATGGTTATATATAATGACGTTTTGTGCTTCAATGTTTGAAAGTTAATAAGGAAAACATTATAAGATGAAGGCATCCGGAATATAAGTGTTATAAATTTTAGTTTAAGTAACTGAAAGAAATTTATTTATAACCATTGTATTTTCGGTTGGTTTGCAGCTGATGAGAGCCTGTGAAATGGAATAATATCATTCTATATTGCAAACTTTGTCTCTCTTTCTGTGTCGAAAACACTACTTTGACACACACAACTAATCTGTTATTGTAAGTAAAGATGCATCAACCGCATAACTGGCCATTATTGTAACTACAACAAATAATATATTTAATAATTGTATGAACCTGAAGAGAAACTATTGAAAAGAATCTTCTTCGACCAGATTGACATTTAATTCGTGATAGTGGAATATTTCCAACTACTTAGTAGTGACTGATAATAATTTTATTTTCCAAACGGAATCAAATCTTTCCTACTGGCTAGAACAGGTGTACAGAATCACTGATTGCTAATGAAAACTGAACCAAATCTTACTACAAATCAGAATATGCAATCATTTTGTCGCTCTTCTGGGCAGTAAAAGTACTGTAGAGTTATCATGTAGATAGAAGTTTAATGTAAGAGCATTATCATCAAATAAACTGCAAGTTTGTTGATCATGTCAAATCGTCGCGCTTTCAAGTGCGTATTTCTCGTCAACTTTACGCGGACTTGACAGAAGTTACTTAGCATGACATGAATACTGAAAAAAATTGCAAGTACCAGTGGCCTGTAAGGCACAAATTAGCCGTTAAGCTTTTCAATCCTGGATTTGGTATACGATCATTTGAATTAATTCCCAGTAGCTTGTTGGCTCAAAGTTATTATTTGGTATTAGCCACTACTTGGTTAAGGTATTTAGCAGATTTCACGACGGTAATTATTTTGACCTTCGAGTGTGCAGACAATATACCGAATGCTGACAGTTTGTGTGATCACAGCACTCCATTCGAGTAATGCCAGCGTAGGCGATAGCACCACTGTTTCATCCTCGTGGTCCAGGCCACTATCTGTGGACTCCAAGAAAGAAAGTAGGAAGATATTGCGAAAGAGGTAGACAAGTAAATAGTAATTGCCAAAAGGTCAAAATTATCAACATTTAATGAAAATTAGCAAGAGCAACGCTCACAGCCGTTACATTGGTCAATTTTTGCCTAGACTTTGATTTTTAGTGCTGAAATCTTATCTTTTGAGCTAGTGAATGGTTTAAACGTGTAATATTAATTAAGAAATACCAGGCTCTGGCCATTAGATATAACCAGTACGGGGCCTATATACCCAGAATGCAAAACATATTCAAAAGTAGGGGGAAAGTTAGTAATGTACATGCTGCTGTTGTTATATAAGGAAGTAAGTGAAAGTTTGTATTGGTATGAAGGGTAAGTGATTTGTTGGCTGTTGTCTAACTTAGCTAGAGTGAGCCTCCAGACAATCGGTTACATGGAAATATCCCCAACACTTAGTAGACACACAGAATTCAGAATTACCTAAAACAGCCACTATGACAATAATAACTTTACTATTCACATTATGGTACATGTATCGTCTACACATCAACAGAAATTTAAAGCATAAATCAGTAATCAGTAACCGACTGACTGTGTGGTGAGAGCAGGCTGTTAGCCGATTGGTTGACACTAAGCTACGTTAATATGGGCCGTGAGAAAATATGAACAAGGCTGAGTCAACAACCAATCACAGCAAAGTTAACGTGGCAAAATATGATTCGCAGATAGAGAACTCTATTTGTCAAGGAATCCCGAAACAACCAATCAGAAGCCTGCGTTTGTCTGCCTAACTTCTGATAAACAACCAATCAGATGACTGCGCTTGTCTACTTGCATAAGCTATAATAATGTATGTGAAATATGTATAAATACGTGTTGATTTTCATAATAAAAGGATCTGTTGCCTGGCCTTTGTCTTCTGTTGTTACAACTGTATTATTCATGACTACGTTGACGACGGCAGTTTGTGCACCCAAACTGTTCGAAACAACGAAGTCGTGCCATGTTATCGCTCGGAAAAATGTTTATCCATAACGCCTTATCAGCTACATAGGAAGCTATTAATCCCTTAGTAAAACTCAGTGGGAAATAGTAGACTCACAAATAATTAGCAGGTATAGTCCCAACTCATTGTCGACCCGCCTATCCTAATAACTAGTCACCTGCTGAGTGAGCTTCGCGCAAAAAGAAACTCTCGTGCAAATCCTAACAATCAGCCCAGTCGTCATAGAGCCACGAAACTTGAAATGTATTCCTCAAATCTGTCTTTCATTCGCTCGAGTCCTGCGTCGGGTAGGAGCACTACAGGTTCAGTAGTCTGCGTGCGCTGCTCCACATCACATCATGGTCCAACTTCATGCACTTTGCCACATTGGGTCAAGGGCTTTTCCAGTAGACTAGAATATATGGTTACATTTGCGAAACCTAGGCACTGTGATAGCTAGTAATTCTATTTTAGTTTGTTTATTAGACGTTTCACTGTGTAATACATCTAATAAACAAATTAATATAGAATATATGGGACCAGTCCTTGATGAGTGGACTTATTTATAAAACTAGCAAATTTTTCCCAGAATTCAGAGTTTGTGTTACTTTACATCAGCCAGCAATACGAAGTGCTATAAAGCGTTCACATCAGCAGTAACAAAAGGTAAGTCAAGAGTGACAAAATTATTCAGTGGAATGTATCGGGAAAATCAACGTTTATGACTGAAAATCGGCAACTGATCTGCTTGCCAGAAACAGAACAAAAGTAGAATTCAGGTTACTCCTTTTTCTTGGTACTGGTCGGGTGACAAATAATTCCTTACTTTTATAAAGTAGAAATCTACTCGTTCCCTTGTTCCAATTGTGAAGTGTACTTCCAAAATAACCTGTTGTTGACCTATTATTGAAACTTCAGCATGCAAGTTTATCTCTTGATATCCTTTGCATTGAAGCTGAATTGGTTATGACATTAATAGGTTATATTCTGAGTTCTGGAGGGCTGTCTTCTGATATCGGAGAAAATTCCTGATAGAGTTATTTGTAACTGTCAAACATTATGCAACAGTGCGTCTGTGACACAGTGGTTAGGACGCCGGTCGATCATGCACATGGTTTAGGGCCCCATCCCCGGCCGACGCACACCTGATATCAATGGTCGGCCAGCTAAATTTGGCCTACCAATATCACGTGCTGAAAATTCCATAGTTGCACGAAAATACTGTGTGGAATCAAGCTGTAATCAAAAATAAAAATATAAAAATAAAATATATAAAAAAGAAAAATTATCCCCCACTTTCTAGTGTTTGGTACACAAGAATGATTATATCTATGGCGAAATCGGGACAATGTTGATTGAAACATCTCTAAGGACGATCAGAATTTTGGGATGAGACAGACGCTGTATATGACAGAAACTAGTAGCTAGATGTGATCCTCTTGCTCCTCTCAAAAATAAAGAAAAATGAATGTGCAGCATATCAATCAATATCGTTGCCAGCATTTTAGATACTCCAAGAATAGTTTTAGTGAATTTGTTTTCAGGGGTCGGCGAATGCGTTATATGTCACAGGCGAAACAAGCAATTGAAAAAAAGTGATTATGTTTTATTTCTAAATGCCATACCTATTTTTAGTTCAGCAGAGCGCAGCCGCACCCATCTTTATTATATTCCTGGTGTATAGAATGTCTACGCTAAAACAGGTCTTTACACTACAGTATCTGGTGCTGATCACGGCACATTAACAAGTGATCCTGATAAAATATTCTGGATAATTCAGATGTCAGCTTTCAGATTTATTGGTTGAGGATAGAAGGCTTGCAGCCTATGTTAATCCTTTTCTAGTAGATTTCTGTGGTTGTCCAAACCCTTCTTGAACGAATCAGTTAGGTTGCAGACACCACTTCTTCTGGGAGTCGGTTCCAAGAGTCTATGACTCGATGTGAGAACCAGTACTCAACAGCAATATGATTTCTCCTTGGCTTTTGAACTCTCCTGCTATGTCCTCTAAGGTGTTCCGACCTGGTGGGAAGGAAAAGAGAGAATAGGTCAGGTCCGTAGTCATTATTTAAAATTTTAAACATTGTGATTAAATCTACTCTCTGCCTACGATATGACAGTGGGAAGAGATTTAAACTGTCTAGTCTTTCCTCGTATGATACGTTAACTATGCCGTGAACCATGCGTGCTGTCTTCCTTTGAACCCTTTCTAAAATGTGTGAGTCCCCTTTTAGACAAGGATTGGCGGCCTGGATGCAGTTTTCCAAGCTTGACCTCACCAGAGATGTATATAAGGAGGTGAACATATCTCTGGGGATTCTAGTAAAGGCTCTGAGAATTGCCCATAGGGACCTGAAACTACATGCAGCCACCGCGCGACAGTGTGCTGTAGTGTTTAAGTCGTGGCTAACTATGACACCTAAGTCCAAGTGAGTATGAACTGATGAAAGTGTTATTCCCTCTAATTCGTAGGAGCTTGTGCTTGCTTGTCCGATGCGCATGGTTGCACATTTTGCCATATTGACCGGGAGCATCCATTCAACGGACCACTCTGACAATTTGTTGAGGTCGTCTTGCAACGTGAACGCATCAATGTTGCCCTCCAGCTCTCTCCATCTGCGTATAGGACCATAAGGGAGTCGGTGAGCAGAGATAACTCATTGATATACACAATAAATAGGAGAGGTCCGAGTACTGTGCACTCCGCTACGTACCGCTGTCCAAGAGGAGAGTTTTGAGTTGATCCTACCCTCTGCCTCCTATCTATGAGGAATTCCCTGAGCCAATTTAGTAATCTGCCTTTGATACCAAGACTTTCCAATTTCATGAGTAGTCTTTTGTGAGGTACTTTATCAAAGCTTTTACTGAAGTCTATGAAGACGACGTCAACGGGTCTTCTGTTGTCTTTTGATTTGACCCAGCTTTCTCTTGCAGTGAGGAGATTTGACAGGCATGAGAGGTTCCTCCGGAAGCCATGCTGTGCTCCAGATAACAAGCTGCTATTTTCCAGATATACCATGACGCTTTTCTTGATAATTATTTCCAGTGTCTTGATTAAAGTGCTGCGCGACTGATAGGCCTGTAATTTGAACGGCTTTGTCTTGGTCCTCCCTTGTGGATTGGGGTTACTATGGCGTATTTCCAGTCACGCCGTGACACCAAATTAGGAGAGATAGCTTGAAGATCGTGGTCAAGGGCCGGCTATGTGGGCTGATAGCTCCTTGAGAAGCCTTGGGTGAAGATTATCGGGACCCATTGATTTCCCTGCATCTAGTTTCATTAAGCAGCTGAGCACGATGCCTTGGTCAATGTCAACGGAATCTATCCCGTATTCCTCTGATGCAGCCAGAGCTGATCCTGTAGGGAGTGATGACTCCTGAGTGAAGACTTGGGAGAAGTAGTTTGCCATTGCTTCTGCTTTTTCTTGATCTTCTTCGATTGTATCATTGTCAATAATCAGGTGTGGGACACCATTGGATGTTTTATTCCTGAAATTCATGTACGAGAAAATTTTCTTGGGTTGCGCCTTTGCATTTTGAGCCAGATGTGCTTCGAACTTCATCCTTGATTGGCGGATTTCTGCAATAGCTTTATTTCTAGCGGTGTTATATAATTTCGTGGTCTCAGAAGTCTCAAGTGTGGCCAACAGGTTCCAACATTTGTGTTTACTTCTGAGTAACTTACGAATATCTCGGTTTATCCAAGGTGGGCAATGATTCCGACCCTTTGGGACGGACCAAGGGATGAAAGGTTCAGTTACTTGGGCGTAGAGTTGTTTAAATCGGTTCCATGCGGCTTCCACTTGGGACTCTGGGTTGATGTACCAGTTTACTGAGTTGGCTGTTGAGATGATTGCATTTATATCAGCTTTCCAAACGTTTGGTCGAGCTGGGGTTTTGGCACTTGCTGCGGTTGCTGTGAACTTGAAAGTGAGCACAGCATGGTCACTTCTTCGCAACGGAGGAAGATGTTTTACATATATGCTTATATATTCGTTGTAGCTTAGACAAGGACCTGTACGCCTGATGTCAGTCAAGTCTCACAAACTGTCAATGTCCAGCTCTTGTTACGCTAGACCTCACACTGTCCCTCAAAGACTTTCAGAAACGCTTTGTATTAACCAACGCGAAAGCCAGAACACTGATTGGCGACTCATGAACCCTTTATTCTTATGCCAACATATAACCAACAATAATGTTTTTACAGAAGTCTAAGAACAAATGTCATAACAATAAATCACGCTATTACTTCTGACAGCTTTTAATCTTCCTTCTGAACAGCGATCTATGAGACGATGACTGTCGGATTGATGACCCGCGAAAATTGTGGGGAAGTTAGGTTTGAGCAAACAACCATGAAGTGATCGTTCATTCGTCAACTTCATTGACACATGATGTAAGATTGATTCACCTTATGTATATTTCTCAATGCGACTGAAGGCGATCGAATGAATACAATATTGGTATTGACGTGGGAAGATCACATCCACTTTCTCCTGTAGGATCATTTGGTGCTGAAACCTGCAAAGACGGGTGCAGTGTTGGCAATGGATAGCGGTACACACCAGATGATTGCTGCAGAAGTTGGGTGTTATCGCGGTGTTGTGTTCGGTTTGTTTTACGTTGTTTTCAGTGGTTTTCCGACTGAAATGGATGATTAGTACCACAGTTTAATGAAAAAACTTGGAAAAGCGGTGGAAAGTGGACGTCTACAGTATTTTGAGTGAACATATATCTGTTATCGAATTTCATGTTCCTTTGCATGAGGAATGTTAAACATCTCTGTAAATTATTAATTATTTTGACAAAAACGAAATAAATGAGGTAAATGAAGTATATTTTGCGAAGTGCTGGAGTGGTGTTTTGAATCTATGAGTTATGAAAACTTGGTAACAGTCAGCTATAAAGGAGTGTTAGTAGATTATTCGTAAGACAACAGTGAAGAAACAGAGTTTTTACTAAAAGGTACTTTGGCGTCTGGCATTTTTGTATTGGTAATTACTTGGTAACAGATGTTTCACTGTTGCTGATTTACAGGTTACAGTTGTAATTTACGCAATGGTTCATTTTATTTGTAAGCTTCGACGAAGTGCGATTGAGGAATCTTCGTGTTAATTTTGGAATCCTTAGAATATTATAAAATTATTTATTAAAATGAATATTTCTTAAAGGTTATAACGGTACTCTTGTACTACTACTTAGTTTCGCTTGACAAAGGAACAGTGATATAGCCAGTTTAGAAGGCGTAATGATTTACTTCAAAATAGCAGTAATTTCATAATGATAATTTGTCACTCTGAGTTCGAAGTTTGTCGCACATTTCCCCGTGTTTTTCGTTTTTTATTATTTTTTTCTCGTCTTCACACATTTCAGGATATATTTTTAGTATCACTGATTACTACAACAAAAAGCAGTATTTTTCACATTTAAACTTACCTTTCTAGTCGTTGGATAGTATCCTTGCTACTTTTAATGTTCCTGATTACTGTTTTGAGGTATCATCACATCGATTATCTGACTTTTGGTGTCCATATTACGATTGTTTCTTAGATAAAGCAATAGGAAGACTTCATTTGTCTGAATCGTGTAATGTATTTGCGCAACACATTTCAAACAATCTGATCACACATGGACTTGTCATAGGGGTACATATGAAATTCTTAAATGATTCAGAGGTGAGAAAGCAGACTTGGGTCAAGTTAAAAGGACATATTCAAGGTGAAAATAACAATGAAAACAGCTAAGTCAAATAGCAGAGGTGATGGTACATCTGCTACGGTATCAAAACAAAATTTACTAAGGAAGGTTTAATGTGATGACGAATTGTTTTTGAACGCATAAAGGTGGTTTAAACTTTCTAATTGTTAGGGCTTCCACAAACTTTAGGATACGTTCCAAACACGTTTTATAGATAGGTTTAAAAGACCTGTTAACGTCAATTTTATGTCCTGTCTCCATAGTATGTTTCGCAATGGAAGAGCTAGGTGTCCTGTTCTCACCATGAATGGGTTCTGAATATTCTATTTGCCTTTGGAGCCATTTACAAATATGCTCCGAAGCCCTGATTCACAGAGATCGATGAGCCTTCCGTATGCATGTGTGTCCACGAGTACATTCATATTGGTAATACAGTGGGATATGACATCGTATAACAAACACAAGCACAACGTATAATTTTTCGGTAGCCCTGATGAAAAGTAATCTTCTACACGGTTGGATTAAGTGTGACTGAAATGTTGCATGCACATAAGAACTAATGACGAATTACGACTTTGGCACATTTCAAGCAAGTATTACCACGTTGCCTATCAATTTCGTTGAATGTGCAATGTCGTCGAAATGATAAATTACATAGTGGAAGTATAATACGATTATGAACAATCATATGGGTCGCTTTGTGTTCTTATGTAATTCTCTTGACAGTGGACGTTATTTTTACACAAAAGCCACTGTATTTCTCAGTCGGTCGCCTCTAGGTCACCCGTGGGCCCACATTCCATACAGCGTCGTAGTCAAACTCTGCCACCGATTATCCATTAATGTTTCGCTTCAAATCCTTTTTGTTTTTTACGGGCGTTGATATGGCATATCCCCTATTTGAAGTGGCGCCTCTGGCTTAACCTTGACGGCATTTGAGCGGTCTCGTTGATTCGAGTTGGAGCTAGTCGTTCAGGCATACGAAGCAGACGCGATTTCAGTGCTCAATTTGCTCTTGTTGGGTGAATTTATATGAAAATTGTTGTTCGATATTGTTCTCGAGCATTTACTGATTGCTTGTGTGACTTGACCTATACCAGGAACCTATACCTTACAATCAAGAAGCGAGCACAAAGAAAGCAAATTGGCTTATGCTAGCTCGTAAAAACGATATTGGATATTGGGACGCTCAAATACGTAGTTCATGCAATGATTATTTGGCATACCGAGTAAGCTTCGCGTACATTTCGACGACTGTCATTCGATAAATTTCTTTGCAGCTTGGCGGAAGCCTCTACTCGATCGCAAATTTCCTTATCAGCTATTGTGTAGTACCTATTACTGTTGCAGAAACCGAAGAATATGGTTGATATCGAATTCGGGCATCCTTCTGCATTATTTTGCGTGGGGCTTTGATTGCTGAAAGTTAATGGAATGCATAGAGACAAGCGAAAATTAGTTTTCACAAATGGGCAGTAACTGCAGTATTGTTATATAATAGTTTTCCCCGTCGCCAAATTGTTATGTACTCGTCGCTAAATTGTTATTATGGTCTGGTCGAGAAACTAATAGTCCTGACGCGAGAAGGCGGAAATCAGAAGACCACTAGGTTTGCGATGATACTTCTATTGTCCAAACACAAGGAGACGAAAATAAATGGTCTCACACCAAAGTGGTAAGTAAGTAAAGTAAAGTAGTTCACACAAATTGTGAATGCGAAATATATATGAATGTTCCAGACAAATCATTAGACAGTCTTAACATGAATGGCTAATTATAATGGAGTGTCGATCCAAATATACATAGCGAATATAGCAGACATGTCAACAACAACATATATGGATATATGTCACCAAGCAACGGACTGTCAACAAACACTCATATTATATATAATATAATATAAGGAGAATACACATTAATAAAGGAGACAAGTTCATACAAGTGAAGTGGTCACAGACTAACCGAGCAAACAGAAAGAGAGACCAACATACACACACACATAAATATATATATGTGGATACATATCACCTCCCCTTTTGAGAAGAGTGATGATTAATAGCGTGCTTTCTTGGGGTTTATCTGAAACCGTTCAGTTTGTTGTCGACGTCTGTTGCTTCGTCTGCTTGTTGAGTTTGCGGCTTCTGCTTTGTCTGACGTTGTCTGAGCTGCGCACTTCTGCTTTTCTGTTTTGTCAGTCGTAGGTAAGTTAAAAGTATCCAAGAGAATATCCAGAGGTAGGGATGACTGTGTACTGGTAGGGATATTTGAGTTTCTTGGCCGCAACTGATTGTAGTGACGGGTCCATAATTCATTTCCAACTTTCACGTCGTACATAACTCGACCACGTCGTGCTGAGATGGAACCTTTATTCCAAGGTTTATGTCCTCCTCGATAGTCGCGGACATAGATAGGGTCACCAACATCAAATTTTTTTTCATTCCGAAATGATGCGTCGGCATGTTTGAGTGTCGGTGGTAACATTGAGTTATGAATCGTTCTAAGTTTGCGTCCGTAGAGAATTTCTGCCGGCGATTTCTTGTTCTGTGTTGACTCATTCGCCGTTGTACGGTACACCATCAAGAATTTTTGGATGATGTCAAATGGTGTCCCCTCTCCCTCTGCTTTGAGTAAGGCTCTCTTCAAAGTGTCGACAAAACGTTCCGCTTGGCCGTTTGACTGAGGATGATACGGCGGTGTGAACATATGCTCGATAGCATTTTGATGACAGAACTGCTGAAACTGATGAGAGGTAAACTGCGAACCATTGTCTGTAACTATGGTTTCTGGGAGACCATGATGGGAGAATATGTCAGTGAGAGCTTTGAGAGTCTGGGACGTTGTCGGCGAAACCATTGGTATAACTTCTGGCCACTTAGAAAAAGCGTCTACCACCACTAAATAGTATGCACCATTTGTAGGGCCAGCAAAGTCAATATGAATTCTGGACCAAGGATGGGATGCTGGAGGCCACGGTACGGGAGGTAGCTGGTGGGGTAGCTTTGCTGATTGTTGACATTTTGAACATCGTTGAACAAAGTCGATAATATGCTTATCCATATTAGGCCAGTATGCGTAGCTGCGAGCAATACTCTTCATCCGCTGAATACCAGGATGTCCCATGTGAAACTGTTTCAGGAGTTTATTTCGTAATGCTTCAGGTATCACTACGCGTTCTCCAAACATCAAGCAATCTTTTACAACACATAAGGAATCACGACGGGCAAACAGGTGTTTTAGGTCTCCACTATATTTAATCTTTGGCCAATTACTGGATACATACTGTGTAGCACGTCGTAAGGTGGCATCGGTGCTTGTAGTTCGCTGGATTTCTGCAAACGTTACTGGTAGAGATCGAATAGCATTGTCGATGAGGTTAACTGCATAGTCTTTGGTGGCGATCGATGCAATTACCATATCTTCACTTGATGCAGGATAGTCGCTAATTAGCCGAGATAGAGCGTCGGCTTGACCAAATTCGTTAGTTCGGTTGTATTTAATATCGAAATCGTATCCAAGTAATATTATTGCCCAGCGTTGTAGTCGGTTAGCTGCATGTACCGGGATACCTGATTTAGATCCGAAAATGGAAAGTAACGGTTTATGATCTGTCAGCAAGGTAAATCGGCGGCCGTAGATCATTTTATGAAAACGTCGTACGGCGAAAACTAAAGCTAAGGCTTCTTTTTCAATTTGTGCATATTTCTTTTCTGCCGCAGTTAGTGTTCGAGATGCATGCATTATTGCTTTTTGTGAACCATCTGGGAAGACATGTAAAATGACAGCTCCCACTCCGCTTGCTGAAGCGTCCGCTGCAACTATAATTGGAAGTGTTGGACTATAATGTGTCAGAAGCAATTCAGAAGTTAACATAGACTTCAACTTTTCAAAAGCTGATCTGCAAGCTTCGGACCATTTCCAGGTTGCATTCTTTTCGAGTAGTCGATTGAGGGGGTGTCGAACATTATGCAGCGCAGGGAGAAATGCAGAGTAATAGCTAATTAATCCCAAGAAAGAGCGTAAGGAAGGCACATCAGTAGGTGCGGGCATCTCTTTTATAGCACGTATGTTGTCAGGATCTGGACGTCTACCCGATGCATCAAATATAAATCCAAGGTATTTGACAGATCTCAAGGAGAACTGACACTTCTCTGAGCGTAGTCGTAGACCGTTGTCCTGCATGCGTGACAAAACAGCTTCTGTCCTGCTGTAAAGTTCGTTTATAGAATTCGCTACCACCAAGATATCATCAAGATAGACGGCAACACCCGGAATACCTGCCAAGATAGTATCCATCAGTTGTTGGAAAATAGCTGGGGCAGTTTTAACTCCGAAAGGTAATCTGTTGTATTGGAACAAACCGCGATGTGTATTAATGGTAAGGAGTTCTCGGCATTCTGGGGCTACTTCCACTTGTAGATATGCGTCAGCAAGGTCCAGTTTTGCAAAATAAGATCCACCATTTAAAACAGTGAATAAATCATCCGGTGTAGGTAAAGGATAGTGGTGCTGTTCTAATGCAGCATTCAACCCAGTAGAGAAATCAGCACAAATACGTAGGGACCCATTCGCTTTCTTGACAACGACGATGGGTGCTGCCCATGCCGAGTACGTGACTGGTGTTAATACGCCTTGTTGTTGCAGTCTCTCCAATTCTTCGTCAACTTTTGGTACAGATGCATATGGAACTGGCCTCTTTGGGCGAAAAACCGGTTTTGCGTCTGGTAATACTCGAAAGGTAGCTTGCAGCGAGGTACAGTGACCTAATCCGGGCTGAAAAACAGGTGCGAATAGTTTGCATAAATCAGAAAAGGAGTTGGCTGAATTTTCATCCTTGTTAACTGCGTTGCATACAGAACTAAGTGGGACATCAGCCAGATGTAAACGATCGAACCAATCAAGTCCCAAAAGATTTAAATCACTCCTGGTGACGTAACAAATTCCTGTGAATTTGATATCGCGGAAGGAAACAGAACATTCGAGTTCACCAATTAGTTTGAGGCGCCCACCACAGGCGCTGACAGCAGTCTGAGAAGTATTTACGATTGGTGGTCTGCCAATATTATTCCAAAGTTTCTTTGATATAACAGTAATATCAGAGGCGGTATCTAGCTGCAGACGTGCATCATGACCATTCATCTGAAGGTCAAGATATTTCCGCATACATGGAGTTATGACTTGACAGGTTGCGAGTAGACTCAATGATCTCCTTGGAGATTTAGGACCAACCGTTTGTTGAGCTTTTGCTGGATTATGATATCTGGGTTTGCGTGGCTGACAAAAACCATTTTTATGACCGACGATGTTGCACTTGTTGCAACGATGATTTTTGTACGGACAAGACTTTACAAAGTGCCACGCGCCACAATGCCAGCATGGTGATGGAGGGGTCTTCTTTGTCATATTTTGTGAAGTTGGACGAGTATCTGTAGATTTCCGCGGAACATTAGAAGAAGGTGGGTCAGGACTGGATGATGAGAGATTTTTGCTCTTTCGTAATGCACGAATATCAGAGCTTCTCGAAGGTGTTGATTCGACCAGGTGTGTGTCTTTCTGCAGATTAATCAGCCGTTGATATTCATCAGCTATGTCATGTAATGTTAACTTAGGATTTTGTTCTAGCTGATTGAGCAGTCGAGTTCGGATATCTGTGAAACGAGGAGATTGGAGACTGCATATGAGGATCAAGGCTTTGAATTGATCATCTGTTAAGGACCTGAGTCGAAATCTCTCACATTCTCGGTTGACTGTGCCAACGTGAGTAAGAAAATCATCATTTTCATTCATTGTCAGCTTGAGGCCACGATAACGTATGCTGAATAATGAGGAGTGGTCTCCAAAATGTTCACGCAGGAGCTTTATTGTATCATCGAAACACTTGTCACGTGGTTTCTGGGGTAAAATTAGGTTGCAGTACCGTTCATATTCTGCCGGACCCAATTTACGTAACAACACTCGCACCTTCCAGGCATCGTCTTGTGAGGCGAGATCAACAGTGAATAAATCCTCATAACGTTGATACCATGTGTCAAAAGTGACATTAGCCTCTGGGTCATAATTGAACTGTGAAATACTGTTCACAATGCCGTCGACAGATGGTAGCATGGTATGATTCAGATTGCTTGAAGGTGAAGCTGGACCAGTCTGTTGGTTGACGAACATTTCCATTAATTTCATTTGTCGTTCAAACAATAATTCCAATTTAGAAGGATCCATAGTAAATTGTTATGTTGCTGCTGCTGAGTGGTTAATAGTAGTTTTCCCCGTCGCCAAATTGTTATGTACTCGTCGCTAAATTGTTATTATGGTCTGGTCGAGAAACTAATAGTCCTGACGCGAGAAGGCGGAAATCAGAAGACCAGTAGGTTTGCGATGATACTTCTATTGTCCAAACACAAGGAGACGAAAATAAATGGTCTCACACCAAAGTGGTAAGTAAGTAAAGTAAAGTAGTTCACACAAATTGTGAATGCGAAATATATATGAATGTTCCAGACAAATCATTAGACAGTCTTAACATGAATGGCTAATTATAATGGAGTGTCGATCCAAATATACATAGCGAATATAGCAGACATGTCAACAACAACATATATGGATATATGTCACCAAGCAACGGACTGTCAACAAACACTCATATTATATATAATATAATATAAGGAGAATACACATTATTAAAGGAGACAAGTTCATACAAGTGAAGTGGTCACAGACTAACCGAGCAAACAGAAAGAGAGACCAACATACACACACACATAAATATATATATGTGGATACATATCACCTCCCCTTTTGAGAAGAGTGATGATTAATAGCGTGCTTTCTTGGGGTTTATCTGAAACCGTTCAGTTTGTTGTCGACGTCTGTTGCTTCGTCTGCTTGTTGAGTTTGCGGCTTCTGCTTTGTCTGACGTTGTCTGAGCTGCGCACTTCTGCTTTTCTGTTTTGTCAGTCGTAGGTAAGTTAAAAGTATCCAAGAGAATATCCAGAGGTAGGGATGACTGTGTACTGGTAGGGATATTTGAGTTTCTTGGCCGCAACTGATTGTAGTGACGGGTCCATAATTCATTTCCAACTTTCACGTCGTACATAACTCGACCACGTCGTGCTGAGATGGAACCTTTATTCCAAGGTTTATGTCCTCCTCGATAGTCGCGGACATAGATAGGGTCACCAACATCAATTTTTTTCATTCCGAAATGATGCGTCGGCATGTTTGAGTGTCGGTGGTAACATTGAGTTATGAATCGTTCTAAGTTTGCGTCCGTAGAGAATTTCTGCCGGCGATTTCTTGTTCTGTGTTGACTCATTCGCCGTTGTACGGTACACCATCAAGAATTTTTGGATGATGTCAAATGGTGTCCCCTCTCCCTCTGCTTTGAGTAAGGCTCTCTTCAAAGTGTCGACAAAACGTTCCGCTTGGCCGTTTGACTGAGGATGATACGGCGGTGTGAACATATGCTCGATAGCATTTTGATGACAGAACTGCTGAAACTGATGAGAGGTAAACTGCGAACCATTGTCTGTAACTATGGTTTCTGGGAGACCATGATGGGAGAATATGTCAGTGAGAGCTTTGAGAGTCTGGGACGTTGTCGGCGAAACCATTGGTATAACTTCTGGCCACTTAGAAAAAGCGTCTACCACCACTAAATAGTATGCACCATTTGTAGGGCCAGCAAAGTCAATATGAATTCTGGACCAAGGATGGGATGCTGGAGGCCACGGTACGGGAGGTAGCTGGTGGGGTAGCTTTGCTGATTGTTGACATTTTGAACATCGTTGAACAAAGTCGATAATATGCTTATCCATATTAGGCCAGTATGCGTAGCTGCGAGCAATACTCTTCATCCGCTGAATACCAGGATGTCCCATGTGAAACTGTTTCAGGAGTTTATTTCGTAATGCTTCAGGTATCACTACGCGTTCTCCAAACATCAAGCAATCTTTTACAACACATAAGGAATCACGACGGGCAAACAGGTGTTTTAGGTCTCCACTATATTTTATCTTTGGCCAATTACTGGATACATACTGTGTAGCACGTCGTAAGGTGGCATCGGTGCTTGTAGTTCGCTGGATTTCTGCAAACGTTACTGGTAGAGATCGAATAGCATTGTCGATGAGGTTAACTGCATAGTCTTTGGTGGCGATCGATGCAATTACCATATCTTCACTTGATGCAGGATAGTCGCTAATTAGCCGAGATAGAGCGTCGGCTTGACCAAATTCGTTAGTTCGGTTGTATTTAATATCGAAATCGTATCCAAGTAATATTATTGCCCAGCGTTGTAGTCGGTTAGCTGCATGTACCGGGATACCTGATTTAGATCCGAAAATGGAAAGTAACGGTTTATGATCTGTCAGCAAGGTAAATCGGCGGCCGTAGATCATTTTATGAAAACGTCGTACGGCGAAAACTAAAGCTAAGGCTTCTTTTTCAATTTGTGCATATTTCTTTTCTGCCGCAGTTAGTGTTCGAGATGCATGCATTATTGCTTTTTGTGAACCATCTGGGAAGACATGTAAAATGACAGCTCCCACTCCGCTTGCTGAAGCGTCCGCTGCAACTATAATTGGAAGTGTTGGACTATAATGTGTCAGAAGCAATTCAGAAGTTAACATAGACTTCAACTTTTCAAAAGCTGATCTGCAAGCTTCGGACCATTTCCAGGTTGCATTCTTTTCGAGTAGTCGATTGAGGGGGTGTCGAACATTATGCAGCGCAGGGAGAAATGCAGAGTAATAGCTAATTAATCCCAAGAAAGAGCGTAAGGAAGGCACATCAGTAGGTGCGGGCATCTCTTTTATAGCACGTATGTTGTCAGGATCTGGACGTCTACCCGATGCATCAAATATAAATCCAAGGTATTTGACAGATCTCAAGGAGAACTGACACTTCTCTGAGCGTAGTCGTAGACCGTTGTCCTGCATGCGTGACAAAACAGCTTCTGTCCTGCTGTAAAGTTCGTTTATAGAATTCGCTACCACCAAGATATCATCAAGATAGACGGCAACACCCGGAATACCTGCCAAGATAGTATCCATCAGTTGTTGGAAAATAGCTGGGGCAGTTTTAACTCCGAAAGGTAATCTGTTGTATTGGAACAAACCGCGATGTGTATTAATGGTAAGGAGTTCTCGGCATTCTGGGGCTACTTCCACTTGTAGATATGCGTCAGCAAGGTCCAGTTTTGCAAAATAAGATCCACCATTTAAAACAGTGAATAAATCATCCGGTGTAGGTAAAGGATAGTGGTGCTGTTCTAATGCAGCATTCAACCCAGTAGAGAAATCAGCACAAATACGTAGGGACCCATTCGCTTTCTTGACAACGACGATGGGTGCTGCCCATGCCGAGTACGTGACTGGTGTTAATACGCCTTGTTGTTGCAGTCTCTCCAATTCTTCGTCAACTTTTGGTACAGATGCATATGGAACTGGCCTCTTTGGGCGAAAAACCGGTTTTGCGTCTGGTAATACTCGAAAGGTAGCTTGCAGCGAGGTACAGTGACCTAATCCGGGCTGAAAAACAGGTGCGAATAGTTTGCATAAATCAGAAAAGGAGTTGGCTGAATTTTCATCCTTGTTAACTGCGTTGCATACAGAACTAAGTGGGACATCAGCCAGATGTAAACGATCGAACCAATCAAGTCCCAAAAGATTTAAATCACTCCTGGTGACGTAACAAATTCCTGTGAATTTGATATCGCGGAAGGAAACAGAACATTCGAGTTCACCAATTAGTTTGAGGCGCCCACCACAGGCGCTGACAGCAGTCTGAGAAGTATTTACGATTGGTGGTCTGCCAATATTATTCCAAAGTTTCTTTGATATAACAGTAATATCAGAGGCGGTATCTAGCTGCAGACGTGCATCATGACCATTCATCTGAAGGTCAAGATATTTCCGCATACATGGAGTTATGACTTGACAGGTTGCGAGTAGACTCAATGATCTCCTTGGAGATTTAGGACCAACCGTTTGTTGAGCTTTTGCTGGATTATGATATCTGGGTTTGCGTGGCTGACAAAAACCATTTTTATGACCGACGATGTTGCACTTGCTGCAACGATGATTTTTGTACGGACAAGACTTTACAAAGTGCCACGCGCCACAATGCCAGCATGGTGATGGTGGGGTCTTCTTTGCAGTATTTTGTGAAGTTGGACGAGTATCTGTAGATTTCCGCGGAACATTAGAAGAAGGTGGGTCAGGAGTGGATGATGAGAGATTTTTGCTCTTTCGTAATGCACGAATATCAGAGCTTCTCGAAGGTGTTGATTCGACCAGGTGTGTGTCTTTCTGCAGATTAATCAGCCGTTGATATTCATCAGCTATGTCATGTAATGTTAACTTAGGATTTTGTTCTAGCTGATTGAGCAGTCGAGTTCGGATATCTGTGAAACGAGGAGATTGGAGACTGCATATGAGAATCAAGGCTTTGAATTGATCATCTGTTAAGGACCTGAGTCGAAATCTCTCACATTCTCGGTTGACTGTGCCAACGTGAGTAAGAAAATCATCATTTTCATTCATTGTCAGCTTGAGGCAACGATAACGTATGCTGAATAATGAGGAGTGGTCTCCAAAATGTTCACGCAGCAGCTTTATTGTATCATCGAAACACTTGTCACGTGGTTTCTGGGGTAAAATTAGGTTGCAGTACCGTTCATATTCTGCCGGACCCAATTTACGTAACAACACTCGCACCTTCCAGGCATCGTCTTGTGAGGCGAGATCAACAGTGAATAAATCCTCATAACGTTGATACCATGTGTCAAAAGTGACATTAGCCTCTGGGTCATAATTGAACTGTGAAATACTGTTCACAATGCCGTCGACAGATGGTAGCATGGTATGATTGGGATTGCTTGAAGGTGAAGCTGGACCAGTCTGTTGGTTGACGAACATTTCCATTAATTTCATTTGTCGTTCAAACAATAATTCCAATTTAGAAGGATCCATAGTAAATTGTTATGTTGCTGCTGCTGAGTGGTTAATAGTAGTTTTCCCCGTCGCCAAATTGTTATGTACTCGTCGCTAAATTGTTATTATGGTCTGGTCGAGAAACTAATAGTCCTGACGCGAGAAGGCGGAAATCAGAAGACCACTAGGTTTGCGATGATACTTCTATTGTCCAAACACAAGGAGACGAAAATAAATGGTCTCACACCAAAGTGGTAAGTAAGTAAAGTAAAGTAGTTCACACAAATTGTGTATGCGAAATATATATGAATGTTCCAGACAAATCATTAGACAGTCTTAACATGAATGGCTAATTATAATGGAGTGTCGATCCAAATATACATAGCGAATATAGCAGACATGTCAACAACAACATATATGGATATATGTCACCAAGCAACGGACTGTCAACAAACACTCATATTATATATAATATAATATAAGGAGAATACACATTATTAAAGGAGACAAGTTCATACAAGTGAAGTGGTCACAGACTAACCGAGCAAACAGAAAGAGAGACCAACATACACACACACATAAATATATATATGTGGATACATATCAAATATGTTTTACGATCACATACAACATTCACTGTTTTTTCCTTGAGAAGCCTTGGGTGAAGATTATCGGGACCCATTGATTTCCCTGCATCTAGTTTCATTAAGCAGCTGAGCACGATACCTTGGTCAATGTCAACGGAATCTATCCCGTATTCCTCTGATGCAGCCAGAGCTGATCCTGTAGGGAGTGATGACTCCTGAGTGAAGACTTGGGAGAAGTAGTTTGCCATTGCTTCTGCTTTTTCTTGATCTTCTTCGATTGTATCATTGTCAATAATCAGGTGTGGGACACCATTGGATGTTTTATTCCTGAAATTCATGTACGAGAAAATTTTCTTGGGTTGCGCCTTTGCATTTTGAGCCGGATGTGCTTCGAACTTCATCCTTGATTGGCGGATTTCTGCAATAGCTTTATTTCTAGCGGTGTTATATAATTTCGTGGTCTCAGAAGTCTCAAGTGTGGCCAATAGGTTCCAACATTTGTGTTTACTTCTGAGTAACTTACGAATATCTCGGTTTATCCAAGGTGGGCAATGATTCCGACCCTTTGGGACGGACCAAGGGGTGAAAGGTTCAGTTACTTGGGCGTAGAGTTGTTTAAATCGGTTCCATGCGGCTTCCACTTGGGACTCTGGGTTGATGTACCAGTTTACTGAGTTGGCTGTTGAGACGATTGCATTTATATCAGCTTTCCAAACGTTTGGTCGAGCTGGGGTTTTGGCACTTGCTGCGGTTGCTGTGAACTTGAAAGTGAGCACAGCATGGTCATTTCTTCCTAGCGGAGGTAAGTTTGTGTGAGATTCCCATCCTCACCGCGGTAGAACAGTGGGTCCATAGTTGAGGAGGAGTGCTGTGAATCCTAGCTCGTGGTCTTAATGTTATGTTGGACTAGGGCGGGCGTTTGTGTTGCAGACTGTTAATTTAGATTGGTGCTTCCCCGGCGTACACACAGAGGTTTCGTGATCATTAAACTGCGAACTCGGACAACCCAAAAACCCTATAATTTTGAGGTTCTTCTCGCCGTTCCGGCGTCGTTCGCTTAATTCTAGTGCCACAGTATGTCTTTTGACACAGTCTGCTAAGCTTAGGTCAGCGCGGACAAATATCCCTGATCCTTTAAGAATATGAGAGTTGCTTGGAATAGCATCCATCTCTTCTTTCTAGTTTAGTACGACTTTGAGGAGACGTACAGGCTGACTTACCGTAGGGTCAGGCTTTTGGCATATTCTATATACTCTGTGTATATTAATTCTTGATACTGTTTGTGGCAGTAGCTTGTCTAAAAGGGGCTTAAACAAGTTAAGGTCATGCTCGAATCTGGCCTTACGATCGGGGCCCAGTGACTCTTCCACTTTGTGGAGAATGAGAGACCTGTCAGGGAGATCAGGTTTGCTTGCCATGGCTTTCTTGCTCTCCGGCGTAAGTGTGTTTCTGTCCTTCGTGGGCGGTGTAGCCAGTGTGTTATCCTTATCTCGCTTTTTGCGAGAGACTACATTACGCCATTCATTGGTATCCTCCTCGTAGTAGGATTTATCTGCCTGCCACTAACCGGTGTGGATGAGGCTTGATCCTCCAGTCCCTGAGTGACTTGAGCTGCAAGTTTTCGACCCCTGGTACGCCTCTTCTTCGCGGCAGTCTTTCCATTACTGTTGCTGGAGGGCTTATCCAGTATCGTGGGGCAACCTGGGTGTCTGAAATGTGGTGGGTGTTCTTCTGTGCTGAAGGACACTCACTTATTGCCAAGGACTCATCGGGGACATGTTCTGTTTTGTCAGTGACGCTAGTCACGTCATCGTTATCTGAGTGATAGTCGGTATTCTCATGTGTTGGAGGATGCTTTCAGTCCATGAGCTTTAAAGCCCCACTGAAAGTAGCAATGGCTTATGTTATACGGAATTTAGTTGTACTACAGCAGTCATTGCACAACCAATTTGCTAGAGGTTTGCAGCAGCGTTTTTATGCTGCAGGAGTAAGGTTCGTGCACATACTGTGAAACCATCTCTTGTAGTTATCACACTGCATTCCCTCATCCACTGGAAACTGGTACATAACCCTTCCGCAGTGATTTCTTTTGATAGGCATGTTATTTAAAACGAACCGGGGAAAATTTAAATATGACTTCAAATATATATAACCTTTATAAATCAGTGATAAAATGCTGAGTGCACAAAGATGGATATATATAAAACTATTAAGTTATGAGAACACAACTTCTTATAATTAAATAGACTCATATCTGAAACGTAAACTAACTTCGATCAGAATAAACTGATTTGAAGTTAATCTGTAGACTTTTGGAGCGTATAACGCAACAAAAGCCGATAATAAAGAAGAGTGTGTAAAATTCACTCCGTTTTCAAATGTCCAACTGGATACTCTTCAGTGTATAATTTTGCTAGATTTTATAGCCTATGCATGTTACATGATTTCTTGAATCACGCAATGTGATAGCCGTATTCCAAGGAAGGACTACTTGTCTTTCGTTAAAAAATAGTGTGGTGACACATCCAAGATTAATTTAAAGCTTCAGATTAAACGTCAACGTAGTTCTGATGTACTTATATGGTATAATTTAGGTTATAAATACCCTTTAAAATATTTTGGTTAAGGGAACTTACCAGTGGTTCATCTAGTAGGTTGTAATGTCGTGGTGCTTTATTTGACCAAACTAGCGTACATGTATATCCTAGTACTTCTTCGCGATTATTATTGTGACCTAACGTTGTGTTTACTCGACACCCACAACGTAAATCAAAAGGCACTTGAGAAGGAGTACGAACGTGTATTATTGCAGCAATCAAAAATTCGAAAGTTGAGCGAGTACAAAAGTATCAATTGATAACACGCAATCTTTATAGTGACAAACAAATCGAAGTCCAATTACATGGTGGAAGTATACTATAATGATGAGTAATAAAATGGTTCACTGCAGTATCACACTGTAACAAAGACATTTGGTCCTCTTCAGTCTTAACCCGGTAACAGGTCAGTTAAAATTACATCCTAGGTCAACTGAATGGTTAATCAAAATTCCAATCTTTTTAGGATATTGTCTGAATAGTATGGAGTTATTTAATTATGCTTCTCAGAAGTGATATAATGGTTCTTGAAAAGTTAATCTGAGCCTAACGCAAGCACAAACCCTTCTGGATAACTGCTTAAAAACAATAAATGCTTGGATGTTGTTTGAATAGATTGTTCGGATTGACGGTCGCGCACTTTTCGAAGGGTTTAATGGCCACAAGGTAACCGCTCGCGTGCTCTGGCGACGCCGGACTAATGTGTCCATTATTTCACCAATAATTACCTTTTTAATTTTTAGTGATCACCGTTATTCTGTTTTCGTTGGCAACTTGCCACCGAATACTATTCAGGGACATTTCGACACCATATTTTCAGGTTGTAATGTAAGCGCCTCTCACATGATATAGTTATTACGTAGATAGCTAGTGTAAGACTAGTAAGAGACAAGCAGACAGATGAGTTTAAGAGATATGCTTACGTTGACTTCAAAGATGAAGAGTCTCTGAGAAATGCCTTATCCATGGATGGTGCGGTAAGTCATCATGAATGCTCCAAGATTTTTGTGTAGACTCTTGAAAATCACTGTCTGAGGGTCAATCTGGCGCACGAAAAACCTGGACGTGGTAAGTCTTTTATGTTATTGAGAATGTGAACTTTTTGTGCTCATCTAGATTTCACTCATACGAAGTATCTCCTATTTATCAGCACTTCAGGCTCTGTATTATCTTTTGCCTTCGTCACAGTTTGAAAATACCCAATGTCTCCTAGGTAAAACCAAGAGCGACGAAGTTAAACTATGACAGCCACCCTGTTGGACCTTACCGCCCCTGAGAAATTTATCAGGACTAAAAGGCAGTGAAAGTCACAGCCGTTGAATAGACGGCTATAAATCATGATGTGAGATGTGTTTATTTCTGATTCTGTTCTTTAGTCTACTCCAAAATCAATATCCTCTCTAAATGAGCTGTCCTGTCAAGCTTCTGGTTGATCCACATCAGTTGTTATAGTTTAAACTTCCAGCCGTACCGGGAGGGATGCATATTTTACTTATTCTAGATGCCAATTGCGTTTTTTCGCATCAGATTCAGATTTATTGGTTGAGGATTGAAGGCTTGCAGCCTATGTTAATCCTTTTCTAGTAGATTTCTGTGGTTGTCCAAACCCTTCTTGAACGAATCAGTTAGGTTGCAGACACCACTTCTTCTGGGAGTCGGTTCCAAGAGTCTATGACTCGATGTGAGAACCAGTACTCAACAGCAATATGATTTCTCCTTGGCTTTTGAGCTCTCCTAATATGTCCTCTAAGGTGTTCCGACCTGGTGGGAAGGAAAAAAGAATAGGGCATGCTTTGACATTCTGCGTAACGTAGCTATGTTGCTTGTAAATAATTAATCCATATGATGACACTGCAACCCTATGTTTCTAAGCAACTGTTAAGGAAGACTGAGTGTGCCATTGGCCTTCATTCGACATAATTTCTGAGTTAGTGTTTCGGTCTTAAGGGTTATCACTGACGATTTTGATGTAGTGTGATGCACAAATTTGCGAAAGTTATGACCAGGCTGTGATGTACTTGTTAGGTACTCATAGCGCTATTGATAAGCTGCATTTTACCAGACCTCATTATAAACGTAATTTACGGATTTTCCCCAATAAATTAGTTCTCTACTTAAAATGTAGGTACTGACGGCAAAACAAATCAAAGGATGAGTTAATTGGAGATGTGTTTTGGTTTTCGGTATTTGTTATGAGTAAAAAGGATAAGATTGTTCAGGGAAGAAGATTTAGAATTAGTCTAACGTATATATATGTATTACAAACTCAAGAGATGTGCTTATTAGCAGCACAACGACTTCAGACCTAGCCCGAATGTGCATGCGTTAAAACAGTCTTGAAACATTGGAAATTGCACTATATACTAACCACTTGTATCTGTCTCCAACGTCGTAGTGGTGACATTTAAGTCATATTGCTATAAGCAGATTTCGTTTTTGAAATTAAGCGACATTTTATTTACGGCCAGATATCACACCACTTATTGGTGAACATAGTCAAATACGTCCTTCAGGCTAAAAATATGGTAGATGTTGGAGTATTCCTATGTTCGTGAGTCTGTCTGGTATTCGCGGAATTGTTTCTTCTGGGTACCATTGGTTTGACTTAGGATTTTAAAAGGTTGGTCAGGCTGATTCCACCATGATTACCACGAGACTTGTTTCTTGGGTCAATCAACAATTTGGAATGGTCCAGCGGGACTGTTTCCGATTTCCCCACATTAACTAACACCTTAACTATCCTAGTCTGTGAACCATCACCCCTATCCTTAAACATATCCACAGTCATACCACCGATTCCCGCCGCTTTGCCTCCTTTTTATCTTACTGAGGTGAAGCAGCCTCATTTGTAGTTAGAAGACTAATATCTACGTTCACTGGTTCTTGTGCCCTGTTTTCCTGATAATCCCAAGGAATCTGGTGTTACCTACAGCTGATACCTCTTCTATTCCTTCTGCTTTTGCCATCCAACAGTTTATGAGCGTTACGCGGGCCTTCAGTCAGCTTGTATTTTAACAGCTTCACCACATTATCAGCCTCGGAGTCTGCGTGGATTGGTCTTCTTGCGTCTACAGCAACATTCACTGGTATACCTATTGACCGACAGAATGATTTTGCCCTCATCCCCCCAACATGGGATGAGTGATTTACATTGTGATGGGAACCGCTTTTAGTATAACTTGTCCTGGCTATCCAAATTCCTAAGAATATCAGGGACATCCATTCTATATAGCGTGGCTCGCCGAGTCATTGTAACATGCAAGCCCGACCACTACATAGAGGTAGCAGCTGTCGTCATGGTCTACAAACCAACTTGGATTTTTAGAAAGCAGCAACATTCCGCTCGTCTGACAACATTTGAAACCCATTTTATCGCACTCTTAAGTTCCTCGTTACAATCAGTTCTAAATCTAAAATTTCCCGTATTTCAGCTACTATTAATGTTTTATGTTTCACAATTCCGACTTATGGTTGCCCAGAATAACCGCTGATTTCATGTTTAAGCTTTCGTCATTCGGGTCGCATGTCGGTAGAAGACAAGTCCTAATAACTTGAAATATGACATCTCAGGCATTGATGCCTTGTCATATTTTTGAAGTGCACGTTTTGAGCTAGACTGGGCGAATTACTTTGATAATATATTAGTCCATTCACGTGTATACTTAAATGTGAGCTTTGCAGGAAGGTTAAATGGTATAATGTAATGAGGTTACCATTAAATTTACATTATTGACTTCGATCTTAGTGAAGCTCATCGTCACCGTTACAACTGTTCTCCCGCCCACTTAAGTCAGTGTGATTATCATTACTAGTGGTAAAAACTGGTTTAAGCAGCGACTTTCAATTGCAACGCACTAAAGGCCAGCGAGTTTGTATAGTCTCCTAGTTATGTAATGCAAGTAGATTCATAATGGAAAGCCCAATTTTATTCTCTGCATAGGGAAGAGATGGTGAGCATTGAGCTATTATTATAACTCAGTTACCCTGAAAGGACTGCATTTTTACGATGCATTAGCGAGATTGGAATAGGTGGAGCGGGATTTGTAGCCGGGACCCGCTGACTGTGTGTCCAGCCAGTGAGCCACATCTTTGTTTGATGAGCAGTCGAGTTTTATTGTGAATGTCCTAAGGTGCATGTCAGGTTTCTGGCACATACACTTATTTATAGCACCTTGTCGGTCATCGATGCTTGACGACTGTTTAGGAAGAACAAGCAGGTGGAACAACCGACTAAACAACTTCCTATGAGTTTGATAAAAACACTAGTAGAATAAATTGGTCACACTCTTTCATAAGCTAACACTTGATCAGCAGTAGCCAACCTCCCAGTCTTGGAAGCGTTTATTGATGGTTGGCTGAGGTAATATCCGCCAGATGTTATTAAATTTCAAACGAGACGTACAGCATGTGATGCTTGATCTCAACTTCATGCTTAAGTGTGGGTCTAGTAATATTGAAACAACAGAAGACAAAAGCCAGGTAACATCGTTTATTTAGGAAATCAACCGATATTTATAGATTTTCATGTACATTATTATGGATTATTGTAAGCAAACAAATACAGCCTTCTGATTGGTGGTTTCTCGCTGAACGTTAATCTTTCATCTCTTTGTGGCCGTTTATTGAAGTTCAGATTATCTATCTGCGAATTGTATCCGCCTATGCAAAGTCTGCTGTGATTGGTTGTTCTTATTTTTCTCATGACCAATATTGGGGACGTACACATTGACGTAAATTACTATCTACCAATTTTGGTTAGCAGCCAGTATTCACCACAATATGACTCAACGAAGATGGCTTGCACCAGTATCTGTGTATAATGAAAGCTTCAGTGCAATATTACTGTAGATTTATTAAAACTAGTTGTTTGCAACCTGCCGAATGGAGCCATTTTTCAGACTTTATATTTCCTTCTGTACGGAAAACTTTACCACCAGCCACAGACAGCTGCGGTGTATGTCGGCATGTGCACTATTCTCATTGGCCTCGCTTAACTTCCCACGGCGGAAACTTTTGGGTTGTTTGAGAGGTGGAACTTCATCTCGCATCAGGGACCACTTCATACTAACGCCCATAGCGCAAATCGAATAACTTGCTTTGATGTAGACTGCTTTAAATCTAACGGCTATCTAGCCATTCTGACATAGGTTGATCTGCAAACATCATTCGTTCTGCTCAGCATGGCTCGTTTGATCATTGGTGTATTCAAGCCTACACACTAAGACAGCAGGTGTCAGTCGTGTCCAAACAATCAGCATGTTAAATGGCTTACATCACCAGTTAAATGCTAAGTGTCACCTTTAACTGTTTCTAACCTAATCCTGTGTAACTAATCACTGCATAAGAAGGTGGTTGTTCAGCTGGCATTAGACACCCAGATTCTTCTAGGTGCATCTAACTTTGCTCACAGCAACGCAGTTGTTATGAAAAATTACCCAGAGCTAGATTACGTGGATGAATTCCAAACCGTTCAGTGACTTTTTAGTCATTGAGGATACTTTCGGAGTTTGCGTTACTTGGGAGCTAGATGTCCTCTATGTTGTTTAATAGGTTGCGATGCAGCTAGTCTAGAAATTGGGCACGATATGCCAAATCCATACAGTCAACGCCAACTACAAAGAATATTTCATTGTGCTAGATAACAAAGGCAATCAACTGAAGTTACAAGGTATAAAATCGAGGTTTTTTGGCCATTGCTTATTTAAGTAGCATTTGTAGTGTGATGAAATACTCAGTCCCATATAGACGCCACACACCGATAGCAAAATCAAAAGAAGATCAATGTAAGAAATATACTTAGTTTGCAAATGAGCTCACAGATTGCAGTGATCATTGTTTTGACACATTAAAAAATCCCCTTCGTTCCTGTGTTATTGAACTGCTGCATAGAGCGTAAATACCAAGGTTTGTGATTTCATTTAGTGCTTGGTTTGGTTTCAAATGAGTGTATGTTTCTGGATTTCTCCGAGAGTTAGTTTCTAAAGACAGAGATGTATGGCTCAAAAGTCCAGACTTCTGTTTACAAACCACCCATTTAACCATAAGTTCAAAGTCACTTTGTTTTTTAAAAGCGGACATTCCATTTAAATAAACACCTAATAACTTGAGTTACTCCTGTTCCTCATATTTCTTTAAACGAAGAAAAAACCCATTCTTTATTGATGCTTAACAGGATACTCTATCTGATTCAGTGTAGGATTGTTTGAAATGATGCGGAGAAGTAAGTCTTTTAAGTGTAGATTTTATTTGCGTATGCATTTCATCATTATTTGTACTTTTTTATCGGTTAACCTTTGAAGGTGGAGGTCAAGGCCATGGGGGGCAGTTTGGCATGAACAATGGTTATGGACGGGGCGGCTTTGGTAACCATCCACGTGGCAGACCCAGCATGGGTGGTGGTAGAACAGGTAGTGGAACTAGTACTTTTTACCTGAAGTTATAGTCTCATTGTGCTTTTGGTTTTTCTTTGTTTGCAATAAACTTGTGTAATCATAGCATATATTCATCTTCAAGCGTTGCCTAGGAGCGAATAGTTATGGTACTATAACGCTGAAAAGGTGTCCTAGAATCTTCACAATGGTTCTCATCAGGAAGAGCTATCGAAGTTTATTTAGTTAGGTGTCTCCTCACAAAACGTACTGTTCAAATCTTTATGAAGCTGTTTTCGCATCAAATAACGAATATTATAACAGAAGGTTTAGCGACTGTAGTTGCTTTGTGATCCGATCCTATTTAGTACCAAAAATTTTATATAGATTATCAAGATTGATATTTGGCGTGTGAATGGATGATTTAATTTCCACTGACCATTAGCGTATTTTAATGACTATTAATTAGATCATATATCTGATGTACAAGTGCTTGTTGGATTGCCATATGAAGTGGGGTAAAAAGAATAAAACACAAAGTATGCATTGCGAAATTTGAGAAAATTATGTAGATATTTGTTATTTGCAGCTTTCATGAAATACTGTCACAATAAGATCTCTTGGAAGTAATTTCTTTACGAAAGAGTATTAGTTGACCGAGTCAAAGTGATCTCTAAACCAAATTTTTGTCGACCCATTGTTTTCGGATCGTCCACATTCATTATAGATACGATTTTATTTTGATAAAATCATACAGTATTATACAGTAATATCAACCGATGAGGTTTCGAGCAAACTCATATTCATATCAAGTTACACAACTTTTTCCTTCATTTATATACATGTGTAGAATTGACTAGATATTTGAATACATGCATTAACATACAACCACACAATAGGGTGGGAGAAGGTTAAGATTCTAAGAAGTAATCTATGTGGATGGAGAGGGGGATTGATTACTGAATCCTGGTTCATTGAGTTTACACCCAACACATGCAATAGAAATGACTCATTGCAAATATCAGAAATATGGAAGATATTATTACCGCCACTGAAATCAGAAAAGGATAATAAATAATCTCAAAATTCTATTTCAAATCAAGCACATCACAGCATTCTAACGAGTTAATTATTATGACTATGAAAACACTGATTTATATTCATATATCTAGTCAATTCCACACATGTATATAAATGAAGGAAAAAAGTAGTGTAACTTGATATGAATATGAGCAACAAACGCATTAATTAGCATCTTCCTTCATGGTCTGGAAAAGGTCAAATAAAATCCATACGAAGTTCTATTTTGGCTCATTTGATTGATAGTGGTCACCAAGTGGACAAAAATAGTTATTTACCGCATTCCATCGGGTCTTTCGAACGGAATCAGAAATCAGTGCGTCGGTGGCACAGTGGTTAGGATCCTCGCCTACCATGCACATGGTCCGGGGTCCGAGGCCACGCCGACGCACGCCGGATATCTATGGTTGGCCTGCGAATTTTGGGCTACCGATATCCACGCTGAAAATTCCATACGTGTTCCAAAAATACGGTGTGGAATCAAGCTGTAAATCAAAAAAAAAGGAATCAGAACCCGTCTTTTACACTTAGCCGAAGCCATGGGAATTTGAGAGAACAATCCTAGTCTTTGTATACAAAAGAAATTTGGTCTACCTTTGTCTCTCTCTTGGCCTAGGTGAATTCTATTCAAAACCCTCCCACCCTTTCATATCATCCCTATCCTTCGTACTTTTATGATATTTATTTAAACTCTGATTATCGTTCCATTTGATTTGACCTTATTTATTTATTGAGTTTTCTACATGTATGCATGTACTAACTTTGTTATTCTTATCACCTATATAAGCCTTATTATCAATATTTTGTTATTATTATAATCATCGTTATTAACTTCGTTTAAAACATTTACCACATCATTATTATTATTTGATCCACAAAATCACCGTCATTGGTTAAAATTTTATATATATATAAGTCTATGTGAATTAGAGTAAAGCATGAAGATCTAATTGAAAACACTATTGTTCGCTTATATGTCTTGTTTCTAATATGAGCAATAGTTTGCCCGAAACCTCATCGGTTGATATTACCTTATAATACTGTATGATTTTATCAAAATAAAGTCGTATCCATAGTGAAAAGAAGTAAGTATCCATAATGGAGTTATGATCTACCACAGTGCTCAAGTTTGATACTTTTGTCATCCACATTCATCTGTTTTTTTGTATTTGATGTCAACATCTGTAATCCATCCAAACGTTAACGATTTCAGATATTTTTGCTTCTGTGTGAATGATGTGTGAAAAATGATCTTTGTAATATAGGGATAAATATGAGTGAAGTTAAATAACTTAGCTAATTCTTCTATATTCCACTATCCCCAGTGGAACAAAAGGGCTTCAAGCTAGTGGCTTGAAGTTTCCGTAGCAGTGTTTACTTTAACAGGATGAGGTTGCTAGTCTCATGCCCAACCTTCCCTCTTTACCAGTCTTATTGCTGGTTAAGTGAGATAAAGGAGTGCGTCGGCCGGGGATCAAATCCCGGACCATGTGCATGGTCGGCGAACGTCCTAACCGCTATGCTACCGACGCCCAATTTAGCTAATTGATGATGGGAAAATTTTATATCCACATTCCTTATAACACTATATGTTCCTGCACTTGATTAGTGTTTTGTGGACTTCATGTTTTGTACCGTATGGAAATTTAGTAATTTGAACTGTAGTACATTTTGCATAGTTTATTGTAGTTCATGATGAAGTGTAAAAGTAAAAGCAAGATTTTGAGCAGAATAAAACATGTTTCTGTTGATAAACAAAAGTATGTTATAATTGCAATATAACTCGAATTAAATGCTACAGGTTGTACATAGCTAAAGAGAGACCACGACATGAGATGAACTCATGTTGTTCTGCTTCTGTGTGTGTTCTTTCCCTTTCTGAATTTATACAGAGGAATCTGTGTATGATTTATTTTTAAAAAGTCTCCTCTCTATTTTGCTGCAATCAGAAGGTTTCGGTCGACCAGGTCGAGGTGGATTTGGAGGCCGCAGGGGATTTGGAAGTCAAAGACAGAGTTATCATCCGCCTGGACTTTCGCGTGAACAACCACAAGAATCAAATCAAACAAATCCACAGTTAAGATGTGGCGAAATAAGCGCTGATAATTCAAACACAGAACGACCGCGACTAAATCTTAAACCTAGAACTGCCCCCGTAAACACAAATGATAATAGGCAGTTATCAGAACGCGCCCGCGCAATATTCGGTACTGGACGTCCCAGAGAAGCTAGTCCGCTCCGTGCACAAGGCAGTAGCAAAGGGTAATTGTAATCTGAGTTCGAGTTCTTTGGTCCGTAATTCATAATTGGGTCCTAACTGTCACTTTCACATGTTCATTTTGCATAGTTTCCATTATCACTTTAAATTAAAAAGATCAAATTTAGGATGATTGAGCGTCTGTGTTGATAACTTATGCGTCACGATACTCGATTTCTGACAGTAAACATCAGAAGCTGCATAGCCAGAAATGTATGAGCGTGCTGCGCTTGTTACTATTTGAAACAAACTTGGTAGAGATGCACTACACAAATGACAACAAGCAAATGAAGTGGTTAATCGACAACAATGAGAAAAAGTGCATATACTTACTGAGAGTATTTAGAAGAGCATTGGCGCTTCACGTTACTTTCAGAGATAGGAAGAACGGAATCTCAGCGTGCTACCTATTGATTTCAGTTCTGAAGCATGTATGATAACAACTCAAGCCATTAAGTCCCATGATCTCTTGAACACTCATTTTGGGATTATTGATGCATCGAACATGACTATCCTTTATCGTTTATCAGGAGATGATTTCTAAGTATGTCCAAACTAATTGTCGGGCCTTAGGATTGCATTTACAGTGATTTAACTCGGTGTAAGCAATCCGTAATATGTGCTCGTTCAGTATCTGGGTGTTTCTCTAGGAAGCTTATGTACACCACCACATCCGAAGGATGTGGTGGTGGTGGGAGGAGGTAGATTGGCGAGATATGCCGTAATCGGTTATTTATGTGTGCTTACTCTTGAATGGGAGGCCACATCAGGCAGAACCATAACGATAGCTGCAGAATACTACAGACTCTTCCTGCTGGGAAAGAGTGAATGAAATTTGGGCCGAATTAGAAATTGATCCTTTGTTGTGTTGTTTGAAAGTATTATATCAGCGTTTAAGTATACGAGTGTTGTTACACTGAAATGGTTATCTGAATTTCATTTTGCATATACATCATAAACTGGTAAACATTTCAATGGGTAAAACTTATCAAGTCTTTAAAATGCTTTTACGTCAACCGCTTCTAATTTTCCTTTTGTTTTATGTATTTATGTATAGACCTGACTCAGAAGAAAGTGTCACCAGTTCTGGTTAACGCGAGAAAGTCAGTTTGACCAATGAAGGAACCGTTTACACCGAGATCTAACTCTTTTGTGTTACTTGTTAGTTCACCCCCCCCGCCACCCCCAACATTTCGGTGCCTATGGCACTGTTTTTATAAAAGGCATCTTCAACTTCTCATTATACTTTGTCCATATATTTTTTCTTTTTCACCAGTAACGATGTGTTGTGTACAGTTTAATCAATTTTCATCTGCATCTGTTTTGATTTCAAAGTATACTGCTTCTTTTTCTGTTTTGGTTTGCTATGTAACTGGTTATTGTACTCTTTATGGACCTCTTCATAGTTCTCATTCTTAATTTTGTCATCACTGAACACAGTTTTCTTTTGTACATTGTTGTTTCTCTTTCTAGACAACAAAGATATACTTTTTATTCAGTCTTCCATTTTTCCCGGTACAAAAATACGCGTAGGCAATTGTAAAAATAGTATTTCTGCTTTCGAAAGTTAGTAAAAATAAACTGTAATATAATAATCTCTTTTATAACAGAAATATGAGGAATTATATGGCTTATGCTCTACTCTATTTCCCTACAACACCCGTTAAATACCCCGTTTTTTTAGATTACTCGGTGTGAATGGGTAAACGTTTCATCTGTGACTATTGTGATAAGTCATTTCCAGACAGCCTATTTAATCGAAGAAACCATCTTAAAGGTGTTCAGCATCAGCAGGCACGGAAGGTACACTATGATAAATTTCTCGGTATTGTGGAAATTATTTTCATATACTGAGGTATGATTTTATCTTTTAGATCCCAAAGAAAGGCTGGATATAGAAAAAGGCAAAAAACCATGTATTTCTTTCCGTAATTCAGGTGCGTCTGTTGTTAACTAAACTTTACAATGTATGTATTCATGTTCAGGTTCTTGCAGTTACGGTGTTTTGTGCAAGTATTCTCATCTCACTGTAGAAGAAATCCAGATTTTGGAGAAAAAAGCTAGTGAGGTCACATTTGTTAGCTAATTAGTCCAGACGATCAGTTTATTGCTTCATCTTACACCAGCCATCTAAGTTCAGAAGGTAATATTGATAATCAAATACGAATACTGGAAGCGAAAATATTAACCAGGCGTAGTCACCTTTTGCCTTCTGAGAAGACAGAAATGTTCCGTATTCCCGAAGGTATACAGATGGTCAGTTTGCCACCGTCACTGTTATTCAAACCAAATAATCAGTACAAGTGATTTAATCTCCTTCTCCAAAATTCAGTAGTCACAATATCGTGTCAATGCATTGAAATGTTCTGATGTTTGTGACCTAGCCTTGACCTCAAATATAATTTGTAATCTGCTGATTAGTGAATAAATTAACATATTTCATAAAAGTTCTGACTTAATATCGCGCACTGTATGTTATTTGTTTGAAAACAGTTCATATTGCTAAATAATGCAATTGGATATTAAGTATGAAAAAAATTTTTCGAATTCATAGGAATAATAATGTATTGAATAAATTCGTTGATCATTATATCATGCGTGCAAATTCATGGATAATTCTGGGCAAGATGTGAATTTCTGCGTGCCTGTTGACTTCCATCTGGTTTCATTGGAATCGTGAGTTCACGCTGAAAGCACAACAATCTACCATTTTGGCAGTAATATTATAATTAATTAAATGATGATTTTTAGCCATTTACTACCACCAACACATTCGTGTAAAAAACTGAAAATCTATTTTTATAGATTTTAGCACAAGCTGTGGTATTAGTGTCCGTAGTGAGCCACTGTTTGTCCTGTCTCTTCTTTCTGCCTAGAACTTCCATGCAGGTTTGACTCCACACCGTTTTTAAGTTGTCCCAGTGCTTTTCGACGCCGACCTCTTCGCTAGTGTTGATTTGTGTCTCGGCTTTTTCCCTTATGCTTGCAGTGAAGATGTCCTTTGTGGACTGGTCCTTCAGTTTTTGAGTGTTGAACTTGGCTTGTGGTCTGTCTGCAGCTCCTGGTTCCCTGAAGGCTTTTATTTTGTCCCTTGTACGAGATAGTAGTCTGAGCCAACGTCCGCTCCTCTTCTTACTTATGTGTCCAGTAGGCTGCGCCTCCACTTCCTTGAGCAACATTGAGAATAAGTCATTTTGGTTCGCCCATTTGGTGACACCCACGTAGCCTTGTGGATATCTTTGTGCTTGTATATACTGCCACCAATCACTAGTTCGTTGGAGGCGAAGAGTTCTCCATTTTCATTCATTTCTCCGAGAGCTCTACCCATGATGAATTCCCTTCCTGTGTTGTCTGGTCCCAGTTTGGCGTTCATGTCTCCCACTAGTATTTTAATGTCACCAGCTGGCGTATTGCCCATTGCTGCCTGTAGTTGTCTGTAGAATTCTTTCTTTTCGAGGTCTGTGTTGTTTTTGATTGCATAGCATTGTATAATTGACACTTTCCTCCCTTTGGAGTTGAATCTGGCGGTCATTATCCTGGGCGAGATCGCCTTACACTGCATCAGGGCCTTTTTTTCCGTTGGTGGCATAATGATAGCCACGCTCTCAGTGTGCATGTGGTTATCTTCTGGGTGACCGGAGTAGATCACTGACTCACCCGTTGACAATTTAGTGAGTCCATTCCCGTTCCATCTGCTCTCACATATCGTTTCATTTCGTTTGCGATCTGGATAGTCTTGCCAATCTCGTACATGGCGCGGACGTTCCATGTCCCCACACAGACTTTTCTTTTGGTGCAAGGAGATTCATCGGACTGAAGTTTCCGTAGCAACTTTGTTTACAGGGTGGGGTTGCTAGCCTCACGCCTAAGAAGGGAATTGTTACATTAAGATGTAGTTTAGAGAGAAGCGACCTTTTGGGCTGCTCCCCTTAAAATTGGAAAACAAGGAATAAAACAATCAGAACAACACCAGCGAAAGGAAAATAATTCAGGGTAAGAAGGGCAACAAGCGACAACAATAAAAATGTCAAATTTAAGCACAGTTAAGCAAAATGATACCAAAGTCATAGACTTACTGACTTGAGCCAACTTGAACATGTAAATCCAACAATATATACAATTGTAGATATGAGTTAGTGTTAAAAAGTCACAAAATGCCAAACAGTTAGTTATAGGTATTAGTAGTCAACAAGATTATATCCACAGGTTTAGTGTTCGAAAGTAAACGAATTGCAATAATTTCCAAAACTTCGTGGTCAGTAACACCAGAGAAATGAGGGTTTTATGTAACTAAGCAATTGTAACGCACTAATCGAATGTATATAGGCTGCAGCAAATTCAGTACTAGTTCATGTTTTTTTTTGTAGAGATACTTTGTTCTTTGTGTATTTACATAAACCTTTGAGAGGTCTTTTCATGTCAGACGTACTAAGTTTTCTCCATTGAAGGAAGTTGTGGCTGTAAAATAAACTTGATTATTATAGTGTTTTAACATTTTTGTTTTGGTAAAAACATCAGTTTAACCACTGTGGTTGACGTCATCAAAAATGTAATCTGGATTTGTTTTATGTTACTTTTCAGTTTTTTCTGTTGAATGCATTGTGTCATTCATTTCAGGATAGGGGATGATTTCAGCTGATTAAAAATGATAATTTTGAGTATTAGGTCGCTTTTATTTTAGGCGATTTAGGTTTATAACCGCAGCAGTCAAGCAACAAGGCTGATAGGACTATAAGCGTCCATAACGCAAGGACTGATCTATCACTATAACTAGCATGAATAAAGAGTATGGACATAAAGTGTAAACTATGTATTCAAATCCCAATTTTTGGTCTTATTTTGTGATCACGATGCATAACGTAGGACCAATATATATATATATATATATATATATGCAAAAGATGATTACATACAAATTAATAAGTCCGCTGATTCGTATTCAGTGCTTGAAAAGTAGGTCATCGTAATAATATTTAATTTGACATTATTCAGTCTAATAATATAGGATATTTTATCGGCTTGAAGTTATCTATGTAATATACTATTAAGATGCATTAGTGGTTTTATGCCACTTATATCAATTAACAGTAAAATATTAACCAGCTTATATTAACTTAACAGTTAACAAAACCAACCAAAACAGCATTTATCAACAGTCTTCCTGTTCATGTTCATTCAACAAGTTCATATATAAGAGGAATTAAGACAGAAAAGTGATTTTATAAGCTACACACTTAAATAACAACACTGAAATAGAATTAAATATAAACAATTTATGAGACTCAAGCTCATAGTTGCTGCACATACTCTAAGTAAACAGGAAGTCAACTTCACCACCATATGGAATAAATTGAATTGAAATACTTCCACTTAGCGACTTCATTTTCAAGGTGTATAGTCGTATTTATATTACGTACGAATGGCAATAGGTGGAGCTAAAAATTGCTCAGTTGGTAAACATATGACAAAAATTGTTTATGCATTATATATACATATGAAACGAAAAAGTAAACTTTTGGATAAAGCAAGTACGACAAATGTTCCAGGATAATCTGAGCTCTTTTTCGTATTGTTTCGTGCATTCTCCTCAACTGGTTACAACCTGAACAATAGCAAAATTATAAATCTACTTAAAGGTCTCAGCTTACCCTTTTACGATGATAAGGAGTAATTGATTGGAACTAAGAGTAACAGTGCATCGGTGGCATGCTCGCCGATCATGCACACGGTCCAGGGTTCGATCCCCGGCCGACGCACTTCTTTATCTCACTTAACCAGCAATAAGACTGGTAAAGAGGGAAGGTTGGGCATGAGACTAGCAACCTCATCCTGTTAAAGTAAACACTGCTACGGAAACTTCAAGCCACTAGCTTGAAGCCCTTTTGTTCCTCTGGGAACGTGAAGGAAATAATAAAAAGAGTAACACTGGTCAGTAATGGTGTAAGTTGTTGTTGAACTTCGTCGAAAAGAAAATTTTCTTCGCTGCAACTGTCTTTTCAAATAATTAAGAGTGAAAAGGATTAGCTTTTGAAGTGGGTGAATTCTGCCCTGTAGATAACTGTGCAGTAAATCACATGGGACTGATTGACTTGACACAAGATTGTGTTGACAACAGAACTCGACGTATGAAACTGGAGACATTTGAATTTTCATGCATGTACAATTATGAGGCAGATCATGGCGTCATGAAATATTCATAAAAATAGTGGTAATGATATTTCTTTCCGATTTTCACGGAGACATTTAATTTCCCTTGGGAAACGATGCTTGTGAAACATGAATTGAAGACAAAGTAGCACAATATCGAAGATCAGTGCGAATTGCGATTCTAAAATATGGTAAACGTATTGCCTGCATCTGTGTATCGTGGTGCCAGTGAATAATTCCGTAACAGAATTTTCTTGGGTTCTGTCGATACACCTGGTGAATCATGGGTGCGGACTGATGAAAAGTTTCGAACTAGAAGGGAAGGAATGTCCACTGCCCCTTGGCGATCAATGATTCTCTAACTGTTGTTTCATGATGAAATAATCCAATTAAATACAAAACCCAAAATCTGAAAGTATTCATTGTGGAAAAACATACATCTGAACTAAGGTGAAACACTAAATTTTCTGAAAAAACTTATTTTACTGGGCAAAGTTAAACAATGGCAGTCCATGGAATTCAAAAGCACGGAAGATCCAATCAGAAAAGCTAGTGGTTTTTTCCCATAAAAATGATGTATATTTACAAGTGAAGTACAAAGAAAAACACATTAAAGAAAATATTTTTCCCTGACTTGATCCTAGAATATCTTCCAATGGCGAGTGTCAGTTTTTAAGTTAAAGCAGTACATGTATTCATCAAATTCTTTTTGTGACCCGTTTATTGCTCTTATCCTGTTTTTCAGTTTTCCCTAGAAGCCCTTGATTGGACTAGTGTGGGTTATAGTAAGGAGGTTGAGAAAATCATCAAAATGATTTACTCGGTAATAAATGCGATCTAAATCTGTATGAAAAGGATTGGTTAACCCTTGTTTAATAGGTAGAAGAGTGTCGGCACTGCGATTGTGAATTAGCTCCTTAATTCTCTTCTGAAGCTTTGTGTCGTAAATTCCCAAAACCCAGACATTATTAGGAGGAATAAGGTTGTATTTCTTTTTTATCAAAACGGTTTCATCAATGTAAAGAATAACACTAACTCCTCCCAACAGCCGCATGATAGTATTCATCTTCCAGGACGCTATATCTCTGCCACAGTAGGACCATTGCACAGTGGATACTAATGAGTTTTATGTTTGTACAGCCGTTGATCTCACCCCAATCTTTAATATCCAATAATGGCAGGTAAATAGTATATTCGTCAGTTGCAGTATCGATTTAGAAAAGAATGCAGTGAGTGCGTAAATTATTATTACAAATACTAATTCGTTTCCTACACTGTGTACACCTGAATACATGTCCATCACCTGCTTCTGAATACTGCTGGATGTACATAGTAGCACCACAAGGATATTCACGGTTATGTGGTATTAACCCAGTATCTGAACAGGAGTTAAAAATGAGATCCTGGTGAAATTTGCACCTCAACTAGTAAATACCATCCGTAATATCGTTGTAACAATGGTAAGTCCAATTATCCAACGACTAGTAGACGTTCCAAGTCATAGATGAGTTAGCATTCATGTACTGTGATACTTTAACTTGCCTTTTGACCGTTTGCCTAAGTTGGTTATTTTATAATAATACCGGGACAAGAAGTTATGAAGCATTTTTTTATAAGTCCTTTAGATTTATCACTCAGGACACTATTGTTTCAAATCACTGTTTTCCCCAACAAAGACTCCTATCCTCAGGAATACTTTCTGCAATGCGTTCACTTCATGAATTAATTGCTCAGGTTATATTATTATGGCAAATTTTTCAAAGTGAATTAATGAAAAAATAATTTCAAAAGGTCATTCAGTTTCAATCGAAGTGATCACATTTCCTTTAAATACGGTTTACCAATCATACGATGGCATTACTCATCTAAATTGTATATAAAGATGGAGTTTGTTTTTGCGGTAGTATATTGGAATTTAGTTTTAAAATAAAAGAAGACACACATAAACGTTTGATTTTACGGAAAACAGAAAGAAGTGTAAGTATTTATGTTATCTATTTTTAGTTGTTATCTGAAATCAAGTGTTCTTAATTCGTAGATTATTCATCATAATACAGTATGTCTTCCCTCGAGGTTTATTAAAGGAGGATGTTTTATTATTGATTGTCAATTTTAGTTAATAGCATATTCATATTTTTTCCTTAATTGTTGTCTATTATGGCGATACCTAGTCATAATTTTATTCAAGTAAGGAGGTGTTTCTTAAATGAATTCACAATGTTCACAAAATCGAAGGGATTACAACACATCTATGCATACTATTTCTTATCGACTGACTCGAATGCACATTCCCATATATTTCTATGAATGCTAAATGCTTAGGATCTCTTTAGAAAGTCATCTAAAATATCCAGTTACTGAATATAACAATGAAATGTAATCACTGACAAAGCAGTCTTTATATTTAGACATAAGTAAATTGTAATTTAGGATGACTAATTTAGTGAACATCTAATTAAATTGTAATGAATAAGTTCTAAACACTGTCACAGTCCACATGAACACTGCGACGGTTAGTACTTACGAATTCTTGTAATAAGCTATCGAAGAAATGTGACCAAATCGCTGGTCATGATCATTAGGAAGTGGGACATGTGAAATATAAAATCTTTATGTTTATTTGAGGAAGCAACAGTTTGAAATGACACATCACTACTACTTAAAGACTGTCTTTTTACAACTGCTTTTTTCGCTAATCTATAATTATTTCTTTTTGATTTACTAATAATAGTTACAAGTCGATGAAATAATTTGATCTACCTATTTTGATATTTTTTTTATTTATATCTTCCTGTGATATTTCTGCAAACCGTTAACCTCTCAGTACTCAGTGACAAATTTCTTATTCTCCCACCTTTCTATTATAAATTTTCTGTACTATAGAGATATACTACAAAAATAACTATATAGCAAGTACATTAACATTCTCACTTGTGAAAGGTAAGTGGTATTCATGTTATGCTATCCATTATGAGACTTAGTGTACTAACAACTTATTCAGGAGAGTAATGATCACAGGGAACGATTGTTTTCAATTACTTCTTATTTAGACTGCTTCATTTATAAATCCACAAATAAAAAAGTAATATTATAAACACTAAAGTACTTACATTAAATGATTCCAGCTTTAAAACGGTCAGAGCTGTATGGAAATAAAAATCAAGTGAATAGGTTGAAGTTCTACCTTAAGACACTTTCATAGGCAGTTTAAAATGTGTACACAACAGTCACATGATAATATGAGAAAATCTACAAATAAAAATTCATGTTCTACTTTCTAATTGAATTAGGAGTCATGCTGAAACACTGAGAATTATGTTCATTTTGTATTAGTACTATAACTAGAATTTAGACAGTATCCTGAACTATTAAATCCAGCTATAGTATTAATAAAAGTGAATTGCTTATATTCACATAAACGGGAAAGACCAATAGATTTAGGTGTACGTGTCGTTTAAGTATCGGCATTATGAATATTGGTGTCTGTGTATTCATTTCTGAGGCTTTTGTTAATTTCACCAAGTTTATACTTAACTACTATGAAAAGTCAAAATCTATTAATTTTATTCTTTTGTTTTTGTCCTGGTCAACAGTTTATTGCAACGTATGTTTATTACTTTTAGAAAATGAATAAATGTCAATATATATATATATATATATATATATATATATATATATATATATATATATATAAACAGATTTCTTCAAACAGGATTTATTTAGGTCTTCAATGGATCATTGATACTCTCAGGTTACTTAGTACATCATGTCAGTCGAATGCTTTGCTTTGTCTCAGAATTTCTGAGTGGATCTCTGTATTTGTTAATGTGGTTAATTCGGTCCGTAGTTAATACACATTTATTCGGTTACTCAGCATGACAGTTAATTTGAAATATTCATTATGATTACAGTCACCAACTCCTCCCCAAATTATTTCATAGAACTAATTTATGAGTTGAATTTTGTGGTTTTGTTGATAAATTCATTTGGTTTTTTATAAATACGCAAATTTCAAAATACTTTGGTATGATTTTTCGAGTTTTTCCACGGAGTGATATCAGGTAGACAACCATTGAAAACCAGGGAGTACTGGACAGCTGTTTCATCCTAGTTTAGGACTTGGTTCTCTCTATCACAATCGGTGGTCAAACTGGAGAAGCAAATCTAATCCTTACACAACAACTCTTTAACACTTCCATTAACTAGTGTAATATGTCTAATTCTTTGTTTGGTGGGGACTAAATTTTATCAGTCAAGTTTGTTACGTGACCACCATTCTAAATGGCTTGCCATCACGGTGCACTGTGAATTGTTGATATTGGTTGGTTGGATTCACTTGGCAGATACACTAGTGCCCAATCAAAGTGTTATATCTGCGCTGATTATCGTTATAACGGTAATGAACTCGACTGATACGCCTGTTTGTCCGTTGTACCTTCTGCTTCACTGAGCCACGCAAATATCAAAAGACAAAGGCTGGTCTGTGAAAGTAAGATACCGTATATTTGTTAGGAAAGAAACATCATATTTATACATTTTATTTAACAAAATAAAGTCGTCTCAGCCGTGAGAAATGACTAACTACACAATAAATCACAATGTGCGTGAGAAAGGATGATATACTGTATTATGCTGGTTCCTATCATGAAGTGTACAATACAGTCCTACAGGAGGTCAATCGCCACCCCGAATAGCTCACTGGCAACGTCTCTGACTGCAGCACTGGGTGACATGAGTTCCATTCAGGGTTGCTGATACACCTTGCTGATGAATGCCAGCTAGTACGAAACCTAGGTTTGAGGCTTCCTGCCGATTGCCTCCGAACATCAAATTCCAAAGTGTATGATGAATTTGTAGTCGCCTGACATTTGTTAGTATTATCAAAGTTAAGAGTTACAAAATTGAATTCACATATTCAAACGATACATCTGCATTGCTGTCAGCGAACAAACTGTTTATCTCCTGATACGGCCTTTACATAAAATATTTTTCCTCTACCGACGTAAAGTCAAATGACAAGTTACTTTAAAGTAGATGTTCAGTGACTGGTAAAGGAGATACTTTAGTCAATGAAGTTTGGGATCTGGAAAGTTCATGAGCATTTATGGAGGTATAGATAACATTAAAAATAATGGCTTCTTCAGTTGATTACAAGGCAAGCAGGAAAATTCACTGAGTCGTACAGAGTTACCGTAATTCGTAGAAAGCTTTCTATCTAGAGTTTTATGTACTCGAAACCGAGATTGAACACGTTGGTAATAAGATAGATTTTCTGAATATTGATTACAAGTACAGAAAATTTAGTTAGAGACAAAAAAACGTCAACTTAATTTTCATCAGGGGACGTATAGTATATGTAATAGGTATGTGTCCAACACTGAAATATTGTGATTTATTTAAATAGAGGTTATTACGAAGCTTTAGACTAAAAAAGATCGAAAGAGTTAAAAAAAAAAGAGAAATTTCAATTTAATTTGCTTTTTTAACATATTACAATGAGAAATACAAGGTGTATAGGGCTATCTAGTGCTGTTTAATCATTTTACTTGATCAACGCGGCACACTGAGAATCCAATATTTACGTTCTCTGTCATTCATTCAATATCCATACGTAACGGTTTATTTTCCTATTTCATTTAGACGTCGATATTAAAACTTCTCATCTCACCCTTAGTTCAGACATCTACTTCTACCTTATTAGGCTTTTATTATGCTGTACATGTTTATACATTAAGGTGATAGCAGTAATATCTTCAAGAAACTGAACATATTACCAAGAAAAATCAGCCTGAACTCAACGCAACTTATGGCAGTTGGTTGAATTCACAGTGTAAATAACATTAAAGTGTATTTCTGCATAGTACGCATTGGATTTCTTTGAAATATGATCAGATTTAAAGGTCATTACTACTGATATTTTTGTCAACGAATGGTAAAATAATAACTTAATAGTTTGGCAACACAGAAACGGCAACCCATGGGAATTCGCTTTTCTTAGGTCATAAATTGACAGAAAATGAAGTTTAACATGCGCCCTACATATCTCATTTCCCTTAAATTCTATACCAAACTTTATGTTGCCAGGACTGAAATTTTGATACTGTAGCTATCTTGTTTTTTAGCTAGATTTCAGTTTCATATAGCTTTAATTTTATTTCAATATTCACTGTTTGCGTAAAGAAAAGGAACTATTCCTTCAATATGATAATTTAATAAATATAGAAGTCAGTTACTATTTTGTTAAATAAAAGGAAGCGTCTTCCCAACTGTATTATAGCAACAACTAGGTGTTTCTGTTTAAGAAGAAATAAAGAACTATGGGACCGAGTAGTTTTGAAAATACCTGAAGAGGTGTTGAATAGTTGTTGAGCTGGTGGTTTTGCCCATTTGATCTTTTCGATAAAGTTAATTTCATCTCACCCTGAAGTCGGCTATTATTAGCTATGCGATAATAGACTGTTGGTTTTATGTGAAATTCACTTATCACAGTGAATAAAATATTCAAGTCTTCAAAGGTCAGACTTTCTTTATGCGAATGAAAGCCCCTCCGTAGAATTTCGACATTGGCCAAATCGATCTTATATCCTCTGTCTATAGCATGCATTGCTGTCGCTGATCTTTTTTCTCAACTTTTACTTCTACTTCACTTCTAGGTGGACATTTTGTGCACAGGCTATGTTCATTCCCTCTGGCCTTCTCCTGTCTACTGCTTCCGCCTACATAGCAAGCCTCACATTCTGAACACTTTATCCTATAGACACAACTACTTTGTGACATTTTGGGAACCATATCCTTGACATTCATCAAAGCTTTCTCCAGATAATTAGAGGGCTTGAAATAAACTTTAATATTATGTGAAGCAAGTACTCTTTGATGCTGTTCAGCTGTGTCCTTGTGATATGGAGTGGCTATAGTCGATCCCCAAGATCTTTCAATTTTATGTTTTCCCTTCAGGTCCTTTTTATGGATAATATTATTTAGCAGCTTTTTTCGGGTAACCATTTCCAGTCAGAATCTGTTTTATATTGGATTTATCGATCTCCACATCATCATTATCAGTTATAATGTTTCTACCCCTGTTAACGACATTTAAAGCTACTGAAACTTTCCTTTCTATCGCATGATCTGATCGGAAATTCAAATACTTGTTGGAATGTGTCGTTTTTCTGTATATGATAAACTTTAGTTTCTCGTTAGTTTGTCTTTTTACAAGACAATCAAGAAAGTTTAGAGTTCCCTCAGCCGATTCCGCTTCATTAGTAAACTCTATATATTCTGAGATTAAGTTAATATCTGTTAGAAAGTTTTCTTTTTCAGCCTTCTTGATAAATGTGTCATCTACATATCTGTACCATATTCTAGGATGATAACTAAAACTTTTCAATGGTTTCCTTTCTAGAGCTGTCATATACAGGTTTGCTACTATTGGAGATGCTGGTGAACCCATTGCAACTCCATTTGTCTAACAGTATAGTTTGTCTTTAAAGGTAAAATATGTAGATTCTAAACAAAGTTTTAAGCTTTTTTTAACTTCTGCTATTGATAATGAAGATTTAGCTAATAGTTCCTAATTGTTTTCAAGTTCATATTTTATAATATCAAGTGAATCACATATAAGAATATTAATAAATAGAGAAACCACATCAAAACTTACCATAATTTCATCTTCTTCAATAGTTATATCCATTACTTTCCTTTTAAACTCTTCAACATTTTTAATGTTTGAAGGAATATTTTATTGAGATGGTTTCAGTATTCTTGATGTGCTTTGATAAAGTGTATGTTACTGAATTGGTGAAATCAATTATTGGTCTTAAAGGAACATCTGTTTTGCGGATTTTCGGCCTTCCATAAAATCTCGCGGCCGTGTTTGTTTTGGGAGGTATTGAAAACTAAACTGAGTTCCCTAGTTTTGGTTTCAATTCTCTAAGTAGACTATATACTTCGACTTTTTTACTTTGTTCATAGTACTAAACATTTTGTTTATTGATACTAGGACCTATGGATCCGCTTCGGTATGTTCCAAAGGTTTCCTGTCATAATCATCTCTATTGAGAATCGCAGTGACACTGCCTTTATCGGCTTCAGTTATGACAATAGATTTGTCTGATCTTAACGTTTGTAATGTATGACATTCGTTCCTAGAAAAATTTATGGTTACCTACTTTTGATTCGATAGGATACATCCGACCTTCTGACTCAATTCATTAGCGTCTTAATCAGGTAAAAGGGTTAGAACGGGTTCAGTGATAGGAGGTATTCTTATCTCTTTCAGTGGTTTTCTAGTTATGTTAAAGTTTAGTCCCTCCTCAAGTTCTCCATCTGAAAAGTTGCATACTGTTCTTGTGTTAGTGTTTAAATTTGACTCAATTTCTCTGGAGTATGCTGCGTTCGGATTCCTAAGTTTTTCAAATTTCCAAATTTGTCTTTATTCAGTAGCACTGAAATGAGCGGTCTTTTGATCTTCGAATAATTGCGTAATGGTAATCAGATGATCTTCTGATACAAGAATATTAAGGCAATATGCGTATAGCTTATTTTTATGTGATTAACGTTTGGATTGCTATCGTTACCTAACTCGAATTCATTGAATAAGAACTAATTTTAGAATTATACACACTCGTCATCGTATCTTACCTGATAATGATGAACTGATATGTAGTAAAGTTTGAGACTTAGGATCGCCAGTGTTAGTGACACTGAAAACTTCTGTAGTTCAGTATGAATGGGTTAATAGAAGTTGAATATTTTCAGCATGACTTCACGTCACAAAGAGATACAAAATAGAAAACCGTAGTAATCCAAAAAGCCCTAGGTGGGTTTTTTAATCTTAATTACAAACTCTTCGGAAATGTAAAAAATGGTCCTTATTGAAAGATTTATAAGACTGTTTTGACGTCCTGGAAGTTCAGCATACGAAACCCACTTGGCCACATATCTTACACTTATTCAAAATATTTTTATGTTTTATCAACTAATTTCACTCTTTCTGTTACAAATACTGTTATCACCTCATATAATGAATTTCTTCCGCATTATTGAACAATGTAAAATCTTTAAAATTGCAAATTTTTCAACCTCTTTAAATGAAACTAGATAGTTTTATTTCAATTGTTATATTGATAATTGTGAAACTTTTGACTCACTTGTAAACTTTTTACTATAGACTGAATTTTGAAACATTTTATGGACGAACCTTACCAAATTGTTCATTAATTTTAGATGAGGATATATATACATCTTGTAACAATTCAACTATATGTTGCATATCACATGTTTTGTATTGCCTCAGTGCATGTACAAGCTAAAAGTCGGTGTATAGCAACTGTAAGTAATGATGGTTCACCACCATTCATATGTGATAATGAGAAACTAATTCTGGAACCACAGGAACTACTTTACGATGATGAACAAAATGAAGTAATTTTCGAACTGGCTAATGAAAATGATATATTTCAACAGCGGTCATCAGCACCATTTTTAAACAATAAAAGAGCTTTTGTTCAACTGGGAAAAAAAGGATTTGTTCGTATTGGCAAACGTGGATTTGTACGGATTGGACGTTAATCTACGTCACAGAATAAAACAATGCTTTCAATTTAGAAAATAATGGTCTTATTAATTATTTAATTAAATTGAGATACACAGTACCGATATTGGTCTCACAACTTTATTGTAATCTCCAGGCTACCGAAATTACAAAAAAGTAAAGGACTATGAAAATATTTGTTTGAAGGCGTACTTGTTTTGATTGAAGTATTGAAGTCATAAATCTTACTGATATCAGGCGACAGACTGCAGATGACAATTTATCTAGCTAGTGTACTAGTAAAATCTAATTTTACTATACTTCGTTGGAAACATGAAAGTAGTTGGCTCAAATATATTGGTCTGACATTATCTCTGCGTCGAAAACTTTGTCGTCAGATTAGGAAATTATTTGAAAATCTAGCCTGTGAGAAAATTACAGTTGTGGGGTAATTGCTTACGATCTGTTTCCAAAATCTACTGTGATCGTTGTTGACTTCACAGCCTTTATTATTGGAAAAAATGAGAATGATGAAAGACATAATTCGCCTGTATGAACAAATACTACATCATTTCAAATGCAGTGAACAAATTCGTGCATATGGGTCATTAGTGATAATTCATTAACAGAAAATTAAAGAAACAAATTCGATCCGAAGTATTTCTTTATAATAAAGGTTTTTGTATTTCCCAATGAATGAAAAACAAAACGATATTGTTTTTGCCGACATTTCGCTACTTAAAGCTAATAGCTTTATCAAAGTATTTTGTCTTCTCACTCCCCACTCATAGTGGATGCATAATCCAGTCCACCAAAATCAGGAATATCATCGATGATAATAGCCAGACAGCTTGTCTTACTCCTGTATTTACTTCAAACGCTTTGCTGAGTTCTCCGTTGTGGACCACTTGACACTCGCCACTGTCACATAGCCAGCTGTTCAATGAGATTGATAAATATTTGGACACTGCACCCCATAGTGTTGAGGTAGTTTCAAAATCGATGAAGTTGAGGTGCAGATTCTATGCTCTTCGACGATAATGTGTAGAGTCGTAATTTAATCCGAACATGATTTGCTTTCCCACAATCCAGCTTGTTCCGGTTGGTGTTCCGCATTCAGTGCATCTTTTATTCTTTTCAGGATGACGCGACTTAATATTTTGCTTGGCATGTACAAGGGCATGATTTCTAGCAAGTTCTTGCAGGGCCCTAAGTCTCTCTTCTCTGGTAGTTTGGCAAGGTAGCCTTTCTTCAAATCAGCAGGTACCTTCTCTTCCCCCGAACCTTTTCCAATAGTGGAGTGATGATATCCACTGCGATCTCTGGATCAGTTTCCAGTGCTTTCGGAAGGATTTCATCTGGTCTTATTGCCTTCCCGGGCTTCAGTAGCTTGGCTGCATTCGAGACTTCTGTTTTCGTTGGAGCATTGGTATCCACTGGTAGTTCTGTGCCTCCCGTTAGTGGTATTTATTTCCAGATGAGTTGCAGGCTGTAATCGATTAAACAGTCCTCTGAAGTGATCAGCCGACTGTTTCCTTTGTCTCTCCTCTTTGGTAGTTAGGTTCTCTTGACCGACTTTTATTGGCTTCGTCTGTGTTCACTTCCTTCCTGATAGGAAATTAGTTATCTGATATGGTGTTCTGAGGTCTTTTTTACCTGCTGCCTGTTCCGCTTCAGTTGCCAGTGTGTCGTATAACTGTCTCTTGTCTTTCCTAACATCCTCATACACTTCTTTGTTCAGTGCGTTGTACATGGAACTTAGCTTCTGCTTTCGTTGTCCATCTTTGCACTGGTTCATCTTCCGTTTCATCTTACCTCTCTCCTCTGTTATCTTCTAGGTGTCCATAGACAGACATTCCCTTTCTTGTCTCCTCTTTCTTCCTAAAAGGGCTGTACAGGTCTCCGTTATCAACACTTTCAGAGAGTTCCAGTGTTCTTTCACACAGGCTTCTTCAGTGATGCTACATAATATCTCCGACTTTGCTCTGCTGGCTGAAGTGTATGTGTCCTTTGTAGTTTCGTCCTTCGGTTTTCTGGGTATTGAACTTGAATTCTGGTCTATCTCCAGCTCTTCTAAAAGCCTTCAGTTTGACCTTGAAGGTCGCTTAAACTAGACGACGATCTGAGGCCACATCTTCTCCCCTGGTTGACTTAGTATCAAATAGACCGCGTCTTCACTTCCTTAAGCTGCATTGAGATGAAGTCTATCTGATTTTTTGGTGTATCTTTCAGGTTAAACCCATGTCGCCTTGTATACATCCTTGTATTTGTACACACTGCCTTCTATCAGCAAATCATTGAATGCACAAAAGTCTGAGTTCTCCATTCTCATTCATTTCTCCATGAGCCTTCCTACCCATGATGATTATTCGTCCTGTATTGTCTGCTACAGGTTTAGCACTCATATCCTCCATTAGGATTTTGATGTCGCCCTTCGGGATGTTGTCCATTACTGTCTGGAATGGTCCATAAAATTCTTCCTTCTTGTTTGTAGGTGCATAGCGTTGGATAATTGCAACCTTCCTTCCTTCCATTTTGTGTTTAATCTTGCTGTCATTATCCTGGAGGAGACTGCTTTCCACTGCACAAGAGATTTGATTGCTCTTGGTGACACCATAATAGTCGCTCCCCCAGTGTGCATTTGATTGTCATCTGCGTGACTGGAGTGGACCATTGACTATCAGTTAACAATTTGGATTGTCTACATCCATTCCACCTGCTCTCACATGTTCTTCGCACTTCTCCACAGTATCTTCGAATTTCTTTGGCAACCTAGTCAGCTTTCCCAGCCTCGTAAACTGTACGAGCATTCTATGTCTTCATGTTCATTTTCGACTTGATCGATAGAAGTCAAGTCGGCTGATTGGCTTTCTAAACGCTTTCAACAACCTGCGTCATTCCGTCTCTCAGATTCCAGGGAAGAATAAGTTTATCTTTGATGTTTCTTCTATGTGTGGAAGTTTCGGTAGTGATTAGATTGGTTTTGCATGGAGGGTTGTTAGCTTCGCTCTCAGCCTTCTCTCTTTTCCATGACTTAGAACCGGGTATTAATCTAGAAAATTATTTGCCTATGCGTGGTAATTCAAATTTCGGGATGACATATAATTCTAAGGACATTTGTTTTCAATAATTGTGATTTTTAACTCTCCTTGTATTTCACTAACGTATGTGTTGCGTGGAAATCTACAGCACTTATCACAGGAAACTTCATTGGAATTCTGTTTAACACTGTTGTAAATTCATTGTCTCTATGTGGTTCAAAGATTTGGGTCAGATGTCACCGAAATCGTTTCCAGTGGACTACTGCAGACACTGATCATCGATTTGAGTTCGTCAATTCAATAATGGATTTCAGATGGCTGATCGAAATGGATAAACAAGAGGAACTCTGTTTGGTAGTAAGCCGGCCAACAGTCTATTATCTAATGTACATTAAGAAGGAAATGGATACGGATTAGGTATACACTGATGAGATGATCAGGAGACTCACATACCAAGCCGTCGAGTGGAACCCTACTTGGCAGTGACCTGTTTGGTACTCGAGTGAATCAAGAAGAGAGGAAATAGGAGCTTACGAGCAGTTTTAGAGCCAGTTTGAAGTGAAATGATGGCTGAGAACTGAGTGAAGTAGAGATATTCTCTTAAAGCTCTATGCTCTACTCGGAAGGTGGGAAATGAATAAAAATAATAATAATAACAGTACCATATTAGTTTTTTATTAGATGTATCACATAGTGAAATAGTATTATTTACTGGATGACGATTCGAACAAAATTGTGAAACTAGTAATGATAACATAAATAAGAGAGAATATAAGGCGTCTGCTGTTCCACCATATAAGGAGGGGACATCTGAGGGTCTATGTAGGATTCTTAATAAAGCATGAATTAGGGTGGCATTCAAGTTTACAAATTCACTCAGCGACAAGCTCTGTAGGCTGAAGGACCCAGTTGGACAAAATAATATAATTTACAAAATGCCCTGCAATGACTGTGAGTTAAGTCAAATGCATAGGTCAAACTAGTAGATGGGGGGTAATCAGATTGTCGGAACACAAGAATTTAGCTAAGGTAAGAATGGTTGACCCCGAGAAGATGAGTAATTTAGAAAAAAGCTCAGCACTACATTGCACTGCGTGCATTAACACACAATAGACTGGGAGAGGGTTAAGATTCTAAGAAGTGATCTATATAGGTGGAGAGAGAGAGATTGATTACTGAATCCTGGTTCATTAAGTCTACACCCAACACGTGCAATAGGAATGATTCGTCACTCATACCGGAAATATGGAAAATACTGCTACCAATGAAGTCAGGCGATGAAAAATAATGGAATTATAAAAACGAATTTAGAAAGTTGTGTGAGTACCTTGATACGATTATGAGCAATACATTGTGCTTGAAACTTCATTAGTAAATATTACTGTTTAACATTGTGAGACTTCAAATAAATTTTACCCACAATGGAGTTATACGCTACCACAGTTTAAAAGTTCTTTTCTTATATCAATGAAAGCTACCATTTTTTCTCTCAGTCCTTTCACTTCCTAAATGTCTGAATGAGGATTATTTCTATATTGGAAATTTATCTCTTGTCCCTCACAGAACTCATTCTCTAGTATTGGATATACTTATCTGACATAATGTTAGCGGAAATTATCAGGGGCGATGGTGAGTACAGCGTGTGCAAACCACACGCATGGTTGCATCCTACACTTAGAGTTTTGAACGTCAATCCAACAGGCAAAGTAGGGCTATTTGCGTTGGTTGAGGTAGGTGGAAAACTGATATATGAACTCAAGGGTGGAAAATGCACGCATACAATAGACTCTGTGCCAAGATGTCATTCCTGGGGCTAACTAAAATGCCTATAAAAAGTTATTTCGAGTGTGACTTTGCACATATCTAAATAGCTCTAGCAGACAGTGATAATTTCATTTAGTGTAAGGGTGACTGGTTGAGGCTTAAATTCCTAAGGCCATGTAAACTTGGTCGTCCTAAAATATATTCGCAAAATTATCTTATTTTATTTGCAAGATACTTGATTAATTCGAGTTTAATTCATTCATTTACATCAATAATTTTTATTGTGTGATTCAAAAGTGTAAACGGCATCATTTCCTAAACGATTTCTGGGACAGTATCAAAGAACCTATTGCAATGTGGTTCAAGACTGTCAAGGATATATATCTTTAAAAAGGGTCATTGATTTGATTTGGATTGCTTCATGGAACATTACTAGGTTTTGTAGAATCAGTAGTAAATAACGCCTTTTCGTCAATTTATTCATATATGGTATAATAATAATTTTTGCTTTATTCCAAAACAGTACTAATCATACAGTGTGGAATTTTCAGCATTTGGTAAAATATTGCATCTAATTTTATTGAATAATATTACAAACAGTTATAGAGATAATACTAAAGGATTGCTAATGGCAGTTCTTATTTGGTAATTGTAGTGACAATCAAGTCATAACATGTACAATAAAAATTGTAAATAATAATTCAAGTAGCTAAGATTGTCAGCTAATTGAAACAGTGTCATAATAGATTACAAAAAGATAATAAAAGAACTGGCCATTATCGTAACAACATAGTGATTCATAGGTTTCAGGCTTAACATTGTCTCTGTCAATTGCATCACGGGCCAAATATAGTATCTTTGATTTCGTATACTTGGTAGCACTGTAACAACAGAAAGCAAGACACGGAAGCTAAGGAATATTTTCAAACCGCTGTTGATATATCTACAGTTTATATCTGTTAACCAATCACTGAGCATGTGAATTCGGTTTAAATCAAACAACATGAAACAGAATGTACAAATATATATAGTATTCGGTTGCTAATGCAGTATGTTAACCTCGCCTAGATTACTAGCTCGAGAGATTTCTTGCCGGTCCCAAGCCCGGGTAAAGAGGGAGGGTTGGGGCGTGGTGCTAGCAACTCCACCAAATCGCTACAGAAACTTCAACGAATAAATATATTAAAAATTCTAAAAACATAAGCAATAGCCTTACTTTTCGCTGGAATCAGGGAAGTGAAATGACGCAGGCTGGTGAAAGCCTTCGGGAAGCCAGTCAGCCGATGTGCCTTCTTTCGATGAAAGCAAAAGTAAGGATGGGTACCTGGAATGTTCGCACAATGTACGAAACTGGAAAGGCTGCCCAGATAGCCGCTGAAATGAGAAGGTACAGAATAGAAGTGTTGGGAATCTGCGAAAGCAGATGGAACGGAACTGGAAGGTGCCAACTACCTACTGGAGAGACAGTAATCTATTCCGGCCACCCAGAGGACAACCACGAGCACACCGAGGGAGTGGCCATCATGATGTCACCAACAGCAACCAAAGCTCTCATGCAGTGGGAACCAATCTCCTCCAGGATAATGACAGCCAGGTTCAACTCAAAAGGAAGGAAAGTTACAGTCATTCAATGCTATGCGCCTACAAACGTCTCAGAACAAGAGAAGAAGGAGGCGTTCTACAGACAACTACAAGCAATAATGGACAACGTCCCAAATGGCGATATCAAAATCCTGATGGGCGACATGAATGCGAAGCTGGGAGGAGACAACACAGGAAGAGAACTCACCATGGGTCGTGAGGCCCTCGGTGAAATGAACGACAATGGTGAACTCTTCTCAGACTTCTGCGCCTTCAATGATTTGGTGATTGGTGGTAGTGTGTTCAAACACAAGGATATACACAAGACGACATGGATTTCACCAGATGGAAACACCAAGAATCAAATAGACTTCATCTCAATTTCAAGAAAGTGGAGACGGAGCCTACTGGACACAAGGTCAAGGAGAGGAGCAGATGTGGGTTCAGACCACTATCTAGTAGAAGGGACTTTCAAGGTGAAACTAAAAGCCTCGAGGATAGCTGGGGATAGGCCACAATGCAAGTTCAACACTCAATTACTGAAGGACACAACCACAAAAGACACTTTCACTGCAACTGTCAGAGCAAAGCAGGAAACACTACGCGACATCACTGAAGAATCATGCGTGGAAGAACATTGGAAGTCTCTGAAGGCGATTCTCAACGAAACGTGTTCAACGGTTCTAGGAAGAAAGAAGAGACAAGACAAGGAATGGCTCTCAACGGACACTTGGAAATTAATAGAAGAGAGGAGAATGGTGAAAGAGAAAATGATTCAATGCAAGGACGGACAGGAGAAGGAGACGCTGAGCTCAACTTACAAAGCACTGGACAAAGAAGTGAAGAAGAGTGCTAGGAAGGACAAAAGACGATTCTACGACAACCTGGCCACTGAAGCTGAGAAGGCAGCAGGCAAAAGGGACCTGAGGACACTATATCAGATAACCAAATCTCTATCCGGGAAGAGATCAACACAAGCGAAACCTATAAAAGACAGCCAAGGGAAGCCCATTACCAAGGAAGAAAAACAGATTAAACAATGGGCGGATCACTTCAAAGGACTCTTGAACCGACCATCACCTGCAACCCGTCCAGAAATACCAACAACAGCGCACACACAACTGCAAGTTGACACCAATCCTCCAACGAGAGCTGAAGTCTTGAACGCAATCAAACTTCTGAAAGCTGGAAAAACAGCCGGACCAGATGGAATACCCCCTGAAGCACTGAAAGCGGACCCAGAGACTACAGCAGACATGCTGACTCCATTATTGCAAAAGGTCTGGAAGGAGGGAAAGGTGCCTACTGACTGGAGGAAAGGTTACCTCGTGAAACTACCAAAGAAGGGCGACTTAGGCTCACTCTGCAAGAACTGGCGAGGAATCATGCTCCTATCGACGCCAAGTAAAATCCTGAGTCGCATCATCCTGGAGAGATTAAAGGACGCACTGGAGACAGAACTCCGACCAGAACAAGCTGGATTCAGGAAAGGCAAATCATGTACTGACCAAATTGCAACTCTACGCATCATCATCACAGAACAAAGCATGGAATGGCAATCAAACCTCTACCTCAACTTTATAGACTTTGAGAAGGCCTTCGACAGCGTTGATCGTGAAGTAATTTGGAAATTACTCGAGTACTATGGCGTACCCCAAATATTCATCAACCTTATTCAACAGCTGTACGACAACGGCACATGTCAAGTGATCCACAACGGAAAACTCAGCGAGGCGTTTGGAGTAAACACAGGAGTCAGACAAGGGTGCTTATTATCACCAATGATATTCCTAATTGTGGTGGACTGGATTATGCGTCAGACAGTGGGAAACGAGAAGACAGGAATATCCTGGACCGACGTGAAGAACCTAGAAGACCTGGATTTCGCGCGTGGATGATTTATGTTTGATGTCACACACAATCGAAGACTTACAAGCGAAAACCGACAAACTGGTCGAAGAAGCAGCCGGCGAAGACAGGACTCCAGGTGAACATAGACAAGACGGAGGTTATGAAAATAACCAACCACCAAACAACAGCAGCAACATCCAACGTCAATCACCATCAACGGGAGGGATTTGAAAGAGGTTACTTCATTCACTTATCTAGGGAGCATTGTCTCAACTACAGGAGGAACGGACGAGGATGTCAAATCGAGAATCGGGAAGGCGAGAAACACATTCATCAACCTGAAATCAATCTGGAAATCTTCGTCACTCAGCATCAACAACAAAATTCGTTGGATTTTCAATACAAACGTCAAGTCAGTTCTTCTATACGGATCAGAAACTTGGCGGGTCACAAAGAATATTTCCAAAAGGCTGCAGACCTTTATTAACAACTGTCTTCGCTCAATACTGAAGATCAGATGGCCGGAAAGAATCACCAACAAGGAATTATGGGAACAAACAAAGCAAGAACCAATCGCCCAACAAATATGCAGGAGAAAGTGGAGATGGATCGGACACTCGCTGAGGAGACCGCTGGTTGACATCGCGCGTCAAGCCCTCGAGTGGAACCCGAAAGGGAAGCGGCGTGTGGGACGTCCAAGGGTGACATGGAGGAGATCGTGTGAAGAGGAGTTGAATGAATATGGATTAACATGGATGCAGGCGAAAAGTGTAGCAGAAGACAGAAGAAAATGGAGACGTGCAGTTGAAGCCCTATGTTCCACTAGGAACCCAAGGGAGCAATAATAATAAACTGATTAGCAACTCAGTTTTTGCAAGCAGTCAATTACTTTCATAGACGAGTAAAACTGGGACAGTTGTGTGTGTGACATTTGAATGTAATTAGTATATAAATCGTTGGAATTCAGGAATAATTGGCTTGCATGATCATGCATTGTCAATTATGACCTTAATGTGCTTGTATATTCAAGCCAATAAAAACAGATTCAAATTTTTCGATAACAGTCATGCAAATATAAGTGTAAAAGTAATTATACAAATCACAGCGATGAATAGGAATGCAAGTATAATGAAATTAGGATTTATTCAGAGGAATCGGTGCTTCCAGATGTGTCCCCAGTTTGAATCATCGGTTGAATATATCTCTTTTTAGTTCACTTTTGCCACTGTTTTGCTTTTTAATCCTATTTCTTGTGATTTCCTGCTCTGATGGCTGTATCTTCTAGTTTCTTCTTTTATTTGGACATATGATACTGCTTATTACTTAGTTATTCATCCCTTGAGATCTGAGTGGAACAGAAGGGTGACAGCAGGATATCTCCAGTAGACTCAGTTCACTGTTACCACTTCAATCTATCTACACGACTGTCCACAGACTTTCATTTCCTCTTCTTATGGACTTCTTTATATTACTCTCGAACGCCCAACTCATCGCTATCTACTTGGGTTTCTCTGCAGGTCTTGGCCCGCGATCTCACTCCTTAGCGTCCAGTCCATCTCTATTTCTACTTTTGAAAAATAGGTTCCTGGTTGGTGACGTGTGGATCATGTTTCTGAATCATAAAGAGACATTATATTGATATTAATGTTCAAAACTAGGGTCCTGTTCATTTACTATGGATCATTAAATTGATCTGAGATCAGTGGGCGCCTGTCTTGCTTTCCAGGTTCGATCTTCCCTGGATTGATATCTTGCTTCATGTGATCTGTGGTTGAAACGATGCTGCCCTATTTGGGTAAGTGAAACAGATGAGTTTTTCAATATTTCTCTCATTCATGGCGATTGATACTTGTTATTGGTTGTAAATCTTCATCACCCTTGTCTTCCTTATGTTCACTTGGATTCTCATCTTCACTATCTCTTCTGCCAACTTTTTGGTTTTCACTTGAAATTCTTCAAGTTTCTGAGTAATGAGAGATAAATCATGTGCCAAAGCTTGATTTCCTAATGTCTTTTTGTTAGGTCCAAACTATGGCTATCTTCTCACCCATGAGGTATTTCTACATTAAACAGGTTCTTCTGATTATAAGTTTTATGACTTTATTGTACACCAAAAGACTGTGAATCTGTAAAAATACGTTGTTAAACGTCTTAATTAGGTATAATTATTGAAGCTTCAACTAAAGTGTGTAACTGCCTATATAATGTGTTTGTTTCAGTATGTGAGTGCATGTTTTTATGTAGATGCGTATGAATACTTTCATATATGTAATCGGTTCATCCAATGTGGTTTGTATTCATAGTTCGGAAAGACTACAAAGTGCACATTTGCTTCCAAATATTTCAGTGATGAGATACTTGTCCATCTTTCGTTAATTAATTATGTAGTCTGTAAAGATATCGAAAACAATCTTATCGCGAATTCAATAGAAAAAGATAGAAATAGATGTCAGAGAAGTTGGTTTCTAATTTGACTAGCGTCTGAAGGAAAATAAGATTAGTTTACTAAAACAGTGAGCTTGTAACGACAGAAGATAAGGACCAGGCAACAGATCGTTTATTGAGGAAATCAACCGATTTTTATACATTTTTATGTACATTATTATTCGTTATTATTAGCGGGGAAAGAGCGTCTTCTGATTGGTTGTTTTCTCTCCGAAATTTAATCTGTCATCTCTTTGTGGCCTTTTCTTTGAAGGCCAGACCATATACCTGCAACTCCTATCCCCACGCAAAGTCTGCTGTGATTGGTTGTTGAGTTTGTCTTTGTTCTTGTTTTTCTCATAACCAAGATATGGGACGTAAACATTGACGTAAATTGTTGTCTACCAATTTTGGCTAGCAGACAGCTGTCACCACAAGCTTAATAGAGAAATGTGCACGTAAAGAAACTTCGCTGAAGAACATTAAGCTTTTTATTCACGATAATTATCAGGAAAGATGTAAATGTTCGGTTAGAATAAATTATACATTCTTCTGGTTACAAGTAACATTTTGCTTTTGAGTAACTGACCACCGTCGATTTTAATAAAATAGTTTGCTGTAACCAAGATGAACGTGGATTTATTTTGTTATCACTAGAAATAATTATAAATTAGTGTAGCTGAAGCCTATTAGTCTAGCGACTCAACTCCCAACTAGTACATCATGGGTTCAAAACCCGCCCCACCTACTGAGGTTCGGGCAGCCACTTAGTGTCACTAGCACTCATACAGTTGGTCTGGCTCATTCTCAACGGCATGAAGGTTTAAGCGGTTTTGAGTAACATTTCATTTTTTCATTAATAAATTGATGATTTAGGAAACGTATAAGGGACGAATAAGGTCCTGGAAGAATGTTGATCTGAATAACTTTTAAGCGATGAAAATATCTTTTAGAATGGTGCAAAATGCTTCTTACTACACTTAAATTATTTTGTACCTAGATGCATACATTGACTGATGGATAACATCTTAAGACGTAAAATTAGAATCTTATAATTACCTTAACTAAAAATGATTGCCATCATTACGCGTCGACTACAGTTTTTTATGTTCTTTTATTTTTTTTATTGATGTTGCTTATTCTGGAGATCTTTGTTCGCAGTTAGGCTTACTTAAAGCTATAAAATTCTCGACATAAACTATGTTGAACATATATATATATATATATATATATATATATATATATATATAGTATAACTGCAATTTACTATTTTTCTTAATTAAGTAGGGTTGAAGTGTTTATTGTTTGTTTACTGTCCTTCCATAGGAAAGTGAATAAAAATATTGGTGGTGGGACTACATGAAATCAAAGCAATAAGGAATCAGTGTAGAAACAACGACTAATACGCATTCCTACACATAAAATGTCATGAATTTACAACATGTTAAGGTATATCCACCTCCATGGTAGATGCTAATGTGCAGGGGTTTATGTTATCCGATGAGAGGAACTAGTATACATCCACTTGCGTGGGACACTTTACTAAGAAACACAGATTTTATTGTTAAGATTATATGAAATAGATATAATATTTATAAACTAAAATAGCACACACTTTCATCAAGTTCCCATAGATGCGCTCTTTCTTTCAAACTAATAGATAATTTTACCCTTTTTAAATTTTATGACACTGAATCAGTTGGGGAAATTATAAATAATATTGTTTTAGTTATTTTTTAATGATGTTACGTGGATATCGAATTTAAAAGAGGACGATGATGTAGGAGACAGCCATAACTACTAGGACAGTAACTGCTATGAACACTACTAACATTAACTGCATATTTTAAATTGAAGTTCTTCGAAAAGAAAATCAGAAGTAATAAATATTCTTGACAAAGAAGAGAAGAAAGTCAGTCATATAAGACTTAGTTTAAAATGATCAGTAAGACAGTTATCAACTAAAAGTTGTTTTATCGTCTGATGAATATAACTAAAATTACCACTTCTATAAGAAATACCACTATTGCTGATGTGTTTTATTTGTTTCCTCGGAAGGAGGAGGGTGAATTACTATCTGAACAAAATTTTCCATTTAGCTGTATTCCGTAATAATTAAGTGATCATTTGTGTAAGATAAAGAAATAAACAAAAATTGTAAATAAAATATGAGAAATCCTGTGTGAGACAGGTTCGTTGGTTTTGATGTTGTGAATCTCAGTAGTTACTCATTCGTTTTGCGCAATTTCTCACGTATATCTATCTATTTTTCTTTTCATGGAGAAACAAAATAAAATTCATTGTTCTACACAATGAATTATCCTGTTATCCCAATATTTCATTATCATATCTACCTGAACATTTTTGATAATCTCCTGTTTAAAATATTAAAAATAATCGTGTAAAACTTGGGCACTGTGGTAGTAAGTAATTCCATATTAGTTTGTTTATTAGATGTTTCACACAGAGAAACAGTATTATTTACTGGATAACGTTTCGAACAAAATTTATTGTTCATAATCATATCAATAGTAATCACACGACTTTGAAACTTGAGTTTTATAGTTTTCTTTGTTTTCTCCTATTTGTCATAGGGGTAGTAGAATTTTCCAGATATCAGGGACAGGTGATGAATCATTCCTATTACATGTATTTGCAGATGATTCGATAAACAAAACTTCTGTTATCAATCTCTCCCTATACCCTGTGACATTAGATTTTAAAACTGTCATCCTATTACTAGTAATGACGACACCAACAATAAGGAATCTAAATCAACAACAGTAATTCCATACAAGGAAGGAACCTCGGAAGCCTTACGCAGAATTCTTAACAAGGCAGGAATAAAAGTGGCTGGCATTCAATCTGCCCACAAACTCAATTAGAAACAAGCTTTGTCGGTTAAAGGATCCTGTGGAGCCTTTAAAACAAAACAATTTAGTTTATCTAATACCCTGCAATGATTGTCAGGTCAAACTAGTAGAACAGGGGCAGTCAGACTAGCCGAACATAAAAACCTAGCTAAATCTAGATTGGTTGACCCAAATAAGATAAGAAATTTAGAGAATAGTTCAGCTATAGCACTACATGCAGTTACACACAACCATACAATAAGATGGGATAGGATGACAGTTTTCAAATCTAATGTCACAGGGTATAGGGAGAGATTGATAACAGAAGTTTTGTTTATCGAATCATCTGCAAATACATGTAATAGGAATGATTCATCACCTGTCCCTGATATCTGGAAAATTCTACTACCCCTATGACAAATAGGAGAAAACAAAGAAAACTATAAAACTCAAGTTTCAAAGTCGTGTGATTACTATTGATATGATTATGAACAATAAATTTTGTTCGAAACGTTATCCAGTAAATAATACTGTTTCTCTGTGTGAAACATCTAATAAACAAAATAATATGGGATAAAAATAATCGTATTCCCCTCTGGTATTTTGTTTAGTATTTCTTATTGGGACTCTCCTGTACATACAAAAGTCCAGCAGCGTTGTTTTGCCTTTCATATTAGTATGTTGAGATCGGTCTCGATAATGAAGTTGAAGCACTGTAAATACCACCATTCTCTACCATACGTTGAACAAAGAATATTCCAATGATCTTAAAGGTGAATATATATTTCGTGTAAAACCGTGTACATTGGTGACAAAACCAGCCTGTTTTGACTGGAAAAGATCCACTCGCCCAAGCTGCAACTTATGTTACAATAATCAACCAGTTTTTTTCTAAATCCTAATATTTTATTATTTATAGAGCATGCATTTATTGTGAACTGGTTTAGTCTGTAACATACTCATAGAAACTTTTTTAAATGGTTTCACAAAAATGCTAAATTGTACCAGATTTTTCATACTAATGTCTACTCTCGTTAGCACCACTGTTATAAATGATGTTCATACGATGAATATATATATACATATATGTTAGCAAATATCAGGAGTATTATTGTTTAGATTATCGGGATAATGAAAATCTCAGTGAAACATCTTACTTTTAGAATACTAACTAGGCAAGTGAAATCTCAGTTCTGTCAGATATAATATTCCTATTCATAAATGATATAGTGATAGAAACCAATTGTTGCATATTTCATTTTATTCTACTTAAAAGCACTGATTTGTACTTATATATTCATACCTTAAAGAACTTACTCCTGTAGCATGTTAATACTACATAATAGAGATATAATTACAACCAATAATTCGTGTAGCAGCTGGTGCCTTTGTACTGACTCCTTGTTTTATTGAACGAACAGGAAACAATAGCTACTGAATAAAAATCAGGGAGCTATATTTCCATAAAAAATGGAATTGTGGTATGTCCAATGTTTGTAAAGCGATTATAGATTTCCAAAAATTGCCCGACACTTTTGGTAAAGCTTGCATACCCATCAGCTTCATTCTAAAAGCCTAGAGGTATCAGCAGCTTATTAAGACCCATGTTTATGAACAAAGGAAAGGTGATAGTTTATTGCGAGAATCTATTTATAAAAAGTCTGTATAATGAAGAAAGTTTATTATTTTCTAAAGGTTGGTGACTGTGGAATATTAAAGACGAATGGTAGTTCAATATGAGGGTGGAAACTGTTTGATATTCTTCCCGTTTCATTATTCAATCAGAGACGTCTCATAACCAGCTTCGGTAACATCTTCAGTACTCATTCAGGTAACCTTTCTTAGCAATAGCAGTCATGCATACTTACGCTACTGAATGATCACAAGAGTTTACTTAGTTGACAGTTCTGATGAAGGACTGGGAATTCTTCAATCAAAACTCCTGAAGAGCAGTTTTCCATCCAGATTCAGACGTAAAATAGAAATCAAAGAGAACTCAAGTGATATGGTATATTCAGATATCAAAATATCTCTAAAGTGTGCCTTAAAATAGATGATACTGGAAAACTATTTCTAGGATAAATTGAATGAGATGACTTAAATCACCGATGTGGACGTTTAGGAATGAGCTTGTGGTCCTATCCTCACAGGTTGATAGAAATTCCCTACACATATGTCAACACACACATATGTAAATTGACAGATGCAATAGGACTACACATACTCATACGAATGCTTTTAGAATTTACAGGAAGAAAAAACCTTTGTTGTTCCCTATAATTAATCATAACTTTTAGAAACACAAGATGTATTGGGCGTTCTTTGTACCTTGTGTTGCACTTTTTATAAGTACCAAGACTAGTTTTCATTTGGTATCCACATTTCTAACTTTCTGGAAAGAAAATGAGCGGTCATTTAGGAAATTAATCAGCAACTTCGTCATGGATATTACAGGATTTTGCTTGCAGTCATGATGGGTGAATTCCATGATATCGTATTTGTATGATTACTCAAAGATAGCACTCTTATTAGTAGCTCATGCAGTATTAGAATTCAGAAGAACACTTCACCATAGTAGTTGCATTTTAGCTTAAAATCTGGGTCTGGCTGTGTCTGATCTTTTTTGCTTGTCAGCGTACAAGGGAATTATGCATCCTAGAATATGAAAAAGGCCACTGTACTGCTTTTGCGTCAGCATTGCTCCCTCAAGTGATTTGAATTAGACACCTTAAAGTAAATTGTAATTGTGAAGATAGATAGCTTTCATTTTATGGAATGAACCCAAAATGTTCACGTTAATAGATCTGTCCCATGCCAAACAATTCATTTCCTCAACACTGTAGGAAAAATAATTATAGGTAATTTCTTTTCATGGGATTCAAGAATACTAATCCGTGTATTATTAACAATTTCTTCTGAAAACGACTTGTTGGACATCAACAAATGTGAAGAATATTTAAATAATACGACACCGAAGTGTGCGAAACCTATCATCCACCTCACTTTTAGATGGACATCGTACATATAAAAATATTCATACATAATATGTATATGTTTCAAAAGTCAATTTAACTTTTCTTCCCTCAAACGTTGTAATTATTTTCCCCCCTTTCACTAGATTATCCCAGCATCAATAGGTGAAAGTGTGTAGATAAGAGAAACGCAAATACTATAACAGTAATTTCAATTGGTTAATTCAATAATGTATAAAGTAGGGTTAGGAAATGGTTGTGATCGCTAAATGTCAAAAACTTCTGCATAGAATAGTATGGACTTTAAGAATAAGTGGGAAATTGTAATATGCAACACACATTTGACGTATTTATCTGCTTATATATATATATATATAATCTTATTGAATCAAATTAGTCATTTGGGCGTAACTTATAAACACGAATAAACTAATATAAATTTTGGGTAAAATATGCAAGCATATTATACAGATTATGTTTGGTAATCATAACTTTCAGTCAACTGATCATGACTTACACAAAGTCACTGAGTTACACCCTTCATTTGAAAAACCCGTTAACATTAATACAGGTAATTATTATTCAAATTTAAGTTGTGATGAAACTATCTATCACCTCAATAATGCGTCATTTAATACAACATCAGGTGGAAGTGAACTTTGCATATTTAAATATCACAAACCAAATTATCGAGAAGAAACTCATTGTCTTTTATCTCCCAAAGAAGACATCGGATTTCCACCTTCGATTTCTCAAGATGTTGAAATACTTTCCAGCAATATACGGCTGAATAAGTTGTCAAGGAGAATTGAAGATGTAACAGTCCCAAACATTATGAAAGAACTAGTTCTTGGCGATTGTGGTGGTCATATAGAAAATGATGATGATTTGTGGAAAATACAGAAAATGAATAATATTTCAGTTTCACTTGAGAACGCATCTCTGTGGGCGAAATTTGATCAAATAGGTACTGAGATGATTGTGACTAAATGTGGACGGTTAGTTATTTCATTCACATAAATATTTTTCATCTGTCTGTTACTTTATGCTAAGCTGAATGTTAGTTAATTTGCATTTCTTTTTGTTTATTAAGTAAACATCAGTGTACAATTTTCTTGCTATTCTACAAATGTACTTTAATTCTCACTACATTTTTAATCATAGTGTAGGTGTTGTGTATGCTACTTAAAAACCCACCAAGATGGATTTAGATGGTTTATTTAAAAATTTGGGAATACTAATTATCATCTGAGCGTCGGTGGTTCATTGGTAGGACACTGGCGAACCAAACAAAGTGGTCCGCGGTTCTATCTCCAGCCGATGTACTCCTTCAAGAGGGAAGGTTAGGTGTGAGACTAGCAACCCCATCCCATAAAAAACACCACTGTTAATGAGATTTCGAAGCTCTAGCTCGAAGCCTAATGTTTCACTGGGAACTCAAAGGAATAAAATAAAATATATATAATAATGTTCATTCTCATCTGAACGCTAACTGCGCATACATCCAAGTTGTTGTCTCTCAGCGTATGTCTAACCAATTTCCTTTTCCACATTTTTGGGGCGGTAGGATCTTAATTAAGTCATTGCCAGAGTTCCACGTCACTTATCCTTTCCGGCCGGCTATGTGTTGTTCACTGCTGAGACAGTGAAGCTATCTGTTAATTGAAGTTTGCTGTAGCCTACTATAAATGCTTTTCGTGATGCATACTGACCTGAAATAAATTTAAAATTTCCTATTTTTCTCCTTATACAGAGTATATCAGATATCCACGCTAATTTTAGAGTAAGTCACTCTATTTTGTTCTTCGTATCTTGGCTAGTTTTGACATATGCTTTTTACCTGTAGTCGCAACGATGCTTCACCGGTTGGGTGGGTGAAAGAAACAACTTCAGCTAGACTCCTGCTGTTGATGGTGACCGTAGCTTGTTGTTGTTGCTTGGATATCTTTACTACATGTGTCTTCTCTATGCCCACCTGAATTCGTGTCTTCACTCCCTTTACTGCCATTTCGTATGTATATATGATACAGAATTAATTAGGCTCAGTTTTGTTTAAAAAATTATTCATCTAAGTGTAAGTGCTGATTTAGTGCACTCAGTATGATGTGATCCTATGCGTTAGTAAATGGCTGCCAGAAAACAAGGCGCTTAATTATATACAAAGAAAAATATTTTTTCCAGCAGTAATTTCCTACAAAACTTTATTCAGCTATAAGATTTGTGTTGATTATTTTAGGAGGATGTTTCCAAATTTTCATGTTCGTCTCTCTGGACTACATCCTGAAGCCCTGTATTTGCTTGCTTTGGAATTCATACCTTGTGATGAAAAGCGTTATCGATATTCATTTCGTACTTCAAGTTGGGAACATGCAGGTTAGTTAATGAGTAAATTGGTTGCACAGACAACTGTTCTATATTCCTCACTTTAAATTCCCATTGGGTGTACATAATGAATTAATGAATTTTCACTGGTATTTGGTGTTATAACAACATAGATTTCAAACATTTTTGTTAGAGCAAATTTCAGTCATTTTTTAAATACTTCATAGTGTGAGAACAATGTAAGTAGATTCATCTTGCCGTTTTAAATAACATTTGCCAGTTATAAAAAAGGTGTTTGGTGCAGGGTTATAATCAGTAAGATTTGAAAACACTAACCGACATCAGTTAGAGAATTAGTGCAAACCAGGGAGTAGTGAAAAGGTGTTTCGTTCTACTTTTGGACTCAGTATTACGTAGATGAAATACAACGTCACCCAATGAAATGCTAGACTAAAGGATAATTAGTGTTATTCATAGAACAATGGCAAAATGCTTTGTAAACCTAATAGCATACCCAAATTGAAAATTACATATGTGTGGGGTACCACTGTTATTTTATCGTATAATAATGGTTTTGAAGGGAGACTGTTTAATTAAAACTATAAATTTTAACATAATATCTATTTCAGTAAAGATTTCATCACGAACTAACACCAGTTAGAAGTTATCTTGATCATCTACATTAAAATTATTCCAAATCCCCACAAAATTCATAATCTAGTTGCATAATAACTGATGTTTTTGGAACGTGTTTCTGGATTTTTATTCCTCTATTTAAAATATGTATTTTCATCATTCAGCAACTAATCGACACAATCATTTTCACTCTGTTTTAGTTTAGCGAACTTCTTAATGATTCTCAGGCTGAAGCAAATAGACTGTTTTCTATGTTTTGGCCCTGGCTGTATTTGTTTTCTTATAAAATAGTATAATCTATAGTGAAGAATGTAATAAAATAAGTGACTGAGATATTTTAATACTCGTCTTTTTTTACTTTAATAAATTAGGCAAAAGTGATCCTCAGATTACACCTCGAATACATTTACATCCAGATGGAATAGCAAGTGGAAAGTATTGGATGCGACAAGCGATTCTATTTGATAAGCTAAAATTAACTAATAATCCACGTGATCAAAATGGTCATGTAAGTGACTTCATATATGCTATATATACTCCTGTTTTCTTTGTTTGCTGAGAAAAGTGTAAGTTATGAAAGATATCAAAGGTTAAAAATATTAGAACAATATTTTTTGAACAGTTAATTGTATATATTTATTTAGAAGTAATAATAAATGAGAGTGATGAGATATGTTTCTGTATTTACCTTCGATCCAGGAGTAATGTTCAGAATACATAGAAATGTTGTTAAGGGTATACTCATGTCCTAAAATAAATCAGGGAAACATCTCCTTGGGTAAAATGTACAGTCAGTAATTTGAAGTCGTGATACCGAATCTAACTGCAGTTCAAATTCTCTCTAAACTTAGAAGTAAATCCATCAGGAATAAATTGAATTTTCACATAAAATCATCTGTAATAAATAGGTCAAATTACAGTTATTTCCTATAAGCTGTCATTTGTCAGACGTCTAATTGTACTTGTATTATAGTAAATAACTCAAAACTATTAGTCCACTTATACTGAACCTAAACGTTTTAGACTTCAGCATAAATAATATTTATGACGAACATGCTAACCTCGATAAAAAAATTGCTATCAATTGTTTACTCGGAAAAACACACGGAATAAACGTTCTGAGCACGTTTCAGAAACAAAACTGCTTACCGAACTTGAATATTATCTTTTTTCCTACTCAGAAATGTGTACTCTTAACTGCTGTTCACATTACATAGTCTGTTTTATTAAATTATAAATTTTAAGTGTTGCTATCCATTTACGCACGCAAACAGATACAGAATTAAAATAGCGGAATTGAATTATTAGTTTGGAAATACTGCTGAATTTACAGTTTCACTATTCATTATGAATTCTACTTATTTTACATTAGGATACTTTTGATCAGTCTTCGTTGTCTCAACAAGCAAACGAAATTTTAAAAATTGCATTTCTCCTCTTCTGACATACTGCATAAAGCCAATATATGTGTACATAGTTGTTAACATTTGAGTGAATGACAAAATCACGCTTTCTGAAGCACGAAGCTTCAAAGGAAAATAAAGTTCTCGCTAACATTAAATTTATGATTGTAAGACTTTTAATACGGCACAGTGAAAATATAAGAATAAATTTGAAATGCGAAAACCATTACGAAAACAATCCTCCAACTAATTATTAATAAGAAAGTTACCATTCTCCTAATAATTCAGGTAGTGAACTCTTGTTGCCAATATCTCTTATCATTTGATAGAAAATAACATCTTTACAATGATTTTTGTGTTTGATATGCGTTTCTAAATGTTGGACATATGAAAACATTACTACCTTTCTTAACTTGTTCTCTGATAACCTGAATTTACAAGTAGATCCTACGTGAGTCTGTTTTTGTGTTCATTTCAAATTTTTCACTTGGGTACAACTGGTATCTTTATTGTACAGACATTCACCTTAGCAATGTTAAAGTAAGACAAATGTAGCACTCCTTCTTCTCTTCACATAATCAATATCGATTGAGGGTGACAAATAATAACTCTGAAATATTGAATTTAGATATTTGAATGTTAGTTTGCAGGGATTTGACTAATTTCAGGGTTTCATCAAGAACTGAAATCGGTTAGAAAACCCTTGCAGAACCTGGGAGTACTGGACGGTTGTTTCCTCCCCGATTAAGATTCTTCATGAGTGCGCACCCACTGAGGCTGATAATGAAATCCTAAAACCAATCAAATCTTTGAAAATCAACACTTGAATATCGATCTGTTGCTCACTAGTGACTGGCCCTTTTCAGGTAAGTAGTTACATGGGTTCTAGTAGGAAGTCGTGACCATAGGGGTACAGCAGACCGGGTGTGAAGACAAATACTCGCCAGTGACATTCGCTAGTGGTCGCGCCATATCATGAATTCGCAGAAGATGGAATTTATGAACCACTGCATGGGGTCCCAGTGAGTGAATGGTCTACAGACTAGCCTTGTAACCACAAGATCCTTGGTTTGAACCTCAGCGGGTGCGTACTGCTGAAGAGCTCCAGACTAGGATGAAACAACTGTCAAGTACTCCCAGGTTTTCCAATAATTTTCTAGCCGATGTCATTTCATGGTGAAAAATGAAGTTAGACTTTTGCATATTAAATGGTTGTTTATTTATTTCTTTGTTTTATATTGCTAATACTCCACTTTCTATTTTCTGAGAACATTTTGTGATTTACGTGCTTTAAGCTGTTATATTTTTGAAAAGCTTTAAATGCTTGAAAAATTATCAGTAGAATGTCCAAGGGAAGTAAAGTCATTTAAATTTTACCTCTTCAGCACATAGTTAGAACTTTGCATGTACAGTATTAACTTTATTAGCCAGTTGACGAGATTTATTTCGTCCTGTTTATAAATGCTTATCAGTTTTGTAAAACATCTTGAGTTGGTAATCTACTGGGATTTTCAAGAAAAGGATGATTTATGTATGTTCTGTATTTTATCATACTTCTCTAGGTTTTTCGTGACCCATATAATTTCACAGTGGAGACCACACTCAACATTTTTAAATTACTTCAAGTAAAATGAGTTATTTCAGTGTTCATGAACAGTATGATTAAAATCCTGGTGAACGGATATTTTATCCTTTATTTCTAAATTGTAGATTATATTGAATTCTATGCATAAATATCAAACTAGACTGAATGTTATTTATGCAAATGACATGGATGATGTTGTGAAAAAGAATGATACAGAAATCGGTGTGTTTTTAACTAAATCGCCTAGATGTATTAAAAAAACATTTACGTTTCCGGAGACAAGTTTTTTTGCTGTAACAGCCTATCAAAACAATAAGGCAAGTTTACTACTTATTTTTTCACTTCTGTGTAACAGTGGCCCTAGACTTTAGATTTTCACCGTAAATTTAAATGAAATAAGTAACACCAGAACAGACCAATAGTTTTTATCCCATAATAATATAATACATCTGGGACGTAATAGCTTAGTACTTCCTAACATAGTGATTGGTGTGAACAAACAAACGAGATTCTATCTAATTTCTTAGTTAGTAAAAATAGTTTATTGATGGATGCAATTATGTATGTGAGAAATATCTTGATGTTTCACGTGGAAAATTTATGCTGACATTTGATGAATGCTCTGTTTACGACTGTCGTTTAATTTTGTATGACAAATCAGAATATATTTCTAACAGTAATGACTTTACTTAAATAACGTGCTGTTTCACTAATCATGCAAAGAGTTTCCAATGGTGCAACGGTTACAAAGTTAGCACTTTTGACAGTAAGTCAGATTCATTTAGGCATTATTCATGAAATGAATCCCTAAGTGCAAAAGATTTTTTTAAAGTGGAAGTTTCATGATCAAAACATCTAGCCTAGAAAACATAATGAAATCAAAATATATCCTTGTGAGTTATAATTCATCCGGACTATGTAACACATTTTCGAGAAGAAAATATTTTTCTTGAGTGAACTGTTGATTAATAAGTCCCATCATTAAGGTAACCACAGCTCTCGAACTGATTCATGTACACTCGATTTATGTTAGCTTTCGGATAACGAAGAAAACATTCCTAACTTCAGTGGTATAATTGTCGTGTAGCATGTCAGAGATTTTAAATATTTTGCTGGTTTTAATAACTGATTTCAGGATAAATAATCCTAAAGCCAGTTGATCTAGTGAACAGGTATCTGTGATGAAGGTGATCTTAGTTACCTTCAGTTTATTCATCCGAATAATGTAGCGAATTTTTACTACACTTTCCGAGAGACTTAACGACATACTTACATGTTATATCAATAATGCGTTAAGAGGTGAGGTAACAAATATAAGTCAAATGAGAAGGTCATTGTAACGCTGATGATCAATAAAGCAAAAGCAGTGGGAGACACAGTTATAAATTAACTAAGGTTTCCAAGTAGAACTGACCAAATAATTAGTCGTCTATGAACAGATACAGGTGACTAAGTTCTTCGGAACATTAGAATTCTACACTGGAGTTTTATAAATGGCTTTCAAAAGACAGACATTTACTTCATGCTATTTCTTAATAATTTGTTTCTCATTTGAGAGACTTGGAGTATATATCTACCATTAATAGGTTCTGAAGACTCAGTTCACTTGTACCAATATATATAAATGGCGAAACAGAGTGTAAGTTTTGATGTTTCGACTGCTTGATATCTGCCTCAGAACTTCGCTGGCTAATTGTGTTCAGTCAGAGTCTGTGTTAGTATTCCTTACTCGCCTTCCAGCATGCCGACTGTGCATTGCTGTTGAAATCTACAAAGTGGGAAGAACCTCATCAGGGTACTTCAATACTGGAATAGACATAAGTTCAGATGCTGTTGTTTCTTTATCGGCTTTCTACAAAAAGATCAACACTAGTGAATAAAGAGATTACATAGAGCAAATACATATTTCTGTTGTCATTATTATTGCCATAAAAGGAGTAATTCAACCTGAATGTTACTTTCAGTATACTTACAGAAATTTCTTTTGATTAGGTTATGTGGGTCCATTAGCTACTGAGCAAAATTATACATTTACGATTCACCCATTAGCATCATAAGGTGAAGTGAAAAAGTGGGCTAGTGTATTTTTAGTAAACCAGACATACTTAGAGGTTTGAAATTTGGTCGACTTTAGTCAGACAAACATTCAGAAGAAGTTTTAATAGATTCACCATAAGTATTGCCAGCAGTAACTGCACATTTAAGGATGAATGTTGTAGAATAAGTTTGCTTTTTTTCTCAAGAATGTTTAGTATCTTGCATCCACAATCCAAGTATCACGAAGATTATATCAGAATTTCCCCGTAGTTTCCTACTGATTCTGAAATGCTGGGACCTCAGGATGTTTTCTCGTATTTGGAGAACTGCTGAGCTACACGCGCTAGCGTGACATCAGACCGACTCCAGTCACCCTCTAGAGTTAAGGCAAGGTGTCCGAGTTTGTCGTAGCAGTTTGCATTCTCTACATACTCATCACATAATTGAAATATATAATATAATATATTTGCAAAGCCCTAAACTAAACTGTGAGAAGTTATAAACTAAATGCTGTTTTGTAGAAAGATGCAGATGCCTATAAATAGTGAATATGCAATTTTATATCAGTCTTTTTATTTAATCGTAGGTGACACGACTAAAAATTTCCAGTAATCCATTCGCCAAAGGATTCCGAGACTGTGATTCTGAGCACTGGTGAGTGGCATTACATCCACACGTTTATGATTTACTTAAGACACTATTTTAAATGTCATAAATTCTTTTTCATTTCTATGCGATGAACACACTATGGAGTTAATCATTTCGCCTAATTCCTACATTGTTTCCATCTAAACGAATTATCCAAATTTGCTTCAAGTAATCGGAATTAAGTAAATTAGTTCAGTTGTATATCTCCATTAAGTTGCATTTGGTGTTATTAGTTTCTGCGCACTACTTTAAGAAAATAAATTACATCAGTTATAATTATTAAAAAAAATTGTATATACACAAATATATATATATATGTATAAACTTCTGATTTAGTCCGTAGTAGTTTAGTTGATAAGAAGATCGTTAATATAAATGTAGCGTTACGATAATCAGTAGAATTGAATGAAAATTTTAATGTGCATTTTTAATCAGTTGAAAGAAGACTAACAGTGGTTTTATAATAAACAAAAATTTTTATATGGTATGGAATTATTAGGCTGCGGTAGAATATTGCATCTAATGTTCTCCTCACACCACTTGGTAAAGGGAAAAAATTACAGAACTTTGTGATATTCACAGTGATAATAAAGGTAATACTACATGTAAGTTGTAATTAAGTAGGAAGAACAAAAAGGGTCGATTATCTGCTCCTTTGCAGTAAGTTGCTAAAAAGTCTTGAGCTGCCCTTCCTCAGTAATTTACAGTATGTCATGCCACAATAACGAAACAGTAACATAAGGCAGCATTTTTGATGAACTTTATCGGTTTCGTGGTTATAAAAATAAAACTGAGTTAGAATAACTTGGATCTCAAGTAAACACCGTACTAGGTTTGTGTGAAAAAGTCATTTGAGAGATGCGTTAATTCGAAAGGAAATCAAACATGTTTCCATTTCCTTCTGTAAAGTTACATGCTTACTTATATGGCATTTTATGTTGACTTGAAATGTGATGTAATTTAAAAAGATCCGCTCGTGCTTTAAGTTGATTCGACAGTTTTTATAGCCATTTAGGGTCAGTACTTCCAATCTTACAGCTATTCATCTACTTTAAGAATACATTTCCGCAGTATTTTTATTTTCACATACTCTGAAAGGATGTCTAAGGGAGACTTAATAAACGAAGGCGAAAAATGAAACCAGCTTATAATCAGTTAGTGTCGAAGATGAAAGCTATGGGACAATCTGCGTTGCTTATTCGACTGCAAGTATATTTGATTTGAATGTGGAAAAGTTAGCTGGCTAAAAAAGCAGCATACCAGTAAAATTTACTGCAATAAGGTGATAAAGTTGATATTTAGTTAAACCTAAGCCTAATCAATATGTTTGTAAAGACAGATGAGTATGAAGACTGGGGTTATTCTGCAAGTTGTTTAATGACAGAACGCTTATAGGGCATGCAGGTAGTTCAGGTCGACAGACTTCTAAACCTTGCCTAGCCAGCGGTGAGACCGTAAAAATGGAGGAGTGGGTTAACGAACCCATCCCGTAAGAACAATACTACCACTGCTGATAACTGAAAGCTAAAAGCTCTATGTTCCTGTCGAAACGGAGGGAATAAAAACCAAAATTCTTTAGCCAGTAAGATAAAAATTTTCCATAAATAAAATTTTATTTATACTACTTATATCGAATTCAGCGTTTGGCGTTCAAACGAAAAAATGAAGATGCACTGTCTAGTCACTTATGTCAAAAGAATCGTACTGCCTGCTAAAATTAACTGTGAAGACGTAGACGTAAACTTATCGAGTATTCTGCTGAATATTTAGATATAAGCCATGTAGTCAGCTGCATAGTAATTTGCTTATTTTCATTACAATTCATTCAACTTAGTAGTGATTATTCACCTTTTGATGTCAGTAATGAAGCTAACGCTTTACCTAAATAGAAGGATTATTTACAGGAGACCTTATTTCCTACAAAGACCAAAAAAATGGTAATTTTCACCAAGAATATATTTTGTTTATCCTTATCCTTCATTCGAACGCACTAAAACCAAATAAATATATCTTCATTATGCAATATTACGCGACTGAGGTTTCTAAATACATAAGGTTCAGTGACTACTTAAAGTTTCTTGAATGAACTTTGGATTTTCATTACTTAATCTTTTCTCATAGAAATAGTTTACATTATGGCATAATATAACTAAATGAAGAATACTAACATATATAATTTGTGGCTGAATCTTTAACATTTTAATTATGAATTATAACGAAACTGAATTTGTTATTTTACATTCATAACATTAATCAAAAAAGTCGTTTGGAAAAACAATACTCAGTTGGGAGTGACGGAGTGAAAAATGGAATTTATAGTGAAAGGGCACCTAATGCAGGTAAGTGGTTGAATTTTTGACTGTTTCATCCAAATACCACTTCTATGCTACTCTTACTACTCTACTGACAGTATTTTATATGATATACGATAATTGCAATACAAGATGAAAATTTTGTTTTAATTTATAAATAAGTTAGAACCTCTGCTAGATCCAGTAAAATTTGGAACCACAATGACAGTTAATTTGGTTTAGAAAAACTGTTTCACCATAAAAAGCACACGTCGAAGGTTTTCTCTGCTAATATGAAATATATATTTTCATTATTCCTCGAAATCATTCATCTAAGAATAATTGAGAATGACTGCACATTTCACTTTCGTAGTTATAGCATAATACACAAAGTGGTGGGTACATTTAATTGGTTTTATATTTGTGCATTATGATTAATATCTCATTATTCATCAATTAATGTCTTATCCCTAATTTCAATACTGAATTGAAAGTCGCAGTTGACAATTTGCAAATGTTTTTCAAACTACTTATTAGTGGTACGACTACTTTTAGAAAAATGAGAAACTACATTTAATAGAATCGACCGCATCAATTGTGAGGAAAACTTACAATCATATTTCACTTATAGAGTAATCAAACGAAGGTATAATTGTTACACGTTTCGAAAAACTTGGTAGTATTTCGGTTCTCAGAAAGCTTGTCTCATGTAAACATTTTCGGAAATCCCCATTTAGACATTCAGAAAACGGAAAGATTGAGCGAAGAAATATTTACTTTTCAATTAGATCCTCATCTCTGGCTCTACTCTAATATATATATATATATATATATATATATAATTTTTATTACAATACAACAGTTTGCCTTTTAAATGTGTATTGATTTTCTTCGTTAATTATCAACCCATTGACATTTTGACACTGTTTAATTATTATTGACAAACTTATCGCCACTTGATTGTTAAACTGTTGTATTGTAATACAAATGCTATATATATTAGAGTAGAGTCAGAGATGAGGATATAATTGGAAAGTAAATATTTCTTCGCTCAATCTTTCTATTTTCGGAAATAATCTGATTCATGAGTTCACTAATTATTAAGCTCTCTAATAGTTGAAAACGTTGGAGGTCGTTTGCTTCATTTTCTATCACCTTTGACAATAAGTCTGTAATGCATGCAGAAAATCAAATGGATTTCTAAATGATCACTTTACACTGAACTCGTGAAACACTTCCTTGGATAAAGATACGTTGCTGTTTTTTTGGTTTTAGCATTCAAGAAAGTGGATGTTAAAGCTTATTTGGAAGACAACGTACATTTATTAAATTTGGCATTAAAAGGTGATAAGAAGATACGAAAGAAACTGGTGTGTGAAACCAGTACAGGTGAAAATAAGAGAAACAGGAAGCTTTTTCACGCCAACAGTTTTTTATGCTCGTTTGTCCCTGGTGAGAACTCACTTAATGCACAATCACATTCTCCCACTGGATTAAACACATTACCAGTGAATCCTCAACAAGCGCCTGACAATTGTTATAGTTTACGATCATACCCTGACTTTATATATACTCATAAACCTTTGAATACTCACTCAAATGAGAGTATAGGAGTAAAATCACTTTTATCTGCAATAATGAATAAATCGGAGGCCACATCAGGCAACATGAACGAGGTTACTACTTCATCCCATGCCAAATTAGAAAATGAATTTTGTCATTTTCATTCGAACGTTGGTAATGCTTCTTTACGTTCACTGTCTGGTGTTTCACAAACAAATAGTGAATATTACTGTGAGGATAACAATCAAAGAACTAAAATTTTTGAATTATTTGATTCATCTTCAAACATTTATTATTGGTGTGATTCAGAAACAAACACTGCTACTCATATTAGTACAGATCAAACAGAAACATCTTTTGTTCCCTCTGAACACCAAGGCTTATCTTACAATGTATCCTGGCAACCTGATACTCATGAAGATGCTAATAATGTTATCGATTTGGGATGGATTAATGATAATTGTACTCATCAAGTTGTTAATGTCGATGATGCTAGCTTCGGTTGTCCACCGTAAGATACAGAAAACTTCTAATTATATATATATAATGTATGCCAACAATTGTTTTAGGAGTTGTATTAATTGCATTAAGGTAGCTATCATCATTTATGCAGAAAATTTTTCGGAAATATAACGTTATGCAAGCAAACATCCCTGCATGTTTGTGAGCATATTTTTTCTTTTGTAAGTTCAGTTTACCTGTTCTCTTCTGAACATTCAAATGAAATTCCATCTATTTACTGTTCTGATAACTGTAACAATGTAGTCTTCATTTTATTCTCCCTTGGTTAAAGATCCATATATTATTGATCCTAATTATGTTCTACTTTGTAAGTGAACTAGCCAGTACTATTTTCAGTCACAAGAAACCGCTAAAAATTATGTATATAACTATATAATTAAGAAAAGCTTTTCATCTCTACTGAACGAACCGAGTTCCACTGAACTGTTGTCTAGCTTTTGCACCCTGAAAATTGTAAGCACTGTGAGATTCTGTCTCCGTCATTTAATTATTTTCAAAATGTTTTTCACTGACACCATCGTTGATATTTATGATATTTTATTTCCTTTGATAATTTTATAGTCATTCATGAAACAGAGAGTTTCTTTCAGTCATATACTGTCTATAATTAAAACATAATTTTATCTACATTAATGAATAATCATCAGTGAAGATCCGAAGTTATTGTTAGAAGTCTTCTGCATTAATATAACCTCAAATAATTTCTTTTCTTGGTTGTTCTTCTTAAGTTGCACTGATGATGGCAGTGAAAATACCTTGTCTGACTCGCATATTGTACCCTAGCAGCACATTTCGAACATTTCAATCATACACTTACCTGTCAGACATATTTGTACAGAAATTTACAGGTTTGAAAAGATCAGTACCGAAACAACATCCATCAGAATGTTAATTTAAAGATGTGACTCGTGGAAAATGTAAGAAATAAAGGGGGGAAATCTTATTGTCTTAAAACTGAATTACCAAGTCACATTTAATATAATAAAGAATTTCTGATCACATGAAACAGGTTTGAACTGTTTAATGATTTGAGCTTTAACAAGTTTAACTTTTGTTTATGAGCTTAAGGAAAGTGTTAAAACTAATTTAATGACTAGTGTCTTCAATGGGATTTGCTGTAGATAAAGTTGGGCATCTATTCCCAGGATCAATTCGGTTATGCGATTTAATGTATCCTTGTAGCCATTTTAAAATATGTTGTACATCAAATTCTTTAGAATGATACAGTAGTCTCAAACACAAGCCTACACTAACTCATCCGACCATTCCTAAAATGATGTTGATTTAACTGTGAAGTCTAATTACTAAAGTCTGACAACTTAAATAAGATTCGGAGCAGTACTCTGTAGAACTTACACTGCAATAAACCTCATTTTCTTCCGAAAAACAAAATTTCTGTTTTCCTGTAAACATTCATAATATCTGAACAGCGGTGTTACTGATTTTCATGTGTAGTGATCCAATCTGACCTTTTACAATCTGTTCATATATATATATGTATATCTATGTATATCTATGTATATATATATATATATATATATATATATATACTCAAACACCAATTAAATGAAAGACACTTCTTTACCGATGAAGTTATCTTGCAAAGCTGTACAATCGTAATTGTATTTACTAAAAGTGATAGCAGTCTATTATTGAGTTGTGGGAATATGTGACATAAGTGATTCCTAAAGATGAGATTGTGCGTCAGTGGCATAGCGGTTAGGACGCTTGCCGAACATGCACATGGACCGGGGTTCGATTCCCGGCTGACGCACTCCTTTACCTCGCCAAGCAAGAAATAATGCTGGTAAAGAGGAAAGGTTGGGCATGAGGCTAGCAACCTATTCTACAAAACAACACACTGCTACAGAAACTTCAAGCCACTAACTTGAAGCCCTATGTTCCATTGGGGAACGTGAAGGAAAAAAAGATGAGATTAAATTACCTAATGATCGTTGATATAACGGAAGTAAGGGGTTGAAATTTGATAATGTCATAATCATTATTAATTGATCAGCAAGATGGTTGAGTGTCCAATTGATAAGTGTGAATAAGATGAGAAAGAAAGATAGTAAAGTGCACAAAAGACTGATAAGCAAGGACTAATAACAGGGAATTTATTACTAAAAATGGAAGCAGATAAGTAGACAGTAGTTCAAGACTTAGGTGGAAGAAGAGACTGGACAAACATTTTCTACACACTTAGTCTGGGGTTACGTTGATGAATCTCTAGCACCTCCGCCATATACAAATGTTCAAAAATTATACCCATTCTACCATTAGGCCCTCCTTTGTTGATAATTCCGAGATGGAAGTACAGTGGAGCTGCATGTTCTGAGTTCAACAGGTACGAAAGAAGTGAGCTAGTAAGTGGCTTGCATTGTTCTTTGTATAAACATACTGGACTGTGTTCTGAGATGCATTTAGAAGTTATGATATTTGTGCCGCCAATATAACTAGCTCCACAAGAACCACTGAATTTATAAACACACAGTGAAGTGGCAAAAGTCTGTAGTATGTCATCTACATATCATCTGAAGTCAACCATCATATTTCCTTTCCAACAAGACATCCAAAATGTGAAGTTCGGAGTTAATCTCGGATCTCGAAATAAAGCTGACTGACTGGTGATAATCACTGAGCCCCTTCGTTGTCACTTTGGTGTCGGCATCTTTGTTACATATGGTGAAGGTATCATTTATGTATCTTTTACAAACATGAAAACCCCCAGTAGTAGGTGGTAACACACTTTTCCACACTTGCCACAAGAAAGAAATTTCCTTCTCTGAATTGTCTGTGAATATATATATATTTATCCACAACGCCTAATGATAACTATAAATGCATGCAGTGGTATGTCCCTCAGTAGCCTGATGTATCTGAAAATGTGACTGAAAGAAACTTCACCGCAATATGGATCAGACAAAATCAAAACATGCTGACACGAAAGTTAACGGCCATCGCCTCTAAACATATAAGACCACTGAATATTTCAGGGGAGTGATAAATCTTTTAACCTTGTGAAACCATTTCAAGCTTAAGCATATCAAATACATTGCAAAATTTTGCATTGTTATTCGCGTATTCCTTCAAATCCGACTACATGAAAATTCTCACTCCCCCGTGAAGAATTCACTTATGCATCGCAGTTGCATTGGTCATCTGTCAAAGCAAGAATGAAATAAATAAATTTTCCTTACCTGTTGAAAAAGGTGTTGCGAATGTGAGTATAGCATAAGTTTTGATGAAATTGTATATAATCAGAGCTTAAGCAGGAAAATAAGTATGAAACCAATTTGCGTGTCATCAAAACTCACACCATCCTAAAGCTCGTATCAGTTGCAATGCCTGAAACGTATATATATATATATATATATATATATATATATATATAGCAGGGATTCAGTAAAGATAAAACTTGTTAACCTATCAAAGTTGTCACTGAGCAAACTTTGACTGCTAAATTTCCGGACGAGATTTTCGACCCAGTTTGAAATATTGAATATTTGCTAATCAGTTATTCAAACTTGGTAGAAATATCAACACCGGTGTGAAGCTCATAAGTCAAGGAAAAGAAATTAGAGACTTTATGAAAGAATAAATGTATGGGGCAGTAAAAGGTCATGCAGAAGATCTGATTAAGAAGGGAGTAAACTACATTTTGGATGCCTGGGCATCTTAAATGATATTCTGCAAGTGTGCCAAGAAACTAGATACAATATGAACGATTACAGTTGAAGATACGACAGCAAGCCTTGAACCTTGCGGAAACAGTAAAGAAGAGTGACTTTGTGGTCGTAGAGCAAAGAGATATATATCCTGTTTACGAGCGAACGCTCGAAAAACAACGGTGCAGGGACAATTGCAGTCAAAATGGTCGATCTGTTAGTTTAAGTCTCAAACTATGCGCGATATCAGGGAGTAATACTACTAAAAGCAACTGTGTGATCAGTGAAACTACCCATTATCTTTACAGATAAATCACGGCACTCAGAAGTGACATAACTCCAACTCGTATGCTGACATCTCATATTATTATACTGGAGATCAGGTTACCATGTGGTATTGAAAACAACGATATGATAACAGATGCAATGACAGTGGACGAAATGACAAAATGTTGTTCATCTGACAGTCCTTTGTTTTGAATATATGACATTTATTCATTTCGAGGTGACTTAACCTTCAAAGCGGTATCATAATTCAGTGCAGTCCCATAACTATAGGTAGTTCCTATATGCTTTCACTTGCAGACATACAGATCTGCAGTCATCACCAACCTGCTTTTGAGAGTGCCAGTTCTACTGACGATGTCTCTCATTTTTCCTATTATATATCTGTCATATGCACATATTTCTTCATATCAGGTTTTAACTCACAGCGGAAGTTGTTGTAATATGAATGGCTACTTTCGAAAGGCAAACTAAACTACTACACCGCTTAACAGGTTAGGAAGAAGCACAGAAAGATAATGATTTATTTAACAAAGCACTGAGCAAGAGAAAGAAACGTACGGAATAGTGAGCTCTGTAAAGAGAGACTGTTATATATATATATATATATATATGTATATATATATGTATATATATATATATATATATATGCGTCGGTGGTATAGCGGTTAGGACGCTCACCGACCATCCACATGGTCCGGGGTTCGACCCCCGTGCCGGCGCACTCCTTTACCTCACTGAACCAGAAATAATGCTGGTAAAGAGGAAAGGTTAGGCATGAGGCTAGCAACCCCATCCCGTAAAAATTAAACACTGCTACAGAAACTTCAAGCCACTAGCTTGAAGCCCTATGTTCCACTGGGAACGTGAAGGAAAAATTATTATATATATATATATATATATTTATATATAACCTCGCATAGACTAGTAGCTTCCTAGTTTTCTAGCCGGTACCAAACCCGGATTAAGAGGGAGGGTTGGGGCGTGGTGCTAGCAACTCCACCAAATCGCTACAGAAACTTCAACGAATAAATATATTAAAAATTCCAAAAATATAAACAATAGCCTTATTTTTCGCTGGAATCAGGGAAGTGAAATGACGCAGGCTGGTGAAAGCCTTCGGGAAGTCAGTCAGCTGATGTGCCTTCTTTCGATGAAAGCAGAAGTAAGGATGGGTACCTGGAATGTTCGCACAATGTACGAAACTGGAAAGGCTGCCCAGATAGCCGCTGAAATGAGAAGGTATGGAATAGAAGTGTTGGGAATCTGTGAAAGCAGATGGAACGGAACTGAAAGATGCCAACTACCAACTAGAGGGACAATAATCTCATTCCTCGACTCTATAACCTGCCGAAATTCCGCAAATCTGGATTACCAATACGTTCTATTTTAGACATGGCAGCTTCACGGTATCATTATGCCGCAAAATGGATGGCAGAATTCTTTAACCACTAAGAAACCAAGTCTGTCACCTTTCTTTGTACAACACTTTTGAATCTATTAATTCCGTCAATGATAATAATGTTACTGGGAAAAATATGTTTTCACTTGATGTATGCTCGTTGTTTTCTAATGTTCCATTAAATGAAACTGTAGGCTTCATTTTTGTGATTACATAGACTTACATTATGTAAACGCGGGAATGCCCACACCATACCTAAAAGAGCTCATAGTTCAATGTACGATTAATGTTCAAATCATTTTCAGCAACGAATTCTATAGACAGAGAGATGGGGTAACTATGCTATTGTCGCTTGGTCCATTGTTAGCAGATTTCAATTTGGCTAGTATGGACAGCAGCACTTTCACACCTGCTGTAAAGAGGCATGACTTTCATAGAAGATATATGGATGACAAGTTCATTATACGTGACGAGAACTGAGACTTGGATGACATCCTGAAGGTATTCAATGACGGTTATCCTGCTGTTCGGTTCACCCTAGAAAAAGAAACTGAGGGAAAATCTTTCCTCAATGTGCTACTCACAAGGAGAGTTGATGAGTCTTCGAAAAGATCTATTTACAGAAAATCGATGTGGACAGACTAACTGACGGATTTCTATAGTTATGTCCCTGTGGACAGATAAAGGAGGCCAATCCATTCTCTTTCAACAAGGATCTGGAGAATTTCTAGTGAAAACAGTGTTGATAATGGACTCAAAAAGTTGAAAGAAACCTTCATAGAGAATAGGCATCCATTGCGCTTTGTCGAGGTCAGTGGCAAACTACGTGGGAGAAATACAGACAGGGACAAACCAGCTAAAAATTTGTTGCATCCAAACTTATAATTTAGGGGTGACACTGAGAGTGAAGTACTTAAAAGTCAGCTGACAAGATTATTGAGAAAAATGTTCTTTGCTGCCACTTTACGAATAACCTGCTCTAGCCGTCCACTGGGGCATCTTAATGTTGAGGGAATGTTACTTCGATTATCTAGTTCCATGTGCATTTATATGTTCACCTGCTCTAGCAGGAATAAGTTCATTGGATCTTCGTTGAGGAACATATCCCACCGCGTTCGAGAGCACCTCCCATTTTGACTGAGCATAGAATAGCATAAACGTATTAATTCGTCGGTACCGCAAAATATCTTAGATTCTGACCACACAGCAACTGCTACACTGTTTAATGTAGTCTACAAAGTTCGACAAAGTCTGCCGAAAGGGACACGAGTTCACTTACTTTGTATAGAGGAGGCTTTGGGAATACATCATATAAAGCCAGAATTTTGTACTCAAACAATTTGTATGATGTCTTTCGTTACCACGCTCTTGATTTTATCAGACAATTCACAGAAACTTTTTTTATCATTTCTTATTCCATGTCCCATTTTTGTTTTATTTTATCTCACTTAATGTTATCATATTCTTAGATCCTAATTAGTCTACTATTTTGAAAATATTTCACTCACCTTATATACCCATAATATTATATTCACATATTCACTTTTCCTAGTGTACTTTATTTTCCCACAATCTATTTCACACATGCCTACTGAACTTCTAGGGTGACCTTTATTCTTTTCCGAGTTTGACCACGGATTGATATCAGTTAGAGAACTATTGAAAACTAGGGAGTACTGGACAGCTGTCTTAGACATAAATCTTAAACATAATCTGTTTCTAAAATCTAGAGGAAATAATACGATTACACAAAGATAACCATACAAAAGCAGCTGTCCTTCAAAGAAAGACAGAGACATACAGAACGGTATTGATGTGTGGGAAAAAATGGTTAGTGAATCACATTTACGTGCACTAAAAAATAGAAGACAGAACTCATCCAAGGTCAACCACCAGTGGTGGGAGTTTACTTACTTACTTTACTTTACTTCGGCTATCTCCTACGGAAGGATGAGCCGGCTTCATGAACATCTCGAATCATCGCTGCCCAGGCGCGGTGATCTGATGCAAGGTTTTGCAACAGCGTTATCCAATTCTTGTTCCACAGACGGAGTCCGTAGATGGTTTGTAGCCCCAGGTACTCCATATCAGCCTTGATTGTACCAAGGCATGTTTTCAGCTGTTCACCCCTGCGACATCTCCAAGATGGAAATGGCGAGGGATTTGGAACTGATTTGACCAGATCGTCATTTGGTCGGCGCAGAACAAACCACCGAAGGCGACGTTGTTGAACCAGTACTGGAATTTGGTTGATGTTGTAGAGAGTTCATGAAGTTTCATGGGAATTAGGTACGAGTGATGTCCTCAGCATCGCTCGGCCTTTTGTTTGAGAGTGCAGCCTTTTCACAACCAAGTGTGACCTACAGGGCAGTAGGAGTGGAGTAGGGAGTCCCTTATCTATTGGCAGCCGGTGACCGGAGTCCGGTTCATATGCCTTTCTGAATGGGGCCAGACATCCAGGGCATTCAATAAGCCCTTTGTCCATACGTCTGCCGATGAGCTTCATACGCCAGTCGTTGGAGGTTTGGAATCAGGGTTTAGCCATCTCCCCTAGACCGTCATCCAATGGACAGTCAACCCGGTGAAGAGCGCCGGGCATCCGCTTTTGCCCTCTCACTTCGGTGAGAAAAACACCTCCGCCACGTGAAGGCAGTGAGTAGAACTTCCTCAGGAGAGGCTATGTAAGACGCCGGGTCATATGGGAGCATTTCAAGAGGTGTACGGAGGGGTGGCCAACCCGCAGCGCAAGGCACCCACCCCGACCATCCTGAGGCTTTGGAGTTTACATTAAAATAACCAATAAACGAATGATAATCACGACAGGCAAGGTTAAGTCACCGATTGCTGGACTGTCATAAAGTCTGTCTATCATGATTAAGAACGGTGCAGGCTTTTCTTACAGGAAAAATGATTAAATAACTGTATGAAAACATGCCTATAGAAAACACAGGTGATTATCAGCGGATAATTAATAATTAAACGACCCACCTATCTTCCCAAATTTATTTTTCTAGCAGGATTACATTGTGTTTCACCCTCAGCTGCGAACTATTTCTTTTTCTACAACAACCGTTTTATTAGTTTAACAATAGTTTGACCAGTAAGCATACGGTTTCATCAGATGTTTATTCCCTATTTGCAAATGTAGAAACTATTTGTTGTCTATCTGATTACATTGATCTGAAAGCATGAACAATGAATTGCGAATAAATTATCTAAAGCAGCTATTATTGAGATGCACGCTTAATGTGCAATTTAGATTTAACAGTCAGAATCTATAATAAAGGGACGGATTGGCCATGGGGTCTTCTTTAGAACCTATCGTAACAGATGTCTTCATGACGAGATATATCTCAAATGTGCATATGTATACGAGATATATGAACGTCAACATTATTCGTGATGATAACTGTTCAGCCTCTAAACTTCTTGGGAGCTTTAATGGCTCTACTCATCTGTGTCATACACTATCGAAGAGGAACAGAATTCAATAGTTGACTACCTGTAGGTACCTGTAGATATATTATTCGATCTCTATGCTGCAGAATCCGGAAATTCTGCTCCATAGTTACAGTCACTTTAGAACCACACGCACACCGAAGGCGTGCCTATCATGATGTCACCAACGGCAACGAAAGCCCTGATACAATGGGAGGCGATTTCGTCCAGGATAATGACCGCCAGGTTCAACTCCAAAGGGAGGAAAGTGTCAGTTATGCAATGTTATCCACTCAAAAACAACACAGATCTAGAAAAGAAAGAAGAATTCTATAGACAACTACAGGCAGCAATGGACAATACTACAGCTGGTGACATTGAAATACTAATGGGAGACATGAACGCCAAACTGGGACCAGAGAACACAGGAAGGGAACTCATCATCATCATAGAGAAGCTCTGGGGAAATGAATGAAAATGGAGAACTCTTCGTCGACTTCTGCGCCTTCAACGAACTAGTGATTGGTGGCACACGGCTACATGGGTGTCACCAGATGGGAGAACCAAAAACCAAACTGACTTCATCTCAATCTCAAGGGAGAGGAGGTGCAACCTACTGGACACATAAGTAAGAAAAGGAGCAGACGTTGGCTCAGACCACTATCTCGTACAAGGGACAATCCAAATCAAATTAAAAGCTTTCAGGAGCTGCAGATAGACCACAAACCAAGTTCAACACTCGAAAACTGAAGGACTTCACTGCAAGCATGAAGGACAAAGCCGAGACACAAATCAACACCAGCGAAGACGTCGGCGTCGGAAAGCACTGGGACAACTTAAAAATGGTGTGGAGTCAAATCTGCATGGAGAAGGTGTGGAAAGAGGGCAGAGTACCTGAGGATTGGAAGAAAAGATATTTATTCAAACTACCAAAGAAAGGAGACTTAAGTCAATGTAAAAACTGGCGCGGAATTATGCTCCTGTCCATTCCAAGCAAAATACTAAGCCGCATCATCCTGGAGAGAATCAAACAAGCCTTGGATGAAAATCTTCGACAGGAACAAGCTGGATTCAGGAGAAACAAGTCATGTATTGATCATATCGCCACTCTACGGATCATCATTGAACAAAGCTTGGAATGGAAGTCACCTCTCTATCTCAACTTCATCGACTTTGAAAAGGCCTTCGATAGTGTACCGTCGATCGAGAGGTGATTTGGCAACTACTTGGCTACTACGGGGTCCCATCGACAATTATACATCTCATCCAACAGTTAGTTGTACGACAATGCTGCATGTCAAGTAATCCACAACGGGAAACTCGCGGAATCCTTCGAAGTGAGGACGGGAGTAAGGTAAGGCTGTCTATTATCGCCAGTGATCTTCCTGATTGCAGTAGACTGGATAATACGACAGACAACGGCCAACGAGGAAACAGGCATAAAATGGACTCACACAAAAAACTTGGAGGATCTGGACATCGCCGATGATATATGTCTGATTTCCCACACAATGGAAGATATGCAAGTGAAAAGCAACAAGTTGGCAGAAGAAGCATCAAAGATAGGACTTAATGTGAACATAGAAAAAATTAGAGGTGATGAAGATTCCTGGCCAACACCACCAGCAACAACAACAGACAACAATCAGTCAGCATAAATGGGAGGAGCCTGAAAGAAACAACCTCCTTTACCTACCGACCTAGGAAGCATCGTTTCAACTACAGGCGGGACTGACGAGGATATCGAAGCAAAGATCGGAAAAGCAAGGCAAGCTTTCATTACTCTCTAGTCTATGTGAAGGAGATCAACAGCACTCAGCATCAAAAATAAGATCCGGATTTTCAACTCCAATGTCAAGTCAGTGCTACTTGCTATACGGATCAGAGACTTGGCGCGTCATAAAGAGCATCTCAAGCAAACTACAGACCTTCATCAATAGCTTTCTTCGCTCAATACTCAAGATCAGATGGCCGGCCAGAAAAGATCAGCAACAGGGATCTCTGGAAATGAGCGAACCAACCAGGAATCGATTGTGAAACAAATAGGCAGGAAGAAATGGAGATGAATTGGCCATACTCTGAGGAAACCATCAAGTGACATCACTAGACAAGCCATTACTCGAGTGGAACCCGAAAGGGAAGCGGCAAGTTGGTCGTCAGTGCAAGGGTGACTTGGAAGAGGTCATGTGAAGAGGAGATGAAAGCATGTGGGCAGACTTGGAGCGGGGTGAAAAAGTTGGCATAAAAGCAGAACGCAATGGAGAAGCGCGGCTGAAGCCCTACGTTCCTCTAGGAATTAAAGGATGTAATAGTAATAATATAATACTATAGAACTAGAAAACCTTCACGCAACTTTCTTAAGTAATGGATAGCCTAGACCGTTTTCTATAAAGAACATCACGAAAGCAACCGTCCCTGGACAGATCACGTTGCCAAAGAAGACTGTTTATGAGTTTGGTGTTCAAGGGCGACGCTGTTGCTAACGTGAATAAAAGTCGTTCATCTAAATGTATTAAACACCTTTTATGCAGCTGACTTACATTTATTATTCACCAGCCGGAATATGATCTGATAAGGTGTCAAGGAAATGCTACCGTTTATATCCACCCCTATGTGTACAAACTTTTTAACATGCTCTTGTGGAACTTAGCACATTGGATGTTATAAGCGTGTTCTCCAGAAATCAGTAGCTGAACACTACCCGGTTTGGTTAGTGAAACGTGGGTATAGAACGACGAAGTCTCCAATTTGTGAACACATCTGGAGTCAGGTCAATCAGCTTCACGCGATTTATCCTTCAAAGTTATTTACAGAACCAAATCCAACCACTCCAATAGCTCACGTTTTCTTCACTTATGCATAGGCCAAGCTGCAGCTATACATGATCAGGAACCTAAATTATGTGATAAAAAACGTTTTGTTAGACCTGTTTTTACCTCGGTCAAAGGTAGGTTCTTTTATCTTATTTTTATTTTACCATGTGAATTCATTCTACTTTACTTCATCTTAGCCATCTTTATTGTTACCATCATCGTACTGTTAATTTTTTTAGACAACTCTTGACCTACAATTTTTAAATCTTTGTTCCAGTTCGCTTGTTCAACAGGCTTTAAAAGTTTTGTAATTCATCCACTTCGGTTCATCATCATTTTAAAACATCATTTAAATGATCGTTATCTTATCCTATGTATATTCGCTGAGCAATTCATAGTGTTTTTTATTGCCTTTTTGCGTAATTCAGTCGTTACGTGCCCGCTCAAGCTTCCTGCTTTGAATTTTAATTATCACCTGTTTTCATTGTCTGACGAAAGAATGTCTAGCAGAGTTTCAGGTAATAAGAATTGTGAAGTTGTTTAAGAAGTCGATAAGCACACTAGAATCGGATGTGAATGAACTAAAATCCTAAGCAATTCAAGGTAAGGGACTATCTCAGAATGTTTTGGCGTAACATTAATATTTAAATTTTAATAATTTTAATTACAAACTTTAGACGTCAATGTGTTTCTCTGACGACCAATGAAAGTGCTTGTTTCTTAGCAAAAAGTAGATTGAGGTTGTACAACTAATTTTTTTATTTATTTTTTTTTATTTTTTATTTACAGCTTGATTCCACACTGTATTTTTGGTACAAGTATGGAATTTTCAGCATGGATATCGGTAGCCCAAATTTTGCAGGCCGACCATAGATATCATGTGTGCGCCGGCGTGGGCTCGAACCCCGGACCATGTGCATGGTCGGCGAGAGTGCTAACCACTGTGTCACCGACGCACTAGAATTCAATCAACAAAAAGTGACTACGTCAAGCATTTATACAAAACCACTAACTGAATAGAGTCAATACAGACGCATGAAAGCATAAGAATAATGCCACTCATTAATAAGAAGCACTCGAAAACAAGAGCAGAAATGGCATAGAAAGTTGGGGACTAATGATTTAACGCTATTTAAGCTATCCAGCACTCCCAGGTATTCCAATGTTTCTCTAAGCCTGTTTCATTGTTATATAAGTGTGCAGTAAAAGCACTGTTAATAATTCATGACTCCACTGGTTTACTCTCTGTTGAACACATCATTAAGCAGTGGCGACGTTTTACGATGAAAGCAGCTTAAAGAAGAAGGAGTATGATCGTTCATTGAACAGTAATTTGGAAAGACACAAAGGATACAACCACAAAATCGATTCTCATATGTCTCAAGACATACTAGACGAGATGTAAAATCATACTGTATAACAAGTATGGAATAAATAATATATACGCACTATCAGGCAATTTAGTTTTTATCGCTGTAAGATGGTGAGGGAATCTCTTTCTCTCTTTTGTAGTTTTCCATGATGCCACAGTTATTATTGTTAAACCGTTAGATGATATTATGATGGTGTTCGTTCCAAGCTAGATCACGAGATGACACCAGCTAAAGAATCAGTCAAAATCGATGAGTATTAGTCGGTTGTTTCGTCTTGGTTCGGTTTCCTCAGCGGTATGCACCCATGACCCCAATGCTTATCGAACCTACGGACTTCAGATTACAAGACAAGCCATTAATCGTTTACTCACTGGGACAGAATCCATTAGTCCACTAATTCTAATTTCCTCAATTCATGCCAAGTAGCGTCTCACTGGGATTCCAAGGATCCTATCCCGTAGTCAGTAGTTAGTTAGCATTAGGTCACTATCGCGAACTGGTAGAAGATAGAATTCATGGGCTGTTGCATTTCGCCCAAGCGAGGTCTTGGGTTCGATGCACAGTGGGATCATGGGTGTATATCACTGAGCAGTAACCGACTACGACGAAATGGGTGTCTGGTTCTCTCTGATTTTCACTGATCTCCTACGTGATTTCAGCTCGTGACCTAATTCGAAAAACAGTATTTAGTTGTTGGAGGAGTGTGGTTTTAAAATATTTATATCAGTCATGAGTATATATCACCTCACAGATTTTCCATTTTGATCAACGGTCTTTTATTTTTTAGATGATCCATGTCTCCATCATGTCAGAAAATGCCGTAAACGTCTTAGACCCTTAAATATATGGCTGGTTGTGTGCGATACTTTTTATTTGATCAAGGAGCACGCCTTTTCCCTCAGGTACTTATGAAATTGTTTTCCGGGTCGCATACATGTGCAGCTAGTGAAACGACGGAAGACGCAGGTTTTGCATGCTTGTAATTAAATGACTTTACAAATGGTTTCATCAGAGTCAACAATTATGCATATTTGTTTAACTTTTGTGGGTAGACATAATGATTACGTCCGATGTAACCTACTTTTATTAGTCTTCCATTACGTAATTTAGCTCTGCATGCATCATAAGTGGAGGATAACTTAAGGCATACCTTACTCTTATTTCGAATTGATTATGTTTGTCATATGAAAAGTTTATAGTTGGGTATATGGTATGCTGAGGTAATTTATCTAGGATGGCATCCACTGAGATCCATTGATGAGAAAATCATATCTGACATTCTGAGAAGTATAGCCATCCAAATGGGAGCAGTTTTCAAATCTGGTGAATCAGATTTGTTATTCAGAAAAGATAAAGTGCTAACAGATCCCAGTTTCAAGTTAGTATGAATTTGTGGTCTGTCGTATTTGTAACCATAAAGTGTAAAAGCAATTAAAACAAGCAGATGTGCACAAAAATAAGTTAGCCACGTGTTCTAAGACTTTAGCTTTCTGGAAGTAATTTTAGTGTATGATTTATTCAATTGTAAATTTGATATGCAAGCAGGAGTCAATTTAAAAAAAACTTCATCGATGACTTATCCCATTCCAGGTGTCAAATGCTTGCTAACTTGGGTTACTCTGACCAATAACATGTAAGATAATAACATGGTTCTCTCACTGATGTCAGCTCATGAGGAAATCCTCCAACCAGACCAAAAAAATCCCTACAAATCCAACACTTGAAAATTAACCTGATGGTCACTGGCAACTGGCTCTATTCAGGCTGTGACCTGGGGCCGTAACCAGTAGGGTGCAGCGAGTTGAAGGTAAGGCAGTAACTCATAGAAGACATTGCGAAGTGATCGTGCCATGTCATGGATTGGTAGAAGTTGGAACTCATGGGCTGGTCATTGGATCGGGTCCCAGTGGCTTAATGGTCTACAAACTCTCCAGCCTTGTAACCGGAAGATCGTGGGTTCGACCCCAGGTGGGTGCGTACTGTCGAAGAGTCTCAAACTGGTCTGACGAAACGGCTGTCCAGTATTTTCTGTAGGTTTTCCAATGGTTCTCTAACTGATGTCAGCTCATGAGGAAATCCTCTAACCGATAACATGAAAAGTAGAAAACAATTGGAATGGATAGTAGAAAAGTGTTAATTTTGTATTATTAAATGTCAAATGCTTGCAAAGAAAACTAATATTAATACAGATTTGATATCAGCACACAGAACATTTTCAGAGATTTTCAAGTGAAGCTACATGGATGACAAAAAATTTCCCACATGACTAGACTTTACATTTTTTGATCAAATAAACCTGATTTGTCCTACTGATTTTACGAGAAATGTAGTGAGTACATCAATCTCATTTCAGGGGAACATTCTGCACAAAGTCTTATTTTTATTTACATTTCTTTCCTTTCTATTTCATACATCTCTTGACACAGAATTATTTATCTTACTCTTTTAATCAGTTTGCAAATGCTGTTGCGTCTCCTCCCAAAATCAATTACAACATTATAAAGAAAACAATAAGCTTCTTTAGAATATTAGAGAAAACAAAATTAAGCCATACTATGCAATGTTTGTGGATATGTTCATTGTTCTGGAAGTCTAATGAATTGTTTCACCTATTAGATTAGCAGAAGGAGTTTTAAAAGATGCATAATTCTTTACCTTTTGAAATCGGTATTGATAAGGGAAGCATTTATCAGAGAATCAAAGAAATTAAGGTAAAAACTTTGGGTGGTTATAGAATCGCTGTTTTAGAGAGCTGTAACTACTAAAAGTACTATAAACATGTTTATGGCTTTTACTTTGTTAATGCATAATCACTTTATTAAAATATCATGACTTAACATCAATCGATTAAATTCCAGTCGATATATATATATTTCAAAAACGTTAATCTTTGGCATTTTATAACATCTATTACATATGGATACGGATAATTTGTAAGTAAAATTTGATTGTTTGATAGACCAGTTGATTCTAGGAAAGATGGTATAGTTAATTGAAAATTCATCAAAATACTAACAAAAATCTAATTAAGATTTGGATCAATTTAAAGCCTTGCAAAATAGTGGACTACTTGACTCATTGTATGCTTCGTTAACGTTGAAGGAAAGAGCTAAAAATTTATACAAGAGGTAATCTGAATTGTTAACAATTTTCAAAGTCAACTAAAGCTTCTGCCTTGTCAATTATATTTCATTCATTCTATGTCACTTTTATTATTAATATTATTGTCGCCGTCATTGCTTTTCGGCATATTATTAATCAAAGTGTACAGTTAGTTTTTATATATTTTCGTTTATATGTATATAAGTTTTGTGCAAAGCCGTAAATCATTTGAATAAAAAGAAACCGGAAGTGTTTCATTGAAAATTAGTTCCACATAAATTGTATAGAGGTAACTTGCAGCTGAATGCATATTCCTCATTTTCTCCTGTTTGGCATTTACCAACCGGATCGGTGTGTCTCCAAGTGACTGTCTTCCCTGAGCTGTAACCTAACTCTCACTATCTTTTATGATGAAGTGGTATCCATTTGACCATGATTTGTTTAAAAGACTTGGTATTTTACTTGTTTCCACAGTGCTTTCACTCTCTTGATTTGATTGCAATAAAATATTTGATTTCCTTTGGGATATTGTGTTCTTGTTACTAATTTGGACCTAATTTCGGTGTTCTCATGTTTTAAACACGTCTTGAAATAGATTGCTAGCCAATAATGAATAAGGAATATAAATATTGTATTATTATTGCTCCCTTAGGTTCCTAGTGGAACATAGGGATTCAACTGCACGTCTCCACTTGCTTCTGCCTTCTGCTGTACTTTTCACCTGCATCCATGTAAGTCCATACTCTTTCAATTCCTCTTCACATTGATTCTCTTTAGTGTACACTGACATTTATCTGGAGTGTATTAAAATTATTTGCTTACTTCCTTAGATTTTTGCCACTTGCACTACATATTCTACCCATGTACACAGGGAAATTATTCTCATTTTTGTGAATGTGTTTACTTGGTGGCATCAGCAGCTCTATATTACATGTTACCACCGAAACTTTACTCGATTTTTCATGAAAACAAGAATAATCCAGGATGGATATCTTTCTACTGGGATAGCAGGCAAAGAAAATAACTAGAATCTGTTACTTTTTCGAACGTTTTGGATACAATGGGATGCAAACATATTGAAAACAATTTATATTAGGCAGCCCAAATGAACTTTTAAGATATTTTCATCATTTTTTATGGGATTGTTACTGGCAGTGGACAATGGGGAAGGGAACAGATCACTAGTAGTCCTTCCACTAAGCACTCAACTACCCTTAAGTGGATATGCAGTGTAACTGAGCGGAGTTGTTTTATGTTATCGCACTTTGTATTCTTGATTAGGTGCCTGCTTGGTATCTGTAGTTATGCGCAGTTACTTACAGGCACCCTACTATAAAACTTTCAAGGTTATCGGCCAGAAAGACAGTTTCTTCGTCACCGATAATTTGATTCTTAATCGCTTGATGACAACCATAACCCTATGATCTCTGACTACAAGAAGACACAATGATTCACAACTGTCCGGGGACTTTTGAATGCAATAAAACCGTTATAAAGATACAAAACAGGTGAGTGCAAAACCATATACTGTCTTGAAAGACTGACAGAACTCATCACTTAGTCTCTTGCGACAGGCTTTATTGTTGCGGTTGATGCATTATGCACATAAATGCCACTATTGTGAACGAGGGCTATACTGCCAGTAAACACCCACCTCCTGAAAAAACAAAAAACTTGAAGGTCACGAAGTTGTTAATAGCTGAGAAATAGACAGGACCATATGGGATCCAGAAGCACTGCAAATAATCCGAGACAGCTTAGTGAGAATGCTCACGCTACTTAGGAAGATGGTGTAGAAGGTAGAGAAAGTGTTTGCGGTTATGAACAGCGGCTCTCATGTTAAACTGCCAGAGAATAGACTTGCGCCTACGTAAGAACTGGTGGACAAAACTGGGGGGACATCGTGCCCTTGTTCACTCCTAACAGAATATTAGGCCAGATCATCCTGAAAAGATTAAAATGAACACTGGGTTGAAAAGTTTGTCAGATACAGGCTGGATTCAGGAAAAGTAAGTGACACGTAGGTCAAGTTGCAACATGATACACCACCATAAAAAAGAGACCAGAATCTCAATCAGATCTTTGACTTGAATTCACCTACTTCGAAAAGGCCAAGGATACCTTAGAAAGTGAGGTAATTTGGCAAGTGCTTCAATATTGTGGAGCACAACACCGCGAACATTCAAATACCTCATTAATCAGCTATCCAGTGATCATAAATGCTGCGAAATTCACAACAAAAAGCTCACCAAAGCGTTTGAAATAAAAACAGAAGTATTATAGGGCTCCCTGCTATTACCAGTGATCTTTCTCATTGTAACGGACAGAATCATGCATGAGTGAAGAAACGGCCATGCGTCAGAATTACATAAAAGACTAGAAGATCTTTATTTCGCTGATGATTGATAATAATGAAAACAAAGCAGATATTTTTCCGACGACGCTCTTTTCGGCTCTGAAAACAGTATGGAAATCTACAGCATTTAAAACTTGTAAGGACAAGGATTCGAATTTTCAAAACTAATGTCAAGTCAGTCAGTGATTCTGTGTGGTAGAGAGGCTTAGGCCTTAGGTCCCCGGACAGTTGTGAATCATTGTGTCTTCTTGTAGTCAGAGATCATAGGGTTATGGTTGTCATCAAGCGATTAAGAATCAAATTATCGGTGACGAAGAAACTGTCTTTCTGGCCGATAACCTTGAAAGTTTTATAGTAGGGTGCCTGTAAGTAACTGCGCATAACTACAGATACCAAGCAGGCACCTAATCAAGAATACAAAGTGCGATAACATAAAACAACTCCGCTCAGTTACACTGCATATCCACTTAAGGGTAGTTGAGTGCTTAGTGGAAGGACTACTAGTGATCTGTTCCCTTCCCCATTGTCCACTGCCAGTAACAATCCCATAAAAAAATGATGAAAATATCTTAAAAGTTCATTTGGGCTGCCTAATATAAATTGTTTTCAATATGTTTGCATCCCATTGTATCCAAAACGTTCGAAAAAGTAACAGATTCTAGTTATTTTCTTTGCCTGCTATCCCAGTAGAAAGATATCCATCCTGGATTATTCTTGTTTTCATGAAAAATCGAGTAAAGTTTCGGTGGTAACATGTAATATAGAGCTGCTGATGCCACCAAGTAAACACATTCACAAAAATGAGAATAATTTCCCTGTGTACATGGGTAGAATATGTAGTGCAAGTGGCAAAAATCTAAGGAAGTAAGCAAATAATTTCAATACACTCCAGATAAATGTCAGTGTACACCAAAGAGAATCAATTCCTATACATCACGATTAATTCCTGTCCAGACAAATTTGTCTCTTATGTGCCTGCGATATGTGTCATGTTGAAAAGGTTGTATAGAACATCAAAGACTGGCTCACAATGTGAGGAAGAAACTGTAGACCGTATGCATGCGTCACACAATATCATAACCACTCTGTTCAGTAGCTGAACAGGATTTGTTTAACCCCTACTTCATTACGTTTGAACAAAAACAACTCAATTTTATAACATCAAGGTTACGTCCATCAATCTCTTTGGACTAACTTGGGAGTGACGAATGAGGGGAATGGTAAATACTTTGGCATAATCTTCCACTCAATGTTTTATACATGCCTAAGTGCACCACATATACATATGTCATGTATTCATACAGTCTGAGTATTGCAGATGATTAATTAATTTCGGTACTTCATAACTCCTAATCCTTGTGCAAAAAGAGTTTCACCTAACATGCATCACCTAAGGCACTTTCTTCAGGGTGCTACATATTTTCATCAACACCTGCTTCCGGCGTCTCAACACTAAAATCTGATGTCCTCATGGAAAGGATAAGCAACAAAGGGCCTCTGCAGGCAAAGAGCCAGAGAAGTTTTTATTACCCGACAAATATGCAGAGGGATATGTAGATTGATTGGATATACTCTGAAGAGACCTCTGAGTCACATCACACTCCAGGTCTTCAACTGTAATCCAAATGGGAAGTAATCACATGGGCTTCCTAGGGTCACACGGAGAAGTTTAAATGAAAAGGATGTGAAAATTGCGGGCAATCGTGGTGACAGCTGAAACTGAAGGCAGATAATGAAGTACAATACAGGTGTGCTATAGATGCGCCATGTCCCACTACGAACACAAATAACGAATAATAAATAGTTTTTTAGTGATTAAAGATAAAATTGGAAAATTGCTTTTTGATGCATATAACAGTGTAGCTATTTAATAAGCTCTTACTAAAACAAGATGTCAGTTTTGAAAAGTTACCCAGTTGATTTTTACACTGTGGTTATTTTCCTAGAAAAGTATTTCATTCAGTCAATTCACTGACATCAAAAATATTTACTTTTCATTTCAAAGTTTACATCCCATAATACGAAGGCGTGTTCGAGCTTTGAAAAGAATTCAATATGATGGTTTACAGTTGGAAGTTCAATTTTATAAAGAATTAGCTGAATTAGAAAGAAAATATATGAAACAGTTTGAAAAGTTGTACAGTCAAGTAATTTTCTAAATGTTTAATATTGTTTACTTGACATTCTTTTAATGTGCAACTTGTGTAAAAATATCTAATGAACGTTATTTCATTTATTACTACTACAAAGTTTTGACATGATGCAAACAATTAGAAACTTCTGCCTTCTAAATACTGACGTTTAGCTCTTCATAGACCTGCTAAATCTAATATTCTAACAATACATTCTACAGAAGCAGACGATTTCTTCGAAATCATTATCACTGATTTACATGCTCCTTTAGGCAATTCAAAGGTATTTCAACTAAGTGGTCTAAGTTTGTCCGTATGTACATATGCGTGCTAAACTGAACAACAGATGAAACACATGAAGGTGTTTTTGTCTGAGATCATCTGATTAGTCCTATCAATAAGTATCTACATACATCCTATAAAAATCTAATACTTTAGGTTTTAGTCTAGAACACTGACTGAACATTTCAATTCAGACACGCTAGTGACATCATATTTAAGAAAAACTGCTCTGTTATTTAAAAAATAAAATTGTAATGTCCGTCTCTTCAAAGCCAGTGCTTATTTGACACTGTATACTTATTACATACTACCCAATATGCTAATCCGTAGACTGTTTAATGAGAGAAGAGAACATTTCGTAATATTAAATGCCTAATAACAACCTATAACTGTTAATTTAACACTAACCATGTTCTGTTGTGATCTACGAATTTCAATCCTGGAGATAGAAAAATGGTAGCTGACATTCAAACCTAACACATTAAAGTTTAAATAGGACCATACTATGCACAAAACTCAATCACCACATAGCAGTTCTTTAGGTAATAATTCATATTTTCTTTTTGCGGAGCAAATCAGGCCTTTTGGAAAGTCAGAAGAGGATATCATATAGTAGCAATTGCAGTTAAACGTTCCTAGCCAGTTAGAAAATCTCTTGTTTCAATTTTATGAGCAGTTTGGTGTGGTTATCAAACAACTAAGACTTAAGTCAGTTGTCATTGTATAACTAGTGTAACTTCTTAGATGTATTTTGTTGATAAAGTCTGCTGACAAGGCCTTTGAATACTTTCAATCATTCAATAAACTGTAAGGCCACTGATTTCAGTAATGAATTATTTGGGTGCATCTTTTGGGGGAAACATGATAGGTCCCCAGGACTTTGAATTCATTGTGTCAATATGACTCATCCCAGTGTTTAATAAAATTTAAAAGTTTCGATCATGGATATTTCACCTCTTCCCTGTTTCCTAACTTAATTAAAAACATAGGGTGACTTTACTTGACTTTACAAACTTCCAAATTTATACAGTAGTATAGAAAGGGTAGAATGCGTATTTCTTTTGTTTATTAAATAATGTAACTTGGCCAAAATGCTATTTTAAGTTTATTTTGATAAGGATTACCAGGACAGTTTTAAAGGTTTTCTTTTCAACCTTTCAAAACACATCGAAGTAAATGAGCATCTCAGGGCTTAATGAATTGGAAGCGGACGTCTTCAGGCAGCTTGGTAAGCACTTTATCCTTCATACAACATTTCACGATAATTTGTGTCTTTCAACATACTTACCTTAGCCTTAAAATTCTTTTCCCGATACTCTCAATGAACTATAAAAGTCTTATGTAGAAATGAATCAGCTGTATAATTTCAATAACTTTCAAATAATATTAAGGGAAAATATGATTGTTTTGGTTGTTATTGCTAGTATTCCAATATATCCTTGTTATTCCCATTTTCGGCTGGTGAAAAACATTTAATATTGTAATTTTGACGGAACTGTTTTGACTTTATTGTTTGCTAATATCTGAGAAAATATTCTTTTTTGTGAATAACAGTCACTGAAAAGATACACTAGAAGAAACAGTTGTACATAAAATAACAGAACTATATATGAAAGTATTTGATATTAGAACAAAGAAAGACCGATGAATGAAAATTCACTCCTAAATCAACAGACTGGCTAAATTTCATATCCTTACAAAGAAGTCAAACGCCATAATGAAAAAAATCATTATTATTACATTATTAGTTCCTTTAAGTTACTGTGGGAGGGATTTATATATTTGTTAAAGTTTATGGACAAAATCGTAAGAAGTCAACATTCACACTGTTTGCCAATGCTATTATACAGGCAGCGATCCAAAATTAGCCCTAATTATATGATTGTTGCCATGTTTGCCCTTTAAAAACTGTTGCGGATCGTCAAACAAAAATACAAGTAAGAAACAATTGCCTTTTTCACTCAAAATAAAACTGCCTACTTTTAGCGGTAATCACTTAGCTTTTTAATTCTTTCCTTTCCGAGCAAAGCATAAAGTTCCAAGCTTTTTATGATGACTTAGAATCTGTTTGCTATTTTACTGGGTAAAGTCCATACCTTCACACCGAACCTTTTCACTTTAGTGAGCTTACTACTGACTATTAGTAAACTAAGCAAGATTTAGATATGCGTCAGCCGGGAATCAAACCTAGATCACATGTGTTGTTATATTAAATTAAATGACATTTTTATTCATAGAGTAGGTTAACCGATCCAATATGGATAAAATTCTATTTTGATAAAGTCACACAGTGTTATGCAGTCATATTTCCTAACGACGTTTCGAGCACAATATATTGCTCATAATCATATCAAGGTACTCACAACTTTTTGCTACGTTTATATACATGAATAGAAATTGATGAGACATTTGAATAAATTCAATATAAGACTTGCGTGAAACAGAAAGGAAGATAGAGTACATTCGGAAACAATATTAGTGTTAAAATTTTCAAAAGAATGGATACTGAACAAAGAGTACTCTTTTCGATAAATTCATCATCAGGCTCTACATTTATACATACATTATAGTGAATGAATGAGTGTCTATCAATTCAACTGTGCTTGTGGAGCCAGTTATATTGGTCGTTGCTCTAGGAACTTGATTTATCGTGCTCGAGAACATCTTCCATCATGGCTAAGTAAAGGTGTAGTGAAAACTATTAACAGCTCGATATTGGAACATCTGGTGTAAACAGGACACAAAGCCAGCTCAGATGAATCCTTCTCTATATTATACCGGGTGCCAAATAAATTACCAAAAACATCGAAGCACCGCAGGCTCCAAACAGCAGAGGCTGTTGCGATTCGCCTCAAACAACCAGCACTCTGTGTCCAAAAGAAGCAAGTTCAGCCCCTACTATTGCCCTGGCCTTCAGTAGAAGCTATAAACTTATGAATTTGTACTATTATCTTTCCTAATGTTTCTGACATTCAGCTTATTCTATGTTGATGCGTTTCAGCTGTAATCTATCAATATTATTGATTCGATGTTATTTAAACATTAATGTCGTTCATAACACTAACTCATTCATTCACTATAATGTATGTATAAATGTAGAGCCTGATGATGAATTTATCGAAAAGAGTACTCTTTGTTCAGTATCCATTCTTTTGAAAATATTAGTGTTATCAATAAAATACAATAGGATGTGAAATAAGACAAGTGTTTTCAGTCAATAAGATGATTTTTTAGTCAAATAAATAACTTGTAAGAGTGTTATAATGAGAATTACAGTAAATTTTAACAGTACTTATTATCCTCTTCTGATTTGACTGGCGGTAATAATATCTTCCATATTTCTGGTATTTGCATTGAGTCATTTCTATTGCATGTGTTGGGTGTAGACTTAATGAACCAGGATTCAGTAATCAATCTCTCTCTCCACCTATATAGATCACTTCTTAGAATCTTAACCCTCTCCCAGTCTATTGTGTGTTAATGCACGCAGTGCAATGTAGTGCTGAGCTTTTTTCTAAATTACTCATCTTCTCGGGGTCAACCATTCTTACCTTAGCTAAATTCTTGTGTTCCGACAATCTGATTACCCCCCATCTACTGGTTTGACCTATGCATTTGACTTAACTCACAGTCATTGCAGGGCATTTTGTAAATTATATTATTTTGTCCAACTGGGTCCTTCAGCCTACAGAGCTTGTCGCTGAGTGAATTTGTAAACTTGAATGCCACCCTAATTCATGCTTTATTAAGAATCCTACATAGACCCTCAGATGTCCCCTCCTTATATGGTGGAACAGCAGACGCCTTTTATTCTCTCTTATCATTACTAGTTCTACAATTATTTTGTCTTTTGCTTTTGGCCTTTACAGATCTTCTTAATGAATTTTATAGGATAGTTATTTAACACCAGCGCCTCTTCTATCTGTTTTATTTCATCATATAGGTTTTTTCTTGTGCTAATTGGCGCTATTGCTCGGTTTGTTAGACAATTAACTAAGCCTGCCTTTACAGACAATGGATGAGATGAATTAAGGTCGAAATATGTATTAGAATTCGTTGGCTTTTTATAAACGCTAGTGTGTAGTTTACCTTCTTCTGTTCGTCTGATTCTACCATCTAACAAAGCTAGTTCTCCTTGTTCATTTTCTGATTCAAATGTGAATATTATTCTCTTTACTAGTGAGTTTATATGTGTCAGGAAGCTAGAGATATGTTCTGTTTTTAACACTGTGAAAGTGTTATCCACATATCTCCACCAACTTTTTGGCGTAGGAATAAATGTATTAATACCAATATTTCCCAGCTGTCCATAAATATATCTGCTAAGATAGGGGAATTTAGAGATAGTAGATGTAAGGCATAACTGAATTCCTGAAATAATTTTCCCAATGGGCAGCTCTGTTTTTTGACTAAGTTTGGGATCATCCGTTAGTTCTCTTTTAACTGCTTCTAAGGCCATATTGGAATATTAGTATAAAAACTAACCATTTTTCCATTATTCTATAATTGAATGTCAATTAGTTTCTTTCTCATCTCATATGAATTAGTTAGTGTAGAGCTTCAGCGACATCTAATGGGACATATTATTAGAGCTAAATGTTTTGATAATTCATAGGGAAGCATTTTTCTGAAATCTAATATTGGTTATGTGGGGTAAAATGACTTATGTATTTTTATAATACCATATCTTCTACCAGCATTATTAGTTTTAGGCATTAAATTAAACCATTTGGATTACCCTAGCAACAGCTTCATACTCGTCGTATTTCACATCCTATTGTATTTTATTGATAATACTAATATTATTTCCGAATGTACTCTATCTTCCTTTCTGTTTCACGCAAGTCTTATATTGAATTTATTCAAATGTCTCATCAATTTCTATTCATGTATATAAACGTAGCAAAAAGTTGTGAGTACCTTGATATGATTATGAGCAATATATTGTGCTCGAAACGTCGTTAGGAAATATGACTGCATAACACTGTGTGACTTTATCAGAATAGAATTTTATCCATAATAGAACTATACTCCAACACAGCACTCAAGTTTTATCCCACTTGGTTGTCTGACTAGCGTCCTTTAGTTATCACACAATGAATTATTTCTGAATTTGGATCGAATAAGTATAATTAAGGAACAATCAATCAGAAGTATTCTCCTTCGTTTATTTCTACAATTTCAACTATTTTCATCGTTCACTTCTTAAATTAATGCTGTTACGATGCTGTTGTGGTTATTTTAAAGATGAACGGAAAGATATGACTGTTTGTGTCAGACAAATACAGTGAAATATATCTCAAAATCTGAAGCATCGGAAAGACTGTTGCAGCACACGGGTGCCGGTTATCCCTTCAAACAAACTGTGAATCAGAGAGAAACAAATACTCAGTATCTGTTGATTTTCTAAGTTGGTTTTTTAACAAATAATAATTTTTCTTTTTTAAACTACTGTAAGTAGCTGATATTGTCTTTGAGTGAAATACACTCATTTCCTTTGCGCAACTTTGTATTTAAACAAAATTTAATGAACAATTGTTTTACCAAAATTTTGTTCTAATCATTTTCATTAGCGTCATGCAATTGTATCCGGAACTTATGAGCCCACCATAGAAGAGACAGAATTTTCCCTTAGTCAGGATGACGATGATGACCTAAGTTTGTCATTTAAATCGCCAAAATCAACCAATGAAGGTGATATTGTTGAAGAATCGCAAAATGGTATGTTTACATTACTTCATTGTTCAAACGTAAGTTGAAGCGATCATAAATGGTCATTAATTGAAGGGTGTATGGAGCATTATGCACATATATGTATTTGCTTCATATTAACTCCATTTATTTGTTCCACTTAGTTATATACGTGATTTCATTTATGAAAGTTTTCAGCTGGTCACATGCACCGTGTAGAAACCCTATGGTTCCGATTCACAAGTAATCGTAACCGATATCTCAGAAGATCAAATGATACTTCTGGGAATGGACCACAGTGGGATGGATGTATTTATGTTTATATGTCGTTGTTTCTAACCACTCATCTTCAACCGAGGTTATTATTCTTTCACACTAGATTCTGTGTTGTTTATATTTACTTGCCCTTTACTTATAATTCTGTAAAGTTCAAATGATACAAATGTCTAATTTGAAATTGATGTAAGTGACATTTAGTCTATTTTTACTTATTTATTTTCCTGTACTAAAAGTCATATTATTTTTATAACAATTATAACAACAATGATTCAGATAATTTAACTAAAAATGTACCAGTTGGTATACCAGGATTTTGGTTAACAGTACTGAAGCATTCACCATTAATATCAGATCTCATACGTCAATCAGATTTAGCAGTGTTATATCATTTAATTGACTTACGGTCGATTCCAATTGAAGAAAATGGGAAATCTGTATGTTCACCTTTCAGTAATTACATAATATTTCATCCATGTTATTTACACTGTTATTATTTCTATAGTTATTAGTGTTTTACTTAATCTAGATTTACAAACAATGAAAGAAAACATCGACTCCTTCAACTAAAGCCTTAGATTCCAGGTTACTAAATTAGCCATTTATCAAATAAGCTACTAAGCTTTTAAGTGTTGTTCTGTGAGAATTTGAGTGAGTCCAAGGCAAGTTCCATCAGAAACCACATCATTTGGAGAACGAATGAAAGCAGCAAATGACTGGACATATATTCCGTCCTCGTCTCAGACTCTTCAGGATTTCTGACTCGTAAATTCACCATGGATGAAGGTCAAGACCTTCATGTTTCGAGAGAAGCACGTTATCATACAGCCTTATCTGAAACTTGGAAGAAAATATTACCCAGATTTTCGCTGTTTCCATCGGTTCTTTAGCTGAAGTCGGTTCGTAAAGAAGTGGGCTTTAAACTAATAAATAGGGCTTTTAAATTGGTCCTAATTTCAAACTATAAGGTTAGAATTTGGATAATATATTGAAGTATAGTTCATCCATAGAACAGATGTGTTTGAAAAAAAGCTAAGTGATATAATATTATTTATTGATGTAATTTCGAATACAATTTATAGCCCATAATCATGTCGGGGTGCTCAGATTTTGTTTATACAGTTCCTTTGTTTATATAATTCCACTGTTTATTATCCTTTGATTTTATTGGTGATGACATTTTCCATATCTCCAGTATTGTTACTGAAAGAAAAACTCAGAAATCACCATGCATGTACTAACTCAAAATCACAAAATAGAGTGGGACAGAGCTATGGTTTGAAAAATGAATATAATTGAATGGAGATGAGGTCAACCAGTTATCGAGGAAAACCACTTTAAAACAGGTCATTTTCTAACAAAGTGGTAATCTTAAATTTAGTTTCCAATCCCCTACAGATTTTAGGCTAATTTCACTAGCGTCCTGTTATAAATATTACTCACTCTTAAATAAACCTAGATGCACTAAATAGCTCTACGAACAATGGGTACACAGTTAAAAGTATATATATATATATATATATTGCTGATTCTAATTGAATTATGATTAGATTTAGATAGTGCCGTTAAACAGTATTGAGTTTTCGTTCATTGTTAAAGTTCGTGAAAATTTTAAAATATAATATATTTACAATATATCTATACTGTAGGGATTTCAGTTAGAGTTTGAATTTGAAACAAATAATTTTTTCACGAACAATATTCTGTATAAACGTTATTTCATGGATTATGACGTTAAAAATGACAATCCATTCAGTTATGATGGACCAGAAGTAAACTATTCAGAAGGGTAAGTATCACTAGGGCTTATTCATTAGAAACTTCTCTTCTTAATTCTAAAAGTGTATAAGTATGTACTTATTATTACAGGTTGCTGAAAGTCACTGTTTTGAAAGATTTCTATATTCTTAACCAAATAAATAGCACTTTCAAACAGCAAAATGTATTTCACTGACCAAGACTATTAGATAGGTTATCCATTTAATGATAGCATAAATCCAAACAATTACTTTGAACAACCATACCGAATGATTACACACTTAATTAAGTTTCACGAGAAATTATAGAAGTTCATTTGGTGATTATTATTATTATTTTATCCTTTAATTCCTAGAGGAACGCAGGGCTTCAGCCGCGCTTCTCCATTGCGTTCTGTTTTTATGCCAACTTTTTCACCCCGCTCCAAGTCTGCCCACATGCTTTCATCTCCTCTTCACATGACCTCTTCCAAGTCACCCTTGCACTGACGACCAACTTGCCGCTTCCCTTTCGGGTTCCACTCGAGCAATGGCTTGTCTAGTGATGTCACTTGATGGTTTCCTCAGAGTATGGCCAATTCATCTCCATTTCTTCCTGCCTATTTGTTTCACAATCGATTCCTGGTTGGTTCGCTCATTTCCAGAGATCCCTGTTGCTGATCTTTTCTGGCCGGCCATCTGATCTTGAGTATTGAGCGAAGAAAGCTATTGATGAAGGTCTGTAGTTTGCTTGAGATGCTCTTTATGACGCGCCAAGTCTCTGATCCGTATAGCAAGTAGCACTGACTTGACATTGGAGTTGAAAATCCGGATCTTATTTTTGATGCTGAGTGCTGTTGATCTCCTTCACATAGACTAGAGAGTAATGAAAGCTTGCCTTGCTTTTCCGATCTTTGCTTCGATATCCTCGTCAGTCCCGCCTGTAGTTGAAACGATGCTTCCTAGGTCGGTAGGTAAAGGAGGTTGTTTCTTTCAGGCTCCTCCCATTTATGCTGACTGATTGTTGTCTGTTGTTGTTGCTGGTGGTGTTGGCCAGGAATCTTCATCACCTCTAATTTTTCTATGTTCACATTAAGTCCTATCTTTGATGCTTCTTCTGCCAACTTGTTGCTTTTCACTTGCATATCTTCCATTGTGTGGGAAATCAGACATATATCATCGGCGAAATCCAGATCTTCCAAGATTTTTGTGTGAGTCCATTTTATGCCTGTTTCCTCGTTGGCCGTTGTCTGTCGTATTATCCAGTCTACTGCAATCAGGAAGATCACTGGCGATAATAGACAGCCTTACCTTACTCCCGTCCTCACTTCGAAGGATTCCGCGAGTTTCCCGTTGTGGATTACTTGACATGCAGCATTGTCGTACAACTAACTGTTGGATGAGATGTATAATTGTCGATGGGACCCCGTAGTAGCCAAGTAGTTGCCAAATCACCTCTCGATCGACGGTACACTATCGAAGGCCTTTTCAAAGTCGATGAAGTTGAGATAGAGAGGTGACTTCCATTCCAAGCTTTGTTCAATGATGATCCGTAGAGTGGCGATATGATCAATACATGACTTGTTTCTCCTGAATCCAGCTTGTTCCTGTCGAAGATTTTCATCCAAGGCTTGTTTGATTCTCTCCAGGATGATGCGGCTTAGTATTTTGCTTGGAATGGACAGGAGCATAATTCCGCGCCAGTTTTTACATTGACTTAAGTCTCCTTTCTTTGGTAGTTTGAATAAATATCTTTTCTTCCAATCCTCAGGTACTCTGCCCTCTTTCCACACCTTCTCCAGTATTGGCATCATCACGTTCGCTGTTGTCTCTGGGTCCATTTTCAATGCTTCTTCTGGGATTCCATTTGGTCATGCTGCTTTTCCAGCTTTTAGCATCTTGATTGCATTCAGGACTTCTGATTTCGTCGTGGGGTCAATGTTCGTGATAAAACATTTCATTTAAGCCCATTAGATACATTTATTTAGTTTCCTTCATTTATAATTCTTGGTGTGATTTTCCTACACATATTGGTCATTCGTTACATATACAGCGAGAAATATACCTATGATAAGATTACTTTGACTGAAGTGGCGATTTTTGTAGGTCAGTGTTTGTGACTATTTTGTTGAAATCACAAAATGAAATAGTGTAATGAGTTTCAGCAAAAATAAGATGGAATATTCTTTGAAAATTGTATTGTGCATACATTATTTGTAAATAGTTAAATAGTGGTAGATTCTTAGCAGTAGAAGTGGGATACTGTGGTAGAATATTACTTCATATTATACGTTTATTTGATATATATCAAACAGATGCTTATTCAGTCGTGAAATTAGTCAGACCAGTAAGTTATAAAACTTAAAAAAGAAATCAGAAAAACGGAGGAAACTTGACTACTGAATAACTGCCAACTAGGATTCATTTAAAAGTTGAATAAAAGCAATGGCAAAAATAGATATAGTAATATAAACAAAATGAATGTCATGCCTCAGTAGTGCTAGTGTAACAACAGAAGACAAGGGCGAAGCAACAGATCGTTTTATTATGAAAATCAACACGTATTTATACATCTTTCAACTACATTATTATAGACAAGCGCAGTCATCTGATTGGTTGTTTAGGTAGACAAACGCAGGCTTCTGATTGGTTGTTTCGGGATTCCTTGACAAATAGAGTTCTCTATCTGCGAATCATATTTTGCCACGTTAACTTTGCTGTGATTGGTTGTTGACTCAGGCTTGTTCATATTTTCTCACGGCCCATATTAGTGACCTAGACCTTAACGTAGATTAGTGCCAACCAATCGGCTAGCAGCCTGCTCTCACCACACTCGTCCCCCCGTCAAATAGCTTCGTGCGCAGACGTTCCGACCTTCTGGGTGCTACATCCTCTAGTTGAGGATTGTTACTGACCGGCTTGTCCCACTGTACCCATCTTTGGAGCTGACTGGCGTTAACTCGTTTCTGTTTATCACCTCTTCGGATGGTATATACTTGACCCCGTCTTTTTGTGATTGTGTATGGTCCTTCCCACTTTGGAAGGAGTTTCCGTGAACCTAGCCCGCCTCCAACTGTATATCTCCTGTCTCTACACTTCACTTGGTCCCCGACTGCAAAGGTAATGCACTGCGTCCTTTCTTTCATCTGAGACTTCATGACATCACTGCGCTGCTTCCGTATTACATTCTTGACTGCCTCTTTCCTCTCTGCTTTTAATTTCGTCGTACTCCACTTTTGGTGCATGGGCCAGGTCTCATTGTGTACCGGTAATCGTGGTTTTCTACCATACATCAGTTGGAAGGGTGACTTCTTCGTTGTTTCCTGAGTGGTAGCGCGATGTGTTAGTAAAATCAGTGGAAGCTCCGTTTCCCAGTTCCCGCCCTTCGAGGCCAGCCACTCCTTCAGTGTACGGTTGTTTCTCTCCGTTAGGCCATTCGTTTGTGGATGGTATGGGGTCGTTCTGATCCTCTTGATGCCCAGCTGTTGCAAACGGGAAGTAAACTCTTCACTCTCGAAACAGGGACCTTGGTCTGTCAGTATTGTCTTCGGTACGCCGTGGTCTGCAACAATGTGTCTAACTACTGCATCTGTCACGGTTCTTGCACGTTGGTCTGGGATTGCTACGGCGTCTACCCATCGTGTCGCGTGTTCCGTCATCACCAAGAGGTACTGATTACCATTGGATGTCTGAGGAAATGGACCCATGACATCTACGGACCACAAGTCACCTATCGCGGTAACTGGAATCGACTGAAGTGGTGGTCGTATACACCGGTCACCTTTCATCAGCTGGCACCGTGGACATCCAAGTACGTATCTTGCTACGTCTTCTCTCATACCTGGCCAGTACATACTTTGTCTTAGGAGATCGGTCGTTCTGGCCACGCCTGTATGCGCTAGCTGGTGACATTCTTCTATCATGTCGTGGCGCGACGATTGAGGTATGACAGCCAGCCAGCTTCCGTCGTTCTCTCGCCAGGTCAGAGTCCCGTAGGCATTCACTCTGAGTCGATCCCTCTGTCTGAGTAGTGTGGTTAGCTCCTTACTCGCCGTAGTTTGATCCACTTCTATTCCGTTGGTGATCACCTGTATTACTGTATTCAGCGTATCGTCCAACCTCTGCCTACGTGCAAGTCTTAGTGGGTCTTGTTCTACTGCATGCACTCCGTAAGCGACCTCGGGCAACTCAGACTCATCTTCTGGTCTCGATAACAAATCTGCCAAGACATTTTCACTTCCAGGAACGTGTGAGATCGTAAAATCGTACTCCTGAAGACGCAACATCCACCGTGACAACTTCCCCCGTGGGTCTCTCGCTGTCTTCAAAAATTGTAGCGGCTTATGATCAGTTTCGATGTGGAACCGCCGGCCGAGTAAATAAGGTCTCCATTTGTCGACTGCCCATACCATTGCTAAACATTCTTTTTCTATCGTTGAATACTTTCTCTCTGCGAGTGTCAAAACCCTACTGGCATACTCAACGATTCCCTCGTCCTGTCTTAGGACCGCACCTATAGCGTAGTCACTGGCATCTGTGCACACTGTGAACTGTCTTCCTGGCACAGGTAGTTTTAGCGTCATTTGTTGGTGGTCGAGCAGCTGTTTAATTCTGTCGAATGTCCTCTGCGATTCTTCCGACCAAACAAACTTTGGCTCACCTAGTAGCCTGTATAGAGGGGCTGCTATCTCATTGAAGTTCTTCACGAAGCGGCTATAAAACGCTGCTCTACCCAAGAATTGTCTCAGTTTTCTCTTTGAATTCGGGGCTGGAATCGTTTTAATCGTCAAAATTTTCTCCGGCAGTGGTTTAATCTCACCATTTCCCACTTTATGTCCCAACAGAGTAACATTCTTTTTGGCTATCTGGGACTTGGTTTTGTTGACGCGTAGTCCAAACTCTTCGATGCGTCGCAGCACGGCTTCTACATGGTTGACGTGATCGTTTTCGTTTTGACTGTATATGACGAGATCATCACCATAAACCTCCACGTTTTTCAAGTTCCTAAGTAATAGCTTCATCAGTCGTCTGAACGTAAACGGTGCACCTGCTAGTCCAAACGGCATGCGTTTAAATCGATATTGTGTCTGACCCACGATGAAAGCCGTCTTATCTCTATCACCTTGTTTTATCGGTATCTGCCAGTATCCTGAGCGAAGATCGAGAACCGAAAACACATTCGCACCTTGTAGGCGATCTAAAGTTTCTACCACTGTTGGCATGGCACACGGTCTTAACTCTGTCATACTGTTTAACTGTCGAAAATCAACACAGAATCTATACTTCCCATTCGCTTTTTTTACTAACAGCACTGGAGAGTTGTACGGGCTATCAGCTTCCTCAATAATGTCATCTTTTAACATCTCTTGCACTTGTCGCTCCACTTCGCCTTCCAGATGACATGGAACTCTTCGCGTTGTAAATGACCTTACTTTCGGATCACTTAACGGAATTTCATGATTCACCTTATCGCAATAACCGTATGGGTCGCCATCTCCAGTGAACAGATGATCGTATTTACTAATTAACTCTGTCAATGACAACTCTGTCATTGTAACTCTGTCAATGTAACAACAGAAGACAAGGGCCAGGCAACAGATCTTGAACGCCACTCAACTGCGCAGAAGCCTTGAAGTCCTGCCCGAAGATTCATATGTCTCCATCAAAAACTGCAGGGTATAGGCTTTTCATTTGTCGGTAGGCAGCGACACCAAATGTAACAACAGAAGACAAGGGCGAAGCAACAGATCGTTTTATTATGAAAATCAACACGTATTTATACATCTTTCAACTACATTATTATAGACAAGCGCAGTCATCTGATTGGTTGTTTAGGTAGACAAACGCAGGCTTCTGATTGGTTGTTTCGGGATTCCTTGACAAATAGAGTTCTCTCTGCGAATCATATTTTGCCACGTTAACTTTGCTGTGATTGGTTGTTGACTCAGGCTTGTTCATATTTTCTCACGGCCCATATTAGTGACCTAGACCTTAACGTAGACTAGTGCCAACCAATCGGCTAACAGCCTGCTCTCACCACACTAGTATATGATAAAGTAAGATCAGAAGCATTGCTATTAAGGCTGGAATTAAAGTAGCATTTAGAAAAGCCAACTCATGCTGGGACAGAATTCGTTGGCTTAAGGACCCTTTACATCCAATTGAAAAATAATTCAGTTTAGCAGATGTTATTCAGTGGCTGCGTGGTCAAGTATAAGCAGTTAAACTGGTAGGTTATCATTAATTATATTATTTGGACTGTAAATTTAGTTACAGCTATAATGATTAGCCGCCCATGCACATGGTCCGAGGTTCGATCCCCCACCGACGCACACCCGATATCTGTGGTCGGCCTGCAAAATTTGGGCTACCGATATCACATGCTGAAAATGTCATACTTGTACAAAACTGTGGTGTGGAATTTAGCTGTAATCAAAATAAAAATACAAAAATAACCTCGAAAAAAGGTCGATCCATTGCATGCATCGGCATGTAATGACACAGTCGGATAGGATACAGTAAAACTGGTAAAAAGTAATAGAATTAGGCAGAGAACGGGATAAATCACCCGATCTTCATTCATCGAATCAACACAATCGCAGTCTAAACGATGCAAGCCTGTACCGGAAATGTGGAATATTGCAAAGAAAATATAGGAGAGAGTGAAGCTATATAAAGAAAGTAGGGAGGTCGTGTTAGTACACTGGTATGATTATAGGCAACAAATTGCATTCGGAATGTTATGCACTTATTAAAAATGTATCACTATGTATTATAACAAATAAACTTAAAGTCATTTGAAGTCCTGTCTTCCCTGCTTCTTCAGGTAGCTTGTTGGTTTTCGTCAGCAGATCTTCGAGTTTGTGTGATATTAGATATAAATCATCCTCAGAGTCCTCTTGAATCTTCTTGTTGTTCCGATGAATACCTGTCTTGCCACAAGATCCAGTCCACCACAATAAAGAATATTATCACTGATAGTAGTCAGAGTTGTCTTACTCCTGTCTTTGTTTGAAAAGCTTTGATGAGCTTTCCGTTGTGATTTAATTTGCATACGTAATTGTAAAATAGCCGACAAATGAAGTTTTTATGTTTGAGGTAGTGCATCTCTTAGGGTTGAAGCGGTTGCCAAATTACTTCACTGTTTACGCTGTTGAAAACGTTTCCAAAACAGGTGAGGCTGAGGTATGTAGCTTACTGCCATTCTTGGTTGTGTTCGATGATGATGAGCGGTGTTCCATACTAGTCTTAGCACGGCTTATTTTTACTGAATTCAATTTGTTCGGGAAGAAATTCTCCATCTGAGACTTCCTTTCAATAAAATGTGGATTTATATTCTGCTTGAGTTGAATAAATAGGTGTATGGCGGCACTCCTTTTACTACTTAGGGTTAAGTCATCCTTCTCCAACATTTTGATGAAGTAACTATCCTTCCATTTGGCGGATATTTTTCACTCCCTCCGAACCTATTATGGTCGTAACCTCAGCATGTCTACTGGGGTGTGCAGATCAGTTTTCACTGATTTTAGGTGGATTCCATACGGTCTTGATCCTCGTTCTTAGTAACCATAGAGTCTTAAAACCTTTGTTTTGTTGAGGGATTATTCCTGGACAAGAGGTAGGTGACAGTCCTCTGAAGTGGTCAGTTAAGCCCACCTAAGCGGGTGGCTAAGCTGCTCTTAACACCATCCCAACTAGGGAATTTAGAGTGACACACTTACCCTTGTTCATGGGTGTATTCACTAATGATGGTATAGAAACAATATGTAGATACACAATCAAATCACAACATCATAACCACATTTTCGTTCTCTTGGAAATCCAGTTGTCTGCGGAGACTCCATTAGCAAAGATAAGAAAAATGATGGTCGAATGTGAAACGTCTGACTCCTAGTTGAATTCACGAATTTCTTTATACTTTACAATCTCTTCAGATGTGTTTATCCACGATTCCAATCGGTGTCTAACCTAGAATTGTGAGCTCTAACAACGGCCATTTTCCCTTGATATCTGTTAGTCAGAAGCTACAAACCTGTTATAGGATAGTGCTTTCAAAGCTTCTCAAAGCATCAAAGAGTATTCCCCTATTTCAAAATTTCCTTTTTTATTTATTGACTCCATTTATTTAGAAAGACCGGAAACCCACACTGATGCATATTTGTGGGAGATTCCACCTCACTGAGTATTTTTGCATTATTGTGATATGAAGATTGAACAGAATTTCCAATGTTTATTATCAGAAATCAATAATATGCTAACTAATTTGTAGGATTTCCTACGAGTATTTAAATTAATCAGTTTGCTATCTTCACTTTTTTCCCAATTTATTCTACTTATTCTTCAAATGCTCTTACACAGATGTCATATTGATTGGAGACCAAATAAAAACGTAATGGTGCAAAATTGCCTGAAAAAATATCAAAATAAACCCAAAATTGAGAACACTTATTCTTTCCCACAGTATCAGGTTTCAGCGATGGGTGTGACAACTTCAACATCTTCATCTACATTATCCTTAAACGATGAATCATTTTTTCAGTTTTTCAGTATTTCTAATCAAGGTAATAAATACGTGGGGGTTGCTTATTCGATTCATTCTAAACAATTTTTGCGTTGATTTTTCTTAGTGACACACTATTAATTGTTAGTGTACACCAAAGCTTGAAAGCTAATAAGGGCAACAAAAATAAAAGTGATTTATGATTTTTGAGGTAGATGAATGATCTACTCACTTGTCAGTACAATGAAGCTCACTGGTCTCATGTTTGTAAGATTAAGCTATACAGCATAAAAATGAAAGCTAGAAGACATGATTATTGATGACGAAAGTGTCTCAGTTTTTTCATCATGAGTGACTGACTATCTCTCTGGCGTCACATAGTGTTGAAAATGGAAGTGAGAAATACACCACTCCAGTTTTTCCTGACTAACATTGTTGGCTGAACCTGGGTCAGTTCGAGATATTTTAAAGTTTAAACTAGTCTATAAAGTCTATAAATGACTTTATAATTTATGTTTGCAAATGTATGTTGCTTTGTCATTATTTTCAGGTTGTTGAGAATCAGTGCTCGATAACTCGTGACAAATTTGTAGGGTGTTTTATTTATAAAGCATATGTTCACTTTGTCTGCCTAATGATCTTAATATCTTCTTCAGTCATATCTTCTTGCACACACAGTTATGTCAACCATCAAGCCATGCAATTTCTGCCTACTTCTTATTTATAATCTGTTATAATGAAATCCAAACTGATTAGTTAAACATATTTTGTAAGTACGGATTTTTAGAATACATATGTATGTAAAATTCTACCGTGATGTGTTTTCTAATTTTCAGAACAAAGGAACCTATTGTAAAAAGTTACTGAATATCTTAGTAAACCTTATTAGAAGACATGAAGTTGTGTAGAATACTAAGACGTGTTCAGATGATTTTATCTCTAAAAATATATTCTGAACATCAGTTTTAGTATCACCTCTGATATCGCTTCATAAAGCAGAAAACACGTTTTTGAAAAATGAAACAAATACACAGAAATAGACGTCTTATATTGAATATGGTAATGAAAATAGTAGTGGCCTTATTCTGGACTACATTCTCATTCACCGTACGGAATATTCATAGTGTCTTGTTGTATAACTTTAATGGAATTTTCTAAAGCAAATATTAATAATTTAGAGGATTTCATTATGAGCTTACATCAGTTAGAGAACCATTGGAAAACCTACAGAAAATACTGGACAGCCGTTTCGTCAGACCAGTTTGAGACTCTTCGACAGTACGCACCCACCTGGGGTCGAACCCACGATCTTCCGGTTACAAGGCTGGAGAGTTTGTAGACCATTAAGCCACTGGACCTGATCCAATGACCAGCCCATGAGTTCCAACTTCTACCAATTCATGACATGGCGCAAACACTTCGCAGTGTCTTCTTGTATGAATCACTGCCTCACCTTCAACTAGAAGGTCGTGGGTTCGAACCCTGGCGGTAAGTGTGTGCTGCTGAAGAGTCCCAAACTGGTCTGACGAAACGGCTGTCCAGTACTCTCTGTAGGTTTTCCAATAGTTCTCTAACTGATGTCAGCTCATGATGAAATCCTCCAACCAATAGAAAAAATCCCAACACTAATACTTGAAAATAATAATAAAACAATAATAGCTTTTTGACTGACTACTGTTTAATCTGAAGTACACACTTCAACCTCCACAGCATTTTTCTTTTATTAGAGCAAATGTCTAAAAGTAAAGGTGGATATGGATTATATATCAACTGAGTAACTGAACAAAAGAAATAATATGAAGTAAATTTAACTAATGCCTCTGTGGTATAGCAATAGAATGCTCGCCAGCAACGCAAGTAGTTCGGGATTCTATCCCAGGCCGACTTATTCCAAAATATCTCTAAACCAGAAGTAAGACCGTTTAAGGGGGAAGGTTGGGTGTGAGGACCTATCTTATAAAATGAAAGAAACCGCTGCTGTCAAAGCTTCAAAGCACAAGCTTGAATCCCTATTTTCCACTGAGGACTCAAATTTACTGAATAATGCTTGACGGAGTACTATACAGTCTAGCGATTTTAGTAGGCCTTGGTTTCGAGTCCATACTGATACTGAACCACCAGTAGGGAGAAAATATATCATAGGAATACTAATATGGAAAAAATATTGACAAATAATCTAATAATAGTTATTATAAAATGTTTCTCCTATAAATCAATAGCAGTTATTTGTACATTCCATTCAAAAGATTGTGATAATTTGTGTTTACTCATTCAATTACTTCCTAATTACACTATACAACGCGCTAATCTACTGTAGAAACATTCATTTGTATGGGTTGAACAAATTTAGTCACCTTTTAATTAACTATCTCTGACTACACTGTTTTTTTTCGAGATAGAACCTCGTCAATAGACTGATATTAATCAAATTTTAAGAAGGGATTAAATTATAAAAATCAGCTGGTACTAAAGGTAATCAGTTAGCTTTTGATGTCAGAGTAAACTGAAACAAATTTTACGATGTTTGTTACAATTATGAGATAGTATCTGTTTCTAAGTCAGTTAACAGTGTCAATATATTTCTAGCCAATGTTAAATATAATGGTCAAAGGATGAATATGTTAAGAGATCATTAGTGAACACTAAAGGCTGAAGTCCTAACAAGACGAATAATATCCAGAACTTGGTTTTTCATCATCCATCAGCTGAACTGACTTCATAAGGATATCTGTAATATTAGGCATTTTCAGCATTACAAAGAATCATCCCTTTTCAGTCTCTCTCTCTCAAAGAGAACTTAGAGACCTTAGTAACATCACAGACACATTTGATTTTTGCCTTCATTGTAATAAAATGTTCACCCGCCTAAAACGATTGGATACAGACAGCTTATGATCTAAGTTTACAGGAATTCATTGAAAGGACTGTCCGGTATCCTCTGCATTGCATTTATCTAATGACTAATGTTAATTCTTTTTTAAAAGTGATTTCAAACTACTCATTTTCTCATAAACCTAGAACGGATTTGCGTTTTGGTAAGTTACATTGCTTTTTTAGGTATGCAGTGGTAAAAGTGAGTGAACTCCGACATCGGAGCAACATCTCTAGATTTTATTTTGGGAATGAAATTTCGACAAAATTTAGGTTTCCCTTCAATGTCTTCTTTCTAAACGTTTGAACGTTTATATATATATATATAACTTTTTTTTAATCAGGTGGACAACCTTTACCTGTTATACTTTAAACTAAGGTGTCAAAAATGGCTAATCTACTAGCTTTTTAACGAAGCTATAGATTTGGTAGACAGAATCTGATCAATTTTCAAGACTAGAAATAATGGTATTGGTTACTTTCTGATGAGAAATCACTTTAATGAAGAACAACTCGGTAAAAGCTGTTGTGCATTTGATGATGTGATATCCTGAAGTTCCGATCCAGCACTTACTCTTCAAAAGTGCAAATCCAGACCAAGAGTGGTGCGTGTGCTTGCATTCAGTAACTTTATATCACCATTTTCTGTCTGTCTGTTTTCGACATAGAACTTTGCACTGATGAGCGACAGTTCGAGTCGCCACACTCCATATAGCACACCGTTTTACTCTAGATAAACGTCTTTCGTAATTGGAGTGGATGTTGTAAAATAATTGTGGTAACTTTTGCTGCAAATTTCCCATAAAACTTATAAAGTAGATACACTATATACTTCATCGTATCTTGTGACACAACTCGGGGACAGATACAACAAGTCTCGCACACTAAAACAAGGAAAAAACATTAATGTCAGTTTTTGGGAGCATCAAATTATTGGTGTAAAACCAAAGAGATTGTGATAATGTGAACTATGTAAACACAGTGGAGCAGATTAGTACACTTATTTGTTCTCCGGAAACAGTAATGAATAGAACAAAGATGGAAAATCAGTAATAACAGGAAAGATATTTGAGGGAGTTAATGGTTAAAAGGAACAGTTATGCCCTGTTACACCAATGCATTAATTGGTTTCAAATCAAAGCTTAGCCCCTTATCATTTAGAAATCAGATATAAATATGCCGTAGAGCTACTGATTTACAGTATAATTTCTAGTACCGAGGCGTGGATATTCATGGAAGTTAAGCAACAGTTTTTCATCTAACAATATGTCAACAGGCATGTAGTCCAACAGAGTAAAATCGATAGTCAGAACCAAGTTGTTGTACCTCAGCTGTTACTAATTATTTATCCGATTCATTAACTTGCAATGACAACAAAACGGACATTAAAATTCAATGCATTTACAGAACGCGGAAGATAAACAATGATTTACCTGACAGATTAATGCAAATAATCTTGTAGTAAAAAATTGTTACAAATGAGTAACAAACCAGTAATTACTACCACAGTGTGATGGGTCAGTCTTATGTGTTGTAATTATCCAACAAGCTATAAAGGCTGGCATGAGTGGTTCTGCAGTTTCTGAAACACCAGAAAATAGTTATGATCACAATGTGATTCTGTCTGAGCCTGAGGGTGATGTAAAGTGTCTGAGGGATAGGGATATTATGACCAATACGTCAGCAATGCTGTTTTTGTTCTCTAGGGAGGCAATAAGAAATGTGGGCTCAAAAATTATGCATATCGACTTACTTTCTATGGGTCTGCAGCCGGTGGTAAGGTCCTCTGGGAATAAGAAACTTTACACTCTCCATACCCAAAACAGGTTTGTGCAAAGCTACCTACCTTTGATAAAGTAGAATATGATGAGTTCAAACACACTTAAGGTCTGAAGTTAGGTTTTAGTAGAAGCTAAGAACATCTATAGAGTACTTAAAAAGATATTTCATTCCAGATAAGTGTATGATTTAAATTGGTTTTAATAATATTTACTAATAAGTAAAAGAATAAAGTATGGTACACTACATTATGCTTATCTAAGGGTCAGTTAGTCCTTGAAGCCTTTATAAATTACCTCTGTAATCGAAGCCTTATCTTCCAGTTGACTGGATGATTGGATTCAGATACGTTATTTAAAAATTTCAATTTTTGAGAAATTTCCGGTCATCATTTTTCTATTGAATTTCTAGATTCGACATTTGTTAGCTCTTGTTTGACTGATATTTCAATGCCATTCTGCTGTTATATTAATGTATTTTGCACCTTGACGCCAGGGGTGTCATTGATATATAAGTCATTAATTTTGCTATAACTGTTCAGTAAGTGAGCACATTTTGCGTCCTGTGAAAAGTTATATATGACACCAATCAAACAAGTTAGTATTTGGCTTGTTGAAAAATTCGTCATTATTTTTACTACTTCGTTGAATGACTTTTGAGGATGGATTTTGAATTCATTTTGAAGTCACTAATTTTGGACTAAAGATTTTGAGCTTTTAGGTTGATTACTTGAATTTAATTAATTTTAAGTTTGACCAAGGACTAGTAGTTTGACAACAGAGAGTTTCATCCACTGTTACATTATTTTTAACATTTGGTGTTATCGTCGATTTAAATTCACTGTGGCAGTATTCTCAAGAAAAAGCATTCCATAACAATCAATAATAATCCATTCAACGACAAAATAAGCCCTCTTTGAAGCACAATGAAAGAGAAGAAAATACAAATATGTATGAGTTTATGGCAGTACTTGAGAACAATACATGTCAACTAATACTAATTTAGTGGTTCATCTTTGCAAAATACTTTAAAATACATTACCTAGTAGTTATTCCGTTTTTCGAAGAGATGAGAAAAGTACTTAGTTGTATTCTCATAACATAAATGTAGAAATATTTTTGGAAAACGAACAATGAAATTCAATTCCTGGGTAAAAGTGACTATTGTATTAGATGGTGTAGATCAGTTGGGTCTTTCCCTGGGTTCAGATTTTCAACATAAGTATTTTTATTTGAGTATTTGTGATCTAGTTTTTCAGTCATTTCCGTTATTCTTTTGTTTGCGAAACTGACTTGAACTCACTATCATTATAACCCTCTGCCATACACAACTTATTCAGAAACATTAGTTATAATCATATGTAGTGTTATGAAATTTTCGGCTTCAAACCACATCAGTGATCATGCCTGTCAAAAATAAATGGGGAAGTATAATAATATAGGATAGTTTGAATTTCACGGTAATGCGTGAACTTTGACGCCACATATCAACGCGATATAAGATCTAATACATTGCCAAAGTCAGTTCAAACCAAAATTGCAATCAAAAGATTAAGCAAGCTATCAATAAGCTCCAACGTAAAAAAATCATAATAGTAAATATTCACAACCGATTCATCAATAGTGAAATCTACTGCATTTAGGTTACTTTATCAGTGTAATAAAATTCATAAACAGCAAACGATTATTTAAATTTAGTCGATTCGGACTAGACAAGGAGAAGAAACGGGTTATTTATTTCAGGCAATTCTCATTTCTTTTCAAGTGCTGGTTTGTAGGGATTTGATTGGTTTACAGGATTTCATCATGAGCTGACATTAGTTATAGAACCACTGGAAAACCTGGGAGTACTGGACAGCTGTTTCGTTCTAGTTTGGGATTCTTCAGCACTACGCACCCAATCAAATCCCTACAAACCAACACTTGAATATCAATGATATGCTCACTAGCGACTTGCCCTATTCAGGTAGGTAATTACCTGGGGTCCTAGTGAGAAGTCGTGGACAGTAGGGTGCAGCTGGTCGGGTGTGACGACAAATACTCGCCGAAGACATTGGATAGGGGGTCGCGCTGTGTCGTGAATTGGCAGAAGTTAGAATTCATGAGCCATTGGATCGGGTCCCAATGGCTTAATGGTATACGAGCTCGCCTTGTAACCAGAAGGTCCTGGGTTCGAGTACCGGTGGATGTGTACTGATGAAGAGTCCCAAACTAGGACGAAACAGCTGTCCAGCACTCCCAGGTTTTCCAATGATTCTATAACTAAGGTCAGTTCATGATGAAATCCTGTAATTCTCATTTCTAGTTGACTGGCTTATATTGAGCCTTAATGTTCGATCTCTTTTGACATGTCAACTCATTGAACAAACTCCTCCATGATGTCTGGAGATCAGCATAATGTTACTTGGTTGAGGATAAGTGGTAGCAGAGTCCAAGATATTCATTTCGTCCTATTTGGCATTTTTCAACTAGATGTGCCTGCATCACCGTTGGTGATGGTGCTCTTACTATGACAGAGCATTTAGGCTCAATATAATCAGTCAGCGGGATCTTAAACGAGTAAGGACTGATACCTGTTGTACAACAGGTAGTTCGTGTGGCCCAATGGCCTAGTCGATAGTGCTTTAGAGTTGAAACGATGTGTGTTGGATTTGAGTTGCAATGAGAACATGGTTACTCTCTGTGAATGTAGGGGTATCCAGATAATGAATCGTAAACAAAAGATGAAACGCACTTCTTTTAAATGACTACTAATCACTATTAACAAAATAAGAGGAGATTGAGGTTAAATTTTCAAGAGAAATCTCACTCGCCATCTTCCCATGAAGCTGTAGTGAAATTAATTAATAGCGGACCGTTGAATCTCATGCTGCTAATATGTATATGTATGTACAGCACACGTTAGTAAACAACCATGTTATAAGTTACAATCATTTTTAATTGTTTCATATTATTTTATTTGATTGTTATTATCATTATTTTTCAGATTTATCAAGAAAAACAAGTGTAAGTAAATGCAGTATTGTTATTTATGATGAAACAAATTTCTAAATAAGTTAAGAGATTAGGCTTTTCAAACTGTCGCAGGAAAAGTATAATTTGTAAATGTGTACATCTGGGGCGTTTGATATATTAATGATATGAAAACATTTCTGGTATCTTCCATAAAAGGTATAAATTTCCGAAATCACTAGATGACGTCCTTGTCTTTGCCAACACTGAATCGCAACCTTGGTTTCAGTGCTAACATTTAGATTATCGTGAAACATTAATTATATGAAACTGATGGATCTTCGAGGAATATAATGGGTTTTCTGAATCAAATTCTCATTCATCAAGATAAATTAATTTTGATTTTTTATTGTTTAATAATTACTACATAGCGTGAAAGAAGAGCTGTGTGCAAGGAACTGCTTTCATAACGTCATGAATTATTTCTATTCATTATTTGCTTCCAGAAATATCGTTGTATGAATAATGAGCATTAAACGAAAGCTACATTACTTCTTCCGATTGTCAGTCAAACCATGCTGTTCAGAGCATACTTCATGCTACTATTTAGTGGAATTTACTCCTAATGTTTTCAAAAAGTGTTACCATAATATGTTTGGTTTTTTATTCTAGTCAGTAAGAATGATAAACTGTCATGTTGAACTATTCACTGAATTACGACTAGCTTGATGTTTTTATGGTTTCGAGTTAAAGGTAACAAATATAAGCAAACAAATCTCATTCATGAAAAGATATTGCTTGCTTGCTCAAATCCATTTAGTTCGAAAATTTGGTAAGAAGCTGACAGTCATAGGTTTCTGATCACTTAGAAGTCATACTGTCGGTGAAACAGGCTCAGAAAACACTCATTCATCAATTCGACAGCCAGTCTATGAGGTAATAACTGGAAATAAAGCAAAACCGGGATGGTGTGTGACTTACACCAATAAGTTTAAAGTTTTCGCTGACTACTTTACAAACTGATCTATGCTGCATGGTTGCCGTTAATGGCAGTCTAACCTGTATTACGGTATGAACGCAAGGTAGTCATTTAACAATAATCCAGTATTTACCAAAGGAAATGTGACCACCAGGTACGAAGAAGACAATGGTCTTAGGAAGTAAACTTCTTTTTTTTTGATGTGGTTTTGTTCTCTGAGCTGGATGGTTAGTTTGCGAAGCTTTCATCACCTTACTGGGTGACATCTTCAGCGCATACTTCAATTTGAAGTGAGCTTTTAGATTTCTCCACGAGTTTATTAATCATCTCTTCTGGTGATCTTCGACGTGATTGGTTGTTTGTGTGTGTTTTCACACCTTCTAGGTTACCTGTATTGGAACCGGTTGTTTCTTTGACTTGAACTTTGACCCTTTGTGTGTGAAGTTTCTTTCTTATTGGTTGATAAATTTTGTCTATGTCGATGTGTCTATTGATTGATGATCCACTGGAATTCCAAGCTTCTAAAAATTCTCTAGCATTCTTGTTATTTCCTTTGTCTAATATTCGAACGTTGTCCCAGTCGAATTGATGTCCGTAGTTGTCTGTGTGTAGTGAAATGAGGGAGTGGATGTCATGTCTTTTGACGGCTAGCTTATGTTCGTGGATACGAAGACGAAGGGGACGTCCACTTTGGCCGATGTAGTGTTTTTCGCAGTTGTTACAGTTTATTTTGTAGATGATGTTGGTTTTATCTTCTTTCGCTGTTGAGTCTTTTGGTTGACATAGAATTGAGTGAAGCGACTTTGTTGGTTTGTGTACAACGTCAACTCCTAAAGGTTTGAAGAGTCTTGTAGTGATTTCTGAAATATCTTTTATATATGGTAAGGCAATTTTCTTTGTGCTTTCCTTGGTGGCTTTTGTTTTGGTAGGTTGGCTTGGGGGTATATGTCTCTTGATGAAATTTCGTGGATATCCATTCTTTTGGAAGACGTCCATGAGATACTTTTCTTCAATTTTTCTTAAGGTGGGAGTGCTGCAGTGAGTCCTTGCCCTCTTGAATAGTGTTTGTATGCAATTCCTTTTGAGTGTTATTGGGTTGTTGCTGTTTTAATTCAGTATTTGGTCTGTGTGAGTTGATTTCCTATAAACTTGAGTTTCTAATTCTCCTGTAGTTGTTCGCCTGACTAAGACGTCCAAAAATGGTATTTTGTTCTCGGATTCCTCTTCTCTTGTGAATTTGATGTCGTTGAAGACGTTGTTTATTAAGTTGTGAGTTTTATCTAATTCGTTTCTTTTGATGATTACAAATGTGTCGTCGACGTAGCGTATCCAAATCTTGGGTTTGATCTTTGGTAGAATTATATTTTCGAGTCTTTGCACCACTCTATAATATCTAAGTAAACTTCTGTTGTGTAAACGGACGCCTGAAAGTGGCTGAGAGAATATATATATATATATATAGACAGAGAGAGAGAGAGAGAAAGAGAACAATTATGAACTAAAGATTTTAGCAACGAATACGATGTAATCAAACCACTTACAAAATGATGTAAAATATTATGAGAAAAAGTAACTTAGTAAAAGGCTAGAGCGTTTTAATAATTAAATGGAATTATGTATTCATCGTCAGCTAACTTTTTTATTATTTAAAAAGGATCCAACATTTGAGCAAAAGATATTGGAAGATTATGATATCGGTCAGTATATAAAGGAGCGTGTTATACCTCGTGCCGTTACATACTTTACTGGTGAAGCCTTGGAATCAGATGGTGACAGTGATGATGTTGGTGGTGATGGTGGATATTATGACGTAAGAAAAATCTGCCTTCTCATTTTAAAGTATCAGTTTTATTCATTGATTTAATGAATCTGCATCTTTTTCGCTGTAAATCTGGAAGTTATGGGCAGTAGATTCAGTAAGTTAGATATATCGATGGTATTATTTTTATTATTATTCACTGGCGTTCCAAGTGGAACATAGGGCTTCAACAACACGTCTCCACTTTTTTCTGCTTTCTACGATCCTCTTCAGCTGGATCCACTATTGACCAAACTCTATCATCTCTTCCTCACACGATCTCCTCTATCTCACGCTCACACTGACGACCCACTCCTCACTTCCCATTTGGATTCCATTCGAGCAATGGCCTGGCGTGCGATGTCCTTCGGCGGCCTCCTCAATGTATGCCGATCCATCTCCACTTTCTCCTACATATCTGTTGATCGATCAGCTCTTGGTTGCTTTGTTCATCTCCAGCGTTTCTTGTTGCTTATTCTTTCTGGCCATTCGATCCTAAGTATGGAGCCAGAGAAGACAGATGTTGATGACAGTCTACCACCAACTGTTGGAAATCCTTCTCGTGACTCCCGCGCAGTGAAAGTTTCTGACCCGTATGGAAGAACCGACTTCACAATGGTGTTGAAAATCCGAATCTTGATCCTTTGCTGGCTGTGTGCTGAAGATTTCCAAACTGGTTTGAGGTTGATGAAGGTGTATCTTGCCTTTCCGGTTCTGTCTGACTCTGAAATATTCATCCGTATTGAGTCCTGTAGTTGAAACGATGCTTCCTAGGTAAATGAAGGATTCAACCTCTGTTAAATCACTCCCGTCGATGATGATTGATCCTGGTTGTTGTTGTTGTTGTTGCAGTTCGTAGATTATCTTCATCATCTCCGTCTTCTCTATGTTCACCTACAGTCCTGTTTTGCTGCCAGCCTCTTCAGCCAGTTTGTTGGTTTTCGAGTTTGTGTGACATTAGACATACATCATTTACGTGCGAAATCCAGATCTTCCAGAGTCTTCTCATCGATGGTTCAGCGTACTCCTTACTCCTCGCCCTCAACAGTCTGAATCATGATCCAGTCCAACACAACTAAGAATATCATCGGTGATAATAGTCAGCCAGCTTGTCCTACTCCTGTATGCACTTCGAACGATACGATGAGTTGTCCGTTGTGGACCACTTGACACGTGATATCGTCATATAGCCAGCCGCTGAATGTGCTTGATAAAGATTTGGGCACTGCAGGCCGTAGTGCAGTCAACGCTGTCGAAGGCCTCCTCGAAGTCGATGAAGTTGAAGTGGAGTGAGGTTTGACTGTCATTCTATGCTTTGTTTTGTGATGACGATGCGTAGAGTTGCAGTTTGATCGGCACATAGTTTGCCTTTCCTGAATCTAGCTTGTTCCGGTTGGCGGGATTCTGTATCCAGTGAATCCTTTATTCTCTGGAGGATGATGCGACTTAGTATCTTACTTGGCGTGGACAACAGCATTATTCCACGCCAGTTCTTGCAGAGGTGAGCGTAAGTCTCCTTTCTTTGGCAGTTTGACGAAGTAGCCAGCGTTCCTTCCAATCAGTAGGCACCTTTCCTTCTTCTCAAACGTTTGGCAGTAAAGGAGTGAGAACATCTGCCGTAATCTCTGGGATCGTCTTAAGTGCTTCAAGAGAGATGCTGTCTGTTCCTGCAGGCTTTCCAGCCGGACTTCAGTGGCTTGATTGTATTCAGGACTTCTTCTTTCGTTGGAGGAGTGGCGTCCACGGACAGATATTTCCGTGTGTGTTGTAGGTGGTATTTCTGGACGATTTGCAGGTGATAGTCGATTTGAGAGTCTTTTAAAGTGGTCGGCTCATTGTTTTATTTGCTTCTTCTCCTTGGTGATCAGGTTCCCTTGAGCGTCTTTCATTGGTTTCATTGTCCGGGTTGATCTCTTCCCGGATAGAGACTTGGTTGTCTGATATAGTGTTCCGATGTCTCTTTTGCCTGCGCCCTGCCTGTTCTGCTTCAGTTTCTAGCCGTCGTGTCGTAGAATTGTCGTTTGTCTTTTCTAGAACCCTTCTTTACTGCTTTATTCAGTGAAGTGTATATTGAACTCAGCCTCTCCTTCTGTTGTGCATCTTTGCATTGAGTCAACTTCTCCTTCACTATCCTCCTCTCCTCTCTTCTATCAACTTCCAGGTAGGTATCCGCTGACAGCTGTTACCTATCTTGTCTCTTGATTCTTCTTAGAACAGTTGTACACGTTTCCTTTGACATCAACTACGGAGAGTTTCAATGTTCTTCCAGACAGGTTTTCTCAATTATGCTACGTAGTGTCTTCAACTCTGCTCTGATATCTGTAGCGAAGGCATCCCTCATGGTTTTGTCCTTTAGTTTCTGAATCTTGAACTTGAATCGTAGTCTGTTTCTATTTGTTTTCATGGATTTCGGCTTCACCATCGATGGTAATGCATATATATAAGCAAATAGAAACGTGAATTCCTACTGTAATTAAGTCAAAAATGAAGCATACATTCAGTTAACAGTTCCCTGAAAATGATTATGTTAATAAATAATATTATCTAAAGAAATCTTTCAAGACCTTAAATCCTTAAGTGCTTGCGTCTTATTATTTTGTAATGTTTATTTTTATCGCAATTTAAACTACGACATTCGGCTGTTCAAACAAACGTTGGCAGATGAAAGAAAGGGTTTCTGATAACGAACAGTAGTATACAGTTAATTATCATATAATTTACGTTGTTGTTCAAATATTTATTTAAATAAAACATTTTTACCCTTTTTCGAAATGGCTACATGTGTCAGAAACGACTTACTTTAATCCAGCGTAGGTTATTTTCTTAGGTAAATAAAACACTCCTGCCAAAGAGTAAGACCTTTACAATGGAAATTCAGTACGCTCTCAATCATTGCGTTCATAATTTCAATAATTTCTCTCCGTCTTCTTTCTTGTCTGAAACTTGATTGGTGATTCCTTTGTTTGTGACAAAGTTTTAGAATTGACTATAATGAAATGTATGACAATGGAAGAAATAACTTATTGGGGCTTGTTAACATGTTTTAAATTTTTGGAAAATCTTGTGGTGGTACTGAGAAATGGGACGCTGCAATGGATTCTTAACGGTTTTATTCATATTCGCAAATAAAATATTCAAACCAACGGAGTTGCTTGTCCAAATTCGTCTTATGCTACTTTACGTATATGTCTTATGCAGTACCACTCTCTTCCTAATGTTTATGTGTAATTTATATAGATCCATAGCTTTATACACCATTTTGATACACCTACTATAAAACAAGGTCGTTAAGTATTACTGATAATCAACCTAGTTGTGCTGAACTGGATCACTGCTCAGATAGTGGGTAGTGAGGAGACAGGCATAGGCTAGGCTTGAAAAGTAACCCTAGGAGTTTTGGAATTGGTAAAAGATTTATCTCTAAGGTCAGATTAAAGAGTTAAAATTAATACGAAAACCTCGTCATAACCAGCAGTCACTATTCTTCTGATTTAACTAGTTTCTCACTACTAACATTAGTCTGCAATATATTTTACGAGAAATACGCAGTTATTGATCGCTAAATTCGCATTTAATTGTCAAGTTAGTTATTAAAAAATTAAAATCCATTTTTTCTTTATTTCAGATTGATGAAGATGATGACTTTGGAGTAAGGAAAATGTTAAACAGAATTCATTGGACGTATATTTTGAACTAGGCATTTGTACTGCTTAGAACAAATATTTTCGGAAGTTAAAATCTCTGTAGACTGCTTGATAGATTGAAGATGAAATTAAAATTTGAACCACAACAGAATTAGATCAAGTTGTCCATATGTCATCTAGCCGATTATACACTGACTGAATTTTGGAACTTTGGTGTCAACTACGTCATAATTTTTATCTCGGATGTGTTTAGGGAATCAGCAACCAATATATGAGACAGGAATGACTGAACACCAATGTCAGAAATGTTTGCTTCCATTCCTTGTATCCCAAAGTCGAAAACAGGGCTTCAAATTTTGAATTTGCTTGCTTCATACTCAAACTTCCTACATTTTCAGGCTTACAATCACTCAGTAATCCATGAAGGGTTCCGGAGAACTTAGAATGAAAAACTGTATTAAAGCAGGAGAAAGCAGAAACATTTCTAGCAACGTTATGAAGTTGTGTAGATAAACTGAAGTGATTATGAATTGTAGATTATGAAAAAGAAATGCCTTTAAGTTATTATTAATGCCTCATTGGGTTATATCAGATAAACTCATCTAACATGGAAATAAATTCAAAAGAATGAAATGAATATAAGTTCCTGGTGACCAAAAGTCCCACTAGGCTTTTTACGAAATTATTTGCTCACATGCTCACATTTCTAATGATTGCTACCCTCTGCACGCGATTCAAATTTAATACTGTTTGACTAATTATTCATACCTATGTAACCGACTCCAGAGGAATAGTTATATTGGTAGATACACATGGAAGAGGCGGAATTAGGCAGTTAATCTCTTACTCCAGAACACAAAATGGGAGTGCTTTTGAAGGAAGGGCGTAATTCAGCAGCATGGAATGCTCTTTTTAACGCAATTCTAAGGCGCTGTTTTAGTATCTCGCTAACGTTATCCCCAAGGAACTGCATTTGTAAAACTAAGGCATTTTTTGGAACTTTTGGTAACCTGGGCTGCTTTGATTTTAGATTCATATTCTTATCAATAAACTTTTCCGGATAACCATTTTCACTTAGCAACCTTTTAATATTATTAAGTTCTTCATTATGACATTCATCAGAGCAGATTACTCTTGCTCTATGGACCAAGCACTTTATCAGATTGCATTTGTATTTCAAGGTCACAAAGCTGAAAAAATGACTATACCGACCCGTTGATGTAGGTTTTCTATATACACTTCTTATTGTGCCATCCTCTTTCCTGGTCATAAGGACGTCTAAACATCAAATACTAGAGTCTTTTCCTTTCTCAATAGTAAAATTTACTGCCGGATGAACCTCGTTAAATTTATCCAGGATGTTCTTTGCTTCCTTCTCATTTTTCATAATTAAAAATGTATCATCCATGTACCGGCAATAGAATTCGAGTTCATTAATAACATCCTTCAAAGGCTCATCTTCTAGTTTCGCAAGGAAAATGTAGGCTAGAATGGGTCCTGGTGGTGACCCCATTGCCACGCCATCGATTTGTCTATATAATTCCTAATTAAATAAAAAGTGGACATTCATTGTGCATTTCAAGAGAAGCTCTTTCATAAAAGATATAGGAACGCCAACATCGATGTTTCGGCTTATGAGCTCTTCACATACAAAATCCACTGTTTCCATAAGTGGTACATTGGTGAATAAGGAAGATGCGTCAAATGATATCGAGTTTATTGTCAACATTTAAGTCTTTCATTCTTTCAATAAATCCAAAAGTAACCTATACACTGTGTTTCACCAACTCGGTATGAAGAGGCTGTAAGAATGCGACTAACCATTTGGCTACGGGATGGTATGGTGAATTCAACATATCTAATACTGTGCACTTTAGGCGAACCATATAATCTTGGTGTGAACGTTCCAGTGGGCTTCAGTGATGTATTCTGACTGTGAGATAAAGCCTTGTTGTTTCAGTCTCCTCAATGTTTCCGCCAGATGTTTCTCTATCTTTTCAGTCGAATCCAGAGATTTCCAATAGGATTAAGGATACCGGTTTGTTTCAATACACTGGTGGATGAAGTCAACAGTAGTCTTTGGTTCACTGAACCTTGAGCTGTTCTTCAAATATTCGTTGAGTAATTTTAATCCAAAATGCTGCTCACTTATTTTGTTTTTCCAAGATGTCTGAATGATACTAACACGACGCCTTAGGAATGCGGTAAAAAGAGCGTTCCCTGCTGCTAAATCACGCTCTTCCTTCAAAAGCATCCCCATTTTGTGTTCTGGAGTAAAAGATAAACTGCCTAATTCCGCCTCTTCCATGTATATCTACCAATCTAACTGCTGTTGTGGAGCCAGTTACATGGGTCACACAATTAGGCATGTTTCTCGTTGGATTTCCGAACATCACTCTGTGTGGTTGAGTAAAGGACAAACAAAATCTATTCGTGGTTCTATTCTGTCTCATCTTATGGATACAGAACACAAGATTGATGTTAACCAGGCTTTCAGGGTTATTTACCGCATACCAACAAATCTTATTTTCGCCTCAAGAGTTCGTTTACTAAATATTGCTGAGGCTGTGGGAATCCGTATTAAGAAGCCTACTTTGTGCTTACAAAACAAGTTAGTTCAGACACTATCCTTACCTTTACAGATTTAGGAAAAGGTGAAAATACTACTTAGTGAAAAGTATTAGTAGAAATGGGAATTCAAGTAGACAAAGTGAGAAGGTAAGGAACACAAAGGTTTTATGCTCATGGAAGCACGTTGCTACTTCATTGTAACCGTGGAAAATAGTTTTGTTTTCAAGTACCTGAAAGAGATAAGACATTCGTGATGTATGATGGGGTACTCCAGAGGACAAATGTTCGGAAAACTTGCAATAACATAATAATCAACTTTAGTTTTAATGCTATTAGTCTAGAATATTAAGGTTTGCAAATCATTTGTTTCAGCTTGTATAACTGGTTTCGTCTTTGTGATTTGCAAATTCCACATTCGCTGTAAGGTAGCAGCTACTCGTCAAAATTAGTGGTATATCTATTAGAATTCACCAAAATAATAATCACCGTGTTGTCACTAACGACTTGCATTTTAACTAGTCAAACTCTAGTCCGATGATACGCTCATTGCTGGGAACATGACGGCTAATTTTGTGTCAAAATCTAGCATTCAATTGAAGGCACAGTGTGTTTTTTAAATATACGCTTTGAGTTATGGTTTGATGTGTCCATTACACATGAAACTCTGACATTTAAAATGAATATTTATAATATATTTGCTTTAAACAGGCAGAAGAACATCAGGAAGTATCGGAACAAGTAACTCGTGAAAATGATGTATGAAGAGACATTGTTGTTTTTGTTACTGGCTGTTCATTAGAAAAATCTTGTAGTTAATTATACATATGGGGATAGAAATAAAGTTTTCATTAAATGAACCCAAATGGACATTTATTTTTGTATGAACAGCAAAGTACATCCATTACTTAATTTTATTTTTGTTTAAAAACCCCTGTATACAAATCGATTGTACAACAGTAACTGCTCCACCTAGTTAACATTAAATATTAATCTGTCATTTAGTTAAATAATATGACAATGTGTCGTATTTTAGAAGTAAGCCTACAGGAAGTTCTGGACTCAAGGAACGACTTGTTATGTATATGCAAGAAGCGTAGTTTGAATGCCTTGACGGTAAGGTCTGTCAATAACTGTGAGGGATGTTTTGTAAAGTTTAGAAATACGCTTCACTAAATAGCATAATCAAATAAGGGTATAAGTTCACTCTTATCGGCTCCTAAATCCTAAGACACAGTATTAGAATCCTCATATTTATTTGTACTCAGCAAATATATAGTCTGTAATAGATGCGGAGGCGTGTTTATATTCATGATTCTAAACAGAACTAATGAAACCCATAGTACAAAGTGTCAATCAAGGCTTAAATTAAGTTGTTCAGGAAATGTTGATATTTAGTCTTTTTTAACAATAAATACATTCATTTTTTTAATAATAAAGCTTTATTTCAGACAACATGTGGATACACAGTAAAGAAATTTTCAGCGTATTTATTTCTAAATTATTTCGTCTTTGTAAAGGATTTACATATAAAATAGTAATCTGAAGTATATCATGTGACGTGGCGTTGTTGCATTTGAAAAGAGAACCAACTGAATGTATTTTTTTTCATTTACTCCAACAGTTGCATAGCGTTATCTTGAAAGCTAATTAAATGTGTGCTCGAGTTCATGTATTGGTAAGTTGACCTGATTAAAACAATAAGGAATTAAGAAGAGTTCAAGTATTTTGGTAGATAGAAGTTTTGTAAACATATAGCAGATACATATAGACAGTTTCGCGAAAACCTAAATCAGTCAGAGGTGTTAGATTTCGAAACAAAAAGTAAAAGTCCACTGATATTCAAAACATCTTGAGTTATACAATGCACCATACTATGAACTCAGTTTTCTATCCAAAGTTATTCTGTCCTAGTAACAGAAGTATATATGACTACTATATTTACAATCATCGAACTTTTTTTTAATAATAATAGTAATAATATTAGCAGCTTTAGTCCAAACGGTATTTGTGGTACAGGTATGGAATTTTCAGCGTGCATTACAGTATATTGCATCTAATTACCTCATAAATTTTATAAGATTTTTAAAATCAAGAGATAAATAAATAAAAATAAAATAAATAATAAATAAAATAAATAAAAATAAAAAAAACAGCGTAGAGTTTACATTTCAAACAATGCACCAGAGGATATGAAAAATAAAGTTGATGTGTGATAAAAGATGAGAACAACAGTGTAATAGTAACGAGGAAAGGAAAACAAAAACTAATGGGACTATTTGTTAGAGTGCCGCAGTAAGTTTATCGTGTCATACCTAACGGATTTCTCATCACATAACAGCTGTGCCAGATATGGTATTGTGGAGTTTTTGTATTTGGTAGTCCTAGCATATAGCCTCCTATAGCTGCTTCTAGTTCTACCAGATGAAATGCAAGGAGATAGATGCGTATAGAGAGGATGCTCGGGGTCCGACAATATTGTATTCGCTAGTTTCTTACATGACATTATATGTCTATCTACAATAGTGTTAACCAGTTGGTTTAACGATATCCCACTTGCCCTACTAACGGCTTTTAGTGCCCTTCTCAGCGAAGCAAAGTCTTTCTTAAGTAGTCCAGGAAAGACTAATGGGGAGCAGTAAAGGGGGATGGGTAGAATACAAGAATTTACAAACTGAGAAAGAAAAGACTGCTTTATGCCAGACTGCCTAAATTTCCTAATGTAGAACGTTAAGCGAAACATCTTTCTAGTAACTAGCAAGATGTGGGAAGACCAGGAAAGATCGGTGGAAAAACTCAGCCCAAGGTACTTGACATTAGATGTATTTTCAACCTCTGTGCCGTCAATGATAGTGGGGCCATGTGAGCTAACTAGTTGCTGTAGGTCACATTTACGTCTGAAAGTGAAATTGACTACCTGACATTTAGACGGATTAAGCTTAAGTCCGTTTGAAGAGGACCACTGACTAATTTCCGACAGAAAGTTATTTAATTTGGAACAATCTGACTGAGAGTTGACAGGCATAGAAACCGAGAGGTCATCGGCATACTTAACAAAAGTGGCTACATCAGAATGAGGCAAGTCATGTAAGAAAAACGAAAACAGAAAGGGAGAAAGAACAGCACCTTGAGGAACACCAGCTAAAGTAAGTGAGGTAGTGGAGGATTTTCCATTGTAGACGGTGTACTGCTTCCTTTCAGAAAAATAGGAATGCAACCACTTATTTGTCCAGCTTTCAGCCTGTGTTGCAGCAAGCTTACTTAGCAAGAGAGACCTGGGAACAGAGTCAAATGCAGATGTGTAATCAAGGAAGGCACAGCGAACGTATTTAGCTCCTTTATCTAAACTAGAGACTATGCTATGGTGGAGGACGACAGCGGCATCTAACGTACTCCTACTATGTTTATAAGCAAACTGGTTGGGGTCGTTGAAAGGTTTTAAAGAGGGATCAAGATTAAGTAAAATAAGTCTTTCCATAACTTTCAAAAAGGTGAGGTAATTGAAATGGGTCTAAACTTAACATTAGGTCCACTTGTTTATTTAGGCACTGGAACGATCTTGATATTTTTCCATGATTCAGGTATAATACTTTTGGAAAACGATTCGTTGAAAATGTCAGTTAAGGGGGAACACAAGATGTCGGCACACTTCTTAAGGATAACAGCAGGAACACCATCAGGACCGAGGGACTGAGTAGGCTTGAGAGATTGAAGACACTTGAGGACATCATTCGTGTTAAAGCATGAGAAGCAGTCATTGTTTACACTATTTGAGTTAGGAATCATAACATTTGCTGGGATACATATGAAGGATTCATTAAGCATGTTAACATCTACAGAAATATCATTCATCATTTGCTTACCACCTGTGATTTCCTTTAATAACTTCCACATATTTGATGGGGATTTACATGAAAGAAACTTCTGGTTATAGAGAGCATTCAATCTTTGTAATTCAAGCTTAATCAAAGTGTTCATTCTCTTAACACCAGATTTGTTTTTCATTTTGAACAACCTTTCTTTTTCACGGCGGAGCTTTTTGAGTTGAGAAGAGGAGAAGCGATCGAATTTTAAGAAGATTGTCTCTTTTGGACAACAAACATCAAGACAGAAATTAAGATAATGTGTTATGTTGGCAATTGTGTTATCAAGAGCTTGTTCAGTAAATAAATCCCAGTTTGTGTCTTTTAACATGGACCTTAGATTCAGTATGTTGTCATGGGAATAACATCTGTGTTGTGTTTTCTTTCCAAGGTGTGAGAAGACCCTTTTGTGCTGCTTTCCATATACTTTGGGCAATATTCTTATGATACAGTGATCTGAATTTAGTAGTGGGGCTCTTTTTCGAGCTTCAAATATTCCTGCATCGTTTGTAAACACAAGATCAAGAGTGTTGTCCATTCTAGTCGGGAAGTTGACAATATTATCGTGTCCAAGTGAAATTAGGAAGCTGTGATCACTAGAATTAAAATCACCAGTAACTATAGACAAGGAATTTCCGAAGGAGGTGGCAGCAAGGGAAGTAAATTCATCCGCAAATAAAGATAATTCTGTGGAGTTGCATCCAGGAGCAATATACATGTTCGAGATGTAAATGTAGTTGTATTTTGACAAATGTTTAGGTCGACACTTAACGGTGAGACAGTCAATATTGTCACTAGAGAATTTGAAACATACATTATTAGACGTACACCATTGTGAATTGATGAAGATGGCGACACCGCCACCGCGTTTCTTCCTGGAACTACACCGATCTTGTCGGTAAAATTTGAAATTATTTAGATACACTAGATTGTCATCATATAGATCATGAAGCCATGTTTCTTGAAGTGATATGATCCCAGTATTATGATATATAATGGAAGACACCAGCGATTGAAGACAGTTAATTTTAGCCGGCAGGGAGCGACAATTGGTACTCATAATTGCGGGAACAGTCATGAATTGAATAGGGGTATTTTTTAATGCTCTCTGCCAGCCGGCATGATGCTTTTTCTTGTCTTTTTTATGGAGTTGCAGATCAGTAGGTTTTAAGATATTAGATATTCACGAGAATAAATAATCCGATTTGAGGTCATATTTGAATAAGATTTATTGATTAAAAATCAATTAGAAATGAGAAATTAGATGCAATATGATTTGTAATGTTTAAGGTAATTGGTAGCCCAAGATTTAAGCAGGCCGCCAAGATCAAGAACTGATCTAATTTCACCTTGTCCACATTCTGGAGATCAAGCATTTTGAGAGGAATAAATTTCAAATTATTAATGAGGTTTAAGTGAATTCGAAAATGGCATCTATTCATGCTCATTGTTTTCATTCATCAGCAGTAACTGAGTTCCAGTTGATTAGTAAAGTGTAAAAAACAGGATTTAACATTAACAACTTGGGAGATGTAATGACTGGTTTTACTGAAGTTATGACTATTGCCAGAACAAAAAAATTAGCGATGAAAAATGAGCCAGTGACATTTTGTCGAATGTTTCATCTCTCACTGTTGAGTAAAAGAAAATAGTACGACAGCAAGTGTTTAAATTGCCAGTACTAAACATTGTAGAATCAAGTGGATTCATTTCACTTTTTTACTTTAAATTTTCTCAATAAGAATGAGGTTTAAGATTTGTTTTCATCGTCTATTGCATATATATATGTATTTATATAGCTCAGTATTAAAATCAACGACAGTTTGTCACTTCAAGTGTTTTCATAAACACTCGTATACATTGCAACAAAAATGGCAAATTTCATAATCCCAAAGTATAAATTACAGATTCTACTTCAAAAAACGAATCATATCACAAAATTAAATGATAAAGCGAAAAGAAATCATGTGGCATAAAAATGATAAACAGATAGGGTAAGACTTCAAATGAACTGTCGTCAATATTCGACAGAATAGTTTTAAAATATTTGGTCGCCAAGTAAGAGTTCGTTGCTTGAAGGTTGCGATATGTAGAGAAGTGGCATAAGTTAGAATTCATGGGTGGTTGAATTCCAGCCCACTGACTTAAAATTCAACTGGCTAACCTCATAATCTTACGGCTTTCAATCTGATTACTATATGACATGTATAACTATAACATGTATATACAAATATTTATTATCAGACATGAACAGAACTTCTGTAAAATGTTTGGTAGTTTTCTTTTAACAAGTGTACTATTTCATAGTTGTTGTGCTGGCGGATAACAAATAAGTTTTCAGCAGAGGCAGTGAACATGGCACTTCACGTAAATAAAGAAAATACAGAGGTAATCAAGATTACCTACCTACAATGAACACCATAAATGACAGAAGTGTGAATGAAATTCACCGCTTTCTCTTACCTAAACTGCATCCTATCAGCTACAGTCAGCACGAATGAAGACGGATCGGACATACGCGAAAGAAAGTATTTAGTAACATCACCTTTCCGGCAGTTAAGTGGAATGCGAATTGCAAGAGATGAGTTGGGTGCAGGTTCGAGCGTGACATGGAAGATATCATGTGAAGAGGAAATAAAGCTTGTGAGCAACGAGATAAGATTAATGACGCAGAAGGGAACGCAATGGAGATAGGTTGCTGAAGTTGCATGTTCCACTTGGAACCAATGGATCGAATATATTCGATAATATATTATATATATCGACAGATAGACAAGCAAGCAGGAAGACAAACACAAATGTTTTAAACCTAAGACTGAGTCACCATGTTCAGAGTGATTCGAAAGTTCGTGAACAGTCTGAAAGTCTCTCCTGTAATTGTCCTACCACTTTAATTATTAATTCCCCATTGTTCTTCTTCTTCTTCGAATTTATTAGCTTTTTACGTCCGAATTTCCAATATTCGGTTAGACTCAATCTGAAAAACTGACTCATTCATTCGAATCGATTTTCTTTCTGAAGTCATTCAATAGGTATGTCTGCATTAGTTGCAAATATTGGAGTAAACTCTGCCGTAAATCCACTATCAAGACAGAAATGGTTTTCTTATGAAATAGCTTATGCCAAGGGATCGTTCACCTGATAAATACTAAAGTTCTAATTAACGACTGATAGATATTTCACTCAAGTACGTGCTGTATTCAAAAGCTATGTGGAGCACGACCCGTTCGTTTTCTGCGAATCCGGAATCAAGGGAAGACTATTAGAATTTCATGAAGCCATTGAAAGATTTCAGTTATTTTAAAAATAAAATTCAATAACAATGAAAGCTTAATTCCTCAGGAGTGACTTTCACTGAATGAAAGACATAAAAGTTATTATTTTCTGCAGCCATCAGAAGGACCGCGTTCTATTCCTGGCCGACATACTGCAACACTTCGCCTAGTCTATTGACCGATAGTAAGACTGGAAAAAATAAAGGTTTGGCAAGAGGTATGTAACCCAGCCGCTTAAAAGCAAAACCATGGCTACTGAAAGTTCAAAGCTCGAAAATTAAAGTTTCTTTCATCACTAACTACCTCATTTTTGTGAAAAGGAAATAAGAAATAATACGACATTTTATGAGAAAAGAGCAAATATTCTTATTCGGATTCCCGGTTGTAGATGGATGACAAACTTGCAGGGAAGCTTCATTCACTATCATTCACTTTTATTAGGATGGGATTGAAAACAGCCGAAAATTCACGGACTAAAATGTAATAATGTATTAAATCATAAGGCAGTGACCTGGGGTTCTAGTGGGAAGCCATGACCAGTAGGGTACAGCAGGTCGAAAGTGAGGCAGTGATTCATACAAGAAGACACTGCGAAGTGTTTGCGCCATGTCATGAATTGGTAGAAGTTGGAATTCATGAGCTGGTCATTGGATCGGGTCCCAGTGGCTTAATGGTCTACAAACTCGCTAGCCTTGTAACCAGAAGGTCCTGGGTTCGAACCCTGGCGGTAAGTGTGTGCTGCTGAAGAGTCCCAAGCTGGTCTGACGAAACAGATATCCAGTACTCCCTGCAGGTTTTCCATTGGTTCTCTTACTGATGTCAGCTCATGATAAAATCCTCCAACTAAAAAAAGACTGATTCTTTTGAGAATGTAACATATACATATATATAAGTCAAATTACAGAATATCCCCTAGTTGTTCTTTGTCACTTATTTTATGTTTTGTTATGGTAAGTTTAAAGTTTATATCTTAGAACACATAAATAAAAAATTTATTCGCCTTCTGGTTATACTCTGAAGTTTGAATCAGATTTCGTAGTTTGCAAATTAATTCATGATTTGCAATTTACACATTACGAAACGAAATTCCACTACAATTTCATCTGGAAACTGACATTCAAACAACAAAATGTGATCTACTTGATGCCAGAAGTGGTAATCAAGAAAGCAAGCATAAATGCACGGTAGTATCTGCTACTAATCGGTTGATAAAAGTGGTTGAATACCATTCAAATGAACCACTAGTGTTTGCTGGCCAGAAGAATATGATGCAAAATGTGCACGATTTGCTCAGTTCGATAGAGATGTATCAGCTCAGTCTACCTGAATCCTGGTTAGCTATAAGGGAACTGAGTGAGCACGTTGAAACAAACTGGAAATCTGCTGATCACATCTTGTTCGCTAGTCGGAATACAGGTGGTTTGAACCGATTTGGCTTTCTGAAGACAGTCACATTGGACACAGTGTAGATGCGCTTGAATGAAACGACCGTTCGGTATTTTGTTCACCTCAATTAGTAAAGTAAGCGCAACCAGTTGATGTGAGTGGTATTCAAATACTCATATCAGTCCATCAGTGGTTTATAGAATTGTACAATTATGCTCTAAATTTCAATTTGCGCTTATGACTGCTGTAATATGAAGTGAAAGATATTTCATTTTCCACGTACTTCTAAAGCTAGCTTTACTGCATAAATGTTATGATATTTATTTGTTAAATAATCTTTACACTAGAATAATATCACTTACAAAAAAAAGCAGGAACCCCGGATCCTAGGAAACTAAACTCTTTAACTGTCCAGCTGTTGGTCATCAGTAACGAAAAAAATGCTCATTGCAACATTGGATGGTCTACTGTTTTATACCCCCCAGGTAGAACATATAAAACAGTAATTAGAATCTCAAAGTAATTCCATTATCAGTAGCTTATATGATGAGAATAAAAATGCACCGTTTTTAAATAAATAGACTACGTTTGAATTTAAATTTGGCTTGGGCTGACATAAACCCAAGTAAGCCCTTTAAAAACTCATTTATTGGTTGAAAAACTATTCAGTATTTAATTATTTTGTCACCTTCCATGAAACATTTTCCTATAGATGAATACCGCTGTCTGACACATGTTTAAATTACATATTTAATTACAATGGAAACATCATTATTCACTGAGATGTAAGTACATTCAATGAATCTTATAGAGGACAATAATCTTCCTGTATTTCACTGTTACCTATCATCCATCAAACATCATGACAAATTCGCTTGCGAAATATTGTTTTTCCCAAAGTTGATTTCAGACTTATTCTCTGGGCGATTCTCCTAAACGATAGCCAGATATAAAACTTTTTCTGGATAGAACAAAAACAACCCTAAGTGCTAATCCATCTTATTCTTTGTTTTCTATATTTAAACTCATATTTCCAAGAGTTAGTTTGTAAGGATAGAACATGTTTTTAGTCCTATCTATGACACTCTAGTCAGTAAGCCTGAAGGACTATCACTAACCGGGAGTATATATGTCATATAGAACTGAACTACACAAAATACATTTTTCATAAACGAAATAAGAAGCTACGCCTCTTGTAGTAGGGCTGGTAATGCGACCCAGTTGCATAGGGAAAAACAGGTAATAAATTAGTCAAACCAAGGATTCATAGACTGGTAGCTGAATGAAAAATTCACACTGATAGTATATTACGTAAAACCGTAGAATATAAAAAGAGAATTCCGCAAATCAGAATTTGTTCTTCTAATTTGATTAAATCTCGAAAAATACCCATTTATTCATAAGTAAAAACACAGTTTTTATTCAGCGAAGAAATTTCTTTTCAACGACTTCATTTTCAAGCTGTACAGTCGTATTTATATAATTTGATTAAGCCCAAGTGCAGAAAACTGAATGGCCATTGTTGAATGGCTCCTTAGAATTGTAGAAGAACACAATCGCATCCACGCTGACACATGACTGGAATAATCAGAAATGGTAATTCGATTTATTCCTTGTCCCTAGAATTAAAAACGTGGAATGAGTGGACGAATGATAATTATTTGTCCTACTTAGCTTTTTTATCCCATTATAGAGGATCATTTCAAATGTATTACTTGTTATCATGTTGTAGACAGAATACAACAGATACAGCGTCTGGATTCTCATTCTAAAATCAGTATAGGAATTTCCTACCGTTTATGTTGCAGAACAGTAATCTGGCATGTCTACTCCGTAATACAATATTACTGTTACGTTTTCAGTGAAGCAGTATACATGGATTTTAGATGCTTCTATGAATTATTTAAGGAGATTATCGACAGAAAGAAGTTATCATACCATTAATGGAATCCAGTACAAGCGTTATGTCCCACTTGGGATTTATCAACCGCATGTCCCTGCATCCTCCGTGGTTGATAGTGTTCCCGTTAATACTAGAACCCAACATCCATCCTTTAAAGTACCAGTGGAATGAAATGCTAGCAGCTACCAACCCTGCAACATCATGTTAAACCAAAAGAATCGTCGAGGCCTTCATCCGACGAACCAACAAGAATGTAAAAATCAACAACTTCCGCTTCATGAAATCAGTCGACAATAAATTTAAAATAATTCCTGTAAATTATCAAATTCGAAAATAACAACAGCCCTTGTTATAAATAAAAACTGGAATAATATGAAAGTACGTCCCATGGGGAATACAAATAAAGAGATAATTTCTTATGATTGATTGCATGGAGGATTTCATCATGAGCTGACATCAGTAAGAGAACCAATGGAAAACCTGCAGGGAGTACTGGATATCTGTTTCGTCAGACCAGTTTGGGACTCTTCAGCAGCACACACTTACCGCCAGGGTTCGAACCCAGGACCTTCTGGTTACAAGGCTAGCGAGTTTGTAGACCATTAAGCCACTGGGACCCGATCCAATGATCAGCTCATGAATTCCAACTTCTACCAATTCATGACATGGCGCAAACACTTCGCAGTGTCTTCTTGTATGAATCACTGCCTCACCTTCAACTAGAAGGTCGTGGGTTCGAACCCTGGCGGTAAGTGTGTGCTGCTGAAGAGTCCCAAACTGGTCTGACGAAACAGCTGTCCAGTACTCTTTGCAGGTTTACCAATGGTTCTCCTACTGATGTCAGCTCATGAGGAAATCCTCCAACCAATCAAACATAATCCCAACAAACACCAGTACTTGATAATTAGTGTTTTCAACAAACTGCTTGGTTAAGTGTAATATAGCTGAGAAATGCTTGAAGAATCACTACATGTTATGGTCTATAAATGGAATGCTTTATCATTTACGTTACGAAATTTGAAGTTAAAGGACTAATTATTTGTTTGAGCAATCTTAATATTTTGTTTCTGTGCTGAATATTTTGAGTGACTAAGCTAATTAAACACTACGTACTTGTTTTTTCACTTATTTTTGCAGACGTTGCTGTTCATATGTTATCTGAATTCGAAATGGTTTCTGTTTTCCAACACACCCAGACAGTCATTACACACTTTGCTTGGTCTTATATTTTTCATGATGAAACTTTAACTAGATTAACCTGGTGACGAGCTGAGAGTAAAACTGATGACACTATGTTGATATAGGTTATACTGACTGTTTAGTATTTCGACAGGCTTTTTTAGACATCTATCAGTGATGTCTATTTCTGAAGCTCCATAGAATGTTGTATTTTGAAGAGAAATTAAACATCCTGCTCATCAGTTACTTTGATACTACGTCAGAATATAATATATCATCTATAGAGAAGCGACAGTATGCTGAGGTAAAGGCGTAATGGGTAATTAAAACGTACAGGTAACTTTCGAATTAGTATTAGTCAAACTGACATGAAACGACGCACTCAAATAATAATAACAATAATAACGAAGCAGAAATGACAGGAATCACTCTCAATCGCCACATTTAGAGTGAAGTAGTAAATAGTTCAACTCATACCATTCAAGGGAATAATACCTAAACAGATATTAAAACATCTTTAGTACCTTACATAAAGAAAGTCGATTAAATAGGCCACTTTTTTCTTCACCCTTAGTAATAAACCAATAGGAATTTGTAAAGATTGTGGGAAAGACATTCAAACGTTATATCAGTTCAGCTAGACATGATTGTGTTGTCAGACATTTATTTGGTAATGGCAGTGAATGACATAGATGATGATGCTTAGTAGTGATGCTGAATACCACATTTGGCGTGACTTCAATGCAAAAAAGGAATTAAATAATTGATTGAAAATGATACGCCAAAGTTTCACGAAATAATTCAATGCATAAATTTTATTATATCTATAAGAAATAAGTGTTAATTATTTAACCTTCCGTACTTTTACAGATGCCCATTTTGTTTTCTGATAAATAATTCCAGAGTTAATGAGGTGATGAATAATACTGAACACTGACACATTCACATTTCATTATAAAGAAAAATCTTTTTATTTCACAAAATATAGTTTCCGTTTACAGTGGTAAACGTGTATACATCATCAAAAAGAAGAATGATTTAATCATCACTTGTCAATAAAGCACCAAAAAAGGGAAACTATGAAAAGAAAAAGATTATCTAGTTCACGCTGTTGCTATTCTGTCATTCATAAGAAGGACGAATGTGATACAAGCGTAAATACTGACAAAGAAGTAAGTGAAATAGACTATATGTAATTAATGTTGTGAATAAAGTAATTTATTGCTAACATAGAGATTTGATTTATATAAATGTAGAAACTGTGCACTTTGGTAGAATACTATTCCATATTGCATAGGTTTATTTTAAACGTCACACAGGTATGTATTAACAACACATCCAGTATTAACAACTGGATGATGTTCCAAGCATAAATTATTGCTCATAATCATGTCAGTTTTATTCACATGGTTTCACAATTTGTCACATTTATTATCTTCTTTCTTTCTCTCCAACTTTCCTTTGTTGTTTTTTGTCACTTTCCATATCCCTAGTATAGGCGATGCGTCATTGCGTCATCATTTGATTACTTCCTAGATATTCTTTTTAGACTAAAAAGCTGATTCGTTTTGTAACTGTTTCAACATTTGAGTTATATCAGTCTTCAGTGGAGAATGGACTTCACTTAAAATCTTAACAAATACATCACTGTATTACTGCCTGAATGAAATAAACATAAATGTTATTATTGTATCAGATCACCTCTTCAAAATATCTTCAGTTCCATAGATAAATTAAAAGAAAAATTCGTCAAGTATAAAAAGGACTAGTTCATGTGTGTGATATATTTTTAGTGAAATTACTTACATTTCTAAATGATTAGGTTCGATAGTGAAAAACAAAAACTCAAGTTTCTATTGCATAAATTATATTCACACTATTCACTGAACTGTCAACCTTCTTCGTAAGTTTGAACAGTGTTCAGCCATTCATCTTATTATATTTACGGTCACTTGACGGCTTGCATATATACGTAAATGGATTGGAAGAATGTTAATGCATTACATTGTATGTTGATAAACAATTAATCAAGTGTGAGCAAATATGTAACTGTTGACTTCAGTTCTACAGTGATTGGGGATTAAGGTCATCAGTGTTGACAGTCCTCTGATATAAAGACTGGTTCATTAGGTTAAGGTTATTTTCTCAGTATTCGTTATGTGACTCAATATGTTAATATCGACGACTTTTATCCTACTTATCACTACCATAAATAATGCACTGTTCATACAGATATATTAAATTTTCTTGTTTCGTTTCACTAGATATTTATTTCTGCTTTAATATTTTCTTAGTTGAGTTAATTCTACATATCAGTATTAAAAGATTTGCGCATTTCCCACTTCGAAATTTCTAGAAGACAATAACTATAGGATATATGCTCACCGATATGATATTGTTCGATGCTGGTTTTACGTTTTGCTTTGGTATGTCTTTGCATAATCCACCTTAGTATACATTATGAAAGTTTAAAATTTAAATGTACTTTCGACAAAGGTAAAGATTCCTTAACAATTTGGCTAGAAAATTAATGTGCCACCAGTGAATACTTGAATCCAGTTTTAAAAAATTTAACATCTGCTATAATGTCACAGAATAACTAAGTTATCTAGAATTAGTCAGAATTCAGCCAACAAAATACAATCTCAAATGTTTAGACTAACGACAAGATTTCGAGTTCACAAACAAACGGAATATATATTGAAAAAATCAATGAGGAAATTGGCACAAGATTAAAACTGTAAACTAATTAGAAAAAAAAAAGGTAATTCATAAATAAATTATTCCGTAGCTGAGATGAAATATGTTCATCTACGACTGTTAAAGTAGTACCAAATATGACTACAGCTGTGAAAGCGAAAGTCGTGTTGTGGTGAGAGCAGGCTGCTAGCCAAATTGGTAGACAATAATTTACGTCAATGTTTGTGTCGCAAATATTGGTCGTGCGAAAATATGAACAAGACTGATTTAACAAGCAATCAGAGCAGACTTGGCATAGGCAGATACAGTTAACATAAAGATGACCTGACATTAAAGAAACAGTCACAAATAGATGGAGAGTCAACTTTCTGGGAGAAACAACCAATCAGAAGACTGTATTTGTTTGCTTGAATAACCTATAGTAATGTACATGAAAATGTACAAATACGTGTTGATTTCCTTAATAAACGATCTGTTGCCTGGGCCTTGTCTTCTGTTGTTACAGTATTTGCTATCAGTTTATCAGCCGTACAAATTTCAAGAGTGTTGACAATATTATATTACACATAACATTTACGAATTGAATAACAAGTGGCAATTACGTCAAAGGGGATAAGGCTGTAAAAACACTGTTCAGTGCGTTCGTAAAGCTGAAAAAATCCTGCGACTTTCATTGCTTAATAGGTGATGAAATTCATATTTTTCAAATTTATTATTTATTTAGAGCTAAGCACTTGTTGTGGTATCAAGGTGGGAATCTGTGAAAGATAGTTGAAGCTTTCTGCCAAACAATTTCGAGTGCAGAAGGAATTAATTCTAAAGTACTTCAAGACCTTCAATAGTTTTTCAGCTGATATAAAATTCCAGGCAACCTCCTACCAAAGTGTAACATCAGTTGTATAGCGGAAGTTTTGTTAAATACGCTTTAGTAGTTAAATTAGACTCATTTATGATGAGAATGGGTATTTCAACTCTTTGGAGTTGATATAGTTAATTTTAAGCAACCAGTCTTTCGCCACCTAGGTCCACTGCTTGCACTGTTTTTATTAATTATTACTATTATTATTTGAACAGAGCAAGAACTACAGTTTTAGCAGAATAAAATGGTACCATCTTTTATTTCGTTGCCTTCTCGTCAGCTACTTACATGGCAAAGACATTATTAAATATATCTACAACAACAATTTTAACATCATCACCGTTATTACAATAGGTGTTAGCAATCCTGGTATGTCCTCAACATTTAAAGTTTATCTCTAGTCCAATGATCCGCCGTTATTAGTTAAAAAAATGTTACATAATAGTGTAAAACCCAAGGAAGATCTAACTTAAAAACATATTATCCTCTTGTTTTAATTTTACCAATGGCATATCTAGCTGGGTTTACGGAATTGAAAGAAGAACATTGTGAAGTACCAATAAGATCCATTTCATAGATTTTTATCAATTAATTAATTAGTTTAGGAGACATCCTTAAATGCTTTTAGGGAATTCCATTCACAAAAATGACATATTTTTAGACTGTGGACACTGTAACAACCTATTTCTTAAACACTGAACCTTGAAGATGAAAATATATTCTCACACCGTTGTGTTCGCACTAAATACAATTTGGGTTAACATACCATCTTCTAGAATTGTTGCTTCCTTTTCTATAATATCCTTACCATTCTCGTCATTCTGTTTTACTTTCCCTCTGTTAAGCTTATTCATACATTCAGCTACTAAGGTTAATGGTTGTTCATTTTTAACAAACTCTTACCTAATTTCCTGTTCACCCATTTACATTTTAAGGTCAGTTGAATTACAGTCGGATCTAAATTTCCTGTTATAATACTTTCTGCAAAGTATTCTTTTTATTTATTGTTAAAAAGGCATAATACACTACGTAAACCATGCATCTTGAGTATGAAGTGAGATGACTAGGAGTCCTGAGATCCGTTTGCACGCTCACCTTCTGTATGCAATAAACAATGAACGAGTTCTTGATTACAACATTTACTGACCTATTTTAATCAATAAAGTAACATCCACTGTGTAATTTCTACTAACATGGTTTCAAAAATAAACCATTGTGTTTGTTTGTTGTATACACGGCTACTTATACACAATAGAAGCAAGCGATAATAGATTCTAAATTGCATAAACCAATAGAAAAAAGGCAATTCTGATAAGGGACGGAAATGAATATTACAAAAATGAACAAGTCGACAGCAGTAAATGTTGTTTATTATTTAGGGCAAAAATCAATTAGTGAAAAGCAGTAGTAATAAAATTCAGTTGATACTGTTAATTACTGATAAAAAGCTTTCCTCTTTTTGGCAGAATAACATCATTTACAAGATGGAACAGTTGGCTAGAATTTCCTTTGATTTATATTTTAACTACTGATTTTATATTATACCTCATAAGTGTCTATGTTTTAGTCTATTAAGTTTTCTTCTTACCATTTTGTCTACTTACTGAGATTTTTGATTTTCCTTTTTTGGGTATATTAAAAGTGTAATAGACGACCATGACTTTGAATTTCTTATCCATTTCTCTTATGTTTGATGTCATATACTACTGAATGGTTAGTATGTATTAACAGTTGGGTATCACTTAGATGTTTCTAGCAGATTCGGCAGTTTGAGCTGAGTTAGAGCAGTGACACCAATGATTAGCTTCAAACCAGAGAGACGGTCATCCAGTGTTTAGAATACCTCGGTTTCGCCGGTAAGCACTACTGTTTGATGTGAGTAACATCCAACGTCACATTTATGTCGTTCAGTAAGCAGCATACAGCATTTTGCACTTATGCTTGCTTTTTTGAATACCATTTATGATATCAAGCACATCATATATTTTACTCTGAACAGTTTCGGTTTTCAAAGGAAACTGATGAAATTTCCCCCTGAACTGTGTAACCTGCTAATTGAAAACTGGATTCTTTTTATAAAGCATTAAAGTGGTGACAGTCACTCATATAGAATTGAAGTTCCATGCCATAATTAATAGGATTTTTCTACTCCTTTGAAAACTCTTAACAATGAACCAACATAAAAATAACAGATCATTCTCGAACTTCATGAATGATTCCTATTTCTTTCCTGATGATATTTTAGTTTATCTCTGTTAAATTATTTGAAGTGACGATAAGGGAAAATTTCAGCAATTCAGTATTCTTTGACACTTAACATAAAATTATAATTTCGAAAATGTGATTATCATAAATCTAGTTGTTTTACGGTGTTTCCATATGATGAGTATGCCACGATAGCATTCCCAACAGGTTACTCCAGACTTTCATCAACACCGGCTCCTGTAGTTCCGTAGTGAACATTAGAAAACGACTCAGGTAGAATAAGTAATAAGGAACTCTGGAAGTACAATGAACCATCCAAGAATCTATTTCCCAACACATATGTGCGTCGGTGACACTGTGGTTAGGACTCTCGCCGACCATGCACATGATCCGAGGTTCGATCCCATGCCGACGCACACTTGATATCTATGATCGGCCTGCAAAATTTGGGCTACTGATATCCATGCTGAAAATTCCATACTTGTACCAAGAATACGGTGTGGAATCAAGCTGTAATCAAAAATTTAAAAATTTAAAAAATTTAGAAAATAGATATAGATAGATTGAACATGATCTGCGAAAAACATTGAGGTGATATCAATACACACTAGGCCGGTAGATGTAACTCCAATTAGACTGATGAGTTTTCCGAGAGTGACATGGTAGAGGTCATTAGGAGACCAATGGAAGTATAGTGGGTAGTCCTGAAGCCAGATGAAACTGGTGACATATGAGCGAGAGAAAGTGAGTTGTGTTAATGAAGCCGCCTTCTCTATTCAAGATGCAAGGAATTGGTAATAACAGTATTCACAGATATGATTAGAAACAATTGATAAATGTTTCAGCAAACTGTTTCAACTCATAAATCAGTAGACAGTCAGAATAACAGAAACAATCACTAGAGAAACTACAAATAACTATGAGCAGAATCATCTATAGGACCGATTAATCACAAACATGAGGTATTTGACTGAAAAAATTAACTATGAGCCGGAATTTCGGCAACGGAAAGTTTATATTACAAAGGTGAGTTATACTTATCATCAAATCACAGTCATTTGGTGTTGCCTATGGGTGAACTGTATCATTTTTATGTTTAAATTTAATGATTCTCAGTGATCATAAACAGCATATGTTTGTGATTTCCCATATATATATATATATATATATATATTGCAATGAAATGTTAGATTTAAAGGACAATTATAACAATAACTAGATTAGCTGTAAACTTAAATTCGTCATCAGTCAATATGCATGACCACACAAGGTCTAGTGTGCGTAACAGCTATATTTCGATGCAGTTATAGTAACAATGAGGCATTAGGTGAATATCTCTTGGGGTAGGACTCCCAGCATCTAACGATTCATGATATATATTTTTATTTCCATCCAGTGTACCAGTGTGGTGAGAGCAGGCTGCTAGCCGATTGGTTGGCACTAATCTACGTTAAGGTCTAGGTCACTAATATGGGCCGTGAGAAAATATGAACAAGCCTGAGTCAACAACCAATCACAGCAAAGTGAACGTGGCAGAATATGATTCGCAGAGAGAACTCTATTTGTCAAGGAATCCCGAAACAACCAATCAGAAGCCTGCGTTTGTCTACCTAAACAACCAATCAGATGACTGCGCTTGTCTATAATAATGTTGTTGAAATATGTATAAATACGTGTTGATTTTCATAATAAAACGATCTGTTGCCTGGCCCTTGTCTTCTGTTGTTACATTTGGTGTCGCTGCCTACCGACAAATGGAAAGCCTATGCCCTGCTGTTTTTGATGGAGACATATGGATCTTCGGGCAGGACTTCAAGGCTTCTGCGCAGTTGAGTGGCGTTCAAGATTTGTCAGCGATAGAGCTGCTACTTGGGACGCTGCTGGGAGGTCGGGTGAAAGCAGCATATGAAAGGGTGAGACGAAATACCGACGAATGTTCGACAGGGTCAGGCAAACAGTTTCCAAAGTGGGAAGGACCACATATGGTCACTTCGAGATGGGATTACGCGGACACAATCGCAATGACGAACAATGAGAGGCGCGTGAACGTCAGCGAGCTCCAGAAATGGATACAGCGAGACAAGCCAACGATGACGCCTGCACCAAGTAGATCAAGCCGACTTCAGTCGCACGTATTTGACGGGGGGACGAGTGTGGTGAGAGCAGGCTGCTAGCCGATTGGTTGGCACTAATCTACGTTAAGGTCTAGGTCACTAATATGGGCCGTGAGAAAATATGAACAAGCCTGAGTCAACAACCAATCACAGCAAAGTTAACGTGGCAGAATATGATTCGCAGAGAGAACTCTATTTGTCAAGGAATCCCGAAACAACCAATCAGAAGCCTGCGTTTGTCTACCTAAACAACCAATCAGATGACTGCGCTTGTCTATAATAATGTAGTTGAAAGATGTATAAATACGTGTTGATTTTCATAATAAAACGATCTGTTGCCTGGCCCTTGTCTTCTGTTGTTACACCAGTACCTGATTTCGTCAACCGCATTTTAAGGTCTCAAGAATTCCGTCTAATACCTCTTCTCTTATCATTAGTTGAATAGTAGCCATAAATTGCTACTACTAGTTGCAATAAAATAGAGGAAAGAAGCAATTCATCTCATTCTTGCGTCGGTGGCACAGTGGTTAGGATTCTCGCCGAACATGCAAATGGTCCGGGGTTTGATCCCCTGCCAACGCACACCTGATATCTATGGTCGGCCTGCAAAATTTGGGTTACCGACATCCATGCTGAAAATTCCATACCTGTACCAGAATATACGGTGTGGAATCAAGCTGTAATCAAAAATATAAATATAAAATATTCTTGAACTCGAGATAAACTTGTACAGCTCTACTTTAACAAAAGCGATACTTTATTATGAAATAAATCAGAAAATTTGGTGTTTTCGTTAAGGATAATACCCGAAGACATGATTGTATATTTTATGTTGACAATTTTCTGTGAGGTCTGGTTGTTTGTATTTGAAGTCGAAATAGCATTTTGGTCGACTTTCAATGTCACTTCTTTGTTATTTCATTTATTTTTGCGTTAATCTGAAGTAGATCATAATCAGTTAAGAACTGTGTGACGTGCCTATGATGATTAATCTTATAACTTTCAATAAGTTGGAGTAACAGAAGAAAAGGTTTTCTGATGCGTATATAATGGAAAGCATTTATACAAATATTTTAAAATGAAGCTTTGAACTACTCTTTACTTCTGCGTTAATGCTTTTTGTACAGAAGAGACAGGTAAGGCAAGAGATAATACGAATTTAAGTTAATTAAAAAAGAGAAATATTTTAAAAAAGTTACCGGACCGTGTGTTGTTATGCTGAGGTTATATGGTTTTTATAGTAAGCAGTAATTTCAGTAACACATATCGACAGCTTTGGACCACTAAATAATTATAAAAGCCTAGTTTCACGTGTTTGACGTGTAATTTGATATGAGCCTGTGGACACAGACACATTCGGACATAAGTAGTGTTGAAAGAAGTTGTAAATCCAGTAAATTCTGGCACTAATGATGATAAAGTATTCAGTAAAATAAGAACTGTGAAGCTTAGGAAATCTTATGTAGAATCGATAAGAGCAGACTGCAGATAACTTTTGTGGCATATGCTGAAGACGAGAATTTTTATAATACTGGTTTGCAGGAATCTGAAGTAGTGCAGCGACAGGTTAATTTGCAAACAAGAGAAATGAGGATCACTGTAAAACAACATAGAATGTATTTAATCTTGACAAAAAAGTAGAATACCAATAACCTGTGCAAAATGAAATTTCGACACAATACGTTTGTGTTTCGCCAGCACTGTACATTATTTACCAGATAAAGACTTCCGTTACCAAATACCCCTGTTTTCAGAGTAACAGGTTAATGGATTTTAAATTTTTCTAGGTAGGTGAATTCCCTTAATTTTCCAGAATAAATTGAATAATACCCATAAGTTTCACATACTTTTGAAATTGTATTCTAGAAAAAGGTATAAGATGGATTGTAGCATTGAAGATTTCATTCAAGAATTAATACGTGAATGCACACGCGATACTGAAAGTAATTTTAAGTTAATTTGTTTAAACCATGATATCAGTGTTAACAGCCTATTCGTCATCTAGTTGAACCTTAAAGTCTTTATCTACATTTCTTTATTCTGTCTTCAGTTCAGAGGATTCAGTGAGCCAAACACTGTGAATAACTTGGAGGGTGGTATCAGGTTTATAAAGCCACACAGGACTCTGTAGTATCGTATAATAGACTTTAATACTTGTGACAGTGAATTTTTGTATGTGACCAATCTGTTAGTGGGCGTCAGATATCTATGATCTTTGCCAGTACCACACGTCCTAAATTCTTTAATCCTTATTATAATCATATTGTGGCTGCATAGATTACTTAACCTTAACAAAAATTCCAGAGTACCTTCAGTGTCATCAGTACTGTAAAGTCGAGTAAGCGAAACTTTATCCAAAAGCAAACCCTTCAATATAAAGGTAGGATATTTTACATATCTCTACTACTAAAAACATTAATGCATCATAAAGACAATATCATGTGCGTCGGTGGCACAGTGGCTAGGACTCTCGCCAAACATGCACATGATCCGAGTTTCGATCCTCCACCGACGCACACCTGATATCTATGGTCGGCCTGCAAAATCTGGGTTATCGATACCACATGCTGAAAATTTCATACTTGCACAAAAAATACAGTGTGGAGTCAAGCTGTAATCAAAATTTAAAAAAATAAATCATATCTCTGCAAAACAGAAAGCCAATGATTTTAATTTCGCACACACTACACTTTCCACTGGATCTAATTTTTGAAGATTCTGTATAAATATGCATGAGAATTTATTTGACATCATCGGTGGGAATTAATCAAATATAAAATGAAATCCGATTCACTTTTATAATAAATAAACCACTGAAATATTTTAATGAAATAAGAATCGATATCATGCATTTTTAAAAAAAAATATTGATCTTTTCTACTTAAGTATTGTGTGATTGACATGGGCAGCTAGAAAACAATACGTTTAGAATTTATAAAAATAATTTTCATTTATACACTCTTATAACACTTAAATTCTTACGTTCGTATGGTTTGAAAGATTTTGTTTCTATTGAGCTAATTTATCCAGGTCACTGAGTTAAGTGGATTCATTGAAAACTTTTAAATTAGCAATCTAATGCCTAATGTCTCAATATTGAGCCATTTTCGACATATTTTGCTTATAATTATTTGTATATGTTTCAGGTCACTCTAATAATTAGTCTGTTGTGAGTTCAACCCATTGACATTATTATTGTTCCTTTGACATCGAAAGGAAATTATCTGATAACAGATTTTATAATCTTAGCTACTGGAAAACTGAAACCCTATTTATAAAAATCAGACTCAAGTATTTTGGTTTGAACGCAGTAAATCAACCTTTGAATATCGCTGTATAGTATCTCAATTTTCTGTCAGTAACATGCAGTCGAAAATTATTTTCCAACAATATCAAAACATGACTGAACTTGGTAGAATCTATGTTTCTGTTGTGCCATAATAATACGTATCAAGAATAAAAATATTTTCTCGACAATGACCACCAGCAGATAAACAGTGAAAAAGTCCTTAAGTACATATGACCTTCTGTACAACAAAATTAACTGAGGAAATACAATCATAAATTAAATGGCGAATCTACAAGAATATTCCCAGTTAAATCCGTCGAAACTCTGTCTGAAGGAATCGAATGCAACACAAAACGTTTTCTAGAGACATTCCGAGGTCAAGCAGTCAATCGATAGTGTACGCTTTAATTCACTCAAACGGAATTGCTGTTACAAAACATCACCTGATTTTCAGTGTCTTCACTAAACAATAAGGAGAGGTATTAATAAAAGAAATTGATCAAAAATAAAGGCGAATAATAAGGACTGAGTCGAAGGAAAATATGCAAGTTTTTATATAAGAAGATATGCAGGTCAAGTGGAAAAAAGGATAGTATCTACAAAGTTAGATGAAATATTGAAATAAGTATCAACAGTTTAAATGCACTGTTCATGGAAGGATTTTTAGATCTGTTATTCTGCTCCACTACTGTTCACGACACGAAACTCAACTTCTAGTAATCTTATCAGCTAGGAAGTTTATACAAGTGGTTTCACAAATAGTATACTCAATTTATCGTTTCATATATAATGTGAAATAGGACTTCATCTTAATTGAAATATGAATTTTTGTCCTAATCTCTATCATGGGGATCAAAACTAGCTTCAAATGAAACGAATTAAGTATTTCATATTAAATAAAAGTAGTGTAATCCTGTATCTTCATTGAAACTTGAACCCAGCATCGATTTTTTCAAACGTCTAAGCCTTATCCATAAGACCAGTGAACTAAAAGAGCCGCTTGTTTTACAATATGTATCAGCTATTATTTGTATTTAGGCTAATTTATATTTCCTGTTGACTGATTATATTTGACCAAAATGCTCTGTCTCTGTTAACGTGTCACTATCAACCAAATAATACCGTGTTTACGTGGAAGTATCGTCCAAACTTCGGAAACAGAGGCATACATCTCAAAAGAGACCAAGCGTTTCAGTTCTATATAATAAATTGACGATAAATACAAATTATCTTAAATGAATAATGTATTTTAACACCAGTGAAGGGCGATCTTAACGAGCAGCGTGTATTTCTAACCTTTTAGATAATCAATGATTCTATAGGTCAAAAAGCAGTCTTTAATGAACCTGAAAGAGAAATACCTTCCATCTATTTATCGACCTAATGAATAGTACACTAATCGCGCAACCGATTAACGAAATATTAATTTACTGTACAGCCTACTTACGGAAGTTTATTAAAACTTATCTACAAACTATCCATTTAATTAATCAAGTGACATGACATTAGTATACAGCGTGACTGGGTATTAGAACTGAAGTACTTTGTGTTTCGAAGCCACCTTATTTCTAATTTGAAATCCTGAAACTGGCAAAACCTAGCAAGTCGAAACTTTCCACCAACATTCCAGATAACCTCACTCTGTAGTCAGTCGCCAGTGAACATTCGATTAAATTTTAAGTATTCGCTTGCGAGTGTTTGATTAATATTATTTTCAGTTCGATTGGCTTCAGTTAGAGAACCACTGAAAACCCTGAAGTACTAGACAGCTATCTCGTCCTTGTTTGGGGCTCTTGAGTAGACTCTCACCAATGACACTGATTGGTGGTTGCGCTATAGATCACGAATTGGTGGAAGTTAGAATTCATGAACCAATGGACTACGTTGCAGTGTCTGAATATTCAACGGGTCTAGTAACCTGAAGGTCCAGGGCTCGATCCCTTATTGGTTTTTGGGTGTGTACTGCTGAGAAACCTCAAACAAGTATCAAAAGCTATGCAGTTCTCCCTAGATCTAAGTGGCCTTCTAACTGATGTTATTCCTTGACAAAAATTGAAAGCAATCAAATCTTTTCAAACCAGCACCTGAAAATTATTTAGAATTTTAAATTACTGTTTTTACTGATGATTACCCAACCATAAGGTTGAATGACTTATTTTGTGGAGACACTGAGATCCCATCAACTTTCACGTTCTGACTAGCGCTAAACACTGTAAAGTACACGCCAAATTAAGGTTTTTGCCGTTGATAATAATTAGTCCCTTTTATAAATTTGGATAGTGTTATTAGAAGACGGATATTATCTTAAAAATGTGATGTAGTCACGTAATACTTTTCGAAGACTTCGGACAGAAATTACTGTGTAAATACAGCACATTTTTCAGATAATCTTCGTCTACTAATATCACTATCCAAATTTCACCATTTTGTTTCGAACTAAAAAACTCCAAAATAGAATTGCATTATGATTTACAGGCCTTTTTCTCAAATGACAATAACGCCTTTTACTTGACTAATATAATTTTATGCACAACTTGAATTGAACAGCGTGATGTCAGCAAGTCACTGTTAAAGACGTAAACTATTTCACCGATGTATGTAAAAACTATTTATCAAAAATTGAAACTTTTTGTAGCAGTACGTTTTTTAGCCAGATTATAGGGTTTGTGGGGATATTGGATTGATTCCTATTGTTAGACAGATCATTGAAAACCAGGGAGCAATGAGCAGCTGTTTCATCCTTCGTTTAGAGTCTTGATAGTGCGCACCCACAAATACGCCAGGAGTCAAACTCGTGACCTTTAAGTAATGAGACCAAACTAGTTGGTCTTTCAGCCACTTGCGCTGGAATTCACTGACCCGGGAATTGAAACTTTGTCAACTTGTGATACACAGCCACCTTCACCAATGCCTTCGATTAGAATCCACTTCAGTCTGACATTATGTTTTTTACTGTGTGTCATAAAATAAGATTTCACAAAGAAAAATGTGTGGTTAGCCCGTCAACTTCTATTTTGTTAGGCTGCTTCAGTCACAATATTAATCTGCTGAAGGCTGTAAACGTCAAGCGTTATGACAGAGTAAAAAAGTACTATTATTATTATTGCCTGCAGTGGATTCAGAAGCAGTCAGACTGTCTAAACGACGGTAGTGCGTGCGTAGGCTGTTAAATCAATATTATTTAAAAAGCAAATAACCAATAATTTATTGGTACACCTCTTATTGGTCGATAATGGTCTTGTTTGATAAGTAGAAAATGAAGTTTTTGCTTTTGTTGGTAAATACTAGTTGGTGGGAGAAAATGAAGTTTATAAATCCTATCTGTTAAAGTCAAAATCTAACTAAGTGTTAAGAAAGAATCTAGAAAGTACTTAACTTTCACTAATCCATCAATTTTACTGGACCTCCGGTTGATTACTATTCATTGACTAAATACACGTTAAAATTGGTCAAGTCACCAACATACCTACTGAGAACAGTTGGAATTCTTTGGATAATCTGCAATTTATTTATTAACAGTTTTGTTCACACTTAAATTACTAGACAGGTATTTTATTGGTATGTATGAATAGCTAAAAAAAATACTGAGATTACGTCTTGAGAATTCTTCATAAATACTTGAAAGAAACAATTATAATTGATCAACCAATTGATTATTGTCGGGATGTAATTATTTACCTGAACATGACTTTGTAAAGCATGAATATTCGCAAGAGTTAACTGTGCGATGATAAGTGTTTCGATGCTATGGAAATATAAGGTGGTATCGAAGAGGAAGAATAATAAAGAAAACTTTCATCTCGGTTTTTTTGCTTAGATAATGGTAACTGTCAGCTGACAGGAAGTGCAAGTTAACCTAGATACAAATAAAAACTTATACCACTTTATGTACGAAAAGTGATTCGGTAGCCAAGTACCCTAGTGGAAAACGTTTTGGCGTTTGAAGTGACTGGTTCTGGATTCAAGTTTCAGTCGCAACAACTCCACTAACTGCAGATGCAGACACATTGATCTGACGAGTCATGGATTGGGATGAAATACGCATCCTGGATACCCCTGGTAGTCAACAGACTAAAGAGATACACGCAATTCCGCGTGAGACAGGTTACTTTAAAATTGGTTTCCCTGGAATTCCTTGAATTAACAATGAACATATACTTAAACAGGTATTTAAGAGATAGGAAACAACTGATAAGGTAACTGTCATAATTTTATGATGACATAACTTTAAAATGCATCACACAAAATAAAAATCTATCGTGCTAATTACAAGTGTTTTATTGATGTTGGGTAGAATCTCGCTTCACCAATTCATTTAAATACAGTTGGAGAAAAAAGACAAAAATAAAAGAGCATCTATAATATTTAACGAGGAAATCAATATTTTAGGATTTTGTTCACATGACAGCTAGCAAAATAAAATAAGCTTTTGATGCAGTTGTGTTCTCTGAGCTGGGTAGTTGATTTGCGAAGCTTTCATCGCCCTACTAGGCAACATCTTCAGATCATATTTCAATTTTAAGTGAGCTTTTAGATTTCTCCACGAGTTTATTAGTCATCTCTCCTGGTGACCTTGAACGTGATTGCTTGTCTTTGTGTGTTTTCACACCCTCTAGGCTACTTGTATTGGAACTGATTGTTTCCTTGACTTGAACTTTGACCCTCTGTGTGTGACATTTTCTTCTAATCAGTTGGTAAATTTTACGTAAGCCAATGTGTCTATTAATTGACGATTCACTGGAATACTGGGCTTCTAAAAATTATCTAGCATTCTTGGTGTTTCCTCTGTCTAATATTTGAACGTTGTCCCAGTCGAATTGATGTCTATGGTTGTCTGTACGTAGTGATATGAGGGAGTGAATATCATGTCTCGTGACGGCTAGCTTATGTTCATGGATATGAAGACGATGGAGACGTCCACTTTGGCCAATGTAGTGTTTTTCGCAGTCGTTGAAACTTACCTTTTAGATGATTTTGGTTTTATCTTCTTTCGCTGTTGATTCTTTTGGTTGACATAGAACTGAGTGAAGTGATTTTGTTGATTAGTTTGCGACGTCAGTTCCTAAAGGTTTGAAGAGTCTTGCGGTGATTTCTGGGATGATTTTTATGAATTGTTTATTTCTCCATCATATCTAGGTAAAATAAGCATATTTACTGAAATCTAAGGATACAGCTTGGGCTCTGTGGTAGAGTAGAATTCCGTTGTGGATAAAATTTTATTTTGATAAAGTCAGATAGTGTTATGCAGTCATATTTCCTAACGACGTTTCGAGCACAATATATTGCTCATAATCATATCAAGGTACTCATACAACTTTTTGCTTCGTTTATATACATGAATAGAAATTGATGAGACATTTGAATAAATTCAATATAAGACTTGCGTGAAACAGAAAGGAAGATAGAGTACATTCGGAAATAATATAAGTATTATCAATAAAATACAATAGGACGTGAAATAAGACGACTGTTGTCAGTCAATAAGACCAGAAATAAGATGTCTTATACTAAAACGAATAACACTGTGTGATTTTATTAAAGTGAAATTGTCTTCATAATGGAATTACTGGAATTTATTTAAAAATTAGGTAAAAAATTTTAGTAGTTGAGCAAAGGATGTTTGTCTGTCAGATGCAACTGTCCTTTGTAGGTATTTGCACTAGTGTATTGTAACTTCGCTAATTTAGACACTGGAACGTTCAGTGTATGAAAGATAAAAATAAATTGTAAATAAGTGAGGCTCACTGTGTGTATATTGATAAACCATTGGTTTAGTCAATCACTTTGAATCCAAAATGGTTTACCTGTGTGCCAAAGTATACAATATTGTTACCATTATTAGTCGTCACCCTTTAGATTTAAACTGGAATATAGGCTATAGTAACACTTCTCCTGTTCATCTTTTGATGAAGTCCTCCATATCAACGTCGGAACCTCGTCTAGTTAACCAGTTGCTAGTATTCTAGCCGATCCCAAACCCGGATAAAGAAGGAGGGTTCGACGTGAAGATAGCAACCCTATGACACTAAAAATTTCAAACCGAAGGAGAAACTTCAACATACAAAAACACATTAGGAATACAAAAATTTCAAAGAATGATCTGATTCCTCATTGAAATCGAGGAAGCAAAATGACGCGGGTGTGTAAAAGTCTTCGAGAAGCCAGTCAGCCGTCGTGTATTCTCTCGATGAAGGCAAGAAGAAAAATAGGTACGTGGAATGTCCGTACAATGTACGACACTATGAATGCTATCCAAGTAGCCATCGAAATGCAAAGATCAGGCGTAGAAGTGTAGAGTGTGTGCGAAAGCAGATGAAATGGATGCGTATTATCGAAATTTCAACTGGGGAGTCAGTAATCTACTCAGGTCACCCAGACGACAACCATGAGCATACTGAGGGAGTGGCTATAATGTTTTCGCCAGCAGCAGCCAAAGCCCTAATGTAGTGGGAAGTAACATCATTCGGGATCACGACAAAAAATATTCAACTCAAAAGGAAGGAATGGAGGTTACAATTATTCAATAATATGCACACTGCTACAAACAACGCCAAACAAGAAAAGAAGGAGAATTTTTAAAGACAACTGCAAACAGAAATGGACAACATCCCAAATAGTGACACCAAGATTCTCATATGCAATATGAAGACAAGCGAAACCGGGAAGAGAACTCATAGTGGGTAAAGGGGCTCTCAGAGAAATGAATGAGAACGGAGAATTATTCGCAGACTTCAGTGCTTTAACTTATATCTTTGAATTACGTTTAAATAGTTCGTTCAATACACATCTGTGAAGTCTTTAGCTAGAAATAATGTGCAATCAGTGCAGCTGAAATTCTACCATGCATCCTAACTGGTGTTACTTGCGATAATGATTACTTTGAGAATCGAATGGAATGATTCAAGTTACAGTTATTTTTCAACATTACGGTTTCATTTGAAAAGTCGAGCATGTTAAGGAAAAGAAAATATTACTTATTTAAAAAACTGTCTCTGTTAATTTATAAAATAGGAAAATGAGAAGGTCATGTGTACATACTGGTACGTAAGTGAATTTAGGGTTAGTTAATCAAAACGTAAGCCGAAAAATAAAAGTTGTGTACGAGTGTAAGGATACCACAGGAGTGAATCAGGTAAGTTTTATTAAGAAATGATAAGGAACATCGGATGAATGCAATTCAGCACCTAGTTTATAAGTTCCAAATAAAGTCAGGGTTGCAATAATGGACGGACTTGTTTTTTGGTACACTCACCACATCAGTTATTTCAATTCCTATGGTTTCTGTTGTTTAGAGTAATCGGTAACCAGTGGCATTTCACAATGTATAAGGTAAACAGTAGAAAATGGAGGACTTTTTTGCAATACTTGCTTGGTGATCACATTTGGTCTGGTAAGTCAGAATCCAGCCAATCATTCCTTTCATTACATTTTCGTTTCTTCACACTAGTAAGTGGTCCCGAGTACGAAAAACTAAGTTCCTAGTGCGATGGAAAACATAACACCTGTGGAATATACCACCAAATTTACTGAATTAGGAGCAGAGGGAAAGCAATACTCAGAAGGTTGAATAACCGGACAGCAGCTAGCGATTTCTCTCCAGACCTAAAACGGAACGTCTACGGCTGTGATTGTATTGAATTAGGCATAGTACAACGCCAGCTGCCTTTTGTGGGTTTAGGAATATGCGCTCGTCTCAAACACGTCAGTCTCATAGATACTGGTATTGAGCTGAAAATCTATCTAGTCAGATAAACCATCTAATCCCATCGATCAGCCCTAAACTAGAAGGTTTCAAATCCAATCCAACTGCTGCCATGAATATGAAAACAAATTAAACTGTAAAAGTTTCCTCACAAAAGAACACAGAGAGACTAAAAAACGAGAGGAGTGAAGGAAAAAATACTAGTGATTACAAAATGGAACAAAGGGACAGGAGTAATCCTGCTGGAAGTAAGTATTTTTGAAAAAAAGATCAATATTGCACTGAGTATTAACGAGACATTTCACAAACTGATAGGACAGATAGGAAATAGTTAAATCATGAAATATGGTGAAATAATCAGAAGTGTCGAGAAACTAAGAAAAAAAGTAAATAGATCCCAACATTTTATACGAATTCCTGAAATCCACGGGCACATGCACACCGAAACCATGTGCTTGACCTGAAGCGCATAAAGTTGGAATACTGTTGCGACCAGTCCTAGAGATTTGAATTTCGCCCTACTATACACTGAGTAGGTGATTAGCGACTATTCTTAAACTTTAAATGGTACAGTAGTGAAATACATTGTGAAGACAGTGTTTGAACTCGCGAGAAAAAATAAGGATATTAAAACTATGGTCTCCTCGAACATCATGCTACTCTTCACAGATGTTCTTCGTCGGTGGGAAAGTAATTAGGACTCTCGCCAACTATGCACATGATCCAAGGTTCAATCCCCTGCCGACGCACACCCGATATCTGTTGTCGGCCTGCAAAATTTTGGCTACCGATATCATATGCTGAAAATGCCATACTTGTACCAAAAATACTGTGTGGCATCAAGCTGTAATCAAAATAAAATAAATAAATAAATAATTGAAGCAATCAAACACATTCATAAACAATAAGCAATAAGTGACAAACCAATAAACGTAAAAAGAAGTCTTCTAGTAATTTTTACTTAAGCTTATCGTAAACGAGGATTTTGGAAGCAGAGGTAAACTCTCCAAACAACTGGGTATGGTGAAGATTGGCTTTTCATACTGGTGAATTTCTTCCTGAATGAACTGGAACTCGGTTCACCTGATGACTGAATTAAACGACATATTCTACTGTCATTATACAGGTGAAGACAGTGTTGAAAGGCTTGCCATAATTTCTCGCTCAAGTGAAGTAATTCGGACCATAGTAATTAATCATGATGAAGAATTCCAAAGTAGGGCTGATCCCGCATGTATTCGTCTTACAAGATCAGGTGGCTATGCAGGGAATTTGTATAAGGAGAGTATCTGAAGTAGACGGAATAGAAGTTTCCACAACTTCAGCACAGAAAGTTCAGTGAAGAGACTTTGCTAAGGTAAGTTGGAATGAGCTAGAAACTATATATAATACACTAACTTTAAAAAAATACTAACCTTGTAGTATCAATAAGAAGCACATTGTTGCAAATATGGGAAGGAATTTTGTCACATCGATGAACAAGTAGCCTTTCTACATTCCAGATTAAAACTGATCAATAATCAATACTTCAGGAAACGTTTATGACCATGAAATTGAAACTTAGTTTTCCACATAGCCTATTATGATGTGACCATGAAGAATGGAATATTCACACAGAAATAACGTAAAACTTATTCAGATGGTGTGCAATTAATTAATATTCGATTGCCAAGTTCTTGCAAAATAAAGTGTGCCTGTAAACTTTTAAACGGAAGTGTGATAATGCCTCGTCTTACAAAAGCAATCAAAAAGAAATTCTAAAGACTGAAACATATTTACTTTACGTTAACATCATTATCTCTAATTCGTTTACTGGCGTCAGTGGCATAGCGGTTAGGACGCTCGGCGACCATGCATATGGTCCAGGGTTCGATCCCCGGCCGACTCACTCCTTTACCTCGCTAAGCCAGAAATAATGCTGGTAAAGAGTAAAGGTTGGGCATGGAGCTAGCAACCCATCCTGTAAAATAAACATTGCTACAGAAACGTCAAGCTTCTAGCTTGAAGCCCTATGTTCCACTGGAACTTCGTTTACTGAAAGGAAAAGACAGAGCACATTCGTAAAATGGAATATTCTTTTGTTTCTACTTCACTATTTCTGTTAACGTCATTGTCAATATGATAATTAATGAGGTACTAATGGTTTTTAATGACTTTTTCAACTAAAGCCAATGTGAATAGAAAGCACAAGATTTATCCTTTTCGAGAAAAGCTACAAGTAGCTATTCACTTAACATTGCGAATAATGAGGCATTCGTGATCATCTGGTACTGACACTAGTAGAAACAATGGTTTACATAAATTATACTGAACATTTAAAATTGTAACAGTCATGGATTCACATAGTTTATCAAAGCAATATCCATACTCCGCTTTCAAAAGAAACTTTTAGTCTTTTGTCTACTAATCATCTGCATTTCCTCCTTATATTTATGGTTTAATATTTTACATCGTTTCAGCTACATGCAGAAATGACGAGAATACTCTCAAATCTGTGTGAAGGAGATCAACAGCACTCAGCATGAAGAATAAGATCCGGACTTTCAACTCCAATGTGAAGTCAGTGCTTATACGGATCAGTAACTTGGCGCGTCATGAAGAGCACTTTGAACAAACTACAGACCTTCATCAACAGCTGTCTTTGCTCTGGGAACGAGCCAATCCAGCAGGAACCAATTGTGCAACAAATATACAGGAAGAAATGCAGGTGGATTGGTCATACTCTGAGAAAACCAGCAAGTGAGTGACATCACACGCCAGGCCATCGCTCGAGTGGAACCCGAATAGGAGGCGGCTAGTTGGTCGTCCGAGGGTGATATGGAGAAGGTCGTGTGAAGAGGAGATGAAAGCATGTGGGCAGACGTGGAGCCATATGAAAACGTTGGTAAAGAACCGAACGCATTAGAGACGTTCGGTTGAAGTCCCATGTTCCTCTGGAGACTATAGGAAACAATAATAAATCACAATCTCACATCCGACGTCTATTTAGTTTCAACTATTATTATGTAAACTGCTAACCCTACCTGAGACAGAGAACAGAGATGGTGATGAAAATTGTCTTTCACAATTATACAATCACAATTATATATGATACGGAAGATTTATAGCCCATGAAGATGTTATCTGAGAAGGATGATTTAGTCGCAAGGCTTTAAATGTTCTTCCATACCAAACATTCATCGCGGAATTCATTACAAATTTTCCACGAGTTTCTTGACCTTATTATTACGTCAAAAAAAAGAAGAAACCAGTATCATCTACAAGATAAATTGTGACAACAGTGAAATACATAATATTGGTCTATGTGGATGTCTTCTTTGTCTTCTGCTTCGCAGACATAAACTGGCTGTCAGAAGCCATGAAATGCGTTCCTTCACATCAATGCATGTGAACAACCACAGACACCAATTCGATTAGCAAACCCATAAATTCTAGACTAAGGGGACCTTAGAAATGCAAGGTGATTTCTAGAAGCCTGGTAATCAGAAGAATCTTCAATAAATTGACATAGAAGAAATTGTCAATCAATGTAAAGGAAATCACATGGAAAAATTTAAACTTTCGAGTCAACAGAGTAATCAGTAGCAATGAAAGAGAACTAGATAGTGAAAAAATCTCTTCAAACAACCAGTTAAGTTCAGAGTTATCAGGAGAGATAATAGATAAACTCGTGGAGAACCCTTTGAGTTCACTTCACATTGAAGTGTTTATTGAAGAAACTGTCCAGAAAGATAATGAAGGTGGGGCGTTAGGACAAATACTTGCCGATATCACACTATATCGGGAATTGGCAGAATTTGGGGTTCATGAGTTACCGGATTGGGTCCCAGTGGCCTAATGATCTACGAACTCACTTTGTAACCGGAAGATCCTGGGTTAGAACCCCGGTGGAGCGTACTGACGAAGAGTCCCAAACTAGGACGAAACATCTATCCAGTACTCCACTGGTTCTCTAACCAATGTCAGCTCATGATGAAATCCTATGACCAATCAAACAAATCCCTGCAAACCAACACATGAAAAACATAATGAAGGCATCACAACGAAACCGTTCAGCTTACCACAACTCAATGAGAAAAATACTGAGGACCGAATCTGGAATTAAAGTAAAGCACGTAAACCAGTAAAGTAGTGAATACGGCATTTTACTTATTGAAGGATTATTTATATTTGTAATTAAAAAGCATGGATATGTGAATGCATTAAATCATTTAAAGTCAGTGCATTATGATGAGTTGACAAGGCATAGTAAAAGGAAACAGGTGGTACCTAAATGTTTGTGATCTCGCGCTTTTATTATCCAATCTATGGCGACAAGAAGTAAAATTTGTTTTTAGCTGCATATTCTTTCTTTTCAATGATTCTTCTACGTAAAGTGAGTAACTAATCACACGCTATTTTGGCAAGTTTGAAATGACTTTGTAAATAATACTGAAAATTCATTAATGTATTCGTGATCGTAGTATTACTTACACAGATATTGACATAGATATAAAATTTAAAAATTAAAGTATTTTCATTGAACACGGTATCCAAAACGGGATTTATTTTGAAATATCAGAGGCCTATTTATAATAAGCTTGAAGTTACATCCCAATAATGTGAGATATTTTTGATGAAAGGCTCAAGAAATGAAAGAATTAATTGATAATAATTAATTAGTTGACCACTCTTAATGCACTAGGTCAAGAATGAGGATGAAATGAAAGTCCGGATAACAGTAAGATTCAAAGTAGCATGTAGTGATTTTATTCGCCAAATGATTTACTGAGTAGTTTAAGCAGTGATAGTTTAAGTCCCCAAAAGTGATCATCCTTGTAGTGAAACACGATCCTCTGGTAAAACTTCTGTAACCTGAAAATTTATGATACACTATGATGATTCCATTTAAAGCTTCAGATACCACTCTTGAATCCATCTTAGGATAAATATTTTTTAATGTCATATATAGAATAATTCATAGGAGGGATAGAACTTGAAAAAGGATGTGCAATTATAGGATTAGTAGGCAAATCGAATAAAACAAAAACGTTACGTAATATTGTGTGAAATTTAATAGCATAGAATTTATCGTTGTAAAAAAGAATTGATTTAGAATGACAAGTGGAACAAGTGAAATAATACCGGGGACAGTTCAAAGTGAGAATAGTAATAATAACAATTGACTTAATAAGGAAAAGTATACAAATTGAATAGACAAAATGAAAAATGAAAAATTGGTAGAGCTAAAATATGATTGGGGATTACCATATTTTAGCATAGAGGGATTAAGACCATGAAAGTTGGAGGGGTTGAACGAACTTTTTCTGTACACAGAGATCTGGCTTTTCTGTTTCGATAGCCAAAGCTTCAGCAATACAGATGAGTCGGGTACGTAGGGATTTAGGTAGATTGCTCTTTGCCTTGTAGATGACTTTAAAGGCGGAGGCTATAGAGATAGGGTGATCATTTTCGACCAGATGTTCTATGATCGCGCTTCTTATTGCTCCACTTCCACCTTTTCGTAGCCATGCAGGATAATGTTCTTGCACCCTCTTGGACAAAACTCGAGTCGAACGACCGATATACCTAGCTCCACAAGAGCAGGTGAATTGATAAACGCACATAGAGTTGGTCAACATTGGGATCTTGTCCTTCAGGTTATTGAACAATAATGGTCGGCTAGTAAAAGCTATTCTCAGGGAGGCAGCAGGGAATGTTCTTTTCAGGGACTGTGATATCCTTCGTTTCATGATATCGGAAGCTAAGTCCCCTTTGAATTCTAAGCTCATGTAAAGTATTTTCTTGGGAGCGGTTGATAAGTCACGTTTTGTAGGCTTTGAATGTATATTCTTATCTATAAAACGTGGTGGAAATCCATTTTCCATTAGGATTTTCCTCAAAGTGTATAACTCATCTTCCACAGTATCAGTGCTACATATGCGCCGAATACGAGTGGCAAGCGACCGGACCAGGTTTCGTTTACGACCAATAGGTACCCAGCTATAGAAATTTGTCAGTTGACCATTCCATAACAGCCTACGATAAATCGATCTCTTCAGAGTTCCATCGGTCCTTCTTGATAAGTTCACATCGAGGAAATGAATGCTAGACTCGTTCTCCATTTCGAGTGTGAATTTTATCGCAGGATGGCACTCATTAAATACACTTAATATATTATTCAGGTCACAATCAATATTACAAATAATAAAGGTGTCATCTACATACCTTTTATATATTTGAAAGCTTTGGATCATAGGCTTCAGGGAACCATTTTCTAGACTGGACATAAAAACGTCTGCAAGGAGAGGACCCAAGGGAGAACCCATCGCAATACCATCCTTCTGCCTGTAGATTGTTTCATTGAAAGTAAACTGTACATTCAATGTACATCTCAAAAGTAGTTCTTTAAGATCTGTAGTAGGTATCCCTATGTTCAATTTGTTGTCTTCAATATATTTGCATATAAAACATATGGTCTCTGTCAGTGGAACGTTCGTAAATAAGGATTCTACATCCAAAGACAACATTTGTTTATTCGACGCATTTATATCCTGTATACATTCAACAAATTGGAAGGTGTCCCGAAGGGAATGATTAGATAGTTGCCCCCTGACTGGTTCGAGGATTTCAGCTAACCACCCAGCTACTGGATGATAGGGCGATCCAGACATATCCAAGATAGGGCGAAGTGGAACTCCAGCTTTGTGTATTTTCGGTAGACCATACAGTCTTGGTATTAGAGATCCTGTCGGTCTGATCTTTTCGTATAATTCTTCACGAATGAGATGATTGTTCTTCATTCTCTTTAAAGTATCAGTAAGTTGTTTCTCAATTAATTCCGTCTTGTTTTTCTCGTTCGGTTTCGAGAATTTACTGCTGTCTGAAAGTAGACATGACATTTTATCGATATAATCTTTTCGATCCATAATAACAACACCTGTACCCTTGTCAGGGCGTGTTAATAGTATATCGCTGTTATGCGTCAAAAGCTTAAGTTCTTCTTTGTGCTGTTTAGTAAGAAGACTTTGCATTTTTGATCTAGCATTAAGGTATTGATTGCAGGAGTCCGTAATGGTAGATTTGAAGCATTGGAAATCCTGGTCTGACGATGGTGTGAGATCATAGGTTTGACTGAGTAAATTCTCAAACTGGACATGAGTATGTAGCTTGTTGATATTGAGATTAACATCGCAAAACTTCGAGCCCATAGACAAGGCTTCCATTTGTAATTTCGATAAAGATATAGAGGAGTGGTTGAACACGTATCTCTCCGAATTCTCAGGAAATTTTCGAAGACGTTCGATAGGTTTTAGGCTATTAGATAGCTTCGAATTAAAAGACATAGTTTGTTTGTTGGTGACCACATTGACATAATCATCAAACGTCTGACGTTCATCAACCGATAAGTCATATAGAGCAGAAGATCTTTGTGATATATTCCTTTCTAGCTCAGGGATACGTGAACTGATAGAATCAATGTGATTCAATGCGTGTCTCTTGAGAGATTTTGCATTAGGATATATGTGATTGCGTCGGAGCACTTTCCAATACCATTTCGGATACTCATGATTATTGATGCATTCATTAAGAAAACAAATCTCTGCATTCACCACGGCAAGTTTGACAGAATAACGCAGGAACCCGTTGAGTTCCTTTACTGTCAAGGGATCTTTGCTATTTTCCATGAGTTAAAAAATAGCAAAGATCCCTTGACAGTAAAGGAACTCAACGGGTTCCTGCGTTATTCTGTCAAACTTGCCGTGGTGAATGCAGAGATTTGTTTTCTTAATGAATGCATCAATAATCATGAGTATCCGAAATGGTATTGGAAAGTGCTCCGACGCAATCACATATATCCTAATGCAAAATCTCTCAAGAGACACGCATTGAATCACATTGATTCTATCAGTTCACGTATCCCTGAGCTAGAAAGGAATATATCACAAAGATCTTCTGCTCTATATGACTTATCGGTTGATGAACGTCAGACGTTTGATGATTATGTCAATGTGGTCACCAACAAACAAACTATGTCTTTTAATTCGAAGCTATCTAATAGCCTAAAACCTATCGAACGTCTTCGACAATTTCCTGAGAATTCGGAGAGATACGTGTTCAACCACTCCTCTATATCTTTATCGAAATTACAAATGGAAGCCTTGTCTATGGGCTCGAAGTTTTGCGATGTTAATCTCAATATCAACAAGCTACATACTCATGTCCAGTTTGAGAATTTACTCAGTCAAACCTATGATCTCACACCATCGTCAGACCAGGATTTCCAATGCTTCAAATCTACCATTACGGACTCCTGCAATCAATACCTTAATGCTAGATCAAAAATGCAAAGTCTTCTTACTAAACAGCACAAAGAAGAACTTAAGCTTTTGACGCATAACAGCGATATACTATTAACACGCCCTGACAAGGGTACAGGTGTTGTTATTATGGATCGAAAAGATTATATCGATAAAATGTCATGTCTACTTTCAGACAGCAGTAAATTCTCGAAACCGAACGAGAAAAACAAGACGGAATTAATTGAGAAACAACTTACTGATACGTTAAAGAGAATGAAGAACAATCATCTCATTCGTGAAGAATTATACGAAAAGATCAGACCGACAGGATCTCTAATACCAAGACTGTATGGTCTACCGAAAATACACAAAGCTGGAGTTCCACTTCGCCCTATCTTGGATATGTCTGGATCGCCCTATCATCCAGTAGCTGGGTGGTTAGCTGAAATCCTCGAACCAGTCAGGGGGCAACTATCTAATCATTCCCTTCGGGACACCTTCCAATTTGTTGAATGTATACAGGATATAAATGCGTCGAATAAACAAATGTTGTCTTTGGATGTAGAATCCTTATTTACGAACGTTCCACTGACAGAGACCATATGTTTTATATGCAAATATATTGAAGACAACAAATTGAACATAGGGATACCTACTACAGATCTTAAAGAACTACTTTTGAGATGTACATTGAATGTACAGTTTACTTTCAATGAAACAATCTACAGGCAGAAGGACGGTATTGCGATGGGTTCTCCCTTGGGTCCTCTCCTTGCAGACGTTTTTATGTCCAGTCTAGAAAATGGTTCCCTGAAGCCTATGATCCAAAGCTTTCAAATATATAAAAGGTATGTAGATGACACCTTTATTATTTGTAATATTGATTGTGACCTGAATAATATATTAAGTGTATTTAATGATTGCCATCCTGCGATAAAATTCACACTCGAAATGGAGAACGAGTCTAGCATTCATTTCCTCGATGTGAACTTATCAAGAAGGACCGATGGAACTCTGAAGAGATCGATTTATCGTAGGCTGTTATGGAATGGTCAACTGACAAATTTCTATAGCTGGGTACCTATTGGTCGTAAACGAAACCTGGTCCGGTCGCTTGCCACTCGTATTCGGCGCATATGTAGCACTGATACTGTGGAAGATGAGTTATACATTTTGAGGAAAATCCTAATGGAAAATGGATTTCCACCACGTTTTATAGATAAGAATATACATTCAAAGCCTACAAAACGTGACTTATCAACCGCTCCCAAGAAAATACTTTACATGAGCTTAGAATTCAAAGGGGACTTAGCTTCCGATATCATGAAACGAAGGATATCACAGTCCCTGAAAAGAACATTCCCTGCTGCCTCCCTGAGAATAGCTTTTACTAGCCGACCATTATTGTTCAATAACCTGAAGGACAAGATCCCAATGTTGACCAACTCTATGTGCGTTTATCAATTCACCTGCTCTTGTGGAGCTAGGTATATCGGTCGTTCGACTCGAGTTTTGTCCAAGAGGGTGCAAGAACATTATCCTGCATGGCTACGAAAAGGTGGAAGTGGAGCAATAAGAAGCGCGATCATAGAACATCTGGTCGAAAATGATCACCCTATCTCTATAGCCTCCGCCTTTAAAGTCATCTACAAGGCAAAGAGCAATCTACCTAAATCCCTACGTACCCGACTCATCTGTATTGCTGAAGCTTTGGCTATCGAAACAGAAAAGCCAGATCTCTGTGTACAGAAAAAGTTCGTTCAACCCCTCCAACTTTCATGGTCTTAATCCCTCTATGCTAAAATATGGTAATCCCCAATCATATTTTAGCTCTACCAATTTTTCATTTTTCATTTTGTCTATTCAATTTGTATACTTTTCCTTATTATGTCAATTGTTATTATTACTATTCTCACTTTGAACTGTCCCCGGTATTATTTCACTCGTTCCACTTGTCATTCTAAATCAATTCTTTTTTACAACGATAAATTCTATGCTATTAAATTTCACAAAATATTTTTTAGTCGACTAATTATTTTCTTAGAATACTTATTTCTTTCGAATTAGGATTGTTATGATATCTTATAAATAAAATTCGTAATCAGCGAATTTAAAAGCAGACTCGGTAAAATTTATTAGGCAGCTAACCTGTTTTGTCATTTGACTGAAAATATCACAACCCTTAAGACTCAATATCCTCATTGTATGATCAATATGATGTTGTTCAAGAATTGATCCTCTATGGCCATAAAGAGCAGCCAACGGTGATTTAGTGAATACCTGTTAATACAATATATGAGTGAAAGAAGACAAAATCTGGTGTAGAAACTTTGTAGTTTAGTATGGACAAATAAAATATATTATCACTGAATTCTCAAGTCTTATTAAACCAAAATCAGTTATTTTTTGCAAATCAAGCAACAATAGGCAGTTTTTTTTCTCCTTAGTTTGGAGCTCTTCAACAGTGCATATCCATTACTCTGCAAGGCAATGATCCCACAAAAAACATTCTGAATTTCCCAAGAGAAGTAATGCCCTGTGGTGCGTAATATATTGCATGAAAACGGAGATACCACCGGTAGCACTGGTCAGTGTCGAAACCATATAAATAATTGACAGAATTTAGAATCAATGAAAAAGTGGTTTCATTGGTCTGGATATCAGTTTTTAAAAGAGGTTAGGGTTTAAGCAATTCGATGCAAATCACGTAATAAACATTGCCACAATTATTTTCATCACTAAAATATTTAAGGAATGTGAAGGTTGAACTACCTTCAGGAATTAAAAAGCCTTGGTCCATAAAATTCTAAGTACTGAGACTTTCTGCTTACTTTACAGTCAGTTTATTGTCGGTTGGATTCATAAATAAGTTATGCGTATGCCATCTGCAGACGGTAAGTGCATCACCTGGTTAACTAGCTCACTGGTTTTCAAGCCGATCCCAAGCCTTTGTAGAGAGGGAGGGTTGGGCGTGGGCCTAAGAACCCCAGATCACTAAATCTTTCAAACAACTACAGAAACTTCAACACATAGAAAATACATCAAAAATACAAAAACTTCAGATAAATATCTTATTCTTTGCTCGAATGGGAGAGAAAGAATGATGCGGACTGGTGAAAGCCGTCAGGAAGCTGGTCAGTCGATATGTATTTCCCCGAAGAAAGCAAGAAGAAAAATAGGTACTTGGAATGTCCATACAATGTATGAGACTAGGAAGGCTGCCCGAGTGGCCAACAAAGTGCAAAGATATGGCTTAGAAGTACTGGGTATCTGCGAAAGATTACGAAATGATTGTGGGTTATCCCAATTTCAACTGGGGAGTCAGTAATCTACTCAGGTCACCCAGACGACAACCACGAGCATACTGAGGGAGTGGCTATAATGTTTTCGCCAGCAGCAGCCAAAGCCCTAATGTAGTGGGAAGTAACATCATTCGGGATCACGACAAAAAATATTCAACTCAAAAGGAAGGAATGGAGGTTACAATTATTCAATAATATGCACACTGCTACAAACAACGCCAAACAAGAAAAGAAGGAGAATTTTTAAAGACAACTGCAAACAGAAATGGACAACATCCCAAATAGTGACACCAAAATTCTCATATGCAATATGAAGACAAGCGAAACCGGGAAGAGAACTCATAGTGGGTAAAGGGGCTCTCAGAGAAATGAATGAGAACGGAGAATTATTCGCAGACTTCAGTGCTTTCAACGATTTGGTGAGCGTGAGGGGAGTGAGCGTGTACAAACACAAGGATTTACACAAAGCAACATGGATTTCCCCTGACGAACATGTTACAAACCAAACAGATTTCATACCAATCTAAAGGAAGTGGAGACGCAGTCTGCTAGACACAAAGTCAAGAAGGGGAGAGGTGTGGGTTAAGACCATCGCCTAGTTCAAGGAACCTTCAAGGTGAAGCTGAAATCCATGAAAACAAATAGAAACAGACCACGATTGAAGTTCAACATTCAGAAACTGAAGGACAAAAAACACATGGGATACATTCACCGAAAATCAGATCAGAGCTAAGTAGGACATATGAAATAGCATCAGTGAAGAAACCTGCCTGGAATAACATTGGAACTAACTCTCTGAGAGCGATGTTCAGGGAAACGTGTACAACTGTTCTAAGAAGAATCAAGAGACAAGATAGGTAACAGCTGTCAACGGATGCCTACCTGGAAGTTGATAGAAGAGAGGAGAGGAGGATAGTGAAGGAGAAGTTGACTCAATGCAAAGATGCACAACAGAAGGAGAGGCTGAGTTCAATATACACTTCACTGAATAAAGCAGTAAAGAAGGGTTCTAGAAAAGACAAACGACAATTCTACGACACGACGGCTGGAAACTGAAGCAGAACAGGCAGGGCGCAGGCAAAAGAGACATCGGAACACTATATCAGACAACCAAGTCTCTATCCGGGAAGAGATCAACCCGGACAATGAAACCAATGAAAGACGCTCAACGGAACCTGATCACCAAGGAGAAGAAACAAATAAAACAATGAGCCGACCACTTTAAAAGACTCTCAAATCGACTATCACCTGCAAATCGTCCAGAAATACCACCAACAACACACACGGAAATATCTGTCCGTGGACGCCACTCCTCCAACGAAAGAAGAAGTCCTGAATACAATCAAGCCACTGAAGTCCGGCTGGAAAGCCTGCAGGAACAGACAGCATCCCTCTTGAAGCACTTAAGACGATCCCAGAGATTACGGCAGATGTTCTCACTCCTTTACTGCCAAACGTTTGAGAAGAAGGAAAGGTGCCTACTGATTGGAAGGAACGCTGGCTACTTCGTCAAACTGCCAAAGAAAGGAGACTTACGCTCACCTCTGCAAGAACTGGCGTGGAATAATGCTGTTGTCCACGCCAAGTAAGATACTAAGTCGCATCATCCTCCAGAGAATAAAGGATTCACTGGATACAGAATCCCGCCAACCGGAACAAGCTAGATTCAGGAAAGGCAAACTATGTGCCGATCAAACTGCAACTCTACGCATCGTCATCACAAAACAAAGCATAGAATGACAGTCAAACCTCACTCCACCTCAACTTCATCGACTTCGAGGAGGCCTTCGACAGCGTTGACTGCACTACGGCCTGCAGTGCCCAAATCTTTATCAAGCACATTCAGCGGCTGGCTATATGACGATATCACGTGTCAAGTGGTCCACAACGGACAACTCATCGTATCGTTCGAAGTGCATACAGGAGTAGGACAAGCTGGCTGACTATTATCACCGATGATATTCTTAGTTGTGTTGGACTGGATCATGATTCAGACTGTTGAGGGCGAGGAGTAAGGAGTACGCTGAACCATCGATGAGAAGACTCTGGAAGATCTGGATTTCGCACGTAAATGATGTATGTCTAATGTCACACAAACTCGAAAACCAACAAACTGGCTGAAGAGGCTGGCAGCAAAACAGGACTGTAGGTGAACATAGAGAAGACGGAGATGATGAAGATAATCTACGAACTGCAACAACAACAACAACAACCAGGATCAATCATCATCGACGGGAGTGATTTAACAGAGGTTGAATCCTTCATTTACCTAGGAAGCATCGTTTCAACTACAGGACTCAATACGGATGAATATTTCAGAGTCAGACAGAACCGGAAAGGCAAGATACACCTTCATCAACCTCAAACCAGTTTGGAAATCTTCAGCACACAGCCAGCAAAGGATCAAGATTCGGATTTTCAACACCATTGTGAAGTCGGTTCTTCCATACGGGTCAGAAACTTTCACTGCGCGGGAGTCACGAGAAGGATTTCCAACAGTTGGTGGTAGACTGTCATCAACATCTGTCTTCTCTGGCTCCATACTTAGGATCGAATGGCCAGAAAGAATAAGCAACAAGAAACGCTGGAGATGAACAAAGCAACCAAGAGCTGATCGATCAACAGATATGTAGGAGAAAGTGGAGATGGATCGGCATACATTGAGGAGGCCGCCGAAGGACATCGCACGCCAGGCCATCGCTCGAATGGAATCCAAACGGGAAGCTAGGAGTGGGTCGTCAGTGTGAGCGTGAGATAGAGGAGATCGTGTGAGGAAGAGATGATAGAGTTTGGTCAATAGTGGATCCAGCTGAAGAGAATGGTAGAAAACGGAACCATAGAATAATATGTTTGACAGTTCTTTATTTTAGCCATCTTGTTCATAGTGTTATAAGTGTATTTTCAATGACAATTAATGCCATGATCCCTCTAAATCTTCAAGGTTCAACGATCTGGAAATATTGTCAGCTAGAACTGAGGATTAAAAACTAATCATACCAGCTAGACTTTCATGACCGCTAAAGTCAATCTGTAACTTTTATGAATACACACTTTATATTCACAGTTATTAATCATAGATGCTTAACATTCCCATGCAGATTTTATCTCATTTTCTAGTCTAAATACCATTGTTTTTGAAGGTTCCCTAATTGCTGATCTCCTCGAGTTGATCACACCAAAATTGGGGATGATTATTCCTAAACATGTATTTGACTTGAATAAGGCATTAAGAAGACAAATTTGACTGTAGTCTGTTTTTCATGTGAATTATTTTGTTCAGTGTTGGAAATATAAAAAGAAAATAAGCCATACCGTTAGGCATCTACTAGCATTACTTTTATTATTATCAGCAGTAGTAGTATTTAGAGTGAGGATAGAAAAGTAACTGATTGATTCCCTTCTCTTTTCCTTAAGTAAGTAGAATATAGTAAAGGAAATTTCCTTATCGATTTATTTATTGATTAGAAGGCAAACAAATATAAGGACATCATTAACACATTAATCTGGGAAGGTAAAATAATTTAGATTATGAAATATAGTCTAGTGAATATCTATCTGAGGTACGAAATAGCTTCAGTCCTCTAGTCTCTTTGAACTTCGGCATTTAAAATATTGTGATAAGTTTAGCCTATTAAATCCCAGCAACCAAATGAAAAAAATTGGGTTTATACGGTGGAATCTGGTAAATAATGATGAATATCAGTCCGTCACCCTAAGGCTACACCAATTAGTTGTCCTGACAAAAATAAAAATTCCGCTGTTTTGTAGTTAACATTTTGAAAACCATATATTAGTCTTCATGAAAACAAAAACTGTGGCTTAAAATGACGCAACTAACACTGCTACCTATACTATTGGATATGAATAAATAAAAATTAACTAGTGAAGGAATCTTACTCCATAAATTTGATCACATATGATACAGTACTGCTAGGCTGAATAATTCCCTTTCTTACTTCTAAGTAAGAAATACCTCCCTTAGAATCCTCAAGAGTTCCTCGGACATAAGTTCCAACGAGGATATTAACGAGTCGGAGGAGAATCTCCTGCTATGGTTTTTATCCATTTTAACTGGAACTAGCTGACGATTATCTCAATTCTGTCAGTAACGCTATAGGATTATTTAATGCTTAGAACTCAGTCACTAGCTGATTCTACCTCTGTAGAAATTGACTGGTCACTAAATAAAGCCATTTATGATGGATAAAAAATGGATTTTATTGAGACAGAAAGTGTAATGATTTAATCTGTTCACGTTTAGATGCTTTTTGTAACTATCAAAACTTAACTGAAGTGAACGCAAATTATTTTCAGTAATTAATAAAAACAACTGAAAGTGAAATCAAGGACTAAATACTCATATTATTTGGTAAGCTGAATTTCTGTTTACTGCATGATTTAATGTCATGCAACAATGAATTATCAGAACATATAAACAGAGGAAAAATACACCGGATATATCTCAGGACATTTAGTATGTCTCATCTTCTTAGACTGTTATACGTGGCTGCATGAAGAAATACAGATGGATTTTTCATAAATATCTTAACTTAGTACAATCTACTAAACTTCATTTAGATATCTAAAAAACACAATATAATCCAGCAAAGAATATTCTTTTCGATAAATTCCTCTTCTGGCTCTACAATTATATACATGTTTATATACACAGAATATTCAAGGTTGGTAGTTAATAACAATATTAGTGTTTTTTAAATAATATCGATTTGTAAAGCAAGATCAATGCAATTACAGTTCACTAAAAATACTTAAATTATAATAGTAATAAAGATATAATAGCGAGTAGGATATCAACTAAAATTAGGGAAATTTTCACGAAAATTGAGAATCATTCAAACCTAGATGGCCAAGGTAGGGACAGCGTCTGAACTAACTTCTTTTGGACGCACAAATTAGGCTTTTTAATGTGGATCCCGACAGCCTCAGCAATATTTAGTAATCGAACTCTTAAGGCGAAGTTGAGATTTGTTGGTATCCGATAAATAACTCTGAAAGCTTGATTAACATCAATCCTACGTTCTGTATCCACCAGATGAGCCAAAATAGCGCTACGGATAGATTTTGTTTGGCCTTTGCTTAACCACGCAGGGTGATGTTCGGAAATTCGACGAGAAACACGCCTAATTGTGCGGCCTATGTAACTGGCTCCACAGGAGCAATTAAATTGGTAGATACACATGGATGAGGCGAAATTAGGCAGTTTGTCTTTTACTCCCGAACGCAGAAGAGAAGTAGTCTTAAAGATACAACGTAATTCAGCAGCAGGGAATGCTCGTTTTACCGCGTTTCTAATACGCTGTGTTAGTATCTCGCTAGTGTTGTCCCCAAGGAACTGCATCTGAAAGAATAAGGCCTTTTTTGGAACTGTTGGTAACTTCGGCTGCTTTGGTTTCAAATTCATATTCTTTAAGACTACTTCTCTTCTGCGTTCGGGAGTAAAAGACAAACTGCCTAATTTCGCCTCATCCATGTGTATCTACCAATTTAATTGCTCCTGTGGAGCCAGTTACATAGGCCGCACAATTAGGCGTGTTTCTCGTCGAATTTCCGAACATCACCCTGCGTGGTTAAGCAAAGGCCAAACAAAATCTATCCGTAGCGCTATTTTGGCTCATCTGGTGGATACAGAACGTAGGATTGATGTTAATCAAGCTTTCAGAGTTATTTATCGGATACCAACAAATCTCAACTTCGCCTTAAGAGTTCGATTACTAAATATTGCTGAGGCTGTCGGGATCCACATTAAAAAGCCTAATTTGTGCGTCCAAAAGAAGTTAGTTCAGACGCTGTCCCTACCTTGGCCATCTAGGTTTGAATGATTCTCAATTTTCGTGAAAATTTCCTAATTTTAGTTGATATCCTACTCGCTATTATATCTTTATTACTATTATAATTTAAGTATTTTTAGTGAACTGTAATTGCATTGATCTTGCTTTACAAATCGATATTATTTAAAAAACACTAATATTGTTGTTAACTACTAATCTAGAATATTCTGTGTATATAAACATGTATATAATTGTAGAGCCAGAAGAGGAATTTATCGAAAAGAATATTCTTTGCTCGATTATGTTGTGTTTTATAAACTTCATTTCTTGATATCTTACAAGTACTGTAGTATAATTTACACGAGCCTGTGTACTTCACGTCACGGGACTTTATATAAACCAAGTCATTTTGTTTTACGGGCAATTTTTAGTCCCCGCATATAGACTGTTCTGTTTATTGAAATACCGTGGATATTTTAAATTCCTTTAGCTTTGTGTTGCAGCTGTTACACGCATAGTTAGTATTCATGTTGCTGCTATTTCTTATTATATTCTTTTTATTCTGTAGTATGGTTTGTAAGGGTTAGTTATGTTTTAAAAGTTGGTCACAGATTGATATCAGTTAGAGAGCAATTGAAAACCAGAGAGTACTGGACAGCTGTTTCATCCTAGTTTGAGAATCATTGGCAGTACACACCCACTAGGATTCGAACCCAAGACCTTCCGGTTACAAGGCGAGCTCGTAAACCATTCAACCACTGAGACCCGATTCAATGACCAGCCCATGAGTTCTAACTTCTACTAATTCGTGATTTAGCGCGACCCCGACCATTTTCGTAAAGACATAACTAACCCTTACAAACCAAAACTATAGAAAATGAATCTGATGCTCGCTAGTGACTTGCTACAGGATGGAGTTTCCTGAGTTCTTGTGAGAAGTCGTGACCAGTGAGGTTCAACCAGATGTCACGTGTGAGGATGGATGTCCCTAGGATGAAACAGCTGTCCAGTACTCCCTGGTTTTCATTGGTTCTCTAACTGATATTATATTCTTATTTTTCTATGTTCATAAGGTTAACGGCTGAGTACCAATGATTAATTCTTATGTCTTACTTCTCAATTAAGATTTCATTTTATTCTAGTCAACTATTCAACAATATAAACTGACCAATACAGTTGTAAAATTAAGCTAAAAATTATGTTGAGAGGTGAAGTTCAAATGTCGATGAGAATTTCCTGATCTTTTGTGGATCGCACTTATGAGTGAAGTTTGGTTTAGAAACTGTGAACGTATCACTCATATTTAACATATTAGTCGGTTGATCAAGTCTCTCTGAAACACATCTCCCGTTCATAAACAAAGCAAGAAGGACGCACAAAGCAGGATAAAACGACGTCATTATATTTCTTTGATTCGTTTCAATTACATACACTCATAAACAGTTTAATATCAGTATACGAAATATTCAGATACTTTAGTAACTAATCATACAGTTTTAGGACACTAAGTGTCCAAGTGAGCAGATGGAATAACGGAAAGAAATAAGAGTCATTAATTAAATTTTATGATGGTAAAGGTAATTGCAAATGATGCAGAATATCTCTGTAGCTCCGCTTTGTTCAAGCGCTTCCCTTCAGCCTCACATGAATATCTCAATCTTAGCTAGAAAAACTGGTGACCCCAAAACAAATCCTTTCAATTTTCTTTGCTTTACATTTTCAACTTGGAACTTAAGTAGCGCTTAAGTTGAGCATAGGCGCACCACTGAAATGATCTCCTCCATTAGCGCTTGATAACTGCGCACAAGTAATAAGGTGAAACGGGGTTCGTACATAACAGCTTCCATTGCCATTTCCATTTTGTATTTGAGTAAATTGTTCTAATATTCAAAACTAACAGTTTCTTCATTTCGTCTGATTTCAGATTATTTATTCAATCAAGGCAAATTTTATTAATAATCGATGTCAGTTTGTGAACCATTAATTATAACATCAGGTGATGACAAAATTCGTTGGGAATCAATCAAATCCTCACAAACCTAACATTTGATCACTTAAACTATGCTGAAATTCGCACCAATTAGTAAAAGTTTGAACCATCTCTAAATAAATCTAGGAGTTTAGATAAATCATAAATCCTCCAAATTATTAGAAAACTCAACCACCCTTAAGAAAACCAGTAGTAAGAAGTAAACCTGTTGATACCATGTTTAAAGGATTAAAATTACATCTATGGTAGCCATGAACAATAAAATTTGTCCCAAACGTCGTACAGTGGATACCATTCTTTTACTTCATGTTAGTTTAATAACTGAACCACTACATATTTATTATCGAACTACCCTTTGGCCACACACTTATGTCAGGTTCCCTTATATTACCGCTCAACAAATGTAAAACTAGTTGGCTTTTGGTATAAGAATAGAAATAGAATAGAATAGGCACAATATTTTCATACCTTGCATTCCATTTGAAACGTATGCTTTTAGGCAACAAAGTTTCAGAAGTATTCATGTTGATAACACGGGGTGGAGTTGCTCTCTATTTCCCAGGCTTACTACTGGCAAGTGTGGGAGGTTAAGGAGACCATAGGTAGGGAATCGAACCCGGATCTCTCACGTGGCTGGATATTGTTCTAACATTGAACCAATAACGCACTTAAGCATTGGTATTCCACAATCCTAAAGAGAACTATCTCTTACTATACAAAACAGTGTGATACAATAGTATTTATTTATAGACGGGTTGAAGGTCTGAATTACAGAAGAGTTTCAAACGAAAACAAAACCTTTGTCTACCGCTCTTTGCTTTCTAATGTTTCTCCAAGTTATGTTAGCTTGTTATGAGATCTACATTAAAAACATACGTGTTTATTGACGGCAAACATCCAGACCAAGGATATTGCTTATTCCCTGGAATAATTTAAACACTAAGTCGGATTGAATGTTTATTGATCTTTATAATAATTTAGGTGTTTAAAAAAGATATAGCTGATATGTAGGTTGGGTTGATAGTTTTGGTATATTTGCATCATCTGACCTGAGTAATTTTTAATTGTGAAGCGTTGAATGTATTCTCTGGGATGACAATGAGTGATACCATAGGTTACAGCGATTTTTATTGAAATTTTAAGTTAATTTGTAGAATACATTTGAAAATGATGTAGTTATTACTACTTCAACTTTTTTGCGGTTTAGTCTGAAATTAGTTTGATTATTATTATAAATGTTAATATTATGATAACCCTTGGATTCTTATCCTAATACTAACATATTAAATGTCATGAAACTGGTTTTTTGGTGCATTAAAAACATTGAACTGACTTCATTCATTACGAATCAATGTATGTAAAAAATCCCTGGTAAAATATTTAGATTTGATTCGATAAGTGTGTGACTAAATTAAGAGTAAAGCTAATAAAGTTCGCTAACAGAATTCAAATTCAGAATTTACTGCGTATACATTAAAAGCGAAAGTACATTAGATAACCGTTGTATATTGTTCCAAACTGGAATTTTTTAACATTGAATGACATTCGATCAAATATATTTACCGTTATTTTGCTTAAAAATCTTTTCCACAAGGTTTAAGGGAAGGTGTTTAGGGAAAAAGCAAGTTGAGGACTTGTTAGTGTACACACAAATGTTGTTGCTATTACTGCTATGTGGTTACTGTTAGTTTCACTGTCAGTTGTTGCTAGGCCTTCCTACTTCCGACAGGATTTCGATTCCCGCCAAAGTGTCATCATTATCAGGAGTTGTTTTTTAGCAATATTTTAGTTGATTTCGTTTTCGAGCGCCTTGTGAAGAAATGATTGTTGTTTTCGATGTGGTTGAGTTCTCTGAGCTAGACGTCTTTCTAGATGACATCTCCAGGTCAGGATTTTTTATGAAGAGAAATCATTAGAATTCTCCTTGAATGTATCTTGAGACAGCTTTTTACGCGATTGGTCGGTAATTTCCATCAGTATGGATCTGTTTTATTGACTTGGAATCTGACTTTTTTATCATGTGGCTAATACTTTCTAAGTTGATAAATTTGATCTGTAGTAATGTGTCTTCTAATCACTGATTCGTATAAATACCTGGCCGCAGGGAATCCCCTGTCATTTTCACTATTTCTAATGCACAAAATTCCTACATTTTTCCAGTCAAATCAGTGTCCATGGTTGTATACATGGACTGATATGGAAGAATACATGCCGTGTTTTTCACAGGTAATCAATGTTCTTGGATTCTGAGTTGTAGACGCTGCCCAAATTTACCAATTCAATGTTTATCACAGTTGATGCAGCTTATTTTGTTATTATTATTGCTCTTTTCTTCTTTTGCTATCAGGTCGTGTGGTTTACACAATATTAAATTAAGTGATTGTGTTGGTTTGTGTACTGTATCTATTCCGAATGGTTTAGGTATTCTAGCTGTTATTTTTTTTGTTTTATTTATTTTATTTTTGATTTACAGCTTGATTCCACACCGTATTCTTGGTACAAGTATGGAATTTTAAGCGTGGATATCGGTAGCCCGAAATTCGCAGGCCGACCATAGATATCATGTGTGCGTCGGCGTGGGCTCGAACTCCGGACCATGTGCATGGTAGGCGAGGATCCCAACCACTGTGCCACCGACGCACACTTTCTTTTTGTTTGGTAGGATGAATTTCCGTGTGCTTCCCAAGGATGGTATTTTGCTAGTTATTTGATTCGAGTTTACACATTTCCTAAAATTCTCCATTTTTCTTGATGACAGTTGGTAAATATTACTTTTCTCACCTCCTGAGGACTGGAGTGCTGCATTGTGTTTTGCGGCCTTTGAATAATATTTGCACACAGTTTCCTTTGTGTGCTATTGGATTATCGCTGTTGTAGTCGGCTGTTTAGTTTGTTTGGATTGATTTCCTGTATACATATGTTTACCATACCTTCTTTAGACGTCCCAGTTAATTTGTAGTAAATTTAATTCCGAGTGGTAGTACTGCAACACTGCACTGAAATCCTACAGTCGCAACCCAGATCATATGTGATAATTTATTTTTCTCCTTAAGTTTGATCACATGAACAATCAATCAAACAGACTGTTTAACCCACTGACTGTTATGTAAATGGAAATTATAGCTTTTTTCTGAAAAATGCTTTTCATATATGGTACATAGTTTTTGACATCTTTTGTTGCAAACTATTTACTTCTTGTACAAGATATTAAAGTAATATAATCATCAGCAATGTGTTTGAAGCAATACTGTTCCTGCTGAAGACTGCTGCATTACTGAGCAATGCATTTCTTTCATTTTGTTCAAAAATGCATTAAAGGTATGTTGAAGAGCATTTGTAAATTTGTGTGAGCACATATCACAATTCATAGACGTAATTGGATGATGGAAACAATATGAAACGCAGTAAGTATGATGCATCTGGATGGCTGGTAAAATTACGCAGCTACTGGTTCGAAATCTGTTGTGCATTCCTATATAATAATAATTTCATCATTTTGAAGTTTATCATTTGGCATCCTAATATTTGTTTAACGACATTTTTATCTGCAGGGGTATAATTTGGCATACATTTTGAACAAGTGCAGTAAGTGATCACCATCAATATGACTAATAGTATATAGCAACCAATATTATTTTCTTTTTACCTCTGTTACTGTGATTAAATCAAAAATACATTCTTCAAAGATTTACATAAATTTAAACACATGTGATAAATACCTCCTTTCATTTTTGTGAAAACTCTATAAAATTAACTTATTAGGATAAACAAGATTGAGTTACTATCTTTGACAAGGCACTAAGCAGACTGTCTATTATTCAATGACGTGTATGATGATTATTGATGAAATGGAAATCCTCACTTAGCAGAAGAGAAAAACAAATTTACTAAAGAAATGCTGGTTTCTGCGGGAAGGCGATTTTTAGAATAAACACATGCTGGATATTAAAGATGTATCAGACTAAAGATCGGGAATAAATCTTATATTCACTGCAATTGACTGGTAACATGTAGCCGAAATGCTAATTAAATTCATGCATCAACTGATGACTCAGTCTCTTAGAATCAAATAGGTAGCAATAATTTTTCGAGAATCACCTGTATAGTATCAAGTTAAATATTAACTTATAAACTTGTAGCAGTAACATAAAAAAGGCGAACTTACTAAGAATAGTAAAGAAGACAAATTCAGCATAACAGTAAATAATCATTTTAGCTGAGTTTCAATGTTTTCTGAGAATAATTCCATTTCCTATCATTTATTTATTATTGTATCCTTTAGTTCCTAGAGGAACGTAGGGCTTCAGCTGCTCACCTCCATTGCCTTCGGCTTTCTGCCGACTTTTTCACCCCGCTCCAAGTCTGCCCACATGCTTTCATCTCCTCTTCACATGACCTCTTCCAAGTCACCCTTGCACTGACGACCAACTCGCCGCTTCTCTTTCGGGTTCCACTCGAGCAATGGCTTGTCTAGTGATGTCACTTGATGGTTTCCTCAGAGTATGGCCAATTCATCTCCACTTCTTCCTGCCTATTTGCTGCACAATCTGTTCCTGATGGGTTGGTTCATTCCCGGAGATCCCTGTTGCTGATCTTTTCTGGCCATCTGACCTTGGGTAGTACTGAGCGAAGACAGCTGTTGATGAAGGCCTGTAGTTTGTTTGAGATGCTCTTCATGACGCGCCAAGTCTCTGATCCGTATAGCAAGTAGCACTGACTTGACATTGGAGTTGAAAATCCGGATCTTATTTTTGATGCTGAGTGCTGTTGATCTCCTTCACATAGACTAGAGAGTAATGAAAGCTTGCCTTGCTTTTCCGATCTTTGCTTCGATATCCTCGTCAGTCCCGCCTGTAGTTGAAACGATGCTTCCTAGGTCGGTAGGTAAAGGAGGTTGTTTCTTTCAGGCTCCTCCCATTTATGCTGACTGATTGTTGTCTGTTGTTGTTGCTGGTGGTGTTGGCCAGGAATCTTCATCACCTCTAATTTTTCTATGTTCACATTAAGTTCTATCTTTGATGCTTCTTCTGCCAACTTGTTGCTTTTCACTTGCATATCTTCCATTGTGTGGGAAATCAGACATATATCATCGGCGATGTCCAGATCCTCCAAGTTTTTTGTGTGAGTCCATTTTATGCCTGTTTCCTCGTTGGCCGTTGTCTGTTGTATTATCCAGTCTACTGCAATCAGGAAGATCACTGGCGATAATAGACAGCCTTACCTTACTCCCGTCCTCACTTCGAAGGATTCCGCGAGTTTCCCGTTGTGGATTACTTGACATGCAGCATTGTCGTACAACTAACTGTTGGATGAGATGTATAATTGTCGATGGGACCCCGTAGTAGCCAAGTAGTTGCCAAATCACCTCTCGATCGACGGTACACCATCGAAGTCCTTTTCAAAGTCGATGAAGTTGAGATAGAGAGGTGACTTCCATTCCAAGCTTTGTTCAATGATGATCCGTAGAGTGGCGATATGATCAATACATGACTTGTTTCTCATGAATCCAGCTTGTTCCTGTCAAAGATTTTCATCCAAGGCTTGTTTGATCCTCTCCAGGATGATGCGGCTTAGTATTTTGCTTGGAATGGACAGGAGCATAATTCCGCGACAGTTTTTGCATTGACTTAAGTCTCCTTTCTTTGGTAGTTTGAATAAATATCTTTTCTTCCAATCCTCAGGTACTATGCTCTCTTTCCACACCTTCTCCAGTAGTGGTGTCATCAAGTCCGCTGTTGTCTCGGGGTCCATTTTCAATGCTTCTGTTGGGATTCCATCTGGTCCTGCCGCTTTTCCAGCTCTTAGCATCTTGATTGCATTCAGGACTTCTGATTTCGTCGGGGGGTCGATGTTCACTGGTAGTTCTGCTTCCGTCGTTAGTATTGTTGGGCGCGTTGTAGGTGGCGGTCGATTTAGAAGTCTTTTGAAGTGTTCAGCCCAGTGTTTTCTTTGCTCCACTTCTTTGGCGATCGGCTTTCCATTATCATCCTTAACTGACTTAATCTGTGTCGGACTTTTGCCTGATAGGTGCCTAGTTGTTTGGTAGAGTGTGACGAGGTCTCCTTTGCCTGCAGCTTGTTCTGCTTCACTTACCATGGCTTCATAATATTTCCTTTTGTCTTCCCTGGCACTCTTCTTTACTCTTTTGTTCAGTGTATTGTAATTTGCATTCGAATCCTGTTTTTGTTGCTCGTCGGTGCACTGGATAATCTTTTGTTTCACCATCCTTTTCTCTTCTATTTTTTTAAGTGTCCGTAGTGAGCCACTGTTTGTCCTGTCTCTTCTTCCTGTCTAGAACTTCCATGCAGGTTTGACTCCACACCGTTTTCAAGTTGTTCCAGTGCTTTTCGACGCCGACCTCTTCGCTAGTGTTCATTTGTGCCTCGGCTTTGTTCTTTATGCTTGCAGTGAAGATGTCCTTTGTGGACTGGTCCTTCAGTTTTTGAGTATTGAACTTGGCTTGTGGTCTGTCTGCAGCTCCTTCTTCTCTGAAAGCTTTTAGTTTGATTTGGATTGTCCCTTGTACGAGATAGTGGTCTGAGCCAACGTCTGCTCCTCTTCTTACTTTTGTGTCCAGTAGGTTGCGCCTCCACTTCCTTGATATTGAGATGAAGTCAATTTGGTTTTTGGTTTGCTCGTCTGGTGACACCCATGTAGCCTTGTGGATATCTTTGTGCTTGTATACACTGCTGCCAATCAGTAGTTCGTTGAAGGCGCAGAAGTTGGCGAAGATTCCTATCAGTTACCTAAGAACAATCAGTCTGCTCAAACTATCAAGAGACGGTATTCTATGGAAAACATACGAGAAGCTACAAGTTAGGCATCCAAAGGCGACATAAAGGAGATCGTGTGAAGCGAGAATAATTATGATAAGTGCTGCCTAAAGGATTTCAAGTCAGTGATTCTTTATGACTCAGAGATTTCACGTGTTCATCACAGGGTATTGCAGACATTCATCAAGAGATATCTTTGCAGTCTCGATAGTGAAGATCAGATGGCTAGTCACGAAGGATGAGCACTAGAGAAATCCAAAACGTCGTGGAAAATTTAACAATCAATTATCTAAATATATACTCAGGGAAATTTAGATGATCGGCAGGAACATACTCTGGAAAACAGGCGTCGCATTAGTCACCAAATTAGCGTTGAGTAGAATGTGAATGTGAAGTGAAGAGTCAGGCGAAGGTTGGAGAGAGATTAAGAAAATCAGATTTGGATGAAAAACAGTTGGTGAATTGTCCCATAACCAGCTAAATTGATGGCAGAAAGCGGAGTACAGTTGAGATGTGTCGCTTGCTTTCTACACTGCGCTCAAACATGTAATGTTTATTTTTGTTTTAATCAATTAAATATGTCTGCAAATAGTATTACACTTTTCAGTATTTTAAAGTATTACGATACATCTCTTCCTGTGTTTCGCATAGATTTTGAGGGAAAACATCATAATGGATGGCTTCGAGCATTGAAGCGTACAAATAGAAATCAAGTGGATATTCCTAAATCAGGCAGCACGAACTGCTCATCTTTACAAAAAATCACTATCAACAAAGTTACAATACAGTGATTCCGACAATCGAACTTCCTGATAATTTTGAAGTTAAAACACTAAAAAGTCACATCTAGGCAAAAAAAGAGATTTATGAAAACGATACTTAGAAAAGCATGAAATTATTAAATAAAATACCACTGCTCAACACATAAAATCACCTCACGATTTGTCACCATCGTCTCAATAGAAAAGCCAAACAACACTCTTTACATAGCAATCTGCCTCTAACCACATACTCTTCCTTTTTTTAGTAAAGATGTCTATCAGATCATCATAAAACGCCGTCTAAAACACTTACTTTAAATATGCCTATTTTCATGTAATAAACATTTGGTATTTATACATTACTACACTGGATATCAGGATTGCGGTCTCTTTTTGCTAGCATCCGACCATTGGATTATTCGTATATTCATCAGACATTTCATTAAGAATCGACATTCTTAAGTGAGCTACTGATAACCCTGGAGCAATAGATAGCGTTTTCGTTCCAACTCTGGTCTGTTTAGAGATATGCACCACAGACTCACCAGAGTTCGAGTTCAGGACCTTCAGTTTTACGGGCCAATGCGAAAGTGCACGAGATTCTTTGCTTTGTTCCTGAAAATGTTCAGACAGATCCTACAAACATAGTAGTATATATTTAATTTTTAACTGTGTAGAAGAGTGCATTCTAAAACAAATTTGTTGAAGTGTTAGATGTTACTTGTTGTTGATATTTTCTGTCCATCCGAAACACTCCTTTTGAAGTGTTGTACACTCCCTTCTTCCCAAGTGGAGAATCTCCAAGGAAAAACAGAAAAAATGTATACAGTGATCTTGGTTATATAGGACGAAACTGTATGATATATATATGTATATATCAAGAGGTTGACCAAGTGCATACTGCTTGCACTGTATGGAACCTATTTAATAAATTTATGGGCAGAGAAAAGGTAATGCTGGTGCTTTCAGTCTTTATTTTGTAGAACTATACGGATCAGAGACTTGGCGAGTCATAAAGAGCATCTCAAACAAACTTCAGACCTTCATTAACAGCTGTCTTCGCTCAATACTCAAGATCAGATGGCCAGAAAAGATCAGCAACAGGGATCTCTGGGAGCGAACCAATCAGGAACCGATTGTTAAACAAATAGGCAGAAAGAAATGGAGATGGATTGGCCATACGCTGAGGAAACCAACAAGTGACATCACTAGACAAGCCCTCGAGTGGAACCCGAAAGGGAGGCGGCGAGTTGGTCGTCCAAGGGTGACTTGGAGGAGGTCATGTGAAGAGGAGATGAAAGCATGTGGGCAGACCTGGAGCAGGGTGAAAAAGTTGTCAAAAAACCGAAGTCAATGGAGGTGCGCAGCTGAAGCCCTATGTTCCTCTAGGAACTAAAGGATACAATAATAATATATAATAATAATAAAGCTTATGGTACAATACTCAATTACCGGAGCTAAACGAATGGTTATTTTCTAGGAATTCATTTAAAGAATGTTATCAAATCCATAAACCCATCCCAAAACCACGATCTCGAAGATGTGGCCATCATTTCGTCTAACAAAATTACATATATCTGCCTCATCCTCTTACTCAGATCTTAAATGGGTCATTTTATAAGAATACTTATCACTTGAAATAAAATTAAAAATTTTCCTATACTGAGATCATTCTCCACATGGACTTTTAAGTTAAGGCCTGCTGTCATCACCTGCCCATTTTTTAAAACAATGGAAAACTTACTTGTGCTTAACTTTCACTGAATGCTTTCCGCCGCCTGAAATCATCTAATCATAAAATTATTAGAGGTACTTGGATGCTGCCACTGTCTTACTGCAAAGTGTTCTTTGGGATTTTGTAAAAGGTCCTGAGTATTTTTTCTGAACTTTCTCATATCTAGCGGTCTGCTTAAGTCACTTAGCTACCGGAATTCCTGTCCATCAGAATGCTTAAACTCTTCTGTACTTCTTATTGTTTGAATCATGCAATCATGTCAGGTGACCAATACATGAAGTCGCACTCATATTTAATTAGTTTCCCACAATATGCTATGTAATTTTCGAAGGAATTGAAGAAAAAATTTACATAACTGGTTCTCATTTCATATGCGGCGACAGTACGACAAATGATATCCTTCAGAAGATTGCTTTACATGTAAATTCTTTATGAAGAAGAAATATTTTGAAACTAAATACTCTGAAAATTTCCGTAATAAATGTTCACCTATTGCCGTAAATACAACTTTACTATTATCGTTACTGTTATTATTATTATATATTATCCTGTTACTTTATATTCTGCTCCTGGTGCACTTCTTGTAAGTTGAGTCACTTATTTATGCACTCAGGATTTGGTAAGAAACGGGTTATTTCCTCCAGTAAATAATTTCTAGAAGTTGTCCCTTCACTTCACTTACTACTGTAGCTGCTGTACTTCAGTGTGTTTTACTTTCCACGCTTCTATTTTCCTAAATTACATCGCTCAACGTATTCTGCTTCTACTTCTTTTTATCGACTACTTAAGGAAGCTGACAGTTTCTGTCTTGATTCATCTTCTTCTCTGACAATTTATCAATTCTAGTATTATATTCATTCGTCTATATTATCAACAGTTACTATTTCTTCCTTGGTTTCTGAAAATGCGACTATCTGTCATTACTTAGAAATTCGAAGATTAGTGCACATCTAGTACATTTAACTGATGTTGTTAAAAGTTATTTCAATTTGCACAAGGCGTTGTCCGGAAACATCATGTCAGATACAGAATATCCCTTTTATTCACATATTACCCTTTGAAAAACTGCGAGAATTCGAATAAGAATTAAAGCTCATAGAGTTAAATATAAAAAATTTAAACAAGAACCTTTTGTGAAGAGATCAATATCAGACAGAAACCAACAAAATTGCAGTTATCGAATCCTAGGAGTCACGTAAGCATGATCATCAGCTGCGTTAGCATTATCATTAGCTTCAGAAATCTTGGTTTTTTACTTTGGTGTGATTCGCATAGGTGTTAAATTTCATGCAATATGAAAGTTTGGAAAAATCTGATCCAAACCGTCTGAAATAAAGAGAGAACTGTTATCATAATTTCAATGTAGATTTCAGCACGAAACAGCATTAGTTAGAGATCAGTGAGACAGAGGACCACAAGACAGTTGTTTCGTCCCAGTCCAGGACACGTCATGAGTGAAAAATTATGACCCTACAAGAGACCTAAACATGGACCAAGTGACTGAACGTTTGGTATGCTTAGTCTTGTAACATCAAGATTCTGGGTTGGTCCTCCGGTGGGTTCGTGGGTGAGCACTTCTAGAGATAAGATTATCATCATACAGTAGACTGGATGCAAAATGTAGATATTTTATAGTAGAGAATCCCAGACTGGGACGAAGCAGCTGTCCAGAGGTCTCTAAGTGATGTTTTTCCGTGGTGCAGGCTACATTGCACTTAGTCCAAATCCCTACAAAAACCAATAATCAAAATATAATAAGGACCATTGAAAATGACTAAAATGTTACCACATTGACGGAAAATGTCTATGAAGAATAGTTTTAATATGCGACGGTAATTTATTTTCAGTTTATTAGCGATTTTTTATGTATACATCTATAGGTTTCAACTCCGTCAATATGTATTTTAAATTAAACTTATTAATTTCATTCATAACATTAACTTTTAACAATCATTACCACGCTAACAACTCTGCTACTTAAATTTCGTTTATTAGCTTATTGATCTACATAGAATTTCGCACTAGATTTTTGTCTCGAAAAGAAATAAGAGCTAAAAGACGTATAAGGAGTTTTTTTTAACATAAATATGTATATCCCTATGATTTCCATAAATATAACTTTGTATATGCATCAAGACTTCATTTGGCGTCCAGTGGTTACTTTCATTTTTCTGACCAATTAAACTTTACCATCGGTGACTTAAGCTTGTGGGCTTATAAAGGTGCATGGGTGGTCATCTCCTCATGGCTATCCACCCCGTGAAAGTTGATTTACCCTCGAATTGATCGAAACAGAAGTGTTATATGAACCGGAAAACAAAGGAAAACTGCTTCAACACAACCTACCTGTTTGAACTGGTTCTGGAGTTTTGTCTGTATGAAGATCTCACCACTGACTATGAACCCCTAACAGTGTAAGTCGGGATATACAACTTTCGGGGTCATCTTCCTCTGACTCGCTCCCTCCAACAGCAAAAACGCAGAAAAGCTGGCTTTATGATCGTCCTAAGGAAGTGTCCTACCACTCTTACGCTACTATTCGCCACCATTACGACTCTGCTGCTACCCTGCCAACATGGTGTAAGTGACTTATGTTATATTGGTAACTGCTTTTATTATAGGAGCCATCTGAATCACTTTTCTGCATGGTAGGACGTGTACAAACACTTTTTCCTCGTCTATGTAGCTTCGAAGCTCATGGCAAAATGCTAGTCCGTCCGCCAATCAAGGTACCTGCTGTTGTTCGGATCAGTAATATAATCCCCTTAAATAAGGAAAAGTAAAACGGTCTTAAATTAAATTACCTTATGCTCAAGTAAATTAGAATAATTTCCATAAGAATAATTTATCACAAAGCATACTTACGAGAACAGTAAAATGGCTTCTCAAAATTATATGTGTATAAATTTTCGCGAAACTTAAACAAATATTCGCACCATCTCTCCGGTTCGAACTTCTTCAGGGAAATAGTCAAGATTAAGTTATCAGTGATGTACATGAAGGCATGTATCATGAATTTATAACCCTTGCTCAATGCATTCTGAGCCGTTAAAAGCTATCAAAACAAAATTAAATGAATCTAATGCTTATTAAAGACTGGCTTCAGAATGAAGTTGCCTGAATTCCCAGTGAGTAGTCTCAACCAGCTGGGTACACAAAATAGGTTTTAGGAAAAATAGCCACCAATGATAGTGTCTGACGGTGGTGTGATGCATTGTGACTTCGTAGAAATCAGAAATCATAGACCATTGGATTCTATCGCAGTGAATAAATGGTCTAAGTACACGCTTCACAACCTAAAGGTCCTGACTTCGATCTCAGTTGGGGTTATGGGTACATATTGCTGGACAATCCAGAACTAGAAGAAAATGGTTGTTCAGTACTCCTTGGATTCCAGTGCTTCTCCAAATGAAGTCCGTGATCAGACTTGAAACCAGTCAGATCCCTGCAAACCAACACTTGAAAGGAAAATAAACGAAATTATATGAACTCTTTTAGTGATTTGATCAGGGAGTACTACATAACTGATTGATCTTCTTCTCTTGTCATACTGTTAACAGTGTGTGTACTTTATACTAACCTTTAGAAGAAATGTTAGAATTAGAATAGTGGTTCGTATTAAGATTCTTCGTTTAGGAAATGCATGTGTGGTGTATGATATTATCTATGGGTGAAAAATCAGACATGCACTGTAAGTCATTAGTGTATTAATTTACGTTTTGAATACGTATGTACATAATGGAAAAGATTTTGGATAATTATTTGATCTGAGGATAGACTCAGCCAGATTTTTAATCCCTCACGTATTATTTTGTCCAAAGTAACTACATACTTACCTCTACCAATTGGAGTTATAGCAACGACTTATTTGCTAATAAAGGGCTGTACTGAGTTACAATTCAGGTACGTGTGCGGATGTGGGATTCAGAGTCTTTAATTGACTTAATGTTATCACATCATTCATTGTGACATTTTATTTTTATTATTGATTTTATTTTATTTATTTTATTTTTATTGATTCCACACCGTATTCTTGGTACAAGTATGGAATTTTCAGCGTGGATATCGGTAGCCCGAAATTCGCAGGCCGACCATAGATATCATGTGTGCGTCGACGTGGGCTCGAACCCCGGACCATGTGCATGGTCGGCGAGAGTCCTAACCACTGTGCCACTGACGCACATAAATGAAGCTTATAATTACAGTTGCTCATCAGGAATCTTCATCCCTGCAAGCTAATAGAAAGTTCGCAAAATGAACACATTATATTGATTTTAAGAGGCAAAAGTTATCATCATAATTTATACCGAAAAGCTTCTCAGTAACATTTGCCACACACTTAGCTTTGCTGACAAGTGATTGCAAATCTAGACAAGGTATAAATTGACGACATGGTGAAGATTGTTCTTGTGTTACCCTCTGTTTCGGTACTTAAATCTGAGAGTAAAAAAATTGAAAAATCTTTCCCCTTTTGATTCTCTATTTTCATGACTGTTGTTGAATAAGCCAAGGTGATGATCTTCATCGATTTCGAATGATGTTAAATATTGGAAAAGCTTTACTAGCTGTACGATTTCTAGTAATAAATATAATGTAAGGAATAAATAAGGTAACTTAGTGACTTCTATAATTGTACCATTAGTTTGTTATTCCCAGTATGTTAAAATTGTTTTTGTAGATATATTTAGTAATGTCTTTGGCCTGTAAGCAGCTGACGAGAAGGCAACGAGACAAAAGATGGTACCACATTATTCTGCTAAAACTGTAGTTCTTGCTTTGTTCAAATTCATTAAGAGGAGTGAATGAATGAATATTTGTTTACATAAGTTAGTGCACCACACTAAGGACCTTCTTATTGTTAACTACCCCAACATTTATAATGATAACGATTTCAATGGATATTGGAATAACTGTCACTGTTAACGTCTACCAGTCTTTTTTTGTATTTTGTTCTTCAAAAAAGGCTATAAATTTTACAACAGATATGTCAATATCTGCCTCGGTTAATAGCCCCGAAATAAGGATATATACTGCTCCTAAACTTTACACATAGTGCTCAGTCAAAGCAGCTTGTATCAGGTGGCTAAGATCGCATCTGAAAAGGCATAATGTGCCTCTGAAACTGCTTGACACTGCAGGAAATTTAAAGAAGTGACATAAACAACTTAATTATCACGTCATATTTTCACTAGACGTCATTTTCTTGGAGCTTCAAATATTTCTGAAGTATGTAACTGCAAAAGAACAATAAAAACGTTGTAACAGTGATGTTGAATAATGATTGATTTAGAGTTTCCAAACATTGATCACTGTACGTTTTCGATAATCCGGACTTATTTACTCATTTGAAGCTAAAAGCTTTATAAAAATTTGTCAGATACAACAAAAAGTTCAGTAACTAGGTTGAATGATTTGGTGTGGTTAAAAGGAGTCGGGTGTAGTCAGATGATGAAGATCTGGGAGGACAAAATGTTGGAATTGTGAAGTAAAAGGATTACATGGTATATCAGTAACAGAGTTCAAGCTATGGAATATTAATTGCTATAGCTTTTGAAGTTTGAAGAAGTTTTATCCAAACCTAATTTCAAGAATTTCTCGCATATACAAGGTTACACACTGAAATATTGAAATCGTTTTTGGTTGAGCATTATCAGAATATCAAAAAATTAAATTACATAACATTTTAATATTCTGAATTTATCTGACAAAGGTGTAGTGACCTATAAAAACGTATGATATAATTTAAAGAGATGTAGCTCAGCAAAGATAACCTATTTACTAATTTCCTACCAAAGGTGTACAGTTAAACAGTACTTTTTTGAAACAGCAGTGTAAGGGGGAAGCAAGTGAACCGTTTATACTGCTATCGGTGGAATATTTGTTTTGACTTTTCGATGGACTAACTGAAGAGTGAAGAAGACATAACTAAACCTTACAAACCAAAACTATAGAAAATGAATCTGATGCTCGCTAGTGACTTGCTACAGGATGGAGTTTCCTGAGTTCTTGTGAGAAGTCGTGACCAGTGAGGTTCCACCAGATGTCACGTGTGAGGATGGATGACAATGGTTCGGGTCGCGCTAAATCACGAATTAGTAGAAGTTAGAACTCATGGGCTGGTCATTGAATCGGGTCCCAGTGGCTGAATGATTTACGAGCTCGCCTTGTAACCGGAAGATCCTGGGTGCATACTGCCGAAGACATAGATATTCAAAGAAGAAGAATTTCCGAAATGCTTTCCATGAGTAAATTCAAAAAAACCGAACGAGTTGCGTCTCCTTTGACTTTCTGGTCCACAGTTAACATTTTGCTCTATTCTCTTTTATCGCGCAGAATATCATGCTTGTTTTCAAATATTTATCTATGAATTATGACAAATATAAAACCCAAGATTTCCCGAAGGATTTAAATTCTCCATTCATAAACGAGATAGGCAACATGATTTATTTTTCTTATTACTGAGACAAATCCACCAAAGTCCGTTTAAGATTAGTAATAAATTAACTTTTGAATTAATCCAGCAGTCCTTGCCACAAGTTAGACATCTAAGAAGAAAAATCTACTTTACGATTCAACTTCAAGTAAGAAATAACACACATTTCGAACCCAGTATTTCCATCGGCAGTAACAAGATGTCATTCATGCATTTCTTATAATCTAATAAACAATTAAAATTTGATTGTAGAGTATTCGATTCTAGATATTGCATGAAAAAGTCATCAATAGATGAACCGAGTAGCAACCCCATAGATTTTTCGAATCTCTGTTGACGTATTTCACCATTTATTTGGGAAGTAGTAGAAACCTACTGTTCATTCGTCTGCTGCTAGTATTCACTGGATCTAAAAAAGAAACTATCGGTGTGGAAGAACTCACCAAGTGGACCTTTCTCTGTTCTCTGGTGTCTATTTTTATCATCTGGTCACCATTCTTCTCGACTGGAAGGTTAGATTATTATTTTTTAGAAGAAATACACTGAAGAAGAAATATAATGAAGTTCAGATGACCGGAAAGGATCACCAACAAGGAACTATGGGAACAAACAAAACAAGAACCAATTGCCCAACAAATATGCAGGAGAAAGTGGAGATGGATCGGTCACTCGCTGAGGAGTCCGCTGGGTAACATTGCGCGTCAAGCCCTCGAGTGGAACCCGAAAGGGAAGCGGCGAGTGGGACGTCAGTGCAAGGGTGACATGGAGGAGATCGTGTGAAGAGGAAATGAAATAGTATGGACTAACATGGAGGCAGTTGAAAAGTACAGCAGAAGACAGAAGCAAATGGAGACGTGCAGTTGAAGTCCTATGTTACACTAGGAAACTAAGGGAGCAATAATAAATAAATAATAATGGAAGAAATACCACCGATAATACGTAGAGATAATTTATCTTTTAAAGGAGAATAATTTCATTTCGAAACTGCAGTCAGGGATTCATACACAACAATTGATGATATTGACGGTTGAATATGGCGTTATGGATGTTTCATGTGTTCACTATTCTGAGAAATTGTAATTTTATTCAAATATAATGGAGTGATGTGAACTGTGATGAAGATTTCACCAAATGGTTCCAAAATAATTAAGCGCTGAGTGAGAAGTAGACATTTTTGAAAATCAAATTTGTAAAATTTCACCAAAACTGAGATGAGTAAATCCAAAGTTTTGTTCGCCAAACTGCTCGGAACCTATTTATGGAAATTAATTGAAATTAAAATAACACAGGTTTATATAAAACGCGCATCTCTTGGTTTTGAAAAATTTGTCCAGTCATATGAACAATTGTTGAACAAAGAATATTCTTCTCAATAACTTCATCATCCGGTTCTACAGTTACAAATCCATAATAATGTAAGGAAGATTGTTATTCACAAAATTAATGGTTTTTAAAGAGTAACACCGGATCATTTAGATCAGAATTCCAAAAGTCATTTGCAAATAGATTATAGTCCAAAATGTATGTTTTTGCGAGTTGATCACGGATTGATATCAGTTAGAGAACAATTGAAAACCAGAGAGTACTGGACAGCTGTTTCATCCTAGTTTGAGAATCATTGGCAGTACACACCCACTAGGATTCGAACCCAAGACCTTCCGGTTACAAGGCGAGCTCGTAAACCATTCAACCACTGAGACCCGATTCAATGACCAGCCCATGAGTTCTAACTTCTACTAATTCGTGATTTAGCGCGACCCCGACCATTTTCGTAAAGACATAACTAACCCTTACAAACCAAAACTATAGAAAATGAATCTGATGCTCGCTAGTGACTTGCTACAGGATGGAGTTTCCTGAGTTCTTGTGAGAAGTCGTGACCAGTGAGGTTCCACCAGATGTCACGTGTGAGGATGGATGACAATGGTTCGGGTCGCGCTAAATCACGAATTAGTAGAAGTTAGAACTCATGGGCTGGTCATTGAATCGGGTCCCAGTGGCTGAATGATTTACGAGCTCGCCTTGTAACCGGAAGATCCTGGGTGTTTACTGCCGATGATTCTTAAACTGGGATGAAACAGCTGTCCAATACTCCCTGGTTTTCAATTGTTCTCTAACTGATATCAATCCGTGATCAACTCGTAAAAACATAACTAAACCTTACAAACCAAACTATTCGAAATGTATTTATCTTGGTTTTTTAAAGGAGCAGTTTAAAATCCCAGATTTTTTTTATGGATTTTATTTATTTAACGTTTATATTATAACTGGATGATAATTATGGAGAGCGATATAGGGTGAGACGATATTTATAGGGATTTAGTATGCAGCATAAGTTTACTCACGGTTAAAATATACTGAGAAAAATGAAAACCAAATACATACCATTCAGTTACAAAGTTATTATTATTGTCAATGCTGTTGTTACTTCATGTTTCTAAATGCTTATTATTAGAGGAGTTGATTAAGCTAAAAAAACTAACTATCAAACGGGTGCATGTTATTCTATGCTACGTTTTTGAAAGCACTTAGTAGAAAACTTTATTACACTTTTGAAATATTTCGATGGTGATTTATGAATCTATAGAACACTGCAACTCTCGTACTATGGATAGTTATAGTGACGTCCACCTATGGCTTAGGAATAAAATTTATGAAAAGTTCGCACATTTCATGCAAAAGTACCCATAGAAAATCTCAGTATCGTTTTATTATGTAAGTCACAGCAAAACTACTTTGGTTTTTAATGAAATCATAATATATAGCTAATATTTAATAGCATAAATTACAAACTTTCATACCATATATCTTCTAAACATCCTTTTTCATTTTTAGTCAAAGTACTGGAATTTCTGTTAAAGTAGTTAAAGTTTATGCAGTGGTATGCTCTAAATAAACTATACTAACTTTTGAATAAAGGGTTGATTTTATATTCATCCCCTCTATCTCGTAATACTACTGCAGAACATATTTAGTCTTGCTTTCATGAAAGATTTAAAAATGATTACGTTGGTATCATTCTTCACTCACAGAAGATATCTTAACATATTTCACATGCAGTATTGTTTTTGTGCGGATTGGGATTGATTCCAGAGTATATTTCATCACAAACTAACACTAGTCAGAGAATCCTTAAAAACTAAAGATCACTGGAAAGTTCTTTTGTCATAGCTTGGGAGGATTTAGCCCCCATGACCCCACCGGAGATTCAAATATGGACTTTCATCTTATGAGGCAAATCCATTGGTTCTCTCCTCATTTTCACTGATTCTCTAACTGACTTTGGTTCATGACGAAATCCATATTAAAATTATAAGTTTGTAGTCAGAATTTACTTACTTCTGACAACGTCAGTACATCACCACTACCATAGCTTTTGGCCTCTGGACAATTACCTGAAAAATTTATGTAACACAATTTGCGTCATCACAATGATGAGGGCGATAAGATATACCTTCTCCGAAAATCCACCTCGGTGTCAACATCTATGCAGATTATGATAACTAAATCAGAAGACGTGAGTTATTGTCGACGTGAAAATCCAAGGAAAATGATTTGCATTTTTAATAAAGGTTTTTGTGTTTCCCAATGAATTAAAAACAAAACGATATTGTTTTTACTGACGTCTCGCTATTTAATGCTAATAGCTTTATCAAAGTATTATTAAACCGGAATTTACAAAATCTCAGCTTATATATAAAGACTTAATCATGGTTCCTCAGCATGGGGTAACTTTTGCGTTGTCAAGTTGGCCGTTTGGTAACGATAACAAAACCAGGTGTAGACTGTTGGCTTTGATCAGTGTGTAAAATGATAAAACCAACGTGTGTTTACCTACTGAAATCGCGTATCAAAATTGTGTTGTTGATTTTGTCACTTCATGGAGAGCGAGGGTTGTTGTAACCAGGAGAAATTCTGTTTTAGTTCATCATTCCTATTCAGGCAATTTGGATTCCACTTGATATGAAGTATTTCTGATGTTTGGTTTTAGTTATTTGGTTTAGTGATCTTTATTGTTATTTTGACGTTCATTATGTCCCTTTAGCTTGACCTAAGTTTATTTTCTCACCTCTTATATATATATATATATATATATATATATATCGTTTTGTTTTTCATTCATTGGAACACACAAAAACCTTTATTATAATGAATATCATATACCCAATGCCCAAATTTTTTCAAACTGGTATAAGTAAACTTGGTTTGGACATATAATGAATGAAAATGATTTGCTTTCAAAACCAAACTTTTTAGCTTTTAGCAGATTCTTATTTCCTTAGTAGTTTTGCTTCATCATGATAAGGCTTTTTCCGCATGCATGATAGAATCAGTCGCTTTGGAATAAGCGCTGACTTAACCACAATAACTTATACATCAGCCATCTAAGCATAGAAAAGTTCACGAACCCATCAGCTATTTTACCTGCTTTACTCAAACCCCCCGAACCATAAACAGAAAGCTAACATTTCTAATTAATGATTCTGTTATAAAATTAGCACTTAAACATCTTTAATCTTCAGCTTACACTAACTGTAGGCACATCAAAATGTGGTTTAAGGTCAATTGTGCAAAATTAAATGACCTTTTTTACTGACATTTTTAAGGAAGGCAATACATTTTCGAGAAGCATCTTTCAGTGCATTCCAATTAAGGGATATAATTACACGTTTTTGTTAAAAGTTCGGATTATAGTTAAGTACGCCCTCTCATTTTGATTAACACATTCTGCATATTATACATACAGCCCCTTTTATCTTTTGACTTTTTAAACACAGACGCAGTCTGACTCAACACTCAAATTATTCCAGGAATTTCATCGGGATACTTATGAATTTATTGACATTTAATTGATTAATTGTTTGACTTTCCAAATGGCTATCTAGTAGTAATTAGTTTTTTCTTTCTGAATAGTTAATTAGCTAGATAATTTGTATGGTAATACAACAAGGATAGATCTACTATGAAAGTTGTGTTTTGAATACTGTTTCTGTACTGATTGTATGCATGTTGAAATGTCAATATCTAATATAAACATAAGCAGTTTTTGAAATCCAGATCGGTAGCTCATTGCTGATAAAATGCTCCGCAGCAGTATAACTAAATGTATTGAAATTATTTTATTAAGCTATGGACAAAAGTTAGGATTTGTTTCAGATGTAATCCACATTATGTTATGATAAAAATTAGAAAACCACTAGGATGTGAATAGTTTTAGATGAAACTCTTTATTATTGATTCTCCTTAAGAAAAGAAAATAATGGCTCCCACTAGTTGTGATCCAGTAGCAGATATGTCATATTATTCGGTGAGTGGTTTGATGTACAATTTTCGGATAATTTCAGAATGAAGTGAGATCAGTATTCGTTGTTATCAGTGAAGATAAGCCTCTAAAATGCAACCTAATTAACGTGCGAATATAAACCTCTGAGCAAATTAGTGACCATAGTTCAGTGACTATTCAAGCTATGTATTCCTTAGTGTTTTAGTCTGTGCTGTAATTCTTGTATTCTTTATCTCTTCTATTCCTTGTACCCATTCTCTTCTTTTGTAACTGAAAAATGTAATACTATGCATATTGACAACGTAGGGGATTTTTCTACTTGTGCACTTATTTGTCGCTTTCTATATGTTCCTGTATGTGTGTGTATGTAAATGTGAATTAGTTTAGGACAGGCTTATACGTATATGTGTATACGTGTTTATCTCACTATTAATATGTCTGTGCGCTTATCTTTCTTTCGCGTTCATAGTAGTTTTCTCACCTAGTCTTAATCGATAACCTATCGACAGGCTCATGAATACAAATATATACATGTTTGCTATAAAACATCCGTAAACTCTTCAGCTAATACTAGTGCAATTTGTGTTTATTATTAGGTAATCGGAAAACCTTATTTTAGTCTTTTTGTCATTTAAAACAAATAAAAGTACACTCAAAGTTTGTCAGTACAAATTGCCGGCTTACAAGATAAAGATTAGCAATAGTAACCGATCATTTCAAAAAGGATATAATAGTATACTAACGGAGTGATCAATAATAAGTGTAAATGTATGAAGCACACTGGCTGTCAGATAATCCAATAAAAAACTTTCATGATGCAAAATGAGGAATGATTCACTCTTTAAAAGTAATAAATCATGACTAACATAAAACATAAATTAAGCGTTCCTTATGCTAGAATAAAAAAGCACGAAGATATAAATTCACAGCAATCGAATAGTCATAATAAAAAACTCATTGTTTCGTCACGAAATGTTTGTATCAAGAGGAAATATTTATATCTCTGTAAAAGCTCACAACTGTCATCGTTCGGCTTTTCTTCTTTCTCCACATCATCGTCCACCACGTCAGCTTCACCGAATTCAACAGTAACTCCTTTATCAGATTCGAAATCAGTGTTTATATTATCTCTAAATATGTCTGAATCCAATCACAGGCATACAAATAACAACAAATTAATAACACTAATGGTAGTTCCAGTAAGAATGAAAATATCTCCAATTCTCGCAAACAATTCTTAAACAAATTTCTTATGGATAATAGATTTTGTTTTAACTTTAATGGTACCAAACAAAGAAGTCGCTTTGATAAAGTGATTAGGAAACAGTCGGGATTTCCACTTGCTCAGCAGTTCTCATCTAAACAGGTATGTCGTTTTGTGCATTGCGGCGCAGTTATTCATTATGGAGTTTTTAAAAGAAAAGACTTACTAAAACCTATCAACAAACTTTAGTTATACCACGAAGGAATTCATGTATTGACAGTATATTCGCATTTCAGTAGAGTCGACTAATACCTTGTTCGTGTTAACAGACGTTTTCATTAATATCAGCAGAAGGTTTGAGCATTGTGGATTAGATCACATAAAGTATAATTATATTTCAATAGCTTACACACAATGATAAGTTTTTTTGTTGGTAATATTTCGAGCAAAATTACTATCCATGTTCACATCACTGTTGGAATTGTTTTATTCACACATTCATGATAAGAGGTAACTGTATTCGGCTTTTAGACTGAAATTTAGTATAAACATTGTAAAACACAGATGAAGTAACATTACAGAACGGCTTAAGACCTAAGGTCGTTGCTTAAGTTACATATTACGAACAACCACAGCCTTGAAAAGTGTTTTACCAAAATCAGACAATTTCCCTATTGCATTCAATTCATTTCTATAAAATTTATAATAACATAATAGTTCATACTTTTGAGAAAATTTTAATGATATGAAAGGAGTTTCGGCGTAATTCCGTTATAAGTTGTCGAATCTTTAATATATTTCGTGCATTTTATACTTTTGTTGAATACGGAAAATTTGCGAAGTGTTTCCTTTACAGAATAACACTTCACTTCAATTTTCACTTTCCCATTTATTGATTGGACTAAAGTGTTCGACTTCAATCAACAAGTCTGCTCCTTTTGCAGATGCTTCTACGATGCCTGAGGATTAAATTGAAGTATTTTGGTGGATAGTGACTAGCACTGAAAACCAGAATTGACATTTCGTCTTATCTTGGGCTCGTCATCTGGATGTTCCTGTATTCCCCAGAGGGTAATGATGTTCCTACAAAATTACTTCAAGTTAATTCCCAGGCATCGTCAAACTATCCGCAAAAGGAGCCGACATGCCAACAGAAGCCGAACACTTCAGTTTAATTAATCCAAAAAAAAATCAAAATTGAATTAAAAATAAATGACTGACACCCGTTGCACAAGATGTGGCTGTCGTAGCCCAAGTAGTCCAGGGGATAACGCTTTGGCGCCTAAAATGATAGTCACTTGTCTCGAACATCAAGAGGAACACTGTGACTGACTGGGTAATTCAAAGGCATGCTTGTAACGAGTCCCAAAATGCGTGTACTGGGTTCCACTGCTAGGCACTATCACACAAGTTATACAGTGACATCATTTTTTTCATCAAATGCAGACATTTAAAATGTAAGCTAATCACCGTGTTTCATGACACACTGTGCTGCAGAACAAAATATACGAAACGTTGGGAAATCGCTAATACTTACCCAAAGTCATCAAACTAAACGTTCAGATTTTGTAAATAGGGCAGAAGAGAAACGATAAAGTTCGTATCACCACTTATTAAATATGTCGTACAACCTCAGGAAATGGAAGGACATTTACTCATTGACAACACTGAATTTCAGTGACGTATTCTTACAAATCAGCATGATTTTAAAATAAGGTATTGAACTTTAACTAAGCGGTTAAATGGTAACATGTGCAGTTCAAAACTAGACTGCCGTGTACTTTACCCTTTTTAGGATTATGGATAAAGAGTAAGACTCAGACTGGAAGAAAATAGTTGTAAAGGGATCCATGGTTTTAGTTGTTCTTACAGAAGACTTGTTTAGTGATGGGAATCAATAAACCATAGAAACATCTAACATTAAATACCGTAAGAATGTAAGCGTGGTGACTTGAAGTCTATAACAATTAACACAAATGTGATCATGGAATAAAAATAGAGTAAAATGTAAAAGGTGCAACAATCACACCCTCTTATAAATCTACAGATTGGGTGAGAAACGTTTTTGTCGGTAAACCCAACTTTCACATTATACATTGACGATGTAACTAATGTGAACATTTGTTTGAAATTTGCATCCTTCGACAACCGAAAACTATCCCGCATTCCGTCACCAAAAAAAGTAGTCTTCTAAGTTTCTCCGAACTGTTTTTAATGGGAAATATCTATCCAGTTGGTATTCTAAACACTGTCTAATTTAGTGCGGTCTGTAATTAATAAGAAACCATGGAATGGATCCATAGTGGTTCATTTTTATAGTGACAGAAACTCTTATTGGCATAGACACAGATAGGACCTCATTTTTATACCATATACATTTTAAACCTATTCCGACTACTTTGCTTTTATAGCATCACTATAAGTCTCGTACACTTCTAATGGTTCCATTTCATTTTTATTGATGTACTGTAATACAGCTGGAAGGGACGGTTTGGTAATGTTTTAGCCGAAATATATAAGAAAGTGCTCAACAAATTTTATCGGAATTAATTTTAAGCCAAAGTTAAAAGTGATGGATAACAGTCGTACGTCTTCTGTTAGCACCTAACTATTTAGGGAATGTCAGTAATCCTGTCATAAGAAAAATAATCTATTCTTGACTGAATTTAACTGGTGGATGGTGACTAGCAGTGGAATCATCATCACTCACTGGGGAATACAGGCACATCCAGATGGCGAGCCCAAGATAGGACGAAATGCCAATTCTGGTTTGCAGTGCTATTCACCATCCACCAGTTAAATTCTAATTAAATGCCAAGACATCGTCGAAGCATCTGCACAAGAAGCCAACAGACATGTCATCCTGAGACCGAGCACTTTGGTCCAATCAATCGACGGGAAAATCTCAAATTCAATTAAATATTACTGACTGAATTCAGCCAGTTTATAGTAAAATTTGACTTTCAGTGTGAGTTTCTTTTCGCTTAAGAGGAAAACATTGTAGGAATGGGGAAAAACTACTCTTAGTGGGAATGGAAGTGAAAGAAGAAAATGCTGAATTTAGTAACATTGTTATTTTAGCAATAAAACATCACCTTGCTGCCTTGTCGATAAATTTATAACGCAGTCTGATGATTTCAATCTGTTTGAATTATTTACTAAATATTACAGTAAATTCATTTTTTCTAAAGTTTGATTTCATATGAATGAAATACGCTTTTCATCAGCAGTAAGGAGCATAACTTTAAAAATACATGAACTGCTAACTGTTTGCTGATTAGGATCTCGAACAATTCCTTTACATGACCGTCATCTGAATGAGATAAGTTGACAGCTACATAGTTTATTCACAAAGTCTGGTTTTGAGTTGGAAACGACTTACTGATATCCATAGGTCAAAATAAGTTTAAGTATTGGTTTTTCTTTTCTTTATAGGGATTTAGTTCGATTAGTTGGAGGATTTGATCGTGAGCTGACATCAGCTAGAGAACCATTGGAAAAAACACCAATAGTTGAAAATTCACCTGGTGCTCACTAGCAACTGACCCTACTCAGGCAATGATCTGGGGTTCAGGAGAGGCAGTAAATCATCGGAGAAGACATTGCAAAGTGTTCGCACTATGTCATGAATTGGTAGAAGTTGGAATTCATGGGCTGTTCATTGGATCGGGTCTCAGTGGCCTAATGGTCTACGAGCCAGCTAGCCTTGTAACCAGAAGGTCCTGGGTTCCAACCCTCCAGCGTGGGTGCGTACTGATGGGTAATCTTACACTAGGGCGAAACAATCACATCATCCCGAACATTTCAGTCTTCTATTTAAATCCATTGATCTATAAGTCACATAAGAATGCATGGTATGAAAGTGTTTTAAAGTGATTACACTTGGCTAGTAATTTTGTATACATTTATGCTTTCATTTTTTTGTTCAACTCGATGAAAGATGAAGTTTTTACTACGCTGTGTGAGTGACTTTTCAACAGGCTGAAAAAGACCATAGATGTAAAAACAAAATGAACTGGCTGCGAGACTTTCAAGCGTTCGGGAATATATCTTTCACATTTAGGAGCCAAATATTCTAGCAGTGTTAGGATAACATTCGACACCAAACTACCAAATTATTAACAACATATAGTTCAGTATGTCAAACACTATAATTGCTGAGTAGTTCTAGCATTTCACATGATTTCTACAAGCATCCAGAGAAATACAACAAACGTAGGGTGCCTGTAGAATTCATAAGGTTCTTTTGTCGACTTCTGCTCCAACTGCAAACTATAACAACTAAGGTAAATTGTGTTTACTTGAAACTACATGGACAGATTAGTCATTGCGCACGAGTTCCACAGTTGATGACAGTCTTGCTTGATAAAGCTTTAAGCTATAGATTTTAAATGAAACTTAAATCATTGTAAACTGTTTAAGCAATCAAAATGTACAAAGAACTGATTAAACCATTGTGAGATAATGCTAAAAGACTTTCATCATATTCGACCTATGCATATTTCCAGTTGATTACTACTACGCTGTGTTAAAGTAATGGTTATATTCTTAGGAAATCAAATCCAGTCGGATACATTTACTTTATTTTTTCAAAGCGGAAATCTACTCAACAATAATTAGAATAACAAATATTTTTTCTCTTAGTTTTTAATATCCATGGGTTCAAAATAGGATAAGAAATGTTTTCTCAACATTTTGAAAACTTGTTTCTTTCATTGATATCGTCTTTTACCTATGCATCTGTATATATACGTATATAATACACTATCGCAGCATCAAAGAGTATGTTTCCTAAGTTGTATCACTAAAATTTCCAGTATCAGAAACAATCAAGAGATCTTAAACTAAGTGATGCAGAAACATTAAAGAGGTGGATACGTTTTTCAGCGTGCTTCTATTTTATTCAATGTATAACCTATTGCTTGTTCCTCATACTCGAAATTTTAAAGATACAATGTTGGAAACGTTGAATTTGTTGCTCGATAGTTTATATATATATATATATATATATATAATTCTGCAGCTGGAGAATATCAATGAAAAGAGTAACTCCTCGCCGAGCTCTTCTCCTATATTTTGAACACTAATTTTCTGTGATGGTGACAATTGATGTAATTATTTTAAACTGAGAAAAATCCATTGAAAGGATTCACTTATAGTATTGAAAGTAAAATGCATATTTTACTGTGCCACATTACTTTCTCTTTGACAACAAATTCGAGCTATGTTTTCAACTAGTTTAGTCCTCTTTTTTGCATCAGGTGGATTATTTTGTGCTTTTAGAGGTCAACATTGTTTCTTCAGATTATCGTAAAAACACTTGAATGAACATTCCTCTTTACATTATACTGTACGACAACCCAGTGACTTCATTTCCCCTAGCTAACTATCATGTGTTTGCCCAGGCATTGATTTCAGGCTGCTCGTGTACTTGCGGCGTTTGCTATATAACAAGTACTCACTGACTATTTGATTTTCGAAATAGCATTCTGGCTTACGAAGGATGAATTTTCAGACATTCTACAGGAGACTGAAACTTTCTTTAGATTAATATAATTCAAGTTGGAACCAAGGTCTCATTGAGGATTTGTAGGTTGAAAAGAATATCATCCACTGTTAAAAATTAGTGAAATGACCGCTTGGTTAGTAATATTCATTGTGCTGACTTGAATAAAGTGTGTCTGTTGCCAGATCTAGAGATTAGTGGTGCGCGTTCTGATAAGTTATGAACGCAGCAGGAAAGCATAAAATATAAAAAATCCTTCAAAAAGATATTAAATTATAAACATTCTTAGTTAGTGAGTTATTTTATGATACTGGAATTTCTACGTATGTTGCAATTCTCGAAGTTGTTAGTAATTCCAAATTTTTCCTAAAATAACTGTTTTCTTTATATTTTCGTAGGTAACATTGGATTTATTGAACACTGTTGGACCTAATCAATTGTGTTCCATACTGCATGAAGTAATTCATGAATTGTTTAGCACAAGCGTAAGAACCTGAATATTATTCTATGGAAATTTGTTTGTTAGTGATATGCAGCAGTATTCACTCAGTTAACTTTTCGAAAGCTTGTTTCATTTTATTTGTATGAACTTTCACTATCAGCTTCGCTTGATGAGTTTCATAGAATAGCTTTAATCAGAAAATACCATGTGTCCTGCATAGAATAACTGTGATTCACAACCCAAATAAAAGCTAGTGAACAGACAATATGAATTACATGGATATTAAGTACTGTCTAATCAGTTCTGTTTGCAGTTGACAGTTAGAAATGTGGTTAACGGCAATTATGACAGACTTTATGGCAGAGAATTATCTGCGCCAAACCTTTCCCTCTCTCCAGAAGAATAATCCTGTAAAGCCATTAAGCAAATATTATTCCATACCATCATAAGTGTTATGACGGTTACTTTACGCTGTTTATTATGTATTGTATGTAACGTTTGCTATCCTTTTCAATATCAATATTCATTTTTCTCTTCTGATTGTTTCACTCTGCTTTCTCATTGTGTCGTCATTTTCCGACTTTACTACAAAAATACTTTGCCTTACTTATGATATTACATTATTTGTTGAACAAATTATTTAATGATTAAGAGTGAACTGTTGGCACAGATAAATTATTGAGTTTTATATTACAGAGAATTATAAAGGGAATAAAGTATACGAACAGTCGATAGATGTCATATCATAAAATCACCAGTCTGACACAGATAAATGAAAGCATTATGTAAATAAATCTTTGATATATCTCTGACCTATCTCAGTGTATATGAAGGGAAACACCTCAGTAGACGATTATTGGTTGAACTGAGTAAAAAATGAAGGTTTTGGCTGATACACTCGGCGAAATGAAGGGTTATTAGCAGCGCCAGACTAAAATAGCTTTTGTAGTGTTTATATCACGTCAAACCAATTTAAGCTCACTTTCGATTAACATTTTTATTGACATACTACGAATTTTAGGTGTATGAGATTGACGTCACTCGTGATATCTGACAGACCTAAACGACATGTAGAATTATGAAATGATAAGAGATCCATATTCTCACAGTTTATTGAGAGAACTGGAGAGACAAACAGCCTAAGATGTAACTGCTTAGTGTTCTAAGAACGACACTGTTTATATTAGGTTTGTTTTTAGGTTTGACACTGCCACACAAATCCTGTTTAGACACATTCAAATGAAGCGTTTTCAACATGTAAAAAGCCATCTCTTTAGTACACGAACCCTGACTGTCTCACCTTTCTGTTATCGGCATGAACAATATTACTGTGGTGACGCAGGATTATTAGCTTGTTTGCGAGCTGGAGGAGAGAGGTAGGATAATCAATGCATTTTCAGAGGAACCTCTGGTCAGCATCAACACACAGTTTTCATTCGAATGGTCTAAAAATGAAAGCAGATTCCTTTAAATACGCATAGTTTCCCCACACAAACATGGTGAAGTCACTCAAGATTCACTTTTTAAATGCTGACTTCTCAGTATAAAAGAGGGAAATTGCATCTCTTATTCTACGGTTTCCTCATTTATTCACCTCCCAATTTTTATTTTTATCTACGGATTTAAAAGTGAACTGTTGTGTTAACTAACATTATTTTGGTATCAAGAAACAAACACTGAACTATTGAGCTTGACATGGAAAAAGTAACTTACGGCCTTTAAAAGCCGTAGCTCCATTGATGATTTCACTCTTATAGGTTATGATACAAGTTTTTTAGCTTTTGCGAATCTCCATTAGGATAAATTTGGATTCACAGAATGAATACTAAGCAGTGTTTCTTACTCAAATAAAGATTTTGAACTACTTGTCTGTCGTATCAATTAGTGTTTTCATTGTCTATGCATTCCCACCGAAATACCTGAGAAGTTTTATGCACTTTATTTACTTCATTATAAATTATTTAAATTAATCCCAGCGTGTTTAAGAAGATCAAAACAAGATTTTTCTGAAAGTTTCGCTGTGTAAGCCACAGCTTCTTCAGCAGATTTATTCGGATTTTTATTAATCATCAAAATATATAGCCAAAAATTTTTACAGAAATTGAAGTCACTTCATTTGAAGGTCATTTGTCCGTGAGCATTTGTACCAATAGAAATATGTAAGCAGTCATATATTTGTAATGACTAATGTCAAATTGTTATTGTGTATATTTTTCTATGGTTGATTTGTAAGGATTAGTTTTGTATGAGTGTGTGTGGGTTATTTGTCATATGGAAAGATGTCAATTCACATGTGAAAAACATCATAATACATTTTATAAAAGGTCATGGAGTCTCATAGAGTTTTTGTTGTTGCTTTCTCATCTGTCTTGCTTCATAAGAATTCGCCACATGGATGATAAGTCTATCGCTTCCTTCTTATTCACTGCATTCGATGTGGTTAAAATGTGCAAGGTTTAAGTGGTCAACCTTTCTTTATGTGAATGAAATCCTCTTCCTTTATTTATTGCCTAACTAATCACCTCTCACAACTTGTCTCTAGCTCTACCACATGCGTTGATAACCAACAATATCGATTTTAACAACAGCTTTTATAACAAGTGCATAGTACATACATATGAACTCTGATGAAGATTTCACCGGATAGTTGCAAAATAATTCAGCGCCGAGTCAGAAGCCGACATTTATGAAATAACATTTGTAAAATCTCAGCGAAATTGGAATGATTAATTCCAACGTTTCCGTCGGCAATCTTATCCGAAATTCTTCAGGAAAATTAATCGAAATTAAGATAACAGAGGTTTATATATAAAAGGAACATCTCTTGTTTTTAGAACTTTGTCCAATCATGAGTCATGAAACAGACATCAACATGTATAATAAACAAACATCTCTTATGTTTAAATTGTTTCTTCTGTCATATGAAACATGAAAGAGGTAACAACAGTTATAATAAACAAAAATCGTATGAACTGTGATCAAAATTTGACCTCAGACATTCAAAATTAGTCTACTTTTCTTAAAATATATGTGTATATGCAATATACAATGGTGTGTGTGTATGTGTGGGTGGGTGGAACAGTCATAAAATATTTGTTATGCTCTCCATAAGAAGACGTAGACAATCGGGAATTTGACTAAGTGTGACTAGTTGTTGATACATATCCAATTTTATTTATTAGTCAGGAATTGCCATGCATCAGCTAACATCACACCTCACGTCTGTTCAAACTGTCGGGATTCACACATGTGTGTAGGGCTTCTGCAGTCAGTCTTTCTTTATATGAAACAAAACCTTTCTGTAAAACCTTAGTCTTATCAAAGTTGATTTTGTGTCCCGTTTCTGTCGAGTGCAGTGCAATCGCTGAGTTGTTTTCTAGCTTCTTCAAGTCTGCAGAGGTCTTTGGGACCGACTTCATGCTCTTTCACTCTGATATTTACCTGTCTCGAAGTTTCTCCTGCATATATGTTGTCACAGTCCCCATAATTAATCTGACACACACAATTCCGTTGGTTTTCTTGTTCTATTTTATCCCTAAACTTCACCAGTGATCAGCGTAAGGTGTTAGTTAGATGCTGATGCCTGTTTTATGACTCATGATTAGACCGTGTTTTTAAAAACATGAAATGTTTCTTTTCTATATAAACCTCTGTTATGTTAATTTCGATTAATTTCCCTGAAGAAGTTCGGATCAGACTGCCGAAGGAAATGTTGGAATTACTCATTTCAATTTCACTGAGACTTTACAAATAGAATTTTATAAATGCATAACACATACTCTGTAAAATTATTGAACAAATTTGTACATGTCATATTACTTGAAAAGTGGTGATCAGCAGTCGTATCGTGGATGTACATTTTTTTCTGTATACTCATCCATGACAGCCACATGTTGGGAAGCGAGCATGAACTATTACTTCGAGAAGTTTCCGACTGTTAGTTTTACCAAACTGAAATGATAATAATTTAAAATGAAAAATACCTTAAATGAATGATTTAAATAATTTTCCTTATTTATGTGAAAACTTCTGAAAGTACTTAATTTCTCTTTCTTTTCTTCCAACGACCTCGTGAATATGTGAATTCGACAAAATATTCTTACATGTTTACGTGATTTCTTAAAATAGACTCTGTGTAGAATCTGAGCAGATTGCTGTAATATGCTTATTCACATTGAAACTGATGCATCCACCTTTATTATAAAGCAGTTATTCTTTCTATTAGTTCCCTTTCTCCATTCTTCATTTCTATAGAAAATAAAATTCGTAAAAAGAAATAACAGCCTCAATACCTTTTATTACATAATCTCTTGAGAAAATCCTTTGAGAAATTCAAATGAACTGTGATCAAGATTTGATCGAATAGTTCTAAAATAATTGGGAGAAGTAGGTATATGTAAGCACTATATTTGTGAAATCTCAGGAAAATTAAAATAAGTAATTCTAGCAGTTCCTTCGGCAAACTAGCCCGAACTTCTTCAGGGAAATTTGTCGAAATTTAAATTTAGATATAATTATGAAGGTCTTGGAAATGCCATGCAGACAATTCACACAGGAAAATTTTTATTAATGAAATCATCTCCAGAGGCTGTACAGTCGTATTTATATTCACTAAAGAATTTATAGCAGTCATTTATCGAGTAATAGGGTTGATATAATTACTTATAAGTGGCTTCGAAAGTAAAAGTAAATTACGTAATACTCAAAGGCACAAAAGAAAGAAAGCGCTGGAAATTTGATAAGGTTAAAATTGTTATTGAATGAGAATAAAGGCAGTTGAGTGTCCATTGAACAGGTATGAAGAGGATGAGAAAATGTACGAAAGAAGCTTGTGAGAGTGGTAATAGTGAAGCAATTATTAAAGTAAAAATAAACTAATCACTAAAAATAAAATAATAAAGTTACAGGGAATACTAATGAACAGGTTAAGACCATGATAAAGTAATAGGCTGGAAAACATTTGACTGCCTACAGAGTTCGGGGTTGAACTGACGAATTGCTAAAGCCTCTACCATACACAAATGCCGAGACCCGACGCACTACGTACTATTTGCTTCACTTTGTAGATAATCTTGAAAGAAGACTCAGGTGGAGCTACCTGGCTTGAGTTCACTGTTAACTCTCTTGCATTATCCTTTTGCTAACTGCGCTGGATGATGTTCAGAGGTGCGTTTGGAACGTGTGCGCTTTGCGCTGTCAATATAAGTCTGTCTGCGCTCCACGTTATTTGCACTTATAGGGATTCTTTATTGTCAAACAGAAGACATTGCTATGGAATCGCCTGTGCCTGCACTGGTTGCCAGTCTGTTAATGCACTCACTACAAACATATGCAATTATGAGTTGCTCTAATACTCCAAGAATATGGTTAAAATATGTGAATGATACCTTTGTCATAATCAAACGCAGTATGTTGAATAAACTTCTTCATTCAATAAACAGTATGTCAAAAACCTGGATTGTTTCGTAAATAGGCAACCAGATGGTAAGCTTAAATTAAACATAATCAAATGCCGACACATTGCGACAGATGCCTAGACTACTTTTCAGCACAGCCCTTAACCACCAAAGTAATTATGGCCAAGAATCTGATCAACAGAGCTAAATTTCTGATTACTAAAAAGGAGATCAAGAGACAACTAAAATTGGTTCAGTCCAGTCTTCAATCACATAATTATCCCAGAGCCTTTATATAAAAATATTAAAAATGCGAACATAAAGATGAATCGAAACCTGATGCTAAGAATTGGGTTAGTACAGTGGTGATTCCTTACTGCAAAGAAACATCCGATGAAATAAGGCGAATCCTTAACAATCATGAAAAGAGTGTATTTGCCTGGAGCTCACACCTTACGCTGATCACTGGTGAAGTTTAGGGATAAAATAGAACAAGAAAACCAACGGAATTGTGTGTGTCAGATTAATTATGGGGACTGTGACAACATATATGCAGGAGAAACTTCGAGACAGGTAAATATCAGAGTGAAAGAGCATGAAGTCGGTCCCAAAGACCTCTGCAGACTTGAAGAAGCTAGAAAACAACTCAGCGATTGCACTGCACTCGACAGAAACGGGACACAAAATCAACTTTGATAAGACTAAGGTTTTACAGAAAGGTTTTGTTTCATATAAAGAAAGACTGACTGCAGAAGCCCTACACACATGTGTGAATCCCGACAGTTTGAACAGACGTGAGGTGTGATGTTAGCTGATGCATGGCAATTCCTGACTAATAAATAAAATTGGATATGTATCAACAACTAGTCACACTTAGTCAAATTCCCGATTGTCTACGTCTTCTCATGGAGAGGCTGACAAGTTATTCACAACTGTTGCCGCACACACACGCACCATTGTTTACTGCACATTCAGATGCATATTTTTCGTATTCAGTTATCTACGACCGTGAACTTTAGTCGAACGTAATCACTAAAATACTGATGAAAAGTACACTCATTTCACAGTGTTCAGCAAAAGTAGCCTAATATTTGTAAGTCTGAGGTCAAATTTTTATCACAGTGCATGCAATTTTGTTTATTATAATTTGGTGCTTGTTTCATGACTTATATGATTGGAAAAAGTTTTTAAAAAACAAGACATATCATTTTTTTACCAGTTGGTCACGGATTGCTGTCAGTTAGGGAACAATTGAAAATCAGGAAGTACTGGACAGCTGTTTTATCCTAAATTGAGAGTCATCGGTAGTAGGCTAGTGACTGGCTATAGGATGAAGTTGCTTGAAGTACTAATGAGGAGTCTTGACCAGTGAGATGCATCCAGTCAGGAGTGAGAATGGATTTCATACCGGTGACATTGGTTGGTGATCGCGCTAAACTCATGCATTGGTCGAAGTTAGAATTCATGGGCTGGTCATTGTATCGGGTCCCAGTGGCTGAATGTTATACGAGCTTGCCCTATAACCGTAAGGTCCTGAGTTCGAACCCCAGCGGCTGCGTACTGTCGATGATTCTCAAGCTAGGATGAAACAGCTGTCCAGTACTCACTGGTTTTCAATTGTTCCCTAAGTGATATCAATCCGTGGTCTAATTTGAAACAAACAGAATCCCTACAAACTAACTCTTAAAAATATAAATCTGTGTAACTTTAATTCACATTAATTTCACTGAAGAAGTTAGGAGCAGTTAGCCGAACGAAACTTTGGAATTGCTTACTTCAATGCCATTAAGATTTTACAAATATAATTTTTACATCATCTTCGAGAAAGTTAAACTCACTCAAATTATTCTATGATATCAATACAAATACACCACTGTTAATACATTTTCTCGTATTTATATGGCTAGATCTTAAAATTCATTTATAATAATAGCATTACACTTATTCACATTGTAAAAGCGCTTGGGAATTTCATGATGATATTTTTGTCTCTCACATTGTTGTCGCATATTTCAGTGGCGCATGGCTCATTGAGCATACGTAGTAATGGTCTGTACAGCATACTTCTTAGTAAATATATAGCTATATTTTGTTAGATAAATAATCTCAGTTTTTTCTACTTTTTACGCATAATGTTGTTATGCTAATGTCTTATCTCTCTGAACAATTTCCTAATCGAAATATGTACACATTCAAATTCTTCTTTACGATAGGTAAGGAACATAAAGCATGACATGAAGGGAAAAGAGATGCCATTTGACGATTTTATTTAATGGGCAGAGAATTACACATCTAAATAATTTCATTTCATGAATCTATACACTAAGTTTTCCTTTAAAATAAAGATAAACTTAAATTTCAAGTTAGATCGCAAACCGCCACTAGCAGGAGAACAGTGAACATCAGTGAGCACTGGATAACCCTTTCTTTCTAGTTTAGAGTTCTTCAGCTATAAACACTCATGGAATCCACAGGGTCCTACAGATTACAGAGAGAACACACTGAGAGGGAATCCAGTAGCCCATGAATATTAACTTTTGTCAATTTGCAACATATAGACAAATGATCACTTTCAAAAAATGCCCAACTTCAGCATTTCTTATAAGTCAGTTTTTACTTCCTCTTCGAGACATTACAGACTTCTCGAACCCATTATCACATACCTAGGCTCAAGTGAGTGGGTATGTTATTGTGCACAGAGGCACTCAAATGCAAAGGCTGGTACAAAAGTTTGTTAATAATTAGTAATCGCCTAGAGAAAATAGCTTTCAACCTTTCTTGAGAGAATTCATTTCTAAGAGTTCTCTAGGAATTCCTCTGTAGCATATGAAAAGTCAGGTCACCTCTGAATTCAAGTTGGGTATACATCGTTTTTAGGTATGAAAAATCCATTTTACGCTTCATCTGCCTACCTATGAACTGAGGGAAATAATCATTTCCAACTTTTCTTCCGATGTCTACCACTTTTCCAATAATATCCATTGTTTCACTACCATTCCTAATTGTCTGATATTTTCATAAGCGCTCACTGACAGAAACTGAGAACCATAGAGACTATACCCTGTCTAACAGTCACAATTCACAGCTTTTTGTTCTATGTTACTTATTTTAAACAAAGATAACTGAACATTTTCGTGAAACCGGATTGTGATTGTACAAACATGGTAAATTAAATCACCGAAATAAGTATTAATTGACTAAACTTGTGTTATGTAGTAACCGTGTCCGTTTATAAAATATGAAACTTCATGTAATACTTCAATTAATGAAATAGTTACGGTGGATGGTAACAGAAAATTAAACAGGAACCTGAGTCACATAAGCATTAAAGCCTTTATGTTACTACTCAAGATATCGAGAAACAGATCCTTGATTCAAAACCACCAAACTCACATCTTAAAAGTATTACATGCTAACTGATGGTCGATACCACCTGTCTCGTAACAGTTTACTGTTAGGTTTGGCTGTTATTTTTCGTTTACCCATTTGGAAACAATTAGAAGGAATCTCTCATCAGCCCTCTGATTGGTTTAAAGCTCATCATGTTAGTGTAAACTTGGCCAGTTACATGATAATGTGAATTGAGAAATATTAATTCATTGCTTGAATATGTCAAATCACTAGGACTAGAACCAAACTCAGTCTGGTCAGTATTTATATTGATTTGTTATTTGGACAGAAGGATCATATAACGTAGGTGGATTTTTAGTTTCACTTATGGTTTTTCGGATAAGCTGCATGTTAGAGTTCCTGAAAGTGGAATAGTTGTTAGAAGAAGAATGTCCGGTTTGTGTACGTCGGGCACAATATAAAAAAGAGGTAGGGGAGTTAAAGAGATTTCATTCTCCAGTAACCATCCTCTGCGATTTGTCCTTTTTGATGAGTTTAATGTTGATTTTATTGCCCAATCTTTGAAAAGGAGTGGTTGTAAGCCATATGCATATAATATGAGCAATACATTATGAACATGATATGATTGTGCTCGAGACGTCATCAGTAAATATTACCGTATAACACTGAGATTTCACCCACAATAGAGCCATCTGTATATTTTACAATCTTTGAATAAGTCTAAATGGTAATGGTATGCTTTATCCATACCCAGTGTAGTAAGTTTGTCAACTCGAAACAAAACAGTAGTCGTTTACTTCTTGCTCCTTTTTTCAGGCAAACTACTGTGACTCTTTCTGTTTGACCACAGGTGCGACAATTTCACACTGGTTTCTTGGATTCGAAGACAAATAAATTTATGGAATAAGGGTAATTGTTACTCATAGCTTGCATTTAGATGAAATCATCTCATTTTCTCACAAACAAAAGCCTTGCAGCCCGTAAGAATTTGAAGTAATAGAGAACATTTGTGCCTCAGAAGGACTTTTTGCTGATTATATCTTCTCTGACTCACATGGTGTAACTGTGAGGCTTTTATTGTCCTTCTGAACAACATCTTCAGCATTTCCTATAATGTGAGCTCAACGATATAACCATTATCACTAATATTTATTAATATCCTCTAAGTATCCTGGCTAAACATAGGGCTTCAGCAGCACAGCTGGCTCGATAATTGCAGATAATAGCTAATCTCCTCCTCACACGGTTTCCTCCATATTTTGTACGGACGCCAAAATCGTAGTTTCCCATTTGGGTTCCATGATAAGGCTCAAAAGATTCCTTAAAAGGTCCGATAAATCTCCATTTCCTTCAGCATATTTATTAAGCAATAGCTTCTTGGTTCGCTCGTTCCCAGAGGTCCTTCTCAATAATTCCTCCCGACCGACCATCTGATCTCCAGGATGGAGTCAGACAAGGCAGTTGTTGAAAGAAGTATGAATGAAGCGTGTTAGGAATGCTTTGTGTGACACGTAGGCGAAGTCTCTGATTCATACAGAAGAAGTGACTTGACATCGGTGTTGAAGATACGGATTTCGTACTTTATGCTGAGTGCAGAATATTTCCAAACTGATTTCAGAGTGGTGAAGATTTGTCTTGCCTTTCGGATTCTGGCTGGTTTAGACATCGCCGTCCGTTCTGTCGCCTGTAGTTGAAACGATTCTGACTAGATAGTGGGAGGATGTGACCTGGTTCAAATTTCCTCCGTCGACAGTGATTGGTGGCCGTTGTAGTAGTTGTCGTTGTTGTTGTTGTTGCTGCTGCCCCTACCGTTGGTTGGCCACCTTGATCACCTCTGTTTTCTCTATGTTCAATTGAAGTCGTGTGTCTGCTGCCTGCGTCTTCTGCCGATTTGTTGGTTTCCGCCTGTAAGCCTACTAGTTTGTGTGACACTAAGCATAAATCGTCCGCGTGCGAAATCCAGATCTCCTCAACTCTTCTTATCAGTCCAAAGTATTCCAGTCTTCATATCAGTAAAAAGTTTGAACATTGTGGATTAGATCAAATAAAGTATAATTATATTTCAATAGTTTACACACAATGATAAGTTTTGTTATTGGTTATATTTCGAGCACAGATTCTGAACACACATATACACACGCAAAACATGAATGAGCAAAAAAATGAACTATATATTCGAGTAGAAATCGTAAATGTGTGAATAAAACAATTCCAACAGTGATGTGAACATGGGCAGTAATTTTGCTCGAAATATTACCAACAACAAAACTTATCATTGTGTGTAAATTATTGAAATATAATTATACTTTATTCCAGTCTTCTCACTCCCCACACACGGTGTGCCACATAATCCAGTCCACCACGATTAGGAATACCGTGGATGATGGAAGGCAGACTTGTCTTACTCCTGCATCCACTTCAAAGGCTTCGCTGAGTTTTCCTCTTTGAGTCACTTGACACGTGGTATTGCCATGTAGGTGTTTAAATGAGACTGATGATGATTTGAGTTCTGCACACCATAGTGTTGAAGTAGTTTCTAAATCACTTCGTGGCATCACTTCGAAGGCATTTTCAAATTCGGTGAAGTTGATGTAGGAGTTTGACCGCCATTCTAGGCCTTGTTCGATGATGATGCGTTGAGTTGTATTCTGATCAGTACATGATTCGCCTTTTCTGAATCCAGCTTGTTCCGGCTGTCGAAGTTTCGAGTCCCGAGCTTTATTTAATCTCCCAAAAATGACGCGATTCAGTATTTTACTTGGCGTTGGCAAGAGCATGACTCAACGTCAGTTCTTGCAGGGGACTAGATCGCCCTTCCCTGGTAGTTTGGCGAGATGTCTGTTCTTCCAGTCACCAGGTACCTTCCCCCTCTTCCAATCTCTTCGCAACAGTGGCGTCAGCATATCCAATGGGGTCTGTGCGTCTGTTTCAGTGCTTCTAGAATAATTCCATCTTGTCCTCCTGCCTCCCTGACCGACTTTCAGAAGCTTTGAGTCATCCAAGAAGTCTTATTTTGTCGGGAGATTACTGTCCTCTTGCAGCTCTATGTCTGTTAAGTTGATGGTGGTAGTTCTGGATGAGTTGCAGGCGATGGTCAGTTTAGGAGTCTTTCGAATTAATCAGCCATTTGTTTCATTTGTTACCCGTACTTCTTGCGCTTCATTATCTTTCTTTGAAGTATTGGTTTGTAGGGATTTTGTTTGATTGTATGGAGGATTTCATCATGGACTGACATCAGTTAGAGAACCACTGGAAAATCTGGGAGTACTGGTGTTATGTTCTAGTTTCCCCGTCGCCAAATTGTTATGTACTCGTCGCTAAATTATTGTTATGGACTGGTCGAGAAACTAATAGTCCTGACGCGAGAAGGCGGAAATCAGAAGACCACTAGGTTTGCGATGATACTTCTATTGTCCAAACACAAGGAGACGAAAAATAAATGGTCTCACACCAAAGTGATAAGTAAGTAAAGTAGTTGTAAAGTAAAGTAGTTCACACAAATTGTGAATGCGAATATATATAAATAATTCAGACAAGCGTGGGAAAAATCATTAGACAGTCTTAACATGAATGGCTAATTATAATGGAGTGTCGATCCAATTATACATAGCGAATATAGCAGACATGCCAACAAACATATATGGATATATGTCACCAAGCAACGGACTGTCAACAAACACTCATATTATATATAATATAATATAAGGAGAATACACATTATTAAAGGAGACAAGTCCATACAAGTGAAGTGGTCACAGACTAACCGAGCAAACAGAAAGAGAGACCAACATGCACACACACACGTAAATATATATATGTGGATACATATCAACTGGACAGCTGTTTCGTCCTAGTTTGGGACTCTTTCTTTGATTCTATCTGTGTTGATCTCTCACTAGATAATGACCTGGTAATCTTATATAATGTTCTCAGGTCTCTGTTACCTGAAGCCTGTTCAGTGTGTTTGTGTACCGTAGAATTGTTCCTGTCCTTCTTAGCACTCTTCTTCACTTCTTTATTCAGTGCTTTGCACATTGAACTCAGCTTCACCTTTCGTTGTCCATCTTTGCATTAGTTCATCTTCTGTTTCACCATTCTCATCTCTCTTATTAGCTCCCAGGTGTCCTTTGAAAGCCATTCCATAACTTGCCTCTTCTTTCTTCCTAAAGCCGCTGCCAACGTTTCTTCCAACATCACTTTCATAGAATTTCAGTGTTCTCTCCATTGGTATCCTCACTGATGCTACGTAATATCTCCAATCTTGTTGAGAGCCTAGATATCTGATGAAATAAAAGTGCTTGAGAACGGATTAAATTTCAGTGTAGCTGTTAATAGAGTAAAAGTCTGTATCCTTGCTCTGGTGGTTGCAGTGAACGCGTTCTTCGTAGTTTTGTCCTACAGTTTCTGAGTGGTCTATCTCCAGCATTTTGAAGGCCTTCAGCTTGACCTTGAGGCTTCGTTGCATTAAATTATGGTATGCAACCACACCTGCCCCCCTTCTCGACCGTGTGTCCAACAGACTGTGTCTCCACTTTCTTCAAGATGAGATGAAGTACATCTGATTCTTGGTGTGTGTGTGTGTCCATCAGGATAAATCACGTCGCCTTGCGTATATCCTTGTATTTGTACACACTGCTCCCGATCACCGGATCTTTGAATGCACAGAAGTCTTCGAAGACTCCTCCGTCCTCATTCGTTTCGTCGAGAGCCTGCCGGCTCATGATGGATCATCTTGCTGTATTTTCTGCTTCCAGTCTGGCATTCATATCGCCCATTGAGAATTTGATGTCGCCAATTGCGTCTTATCCCTCCCTGTTTGCAGCTATCTATAGAAATCTGCCTTCTTCTCCATGTCTGCGCTGTTTGTAGGCGCTTAGCACTGGATAACTATAGCATTCTTTCATTCTCCCTGAGTTGAATCTTGCTGTAATTATCCTGAATAAAATTTGAACCCACTGCATAAGATTGCTTGATGCTGTTTTAAGATCATAATAGCCACCTCACAATGTGCTTGTGGTTATCTTCTGGATGACTGTAGTATATTATTGAATATTTTGTCAACAATTTGTAGTGTCTACCTCCATTCCATCTACCCTCATAGATTTCCAGTACTCTTATTCTATGTATTCTTATTTCTTTTACGATCTCAGCAGCCCTACCGGTTAGTCTCAAACATTGTGAGAATATTCCATCGCTGTCATAGAAAAATGACGCATCTGTTGACCAGTCTCGAAAAAAGCTTTCACCAGCCAGAGAATTTATTTAATTTTCGTATTTGTGTTTTCAAGCAGTCTTAACGGTTCGGTTGTATTTTGCACAAATAATCCATTTAACACACTGCCGAACGTCTTCCTTTCTTTCCGGTCATAAGAAGGGCTTGCAAAATGGGGAATTTGTAAATTAGGCGAGATTCGAAGTATAGTTGCTTACTTTAATAACTATGAAAATCCCCCAAATTCGCTTTGCCCATAGGTTTCTGCTGACAGTTTTAATCAAGTTGTGTTTGTGTGATACAGATAGTTTGTGTCAACGGGATATAGTTCTCACATACTTCCACAGTTCAATTCGGCATTATCAACAGAATACGATATATCTATTTGAACATTCTATTTCATGTCGTTTAATGTAGGCCAAAATCACACACTAAATGATTGGTTAAAGAATACAAATTGTATAGATATAAATAGCTGTTTAATCAGTGGAAAATACACCTTGGCTTCTGTGACTTGCCTTCAGCTGTTATAGAGTAACTATGACAGTTGACAATTAAAATCTCACAGACATCATTCACAATTCAGAAAACAGTATTATTTTGATTATAAGACTCTATAATATACATCTGTAAATATGAAAGTCTGTTAATAAGTTATACGCATATGGATACTTGTTAAATTAGTGGCTCTAACTCTAGCCTCATTCCTAAGCTGCTTCTTGATATAGGAAACTTGTTTACAGTTTGAACAGCCTGTTTTCGACGATTTCTGTTTAATATTGAATATTAGGCCATACATCTTTTTTTAAATTAACTTTTTCGAATGCTTCTGGATAAATTTTTGAGATAGAGCGGCAAAGTTTTGTTAAAAGCAGAATTGAATGTTGTAGGTGCTTTGTTTTATTGATTGGTTGTTTATCTTACATTTTGGAAGTTTAGTCGTGTATATCATCTAGCTAAAATGAGATAGAATGACTTCAACTCCAGGCACCTGTTAGAATGTGCTTTTGTTTTGTATGTATTGGCGTCGTCGCATCTTCTATGTTGTCCTCAAATTCAGTATGCATTATTTCAAAAGTAATGCATATCGCATCTTCACATCGTACAAATTCATCAGTTTCATTTTTCATTTGATTTAGACGGATATTTTTCGTGCTGTAGAAAGAACCAGTGTAAGTGAAGCAGCAGATTAAGCAGGCGCGTATCACCCCACGTTTGCTGCTGTCAAACTCTGGTGTTATGGCCTCTTCCGTTGTGTACTCCTGCTTTCTCTGTTGCAGAGAATAATATATTTTCCTAAAGCAAGAATGTTTTATGACAGTGTCCTTTGATTCACATTGCTGTGTTGAGGCTTGGACAAAACACATTCATAATCACTAAGCACAGATGTTTTCGTTACATTCTAGAGCAACATTTTTTATCCCAGGAGTAAATGGAAATACTATGGAAGACTAGTATCTTCAAACTGGTTTATTCATGCTAACTATTGCAGCTATGAAGTGATCATTTCTGACTGACTGACAGAACTTTAAATATAGCCATTTAAATGAAGGCCTCAGAGTTTCAGCACACTTTGATTTCATAATTTATAGCTTAATTATTTAAGACGGATTGAATCTGAATCGAACGATTCATTTTCGAACTCCGAAGCTCTCAAAAGCTTCGAAGAGTCTTGCGGTGATTTCTGAGATGTATGGTAAGGCGATTTTCTTTATGCTTTCCTTGGAGGCCTTTGATTTGATAGGTTGGCTTGAGGGTATATGTCTTCTAATGAAATTCCGTGGATATCCATTCTTTCGGAAGACATCCATGAGATATCTTTCTTCAATTTTCTTTAAGGTGGGAGTGCTGCAATGAGTCCTTGCCCTCTTGAATAGTGTTTGTATGCAAATCTTTATGTGTGTTATTGGATTGTTGCTGTTCTAATTCAAGAATTGGTCTGTGTGGGTTGATTTTTTATAAACTTGAGTTTCTAACTCCCCCGTCGTTGTTCGCTTGACTAAGACGTCCAAAAATGGGATTTGGTTCTCGGACTCCTCTTCTCTTGTGAATCCGATGTCGTTGAAGACTTTGTTTGTTAAGTTGTGAGTTTTATCCAACTCGTTTCTTTTGATTAATACAAATGTGTCGTTGACGTATCGTATCCAAATTTTGGGTTTGATCTTTGGTAGGATTATGTGTTCGAGCTTTTAGACAGAGGAAACACCAAGAATGCTAGATAATTTTTAGAAGCCCAGTATTCCAGTGAATCGTCAATTAATAGACACATTGGCTTACATAAAATTTACCAACTGATTAGAAGGAAATGTCACACACAGAGGGTCAAAGTTCAAGTCAAGGAAACAATCAGTTCCAATACAAGTAGCCTAGAGGGTGTGAAAACACACAAAGACAAGCAATCACGTTCAAGGTCACCAGGAGAGATGACTAATAAACTCGTGGAGAAATCTAAAAGCTCTAAAAGCTTCGCAAATCAACTATCCAGCTCAGAGAGCACAAGCACATCAAAATCATCCACCTGAGCTATACATCCCCATCATATTTAGTGTGTTTTTGTTGTTAAGTTAGCAAAAAGTTAAGTCTTCAAGATATTTTCAGGTTTTATATGTATTTATATTTGCATGATACGATATTGTTTCACCTTTTAAATTTGCAGCATCTTATATTTATTCAACGAGTGAACTCGTCAACAATGAGCTTAATCAATGAATTTGTGTGTCAGATGACCAATATCTCATGTACCCGGGAAAGTCGAACTGCAAAAAATGCAAATCTGAAAGTAAAATCCAAAAGAGTAACTACTGACAACAGAATGAACAAATGTTTTATTTTTCATTCTTACAGTGAACATGAATTAACTAAAAATAGGTAAGCTTTGTACTGAACTATATTTCACATAAATTCAATGCACAGACTTCATAAAAGCTGAAAGCTAAGGAAACAAAGGAAAGCAATGCACTAGGTCTCTTGCTGTGTACCCAGTTGGTACGTGTAGAAAGAATACCTAGATGACACACAGTGAAGGATTGATTTGCCCTCCGGTATATTTTATTAATGACTCAATTTAGTGCGTCTTTGTATTAACTACACCTCATATCTCCAAAGTATATAACGTACAAGTAGTAATTGCAGTAATTATACGAAGGTTAACTACTGTGAAAAGGAAGTAATAAAGTTATACGATGTGAAGTTTAATAGTTGTCAGTAACAGTCAACTACTAGGAGATATGAAATTTCACTACTTTACCACAACGTAGCAGGGAAGTGAACAGACCAAGTTTCACTTATTTCCTTTCATTTATAAACCTTAATAAATTCAAAAACGGGTTTGAAAGCTAGTATTGTGTTACAAACAAATCAGTTCCTTGCTAAAGAATTCGAGATTCAAGCATAAGATGACGAAAACTAAAGTTCTGTCAAAAACCCCAATAAAATATTCACAACTCCGAAAATAAGGAAAAACAGTTAAAAGCAGTTAGCCTGATAATTCCAGTGTGGGAATATGCATAGCTTTGGATATAGAAGTGAAAAGTAGAGCAAATCAGAGGAAAAATGAGAGAGAACCTGATGTTGAAATTGACCCTAACAGAACTTGATAGCATTTTTAACTGTTGGATTTTTTAACAACATAACAAAAACACATTTAAGGAGAACGAGGTTAGTAATCAGTACAATTGTGGTGGTGTTATACAGACAGTGTATGTCAAGGGAATATTATTCTCACATACTTCCACAGTTCAATTCAGCATTACCAACAGAATACGATATATCCATTTGAACATTCTAGCTGATGTTAGAGACAGAATACTTTTCCCACAGTTATATACCGCATTTGCAACAGAATACTACGTATATTTGAACATTCTATTTCATGTCGTTTAATGTAGGCCAAAATCACACACTAAATGATTGGTTAAAGAATATAAACTGTATAGATATAAATAGCTGTTTGATCAGTGGAAAATATACCTTGGCTTCCGTGTCTTACCTTCTGTTGCTACACAATGACTAAATTTTTAGGTGAGTTTCGTCCAAATAATAATCCAGTCACAGTGTGGAACACAGATATTAGTATGGAACTAGTTCAGTATCCTCATTGTTTGTCTGATAAGATTCTCTGCAAGTCACCATGAGAACATATCACAATAAATGCTCATCAGGGAAGAAATTAAGATAATTCTTATAGAAATCGAAACTCCACCAATGAATAGCAGCATAGCTGCTAAAATATGCATATAATCAACTATTCTTACACATATTTACTCAGTGGAGTCCCAGTGTGAATGAACGTTTCGAATTACTGCTGGTTTTCAAACCCTGGTTCATATGTTGTTTGTTCTGTCTAGTAGCAGTGTAGCAGACAGACTAGACTTCTGAGCTGATCACGATAAGATTTCAATTGTATGACATTTTGATATCACGTGACTGAAATATGCAGGACAACTCATCCGTGTGCAACACTGTGTTTTTACATGCTCACTGTCCAAGGAATACTTTAACCAGAAGCTAACCCTGTTGGATTGTCAAAACAACTCCATATAATGTCACTGAAACCCATCTGATAAGATGTGTTTTCTCTACATTAATAAAAATGGGAAACTGTTAAGAATACATATTTAGTCCTAAAGGTGGAAACTTGTGTTCGCAAACATAAAGGAGATACTGTCATAACCTTGTTAACTTTAGGAGTAAATAACTATATTGTTGTCTGATGATGCAGCCATTTACTGAAATCTGAACATACGTTAGTAGGTTTCATTATACTTGCTCAAATCTTTTATACAGTACAGAATCCTTACTTATGCACTTGAGTTAAAATGAACACTATTCCTTCAACAAATATTAATTTCTAATAAAACTAAATATCCATAGGTTTCATTTTCATTGTTAAACAAATTAATTCCATCCGTATTCCGAATTAGCTTGTAATGTCTTCCAAAAGGAAAATTGAATCAGAAGTGTGCCTAATTTATTCATACAAATAACGAAGTCACTAACCTTTAGTTTAATGTGAATTAAGTCGTTAGAATGCTTTAGCGATTTAAGAAGTGTCATAAAATGCTCAGCATGAAAATTTCATATATTTACGTAAGAAGCTGGTTTAAATGGACAATAGAACTCTGCCACATTCGAGAATATCGATCCACCTAGTGATAGAAACAGAGCTGCATTTGGCCACAGTAGAGATACTGGTGGGTCGCCTTACTTCGGGACTCGGTGATACCGGTTCAAATCTCAGACGGAAGCCTATTATTTTCTACGGTTCACTTTTACCGTTGCTAGTCAATGATATGAAAAACTAAATATGGGTAAGACCTTTTTTGGATTGAGATTACGGATTTTATAGCTTCACATCATGACAGATTTGAACTCCTATGTTTTACCGAAGGAGTACGACGAAATGAATAGTTTGACCAAATAACACAACAAACACGTGTAAATATGTTTGACAATAATGCTGAATTTATCTGCTTTCACAACCTCATCAATTTCTTTCTATCCTTTACTTTTTACAGTGTTAGAAGTTTCGTCATAAAAGTGGATAATATTAGGAATATGGAGTTGCGTAGCTTGTTCCTTCTCGAAAAACCAACAGTGAAAAAACTGAAATTCGGTGAGTATTACCTCAGAGATTGCATATTTACACTAAATACGTATTATTCGACCGAATTACACTTATTAGTTGTCTGACTGATTGCTGATAAGATTCAGTACTGAAGTAAACTCGTATAACTACACTTCTACTCTTAATAAAGTGTAAACTCTTACATTACACAATGATGTGGAGTTTTTCGGAAAATATCGCACTTAATCTACGAATGGTTAAAGCTATCTTTAACGGTCAGAATAATCATACCTTAACACCTTACCTAGCAGAGTGCCTTTCACATAACAAGTTAGTCACGAAAACTTTGATGAGATTAGCTAGATTTTGTCAATTTTAGTAGTGTTTACACCACATGATTTGAGATTAAAAGTTAAGTCATTAGATTAAATATGCAACCCAATATTACTGTAATGCGTTTAGGCCTTTCTTTGGTGCAGGCTGAATTCTCTCAGTCAGGTTTGCAATGTGACCACCATTCTATGTAGCTCGCCATCACAAGGCTTCCTGCCGAATGCCTCAAAACATCTAATATCATCAGATAAAGCTTTTCTTTAACAGTTATAGTTGGCAGTTATCTGAAGCATTCTGATGGTTAGTATCTCTGCTCACTTACTAAATATCTAGCATTTTTCACGCTTAAAAGCTGTTGAAATGCAAATGGAGCCATAACTGGTGGCTTTCGGGGTAATTATGTCCAGTTGAATGCATTACACTGATTTTCCAGAGGTTTAACATTTCCAGAATCTAACGATATCTGTTTTAGGTAAAGTGGAGGATAAAATTTAAGTGGTACTCGACACAAATTACATTTTCGCTTTTAATGGATCAAGCATAGGCTATCTCATCTTATAAATTTATAAACTTTCATTTTGCACCAAGATAACAGTACATATATCAGTCATATAATAATAAAAACATATTACCACCGCAGAACCTGAATCAGATTAATAAAACCTGAGTTCAGCGCTGGTGTGTGAATGCGTCTGCATAATTACCTAACCATTATTCTTGAGTATTCACGTAATCTAACCAGATTACCTTCACCTCTGCAAGGAACACACAGAATTAGCGAACAACATCCCGATGTTTCCATTCTCTTTCCTTTCTCCTACTGCTGTTTTTAACAACGTGTCACGGCATTCGAAGTGCAAACATGAACATCACATAAGCAAATATTTGCATGTAGATAGTGAGAAATGCACAGCAAAAGTTATGCTATTGAGAAAATCTCCTTAAAATGTGTATTTTCTTATTGAAACATCAAATAAAGATGAAGAACAAAAACTGTATTTGGTGCTTTATATGTAAAAAAAAAGATTACTTGTAGCGATTTCCTCACATTTTAAGTTTTTCGCTCGAATTACTTCTGCGCTGAATAAATTTAAATGACTGGAAATGAATTAATTTACTCTAAAGACTTGTTAAATAAAAGTAGATGGTTACTACTGTGTTCAGTCAAAGATAAGCTTTATCATTTATCTTTTTTAGGCGTTGCCTTATAAATCGGTAATAACGTCGAAACAGAAGAAAAAAATGTTTGCCAAGCACACATACAATCAGTCAGTTGGTGTATGAAAAAGTTAGTTTCTTTTCAGATCGTACGGAACTGTGACTGTGTGTACTTATTAGTCAGCAGTTTGATTCAAAGATAAAATATATACTAAAGATCCTGAAAAAGATTTTCCTGTTAATTTTGTTAAATTGTATAAATGGAAAAATTTGGAATCATAGGTGGTGTATCGTCGTGGGAAATATGCTTAACGAAAAGTCACATTTTTTCTCTTCACAGTGGTTGCCTACCTGCTTTGCGAAAGTGCTAGTCTAGAAAATGGGACTCTTATATCAGTAAGTTAACTATATACCCTTAAAACAGAAATATTTTCTTCACTTTCATGATGAATATTAACTGCTAAATAACTTGAATTATTGAGGCATCCGTAGGTTGAGAGCTTGAAACTATTTCGCCACCTTTTCGAATTTACTGGCAAGGTAAATGCAGAATATGGATAAAACTAATGTCATCATACAGACTGCAAACTAGATCATGTAATATACATAGTAAAAGAAGTTTCTGCAAATCATTTCTTATTTTTGGTTGAATTATCTTAGATTGAAATATCAAAGACAAAACAATGATCATAAGAAGTAATTCGTTTTCTGCTGATCGGTTAAGTTGATAATCCCAGTCTCTGCAGCTCAGCTATCAGATAAAGTTCTTATTGTATTGGGTATAAATAGGCTTACAACGACATAAGAATAACGCTCAAGTATTCCAAATTGAAAATTAAGTACTGATTAATACGCCAAACATGTGCAGCGAATTACAAACACAGCCGTTGAAATGGTTCCGGTTATACCAGTAAAACATTGTATTATTTTTCCATGATGTGTTCATATTAGCAAGTCTAGCATTCTCCTTAATCAAATCAAGTGTCTAAATCTTAAATAGGATAATATAGACTATCTCACTGATTAAGGTTGCGTTTATTCAGCTTAAAATTTAATTCTCATTTGAAGACAACTGGTTGTTGACATCATTAGCTTAAGTTCACCTGTCTAGTGCCTTATTATTTATATTTGCTTTCTTAAGGGTTTCAGGCTACTATTTTCATTGTCTGAGTTTTGATCAATTACACTATAAACTTGCATCGTTATACTCTTCACTCACTACCCATTTTACCGACGTAATCTGTGAAGAAATAAAAGGAGAAAGCATAAAATTTCAATTTTGACAAATATATCTGTCTGCTTTTGAAGTAAACATCCATTTCTTTCTTTCTGTAATGTTCATTTTTTCGGTAATATTATTAGAATTCAGACAACCTTATGAAAGTTGTTTTCAAAACTTTGCTGAAAACAAAAATATTAAGTGGCTAGATTAGTGTGACGAATTATTTCCACCTTATCAACCTTAATGAACTTTCAAGTATTGTGGCTGTTTTTTCCATGTATCAAGTTTTCTGTGAGTTGTTTAGTCATTTATAAAGACATCCTCGATTCTGTGTCTGATGTGTGTACCTAATTATATTAAGGGCGCCAAAAATTAACTGAGCAAAATTACATGGGAATTTTAGAACGTGCCATTTAAGACTGGTTTCTGGAATCCATTTGACTTGAGGCATGATGTTTAAGTAAACATGGAATAAGTTTCGAGTCATTCTTACAGAGATTTATCCGTTGAAAGACAATTTCTTCACTTTATATGAAAGGTGAACACGCTGAAATTAGAGACCATAGTTAGTACTACAATATTTATCTTCGCTTTCGGGAATAATTTCTTAATACTGCGAAAAATAAATGCCAACAGGATATATATCAACAACTGATTCTGGGTGATACACATTTTTGTTTCTGCAATTTCACTGATGAATAACGAAACAATAAATGTGTGTAAACAATAGCTTTTGGTAAATGCATGAACGGCTGGCACTACGTAGATATATATTTTGTGTTTAACGCCATTCATTTTGTTCAAACACTATCAAGTACACCACATTTTAAAGGTAACCAGTATTTTATTTTTCCTTGATTTTGGATTACTCCATATCAAACACTCACTCCTTTCGGTATTGAAACATTTCACGTATTCATTTGGGGAGTTGGAATTCTACGGCACATAATTTTTAACGTATGAGTAATGGTAGCGGTCTCATTTAAATTATTCAAAATATAAATCCGTATGTGGACCTCACGTTAAATTTCTAGTTCATTGAGCTTTTTCGATTTCCGAACGTCAAAAAGTAATGATTTTAACACTTAACAGGTGAAGTATATCAAAGTGTTTTGAATAATAAATTTCCTACTTCGGAACTTATGACATTTTCATCGTTTCCTCTTACAGGATGGCTATAACAGTTCGCCATTGGTGTATTTGCTCACAAAAGAAATTCGCTTGTTTTATTATTACTGTTATCTTTACTATTATTAGGTGGTGAATATGGTTTTAATTTTGATCCAAAATTCGTCAGCTGTATATAACCACCAAAAGTTAGACTAAGAGGAGAGTCATTATGCAGTTATCCGTTTTATGAAGCCATATTCTGAAAGAGACTGATTATGTACATCCAGTATGAAGAAAGAGAGACGAATTCACAGGTTTCAATTATTATTATCTAATACCGTCTACTCAGGAAGTGGTTCGAGTTCAGTTTCGCAGCTGACGCACACCGAAAAATCGCCTAATTTACTAGCCAACAGCATTTTCTGAAAGAGGCATATTCGGTCGTATGGCTGCTAATGCCGCGCCACCAGACCAGCATATTGTAGCCACGTTTGTAGTTTTCATAATAATTAAACTCTGAAAGCTGGAATAGGTACATCGAGCAACTCCTACACCGTCTACAACAGCTACGTGTTTCTCCAGCCCGCTGCACATAAGCGAGAACATACAGAGATGTGGGATGGAAATTATATTTAACCATACCTGTATCGTTATACTTGGAAACAGTGACACATATATATGACCAGTGACGTAGGAGTGAGTGAAGATATCCATAGAAGAATGAGTAGCCATCTATGGTATGGTTCACCATATCATCATAAAAGAATAGTCCGTTGTTTACATACACTACACGAATACCGCTGAAACTCTGCCTCTCGGAACGTAGGAAATTAGAAAATGAAGTACTTCTGGTATCACAGTAGACCAATCGATTTCATGTTGATGTTTTAAGTGATGACTGCTTGTTTGGTGTCTCGAGGAGAACAACATCAGCCCTGGGATCCATTTATGAGCGGCTGACAAGTCTCAAGTAAAGTGAAAATGTATATTCTAGCCCCCAATAACTGCTGAATAATAAAGCGACCAGTTTTGTTGACTTTGTTTCCTGTAAATTAGCGGTCTCATTTCTCATAATTTTATGCAAGATTGATAGATATATTACACAGAAGGAGAAAACAGCATAAAGTGTTTCACAACTTCCAAAAAATATATTTCTACAGCCTCACTTAAGCCAATTCACTGCAGTGAAATTACATTTTCGTGGTTCTAATCATTTTCCTCGTTTTATGAATCAGACATTTAAATTTGGAGTAATGATGATTTACTTTTGTTGTATGTCCTCTAAATTGTGGACTGAGTCTTTCTGATCAATATGCTTTTCGTCACAGAACAGGACTTACATGGTTTGTACTTTTTTAATGACAGGGAATCCTCTAAACAACAACATGTATTCACTAACCTAAGTGATGATGTAAGCACCTTGGAGAGTTACATTTATTACTTTTAATGGTTTTCTCACGATACTTAATGGGATTATGCACGAAGATTTATATTACATGTTTTGATATTTTAAGTAAAATAAACATTCTGTTTTCCACTAAATGTAGTTATTTCATATATACAATTTCGAATCGGCAAATGATGTTTCCAGTAAAAGTATAGTGTATTACACCTACTTTCCATTGGCGTCATTTGTTTTGAATATGTTGCAATGATGCAGCTCAAGTAAAAGCACTTTCACTCAGCGTACAAACTCTTCGAAACAACATGACTTTGTGTTAACTTGCCAATTTTTTAATCCTACGTCTTAATTGAAATTTCGCTACGAACTACAAGTAAGGTGAATTATACAAATCATAAATTTCCTTTCAAACCCAACTGTGTCACATTTAAGTCATGCTTTATCCAGTTATATAATCCATTTGAAGACAGTATATTTTATTTAGCTAGTCATAAGACGCAGTTGGTGGAATTTTCGCTGCAGTTAAGATTGACCCGTCTATTTATTAGGTGTAGGCAAACTAAACAAGATAAATGAACTGAGTAAGGTTTAATCAGCATTTATTAGAGTTTCAAACCTTCGACCAGTACACATTCACGGATTCACAGAGTGCAGAAATCAAAACTTATCGAGTGGGTTGTAATCCAGTGGCTCATGTCCATAAAAGTGAATAAGTTCTTGTTGTTCTAGAAAGAAATTTTAGTTTAACTCAGGTTCATTTCACTGGCGAAGTCAATGAATAATATATGTTTACGGATAATTTTTTGAACCATCAAATATTACCATAACATTCCCTAAATTTGGTTCATAATTTTTCCTTGTTTTTCCCTTTCAGTTCTGTCTTACAATGTTCCTCCCCAGTGACCAAAAGATTCTAGAAATGCTTTCAACCAAGGTGAGCAAACTAATGGAATATCTGTTTGTTTGTATATAGTAGTCATGATAATGATGCTAAAGAGTTTGAATGCGATAAGTTTCATCTGCACTGATGAAAGCTACTATCAGCAGCATATCACTTAAATACTCTGAAAATAAAACAAGCAGCAGGAAAATGTCAATGCGTGGCATAAATTGTCAGGGCAATAGAGGTGAACTGGTTTAGCTTTTATTTATTTTGAATAAAAACACGGTCACTTTTATCGCCACTGTCATCATCATTATCATGGAATTCCTTACACAATGCGTCTAACTGAATTTCTCAGTTAAACAAAATGAAGCGTTGCTTCTAGTTGCAATCAACAAAATATACAACACATGCGCTATCGAATTCTATTATGGCTAAATTCACGTATGTTAAAGTATTTATAAATCAACAAAGTCAGTTGTTAAAGTAGTTACTCAACGATGTAATGGAGTGGGAGGACACGAAATTCATTCCGTAAGTTTGAAAGTTTACAGTGTCTAATTTAACAACACACATCACCTAAAAACCACAGGAAACCAAACAGAACAGCAATCACAGATGAAAGTCTAGTGAATTCTAATCCACTAACTGAAAAATTAAGTTCTACCAGTGATCCTAGAGGTAAACTCTTTTGTTGAACTCCGCTACTACATAAGAGTACATAGTCACAGAGTAGAACAAAACATCCCCTCCAGCTTCTAACAATTTTTTAACTGTAACCAGTCAGTAATGAGTTTTTTGAACCGATGCATACCACAAAACTGCACCATGTAATCTGTTGTTCAAAGATGAGGAACACTGAGTGATTAACAATTCACTCACTCACCCTCCTCAACCCAGCGTATCCTTACTGTTTCCTTTAGTGCCTAGAGTAACATAGGACTTCAGCCGAACGTCCTTATTGTGTTCGGTTCTCTACCATCGTTTTCATATGGCTCCATGTCTGCCCACATTCTTTCATCTCCTCTTCACACAACCTCCTCCATATCACCCTCGGACGACCAGCTCACCGCTTCTCATTCGAGGTCCACTCGAGCGATGGCCTGGCGTGTGATGCCACTCACTTGACGGTTCTCTCAGAGTATGACCAATCCACCTACACTTCTTCCTGTATATTTGTTGCACAGTTGGTTCCTGCTAGGTTGGATCGTTTCAAGAGGTCCCTTTCTGTCGCTGATCTTTTCTGGCCATCTGATCTTGAGTACTGAGAAAAGACAGCTGTTAATGAAGGTCTTCAGTGACGCTGCAAGTCACTGATCCGTATAAGCACTGACTCCACATTGGAGTTAGAAATTCAGATCTTATTTTTCATACTGAGTGCTGTTGATCTCCATACAGACTTGGGTGCAATGATAGCGTGCCCTGCTTTCCCAATCCTCGCCTTGATATAATCGTCAGTTCCGCCTGCAGTTGAAACGATGCTTCCCAGGAAGGTGATAAGTGAGGCTGATACTTTCAGATTTCTCCCATTTATGCTGATTCCTGCTGGCCAGAAATCTTCATCACCTCTGTCTTCTCTATGCTCACTTGAAGTCTTACCTTTGATGCTTCTTCTGCCAACTTGTTGCTTTTCACTTGCATATCTTCCAATTTGTTGGAAATCAGACATATATCATCAGTGAAGTCTACATCCTCTAAGATTATGTGTGGGTCCATTTTATGCCTGTCTCTTCGTTGCCTGCCGTTGTCTGTCGCATTATCCAATCTGCCGCAATCAGAAAATTAATCATTGGAGATAGTAGGCAGTCAGCTTGTCTTACTCAGTTCTCACTTCGAAGGATTCCGTGAGTTTCCCATTGTGGATTACTAGGGATGCAGCATTGTCGTAGAACTTTTGGCTGAGATGTATAATTGTTGGCGGCAGCGAAGTAGTTGCCAAATCACCTCTCGATCGACGTTGCTGAAGGCCTTTTCAAAGCCGATTAAGTTGAAGTAGAGAGCTGACTGTCATTCCAACCTCCGTCTAATGATGATACGTAGTGTTGCGATTTGATCAATACATGACTAGTTTCTCCTGAATCCAGCCTGTCCCGGTCGAAGTCTTTCATCCAGGGCTTGTTTGACTCTCTCCAGGATGATGCGGCTTAGTATTTTTCTTGGGATGGACACGATCATAATTCCACGCCACTTCTTGCATTGAATTAAATCTCCTTTCTCTGACAGTTTGAATAAGTAGCCTTTCTTCCAATCCTCGGGTACTTTGCCCTCTTTCCACACCCTCTCCAGTAGTGGCGTCATCAAGTCCACTGTTGCCTCTGGGTCTATTTTCAATGCTTCTGCTGGGATTCCATCTAGTCCTGCTGCTTTTCCAGCTTTTAGCATCTTGATTGCCTTCAGGACTTTTGATTTCGTCGAGGGGGTCGATGTTCACTGGTAGTTCTGCTTCAGCTGTTGATATTATTGGGTGCGTTGTAGGTGGCGGTCGATTTAGAAGTCTTTCGAAGTGTTCAGCCCAGTGTTTTCTTTACTCCACCTCTTCGGTGTTTGACTCCCCCTTGTCATCCTTCAGTGGCTTAATTTGTGTCGAACTTTTGCCCGATAGGTGCCTTGTTGTTTGGTAGAGTGTGGCGAGATTCCTTTGCCTGCAGGTTGTCAGTTCTGCTTCACTTGCTATAGCTTCGGAATAATCTCTTTTGTCTTCCCTAGCACTTTTATCTATTCTTTTGTTCAGTGTATTGTAATTTGCATTCGATTCCCGCTTTTGTTGCTCGTCAGTGCACTGGATAATTTTTTGTTTTACTATCCTTCTCTCTTAGTTTTCAAGTGTCCATAGTGAGCCACCGTTTGTCCTGCCTCTACTTTCTGCCTAGAACTTCCATGCAGGTTTGACTCCACACCGTTTTCAAGTTGTTCCAGTGCTTTTCGACGCCGACCTCTCCGCTAGTGTTCATTTGTGCCTCGGCTTTGTTCTTTATGCTTGCAGTGAAGATGTCCTTTGTGGACTAGTCCTTCAGTTTTTGAGTATTGAACTTGGCTTGTGGTCTGTCTGCAGCTCCTTCTTCTCTGAAAGCTTTTAGTTTGATTTGGATTGTCCCTTGTACGAGATAGTGGTCTAAGCCAACGTCTGCTCCTCTTCTTACTTTTGTGTCCAGTAGGCTGCGCCTCTACGTCCTTAAGATTGAGATGAAGTCAATTTGGTTTCTCGTTCGCCTATCTGGTGACACCCATGTAGCCCTTTATAAATCCCTGTGCTTGTATACGCTGCTGCCAATCACTAGTTCATTGAATGCACAGAAGTCAGCGAAGAGTTCCCCGTTTTCATTCATCTCTACAAATTCTTCTCTACCCATAAGGCATTCTCTTCCTGTGTTGTCTGGTCCCAGTTTGTCGTTCATGTCTCTCATTCGGATTTTAACGTCACCAGTTGGAGTATTGTCCATTGTTGCCTGTAGTTGTCTGTAGAATTCTTCTTTCTATTCGAGGTCTGAGTTGTTTGCGGGCGCATAGCGTTGTATAAATGTAGCTTTCCTTCCTTTTGAGCTAGATCTGGCAGTCACTATCCTGGGCGAGATTGCCTCCCATTGTATCAGAGCCTTTGTTTCCGTTAGGGAAATCATGATAGCCACACCTGACGTAAATTTCGATAAATACTACTGACTAAAATTAATATCTGGAAACCAAATTTTTGTTAAAATTTAGAAAGGTTTCTGTTAATTTTCTATTTAAAGCATTTGTTATACTTTTTTTTGATCAGCTACGATCACTTGCAATAATGACAACAGATGGAAGCCAAAGTCCAGCGCAGCCTACTCAAAAATGTCAGTCTAGCCTAAAAAACAGTCCCTCATTAGAAGTAAGAGGTGAGTATGGTAAATAAAGCAACAACGAATGCTGGAGAAAGCCGTTTATCTTTCCCCACACTTTTAGCTAACACCGTAAAACGTTCATCATGAAAATGCTTAGAACAATTATTTAGCACTTAACTAGTGTAATTTATTATTAATAGGTAAGACAATATTGCACTAAATTTATCGGTTGGCGTGTATCAGTGTTCAAAAAATGGATGCTGTCATCTTAAAACTATAACTGTGACCTAATTAATCATTTTATTCATTTAACTGGGAAATTTATTGACGGACACTGGTATTTCTCCTAGTTGTAGTATCTGTTCATTCCTGCAGTGTATTTCCTACTGAAAGATATGAAATAGGGTTCCACTCTAATCCAACATTCAGATAATCTCTTTCTGTTTTCGCAGTTTTAGATCTGTAATTCTTAAAGGCAATTAGAATCACCAGTACAATTTAAACTGTATACTGTTTCTCGTTCAGAAGCATTATTAGATTGTAACAAGTGTCTCGCTTCATTGAGATCACGATAAGTTTCATGACTGACCGTCCTACAGATTCTTCATCTAAATGATTCGTACATAATAATGGGATATCCTTACCATATCCTGGGATGATTTATTGGATACATGTAGACTAAGTGAGTGGTAAACTTTTTCACTAAGTCAGCATCAGCTTCACTAGTTTAGTTTTGTAGGTTGTACCTTAGATACACTTTGGATCTAGATCGGTGTTAGATTTCTTTAAATCATAGATAAGTTTTACTGGCTGATAAGATGATGAATGCAATTAAGTTTCACGTTCTTTTGACAACTCATTCGAATTGACTTATTTTTATTTTATTTTTTATTTTTGATTACAGCTTGATTCCACACCGTATTTTTGGTACAAGTATGGAATTTTCAGCAGGGATATCGGTAGCCCAAATTTTGCAGGCCGACCATTGATATCAGGTGTGCGTCGGCAAGGCCTTGAACCCCGAACCATGTGCATGGTCGGCGAGATACCTAACCACTGTGCCACCGACTTGTCCTTTGGTTTGTAGTGATATTTAACGAAGACAAAAAGATAAAGTAACTGTGGTGTATTTAAACGGCTGTTTTACTTCTTTGAAGCAGCCACCGCGTTAAGGATGAAAACAACCTTGTATTAGTTGAATAAATCCAATCAATTTAAGTGTATTCGTTAAGAAGTAGTTAAAACACTCTACTAAAATGATGAGATAGGAGAAAGAACGAAAGATAAGTTTTCTTTTCAAGTAAAATATGACACTTTCAGGTCACTAGAGCCATAAACGACAAAAGAGTTTAGTAATACTTTGAAATCTGGCAAAGTATTAACAATAAATGTTTACTTTAAAATAAGACAAAATCGTGATAAATAAAATATAGAAAGGCGACTAACAAAAAACAAGAGTACTCATCTAATGATTTTTTTACTATTCGTAGCGTAAGAAGCCTGTTGTTCCACTTAGAGGTAAACTCATTGATTGCAACATCAAATAAAGAAGAGATATAAGGTAGGGCGGATGAGTACACTGTGTCTGGTGTTATCACACACTATATCTATTTTTCAAATATTTTTTAAATATATCATACTCATTATTTGTGCTGGAAATTGAGATAAACATTAAGATATAGGGCAGCTCTGCCACTACACACAGACAACCACGGACATCAATTCGACTGGGACAACGTTCAAATATTAGACAAAGGAAATAACAAGAATGCTAGAGAATTTTTGGAAGTTTGGCATTCCAGTGAATCATCAATCAATAGACACATCGACATAGACAAAATTTATCAACCAATAAGAAAGAAACTTCAGACACAAAGGGTCAAAGTTCAAGTCACAGAAACAATCAGTTCCAACACAAGTAACCTAGAAGGTGTGAAAACACACATAAACAACCAATCACGTCCAAGGTCACCAGGAGGAATGATTAATAAACTCGTGGAGAAACCTAAAAGCTCACTTCAAATTGAAGTATGCGCTGAAGATGTCACCCAGTAGGGCGATGAAAGCTTCGCAAACTAACCATCCAGCTCAGAGAACAAAACCACATCAAAATTATCCACCTGAGCTACAAATCTTCTCTATCATACTTTCATATTAAAATATTCAAGAAACAAGTCATCAGTACTGCATAGTAATTAACGGTATGAACGTCTTTATTCACAAGTTTTTCAAATGAGTTAGAAGGATGACAAGATTTACGATATAAAATGAAGTCTTGTTTTATGGCTATCCATTGGCTTCATGTAACCTGATAACCTAACTGTTACTCCAATGTTTCAGAGAAACAATAAACGCTAATTTATCTAAAAAGGATTATTCAGTTCAGGCAACGTCTGTATAGTTAATCTTTCGAGATCTACCTGGACGTCAAACAGCGATCATGGATTTAAATGCTATCAAATAGCTTCCTTGTTAAAAAAATATACTTCCTCTAGAAATATTATTATATTATATTATTATTATTCGTGTGTTGTACATTTGAACGCAAAATATATACGTGGTCTTAATCCATTTGACTGATTAATATGTTTGAATATAAGCACTGTGTAACAGGTAATCTAACTAGTGAAATAAACGTATTCTATCATTAAATCCCACTGGACTATATGAAGAGTATTACTGTTAGTGAGCAAATGGGCACACCATTATTTTATACAAACTTTTCATGTCATATATACTTTTAATGTCATTTATTAGCACTAAACAATACTTCATTGCAATAAATCCCTAATTAATATGCCAACTGTGTTTAATTAGGCCAATATCCATTAGCATTGAAACTTCTGGAATGAATATCAGGTTTGATAGTAAAATAAATCCATTAATAATAAATAATAAAAAATAATAATAATAAATCCAATTGGCTAAATCATCAACACGTCCGGGTACGAATTCTTTCATTTCTATGTAAGCCGGTAATTAAGTTATGGTTGACTGGAATAAAATTCTTAAACATAGTGGGAACAGATTTACAACAAATAGGTAGGCACTTTATGAAATAATATTTCGGTGAAATTTCAACAGAGAGGTACACGGTTGTTCATACATGCCATGTAGAAATTTTTTACTCACTATGAACTCAAGTAATCTCCAATAAGACGTCATATCCAGTCACCAGACACAGTCAAAACAACAATCAAGCACCTTTAGGATTAAACAATCGAGTAACTGCCATGTTTAGACAAAAAATATTCTCCATGTCAGCACCAACAAAACCAAATGAGACTCTTATTACCCTTAGAATGGAAAGATAGAAATTAAGATTAAATGCAAATGTGAATTCAACAGTAACAGTTACAACAAATCAATGACCCAAGATAAAAAGTATTTCAACTTGCTTGGTAAAAATGCAGACGCCAGCTTACGTCCCTTTAAAAGATTATATCTGAGGTTCATCTTGAAGAAATGAAAATTAAGCAGTTTATACTTGGATGTAATGCTTTACTTGTGAATCATCCAAGCTCGTGTAACCAAATTCAAATATTCGTAGAAAAGTGTTGACATAAGATTAATTTCTTATTTTCGTCACAAAATATTATCTGAAATAAAGTGAAATATTAGCGAATACAGTGGCTACATTACAGGAAGTGGTATTAGGAAGATTGAAACACGCTAGAAATCTCCCTTACTGTAAGATTCTCTAATCACAGCCTTATAAAATTTGCAGTAGCAAATAGTTTAAAATACATTAATGTCAATGTTAAGTTTGTGCGCTGTGGAATTATTCAAATAAATTAAAATATTATAAATATAATTATATTTCAATTATTTACACACAGTGATAAGTTATTTATTTTGGTAATATTCCTAGCAAAATCCTTACCCGTGACCACACCAACTATTAAAAGTTTTTAAATTCATGCGTCTATGATTTGTAAAGATTTATATAAATGATTGGTTGGAGGATTCCAACATGAGTTGACATCAAATCACTGGGACCCGATCCAATGGACAGCCCATGAATTCCAACTACTGCTCACTAGCGACTGCGCCTAGTCATGCTGTGACCTGAGTTTCTAGTAGGAAGCCGTGACCGCTAGGGTGCAGCAGGTTGAAGGTGAGGCAGTAACTCATCGGAGAAGACATTAAGAAGTGTTCGCACTGTCATGAATTGGTAGAAGTTGGAATTCATGGGCTGTCCACTGGATCGAGTCCCAGTGGCTTGATGGTCTACGAGTTCGCTTGCCTTGTAACCAGGAGGTCGTGGGTTCGAACCTCGGTGAGTGCGTACTACTGAAGAGTCTCAAACTAGTCTGATGGAACAGCTGCCGGTGCTCCCAGGTTTTCCAATGGTTTTCTAACTGATGTCAACTCATGATGAAATCCCCCAACCAATATCAGTATAATTTGAGTGAACACTGAGTAGCATAACTCTGCCGGACTGTATAAAATTTCTGAATGATTGTTTAAGCGTTTTGTTAGTTTCTCACTATAAGTATCATTAAGAAACTACCGCTTGTGATATTTTAAAGCAATTTTTTCCTTTTACACTGAGAAGCTGCTACAAACAGATTTACAAGCACTAGATCAGCAGACTGTTTCACTTCAGTGAATGTTATAAATAAGGTGTAGATCTACCTGTCAAGACTTAAATGAATTAGAAGCATATTGCATCCAAGTACTGCATAACTAGCCAAAAAGTGCAAAACTACAAATCGTCACTAATTTTGAAATGCACAACAAATTCAAGTGTGCCTTTTTTAAAAGGATACAATAGTTGACTAAATATTTGGGATATTTCTGCTTTCTCATTTCTTAATATACATGATGTAATGAGTTACATTTTACTGGTTCCCAGCTTCAGTTTTTTTAAGAAAAATGGTTTGACTTAGAATTTATTTGGAAAATAAAATGAATAGCAGAGGAAAGTAATTTTGTATCTATTTTTATTCTTATAAGAATTAAAATTTATCAGATAAATAATAATTTGACCTCATTTAAGGGGATTGTTGCTTAATATTTCGTCTTATGTTTACTTCACACATGTATAAGAAAGGCAGTTAATTCCCATAAAAATCTTCATAATATAGCAATCATTCATGCTAATTAGACTTTCTTCATAAAACGTATAGCAGTTAAACTATTAGTATATATGTATGTAAGGCAATAGCAGGCATGCCATCGATTTTCATATGCACACTACCCAAAATAGTAGTACAAGGTGATGAAATATAAAAGCAGATAAAACGGGACTGAGCAAAACACGACTTAGTTTCTCCTCTTTTAGACCTTGAGATTTCTAAATGACTATGTCTTTTGATTTCATTCACCAAATGAAAGGGATTTTATTTAAATTTTCCATTTTAAATGAATATAATTTGATAGCGTAAACTGAGATGGAAATGCTTTTCTTAGCATACATAAAAAAATTTGCCTACATCACATTTGATGTATCCTTGGTACATCGGTGGAAGTGTTCGGATACACTCTTTGTATTACGCTTTTTTGATCTATGACAATATCCTGGGAATAGTGGTTTTAAGGATTATTTTGATGTAACAAAATTTAGAGGATGCAACTTATGGGGAAGAATATTTAAGAGTGTTTGCTAGAATGACTAACCCGCATGACATGTAAAAAGAGGTTTGATCAAAATAACCTCAATCACAAATTAAGTTCAAGAGATGTAGTAGAAAAATATAGTTTTATAAGGCATAGAGATAGACAGGTAACTGTATTCTGGTTCTTTGAATAGGCATAGAAAACAGACATCATGAATAATGTCATAATTGTAATGGTGTTAACTGATTGTTAAAAAAATATATTCGTGAATACTAAATCTGGTTTTACTAAAGTGAAGTGCGTCTTTGTAAAAACGTTATCGAAATTACTGTTGTTGCCTTATTTGTATTTGCAGCAAGATGTGAAGGCATGCAAATTATAATAATTATGAAATCTAAAACAGTTAGTTCTCTTTATGAATTTAGATAAAGCAATAAGAAGACGTAACTTATCTGAATCGTGTAATATACTTGCGCAATACATTTCGAACAATCTGATCACACACGGTACGGTATCAATATGAATGTACGTGTGAACACACATACATAGGGAGGAATAATCGACCTCTGCAACTGAGCGCTTCAGAGCATATTCCTAAATGGGTTCAAAAAACAAATGGAATCTTCAGAACCCATTCATGGTGAGAACAGGAGACCTAGCTCTTCTATTGCGAAACATACTATAGAGACAGGACATAAAATTGACGTTAACAGGTCTTTTAAACCTATCCATAAAACGTGTTTGGGGCGTATCCTAAGGTTTGTGGAAGCCCTAGCAATTAGAAAGTTTAGACCACCTTTATGCGTTCAAAAACAATTCGTCATCACATTAAACCTTCCTTAGTAAATTTTGTTTTGATACTGTAGCGGATGTACTATTACTTCTGCTATTTGGTTTAGCGGTCTTCATTTTTATTTTGACCTTGAATATGTCCTTTTAACTTGACCCAAGTCTATTTTCTCACCTCTCAACCATTTATTAATTTCATATATATTCTTATGACAAGTTCGTGTGTGATCAGATTGTTCGAAATGTGTTGTGCGAATACATTACACGATTCAGACAAATTACGTCTTCTTATTGCTTTATCTAAATTATGAAATCGTCTGATTTTATCTTCACAACTGAATACCTCAGTGATATCTAATTAGCAAAATGACCCACTTATTAGTCTTTTGAATTCCTCCCATTTTCATATATAGCGCATCAATAAGCATAGTGAACTGTAACAGACGGTTTAAGCAACTTTCAAATATCCAAGTCAAGCCGTAATATACATCACATGGTGCTACTGAATATTTTTTTCAAACTGAAGTTTTTGAAGAAAGATATAAAGGAAACTGATTACTCTGTTGGATTTAGTTCCACTGTTTCCAATACTCAAAACTCAAATGAATGATGAATTGGTTTTCCTCTTGCGGATGACTAGTGAAATTATATTATGACTTTTAAAAGTGACCTGTGAAGTTATATTCTGATTAGTCAATTGACTACTGTATAGAATATGTGGTTATTTCCTGTTAGTTATGGATGCTTTAAACCTTAACGTACTTCTAGCAGACACTACACAATGAACAATGATTATCCGTTGCTACTAGCCTACCAGAATTAATAACTCCAACAGTAAAATTGCTAAATAATTTAGTTTTCATATTTCTCAAGATGTTAAATATACTTTATTATAGCTATGAAGACGTCTTTTGTAGCTGTTCAACCCCTGAAACCTCAGGTAATTGCTACACATATTCTCTATCATTTGAACAGTATCTTCAGAGCAGCTCTACAAAGCAGTTTAACTTTAAAAAGAATCGGACTGAACCTAAACTGTTTTATTATATATATAAATATATATATATATATATATATATATATATATATATAGTATGAGTTTACCAAAAATTAATATATCTCGCTAATGGTAACACAAGCATATTAGGCATGTATGAATATAATTACTGGAATGGCAGAAATCCAGTTGTATTTTTGTTCACTGCGAAAACAAAATATTAGCAATACTCAGTGAGTGAATCTAAAAGAAAGCAAATTCAAAAATTAAGAGTTAAAACATGCATGGCAGGAATTCCATGTGATTGTTCAAGTCAATAAATAACTGAATAGCAAAACAAATTATTCCAGTTTTCACTCAGCGAGTATGTAGTCATGCGGATGGAGAATACATTGTATCTAAGCGTATGTTAACAGTGAGTTGCGTATTGAGCTACGCTTCTAGTTTGTTGACAGAAATATATTGAAATATACGCTAGTAGTTTAGGCGCTAGATTTCCAATTAGTAAATCAATTCTAAGCTCTACCTTTACTTTTATTATTTAAACAGCTTTTCAAAATTGATGCAGCTTACTCCTAAGTATATTGATACTTACATGGAGGTTTTAAGTCACCTACGTCTTTAAAAGTGTATCGAAGAAACCACTTTTAATGATAAACATGCAGATCATAAAATTACTAAATCTGTTGTCTAGCCAATCAGGAATTAAATTACTTAAAATCCTAAAATACGTTCCATTGAGTTCTTCAGATTCACCAGACTTTAAACACTAAAACAATCAATAAGATGAGTAAGTGGAATAAAATAAAAATCTCTAAGCTTCATAGAAAAAAATTACCTGATAAAGTAGACTGTGAGACAGTTTGACTAAGTTGAAACATGTCGACTCTAAAATTATGAGAAACAACAACAAAGGACACTGTAATATAGTGTTTAGGTATATAGTTTTAAGATGTCTTATTCAACGAATTTATGTTTAAAAAAATATTTATGAAAATTTAACAGAAGTGCATGAACACCAATTAATACAAAATAAAGACAGAGCATAGCAGTGAAGTGGATGATGTGATCTGCAAACAGCTAATTAAAAAGAATGTAGGAAGTAGATAAAATAAAATGTACGAAAGATAACAAAGCGTACCCTTATTATTCACTTGTATTCACAGGGCTCATTTCATATTTACGGACTGAGTGGATGGGTTTCACTTCAGCAGATAAGTCTCGTGAATAGATACGCGATACTCTCTGTCAGTTGGTGGATACCAATGAAATCTAAGAAGTTTATGTTTTCTTTTCCGCTTCTCCTTAGTTGAATGTACCTGTTTCTCAGTGTAATTATTACCCACTGTGACTAGAACCCCCACATACTTTCAAAGATTAGAGGATTATTTAGTAGACTAATGGATCACTAGATCTGGAATACAGGTGTGTGCAAGTAACGAATCGTAAACAGAACGGAATATACGTCTCAAATTTCACTATTAGCTTCTAATGAATGAGTAACTTCTGAATAAAAGTATATATAAACATACATATTGTGAATAGTGTGCCACATTATATCACTATATGATGATGACACTGACATTTATATATATGTTTGGTTGGAGGATTCCAACATGAGTTGACATCAAATCACTGGGACCCGATCCAATGGACAGCCCATGAATTCCAACTACTGCTCACTAGCGACTGCGCCTAGTCATGCTGTGACCTGAGTTTCTAGTAGGAAGCCGTGACCGCTAGGGTGCAGCAGGTTGAAGGTGAGGCAGTAACTCATCGGAGAAGACATTAAGAAGTGTTCGCACTGTCATGAATTGGTAGAAGTTGGAATTCATGGGCTGTCCACTGGATCGAGTCCCAGTGGCTTGATGGTCTACGAGTTCGCTTGCCTTGTAACCAGGAGGTCGTGGGTTCGAACCTCGGTGAGTGCGTACTACTGAAGAGTCTCAAACTAGTCTGATGGAAAAGCTGCTCGGTACTCCCAGGTTTTCCAATGGTTTTCTAACTGATGTCAACTCATGATGAAATCCTCCAGTCAATCAAAATAATCCCTGCAAAAACGGTTATTTCAAAAAATATATATTTAGTCCATTTTTACGTATTCATATTTTTATTCCGGTCTTGGTGGGTGATGACTAGCAACAAAATCCAGGATGCGCTTTTCGTCTTAAATTGGGATTCATCATCTGGGTATACCTGTATTTCCTAGTCAGTAATATTGTTCCCACTGAGGTTCGAACCAAGTACTCATCGTTTTAGACGGGAAAGCCTTATCCACTAGAACACTTAGACCCTGGGAGCCACCTCTTGCGCAACAAGTTTCCTTTTCTTTTTCCTAATTCAATTCTCATTTTGTCATAGATTGATTGAACCAAATTGTTTGGCCTTTGTCGATGCATTCGCACAAGGAAACGACATGTTAACCTAGGACAAACACTTCAGTCGAATGGATCAACAGGAAAATCAAATTTGAATGAGAAATGAATTTATTCTAGGGTATTAATACTTCTACTAAGTCACCCTTGTTACATGTGTTTACCGAATACCTGTAACAAGGATGGCTTAGTACAACTGTTGCCAACCTGGAATATAATTCTGGATACACAAAAATGAACTATATGAAATTGTTTACAAATCAAAAATGTGTGGATTTAAAAACAGTTCTAACAGTTGGTGTGATCACGGGTAGGTATTTCGCTTTGAGTATTACCAAAACAAAAAACTTATTACTCTGTGTAAATAACTGAAACATAATTATACTGATATGAAGATGGTTTTAGTTTTTTAGAGAAGTTTTATAGTGCAAACGCTTTGATAAGTGAAACTGCAATAGTCACCAAATATTAGGAAAATTCTGTGATGAGCGATTATCGGGATTTAGAAAATGTTTATTCTTTTTTATTGCGTGCCTTAAACAGAGACGTTTTTGCTTACATAACTTTCAATTATCTTTATTTAACAAAGAATTTTGTGAGAAAAAAACCCGCCATAGTAACAAGCGTGACTGGTAAAGCCCATATAATAGAAGTAATTATTGACGCCCTGCATACAATGTAAAGACCAAAACTGATGTGCTGTAGTCTGAACGCAGGAAACCAATCTCTACGTTCCACTGCATAGTTATCGAGAACCTCCTTGAGTTACGTGCAGTACAAAAGTGTCCTGAACGATAGCAAACAAATAATTATTTCCGATATAATCTGAGGTACTATTTAACAGTAACAACTTATCTAAAGACAAAATTACTTCAGCAATGCCTTTCGATAGGTATACAGATAAAGTTAATTCTCAACTGTAAAACAAGTACTATGCAAAGGAATTGCCTACCAAGAATTAACTATACGAAGTACCTGAAAATCACATCGTAAAACCATACATTATCAGTGTACACATAAACACAAAAATAAGTATTAAAATCAGAGATTAAACAGGGACAAAAACAAATTATAAGGACTAAGTTAGCTTATGGTATGCGGATGTCAGAACAATGAAATGCAGTCTAGGAGAAAAACGGATAATAATAGTTGTTTGAGACATCATAATGAGTATAAGTATTGCGATTAGATCGTTCCGGAGGGAATTTCCCAGCAGTTCTACGTTTACGTGGCACCTTCACCATTTGATGTGTACCACAATTAAAAACTTTTATTTCTAGGGGAAGAACTTTATGGTTTATGAAGGCTAGTTGGTAGCATATCTAGGGTGTAGTTACGTAAGTATATGAAATATGATGTTTCAATTCTCACTCATTATGACAAACTTCAGAAGGCGAAATTTCAATTGTTTCATTCAGACGTTTACAAAATATCAAAAACCGGTGGCTGAAAATTCAGAATGATGAGATTCAAAGTCAGTGTCATCATCATATAGTGATATAATGTGGCACACTATTCACAATATGTATGTTTATATATACTTTTATTCAGAAGTTACTCATTCATTAGAAGCTAATAGTGAAATTTGAGACGTATATTCCGTTCTGTTTACGATTCGTTACTTGCACACACCTGTATTCCAGATCTAGTGATCCATTAATCTACTAAATAATCCTCTAATCTTTGAAAGTATGTGGGGGTTCTAGTCACAGTGGGTAATAATTACACTGAGAAACAGGTACATTCAACTAAGGAGAAGCGGAAAAGAAAACATAAACTTCTTAGATTTCATTGGTATCCACCAACTGACAGAGAGTATCGCGTATCTATTCACGAGACTTATCTGCTGAAGTGAAACCCATCCACTCAGTCCGTAAATATGAAATGAGCCCTGTGAATACAAGTGAATAATAAGGGTACGCTTTGTTATCTTTCGTACATTTTATTTTATCTACTTCCTGCATTCTTTTTAATGAGCTGTTTGTAGATCACATCATCCACTTCACTGCTATGCTCTGTCTTTATTTTGTATTAATTGGTGTTCATGCACTTCTGTTAAATTTTCATAAATATTTTTTTAAACATAAATTCATTGAATAAGACATCTTAAAACTATATACCTAAACACTATATTACAGTGTCCTTTGTTGTTGTTTCTCATAATTTTAGAGTCGACATGTTTCAACTTAGTCAAACTGTCTCACAGTCTACTTTATCAGGTAATTTTTTTCTATGAAGCTTAGAGATTTTTATTTTATTCCACTTACTCATCTTATTGATTGTTTTAGTGTTTAAAGTCTGGTGAATCTGAAGAACTCAATGGAACGTATTTTAGGATTTTAAGTAATTTAATTCCTGATTGGCTAGACAACAGATTTAGTAATTTTATGATCTGCATGTTTATCATTAAAAGTGGTTTCTTCGATACACTTTTAAAGACGTAGGTGACTTAAAACCTCCATGTAAGTATCAATATACTTAGGAGTAAGCTGCATCAATTTTGAAAAGCTGTTTAAATAATAAAAGTAAAGGTAGAGCTTAGAATTGATTTACTAATTGGAAATCTAGCGCCTAAACTACTAGCGTATATTTCAATATATTTCTGTCAACAAACTAGAAGCGTAGCTCAATACGCAACTCACTGTTAACATACGCTTAGATACAATGTATTCTCCATCCGCATGACTACATACTCGCTGAGTGAAAACTGGAATAATTTGTTTTGCTATTCAGTTATTTATTGACTTGAACAATCACATGGAATTCCTGCCATGCATGTTTTAACTCTTAATTTTTGAATTTGCTTTCTTTTAGATTCACTCACTGAGTATTGCTAATATTTTGTTTTCGCAGTGAACAAAAATACAACTGGATTTCTGCCATTCCAGTAATTATATTCATACATGCCTAATATGCTTGTGTTACCATTAGCGAGATATATTAATTTTTGGTAAACTCATACTATATATATATATATATATATTTATATATATAATAAAACAGTTTAGGTTCAGTCCGATTCTTTTTAAAGTTAAACTGCTTTGTAGAGCTGCTCTGAAGATACTGTTCAAATGATAGAGAATATGTGTAGCAATTACCTGAGGTTTCAGGGGTTGAACAGCTACAAAAGACGTCTTCATAGCTATAATAAAGTATATTTAACATCTTGAGAAATATGAAAACTAAATTATTTAGCAATTTTACTGTTGGAGTTATTAATTCTGGTAGGCTAGTAGCAACGGATAATCATTGTTCATTGTGTAGTGTCTGCTAGAAGTACGTTAAGGTTTAAAGCATCCATAACTAACAGGAAATAACCACATATTCTATACAGTAGTCAATTGACTAATCAGAATATAACTTCACAGGTCACTTTTAAAAGTCATAATATAATTTCACTAGTCATCCGCAAGAGGAAAACCAATTCATCATTCATTTGAGTTTTGAGTATTGGAAACAGTGGAACTAAATCCAACAGAGTAATCAGTTTCCTTTATATCTTTCTTCAAAAACTTCAGTTTGAAAAAAATATTCAGTAGCACCATGTGATGTATATTACGGCTTGACTTGGATATTTGAAAGTTGCTTAAACCGTCTGTTACAGTTCACTATGCTTATTGATGCGCTATATATGAAAATGGGAGGAATTCAAAAGACTAATAAGTGGGTCATTTTGCTAATTAGATATCACTGAGGTATTCAGTTGTGAAGATAAAATCAGACGATTTCATAATTTAGATAAAGCAATAAGAAGACGTAATTTGTCTGAATCGTGTAATGTATTCGCACAACACATTTCGAACAATCTGATCACACACGAACTTGTCATAAGAATATATATGAAATTAATAAATGGTTGAGAGGTGAGAAAATAGACTTGGGTCAAGTTAAAAGGACATATTCAAGGTCAAAATAAAAATGAAGACCGCTAAACCAAATAGCAGAAGTAATAGTACATCCGCTACAGTATCAAAACAAAATTTACTAAGGAAGGTTTAATGTGATGACGAATTGTTTTTGAACGCATAAAGGTGGTCTAAACTTTCTAATTGCTAGGGCTTCCACAAACCTTAGGATACGCCCCAAACACGTTTTATGGATAGGTTTAAAAGACCTGTTAACGTCAATTTTATGTCCTGTCTCTATAGTATGTTTCGCAATAGAAGAGCTAGGTCTCCTGTTCTCACCATGAATGGGTTCTGAAGATTCCATTTGTTTTTTGAACCCATTTAGGAATATGCTCTGAAGCGCTCAGTTGCAGAGGTCGATTATTCCTCCCTATGTATGTGTGTTCACACGTACATTCATATTGATACCGTACCGTGTGTGATCAGATTGTTCGAAATGTATTGCGCAAGTATATTACACGATTCAGATAAGTTACGTCTTCTTATTGCTTTATCTAAATTCATAAAGAGAACTAACTGTTTTAGATTTCATAATTATTATAATTTGCATGCCTTCACATCTTGCTGCAAATACAAATAAGGCAACAACAGTAATTTCGATAACGTTTTTACAAAGACGCACTTCACTTTAGTAAAACCAGATTTAGTATTCACGAATATATTTTTTTAACAATCAGTTAACACCATTACAATTATGACATTATTCATGATGTCTGTTTTCTATGCCTATTCAAAGAACCAGAATACAGTTACCTGTCTATCTCTATGCCTTATAAAACTATATTTTTCTACTACATCTCTTGAACTTAATTTGTGATTGAGGTTATTTTGATCAAACCTCTTTTTACATGTCATGCGGGTTAGTCATTCTAGCAAACACTCTTAAATATTCTTCCCCATAAGTTGCATCCTCTAAATTTTGTTACATCAAAATAATCCTTAAAACCACTATTCCCAGGATATTGTCATAGATCAAAAAAGCGTAATACAAAGAGTGTATCCGAACACTTCCACCGATGTACCAAGGATACATCAAATGTGATGTAGGCAAATTTTTTTATGTATGCTAAGAAAAGCATTTCCATCTCAGTTTACGCTATCAAATTATATTCATTTAAAATGGAAAATTTAAATAAAATCCCTTTCATTTGGTGAATGAAATCAAAAGACATAGTCATTTAGAAATCTCAAGGTCTAAAAGAGGAGAAACTAAGTCGTGTTTTGCTCAGTCCCGTTTTATCTGCTTTTATATTTCATCACCTTGTACTACTATTTTGGGTAGTGTGCATATGAAAATCGATGGCATGCCTGCTATTGCCTTACATACATATATACTAATAGTTTAACTGCTATACGTTTTATGAAGAAAGTCTAATTAGCATGAATGATTGCTATATTATGAAGATTTTTATGGGAATTAACTGCCTTTCTTATACATGTGTGAAGTAAACATAAGACGAAATATTAAGCAACAATCCCCTTAAATGAGGTCAAATTATTATTTATCTGATAAATTTTAATTCTTATAAGAATAAAAATAGATACAAAATTACTTTCCTCTGCTATTCATTTTATTTTCCAAATAAATTCTAAGTCAAACCATTTTTCTTAAAAAAACTGAAGCTGGGAACCAGTAAAATGTAACTCATTACATCATGTATATTAAGAAATGAGAAAGCAGAAATATCCCAAATATTTAGTCAACTATTGTATCCTTTTAAAAAAGGCACACTTGAATTTGTTGTGCATTTCAAAATTAGTGACGATTTGTAGTTTTGCACTTTTTGGCTAGTTATGCAGTACTTGGATGCAATATGCTTCTAATTCATTTAAGTCTTGACAGGTAGATCTACACCTTATTTATAACATTCACTGAAGTGAAACAGTCTGCTGATCTAGTGCTTGTAAATCTGTTTGTAGCAGCTTCTCAGTGTAAAAGGAAAAAATTGCTTTAAAATATCACAAGCGGTAGTTTCTTAATGATACTTATAGTGAGAAACTAACAAAACGCTTAAACAATCATTCAGAAATTTTATACAGTCCGGCAGAGTTATGCTACTCAGTGTTCACTCAAATTATACTGATATTGGTTGGGGGATTTCATCATGAGTTGACATCAGTTAGAAAACCATTGGAAAACCTGGGAGCACCGGCAGCTTTTCCATCAGACTAGTTTGAGACTCTTCAGTAGTACGCACTCACCGAGGTTCGAACCCACGACCTCCTGGTTACAAGGCAAGCGAACTCGTAGACCATCAAGCCACTGGGACTCGATCCAGTGGACAGCCCATGAATTCCAACTTCTACCAATTCATGACAGTGCGAACACTTCTTAATGTCTTCTCCGATGAGTTACTGCCTCACCTTCAACCTGCTGCACCCTAGCGGTCACGGCTTCCTACTAGAAACTCAGGTCACAGCATGACTAGGCGCAGTCGCTAGTGAGCAGTAGTTGGAATTCATGGGCTGTCCATTGGATCGGGTCCCAGTGATTTGATGTCAACTCATGTTGGAATCCTCCAACCAATCATTTATATAAATCTTTACAAATCATAGACGCATGAATTTAAAAACTTTTAATAGTTGGTGTGGTCACGGGTAAGGATTTTGCTAGGAATATTACCAAAATAAATAACTTATCACTGTGTGTAAATAATTGAAATATAATTATATTTATAATATTTTAATTTATTTGAATAATTCCACAGCGCACAAACTTAACATTGACATTAATGTATTTTAAACTATTTGCTACTGCAAATTTTATAAGGGTGTGATTAGAGAATCTTACAGTAAGGGAGATTTCTAGCGTGTTTCAATCTTCCTAATACCACTTCCTGTAATGTAGCCACTGTATTCGCTAATATTTCACTTTATTTCAGATAATATTTTGTGACGAAAATAAGAAATTAATCTTATGTCAACACTTTTCTACGAATATTTGAATTTGGTTACACGAGCTTGGATGATTCACAAGTAAAGCATTACATCCAAGTATAAACTGCTTAATTTTCATTTCTTCAAGATGAACCTCAGATATAATCTTTTAAAGGGACGTAAGCTGGCGTCTGCATTTTTACCAAGCAAGTTGAAATACTTTTTATCTTGGGTCATTGATTTGTTGTAACTGTTACTGTTGAATTCACATTTGCATTTAATCTTAATTTCTATCTTTCCATTCTAAGGGTAATAAGAGTCTCATTTGGTTTTGTTGGTGCTGACATGGAGAATATTTTTTGTCTAAACATGGCAGTTACTCGATTGTTTAATCCTAAAGGTGCTTGATTGTTGTTTTGACTGTGTCTGGTGACTGGATATGACGTCTTATTGGAGATTACTTGAGTTCATAGTGAGTAAAAAATTTCTACATGGCATGTATGAACAACCGTGTACCTCTCTGTTGAAATTTCACCGAAATATTATTTCATAAAGTGCCTACCTATTTGTTGTAAATCTGTTCCCACTATGTTTAAGAATTTTATTCCAGTCAACCATAACTTAATTACCGGCTTACATAGAAATGAAAGAATTCGTACCCGGACGTGTTGATGATTTAGCCAATTGGATTTATTATTATTATTTTTTATTATTTATTATTAATGGATTTATTTTACTATCAAACCTGATATTCATTCCAGAAGTTTCAATGCTAATGGATATTGGCCTAATTAAACACAGTTGGCATATTAATTAGGGATTTATTGCAATGAAGTATTGTTTAGTGCTAATAAATGACATTAAAAGTATATATGACATGAAAAGTTTGTATAAAATAATGGTGTGCCCATTTGCTCACTAACAGTAATACTCTTCATATAGTCCAGTGGGATTTAATGATAGAATACGTTTATTTCACTAGTTAGATTACCTGTTACACAGTGCTTATATTCAAACATATTAATCAGTCAAATGGATTAAGACCACGTATATATTTTGCGTTCAAATGTACAACACACGAATAATAATAATATAATATAATAATATTTCTAGAGGAAGTATATTTTTTTAACAAGGAAGCTATTGATAGCATTTAAATCCATGATCGCTGTTTGACGTCCAGGTAGATCTCGAAAGATTAACTATACAGACGTTGCCTGAACTGAATAATCCTTTTTAGATAAATTAGCGTTTATTGTTTCTCTGAAACATTGGAGTAACAGTTAGGTTATCAGGTTACATGAAGCCAATGGATAGCCATAAAACAAGACTTCATTTTATATCGTAAATCTTGTCATCCTTCTAACTCATTTGAAAAACTTGTGAATAAAGACGTTCATACCGTTAATTACTATGCAGTACTGATGACTTGTTTCTTGAATATTTTAATATGAAAGTATGATAGAGAAGATTTGTAGCTCAGGTGGATAATTTTGATGTGGTTTTGTTCTCTGAGCTGGATGGTTAGTTTGCGAAGCTTTCATCGCCCTACTGGGTGACATCTTCAGCGCATACTTCAATTTGAAGTGAGCTTTTAGGTTTCTCCACGAGTTTATTAATCATTCCTCCTGGTGACCTTGGACGTGATTGGTTGTTTATGTGTGTTTTCACACCTTCTAGGTTACTTGTGTTGGAACTGATTGTTTCTGTGACTTGAACTTTGACCCTTTGTGTCTGAAGTTTCTTTCTTATTGGTTGATAAATTTTGTCTATGTCGATGTGTCTATTGATTGATGATTCACTGGAATGCCAAACTTCCAAAAATTCTCTAGCATTCTTGTTATTTCCTTTGTCTAATATTTGAACGTTGTCCCAGTCGAATTGATGTCCGTGGTTGTCTGTGTGTAGTGGCAGAGCTGCCCTATATCTTAATGTTTATCTCAATTTCCAGCACAAATAATGAGTATGATATATTTAAAAAATATTTGAAAAATAGATATAGTGTGTGATAACACCAGACACAGTGTACTCATCCGCCCTACCTTATATCTCTTCTTTATTTGATGTTGCAATCAATGAGTTTACCTCTAAGTGGAACAACAGGCTTCTTACGCTACGAATAGTAAAAAAATCATTAGATGAGTACTCTTGTTTTTTGTTAGTCGCCTTTCTATATTTTATTTATCACGATTTTGTCTTATTTTAAAGTAAACATTTATTGTTAATACTTTGCCAGATTTCAAAGTATTACTAAACTCTTTTGTCGTTTATGGCTCTAGTGACCTGAAAGTGTCATATTTTACTTGAAAAGAAAACTTATCTTTCGTTCTTTCTCCTATCTCATCATTTTAGTAGAGTGTTTTAACTACTTCTTAACGAATACACTTAAATTGATTGGATTTATTCAACTAATACAAGGTTGTTTTCATCCTTAACGCGGTGGCTGCTTCAAAGAAGTAAAACAGCCGTTTAAATACACCACAGTTACTTTATCTTTTTGTCTTCGTTAAATATCACTACAAACCAAAGGACAAGTCGGTGGCACAGTGGTTAGGTATCTCGCCGACCATGCACATGGTTCGGGGTTCAAGGCCTTGCCGACGCACACCTGATATCAATGGTCGGCCTGCAAAATTTGGGCTACCGATATCCCTGCTGAAAATTCCATACTTGTACCAAAAATACGGTGTGGAATCAAGCTGTAATCAAAAATAAAAAATAAAATAAAAATAAGTCAATTCGAATGAGTTGTCAAAAGAACGTGAAACTTAATTGCATTCATCATCTTATCAGCCAGTAAAACTTATCTATGATTTAAAGAAATCTAACACCGATCTAGATCCAAAGTGTATCTAAGGTACAACCTACAAAACTAAACTAGTGAAGCTGATGCTGACTTAGTGAAAAAGTTTACCACTCACTTAGTCTACATGTATCCAATAAATCATCCCAGGATATGGTAAGGATATCCCATTATTATGTACGAATCATTTAGATGAAGAATCTGTAGGACGGTCAGTCATGAAACTTATCGTGATCTCAATGAAGCGAGACACTTGTTACAATCTAATAATGCTTCTGAACGAGAAACAGTATACAGTTTAAATTGTACTGGTGATTCTAATTGCCTTTAAGAATTACAGATCTAAAACTGCGAAAACAGAAAGAGATTATCTGAATGTTGGATTAGAGTGGAACCCTATTTCATATCTTTCAGTAGGAAATACACTGCAGGAATGAACAGATACTACAACTAGGAGAAATACCAGTGTCCGTCAATAAATTTCCCAGTTAAATGAATAAAATGATTAATTAGGTCACAGTTATAGTTTTAAGATGACAGCATCCATTTTTTGAACACTGATACACGCCAACCGATAAATTTAGTGCAATATTGTCTTACCTATTAATAATAAATTACACTAGTTAAGTGCTAAATAATTGTTCTAAGCATTTTCATGATGAACGTTTTACGGTGTTAGCTAAAAGTGTGGGGAAAGATAAACGGCTTTCTCCAGCATTCGTTGTTGCTTTATTTACCATACTCACCTCTTACTTCTAATGAGGGACTGTTTTTTAGGCTAGACTGACATTTTTGAGTAGGCTGCGCTGGACTTTGGCTTCCATCTGTTGTCATTATTGCAAGTGATCGTAGCTGATCAAAAAAAAGTATAACAAATGCTTTAAATAGAAAATTAACAGAAACCTTTCTAAATTTTAACAAAAATTTGGTTTCCAGATATTAATTTTAGTCAGTAGTATTTATCGAAATTTACGTCAGGTGTGGCTATCATGATTTCCCTAACGGAAACAAAGGCTCTGATACAATGGGAGGCAATCTCGCCCAGGATAGTGACTGCCAGATCTAGCTCAAAAGGAAGGAAAGCTACATTTATACAACGCTATGCGCCCGCAAACAACTCAGACCTCGAATAGAAAGAAGAATTCTACAGACAACTACAGGCAACAATGGACAATACTCCAACTGGTGACGTTAAAATCCGAATGAGAGACATGAACGACAAACTGGGACCAGACAACACAGGAAGAGAATGCCTTATGGGTAGAGAAGAATTTGTAGAGATGAATGAAAACGGGGAACTCTTCGCTGACTTCTGTGCATTCAATGAACTAGTGATTGGCAGCAGCGTATACAAGCACAGGGATTTATAAAGGGCTACATGGGTGTCACCAGATAGGCGAACGAGAAACCAAATTGACTTCATCTCAATCTTAAGGACGTGGAGGCGCAGCCTACTGGACACAAAAGTAAGAAGAGGAGCAGACGTTGGCTTAGACCACTATCTCGTACAAGGGACAATCCAAATCAAACTAAAAGCTTTCAGAGAAGAAGGAGCTGCAGACAGACCACAAGCCAAGTTCAATACTCAAAAACTGAAGGACCAGTCCACAAAGGACATCTTGACTGCAAGCATAAAGAACAAAGCCGAGGCACAAATGAACACTAGCGAAGAGGTCGGCGTCGAAAAGCACTGGAACAACTTGAAAACGGTGTGGAGTCAAACCTGCATGGAAGTTCTAGGCAGAAAGTAGAGGCAGGACAAACGGTGGCTCACTATGGACACTTGAAAACTAAGAGAGAAGGATAGTAAAACAAAAAATTATCCAGTGCACTGACGAGCAACAAAAGCGGGAATCGAATGCAAATTACAATACACTGAACAAAAGAATAGATAAAAGTGCTAGGGAAGACAAAAGAGATTATTCCGAAGCTATAGCAAGTGAAGCAGAACTGACAACCTGCAGGCAAAGGAGATCTCGCCACACTCTACCAAACAACAAGGCACCTATCGGGCAAAAGTTCGACACAAATTAAGCCACTGAAGGATGACAAGGGGGAGTCAAACACCGAAGAGATGGAGTAAAGAAAACACTGGGCTGAACACTTCGAAAGACTTCTAAATCGACCGCCACCTACAACGCACCCAATAATATCAACAGCTGAAGCAGAACTACCAGTGAACATCGACCCCCTCGACGAAATCAAAAGTCCTGAAGGCAATCAAGATGCTAAAAGCTGGAAAAGCAGCAGGACTAGATGGAATCCCAGCAGAAGCATTGAAAATAGACCCAGAGGCAACAGTGGACTTGATGACGCCACTACTGGAGAGGGTGTGGAAAGAGGGCAAAGTACCCGAGGATTGGAAGAAAGGCTACTTATTCAAACTGTCAGAGAAAGGAGATTTAATTCAATGCAAGAAGTGGCGTGGAATTATGATCGTGTCCATCCCAAGAAAAATACTAAGCCGCATCATCCTGGAGAGAGTCAAACAAGCCCTGGATGAAAGACTTCGACCGGGACAGGCTGGATTCAGGAGAAACTAGTCATGTATTGATCAAATCGCAACACTACGTATCATCATTAGACGGAGGTTGGAATGACAGTCAGCTCTCTACTTCAACTTAATCGGCTTTGAAAAGGCCTTCAGCAACGTCGATCGAGAGGTGATTTGGCAACTACTTCGCTGCCGCCAACAATTATACATCTCAGCCAAAAGTTCTACGACAATGCTGCATCCCTAGTAATCCACAATGGGAAACTCACGGAATCCTTCGAAGTGAGAACTGAGTAAGACAAGCTGACTGCCTACTATCTCCAATGATTAATTTTCTGATTGCGGCAGATTGGATAATGCGACAGACAACGGCAGGCAACGAAGAGACAGGCATAAAATGGACCCACACATAATCTTAGAGGATGTAGACTTCACTGATGATATATGTCTGATTTCCAACAAATTGGAAGATATGCAAGTGAAAAGCAACAAGTTGGCAGAAGAAGCATCAAAGGTAAGACTTCAAGTGAGCATAGAGAAGACAGAGGTGATGAAGATTTCTGGCCAGCAGGAATCAGCATAAATGGGAGAAATCTGAAAGTATCAGCCTCACTTATCACCTTCCTGGGAAGCATCGTTTCAACTGCAGGCGGAACTGACGATTATATCAAGGCGAGGATTGGGAAAGCAGGGCACGCTATCATTGCACCCAAGTCTGTATGGAGATCAACAGCACTCAGTATGAAAAATAAGATCTGAATTTCTAACTCCAATGTGAAGTCAGTGCTTATACGGATCAGTGACTTGCAGCGTCACTGAAGACCTTCATTAACAGCTGTCTTTTCTCAGTACTCAAGATCAGATGGCCAGAAAAGATCAGCGACAGAAAGGGACCTCTTGAAACGATCCAACCTAGCAGGAACCAACTGTGCAACAAATATACAGGAAGAAGTGTAGGTGGATTGGTCATACTCTGAGAGAACCGTCAAGTGAGTGGCATCACACGCCAGGCCATCGCTCGAGTGGACCTCGAATGAGAAGCGGTGAGCTGGTCGTCCGAGGGTGATATGGAGGAGGTTGTGTGAAGAGGAGATGAAAGAATGTGGGCAGACATGGAGCCATATGAAAACGATGGTAGAGAACCGAACACAATAAGGACGTTCGGCTGAAGTCCTATGTTACTCTAGGCACTAAAGGAAACAGTAAGGATACGCTGGGTTGAGGAGGGTGAGTGAGTGAATTGTTAATCACTCAGTGTTCCTCATCTTTGAACAACAGATTACATGGTGCAGTTTTGTGGTATGCATCGGTTCAAAAAACTCATTACTGACTGGTTACAGTTAAAAAATTGTTGGAAGCTGGAGGGGATGTTTTGTTCTACTCTGTGACTATGTACTCTTATGTAGTAGCGGAGTTCAACAAAAGAGTTTACCTCTAGGATCACTGGTAGAACTTAATTTTTCAGTTAGTGGATTAGAATTCACTAGACTTTCATCTGTGATTGCTGTTCTGTTTGGTTTCCTGTGGATTTTTAGGTGATGTGTGTTGTTAAATTAGACACTGTAAACTTTCAAACTTACGGAATGAATTTCGTGTCCTCCCACTCCATTACATCGTTGAGTAACTACTTTAACAACTGACTTTGTTGATTTATAAATACTTTAACATACGTGAATTTAGCCATAATAGAATTCGATAGCGCATGTGTTGTATATTTTGTTGATTGCAACTAGAAGCAACGCTTCATTTTGTTTAACTGAGAAATTCAGTTAGACGCATTGTGTAAGGAATTCCATGATAATGATGATGACAGTGGCGATAAAAGTGACCGTGTTTTTATTCAAAATAAATAAAAGCTAAACCAGTTCACCTCTATTGCCCTGACAATTTATGCCACGCATTGACATTTTCCTGCTGCTTGTTTTATTTTCAGAGTATTTAAGTGATATGCTGCTGATAGTAGCTTTCATCAGTGCAGATGAAACTTATCGCATTCAAACTCTTTAGCATCATTATCATGACTACTATATACAAACAAACAGATATTCCATTAGTTTGCTCACCTTGGTTGAAAGCATTTCTAGAATCTTTTGGTCACTGGGGAGGAACATTGTAAGACAGAACTGAAAGGGAAAAACAAGGAAAAATTATGAACCAAATTTAGGGAATGTTATGGTAATATTTGATGGTTCAAAAAATTATCCGTAAACATATATTATTCATTGACTTCGCCAGTGAAATGAACCTGAGTTAAACTAAAATTTCTTTCTAGAACAACAAGAACTTATTCACTTTTATGGACATGAGCCACTGGATTACAACCCACTCGATAAGTTTTGATTTCTGCACTCTGTGAATCCGTGAATGTGTACTGGTCGAAGGTTTGAAACTCTAATAAATGCTGATTAAACCTTACTCAGTTCATTTATCTTGTTTAGTTTGCCTACACCTAATAAATAGACGGGTCAATCTTAACTGCAGCGAAAATTCCACCAACTGCGTCTTATGACTAGCTAAATAAAATATACTGTCTTCAAATGGATTATATAACTGGATAAAGCATGACTTAAATGTGACACAGTTGGGTTTGAAAGGAAATTTATGATTTGTATAATTCACCTTACTTGTAGTTCGTAGCGAAATTTCAATTAAGACGTAGGATTAAAAAATTGGCAAGTTAACACAAAGTCATGTTGTTTCGAAGAGTTTGTACGCTGAGTGAAAGTGCTTTTACTTGAGCTGCATCATTGCAACATATTCAAAACAAATGACGCCAATGGAAAGTAGGTGTAATACACTATACTTTTACTGGAAACATCATTTGCCGATTCGAAATTGTATATATGAAATAACTACATTTAGTGGAAAACAGAATGTTTATTTTACTTAAAATATCAAAACATGTAATATAAATCTTCGTGCATAATCCCATTAAGTATCGTGAGAAAACCATTAAAAGTAATAAATGTAACTCTCCAAGGTGCTTACATCATCACTTAGGTTAGTGAATACATGTTGTTGTTTAGAGGATTCCCTGTCATTAAAAAAGTACAAACCATGTAAGTCCTGTTCTGTGACGAAAAGCATATTGATCAGAAAGACTCAGTCCACAATTTAGAGGACATACAACAAAAGTAAATCATCATTACTCCAAATTTAAATGTCTGATTCATAAAACGAGGAAAATGATTAGAACCACGAAAATGTAATTTCACTGCAGTGAATTGGCTTAAGTGAGGCTGTAGAAATATATTTTTTGGAAGTTGTGAAACACTTTATGCTGTTTTCTCCTTCTGTGTAATATATCTATCAATCTTGCATAAAATTATGAGAAATGAGACCGCTAATTTACAGGAAACAAAGTCAACAAAACTGGTCGCTTTATTATTCAGCAGTTATTGGGGGCTAGAATATACATTTTCACTTTACTTGAGACTTGTCAGCCGCTCATAAATGGATCCCAGGGCTGATGTTGTTCTCCTCGAGACACCAAACAAGCAGTCATCACTTAAAACATCAACATGAAATCGATTGGTCTACTGTGATACCAGAAGTACTTCATTTTCTAATTTCCTACGTTCCGAGAGGCAGAGTTTCAGCGGTATTCGTGTAGTGTATGTAAACAACGGACTATTCTTTTATGATGATATGGTGAACCATACCATAGATGGCTACTCATTCTTCTATGGATATCTTCACTCACTCCTACGTCACTGGTCATATATATGTGTCACTGTTTCCAAGTATAACGATACAGGTATGGTTAAATATAATTTCCATCCCACATCTCTGTATGTTCTCGCTTATGTGCAGCGGGCTGGAGAAACACGTAGCTGTTGTAGACGGTGTAGGAGTTGCTCGATGTACCTATTCCAGCTTTCAGAGTTTAATTATTATGAAAACTACAAACGTGGCTACAATATGCTGGTCTGGTGGCGCGGCATTAGCAGCCATACGACCGAATATGCCTCTTTCAGAAAATGCTGTTGGCTAGTAAATTAGGCGATTTTTCGGTGTGCGTCAGCTGCGAAACTGAACTCGAACCACTTCCTGAGTAGACGGTATTAGATAATAATAATTGAAACCTGTGAATTCGTCTCTCTTTCTTCATACTGGATGTACATAATCAGTCTCTTTCAGAATATGGCTTCATAAAACGGATAACTGCATAATGACTCTCCTCTTAGTCTAACTTTTGGTGGTTATATACAGCTGACGAATTTTGGATCAAAATTAAAACCATATTCACCACCTAATAATAGTAAAGATAACAGTAATAATAAAACAAGCGAATTTCTTTTGTGAGCAAATACACCAATGGCGAACTGTTATAGCCATCCTGTAAGAGGAAACGATGAAAATGTCATAAGTTCCGAAGTAGGAAATTTATTATTCAAAACACTTTGATATACTTCACCTGTTAAGTGTTAAAATCATTACTTTTTGACGTTCGGAAATCGAAAAAGCTCAATGAACTAGAAATTTAACGTGAGGTCCACATACGGATTTATATTTTGAATAATTTAAATGAGACCGCTACCATTACTCATACGTTAAAAATTATGTGCCGTAGAATTCCAACTCCCCAAATGAATACGTGAAATGTTTCAATACCGAAAGGAGTGAGTGTTTGATATGGAGTAATCCAAAATCAAGGAAAAATAAAATACTGGTTACCTTTAAAATGTGGTGTACTTGATAGTGTTTGAACAAAATGAATGGCGTTAAACACAAAATATATATCTACGTAGTGCCAGCCGTTCATGCATTTACCAAAAGCTATTGTTTACACACATTTATTGTTTCGTTATTCATCAGTGAAATTGCAGAAACAAAAATGTGTATCACCCAGAATCAGTTGTTGATATATATCCTGTTGGCATTTATTTTTCGCAGTATTAAGAAATTATTCCCGAAAGCGAAGATAAATATTGTAGTACTAACTATGGTCTCTAATTTCAGCGTGTTCACCTTTCATATAAAGTGAAGAAATTGTGTAGTGTCTGCTAGAAGTACGTTAAGGTTTAAAGCATCCATAACTAACAGGAAATAACCACATATTCTATACAGTAGTCAATTGACTAATCAGAATATAACTTCACAGGTCACTTTTAAAAGTCATAATATAATTTCACTAGTCATCCGCAAGAGGAAAACCAATTCATCATTCATTTGAGTTTTGAGTATTGGAAACAGTGGAACTAAATCCAACAGAGTAATCAGTTTCCTTTATATCTTTCTTCAAAAACTTCAGTTTGAAAAAAATATTCAGTAGCACCATGTGATGTATATTATGGCTTGACTTGGATATTTGAAAGTTGCTTAAACCGTCTGTTACAGTTCACTATGCTTATTGATGCGCTATATATGAAAATGGGAGGAATTCAAAAGACTAATAAGTGGGTCATTTTGCTAATTAGATATCACTGAGGTATTCAGTTGTGAAGATAAAATCAGACGATTTCATAATTTAGATAAAGCAATAAGAAGACGTAATTTGTCTGAATCGTGTAATGTATTCGCACAACACATTTCGAACAATCTGATCACACACGAACTTGTCATAAGAATATATATGAAATTAATAAATGGTTGAGAGGTGAGAAAATAGACTTGGGTCAAGTTAAAAGGACATATTCAAGGTCAAAATAAAAATGAAGACCGCTAAACCAAATAGCAGAAGTAATAGTACATCCGCTACAGTATCAAAACAAAATTTACTAAGGAAGGTTTAATGTGATGACGAATTGTTTTTGAACGCATAAAGGTGGTCTAAACTTTCTAATTGCTAGGGCTTCCACAAACCTTAGGATACGCCCCAAACACGTTTTATGGATAGGTTTAAAAGACCTGTTAACGTCAATTTTATGTCCTGTCTCCATAGTATGTTTCGCAATAGAAGAGCTAGGTCTCCTGTTCTCACCATGAATGGGTTCTGAAGATTCCATTTGTTTTATGAACCCATTTAGGAATATGCTCTGAAGCGCTCAGTTGCAGAGGTCGATTATTCCTCCCTATGTATGTGTGTTCACACGTACATTCATTATGATACCGTACCGTGTGTGATCAGATTGTTCGAAATGTATTGCGCAAGTATATTACACGATTCAGATAAGTTACGTCTTCTTATTGCTTTATCTAAATTCATAAAGAGAACTAACTGTTTTAGATTTCATAATTATTATAATTTGCATGCCTTCACATCTTGCTGCAAATACAAATAAGGCAACAACAGTAATTTCGATAACGTTTTTACAAAGACGCACTTCACTTTAGTAAAACCAGATTTAGTATTCACGAATATATTTTTTTAACAATCAGTTAACACCATTACAATTATGACATTATTCATGATGTCTGTTTTCTATGCCTATTCAAAGAACCAGAATACAGTTACCTGTCTATCTCTATGCCTTATAAAACTATATTTTTCTACTACATCTCTTGAACTTAATTTGTGATTGAGGTTATTTTGATCAAACCTCTTTTTACATGTCATGCGGGTTAGTCATTCTAGCAAACACTCTTAAATATTCTTCCCCATAAGTTGCATCCTCTAAATTTTGTTACATCAAAATAATCCTTAAAACCACTATTCCCAGGATATTGTCATAGATCAAAAAAGCGTAATACAAAGAGTGTATCCGAACACTTCCACCGATGTACCAAGGATACATCAAATGTGATGTAGGCAAATTTTTTTATGTATGCTAAGAAAAGCATTTCCATCTCAGTTTACGCTATCAAATTATATTCATTTAAAATGGAAAATTTAAATAAAATCCCTTTCATTTGGTGAATGAAATCAAAAGACATAGTCATTTAGAAATCTCAAGGTCTAAAAGAGGAGAAACTAAGTCGTGTTTTGCTCAGTCCCGTTTTATCTGCTTTTATATTTCATCACCTTGTACTACTATTTTGGGTAGTGTGCATATGAAAATCGATGGCATGCCTGCTATTGCCTTACATACATATATACTAATAGTTTAACTGCTATACGTTTTATGAAGAAAGTCTAATTAGCATGAATGATTGCTATATTATGAAGATTTTTATGGGAATTAACTGCCTTTCTTATACATGTGTGAAGTAAACATAAGACGAAATATTAAGCAACAATCCCCTTAAATGAGGTCAAATTATTATTTATCTGATAAATTTTAATTCTTATAAGAATAAAAATAGATACAAAATTACTTTCCTTAGCTATTCATTTTATTTTCCAAATAAATTCTAAGTCAAACCATTTTTCTTAAAAAAACTGAAGCTGGGAACCAGTAAAATGTAACTCATTACATCATGTATATTAAGAAATGAGAAAGCAGAAATATCCCAAATATTTAGTCAACTATTGTATCCTTTTAAAAAAAGGCACACTTGAATTTGTTGTGCATTTCAAAATTAGTGACGATTTGTAGTTTTGCACTTTTTGGCTAGTTATGCAGTACTTGGATGCAATATGCTTCTAATTCATTTAAGTCTTGACAGGTAGATCTACACCTTATTTATAACATTCACTGAAGTGAAACAGTCTGCTGATCTAGTGCTTGTAAATCTGTTTGTAGCAGCTTCTCAGTGTAAAAGGAAAAAATTGCTTTAAAATATCACAAGCGGTAGTTTCTTAATGATACTTATAGTGAGAAACTAACAAAACGCTTAAACAATCATTCAGAAATTTTATACAGTCCGGCAGAGTTATGCTACTCAGTGTTCACTCAAATTATACTGATATTGGTTGGGGGATTTCATCATGAGTTGACATCAGTTAGAAAACCATTGGAAAACCTGGGAGCACCGGCAGCTGTTCCATCAGACTAGTTTGAGACTCTTCAGTAGTACGCACTCACCGAGGTTCGAACCCACGACCTCCTGGTTACAAGGCAAGCGAACTCGTAGACCATCAAGCCACTGGGACTCGATCCAGTGGACAGCCCATGAATTCCAACTTCTACCAATTCATGACAGTGCGAACACTTCTTAATGTCTTCTCCGATGAGTTACTGCCTCACCTTCAACCTGCTGCACCCTAGCGGTCACGGCTTCCTACTAGAAACTCAGGTCACAGCATGACTAGGACCAGTTGCTGGTGAGCATCAGATATGATACGAATCTTATACTGATATCTCGCAATTAAAACCATTACCTGGTTAGTTTGAATGTACACCTGTGCATATTCATTACGGAATTTTCGGTCATTATTCTACATGGCTGAACATGGTTCATAGTCTTCTTGTGACACCTCTCGTCATTAGTGAATATATAATTACTGCCTAAAAAGTCTATGAAAATAAGATTTTTAAAAGTAATTATGATATGAAATAATGAGACAAAACGATCTCCACTGAAGTATATTTCCTATTTATATCCAATAATTGTTGTCGTTTACATATCACTTAATAAAATTTCATAAAACTCATAGAACGAGGTCACATAAAATAAGTATACATTCACCTTTCACTATTTTGTCTTCCTAACTATTATTTATTTACAGACTTTGTTATGTTTGTCCACTAGACATCAACGAGAATGCCATTAAAATTTCGCAAAGGTAGCTAAATGCTTTTATTATATTTATTCTACCTTGAGATAATTTTATTTCCCATCATTTCCAAACTACTTTAGTTACACTTCCGTAGTAAATCCGACAATGAAGATATTCAATCATATTTATCCTTCTACTATAGTTGACCAGCACTAAAAGCTTAGTGGTAATGCCTCTAACTGCAGCAATGAACAAGTCTGTTTCTAGTCCCTTAGGTGACATCACTTCCGTAGAGGTTGCTGATACGCCTCGTCGAAGAGTGGCATAAGAAACACAAAGCCAAGTTCAAAGGTTTCTTCTCGATTACCTCAAGCCACCTAACAATCTTTACTGTCATCAATTTTTTTGGTTTTCATTCCGAACCCTTTCATTTACAACATGTGAGTTAATATAGTCGTCAATGACACCAGCTGGTTGTGGTACTGTTCACGGCTAGTTAGTAGGAGTTAGATTCGTTGAAATCTAAATTTTGTTCCAGTAGATAAGGTGTATTGTGTTCATCTCGTGATCTGAATTCCCTGGACTAGATCTCTATAGGGTATGTACGAATGAAACGACTATTCAGTACTCGCGAATTTTAAATGGTCGTCTAACTGTGTTTTTGTTTGTTGTGAAATCTACCTTGACATCAACCAGATCTCTGCAAATCGACACCTGAATTTATCAATTTTTTAAAATGTATTTCATAAATTTATACTTAATTAGCTGAGAAATATGCTTCATACTTCATGATTGATGATGGCTGAGACGTGACAAATACGGGAAGTTATTAAGAAAAATAACTAAAAAGTAGAACTGGAAGAAAAATACTATCAAATGAGATTATTGTTTAGATACCTCTTTTGTTTTAATTTAAAAGCTTATTTTTCATCTGAAGAAAAAAAAGCTGTATTAACTAGATAGATGGTTATTTTTTTCTTTATTATACCAGATGACTGAAAAAGCAAATTACTTATTTGGTATTCTAATGTTCAACATAGATAATTCAGATAGATTGCTGTGCATAGTAAGTTTAGAATACAACTGATACTTACTCTATTTAGTTTGATATTTTAAGTGTTGATTTATTTCAAAGTTCGTTATTTTTTTTAACTACTAGTCGTATAAATTGTACACATCTTGAAGTAATGAATTGAGAGAGATAATGTTATTAGCTTTCAGTATGAGTTTAATAATTTTCTCAGTTAAAATAATGATGACAACCATTAATGGCGATTGGAACACTAAGATTTTCAAATCTTTTATAAAATATCATTATTATTATTATTATTGTATCCTTTAGTTCCTAGAGGAACATAGGGCTTCAGCTGCGCACCTCCATTGACTTCGGTTTTCTGACAACTTTTTCACCCTGCTCCAGGTCTGTCCACATGCTTTCATCTCCTCCTCGCATGACCTCCTCCAAGTCACCCTTGGACGACCAACTCGCCGCCTCCCTTTCGGGTTCCACTCGAGGGCTTGTCTAGTGATGTCACTTGATGGTTTCCTCAGCGTATGGCCAATCCATCTCCATTTCTTTCTGCCTATTTGTTTCACAATCGGTTCCTGATTGGTTCGCTCCCAGAGATCCCTGTTGCTGATCTTTTCTGGCCATCTGATCTTGAGTATTGAGCGGAGACAGTTGTTAATGAAGGTTTGAAGTTTGTTTGAGATGCTCTTTATGACTCGCCAAGTCTCTGATCCGTATAGTAGCACTGACTTCACATTGGAGTTGAAAATCCGGATCTTATTTTTGATGCTGATGCTGTTGACCTCCACACAGATTTGAGAGTAATGAAAGCTTGTCTTGCTTTTCCGATTCTGGCTTTGATGTCCTCGTCAGTTCCGCCTGTAGTTGAGACGATGCTTCCCAGGTAGGTGAAGGAGGTTGTTTCTTTCAGGTTCTTCCCATTTATGCTTATTGTGGTCTGTTGGTGTTGTTGATGTTGGCTAGGAATCTTCATCATCTCTGTTTTATCTATGTTCACGTGAAGTCCTATCTTTGATGCTTCTTCTGCCAACTTGTTACTTTTCACTTGCATATCTTCCAGTTTATGGGAAATCAGACATATATCATCGGCGAAATCCAGATCCTCCAAGTCTTTTGTGTCAGTCCATTTTATGCCTGTTCCCTCGTTGGTTGCCGTTGTCTGTCGCATTATCCAATCAATTGCAATCAGGAAGATCATTGGTGATAGTAGACAGCCTTGCCTCACTCCCGTCCTCACTTCGAAGGCTTCCGTAAGTTTCCCGTTGTGGATTACTTGGCATGCAGCATTGTCGTATAACTGTTGGATGAGGTGTATAATTGTCGATGGGACCCCGTAGTAGCGAAGTAGTTTCCAAATGACCTCTCGATCGACGCTGTCGAAGGCCTTTTCAAAGTCGATGAAGTTGAGATAGAGAGGTGACTGCCATTCCAAGCTTTGTTCAATGATGATCCGTAGAGTGGCGATTTGATCAATACATGATTTGTTTCTCCTGAATCCAGCCTGTTCCGGACGAAGTTTTTCATCTAGGGCTTGTTTGATTCTCTCCAGGATGATGCGACTTAGTATCTTGCTTGGAATGGACAGAAGCATAATTCCACGCCAGTTTTTACATTGACTTAAGTCTCCTTTCTTTGGAAGTTTGAATAAGTAACTGTTCTTCCAATCCTCGGGTACTTTGCCCTCTTTCCACACCTTCTCCAGTAGTGGTGTCATCAAGTCCGCTGTTGTCTCTGGGTCTATTTTCAAAGCCTCTGCTGGGATTCCATCTGGTCCCGGTGTTTTCCCAGTTTTAAGCATCTTGATTGCATTCAGGACTTCTGATTTCGTCGGGGGGTCAGTGTTCACTGGTAGTTCTGCTTCCGTTGTTGGTATTGCTGGACGTGTTGTAGGTGGCGGACGATTTAGAAGTCTTTTGAAGTGTTCAACCCAGTGCTTTCTCTGTTCCACCTCTTTGGTGATTGACTTTCCATTGTCGTCCTTTATTGGCTTAATCTGTGTCGAACGTTTGCCCGAAAGGTTCCTAGTTGTTTGGTAGAGTGTGGCGAGGTCTCCTTTGCCTGCAGCTTGTTCTGCTTCGTTTGCCATGGTTTCATAATATTTTCTTTTGTCTTCCCTGGCACTTTTCTTCACTCTTTTGTTCAGTGTATTGTAGCTTGCATTCAGCTCCTGTTTTTGTTGCTCGTCGTGCACTGGATAATCTTTTGCTTCACTGTCCTTCTCTCTTCTATTAGTTTCCAAGTGTCCGTAGTGAGCCACTGTTTGTCCTGTCTCTTTTTTCTGCCTAGAATTTCTATGCAGGTTTGGCTCCACACCGTTTTCAAGTTGTTCCAGTGCTTTTCAACGCCGACCTCTTCGCTAGTGTTGATTTGTGTCTCGGCTTTGTCCTTTATGCTTGCAATGAAGATGTCCTTTGTAGCCTGGTCCTTCAGCTTTTGAGTGTTGAACTTGGCTTGTGGTCTATCTGCAGCTCCTCCTTCTTTGAAAGCTTTTAATTTGATTTGGATTGTCCCTTGTACGAGATAGTGGTCTGAGCCAACGTCTGCTCCTCTTCTTGCTTTTGTGTCCAGTAGGCTGCGCCTCCACTTCCTTGAGATTGAGATGAAGTCGATTTGGTTTTTGGTTTGCCCGTCTGGTGACACCCATGTAGCCTTGTGGATATCTTTGTGCTTGTATACACTGCCACCAATCACCAGTTCGTTGAAGGCGCAGAAGTCGGCGAAGAGTTCTCCGTTTTCATTCATTTCTCCTAGAGCTTCTCTACCCATGATGAGTTCCCTTCCCGTATTGTCTGGTCCCAGTTTGGCGTTCATGTCTCCCATTAGTATTTTCATGTCGCCAGCTGGAGTATTGTCCATTGTTGCCTGTAGTTGCCTGTAGAATTCTTCTTTCTTCTCGAGGTCTGCGTTGTTTGTGGGTGCATAACATTGTATGATTGACACTTTCCTTCCTTTGGAGTTGAACCTGGCGGTCATTATCCTGGACGAAATCGCCTCCCATTGTATCAGGGCTTTCGTTGCCGTTGGTGACATCATGATAGCCACGCCCTCGGTGTGCGTGTGGTTATCTTCTGGGTGACCGGAGTAGATCACTGACTCACCTGTTGACAATTTGGTGAGTCCACTCCCATTCCATCTGCTCTCACATATTCCCAGCACTTGTATTCCGTATCTTTTCATCTCGTTGGCGATCTGGGCAGCTTTTCCAGTCTCGTACATAGTTCGGACGTTCCATGTTCCTACACAGACTTTTTCTTTTGGTGCAAAGAGGTTCATTTTGCTGAAGGTTCTGTAGCAACTTTGTTTACAGGGTGTGGTTGCTAGCCTCACGCCTGAGAAAAGAATGATTACATTAAGTAAAAGTTTAGAGAGAAGCAACTTTTTGGGTTGCTCCCCTCAAAATCAGAAAATAACGGACAAACAATGAGAACAACATCAACAAAGGAAACAGTTCACAGAAAAAAGGGCAAAAAGCGACGACAACTATAAAATAGGACAACATGTAATATAGTTCAGTACAGTTAACTAAAATGATATCTTAACCATAAACTCACTGACTTGGAGCAACTTGAACATATAAATCCAACAATATATACAATTATAGATGTGTTTATGTTTAAAAATTCCACAAATCCAAACAGTGAGTTATGTGTATTATCTGTCAATAAGATTGTATTTTTTGGATTCAGTGTTCGAAAGGTTAATAATTGTGATAATTTCCGCAAACACTTTGCATAAAATTTTAGAGTAATAAGAGATTTTATTTATGACCAAAATGTAGCGTAATAGTCGAAAAGCGCGCACGATGACACTTGGTCAATCACAATTGGTCGCTCTCGATAATCTCAGATGTGAGACTTCGCTAGCTGATTAAATCCTGCTGATTAAATCCTCTATTCTACAATACTCAAACTTTCTACTGACGTTAATTCTCTTTCTCTCTCCCCTTCTTCCACACGTTGTTTGTTGCCACTTCCCATATCTCTGGCATACGCACTGTGTCATTCCGATTGCACACCTGCGGTGTTGAATCGATAAAAAAAAGCTTCATTGATTAACTTCGCTATCCATCTAACTATATTATCTCTCAATGCTTTCACCCTGTCCCACTCCCTTGTGTAATTACATGCAAGTGAATTTGATGCAATGCTGAGCAATGGCTGAGCTTTCTTCTAGGTCATTTAAATTAGCAGGGGCAATCATTCTAGGTCTAGCAAAATTGTTATGTTCCAATAATCTCATTAAGCCCGATCTACTACTTTGACCTATGTAACTCACCTCACCTCAGTCATTATGTGGTATTTGTTAAATTATACTGTTTTTCTTAATTGGGTCTTTGGGTCCTTAAGCCGACAAAGTTTGTCGCTGAGTGAGATGGTTGGTTGGTTTAAATGCCACCCTAATTCCAGCCTTAATAAAAATTTTACGTAAGCCCTCTGATGTCCCTTCTTTATACAGCAGTACTACAGAGGCTTTGAATTCTATGTTATTTTTGTTAATTTTGTCATTTCCATTGTGAATCCTTTCTTTCTATGGATCGCTATCCACTAGTAGTATTTCCTTTATTCGTTTGAATTCGATATTCAAATATTCTAGCTTACTACTTAGGCTCTTGGCCTGATTATACAGACATTTACCTCAATCTATCTTTACCAATTTTGGATGGGATGAATTAAAGTCTGAGTATTTATTAGAGTGTGACAGTTTCCTATGCATGCTAGTATGTAACCCAATATCTTGTTTTCGTTTCATTCAACACTCTAGCATGGCCAACTCACCATTTGTATTTTCTAACTCAGAAGTGAATTCGATTCCGTCTTCTATTGAGTTTATGTGTGTGAGAAATTGAGGAATATGTTCAAATATAAACACGGTGAATGCGTAATCTACATATTTCCGTCATAACTTAAGAGCATGATTATGCGTTCTAAGACTCTTATTTTGTTTTCGACCAAGTCATCAACTAGAGTGTACATTCGTGTATTTATATTAAATGTGTGAGAAGGTTCCATAATTATTTCCGGTCAAAGACCAAATTAATTACTAAGTGTAATAAATAGAACTTAGGTATTTAGAAAAGAGAAAGATTGAGCGAAGAAATATTTACTTTTCAATTAGATCCTCATCTCTGGCTCTACTCTAACATATATAGCATTTTAATTACAATACACAACAATTTACCAATCAAGTGGCGATATGTTTGTTAACAATAATTAGTCGGTGTCAAAATGTCAATGGGGTGATAATTAACGAAGAAAAATTCATATATATAATTAAAAGGTGGAAATGGTTACAACACGTGGATTACATAATGCATAATTTTGGAAAAATGAAGAGCAATTAAGGAATAAGCGTGTGCACAGGTTGATTACGTAACAGATTGTTAAAGAAAATAAAACAATTTGGACAATGATAATTTGTAACTAAAGTTGAAGTGGTCATAAGAATAAAATAATTTTTACAAGGATAACACGTAATTAAAGATGAAGTAGTCAGAAAAATAAAATAATTTGGACAATTATAGTTTTTAAAAAGAAAAATTATTCTAGGGGGAGGGTGGTGGAGTAGTCCGGTTTATACAGTCATGTAACGATGGCCAAGGTAAGGAAAGTGGCTGTACAAATTTCTTCTGGACACACAAGTTTGGCTTCTTCAGGTGGATTCCTATTGCTTCAGCTGTATGTAGAAGACGAACTCGTAAAGCAAAATTAAGATTAGTAGGAATGCGATAAATAATTTTAAATGCAGTATTAACATCAACCTTATGCTCACTATCTACAAGGTGGGCTAAAATAGAGCTACGAATAGATTTTGTTTGTCCCTTGCTTAACCATGCCGGATGATGTTCGGAAATACGATGATGAACCTGCCTAATTGTTCGCCCGATGTAGCTGGCTCCGCAGCTGCAGTCAAACTGGTAGATACATATATATATATAATTATATATATATATATATATATACATATACACATATATACATATATACACATATTTTTCTGACTACTTCATCTTTAATTACGTGTTATCCTTGTAAAAATTATTTTATTCTTATGACCACTTCAACTTTAGTTACAAATTATCATTGTCCAAATTGTTTTATTTTCTTTAACAATCTGTTACGTAATCAACCTGTGCACACGCTTATTCCTTAATTGCTCTTCATTTTTCCAAAATTATGCATTATGTAATCCACGTGTTGTAACCATTTCCACCTTTTAATTATATATATGAATTTTTCTTCGTTAATTATCACCCCATTGACATTTTGACACCGACTAATTATTGTTAACAAACATATCGCCACTTGATTGGTAAATTGTTGTGTATTGTAATTAAAATGCTATATATGTTAGAGTAGAGCCAGAGATGAGGATCTAATTGAAAAGTAAATATTTCTTCGCTCAATCTTTCTCTTTTCTAAATGTCTAAATGGGGATATTTTCTATATTGAGAACTTAGGTAGTTGCATTATTCTAGAAATATATTGGGTTAAAGGTCAAATTAAAAACTACATCGTGTAATAATCAGGATGATCGGGTAGAAAAGACAAAATAGGATTATAATCACTGAAAAACTTGTCAGTCTGTATAATTACGGGTCTAGGACGTAGTATAAACAAAATGGGTAGGAGGTTCGGATATACTAAAATAAAAACAGTAACTAAATCTAAAAATGGAGATAGGGATTTAAAAACGTAAATATGACAGATAAACAAGAAGGTTAGACAAGAAAGGTAATAGGATAATCATTACTGGTGGTACTGACTTTTCATGATGGCCACGGTAGGGACGACGGTCGGACATATTTCTCTCGGATACACAGAGTAATCTTGGGTTTTTGAGCCTCAGGTATTCTTAGATGTCTCGATTTCAATCCCTATGGTAGATTGCATCGGATCTTGTATATGGTCTTGAAGGAATTTTCAAATGGGGCTGAGCGCCGAGAATTTACCAGATGTTCTGTTATCATACTGTATACACCTTTGTGTTCTCCCTTATATTCCCAACTATCCATAAATATGTCCGCCACTATTGGGGATATTGGTGGTCTCATTGCCACCCCATTCATTTATTTATGTAGTTTATTTTGAAATTTGAATACACTGGAGGTTAGATATAACTGAACACCTAACATTATTTCATCGACCGAGAGCTTATTCGCACTTTCGAGTTCAGCAGCAATGTTCAGTTCATTCCTAACTGCCTCCACAGCTGTATTAATGACAATATTAGTATATTGACTGGTTATGCCAAGACAAATCATTTTTTCATCTTTCTCTAATTGGACTTCCTCTAGTTTCTGTTTCATTACATAGGGATTAGTTAGTTTATATTTTGACCTATCCCTAATGGAGATACTATCAATGCTAAATATTTAGATAACTCGTACGTCGGGGTTTTCCTAAAGTCAGCTATTGGCCTGATGAGGTATCCTAATTTATGAATTTTTATAGCACCATACATTCTACTAGGATTATTAGTTTTAAACATAAGTTTAAACCATTTTGACTCACCTAAAGATGACTTCATACGGCGTACTAAATCACTAGTGGATTTTTGATTTTATCCATAATAGTGTTCACAGGTTTTTTAATTCCCACATATGGGCCTGTTTCAATATGTTGACTGACCTTGTTTATGTAGTCTGATTTTACCATGACTTTTGTTGTATAACCCTTGTCAGCCTTTGCGATCACCGTGTTTTTGTCATTACTCAAGCTTTTTAGATCTGCTATTTCATTTTGTGATAATTTGCTTCTTCCTTTCTTCTGTTTTTTAGAGCCAAGGCATATTGTGCTCTGACATGTTCCACAGTAGTTTTGTCTATTTTACTTAATGCTACTTTTATACTAGGAATGACGTCTTCAGGTGTGTATCTACCCAAATGCTTTGAACTTGGATAATCTATTCTTTTTTAAACTGGAATAGACTGAATATCCTTGAATCAAAAACGTAGGGTATACGAGATATGGTCAAGCATTTGTATGCTTCTCTTATTCTGTACTTCAAACGTTTATGTATGTGACTAGTTAGACCACAATACTGAAATAAATTGAAAATGATAAGCAGTCTAACAGGACACAAACACAGGGAAGTGAATGAATAGTTACCATCGAAATTAGCCAAAAACAGTGCTATGAAAGGATTATCTTTGCCTAATGGCTGCTTTCATTAGCCGAAGGACGAATCTTTATGTATACATTAGCTTGATATTTTAGTCCATGGATTATCTTTAGCTCTGCCTCCTTGTCAATGTAAGGGTTTAAGAACTCTTTAGTAACAAGAATTCACAGTTAGATCATCTGAAATAGTTTTTGGTTAAATTTGTGATTATGTATAGTTGAATAATGATACTTCATCAAAGGAAATATGTTTAGTCGTAGGATTTTATCTGTTTGTCTATAGTAACTATTTCAGTATTCTGAATTGATTCATTACATGGCACCAGATACAAAAGCTTATTATCATTATTTTTTAAATTGTGATGTTTTTAACAGGAAAAAGAGATTCTTTTTAATTATCCAATGAAACATTTACAGTATTCCACTGGAAAAAACCGAACAGTATTCTTGCTTTTGAGAAAATTTAATTATATTTTAGTAGGGACAACTTGTATACAATCAGTGAACAAGGTAAATTTTTAACATTGAAGCAAATTCATGTGGCATGAAAAAGTTGTGCTTGCCTTTGAACATTTTTTAAAAATTAATTAAATGGAATATGTAAAACTCGAAGGTTGCGTAGACTCCATGATTATTCATTTTTTCAAATGCATATTTACAAACCGACCAAAAAATCATAGTGATTAGCTATAAATTACGTTCGCAATGTAATCCAGTAAGCAGTGCTGTATCACTGTACATTGTATTAACTAACTGTTTTTTTTCCTTCACGTTCCCAGTGGAACATAGCGCCTCAAGCTAGTGGCTTGAAGTTTATGTAGCAGTGTTTAATTTTACAGGATGGGGTTGCTAGCTCCATGCCCAACATTTCCTCTTTACCAGCATTATTTCTGGCTTAGCGAGGCAAAGGAGTGAGTCGGCTGGGGATCGAACCCCGGACCATGTGCATGGTCGGCGAGCGTCCCAACCTCTGTGCCACCGACGCACACCTGACGGCTTTAGACAGTGATAACCTATACAAACAGATATAGTCCTTAGAAGACTTCACTGTATGGAAAGAATAGGGAAATTGCCACTACCAAAGCTAATATTTTCGAGTCTTAAATTTGGTCTGATGTCGTTCTTGAATATATATCTTCGAAGATGAATAATAACGGTAGTGATAATGATAGCAATAATAATAATAATAATGACAACATACATGACAAAAAGACACAAAATGATGATAACCCCATCAATAAGGAATTGAAGTTATCAGTAATACTACCATACAGAGAAGGAATGTCGGAAACCTTACAGAGAATTCTTAACAATGCAGGAATGAAAGTGGCATTAAAACCCACAAACTCCCTTGGAAACAAACTATGTCAGTTAAAGGATCCTGTGGAGCCCATTAAACAAAACAATTCAATTTATCTAACAACCTGAAATGATTGTCAGATCAAATACTTAGCTTAAAGTAGTGAAACGAGATTAATCAAACTAGTGGAGCACAAAAACTCAGTAAAATTTTAGGTCAAATGACACTAATAAGATATGCAATCTGGAAAATAGCTCACGCAATTGCACACAATCAAACAACAGGATGAAATAAGGTGATACCAATAAAATCTAATGTAACAGAGTGGTGGGAAAGAGAGATAGCGGAAACTTCATTTATTGAATTAGCTGCAAACATGTGTAACAAAAATGAAAACAAAGCACGTAGTTCAGCAAAGAGTCTTTGTTCGGCGAATTCATTTTCTCAGCTGTACAATCCCAAATATATATGCGTTATTTTGTATGTATGTGTACACTAAGTTTGTCGAAGGAAATTACAATTGGTTTTGGTTATTTTAACTAAACACGTGAAAGTTGGTAATTGGAGTTACGTAATACAAAATCGGTCAAGAAAATAGGGAGTTAATGAAATTAGGGTAGTAACAAAGGTGGTGAGCTGTCACAAACAGTTGTTAAAAAGAAGTTATGCAATAATATGAATAGTTTGATGATTGCGTTTTAGTCAGGATACACGTAGAAACAAAGTATAGAATGCGAAATTACGTAAGAGTTCTAAATGAATGTAAGAATTATAAGCAATTAAAGAAACAGGCGAACAGAAAAAATTAAGTCATTAAAAATCAACAAAGTTGTTACCATGACAGTACAAGTGGTTGAGTAATTCTCTTTCGTATACACAGCTCCGGCTTTTCTGCGTGAATGGCCAGAGATTCAGTGACACAAAGAAGACGAAACCGTATTGCATATGATAGGTTATTTTTGACTGTATAGATTACTTTGGAAGGGGCATTTTTTGAAATGGAATGATCAATGTTAACTAGGTGTTCACTTGTCGCACTCCTTATTGCACCACTGTTGGCTTTTCGCAGCCATGCTGGATGGTGTTCTTGAATCCTCTTGGACAGGTTGTGTGTCGAACGACCGATGTACTTGACTCCACAGCAGCAGGTGAACTGATATATGCACAGGGAAGTGGTCAGATAAGAGATCTTGTCCTTGAGGCTTCTGCAGATCAGTGAGTGACTGGAGAACACTAATCTTAGCGTTGCCGAAAAGAATGCTCTTTTTAATAGCTGTTTGTGACAACTACCCTAATTTCATTAACTCCCTATTTTCTTGACCGATTTTGTATTACGTAACTCCAATTACCAACTTTCACGTGTTTAGTTAAAATAACCAAAACCAATTGTAATTTCCTTCGACAAACTTAGTGTACACATACATACAAAATAACGCATATATATTTGGGATTGTACAGCTGAGAAAATGAATTCGCCGAACAAAGACTCTTTGCTGAACTACGTGCTTTGTTTTCACTGATGCCTGGATTGGGATCATCCATGAATTAAAGCTTAACAAAAATGATTCAACACCTATCCAGCCGGACATCTGCAAAATTCCACTACCCCTTTGACAAATGGGAAGGAGTAAGGAAAACTATAAGATGGAAGTTTCGAAGATGTGTAATTATAACTGTAATCATTATGAATGATTATTATTTTTCACTATGTGATATATTTAATAAACAAATTGTTATAGAAGTAGTCTTTTTCTATCTTTTGAGTACATGTATGGGAATTCCTCACACTCTTATTCGACAAAGAAAAAATCTGGGAGATTATGCATTGAGTTCTTCGACATAATATCTGTCTATAAGAATTTGTTTCTAATGTTAATGGACTGTTTGTCATACTGGAACAGATTGCTATGGATGGTTTCGTGAATGTGTATAGCTTCACGTACTTTACATATCACGTAGTCACGAAAATCTACAAAATTTGGGAAATAATTTGTATTTATACTTTTGAAATCGACAGATGTGTGCGCGTATGTGTAAGACATTATGCGGTATATCAAATATAAATCTCAATACCAATACTCAATGACTAGGTTCACATACGATTATAATTCTGCAAAATAGCTGTACTTTCAACTGCAGTGCTGATCTGACGACACAATACTGCAGATAACAACAGCATTTGTGAAGAAAAAAATGGTGAAGCAAGCCGATGAATAATGAAAGAGTTAAAATCATGGCTTCTGTAGCCACATGTTGATGTGATGTGAGACAAACTGATTTTCAATTACAACTTCAGGTGAAGTAGCAGGTGTACGATGCTGTAGAATCTCAAATACGATTAAAACCTCGATTTACTTAATCACTGCTTTTCGCTGTTAATTAGACAATAATGAAAAAAAACAGATTATTTTCAAACCACCCTCCCTTTTGCGGATTATAGTACAGTTATTAGAAATTATTTAAATACTTTACGTACTATTGCATACTTATATTTTACTACTTTAAATAAGTGAGAAGTAAAGTTTCAAACAGATGAAATACCAAACTGACATGCATTGAAAATAACAGATTCACTTTCCATGAAAAAATCATACAATTAAATTGATGGTTTTGTGATGGGTAGTCCTCTGGGTTCTTAATAGCAGACTTATATGTCTAAATTGAAGGAAGAATTGGAAGGTGTGCTATTGTAACAACAGAAGCTAGGACACGGAAACCAAGGTATTTTTTCAAGTGATCAAACCTATATATATATATATATATAATATTTTGTAACCATTCTTTGAGTGTGTGATTTTGGCCTACATTAAACGACATGAAATAGAATGTTCAAATACATATATCGTATTCTGTCGCTAATGCAGTCTTGACTGTGGGAATATGTGAGAATAATATTCCGTTGGAACACACTGTCTGTTTCACACCATCACACTATGAGAATTTACGCCATATAAACCTTATATGGATGATAAGCTTATTATTGGTGAAAATAGTGAGTCGACTGAAAACTCCATTGCTCCGTTTATTGGTATTCATCCAATTATTAGAATGAACTCAGAAGTCGAATAGAATAATAAACTGGGTTTCTTGTGTATTTTAATGACTAGGAGAAACGACGGAACAATTAAGTGATACATATTTCGCAACAGACGTGGAGTGGACTTTATTTCACCAGTTTTGTCCCCATCCAGTTTAAACGTCCCCTAGTGAAATGCCTGTTTTCAAGGGCTTGTAAAATTTACACGAGCGATACATTATTCCATAACCTGTGGAACATATATCAAGTTTTATTAACTAATGGTTATGTCACAGTAAGAAGAGACAGCTTCCGTACCAAGAAAGCTATCTTTTTTAAACTGCCACTCAAGGTGAACCAATTATTCGACTGATAGCTCAAGTGCTTCTGTCAGCCATGAAGCGCACATTATATGGTGCACCTCTTTTCCTTACATCTCGACCTTTTTCGACTTCTGCACCTATCACTAAATGACAAAATTCTATGAATTCTACTTCACACTTTATCTACAAATTCACCTACAGTTGTTGTGACACATGAATTAATAGAGCCAACAGAATGTGTCATTGTCGTGGAGAAGAACATGTTAATAAACGGCCATTAATTCACTTAGAAAACCCAAATGTACTTATAACTCCATCATGAATAAGATTTTATTTTGATAAATCACACAATGTTGTACCATAATATTAACTCACTCAGAGACAAGTTCTGTAGGCTAAAGGATCCGGTGGACTCAGTTAAACAAAATAATATGATTTACAAAATACCTTGCAATGACTGTGAGTTAAGTCAACTACATAGGTCAAACTAGTCGATCAGAGTTAGTCAGATTATCAGAACATAAGAATTTAGCCAAGGTTAGAATGATTGATCCCACGAAGATAAGTAATTTTGAGAAAAGCTCAGCACTACATTGCACTGCATGCATTAACACATAACCACTCAATAAGGTGGGACAGAGTCAAAATTCTAGAGAGTTATATAAGTAGGTGAAGAGATTGATCCATTACTGAATCCCGGTCTATCCAATCTACACCCAACACATGCAACAGAAATGACTCAAAGCAAATACCAGAGATATGCAAGATATTATTACCAGTCAAATTAGTGGGGGATAATAAATAATCTTAAAATTCTATTTCAATTTACGTTATAACATTCTAACAAGTGACTTATTTTTACTGTAAAAAACATCTTATTCCCATCTGATTGTATTTGGTTGATAACACTAATATTATTTCCGAATGTACATAATCGTATATTGATTTTATTCAAATGCCTAGTCAATTTTTACTCATGTATATAAATGAAACAAGAAAGTTGTGTGAGTGACTTGATATGATTATGAACTATAATTTATGCTCGAAACGTCAACAATTAATATTACTGTACAACACTGTGTGATCTATCAAAATAAAATTTTTATCCATAATGAAGTTATACTTTTGCAATTAATAGTGTTTTCTGAGCTGGTTGGTTTAGTTGCGGAGCTTTTGTCGTCTTTCTGGACGACATCTTCAGCGCAGTATTTAGCATAAGTTATACTTTACCGCAGTGCTCAAGTTTTATACTGATAGCAATTGTACTTAATGTAAGTAGGAATCCAACACCAACCATTTCAAAGTGTTAATTGATGTTAGGTCACAAAGTCGATGTTAATAACTTGTCAGCTGTTTCACATAACTCTAGTTAAATGTTATTACAGGTGATGAAAGCGCTTAGATTAATCACATGCACTCCAAACCAAGTGTACTTCACCCTTTGCTTACCATGGTATACTTCACTTACTAAAATATGATAATTTATTAGTATATAACAGTTAGCAGATTTTATTTTATTATCGCTAGCCATACTGTGGTGGTGTGACACAGACAATTTGTGCCAACGGGATATGATTCTCACATACTTCCACAGTTCAATTCGGCATTACCAACAGAATACGATGTATCTATTTGAACATTCTATTTCATGTCGTTTAATGTAAACCGAAATCACACACTAAATGATTGGTTAAAGAATATAAACTGTATAGATATAAATAGCTTTTTGATCAATGGAAAATATACCTTGGCTTCTGTGACTTGTCTTCTGTTGTTACAATGATAGTCATAAAGGGATTGTAGAGAAAAATGATGTTTTTATTCTTAGTGCTTCAATTAAACAAATTGCAAAAATATTACTCAGCATACCTCCGAGTAAACACATTTTTTCATTAAAGTACTATTCTTTTCACTAGATTCATAAGGATGATTTCGAAAAACATTTGAGTTTCTTCGAAAATTCAACGACACAAGAATTGGGAGAGGTTAGTATTTTTGTTAACAAATGCTCAAACATTTTTTTATTTCAAAATATGCTACAGCAGTTACAGCAATGAGATCCAGTGAGTAGTAAAAGCTCACAACACTTGCATAAAGTTTAATTTTAAAATTTCGGTTTTTATTTAGTCGATTATTTGTTGTGATTGCACTTCCTTGATATTCACCTCTTAGTATCACAGGACAAATGTTGTGTGGTGGAATGTAAATTTAACGCATTTGTGAGTTGCTATGGTGCTGCTTTGTTATTATTTAGCAAACAAAGTTTTCAGATTCATACACTAAAGTTCTGTTCGTAAACATCTCGGTGAAATTCAAACAAATAATTCAGATATTTTTAAAAACTTATATTTGTAAAATCTCATCGATATAGAAATGAGTAACTCCAACGTTTCATTCGGCAATCTGGTTCGAACTTCTTCAGGGAAATTAATCGAAATTAACATAACAGAGGTTTATATATAAAAGGAACATTTCTTATTTTTAAAAACATGGTCCAATCATGAGTCATAAAACAAGTATTAACAAGTATAATAAACAAAATTGTACGAGTTGTGATCAAAATTTGACCTCAGACTTACAAATATTGGTCTACTTTTAATTGGTGGATGGTGACTAGCAGTGGAATCCAGAATGCGCATTTCGTCCCATTTGGGACTCGTCAGCTGGCTGTACCTGCATTTCTCAGTGAGTGGTGATGTTCCCACCGAGCACTTCGGTGCAATCAATCGACGGGAAAATTGTTGATTACCTGAAAGTGCATCAACTTTCTGTTTCCCATCTAATGATTAACGTGATCTCCGAAAAGCAATATTAAAAGACACTATTATTGTTGTTCAGTTACTAAAGAGGTTTAATAACATGGAGTGAAAAAGAAATTAATCGGATATTCCGGCAACTCATAATTGTGTTTCTTTATAAAACAATGTCTCATTATAATAGTTTTAGCCTGTCGGTCTAAGATTACCTTAAAACCATAACTTAGATTAAGTGGAGTAGTAGTTCGGCTTCCACACGTTTTAATACTGCAAAAGTGCCTTCATTGTTCAAATTTTACTCACTGGTTTTATTAAAATATATTACAGCAAGGAGTTAGCTGTTTGGGATGATATGAAGTGAATGTTAAAAATCATTATCCCTGTTGTGACTAAGATGATTTATTTTTCTGCTTGTGTTGAAATTAGCCGGTGACTTAAAGAGGTCCTAGCAGGCTGGTACTGTAACCAGTATCCTTGACATTCAAGTACACTTTTGGCCAAGTATTTTGGAATACAATTTGTTTTTTCAAGGTGATAACCGGTTACCTAATGCAAAAGTTGTCTGATAAACATATATGGTGACGGAATGTTATTTCACTCCTTCAGTTTAGTTTATGAATATCAAACTAAGTCAACAAAGCACCTCACCACACAGCAAGTCGATAAAAGCTGACCTAACAGAAATGAAGAAAATGTAACTTTAAGTATGGATATATAACACTTTTTGTTATTTGTTATCCACATACATCCCTTGGTAAAGTATAAGTGATGTTTTCTGCAATACTACTGGGATTTGAAAATATTACAGGTGAAATAGTCATAATTCATTTATTTTATCTCGGTAACGTAATGCTTCCTTTGGCTAGCTAGTGAAAAAGGCTTCCCTCAAAGTTATGAAATATGGCATTAAACCCATAAATTACAGTTCTATAGAACTATGTCAGCGCTTCATCAAACACATCCTCAATCACTCAGAAACTGAATTTCTTTTGAAATGACGTTGTCTAGATGGATAATGAAAGCATCGCCACTTGATCCTCTAGTTCAGGAAACGTCACTTTACCAGAATAGAATGATAATTAAGAAGAAAGATTCACATAACAGTATAGCTTATGTGGTGAGAGCTGGCTGTTAGTCAAAATTGGTAGACAGTAATTTACGTCAATGTTTATGTCCCAAATATTGGTCGTGAGTAAAATGAGAACAAAGGCTTTGCGTAGGCGGATACAGCTAACATATAGATGATCTGACATTCAAGAAACAGCCACAAAGAGATGCAAGGTTAACTTTCTTTGAGAAACAACCAATCAGAAGACTGTGTTTTTCTGCTAACAATAATCTATAATAATGAACATGAAAATCTGTAAATATGTGTTGATTACCTTACTAAAGCATCTGTTTCCTGGCCCTTGTCTTCTGTTGTTACACTTATATCTTCTTTTTCTCTGTTGCAGTATTAACTAAGGTTCTACGAAAACTACTGGACAAGAAGGCATGGAATTTCTGCAGGTCAAGTCAAAAGAAATTCTTTCGCTTGATTAACCTTGGGTCTTTCTCTTATGAATATCATATACAAGACAATAGTACTCAGCGTTTAGCTGATTCGTCCAATCCTTCTATTACCATTTTCTACTTAGTTGTTTATTTATGGTCAGTTCCAACAGGAGAATATTCAGCATGTTTAAGTGGTTCCGCAGTCGAGTAAGTATTAAACCTTATTTTCTAAAGCATTTGAGCCTCTGCACGGAGTATCATTAATTCACCTAGTATGACTTCACTATGTTATAATATTTTACAAAAGTGATGTATGTGAAATTGTAAGCAACTAAGTACTTTCAGTAATTTGCGTATAAATAAAAAGATATACAGTTTCCAAAAAAGTGAATGGAGTTTCTTTCTATTTTTCAGGAATTATATGCTAATACAATATATGTTAATACTTCTGCGATTCTCCTTTCTTTTCAACGGTCCTTCCAACCGGTTTTTCAATGACGAAATCTAACATTAACATTGTTTTCATCACGAATCAACATTATTTAGAGTGCCACTGAAAACTAAGGACTCTTCATCAGTGCATACTCTTGGTCAACCAGGGACCTGAAGGTCACTAGACGAAGTCGTTGACAGTTCAGACAAAATTTTGGAACTCATCAACTAGTGAATTCGAACATTTTACAACTTGTGATTTAGAGCCATCTCCATCCAGTGCCACTGGTGAGCATCCAACTCACCACAACATGATAGAGCCCACTGGTCACGACTTCTCATTTCAAAATCAGTACATCAACTCGATGGCTCCAAACAAATATAAAACCAGGACAGGACAGCTGTCCAGTACTTCCTGGTTATTTACGATCGATTAATTAACGCTGATTCGTGAAGGGATCTACGCTGAAATGAATCCAAATCTGTAGAAAACCTTGACATCACTTAGATTCTCATTGTACTAGCCTCTGTTATATACCATTTTAACAATAAGTTGTAACCAAATATTAGCGTCAGGGGTTGGTGTTACTTCATTTTTTTGGATGAAATCGACTTTGTGAGCCAATGGTATAGCACAAATAATCCCTGTTTGAACAGAAAAAGGAGAATTATTCCCTAACTTGGTATTCCAGAATCACTCTCGATACATTTTTTCCTCAGAATGGCAGTAGGAATGGTGCACACAAAGAAATATTTATCTGAAGTGGAAACACACATTGTTAACAAATATCTTACTGAATGGGAAGTCGTGTTTTCTCTGTTTCACTTTTATTCTCTATCCACCTCTTTAATAATATCATTTTCTTGAAGATCTGTCGCTCGAAGTAATTTAGTTCTTGTTTTTCAAACTTCATTATTTTTACCAAAATATATCTACTGAATTAAAACAAAGTGCAAACAAATGAAAGCAAATGTTGAAACCGAAAGGGAGAACTCTATCCTCATTTGCAAAATTTTGCAACATCTGAAATCCTTAGATGTTAATGAAGAAAGCCTAGTAAATTATTTACTCATACTCGTCAGAAAATTAGGAAAGTAAATTGTCGTCATACCAAATGAGACGTTCAGAATTTTATGAGATCTAGAGTACAGTATCAAGTGTAACTCTAGGAAACTGTAATCCGCTCTTTAGTTAGTTTCATGTTTTCTGGATGAAATATTAGGTTATTTATGACGCTTCAAACGGATTGTATGCTCTCAGATAGTTTTTTGTAGTGAGATTTTGCTTTCCTTGAAACTTATTTAGCCTGATCGGTTCATCGGGCTTGAAAGTACTCCAAAATTATTCATAGTCAAATTCATGTTGATCAACTGAACTCTAAACAAATTCTCTTTTCTGTCACATAATGTAGGGTTTCACTTCATCAATACTATTTACTCAGAGTTATCTTAATTAATTTCCCCAGCGGTTACCTTGCGAATTCCCTTCTTTTGTCTACCTCTTACTTTATTTTAACCTAGTGTTAGTGTAGTTAGGCTGTTGAAACTCTTTGTCCCACTAGGAACCTAAAGCATGAATAATAATATTTGAATTAATATCACCTAGCTGATTAGCTAATAGTTAAAGACGCATAGATCACATCTAATCGTCTTGAAATTTTCGAAGATTTTTTACAACATTTACGTTTCTGTTAGAATGAACTCAATATCTTGACTTGTTTGTCCCAAAACAAGCAAACAGATCTAAAAGCATAATTCTGACAGAAAATCTGCAACCTGTTGTTTTCGACAACACCTATCTATTATGTAGGGTAGGCAACTGTGAAGTGCATGTCACTAGAAAGCATTATTTTGGAACCTCGTTCATCAGGCATAACACTGGAGTAAATTTATAAAACTGACATCAGTCCAACCACCATTAAATAGTTGTCTTAGTATTTAGTGTTTTCAGAAAAATATTATCTAGAGATCTCTGAAACTAGACTAATATAGGGTCAGTGTGTCTTGTTCTGTACTCATATCTTATGCAAAACTCTTTTTTCATTTGACACAGACTTTTGTATGCTATAAACATTGCTTCACGTGGGATGCTGATTTCACTGGTTTACACTACATATTACATGCTTATTATAATTTCTTGATAAATTACATTCAGATACTACCGAATTACTAGAGATAATCGTAATTACCAAAAGCTCAACGTTTGTTATCTGCTTAAGATTTCTGGATTTACAGACATAAAACTGAGAGCATGCAAATTTAATTTAGCTAGTAAGATAAACTGAAATTGCAGTGTAGATTTCCTCACAAACTGATTGATATCAGTTAGAAAATCACTGAAAACAAAAGGTGACCGGACAGCAGAGCTGAAAAGTCTTTAAGTAGGTCTCTATTCAATGATTTTCTAAATTTGTGTCAGTATCTGATGAAATTTACGTTGAATCTGATGAAAGCCTGAAGAATTCAGCATCTCAATGGAGTGAAATTACATGAAAATCTTACCCTAACTTAGATGATTCAGGTCATATTTAGTATTTTTAAAGAAAATCTCTTTAAATATTTCATCATTTTTTTTCACTTCTTAGTTCATGTAATGAAAATGTGCAAATCAGTAACCTACTCGATATACACAGAAAAAGACTGTACGAAGTGTGTAGATTACAATATTTGTCTGACTGTAACAAATTCTATGAAGTGAGTTTTCTATCAGATTGAATATTTTGCAAATAACTAATTAACTTGAAGATAACTTATTGATTTTATCATTCACTTTTATGTCTCTGAGTTGTGAGTGGAACACAGGGATCCAATTTTGAGGTTTGAAATTTCACTGGTAGGGTTGCTAGCCTCAAACTTAACCTTCCTTCTATGTAAACTAAGAAAGCTTCGGGAGTGCGTTGGTCACAGATCTGACCTCAGAGCACGTGCGTATTTGGCAAGTATTCTACCAGTGAACCAGTGATGTAGTGAAGATTACTTATCTAAAGTGAACATCTTAGTCGAACAGCGTAAAATTTCAGTTTCATTTTATTTCGTTGTGCTACAACATTCCTTGCTCACAACTCTCCGAGCGTTCACGCTGAAGAGAATCTTGTTTTATAATAAGCGTTTTAATTAAATTGGTTGATCATATTACATTTTTGTAATTTCATATCAGAAGTTGTTATGCACCACACTCTTAACCTCACGGATTTCACTACTTACAGCTTTTCAACCCTGCCTAAGATGTTTGGTCAAAATTCGTGACATGGAAGGTGATTTTACTTACATGTCAACACCAGCTGCAAAGTTAATCTCTCGAATGCTAGCTTCTATTCTTTCAGTATTTACGAAGTGATTTTTCTAAGTGTTCACTAAAATGTATATCTTGCTGTACTAAACTCCATAACCAATAGCAGTCCAAATGATAGTCACTGATAACCAAATAAATAGTGATTTCCTTAGAATATTTAAACCGTCTTCAGTCATAAACATGTAGGTCTACAATGGAGCTCAAAATGTTTTGTTATCACAATAACCCAAGAAATATACTAATACACATAGATATAACAAGGAAAACCGTATTAGGTATGAATTTCATGTTAACAGACATTCCATAACATGAAATATTTGGCTCAAATAATACGTCAAATTTCCATTAGAACTAATATCAAACAAAGAACTAATGAAAATTAGAGAAAACGGAACGTCTGCTTCACTCGCCAATATGTTTTATTCACCTGAAATAAAGAGCTCAGTGTTTATAAATAACACTGTTCACTCTATATAATAATCTTGGCGTTATTATGGCCTTTTAATGGCTTGTAGTTGCTTAACAAGTGAAGGACAAATTTTTAGAATGAAGCAGAGAAATATGTCACATCGGGGATGGTGTCCAATGATAAATATATTGACAATAGACTTCCAGAGCCTTGTCTAAATTCTGTGATAGGTAGGATCCCTTAAGTTGACTGTGTATAAGATTACTAATGCGCGACGTTTTTGATTAATCATGGTGCATAATAAATCCTTAGAATTGGCCCCCTTCCGACATACTGGTACTTTCCCTAAAACAAGGAGGTTTCGAAACCACTACATATGGAATGGTAAAAAGAGAATGCTGAACAAAATCATACTTAAAGGAAAGAATTATATAGTACTGGTTAGTTTTCATCGTCAGTTGGTGTCACAAATCTACTTTCAAACCAGTTAAATTGGAAACGCTAATGCCATATTTAATTGTTTCTAATTTGGCTTGTAGCTATTATGTAATTAATCTTTCTGAATTTGTTGTTTCTTTAAATTTACAATTTCTCTTAATTATTTCTAGATTTTTCATAGAGAACTTGCAAATTTCAGTTGTATTGAGAGTAAAACAGGTCTATTTGAAAACATTGCAGACAGCCTAAAGAAACTCATCAACTTTGACAGGTAAACAGTATCAAAAATTTTGTACAATTATATTTACTATTAGTTAATTAGAAATGAGGTTTTTCGGAATAATCATCAAAAATGAATTCAAAATAATACTATAAAAGACAACTAGTTTCACGAATAAAATCGTTTGATTTCTTTAAGATTTTTTGACGTGAAGAATTTTTTAACAGTAAACCATATGATGTCTTTGAATAGTGACGATTTTGAATTTATTCTCATTGAAATTTCTGACTACCAACTCTAATTTTGAATGTAAGAGAACTATTTACTAAACTTCTATATGGAGAGAATTGCAGTTTCTGTTTCTGCCTTGCAATTATTTTCTTAAACATTCATTAGTGAGTTAAAGCTCTTTCAACCATATACTATAAGTTAACGTAATCGCATAACGCCTCTTTGGTCTCTACAGATTATTATGTGATCATTACTTTGTCAACTGAGTGATTAAGCTTGAATGTCTTGCACATTTACCAAACCTGCAGTCAATAAGCCTATGTTTGAAAACATATTTTGTTTTCACCAGTGATATATATATATATGCGTGAGAGTTCGTCTTGAGGATGAGTCACTGATTGTCTTCCAAATCAACTTCTACACTGGTTTAGGAGTAGTGAATGTGGGCCTCGCCTTCACGATCCTGGAATCATTCGACATCCTCATCTATGGTACCTGTAGTTGAAATGATTCCGCCAAGGGGAGTTCAGCAGCTGACTTCCTTTAGATTTCTCACACTGATAATGATCATGCTACATATGTTGTATTTCTTCTCTGTGATCACCTGAAGTCCTGTTTTAGCTTCCCTTCCTGCCAGCACGTCGGTTTCCTAATGCAAATTTTCGCGTTTGGGCAACATGGGATATAAATTGCCTATGAAATCTAGATTAAAAGATTATGCTTTAATAAATATCCATTATTTTTTAAAGGCATGTTACTGCAACTTTCCAAGACCAGTTTTCATAGACTAAGTCTACTACAATTCATGTTTTTGTAGAAACAAAGTATAAAGGTGTAGATTATCATTTGAATGGTGACTCGTGTTGTGAGCTAATTAAAAATGATAATCAAAATGCATCTGAGTCATCTAAAACGCACATAGTGCGTGAATGGCTCATTTGTTATACATACGACAGCTTTATAGACTGAATCTGGTATGAATTTCTAATTTCTATAAATCGCTATACTCAGATGCATCAACATTTTCCTAGACAATAGATGCGTTATCGGTGCGCTGAGCATACAAAATATCGTTTTGAAAAATTAAATTCGCCGTATGCTTTTGTTTACGTCCAATAATTTACTTATATAGCATATTTACAATTTGCTTCTTTTCTCACCCAAATGGATATGAACCATAAAACATGGAAATATTTTTTAAACATTCTCCAGCATTTCAATTTATCATTTTGATAAAGCTGAACAAGAATGGATAGAAGAACTGAACCAATATCCATTAAAAATTCAAGTAAGTACACTAATTGCTGCTTTTCACTTTCTCTCCAATTCGAGTTTATTGTAGTCAAAAAGTATTCACTTTGCATGTTGAACATGTACTGCTTCTTGATAACAAGACAGTTCTTCTCTACACATTTTTGAATAGCAGATCCCTGAGTTCCAAGCCACATGGTACGACTGGTGTATAATTAAAATCTATGGGTTTGCAATGAAATGAAATGAATGTATTTTTAATACCTTAGTACTTTTGAGTGACAGAATGTGTTGCAATATTGTCTAGTTGAATACTGATGTTATAACTATAACTGAAAGTAGATTAATTTTAAGAATTCTTAAATGATACTGTAATCTCTATATGTTCAAGGGTAACGGAGTGGCAGATTTCATTAATTTTTGTTTGCCTAAAATAATCTACCGAAACTTTTCCGCAGAGATCGCCTATAGACAACATTTTCATTTATAAAAGACATGGTTTCACTCCATAGACATGCATGTGGAAGCGCATGTTAGATGTTCAGTCACTGAATATTGTAAAACCAATCTGAAGTGTCATTAGTGAATAACCACAACTATTTTTTGGAGTATCATTTTTCATCTATATGTGGTCAAAACGAAATGGCAGTTGAATTCATGTACTATTGGAGAAATTCATTTCTGTGTGAAAATCTCTGGCAAAAACATGCAAATTATTTTTAGGCACGCTATGCTTAATAAATTATTTTAAGCGTAAAATTTCATATTAGATAAGTTTATTCAATATAACAAACTTAGATACAGAAATATTGTGTTCACATGGATTTTCGAATAAAAAATTGTGCTTGAAAAGTTAAACATTAACAAAGTCATTATGAATCACGAAAAATGGATAGTCATGTAGCCCTGTGCTTTAGGTAGGCTGCCAGTAACATCATCATAGTTCATTTTGTTCGAGCTTTCTCGTCAGCAGTTCGATATAAATTCCACGAGAAATATCCTACATATTCGATATATTAGAAAACATGAACATTGCCTAGATATAAGTTCAATAGTTTTTAAGATCAGTATTCAGCCAGTGAAAAAGAAGTTTGAGCTCAAAACCTCAAAAAAGATGAAGAACAAAAACTGTATTTGGTGCTTTATATGTAAAAAAAGATTACTTATAGCGATTTCCTCACATTTTAAGTTTTTCGCTCGAATTACTTCTGCGCTGAATAAATTTAAATGACTGGAAATGAATTAATTTACTCTAAAGACTTGTTAAATAAAAGTAGATAGTTACTCTATTAATATTGGGTTGCATATTTAATCTAATGACTTAACTTTTAATCTCAAATCATGTGGTGTAAACACTACTAAAATTGACAAAATCTAGCTAATCTCATCAAAGTTTTCGTGACTAACTTGTTATGTGAAAGGCACTCTGCTAGGTAAGGTGTTAAGGTATGATTATTCTGACCGTTAAAGATAGCTTTAACCATTCGTAGATTAAGTGCGATATTTTCCGAAAAACTCCACATCATTGTGTAATGTAAGAGTTTACACTTTATTAAGAGTAGAAGTGTAGTTATACGAGTTTACTTCAGTACTGAATCTTATCAGCAATCAGTCAGACAACTAATAAGTGTAATTCGGTCGAATAATACGTATTTAGTGTAAATATGCAATCTCTGAGGTAATACTCACCGAATTTCAGTTTTTTCACTGTTGGTTTTTCGAGAAGGAACAAGCTACGCAACTCCATATTCCTAATATTATCCACTTTTATGACGAAACTTCTAACACTGTAAAAAGTAAAGGATAGAAAGAAATTGATGAGGTTGTGAAAGCAGATAAATTCAGCATTATTGTCAAACATATTTACACGTGTTTGTTGTGTTATTTGGTCAAACTATTCATTTCGTCGTACTCCTTCGGTAAAACATAGGAGTTCAAATCTGTCATGATGTGAAGCTATAAAATCCGTAATCTCAATCCAAAAAAGGTCTTACCCATATTTAGTTTTTCATATCATTGACTAGCAACGGTAAAAGTGAACCGTAGAAAATAATAGGCTTCCGTCTGAGATTTGAACCGGTATCACCGAGTCCCGAAGTAAGGCGACCCACCAGTATCTCTACTGTGGCCAAATGCAGCTCTGTTTCTATCACTAGGTGGATCGATATTCTCGAATGTGGCAGAGTTCTATTGTCCATTTAAACCAGCTTCTTACGTAAATATATGAAATTTTCATGCTGAGCATTTTATGACACTTCTTAAATCGCTAAAGCATTCTAACGACTTAATTCACATTAAACTAAAGGTTAGTGACTTCGTTATTTGTATGAATAAATTAGGCACACTTCTGATTCAATTTTCCTTTTGGAAGACATTACAAGCTAATTCGGAATACGGATGGAATTAATTTGTTTAACAATGAAAATGAAACCTATGGATATTTAGTTTTATTAGAAATTAATATTTGTTGAAGGAATAGTGTTCATTTTAACTCAAGTGCATAAGTAAGGATTCTGTACTGTATAAAAGATTTGAGCAAGTATAATGAAACCTACTAACGTATGTTCAGATTTCAGTAAATGGCTGCATCATCAGACAACAATATAGTTATTTACTCCTAAAGTTAACAAGGTTATGACAGTATCTCCTTTATGTTTGCGAACACAAGTTTCCACCTTTAGGACTAAATATGTATTCTTAACAGTTTCCCATTTTTATTAATGTAGAGAAAACACATCTTATCAGATGGGTTTCAGTGACATTATATGGAGTTGTTTTGACAATCCAACAGGGTTAGCTTCTGGTTAAAGTATTCCTTGGACAGTGAGCATGTAAAAACACAGTGTTGCACACGGATGAGTTGTCCTGCATATTTCAGTCACGTGATATCAAAATGTCATACAATTGAAATCTTATCGTGATCAGCTCAGAAGTCTAGTCTGTCTGCTACACTGCTACTAGACAGAACAAACAACATATGAACCAGGGTTTGAAAACCAGCAGTAATTCGAAACGTTCATTCACACTGGGACTCCACTGAGTAAATATGTGTAAGAATAGTTGATTATATGCATATTTTAGCAGCTATGCTGCTATTCATTGGTGGAGTTTCGATTTCTATAAGAATTATCTTAATTTCTTCCCTGATGAGCATTTATTGTGATATGTTCTCATGGTGACTTGCAGAGAATCTTATCAGACAAACAATGAGGATACTGAACTAGTTCCATACTAATATCTGTGTTCCACACTGTGACTGGATTATTATTTGGACGAAACTCACCTAAAAATTTAGTCATTGTGTAGCAACAGAAGGTAAGACACGGAAGCCAAGGTATATTTTCCACTGATCAAACAGCTATTTATATCTATACAGTTTATATTCTTTAACCAATCATTTAGTGTGTGATTTTGGCCTACATTAAACGACATGAAATAGAATGTTCAAATATACGTAGTATTCTGTTGCAAATGCGGTATATAACTGTGGGAAAAGTATTCTGTCTCTAACATCAGCTAGAATGTTCAAATGGATATATCGTATTCTGTTGGTAATGCTGAATTGAACTGTGGAAGTATGTGAGAATAATATTCCCTTGACATACACTGTCTGTATAACACCACCACAATTGTACTGATTACTAACCTCGTTCTCCTTAAATGTGTTTTTGTTATGTTGTTAAAAAATCCAACAGTTAAAAATGCTATCAAGTTCTGTTAGGGTCAATTTCAACATCAGGTTCTCTCTCATTTTTCCTCTGATTTGCTCTACTTTTCACTTCTATATCCAAAGCTATGCATATTCCCACACTGGAATTATCAGGCTAACTGCTTTTAACTGTTTTTCCTTATTTTCGGAGTTGTGAATATTTTATTGGGGTTTTTGACAGAACTTTAGTTTTCGTCATCTTATGCTTGAATCTCGAATTCTTTAGCAAGGAACTGATTTGTTTGTAACACAATACTAGCTTTCAAACCCGTTTTTGAATTTATTAAGGTTTATAAATGAAAGGAAATAAGTGAAACTTGGTCTGTTCACTTCCCTGCTACGTTGTGGTAAAGTAGTGAAATTTCATATCTCCTAGTAGTTGACTGTTACTGACAACTATTAAACTTCACATCGTATAACTTTATTACTTCCTTTTCACAGTAGTTAACCTTCGTATAATTACTGCAATTACTACTTGTACGTTATATACTTTGGAGATATGAGGTGTAGTTAATACAAAGACGCACTAAATTGAGTCATTAATAAAATATACCGGAGGGCAAATCAATCCTTCACTGTGTGTCATCTAGGTATTCTTTCTACACGTACCAACTGGGTACACAGCAAGAGACCTAGTGCATTGCTTTCCTTTGTTTCCTTAGCTTTCAGCTTTTATGAAGTCTGTGCATTGAATTTATGTGAAATATAGTTCAGTACAAAGCTTACCTATTTTTAGTTAATTCATGTTCACTGTAAGAATGAAAAATAAAACATTTGTTCATTCTGTTGTCAGTAGTTACTCTTTTGGATTTTACTTTCAGATTTGCATTTTTTGCAGTTCGACTTTCCCGGGTACATGAGATATTGGTCATCTGACACACAAATTCATTGATTAAGCTCATTGTTGACGAGTTCACTCGTTGAATAAATATAAGATGCTGCAAATTTAAAAGGTGAAACAATATCGTATCATGCAAATATAAATACATATAAAACCTGAAAATATCTTGAAGACTTAACTTTTTGCTAACTTAACAACAAAAACACACTAAATATGATGGGGATGTATAGCTCAGGTGGATGATTTTGATGTGCTTGTGCTCTCTGAGCTGGATAGTTGATTTGCGAAGCTTTTAGAGCTTTTAGATTTCTCCACGAGTTTATTAGTCATCTCTCCTGGTGACCTTGAACGTGATTGCTTGTCTTTGTGTGTTTTCACACCCTCTAGGCTACTTGTATTGGAACTGATTGTTTCCTTGACTTGAACTTTGACCCTCTGTGTGTGACATTTCCTTCTAATCAGTTGGTAAATTTTATGTAAGCCAATGTGTCTATTAATTGACGATTCACTGGAATACTGGGCTTCTAAAAATTATCTAGCATTCTTGGTGTTTCCTCTGTCTAAAAGCTCGAACACATAATCCTACCAAAGATCAAACCCAAAATTTGGATACGATACGTCAACGACACATTTGTATTAATCAAAAGAAACGAGTTGGATAAAACTCACAACTTAACAAACAAAGTCTTCAACGACATCGGATTCACAAGAGAAGAGGAGTCCGAGAACCAAATCCCATTTTTGGACGTCTTAGTCAAGCGAACAACGACGGGGGAGTTAGAAACTCAAGTTTATAAAAAATCAACCCACACAGACCAATTCTTGAATTAGAACAGCAACAATCCAATAACACACATAAAGATTTGCATACAAACACTATTCAAGAGGGCAAGGACTCATTGCAGCACTCCCACCTTAAAGAAAATTGAAGAAAGATATCTCATGGATGTCTTCCGAAAGAATGGATATCCACGGAATTTCATTAGAAGACATATACCCTCAAGCCAACCTATCAAATCAAAGGCCTCCAAGGAAAGCATAAAGAAAATCGCCTTACCATACATCTCAGAAATCACCGCAAGACTCTTCGAAGCTTTTGAGAGCTTCGGAGTTCGAAAATGAATCGTTCGATTCAGATTCAATCCGTCTTAAATAATTAAGCTATAAATTATGAAATCAAAGTGTGCTGAAACTCTGAGGCCTTCATTTAAATGGCTATATTTAAAGTTCTGTCAGTCAGTCAGAAATGATCACTTCATAGCTGCAATAGTTAGCATGAATAAACCAGTTTGAAGATACTAGTCTTCCATAGTATTTCCATTTACTCCTGGGATAAAAAATGTTGCTCTAGAATGTAACGAAAACATCTGTGCTTAGTGATTATGAATGTGTTTTGTCCAAGCCTCAACACAGCAATGTGAATCAAAGGACACTGTCATAAAACATTCTTGCTTTAGGAAAATATATTATTCTCTGCAACAGAGAAAGCAGGAGTACACAACGGAAGAGGCCATAACACCAGAGTTTGACAGCAGCAAACGTGGGGTGATACGCGCCTGCTTAATCTGCTGCTTCACTTACACTGGTTCTTTCTACAGCACGAAAAATATCCGTCTAAATCAAATGAAAAATGAAACTGATGAATTTGTACGATGTGAAGATGCGATATGCATTACTTTTGAAATAATGCATACTGAATTTGAGGACAACATAGAAGATGCGACGACGCCAATACATACAAAACAAAAGCACATTCTAACAGGTGCCTGGAGTTGAAGTCATTCTATCTCATTTTAGCTAGATGATATACACGACTAAACTTCCAAAATGTAAGATAAACAACCAATCAATAAAACAAAGCACCTACAACATTCAATTCTGCTTTTAACAAAACTTTGCCGCTCTATCTCAAAAATTTATCCAGAAGCATTCGAAAAAGTTAATTTAAAAAAAGATGTATGGCCTAATATTCAATATTAAACAGAAATCGTCGAAAACAGGCTGTTCAAACTGTAAACAAGTTTCCTATATCAAGAAGCAGCTTAGGAATGAGGCTAGAGTTAGAGCCACTAATTTAACAAGTATCCATATGCGTATAACTTATTAACAGACTTTCATATTTACAGATGTATATTATAGAGTCTTATAATCAAAATAATACTGTTTTCTGAATTGTGAATGATGTCTGTGAGATTTTAATTGTCAACTGTCATAGTTACTCTATAACAGCTGAAGGCAAGTCACAGAAGCCAAGGTGTATTTTCCACTGATTAAACAGCTATTTATATCTATACAATTTGTATTCTTTAACCAATCATTTAGTGTGTGATTTTGGCCTACATTAAACGACATGAAATAGAATGTTCAAATAGATATATCGTATTCTGTTGATAATGCCGAATTGAACTGTGGAAGTATGTGAGAACTATATCCCGTTGACACAAACTATCTGTATCACACAAACACAACTTGATTAAAACTGTCAGCAGAAACCTATGGGCAAAGCGAATTTGGGGGATTTTCATAGTTATTAAAGTAAGCAACTATACTTCGAATCTCGCCTAATTTACAAATTCCCCATTTTGCAAGCCCTTCTTATGACCGGAAAGAAAGGAAGACGTTCGGCAGTGTGTTAAATGGATTATTTGTGCAAAATACAACCGAACCGTTAAGACTGCTTGAAAACACAAATACGAAAATTAAATAAATTCTCTGGCTGGTGAAAGCTTTTTTCGAGACTGGTCAACAGATGCGTCATTTTTCTATGACAGCGATGGAATATTCTCACAATGTTTGAGACTAACCGGTAGGGCTGCTGAGATCGTAAAAGAAATAAGAATACATAGAATAAGAGTACTGGAAATCTATGAGGGTAGATGGAATGGAGGTAGACACTACAAATTGTTGACAAAATATTCAATAATATACTACAGTCATCCAGAAGATAACCACAAGCACATTGTGAGGTGGCTATTATGATCTTAAAACAGCATCAAGCAATCTTATGCAGTGGGTTCAAATTTTATTCAGGATAATTACAGCAAGATTCAACTCAGGGAGAATGAAAGAATGCTATAGTTATCCAGTGCTAAGCGCCTACAAACAGCGCAGACATGGAGAAGAAGGCAGATTTCTATAGATAGCTGCAAACAGGGAGGGATAAGACGCAATTGGCGACATCAAATTCTCAATGGGCGATATGAATGCCAGACTGGAAGCAGAAAATACAGCAAGATGATCCATCATGAGCCGGCAGGCTCTCGACGAAACGAATGAGGACGGAGGAGTCTTCGAAGACTTCTGTGCATTCAAAGATCCGGTGATCGGGAGCAGTGTGTACAAATACAAGGATATACGCAAGGCGACGTGATTTATCCTGATGGACACACACACACACACCAAGAATCAGATGTACTTCATCTCATCTTGAAGAAAGTGGAGACACAGTCTGTTGGACACACGGTCGAGAAGGGGGGCAGGTGTGGTTGCATACCATAATTTAATGCAACGACGCCTCAAGGTCAAGCTGAAGGCCTTCAAAATGCTGGAGATAGACCACTCAGAAACTGTAGGACAAAACTACGAAGAACGCGTTCACTGCAACCACCAGAGCAAGGATACAGACTTTTACTCTATTAACAGCTACACTGAAATTTAATCCGTTCTCAAGCACTTTTATTTCATCAGATATCTAGGCTCTCAACAAGATTGGAGATATTACGTAGCATCAGTGAGGATACCAATGGAGAGAACACTGAAATTCTATGAAAGTGATGTTGGAAGAAACGTTGGCAGCGGCTTTAGGAAGAAAGAAGAGGCAAGTTATGGAATGGCTTTCAAAGGACACCTGGGAGCTAATAAGAGAGATGAGAATGGTGAAACAGAAGATGAACTAATGCAAAGATGGACAACGAAAGGTGAAGCTGAGTTCAATGTGCAAAGCACTGAATAAAGAAGTGAAGAAGAGTGCTAAGAAGGACAGGAACAATTCTACGGTACACAAACACACTGAACAGGCTTCAGGTAACAGAGACCCGAGAACATTATATAAGATTACCAGGTCATTATCTAGTGAGAGATCAACACAGATAGAATCAAAGAAAGAGTCCCAAACTAGGACGAAACAGCTGTCCAGTTGATATGTATCCACATATATATATTTACGTGTGTGTGTGCATGTTGGTCTCTCTTTCTGTTTGCTCGGTTAGTCTGTGACCACTTCACTTGTATGGACTTGTCTCCTTTAATAATGTGTATTCTCCTTATATTATATTATATATAATATGAGTGTTTGTTGACAGTCCGTTGCTTGGTGACATATATCCATATATGTTTGTTGGCATGTCTGCTATATTCGCTATGTATAATTGGATCGACACTCCATTATAATTAGCCATTCATGTTAAGACTGTCTAATGATTTTTCCCACGCTTGTCTGAATTATTTATATATATTCGCATTCACAATTTGTGTGAACTACTTTACTTTACAACTACTTTACTTACTTATCACTTTGGTGTGAGACCATTTATTTTTCGTCTCCTTGTGTTTGGACAATAGAAGTATCATCGCAAACCTAGTGGTCTTCTGATTTCCGCCTTCTCGCGTCAGGACTATTAGTTTCTCGACCAGTCCATAACAATAATTTAGCGACGAGTACATAACAATTTGGCGACGGGGAAACTAGAACATAACACCAGTACTCCCAGATTTTCCAGTGGTTCTCTAACTGATGTCAGTCCATGATGAAATCCTCCATACAATCAAACAAAATCCCTACAAACCAATACTTCAAAGAAAGATAATGAAGCGCAAGAAGTACGGGTAACAAATGAAACAAATGGCTGATTAATTCGAAAGACTCCTAAACTGACCATCGCCTGCAACTCATCCAGAACTACCACCATCAACTTAACAGACATAGAGCTGCAAGAGGACAGTAATCTCCCGACAAAATAAGACTTCTTGGATGACTCAAAGCTTCTGAAAGTCGGTCAGGGAGGCAGGAGGACAAGATGGAATTATTCTAGAAGCACTGAAACAGACGCACAGACCCCATTGGATATGCTGACGCCACTGTTGCGAAGAGATTGGAAGAGGGGGAAGGTACCTGGTGACTGGAAGAACAGACATCTCGCCAAACTACCAGGGAAGGGCGATCTAGTCCCCTGCAAGAACTGACGTTGAGTCATGCTCTTGCCAACGCCAAGTAAAATACTGAATCGCGTCATTTTTGGGAGATTAAATAAAGCTCGGGACTCGAAACTTCGACAGCCGGAACAAGCTGGATTCAGAAAAGGCGAATCATGTACTGATCAGAATACAACTCAACGCATCATCATCGAACAAGGCCTAGAATGGCGGTCAAACTCCTACATCAACTTCACCGAATTTGAAAATGCCTTCGAAGTGATGCCACGAAGTGATTTAGAAACTACTTCAACACTATGGTGTGCAGAACTCAAATCATCATCAGTCTCATTTAAACACCTACATGGCAATACCACGTGTCAAGTGACTCAAAGAGGAAAACTCAGCGAAGCCTTTGAAGTGGATGCAGGAGTAAGACAAGTCTGCCTTCCATCATCCACGGTATTCCTAATCGTGGTGGACTGGATTATGTGGCACACCGTGTGTGGGGAGTGAGAAGACTGGAATAAAGTATAATTATATTTCAATAATTTACACACAATGATAAGTTTTGTTGTTGGTAATATTTCGAGCAAAATTACTGCCCATGTTCACATCACTGTTGGAATTGTTTTATTCACACATTTACGATTTCTACTCGAATATATAGTTCATTTTTTTGCTCATTCATGTTTTGCGTGTGTATATGTGTGTTCAGAATCTGTGCTCGAAATATAACCAATAACAAAACTTATCATTGTGTGTAAACTATTGAAATATAATTATACTTTATTTGATCTAATCCACAATGTTCAAACTTTTTACTGATATGAAGACTGGAATACTTTGGACTGATAAGAAGAGTTGAGGAGATCTGGATTTCGCACGCGGACGATTTATGCTTAGTGTCACACAAACTAGTAGGCTTACAGGCGGAAACCAACAAATCGGCAGAAGACGCAGGCAGCAGACACACGACTTCAATTGAACATAGAGAAAACAGAGGTGATCAAGGTGGCCAACCAACGTAGGGGCAGCAGCAACAACAACAACAACGACAACTACTACAACGGCCACCAATCACTGTCGACGGAGGAAATTTGAACCAGGTCACATCCTCCCACTATCTAGTCAGAATCGTTTCAACTACAGGCGACAGAACGGACGGCGATGTCTAAACCAGCCAGAATCCGAAAGGCAAGACAAATCTTCACCACTCTGAAATCAGTTTGGAAATATTCTGCACTCAGCATAAAGTACGAAATCCGTATCTTCAACACCGATGTCAAGTCACTTCTTCTGTATGAATCAGAGACTTCGCCTACGTGTCACACAAAGCATTCCTAACACGCTTCATTCATACTTCTTTCAACAACTGCCTTGTCTGACTCCATCCTGGAGATCAGATGGTCGGTCGGGAGGAATTATTGAGAAGGACCTCTGGGAACGAGCGAACCAAGAAGCTATTGCTTAATAAATATGCTGAAGGAAATGGAGATTGATCGGACACACTGAGGAGACTGTTGAATGTCACTGGGTGTGATGCCATCACCCGAGTGTAATCCGAGTGGGAAAAGATGAGTTGGGTGTGGTTTTTATGGTGACATGGATGAGATCGTGTGAGAAGGAAATAAGAATCAGTTCTCAATCATGTGTTGAGATCAAGAGGACTAAAGGAGATATGATTAAATGTTGAGGTAATGTTGAATCCCTGCTTTTCACTCGTAAGCCAAGGGAATCTTAATAAGCGATAGGTAATCTATTAAGTTGCACAAGTCTACACTACAACTAAGACGTTGGATACGGTGTAACTAACTCCCGAAGATTTCATGGACTGATACCAAGTTATGGTTTGACTACCCCTTTCTCTTTGCTAACCTGCTCTCATGTTGGTTTACATTGCTTATAGAGTAAGGCGATGTCTAGGATTGCGTAACACATAGCCTCACAACTTTTTCAACTGACTTTCCTTCCTCACCTATCACTCGACGCCCATCCTCAATAATACTCACCTTATCATACCACTTAACATAGGATACAGAACGCTGGTATCTATAATCTAGTCTTTCCACTTCTTCCATTTTCAATGTACAGGTCTCACACCCATAAATTAGGACGGGGCAAATTGATGTATTTTGTATTGACCGATTACGGGGTATCGCGTCTATGCCAGAGATGATGTTAGTTATCAAGTGAGGCACGAACCCTTTGTATCCGTGGTGAAATTTTGTCAATAGCCAGCAACTTCCCAAACAAGTGAGGTAATCATTACTCTACCAATCCACTCCATATCTTGAAGATAGCAGTCGATCTAGTCCACTGCTGTACCATCATCTTACACCTGATAGGAGCAAATCACATGCCAAACATTCCAAGATTTCTGCTCAAAACGTTTTTTCGGCTTTCACGTCGTCTATTCTTAAAGCTAATTAGAGCTCCATTTTTCTCAGATATCGTCTCACATATCATTTTCCCTTTGCGACTTGTTTGTCCAACAAGCCTAAACAGTTGTTTAGTGTTACCTGGCGCCGATTTCTCCACCATCCCCTCCCTTTTTTGTCGCCTACCACTGTCTATGGTTGTTGTGAAGATCTTTTGTCAGTTTGCCTTTGAACAGCTTTCGTTCCTCATCATATTCGGCCCCTGCTAGAGTCAGTATTCTTGCATCTATCAGATAGGATGAAGTGGCAGAAATCCACTAAATTTTACTAACCTTTAGCCTTAGGTTTTCGACAGCAAGAACAACAGATTTTACAGAATAAAATGGTACCACCATTTTTTTCTTTGGCCTCTCATCATCTGCTTACAGGCCAAAGTTATTATTAGGTACACCTACAGAAACAATTTCAACATACTTGCACAGAGTTCATTTTTAAACAAAAATCAATCAATATATGCACACTGTAATTATATACATATATATATATGTATATATATGCATAATATTAAACACTTCCGAACAATAATGATCATACACAAAGGAAACTTTCAACATTACGTATTCAGGTGAAAGAGAGGTGAAAATATCCAGTGACCATGGCAAAGGAAGACTGATAACTGCTTCTTTTTGAACGCATAAATCAGATTTCAGGCGCATGATGGAGATCGCCTCGGCAAACTTAGGAAAATTGAACTCTTTTGCTTATTTACATGTTACCTCCAACTGTGTATACAAATTTACATGTATCTGCGGGAGTAGTTACATTGGAAGGACAGAAAGAAGGGCATATCTACGATTTCTGAAGATGTACCAAAAAGTTTACGTCTAAAGGGAACAAATGCTTTAAACAGTGCCATCACCAGCCATCTTCTCGACACGGGTCATGAGGTGGACGTCGAAAAGTCGTTCAAAATTATCAGTAAGCAAAGTAGCTCAATTCTCCTTAAGTTCGCTGAAGCCATTTCCATCAAGCGCCTGAAACCTGATTTATACCTCCAGAAAGAAGCGGTTATCAGCCTTTCTTTGCCCTGGTAACTGGATAATTTCACCTCTCTTTCCTCCGAATGTGAAATGCTAAAAGTTTCCATTGTGTTTGATTATTATTGTTCGGAATAGTGGTTAATATTGCATATTTATATATGTATATATTTTTAGTGTATGCGTATATTGATCGATTGATTTTTGTTTAAACTTAACTCTGTGCAAGTATGTTAAAATTGTTGTTGTAGATATATTTAATAATGTCTTTGCCATGTAAGCAGCTGACGAGAAGGCAACGAAATAAAAGATGGTACCATTTTATTCTGCTAAAACTGTAGTTCTTGCTTTGTTCAAATTCATTAGGGGAATAAATGATTGATTTTTGTTTAAAAATGAACTCTGTGCAAGTATGTTGAAATTATTTCTGTAGGTATACTTAATAATAACTTTGGCCTGTAAGCAGATGATGAGAGGCCAAAGAAAAAAATGGTGGTACCATTTTATTCTGTAAAATCTGTTGTTCTTGCTTTATTCAAATTTAATAAGAGCAATAAATGTATAAAACATATTTCTCCCAGCTGATGGCTATCAGTGAAAGTATTTTGACTTTATTTGTGATTTCATAGTTATAGTAACAGTAATCGCCTTTAAACTCAAAAAGCCAGGTATCACTTCTTGAGAAATGAGTATGACATTATGTCACCTTTTTATGCTTTTAAGTTCCCTGAACAAAAACGATGAACTTCATTTTATCTCATCGACTCTTTAAGTAGATACTCAATTAATGTCCTGATTAATAACTTGATGTCGTCTATTTGATGGACATAAATTGGAGTTGATGAGTTCGGTACAGGGATATTAAGAGAAAAAAGTATAAAGAAAATTTCTTGCACGCTTATTTCTACGCACATTAACCTATAAGAATTGTTTTCCACCTTAAGAAGTATTAGATAAACATATATTTATCCCAGTTCAGCAAAGCTGAAATGCTTTTGAGATGTAAGTCAAATTATTTGGCAATATTTAAATGCATGCCTTTGATAAACTTATAAAAATGATCATATTCTATAACATTACACCTACTTTACAGATGGTGCGTAAACAACGATGGAATAACTCAAAATGGATGCTAGAAGATTTATTTAAACAAAGTAAGAGGTTTCAAATAAGGAAGTAAAATATTTTTTCAGTTTACCCAGGTTTGCATTAACAAAATTTCAGATGTACCAGTAATACGAAGTAACATGAAAACTTTTCGTTCTAGTCGACGTTGCACTTTGCAGTAAATGTAGATAAGGTACATTTCAAACTTATTTTAAGACTAAGACTAAGTATACTTGATTTAGCGAAAACAATAGAGATGGTTTTATCAAGGTATGTGTGATCGCTCATAATCAGAAGCAGTGCATGTCGACAAACTCGAGAAAAACCGTATATCTTGAGACACATATATAGGGCTGTCATTTTAATCCATAGTGGCAAGAGATTCACATGAATCAAATACAGGCCAGTTAAGTGCATGGAAATATGTCTGTCAGTGCTAAATGGCATCTGAATATGGAACTCTCTGCAAAACCCTTAAATTTGCATGATAGTATTACTATAAGTGAACTTTGAGTACGAATACTGACACAATCAGAACCTACAACACCCCGTGCAGGTACATCCAGATGACAACTCCCACTATGGTGAAATGCGCAATGTGGATTCTTTTGCTAATCACCATCCACCAAATTACTTCAGGCGTTGTACTTAGGACTAAATACACTATCTACAGTGCATAATTCACTGCTACAGAGGAGTTCCCATGATTCAAATGGCTTAAAAATAAATTATATGTCTTCGAAGAATAAGTGCTGCAGGATCAAATATTTGACATTACATAGGTTTCTTAAATTTTGCTGCTGAATGCTGGAGATTAGGAAATAAGAGGTTGTCTTCCAAAATCAGTCACCAAATAAACAGTCTATATCATCTTCGCTAAATATCAAATAACAGAAAATTCACATTGTAACATATACAAAATCAAAACAAGTGATTCAGCGAAAAGACTCTTCAACGAATTTATTATCAAGCTCTACAGTCGTATATATATATATATCCGGTGAGGGAATTTAATCTTAGGTGTGAAGAAATAAAGTAATAATAATAATAATATGAAGTTCAATTAGAACTAAAATGTTTGTGATTATAATCGTAGTTAAATGTCAAGTGGCAAAGCAAATTAATGTCTTATATAGAATAATTCATAGGATGGATAGAACTTGAAAAAGGGTGTGCAATTATAGGATTAGTAGACAAATCGAATAAAACAAAAAACGTTACTTAATATTGTGTGAAAATTAATAGCATAGAATTTAACTCTGTAAAAAAGAATTGATTTAGAATGACAAGTGGAACAGGTGAAATAATACCGGGGACAGTTCAAAATGAGAATAGTAATAATAACAATTGACGTAATAAGGAAGGGTATACAAATTAAATAGACGAAAATTGGTAGAGCTTGCACCCTCTTGGACAAAACTCGAGTCGAACGTCCGATATATCTAGCTTCACAAGAGCAGGTGAATTGATCAACACACATAGAGTTGGTCAACAGCGGGATCTTATCCTTCAGGTTACTGAACAACAATGGTCGGCTAGTAAAGGCTATTCTCAGAGATGCAGCAGGGAATGTTCTTTTCAGGGACTGTGATATCCTTCATTTCATGATATTGGAAGCTAAGTCCCCTTTGAATTCCAAGCTCTTGTAAAGTATAATTCTTCACGAATAAGATGGTTGTTCTTCATTCTCTTTAAAGTATTGGTAAGTTGTTTCTCACTTAATTCCGACTTGTTTTTCTCGTTTGGTTTCGAGAATTTACTGCTGTGTGAAAGTAGACATGACATTTTATCGATATACTGTTTACGATCCATAATAACAACACCTGTACCCTTGTCAGGGCGTGTTAATAGTATATCGCTGTTATGCGTCAATAGCTTAAGTTCTTCTTTGTGCTGTTTAGTAAGAAGACTTTGCATTTTTGATCTAGCATTAAGGTATTGATTGCAGGAGTCCGTAATTGTAGATTTGAAGCATTGGAAATCCTGGTCAGACGATGGTGTGAAATCATAGGTTTGACTGAGTAGATTCTCAAACTGGACATGAGTATGTAGTTTGTTGACATTTAGATTAACATCACAAAACTTCGATCCCATAGACAAGGCTTTCATTTGCAATTTCGATAAAGATATAGAGGAGTGTTTGAACACGTATCTCTCAGAATTCTCAGGAAATTTTCGAAGACATTCGATAGGTTTTAGGCTATTAGATAGCTTAGAATTAAAAGACATAGTTTGTTTGTTGGTGACCACATTGACATATTCGTTAAACGTCTGACGTTCATCAACCGATAACTCATATAGAGCACAAGATCTTTGTGATACATTCCTTACAACGGTAAATTCCTTTACAACGATAAATTCTATGCTATTAATTTTCACACAATATTAAGTAACGTTTTTTGTTTTATTCGATTTGTCTACTAATCCTATAATTGCACACCCTTTTTCAAGTTCTATCCATCCTATGAATTATTCTATATAAGACATTAATTTGCTTTACCACTTGACATAATATCCTTCTTATCTGAATTACGATTTATAAGGTTAGCATTATGTTGATGGCTACTTCGTATAAAAAACGAAAGTATTTATGTCTTAATCATTCCTAATGTTTTATTCAGGTTTTGATACTATTCTTTTTTCTAGCAGTCACAGGTATCAATTTTAACTTGGCTGAAAGTTGTTTGTAATTAGAAAACTAAATGATTTAACTGTCTAAAGTTAATAGATTCATAATATTGGATGAAAAGAATGAGTTTTTCAGGAATCACTGTATAAATTATTGAACCGTTTATTTTGTTTTGTATATCAAAAGTCAATGTTGACATGGAAACACTGAAGACATACAAGATAGATGATGTCAGTAGATTTATCAATCAACTTGATATAAAGTGAGTTTATATTTGTTTTGAGTTGTTAAACTTATTAAAAGACATAATAATAACATATAATTTAATCAGTCCCATTGTAACATTGAGAACACAGTATTCAGCAAAGAGACTTTTTTCAACGAATTTAATATCAGGCTGTACAATCGTATATATATATATATATATATATATATATATATATTTATATGGGTCTTCTTATAAGAAATTGTATCCGGCGCGGTAACTGAATCAAAGGTGTGAATACATGAAATAATAATAGTAGTATGGAATGCAATTAAAATATTTGTGATTATAATCACAGTTAAATATCAAGTGGCAAAACAATTAATGTCATACAGAGTTTAATTCATAAGATGTACAGATGTTGGAAAGGGGGGTGTATAATTATAGGATTAGCAGACCAATATAAAACGTTACGCAACAAGGTGTGAAATTTGATAAGATAGGACTCAGCATTGTCAAAACAATTTTGGATTTAGAATGACAAGTGGGACAAGTGGAAACAATTCAAAGTGAGAATAATAATAATAATAATAATCGTGGTAGTAAGGGAAAGGTACATGGATTAGCTAAATAAACAAAATAAATAAGTAAATAAATGTCTATCAGAATAATTATGAACCCCCCTTTTCCAACATCTGCGTAACATTAATTGTTTTCCTACTTGACATTTAACTATGATTATAATCACAAATGTTTTAATTGCCTTCCATGCTACTGTAACAACAGAAGACAAGGGCCAGGAAACAGATCCTTTAGTAAGGTAATCAACACATATTTACAGATTTTCATGTTCATTATTATAGATTATTGTTAGCAGAAAAACACAGTCTTCTGATTGGTTGTTTCTCAAAGAAAGTTAACCTTGCATCTCTTTGTGGCTGTTTCTTGAATGTCAGATCATCTATATGTTAGCTGTATCCGCCTACGAAAAGCCTTTGTTCTCATTTTACTCACGCCCAATGTTGGGGACATATATATATATATATAATAAGAAAAAGGCGCAAACAGCGAAGAAAATTTTCTTTTCGACGATTCATTTTCATCAGTTGTACAATCGTAATTATAATTAACAAAGAAATCAGATAATGGTAAACTTTGTCCTTAAAATTTGTACTACATAATGTAAGGTGTAAGAAGGGATGACTAATTGTAAGTTAGAAAGGAGACAGAAATTGGCATGTCTTAATAAGTGTGAGATAGTGAATAATCAATAAGCTCGTGTAGAATGGACAGGAACTAGTGGAAAGGCTATAAAGTGCTTTTGTATAAAATCTGTATGAAAAAGCAACGTTATTATTATACAGTAATAGAGTGGTAATAAAACGTGGATAATGGGAATAATAATGATGGTAAAAGTATTAAGAACAATAATAACAATAGTGAACTTACATATGAAAGGAAAGAAGCAAAATTGTAGTAAGAACTTTACTCTGGCTATGTTAGGGCAAGAGAATGTATGTATCGCTTTTGTATGCATAGGTCCGGTTTCAGATCTCGAATAGCTAAGGCTTTAGCTATGTAAAGATAGCGTATCCGAAGTCTTTTTGTACGATATTGAGGGACTCTGTGTAACACTGTGAAGCATTCATGTGGGGGCTGTTTGATGTCCAGAGATGACAAGGTGTTCGAGGATACAGCTGCTGGTATTCTTCTTTTCTCCACTGGCTAACGAAGCTGGGTAGTGTTCCAGAATACGTTTGTGGAATTGCCGTTGCGTACGGCCGATATACGGCCGATATAAATACACATTGAAGTGGATAAAAGTGGTATCTTGTCCTTAGCGTTAGACCGGATTAACTGTCTACAGGAAAATGTGATACGTAGAGTGGCTGTTGGAAATGTCTTCTTCAGACTTCTAGAAAGGCGGCTTCTGAGAATTTCCGCTGCGATATCACTTTTGAATGCTAGCTTCATGAAGAGAGTCTTCTTAGGAACCGTTGTGATTAATATAATAATATAATATAATAATAATCACTTTATTCCACAACAATAAAAATTTACAGCATGGAATTTTCAGCGTTTCTTTTACATATTGCAATGGTTTAGCTCTGTTTATAATTATATAAATATATAAAATGTTAAAATATTGATAGTTAATAGGAAAAAATAATAAAAAAATAAATAAAAATAAAAAACCCAACAAAATCATACCATTTCTAGGTCATAGTGAATAATAAATAAATAATATAACAAATAACACTTGCATTAATATGCATCATTACATTTTATACTTTAGTTAATGATTCAAAAGTTGTAAAAGTTCTTTTCTGATATTTGTCTCTTCACACAATACTCGTGCCAAATATGGTAGGGTCGAATTTTTATATTTTGTAGTACGAGCATAAATGTTTATAAAATTTCTTCTGGTCTTACCCGAAGAGATACAAGGAAACAATTGTGAATAAAGAGGATGTTCACTATCAGATAAGATAACTTTAGCTAAGTGTTTACAAGAATTCATATGCCTATTGACAACAGTGTCATTTAGTTCAGTCAAAGGGATAGCACTGACCCTACTTACAGCCCTCAATGTTCTTCGTAGTATTATATGATCTTTCTTGAGTATCCCAGGGAAGAATAATGGAGAACAATAAAGAATGATGGGCAAAACACATGAATTAACAAATTGTATGATAGGAGATTGGGTTATACCTGAGTGCCTCAGCTTCTTTATGTAATAAGTCAGACGGAAAACTTTCTTAGAAGCTTTAAGAATATGAGACGACCAGCAAAGGTTTGAAGAGAAACTAATGCCAAGATAAGAAACACTTGACTTACTCTCAATCATGGTACCATCAATATTACTACAATCATGAGATTGAATCAATCTGTGCATGTCTTTTTCACTTCTCAAGCTGAAATCAACAGTGTTACATTTAGTTGGATTTAGTTTAAGACCATTTGAGCCAGACCAATCCTTAACTTCAGCTAAGAAGCCATTCATATAGGAACAATCCGATGTGGCAACTACAGGGACAGAAACGGTCAGGTCATCAGCATACTTAAATTAGTCATCATCTCACACTTATTAAGACATGCCAATTTCTGTCTCCTTTCTAACTTACAATTAGTCATCCCTTCTTACACCTTACATTATGTAGTACAAATTTTAAGGACAAAGTTTACCATTATCTGATTTCTTTGTTAATTATAATTACGATTGTACAACTGATGAAAATGAATCGTCGAAAAGAAAATTTTCTTCGCTGTTTGTGCCCTTTTCTTATGACTCAATATGGGAATATTTCGTTCAGCTTGATCTTAAATTCGTTGAAAAGAGTCTCTTTGCTGAATATTGTGTTTTTCATAATAAAATAGTTAATCATCATAATACTGAGCTATCCACTGAACTACCGGTAGAAAATATTTTGGATAGAAACATAATGCTCTGATAGTTATTTAGAAATTGATAGTGAGTAGTTCACTTTTTTTATATTCCTAAAGTTCATGTAATTCTTCAGCCGTCATTCAATGGCCAAAGCATTTGGTTATACTCACACTAATCATCACACATAAGTAGACACCAGATGACACGGGCCATCAAATTCTGAACTAATATTTAGGTGGTAACGACCTAGGCACTAGTTTCAACTGTCTTGAAATAAATCTTACTTAAAAGCTGGAATGAATGTCCTTAATAGTTCTCCAGTCTCTTATGGTATTCGAAGCTGCCCTAACCAATATTGATTTGTAAAGTATACAATCTACTGATTACTAAAATTTTCTCCAGTTAATAGAAAATAGATGATTGAAGTAATTGCTAGACATATTATCCAGGAGAACGACTAAACATCTGGCATCTAGCATACTTTATACCACAAGGTTACATCTCCATTTAAGACTTTGTCGAGTAATCTTGTTACGTAATGACCCTGTGTTACTAAAGGTATAAAATGATTTGAGAGGCGAAGTTATTGTCGAGTTTTTTAAAAATCATAATAGAAGTATGCAACTATTCACATGCGACTGAAACCTTTTTATGAGCCTTAAACTTTACTGAAAATTTTGATTGAACAAAAACAACTTAAACATCCCAGCTGAGTCATATAGAACAAAAGACGTTCAGAGAAGAGTTACTGTTTTCATAAGTATTACTTTCAAGCTGTACAACCACATGTACACAGTAAAATTTTCTCAACAACAAAATGAATATTTCCATAGATGTGTCATTAGGACTACAAATTGTTTATAGAAACAAATTACATAATTTCAAAAGCGTTAAATCCGGACCTCTGCATTCAAAAGAAGTTTGATCAGTCACCAAATCTTCAGTGGATCTGATCTGTCTTAACACCCGATAGGAAATTTTTGTTTTTTGTTTCGTAATTGTAAGATCTTTTTCTCTCACCCCCTATTAAGTTTCTATCCCTGATTACCACTATTGTTAAATTGACTGTCATTAAATTTTAGTTAAATTCAACTCAATCCAGTCAATTAAATGACACATATTTAAGAATATTCCTTTTGTTTTTTAGACAGTTTACCATATATATATGCGGTTGTAGAGCATAAGAATGATACCTCTGGAAACAGTAACTATTATCTGAACGTCATTTCTTTCATGTGAACAAAAACAAGTAGAAATCTTAGTCAAATACTAAGAAAGGCCAATATTTACATAAAGCGGTGTTTACGTGTGCTGCGTAGTTTTCATCAGTTGTAACAGATTCATTATGGATAAGATTTTATTTTGATAAATCACACAGTGTTGTACTGATCAGTTAATATTACTGTACAACAATGTACGATTTATCAAAATAAAATGTTATCCATAATGGAGTTATGCTCTACCACATTGCCCAAGTTTTATACTTATATAACAAATTCAGATAAATGCATTATAGTATGCTCATATTCACATGCTCTTCATCGAATTTATTTCATTAATTGTCATACACAGTAATTATTTCCCAATTTCGGAAGTAAATAATCAAAAATATGCAACAGAGGATTAGTCACTGGTGAATCAGTCGGATGAAACTCTGAGCAGTAGCTAGTTTTCCCAATTCATTTTGTAGAGTGCCACATCACTGTTATCGTGATTGTTATTTCGGATCTGTATTTAGCCCAGCCATCCTTTTATTATATATATATATATATAACATTTGGAAACCTAATATGCCTTTGTAACACTCATCCTTTATTTACTTGTTGCTATAATTCTATTCAATATGCATTAGTAAACTGAAACTTTAGTTTTTATAGTATGTACAGGGTGGAATTAGTGTGGTGAGAGCAGGCTGCTAGCCAATTGGTTGACATTAATCTACGCCTAGGTCACTAATATGGGCCGTGAGAATATATGAACAAGGCTGTTTCAACAAACAATCACAGCAAACTTAAACGTGGGCAAATATGATTCGCAGGTAGATGGCTCCACTTTCCGAGGAATTCGAAAACAACCGATCAGAAGACTGCGTTTGTCTACTTGACTAGGCTATAATAATGTATGTGAAATTTATATAAATACGTGTTGATTTCCGTAATAAAACGATCTGTTGCCAGCCCTTGTCTTCTGTTGTTACATCAGTAGGCACTAAGCCGTTCCAGAATTAAATTTCATGCCTATCATCGATCATCTGAGAAATCTGTTATCGTGATAGTAAGTAAATTTCTATAGCTACCAATTAGTTGAGTTATGACTATAACTATCAGTTATCTATGTAGATATAGGTCACTTACTTTGTCTGTAGTTTATAAAGACGTTTCCCCCAAAATGATTCAACATCTTGAACCTGATCGGATAATCAAACATTTATCTTATATATATTTATTCTTTCTGTCTGTTTTCATTTACAGTGTATACTGGATTGATATGTTTTCGAGTGGAGCAAGTCATTCGACTCTAATTGAATTGCGTAAATGCGATGGAAAGGAAAAATTTTCAAGATATGACAGATATTTGTTGTCCTGTACTATCATTAACTTCTTGTCCGTCCTCTTGCGTCAAGTAGGTTTTTTTAATTTTTCACAGCAAATATGCAAAAGTATGGCTATAAATTTGCCTTGATTTTGTGTGTTGCGGATTTATTCGAGACAAAAAATAATCGCGAACTACTTTAACTCCAAACGCGTAGCCAATCTTTAGTCCACATGAATTAGAATAAATTATCCAGATACGTCATATGAATAAGTTATCTGGAGTTGCTTGCTTAGAATTACATTACTCGCCTATTCACTGATATTCCTGACCTAATAAAAAGTTAAGAGATGGTAATTATCGACCAAGCAAGTAGAAAGATTCACGGACTGTCCCTACACTCATTAATAGGTTTTACAAATAATTTCACGGTAACCTGCTAATCTCTGGAAATTGTATTCTTTGTGCTCCTAGGTCATGACTTAAAATAAATTCTTCAGACAGCACAGATTTCTTATTCCTGGTGAGGCTAGAAACCCTATCTTTAATGGTGAATTGTGCGATCCTCATCACTAGTCTTTATAATGAAATTACTGCAGATATTTAAAATGGGGCCAGTCTTAAAATGTTTACAGTTAATAATCAATGACTGAATAACACTAAACATTTTTTGTAGTTTATTTAAAATGTGCAGTTTCAGACGTTAAGACGATTCATAAAAAAAAACATACGTTTGGACCATCAACTTTCTCATGATAATAACAGCATACACTGAGGAGATAAACCCTTTAAAAAGAAAGACCCACAAGTTGTATCTTCTTAATAATTAAATTCCTCAAATGCACACTGTTCAGTTGCATTATTTTAATCAATATAAAGATTGAAAACGCCATGAGGAATACATTCTATTATCCAAAATGACGTTACATCACTACAAATCACTTAGGGTTGAATTCCGTTTTCTCACTCAAATAAAAATACTGAACCCTTTAGATTGTCTGCGAAATCAGCGTATATATCGAAGAATATAAGCAACCAGAAGCTTGAAAGTAATAAGCTGAGTAATTTTGTGGTTAACCTTTAAGAATATAATCTTAGGTAGTTTAAAACAAGGTGCAGTAAAGGTATGATTTCTTTTACGGTACATCCCACTGTTTCTCACTTGTAAAAATGATTTAAACAGACAGCACAAAATAAAGATAAATTACTTCTTGTAACGTTGTCGTATAAAACAAATATTTAGAAAGAAACATGTTAATCCTTAAATTTTTTTCAAAATGGTTACTTTTACTGTACTTTAATAGTTTAAATTGTGTTTAATAAAATTTGAATGGTTCTGCTAAATTTCATAATTATTACAAAGTGAGATATGTATAGACAGTAGGATGTAAACTATTGATAATTAAGCGTGTGTGTTAGCAAAGGCAGTTGTTATGCTAGACTTTATAAGACCAAATCCCCTGCCTAATGTTCACATCACTTGGCTTGTGCTACACTGACCCTTAGACTAAAATTCATACCTTCTACCTATGTGCATTGAATAATAGTATTAGTGAAGAAAGAAGACAAATAATTCAGCGAAGAGACTCTTTTCAACAAATTCACGAATGAAGGAGTCTCTTCGCTGAACTACTTATCTTCTTTTTTCAGCAGTGCCTGGGTTCACGAACAGTAATATGTCGAAAAAGAATCTTGAAGTTTGTGTCGTTTAAGTCAATATTCCAAGTGAAATACTTTTACTGGAGACTCTTGGGGGTCTTCGTTACACTCACATCTTTTCAGGATTGCTTCTAACACTATGTTTTCTTATCCCTTAATTTTACTCTTCAATTTTTTAACTTCGATGTGAAAGATGTTTTTGTGGCTTGAACAATACTTAACATATTTTAGTACTTCAGTGTCAGTCTCTCTTGTGTGGTCATGAAATGATTTTCACGTATAACTTCAAAATGTGGCACATAGAAGTATTTTTCTTATTTGGTTTAGTCAAATGAACACATTCTAAATGGTTTATATTGTTACATATGTTAAGTGTTTAAGTGGTATTCATTCTAAGACTAGGAAATTTGTTTGTATAGTTACTCATTTTGTTTTGGCCATTGTATGAATTTCCCTTCATTAAAGTAGTAACCTTATAAATTAGGATTAACTATACATCTAATTGCGATCAAGATGTAATATTGTTCCACGCAGTTCTTTGACTCACTTTATTTAGTGTCAAAATCCGTCTAAAGTAGAAATATGTGTTTTGAATATTTTTCATCTTCTAACTTAGAATTCGAAAACTTACCACCAACTATTCTGATTATAATACTAGCTGAGATTTGCACATAATGTCGATATATTTTCTTCTTTTCTGATTGTAGACCTATTTAAACGAGGAATTGCATATCATGAAGAGCAAAAATAAAGTAAACACAGAAATGATTGCTTATCATATGAAGGTGAGTTGATTATCTTTCAATTTAAGTAGTCACCTCAGACTCTAGGTTGGTTGTGGTTGGAGTATTACGTAATAATGTGTGGTGCGAAAAAAGTTTAGCATTTGACAAAACGAATTCTTGGCATAGTATAGTGAGGATGAATAAGGAAAAGTGGCGATACGAAGAATGGAAATGTGACCAAACTGGCATTTGCATTTTCATGCAGCTGACAGTGAACCATAAGCAATGTGCGAGAGTTAGCGATACTGTGTGGTTGTCCAAACTTCGACAGATAGAGGAGGGTTTCAACCCTTGACTGATTGGTGGAATTAGACCGCCTGCTGATGTGAAACACAGCTCCATGTGAACCAACAAAAATGACACAGCTAATAAATTATGCCTCTCTTATGCATGTGACCATTTTTATACGTTTTAGAGAAGTGAATGCATCCACCGTGAATAAATCTGTTACAGGTTAGAAATCATGGCATTCATCTAATTTCGGTTACATTAATCTGGAAAGTAGTATATTTTAGAGTTTCAGCGATCAGTGCTCAGAGTCTATGGGAAAATACTTCGTTGATCTTGAATGTATCTCACTATATTCAAATTCCTCGAATGCAATTCTAAGATATTTTAATCACATGTAACCCGCTTGAGGATTGAGTGAAATACTCTGACTTGTAGATGATTTAGTATTTCTAGTATTAACCGAACTGGAAATTATTCGAGAAGAGACAGTGAACTTGTCAAGTCGTTCTGCCAATTTTTATCTCACCTCAGGATCAATAATCTCTATAAATGTAAATTACAGTGGGTTAACTACGTAGTTTATTTTTAATTGAGTTGAAATCCTACTTCATGTTGTTAATTTAAAACAGTCTTGGGGTGTAGTGTGTTTTGGCTACTGCCCGCCGAAAATTTGATGCAAGTGATTTTAGATGACAATGTCAATTGTGCACGTTTTTCTTGCATCATCTTCACTCACTTTCCTGTGACAGATTAAACTCTTCAGTGTTTCATAATTATCAGTGACCCTAGAATTATTAGAGCTGAAACTCCTCTCAGTGTTTATGCTTCGACGCGTATCAGATGTTTACCGGGGTCAAAAATATAAGTCGGAAATTTCTCATACAGTAATTCGAAAGGTGAAAGACTTCTTGCTGAAATCCAGCTGTCTGCAGTACGGTTTTATGTTTAGTTGTTATAACTATTTGTAATTGTAGTATTTCCCAATAACCAAATTACGGGATATCAACCAACACCGTAAACAGGGATGAACTTAGGAATTTGTATTTGGCAGAATTATTTGCAATTCATATAATAAATATAAACAAACAACAGTAAGTATTTAAACAATGCAGTAATAGAAATTGTCAATCACCACATTAATCTTAAGCAAACAAGTGTTATTTTTGCACATTTATTAGTAGTCGTAAATTTCTTCTTATGATGAAATATTTTCATTTCAGATACCAGATAATGAGATTTCACAGTTGGCTAACAAAAATCTCCGATTTCTAACGGAATTACATCCTGATTGCAAACAGTTAAATTTTCGCATCGGAAGTGTTGGAGAAAAGGATTCTAGAAAAGTCAGTTTATTCTCTATTATTGCTGCAAGTATTGTACAACAATGCGAACAAAAACAAATATATTTCATGGAGGATTTAATCATGAGCTGACATCAGTTAGAGAACCACAAATATATTTCACATTCCTGGTTATAAGTTTATGCAAAAACCTAGTTTGATTATATGTCTTCACTGTGCTAATTTGGATATTTACTAGTGCATAGGTGGTTCTGTGGTAGGATGCTCACCAACATGGTGGAAGGTCCAGGATTGAATCTTGGCTGAATCACTCCTAAAGCGCCAAGCTTACTAGACAGTAATAAACCACTAAAAGATCGAAGGTTGCTTTCGAAACTAAAAACATCACCGCCATTGAAGCTTCGAAGCGTCAGACCCTTGTTCCACGTGGAAAGCAGATACAGTTTTCAATGAAACCAAATGCCGGAGAAGCACACATTTGAAAAATTAAATGCAGACTGTAATTCTGAACTAATTAATTAGACCTTATTTTTAAATCAGTTTCCCTTTGTAAATTAAGATGCCTTTTTAACAAATTTCGTATACGTAGAATTCCATAAAGTTGTAAAATCACATCATAAAAAGACTGTAGAGGCAGTGAAGAGAGGATCTAAGGTGAATATAGGGAAAACAGAGATAATGAATATATCCAACCAACAACAAATAGCATGAGTGACCACCAGTGGGAGGAATCTAAAGGAATTTGTCTCTTTCACATACTACATCACTACTTTTCAACAGCATGCAGCAAGGATCAGCGTTACAAAGCTAGCATGATCAGCAAAGCAGGATTGAAGTTCACTACGATGAAATCAGTATGGAGATTTACACCAATTAACACAAGAAACAACGTCCGAATTCTGTTTAGTACTAATGTCCAGTTAGTGACTTGGTGCATGGCGCAAAGCATCTGCAACAGCTGCAGACTTTCATCTACGTCTACCTTCTTTCGAAAGTGGAGATAAGATGACCAACCGGCCGATGGCAGAGAGCCGACAGCAGTCGATATGTGCTGCTGAATGCCTACGTTCAGACTACAACCAGCTTATAAATTTGAAGTCGTGAACACAGATGGTCTAAACACATTAGTCCTAGATTCCCGACGCGAAGGGGAAACTGCTTCTTGTCTGAAATATTATTATAATTATTGCAATATATTATTATTGTTCCCTTGGGTTCCAAGTGGAACATTGGGCTTCAAAAACACATCTCCACTTCATTCTATTTTCCGCCATCCTCTTCAGCTGAGTCCACGATTGCCCAAACTCTCTTATCTCTCCCTCACACCATATATATATATATGAACAGAAAAATATAATGTGGTTTCACACCGTCAATGCCACTGTAAAATAAGCCTGATAGCAGTGAAATCGAATAACTAATCGGATAATGTGTCGGTGGCACAGTGGTCAGGACTCTCGCCGACCATGCACATGGTTCGAGGTTCGACCCCCTGCCGACGCACACCTGATTTTATGGTCGGCCTGCAAAATTTGGGCTACCGATATCCATGCTGAAAATTCCATACTTGTACCAAAAACCAGTGTGGAATCAAGCTGTAATCAAAAATCAAATATAAATAAATGAAAACGCGTTTTGGGATCTCACAATGTTGAAAAGCGATGAATTTGACCCAGTAAAATCAATAATGCGAAGTCAAAAATGCCAAGACTTAATAATTGGTAATCATTGCTAAAAAGGATACCTGTTATAAGTCAGAAGCTAAGTAAAAATCCTGAAAGAGTTTGAAGCGAGTGGCAGTTAGTTCCTATCTTATTAGAAACACTGAATTTAATATATAGTATACAACGCAGGAATAAAAGTGAAGGCTCTATTTGGATGTCTGTCATGGAAACCTATTTACTAACTTTTCTTAATCGATTCTGTCCAATGACAAGTACCAGTAAAATAAACATGCATTTATTTGGATAAATATGCTACAATATACTTCCAATATAATTTGATTACACATTGTTTACCGCTCTTATATGTCAAAATGTACCTATGAAAACATGGAAGTGAATCTTTAGATGAATTGCAACACTCTTCAAGTCCTAGTAGCGGTAGTATCTCTTTTACGGGCTTACAGAAGGACGGATGTAGGACACACATCCTTCCTCCCTTTTCGGGGTTGCTACCAGCTAATAAACTAAGTGAGGTAAGGAGTAAATCAGCCAAGAATTGAACTTGAACATCCTACGTAGATGGCAAGCATTCCATCATTGAATCACTAAAACCACAAAACAACTTGTTATCCTAATTCGCTTTAGAAATCTCTAATTTAAATGTTTTACGCATTTTAATGGAGTTCAATTTCATTTGTCCATTCCTTTTTACTTTAGGCCATAATGATGATGTTTGATACTCTGGGTTTCATAGATGAATGGAAAATTCATCGGCCTACTCTTGCATGCTTTATTCTAACAGTTAAAAAAAATTATCGTTCACCAGCTTACCACAATTGGATGCATGCGTTCACAGTTGGGCATGTGGCTTATCTAGCATTAACAATTGACTCACAGTTAACAAATCAGTATTTAGATAAAATTGAACGGTTGGCATTATTTATTGGTGCATTATGTCATGATATTGACCATAGAGGATTTAATAACAGTTATCAGGTGAGTATACGTCTTCGATGATTTTTTCTTTTGATTTACAGCTTGATTCCACACTGTATTTTCGGTACAAGTATGGAATTTTCAGCATGGATATCGGTAGCCCAAATTTTGCAGGCCGACCATAGATATCAGATGTGCGTCGGTGCGGGCAAATGTATCCTTGAAATACAACAGCTAATCATTTTACCAATTGAAGTAATTTTCCCTGCTTATGATCAAATAATTCATGACATAAATTCCACTAAGGATAGAATTTTACTTGATAAAATCACACATTAAGGTTTACTGATGACGTTTCGAGCACAAATTATTACTGCTCACAATCATATCAAGGTACTCACAACTTTTTGCTACGTTTATATACATGAATAGAAATTGATGAGACATTTGAATAAATTCAATATAAGACTTGCGTGAAACAAAAAGGAAGATAGAGTACATTAGGAAACAATATTAGTGTTATCAAAAAAATACATTGGGATGTGAAATAAGACGAGTGTTGTCAGTCAATAAGACCAGAAATAAGATGTTTTATATTAAAATAAATAACTTATTGGAATGCTACAATGTGAATTAAATACATTTTAACACTATTTATTATCCTTCGATTTGACCGGTTATAATATCTTCCATACCACATTCGAATATTCTAACAAGTAACTTATTTTTACTGTGAAAAAACATCTTCTTTCTAATCTTAATGGATTTTATTGATAACACTAATATCATTTCTGAATGTACTTTATCTAATATTGATTTTATTCAAATGTCCAATGAGTTTTTATTCATGTATGTAAATAAAGCAAGAAAGTTGTGTGTGCATCTTAATAGGATTATTGCAACGACAGAAGACGAAAGCCAGACAACAGATTGTTTATTAAAAAAATCAAGAGAAATTTATAGATTTTTATGTACATTATTATTAGCGTTATTGTTAGCAGAGGAGCAACTTCTTCTAATCGGTTGTTTTCTTGCTGAAGGTTATTCTGTGCTGTCTGTGACCGTTTCTTAGAAAGTTAATCCATATATCTGGGAATCGTATTTGTACACATGAAGTCTGCTGTGATTGGTCAGTGAGTTTATCAAGGTTAAGCTTTGTTATCGCTTTTCTCATGACGTTTATTCCGGGCGTTACACTGACGTTAACTTTTGTTTACAATTTCATCTTGTTAGCAGCCAGCTCTCAACACTTCATGCGCAAAAATTAGTGCTCGAAACGTCGTCAGTAAATATTAATGTACAGTAGTGTGTAATATATCAAATAAAACTTTATCCATAATGGAGTTATACTGTACCAATGTTGGGAATCCCTTTCGTGACTCCCGTTAATGAAGGTCAGGTGACCGGCTGGAAACTATAGGCTAACAACAAAGAACTGTGACATTCGGCGAAATATTCAAGAATCTATTGCCCCACAGACATGACGACGGAAATGGAGCCGTATGGTTGAAACATACGCTGAGAAGGTATTCAAGTAAATTCACCAAACGCTGGCCAGCTGAGTGGAAACTGCATGGAAACCACGAAAAGGGCGTCCGACGTTGATATATATACTTTTTCCTTTCATTCCGAATGGAACATAGGGCTTCAACAGCACATCTGCACTTTTTCCTGTTTTCTACCATCCTCTTCAGCTGGATCCACTATTGACCAAACTCTATCATCTCTTCCTCGCACGATCTCCTCTATCTCACCCTCACACTGACGACCCACTCCTCGCTTCCCGTTTGGATTCCATTTGAGCGATGGCCTGGCGCGCGATGTCCTTCGGCGGCCTCCTCAATGTATGCCGATCCATCTCCACTTTCTCCTACATATCTGTTGATCGATCAGCTCTTGGTTGCTTTGTTCATCTCCAGCGTTTCTTGTTGCTTATTCTTTCTGGCCATTCGATCCTAAGTATGGAGCCAGCGAAGACAGATGTTGATGACAGTCTACCACCAACTGTTGGAAATCCTTCTCGTGACTCCCGCGCAGTGAAAGTTTCTGACCCGTATGGAAGAACCGACTTCACAATGGTGTTGAAAATCCGAATCTTGATCCTTTGCTGGCTGTGTGCTGAAGATTTCCAAACTGGTTTGAGGTTGATGAAGGTGTATCTTGCCTTTCCGGTTCTGTCTGACTCTGAAATATTCATCCGTATTGAGTCCTGTAGTTGAAACGATGCTTCCTAGGTAAATGAAGGATTCAACCTCTGTTAAATCACTCCCGTCGATGATGATTGATCCTGGTTGTTGTTGTTGTTGTTGCAGTTCGTAGATTATCTTCATCATCTCCGTCTTCTCTATGTTCACCTACAGTCCTGTTTTGCTGCCAGCCTCTTCAGCCAGTTTGTTGGTTTTCGCTTGCAGGTCTTCGAGTTTGTGTGACATTAGACATACATCATTTACGTGCGAAATCCAGATCTTCCAGAGTCTTCTCATCGATGGTTCAGCGTACTCCTTACTCCTCGCCCTCAACAGTCTGAATCATGATCCAGTCCAACACAACTAAGAATATCATCGGTGATAATAGTCAGCCAGCTTGTCCTACTCCTGTATGCACTTCGAACGATACGATGAGTTGTCCGTTGTGGACCACTTGACACGTGATATCGTCATATAGCCAGCCGCTGAATGTGCTTGATAAAGATTTGGGCACTGCAGGCCGTAGTGCAGTCAACGCTGTCGAAGGCCTCCTCGAAGTCGATGAAGTTGAGGTGGAGTGAGGTTTGACTGTCATTCTATGCTTTGTTTTGTGATGACGATGCGTAGAGTTGCAGTTTGATCGGCACATAGTTTGCCTTTCCTGAATCTAGCTTGTTCCGGTTGGCGGGATTCTGTATCCAGTGAATCCTTTATTCTCTGGAGGATGATGCGACTTAGTATCTTACTTGGCGTGGACAACAGCATTATTCCACGCCAGTTCTTGCAGAGGTGAGCGTAAGTCTCCTTTCTTTGGCAGTTTGACGAAGTAGCCAGCGTTCCTTCCAATCAGTAGGCACCTTTCCTTCTTCTCAAACGTTTGGCAGTAAAGGAGTGAGAACATCTGCCGTAATCTCTGGGATCGTCTTAAGTGCTTCAAGAGGGATGCTGTCTGTTCCTGCAGGCTTTCCAGCCGGACTTCAGTGGCTTGATTGTATTCAGGACTTCTTCTTTCGTTGGAGGAGTGGCGTCCACGGACAGATATTTCCGTGTGTGTTGTTGGTGGTATTTCTGGACGATTTGCAGGTGATAGTCGATTTGAGAGTCTTTTAAAGTGGTCGGCTCATTGTTTTATTTGTTTCTTCTCCTTGGTGATCAGGTTCCGTTGAGCGTCTTTCATTGGTTTCATTGTCCGGGTTGATCTCTTCCCGGATAGAGACTTGGTTGTCTGATATAGTGTTCCGATGTCTCTTTTGCCTGCGCCCTGCCTGTTCTGCTTCAGTTTCCAGCCGTCGTGTCGTAGAATTGTCGTTTGTCTTTTCTAGAACCCTTCTTTACTGCTTTATTCAGTGAAGTGTATATTGAACTCAGCCTCTCCTTCTGTTGTGCATCTTTGCATTGAGTCAACTTCTCCTTCACTATCCTCCTCTCCTCTCTTCTATCAACTTCCAGGTAGGCATCCGTTGACAGCTGTTACCTATCTTGTCTCTTGATTCTTCTTAGAACAGTTGTACACGTTTCCCTGAACATCGCTCTCAGAGAGTTAGTTCCAATGTTATTCCAGGCAGGTTTCTTCACTGATGCTATTTCATATGTCCTACTTAGCTCTGATCTGATTTTCGGTGAATGTATCCCATGTGTTTTTTGTCCTTCAGTTTCTGAATGTTGAACTTCAATCGTGGTCTGTTTCTATTTGTTTTCATGGATTTCAGCTTCACCTTGAAGGTTCCTTGAACTAGGCGATGGTCTTAACCCACACCTCTCCCCTTCTTGACTTTGTGTCTAGCAGACTGCGTCTCCACTTCCTTTAGATTGGTATGAAATCTGTTTGGTTTGTAACATGTTCGTCAGGGGAAATCCATGTTGCTTTGTGTAAATCCTTGTGTTTGTACACGCTCACTCCCCTCACGCTCACCAAATCGTTGAAAGCACTGAAGTCTGCGAATAATTCTCCGTTCTCATTCATTTCTCTGAGAGCCCCTTTACCCACTATGAGTTCTCTTCCCGGTTTCGCTTGTCTTCATATTGCATATGAGAATTTTGGTGTCACTATTTGGGATGTTGTCCATTTCTGTTTGCAGTTGTCTTTAAAAATTCTCCTTCTTTTCTTGTTTGGCGTTGTTTGTAGCAGTGTGCATATTATTGAATAATTGTAACCTCCATTCCTTCCTTTTGAGTTGAATATTTTTTGTCGTGATCCCGAATGATGTTACTTCCCACTACATTAGGGCTTTGGCTGCTGCTGGCGAAAACATTATAGCCACTCCCTCAGTATGCTCGTGGTTGTCGTCTGGGTGACCTGAGTAGATTACTGACTCCCCAGTTGAAATTGGGATAACCCACAATCATTTCGTAATCTTTCGCAGATACCCAGTACTTCTAAGCCATATCTTTGCACTTTGTTGGCCACTCGGGCAGCCTTCCTAGTCTCATACATTGTATGGACATTCCAAGTACCTATTTTTCTTCTTGCTTTCTTCGGGGAAATACATATCGACTGACCAGCTTCCTGACGGCTTTCACCAGTCCGCATCATTCTTTCTCTCCCATTCGAGCAAAGAATAAGATATTTATCTGAAGTTTTTGTATTTTTGATGTATTTTCTATGTGTTGAAGTTTCTGTAGTTGTTTGAAAGATTTAGTGATCTGGGGTTCTTAGGCCCACGCCCAACCCTCCCTCTCTACAAAGGCTTGGGATCGGCTTGAAAACCAGTGAGCTAGTTAACCAGGTGATGCACTTACCGTCTGCAGATGGCATACGCATAACTTATTTATGAATCCAACCGACAATAAACTGACTGTAAAGTAAGCAGAAAGTCTCAGTACTTAGAATTTTATGGACCAAGGCTTTTTAATTCCTGAAGGTAGTTCAACCTTCACATTCCTTAAATATTTTAGTGATGAAAATAATTGTGGCAATGTTTATTACGTGATTTGCATCGAATTGCTTAAACCCTAACCTCTTTTAAAAACTGATATCCAGACCAATGAAACCACTTTTTCATTGATTCTAAATTCTGTCAATTATTTATATGGTTTCGACACTGACCAGTGCTACCGGTGGTATCTCCGTTTTCATGCAATATATTACGCACCAGTTATCAATTTACGTATATTTATTAAAATACAACTATTAGATTTAAACTCGCTGTTCATATTTCGTTAAAAACTTGAATTTTATGACGTCTCTCTTCATTCATAATTTGTTTGATTTCACATGCTACTAAATCCCATTAGAAGTTATAAGTTTGCCCTCAGCAAGAAAAAACAGTAAGTCGTTTTAAAGTTCAGTAGACTGATTTTCAATATTTTCTACTGAACACAATGTGCAGGAGTGTCGAATTTTTGCAGTTTATTCTTGACAAAAAACTAATAAATTATAATTAGGACCAGTGTGATGACCATTTATTAGACTGTCGGCCGGCAGCCAACTTGACCAGTAAATTTTATCTCTTAAACATCACAAATTAGTGAATAGGTTCTATAACTAACAGACTACTTCTGAAGTGAATGGAAGACTGGTGGGTGCAGAATTAGTGGTTATTAGAACAGAACACGATGAAAACTAAGGAAATTACAAACCCCACATCGATGTCAGAATGCGCAAATAATGTTACTATTGTCCTTATTTGTATTACATTGGAATCTTCTCACCTTTTTTATTCAGTGGCTAAAATGTTACAGAAAATATCACTACTTATCTGGAGACTGGGCTGAGCATACTACTTATATTCATCAATAATCGGTAAAGCCATGATTACAGTGTAAACTGTCTATAAAATAAAATGCAATCTCTTATCACCCTAGTCAAATTGTGATTTTTCTCATTTATTAGCGGAATCACAGCACATACTCAGCAGTAGTCAATTTAATAAGTGGAAAACAGCAATAAATAATCTGAAGAAGTGTTAAAATCACAGAATGCACTGTCACCTCAGACGTTCTTTAAGTAAATTACTACTTAGAAGAGGTAATAAAATATAATACAGTTAGTGGTTCAGCGGTAGAATGATGGCCGACCAAGCATGTGGTCTGTGCTTCAAACCCCAGCCAACACATTCCTTAACCTCAACAAACCGGTGGTAAGGTCAGTAAAGAGGGAACGTTGAAAGTGTGGCTAGCAACCTCACCTCTTTAAAATAAAAACAGCCGCTGTTACTGAAACTTAATATTTCAAGCCTAAAGCCTTATGTTGCACTAGGAACGTAGAATAATGAAAAAAGACAATTTGACTTGACATTCAATGAATTGTATAATTGTATAATTATATTTTATAGTAGGTGATTCTCCATTTTGCAGAAGACGAGACTGTTGCCTTCAATAGATATATTTGCATGTTTTGGCTATTGTGATATTTTCAACTTCCAACTGTCTTTTCAACCTGTATCAAAATAACAAATGCTTCAAAATTCTCATTTCCTCTTTTTGGTTCATCTTACTTTTTCTCCACTATAATTCAGAAATATGAACGACTCAGATATCTACTCAAGCAAATCATTTTGGCTACAGATCTATGTCAGCATATTTCATTGATGCCAGAAATTATGCAGGTGACTGGAAAAATGTACAATCCATCCAATGTGAAACATCGTGAACTACTTCTGTCCCTTCTAGTTACTGCATGTGATTTAAATGATCAGTGTAAAGACTGGTATAATACACGTGAAGCCGCGAAACTGATTTATCATGAGTTTTTCATTCAAGGTGACTTAGAAAAATCGTGGAATTTGACTCCTCAACCTTCATTGGATAGAAATAAAGCCTTTATACCCGAACTGCAGGTTTACCTTCTTGATTCTATAGTACTACCCTGTTTCAAGTAAGTTTTCTTCTATGGCATTGAAAATTATTAACTTTACAAATATGATTGTAATAGTATATCCCATTTTAACCTAATCAAAAATTAACTTCATTAGAACTATAATATTTCGCCAAAAAGATAAAGATGGGATTTGCAGTATAAAATTATGTCATTCTATTTTACAGGTTCTCATCAGTGGAAAACTGCCTGAAATCACAACGGTTATAAGAATGTCGATAACATACTTCAATGTTTGAATAGCAGGAAAGGAAACATCCGAAACATTGGTATTACGATTTTTAGTTTAAGTTACCATCAATTTATACACACTAAAAAAATAGAAAATTGGTGGATGGGGTGTACAGGAGAAGACAGGAAACAAGAAAATGTAATAAAAAACAGTGTCAGCGTGTAAGTTCATATAGCATCTCAAGAAGGTTACAGTCGATTGAAAATTTGCTCAGTAAGCTTAAATCACTAACATGGATGACTAATCAGTGTAATTAAAATGCAGTTATCAAGGGAGTGCAAGGTTGATTGCAGTCTCTTTCTGTATATATCACTTTGTTTTGAGACACTCAATTGCAACTACTCCAACAAATCTTAGTAAATTTGCTGGCTTTTGTGTGTTTATTATTTTGAAGGATTCGGAATTCTCAACGAAAAGATTAGTATCCATGCAAGTGATTGGTGATTGCACTTCCCAAATATCAGCTTCATTTGAAGAACCATTTAGTTGGGATATGCTCTGAAAACGGGATAGAAGCCGTTGTTTCTGCCCTTTCAATGTACCTACTCCAGCAAGTTGGAGGTGATATCGGAAAAGAACGTGTGTAATTTGAACTAGTTTACAGGGCATGTGGTGCTACAAAGCATTCCAAATTTAACTGCAGAGAAGCATCTTTTTATATCTATTTTATTCTCACATCAAACTCTATAACCTTCTTGAGATGCTATATGAACTTATACCCTGAAACAGTTTCTTAGTACATTTTCCCGTTTCCTGTCTACTCCTGTCCCCCCTTACCAATTTTCAATTTTCAAGGTGTATAAATTGTGGTGGGCGAACCAAAAAAGACTTCATCTCAATCTCAAGGACGTGGAGGCGCAGCCTACTGGACACAAAAGTAAGAAGAGGAGCAGACGTTGGCTTAGACCACTATCTCGTACAAGGGACAATCCAAATCAAACTAAAAGCTTTCAGAGAAGAAGGAGCTGCAGACAGACCACAAGCCAAGTTCAATACTCAAAAACTGAAGGACCAGTCCACAAAGGACATCTTGACTGCAAGCATAAAGAACAAAGCCGAGGCACAAATGAACACTAGCGAAGAGGTCGGCGTCGAAAAGCACTGGAACAACTTGAAAACGGTGTGGAGTCAAACCTGCATGGAAGTTCTAGGCAGAAAGTAGAGGCAGGACAAACGGTGGCTCACTATGGACACTTGAAAACTAAGAGAGAAGGATAGTAAAACAAAAAATTATCCAGTGCACCGACGAGCAGCAAAAGCGGGAATTGAATGCAAATTACAATACACTGAACAAAAGAATAGATAAAAGTGCTAGGGAAGACAAAAGAGATTATTCCGAAGCTATAGCAAGTGAAGCAGAACTAACAACCTGCAGGCAAAGGAGATCTTGCCACACTCTACCAAACAACAAGGCACCTATCGGGCAAAAGTTCGACACAAATTAAGCCACTGAAGGATGACAAGGGGGAGTCAAACACCGAAGAGGTGGAGTAAAGAAAACACTGGGCTGAACACTTCGAAAGACTTCTAAATCGACCGCCACCTACAACGCACCCAATAATATCAACAGCTGAAGCAGAACTACCAGTGAACATCGACCCCCTCGACGAAATCAAAAGTCCTGAAGGCAATCAAGATGCTAAAAGCTGGAAAAGCAGCAGGACTAGATGGAATCTCAGCAGAAGCATTGAAAATGGACCCAGAGGCAAAAGCGGAGTTGATGACGCCATTACTGGAGAAGGTGTGTAAAGAGGGAAAAGTACCCGAGGATTGGAAGAACGGATACTTATTCAAACTGCCAGAGAAAGGAGACTTAAGTCAATGCAAAAACTGGCGCAGAATTTTGCTCCTGTCCATCCCAAGCAAAATACTAAGCCGCATTATCCTAGAGAGAATCAAACAAGCTCTGGGTGAAAAACTTCGACCAGAACAGGCTGGATTCAGGAGAAACTAGTCATGTATTGATCAAATCACCACACTACAGATAATCACTGAACAGACCTTGGAATGGCAGTCACCTCTCTATCTCAACTTCATCGACTTTGAAAAGGCCTTCGACAGCGTCAATCGAGAGGTGATTTGGCAACTACTTCGCTACTACGGGGTGCCATCGACAATTATACATCTCATCCAACAGTTATATGACAGTGCTGCATGCCAAGTAATCCACAACGGGAAACTTAAGGAAGCCTTCAAAGTGAGGACGGGAGTGAGGCAAGGCTGTCTACTATCACCAATGATTTTTCTGATTGCAGTAGATTGGATAATGCGACAGACAACAGACAATGAGGAAACAGGCATAAAATGGACTCACACAAAGAACTTGCAGGATCTCGACTTCGTCAATGATATGCGTCTGATTTCCCACAAACTGAAAGATGTGCAAGTGAAAAGCAACAAGTTGGCAGAAGAAGAATCAAAGGTAAGACTTCAAGTGAACATAGATAAAACAGAGGTGATGAAGATTTCTGGCCAACAGCAACAACAACAGACAACAATCAGCATAAATGGGAGGAACCTGAAAGAAACAACCTTCTTTTCCTACTCACCTGTGAAGCATCGTTTTAACTACAGGCGGAACTGACGAGGATATCAAAGCAAGACAAGCTTTCATTACTCTCAAGTCTATGTGGAGGTCAACAGCACTCAGCATCAAAAATAAGATCCGGATTTTCAACTCCAATGTGAAGTCCGTGCTACTATACGGATCAGAGACATGGGGCTTCATGAAGAGCATCTCAAACAAACTACAGGCCTTCATCAACAGCTGTCTTCGCTCAGTACTACCCAAGGTCAGATGGCCAGAAAAGATCAGCAACAGGGATCTCCGGGAATGAACCAACCCATCAGGAACAGATTGTACAGCAAATAGGCAGGAAGAAATGGAGATGGATTGGCCATACGCTGAGGAAACCATCAAGTGACATCACAAGACAGGCTTTCGAGTGGAACTCGAAAGGCAGGCGGCGAGTTGGTCGTCAATGTGAGGGTGATTTGAAGGAAGTCATGTGAAGAGGAGATGAAAGCATGTTAGCAGACTTTGAGCCAGACGAAAACTCTAGCAGAGAACCGAACGCAATGGAGACCAATGTTCCTCTAGGAATTAAAGGAAATAATACTAATACGAATTATGGCGTTCATACTGAAGATTTTCTCAGGTTGAAAATAAATATACGAGTTTGAGAATCAATGGCTAGATGGCGATGATGAGTGGTTTATGTGGGTTTTCACAAATTCTAGGTTACTTGTATTGGAACTGGTTGTTTCTTTGGCTTGAATTTTGACCCTTTGTCTGTGAAGTTTATTTCTTATTGGTTGATAAATTTTGTCTATGTCGATGTGTCTATTGATTGATGATCCACTGGAATGCCAAGCTTCTAAAAATTCTCTAGCATTCTTGTTGTTTCCTCTGTCTAATATTTGAACGTTGTCCCAGTCGAATTGATGTCCGTAGTTGTCTGTGTGTAGGGAAATGAGGGAGTGGATATCATGTCTTTTGACGGCTAGCTTATGTTCGTGGATACGAAGACGAAGGGGACGTCCACTTTGGCCGATGTAGTGTTTTTCGCAGTTGTTACAGTTTATTTTGTAGATGATGTTGGTTTTATCTTCTTTCGCTGTTGAGTCTTTTGGTTGACATAGAATTGAGTGAAGCGACTTTGTTGGTTTGTGTACAACGTCAATTCCTAAAGGTTTGAAGAGTCTTGTAGCGATTTCTGAGATATCTTTTATATATGGTAAGGCGATTTTCTTTGTGTTCTCCTTGGTGGCTTTTGCTTTGGTAGGTTGGCTTGGGGGTATATGTCTCTTGATGAAATTCCATGGATATCCAACAACAAAAGCGTTACTGGGGCATTGTTTTCAGTTTATTCAATATCACAGTTAATTTCATTCACTATGCCAAACAAGTTTACAGGAAGTGTTACGCTAATTTGATAAAGCTTCCATACAAAACTCGTATTGACTTTAATATCTCAATGCTTGAGAGATTATTCCTAAGATTTCTTAATCTTATGAACGTAGCATACAAGAATTTGTTCCATGATGACAACAGTAACAAGAGTAACTATTCTTCTTTCACAAGATAGATGCAGTGAGTCTGTGTTAGATTGTTGTCTGATAGAATGGAAGTCTCAAATTGTCTGTGATCCAATTTCGGTGTCATTCAGTAAATGGTACTAACAGTGAAATCGTGAATACTCAATTTAGATATTATAGAGAAGATTTGTAGCTCAGGTGGATGATTTTGATGTGGTTTTGTTCTCTGAGCTGGATGGTTAGTTTGCGAAGCTTTCATCACCTTACTGGGTGACATCTTCAGCGCATACTTCAATTTGAAGTGAGCTTTTAGATTTCTCCACGAGTTTATTAATCATCTCTCCTGGTGACCTTGGACGTGATTGGTTGTTTGTGTGTGTTTTCACACCTTCTAGGTTACTTGTATTGGAACTGGTTGTTTCTTTGGCTTGAATTTTGACCCTTTGTCTGTGAAGTTTATTTCTTATTGGTTGATAAATTTTGTCTATGTCGATGTGTCTATTGATTGATGATCCACTGGAATGCCAAGCTTCTAAAAATTCTCTAGCATTCTTGTTATTTCCTTTGTCTAATATTTGAACGTTGTCCCAGTCGAATTGATGTCCGTAGTTGTCTGTGTGTAGTGAAATGAGGGAGTGGATATCATGTCTTTTGACGGCTAGCTTATGTTCGTGGATACGAAGACGAAGGGGACGTCCACTTTGGCCGATGTAGTGTTTTTCGCAGTTGTTACAGTTTATTTTGTAGATGATGTTGGTTTTATCTTCTTTCGCTGTTGAGTCTTTTGGTTGACATAGAATTGAGTGAAGCGACTTTGTTGGTTTGTGTACGACGTCAACTCCTAAAGGTTTGAAGAGTCTTGTAGTGATTTCTGAGATATCTTTTATATATGGTAAGGCAATTTTCTTTGTGTTCTCCTTGGTGGCTTTTGCTTTGGTAGGTTGGCTTGGGGGTATATGTCTCTTGATGAAATTCCGTGGATATCCATTCTTTTGGAAGACGTCCATGAGATACTTTTCTTCAATTTTTCTTAAGGTGGGAGTGCTGCAGTGAGTCCTTGCCCTCTTGAATAGTGTTTGTATGCAATTCCTTTTGTGTGTTATTGGGTTGTTGCTGTTGTAATTCAGTATTTGGTCTGTGTGAGTTGATTTCCTATAAACTTGAGTTTCTAATTCTCCTGTAGTTGTTCGCCTGACTAAGACGTCCAAAAATGGTATTTTGTTCTCGGATTCCTCTTCTCTTGTGAATTTGATGTCGTTGAAGACGTTGTTTATTAAGTTGTGAGTTTTATCTAATTCGTTTCTTTTGATGATTACAAATGTGTCGTCGACGTAGCGTATCCAAATCTTGGGTTTGATCTTTGGTAGAATTATATTTTCGAGTCTTTGCATCACTGCTTCTGCAATCAAACCTGATATTGGCGATCCCATGGGTGTTCCTTTGACTTGTTCATATATTTGGCCGTTGAATTGGAAGTATGTTGTTAGGCATAGATTTATGCATTCCATCCAGCTTGTGTGTTGCATTTTTGATTGTTGTGGCAGTTGTTCGTCGTTGCTAAGTAGTTGCTCCATGGTTTCTTTTGCTAGGTTTTGTCCGATGGATGTATATAATGCTGTCACGTCGAATGATACCATTATTTCTTGTTCATCTATTTGGATGCCTCTGATTTTCTCTAGGAATTGGATAGCAGAGTTGATGGAGTGATCACAAGATTCCGTTAGGTGTTTTAGTTTTCTGTATAATTCTTTGGATAAATTATATGTTGGAGTTCCTGGGAGTGATACAATTGGTCGTAATGGGATATTTGCCTTGTGTATTTTTGGTCTGCCGTAGAATCGGGGTAGGACTGGTCCATTGGATTTCATTCGCCATTGGTCTTGTTTTGTGATCTGTCCAGTTTTGGTGAGCTTGTTTAAGGTCCTCTGGATGCGGTTATCCAATGTTTGTATGGGATTTGTTGGGAGTTGTTGATATACATCTTCATCTTTGAGTAGTTCTTCAGCTTTCTTGGTATATTCTTCTCTGTCCATGACTACTGTTGTTCTTCCTTTGTCGGCTGGTAAAATGACGATGTCCTTCCTATTTTTCAGCTTTTTGAGGGCCTTTAGTTCTTGAGCGTTGAGTTGTGTGTGTTGTCTTTTCTGTTTGACCATTGGTACAAAGTGGACGTCCCCTTCGTCTTCGTATCCACGAACATAAGCTAGCCGTCAAAAGACATGATATCCACTCCCTCATTTCACTACACACAGACAACTACGGACATCAATTCGACTGGGACAACGTTCAAATATTAGACAGAGGAAACAACAAGAATGCTAGAGAATTTTTAGAAGCTTGGCATTCCAGTGGATCATCAATCAATAGACACATCGACATAGACAAAATTTATCAACCAATAAGAAATAAACTTCACAGACAAAGGGTCAAAATTCAAGCCAAAGAAACAACCAGTTCCAATACAAGTAACCTAGAAGGTGTGAAAACACACACAAACAACCAATCACGTCCAAGGTCACCAGGAGAGATGATTAATAAACTCGTGGAGAAATCTAAAAGCTCACTTCAACTTGAAGTATGCGCTGAAGATGTCACCCAGTAAGGTGATGAAAGCTTCGCAAACTAACCATCCAGCTCAGAGAACAAAACCACATCAAAATACTCATTTTGTCCAACTTGAGATCCATCATAAAATGGTTCCTATATCCTAGTGAGTGTTGGTGCTAAATCACAACTGGAACAGTGGTTAAGTGATGATGCATTAGTGTGATAAATGGAGGAATGTGGGGAAGTTAGTCCAAATTACTGCGTCGGTGGCACAGTGGTTAGGACTCTCGCCGACCATGCAGATGGTCCGGGGTTCGAGCCCTCGCCGACGCACACCTGATATCTATGGTTGGCCTGCGAATTTTGGGCTACCGATATCCACGCTGAAAATTCCACACTTGTACCAAAAATACGGTGTGGAATCAAGCTTTAACCATAAAATAAAAAAAGAGCTGTTCATATATGCATTTTGACACTATACTTCGTTCTAAAGAATTTAGAGGACGAAAACGATTTTCATTCCTCAAATTAAATGGTGTTTAAGGTCAAGGAGGTATAGAAATTAAAGCCACTGAAGATATTTTCATTTTAATGGTTTTTTCGAAGTTATTCAATAAAGTCATCTGATAATGCTAAATTATTCTTTTCACTAAAGCCTTTACATAAAACTGAGCTAATTCTAGTTCACTAAAAGTAATCGGGTTGCACATTCTCTCATAACCTATATTTTGACATCCTTGAGTTATTTCTGTTTTCCTTGATAAGTGAATACAATCTCAGATTGGTAAAATATGTGACAAAAAATCTGACTGACTGACAAACTGTGTAACCAAGTCCAGTATCATCAATGAATGTGATAACATTTTTCAAATTTACGCATTTTTTATTTATATTTTCCTTCACGTCCCCCATTGGATATAGCGCCTCAAGCTAGTGGCATGAAGCTTCTGTAGCAGCGTTTATTCCATTGAAAACAGAAAGCTTACTCTAAATAATGAACATTCCTCAGTGAAAAAGAACTTTTCGTTAATAGGATGATCTCGAGAAAAGGCTCCTTGCTATTGGTGATTGGTTAGTTTACTGTGCTGAATAAACCACGATACCTGGGTATTTTCGATATAGCTTAGAAATGAATATTCTGTAGAATGTTTGTCGAGAAAATGTTGCTTTTCAAACTGCACTTTGTGAGGTGACAATTCGCTGAATTTTTCTTCTGAAACCAAAATTATTCAAATTACAGCATTTCATCTGCTTCGTAATATAAATAACAACCAATGAGGTAAACAAAACAGCATGATGTTTTTTACTGCTGACTGATATGAGTGACAAGTGTCAGTACCCCGTACAAAAATGCTGCGAAGACTACAATCCCTCTTTATCACATAATTACCCAAAAGTCAGATTTTCCTATATTTGAATTGTTTATTTTTGAATAACTTAATAATTAGCATAATAAGATAATTACCACAGTTGAGAATGGAAGTATTAAAATAGTGTTCAAAGCAATCTACCCTAAAAAACAGAAAGTGACTTATTTATGACTGAAAGCTGCCTAGTAGAAATTCAGTTTCTATTAACAAATAAACTTAATAAATGAAAGGTGCTTACACTTACTTTGAAGTCCAAACTCAGTTGGAGGAGTGAGCACTGAATTTCAGTTTTACTAGGTCCGTCTACAAGCAATATGAATAAAGTACAACATAAACCCAAAGTTAGTCAAGATTTTAAGATAAACAGTATGCACAGGGAACCTCAGTTACTTCGTTCTGCAGAAACTATTGCTATACAGTGATTCTAACCTAACCTCTGTATACAAAAATATAATGTGTCTGAAGCAGATTTATTGCGTCACTATCTATTTATAATGTTTATTCACCGAGAAAAACTCAATGTCAAGCCTTTACACTTATTTATTCGTTTATTGACGTAGCAAATTGCTCTTAAATATTATATCTGTTCTAAACCCCACCTTCACAATCGCCGTATGTTTTTACTATCTGATTCTCCTTTATCCCCTAAATTATAACAACTTAACTATCTTGTATTCTGACAAAATAATAAAAAGTTATGATTTTTCTGATACACAAATATGAAGTCGGTTAGATGAATATATGAATATTTTAAGTCTCAGGGCTAAACACTGTGCATGAGGCCATTATGATGTTATATTATTGAGTGAGAGTTATAAATGAATACTGAACGGTGGCATTTCGAAACGGTTCAACATACAGAATCAGGTCAAAGATATATACATGACATCTTTTTATCTGTAAAACTAAACCAAACACGAAATGTGTGTTGTCTGAATTCAATTCATCCCACCCCAATCCTTAGTTTACAATAGAACATAAAAAGGTGAGTATCGGAATTTTAGATATCTCCTGCGCTGTAAGCATGATACTGACACATTCAAGCAGTTCACAATGGTCAGTACACATACGGGTAAGATGATTTTTGCTGTGACATATATATGAATAACTGTAGTCTGGCATCCTGGGAAAAGAAACAGTGTTTGCTTCAAATCTACCATCATAATGTTTCTCAGAGTGTTATGTTGTTATTTTCCCTGAAACTTCATAAATCATCAAAATAAAAATATTCAGGCCTTATTTCGAAAAATTCAAATAGTTTGTCGATAGAAAGATTATTCTTCTGCGATAAATCTTCAAGTGCTATGCACACTTTTACAACACACTAACAACTTCAGGTGTTAATTTATACAGAAATGACTGATTTCAAGTTAGATCCCATACTAACACTAATTTAAGAGCTACTAAAAACCAAGGAGTACTGAACATCTGTTTCGTTATGGTTTGGAAATCTTTATTAGTACGCACTCATAATGCCATCAGTGACAGAAACCAAGACCTTCTAGTTACAAGAAGAGTCTGCCAACCATTCAGTCACTGGAACAGAACTCAGTGGCCATGCCATGCATTCTAACTCAAGCCAGTCTGCAACATAATACACCACCACCGTCATGGATCCATACCGCTGAAGATTGAAAAGAAATGGCTGCCCAGAACTCTCTGGTTCCCATTGTTCGCCTCATTTACTAATCTAAGTTACTAATGTCCACTACGTTAGAGGAGTAGCACTGACAAAGCCCCTACGGAAAAACCTAAAGAAGAATGATGTTCTGAATTTCAGTTAAGTGGTTACAAGTTAGCATAATAGTCGTGAAACTCAACTTAAACATGCACCCCAATACAGTTTCTGATATTATTTTCATTTGCCTTTATTGGCTATATGTACTCTATTGTTCATGGATTTATAACTGTAGAGCCTGAAGAAGAAGTTATCGAAAACAATTGTTCGCTCAAAATCTTGTTTTGATTTCAATACGGTGATTTTTCATTTACTTCTGCTTCATCTTTTATGGTGTGTCTTAGACTGTATCAGAAAGTGTTAGTATCTGTTGAACTTAAAACTCTGCTGTCAATAGAAATCTAATAAATCTTTTTACAAAATCATCACACGTTTATTGTTATTTTGGTCCTATGTCAACTTATGCGTTATCAGACCAGAAGTGAAGGTATTAATTCTCGACCCTTTCAAAGCCAGACTGTACATTCTTATTTGGCATAAAGATCACAGATCAAACTAAATGGCAAGTTAATTATGGAAAAGAAATTATCTTTACATTCTAGTGATATGTTGAAGCTAATCAGTTTGATATCAATCATAATTACGATATTAAGAAAAGATAAGCGAAAACGCTAAATAGCATGTAAATCTATACCGAAAATCACTCATTTTGTTGTCGTAAATTTTGCTGGCAAGTAAATAAAGCTACATTAACACATTGTAGGTTATTATCAATGACCACCACTGAAATACTCAAATCAATTCTTCAGCACACATGTTACAAACTAGTTTGCACATGAATTTATGCTCTTTTTCTGATTTACATATAACAAGGAAAATTTATTCTTTACAACTAAATTCTCGTATTAATATATTCAAACAATAATTAATTACTAAAGAACAAGACATCATGATTTTACAATGCTTTTCGATATAATAAATAAGAAAACAGGTAGGTTTCATTTAAATACTTATCTTTAAGGAATACAAATAAAGGTGTGGAACTATTGAATGATAAGGCATAATGAATGTGTTTATTGTTAAAACAGTATAAAACAATTCCAATAGTGATGTGAACACGGGTAGTAATTTTGCTCGAAATATTACCAATAACAAAACTTATCATTGTGTGTAAAATATTGAAATATAATTATATTTTATTAGTATTTCTCTCTTTTAACGATGAATGGATTTACACATACTTTATCGTGCGTCTACCTAGACACCCACGTGAGAGTGCAAGCTGATATACAACTTATTTTTTAATACATGGTTTGTAGTTGATTCGGAAAATGATACAGAAATTTGAGGTTGAATAATTAGGGCTAAAATTTTGAATTCTTCCTGACAGTCCACAAATACCTTACTGATGAACTCTAACGATAGTAAAACATAAATGAATATGTGACGAGTGAAGAATGGTTTATAATATTCCCTTATTTTAATCTGTTAGCAAAACCTTGGTTAGATATCCTTTTCCAAATAATCTGATGTTAACGCAGTAGTCTACTTTTTCCAGATTTTTAAGTTATTTGAGTTGCCGCAAAGTCAGTAATACAGCACAAAGTAAGTATCACACCTGTGTGGCTTCAAAACATTAGGTTATGAAAATTAATTATCAGCCTAAGTATTCTCTGCAAGAACGGATTTTCAGTACCATATATATATATATCGTGTATGCAGAATTTTTGCAACATAGGACAGTGACTGTCTGCTTGTAAGAATTAAAGGATAGCACAGTTTCACTTGAAGGATACAGTAAAAAATTACTGCAGCATGAAAATTATTTTAAAAGGAACAGTGGTGATGTGTGTGTGTCTCAAAAATAGAGTAAAAGTGACACTGTTTATCGATTACGCGAAGCTTTGCACAAGTTTATCTGGATTTCGCTAAATGTGACTAGCATTGTATAAGCTAACCGGACAGAAACTTCTACATTCGTTTCCTGTACCACAGAAATACACACAATAGGCCTAGTCAGTTTATTATTAGATACAAGATAAGTTCAGGTAAATATAGTTTTGGAGTAATTCTTTGCAGAGGACAAATACCCACTTTCCAGCATTTGTCTGGTCAGTCTGTACACGTAATTGAAAATCACAATTTTTTTAAGAACAGCTCCAGTTAAACATAATTTGGCTTAAAAGTCGTTTTCCATAGAATGGTTTCAGCAATAAATAAGACAGAAGAATACCAAAACTGTTTATTGGCATACATACACTCCTAAAAATGCAATGTTTGTGTGCCTTTTTCTCAGTGATCACTTGCTTCATAGCTCAAATAAAATATGTGCGAAAACCTAAGAACCGTTTCACTTTCAATACTCGTCATCTGAATGTCCCAATTATTAGTTGCTGATTTTGTACTTTATAACTGGCTGGCCAGTGTTCTTATATTTGTATATTTACAAACTCTTTCAAACTATTATTACTTTTCCCAAAATAATTTCGGTTAAATGGTCGATATTAATTAAGGATTCATCCAATATTACAGTGAACTCCATGATCCTTTTGTCTAGCTCTATAAAAATAACGAATATCTGACTTCGAGTGAAACAGTCAACATCGTCTAACAACTGATTCTCAAACTCATATATTTATTTTCAACCTGAGAAAATCTTCAGTATGAACGCCATAATTCGTATTAGTATTATTTCCTTTAATTCCTAGAGGAACATTGGTCTCCATTGCGTTCGGTTCTCTGCTAGAGTTTTCGTCTGGCTCAAAGTCTGCTAACATGCTTTCATCTCCTCTTCACATGACTTCCTTCAAATCACCCTCACATTGACGACCAACTCGCCGCCTGCCTTTCGAATTCCACTCGAAAGCCTGTCTTGTGATGTCACTTGATGGTTTCCTCAGCGTATGGCCAATCCATCTCCATTTCTTCCTGCCTATTTGCTGTACAATCTGTTCCTGATGGGTTGGTTCATTCCCGGAGATCCCTGTTGCTGATCTTTTCTGGCCATCTGACCTTGGGTAGTACTGAGCGAAGACAGCTGTTGATGAAGGCCTGTAGTTTGTTTGAGATGCTCTTCATGAAGCCCCATGTCTCTGATCCGTATAGTAGCACGGACTTCACATTGGAGTTGAAAATCCGGATCTTATTTTTGATGCTGAGTGCTGTTGACCTCCACATAGACTTGAGAGTAATGAAAGCTTGTCTTGCTTTGATATCCTCGTCAGTTCCGCCTGTAGTTAAAACGATGCTTCACAGGTGAGTAGGAAAAGAAGGTTGTTTCTTTCAGGTTCCTCCCATTTATGCTGATTGTTGTCTGTTGTTGTTGCTGTTGGCCAGAAATCTTCATCACCTCTGTTTTATCTATGTTCACTTGAAGTCTTACCTTTGATTCTTCTTCTGCCAACTTGTTGCTTTTCACTTGCACATCTTTCAGTTTGTGGGAAATCAGACGCATATCATTGACGAAGTCGAGATCCTGCAAGTTCTTTGTGTGAGTCCATTTTATGCCTGTTTCCTCATTGTCTGTTGTCTGTCGCATTATCCAATCTACTGCAATCAGAAAAATCATTGGTGATAGTAGACAGCCTTGCCTCACTCCCGTCCTCACTTTGAAGGCTTCCTTAAGTTTCCCGTTGTGGATTACTTGGCATGCAGCACTGTCATATAACTGTTGGATGAGATGTATAATTGTCGATGGCACCCCGTAGTAGCGAAGTAGTTGCCAAATCACCTCTCGATTGACGCTGTCGAAGGCCTTTTCAAAGTCGATGAAGTTGAGATAGAGAGGTGACTGCCATTCCAAGGTCTGTTCAGTGATTATCTGTAGTGTGGTGATTTGATCAATACATGACTAGTTTCTCCTGAATCCAGCCTGTTCTGGTCGAAGTTTTTCACCCAGAGCTTGTTTGATTCTCTCTAGGATAATGCGGCTTAGTATTTTGCTTGGGATGGACAGGAGCAAAATTCTGCGCCAGTTTTTGCATTGACTTAAGTCTCCTTTCTCTGGCAGTTTGAATAAGTATCCGTTCTTCCAATCCTCGGGTACTTTTCCCTCTTTACACACCTTCTCCAGTAATGGCGTCATCAACTCCGCTTTTGCCTCTGGGTCCATTTTCAATGCTTCTGCTGAGATTCCATCTAGTCCTGCTGCTTTTCCAGCTTTTAGCATCTTGATTGCCTTCAGGACTTTTGATTTCGTCGAGGGGGTCGATGTTCACTGGTAGTTCTGCTTCAGCTGTTGATATTATTGGGTGCGTTGTAGGTGGCGGTCGATTTAGAAGTCTTTCGAAGTGTTCAGCCCAGTGTTTTCTTTACTCCACCTCTTCGGTGTTTGACTCCCCCTTGTCATCCTTCAGTGGCTTAATTTGTGTCGAACTTTTGCCCGATAGGTGCCTTGTTGTTTGGTAGAGTGTGGCGAGATCTCCTTTGCCTGCAGGTTGTTAGTTCTGCTTCACTTGCTATAGCTTCGGAATAATCTCTTTTGTCTTCCCTAGCACTTTTATCTATTCTTTTGTTCAGTGTATTGTAATTTGCATTCAATTCCCGCTTTTGCTGCTCGTCGGTGCACTGGATAATTTTTTGTTTTACTATCCTTCTCTCTTAGTTTTCAAGTGTCCATAGTGAGCCACTGTTTGTCCTGCCTCTACTTTCTGCCTAGAACTTCCATGCAGGTTTGACTCCACACCGTTTTCAAGTTGTTCCAGTGCTTTTCGACGCCGACCTCTTCGCTAGTGTTCATTTGTGCCTCGGCTTTGTTCTTTATGCTTGCAGTCAAGATGTCCTTTGTGGACTGGTCCTTCAGTTTTTGAGTATTGAACTTGGCTTGTGGTCTGTCTGCAGCTCCTTCTTCTCTGAAAGCTTTTAGTTTGATTTGGATTGTCCCTTGTACGAGATAGTGGTCTAAGCCAACGTCTGCTCCTCTTCTTACTTTTGTGTCCAGTAGGCTGCGCCTCCACGTCCTTAAGATTGAGATGAAGTCAATTTGGTTTCTCGTTCGCCTATCTGGTGACACCCATGTAGCCCTTTATAAATCCCTGTGCTTTTATACGCTGCTGCCAATCACTAGTTCATTGAATGCACAGAAGTCGGCGAAGAGTTCCCCGTTTTCATTCATCTCTACAAATTCTTCTCTACCCATAAAGCCTTCTCTTCCTGTGTTGTCTGGTCCCAGTTTGTCGTTCATGTCTCTCACTAGGATTTTAATGTCACCAGCTGGAGTATTTTCCATTGTTGCCTGTAGTTGTCTGTAGAATTCTTCTTTCTTTTCGAGGTCTGAGTTGTTTGTGGGTGCATAGCATTGTATAACTGACACTTTTCTTCCTTTGGATTTGAATCTGGTGGTTATTACCTTGGGCGGGATCGCCTTCCACTGCATCAGAGCCTTCGTCTCCGTTGGTGACATCATGATAGCCACGCTCTCGGTGTGCATGTGATTATCTTCTGGGTGACCGGAGTGGATCACTAATTCACCCATTGACAATTTGGTGATTCGATTCCCGTTCCATCTGCTTTCACATATTCTAGCACTTGAATTCCGTATCTTTTCATTTCGTTTGCGATCTGGACAGCTCTTCAAATCTCGTACATGGTGTGGACGTTCCATGTCCTCACACAGATTTTTTCTTTTGGCTCAAGGAGATTCATCATGCTGAAGTTTCTGTAACAACTTTGTTTACAGGGTGGGGTTGCTAGCCTCACGCCAGAGAAAGGGGTTGTTACATTAAAATATAGTTTAGAGAGAAGCGACCTTGTGGGTTGCTCTCCTTAAAACCAGGAAAACAAGGAATAAAACAATCAACAACATCAGCAAAAGGAAAATAATTCACAACAAGAAGGGCAACAAGCGACAACACACTAATAAAAACACCTTATCAGTAATATCACAGACAAGTACAGTTAACAAAAAATGATACTCACTGACTTGAGCTAACTTGAACATATAAATCCATCAATATATACAATTATAGATATTGGTTAGTGTTAGACAAGCACAAATGGCAAAAAAATAGTTATAGGTATTATCGGTCAACAAGATTATATCCACAGATTCAGTGCCTGAAAGGCAAATAATTGCAATAATTTTTTCAACTTTTTGGCAAGACATTCCACAGAAATAAGAGTTTTATGTTACTACGTGAGTGTAACGTAGTGATCGAAAAGCACGTCAAGGTCCGCCGTAATTTGGTACATGAGTTTATACTAAAATACTAATAAACGTAAGGGATTTTCAATGAATATTAGTGTGTATTGAATATCGTCTTATGCATCCAATGTCGGGTGTGGGGAGGTGTACACTGATAGGTTGCGCCTTATAAGGGTTCCCAAATAATTAATGGTTAGATCACTTGATATTTTAGTTCAAAAATGTTTATAGTTGTGCGTGTTTGATCACTTCTTGTCGTGGAACATTTCCACTCATTCTCATTCAGTTATATTCTCTCCAGTGTCAATTTAGCTTAATTGAACTTCTTTCCTCTAGTTTTATGTGTGTTCTTCAGATGTGTTACAACTTAAACTAAATAATTTTTGCACTAAGTTCCTGATGACGGGTCCAGTTAAACAGTCAATTTACTTAAATTGACGTCAAGTTAAGGATAAACTCATTCACCTTTCAAAGTTCGATGATAAAGTGAAACATGAATGACTGGTCTATAATTAACACTGAAGGACTTCTAAATTTTTTGTATTCTCAATCTGTTCATTTAAAAAAAACTGTTAGATATCCATTCTTTGTTGAATTTAGAAGTGTATTTCATTTTAAGTGCATTTAAAGAAGCAGATATATTTGAAGAGAAGTAAGAAGAATCTATTTTCACTTGTCTTAGCACATCGCAACGAACTACCTTTAAAACCGTTCCCAACTGTGAAAATTTCAACCACTTGGAGTTGACTGACATACGATATCCAGTAGACATTTTGAGCTCGCTCAAGATCATGAGGAAATAATTAAGCGCAAGCCTTCTGAATTTTATTGCGATTATCGTTCTCAAAAGACTCCATCCAAAACTGTTTCCGAAAATAAACTATAGTTAATCCTTCTGCACCTCGATAACCTGTGTCACGCACTCTAATTCCACTAAAAACCATGGAGTACTGGAAATCTGTTTCGTTCTAGTGCACAGCCATGGCCCTGTCAGAGATCGAGCTTCACACTTGCAGGCTGCTAGTGTGAGCTTGTTGGTTATTCAAAAAGTTGAAGCTGAATTCAGCAACCCGTAAACTCTAAGTTCTGTCGATGGTCTTTAATCGCTATTGCTTGGTGACGAAACCTACACTGGCAGTATAAGACATTTTAAATGTATACGTTAATAATTTTCATTCGTAGACTGTATCATTGTTTATCAAACACTAAAAGTGCATACATTTTGAATTCAGTTGATTGGGCTTATTGAAACAGTTACTCCATTTGACTAATTCAAATAAAGCATTAAAAAGACACATATTGCTATATGATGTTGCTTCTTAGTATATCTACCATTGCATCACTAATCTTTTTGTCTTTATAAAATGAAACTCACTCATCAAATTTGGCTTTGACTACTTACGGTATATTTTTGTCGGTGGCAAAAAAGCATGCCAAGAAATTAGTGTTATTTATATTATACCCAGAATTTGTGAATTACTGACTTTGAATTCCTTAAAACAATATATGCTTTGGCACATATTATTATGTTCGGATAGGTGGTTCCCTGTGGAGTACAGATGTATTTCAGACTAACTTTCATTACAAAGAGATACTAGTCAATGTAGCATTGAGTAACATGAGGCAGTGTCAGTTGTCTAGTCATATTCGGCACTTTTCGGCCATTAGAACGCAAAATCCACTAGATTACGGAATTGGTGAAATATTATTCGAAGATTCTGTCAGAATCAAGATGGCTCATAACTCCTAACTTCTGTTAAATAAATAGTGACACTGTTGTCCATTAAAGTCGTGAAGTGATTGTCTTCTACCTGAAATTTGTTGTACATAGTTTCTGTGTTCTCATTGGAATTTCGGAAACCCTTATCAGTGCTCATCAGTAATAAAAAAAGATGGATTGTCTGAAGGAATTCTTTCAGAGGAATCCTAAAATTAAACTAACGCATAACCTGTTTTTCAGTGTTGGTTTTTTGTAGTCCTATAGCTATATTGATAACATTGTAATGCTACATTATCTTAGCATTACGCATTATTTTCACATTCTCAAATGCATATTGTAGGACTCTAAATGAAAATGTTGGCTCACTGGTAATATTATATTAGCACGAAATGTCTTTGGATTACGGAGACTCTATCTCATTAGTTGTATATTTATCCTTGGTTTGTTGATTTAAACTGCGCCCTAATGTGAGTGAATCAGACCTGATCTGGTTGAAAAGCTAGAATATTAAATGTTGATTATTCTTCAAGTCATTTCAAAAATTCACTTTCAGAAATAAGATGTTAAGCTAAGTCTCACAGCTGAGTTCATTTAAAGTAGAGTAAATGTTGTTTCTAAACTACTGGGTAGATAAGATATGTGCCTTTCTGAGACCTATTCCACCAGTTAAGTTCAAACTTCACTTCGTCTATCATTTCATGTTTCCTTTCAATAAGAGTGAAGCACTTTCTGCTGTTCCTATGTAAGGACAAAAGACAAGATTCAGGCAACAGATCGCTTTCGTTTTGACTGTATATGACGAGATCATCACCATACACCTCAACGTTTTTCAAGTTCTTAAGTAATAGCCTCATCAGTCGTCTGAACGTAAACGGTGCACCTGCTAGTCCAAACGGCATGCGTTTAAATCGATATTGTGTCTGACCCACGATGAATGCCGTCTTATCTCTATCACATTGTTTTTTCGGTATCTGCCAGTATCCTGAGAGAAGATCGAGAACCGATAACACATTCGCGCCTTGTAGACGATTTAAAGTTTCTACTACTGTTGGCATGGCACACGGTCTTAACTCTGTCATACTGTTCAACTGTCGAAAATCAACGCAGAATCTATACCTCCCATTCGATTTTTTTACTAACGGCACTGGAGTGTTGTACGGGCTATCAGGTTCTTCAATAATATCATCTTTTAACATCTCTTGCACTTGTCGCTCAACTTTGCCTTCCAAATGACATGGAACTCTTTGCGTTGTAAATGACCTTGCTTTCGGATCACTTAATGGAGTTTCATGATTCACCCTATCGCAATAACCGTATGGGTCGCCATCTCCAGTGAACAGATGATCGTATTTATTAATTAACTCTATCATATTGTGTACCGTCAACAGCTTAGCCGCTGCTATCTCGCTGGTCTCATACATGCTGATATGCCCGTATTTCGTGATCACAACGTTCGCTTGCGTGTCGATTATCGCACCGATCTCCCGCAGAAGATCCGCTCCTAATATCGTTCGCTGTAGTTCGGGTACAACAATGAAAGAAAATGTCACCTCGCAGCCGCCAACAACGACCGTACAGTTCGATCTACCCGTGATACGTAACACATGCCCGCCTACCCTTTATACTGTCAATGAACACGGACTAACACTCTTACATAAGTTTTTATCTATTAACGACACGGCTGCTACTGTATCTACTAAACATAATACTTCTTGATCATTCACTCGCAACTTCGAATACACAGACCCTTTCTCAATAGTCCCCACTACATCTAGTTTTATACGAGAGACAGAACAAGTAGTATACCGTCTGAAACTTTTCTTTTTCTCCTTTCTGGGAGGTATCTCCTCCAGTGTCCCGGCTTACCGCATTCAAAACATCGATCTTTTTTATCACCCAACTTTAACGCCGCCACTTCCCGCTGCAACACTTCAATTTTTCTGCTCGTATTCGTTTGGGTTTGGTTGCTCTATATCGGCTACAGTTGTGCTCAGCAGCTGTCTGGCCACCTTCGTCGGCTCACTTATATCCATCGGCTGCACTTCATTAACCAGTTGTAATCGCTGAGAAATGTGGTCTGGAACACTTTTGATGAACTGGGAAGACAGTAAATGCACTTCTTACTATTTATCCAAAGCGTGAAGCACACATCGAAGTAGATTCGTGAATTTCACCGCCAACATTAACGGGTCTGCATCAGGTCCGCGCGTCGTTGAACGGAACTGCTGCATTGCTAGCTGTCTGTCTGTCATACTTGGTCTATGCTGGACATCGCATCGATGTCAACACAGCTGTCACGGTTATATACCGAATTGCGAAGTTATCAATATGTATACTATGGAAAACCAAACAAAAATTGTAGGAAGTTTGATGAAAAATTTGACTTCAGTCTTTCAAAATTAGTCTACTTTTGTTAAAATATATGTGTATATGCAATATACAATGATGTGTGTATGTGTGTGTGTGTGTGGGTGGAGAAGTCATAAAACATTTGCATGGAGGATTTCACGGCGAGCTGACATCAGTTAGAGAACCACTGGAAAACCTGGGTGTACTGGACAGCTGTTTCGTCCTAGTTTGGGACTCTTCAGCAGTACGCACCCACCGGGATTCGAAGCCAGGACCTTCTGATTACAAGGCGAGCTCGTAGAATATTGAGCCACTGGGACCCGATCCAATGGTCCTTGAATTCTATTTTCTGCCAATTCACGACAAAGCGCGACCACTTCGCAATATCTTCTTCGATGAGTTACTGCCTCATCTTCAACCTGATGTACCCTACTCGTCACGGCTTCCCACTAGAACCCCAGGCTAACTGCCTCAATAAGGCGAGTCACTAGTGAGCATCAGATTAATTTTCAAGCATTGGTTTTGTAGGGATTTTATTTGATTTGCGTGGAGGATTTAATCATGAGCTGACATCAGCTAGAGAACCACTGGACAAGCTGGGAGTACTGGACAGCTGTTTCGTCCTAGTTTGGGACTCTTCAGCAGTACGCACCCACCGTTCTAAATGTCTAAGTATCACAAACACATTTTTGTAAACATAAAACTTTTGTTATTCTCATATGAGCTGTGATCAAGATTTGACCGGTTATTTGCAAAATAATTGAGATTTTTTTTACAAATATAATACAATTTTTATAAATTTGTTATTCTCTCCATTAGAAGACGTAGACAATCGGGAATTTGACCAAGTGTGACTAGTTGTTGATACATATCCAATTTTATTTTATTTATTAGTCAGGATTTGCCATGCATCAGCTAACATCACACCTTCACGTCTGTTCAAACTGTCAAGATTCACACATATGTGTAGGGTTTCTGCAGTTAGTCTTTCTTTATATGAACCAAAACCTTTCTGTAAAAGCTTAGTCTTGTCAAAGTCGATTTTGTGTCCCGTTTCTATCGAATGCAGTGCAATCGCTGAGTTGTTTTCTAGCTTCTTCAAGTCTGCAGAGCTCTCTGGAACCACCTTTAGACATTGTTTATGCTCTTGCACTCTTATATTTACCTGTCTGGAAGTTTCTCCTACATATACTGCGTTACAATACCCACAATTGATATGGTATACGCAATTCTGCTGGTTTTCTTGTTCCACTTTATCCCTAAACTTTACCGGTGATCAGCGTAAGGTGTTAGTTGCACGAAAATACACTCTTACGTTATTATCGTTAAGGATTCGCTTTATTTCATCGGATGTTTCTTTTCCGTAAGGAATCAACGCTGTACTAACCCAATTCTTAGCAGCAGGTTTCGATTCATCCTTATCTTCACACTTTAAATATCTTTCTATGAAGGCTTCAGGATAATTAATTGATTCAAGAGTGGATTGAACCAATTTTAGTTCATTGCTAATATCTTGCTCCCCAGTAACTAGACGTTTGGCTCTGTTGATCAGATTCTTGGCCATAATTACTTTGGTGGTTAATGGGTGAGCTGAATAGTAGTCTAGGTATCTATCCGAGTTTGTTGGCTTTCTGAAAATGTTTATTTCAAATTTTCCATCTAATTTTCTTTTTACTAAACAGTTCAGGGACGCCAACTCATTCTCATCGGATTTAACCTCTTTGGAAAACTTGATAGTTTCTGACATGTTGTTTATTAAGTGAAAAAGTTCATTCAACAGACTACGTTTGATTATGATGAAGGTATCATCTACGTATCTTTTGTCTTCTAAATGTCTAAGTATCACAAACACATTTTTGTAAACATTATGAACATAGAAAGTCGATTTGGTCAAATCCTAAAAGGTGAAGTGGACAGATAATCAAAGTTTAAATAAATATCTTAAAAGTACGAATGAGATGGAAAATAAGAAAGGGTAGGAGGGTTTTGAATAAAATTCACTTAGTCTAAGCAAGGGAGAGACAAAGGTAGAACAAACTTCTTTTGTATGCAAAGACTAGGATTGTTCTCTCGAATTCCCATAGCTTCGGCTAAGTGTAGAAGACGGGTTCTGATTCCGTTCGAAAGGCTCAATGGAATATGACAGATAACTTTGAAGGCACTGTTTTTGTCTACTTGGTGACCACTATCAATCAAATGAGCCAAAATAGAACTTCGTATGGATTTTATTTGACCTTTTCCAAACCATGAAGGAAGATACCCATTAATGCGTTTGTTAAGCTGTCTAGTTGTTCGCCATATATAGCTCTTTCCACAGGAGCAACTAAATTTACAGATACACATAGAAGTGGCACCGCTAGGTAGCTTGTGTTTCACTTATTATTATTATTATTATTATTGTATCCTTTAGTTCCTAGAGGAACATAGGGCTTCAGCTGCGCACCTCCATTGACTTCGGTTTTTGACAACTTTTTCACCCTGCTCCAGGTCTGCCCACATGCTTTCATCTCCTCTTCACATGACCTCCTCCAAGTCACCCTTGGACGACCAACTCGCCGCCTCCCTTTCGGGTTCCACTCGAGGGCTTGTCTAGTGATGTCACTTGATGGTTTCCTCAGCGTATGGCCAATCCATCTCCATTTCTTTCTGCCTATTTGTTTCACAATCGGTTCCTGATTGGTTCGCTCCCAGAGATCCCTGTTGCTGATCTTTTCTGGCCATCTGATCTTGAGTATTGAGCGGAGACAGTTGTTAATGAAGGTTTGAAGTTTGTTTGAGATGCTCTTTATGACTCGCCAAGTCTCTGATCCGTATAGTAGCACTGACTTCACATTGGAGTTGAAAATCCGGATCTTATTTTTGATGCTGATGCTGTTGACCTCCACACAGATTTGAGAGTAATGAAAGCTTGTCTTGCTTTTCCGATTCTGGCTTTGATGTCCTCGTCAGTTCCGCCTGTAGTTGAGACGATGCTTCCCAGGTAGGTGAAGGAGGTTGTTTCTTTCAGGTTCTTCCCATTTATGCTTATTGTGGTCTGTTGTTGCTGTTGATGTTGGCAAGGAATCTTCATCATCTCTGTTTTATCTATGTTCACGTGAAGTCCTATCTTTGATGCTTCTTCTGCCAACTTGTTACTTTTCATTTGCATATCTTCCAGTTTATGGGAAATCAGACATATATCATCGGCGAAATCCAGATCCTCCAAGTCTTTTGTGTCAGTCCATTTTATGCCTGTTCCCTCGTTGGTTGCCGTTGTCTGTCGCATTATCCAATCAATTGCAATCAGGAAGATCATTGGTGATAGTAGACAGCCTTGCCTCACTCCCGTCCTCACTTCGAAGGCTTCCGTAAGTTTCCCGTTGTGGATTACTTGGCATGCAGCATTGTCGTATAACTGTTGGATGAGGTGTATAATTGTCGATGGGACCCCGTAGTAGCGAAGTAGTTTCCAAATGACCTCTCGATCGACGCTGTCGAAGGCCTTTTCAAAGTCGATGAAGTTGAGATAGAGAGGTGACTGCCATTCCAAGCTTTGTTCAATGATGATCCGTAGAGTGGCGATTTGATCAATACATGATTTGTTTCTCCTGAATCCAGCCTGTTCCGGACGAAGTTTTTCATCTAGGGCTTGTTTGATTCTCTCCAGGATGATGCGACTTAGTATCTTGCTTGGAATGGACAGAAGCATAATTCCCCGCCAGTTTTTACATTGACTTAAGTCTCCTTTCTTTGGAAGTTTGAATAAGTAACTGTTCTTCCAATCCTCGGGTACTTTGCCCTCTTTCCACACCTTCTCCAGTAGTGGTGTCATCAAGTCCGCTGTTGTCTCTGGGTCTATTTTCAAAGCCTCTGCTGGGATTCCATCTGGTCCCGGTGTTTTCCCAGTTTTAAGCATCTTGATTGCATTCAGGACTTCTGATTTCGTCGGGGGGTCAGTGTTCACTGGTAGTTCTGCTTCCGTTGTTGGTATTGCTGGACGTGTTGTAGGTGGCGGACGATTTAGAAGTCTTTTGAAGTGTTCAACCCAGTGCTTTCTCTGTTCCACCTCTTTGGTGATTGACTTTCCATTGTCGTCCTTTATTGGCTTAATCTGTGTCGAACGTTTGCCCGAAAGGTTCCTAGTTGTTTGGTAGAGTGTGGCGAGGTCTCCTTTGCCTGCAGCTTGTTCTGCTTCGTTTGCCATGGTTTCATAATATTTTCTTTTGTCTTCCCTGGCACTTTTCTTCACTCTTTTGTTCAGTGTATTGTAGCTTGCATTCAGCTCCTGTTTTTGTTGCTCGTCGTGCACTGGATAATCTTTTGCTTCACTGTCCTTCTCTCTTCTATTAGTTTCCAAGTGTCCGTAGTGAGCCACTGTTTGTCCTGTCTCTTTTTTCTGCCTAGAATTTCTATGCAGGTTTGGCTCCACACCGTTTTCAAGTTGTTCCAGTGCTTTTCAACGCCGACCTCTTCGCTAGTGTTGATTTGTGTCTCGGCTTTGTCCTTTATGCTTGCAATGAAGATGTCCTTTGTAGCCTGGTCCTTCAGCTTTTGAGTGTTGAACTTGGCTTGTGGTCTATCTGCAGCTCCTCCTTCTTTGAAAGCTTTTAATTTGATTTGGATTGTCCCTTGTACGAGATAGTGGTCTGAGCCAACGTCTGCTCCTCTTCTTGCTTTTGTGTCCAGTAGGCTGCGCCTCCACTTCCTTGAGATTGAGATGAAGTCGATTTGGTTTTTGGTTTGCCCGTCTGGTGACACCCATGTAGCCTTGTGGATATCTTTGTGCTTGTATACACTGCCACCAATCACCAGTTCGTTGAAGGCGCAGAAGTCGGCGAAGAGTTCTCCGTTTTCATTCATTTCTCCTAGAGCTTCTCTACCCATGATGAGTTCCCTTCCCGTATTGTCTGGTCCCAGTTTGGCGTTCATGTCTCCCATTAGTATTTTCATGTCGCCAGCTGGAGTATTGTCCATTGTTGCCTGTAGTTGCCTGTAGAATTCTTCTTTCTTCTCGAGGTCTGCGTTGTTTGTGGGTGCATAACATTGTATGATTGACACTTTCCTTCCTTTGGAGTTGAACCTGGCGGTCATTATCCTGGACGAAATCGCCTCCCATTGTATCAGGGCTTTCGTTGCCGTTGGTGACATCATGATAGCCACGCCCTCGGTGTGCGTGTGGTTATCTTCTGGGTGACCGGAGTAGATCACTGACTCACCTGTTGACAATTTGGTGAGTCCACTCCCATTCCATCTGCTCTCACATATTCCCAGCACTTGTATTCCGTATCTTTTCATCTCGTTGGCGATCTGGGCAGCTTTTCCAGTCTCGTACATAGTTCGGACGTTCCATGTTCCTACACAGACTTTTTCTTTTGGTGCAAAGAGGTTCATTTGCTGAAGGTTCTGTAGCAACTTTGTTTACAGGGTGTGGTTGCTAGCCTCACGCCTGAGAAAAGAATGATTACATTAAGTAAAAGTTTAGAGAGAAGCAACTTTTTGGGTTGCTCCCCTCAAAATCAGAAAATAACGGACAAACAATGAGAACAACATCAACAAAGGAAACAGTTCACAGAAAAAAGGGCAAAAAGCGACGACAACTATAAAATAAGACAACATGCAATATAGTTCAGTACAGTTAACTAAAATGATATCTTAACCATAAACTCACTGACTTGGAGCAACTTGAACATATAAATCCAACAATATATACAATTATAGATGTGTTTATGTTTAAAAATTCCACAAATCCAAACAGTGAGTTATGTGTATTATCTGTCAATAAGATTGTATTTTTTGGATTCAGTGTTCGAAAGGTTAATAATTGTGATAATTTCCGCAAACACTTTGCATAAAATTTTAGAGTAATAAGAGATTTTATTTATGACCAAAATGTAGCGTAATAGTCGAAAAGCGCGCACGATGACACTTGGTCAATCACAATTGGTCGCTCTCGATAATCTCAGATGTGAGACTTCGCTAGCCACGTCCCCATTAAATTGCAAATTCATGAACAGTTGTTTCTTTTTAACAGTTGTCAGTTTCTCTTTACTGTACCTGGTGTTCACGTGTGTCCTTAAAAACCTACTAGGACAACCCATCTGGACCAAAGTATTATGGATGTATCTTAGCTCATTCTCTAAAGAGTCATCTGTACAAATACGCATTGCTCTATTCGTGAGGCATATGACCAAATTGATTTTGTATCGCAGTGCTACAAAACTGAGGAGATGTGTGTATTGTCCTACAGATGTAGGTTTTATATAGACATCTCTCTTGAGTGAGCCATCCTTTCTTCTGCTCAACTGGACGTCAAGGAAATGGAGTCTACCACCGTGTTCTTCTTCACAAGGCAAGAAACAACTTCATCAACCTGAAAATAGTTTGGAAATCTTTTGCGCTCCACAGCATAAAGAACAAGATTGAGATTTTCAACACAAATGTGAAGTCATTCAGAAGTCAGTCTTTCTATATGGGTCAGAAAATTGCGCTACGTGTTACGGAAAGGATATCCAACAGGTTGTAGACTTTCATCAACAGTCACTTTCGCTTCATACTGAAAATCAAATGGCCAGAAAGAATAAGTAACAAGAAAATCTGGCAACAACCAACGAAGAGTCGATAGCTCAACAAATTTGTAGGAGAAATTGGAGATGGATCAGGCATATATTAAGGATATCATCGAATGACATTGCGCGCAATGTAGGCCATCGCCCTAGTGGAACCCAAACGGAAAGCAACAAGTTGGTCGTCGGTGTGAGCGTGCCATGGAGGAGATCGTGCGAAGAGGAGATGAGAGTGGAGAACGGCAGAAAATTAAGCAAAGTGCAGACGCGTCGCTGAAGTACTGTGTTTCACTTGGAATCCAAGGGAATAATAATAACGAATAGATGGTATTTAAAAAACACCAATATTGGTAACGACGATTATTCTAGCATGTTATATATATATATATATATATATATATTTAAGTGTAGAAACGGAAGAGGAAATCATCGAAAAGAATATTCTTTTCTGCAAAGTTTCTTTTGTCTTCTAAATATCTAAATATCACAAACTAGCATTTTTGTATACATTATGAACATAGAAAGTCGATTTTTTAATGAAAACATATTCGAATTTACCATACATTCTACAACCTATAAACTTCGAAATCGATATAATTGAAATTATTTTTAAAGTTATTTCTCATGTCACATGGAAATTAACTCCATAATATTTTGAAGTTGTGTTCACCAGTTTACGTACACTGAATTGGTTGTGCAATAAACACAACTGTTCAGTCAGTATCTGACGACTTATTTTTTCATGTGTAAATCTATTTTTGTGATGTTTATTGGATTGTAGGGTAAAGCTGCACATCTTCATTGCATTCGATTCTGTGCTATCAACTTCAGCTAGTTTCCCGACTGCCTATAAGTTAACATTTCCTTCTCACATGATCTTGTCGCTTCTTACCTGGATTTCACTCTATACTGTGATGTAAACCAACGGTCTCCTAAAAGTATTTCCAGCCCATCTACACTTCCTTCCGCATATTTGTATGATAACTGGTTGTTGGCTGATTCACCACCCACCAAAGTTCCTTGTTGCTTATCCTTTTAGGGTGGCTTTCCGACCTTCAGGATCGAAATGGCGAAGACATGTGTTGATGAGAGTCTGTACACCCTATCGGAAATGCATCTCAGGAGGTGTGCATAAGGTCTGTGAACCTTATAGAAACATCGACTTGAGATTAGTGCTAAACAGAATTCGGATTTTGTTCCTTGTGCTACCTGCCGTCTATCTTTACAATAATTTCAGAGTAATGGAAGCCTGTATTGCTTTCTCGATCCTTTCCTTTTTAGTTTTGACATCATCATCCATGTCGCCTACTGTTGGGACGTTGCTGTCCCTGTTGGGTAAGTGGGAGGGATGAATTCCTTCAGATTCCTCCCGTTCGCGGTGGTCGATGTTTATTGTTGTTGATTGGGTATCTTCATCTGAAATAAAGTGTTCTGTCTTCTTGTTCTCCCACCTTGTTGGCTTTCTTTTGTATGCCTTCGAGTTTGTGCCTTATGAGTTGTAAATCACACGCCAAATCTGCGTCTTCTGGGACGGAAAATTAATAAATGGAGACTACTTAACTACAAGTCACGGATACACAAGCGTTAATAAATTGAAAAGGACGATTTATGTTTATTCGTTTCAGCTCATCCTGCAGAATATTGAACCAGTTATCTGAACACTGAGCACTTTCTCAAACGTTAACTTATCAAAAAATATATATCAAACAATTCGACTTGAGTATCTACATACAATCCCTAATTTCGCTAAGTCATTATTTATACATATATCTATATTAATTAAAGTTGACATTTTGACAGGTGAGTGTGCATAAGAGATTGTGAAATAGGTTAGGTTTCTAGCTGTTTCAACATACAAAAATATTCATACTAATGAACAATGAGAGAAAGAATGATATACACCTATTCTATGGTAAATATAAATGTCATCTAAACTATAATCAAGTTACCTGAATTATTTGGATATTCTTAGATTTCTATAAAATAAATCAGACTGAGAGTAATTAAAATGAACAAGAAGTGAAGTTCCATGCTTCAATAGAATACAGAATGTTATTGAACAAATGTGATAACAGTCAAGCGGTTCAGGATGGCAGAGTTTGAGATTTCCCGCTGAAGTGAGTGGAGTGACAATAATCAATCACTGTTCTGCAGTGGTCTACGGAATAATGCACGTATGGAAAAGTAAAACAACTATTATTTTTAAAGTTTTTCGTCAAAACATTTACCTTTCTAGAATGATGGAGAAATTTATTACAAATAATAAGCCAAACTCAAAAGAAATTAAATATACAAAAAGTCTTCAGCATTTAGTAGCAGCAATCCATCAGATTGAATTCAGGTCTAAATTCTCCGGTGCCATGCAGTGAGACGGCAGAAAGAGTGGAAAATTCGAAACTATTTTGCAGATAATATAAGAGCGTATTCAATATTTTGATAAGTAGAGATAGGTGACATTTTTTATATCATTTCATACCTAAAAACATCGCCTAGTTTGCTAGCCCTCTACTTTTCCACAACAGTCATGAGCCGAAGGAAAAACAGAAGTTTGGGCTCGGAGCGGCCGACCCTACCCCAGAAAATCTATAGAATATCCACAAAACCTTTAGAAAAAAACAAAAATACAAGAAATAAACTCATTCTTCGTCAGAATCGGAGAGACAAAATGACGCGTGCTGGTGACAGATTTCGGGAGGCTTGTCATCCGATGTATCCATCTTTATTTGATGAAAGTAAAACTTAGCGCCGCGACGTGGAATGTTCGTACAATGTACGAGGCTTGGAGGGCTGCTCAGGCCATTGAAGAAATGAGCAGATATGACGAGGAAGTGCTGAAAATCTGTGAGAACAGGGGAAATGCGTGTGAACTATCCAAATTATTAACTGCAGAGTCTATAATCTACTCCGGTCATCCAGACGATTACAACGAACACACTGATGGAGTGGCTATCGTGATTTCATCAACAGCAAACATAGCTCTCATGCAGAGGAAACAAGACACCTCCTGTAGGGTAATGACAGCAAGATCCAACTCGAAGGGATGGAAGGAGAGAAAGAATGTCACAGTTATCTAATGCTTCGCCCCTACAAACAACACAGACATGGAGAAGAAGGCAGATTTCTACAGATAGCTGCAAACAGTGAGGGATAAGACGCAAATGGCGACATCAGATTCACAATGGGCATTATGAATGCTAGACTGGAAGCAGAAAATACAGCAAGATGACCCATCATGAGTCGGCAGGCTCTTGACGAAACGAATGAGGTTGGAGGAGTCTTCGAAGACTTCTGCGCATTCAAAGATCTGGTGATCGGGAGCAGTGTGTACACACACACACACAAGAATATACAAAAGGCGACGTGATTTAACCTGACGGACTCACACACACCAAGAATTACAGTCTACCGCATAATCCAGTTCACCGCGACCAGAACTATCATCCGTGATCATAATTAGCTGTTAATCAAATATATAGAAAGACTATGTGCGATCGTACACTGTTGGAAAGTAATCTGAACTGTGTTACTTTATGTTTGCACATCAAACAAATGGCAGAGAAGGAGACAAAGAAATGAAATCAATGAAGTCATTGGTACAAATGAGATAATTCAAGAAAGGATGGAATATAGTAGTTAATATAAAAACAGCGTATGAATTAAATAATATTTCGATAAGGGAAGAAAGACCAGATTTGCAGTCTAAAATGATAACATCCCATTTCACAGATTCTCATCATCTGCAAGATACCTGAAATTAGAAGGGTTATAAATAATGACGTTTCGTACTTCAGTGTTTGAAAGGAATAGAGAAAACATTATGAGATGAACACATCCAAATATAAGCATTACAATTTTTAGCTTAAGTCACCATCATTTTATATGCTTTCAGACTATGGAAAAGAAAGAAATGAGCTAAATTTTACGTAGTGGTTCAAACTCATGAACTTCCTCAAAGGATTACAATCAAGAAATGCAAAACAGTATGAAAACCAACTGAGAGACGCATTGGTCAAATAAAAGTTAATTGAAGAATTCCCAGAAGTACCTCAACGCTACTTGTGTAATCTGTAAAATTTACACCTAAGGCAAATAGAAATAGAATCTTTATCTTTGGGATTCAAGTTTCACGTCCCTAAGAAGCATATAAACCATAAAGATATAGAAACGTAATTTAAAATACGGGCTGATATAGCTAGCCGGTATCACACCTCACCTTACTGAAAAAAGAAGATGCTTACTGAGGAGCATAGAGAGGCAGTAAAGAGACAAACAACAATTCTACAACACACTAGAAACTGAAGTGGCATAGTGTGCGGGTAAGCGAGAGCTCGGAACACTTTGTCAGATTACCAGATATCTATCCAGGAAGAGATCAACACAGATGAGGCCTGTAAAAGATGATCAAGAGAGACTAATTACTACAGAAGAGAGACAATCGTCTGATCAATTCGAAGGACTCTCGAATCGACCATCACCTGCAACTCATTCAATTGTGTTACTTGAGCTTCTGTGAAAACTGCACGAACTGGCGAGTGATCATGCTCTTGTCCTCACCAAACAAAATATTAATTCGTGTCATCATAGAGGGAATAAACGATGCTTGGGATGCAGAACTCCGTTCCTCACCGGAACAAGCTGGATTCAGGAAGACATATCGTATGATGATCAAATCGCGACCCTACGCATCACCACCAAAAAAGGATAGAGTGGAACAAGGACCTCTATCTCAACTTCATCCTCGTCGAAATGACCTCTGACATAGTTGGCCGAGAAGTGAATTCGGAACCAGTCCAACGCTATGGAGTGCAGTGCCTAAATCTTCAGCATTCTCATTCAACATTGACATGACAATGCGACGTGTCAGGTGATCCACAACGGAAAACTGAGAGGATCCTTTAAAGTGAAGACTGGATTGGGACAAGACTGCCTAGTATCATCGACGAGATTTCAGACTGTGGTGGACTTGATTATGTGGCGCACCATGTGTGGGGAGTGAGAAGACTGGAATACTTTGGACTGATAAGAAGAGTTGAGGAGATCTGGATTTCGCTTGCGGACGATTTATGCTTAGTGTCACACAAACTCGCAGGCTTACAGGCGAGAAGGAGAAGAAGAAGAAGGTAGAAGACGCAGGTAGCAGACACACGACTTCAACTGAACATAGAGAAGACGGAAGTGATCAAGGTGGCCAACCAACGTAGGGGCAGCAGCAACAACAACAACAACGACAACTACTACAACGGCCACCAATCACTGTCGACGGAGGAAATTTGAACCAGGTCACATCCTCCCACTATCTAGTCAGAATCGTTTCAACTACAGGCGACAGAACGGACGGCGATGTCTAAACCAGCCAGAATCCGAAAGGCAAGACAAATCTTCACCACTCTGAAATCAGTTTGGAAATATTCTGCACTCAGCATAAAGTACGAAATCCGTATCTTCAACACCGATGTCAAATCACTTCTTCTGTATGAATCAGAGACTTCGCCTACGTGTCACACAAAGCATTCCTAACACGCTTCATTCATACTTCTTTCAACAACTGCCTTGTCTGACTCCATCCTGGAGATCAGATGGTCGGTCGGGAGGAATTATTGAGAAGGACCTCTGGGAACGAGCGAACGAAGAAGCTATTGCCTAATAAATATGCTGAAGGAAATGGAGATTGATCGGACACACTGAGGAGACTGTTGAGTGTCACTGGGTGTGATGCCATCACCCGAGTGTAATCCGAGTGGGAAAAGATGAGTTGGGTGTGGGTGTGCGAGTGATATAGATGAGCGCGTATGAGGAGGAGATGAGAGTTAATAGCAATCTTGGAATCAGCTGAAGAGGACTGTATAGAATAGGAGGAAATGGCGATGTGCTGCTGAATCCATGTGTTCTTTTACGAGCTGAACGGAATATGAAATATCTAATAGTGTTTCTAGCATGTGGATTAGTGTAAAATGTCGCATAGCATTTTCTCAGAAATTATATCCACATGCAAATTTACTAGGATTCTCTGTTTATAAATCTGTACTGCTCTTTATACTGTGTACTTCGTGATTACCCTTATCGTTTTCCAATACTACTTGGCTGTGGAAGTTCATCAGCAAACCTTTAAATAATGATTATTTGCTCACTGAGTCTTGTATTACCAACTGTTGAATTGTTTGTGTAGAACTGTTCGTGCTGGAAAAAAACTATTTGTTCTACTTATGACGTGGTCAGAAATGATGAAAATTATTAACGAAATGTGTTAACGCCCTTTTTCATATCAGAATTTAGATTAATGAAAGAGGGCGTTTCTGGAAACAAACAGATAAATAAAAAAAATATTGAATCGACCAATAGCTAACTATCATTCCTGCTACATTTTGCATGCTTTGTTTAACAGAATAAAGCGTGTATACGTGGAATTTATGTACAAAAATGTATAAGATTTAAATGGGCAGTACATATGTACACATGTAATACGAAGCAATTTTATGCACGTAAGGTCGGCTATATCTCTATACAGCCGTTTGGTTTTTTGTTATTGTTTTTGACGTAAAGTAACAACAATCCAACATATATCACTCGTCTTACCGCCTTGCTCAATGCTTGAAACTTTTCTTTGTTTTTTGTAGACAATATTTTTTGATTTCCAAAAGACAGTTGATGAAAAGATATTATCATTATTATATTCTAAATAACTTGGACTCAAGATGACTGAAAAGAGACTAGCATTCTACAGATCTAATAAGTAAGATAAGCAGAAAATATCTATGTAACTGTTCATAAGTTAACGAAACATCTCAACAACTGAAGCACTATACCTGATCTGATTCTTCTAATCCATTAAATCAACTTGCATCAGTTAGATTATCAAAATAGAATTATAGGAATTATTCTTATTTTCTCTAACTGCCTATGATTTTAGAAGGATAGTGTACACATAGGTTCACAGTGACTCAGTTACTCCAGTCAATTTCCTATTAGATAGGTTTATTTCAAATGTCACACAGTAATGCAGTATTATTCACTGGATGACGTTTTGAGCAGAACTTATCACTCACAATCACATCACTTAGTCAAAGGGCTTCATAATTTGCTTTATATATGTATCTCTCTTCTCCTTGTTCTTTGTTGTCAATTTCCATATCTCCATTATACCCGTTGAGTCATTTCAATTGTACAGCTGGGGTGTTGAATCGATAAACAAGGCTTCATTGATTAACTTCTCCCTCCATTTAACTATATTACCTCTCAATACTTTCACCCTGTCCCACCCCGTTGTATGATTACATGCAAATGAATTTAATGCAATGGTGACCGATGGCTTAGCTTTTTTCTTGGGTGAATCATTCTAGGTCTAGCTAAATTTTTATATTCCATCAGTCTAAATGACCGCAATCGACTAGTTTGACCCATGTAATTTGAAATAAACTTATCGACACTTACATTAACGATACTTAAATTAAATAAACGATGAAGTGGAAATAAAACTTACCCTCAACTAATTTATTTACCTTTTACTTATTTTATTCCTTTACATTCCAAGAGGGACATAGGGCTTCAAGCTAGAACTTTGAAGTTTCAGTAGCAGTCGGGTTTTGTTATTTCTAAGAGGTAGATTTACCAGACTCACGCTCAACCTTCCCTTTTAACTGGCCTTACTGCTGCCTTAGATAGATTTAGGAGTGCGCTGGCTGGGGATCGAACCCGGGAGCACATGCATGATCGGCGAATTTTTACCACTGATCCACCAACACTACCATAAACTAATGATTAGGTTTAATTAACTTCACAACCTAATCATACAAATACTGTAATTATAATAACACCGAAATCGATACTGGAAGCAGAATTCTTGAGGGCTAAAGGGGAATGATCCACCCTTATTATTAATATAACAATAATAGTAATGACCACTTTATTTTAAACAATAACTTTTATACGTAGAGGAAATTTCAGCATTTACGCATTGCAATGATGTTACACCTTACAACAAATAAAACCAAAAATAGATAACCGTAAAAACTGAAACTTAACAGAATGTTAACGCAGATAGAAATAAGTCGCTGTAATTATATTAGTTCCTTTCTGACAATCATTTCTATGCACAACACCACTGCTAAAAACAGTACGATTTAGTTTTTATATTTAACCGTATGAACAATCGGTCTGATGAAATCGGGTCTGGTTTTTCCTGAAGAGATACAAAGAGAAATTTATGAGTGAAGAGAGAGTTCAGTATCCGACATGATGACTTTACCGGACTGCCTGTACAGATTTAAGTATTTATTAACAACAGTGTCAGTTAGATGGATCAAAGACACATCATTGTCTCTACCTACAACCTTCAAAGCTTTACATAACATGGCAGTCTTTTTTTCATACGTCTAGGGTGAAGAAGGGGTTGAGTGCATGATTTCATAAATTTTCGAAGAAGACTCCGGGTCATCCCAAAAGCTTTCAACTTTCCTATGTAGTACGTAGGGGCGACAGACTTCTCCAAAATCAACAAGATTTGAGATGACACAATTTTGGTATGGTAATGTGGTCGTCACATAAGTTGGGGATCATCGGCTGAATCCTTAATGAGGTCATTGGTTTCACTGTTGAAGAATTGTAGACTAGAAAAAAACGATTAAGTGATTCTCTCTGTTTTTCAACCATTATCTCTAAGTTCACCTTGAAACGTCTACCTATAATTATCAGGTCATATTCTCATTACACAAATGGTAATTCATTTACCAAAAAAATAATATTTTACTGATATTTTCAATGCGTCATTTTCCACAAATGTTGTGCCTGATCATTGGATCATTTCTAGAGCCCCATTCACCAAGTGTATCATGAGTTAGGCTTTCACCTATCTCTGTTACCTCGTCATTTTCAAAAATAATGGGAAACTGCTTATACTCAACCTTGAAACTTCCCTGAAGGCTTTTTTTAAGGACCCTAACCAATTTGCTTATATACACGATAGATGTACTTTAGATGCCTTGCTGTCTCCAGTTTACACAGAAGTGCTAAGTGTGTTCAGTGTGCTTTCCTAGATTACATATGTGTCTTCGTCTCTGCACCTAAGCTTCTTTTGTTAAACAAGCTTGGTGTGAATCATAATCATATGAGCAATAATTTCTGCTCGAAACGTCATCAGTTAATATTACTGTATAATACTGTGTGATTTATCAAAATAAAATCTTATCCATAATGGAGTTATACTCTACCACAGTGCACAAGTTTTATACTTAAAGCTTGGTGTAACACAGAAAGATATCTGAATTAATAAATGGTTGCCTTCTTATTTCTCTGATAGGAAGCAGTTCACTGTATATGAAGGGAAGTGTTCCACTACTTGACTTACTGCAGCTGGTGTCCCCCAAGGGGCTACTCTTTCTCCTTTACTGTTTTCTTCCTACATGAATTGTCTCATTCTGAGGAAGCCAATTTTTTTAGTACTCCAAAGATCTGACCGTTTGCATGCCAGTCACATCTTAATCAGATTGTTTCAAGATGAACAGATTATTTTTATCAGAAATTAGTCAGTGGTTCTTATTAAATAGTCTTAAGCTAAATCTCTCCAAATGTTGGACTGTTAATTTTACTTTCAGACACAAGCGTCATTTAGATGAACTGATTCGTTCTCGTTGACGTTGAAACTAATTTGAATGTTAGACACCTTAGATCTTTCCTAGTCTTCTCATATTATATCAATTTCTAGAAAGATATGTCGTCCCACCTTCTATGTGGAGAAGTTAAGATAATCGGGTATCACTCGGTCTCGACTTTTACAGTTTTTTTTAAATTCTTGTATTTTACCTATTCTTCTTTACTTCTCCCTTTTAATCTTTACTGGGCTATTTGAGAAAAATTATAGGTTTCCAGACCGTAGGTGTTACGAATTTCCTGGAATAATTTGAGTGCCGAGTTAGATTGATTCATTATAAATTATTTAAATTAATCCCAGCGTGTTAAGAAAATCAAAACAAGATTTTTTCTGAACGTTTCGCCGTGTAAGCCACAGCTTCTTCAGCAGATTTATTCGGATTATAATTAATCATCAAAATATTTAGTCAAAAATTTTTTTACATAAAATGAAGTCAGTTTTTTTGAAGGTCATTTCTCCAAAAACTTTGTTACACTGCGAAGGTCATTAAAATCTGTCGGTAGGGTGAGTTGGGTACCATTGAACCAACTGGTTATTACTGTCATAGATAGACATTGGAACTTATGCAATGAGTCGGCGAATATCATTTTGTCGGACCCTGAGCATCCTCTTCATACACAACTTTCCCCTTGTTTCTTATCAGGTTGGACTAGAAACAACCATAAAACACTTTATTTTCGGACGACTATGAGAAAAATGTTAGGCATGAAACTAGTAACTTACTGTGAAACACTAAGTAAACTATCCTTCTTATTTGCAATTAGTTGCGTTCTCTGAGCTGGTTGGTTTAATTACAGAGCTTTCGGTCTCCTTCTGGGCAACATCTTCAGCACAAGTCTTAGCGTAGAGTGAACTGATTTAAATTCTCCATGAATGATAGAATTGCATCTCCTGTTAGTCGATTTACATCTGTATTGATCATATTTTATTGACTTGGATTTTGAATTTTCTCGTCATCCACCTGAGCTACAAATCTTCTCCCTTATCCTTTTTATTCTTTCTTCGCTATAATATTGTTGTCACTATTTCTACATAATTTTAATTTGACATTCATATTCTTTATTGATATTATTATTAGTGTAAATACCCTCTTAATTATTTTCCCCTTACTATGTAATGTGAAGAGAGAATCGGGTGCAATATTTTGTCACATACTGAAATTGCCACATTGTATCAAAAGTTATGTTTGCAATTAAACTATTACTATTACTTTACCAATAAACTAGATTTTTAATTTTTTTTGTCACTTGAATACACCGTTATTTGGTCAAGTAAACAGTCGATAGTCGGTCTCTTATAGCTGAGTCATCATTTAGTCTTTATAACAACATTTTCAGCGAATCTTACGTGATCCCCTCAACAATACAGAGAGTCATTTTATGATCATGCCTTTTCTTAAGAAAGCAAGGCTTTTTCAGTCAGCTATGAGTTTTAAGGTAAAAGACATCTGGTCATAATTAAAATTCTGGTTATTATTTTTCAGATAGTCAACATTAATGCCTGTTGACATCCGTCAACATAGCCTTTTGGTAATCTCAAGAGGAGGGACACCTCAAGATTCAGAATTGCATCGCCTAGATATTCACATGGACACCAAATCACTGAGATTACTAGTTGCTCATAATTTTTACAGAATTGCAGTAGATATATTGTATATTCATGAAAGGTAAAAAGTCTTACACTATCCAGTCATACAATATAAACTGATTCGACGGAGTTATAGGCTTATCTTAGACTTCGTCAATCACAGAATAGTGGATATATACCGAATTTCAAATATCAAATCACTTTCCATTTAGTATGAACAACGTATTGATTTGTTTAGAATATATAGTGACAAAATGGGGTCACAGCAAAAGCTGAACCAACAGTTTTAAAGCAAATAACTTTATATATATATATGTATATATTTTTTCCACCCTTCAACTTTATTTATCACCCAAATAACCTGGTTTCTCCGTTTGTGTGAAATCCCACCAAAGGACCACTTTAATATAAAGGTTGTAGTCCTTGTGTGTATAAAACAAATATGAGTATAAAAACGTAAACAAACACAAACATTGTAACACACACGCACAGATCATTACTACTTCGTGATCATCTCCTATCATCAGTAATAATACCTCAAATACTAGAGAATTAATGTTGCAGAACTACCTTCGAAACAGTAGATTACAAATCAGGAAACAATACACACATGAAAGTGAACACACTCCAAAATACAAAAAACATCACCAACCATCACATTAAAACAATAAGAAATTGTAGAAAAAATGAACCGCATTCTCCGAATAAAAAATTCGTCCATTGTTAATTAATTAGTTGAGTTCTATTAAAATGCTTCAACTGTACTGAGTCACTCAATCTTCTTACTTAATTTTGTGTTAGTTTCTAACCGATTAACGCTTTCTGTATTGCTTAGTCCTTACGATTCTAATAACACACCTTCGGAAACATTCTTTTAGTTGCCAAGAGAATTCACTATATATATATGATTGTACAACTCGAGAAGTGTATCGCTGAATAAAGTAACTCTCCTCTGAAAGCCTTTTCTTAAGTATAATTAGGAAACCATGTGAAAACGAAGAGCATTAGTTAGTTATTTCCTCCTGGCCTTCGGATCTTCGACAGTGCATATCCATGACTGCATCGGCGATTGACTTGATAACGTTCAGGTTACGTGGCGTTACTCTTCAGCCATCTCTATGTCATCTAAAGTTGCCTAAATTGTAATTTAGGTAAAATTAAAACAGATATTTCATCGTGAGCTGACATTGGTTAGAGAACCATTGGAAAACCTTGGAGTACTGAACAGCTGTTTCGTCCCAATTTGGTACTCTTCAGCAGTACGCACCCACCACAGGGGTTCGAACCCAGGACCTTCCGGTTACAAGGCGAGCTCGTATACCATTAAGCCACTGGGACCCGATCCAATGGTCCATGAATTCTAACTTCTGCCAATTCACGACATAGCGCAACCGCTAGTCAATGTCTTCGGCGAGTATTTGTCCTCCCATCGGACCTTCTGCACCCTACTGGTCACGACTTCCCACTGGAACCCCAGGTAACTACCTACCTGAATAGGGCCAGTCACCAGTGAGCATCTCATCGATATTCAAGTGTTGGTTTGTACGGATTTGATTGGTTACAGGATTTCATCATGGTTAGAGAACCATTGTAAAACCTGGGAGTACCGGACAGCTGTTTCGTCGTAGTTTGGGACTCATCATCAGTACGCCTTGCAACCAGAAGGTCCTGGGTTCGAACCCTGGTGAGTGCGTACTGATAAAGAGTACCAAACTAGGATGAAAAAGCTGTCCAGTACTCCCAGGTTTTACAATGGTTCGTTCTCTAACCAATGTCAGATGACGATGAAATCTTGTAATCAATCAAATCCCTACAAACCAGCATCTAAAACAGATATGTCACATGGCTAAGTGAATTCATGTCATTTCAAGTGACTGACAGATTATCTGTAAGTTTATATGAATAAGATATGCGCTCTATCTACATCACATTCAAATGAAAGAAATATCGATTAAAATAAAATTTAGCTCTTATCTACTGTTGGTTTATAATTTCAGTGTTGACCATATTATTATACTTACATGAAATACAGCCGATAAGTCCCGATCTAGGACGAAGTAGCTCTCCAGTAAATCCTGCTTTTCAGTAGTTTTCTGTAATTGTTATCAATCCGTGGTCATACTCGAAGCAAATTAAATCCCTACAAACTAACTCTTGAAAATTATATATTCCTTTGCAATGGGAAATCCAATAAATAAGTTAGAGATGTTAATAAAAAGTATTGTGACTACTGTACAATTAATAATGTCTACTGGGACACCAAAGAAGATATCAGGAGGAGAAGAATGATAAAACATAGTAAACGTGAATACCTGCACTTATTTTTTAGCGTGAGTGCGTGTGTGTAACTGTGTGGCTGTTAATGTTCACAGTTGTCGGTTACAGATTCTCCATTTTACCTAGTACGAGATGCCTGGAGGAAATATTTTTCAGGAAACCGGAAAACAAGATTCTATGCCTACTGCTTGTTTCTTATTATTATTTTTTCCATTGTTTCTCCATTATCGTGAGAAAAACCATAGTTGTCATGAGATTTTTGCTTCACTTCTCATAGTTTATGCATTTAGTCATTTGCAAGACCTATCTGCTTACAATTTAGCTGAGTAGACTTCTTCATTTATTCAAGACGTATTCATTCTTACTTATCAGTAAGTAACAGGCGTAAACTACACTGACGTGCCTGAACATGCACAGATAGACTTAATAAGTTTTTCAGTAAGTGTTTTTATTTCTAGACATTGTTTGTCGGTGGCACAGTGGTTAGGACTGTCGCCGACCATGCACCATGGTGCGAGGTTCGAGCCCACGCCGACGCACACCTGATATCTATGGTCGGCCTGCAAAATTTGGGCAACCGATATAACATGCTGAAAATTCCATACCTGTACCAAAAATACAGTGTGAAATCAAGCTATAATAAATAAATAAAATAAATAATTAAACTGTCTTATCATAAATTATATATATATATATATATATATATATATATATACATATAATTCACTATTTCTATATTACGCTATGAAATTCATTGGTTTGTATTCAATTACCTGAATGGTTATAGTACTCAATATAACTAGTTAACCAGGTTGAATTTTTTGGTTTGAATTTTATTTTCAGTTTATTAATTAAACCCAAACCAGCTCAATTTACAATATGAAATATCTGGGCGAGTATTGCTATAGTTGACATGATCAAACTCAAATTATGCCCTACTTAGTATTGCTCATTATATATGATTATTCATTATTGATTCTAGACGGTGGGCATATCAAATGAATCAAGTTCACCAGTTAAATAAGTTCATAACTCGAACAAGTGTTACTAGCGTTATATTATCATGTCTTAATTATCGACTGCGAGAGCAGATGGAACAGATGTGGAAGGTACCAACTATTAACTGGAGAGAAAATAATCTATTCAGGTCACCCAGAGGACAACCACGAGCACATCGAGGTAGTGGCCATCATGATGTCACCAACAGAAGCCAAAGCCCTCATGCAGTGGGAACCAATCTCCTCCAGGATAATGACAGCCAGGTTCAACTCAAAAGGAAGGAAAGTTACAGTCATTCAATGCTATGCGCCTACGAACGTCTCAGAACAAGAGAAGAAGGAGGCGTTCTACAGACAACTACAAGCAATAATGGACAACGTCCCAAATGGCGATATCAAAATCCTGATGGGCGACATGAATGCGAAGCTGGGAGGAAACAACATAGGAAGAGAACTCACCATGGTTCGTGAGGCCCTCGGTGAAATGAACGACAATGGTGAACTCTTCTCAGACTTCTGCGCCTTCAATGATTTGGTGATTGGTGATAGTGTGTTCAAACATAAGGATATACACAAGACGACATGGATTTCACCAGATGGAAACACCAAAAGCCAGATAGACTTCATTTCAATTTCAAGAAAATGGAGACGGAGCCTACTGGACACAAGATCGAGGAGAGGAGCAAATGTGGATTCAGACCACTATCTAGTACAAGGGACTTTCAAGGTGAAGCTAAATGCCTCGAGGATAGCTGGGGATAGGCCACAATGCAAGTTCAACACTCAATTACTGAAGGACACAACCACAAAAGACACCTTCACTGCAACTGTCACAGCAAAGCAGGAAACACTACGCGACATCACTGAAGAATCATGCGTGGAAGAACATTGGAAGTCTCTGAAGGCGATTCTCAACGAAACGTGTTCAACGGTTCTAGGAAGAAAGAAGAGACAAGACAAGGAATGGCTCTCAACGGACATTTGGAAATTAATAGACGAGAAGAGAATGGTGAAAGAGAGAGTGATTCAATGCAAGGACGGACAGGAGAAGGAGACGCTGAGCTGAACTTACACAGCACTGGACAAAGAAGTGAAGATGAGTGCTAGGAGGGATAAAAGACGATTCTATGACAACCTGGCCACTGAAGCTGAGAAGGCAGCAGGCAAAAGGGACCTGAGGACATTATTTCAGATGATCAAGTCTCTATCCGGGAAGAGACCAACACAAGCGAAACCTATAAAAGACAGCCAAGGGAAGCCCATTACCAAGGAAGAAAAACAGATTAAACAATGGGCGGATCACTTCAAAGGACTCTTGAACCGACCATCACCTGCAACCCGTCCAGAAATACCAACAACAACGCACACACAACTGCAAGTTGACACCAATCCTCCAACGAGAGCTGAAGTGTTGAATGCAATCAAACTTCTGAAAGCTGGAAAAGCAGCTGGACCAGGTGGAATACCCCCTGAAGCACTGAAAGCGGACGCAGCGACGACAGCAGACATGCTAACTCACTCCATTAGTGCAAAATGTCTGGAAGGATGGAAGTGTGCCTACTGATTGGAGGAAAGGTTACTTCGTAAAACTACCAAAGAAAGGCGACTTAGGACTCTGCAAGAACTGGTGAGGAATCATGCTCCTATCGACGCCAAGTAAAATCCTGAGTCGCATCATCGTGGAGAGATTAAAGGACGCACTGGATACAGAACTCCAACCAGAACAAGCTGGATTCAGGAAAGGTAAATCATGTTCTGACCAAATTGCAACTCTACGCATCATCATCACAGAACAAAGCATGGAATGGCAATCAAACCTCTACCTCAACTTTATAGACTTCGAGAAGGCCTTCGACAGCATTGACCGCGAAGTAATTTGGAAACTATTCGAGTACTACGGCGTACCCCAAATATTCACCAACTTTATTCAGAAGCTGTACGACAACGTCACATGTCAAGTCATCCACAATGAAAAACTCAGAGAGGCGTTTGGAGTAAACACAGGAGTCCGACAAGGGTGCTTATTATCACCAATGATATTCCTAATTGTGGTGGACTGGATTATGCGTCAGTGGGAAACGGGAAGACAGGAATATCCTGGACCAACGTGAAGAACCTAGAAGACCTGGATTTTGCGCGCGGATGATTTATGTTCGATGTCACACAAAATCGAAGACTTACAAGCTAAAACCGACAAACTGGTCGAAGAAGCAGCCGGCGAAGACAGGACTCCAAGTGAACATAGACAAGACGGAGGTTATGAAAATAACCAACCAACAACAGCAACAACATCCAACGCCAATCACCATCAACGGGAGGGATTTGAAAGAGGTTACTTCATTCACTTATCTAGGGAGCATTGTCTCAACTACAGGAGGAGCGGACGAGGATGTCAAATCGAGAATCGGGAAGGCGAGAAACACACTCATCAACCTGAAACCAATCTGGAAATCTTCGTCACTCTGCATCAACAACAAAATTTGGTTGGATTTTCAATACAAACGTCAAGTCAGTTCTTCTATACGGATCAGAAACTTCGCGGGAGGGTCACAAAGAATATTTCCAACAGCCTGCTGAAGACACTTATCAACAACTGTCTTCGCTGGATCTATACTGAAGATCAGACGGCCGGAAAGAATCACGGACAAGAAACTATTGGAGCAAACAAAACAAGAACCAATCGCCAATCAACAAATATGCAGGAGAAAGTGGAGATGGATTGGACACTCACTGAGGAGGCTGCCGCTGGATGACATCGCGCGTCAGGCCCTCGAGTGGAACCCGAAAGGGAGGCGACGAGTGGGACGTCCAAGGGTGACATGGAGGAGATCGTGTGAAAAGGAGTTGAAACAGTATGGACTAGGATGGATGCAGGTGAAAAGTACAGCAGAAGGCAGAAGCAAGTGGAGACATGTAGTTGAAACCCTATGTTCCACTAGGAATCCAAGGGAATAATAATAATAAATATTTATCGACTGATTGCTTTATTGTTATCTTATTATAATGTCTGATTAAATGACTTTGAATGATTACTGATAGTTGAAAACAATTGATGGGATTATCCTTAGCCAGGTTTGTATGTATTAGCTAACACCCACAAATAAAATTTACGTCCACATATATCACCCAGTCCGTTGAAAATTTCGTCTCATCTATTTACTTCCCTTGATAAACTTGAATAAGGCAATTAGGACGGCTTCTACAAGAAAAAGTGAATTTATTCACTTTCACAGGTTTTCGTTAGTTATCCAATTTCTTCCGTACAAATCGCTGTATAATATGGAAATCATATTCCATTTTTTAAATTTTATTGCCTTCTTCTCAAACAAACTAACCATTTTAGTCAATATGGCCTTTCGCGTCGACTGGCTGGACTGAAGTGCTCGGCTTCAGGTTGACATGTCCAAGAGGTCTTGTGGATAACGATTTTGGTGTTTGAAACTACGGGTACTGGGTTTGAGCCTCAACAGGAACACCATCACTCAGAGGGAAATGCAGGTATATCCACCTGGTGAGTTCAAGGTAGAAAGAAATGGGCATCCTGGATTCCACTGTTAGACACCGTTCATCAAACTGCCCATTCGTTTGAAGAATGGCAGAAATGTGACTGTGATTACGAAGTTATTTCATTATTCAGGTTTTAGGCATCTGAAACTGAAATTTTATTCCGTCTTAAGAAGTGTAACTTTGTCATCTTTTTATGCATCTTTGGGTAGCATTCAAGGTATTTCTAATGATTTCTAATATGAGCAGAATTCAAGTCACAAAAGTTTCTCTGTCACCTGGTCGCTATCATCCTAGATAAGCAACTGTATGAATCAAAACATGAGAAATTCTCTAATAATAATGACTTTATTCTAAACATGTTTATATGCAGTAGGAAATTTTCAGCTCGGTTTTATTTACTGCTCAGAAAGAATCTTCAAGTAAAACCGAGATCTAGTGTATCATTCAACGGAATTTTGTTTCATCCGCAACAAACTTCAACCTGCGACGTGTTTGTTTCTTCGAAACAGACCAAGCAGAGTGTTGATAACCATTTACCAATGCACATGTATACAAACTGTTCATCAGCGATATGAAAACGAGGTTAGAAACGAGTAAATTTTACGCATTGGATCAATATGTCGTAATGATCAACTGAATATTAGTGATATTGCTTGGCTTCGCTTATCGTATGAATCGATAAAATAACCTCAATAAGATAAACATTTAATCTGGAAGTAATCAACTCCTCACAACTACCTTTCTAGTTAAATATTCATTCAGACATCTATAAAAAACAAAATAATTGAGCAAAGAATATCCTTTTCGATAATTTCCTCTTCTGGCTCTACAATTATATATATATATATATATATATATATGCTTATATACGTAGAATAATCTAGAATAGTAGTCAATAACAATATTAGTGTTTTTTAAATAATATCGATTTGTTAAGTAGGATCAACGGAATTACAGTTCATTAAAGATGCTTAAATTATAATGATAATAAAGATATAGTAGCAAATAGAATATCAACTAAAATTAGGAAAATTACACAAAAATTCAGGATCTTTCAAAGCATGGTTAACGTCAATCTTGTGTCCTGTATCCACAAGATGAGATAGAATAGCGCTGCGAATAGATTTTGTTTGTCCTTTGCTTAACCAAACAGGGTGATGTTCGGAAATTCGACGAGAAACTTGCCTAATTGCGCGGCCTGTGTAACTGGCTCCACAGGGGCAGTTAAATCGGTAGATACACATGGAAGAGGTTGAATTAAGCAGTTTGTCTTCTACTCCCAAACGCAAAAGAGGAGTGGTTTTGAAGACACAGAGTAATTCAGCAGCAGGGAATGCTCTTTTTAACGCAATTCTAAGGCGCTGTTTTAGTATCTCACTGACGTTGTCCCCAAGGAACTGCATTTGTAAAACTAAGGCATGTTTTAGAACTTTTGGTAACCTGGGCTGCTTTGATTTTAGATCCATATTCTTATCAATAAACTTTTCCGGATAACCATTTTCGCTTAGCAACCTTTTAATATTATTAAGTTCTTCATTATGACATTCATCAGAGCAGATTACTCTTGCTCTATGGACCAAGCACTTTATCAGATTGCGTTTGTATTTCAAGGTCACAAAGCTGAAAAAAATGACTATACCGACCCGTTGATGTAGGTTTTCTATATACACTTCTTCTTATTGTGCCATCCTCTTTCCTGGTCATAAGGACGTCTAAACATCAAATACTAGAGTCTTTTCCTTTCTCAATAGTAAAATTTACTGCCGGATGAACCTCGTTAAATTTATCCAGGATGTTCTTTGCTTCCTTCTCATTTTTCATAATTAAAAATGTATCATCCATGTACCGGCAATAGAATTCGAGTTCATTAATAACATCCTTCAAAGGCTCATCTTCTAGTTTCGCTAGGAAAATGTAGGCTAGAATGGGTCCTGGTGGTGACCCCATTGCCACGCCATCGATTTGTCTATATAATTCCTAATTAAATAAAAAGTGGACATTCATTGTGCATTTCAAGAGAAGCTCTTTCATAAAAGATATAGGAACGCCAACATCGATGTTTCGGCTTATCAGTTCTTCTCATACAAAGTCCACTGTTTCCATAAGTGGTACATTGGTGAATAAGGAAGATATATCAAATGATATCGAGTTTATTGTCAATATTTAAATCTTTCATTCTTTCAACAAATCCAAAAGTATCCTTTACACTGTGTTTCACCAACTCGGTATGAAGAGGCTGTAAGAATGCGACTAACCATTTGGCTACGGGATGGTATGGTGAATTTAACATATCCAATACTGGTCGAAGCGGTACACCATTTTTGTGCACTTTAGGCGAGCCATACATTTGTCAAAAATGAATGATCACTTTGATTTAAAGTCAAGAGAGAAAAATTACAAGTACACATATAGATGTCAAATGCTTATTACTTATCATTTGCATAAATCTGAAGTTTTATTTTTGTCTATTTCATCATATTTTTGAAGAGAAGTATATTTTTCGCGTTTAGATTTTCCTTTATTACTGTATTCTTCAACTAAGTTGGTCAGATTAGTATAATAGGAAATTGAGAAGAGAAGAGTATTACACTCAGACGTATATTTTTTTAATTCAAACGCATATAAATACACACACCACCACCACCAACTTCGATATTACTCTTAATTTTCTCACAGTTATCTGTACAGGCGTTCACTCATATAGAGTTATTCAAAATAAGAATTTAGGTGACTGATAAACCAAGCAGTCGGTCTGAAAGGAGATTAATTATGAATAAAGATATGCATACTTGATAAAAACACACATACAAATGCAGTTAAACAAAAACCATTCTTAAGAAAGACAAAATATGTGAATAGTTGGTTGATTTTAGGAGGGAAAGGGGAAGAAAAATTCGTAGAAGAATGACAAAGGTTCTTCAGTTATTTCAGGATTTCATCATGAGCTGACATTAGTTAGAGAACCATTGGAAAACCTGGGAGTACTGGACAGCTGTTTCGTCCTAGTTTGGGACTCTTCAGCAGTACGCACCCACCGGGATTCGAACCCAGGACCTTCCGGTTACAAGGCGAGCTCGTATACCATTAAGCCACTGGGACCCGATCCAATGGTCCTTGAATTCTAACTTCTGCCAATTCACGACATAGCGCGACCTCTAGCCAATGTCTTCGGCGAGTATTTGTCCTCACACCCGACCAGCTGCACCCTACTGGTCACGACTTCCCACTTCAGTTAGCTTGCAAGAGGCAAGAGGAAACAAAGAAGAAGCAGGGAAGACAAGTGGATTGAATCGAATAAACAAAAGAGGATTTTGCAATGTTCAGCATATTTTAAATATGATTAGTAAAACGTCTGTTTTTGTATCTAAAAGTTCAGCATTTGATAAATATTTAAATTTAGTCACACTGACCTGTTAGCTGAATGACTCAGTGGACAACAGATAAATCACTGAGTATTGACCAGTTGATGATTAAGTAGTTTCTAGATCCTCCAATGTCACTGTGTTGACCAGCTTCATTCCGTTTTTATCATTTATTTATTTATTCAATAGTCCAAGGAAGTATAGTCACGTAGGTATAATTAATTGGGTGACACAATTCCTTCAAATAATGTTTTCACAACCTGTTGACCCCTCAATATTCTGTCAGTTGTGAACAAGGAACATAAGTTTTCTCTCATGTACAGTTACGACATGACAATCTCTAAGTACTAGGAATCCTTTTGATATGAAAATCTGCCCCACTCCGAAATCCTAGTAATCAACATTCACTCATTGTATAAAACATTCTTGCGACTTGAAAAGTATTTAATAACACCATGTAACGACCAAAATTATTCGGTTATGGTCTGAATACAAGAAACCAATCTCCACGTTATACTTGGATAGCTGACAAAACTTCGTTGAGATACGCGCTATCACTAAACGTTCTAAATAAGGGAAAAACTAAAATTTACCTCAGCAATGCCGTTAGGCAGCTATACGGGCAATATACTTTTCTAAATACAAAACAAGTACTATAAGACAAAATTGGTTAACCAAGGTTAACTGTAAATAGTACCTTAGAATTTTGGGGAATATTCCCAATGAAATGGGATCAAAAGCTTTGTCCACAAGAATCATACGATAACGCCTCCGGGAAACAGTCCCAACTCAGAGTAACCTTCATTCACTCAAACTCTTATTGTTAAACAATACATAGTCAATATACACACATAAACGCAGAGAAGTATTACAGTTGAGGATTAACTAAGAACAAGGGTAGATTAAAAAAGGTCAAAATCAACAAGTGATATGCAAATGTCAAATTATTGGTGTATATACTCTGAGGGAAAAACGTCTAGTACTTACAAAGTTCAAACATCCAAATAAGTATAAATATTATCAAGAGTTGATTTGTAAGGATTAGATTTGTTTTTACGAGTTTGATCACAGATTGATATCAGTCAGTGGCCCATTGAAAACCAGGGAGTACTGGACAGCTGTTCCCTTAGTCCTGGTTTGGGAATCATCGGCAGTACGCACCCGCTGGGTTCGAACCCAGGTCCTTCCGGTTACAAGACAAGCTGGCTCGGCGACCATTCAACCACTGGGACCTGATTCATTATCTGGTGGCCTGCTTAAATCTTGGGCTACCAAAATTTCCATCCTACATATTGCATCTATTTCCTCGGATTTATTTTGTTTTAATCATTCAATTATGTATCCAAGTCGCATTACTTACTCTCGCGATTATTTAAAATGTCTTCAACCCTTTGATTTACGAGTATATAATAACGTTAAGAAAAAGCATCATGGAGGTTGGCAGAGATCATTAAAGTGTACTCCAATGCATCAGATGACTGTTCCTGTGATTATGAGCACAAATTGCAGGTCATTATCGAACAAGATTAACTACTTGCATTCTCTATTATACTCAAATGTATATTGTAATACTGGTGTAATCACTCTTCAAGAGACCTGGCTCCATGATTCATATGACGATAATTTAGTCTCCTTAAGTGGGTTCACAATCTACAGACAAGACCGATGCAGCTCGAAGAAGAAGAGAGGTGGTGGTGTTGCCACTTTTATTAATTCTCAGTGGTCTACTGCCAACAACGTCTGCTTCAAATTCTCAAATGACAATATTGACTGTATAACTGTAAAATGTCGACCTAAACACTTACCTAAGTACAACTCCATTTTTGTCACAAATATCTATATCACACCTTGTTGCAGTCCCTCAGAACTATCTATCTTCGCTGATGAATTCACTATTTTTGCTGCTGCTTCGTTTGGTAACTCCTTATCTATAGTGACCGGCGACTTCAACTCCAGCGACTGCAGTTTTATTACATTGCTGGGCCATGCAAATGTTGTTAATTTCCCAACTCGACAAAATACTTCACTTGATTTAGTATTTGTAAATGATTCTGGAATATACGAAGCTCGTAAAAGAGCCCCACTCTTCAATTCTGATCATTGTATTGTACGAGTCTTACCCAAAATTTACGGAAAGTTACACAGTAAAGCCCTCTCAAACTTGTCTAAGAAAGTTGTTCACAGATGCTACTCAAATGAGAACGTACATCATCTTAGAAACATGCTCAGTGACACAAGATGGGATTTGTTTAATGATGATTCACTTAATGACAATATCTCTAATATTACATCCTATCTGAAATTCTGTTTTGAAATCTGTTGTCCAAAAGAAACACTATTCGTCAAATTTGACCGTTTCTCCTCGCCTCAACTTAAAAAGCTTCGTAGAGAGAAGGAAAAACTATATAAAATCAAAGATAAAATTGGTGTAAAAAGAACTAACTTCTTAATTAAGTCTGAAATGCAGAGGTTGAATGTAATATATAACCAGAAATTCATGTCCTGCAAAAATCCTTCTAATATGTGGAAACTATTTAAGGAAATCACTGGTGGTAAGCAGATAAACAATATTCCATATTCTTTTGATGTATGTACTCTTAACAAATCTTTTATTTACTCTCCCTCAAATGCCATGCTTCCCAGCATCACTTGTGTTAATAATAGCCCCTTTCCAGGTTTTAACACAAATGATGTTCAAAAGTGCCTCAAGTCTCTAAACCCTTCCCAGAGCTTAGGTCCCGATTATGTACCTAGTATTATTTTTAAAAAATGTTCTGATATTCTGTGTCACCCTCTTACTGATCTATTTAACAAATCTTTTTCCGATAATATTGTGCCTGCCGTTTGGAAGGACATTAAAGTTGTACCCATACCTAAATCTTCTACTGGAGCATGTGTCAAATTTAGACCCATTGCTATTACGTCTCCTTTTTTGAAAACTATGGAGAAATTACTTTTACTTAGTCTTGAACCTTCGCTTAAATCCTTTAATGACCCTAAACAATTTGCCTATAAGCACAGTAGAAGCACTTTAGATGCAGCTGCCGTCTTATATCATAACATTGCTTCCAGTCTAGACAAGGGGGCTAAATTTGTTCGTTGCGCCTTCCTAGACTATACATCTGCTTTCGACTCGGTCCCTAGGGACATCTTATTAAATAAACTTGCTGCTAGTCAAACAGAATGTTGGGCTGTTAACTGGTTACATTCCTATTTCTCAGATAGAAAGCAGTACACCGTATATAAAGGGAAGTCCTCCACTTCATTGCCTACTGAAGCTGGTGTCCCTCAAGGTGCTGTTCTTTCTCCTTTTCTTTTTTCTTTCTTCTTGCACGACTTGCCTCACTCTGATGAAATAAACTTTGTGAAGTATGCTGATGATTTAACGGTTTCAATGGCTGTTAACTCCCAGCTAGATTGTACTAAAATAAATAGCTTTCTATCGGAAGTCAGCAAATGGTCTGAGTCTAACGGTCTTAAACTGAATCCTTCTAAGTGTCAAACTGTTGATTTCAGCTTAAGATGTAAACGACAGTTAAAAGAAGTCATCGATTCTCATGACACTTGTAAAATTGACGACAATGATATAGGAATCAAATCAGAAATTAAGTATCTTGGACTCATTCTCTCTTCTGATCTCTCCTGGTCTTCCCATGTCTTAGCAATCTCCAGTAAAATATTCCGCTTGACATTTTACATTAAGAAGTTAAGACACTCGGGTATAACTCAACCCCTCATCCTACAGTTCGTAAACTCTTGCATCCTACCTATTCTTCTTTATTGCTCACCCTTATTCTTTCCTGGTTTGCTTAAAAAAGACTATGTCACAATTCGTAGAATACTGAAGACTGTCAGTAGAGTGAGTGGTGTCCCAGTGGACCACATAGTTAACGTCGTTGTCGATAGGCATTTGACTTCGTGCAATAAATTTGCTAAAGGGATTTTGTCTGACTTGGAGCATCCGCTTTACCCTCAGCTTTCACCTTGCATCTCCTCAGGTAGAACAAGGAGTAACTTCAGAAAACTGTATGCTCGCACGTCTAAGTATAAGAATTCTATGATACCATACTTGGCACGTATTTTATGTGATGAAAATAGTGTCAGGCAAGAATTAACTAACCTTCTTTCATCTAGTAAATAAACAATTTCCTCCATCCATCCTTACATACCTTCAAGTTTTACTTTTATTACTTCTATTATATTTATGGTCCTGTTAATTCTCTGTTTTACTCTCATAATTGCAAACACCAACTTATCTCCATGACGGCTGTAATCTTTGTTTTTCCCCTCACCATATCATGTAGAAAGAACATTATATTCAATATTTTTAAACATGTTAGGATTTCTATACCACATTGCCAATACTGTGTGACACAAGCCAACGGCAATTTTCACTTGTATTCTTATTATTATTACCCTAGCTGTTATCATTATTATTGCTATTTCCATTTTATATGCTGCATGTTTTTGACACTACCTCTATTGTAAATGTGGAAAATTTTCTGTGTGATTAATTTTATTTATAATTTGAGGAAATTAGATGCAATATTGTGATTAATGCTGAAAATTCCATTCTGTATCACAAGTACTGTTTTTGGAATAAAGTAAATCATTATTCAAGTGTTGGTTTGTAGGGATTTGATTGATTTCAGGATTTCATCATGAGCTGACATTAGTTAGAGAACCATTGGAAAACCTGGGAGTACTGAACAGCTGCTCCGTCCTAGTTTGAGACTCTTCAGCAGTACGCACCCACCGGGATTCAAAGCCAGGACCTTCTGGTTACAAGGCGAGCTCGTAGACCATTGAGCCACTGGGACCCGATCCAATGGTCCTTGAATTCTAACTTCTGCCAATTCACGACATAGCGCGACCGCTAGCCAATGTCTTCGGCGAGTATTTGTCCTCACACCCGACCAGCTGCACCGCACTGGTCACGACTTCCCACTGGAACCCAGGTAACTACCTACCTGAATAAGGCTGGTCGGGTGTGAGGACAAATACTCGCCGAAGACATTGGCTAGCGGTTGCGCTATGTCGTGAATTGGCAGAAGTTAGAATTCATGGACCATTGGATCGGGTCCCAGTGGCTCAATGGTCTACGAGCTCGCCTTGTAACCGGAAGGTCCTGGGTTCGAACCCCTGTGGTGGGTGCGTACTGCTGAAGAGTCCCAAACTAGGACGGAACAGCTGTCCAGTACTCCCAGGTTTTCCAATGGTTCTCTAACTGATGTCAGCTCATGATGAAATCCTGAAATAAATCATTATTATTATTATTCATTGACCAGTCCATGAATTCTGACTTCTACCAATTCCTAATTAAGCGTGACCACCAACCATTGTCATCAGTGAGAAATCCATCCTTACAAACCAACTCTTGAGAATTAATCTGACGCTCGCTAGTGACGTACTACAGGATGGAGTTTCCTCGAGTTCTAGTGAGATGTCTTGATCAGTTAGGTCCAACCAATCAATTGTGAGGATGGATTTCCCACTGATAACATTGGTTGGTAGTCACGCTTAATCAGGAATTGGTAGAAGTCAGAATTCATGGACTGGTCAATGAATCATGTCCCAGTGGTTGAATGGTCGCCGAGCCAGCTTGTCTTGTAACCGGAAGGACCTGGGTTCGAACCCAGCGGGTGCGTACTGCCGATGATTCCCAAACCAGGACTAAGGGAACAGCTGTCCAGTACTCCCTGGTTTTCAATGGGCCACTGACTGATATCAATCTGCGATCAAACTCGTAAAAACAAATCTAATCCTAACAAACCAACTATTAAAAAGTATCCTGATCAGCTTAATCCTGAAAACCAACAATGAAGAAGAATTTACGACACAACAAAACGACTACATATCTGAAAACGTTTCATTCTTTGTAGAATGTTATTACAAAAGAAGATTAGTCTTCACTTTACAAAAGGCTTCAGCATAACAAAAGTACTTTTGAACATATTTATATAAATGACTGTGTAATGCAAAAAATTATGGGAATCTCAGTATAAATAAACGATACTCCATGATTCGGAAGATGACATGATTGTCATAGAAAATATCGAACAATCACATAACTCTTGACTGGCTATTTATTCTGGAGAATGACAATATGAATTCAGTACTGCTTGCGAACCAAGTCGCAAACTCAGGCATTTTAAGCGGCACATTAAGAAGAAAGCTTTAAACGACAAACGAGAAATGATACATTTCTAAAAGGCACTTGTTCATAATCAAAAAGGAAAATAAACAAATCACATGGATCATGTGTGTTCAATTTCTCTTGAAAGACTGAACCCAAAAGTTCTTACTTTAAATATTTAAACGATTAAATAGATTGAGACACCTCTGTGATATGTTTAAACCTTCAAACTGAAGAAGTCTCGATTTCTCACCTATATCAGATTGTTACTAACACCACCTAACTTTATGAAAATAACTTAATGAAGATGCAGACAGCAAATTACTGAGAAAAGCAAAAAGGAAGAGTGATTGAAAACCGACAATCTAGTCAATGACCCTTAACAATGAATTAGAATTGTAGCATGATAAAAGGGCAGATAGTATATCAAATCCGTTTGGTAGCCTTACTGCCATAACTCCAACCATGAAGCCAGAATGGAAATACTAACCTAACTCGACAGCGGTGTTTAACACTGAAGCATTCTGATTCGTCTCTATTCCTTACAGTTGGCGTTTTTCGAAAATAAACGCGTTCACTCTTATCCAGACTTGTTGTTTAATGAATAAGTTAATTAACATAAAAGTATGTTAAAAATTTGGTTCCGATTATTACTAGCGCCTACTTACTGATAAGACTCACTTTGGCAGAGTAGAGGAGTTCTACGTTCTCTTTCCGAAATGTGCAACTCTACAAAGAGAATATAAATCAATTCTGACACTCTGAATAGGAATAATAACCTTCAAATGTTAGTTTGTAGGGGTTGGATTATCTTATCCATTAGTACAACTGGTGATGAACTGAAGAACGTCTTAGTTGTGACTCATCTGAAAATACTTTTCCACCGAAAATTATACTGTCAAGAATTTCAAGGTAAAAAGCGCCAACGAATCAACACCCAGTGGATTTTGATAAATTTTTGACAGATGGATTCTGAATTCAGGAAATCTCTCGAGGATGGGACTGTCAAAATCGATGAGTGAATTCTTCATGTCCATCAACCCTAGAAACGCACTGTCCTGCAACAAACCTTTGTAGTTAATATGTGGCAGATAGACTGACTCAGACGTCTGACTCTGAAAATCCCTGCATATGTTTGACATTAATATACAATAAACTAAAATAATTCAACATCAGGTATCACTCCTGTCTACAAAACAGTCTTAGATATTTGCTTAAGTTAATTTGTATTTCCCGTTTATTGACTACTCTGGACCAAAATTCTTGGTATCTCTTGGCATGTATGCTTAATTTATGGACGCTTTGATAATACTTGGAGATCAGAATGCTATATTTTTTGGTTGAAGCTTCCGAACCAGGAGCAGACATGCTGGCACAAAGCATTTCGGCTCCGTGCATTCAACCAACGGAAAATAGAAATTAACAAATCACAACTCGTAGTATAAAGAAGAAAAAATCCGTGAGGCTTAAAGGCAGTGTTTATTTGGACAAACGCATTGTATGTACAAAAATTTGGTATACCTAATCGTTAAGTCCTTATTTGCACATTCGCAAATTGGTCGAATATCACCACATTCGATAGCTTGTTGGATTCTGCGCAGTGTTGTGATGTTCTTCTCACAGTTCTCTTCTTCGAATGCTTTTACCAGTGCCTGGAAACCTATTTTTACTTTTCTGAAGTCGTTTACTGATATACTGTGGTGAGAGCAGGCTGCTAGCTAATTAGTAGACACTAATCTACGTCAATGTCTAGGTCACTAATATTGGTCGTGAGAAAATATGAACAAGGCTGATTCAACAATCAATGACAGCAGACTTAACATGGGAAAATATGATTCGCAGATAGATGGCTCCACTTTTCGAGAAAACCCGAAACCACCAGTCAGAAGACTGCGTTTATCTACTTGAATAGGCTATAATAATGTACATGAAATATATATAAATACGTGTTGATTTCCGTAATAAAACGATCTGTTGCAGGCCATTGTCTTCTGTTGTTACAATACTACGTATATCTGACTATAAGAAGCACTCACTACAGTGCCAGTTGCGCAGGAGGTAGCTGGTGGGGCATTCAGGTCTAATGCATATTCTTTGAAAGTTAAAAACGATGGATGCTCGTCTCTATTCTCAGTGGGATCATTACCACTCACTGGGAATGAAAGTATATCGTCTAATAAGTCCCTAATAGCACATCCTGGTTTGATTGTTAACCACTACCAGTCAAATGAAATCTAAGACATTATCCACTGACAATAAAAGTCACTAGTAGCCTCGGCAAAGCGAACAGAAACAATTAGTTAGGCACCTTTTATTAAACAAAAGAATTTCTATTCAGGTACTGGCTTGCAGGTATTTGGATGTTTGGTTACAGGATTTCATCATGAGCTGACATTGGTTAGAGAACCATTGGAAAACCTTGGAGTACTGAACAGCTGTTTCGTCCCAATTTGGTACTCTTCAGCAGTACGCACCCACCACAGGGGTTCGAACCCAGGACCTTCTGGTTACAAGGCGAGCTCGTATACCATTAAGCCACTGGGACCCGATCCAATGGTCCATGAATTCTAACTTCTGCCAATTCACGACATAGCGCAACCGCTAGTCAATGTCTTCGGCGAGTATTTGTCCTCCCACCGGACCTTCTGCACCCTACTGGTCACGACTTCCCAGTGAAGAATTTCTTTCTCTCTGTAAATCAATAATCATCTACTTTCCATCATGGGATATTTTAAAGAATAACTTTCTGAAGACATGACTTCTGAAAATAATCATTAAATGGTTACACAATCTGCAACAGTGGTTATTAGTAACTGTGCATACTGATTTGACAAATTTGGTAAACATGACTGATCAAATTCCTACCCCATGGTTAAAATGCAAAATGCTGCTTGTGACAGACTAACTATTATCAGTTTGACTTAAAATATTCTATATGAGAATGTAAATAATTACCTAGTCTTATATAATTGTCCAGTTTTTAGCCAATACCAACTTATGAAAAACAATTTCAGGTTACTAATGTTTGCTTATCATACTAAAATTGTTTAAATACATTTAAGCAATCAAATTCCAAACAGTATGAATCATCTGATTTTGTTTCTCAGTAAACAATGAAAATCATCAGTCAAATGATAGCGACTGAAAATGCTGAAATTGTCAGCGATTATTTTTGAAAGATACGTAAAACAAACACTAAATAAGATGATGACGACGACAAGCAATTTATATTTTTTGAAAATCAATGTGAAAAGAGGTAATTTGGTCAATGCCGACTAATAGTGGAATTCAGGATGCGTACTTCGTCCTGCTTGAGATTCGTCAATGGATGTACCTGCACTCCCCAGTGAGTGATGGTGTTCCCACTGAGGCTCGAACGGAGTACCGGTCGTTTCAAAATTACTTCATTTCAAATCCCCAGACACCGTCAGAGCATCCTCACAATGAGCTGACGTGTCAACAGAGAGCGAACACCTCTGTCGAATCAGTCAGCGCCAAAAGAGAAATTTAACTGGATATGAAGGAATCTCAACCACCAAACCGTATTTTTGCCATGTTTCAAGTTCCCATTATTTGATTTCTTCTCGATATTTTCTTTTCATTCGTGGTTAGGGAATGAGTCGAGAACTACAATTTTGGTCTCTTCTGTTCTCGTCATTCAGATGTATGTTAATGGTAGTGACTGACGGCGGCCTGCTTGAACATAGGGCTACCGAAAAATTCCACCTTACAACATTTTACAAAATTGCTTTGGTTTGCTCTTTTAATTTTGTTTTAATTTATCAATAATGTGTCCTAATCGTATTATATATAATCGCGCATTTTTAAAATCATTACAACCTACTGCGTTGTGTCATCCACAAAAATTGAGAAAAAAGCATCACTGTGGCTGGTAGCGTGCACTGAAACGTACACAAATTGGCAAAGTTTAAGAATGGAGTCCCAAGAGATGCGAACGCACAATGACCTTGAGCCGACCAATCAGAAAATAGGAGGAATTTTGCATAAAATTTAACGTATATTTACACAAAAATGCATGAAAAAAACATTAAACGGATTATATTTCTCTGATATGACTTAAAAATACGTTCCAGTTGCGATGAAGAGTATCAGTTGCTAATTTGGACTAGTTTCTGTAGATGTATTCACCAAAGAGACTGAAGGTGTGCTGTTTTGGGAATGGTTCATCTCTCTTCTCTTGCTGTGTAGTCCTCTTCTCAGCCCTCGGTTTAGTTACAATGGTTCCAGTAAGAGCATTGGCGACTGCATACAAGGGAAATAAGGATAACAAAAGAACTTGAAATAAACGAAAAATCTATTCCTAATCGCTACCCTAACCCTAACCCTACCCTAACCCTAACTCTAACCCTAACCATAACCATAACCCTCCTAACCCTAACCCAAACCCTAAACCCTAACCATAACCCTAACCCTAACCACAATACTCGCCTTAACCCCTATCCTAACCCTAACGAGATGTTAACACATTGTCCAAACAGTAATAAAAGTGTTATCTGGGTGAAACTTGCTCCTTATTTGATGAATAGGGTTGATATTTCAGCTATGATAATGACAGGAACCGTTAGCCAACGACTAGCATGCGTTCAAGGTCATTTGAGCGTTGAAGGTTTTGGGACGCTATTCTTAAACTTCGTCCACAAATTAATCAAATGACTGTTCCTGAACTTGTTAGCACTAATTGTAGATCCCTGTCCAACAAAATGGATTATCTTCAATCCCTAATGTATTCCAATGTTTATCGAAATGCTGGCGTTTTAGCAATACAAGAGACTTGGCTGCACCAGCATTATGATCATAATCTAGTTTCAATAAATGGATATAAAGTTTTTCGCCAAGATAGAAAAAGTTCTAAGAAAAAATATGGAGGAGGGGTAGCCACTTTTATAAACACAAGTTGGTCTACATCAAATCCCGTTTGCTTCAATTATTCTAGTGACAATTTAGATTGCATAACAGTCAGGTGTCGCCCAAAACACTTAAGTAAATATTCTTGTATATACATAACAAATATTTACATAACACCCAATTGTAGCCTTTCTAATATAGTTATGTTTGCAGATGAATTTACTGAATTCGCTGCTCCTGCATTCGGAAACTCGTTGTCTATAGTCTGTGGTGATTTCAATTCATGTGATCACAGCTTTCTTACTTCACTTGGTCATGAGAATCTAGTCAAGTTTAATACACGTCTGGACAAATCACTAGACCTGGTTTTCATAAATGACCGTGATGTATATGAAACCCGAAGGAGAGCTCCTTTGCTAAATTCTGACCACTGCATTATTCGTATTTTACCGAAAGTGTACGGCAAGTTACAACAAAAATTGTTTAGTCATTTAACAAAGAAGATACATGAACGTTCATATTCCCATGACAACATTCTAGCACTAAGAAGCATGTTGTGTGATACCAACTGGGAACTATTTACTGACGATAAGTTGGATACTACTGTCTCTAATATAACCGATTATCTGAAGTTTTGTTTGGAAATTTGCTGTCCATATGAAACATTGTTTTCGAGATTTGACAGAATCTCTTCTGTGCAACTGAAAAAACTTGGAAGATTAAAAGAGAAGTTGTATAAGAATTGTGATAATACTGGTGTCCGTAAAATAAACACCCTTATAAAAATTGAAATAGAAAGGTTGAACAGACTATATAATGAAAAATTTTTATCATGTAAAAATCCTTCAAACATTTGGAAACTTTTCAATAAACTTACAAGTAAAAAACAAATGTCTGTTGATGCTTATTCTGATGTTAATGCTTTAAACAAATCATTTATCAAGAAACAAATTAATATGGTTGTACCTGATGTACCTAGTCAAGAAAATGGTCATTTTCCGGGTTTTAAAGAAAAGGATGTACTATTATGTTTGAAATCATTAAATCCAACACATAACCTTGGTCCAGATGGTGTACCAAGCATTTTTCTTCAAAAGTGTGCAGACATCTTGTGTCATCCTCTGACTCAAATCTTTAACGCATCATTTAACAGGGAAACGGTACCTGCTGACTGGAAAGAAATCAAGGTTGTACCTGTACAGAAATCATCTTCTGGAGCAGGTATAAAGTTTAGACCGGTCGCTATAACATCTCCTTTTTTGAAAACTATGGAGAAACTTCTTTTGAATATTCTTAAACCTTCTTTAAAAGCTTTTAGTGACCCTAAGCAGTTTGCTTATAAGTGTGGAAGAAGTACATTAGATGCAGCCATTGTACTACACCACAATATTGTTTCCTGCTTTGATAAGGGCGCTAAGTTCGTTCGAACAGCTTTTTTAGACTATACTGCAGCTTTCGACTCTGTTCCTAGGACACTTTTATTAGGAAAGATGATTTCAGCTCAAACAGAGTCCTGGGCAACTAGATGGCTGTCTTCTTATTTTAAGGATAGGAAACAGCATACTGTTTTGGCTGGAAAGCGCTCCACTTCCCAGCTAACTGAAAGTGGTGTGCCTCAAGGTGCAGTACTTTCTCCATTTCTTTTTTCTTTCTTTTTGCATGACCTTCCGAACTCACCCAAAGTTAACTTCATTAAGTATGCTGATGATCTGACCGTTTCTGTCCCTGTAGTTGCCACATCGGATTGTTGCCATATGAATGGCTTCTTAGCTGAAGTTAAGGATTGGTCTGGCTCAAATGGTCTTAAACTAAATCCAACTAAATGTAACACTGTTGATTTCAGCTTGAGAAGTGAAAAAGACATGCATGGATTGATCCAATCTCATGATTGTTGTAATATTGAAGGTACCATGATAGAGAGTAAGTCAAGTGTTTCTTATCTTGGCATTAGTTTCTCTTCAAACCTTTGCTGGTCGTCTCATATTCTTATAGTTTCTAAGAAAGTTTTCCGTCTGACTTATTACATAAAGAAGTTGAGGCACTCAGGTATAACCCAATCTCTTCTCATACAATTTATTAATTCATGTGTTTTGCCCATCATTCTTTATTGTTCTCCATTATTCTTCCCTGGGATACTCAAGAAAGACCATATAATACTACGAAGAACATTGAGGGCTGTAAGTAGGGTCAGTGCTATCCCTTTGACTCAACTAAATGACACTGTTGTCAATAGACATATGAATTCTTGTAAACACTTAGATAAAGTTATCTTATCTGATAGTGAACATCCTCTTTATTCACAATTGTTTCCTTGTATCTCTTCGGGTAAGACCAGAAGAAATTTCATAAATATTTATGCTCGTACTACAAAATATAAAAATTCGACCGTACCATATTTGGCACGAGTATTGTGTGAAGAGATAAATATCAGAAACGAACTTTTACAACTTTTAAATCATTAACTAAAGTATAAAATGTAATGATGCATATTAATGCATGTGTTATTTGTTATATTATCTATTTATTATTCACTATGATCTAGCAATCGTGTGATTTTGTTGGGGTTTTATTTTTTCCTATTAACTATCAATATTTTAACATCTTATATATTTATATATATATATTTATATAATTATAAACAGAGCTAAACCATTGCAGTATGTAAAAGAAACGCTGAAAATTCCATGATGTAAATTGTTATTGTTTTGGAATAAAGTGATTATATTATTATTATTATTATTGTAATTCTTCCAATGAGAATCACACTCGAAAACCAACATACTTATAAAACTTATTCAGCAGACATAGGATGATACCATTTGTCGCGTAATTCACAGCTGAAATTTCTCCAAGGCCTTAGAATAGAAAACAAGATTAAAACAAGTCTGTCTACTATCACCAATGATCCTCCTAATTGTGGTGGACTGCATCATCCAGTACACCGTGAGTAACGAGAAAACAAGGCTTCGTTAGACTGACAAAAACATTTATTCAGACTTCGCAAATGATATATGTCTCATGCAGCACAATCTTGAAGATGTACAACAGAAATTCAAAAATTTGGCAGAAAAGGTTGTAATAACGGGATTTGCGACGAATATAGCGAAAATGAAGATGAAAAAAACACCCAAACGTTAGCAATGAACGGCAATAACCATGAGTGGAAGAAATTTAGGCGAAGTTGCCCTTTTAACTTAGTTGGACAGGCAAGGATGTTTTAACTACAGACCACAAGGATGAGAATGTCTAAGCTAACCAGAATGAGACCGTATAAGCAAAACAGACGTCCATTATCCTGAAATCAGCATGTAGATATACAGTACTCACTCAACACACACTTTATTTGAATTTTCGACACTAATGTCAAGTCAGTTTTTCTGCATAATTCAGAGATTCGGCGTGCGTTCCTGACAAGCTAATGCAGATTTTTATCATCATCGATGTTCACTGAAGAACAAATGGCCGAACTGAGAGCATAAACAAGTAACAAGTAACTATAATTGGCAGACAGAAAACCAAGGAAGAGCCTATTACCCAACGAATGTTCAGAAGGGAATGAAAATGAATTGAACATACGCCTGGGAAACTACTGAATGGAATCATACACCAGGCCTTCAAGCACAATCCGTAAGGAATCTAAAGTGTTGTTTGTCTGTGGGTAACGTGGCAGAGATCATGTGAAGAGGAAACAAAAGTCTGTGGTTAGTTGTGAAGCCAGTTAAAAGTGGTGACAGAGAACTGAGTACAGTGGAGGTGTGTAGCTAAAGACTTAAGTTCTATTATGAACGCAGATTATGAATGGTAATATATAAATCTTCGAGAAGAATTACTGCACAGTAAAAAATTGCTTTTTCTTCTTTTTCATTTACTTAACTGATACAAAAATTCAGGATTTCATCATGAGCTGGCATTGGTTAGATAAACACTGGAAAACCTGTGAGTACTGGACAGTTGTTTCGTCCTAGTTTGGGACTCTTCATCCTCCGGGTTTTAATCACCAGAGATGATGAAATCTTGAAACCGATTAAATCCCTGTAAACCAACACTTGAATATCGACATAAAAATATTTATGTATTATCTTATTCTAAAAAAAGAATAACTCCATCACAACTAACTCTGGTTGTGGAAATACTTTGTGTGTTTCTAGACTGTAACGAAGATAGGAAGAAGTGCACTGTGTCTCACTCGGTAAAATTTTGTACTAGCTATAAACAGACGACAGAATACTCAATGTATACCAGTAACTAAAAATACAAGATTTACAGATACACAAAAGTAAATAAAGAGGAGAATGAAAAAGTCAAACAACATGTCTGCAAAGTACACGCGAAGTTAAATTGTGGCTTATTATAAGTTTGGCTTCGAAAAAATAAACCTGCTGTCCGTTGTTGTCACTATTGTTTGGTATGGGTGGTTTCCTAGGCCGTCAGTAATTCATAATTTTATTCGGTGAAGCAAGGTAATAATACAGGTAAGTAATAAAATGGATTAAGAGGGCAATTATGAGTTTTGCATATGCTTATTCATCTGCATTCGACGGACTCCGGGGTCCTACGTCATGAACTGGTCATGAATTAGAACTGTCATCGAGTTATTTTACACGCTTTTATGAGTAGATGTGAATGCAAAGTCTTTCGAGGAATGACATCCAAGAATTTCAAGACCAAAAGAAACACGAATGCTCCATATTACCACAATAATAATAATAATAATAATGATTTACTTTATTCCAAAAACAGTACTTGTGATACAGAATGGAATTTTCAGCATTAATCACAATATTGCATCTAATTTCCTCAAATTATAAATAAAATTAATCACACAGAAAATTTTCCACATTTACAATAGAGGTAGTGTCAAAAACATGCAGCATATAAAATGGAAATAGCAATAATAATGATAACAGCTAGGGTAGTAATAATAATAATAATACAAGTGAAAATTGCCGTTGGCTTGTGTCACACAGTATTGGCAATGTGGTATAGAAATCCTAACATGTTTAAAAATATTGAATATAATGTTCTTTCTACATGATATGGTGAGGGAAAAACAAAGATTACAGCCGTCATGGAGATAAGTTGGTGTTTGCAATTATGAGAGTAAAACAGAGAAGTAACAGGACCATAAATATAATAGAAGTAATAAAAGTAAAACTTGAAGGTATATAAGGATGGATGGAGGAAATTGTTTATTTACTAGATGAAAGAAGGTTAGTTAATTCTTGCCTGACACTATTTTCATCACATAAAATACGTGCCAAGTATGGTATCATAGAATTCTTATACTTAGACGTGCGAGCATACAGTTTTCTGAAGTTACTCCTTGTTCTACCTGAGGAGATGCAAGGTGAAAGCTGAGGGTAAAGCGGATGCTCCAAGTCAGACAAAATCCCTTTAGCAAATTTATTGCACGAAGTCAAATGCCTATCGACAACGACGTTAACTATGTGGTCCACTGGGACACCACTCACTCTACTGACAGTCTTCAGTATTCTACGAATTGTGACATAGTCCTTTTTAAGCAAACCAGGAAAGAATAAGGGTGAGCAATAAAGAAGAATAGGTAGGATGCAAGAGTTTACGAACTGTAGGATGAGGGGTTGAGTTATACCCGAGTGTCTTAACTTCTTAATGTAAAATGTCAAGCGGAATATTTTACTGGAGATTGCTAAGACATGGGAAGACCAGGAGAGATCAGAAGAGAGAATGAGTCCAAGATACTTAATTTCTGATTTGATTCCTATATCATTGTCGTCAATTTTACAAGTGTCATGAGAATCGATGACTTCTTTTAACTGTCGTTTACATCTTAAGCTGAAATCAACAGTTTGACACTTAGAAGGATTCAGTTTAAGACCGTTAGACTCAGACCATTTGCTGACTTCCGATAGAAAGCTATTTATTTTAGTACAATCTAGCTGGGAGTTAACAGCCATTGAAACCGTTAAATCATCAGCATACTTCACAAAGTTTATTTCATCAGAGTGAGGCAAGTCGTGCAAGAAGAAAGAAAAAAGAAAAGGAGAAAGAACAGCACCTTGAGGGACACCAGCTTCAGTAGGCAATGAAGTGGAGGACTTCCCTTTATATACGGTGTACTGCTTTCTATCTGAGAAATAGGAATGTAACCAGTTAACAGCCCAACATTCTGTTTGACTAGCAGCAAGTTTATTTAATAAGATGTCCCTAGGGACCGAGTCGAAAGCAGATGTATAGTCTAGGAAGGCGCAACGAACAAATTTAGCCCCCTTGTCTAGACTGGAAGCAATGTTATGATATAAGACGGCAGCTGCATCTAAAGTGCTTCTACTGTGCTTATAGGCAAATTGTTTAGGGTCATTAAAGGATTTAAGCGAAGGTACAAGACTAAGTAAAAGTAATTTCTCCATAGTTTTCAAAAAAGGAGAGGTAATAGCAATGGGTCTAAATTTGACACATGCTCCAGTAGAAGATTTAGGTATGGGTACAACTTTAATGTCCTTCCAAACGGCAGGCACAATATTATCGGAAAAAGATTTGTTAAATAGATCAGTAAGAGGGTGACACAGAATATCAGAACATTTTTTAAAAATAATACTAGGTACATAATCGGGACCTAAGCTCTGGGAAGGGTTTAGAGACTTGAGGCACTTTTGAACATCATTTGTGTTAAAACCTGGAAAGGGGCTATTATTAACACAAGTGATGCTGGGAAGCATGGCATTTGAGGGAGAGTAAATAAAAGATTTGTTAAGAGTACATACATCAAAAGAATATGGAATATTGTTTATCTGCTTACCACCAGTGATTTCCTTAAATAGTTTCCACATATTAGAAGGATTTTTGCAGGACATGAATTTCTGGTTATATATTACATTCAACCTCTGCATTTCAGACTTAATTAAGAAGTTAGTTCTTTTTACACCACTTTTATCTTTGATTTTATATAGTTTTTCCTTCTCTCTACGAAGCTTTTTAAGTTGAGGCGAGGAGAAACGGTCAAATTTGACGAATAGTGTTTCTTTTGGACAACAGATTTCAAAACAGAATTTCAGATAGGATGTAATATTAGAGATATTGTCATTAAGTGAATCATCATTAAACAAATCCCATCTTGTGTCACTGAGCATGTTTCTAAGATGATGTACGTTCTCATTTGAGTAGCATCTGTGAACAACTTTCTTAGACAAGTTTGAGAAGGCTTTACTGTGTAACTTTCCGTAAATTTTGGGTAAGACTCGTACAATACAATGATCAGAATTGAAGAGTGGGGCTCTTTTACGAGCTTCGTATATTCCAGAATCATTTACAAATACTAAATCAAGTGAAGTATTTTGTCGAGTTGGGAAATTAACAACATTTGCATGGCCCAGCAATGTAATAAAACTGCAGTCGCTGGAGTTGAAGTCGCCGGTCACTATAGATAAGGAGTTACCAAACGAAGCAGCAGCAAAAATAGTGAATTCATCAGCGAAGATAGATAGTTCTGAGGGACTGCAACAAGGTGTGATATAGATATTTGTGACAAAAATGGAGTTGTACTTAGGTAAGTGTTTAGGTCGACATTTTACAGTTATACAGTCAATATTGTCATTTGAGAATTTGAAGCAGACGTTGTTGGCAGTAGACCACTGAGAATTAATAAAAGTGGCAACACCACCACCTCTCTTCTTCTTCGAGCTGCATCGGTCTTGTCTGTAGATTGTGAACCCACTTAAGGAGACTAAATTATCGTCATATGAATCATGGAGCCAAGTCTCTTGAAGAGTGATTACACCAGTATTACAATATACATTTGAGTATAATAGAGAATGCAAGTAGTTAATCTTGTTCGATAATGACCTGCAATTTGTGCTCATAATCACAGGAACAGTCATCTGATGCATTGGAGTACACTTTAATGATCTCTGCCAACCTCCATGATGCTTTTTCTTAACGTTATTATATACTCGTAAATCAAAGGGTTGAAGACATTTTAAATAATCGCGAGAGTAAGTAATGCGACTTGGATACATAATTGAATGATTAAAACAAAATAAATCCGAGGAAATAGATGCAATATGTAGGATGGAAATTTTGGTAGCCCAAGATTTAAGCATATATATCAAAATCAGCATAATCTGAAAATTCCCACTCTGAATTATTCTCCAGAAACGATGTGGTAGATCAGCTATGTAAATATTTTCGTCTTTCAAGTCTAAATTGCACTAGTTGATTGAGATTTATGTGATATGCCTATAGTTACTCAGGTAAAAGATAAGTGCAATACAAGCTGATTAATTCTGAATTTATACATAGTCATAATTATCGAATCTGAGGCTATTTTTGTTTTTTCTGACACTTAGGTTAACTACTACTTTGAGGTGTGTTTAGATGTGCTTGATGAATTCGATCTCTAGAGAATAAATAAAAAATAGTGAACCTGAAAACTTTCACGTTTAGATAAGTGACTAACCAAATTTACAAGTCATTACATTGATCAGAGTTAGTCAGTTAAGCCTATAATTAAGACTATTAAGCTTATTTTACTTTTGATTTTTGATTTACAGCTTGATTCCACACTGTATTTTTGGTACATGTATGGAATTTTCAGCATGGATATCGGTAGCCCAAATTTCGCAGGCCGACCATAGATATCATGTGTGCGTCGGCGCGGGCTCGAACCCTAGACCATGTTCATGGTCAGCGAGTAACACTTCAGTACATTGCAATTTAGCATTAATTGCTGACTGTTTATTGTTAGGTTAAATTTACCAGTGAATAAATGACTATAAAATATCAAAGAGAACATTATTTGTATCAATGTGGCCAGTGCATATTACTGATGAATTCCAGCAGTTACAAAACAAATGAAAAGTCAAGTTGATTATTCAACTTTATGTGTTATTTTTGGGAGCAGTGCAATCTCGTGTGGAACACTAAATAAATCTGACACTAAGGAGATCACAACAAATCAATAAATATCTATTCAACAAAGACAAAGAGTTATTCAACCACAAAACAACACATTACAAAAATTATCCAAACTGAAAAAATCAGCTGTTCAGGCAGCATATATTCAAACATTTAAAACTGGGTTTAAGAAAGGCATCTAAGTTGAAGAAAGGAAATACAAAACCAACATGTGCGTCGGTGGCACAGTGGTTAGGACTCTCGACGACCATGCACATGGTCCGGGGTTCGAGCCCACGCCGACGCACACCTGAAATCTAAGGTCGGCCTGTAAAATTTGGGCTACCGATATCCATGCTGAAAATTCCATACTTGTACCAAAAATACAGTGTGGAATCAAGCTGTAAATCAAAAAAAAAGATTATGCTCTTTACTAACTTCCAAATCATTCCAAAAAAGTTGACAAGAATGTCGTTGCAAACAACAGCAACTCACAGAACATAGTGATATAAAAACTCGAAACATGAATAAAAATTATTCTTTGTCATTCCCGAGACGAGAATTCTACTTGAATCTTAGTTAGTCCAGTGATGATAGCATCCTATTTAGATTATTCTCAGCAAGATAGGTCTCCAAAAATTGTTGCCATTTAGAATCTTTGACTACTTCTTAGTTGCAACCGCGTAAAACTGCACATGAGAGCGTTTGAATGGCAGATTTTCTATCTTTCGCTCTCTTTATCTTTCAAGTGTTTAAAACAAAAGCAAACTGAGTTGCAAAAGTTAGTGACGTCACCACCTCAACTTTTTACTTTCTCTATACATTTATTCTATATCAGTTTTATAAGCAGAAAGAGAATTCTAATGTTTTAGATCAACTCCTGTATTATCATGATGTTGCAAACAAACCAGTCTCATAAATCAATATCGGATGAAGATTAGAAACTAATAGGAACATAGCTTTATCTACTTCATATATTTTACTTATTGCTCCAATATTGTTCCATTTCTTCCTTTTTAATCGTTTTCGACAGTTCATAATGAAAAAATAACTGTAAGAACCTGTAGCAACTGTAAGAACCTTCATCATCGCATACAACAGCTACATGTTTCTTCAGCCTGCTCTACCTAAGCCAGAACGCACAACGCCGTAAGACGAAAAGTAACAGTATAAGTATGTATTTTCAAAAGGGAACAGTGATATATACATGTAACAACAGAAGACAAAGGCCAGGAAACAGATCCTTTATTAAGGTAATCAACACATATTTATAGATTTTCATGCACATATTATAGATTATTGTTAGCAGAAAAACACAGTCCTCTGATTGGTTGTTTCTGACAGAAAGTTATCCTTGCATCTCTTTGTGGCTGTTTCTTGAACGTCAGATCATCTATATGTTGGCTGTATTCGCCTACGCAAAGCCTTTGTTCTCATTTTTCTCACGACAAATATTTGGGACATAAACATTGACGTAAATTACTATCCACCAATTTTGACTAACAGCCATCTCGCACCACAACATACATGGCCAATGACGTCAGCATGAGAAAGGATAGTCCACAAAGAGTGTAACCACATATACCCTCTTCTTTAGAAGAGACATAATACTTAGCGTCAATCAGAACCACACTGTCTTTTTTATGCACTTAGCTGGTTGACGTTGAGGGAGTGATATGTTGTTTACTAGAAGACCTGGAGCATTCGTAGCATTTTCCTTATGTTGTAGTCCAAAAATGTTCAGAAATATATGCAGTGAGAAACCGATGGTTCTTGTCTTTTTATCGGAGGATGAACGCTGTTGTATTTGGTTTTTATAACCGTGCTCCAACGCCGTAAGATTTTGAGGCGTCTGATGACCTAGCTACACGTAGTTCAGATACCAAAGTTCCATGTGCAGCTTGGAACGTCCTCCCCATCACTGATTGAGAAGCTTTAACGCGCTTGAAAACAACCTGTTGTTTGAGAGAGAGGATTCTGGCGTCAACTATTGCTTTTGAAGAACATATCATAGGTCTCATTGGTCGGGTTTTGTGCTACCTCGGGGACGTGTACTCCGAACACTGATGAATTTTTGGCGGGCAGATGCCGACCGGGAATGGCGACTACGGCGATTTCTCAACAGCCGACGCTGCAAACGTCGTTAAGTCCAACACTACTGCAGTCTAAACACTGCTTTAGCTAAAGCGGACAAAATTGTATGAATACCAAACACCCCAATGCCAGCAGGATTATGTAGGAATCTTCCCGGGAGTCGACTGAAACTGCGTGGGTAACTACGACGAAGGACGTTTAAAGTAGGAAGAGGTTGATACAGAGGACCGAGACAATTGGAGAACATAAGTGATTTCAAGACCAACCTGGCGTGCAGAATGGACTAAACTGTTTGTTGAAGAAACTTGTCCAACTTCAACAGATCAAATGTCGAAGAACCCAACTACCCCCACTTTTATATTTCGCAATACATTGAGTTGAATAGGGATGCCGGTGATCATGAGTATCGCTAGTCAAACACTGACAGTATTATACGACAGGTACTAGTTCTCTAGCCCTCTCTACTTAGTCTAGAACAGACAACGACGTGAGCCTAAAAGTATGTTTCAGTAGCAGCTACAGTATATTTATTAATGGAAACAATAATATATATATATATATTTATATGTGAAAGGTTGAAAAATCATGATTTTCTTGCAGGTTCTAGTCCTCTACAGTGTGAAGCGAGTGTTCAACGGATTAGAGACGATTGTCAAGTTTAAATAAAGTCAGCGTAAGTGGTTCTATTTACCATGAAGCCTTCATTTTTTTCTACTAATGTTTTAATGTTAACATTGATCTTTGTTTTCTGAAACCTACCAAATGTATGGAGACACAAAAGTGATTGAAAATTATAAGTAATAATACTGATATCAGAGCTTTTAAGTCTCTCAGTGGGAAATCCAGCATAAGGTAATTTTGTGGCCTTTTAGATTAAAGTATTATACCACTAAACTGAGTGTCATATTTCAACTTGATCAATCAACTCCGGTGTATATTTGAAGATTTACGAGTTGAATAAATGGTTCTCTTGTAAAAAGTCGGCTTATATAGACTAGTAAAATACAATCACGGTTAACACCGACATAAAGTTTACTCTATCAAAAAGACAGATGGAAATTAATCTAATGCAGACTTAATACAAAACGAATAGGTTTTCACTATATAACAAACAAAACAATTAAATTGCGTATGCTACTAATACTTCCATACCCCTGAATCTTAAGCATTAGTAAATACCAATCAGTCTTGATAAGTATACTGTTAAAGAATTATGATGATTGGCAGAAATCATTATTACTATTATTATTAAATCCTTTATTCCCAGAGAAACATAGGGCTTCAGCTGCGCGTCTCCATTGCCCTCGGCTTTCTGCCAACTTTTTCACCTCGCTCCAAGTTTGCCCACATGCTTTCATCTCCTCTTCACATGACCTCCTCCAAGTCACCCTTGCACTGACGACCAACTTGCTGCTTCCCTTTCGTGCTCCACTCGAGGGCTTGTCTAGTGATGTCACTTGATGGTTTCCTCAGCGTATGGCCAATCCATCTCCATTTCTTCCTGCCTATTTGTTTCACAATCGGTTCCTGGTTGGTTCGCTCATTGCCAGAGATCCCTGTTGCTGATGTTTTCTGGCCGGCCATCCGATCTTGAGTATTGAGCGAAGACAACTGTTAATGAAGGTTTGAAGTTTGTTTAAGATGCTCTTTATGACGCTCTAAGTCTCTGATCTGTATAGTAGCACTGACTTTGCATTGGAGTTGAAAATCCGGACCTTATTTTTGATGCTGAGTGCTGTTGACCTCCACACGGACTTGAGAGTAATGAAAGCTTGTCTTGCTTTGATATCCTCGTCAGTTCCGCCTGTAGTTAAAACGATGCTTCACAGGTGAGTAGGAAAAGAAGGTTGTTTCTTTCAGGTTCCTTCCATTTATGCTGGCTGATTGTTGTCTGTTGATGTTGTTGCTGTTAGTGTTGGCCAGGAATCTTCATCACCTCTGTTTTATCTATGTTCACCTGAAGCCCTTCCCATCCTTGATGCTCCTTGTGCCAAACTGTTGCTTTCCACCTGCACATCTTTCAGTTTGTGGGAAATCAGACATATATCATCGGCGAAGTCCAGATCCTTCAAGTTTTTTGTGTGAGTCCATTTTATGCCTGTTTTCTCATCGCCCGTTGTCTGTCGCATTATCCAATCTACTGCAATCAGAAAAATCATTGGTGATAGTAGACAGCCTTGCCTCACTCCCGTCCTCACTTTGAAGGCTTCCTTAAGTTTCCCGTTGTGGATTACTTGGCATGCAGCACTGTCATATAACTGTTGGATGAGATGTATAATTGTCGATGGCACCCCGTAGTAGCGAAGTAGTTGCCAAATCACCTCTCGATTGACGCTGTCGAAGGCCTTTTCAAAGTCGATGAAGTTGAGATAGAGAGGTGACTGCCATTCCAAGGTCTGTTCAGTGATTATCTGTAGTGTGGTGATTTGATCAATACATGACTAGTTTCTCCTGAATCCAGCCTGTTCTGGTCGGAATTTTTCACCCAGAGCTTGTTTGATTCTCTCCAGGATGATGCGGCTTAGTATTTTGCTTGGGATGGACAGGAGCATAATTCTGCGCCAGTTTTTGCATTGAATTAAGTCTCCTTTCTTTGGCAGTTTGAATAAGTATCCGTTCTTCCAATCCTCGGGTACTTTGCCCTCTTTCCACACCTTCTCCAGCAATGGCGTCATCAAGTCCGCTGTTGTCTCTGGGTCCATTTTCAATGCTTCTGCTGAGATTCCATCTGGTCCTGCTGCTTTTCCAGCTTTTAGCATCTTGATTGCCTTCAGGACTTTTGATTTCGTCGAGGGGGTCGATGTTCACTGGTAGTTCTGCGTCCGTTGTTGGTATTGTTGGACGCGTTGTAGGTGGCGGACGATTTAGAAGTCTTTCGAAGTGTTCGGCCCAGTGTTTTCTTTGCTCCACCTCTTTGTTGATTGACTTTACATTGTCATCCTTTACTGGCTTAATTTGTGTCGAACTTTTGCCCGATAGGTGCCTAGTTGTTTAGTAGAGTGTGGTCATTAAGAAACTATTATTCAGTCTTATTATTTCTTTAGTTAAATCTTTTAACACGAAAAATCTAAATAGTTATTTTATTAATACAATATAGTCAAATAATTCATGATTTACATTCAGAAGGTGAACAAAATGACTGTTAGCCAACCGAACTAAAAGATCAACTGCTTTCTTCCAGTAAACGGCTTACACCAGTGTTTAGCAACCCAGCTTTCCCTCTCACAACACTTCCTTATAAATTCTATAGTCCGGACTCCATGCGAAAGCAGAAAATAACTAAGCATGCATAACTCATAGTTGAACTTTGCCATTTAAACACATCATGAACTCAGTTGTACTTTCGTACTACTGAAGAGTCCTAAACTGGAGCGAAACAGCTACATTTCTCAGTTTTCTATGGTTACTTGGGATACGTTGATTTGTGTATTAAAGTATAATTGGAGTTAAAGTGAATAGTGACACACAAATCTGCTGATCTATTTATTTAAAGTAGTTTTTAATCAAACTAACGCCATCACCACAAGGAACAGCATAAATTGTTGAAAACTCCTCCCTTTGGCTATTAAATATCGTCAACTGAATCAGAATGATATAAGCACCAAAGGGACAGGTCATCTGCTTTATTTCAAACTCTTTAGTTGTCTTCCTTAAGTTGCTTAATTCTGACAACAGTTGAAACACTCCAATTACTCTTATGTGAATAATCCTTCAAGACGAATAAGTACATTGAGGAAATAAATCATTTTGAGAATCTTCACTAGTCTCTCAGTGTTCTTTGATGCTTTGTTATTCGCTTCTAGAACTGTAGGTACAAATACAGCCTCTGAGCTGCACAAGCCATTTCAATAACGGTGGTAAGATCTCCCTAGAATTTTTACATGAGCCAAATTTGTTGGAGTCCCAGTAGTCTCTGGATTTCAGAAGGTTCTTTAGCTGATGCCAGTTAGTGGTCCTACCTTTATTTGCAAGCGTTAGTAAGATATTTGATTAGAATCCGTGTGTTGTCACTTTTAATAAATCTAAGCTGTAATCGGCTCAAAACCTTTATTTAATACTGTTTAGGTCATGTACCATATTGCGCATATTCACACGTATGCTTTAATTATAATTACTAACTGGAAGCATGTACTACTCTAATGCATGAAATACAGGTGTTATGCCATGAAAATAATAAAGTTGATTACTGTAATGTAAATGACTGCTCCAAATTCTGTTGATCAATTCCTCTTTCCTCTTCTGTCGCTACAAATGAAATGAAGAGAATCATCACAGATTTCCTATTCTAACTATCTTATTAAGAATGCCGTCAAGAGACCTCATTCAGGGGTTAGAAGCATAGAGAGTATCAAATCATTGCTCTTAACTTAATTTGTGATACAAAAGACGTAGAAACTCGCCAACACATACCCCTACAATTTACATTAAGCCCTCTGGATACGACAGCACTAAAAACTGCAAGCACTGGGTGACAGTTAATTTCTAATATTGTTATGCATTTGCAAAATAGAACAGGATGGAGAATTGAGGCGTTGATATTTTACGACCGAACACGTCATCATTTAGCCAATATCTGTAATCCAACCTCAGCAGTCCCAATCAAGGCTAGTAAACATAAGGCATAGTACCTGTTCACTTGTACTTAGGTAAATAGTCTATATATATATATCCGGACGTGTAAAGTCTCTGGACAGAAACATGCAAGCATACATAAATGAAAATACTTATATTCCAGATGCGTTCACCTTATAATGTTTTCTCTGTTACCTTTCAAACAATGAAGTATGAAATGTTATCATTTATAATTATTGTAATTTCGGGTAGTTTGCAGCTGATGAGAACCTGTGAAATAGAATGATATCATTTTATACTGCAAATCTGGTCTTTCTTTCTCCATCAAAATTTATCAAGGGAACCAAATGTATGAAAATATTATAAATTGTTTAAAATAATCCCAGCGTGTTAAGAAAATCAAAACAAGATTTTTATGAACGTTACGCTGTGTAAGCCACAGCTTCTTTAGCAGATATATTTTTAAATATATATAAAATACAAATAGCAATGAGGTGCAGCAAACATATGAAGAAATATTCCTCTTCTTAGTGATGTTTGAGTGATTTGTTTTAGGGTCAATTGACCTTTAGTGCTTTGATGAAAAAAAAATTAAAAAAGGAACGCATACAACTCAAACGTTTCAATAATTTAGCTTTTTTGTACAAATGAAATAAAATCTGGAGAAAATCGATGGCTTTGATTTAACCATTTTTCACTAGTAAAGTGATAAGTATGCAATTTAAATAGAGTATTCATTATTTAACGAACAGTTGATAATTGTCGACAAAAGGTTTTACGTTTTACTCTTTTTTATATGTATATATTTATGACGTTGGCGAGAAATAATCTAACACAAGAAACTTAGTCTTCTGTTTCAGAGACACAAATTCTCAAAAGTTACCTATTTCTAGAACTGAAAGTGATAACTGCTGAGCTGTCTAAAAGTAAATTGAAACAATGATCTACTCATCCTTCTTTTCAAATAGTTCTGTTTTAGATATAAGTTTTCCATGAACCAAGAAGAGAACAAGGAGAGGCGAGTCACATATTCTTTTTTTTATGTAAATTATAGGGAATATTTTAGTGAAAATAGGGATTATTCACCATCTGTACAACCGACAACCATATTTCGTTAGTTAATCACAGATGACCACGATTTATTATACTGGGATCAAAACTGGGCGATTAGAAATTAATTGACTTAATGATTTCATTAACATTAAAAAGCAGTCAATTCTTTCTAATAAAGTATGCAATATAGGAAATATTGACACTTAGAGACTTCTACTTATCCACTGAATTTGACGTACATCACAGCTAATATCTGAACAAATGAAATCATTATGAAGATATCATCTGCTTTGAATCCATTTTAATGACTTTGTTTTGTTTGTGACTAGAAATACTCACAGAAATTTATCTTTAGGAGAGATAAAATCTAGAAATCTGGAAACATTAAACTCCCGCTGATCCTCCTCTGTGACTTGTCAGTACTACATTTCTTTGAGGCATCGTATTATCACTCGGTCAGTAGATTATAACCTGAATTCGTATATATTTATCTGAATGCAGTAAACGCTAATAGATGACTCACAAATTTCGGTCATGAAGAGAACAACTGACTATTTCCCCTCTTTTATTGTAGTGTAGTCCTCTACGTCAATGTAGATTTCATCATAAACGGAAATCAGTTAAAAAACGCGACTGTATATCAGAAATATCTAGAAATCTTTTTCGTCTCAATATGAGAATTTCTTCAGTAAACACCGACACACCGGGTATTGTCCTTAGAATCCACATGTTACAGGATAGATATGTTTATTTATTTATTTTTTTGATCACAGCTTGATTCCACACTGTATTTTTGGTACAGGTATGGAATTTTCAGCATGTTATATCGGTTGCCCAAATTTTGCAGGTCGACCATAGATATGAGGTGTGCGTCGGCAGGGGATCGAACCTCGGACCATGTGCATGGTCGGCGACAGTCCTAACCACCATGCCACCGATGCACATTATAAATCAACTAATGAAATGAAACCCCATATTTATAGGATCAAACTTCTACCAGTTCATAATAGTTGTTAAATTATCCAGAGACATTGGTGACTGACTGTGGGATGAACTTCTTAGACTTCTAATCTGATGCTGTCTACTCCAAGTAGGATATGAGTACAGATACTCACCAGCCGCTTCATCCTGGAGAGAATCAAACAAGCTCTGGGTGAATGTAAATTGTAGGGGTATGTGTTGGCGAGTTTCTACGTCTTTTGTATCACAAATTAAGTTAAGAGCAATGATTTGATACTCTCTATGCTTCTAACCCCTGAATGAGGTCTCTTGACGGCATTCTTAATAAGATAGTTAGAATAGGAAATCTGTGATGATTCTCTTCATTTCATTTGTAGCGACAGAAGAGGAAAGAGGAATTGATCAACAGAATTTGGAGCAGACGAAAAAGATTTCTAGGTATTTCTGATATACAGTCGCGTTTTTTAACTGATTTCCGTTTATGATGAAATCTACATTGACGTAGAGGACTACACTACAATAAAAGAGGGGAAATAGTCAGTTGTTCTCTTCATGACCGAAATTTGTGAGTCATCTATTAGCGTTTACTGCATTCAGATAAATATATACGAATTCAGGTTATAATCTACTGACAGAGTGATAATACGATGCCTCAAAGAAATGTAGTACTGACAAGTCACAGAGGAGGATCAGCGGGAGTTTAATGTTTCCAGATTTCTAGATTTTATCTCTCCTAAAGATAAATTTCTGTGAGTATTTCTAGTCACAAACAAAACAAAGTCATTAAAATGGATTCAAAGCAGATGATATCTTCATAATGATTTCATTTGTTCAGATATTAGCTGTGATGTACGTCAAATTCAGTGGATAAGTAGAAGTCTCTAAGTGTCAATATTTCCTATATTGCATACTTTATTAGAAAGAATTGACTGCTTTTTAATGTTAATGAAATCATTAAGTCAATTAATTTCTAATCGCCCAGTTTTGATCCCAGTATAATAAATCGTGGTCATCTGTGATTAACTAACGAAATATGGTTGTCGGTTGTACAGATGGTGAATAATCCCTATTTTCACTAAAATATTCCCTATAATTTACATAAAAAAAAGAATATGTGACTCGCCTCTCCTTGTTCTCTTCTTGGTTCATGGAAAACTTATATCTAAAACAGAACTATTTGAAAAGAAGGATGAGTAGATCATTGTTTCAATTTACTTTTAGACAGCTCAGCAGTTATCACTTTCAGTTCTAGAAATAGGTAACTTTTGAGAATTTGTGTCTCTGAAACAGAAGACTAAGTTTCTTGTGTTAGATTATTTCTCGCCAACGTCATAAATATATACATATAAAAAAGAGTAAAACGTAAAACCTTTTGTCGACAATTATCAACTGTTCGTTAAATAATGAATACTCTATTTAAATTGCATACTTATCACTTTACTAGTGAAAAATGGTTAAATCAAAGCCATCGATTTTCTCCAGATTTTATTTCATTTGTACAAAAAAGCTAAATTATTGAAACGTTTGAGTTGTATGCGTTCCTTTTTTAATTTTTTTTTCATCAAAGCACTAAAGGTCAATTGACCCTAAAACAAATCACTCAAACATCACTAAGAAGAGGAATATTTCTTCATATGTTTGCTGCACCTCATTGCTATTTGTATTTTATATATATTTAAAAATATATCTGCTAAAGAAGCTGTGGCTTACACAGCGTAACGTTCATAAAAATCTTGTTTTGATTTTCTTAACACGCTGGGATTATTTTAAACAATTTATAATATTTTCATACATTTGGTTCCCTTGATAAATTTTGATGGAGAAAGAAAGACCAGATTTGCAGTATAAAATGATATCATTCTATTTCACAGGTTCTCATCAGCTGCAAACTACCCGAAATTACAATAATTATAAATGATAACATTTCATACTTCATTGTTTGAAAGGTAACAGAGAAAACATTATAAGGTGAACGCATCTGGAATATAAGTATTTTCATTTATGTATGCTTGCATGTTTCTGTCCAGAGACTTTACACGTCCGGATATATATATAGACTATTTACCTAAGTACAAGTGAACAGGTACTATGCCTTATGTTTACTAGCCTTGATTGGGACTGCTGAGGTTGGATTACAGATATTGGCTAAATGATGACGTGTTCGGTCGTAAAATATCAACGCCTCAATTCTCCATCCTGTTCTATTTTGCAAATGCATAACAATATTAGAAATTAACTGTCACCCAGTGCTTGCAGTTTTTAGTGCTGTCGTATCCAGAGGGCTTAATGTAAATTGTAGGGGTATGTGTTGGCGAGTTTCTACGTCTTTTGTATCACAAATTAAGTTAAGAGCAATGATTTGATACTCTCTATGCTTCTAACCCCTGAATGAGGTCTCTTGACGGCATTCTTAATAAGATAGTTAGAATAGGAAATCTGTGATGATTCTCTTCATTTCATTTGTAGCGACAGAAGAGGAAAGAGGAATTGATCAACAGAATTTGGAGCAGTCATTTACATTACAGTAATCAACTTTATTATTTTCATGGCATAACACCTGTATTTCATGCATTAGAGTAGTACATGCTTCCAGTTAGTAATTATAATTAAAGCATACGTGTGAATATGCGCAATATGGTACATGACCTAAACAGTATTAAATAAAGGTTTTGAGCCGATTACAGCTTAGATTTATTAAAAGTGACAACACACGGATTCTAATCAAATATCTTACTAACGCTTGCAAATAAAGGTAGGACCACTAACTGGCATCAGCTAAAGAACCTTCTGAAATCCAGAGACTACTGGGACTCCAACAAATTTGGCTCATGTAAAAATTCTAGGGAGATCTTACCACCGTTATTGAAATGGCTTGTGCAGCTCAGAGGCTGTATTTGTACCTACAGTTCTAGAAGCGAATAACAAAGCATCAAAGAACACTGAGAGACTAGTGAAGATTCTCAAAATGATTTATTTCCTCAATGTACTTATTCGTCTTGAAGGATTATTCACATAAGAGTAATTGGAGTGTTTCAACTGTTGTCAGAATTAAGCAACTTAAGGAAGACAACTAAAGAGTTTGAAATAAAGCAGATGACCTGTCCCTTTGGTGCTTATATCATTCTGATTCAGTTGACGATATTTAATAGCCAAAGGGAGGAGTTTTCAACAATTTATGCTGTTCCTTGTGGTGATGGCGTTAGTTTGATTAAAAACTACTTTAAATAAATAGATCAGCAGATTTGTGTGTCACTATTCACTTTAACTCCAATTATACTTTAATACACAAATCAACGTATCCCAAGTAACCATAGAAAACTGAGAAATGTAGCTGTTTCGCTCCAGTTTAGGACTCTTCAGTAGTACGAAAGTACAACTGAGTTCATGATGTGTTTAAATGGCAAAGTTCAACTATGAGTTATGCATGCTTAGTTATTTTCTGCTTTCGCATGGAGTCCGGACTATAGAATTTATAAGGAAGTGTTGTGAGAGGGAAAGCTGGGTTGCTAAACACTGGTGTAAGCCGTTTACTGGAAGAAAGCAGTTGATCTTTTAGTTCGGTTGGCTGACAGTCATTTTGTTCACCTTCTGAATGTAAATCATGAATTATTTGACTATATTGTATTAATAAAATAACTATTTAGATTTTTCGTGTTAAAAGATTTAACTAAAGAAATAATAAGACTGAATAATAGTTTCTTAATGACCACACTCTACTAAACAACTAGGCACCTATCGGGCAAAAGTTCGACACAAATTAAGCCAGTAAAGGATGACAATGTAAAGTCAATCAACAAAGAGGTGGAGCAAAGAAAACACTGGGCCGAACACTTCGAAAGACTTCTAAATCGTCCGCCACCTACAACGCGTCCAACAATACCAACAACGGACGCAGAACTACCAGTGAACATCGACCCCCTCGACGAAATCAAAAGTCCTGAAGGCAATCAAGATGCTAAAAGCTGGAAAAGCAGCAGGACCAGATGGAATCTCAGCAGAAGCATTGAAAATGGACCCAGAGACAACAGCGGACTTGATGACGCCATTGCTGGAGAAGGTGTGGAAAGAGGGCAAAGTACCCGAGGATTGGAAGAACGGATACTTATTCAAACTGCCAAAGAAAGGAGACTTAATTCAATGCAAAAACTGGCGCAGAATTATGCTCCTGTCCATCCCAAGCAAAATACTAAGCCGCATCATCCTGGAGAGAATCAAACAAGCTCTGGGTGAAAAATTCCGACCAGAACAGGCTGGATTCAGGAGAAACTAGTCATGTATTGATCAAATCACCACACTACAGATAATCACTGAACAGACCTTGGAATGGCAGTCACCTCTCTATCTCAACTTCATCGACTTTGAAAAGGCCTTCGACAGCGTCAATCGAGAGGTGATTTGGCAACTACTTCGCTACTACGGGGTGCCATCGACAATTATACATCTCATCCAACAGTTATATGACAGTGCTGCATGCCAAGTAATCCACAACGGGAAACTTAAGGAAGCCTTCAAAGTGAGGACGGGAGTGAGGCAAGGCTGTCTACTATCACCAATGATTTTTCTGATTGCAGTAGATTGGATAATGCGACAGACAACGGGCGATGAGAAAACAGGCATAAAATGGACTCACACAAAAAACTTGAAGGATCTGGACTTCGCCGATGATATATGTCTGATTTCCCACAAACTGAAAGATGTGCAGGTGGAAAGCAACAGTTTGGCACAAGGAGCATCAAGGATGGGAAGGGCTTCAGGTGAACATAGATAAAACAGAGGTGATGAAGATTCCTGGCCAACACTAACAGCAACAACATCAACAGACAACAATCAGCCAGCATAAATGGAAGGAACCTGAAAGAAACAACCTTCTTTTCCTACTCACCTGTGAAGCATCGTTTTAACTACAGGCGGAACTGACGAGGATATCAAAGCAAGACAAGCTTTCATTACTCTCAAGTCCGTGTGGAGGTCAACAGCACTCAGCATCAAAAATAAGGTCCGGATTTTCAACTCCAATGCAAAGTCAGTGCTACTATACAGATCAGAGACTTAGAGCGTCATAAAGAGCATCTTAAACAAACTTCAAACCTTCATTAACAGTTGTCTTCGCTCAATACTCAAGATCGGATGGCCGGCCAGAAAACATCAGCAACAGGGATCTCTGGCAATGAGCGAACCAACCAGGAACCGATTGTGAAACAAATAGGCAGGAAGAAATGGAGATGGATTGGCCATACGCTGAGGAAACCATCAAGTGACATCACTAGACAAGCCCTCGAGTGGAGCACGAAAGGGAAGCAGCAAGTTGGTCGTCAGTGCAAGGGTGACTTGGAGGAGGTCATGTGAAGAGGAGATGAAAGCATGTGGGCAAACTTGGAGCGAGGTGAAAAAGTTGGCAGAAAGCCGAGGGCAATGGAGACGCGCAGCTGAAGCCCTATGTTTCTCTGGGAATAAAGGATTTAATAATAATAGTAATAATGATTTCTGCCAATCATCATAATTCTTTAACAGTATACTTATCAAGACTGATTGGTATTTACTAATGCTTAAGATTCAGGGGTATGGAAGTATTAGTAGCATACGCAATTTAATTGTTTTGTTTGTTATATAGTGAAAACCTATTCGTTTTGTATTAAGTCTGCATTAGATTAATTTCCATCTGTCTTTTTGATAGAGTAAACTTTATGTCGGTGTTAACCGTGATTGTATTTTACTAGTCTATATAAGCCGACTTTTTACAAGAGAACCATTTATTCAACTCGTAAATCTTCAAATATACACCGGAGTTGATTGATCAAGTTGAAATATGACACTCAGTTTAGTGGTATAATACTTTAATCTAAAAGGCCACAAAATTACCTTATGCTGGATTTCCCACTGAGAGACTTAAAAGCTCTGATATCAGTATTATTACTTATAATTTTCAATCACTTTTGTGTCTCCATACATTTGGTAGGTTTCAGAAAACAAAGATCAATGTTAACATTAAAACATTAGTAGAAAAAAATGAAGGCTTCATGGTAAATAGAACCACTTACGCTGACTTTATTTAAACTTGAAATCGTCTCTAATCCGTTGAACACTCGCTTCACACTGTAGAGGACTAGAACCTGCAAGAAAATCATGATTTTTCAACCTTTCACATATAAATATATATATATATATTATTGTTTCCATTAATAAATATACTGTAGCTGCTACTGAAACATACTTTTAGGCTCACGTCGTTGTCTGTTCTAGACTAAGTAGAGAGGGCTAGAGAACTAGTACCTGTCGTATAATACTGTCAGTGTTTGACTAGCGATACTCATGATCACCGGCATCCCTATTCAACTCAATGTATTGCGAAATATAAAAGTGGGGGTAGTTGGGTTCTTCGACATTTGATCTGTTGAAGTTGGACAAGTTTCTTCAACAAACAGTTTAGTCCATTCTGCACGCCAGGTTGGTCTTGAAATCACTTATGTTCTCCAATTGTCTCGGTCCTCTGTATCAACCTCTTCCTACTTTAAACGTCCTTCGTCGTAGTTATATTGTGTGTGACATATATGGGAATATTATTGTCCACAAAAGTAAGCATAATATCTTTAGTCAATCAACACAGTTAGAAGAATGAGAAAAGGATTGCATGCATAGAACTGTAGGCTTGCTTAAAACGTGTCCGTGTCTATGTGTGTCAGAGAGACAACGATAGACAGAAAGGGAAAACTTGCCTGTGATTATTTATACCTCCGTATTTGTTGATAATTTATTGTGGATGCAGGGAACAGAATATTAATTGCTGTTTTTTTTTTTCAAATTAAAAAAATTGATGTGAGGCATATATGCTGAATGAATAAAAATGTCTCGTGTTTAAGCTTTGTAGAAAACTACTTATTTGAGGCATAATTATGGTTTTAGAAGAATCAGTGAGAAAGAATTTTGTCTGTGCTATCCACTGCAAAAAGTAATGAATACTGAGATATAAAAATTATAGAGGAGAAACGAAGTCTCAAATGTTTAGTATAATAGAAACAGTGGTCTTCAGTACATTTATCAATGCATGCTTATAACCTAATTAATTGACTATCCCTGAATACTCCTATATTCATGACCTTAACAATTTGGAATCAAGTGTTTCAGCAGAAGTATTCAAATACATATCGTTGAAATTCGAACTCTTTATAATTCTTCTGCCTTCAGCGTCGACTTATTAGTATTGTAAAGTTGGACAGTGATGATTATTTAGCGAACTAAATATATAGTTACCAGAAGGTAAACAACTACTGTAGTTTTGATGATAGTAGATGGTCGGAGGCAATTGACAGGAAGCCTTAGGCCCAGGTTTCATTCTAGTTGGCATTAGTCAGCAAGGAGTATCTGCAACCTTGATGGAAGTCATGTCCTTTCTGAGATTCGAATCTGCGTCACCCAGTGCTGCCGCCAGAGACGTTACCACTGAGCTATTCGGGCTCGTGATTGACCTCCTGTAGGACTGTAGTGGATACTTTGATTTGACACTAGTAACTAGTGTGATGTGTCTAGTCCTTTGTTTGGTGCAGATCGAATTCTGTCAGTCAGGTTTGCAATGTGGCCACCATTTTAGGTAGCTCGCCATCATGGTGCACACTAATTTGATGGTATTAGATGGTTGGAGGCAATATTGTAGTACAGAATTCAGTCTGCACCAAAGAAAGTACATGACACATCACACTAGTTACTAGTGTCCAATCAAATTACAGTAGTTTTAGTGAAATTAGTTCAGTTTCACACATATTAGAATCAAGCGATAAAATTAGCCGGATGTTGAGATTTTGCACCTTTAACAATAACTTCACGATAGATTTTTCAAAGAACTAATGTGAAATTATAACTAGAAAGACCCACCAAGCTCTTTGCACTATCATCAACTTAATGGTTACATTGGAGAGTGGTGGTAAGATATCGTGAACTGAAAGGCTTTTTCGAATTTATCAGCTATTGAATTCCAGCCAACCCTAGTAGCTGCACTGCAATGGATTCACTTAGTACCTAACAGCTGTATTTCTGATCTCATATATGGTCTGAGATATGAGTCATCTAGCAGATTAAGACACGGAATAAATAGACTCCGGTGTTTTCGATCTTTTACAGTTCTCATCTTGATGCGGATTTGTTATGAAGTGTACCAGAATTGGAAATTCACTGACCCAGTATCTGGGATTTACCACTGGTGCTTGTGATTTTATTAATTTGAAATGTGTAGGAATTATTCAACAAGTAATACTGATTACTCTTGATCTTATGCTTACTGTTGTTTATCAGCATGGTATACGGAAGAGAGTTGCCAGAGACATAATTTGAATGACTAAATTCTTATTTCAGAAATACAGTATCTTTTATCTGACGGTATGTTTCATTAATCCAAACAACATATAACTGCTGATTTGTGGCTAAATACCTTAAGTCATATAAGTCATCTGGTATCTACTTTCTTTCAGAATACAGCATGTTAGATATTTTTCATTCAGTTAGAAGGCGATATCTCAATGAGAAAATTACCTGCCAAAAAGAATATATAAGCAATATGATAAAGAAGCCACTCCCAATGTCGATCATTTTTCATGTCCAGCTAGTCCTATCCTTTCTGGTCACCATGAAAAATTATAAATGTGGTCCTGATCTTATCGTTTACATGTACATTTATATTATGAATAGTGAAACTTCATATAATAAGCTAAAAGTCTGTGATTTTATCAGGACAATTAACTTCAATTTAATTATAAATATATCTCAATAGTTTACACATAAAGTAAACTTTTGAAATATAATGATAGTAATTTCATCTGTCACACAGTGCACAAATCTTTCACCGGCGTTAACATCTAACTCTGATTACGAGATTATTTGTTTTTGTTGAATGTCTTTAAGGAAAATTAATGTAATGATCTGTTATAATATTTGAAGAGTTCTTGTTCACCAAACTATCGACAGCATCTATTTGAAGTTGAGGTAACTTCGTTTTACAAAAAAGATTGTCAATAGAATGTTAATAAAACTCCTAGTTCAAACAATATCAGATAGAAAAAAACTTACTGATTCGTTACGTCTTCTATTTTATAAACTGAAATAAAACAATTTGAACATGATTGTACTATATATTCATCTTGTTTGCACAATTATATTCAATAGTTTTTAGTTCATAAGATCAATGGTAATAAAGAATTTATCATTCAATAATACAGGAATGTCTGTCAAATGAATCATTATAGTTTTTTATACAAAAAAGTGCTCTTCTTTGAGGAAAATTTAAGTAAACAACGTGCAAACTGAACTGTACTTTAGACTCATGTTGAAATACTAGTATCTGTGTCACAGCTAATTTAATTGTTGTTATAAAATAGCACGGAAAGTTTAAATAGACCTGATTAATTTAACAGTAACCTTTTAATTTTCTGTCAGTGTGTGATCAATAGAAGTAATAGGCACAACTCAAATGTCTTTCATTTTTTCTGTTCCGACTGAAGAGAAGGGCATCGGACCTCGAACTCTACAGTTTCAGTAACAGGGAGATACAGGATGGAGTTGCTGTCGTCATAAAATATCTCCGAGGCTGACTACTGGCTAGGCTGAAAGTCAAGCCCACGATACTTGAATCTGATAATCTACATAAAATTAGAGAGAAAATTATGTTTCCAAAATCAGAAATAAAACTTGTTAAGCCTGAGAGTAAGAAGCCACTGTCTATGTGGATGAACTTTAGAGGCGTTCTAACTTGTGAAGTATTATTTATGACCTGCTTGAAGTTATTCGATGAAGTTATATATATCCAAACCAAGTTCAGCTTTAACAGTTTGAAAAAATTTAGGCATGGAGGATATCATATTAATTATTATAAAGATTTTTGTATTTCCAAATCAATTTCACTCGGTTACAGGATTTCATCATGAGCTGACATTGGTACTGGACAGCTGTTTCGTCCCAATTTGGTACTCTTCAGCAGTACGCACTCACCACAGGGGTTCGAACCCAGGATCTTCTGGTTACAAGGTGAGCTCGTAGACCATTGAGCCACTGGGACCCAATCCAATGGTCCATGAATTCTAACTTCTGCCAATTCACGATATAGCGTAACCGCTGGCCAATGTCTTTGATGAGTATTTGTCCTCCCACCGGACCTTCTGCACTCTACTGGTCACGACTTCCCACTGGAACCCCAGGTAACTACCTACCTGAATAGGGCCAGTCTCCAGTGAGCACCTCATTGGTATTCAGGTGTTGGTTTGTAGGGATTTGGTTGATTGGTTACAGGATGCTCAATGGCGACTGGCTTTATTCAGGTAGGTAGTTAGCTGGGGTTCCCGTGGGAAGTCGTGACCAGTAAAGTGCAGCTGGTCGGGTGTGAGGACAAATACTCGCCGAAGACATTGATTAGCGGTTGCGCTATATCGTGAATTGGCAGAAGTTAGAATTCAAGGGCCATTGGATTGGGTCCCAGTGGCTTAATGGTATACGAGCTCGCCTTGTAACCAGAAGATCCTGGGTTCGGACCCCTGTGGTGGGTGCGTACTGCTGAAGAGTACCAAACTAGGACGAAACAGCTGTTCAGTACTCCCAGGTTTTCCAATGGTTCTCTAACCAATGTCAGCTCATGATGAAATCCTGTAACTAATCAACCAAATCCCTACAAATCAATACTTGAATATCAATTTCATTCAATGGGAAATACAAAAACTGGTTTCATAATAATGAAGATTTGCCTTACTTCTCAGATTCTGGTTTCAACATGTTCAGCCGCACTCGCCTGTAGTTGGAACGATGCTGCCTAGATAAGTGAAGTGACCTCTCTCAAAGTTATTCCCTTGACAGTGATTGGCGCTTGCTCTTGTTAGTGATTGTGATTGGAAATTTTCATCACCTCAGTCTTCTCCATATTCACTTGCAGTCATGTCTTTGTTGCCTCCCTCTTCTGCCAATTTGTTGGTTCTTGCCTGTAAGCCTTCCAGTTTTTGTGGCACTAGATACAAATCGTCAGTGAAATCAAGATATCTTACGGTTTTCTTATCAGTCCAATGCATTCCTGTCATCTCACTCTTCACTCACAGTCTTACGCATGATAAAGTCTGTCACAATTAGGAATATATTCGGTGATAGTAGACAGCCTTATCTTCCTGTTATCTTCAATTCAAAGGATTCGCTGTTGTGGATCACCTGACACGTGGCAAACTCACTCGGTGGTCGACCACTGAGAAATCCGGTTGATCTAGAAATCTTCAAAAATCATCAGCCATTGATCTACACGCCGCAAAATTGATTTTGACGATATTGAAATAATCCAGAAAAACTCCAGAAATCACAAAGGACGTCTAATATCAGAAGCACTCCATATCAAGTGGAATCCAAATTGCCTGAATAGGAATGATGGACTAAAACAGAATCTGACCTGGTTACAACAACCCTCGCTCTCCATGAAGTGACAAAATCAACATGAATGTGATAAGCAAGTTTATAACTTTACACACTGATCAAATCCAACAATCTACACTTGATTTTGTTATCTGTACCAATTGACCAACTTGACAACGAAAAATGACAGCAGACAGACGAACGATGATCAAGTTAGTAAACTTTATTTTGAAATCATAACAGACGTACTATTACCTTTGTTATTTGGTTTAGTGATCTTCATTGTTATTTTGACTTTCACTATGTCTCTTTAACTTGACCTAAGTCTATTTTCTTACCCTCTTAACTCTTTGGCATATATATGCTGAGATTTTGTAAATTCCGGTTTAATAATACTTTGAGAAAGCTATTAGCAGCACTAAATAGCGAAACATAAGTAAAAACAATATCGTTTTGTTTTTCATTCATTGGGAAATACAAAAACCTTTGTTATTAGATGAAGGTTTATTGGTAAAAGTTCTAATTCAGATTTTTCACATATCTAATCAGAAACACCAAGACCTTACACTTTTTGATATATTCGACCTCTTTAGAATAACTTATTATTTATACCACTGTTACATGGATCGTATTTTCCCTACTCTCCTAGTTTGATTTCATAATATTGCGTATAATTTCCGTTTGTCATATAGTCCTAGTTTTCCTAAAATACTGAATTTATCTTTACATTGCTGGTTGTATTCCCCTCGACCCACTTATGTATGAACTCGGAATCTTATTGAGTGGTGACTGTTTTAGTTTATCAATGTAATTAGTATCCCCCAGGGTCATTCAAGGTATATATATATTTCTCGATTGATATGAGACAGAAAAACTCTATAGATTAACGGTTCGTCTTCTCTTCTTGTCTTCTTGTGTCACGATTTCGGTGGTATCGTGTCGTTGTAGCTGCTAATATTGATTAAAATAGTAGGCTCACGAATCGATTAGGTGGGAAATTCGTTAGCGCAAACTACTAAATGTACTAACGGTTATATCACTGTTATACAGTGAAACAATACTAATTATACTAAATTTGATATGAGTATCAATATTAATGAATTCTGTGTCGAAATGTCATCTGTTTCACTATGAGATGTATTTGATAAAGGAATTAACAAATAGTCTCTTAACTTTTAACTTCTACATGTGCACATGTACGTAACCCCTTACTGCCTACAATAGTAATCATATAAAATTCACATAATTTTATACCCCTACCTATTTGCTACTCTTGCACAGATTATTATCCTATTTAATTATCTATATTTATCCATCTCTGAACATACAAACATTAATTTATTGCTTCACTATTGTTTCTCTCTACACTCACTCAGTGAACAAAATTTTCCAAATATCTTATAAATATATTTCTTCTTCTAAAACTGAAGTCAGTAAAAACAAACACTGAAACTGGTGCAACGTAAATTCATCTTATTTCGTCATTTCACTCCACTACGTAAAATCAATAAAATTTATCACGTAAAATCTAATTCTCAATGAACTTCCATTGATGACAGTTAGTACAAAAAGCAAAACATTGTTTTAGTTAGGCAATAATAATAACATTAAAAAAGCTTTATTTCAGACAATATGTAAACATCTAGCACATAAATTTTCAGCGTATTTAGTTGTAAAATATTTCCTCTTCATGCAGGATTTACATGTCAAAAATAATCCGAAGTACATCATGTGATGTAGTGTTCTTGTATTTCGAGAATAAACAAATTCTGCACATTTTTCTTCATTGCTATCGAAAGTTGCACAGTATTTTGTTGGAAGCGCAAATTTATTTTGTAATCATCTGATATATGCGCATGAGTAAAACAATGATAAATGCAGTGATGTTTCAGCATTTTTATCGACAGAAATGCGGGTAGTGATTTAGACACGCCTCTGTAATTTGAATTTAATAAAAATTGTTCGAAAAAGAGTGAAACAAACAAATGGATATGTCACAAATATTTATGTTCAGCATAGTGTTTTCATCAAGAACCTACACTATTTAGAGAATTACTGAAAGCTGAGGGAACTTAAATAACTGCATTATGCACTTCAAATGTACAAAAACTAGCAAAAGAAACTATACAACAACAACCTTGTAGTGTTGAGCTTAGAAAGACACAGTGTTAAACCCGGATAGAACTCATAGAATTACACTTAATAACATATTTTCAGTTCAATAACCAGGTATACTAACAGATGGAAAGGAACGCTGATGGGGTAGCCTGTATCCGGACTAATTGCTGAAGGTGCAATACTAAGACTAGAAATCATACCTCTTTCCTTAATTGGAGCAAATTCTGGAAACTTTAATGTGTTGATAACACATTTGTAATAATTAAAATATATGATTTAGTATACTCCCACAAAGCAATCAGTGACATATTTGAAGACATCACATTCACAATATAAGAGGAAACAGATTAGAAAATTTCTTCTATACGTGTCTTAATTTAGAGAACGTGAAAACACATACAGATAAAACACTCAAGTATAAAAACACCAATTAAATAGCTTACACAAGAAAGTGCGCGCAAATATTATTTAAAAGAATTGAAACATTATAGTACTCCAGTATTGAAGAGAATGTAAGTTAAATATTTACAGTTTATTTAAGAAAAGTGAGTAACATACACTTTCCTGAAAAGAATATTTAAACCAAAATAGACATACCAAAAAGAGACTTTCCCCAAAATCCACAAGAAAATTCATTCTGCTATGTTTAAAGAATATCTCATAAGTAAAGGCTAGAATACTAAAACAATTTAAAGTAGATACAGCAGACAAAGGAACAGAATCAATTCATTCAATATTGCGCAGACGGAAGATGTAACACCAAAAAAAAATTAAGTAAATACCATCCACAAAGTAAGTTGCGTATTTTCTGACAAACATTATTATTATTGCTCCCATAGATGAGACGAAATTTTCAACGGACTGGGTGATATATGTGGACGTAAATTTTATTTGTGGGTGTTAGCTAATACATACAAACCTGGCTAAGGATAATCCCATCAATTGTTTTCAACTATCAGTAATCATTCAAAGTCATTTAATCAGACATTATAATAAGATAACAATAAAGCAATCAGTCGATAAATATTTATTATTATTATTCCCTTGGATTCCTAGTGGAACATAGGGTTTCAACTACATGTCTCCACTTGCTTCTGCCTTCTGCTGTACTTTTCACCTGCATCCATCCTAGTCCATACTGTTTCAACTCCTTTTCACACGATCTCCTCCATGTCACCCTTGGACGTCCCACTCGTCGCTTCCCTTTCGGGTTCCACTCGAGGGCCTGACGCGCGATGTCATCCAGCGGCAGCCTCCTCAGTGAGTGTCCAATCCATCTCCACTTTCTCCTGCATATTTGTTGGTTGGCGATTGGTTCTTGTTTTGTTTGCTCCAATAGTTTCTTGTCCGTGATTCTTTCCGGCCGTCTGATCTTCAGTATAGATCCAGCGAAGACAGTTGTTGATAAGTGTCTTCAGCAGGCTGTTGGAAATATTCTTTGTGACCCTCCCGCGAAGTTTCTGATCCGTATAGAAGAACTGACTTGACGTTTGTATTGAAAATCCAACCGAATTTTGTTGTTGATGCAGAGTGACGAAGATTTTCAGATTGGTTTCAGGTTGATGAATGTGTTTCTCGCCTTCCCGAGTTTCGATTTGAATGAAATAGATGTCCCCTCCGACTCAGACTCCAGTATCATATATTAGCAGTGAAAAATATATCTGCTATTTCACATCCGTGCATACTGTCTGGAGATAAAATAATATCATTCACAAAAAACCGGGTAAGTTCCGTTCATGGTAAAGCTTGCGCTCAAAATAGCGTATAGCAAAACAACGAAATAATTTCAGTTGAATAAACCACCTGAGAAAACAACCAAATCAAGGTCCCATACTGAATGAAAGAAGAGTTAAACGCCTACTAAGGATATCTAGCACTTTACTGAGCGCCTATTTAGTTAATTTAGTATTATCCAATCTATTTCGAACTTACTGAGAAGGTCCACTACAATCGCTTCAAGTATATTTCTGATGAACTTACACTCACTAGTTGATTTTATACTGATAAATAGAGTGTGAGCAATATGTTGACTTCACTTTGTGTAAGCATAATTCCGCCGAATAGGCTTAGTGTTTATTAATATAATGTTCTCAGCAATTTCTCCCTCTTAAAGTAAAAGATTTATTGGTCACCAGAATATCAAATTTTTTAGTTGATTTTCCATAAAGAATTCATAGATCAGGCGGACAAAGTTAACTTGCAAAGTGTGTATGAGTTTCACATGTGCTAGTTAGTAGCATTACTTTTCCCAAATGTGCAAAAGATATGCCACATAACAGATCACATCGAAATTAGGAAGCAAAATGTGTATTGTGAACTGCTTTTAGGATTTTGAATGTTGAAAATTCAGTTAATATTTCTAAGACTGTAAATCAAACACTCCAAGTGGGACATAAGACTCTAGGCTTTGAAGTTTTAGTGGCGGTGTTATTTCTACTGGGTAGGGCTGATTACTCCTGGCTGACGAGTGTTCTACCATTAAGTGACCGACGTATTTATCGCCTATATACACGAATTAAATGGATGACTTGAGATTAAAACTAGATTACTGTCGACGAAAGGGTATTTTAGCTTGACTTGTATCTCTGTCGGAAATTCAAATTGAGGCTCGATTGCCTACAACTATTATGAAGATCAGTTCTCTAAAGTCATATTAGGATCAGAGGACAGGTATGAAAAATTCTTGTGATGTAATTGGGGACACATAAGCCAGTTCGTGCAGTTTTCACAGAAGCTCAAGTAACACATGTGAATGAGTTGCAGGTGATGGTCGATTCGAGAGTCCTTCGAATTGATCAGACGATTGTCTCTCTTCTGTAGTAATTAGCCTCCCTTGATCATCTTTTACAGGCCTCATCTGTGTTGATCTCTTCCTGGATAGATATCTGGTAATCTGACAAAGTGTTCCGAGCTCTCGCTTACCCGCACACTATGACACTTCAGTTGCCAGTGTGTCGGAGAACTGTCGTTTGTCTTTCCTAGCACTCCTCTCCACTTCTTTATTCAGTGCCTTGTACATTGAACTCAGCTTCTCTTTCGTTGCCCATCTTTCCATTACTTTATCTTCTCACTCACCATCCCCATCTCCTCGATTAGTTTCCAGGTGTCGGTAGACAGGTATCCCTTGTCTTGCCTCTTCATTCTCTTTAAAACGGTTGTACACGTCTCCTTGTACGTCACTTTCAGAGATTTCCAATGCTCTTCCACACAGACCTCCTCAGTGATACCAAGTAGTGTCTCCAACTCTGCCCTCATCTGATATCTCTAATGAAGGTATCTCGTATCTTTCCTTCTTTCAGTTTCTGGGTGTTGGACTTGAATTGTGGTCTATCGCCAGTTGTTTTGAAGGCCTTCAGCTTGACCTTGAGGCTCCGTTGCAATGAATTATGGTATGCATCCACACCTGCCGCCCTTCTCGACCATGTGTCCAACAGACTGTGTCTCCACTTTCTTCAAAATGAGATGAAGTACATCTGATTCTTGGCGTGTGTGTGTGTGTCCATCAGGTTAAATCACGTCGCCTTGTGTACATTCTTGTGTGTGTGTGTGTGTACACTGCTCCCGACCACCAGATCATTGAATGCACAGAAGTCATCGAAGACTCCTCCAACCTCATTCGTTTCTTCGAGAGCCTACTGACTCATGATGGGTCATCTTGCTGTATTTTCTGCTTTCAGTCTAGCATTCATATAGCCCATTGTGAATCTGATGTCGCCTTTTGCGTCTTATCCCTCACTGTTTGCAGCTATCTGTAGAAATCTGCCTTCTTCTCCATGTCTGTGTTGTTTGTAGGAGCGAAGTATTAGATAACTGTGACATTCTTTCCCTCCTTCCATCCCGTCTAGTTGAATCTCGCTGTCATTATCCTGTATTTAGTTTTCATCGAGAATAATCTTTTAACTACTCCCGTCTTGTAGTCAATAGGACAATTGCTATTTTGGGTTAGATAAGAGCTTGTACACATATTCATTAATGAATGTGTCTTTGAAGGTTGTATCGTATGCGATGTTGAAAAGTAGTATAAAATAGTCATAAATTTACATATCCAACTGTCAACTCACTGTTAATATGAGAGTAATGATAGTGTTCCTAGAAGTAGGATGTTTGGCATAAACCGTTGGTCAATTTGCTTATTCCAGGATATGTCTTCTCTATGGTAGCCATGAAACTTTTGATAATTAGGTCACCCAGTTCACTCCACACCCCTACCTGCACCAACTTAATTAGGTTGTAGCTGAATTATACTGGAAGCGGTTCAAGTATATTAGTAGAAGACATTCAAATTACAAGAAGAAGAAGAAGAGATCAGCCTCTGACATTTGATATCAATAGTCGTATGAAAAGGTGAGTTTGTAAATAGATACCTTATCTTTAGTGTTTTCAAATATGCGAGATTAACTTCCATTCTTTCTCCATTTTCTAATGAACAACTCCCTCATGTCTTATTATCAGATAAACTCACTGATACAACTAGTACACTAAAATAGTGCTAATTTCGACATCAGTAGTTCGAATCCCGCTGTGATTGAGACATTTGCTCAATCTTAATCTTATAAGATCTTAATACCATAAACAATTAAAAACTAGTGTGAAATAATGAAAAATGCTTTAAAGAGAGAAATTGTAACACAAAATGTCTTCATATAATTTCGATTGAGTTTTTCATTAATCGAAAGCTGTTTAAGAAGTGCGAAAATGTTACCAGATTCAAGTGTTAGCCTCTATTCTGAAAGTTTGTTTCAAATCCCTATTGAAACCAGTAACCAACAATTCATTTTCCCTCAAATAGTTTTCATCTTAACCAACAGATGACCTTAAAGATTATTTTGAAGTATTTTGTTGTTGGCATTTTTATCGTTATTTACCACTAACTTTTGCCTAAATATAAAATCTGCTATTATATATATATATGTCAAATCTTTTCTTGGTTCCCTTATTTACTATTGCATCTAATTCACATTAAATTATTGCCAGTGATGACTAACTGACTTCATCTGTGTATATAAATACGTTTCAATACTAAAATAATTTTCCATATTAGTTTTTTTATTAGGTATATCACACAGTGAAACAGTATTATTTACTGGATGACGTTTCGAACAAAATTTATTGTTCATAATCATATCGATTATAATCACACTTTACACTGCAAATTTGGTCTTTCTCTCTTTCTCGAAATAAATCTTAGTAGAAGAATGAGAGATTGCTTAGCAGTCACTTGCTTTTGAAAAGAATTTCTTATGAACAGAAGTTAGATACATGGACCACTGGGTTGCGTCCCAGTTACACAATAGTCAAGTCTTCTCCCTGGAATTTCAGGCAGTTTCATACTGTAGACAGTCACTATTGAACATTTTATTTGTTTTTAAGTGTTGGTTAGCAGGGATTTGATTGGCTAGTAAGCCGAAATTTCTAGATTTGATCCCCGGTAGGATGACGGGTGATATGATTATGAACAATAAATTTTGTTCGAAACGTCATCCAGTAAATAATACTGTTTTACTGTGTGATATATTTAATAAACAAATTAGTATGGAATACATGCCAATACAATGCCCAAGTTTTACATATACAGCAAGATGGCATGGCTATGGCGTCCAGTACTTGTAGATATTTTCATGTCAAGCTTGGAAAATGGTCCGTTGGAATCGACTTTCGACAGTTTTTTTGTACAAAGGGTATACTGATGATACTTTATCATTTGTGGCACATGTGATTTAAGAGTGTTTTGAAGGTTTTAAATAACTGTCATTCAGCCAAAAAAATTCACATTTGAAACAGAAACTGAGCAAACAACCTCATTTCTGGAGGTTTGACTAAAAATAGAAAACAGATGGAACTTTGAATAGATCAGTATTTAAAAAACCCTCCTGAAACGACCAGTTTAAAAAATTTCCCAGTCGAGTTCACAGGCGAAACCCGATAATATCTCTTGTGACTAGGTTACGAAGAATCAGCTGCCTTGGGTTGGTGGTTGAAGAGATAGCTATTTTGAGGAAGAAACTACTTGAGAATGGCTACCTCCACGCTTTATAGATAAACACATAAACCCTGAAATGAACAAAGAAAATCCCAGCTCTGCGCCAAAGAAGATGATATACATGGGTGTGGCACTCAAAGGCGACCTTACGGCCGACACTCTAAAGAAGAGAAAATCAAACGCCCTGAAAAGAACATTCTTTGCTTCCAAATTACGATTGGTATTCTCTCGTCGCCCAATGTCCTCCAATAAATTTAAACATACATTATCACATTTGACCACTTCTGTTCATATGGAGCGAGATATATGGGTCGTTCGATAAGTGTTTTATCTAAAAAGGGTCGAAGAACATTATCGCAGTTGGCTACAGAAATGTAACAGTGGATGAATAAGGAGTGCTATGATTGAACATATATTCAACACTGTCCACTCAATATGCAAGAAGAATTCACGCAAAGTTATCTACAAAGTCGAAATAAACCTCCCCAAAAATCAGTAAACTTCCGTATACTTGGAATTAGCGATTCGGATGGAGAACCTTGATTAATGAATACAGAGGAAACTTCTCCATTCCCTCCTTCTACCTTGGGTATAATTCCAAGATTAACTGTTGTTAATATGTCGTTATGAATACTAGTTTGTGTATTTTTCGTATAACATTTATTATCATTTTCTTAACTGACCTGTTTTCCCTCTTCACCTTCTGCATAATTTATTTTGACATTTTTCTCCATGCTCTTTCATTAACATTCAATTTTTCTGAACGTTTTCATATTACGCAAGCTTAGTCTAAACTCATTATTCTTCACACTCACACCCAACTTACAGTTTTGTTTACTCATCACATTTTTGAAATATTTTAATGACAAAGGTAATAAACCAAAATAATTTTTATTCTTGTTTGACAAGCCTAATGTACACACATCTATACAAAAAATAATTATATATAACTGCGTTTGTACAGCTAAGTGAATAAATTCGCCCTAAAGAGATCTCGCCGAACTATCTGTTCTTATTTCCAACTCTCCAAATCGTCAAACATTTGACAACATTATTATTTCGCCGTTGGCATCAATCGGATAGTTGTCATTAAACCTGACCTTTGTGTGGCAAAAACGTGATCAATACATGTTATACCTATCAGCTTATTGTAAAGGCGAGTAAAGTATATATTTATTTACAACTTCGTAAATATAAATTCAGTTTCCATGATAAATAAGTGCTTGTAGTTATTTCACAATCGCTAATCTTCAAGTATACCAGTTATGCCTCGTCTACGTGTGGTTTTGGACTGTTATACTTGCAGCTAGCAGCTAAAAATGTCAGTCATTGTTCAGCTTATACTGATGCAGAAACTGTGACACATATTCTGAGTTAATCAGAACAACAGTATAATGCTTCTAGAATACAGAGACCTCATTTATCATCTATGTGTATTTGTTTGCTTGTGGGAGTATAGAGGAAAAAATGGAAAATAAGTGCTCATTTATGTGAGGGCTTGGTAGATTATGAGGAGGATGTAACACAAACTGAGGTGAAATAAATTGTAAGGTTATCCAGGGTAACATTCCATCTTTTTTCTACTGTTATAATAATTATTAGAAGCAGAGAGAACCAAATATAATTATAATCCAGGAAAGAAACATTATTTTAAAATTGTATATACGTTTTACCAGTGGGAAATATTCCTGAATTTGCTCCAACGGATAGATACATTTCTCTAGAAACGCATAATGTTGATTAAGATTGAGCAAATGTCTCAATCACAGCGGGATTCGAACTACTGATGTCGAAATTAGCACTATTTTAGTGTACTAGTTGTATCAGTGAGTTTATCTGATAATAAGACATGAGGGAGTTGTTCATTAGAAAATGGAGAAAGAATGGAAGTTAATCTCGCATATTTGAAAACACTGAAGATAAGGTATCTATTTACAAACTCACCTTTTCATACGACTATTGATATCAAATGTCAGAGGCTGATCTCTTCTTCTTCTTCTTGTAATTTGAATGTCTTCTACTAATATACTTGAACCGCTTCCAGTATAATTCAGCTACAACCTAATTAAGTTGGTGCAGGTAGGGGTGTGGAGTGAACTGGGTGACCTAATTATCAAAAGTTTCATGGCTACCATAGAGAAGACATATCCTGGAATAAGCAAATTGACCAACGGTTTATGCCAAACATCCTACTTCTAGGAACACTATCATTACTCTCATATTAACAGTGAGTTGACAGTTGGATATGTAAATTTATGACTATTTTATACTACTTTTCAACATCGCATACGATACAACCTTCAAAGACACATTCATTAATGAATATGTGTACAAGCTCTTATCTAACCCAAAATAGCAATTGTCCTATTGACTACAAGACGGGAGTAGTTAAAAGATTATTCTCGATGAAAACTAAATACAGGATAATGACAGCGAGATTCAACTAGACGGGATGGAAGGAGGGAAAGAATGTCACAGTTATCTAATACTTCGCTCCTACAAACAACACAGACATGGAGAAGAAGGCAGATTTCTACAGATAGCTGCAAACAGTGAGGGATAAGACGCAAAAGGCGACATCAGATTCACAATGGGCTATATGAATGCTAGACTGAAAGCAGAAAATACAGCAAGATGACCCATCATGAGTCAGTAGGCTCTCGAAGAAACGAATGAGGTTGGAGGAGTCTTCGATGACTTCTGTGCATTCAATGATCTGGTGGTCGGGAGCAGTGTACACACACACACACACAAGAATGTACACAAGGCGACGTGATTTAACCTGATGGACACACACACACACGCCAAGAATCAGATGTACTTCATCTCATTTTGAAGAAAGTGGAGACACAGTCTGTTGGACACATGGTCGAGAAGGGCGGCAGGTGTGGATGCATACCATAATTCATTGCAACGGAGCCTCAAGGTCAAGCTGAAGGCCTTCAAAACAACTGGCGATAGACCACAATTCAAGTCCAACACCCAGAAACTGAAAGAAGGAAAGATACGAGATACCTTCATTAGAGATATCAGATGAGGGCAGAGTTGGAGACACTACTTGGTATCACTGAGGAGGTCTGTGTGGAAGAGCATTGGAAATCTCTGAAAGTGACGTACAAGGAGACGTGTACAACCGTTTTAAAGAGAATGAAGAGGCAAGACAAGGGATACCTGTCTACCGACACCTGGAAACTAATCGAGGAGATGGGGATGGTGAGTGAGAAGATAAAGTAATGGAAAGATGGGCAACGAAAGAGAAGCTGAGTTCAATGTACAAGGCACTGAATAAAGAAGTGGAGAGGAGTGCTAGGAAAGACAAACGACAGTTCTCCGACACACTGGCAACTGAAGTGTCATAGTGTGCGGGTAAGCGAGAGCTCGGAACACTTTGTCAGATTACCAGATATCTATCCAGGAAGAGATCAACACAGATGAGGCCTGTAAAAGATGATCAAGGGAGGCTAATTACTACAGAAGAGAGACAATCGTCTGATCAATTCGAAGGACTCTCGAATCGACCATCACCTGCAACTCATTCACATGTGTTACTTGAGCTTCTGTGAAAACTGCACGAACTGGCTTATGTGTCCCCAATTACATCACAAGAATTTTTCGTACCTGTCCTCTGATCCTAATATGACTTTAGAGAACTGATCTTCATAATAGTTGTAGGTAATCGAGCCTCAATTTGAATTTCCGACAGAGATACAAGTCAAGCTAAAATACCCTTTCGTCGACAGTAATCTAGTTTTAATCTCAAGTCATCCATTTAATTCGTGTATATAGGCGATAAATACGTCGGTCACTTAATGGTAGAACACTCGTCAGCCAGGAGTAATCAGCCCTACCCAGTAGAAATAACACCGCCACTAAAACTTCAAAGCCTAGAGTCTTATGTCCCACTTGGAGTGTTTGATTTACAGTCTTAGAAATATTAACTGAATTTTCAACATTCAAAATCCTAAAAGCAGTTCACAATACACATTTTGCTTCCTAATTTCGATGTGATCTGTTATGTGGCATATCTTTTGCACATTTGGGAAAAGTAATGCTACTAACTAGCACATGTGAAACTCATACACACTTTGCAAGTTAACTTTGTCCGCCTGATCTATGAATTCTTTATGGAAAATCAACTAAAAAATTTGATATTCTGGTGACCAATAAATCTTTTACTTTAAGAGGGAGAAATTGCTGAGAACATTATATTAATAAACACTAAGCCTATTCGGCGGAATTATGCTTACACAAAGTGAAGTCAACATATTGCTCACACTCTATTTATCAGTATAAAATCAACTAGTGAGTGTAAGTTCATCAGAAATATACTTGAAGCGATTGTAGTGGACCTTCTCAGTAAGTTCGAAATAGATTGGATAATACTAAATTAACTAAATAGGCGCTCAGTAAAGTGCTAGATATCCTTAGTAGGCGTTTAACTCTTCTTTCAGTCAGCATGGAACCGAACAGGTTCAATTTATATTTTTATGTGTTATGTGATGCTGGATATCATACACATTCTTGGGATTCCTAGCTGAATTTTTGCTAACCGGATAAATATCAGTAAAAAGTTTGAGCATTTTGGATAAGATTAAATAAAGTACAATTACATTTCAATTATAATGAATTATAATTATACTTTATTTAACCGGATCATTTTATATTTCTCATTAAAAACTGCTCTACATTATATATATTCAAACCAAGTTCACTTTTAACGGTTTGAAAAATTTTGGCATTGGGTATATGATATTCATTATAATAGAGGTTTTTTGTATTTCCCAATGAATGAAAAATCAAAACGAGATTGTTTTTACTGACGTTTCGCTATTTAATGCTAATAGCTTTCTCAAAGTATTATTAAACCGGAATTTACAAAATCTCAGCATATATATAACAAAGAGTGAGGGGGTGAGAAAAATATAGACTTAGTTCAACTTAAAAGGACAACCAAAATTGACCCCAGACTAACGAACGATGATCAAGTTAGTAAACTTTATTTTGATATAATAACAGATACACTATTACCTTTGATATTTGGTTTGAACGATCTTCATTGTTATTTTGACTTTCAATATGTCCTTTTAAGTTGAACTAAGTCTATATTTTTCTCACCCCCTCACTCTTTGTTATATATATGCTGAGATTTTGTAAATTCCGGTTTAATAATACTTTGAGAAAGCTATTAGCATTAAATAGCGAAACGTCAATAAAAACAATCTCGTTTTGTTTTTTCATTCATTGGGAAATACAAAAAACCTCTATTACAACAACTATACATATTTATTTGTCAAATGTATCTCCTTTTGCTGCACTCACTCTTGTAAATACTTTTGACATTAGAGCTTTGTTTCCACTGTCACTACTTAGCAGTTAGTTCAGCTACTCACTAAGTACCAGTGTACATGATTTTACTGACACCAGAAAAGTGTTTCCAAGACTACATGATAAAAATAACTTATGAAATTGTTAACTTAACTTGACATATAGCTTAGGAAGTCCAGGATTATAAGTGAATTTTAATTATCTAAATGATGAAGATGAACTGATTTTGTAGAAATCCAACAATTTTTATATCGTAGTTCTTCGTAAGTACTGATAAAAATTGATACTTTATTGTACCACATATTTAATATCACTTTTATTCAATGAGATAACCTTAAGTTTTTGGCCATTCACGAATTTAAGCCAGACCTTTTTGCACAGACGAAGTATGTACAATCCCTATTTCTACCTTGGCCATGTAGGGATAGAAATTTATTAATTCTTTATATTTTATTTATTTTGTTTATTTAGCTAATCCATGTACCTTTCCCTTACTACCACGATTATTATTATTATTCTCACTTTGAATTGTTTCCACTTGTCCCACTTGTCATTCTAAATCCAAAATTGTTTTGACAATGCTGAGTCCTATCTTATCAAATTTCACACCTTGTTGCGTAACGTTTTATATTGGTTTGCTAATCCTACAATTATACACCCCCCTTTCCAACATCTGTACATCTTATGAATTAAACTCTGTATGACATTAATTGTTTTGCCACTTGACATTTAACTGTGATTATAATCACAAATATTTTAATTGCATTCCATACTACTACTATTATTTCATGTATTCACACCTTTGATTCAGTTGCCGCGCCGGATATAATTTCTCATTAAAAAAAATCGATGTATAAACGATTGTACAGCTTGATAATAAATTCGTTGAAGAGAATCTCTTCGCTAAATATTGTATCTTTAGTGTTACAATGGGAATTACTGAACTATTAAGGTACTAATTATTCAGTGAACAAACATGTTTTAGCCATACTCTCCTACTTTGTCCTCTAGCTATTTCGCACAAATTTCAGTGGTCATTTAGAAGTTGTTCAGTGTTTTACGCAGTTTTTTCAATGAGATTAAGTTACTTTAGATTTTTTGTTAGTTGATTTATACTAGACGAAGTGACCATTTGGATTCCCCACCCCATCTCCACAGACAATTTAAAACAAAAGAATGGTGACTAACAAAATTACTTAGCAACCAAATAATCTACCAGATTACCTTCAGATGCCACTAACTTTCATTCTATACAGTGTGAATCCGAGCACGCCTAAGTAACATTTTCATGGTATCGTTGGGCTGGTTATCGCAAGCACAACCTTGGAGTCCCTAGCTCAGCTTTCACTAACTAAATATAAATTAGAAACACTAGTTTACTGAAGACTGATCAAGACTGACTGTTGGGTAGTCACATCTCATCAAATTTTCACACTTTTTAACAGAAATGTTTCTAAACTTCGTAGAGTTTATGTGAGCTAATTGTGAAAATATGTTGTCAGATTCTGCATTCATTGGTACTTTACACCCTATAAACATCTTTAAACAAAACTAACAAATATTGTGAAATATGTCTGTCATTCATCTTACTTAGATAATAGCCTTAATATGTATCGATCATAATAATGAACAAAGTCAAGTTGAAATAAATATGTCAATTTAGATTTTCAAGTTAAGAACAAGTTAAAAATAGTATTATTTTGAGGTCAAGTTATACTCCTTTTGTTCATTAGTCAACGCTGATAACGGGAATCATCTTTAGAGATGCTTCCAATCTAATGTACATAAATGGTCCGTTTGATTTGAGTCAGAGGAATGAGTGAGTAAATCACCTAGTCAAATACAAAGTTACCCTCGTGTACCTGCTAAAACAAGTAGTGTACTTGCATGTGACTCACGCGGTAAACATTATGCTGGGATAAAACACTAAAATCGACAATGTTATAATAATAAAGTATTTCGCATTTCAATTTAGAACCTTTAGACGATGTTGGATGTTAAGGGTGATCCTGCGTTAGCTTTTCGTCGAGACAATATTTACACCCACCCGACTCGAAGTAAACACTCACTGAGATTATTAGAATTTCGACAGGTGATATATGTTTGTGTTCTTTTCATATCCCTGTATGAGTTGTGTGTAGTCGCTTCATTTAAGATATGATCCACTAGATGATCAGTAATGTAGTTTATTAATAAAATGATTTCTAGAATTAACCGAAATTCTATTTCATATGAAATTGCATATTTTGCAGATACTTAATTTAGTGTTCCAAAGTTTAAATAATTTTTTCGCTCTCTCTCTCTGAGTTACACCATACTTTGTATTTCGCTGATGAATCTGGTTACAACTGAACTAACCAGTAGTTCAATGCTTATGTCATGTCAGAGAGCAGTACTAATTGCATAATCAAAGCAAACTGTCTAATTATAGCACTCATTCATCTTCCAATTTTTCATCAAAGTCGACTCATTATGAAGCTCTTTTTTAAAGCAATGGAAGTGGTCAATTAGATTTATTCAAAACAAGCTTTGTTGGTTTGTTTGATACGAAGGTCTTCAAGTACTCATGAAGGGAAAAAGCTGACTGGAGAGCTAAAAGAGGAAAGGAAATATTCCGCATAGCTGTTTCTTTCTTCTTTTAAACTCTAATTCTTGAATAAGTTCACACAATTTAGAATCTCTACAGTAAATCACCTTTTTTTCTACTAGTTAATTGTTATTAGGGTGTGTACTGTGTGAAACTCCGGTGTGATGATAGACAAAAGTACCAATATGTTGTAATTCAATACTTAAGAAGTTCTAGGTGAATATCCACTCGCATATCGAGAAGAAAGAGAGTGGAAGAGAAAGAAAGGAAAAAACGCAGAAAGGGCTTAAAAATAGCAGAGAATACGTAGAGATGAACGAATTGAGAAGAGTTGAATCTTTTTTATTAACAAATGAACTATGAATTATTATCTCACATTTTGTTCGTTGTACGCTGCCTGGGAAGTGACGATAGTACTAAATGCCTATTAAATAGCATATTTTTTTAATACCTTGCGTTCCGAAGATAGGACTCCAAGCTTTTAGTTTCAGCAATGATTTCATTTTTTCACAGAATGTGTTTGCTTGCCACATGCACAACTCCCCTACCCGCTCTCTTACCAGCTTACTATTGGCCAGTGAGCTAGGCAAGATTTAGAAGTACGTCGGTTGGACATCAACCTCGGACCACATGCGTGGTTAACAAGCACTAAAGCACTGAGCCACTGACGTGCCTACTAAACAATTCGTTAACGTAATTGACCTATCGGATTGACTGGAAGACGTCTACCCACAGAAGCTAGTAATCTAGGTGAGGTTAGCTTACATTCATTTATTTAAATTCATGTCAGTCTGATATCCAGCCAACATGTTTTTGTTACCTACACCATTTTTGACGTGATTTTGTTGAATAGAGTTCAAATTATTTTCTTAAATAACACCAGTTAATCATTACACAAGTTTAGTTTATTTCGATTTTTTCCTACTGAAAAATATCAATGAGACTTACCTGAAATGCTAAAGAAGCCAGTGTTATGGTTAGAATACAAACTTCCACGGGTGACCTGTGTATTTATAAAAATGAATAATCAACTATTCAGACGACCATCACCTTCGATCACGAGTGGGTGACATACATGAATTGGTCACTAGATGATAATCAATGAAGTATTAAGTCATCGCTTCTGTTTCAAGTACGTCTGATTAATTGTGATGTAATATATTCTATAAGTTAAGGGACACAGTACCATAATGTACTATCGTTGGAGTTAAGTGTCACGTACTAATCATTAAGACACTCTGAAATATGTTTTCAGAATTTTCTATGAGTCTGATGGCGATGTTGATGATCAAGATTTAAAGACTTATAATCAGTAGGTCAGTATTCTGATGTTTACTAAGAGTTCCAATAAAAGTGTGGCTGAAGCATTCTTAGCTATCCGATTCTTCGTATTTTCTCACGCCCCGCAAAATTTACGGTTCTGACTCCAATATATCTCGAAACTGATTGATAGAACTAGAGTAGAGCTTATGATCACACCAAAGGATATTGCCTAATATACTTTCGTTAATTGGCGTCATTTGTAGTCAACTCCGACAATTTGTCACCAAAATATAATAATTTAAAATGGCACAAGTGAAACAGCACTGGAAACAGTTCGAATTGAGGGAAGTAATACCACTAATAATAATAATAATAATAAACGTAGCGATAAGATTAAGGCTATATATATATATATATATATATATGCAAGGCTTCAGAAATTTGTAACGAAGTGAACACAGCTACTTAGCATGAATGCAATGGACGTTATTAAAATCATGGTAGAGGTTGGTAGAGTAACAGAAGTCGATTAAGTGTTCTAGAATCGATTTACTTACACCTTTCTTTTCTCCCTTGTGAAACCATATTGGAAATATTTTATGTTTCCATACGGAAATAATTCTCTAGCTACGGCTAATGGTATTCGCTCCACAAGAGCTGGTGAACTGATAGACTCACATGAACTTGGTCATGTGAAGGAGCTTATCTTGTACAGCGACTGAAAACAACCTATGACTGGTGAGAGTTTGCAACAATAAACATATTTCTATAGTATTGGTTTGTAAGGATTAGTTATGTTTTACGAGTTGATCACGGATTGATATCAGTTAGAGAACCATTGAAAACCAGGGAGTACTGGACAGCTGCTGTTTCATCCTAGTTTTGGGAATCATCGGCAGTACGCACCCACTGGGTTTCGAACCCAGGACCTTCCGGTTACAAGGCAAGCTCGTATACCATTCAGCCACTGGGACCCGATTCAATGGCTCGTGAATTCTAACTTCTACCAATTCGTGATTTAGAGCGACCCCAACCATTGTCGTTGGTGGGACATCCATCCACACACGTGACATCTAATTGGACCTCACTGGTCACGACTTCTCACTAGAACTCAGGAAACTCCAACCTATAGCAAGTCACTAGCGAGCATCAGATTAACTTTCTATAGTTTTGGTCTGTAAGGATTAGTTACGATTTACGAGTTGATCACGGATTGCTATCAGTTAGAGAACCATTGAAAACATTGTAAAACCTAATTAATCCTTACAAACCAAACTATAGAAAGTTAATCTGATGCTCGCTAGTGACTTGCTACAGGTTGGAGTTTCCTGAGTTCTAGTGAGAAGTCGTGACCAGTGAGGTCCAGTTAGATGTCACGTGTGTGGATGGATGTCCCACCAACGACAATGGTTGGGGTCGCGCTAAATCACGAATTGGTAGAAGTTAGAATTCACGAGCCATTGAATCGGGTCCCAGTGGCTGAATGGTATACGAGCTTGCCTTGTAACCGGAAGGTCCTGGGTTCGAAACCCAGTGGGTGCGTACTGCCGATGATTCCCAAAACTAGGATGAAACAGCAGCTGTCCAGTACTCCCTGGTTTTCAATGGTTCTCTAACTGATATCAATCCGTGATCAACTCGTAAAACATAACTAATCCTTACAAACCAAACTATAGAAAGTTAATCTGATGCTCGCTAGTGACTTGCTACAGGTTGGAGTTTCCTGAGTTCTAGTGAGAAGTCGTGACCAGTGAGGTCCAATTAGATGTCACGTGTGTGGATGGATGTCCCACCAACGACAATGGTTGGGGTCGCGCTAAATCACGAATTGGTAGAAGTTAGAATTCACGAGCCATTGAATCGGGTCCCAGTGGCTGAATGGTATACGAGCTTGCCTTGTAACCGGAAGGTCCTGGGTTCGAAACCCAGTGGGTGCGTACTGCCGATGATTCCCAAAACTAGGATGAAACAGCAGCTGTCCAGTACTCCCTGGTTTTCAATGGTTCTCTAACTGATATCAATCCGTGATCAACTCGTAAAACATAACTAATCCTTACAAACCAAACTATAGAAAGTTAATCTGATGCTCGCTAGTGACTTGCTACAGGTTGGAGTTTCCTGAGTTCTAGTGAGAAGTCGTGACCAGTGAGGTCCAATTAGATGTCACGTGTGTGGATGGATGTCCCACCAACGACAATGGTTGGGGTCGCGCTAAATCACGAATTGGTAGAAGTTAGAATTCACGAGCCATTGAATCGTGTCCCAGAGGCTGAATGGTATACGAGCTTGCCTTGTAACCGGAAGGTCCTGGGTTCGAAACCCAGTGGGTGCGTACTGCCGATGATTCCTAAAACTAGGATGAAACAGCAGCTGTCCAGTACTCCCTGGTTTTCAATGGTTCTCTAACTGATATCAATCCGTGATCAACTCGTAAAACATAACTAATCCTTACAAACCAAACTATAGAAAGTTAATCTGATGCTCGCTAGTGACTTGCTACAGGTTGGAGTTTCCTGAGTTCTAGTGAGAAGTCGTGACCAGTGAGGTCCAGTTAGATGTCACGTGTGTGGATGGATGTCCCACCAACGACAATGGTTGGGGTCGCGCTAAATCACGAATTGGTAGAAGTTAGAATTCACGAGCCATTGAATCGGGTCCCAGTGGCTGAATGGTATACGAGCTTGCCTTGTAACCGGAAGGTCCTGGGTTCGAAACCCAGTGGGTGCGTACTGCCGATGATTCCCAAAACTAGGATGAAACAGCAGCTGTCCAGTACTCCCTGGTTTTCAATGGTTCTCTAACTGATATCAATCCGTGATCAACTCGTAAAACATAACTAATCCTTACAAACCAAACTATAGAAAGTTAATCTGATGCTCGCTAGTGACTTGCTACAGGTTGGAGTTTCCTGAGTTCTAGTGAGAAGTCGTGACCAGTGAGGTCCAATTAGATGTCACGTGTGTGGATGGATGTCCCACCAACGACAATGGTTGGGGTCGCGCTAAATCACGAATTGGTAGAAGTTAGAATTCACGAGCCATTGAATCGGGTCCCAGTGGCTGAATGGTATACGAGCTTGCCTTGTAACCGGAAGGTCCTGGGTTCGAAACCCAGTGGGTGCGTACTGCCGATGATTCCCAAAACTAGGATGAAACAGCAGCTGTCCAGTACTCCCTGGTTTTCAATGGTTCTCTAACTGATATCAATCCGTGATCAACTCGTAAAACATAACTAATCCTTACAAACCAAACTATAGAAAGTTAATCTGATGCTCGCTAGTGACTTGCTACAGGTTGGAGTTTCCTGAGTTCTAGTGAGAAGTCGTGACCAGTGAGGTCCAATTAGATGTCACGTGTGTGGATGGATGTCCCACCAACGACAATGGTTGGGGTCGCGCTAAATCACGAATTGGTAGAAGTTAGAATTCACGAGCCATTGAATCGTGTCCCAGTGGCTGAATGGTATACGAGCTTGCCTTGTAACCGGAAGGTCCTGGGTTCGAAACCCAGTGGGTGCGTACTGCCGATGATTCCTAAAACTAGGATGAAACAGCAGCTGTCCAGTACTCCCTGGTTTTCAATGGTTCTCTAACTGATATCAATCCGTGATCAACTCGTAAAACATAACTAATCCTTACAAACCAAACTATAGAAAGTTAATCTGATGCTCGCTAGTGACTTGCTACAGGTTGGAGTTTCCTGAGTTCTAGTGAGAAGTCGTGACCAGTGAGGTCCAATTAGATGTCACGTGTGTGGATGGATGTCCCACCAACGACAATGGTTGGGGTCGCGCTAAATCACGAATTGGTAGAAGTTAGAATTCACGAGCCATTGAATCGGGTCCCAGTGGCTGAATGGTATACGAGCTTGCCTTGTAACCGGAAGGTCCTGGGTTCGAAACCCAGTGGGTGCGTACTGCCGATGATTCCCAAAACTAGGATGAAACAGCAGCTGTCCAGTACTCCCTGGTTTTCAATGGTTCTCTAACTGATATCAATCCGTGATCAACTCGTAAAACATAACTAATCCTTACAAACCAAACTATAGAAAGTTAATCTGATGCTCGCTAGTGACTTGCTACAGGTTGGAGTTTCCTGAGTTCTAGTGAGAAGTCGTGACCAGTGAGGTCCAATTAGATGTCACGTGTGTGGATGGATGTCCCACCAACGACAATGGTTGGGGTCGCGCTAAATCACGAATTGGTAGAAGTTAGAATTCACGAGCCATTGAATCGGGTCCCAGTGGCTGAATGGTATACGAGCTTGCCTTGTAACCGGAAGGTCCTGGGTTCGAAACCCAGTGGGTGCGTACTGCCGATGATTCCCAAAACTAGGATGAAACAGCAGCTGTCCAGTACTCCCTGGTTTTCAATGGTTCTCTAACTGATATCAATCCGTGATCAACTCGTAAAACATAACTAATCCTTACAAACCAAACTATAGAAAGTTAATCTGATGCTCGCTAGTGACTTGCTACAGGTTGGAGTTTCCTGAGTTCTAGTGAGAAGTCGTGACCAGTGAGGTCCAATTAGATGTCACGTGTGTGGATGGATGTCCCACCAACGACAATGGTTGGGGTCGCGCTAAATCACGAATTGGTAGAAGTTAGAATTCACGAGCCATTGAATCGGGTCCCAGTGGCTGAATGGTATACGAGCTTGCCTTGTAACCGGAAGGTCCTGGGTTCGAAACCCAGTGGGTGCGTACTGCCGATGATTCCCAAAACTAGGATGAAACAGCAGCTGTCCAGTACTCCCTGGTTTTCAATGGTTCTCTAACTGATATCAATCCGTGATCAACTCGTAAAACATAACTAATCCTTACAAACCAAACTATAGAAAGTTAATCTGATGCTCGCTAGTGACTTGCTACAGGTTGGAGTTTCCTGAGTTCTAGTGAGAAGTCGTGACCAGTGAGGTCCAATTAGATGTCACGTGTGTGGATGGATGTCCCACCAACGACAATGGTTGGGGTCGCGCTAAATCACGAATTGGTAGAAGTTAGAATTCACGAGCCATTGAATCGTGTCCCAGTGGCTGAATGGTATACGAGCTTGCCTTGTAACCGGAAGGTCCTGGGTTCGAAACCCAGTGGGTGCGTACTGCCGATGATTCCCAAAACTAGGATGAAACAGCAGCTGTCCAGTACTCCCTGGTTTTCAATGGTTCTCTAACTGATATCAATCCGTGATCAACTCGTAAAACATAACTAATCCTTACAAACCAAACTATAGAAAGTTAATCTGATGCTCGCTAGTGACTTGCTACAGGTTGGAGTTTCCTGAGTTCTAGTGAGAAGTCGTGACCAGTGAGGTCCAATTAGATGTCACGTGTGTGGATGGATGTCCCACCAACGACAATGGTTGGGGTCGCGCTAAATCACGAATTGGTAGAAGTTAGAATTCACGAGCCATTGAATCGGGTCCCAGTGGCTGAATGGTATACGAGCTTGCCTTGTAACCGGAAGGTCCTGGGTTCGAAACCCAGTGGGTGCGTACTGCCGATGATTCCCAAAACTAGGATGAAACAGCAGCTGTCCAGTACTCCCTGGTTTTCAATGGTTCTCTAACTGATATCAATCCGTGATCAACTCGTAAAACATAACTAATCCTTACAAACCAAACTATAGAAAGTTAATCTGATGCTCGCTAGTGACTTGCTACAGGTTGGAGTTTCCTGAGTTCTAGTGAGAAGTCGTGACCAGTGAGGTCCAATTAGATGTCACGTGTGTGGATGGATGTCCCACCAACGACAATGGTTGGGGTCGCGCTAAATCACGAATTGGTAGAAGTTAGAATTCACGAGCCATTGAATCGGGTCCCAGTGGCTGAATGGTATACGAGCTTGCCTTGTAACCGGAAGGTCCTGGGTTCGAAACCCAGTGGGTGCGTACTGCCGATGATTCCCAAAACTAGGATGAAACAGCAGCTGTCCAGTACTCCCTGGTTTTCAATGGTTCTCTAACTGATATCAATCCGTGATCAACTCGTAAAACATAACTAATCCTTACAAACCAAACTATAGAAAGTTAATCTGATGCTCGCTAGTGACTTGCTACAGGTTGGAGTTTCCTGAGTTCTAGTGAGAAGTCGTGACCAGTGAGGTCCAATTAGATGTCACGTGTGTGGATGGATGTCCCACCAACGACAATGGTTGGGGTCGCGCTAAATCACGAATTGGTAGAAGTTAGAATTCACGAGCCATTGAATCGGGTCCCAGTGGCTGAATGGTATACGAGCTTGCCTTGTAACCGGAAGGTCCTGGGTTCGAAACCCAGTGGGTGCGTACTGCCGATGATTCCCAAAACTAGGATGAAACAGCAGCTGTCCAGTACTCCCTGGTTTTCAATGGTTCTCTAACTGATATCAATCCGTGATCAACTCGTAAAACATAACTAATCCTTACAAACCAAACTATAGAAAGTTAATCTGATGCTCGCTAGTGACTTGCTACAGGTTGGAGTTTCCTGAGTTCTAGTGAGAAGTCGTGACCAGTGAGGTCCAATTAGATGTCACGTGTGTGGATGGATGTCCCACCAACGACAATGGTTGGGGTCGCGCTAAATCACGAATTGGTAGAAGTTAGAATTCACGAGCCATTGAATCGGGTCCCAGTGGCTGAATGGTATACGAGCTTGCCTTGTAACCGGAAGGTCCTGGGTTCGAAACCCAGTGGGTGCGTACTGCCGATGATTCCCAAAACTAGGATGAAACAGCAGCTGTCCAGTACTCCCTGGTTTTCAATGGTTCTCTAACTGATATCAATCCGTGATCAACTCGTAAAACATAACTAATCCTTACAAACCAAACTATAGAAAGTTAATCTGATGCTCGCTAGTGACTTGCTACAGGTTGGAGTTTCCTGAGTTCTAGTGAGAAGTCGTGACCAGTGAGGTCCAATTAGATGTCACGTGTGTGGATGGATGTCCCACCAACGACAATGGTTGGGGTCGCGCTAAATCACGAATTGGTAGAAGTTAGAATTCACGAGCCATTGAATCGGGTCCCAGTGGCTGAATGGTATACGAGCTTGCCTTGTAACCGGAAGGTCCTGGGTTCGAAACCCAGTGGGTGCGTACTGCCGATGATTCCCAAAACTAGGATGAAACAGCAGCTGTCCAGTACTCCCTGGTTTTCAATGGTTCTCTAACTGATATCAATCCGTGATCAACTCGTAAAACATAACTAATCCTTACAAACCAAACTATAGAAAGTTAATCTGATGCTCGCTAGTGACTTGCTACAGGTTGGAGTTTCCTGAGTTCTAGTGAGAAGTCGTGACCAGTGAGGTCCAATTAGATGTCACGTGTGTGGATGGATGTCCCACCAACGACAATGGTTGGGGTCGCGCTAAATCACGAATTGGTAGAAGTTAGAATTCACGAGCCATTGAATCGGGTCCCAGTGGCTGAATGGTATACGAGCTTGCCTTGTAACCGGAAGGTCCTGGGTTCGAAACCCAGTGGGTGCGTACTGCCGATGATTCCCAAAACTAGGATGAAACAGCAGCTGTCCAGTACTCCCTGGTTTTCAATGGTTCTCTAACTGATATCAATCCGTGATCAACTCGTAAAACATAACTAATCCTTACAAACCAAACTATAGAAAGTTAATCTGATGCTCGCTAGTGACTTGCTACAGGTTGGAGTTTCCTGAGTTCTAGTGAGAAGTCGTGACCAGTGAGGTCCAATTAGATGTCACGTGTGTGGATGGATGTCCCACCAACGACAATGGTTGGGGTCGCGCTAAATCACGAATTGGTAGAAGTTAGAATTCACGAGCCATTGAATCGGGTCCCAGTGGCTGAATGGTATACGAGCTTGCCTTGTAACCGGAAGGTCCTGGGTTCGAAACCCAGTGGGTGCGTACTGCCGATGATTCCCAAAACTAGGATGAAACAGCAGCTGTCCAGTACTCCCTGGTTTTCAATGGTTCTCTAACTGATATCAATCCGTGATCAACTCGTAAAACATAACTAATCCTTACAAACCAAACTATAGAAAGTTAATCTGATGCTCGCTAGTGACTTGCTACAGGTTGGAGTTTCCTGAGTTCTAGTGAGAAGTCGTGACCAGTGAGGTCCAATTAGATGTCACGTGTGTGGATGGATGTCCCACCAACGACAATGGTTGGGGTCGCGCTAAATCACGAATTGGTAGAAGTTAGAATTCACGAGCCATTGAATCGGGTCCCAGTGGCTGAATGGTATACGAGCTTGCCTTGTAACCGGAAGGTCCTGGGTTCGAAACCCAGTGGGTGCGTACTGCCGATGATTCCCAAAACTAGGATGAAACAGCAGCTGTCCAGTACTCCCTGGTTTTCAATGGTTCTCTAACTGATATCAATCCGTGATCAACTCGTAAAACATAACTAATCCTTACAAACCAAACTATAGAAAGTTAATCTGATGCTCGCTAGTGACTTGCTACAGGTTGGAGTTTCCTGAGTTCTAGTGAGAAGTCGTGACCAGTGAGGTCCAATTAGATGTCACGTGTGTGGATGGATGTCCCACCAACGACAATGGTTGGGGTCGCGCTAAATCACGAATTGGTAGAAGTTAGAATTCACGAGCCATTGAATCGGGTCCCAGTGGCTGAATGGTATACGAGCTTGCCTTGTAACCGGAAGGTCCTGGGTTCGAAACCCAGTGGGTGCGTACTGCCGATGATTCCCCAAACTAGGATGAAACAGCAGCTGTCCAGTACTCCCTGGTTTTCAATGGTTCTCTAACTGATATCAATCCGTGATCAACTCGTAAAACATAACTAATCCTTACAAACCAAACTATAGAAAGTTAATCTGATGCTCGCTAGTGACTTGCTACAGGTTGGAGTTTCCTGAGTTCTAGTGAGAAGTCGTGACCAGTGAGGTCCAATTAGATGTCACGTGTGTGGATGGATGTCCCACCAACGACAATGGTTGGGGTCGCGCTAAATCACGAATTGGTAGAAGTTAGAATTCACGAGCCATTGAATCGGGTCCCAGTGGCTGAATGGTATACGAGCTTGCCTTGTAACCGGAAGGTCCTGGGTTCGAAACCCAGTGGGTGCGTACTGCCGATGATTCCCAAAACTAGGATGAAACAGCAGCTGTCCAGTACTCCCTGGTTTTCAATGGTTCTCTAACTGATATCAATCCGTGATCAACTCGTAAAACATAACTAATCCTTACAAACCAAACTATAGAAAGTTAATCTGATGCTCGCTAGTGACTTGCTACAGGTTGGAGTTTCCTGAGTTCTAGTGAGAAGTCGTGACCAGTGAGGTCCAATTAGATGTCACGTGTGTGGATGGATGTCCCACCAACGACAATGGTTGGGGTCGCGCTAAATCACGAATTGGTAGAAGTTAGAATTCACGAGCCATTGAATCGGGTCCCAGTGGCTGAATGGTATACGAGCTTGCCTTGTAACCGGAAGGTCCTGGGTTCGAAACCCAGTGGGTGCGTACTGCCGATGATTCCCAAAACTAGGATGAAACAGCAGCTGTCCAGTACTCCCTGGTTTTCAATGGTTCTCTAACTGATATCAATCCGTGATCAACTCGTAAAACATAACTAATCCTTACAAACCAAACTATAGAAAGTTAATCTGATGCTCGCTAGTGACTTGCTACAGGTTGGAGTTTCCTGAGTTCTAGTGAGAAGTCGTGACCAGTGAGGTCCAATTAGATGTCACGTGTGTGGATGGATGTCCCACCAACGACAATGGTTGGGGTCGCGCTAAATCACGAATTGGTAGAAGTTAGAATTCACGAGCCATTGAATCGGGTCCCAGTGGCTGAATGGTATACGAGCTTGCCTTGTAACCGGAAGGTCCTGGGTTCGAAACCCAGTGGGTGCGTACTGCCGATGATTCCCAAAACTAGGATGAAACAGCAGCTGTCCAGTACTCCCTGGTTTTCAATGGTTCTCTAACTGATATCAATCCGTGATCAACTCGTAAAACATAACTAATCCTTACAAACCAAACTATAGAAAGTTAATCTGATGCTCGCTAGTGACTTGCTACAGGTTGGAGTTTCCTGAGTTCTAGTGAGAAGTCGTGACCAGTGAGGTCCAATTAGATGTCACGTGTGTGGATGGATGTCCCACCAACGACAATGGTTGGGGTCGCGCTAAATCACGAATTGGTAGAAGTTAGAATTCACGAGCCATTGAATCGGGTCCCAGTGGCTGAATGGTATACGAGCTTGCCTTGTAACCGGAAGGTCCTGGGTTCGAAACCCAGTGGGTGCGTACTGCCGATGATTCCCAAAACTAGGATGAAACAGCAGCTGTCCAGTACTCCCTGGTTTTCAATGGTTCTCTAACTGATATCAATCCGTGATCAACTCGTAAAACATAACTAATCCTTACAAACCAAACTATAGAAAGTTAATCTGATGCTCGCTAGTGACTTGCTACAGGTTGGAGTTTCCTGAGTTCTAGTGAGAAGTCGTGACCAGTGAGGTCCAATTAGATGTCACGTGTGTGGATGGATGTCCCACCAACGACAATGGTTGGGGTCGCGCTAAATCACGAATTGGTAGAAGTTAGAATTCACGAGCCATTGAATCGGGTCCCAGTGGCTGAATGGTATACGAGCTTGCCTTGTAACCGGAAGGTCCTGGGTTCGAAACCCAGTGGGTGCGTACTGCCGATGATTCCCAAAACTAGGATGAAACAGCAGCTGTCCAGTACTCCCTGGTTTTCAATGGTTCTCTAACTGATATCAATCCGTGATCAACTCGTAAAACATAACTAATCCTTACAAACCAAACTATAGAAAGTTAATCTGATGCTCGCTAGTGACTTGCTACAGGTTGGAGTTTCCTGAGTTCTAGTGAGAAGTCGTGACCAGTGAGGTCCAATTAGATGTCACGTGTGTGGATGGATGTCCCACCAACGACAATGGTTGGGGTCGCGCTAAATCACGAATTGGTAGAAGTTAGAATTCACGAGCCATTGAATCGGGTCCCAGTGGCTGAATGGTATACGAGCTTGCCTTGTAACCGGAAGGTCCTGGGTTCGAAACCCAGTGGGTGCGTACTGCCGATGATTCCCAAAACTAGGATGAAACAGCAGCTGTCCAGTACTCCCTGGTTTTCAATGGTTCTCTAACTGATATCAATCCGTGATCAACTCGTAAAACATAACTAATCCTTACAAACCAAACTATAGAAAGTTAATCTGATGCTCGCTAGTGACTTGCTACAGGTTGGAGTTTCCTGAGTTCTAGTGAGAAGTCGTGACCAGTGAGGTCCAATTAGATGTCACGTGTGTGGATGGATGTCCCACCAACGACAATGGTTGGGGTCGCGCTAAATCACGAATTGGTAGAAGTTAGAATTCACGAGCCATTGAATCGGGTCCCAGTGGCTGAATGGTATACGAGCTTGCCTTGTAACCGGAAGGTCCTGGGTTCGAAACCCAGTGGGTGCGTACTGCCGATGATTCCCAAAACTAGGATGAAACAGCAGCTGTCCAGTACTCCCTGGTTTTCAATGGTTCTCTAACTGATATCAATCCGTGATCAACTCGTAAAACATAACTAATCCTTACAAACCAAACTATAGAAAGTTAATCTGATGCTCGCTAGTGACTTGCTACAGGTTGGAGTTTCCTGAGTTCTAGTGAGAAGTCGTGACCAGTGAGGTCCAATTAGATGTCACGTGTGTGGATGGATGTCCCACCAACGACAATGGTTGGGGTCGCGCTAAATCACGAATTGGTAGAAGTTAGAATTCACGAGCCATTGAATCGGGTCCCAGTGGCTGAATGGTATACGAGCTTGCCTTGTAACCGGAAGGTCCTGGGTTCGAAACCCAGTGGGTGCGTACTGCCGATGATTCCCAAAACTAGGATGAAACAGCAGCTGTCCAGTACTCCCTGGTTTTCAATGGTTCTCTAACTGATATCAATCCGTGATCAACTCGTAAAACATAACTAATCCTTACAAACCAAACTATAGAAAGTTAATCTGATGCTCGCTAGTGACTTGCTACAGGTTGGAGTTTCCTGAGTTCTAGTGAGAAGTCGTGACCAGTGAGGTGCAATTAGATGTCACGTGTGTGGATGGATGTCCCACCAACGACAATGGTTGGGGTCGCGCTAAATCACGAATTGGTAGAAGTTAGAATTCACGAGCCATTGAATCGGGTCCCAGTGGCTGAATGGTATACGAGCTTGCCTTGTAACCGGAAGGTCCTGGGTTCGAAACCCAGTGGGTGCGTACTGCCGATGATTCCCAAAACTAGGATGAAACAGCAGCTGTCCAGTACTCCCTGGTTTTCAATGGTTCTCTAACTGATATCAATCCGTGATCAACTCGTAAAACATAACTAATCCTTACAAACCAAACTATAGAAAGTTAATCTGATGCTCGCTAGTGACTTGCTACAGGTTGGAGTTTCCTGAGTTCTAGTGAGAAGTCGTGACCAGTGAGGTCCAATTAGATGTCACGTGTGTGGATGGATGTCCCACCAACGACAATGGTTGGGGTCGCGCTAAATCACGAATTGGTAGAAGTTAGAATTCACGAGCCATTGAATCGGGTCCCAGTGGCTGAATGGTATACGAGCTTGCCTTGTAACCGGAAGGTCCTGGGTTCGAAACCCAGTGGGTGCGTACTGCCGATGATTCCCAAAACTAGGATGAAACAGCAGCTGTCCAGTACTCCCTGGTTTTCAATGGTTCTCTAACTGATATCAATCCGTGATCAACTCGTAAAACATAACTAATCCTTACAAACCAAACTATAGAAAGTTAATCTGATGCTCGCTAGTGACTTGCTACAGGTTGGAGTTTCCTGAGTTCTAGTGAGAAGTCGTGACCAGTGAGGTCCAATTAGATGTCACGTGTGTGGATGGATGTCCCACCAACGACAATGGTTGGGGTCGCGCTAAATCACGAATTGGTAGAAGTTAGAATTCACGAGCCATTGAATCGGGTCCCAGTGGCTGAATGGTATACGAGCTTGCCTTGTAACCGGAAGGTCCTGGGTTCGAAACCCAGTGGGTGCGTACTGCCGATGATTCCCAAAACTAGGATGAAACAGCAGCTGTCCAGTACTCCCTGGTTTTCAATGGTTCTCTAACTGATATCAATCCGTGATCAACTCGTAAAACATAACTAATCCTTACAAACCAAACTATAGAAAGTTAATCTGATGCTCGCTAGTGACTTGCTACAGGTTGGAGTTTCCTGAGTTCTAGTGAGAAGTCGTGACCAGTGAGGTCCAATTAGATGTCACGTGTGTGGATGGATGTCCCACCAACGACAATGGTTGGGGTCGCGCTAAATCACGAATTGGTAGAAGTTAGAATTCACGAGCCATTGAATCGGGTCCCAGTGGCTGAATGGTATACGAGCTTGCCTTGTAACCGGAAGGTCCTGGGTTCGAAACCCAGTGGGTGCGTACTGCCGATGATTCCCAAAACTAGGATGAAACAGCAGCTGTCCAGTACTCCCTGGTTTTCAATGGTTCTCTAACTGATATCAATCCGTGATCAACTCGTAAAACATAACTAATCCTTACAAACCAAACTATAGAAAGTTAATCTGATGCTCGCTAGTGACTTGCTACAGGTTGGAGTTTCCTGAGTTCTAGTGAGAAGTCGTGACCAGTGAGGTCCAATTAGATGTCACGTGTGTGGATGGATGTCCCACCAACGACAATGGTTGGGGTCGCGCTAAATCACGAATTGGTAGAAGTTAGAATTCACGAGCCATTGAATCGGGTCCCAGTGGCTGAATGGTATACGAGCTTGCCTTGTAACCGGAAGGTCCTGGGTTCGAAACCCAGTGGGTGCGTACTGCCGATGATTCCCAAAACTAGGATGAAACAGCAGCTGTCCAGTACTCCCTGGTTTTCAATGGTTCTCTAACTGATATCAATCCGTGATCAACTCGTAAAACATAACTAATCCTTACAAACCAAACTATAGAAAGTTAATCTGATGCTCGCTAGTGACTTGCTACAGGTTGGAGTTTCCTGAGTTCTAGTGAGAAGTCGTGACCAGTGAGGTCCAATTAGATGTCACGTGTGTGGATGGATGTCCCACCAACGACAATGGTTGGGGTCGCGCTAAATCACGAATTGGTAGAAGTTAGAATTCACGAGCCATTGAATCGGGTCCCAGTGGCTGAATGGTATACGAGCTTGCCTTGTAACCGGAAGGTCCTGGGTTCGAAACCCAGTGGGTGCGTACTGCCGATGATTCCCAAAACTAGGATGAAACAGCAGCTGTCCAGTACTCCCTGGTTTTCAATGGTTCTCTAACTGATATCAATCCGTGATCAACTCGTAAAACATAACTAATCCTTACAAACCAAACTATAGAAAGTTAATCTGATGCTCGCTAGTGACTTGCTACAGGTTGGAGTTTCCTGAGTTCTAGTGAGAAGTCGTGACCAGTGAGGTCCAATTAGATGTCACGTGTGTGGATGGATGTCCCACCAACGACAATGGTTGGGGTCGCGCTAAATCACGAATTGGTAGAAGTTAGAATTCACGAGCCATTGAATCGGGTCCCAGTGGCTGAATGGTATACGAGCTTGCCTTGTAACCGGAAGGTCCTGGGTTCGAAACCCAGTGGGTGCGTACTGCCGATGATTCCCAAAACTAGGATGAAACAGCAGCTGTCCAGTACTCCCTGGTTTTCAATGGTTCTCTAACTGATATCAATCCGTGATCAACTCGTAAAACATAACTAATCCTTACAAACCAAACTATAGAAAGTTAATCTGATGCTCGCTAGTGACTTGCTACAGGTTGGAGTTTCCTGAGTTCTAGTGAGAAGTCGTGACCAGTGAGGTCCAATTAGATGTCACGTGTGTGGATGGATGTCCCACCAACGACAATGGTTGGGGTCGCGCTAAATCACGAATTGGTAGAAGTTAGAATTCACGAGCCATTGAATCGGGTCCCAGTGGCTGAATGGTATACGAGCTTGCCTTGTAACCGGAAGGTCCTGGGTTCGAAACCCAGTGGGTGCGTACTGCCGATGATTCCCAAAACTAGGATGAAACAGCAGCTGTCCAGTACTCCCTGGTTTTCAATGGTTCTCTAACTGATATCAATCCGTGATCAACTCGTAAAACATAACTAATCCTTACAAACCAAACTATAGAAAGTTAATCTGATGCTCGCTAGTGACTTGCTACAGGTTGGAGTTTCCTGAGTTCTAGTGAGAAGTCGTGACCAGTGAGGTCCAATTAGATGTCACGTGTGTGGATGGATGTCCCACCAACGACAATGGTTGGGGTCGCGCTAAATCACGAATTGGTAGAAGTTAGAATTCACGAGCCATTGAATCGGGTCCCAGTGGCTGAATGGTATACGAGCTTGCCTTGTAACCGGAAGGTCCTGGGTTCGAAACCCAGTGGGTGCGTACTGCCGATGATTCCCAAAACTAGGATGAAACAGCAGCTGTCCAGTACTCCCTGGTTTTCAATGGTTCTCTAACTGATATCAATCCGTGATCAACTCGTAAAACATAACTAATCCTTACAAACCAAACTATAGAAAGTTAATCTGATGCTCGCTAGTGACTTGCTACAGGTTGGAGTTTCCTGAGTTCTAGTGAGAAGTCGTGACCAGTGAGGTCCAATTAGATGTCACGTGTGTGGATGGATGTCCCACCAACGACAATGGTTGGGGTCGCGCTAAATCACGAATTGGTAGAAGTTAGAATTCACGAGCCATTGAATCGGGTCCCAGTGGCTGAATGGTATACGAGCTTGCCTTGTAACCGGAAGGTCCTGGGTTCGAAACCCAGTGGGTGCGTACTGCCGATGATTCCCAAAACTAGGATGAAACAGCAGCTGTCCAGTACTCCCTGGTTTTCAATGGTTCTCTAACTGATATCAATCCGTGATCAACTCGTAAAACATAACTAATCCTTACAAACCAAACTATAGAAAGTTAATCTGATGCTCGCTAGTGACTTGCTACAGGTTGGAGTTTCCTGAGTTCTAGTGAGAAGTCGTGACCAGTGAGGTCCAATTAGATGTCACGTGTGTGGATGGATGTCCCACCAACGACAATGGTTGGGGTCGCGCTAAATCACGAATTGGTAGAAGTTAGAATTCACGAGCCATTGAATCGGGTCCCAGTGGCTGAATGGTATACGAGCTTGCCTTGTAACCGGAAGGTCCTGGGTTCGAAACCCAGTGGGTGCGTACTGCCGATGATTCCCAAAACTAGGATGAAACAGCAGCTGTCCAGTACTCCCTGGTTTTCAATGGTTCTCTAACTGATATCAATCCGTGATCAACTCGTAAAACATAACTAATCCTTACAAACCAAACTATAGAAAGTTAATCTGATGCTCGCTAGTGACTTGCTACAGGTTGGAGTTTCCTGAGTTCTAGTGAGAAGTCGTGACCAGTGAGGTCCAATTAGATGTCACGTGTGTGGATGGATGTCCCACCAACGACAATGGTTGGGGTCGCGCTAAATCACGAATTGGTAGAAGTTAGAATTCACGAGCCATTGAATCGGGTCCCAGTGGCTGAATGGTATACGAGCTTGCCTTGTAACCGGAAGGTCCTGGGTTCGAAACCCAGTGGGTGCGTACTGCCGATGATTCCCAAAACTAGGATGAAACAGCAGCTGTCCAGTACTCCCTGGTTTTCAATGGTTCTCTAACTGATATCAATCCGTGATCAACTCGTAAAACATAACTAATCCTTACAAACCAAACTATAGAAAGTTAATCTGATGCTCGCTAGTGACTTGCTACAGGTTGGAGTTTCCTGAGTTCTAGTGAGAAGTCGTGACCAGTGAGGTCCAATTAGATGTCACGTGTGTGGATGGATGTCCCACCAACGACAATGGTTGGGGTCGCGCTAAATCACGAATTGGTAGAAGTTAGAATTCACGAGCCATTGAATCGGGTCCCAGTGGCTGAATGGTATACGAGCTTGCCTTGTAACCGGAAGGTCCTGGGTTCGAAACCCAGTGGGTGCGTACTGCCGATGATTCCCAAAACTAGGATGAAACAGCAGCTGTCCAGTACTCCCTGGTTTTCAATGGTTCTCTAACTGATATCAATCCGTGATCAACTCGTAAAACATAACTAATCCTTACAAACCAAACTATAGAAAGTTAATCTGATGCTCGCTAGTGACTTGCTACAGGTTGGAGTTTCCTGAGTTCTAGTGAGAAGTCGTGACCAGTGAGGTGCAATTAGATGTCACGTGTGTGGATGGATGTCCCACCAACGACAATGGTTGGGGTCGCGCTAAATCACGAATTGGTAGAAGTTAGAATTCACGAGCCATTGAATCGGGTCCCAGTGGCTGAATGGTATACGAGCTTGCCTTGTAACCGGAAGGTCCTGGGTTCGAAACCCAGTGGGTGCGTACTGCCGATGATTCCCAAAACTAGGATGAAACAGCAGCTGTCCAGTACTCCCTGGTTTTCAATGGTTCTCTAACTGATATCAATCCGTGATCAACTCGTAAAACATAACTAATCCTTACAAACCAAACTATAGAAAGTTAATCTGATGCTCGCTAGTGACTTGCTACAGGTTGGAGTTTCCTGAGTTCTAGTGAGAAGTCGTGACCAGTGAGGTGCAATTAGATGTCACGTGTGTGGATGGATGTCCCACCAACGACAATGGTTGGGGTCGCGCTAAATCACGAATTGGTAGAAGTTAGAATTCACGAGCCATTGAATCGGGTCCCAGTGGCTGAATGGTATACGAGCTTGCCTTGTAACCGGAAGGTCCTGGGTTCGAAACCCAGTGGGTGCGTACTGCCGATGATTCCCAAAACTAGGATGAAACAGCAGCTGTCCAGTACTCCCTGGTTTTCAATGGTTCTCTAACTGATATCAATCCGTGATCAACTCGTAAAACATAACTAATCCTTACAAACCAAACTATAGAAAGTTAATCTGATGCTCGCTAGTGACTTGCTACAGGTTGGAGTTTCCTGAGTTCTAGTGAGAAGTCGTGACCAGTGAGGTCCAATTAGATGTCACGTGTGTGGATGGATGTCCCACCAACGACAATGGTTGGGGTCGCGCTAAATCACGAATTGGTAGAAGTTAGAATTCACGAGCCATTGAATCGGGTCCCAGTGGCTGAATGGTATACGAGCTTGCCTTGTAACCGGAAGGTCCTGGGTTCGAAACCCAGTGGGTGCGTACTGCCGATGATTCCCAAAACTAGGATGAAACAGCAGCTGTCCAGTACTCCCTGGTTTTCAATGGTTCTCTAACTGATATCAATCCGTGATCAACTCGTAAAACATAACTAATCCTTACAAACCAAACTATAGAAAGTTAATCTGATGCTCGCTAGTGACTTGCTACAGGTTGGAGTTTCCTGAGTTCTAGTGAGAAGTCGTGACCAGTGAGGTCCAATTAGATGTCACGTGTGTGGATGGATGTCCCACCAACGACAATGGTTGGGGTCGCGCTAAATCACGAATTGGTAGAAGTTAGAATTCACGAGCCATTGAATCGGGTCCCAGTGGCTGAATGGTATACGAGCTTGCCTTGTAACCGGAAGGTCCTGGGTTCGAAACCCAGTGGGTGCGTACTGCCGATGATTCCCAAAACTAGGATGAAACAGCAGCTGTCCAGTACTCCCTGGTTTTCAATGGTTCTCTAACTGATATCAATCCGTGATCAACTCGTAAAAAATAAACATATTCTTGACTGGTTTAGACAGACGATCTCTGAGCACATCTGAATCCTGATCATTTCTAATTCACAAATTTATAAACAGTAGTTTTATGGAAATGTGTTAGTGACCAGTGTGGATTGCGCATCTTTCGTGCTTTTGTGAATAAGTTGCTTCGCACTACCGCTTCGTTCGAGAGTGGCTTTAAGGAGCGTAATTTTTGCGGCATCGCAGTCAGAACCACAAATAATTCTTATCTGTCAGCACAACAAGTAAATCAAGGTTTTTTTCCTGAAGATAGGCTATACTAGTAGAAATGAACATTAATTTTTTTCTGGAAAGCCCTTAGGCCTAATCCCTTTAGTCCGAATTCTAAAACTTTTAAACAACCTATGCTTAGTCTTAAAGGTACAATCACTTCTTATGTTGCAGAGTTAAGTGGGTGCATATCCTTGTTCAAATGTGCTCTTTATGAGCTGTCAACTGATGAATGCTAACAATGCGATGAGTACATTTCTACGATTTTCAAAAAACTGTCCCGGTCTGCTAGTATCAAACATCTTGATAGCACTTTGTTGCAGAAATATTATTTCCGACACATCCCCTAAAATGGATGCAGAAATATACTCCTGTCATTCTTTCAGTAACCCAAATGCAAATAATCATATCCATTTGATATGATTATGAGCAACACGTAGATTGTATTTACACTTTATCATCATATTTATCACCATACGGCCTATACTGATTTGCTTAATCTTCTGCTGAGTATCATCTTATTATTTTCCCTATTTTCATTTCGATATTTATAAATTAATATGCAGATACTATGTAATAACTCCAGGTCCTGCAAATATCTGTGATGCTCACTACTGGTGTGTGTGGTAACATGACTGTTTATTTTTTAGTGGTTTTAGATATAGCATGTGCAAAAGTCCATATACATATATATATAAAATATATATATATATATATATATATATATATATATATACTTTGAATGACCATTTTCAATGGTTCTCTAACTTATATCAATCCGTAATCAACTCGTAAAGGCAGAACAAACCCTTTCAAACCAAACTATAGAAAAAGCATATTATTCCTGTGTTACCGGTGCTTTTGAAATGTAATTTGTAGATAGTATTGATTCAATGTAATTTAAGACACTAACGTTGTTAATAACAACTAATTCTTTTATTATTATATTCATATCAATTAGAACTTAATGAAGAATTCGAAAATCTGACTACTCTCTGTTCATTATTCTGTCTTTTCTTAACTAATATTTACTTCTTAAGCTCGATCATTGTTCATATATTTCTAAAACATTTGTCACTTTTACAAAATATATTGGCTCAGTCATTATACGGAAGAGCTAGCTAACATTTAAGGAACCGCTGGTTTGAATTCAGCTGCAACTCAGATTCCTTTTTCTCTATTAATTCTTACGCATCACATTGTTAAATATTGCCAATCCAAGACTATTCCTGATAGTCACTCAATCAATGAAGTCTCGTTCCATTATATGTCGTCGTTATTAATACACTCAGTTTTTCAATCGATTGAAAAAACTTAAGTGTATTGTGTATCTGTATTTCTGTGCATAGTTTATATCATTACAGTAATGTAAATAAATCAATCAACATAAATAGATGGCAGATAAATACAACAAGTCACATGTCATTCATAAGTCGGTTAGTTAAAACAATTCAAGGATAGTAACAATTTTAATGTTAATTGTGTAGATAAATACTGGCTTGGTTGTTGTCATCATAATCATTTCAATGTCTCGTTCTACTAATGAAGGCAGTAAGATAAGTTAAAAACCTATCTATTTAGTGCACATTTCTTCTTAATGTGAATAAATATATACCTGTTTGGGGGTGGGGGCGAAGGAGGGGGATATTCTCTTTCTTCTTTAATTGACAGCATTTTTGTCTCAATGGCATTTCAAAACCCGTTGTCTATGTTACTTCCCTTATCAGATAAATATGTAGACGTAAAACCAGTGTTTGCCTTTCTGAATCCATATGTTAATATATTGATTTATATCCTTTATTTAGTAGTGACTTCTATTAGGATGCTATAGGGAAGTGGAGAGGGCTGTTACTATGATGCGTTTATCTGTAACTGCATGGTACTAAAGCCTACATTTTAAGTTACTTATTCATAACAGTCACTTATTATCTGAAAGGTATTCTGTCTTAATTAGGTTTAAGGATCACCCTAATCTCTTGTTAGACTAGATTGGTTAACTTTTATTGGCTTACCGTCTGCTTGCACCCATGATTTGGTACCGTCCTTAGTTTTATTCTAAAATTATTTTCAGTTTTGACGAATGGTAAATGTTTTTGCGGTGGTGGTGTAACAACAGAAGACAAGGGCTGGCAACAGATCGTTTTCCTACGAAAATCAACAGGTATTTATATATATTTTATGTGCATTAATAAGGCTTATGCAAGCAGAAAAAGGCAGTCTTCTGATTGGTTGTTTCTCGGTAGTTAAGCAGACAAACACAGTCTTATGATTGGCTGTTTTCGATATTTCTCGGAAAGTAGAGCCATCTATCTGCGAATCATATTTGTCCACATTTAAGTTTGCTGTGATTGGTTGTTGAAACAGCCTTGTTCATATTTTCTCACGGCCCATATTAGTGACCTAGACATTAACGTAGATTAGTGCCAACCAATCGGCTAGCAGCCTGCTCTCACCACAGTGGCACAGCGACATAATTCTCGCCAACCACGCATGTAGTCCGTGTTTCGATTCCTGGCTGACGCACACCATAACCTCGCTAAGTCAGTGATAAGACTGGTAAAGATGGGAGGTAGGGCATGAAGCTAGGAAGCCCATCCCGTAAAAATAAACACCACTGTAACCGAAACTTCAAGACTTTAGACTGAAGCCCTATGTTCTACTGGTAGCGTAAAGGGAAGAAAATTGTAAAAGTTATTTTTATGAAATCCAAGAGACATGAACCTACCAGTCATTACTTAATGCAGGGAGTGAGTTCACTAAATTTTCATACTCTATTAATTTTTAAAATAACACTTTTAAAAAATGAATAAGTATAACGATGTTTAGAACAGTCAAATGCATGCTGAATGATGCGATTTTCCAAGAATTCATTTTCATTAAAAAAAATCCTTTACAACTCAAAATTGTCGTGCAATATTACCAACAGTTTATAAGTGCAGCTGTTTCTAACAGACTGCCAGTAATAACAATCAACACAATTCAAGATCATCCTAATTTTTATTCTTCTTTTCTAAGATGAATTATTGCGAAGACTTGAGTGAAATGCATGTATTATTATAATGATAAGGACTAAACCTCTTGTTTAACACCCATATGCATACAGATGATTAAATGAGACATTTTTCAATTCCATTCATGTATGATCACTTTCGAGGAATTGGAACATCTCTTTTTCTAAGATGAATTTCTTAACAAATAGACATGATCTGAAGGCATTGCAGAAGATTAGGGAACGCTGGATTCTCATTTCTTCCTAGTTGACAACTATTTGACGATACAAAAGTCTACAATTAACTGGGCATTGGATTTCAAACCTTCAGATATTGAGGTGAGAATATCACAACTCACTCACTGGGTTGAAATGCAATTTGCTGAACAGTGCTATCAATCTTCACTGTTGTCTTGAGTTTAGCCTGATGAGCTGTTGATATAATAATGGAGGAGTTTAGCATAGGTGGGTGTTTTAAGTATTGCTGTGTTGTTTTAACTGAATGGTTTCACTATAAAGCTTCCGTTGTCCTGATGGACAACATATTCAACTTCAGCGTGAAGTCATGATTTTATATCTTATCGCCACAATATCCATCTTGAACCTGATAACTGCTATACGAGTAGGCTCTATGCTGTTGGCCTATGCTCACACTCATACATTCTCCAAACAAAAAGAAAAGAACTTTCTAATTCTCATTGATTTACAATGGTCCTCTTTATAGTTTTGATGTAAAACCAATCAAATTCTTATCACAAACCGATAAAAATTTATTTTTCCATGACTGATTCATGCAATTACTTAAGATATATCAATATTATTACTGATCAATTTCATGATAATCTAATCAATGAAAATGAATTACATGGTTGAATAACTAATATTAGATTTCTCTGAACTTGAATGCTGGTGATCTAATGCTGTAAATTCCAAGTCGTTGTCATTTCTTTGTTTTATTTGACAAAAAAATTAATCAGTTTTTCCATGAAATGCTTTCGTTTCAAATCTTATTGGTTCACATGGTTGATTCATTATGATGAATAAGAGATTTGTCGCACCAAAGCACTAATGACAAATCCGCAGACTACAGAGAACATACTCTCATCAATACTACAGGACGTCCACATGGCCTAAAGATTGCTTTTCAAACTACCGATGAATAGTGACCTAAGTATACTCAAGAATTGGCACGGAATCATACCCATGAGTACCGAAGGGAAAATATTGAGCAGCAGCATCCTGGAAAGACCAACAGATGCCGTGGGTAAATAAATCTGCCCGACCAAATTACAGCACATTCCGTCATCATTGAACAGAGTCTAGAGAGGTAGTTCAACCATTACCTCGAATCCATCGACTTTGTAAAGGCCTTTGATGGCGTCAACTGCGAAGTGATTTGGTAACTGCTTCAACCATAGTCATTACAGTACTGCATACATTTGTAAACCTCATTCAGCAATTATACGATGATGGCCCATAAAAAGCAATAATAATAATAATAATAATATATATATATATGGACTTTTGCACATACTATATCTAAAACCACTAAAAAATAAACAGTCATGTTACGCCCAGGCCAGATTATTGTTTGTGCTTCCGTCAGTGGTTCCGCCGTACAATGCTCACCAGCCACACCGGAGGTCCGGGTCCGATTTCCGCCCGATGCACTGCTAAAACTTGACGAGCCGGTAGTAAGGCTGGAAAGGTGGGAAGGTTGGGCGAGAGGCTAACCACTCTAACCTGTGAAAACAACACCACCTCTATTGATACCTGAAAGCTCGAAGCCCTATTTTCCGCTAGAAATTAAGTGAAATTCAATGAGTGTTGAATTCTAGCTCGTGTCCACTTGTGATTTTATTTTTGAGGAAGTGTGTATATTTCTTCTGTCTAATATGATATTACTGACTACGTTTGAACACTACTATTTTTTTAATAAAATTACACATATCCTGTATACACCGTGGAATTTATAAGGCATATTCTTAACACTAATTTTAATGCTACTCTAGCCTGTGATGTTAATTTGACATAACTGAATAAATGCAGCATTATTATTACGAAGAGATGTTGGGTTGACGTGATATACTTCACATTTATGGTAAGACAACTCAGTCATATAAATTCATTCGTGTTGTTGACAGTATAAGCAAACATATTGTAAATAAGGTAGGGTAACCTGAACACACTGGCGTACAGGAAAATAAATATAAACCCGCTATAGTTAAGTGAGGAGAGAAAATACGACAGAAAGAACAGAATACTTCGGAAATATTACCGAATAAAATTCTACGATTATTCGTTGTTGACATCATGTTATCCTGGAACACCATTGATCAGCTGTCTTAACTGCCATCCAAAGGAAACTGTCTGCAACTCACAGTTTAGTTATGAAACAGGCACCATTACAGATATTATCATTTTATTATTGATTTATTTATAAGTTTAGATATTTGCTAAGATGTTGAAAACGAAAATAAGCAATATTTGCAAAGTCACAGACTAAATTTCAGGCATGCTGACTCATTCCTTTGCGTGCTGACTGAAACATAGGGCCTAAATTTTTAGCTTTCGAACTATAATTAGCACTAGTTTTGTTCTATCTTACGGTAATGGTTTGTTAGCCTCACGCCCAAAATTTCAGACATAATCGATAGGTTTTTGTCTATACCAAGTGAACTTGAAAGCCACGTCATCTCTCGTAAAATGAATAATTAATCCACTTGAAATAATACTGAAATTACTTATACATCATAGAAATATGTAACAAAAACCTTTCTGCTATGCAGATAAGGAATTTTATAATATATTAACATGGATCAAGTGATTTATATTAGATTAAAATGACCTAAGTGCATTGAACCTATGGTCACGCTCAGGACTGAAACGAGAAGTGACTAACATTTTAATGATCACCCAAAGAGTTTTACGACTTCATTACTGAATGGTTGTAAACTGGAATTCATTATTCTACGTCTAATATTTGAATTTCTCTTCAGTGGATATTGATCCACTAAGGAGAATAATGAACACTGTACATAGAGAAGAAATCATGTTAGTTTGTTAACTTCTGTCTCCAACTGATAATTCAGAAAAAGTGATTTCGTCACTCAGTGTTGTTTGTTGTTTACATACATGCATATATGTTTAAGAATAGTGACATCGAAATACATTATCAACTCTATTCCTTCTGCTAAACACAACGTTCTCACAATTAACCCTTTCATGATATATATATATATTTCAAGCAGCCACCTTACATACCACATTCTTCAGTAGGCGGTTAATCCAGTCAAACATTTAGGATAAGATACAGCTTTCGGTCACGTCAATTTGTATTTACCATGTAGAACAAAGCATATTGGCTGTAAACAACGTCAAACGTATTCTGGAACACTATCCAGCCTATCTAGCCAAAGGAGAATACCAGTAGCTCTATTTTCGAGTACCCTGTCAACTCTGGACATCAGGCATTGTCGCATGACTGATTCATAGTGTTATACGGGGTCCCTAAATATCTCACGAAAGGAATTTGAATATGCCATCTAGACATAGTTGAATCATTGGCCATTCGGGATTTGAAAACAGACCTCTGCGTTTAAAAGCGCTACACACACTCACTCACCCTACCGTGGCCAGAGTAAAGTTCTCACAATAATTTTACTTCATTTTGTTGTATAACTTTGCTATTATTATTATTATTATCCCTATTTTATTGTCACTATAGTATTGTTTATTAATAACAATGCATTTTCGTACAGATATAATATAAACACTCCACCATCTTTCCACTAGTTTACGTCTACTTTATACAGTTATACTGGTTAATCACCATTCCCGCTTATTACTTCAACTCAACTTCTAGTTCATTTTCTGATCACAGAATATACACATTAGAACATAGGAAATATTAAAACAGCGGTTGAAAGGAAGAAAATTCTCTTTTCGACGAAATCACCAAATAAGCTGTGGATTTGTGGATTTATAGTAAATGGGTAAGAAATATTTCCTGTCAACTGTCAAATTAGTTGAATTGCAAATATACATTTCTAATCTCCAATTTGTCGTTCCCTTCTGGATTACACCTTACGTTAAGTAATACATTTTCCAGAACAAATTTATCAGCATCTGACTGGTCTTTTGAATTCGTTGTTAAATATAAATACGATTGTACAGCTTTTCAAAATGAATCGTTGAAAAGAAAATTTCTTTCACAGGTCACGTCTTCTTCGTATGGGAATATTCCTTTTTTAAAATAAGGAATCGGTAGAAGCTGGAATTCATAGGCGACCGAATGGATTCCTAGTGGCTGAATGGTCTACAAGCTTGCATTTTAGCCAGAAGGTCCCGTGTTCGAAACCCAGCGGGTGCGTAGTGATGACGAGCTCCAAATTAGGACAAAACAACTGCCCGGTATACACTGGTTTTCAATGGTTCTCTAACTGGTATCAACCCTAGGTCAAACCTGAAACAAATAAAGAAGAGGCCGTTTGTATATACGTGTATATGCATGAATTAGAGTGCATTATACTAAACCTAAGGTAGGAATTAGTATGCAAGTTATAGGATATTGAGTTAATAAAGAGGAAAAAATGTTCCAGGTAAGAAATAAAGTTACTAACTTGTCTGTTCTTCTCCTCATCTGCTTCCGACTTTTCCTGTCAAAAGAGTACTGTTTTGCAGGATGAAAACATGCGTGCTGTCCTACTGAAAGGCGCATGAATAGGTTGGGTAGAATGAAATAAAAATATAGATTAAACACCATATATGAGAACAATGTGAAGTGAGAGAAGAACTATTTAAATAATATGGAAACACTATTCCCACATATATAAGAAACAAATTGGTAGTTCAATTTCAGAAAATTTTGTTTTTCTAAAACTTATTTAATGAATAATTGATGAAAGAAAACAAAGTTAGTCAGATAATAGATTATGACCATAAATTGCCAAGTGTTGGTTTACATGGTTTCGAGTTAAATCACTATGAGCTGACACTAACTAGAGAAGCATTGACATCCAAGAGTACTAGACAGCTGCTGCGTCCTAGTTAAAGACTGTTTTGTAACATGCACCCGTCACTCTACTAGGGTTCGAACCCAGGAATTCCGGCTTGGGAAGCACTCCCAGTAACCAATGGCTGGTGAGTTCTAACTTCCGTTTGTTAATTAAGAATATAATGCACTGTTAATCTCATGGTATCCATGTTGAATATTTTATATTCGACAGAATGTCATGTTTCACTAAAAGATTTATTGTTTGGTGGGAACGTCTATGAAGGATAAGTTTAAGGATTTTCACCGTATAGTTGATCAACGTCAACACTTATTCAGAACAATCGTTCATTAACTGGCTACTGTATGTATCGAAGATGATAAATTGGTAAGTTACCTTCGGATCCCTTCAAGTGTTGCTTTAAGAAATTTTAACCCATGATAAGGTCAAATGCCACATCATGGGACTCTCTGCTCAATCCGCCACAGGCAGGCTGCCGATGACTCTTAAGCTAAAAGACAACAGTCATCCATTCCTTATTCGTTTACCACGGTTTTCTGACGAGCTTCACGAAGTCAACACTGTCATACAGGTACTGATTAGCTAAGCTTGGTAGTTAAATAGTATCTGTATTTTATCAAATAATGTCATTCTGTTATGGCCGTACACCGTATCTCAATGTCTTAACCAATGAAATTGTAAGAGCTTTTAGAAGGTCGATTACTTATGCTTTATTCAAACGTTGGTTTTCTGGGATTTACCTGACTTTAATGTTTATATCACAAATGAATTTGAGTTATTATTATTATTATTGTATCCTTTAGTTCCTAGAGGAACATAGGGCTTCAGCTGCGCACCTCCATTGACTTCGGTTTTCTGACAACTTTTTCACCCTGCTCCAGGTCTGTCCACATGCTTTCATCTCCTCTTCACATGACCTCCTCCAAGTCACCCTTGGACGACCAACTCGCCGCCTCCCTTTCGGGTTCCACTCGAGGGCTTGTCTAGTGATGTCACTTGATGGTTTCCTCAGCGTATGGCCAATCCATCTCCATTTCTTTCTGCCTATTTGTTTCACAATCGGTTCCTGATTGGTTCGCTCCCAGAGATCCCTGTTGCTGATCTTTTCTGGCCATCTGATCTTGAGTATTGAGCGGAGACAGTTGTTAATGAAGGTTTGAAGTTTGTTTGAGATGCTCTTTATGACTCGCCAAGTCTCTGATCCGTATAGTAGCACTGACTTCACATTGGAGTTGAAAATCCGGATCTTATTTTTGATGCTGAGTGCTGTTGACCTCCACACAGATTTGAGAGTAATGAAAGCTTGTCTTGCTTTTCCGATTCTGGCTTTGATGTCCTCGTCAGTTCCGCCTGTAGTTGAGACGATGCTTCCCAGGTAGGTGAAGGAGGTTGTTTCTTTCAGGTTCTTCCCATTTATGCTTATTGTTGTCTGTTGTTGTTGTTGATGTTGGCTAGGAATCTTCATCATCTCTGTTTTATCTATGTTCACGTGAAGTCCTATCTTTGATGCTTCTTCTGCCAACTTGTTACTTTTCACTTGCATATCTTCCAGTTTATGGGAAATCAGACATATATCATCGGCGAAATCCAGATCCTCCAAGTCTTTTGTGTCAGTCCATTTTATGCCTGTTCCCTCGTTGGTTGCCGTTGTCTGTCGCATTATCCAATCAATTGCAATCAGGAAGATCATTGGTGATAGTAGACAGCCTTGCCTCACTCCCGTCCTCACTTCGAAGGCTTCCGTAAGTTTCCCGTTGTGGATTACTTGGCATGCAGCATTGTCGTATAACTGTTGGATGAGGTGTATAATTGTCGATGGGACCCCGTAGTAGCGAAGTAGTTTCCAAATGACCTCTCGATCGACGCTGTCGAAGGCCTTTTCAAAGTCGATGAAGTTGAGATAGAGAGGTGACTGCCATTCCAAGCTTTGTTCAATGATGATCCGTAGAGTGGCGATTTGATCAATACATGATTTGTTTCTCCTGAATCCAGCCTGTTCCGGACGAAGTTTTTCATCTAGGGCTTGTTTGATTCTCTCCAGGATGATGCGACTTAGTATCTTGCTTGGAATGGACAGAAGCATAATTCCACGCCAGTTTTTACATTGACTTAAGTCTCCTTTCTTTGGAAGTTTGAATAAGTAACTGTTCTTCCAATCCTCGGGTACTTTGCCCTCTTTCCACACCTTCTCCAGCAGTGGTGTCATCAAGTCCGCTGTTGTCTCTGGGTCTATTTTCAAAGCCTCTGCTGGGATTCCATCTGGTCCCGGTGTTTTCCCAGTTTTAAGCATCTTGATTGCATTCAGGACTTCTGATTTCGTCGGGGGGTCAGTGTTCACTGGTAGTTCTGCTTCCGTTGTTGGTATTGCTGGACGTGTTGTAGGTGGCGGACGATTTAGAAGTCTTTTGAAGTGTTCAACCCAGTGCTTTCTCTGTTCCACCTCTTTGGTGATTGACTTTCCATTGTCGTCCTTTATTGGCTTAATCTGTGTCGAACGTTTGCCCGAAAGGTTCCTAGTTGTTTGGTAGAGTGTGGCGAGGTCTCCTTTGCCTGCAGCTTGTTCTGCTTCGTTTGCCATGGTTTCATAATATTTTCTTTTGTCTTCCCTGGCACTTTTCTTCACTCTTTTGTTCAGTGTATTGTAGCTTGCATTCAGCTCCTGTTTTTGTTGCTCGTCGTGCACTGGATAATCTTTTGCTTCACTGTCCTTCTCTCTTCTATTAGTTTCCAAGTGTCCGTAGTGAGCCACTGTTTGTCCTGTCTCTTTTTTCTGCCTAGAATTTCTATGCAGGTTTGGCTCCACACCGTTTTCAAGTTGTTCCAGTGCTTTTCAACGCCGACCTCTTCGCTAGTGTTGATTTGTGTCTCGGCTTTGTCCTTTATGCTTGCAATGAAGATGTCCTTTGTAGCCTGGTCCTTCAGCTTTTGAGTGTTGAACTTGGCTTGTGGTCTATCTGCAGCTCCTGATTCCCTGAAAGCTTTTAATTTGATTTGGATTGTCCCTTGTACGAGATAGTGGTCTGAGCCAACGTCTGCTCCTCTTCTTGCTTTTGTGTCCAGTAGGCTGCGCCTCCACTTCCTTGAGATTGAGATGAAGTCGATTTGGTTTTTGGTTTGCCCGTCTGGTGACACCCATGTAGCCTTGTGGATATCTTTGTGCTTGTATACACTGCCACCAATCACCAGTTCGTTGAAGGCGCAGAAGTCGGCGAAGAGTTCTCCGTTTTCATTCATTTCTCCTAGAGCTTCTCTACCCATGATGAGTTCCCTTCCCGTATTGTCTGGTCCCAGTTTGGCGTTCATGTCTCCCATTAGTATTTTCATGTCGCCAGCTGGAGTATTGTCCATTGTTGCCTGTAGTTGCCTGTAGAATTCTTCTTTCTTCTCGAGGTCTGCGTTGTTTGTGGGTGCATAACATTGTATGATTGACACTTTCCTTCCTTTGGAGTTGAACCTGGCGGTCATTATCCTGGACGAAATCGCCTCCCATTGTATCAGGGCTTTCGTTGCCGTTGGTGACATCATGATAGCCACGCCCTCGGTGTGCGTGTGGTTATCTTCTGGGTGACCGGAGTAGATCACTGACTCACCTGTTGACAATTTGGTGAGTCCACTCCCATTCCATCTGCTCTCACATATTCCCAGCACTTGTATTCCGTATCTTTTCATCTCGTTGGCGATCTGGGCAGCTTTCCCAGTCTCGTACATAGTTCGGACGTTCCATGTTCCTACACAGACTTTTTCTTTTGGTGCAAAGAGGTTCATTTTGCTGAAGGTTCTGTAGCAGCTTTTTTTACAGGGTGGGGTTGCTAGCCTCACGCCTGAGAAAAGAATGATTACATTAAGTAAAAGTTTAGAGAGAAGCAACTTTTTGGGTTGCTCCCCTCAAAATCAGAAAATAACGGACAAACAATGAGAACAACATCAACAAAGGAAACAGTTCACAGAAAAAAGGGCAAAAAGCGACGACAACTATACAATAAGACAACATGCAATATAGTTCAGTACAGTTAACTAAAATGATATCTTAACCATAAACTCACTGACTTGGAGCAACTTGAACATATAAATCCAACAATATATACAATTATAGATGTGTTTATGTTTAAAAATTCCACAAATCCAATTAGTTAGTTATATGTATTATCTGTCAATAAGATTGTATTATTTGGATTTCAGTTAGCGAGTCGTTAATGGTTCCTAAATATAACAAAATAACATAAGACAGAGTTTATGAACCACTGGATGCCATTACAGTGGTTGACTAACAAATGTAATTCGCTCGTAACCTGAAAATCATCACTACGACTGCTGGTATGCCTGTTAGTGATGATAAGGTGTAAATACAATCTACGTGTTGCTCATAATCATATCAAATGGATATGATTATTTGCATTTGGGTTACTGAAAGAATGACAGGAGTATATTTCTGCATCCATTTTAGGGGATGTGTCGGAAATAATATTTCTGCAACAAAGTGCTATCAAGATGTTTGATACTAGCAGACCGGGACAGTTTTTTGAAAATCGTAGAAATGTACTCATCGCATTGTTAGCATTCATCAGTTGACAGCTCATAAAGAGCACATTTGAACAAGGATATGCACCCACTTAACTCTGCAACATAAGAAGTGATTGTACCTTTAAGACTAAGCATAGGTTGTTTAAAAGTTTTAGAATTCGGACTAAAGGGATTAGGCCTAAGGGCTTTCCAGAAAAAAATTAATGTTCATTTCTACTAGTATAGCCTATCTTCAGGAAAAAAACCTTGATTTACTTGTTGTGCTGACAGATAAGAATTATTTGTGGTTCTGACTGCGATGCCGCAAAAATTACTCTCCTTAAAGCCACTCTCGTACGAAACGGTAGTGCGAAGCAATTTATTCACAAAAGCACGAAAGATGCGCAATCCACACTGGTCACTAACTCATTTCCATAAAAGTACTCTTTATAAATTCGTGAATTAGAAGTGATCAGGATTCAGATGTGCTCAGAGATCGTCTGTCTAAACCAGTCAAGAATATGTTTATTGTTGCAAACTCTCACCAGTCATAAGTTGTTTTCAGTCGCTGTACAAGATAAGCTCCTTCACATGACCAAGTTCATGTGAGTCTATCAGTTCACCAGCTCTTGTGGAGCGAATACCATTAGCCGTAGCTAGAGAATTATTTCCGTATGGAAACATAAAATATTTCCAATATGGTTTCACAAGGGAGAAAAGAAAGGTGTAAGTAAATCGATTCTAGAACACTTAATCGACTTCTGTTACTCTACCAACCTCTACCATGATTTTAATAACGTCCATTGCATTCATGCTAAGTAGCTGTGTTCACTTCGTTACAAATTTCTGAAGCCTTGCATATATATATATATATGCCTTAATCTTATCGCTACGTTTATTATTATTATTATTATTATTAGTGGTATTACTTCCCTCAATTCGAACTGTTTCCAGTGCTGTTTCACTTGTGCCATTTTAAATTATTATATTTTGGTGACAAATTGTCGGAGTTGACTACAAATGACGCCAATTAACGAAAGTATATTAGGCAATATCCTTTGGTGTGATCATAAGCTCTACTCTAGTTCTATCAATCAGTTTCGAGATATATTGGAGTCAGAACCGTAAATTTTGCGGGGCGTGAGAAAATACGAAGAATCGGATAGCTAAGAATGCTTCAGCCACACTTTTATTGGAACTCTTAGTAAACATCAGAATACTGACCTACTGATTATAAGTCTTTAAATCTTGATCATCAACATCGCCATCAGACTCATAGAAAATTCTGAAAACATATTTCAGAGTGTCTTAATGATTAGTACGTGACACTTAACTCCAACGATAGTACATTATGGTACTGTGTCCCTTAACTTATAGAATATATTACATCACAATTAATCAGACGTACTTGAAACAGAAGCGATGACTTAATACTTCATTGATTATCATCTAGTGACCAATTCATGTATGTCACCCACTCGTGATCGAAGGTGATGGTCGTCTGAATAGTTGATTATTCATTTTTATAAATACACAGGTCACCCGTGGAAGTTTGTATTCTAACCATAACACTGGCTTCTTTAGCATTTCAGGTAAGTCTCATTGATATTTTTCAGTAGGAAAAAATCGAAATAAACTAAACTTGTGTAATGATTAACTGGTGTTATTTAAGAAAATAATTTGAAGCTCTATTCAACAAAATCACGTCAAAAATGGTGTAGGTAACAAAAACATGTTGGCTGGATATCAGACTGACATGAATTTAAATAAATGAATGTAAGCTAACCTCACCTAGATTACTAACTTCTGTGGGTAGACGTCTTCCAGTCAATCCGATAGGTCAATTACGTTAACGAATTGTTTAGTAGGCACGTCAGTGGCTCAGTGCTTTAGTGCTTGTTAACCACGCATGTGGTCCGAGGTTGATGTCCAACCGACGTACTTCTAAATCTTGCCTAGCTCACTGGCCAATAGTAAGCTGGTAAGAGAGCGGGTAGGGGAGTTGTGCATGTGGCAAGCAAACACATTCTGTGAAAAAATGAAATCATTGCTGAAACTAAAAGCTTGGAGTCCTATCTTCGGAACGCAAGGTATTAAAAAAATATGCTATTTAATAGGCATTTAGTACTATCGTCACTTCCCAGGCAGCGTACAACGAACAAAATGTGAGATAATAATTCATAGTTCATTTGTTAATAAAAAAGATTCAACTCTTCTCAATTCGTTCATCTCTACGTATTCTCTGCTATTTTTAAGCCCTTTCTGCGTTTTTTCCTTTCTTTCTCTTCCACTCTCTTTCTTCTCGATATGCGAGTGGATATTCACCTAGAACTTCTTAAGTATTGAATTACAACATATTGGTACTTTTGTCTATCATCACACCGGAGTTTCACACAGTACACACCCTAATAACAATTAACTAGTAGAAAAAAAGGTGATTTACTGTAGAGATTCTAAATTGTGTGAACTTATTCAAGAATTAGAGTTTAAAAGAAGAAAGAAACAGCTATGCGGAATATTTCCTTTCCTCTTTTAGCTCTCCAGTCAGCTTTTTCCCTTCATGAGTACTTGAAGACCTTCGTATCAAACAAACCAACAAAGCTTGTTTTGAATAAATCTAATTGACCACTTCCATTGCTTTAAAAAAGAGCTTCATAATGAGTCGACTTTGATGAAAAATTGGAAGATGAATGAGTGCTATAATTAGACAGTTTGCTTTGATTATGCAATTAGTACTGCTCTCTGACATGACATAAGCATTGAACTACTGGTTAGTTCAGTTGTAACCAGATTCATCAGCGAAATACAAAGTATGGTGTAACTCAGAGAGAGAGAGCGAAAAAATTATTTAAACTTTGGAACACTAAATTAAGTATCTGCAAAATATGCAATTTCATATGAAATAGAATTTCGGTTAATTCTAGAAATCATTTTATTAATAAACTACATTACTGATCATCTAGTGGATCATATCTTAAATGAAGCGACTACACACAACTCATACAGGGATATGAAAAGAACACAAACATATATCACCTGTCGAAATTCTAATAATCTCAGTGAGTGTTTACTTCGAGTCGGGTGGGTGTAAATATTGTCTCGACGAAAAGCTAACGCAGGATCACCCTTAACATCCAACATCGTCTAAAGGTTCTAAATTGAAATGCGAAATACTTTATTATTATAACATTGTCGATTTTAGTGTTTTATCCCAGCATAATGTTTACCGCGTGAGTCACATGCAAGTACACTACTTGTTTTAGCAGGTACACGAGGGTAACTTTGTATTTGACTAGGTGATTTACTCACTCATTCCTCTGACTCAAATCAAACGGACCATTTATGTACATTAGATTGGAAGCATCTCTAAAGATGATTCCCGTTATCAGCGTTGACTAATGAACAAAAGGAGTATAACTTGACCTCAAAATAATACTATTTTTAACTTGTTCTTAACTTGAAAATCTAAATTGACATATTTATTTCAACTTGACTTTGTTCATTATTATGATCGATACATATTAAGGCTATTATCTAAGTAAGATGAATGACAGACATATTTCACAATATTTGTTAGTTTTGTTTAAAGATGTTTATAGGGTGTAAAGTACCAATGAATGCAGAATCTGACAACATATTTTCACAATTAGCTCACATAAACTCTACGAAGTTTAGAAACATTTCTGTTAAAAAGTGTGAAAATTTGATGAGATGTGACTACCCAACAGTCAGTCTTGATCAGTCTTCAGTAAACTAGTGTTTCTAATTTATATTTAGTTAGTGAAAGCTGAGCTAGGGACTCCAAGGTTGTGCTTGCGATAACCAGCCCAACGATACCATGAAAATGTTACTTAGGCGTGCTCGGATTCACACTGTATAGAATGAAAGTTAGTGGCATCTGAAGGTAATCTGGTAGATTATTTGGTTGCTAAGTAATTTTGTTAGTCACCATTCTTTTGTTTTAAATTGTCTGTGGAGATGGGGTGGGGAATCCAAATGGTCACTTCGTCTAGTATAAATCAACTAACAAAAAATCTAAAGTAACTTAATCTCATTGAAAAAACTGCGTAAAACACTGAACAACTTCTAAATGACCACTGAAATTTGTGCGAAATAGCTAGAGGACAAAGTAGGAGAGTATGGCTAAAACATGTTTGTTCACTGAATAATTAGTACCTTAATAGTTCAGTAATTCCCATTGTAACACTAAAGATACAATATTTAGCGAAGAGATTCTCTTCAACGAATTTATTATCAAGCTGTACAATCGTTTATACATCGATTTTTTTTTAATGAGAAATTATATCCGGTGCGGCAACTGAATCAAAGGTGTGAATACATGAAATAATAGTAGTAGTATGGAATGCAATTAAAATATTTGTGATTATAATCACAGTTAAATGTCAAGTGGCAAAACAATTAATGTCATACAGAGTTTAATTCATAAGATGTACAGATGTTGGAAAGGGGGGTGTATAATTGTAGGATTAGCAAACCAATATAAAACGTTACGCAACAAGGTGTGAAATTTGATAAGATAGGACTCAGCATTGTCAAAACAATTTTGGATTTAGAATGACAAGTGGGACAAGTGGAAACAATTCAAAGTGAGAATAATAATAATAATCGTGGTAGTAAGGGAAAGGTACATGGATTAGCTAAATAAACAAAATAAATAAAATATAAAGAATTAATAAATTTCTATCCCTACATGGCCAAGGTAGAAATAGGGATTGTACATACTTCGTCTGTGCAAAAAGGTCTGGCTTAAATTCGTGAATGGCCAAAGCCTCTGCTATCTTTAAACGTCTATAGAGAACGAAACGTGGCCAGTTAGCATTGATTGGAGAGATTACCTTAAAATCGTGTTCAGGGTTTTTGGATTGACAAGAGTCGATCAAGTGCCTTACGAAACGTTTCAGTTATTAAATACTTTAATGACAAAATTTTTTCAGTAGTATCAAAGTCATGAAAGAAGAAATACTAGTAAGGAAATACTAGTAAGAGCAAGTTTCCCGCCCAGGTTCATAAAAAAGAATCTCAAACCTAAGGATACTTCTGAACAAGTCCAATCCGTCCCAAAGAAAATGCTTCTGCTTAATCTAGAATTCAAAATTGATATTGAAGCAGAAATCCTTCGCAAACGCCTCTCAAAATCGCTGAGGAAAACATACTTCGCCGCTAGCCTACGACTGACGTTTTCCTGCAAGAAACTGTTCAGCCAGAACGCGAAAGACAAGCTGTCGCATTGGGCCACCTCAACGTGCATATACCAGTTTACTTGCTATTGTGGAGCTGAGTACGTTGGCCGTACCATGCGCCGACTTGAAAAACGCGCTCGTGAACACTAACCAGCCTGGCTAGTAAAAGGAGAACGAAAACGGGTAAATAGTTCGGTGACAGAACATCTGGTGAATTCAGGACATTCAGCGCCACTCGAAAAATCCTTCAAAATCATTTACAAGATTCGATCAAACCTATCAAAGGGAGTAAAATCAAGACATCTGGACATAGCCGAGGCGCTAGGTATACAAAAGCTCAAACCCACGATTTGTATACAAAAGAAATACGTCCAACCCCTGTCCCTGCCATGGCCATCAGAAACAGGTAATTTTTTAGTAATCACCATCCCATCTCCTTCTTATCTAAACTTCCTGTTTATTCATGTTATTTCAAGTTTTTCTTAATCCCTGTTTACACTACCATATTTTCATACCCGAACTTAGTGTTTATTTTGTCATTTTACTATTTCTACATATTTAATCCCTGATTGCGTAAACAATTATTCATCACATTAGTTTTTATCCAAACATCCTGTTTATTTTGCTATTTCTACATTTCTAACCCCTAATTGCACAATGTCAATCTTCTTAGTAATTATGATGCTACTTTGTTTGTTTTATCCATCCCCCTGTTTATTATGGAATTCTAATTCCCAATTTTAATTTTTATTAATTTAACCCTTGACCGGATATTATTCTGGAACTTTCCCATCCATTTGATATAAATACACGAATGTACAGCCTAGATGATGACTTCGTCGAAAAGAAAATTTTCTTCGCTGCAATTGTCTTCTTATTTACTCCTATGACCCAATGTTTATATTTCGTTATTTGGAGGTGCTGAGTGATTGTCTTCACTATGTGAAAGGAATTTAAGTCACCTTTATGTTTTCGATAAGATAAAGTTTTATGCTTGTAATTTATTTTCATGTTCTGGTTTAGCCATTTAAAGTTCAATGACCATATTCTATTGAATATTAAATATTTTGAAATATTTTGGGGATCCTATTGCATTTAAGGCACTCAGTGAATTCCCGAAGTTTAGTACAAGGCTCACTGAAGCGAAAACATAGTTGGAATTTTTTAAAGAATGTGTAGAAATCGAACGTTATCCCAAACTATTTTGGAGTTCGTTAAGACGAATGATGATTTATCCTAATTCTAAGAGTTTAAAAAGGCATACTTTTAGTCAGATTGATTCTGTTAAAAGTCCTATAAATGATCTCGAAAGGAATATATCACAAAGACAATTTTCATTTGATGATTCACTTCAGGAATTACAGGTGATGTTCTCGGAATGTGTTAATAACGTAACTGTAAAGAGAAGGAATAAGAACGGATTAGTCTCTTCAAATCTCTTGAAAGCCAAAAGCTTGAAAAGAAATTTCTGTCAGTTCCGGGCCAGTATGTGCACAATTTTTCCAGTGTCGTATTTATTATGTTTCAACTTGAGGTGTTATCCTTAGGTCCCATATTTAGTGACTATGATACTAAAGTTAGTCATCTAGACACTGATATTCATTTTGAAAAATCTGTATTCGCAATCGTCTGACGTTATTCCATCATTGGGCGATGAACTAACTTGGTTTAAAAACTACGCTACTTGACAGCTGCCAACAATACAAAAATAGTAGACATTCAGTAAATAGTCTGCTATCTAGGCAAAACAGAAAAACTCTAAGAGAACTTGGAAGTAATGAAAACTTTATTATTAGCAAGCCAGATGGATGTGACGGTGTATTTTTACTGTATCAAAGCGATTACGTTGAGGAATTGGAAGGTATTTTGAATGACTAAACTAAATTCCAATCTCTTGATGGCTCCAAAGACCTTAATGTGAAAGTGGAGAAACTAATGACAGTCTCTCTCAAAAACTGAACTTAAAGGGTGTATTATCATCAGCCATGTATGAGTCTGTGAAACCAACGGGTACCAACACTCCACGTCTTTATCGTCTACCCAAAGTGCACAAACCTGGTCTTCCTCTTCACCCAATTTTAGATATGTTCAACTCTATTACACAGAACAACAAAGTGGTTAGTGAAGGTTTTGGGACCTTTGCACAAAGAAATTGTGCAACATAGTAATAGTGATGTCTTCGACTTCATTTCTAAAATATGCAAGACTAATTTGAGGGATAAACGCATGTTATCCATGGATGTTTCATTGCTATTCAAGAATCTACCGCTTATGGAAACGGTAGATTACATTTGTCGAGAAATCACTGAAAGACAGATGGACTTAAGAATTCCCTTGTGTAGCCACAAAGGATTACTCCTTAAATGCACAATAGATGTTCATTTTGTCTTCAATAATACATATCACCGACAAGTAGATGCAATAGCTATGGACTCAAAATTAGGCCTAATATTAGTTGATGTCTTCCTCACAACACTGGAAAACGGCAGACTGAAAGACATCATCAAGGAATCGGATATGCATTACCGTTATATCGTTGATACAATTATATTAGTTGATGGGAATGCAAATATAGGTGAATTGTTGATGAAACTCAACAACATCCATCCTTCGCTTAATTTTACTTGTGAAGAGGAGCAGGATAGTAAACTACATTTTCTGGATTTCTTGTTAAGTAGACGAGAAGATGGGTCATTTGCGAGAAGCATGTACAGGAAAAGCACATTCCCAGGGCAATACACACACTATAAGAAATTCTGTTAAATGTCTTACGAGCGGAGTGAGAAAGATATGCACGGATGACCAAAAGGAATTTGAATATATTCACGACTCCCTGAAGGAGATGGACTATCCCAGAAGTTTCATCAAGAAACATATGAAAACATCAGAGAGCAAACCTGAGACCCTGACTGCACATAAAAAACCTCTATTTATTAAGTTACAATTTAATGGTGACTTATCAAATGAGATTTTATTCCAGAGACTTTCCAGGAGTATGGGAAATATGTTTTACGCAGCAAACCTATGTTTGTCATTTTCTAGCCGACGAATGGTTGGGACGTAAACAAAAGATAAGCTAGGTAGTTTCACCCTATCTATATGCATTTATCAATTCAACTACACCTGCGGTGACAGTTGCGTTGAGCGTACTACTAGAACATCTCCCATCGTGGTGATTTGGCAAAGGACAGACAAAAACAATCCGTAGCTCAATTTTGTCACGTTTAGTTGATAGTAGTCATGCGGTGGAGAAAACGAGAGCTTTCAAAGTAATTCATCGTGTCCCACTAAGTCTTCCCAATAGACTTTGTATTCGTCTACTGCACACAACTGAGGCGATAGGCACTCAAATTATTAAGCCTAAACTATGCTTTCAAAAAAGTTCCTAAAGGCATTATTCCTCCCTTGGCCCATTAAGATTTAACCAACTGATGACTTTTCCAACGCCCTCCCCTTACTTATATTTTCATCCCTTCTTTTATCATCATTTAATCTTATTACATCTTCATTAAAAGTTATTTTATTTACTTCCCTTACAACCTAACATTACTTAACCGGTTCATTTGTTCTTCTTAGCCTTCATCGATAACTTCTACCTGAACATTTATTTGTTTAATCATGGTGCCTTTTATTATTCTTGTTATCACAAATCGCTTCTCTTTTTCATCCTTATCATTGATGAAACCATTATTATTATATAAGGCGGCCTGCTTAAATCATTGGGCTACCGAAATTACTTTCCTCCAAAATGCTTAACTTCATCTGGATTTATCATTGTTTTAGTCGTCCAGCTATATCAAATGACCTATACACAAACTTGCGCGTTGATATAACTTACTCCCAAGTAAACGCTGTACAATTCTTCAACGAAATGAAGATATACTTCAGATTATTAATTTACATGTGAATCCTGTGTGAAGAAAAAAGTACTTTGGAGCTGAATACACTGAAAATTTTTGTACCGTTTATTCGCATACTGTGTTAAATAAAGCTTTACCATTATTATTATTATAACCACGACTAATTGTACAATTATGAATAATCTTATTATTCTATTGATTGGTAGTGATTGGTTTATTTATATTTGATTTTTTTATTAGTGAAGTTATGTCGGTGTATTAGAGTTAAGCATGATATTACTGTGTAACACTGTGTGACTTATCAAAATAAAATCTTATCCATAATAATGAAATCTAACTGAAAGCACACTGTTGTTAGCTTAAATGTGTTGTTCTAAATATTAAATATCTAGTACAATAATGTAGCAATTTTATTCCAGGCAAACATAGTCAGTACTTACGAAAAACTACGATATAAAAAATTGTTGGATTTCTATAAAATCAATTCATCTTCATCATCAACAGCACTCTGCATCAAAAATAAGGTCCAGATTTTCAACTCCAATGCAAAGTCAGTGCTACTATACGGATCAGAGACTTAGCGCGTCATAAAGAGCATCTCAAACAAACTTCAAACCTCCATTAACAGTTGTCTTCGCTCAATACTCAAGATCGGATGGCCGGCCAGAAAACATCAGCAACAGGGATCTCTGGCAATGAGCGAACCAACCAGGAACCGATTGTGAAACAAATAGGCAGGAAGAAATGGAGATGGATTGGCCATACTCTGGGGGAACTATCAAGTGACATCACGAGACAAGCCCTCGAGTGGAGCACGAAAAGGAAGCGGCGAGTTGGTCGTCAGTGAGAGGGCGGGGTGACTTTGAGGAGGTCATGTGAAGAGGAGATGAAAGCATGTGGGCAGACTTGGAGCGGGGTGAAAAAGTTGGCAGAAAATCGAATGAAATGAAGACGCGCAGCTGAAGCCCTATTTTCCTCTAGGAATTAAAGGATCTTCATCATTTACATAATTAAAATTCGATTATAATCCAGGACTTCCTAAGCTTTACATATATATATATACATAGTCACGTTAAGTTAACAATTTTGAAAGTTATTTTAAAAATATAGACGTTTTAAAACTCTCGTTCTTGTAAGTATGTTAGGGTCCTAGTTGTGCCTTGGGTGCACTCTACTGAAGAATCTACAGTTAACACAAAACACTGTTCTAAGGTTTTCACTGATTACCTAATCGATCTTGTTTCGTATCGAAACCACTGTTGTTTTACTTTATACCTCCATAAATATAGCGATCAACAGCGCACGTTTAAACAGTACACAGTACAACTCGTGAAAACATAACTAACCCTTACAAACCAAACTATAGAAAATTAATCTGATGCTCTCTAGTGACGTACTGCGGGGTGGAGCTTCCTCGAGTTCTAGTGAGAAGTCGTGACCAGTGAGGTCCAATTACATGTCACGTGTGTGGATGGATGTCCCACCAATGACAGTGGTTAGGGTCGCGCTAAATCACGAATTGGTAGAAGTTAGAATTCACGAGCCATTGAATCGGGTCCCAGTGGTTGAATGGTATACGAGCTCGCCTTGTAACCGGAAGGTCTTGGGTTTGAATCCCAGTGGGTGCGTACTGCCGATGATTCTCAAACTAGGATGAAACAGCAGCCGTGCAGTACTCCCTGGTTTTCAATGGTTCTCTAACTGATATCCATCCGTGATCAACTCGAAAAAACAATACGATATATCTATTCGTTGATTATATTTGATGTTAGAGACAGAATACTTTTCCCACTGAATTAACAAAAGAATATTATGGATATTTGAACATTGTATTTCATGTCGTCTGATGTAAACCGAAATTACACGCTCGGTGGCTGGTTAGAGAATAAAAACTGTAGATATATAAACAGCGTTTTGATCAATGAAAAATACACCTTGTCTCTCGTGTCCAGCCTTCTTTTGTTACAGTATTTAGTGTTATCAATAAAATACCATAAGATAGGAAAACATCTTATTTCCCATCTTATTGCATTTTTTTGATAATACTAATACTAGAAAGAAACAGCTATACAAGGTTCTAGGTATTTTTTATAATCCATCCATCTGATAGTCTATTAAACCTTGAGACCAACAAAATCCACACAGAAACCTATATTCTCAGTTGCCTTACTGTCGTTATTATTATTTGTTGTTTATGTTGTAAATAGCTGTTTCCTTTTAATAGATAAGAAGTGAATGTTATTTGGATGGTTGTGTCACTTCCTATGGGGCCCAAAATATTTACACCTACTGATACGCTGTTTACTGTGATTTGTGTATGAATACATTTCCAAACATCGAAAAACGAATAAAAACAAGTTAATTGATGTCTTCTTTTTTATCAGCATACTAGTATATATAAAGTTATCAATTCACGATGAGTTCCATAAACAAATTTATGCTCCTCAAGAATTTGTATCTGTCAGTCTACATTCAACTGGAGAAGAACAAACCATTTAAAAGAATTGATCCACGTTTTATTAGTGTTATTATTCACTGGTAAGTGGTAAATTAAATTAAAGTGGCATAATAAGGTGAGCAACATGGAGGTTAGGCGTCGAGTTCTAGGTAAACAGGGGAAATCAATCGACGAAGTCGTGAAGCTACAAAGACTGAGATGGTTAGGACATGTGTTACGTATGCCAAGTCATCGCCTCCCTCGACGAGCAATGTTAGCGGATATATGGTCAGGCTGGAAAAAAGCTAGCGGCGGTCAAACAAAAACTTGGCATCAGTCAATGAAATCCACAACAGTTGGTCTAAGCCACGTAGAAAGGTGTAGACTTCCAGGCTGGGGTCCTCGGGACGGTAAAAATCTATGGTTGGAAACAATTGGTGACATGGCTCAAAACCGTTCTCAGTGGCGCAGATGCATCCACTCCCTGTGACCTATGATCTTCAATGAAACTGTTTTGTATTTCTTTATTACTCCTTTGTCTCACACCTCTGCTCACTGTTTCTATTATGCTTTTCTTGTACTTTCTTCTCTTGCTTCGCGTGCTACACGGAGTGTGGCGACTTGAACTTCCGCACATTTGTGCAAAGTTCTATGTCGAAAACAGACAGACAGAAATTAAATAATTTAGAATAAAGAATGTAATTAATCTGAAGATGTGAACACCTTTTACTACTACTACTACTACTACTACTACTACTACTACTACTACTACTACTACTGCTATTACTTTAGTGAGAGCTGGCTGCTAGCCAAATCGGTAGGCAGTAATTTGCGTCAATGTATACGTCCCCAATATTGGTCGTGAGAAAAAAAGTACAAAGACTAACTCAACAACCAAATACTACAGACTTTGCGTAGACGGATACAATTTGCAGATAGATAATCTAAACTTCAAGAAACAGCCACAAAGAGATGCAAAGTTAACTTTCTGTGATAAACAACCAATCAGAGGACTGCGATTTCTCCTAACAATAATCTGTAATAATGTACATGAAAATACATAAATATGTGTTGATTCCCTCAATAGACGATATGTTACCTGGCCCTCGTCTTCTCTTGTCATACTGCTACTGCTACTTGTTTCGTATCTTCATTCTCCTCAAAACGGTTGTACACGTCTCCTTGTACGTCACTTTCAGAGATTTCCAATGCTCTTCCACACAGACCTCCTCAGTGATACCAAGTAGTGTCTCCAACTCTGCCCTCATCTGATATCTCCAATGAAGGTATCTCGTATCTTTCCTTCTTTCAGTTTCTGGGTGTTGGACTTGAATTGTGGTCTATCGCCAGTTGTTTTGAAGGCCTTCAGCTTGACCTTGAGGCTCCGTTGCAATGAATTATGGTATGCATCCACACCTGCCGCCCTTCTCGACCATGTGTCCAACAGACTGTGTCTCCACTTTCTTCAAAATGAGATGAAGTACATCTGATTCTTGGCGTGTGTGTGTGTGTCCATCAGGTTAAATCACGTCGCCTTGTGTACATTCTTGTGTGTGTGTGTGTACACTGCTCCCAACCACCAGATCATTGAATGCACAGAAGTCATCGAAGACTCCTCCAACCTCATTCGTTTCTTCGAGAGCCTACTGACTCATGATGGGTCATCTTGCTGTATTTTCTGCTTCCAGTCTAGCATTCATATAGCCCATTGTGAATCTGATGTCGCCTTTTGCGTCTTATCCCTCACTGTTTGCAGCTATCTGTAGAAATCTGCCTTCTTCTCCATGTCTGTGTTGTTTGTAGGAGCGAAGCATTAGATAACTGTGACATTCTTTCCCTCCTTCCATCCCTTCGAGTTGGATCTTGCTGTCATTACCCTACAGGAGGTGTCTTGTTTCCTCTGCATGAGAGCTATGTTTGCTGTTGATGAAATCACGATAGCCACTCCATCAGTGTGTTTGTTGTAATCGTCTGGATGACCGGAGTAGATTATAGACTCTGCAGTTAATAATTTGGATAGTTCACACGCATTTCCCCTGTTCTCACAGATTTTCAGCACTTCCTCGTCATATCTTCTCATTTCTTCAATGGCCTGAGCAGCCTTCCAAGCCTCGTACATTGTACGAACATTCCACGTCGCGGCGCTAAGTTTTACTTTCATCAAATAAAGATGGATACATCGGATGACAAGCCTCCCGAAATCTGTCACCAGCCCGCGTCATTTTGTCTCTCCGATTCTGACGAAGAATGAGTTTATTTCTTGTATTTTTGTTTTTTGCTAAAGTTTCTGTGGAGATTGGATTGTTTTTCCGTATTACTGACCTTAACTGCACGCTCAAGAATTATTTAGATATCTATTGTACTGGTATACTAGACTAGTTTTCACTGATCAAATTAAGTATATGTATTAGTGAAAATATTCATTAATAGACTTCCATTATTTTGAATTAATTATCGAAAATATTATGTAGTATTTCTAAGATTCTTGAATTAAGTGGTTTCTCACTATAATTCATCTTATCAAACTTTTATCATTATAGATCGTGGATCATTCTGCCAGTTTAAGAGCATGATATGTCTAAGTAATAATACACATATATGAATAAACCTAAGGACTACGTAACTGGGAGAATAAGAGAAAGGAAAATGAACGACTATTGGCATGAAGTAAATTAAATTTTTAACTTCGAAGTGATGCAGCATTTTTTCCCCCCTTCTAAATCGAAATCACCTATTAATGAACCAATGAAGAATAACTATATAAGTTCCTTTCCCTTCCTTATTTCGACTTGGTTGATGAGAAATACTTGTACGACTAAGCTAAGTAATAGGACACTGAAGAAGTACAAGCAGTTTGATAGAGTGATCGCTCACCTGTATATCTAATATGTAGGTGGAATAACTGAGACTATTCACCATTTTCAGCAATATTTTTATTGAGCTGTTGTACATTATGTGAGAAAGATCTAACTAGGTCAGAACGAAAGCGAATCAAGGAAATAGTTAATTTTATGTATAGCTGATTGAGAGGAATATTTTCAGGAGATTGGAAGACAATTATACTAAGATGAATGTATTTGTTTCCTTTGTAAAAAAAATCCCCAATTTTTGGTATAGGCAGAAAGAACTGTAGAGACACCTACAATATAAAAAAACTATCATTTAAACTTTCCTTACCCAGTGACTTTGATTAAAGATTTTATAGGAAGCGAAAGGCCAATGACATGTTGCTTGTCATGATTGCTTGTTATGGATTCACTGCCAGATATTTTCAATAAGGCAAGATAGAATTTCACAATAAATTCCTTTCAAATGTAAATTGTCAGATATCAGTTCACCTTTGAATACATAAAACGACATTAAAACGAATTTGAATGCTGCAAAAATCTTCCATTTCTTTAGAGAATGTTATGTCTTTGTTGATTTGATGTCTACAGCTAGACTGTTGTTGTATTCTAGACTGACATATGTCCTTTATTCTGCCAGTATATGCGACTACAATGCCCATTCGAATAGTCCTATTGTATGTCATGTCACAGTATAAGCTATAAAACTTCAAACAGCATTAGGGATTTTTCATCCTGAGAATGAAAAACTTGAAGACAATTCGAGTAAGGTCAGGTGAAACGTTGATTCTTTATGAATGATATGTTTTAATAGGCTGTAAACAATCAGCATGCATTTAAGATTAACTTGGTTGATTCTCACGTCGTCTTACAGAAACAACAGTCAGCGAATTTGAATTCATAGGCAGATTAGTTTCCTCAAATACCTTCAGCTATCTTCTTGTGAGAAAATAAGCACTTCAGCGTTATCAGTTGTAGCTGAACATTATAATTTCATATAACCATACTTCTTATGCAGTTCTCTTATATACAGGGTTATTTCAACAGCCATCGAAAATCACTTACAGTTTACAGATGTTTCATTGCACTTCATAACTTTCATTGATGAAGAACCATAAATTCATGAGCTGGACAACATTAATTTATGTTTTACATCTTCTGCTTATTTGCTATGTGACGTTAACAGTCTTTTAACAAAATATTTATTGATACAGTAACGTTTCTGTTCTAGATCTTGACAACATACGTAACGGCGTACGGAAAAGTGAAGAAACATTCGAAGTGTGTTTGGATTTCCTGAAGTTCTCTGTCAGCTGATATCTTTGGACAGTTATTCTGTTTCCAATAGAAGTCTGTTAAATAAATAATGATAATACCACATTTGTTTAGTCTAAAAATTTTTCGCTTCTCAGGTGTCATCAATATATTTAAGAACTAAAACTTTCACCCGTTGATTTCATCTTTTATATGTAGGAAAATCTTAATTTACACAGCTTATTTTTACATCTATGTGAATAGTATATCTGTGTGTGAGTTATTATTGCTGCTGTTTGTCGTTTACTTATTTCCATCTTGAAAACATTTTACAGTGTCAATATTACTTTAAACAGCTTCTCATCTTCGTCATTTTCTTATCACCATCATCATCATCAATTTCTGTTTCATACACAAACGCAGACATGTTTATTTTATTCGCTCTTTTCATTTTCCTTTTGTATCCCATTTTATTTTCATTCAAATGCAGTCTTCCACAATCATTTTCTTTCTGTCATTAGTGGGATGGACCAAAATCAAGAGAAGATAAATGATATATGCAGCTAAGTAGTAAAAATATTATTACTATTATATAGTGTACGATAAACCGTCTAACTCACAAGAACAACTGTGTAAATGGTAAAAAGGATTCAGTAAATTGAATATTCCCATAATTTATTCAGAACAAAATATTTAGAGCAAACAATTGTTTTCAATAAATTCTTCTTCAGGCTCTACAATTATAAATCCATTAATTTAAGTATACGATAGCCAGTAAAGGCGAATTAGAATCATGTCAGAAAGTGTATTGTGGAACAAGTATAAGATGGGATGAAACAATAGTCATGTAGTCATATAGTTTTTTAATATGCATGGTCAATCAGAACATGGGGCAAAATGAGATGAAGTAATTTAATTTAATGATGTGTGTATATATATAAATATAGTCAACAGAAAAATACAGGTTTCGAGTGTGAGTGTAATCAGGGTGTGTGAGACAATATGAAAGTAAACCAACAAATGGGGCGGTCTAGACATAAGTTCAGAGTTGAAAATAACAACAATAAGAATGATTGTAAAATAATAATAAGGAATATAATGAAGTGGAATGAACAGGATTTTGTAAATACGATAGCAGGTTTGAAAAGCACTACTAAAATCTAAGGTAATAAAATCATAAGAAAGGTCATGAAATCTTAAAAGTCGAAAATGAACGTTTGTCAATGAAACAGAGGAATAGAAGAAGAAGAAAAGAAAAGAAAATTGTGATAAACAAACATCAAATGACCTTGGCGGTCTGTCTGAACATTTTGGGCTACCACATTCCATATACATTTTGCATCTATTTACTCATATTTTATTGGCGTTTACATATCATATTATGCATTCTAATCGTATTATTCACTCCCGGGATTTTATAAAACGTTTTAAACCCAAAAACTTTCATATTTGCAATAAACTCAAGAAAAAGCACCATGGAGGTTGGCAGCGTGCCTTAAAATCTACACCCATACATCACACCACTGTTCCAGTTATCATTAGTACCAACTGCCGGTCCCTGCCTAATAAAATTCTGGATTTTCAGTGCCTGTTGTCGTCCCAAATTTACCACAATACTGGTATTGTCACTCTACAAGAAACCTGGCTCCATGACTCATACGATGACAATATTGTGTCTCTAAACAATTTTAATGTTTTCCGACAAGACCGTGTTTGTTCCAAGAAAAAATGTGGTGGAGGTGTTGCAACTTTTATTCACTCAAAATGGTCCATTTCTAACAAAGTTTGTTTCAAATTCTCGAATGACTTCATTGATTGCATCACTGTGAGATGTCGCCCGAAACACCTGTCAAAATACAAATTCATTTATATTTCTAATGTTTATGTCTCTCCTGGCTGTACCATATTGGATTTATCTATGTTCGCTGATGAATTCACCGCTTTTGCTGCAGCTTGCTTCGAGAACTCTTTATCAATAGTAACTGGCGACTTCAATGGAAGCGATTGCTCCTTCCTTATATCACTTGGTCATGACAATATTGTTAACTTTGCCACCCGTCTTGGTAAAACACTGGACCTAGTATTTATCAATGATGTTGGTATATATGAAGCTCGCAAACGTGCTCCTTTACTTAACTCTGACCACTGCATCATACGTGTACTGCCTAAAATATATTCCAAATCACACAAAGGTGTCCTCTCTCACCTCTACAGTAAAGTTCAACGGAGATGCTACTCAAAAGACAACCTAGACAAGCTCAGATGCATGTTGAAAGACACTAACTGGGACTTATTTACAGAACAAACATTAGATGAAACAATCACAAACACTACCGATTATCTTAAATTCTGTTTCGAAATATGTTGTCCTAAAGAAACATTATTCATTCGATTTGATCGCTTATCTTCGCCATATCTCAAAAAGCTACGTAGAGATAAAGAACTGTTGTTCAAAACAAATGATAAGCCTGGTGTAAAAAAGTTAAACATTCTGATAAAACTGGAAATGAAAAGACTAAATGTTTTATATAATCAAAGATTTTTGTCATGTAAAACCCCTTCTAATTTATGGAAACTTTTCAAAGAAATTACTAACGGTAAGCGATGTATTTCTGTTCCATCTCTTAATGTTGACACTCTTAATAAATCTTTCATACGCTCTTCTGTTGATACCCTTCCAAATGATACAAATCATATTGACAATAACTTTAGTGGTTTTAATACCCTTGATGTGCTTAAATGTCTCCGGTCTCTTAAGCCTTCTCAAAGCCTTGGTCCTGACGGCATACCTGCCATTGTCCTCAGGAATTGTGCTGATATTTTGTGTTATCCTCTTACTAACATTTTTAATGCTTCTTTTTCCGGTAACGTTCTACCTTTTGCATGGAAAAACATTAAAATTATCCCTATACCAAAACCATCTTCTGGTTCTGATATTAAATTTCGGCCTATTGCAATTACTTCCCCCTTTTTAAAATTGATGGAAAAATTACTTTTACTTCGTCTTGAACCCGCTTTGAAACCTTTTAATGATCCTAAACAATTTGCATACAAACATGGTAGAAGTACCTTGGATGCTGCGGTTGTCTTATATCACAATGTTGTCTCTTGTTTAGACAAAGGTGCTAAATATGTTCGTAGTGCTTTCTTAGACTACACATCTGCTTTTGACTCTGTACCTAGGGGCCTTTTGTTAAATAAGCTATCGTTGACACAAACAGGATCCTGGGCTAAGAGTTGGTTGCATTCCTATTTTTCTGATAGAATGCAGTATACTGTATATAACGGCAAATCTTCTTCTACCTCGCTTACAAAATCCGGTGTTCCACAAGGTGCTGTCCTCTCTCCTTTTCTTTTTTCTTTCTTCCTACATGACCTGCCTCATTCAAACGAAACTAACTTTGTCAAATATGCAGATGATCTGACTGTATCACTGCCTATCACTTCCGAGTCTGACAGCTCCAAACTTAATAGCTTTCTGTTGGACATCAACAACTGGTCCAAGTCAAATGGTCTTATATTAAATCCTTCCAAATGTCAGGCACTTGACTTTACTTTCAAGCATCGACGTGACTTACTTGAACTAGTTAGCTCGCATGATCCCTGTAGCATAGATGGCACGGAAATTGAAACCAAATCAAGCATTAAATACCTTGGATTAGTTCTTTCCTCTGACCTTTCATGGTCATCCCACATCTTATCTATCTCTAAGAAAATGTTTCGTCTTACCTTCTACATTAAAAAGTTAAGACAATCAGGTATCAACCAACCTTTAGTTTTGCAATTTTTAAACTCCTGTATTTTACCTATTGTACTCTATTGCTCTCCATTAATCTTTCCTGGGCTTCTCAAAAAAGATTATATCATATTACGAAGAGTATTAAATGCTGTGAGTAGAGCTTGTGGTCTGCCACTGCATGAGCTCGCTAATACTATAGTCGAGAGGCATATAAATTCCTGTACGAAATGGGCAAAGGCTATAATGTCAGACCCTCTGCACCCCCTTTATTCACACCTGTCCCCTTGTATCTCATCAGGTAGGACGAGAAGTCAATATAAAAAGTTATATGCTCGTACCACTAAGTATAGAAATTCTACAATACCCTATTTAGCCCGTACTTTATGTGACGAAGACTCTGTTAGACGTGAAACTTACAAGTTACTATGTAATTAGCACAGTGAATCGACCCTTTTATCGTTCATCTTTCTGTATTTTATGGTGTCACACTTTCTATCGTTTAATTATTACTCTGCTATTTTATTTTAGTTGGTATTACTATTATTACTACAATTTTGTACTTTATGCATATTTTTCTCCGTATGGCATACAGTATTTTGCTATGTAGCTGCTATAACAATCGTTTTATTACTATTATGTAATGTGTATTTTTAATTTTTTTGTCGTTTTTGAGTAAATTAGATGCAATATTGTACTGAATGCTGAAAATTCCTTGCTGTATCATTAGTACTGTTTTTGGAATAAAGCAAAATTATTACTATTAGTGTTAATGGGGGATTTGTTGGCTTTATTGTAGGCCAAGGTAAACAAAGAGATTGAACATACTTCTCCTGAATGCAAAGAGATGGTTTCCTGGTATTAATTGCAACTGCTTCAGCTACTGATAGAAGACGTAGTCGAGCTCCTCTAGATAAATTACTAGGAACGCGGTAAATAACTGAGAGCGCTTGGTCAAGTTTTATCGAGTGTCCAGTATCTACCATATGGGCTAAGACTGTACTATTTATGCATTTGGTTACTCCTTTACTCAAACATACAGGTACATATTAACGCGCGCGCATGGATAAAGCCCTCTGAGTAGGCCAATGTAACTGGCTCCACATAAGCAGTTGAATTCATAGATGCACATTGATGAGGCCATCTTTGATAATTTACCCCTTACTTGCTGTGTGAGTACTGGTTTAGTTTAGAAGTTTAGTACCAGTTTAGCTGCAGGAAATGTTCTATCTATTGCTTTATTGAGTCAACATTTTAGAAAGTCAGCTGCAATTTCTCTTTTGTATGACTATTATTTCATCCTATCTTATACTTGTTCCACAATACACTTTCTGACATGATTCTAATTCGCCTTTACTGGCTATCGTATACTTAAATTAATGGATTTATAATTGTAGAGCCTGAAGAAGAATTTATTGAAAACAATTGTTTGCTCTAAATATTTTGTTCTGAAAAAGGATTCAGTTAAACAACTTCCGGTGCAATAATCTTATAACTCACCTAATTTTACAACTAAGAAATTTCGATACATGATGATTGACTGCTTATTAAATCTATATGCATGTATTGCCATCTTGATTTTTGATTTTTTTTTGATTTTTGATTTTTGATTTACAGCTTGATTCCACACTGTATTTTTGGTACAAGTATGGAATTTTCAGCATGGATATCGGTAGCCCAAATTTTGCAGGCCGACCATAGATATCAGGTGTGCGTCGGTGCGGACTACAACAACACACCCTACAAATTTTGTTGGTGCAGAACTGTTCCATCTAATCTTACCAACAGGCGAAGTCTTCACATGATAGTGTGAATTTCACAGATGAAAAGATCACCTGGTTAGCAACGTGGTTTTGTAGTTCAACAAAACAATGAGACATAATTTACCTGAAACGTGTAATTTATTCGCACAACACTTTTCAGACATTTTTATTACACCTGCGCTCCTTAAGGGAAACACAGCTGGACGGAATCGTGTCTAGATTACCCCAGTTTCTGTCCACTCCAGCATATAAAAGAGTTAGTCAAATACTAATTCAAACTCACTCATACCTTCATTAACTATCTTCTGAAATAAATTAAACTCCATAGAGGCATCGAATAAAATATTCCACCACTTCAGCCAACTTCCATAAGGGATGCTCATATAACTTTACCCTTCAGGGATGATTGCTTAGGTCTGATCACTAAACAAGGACTTAGAAAGGTACCCTGTAGAATTTACTATGCAGCCAAACCGGCTCTTACAGAGAAAGCAAAGTCTTTTTTGTTCTATATATCCTATAGTGTCCTATTTCATTATGTTTACCTATTTACATGTATGTGTGGTCACACGTACATAGAGTTGATCCATGGACCTCTACAGGTTTGGACTACAAAATGCATTCCTAAACAACTTCAAGAACAAACCAATTCACCTGATTCAGTTAGCCATGGAAACAGATGTCAAACGTCATCTATCGTAAAGCACGCCTCAGAGAATGGTTATAAATACGACTTTAACAAACTCTTTAAGCCTACGTATAAAACAGGTTTGGATCATATACTTAAATTGGTTGAAGCGTTAGCCATAAAAAAAGATTAAACCTGTTTCATGCGTCCAAAAATTATTTGTTATTACTTTGAACCCACCTTGATAATTCAGGTTAAAACCAAGGGTTTTTTAACAAAATGGTATTTCCACCTTTGTTTTTTACTACTTTTCTGTAATTTTGTCCCCTAAATCAATACTCTGACTTATATTGACAAAGTTGTTGACCTTTAATACGCTGTTCACTTTTTTACAAATATGTATGAAAAAATACACGTTTTTCGAGTTTGACCACGGACTGATATCAGCTAGAGAACCATTGAAAACCAGGGAGTACTGGACTGCCGTTTCATCCTAGTTTGGGAATCATTGGCATTATGCACCCACCGGGGTTCGGACCCAGGACCTTCCGGCTACAAGCCAAGCTCGAAAAACAAATCTAATCCTCACAAATTAGTTCTTGACAAATACTCCTCTTATTAGACTGTCTGAAACGTAATGCATTCACAAAACACCTTTCAGATAAACTATGTCTTCTTATTGTTTGCCTGAATTCATGAATGGGACTGAACACTTTAAATATGTTAGTTCAGTTGGTGGAGCACTGGCTCAGTATTTTTAAGGCTGCTGTTTGGTACCCACAAACTACTCAGGCTTTCATTTCACTTTCAATCACCACCTATAAAATAATTATGTTACGAATAACTGTCAGTTTGCATTGCTCTTTTTTAAAATGATCTTTTGATACACTTGAAGTGCTTATCTTCAGATCATCATTATTTTTATCTTCTATTCAGATACACCTGCTCGTACACTAGTTCATGCTTGAAATGTATAGCTGAGTATCTGTGTTTACTAGTTGTTTTTTTATCATGAAGAGATTATATATTATTCTGCCCGTTTTTCAGTTTGTGCGTGAGTATTTATCTACGTGTGTATGTACTTTGAGGTTTATATACGCACAATATTTCATAAATTTGAGAAATGCGTTTATACTAAGTTCAGAATCAACATATTTATTCATTTAAATGATACACTCGTGAAAATTGTCTGGTTCAAGAACTGCGATAAGCTGGCTAACAGATTAGTCACCGAAAACCAAAAAGTGTTGAATAACATCTTTTTCTATCAGCAGCTGTGAACAATTAAGTACAGTGAACCATACTCATAAGCTTTCAGTTTTTCAGTTGCTGTAAAGAGAAAAAGTCACTTGTACAATAGGATGGATTTCATGCTGAAGGAAAATGAGAAGCTGTTTTATTACCATTCAAAAACTATATGACATATTTTTAATTAGGGTGAATTTTACTATGTCGTGAGATCGTAACATGTTTTATGGATACTTACCCACTGATCATTTGCAGAAAAATGAAATTTTAACCAAATCTAAGCTCTACCAGAGCAAAATATCTTCCCAGTTTTTGAAGTATCTAGCAGTTCATAAAAAGGTATCTGCTTAGTTAGGGTTTGTGAGATGAATAGTTAAAGTATCTAAGTTATGTCCCACGGAACATGTTGAAAGAAGAGAAATAAATTCACATACATGTTTCATAAGTACGTTAGTGGCTTGGTGGTAGACTGTTTGCCAACCACTCCGGAGGTCCGAGCTGATGCACTCATGATTCTCGCCTAGTTCACATGCCACTTGTATTTCCAGAAAAGAGGGAAAAGAATGGGTGAGACTAGCAGCTTTACTCCACAAAAACGACACCGTTAATGAAACTTCAAAGATTGAATTCCTACTTTCCACTTTGAAAGCAAGGAATGGAGATTATCTTGTTACACGTTACCGTATTATATTATTTTGCCTCCTTCATCCTCGTTTTTGTCTTGTACCTTCCCATGCCTTTCAAAATTATATTCATTTTTCATGTTTTTTTTACCTTGTCATCCATTTGATGTGCGCATGATGCAATCGCAATCGTAAGATATATTAATATTTAGTTGATAAGTTGATGCCTTTCATTTACCTAAGAAATAAATATCTTCTACCATGGTAACATTTTTCTGTAGTCACAATAATCAGACGGTCACCGTATATATATATATATATATATATAGACCGGTAGTATTCATATGATTAATTATCCGAAAAATTTACGCAAACTAACAATCAACAGATTCTCGTAGCACCAAATTATTAAGAAGAAACAGTAGTCAAAGAATATTTTCTCCTTTGGATTAGATTTAAGTATTTAACACTGCATATTAATATATTTATGTAGTAGTGTGGAGGCGCGATAATGAAAATGTGCTCCAACGGATTATTATTCTCACATATTCCCACAGTTCATTTCGACATTACCAACACAATACGATATATCTATTCGTTGATTATATTTGATGTTAGAGACAGAATACTTTTCCCACTGAATTAACAAAAGAATATTATGGATATTTGAACATTGTATTTCATGTCGTCTGATGTAAACCGAAATTACACGCTCGGTGGTTGGTTAGAGAATAAAAACTGTAGATATATAAACAGCGTTTTGATCAATGAAAAATACACCTTGTCTCTCGTGTCTAGCCTTCTGCTGTCACATCTGATGTCGCTGCCAGTCGACAGATGAAAATCCCAATGCCAGAAAAAGGAGACATTGATCTTCTTGTAGGACTTCGACGCTGTTGCGGAATTGAATGGCGTTCAAGAGCCGTCAGCGAAGACGCTTTTACTTGGTACGCTGCTGAGAGGTTGGGCAAAGGCAACAAATGAGAGTGCGAAGCGAATAGAAGGGTAAGCAACTTGGAAACCAGTATTGGAATGCTTGAAGGAGGAGTTTGACAGTCTAATGGACAGAGATCGGGCGGTGCAGCAGTTTCGTACCACAAAGCTGGGGGTTGACAATGACACTCTTGTGTTGGCGCTGATCCTAACAAACCCACTGCGTTGCGCGCTGCCAATACTATACGAAGATTCTGGTGCCCAAATTTTAGCGTCTCCGTTTTTCGAGAGTTTCCCAGAGTACATATCTCAACAGCTATATCTGATTCACACCAAACAGTCACTGGGCATTGAGGAGCTTTCAAAGGTGACCAGGTGACTGTTGAGCAAGACGGTTGCCATGATAGAGCTACCAAAAGCCAATGAATGTGAGCAACAAGCTGAAGAGTTTCAGTGTGAAATGACCGCACTGAGAATGAGTGTGAGGAGAGATCAGCGTTTTGCATGCGGCAACCTGGGCCATTGGAAAAACCATTGCCCGGAAAGTCGACAGGAAAAGTTTTAAAAGATATACTGTCTTCTTTCTGTTCTTCGAGACTAGAGGTAATAAGGGCCATTGAGAAGGGAGCGATGTATTCGAAGGTGCGCGTAATCGACCGCCAGATGGTGTGTTTAATAGACACAGGGGCAGAAGTCTCACTCGTTGATGAGAGCTTTTGTGGGAGTGTAAGGCCATGTTCGTCGATAGTGCAAATAGTGGGCGGCCACATGTTAAGAAGAGCAGTAGTGATAGAGAAGATTTGTAGCTCAGGTGGATAATTTTGAATTGAAGTATGCGCTGAAGATGTCACCCAGTAGGGCGATGAAAGCTTCGCAAACTAACCATCCAGCTCAGAGAACAAAACCACATCAAAAAAGGAGCAGTAGTGTCAGACTGCAGAGTTAGTAGTGGAGAGGAAAACGGTTCCATTCCTGGTTGTACCTGAATTGCGCTGAACAATCCTTGGGGCAGACTTTCTTCGAGAAGTAGATGCAGTGATTACCATGAAAAAAGGGTTGTCGGTACCAAGCATGGGTGTTTAAGAATGCACGAGAATAGTGAGGTAGCATGGATTGCAGCGTCAAAAGTCCTAAGTGTAGCAATGTTACTTGGTAAATAAGACCATCTTTCCACTGGAGGTGGAGGTCCGCAGGTTTACTATGATAAAATGAGGCACTAAATCCCAGTGACGAGTGGGAAAGTGAGACCATTCATAACTCGAAGAGTCTCGTGTTATTTAGAAAGCGAGGTTGTAGAACAGATTGAAGAGATGTTGAAGGATGACATTATTGAAGAACCTTTATATATATATATATATATATATATAGTGGTTTGATTAATGAAAAATATACCTTTGCTTCCGTGTCTTAACTTCTGCTGTTACAAAACAACACTACCAACATCCAGTATCATTGATGAATCCGTTTTCTCACATCTAAAATTATGAATTTCATTACCTATAATTATTCATTTTACCTTCAAGAAATCCATTTCAGATCTTTTCACCAATGAAAAGCGAACTTTAAATGGATTCGACTAGTTTTGCGGAATATTTCCTTGGTTTTTCATAAATTCTTTATTTCACGAAGTTGTGAACATTACAATAAATTAGATAGATCCTTCTCAAATTCTTTAAAGAAAATTAACCAAATGTTATGTGAAATGTTGTGTCAAATCGAGAATCGGGAAGGCGAGAAACACATTCATCAACCTGAAACCAATCTGGAAATCTTCGTCACTCAGCCAGCATCAACAACAAAATTCGGATTTTCAATACAAACTTCAAGTCAGTCAGTTCTCCTATATGGATCAGAAACTTCGCGGGAGGGTCACAAAGAATATTTCCAAAAGGCTGCAGACCTTTATTAACAACTGTCTTCGCTCTATACTGAAGATCAGATGGCCGGAAAGAATCACCAACAAGGAATTATGGGAACAAACAAAGCAAGAACCAATCGCCCAACAAATATGCAGGAGAAAGTGGAGATGGATCGGACACTCGCTGAGGAGACCGCTGGGTGACATCGCGCGTCAAGCCGTCGAGTGGAACCCGAAAGGGAAGCGGCGTGTGGGACGTCCAAGGGTGACATGGAGGAGATCGTGTGAAGAGGAGTTGAAAGAATATGGACTAACGTGGATGCAGGCGAAAAGTACAGCAGAAGGAAGACAGAAGCAAGTGGAGACGTGCAGTTGAAGCCCTATGTTCCACTAGGAACCCAAAGGAGCAATAATAATAATAATATGTGAACCACCGATAATACCCATTGGGTCATGAGGAAAATAAAAGACAGATTCAGCGAAGAAAATTTTCTTTATCGACGAAATCATCTTCAGAGGCTGTACAGTCGTATTTATACCTAGAAAAATGTATAGTGGTCTATTATGTTATGTGAACCACTGAAATTTACTATTACTATTTAATGTTCAGATTAAAGGATTAAGAAAGAGGCATCAATTAAACAAACTTCAAAGTTTTAAAAAAATTATCACACTAAGTAATTTCTTAACACACAAACTCAATAAAAACTATTTTCAAGAGTGATTTCTTAATTAAATGTTGAAATTACTACTGAAAAATGAATACTATAAGTCATGTGCCTCTTCTTAATGTAAAAATCATCAGCCTTACGCCATTCCTGTTACATAAAATATTAAAATTAATAACTTAACCTATGCAGCAATAATTCACCATTGAATACTGTTAATTTTTTATAATTGCACCATATAAATTAAAATGCTTAGTAGTTACCTCTGTTTAGAATCCACTGGAACTACAATGCATCAACACAAGTTTTTAAATGAGAAGATTGTACGAAGTAATACATCTAATGTTACAAAGATTCATTAGTCTTGCAGAAGCATCAAAGCACAATCAAATGGACTGTCATCTGTTGAATATAACATGCTACCAACCAACAGATTTTTCAATTTTAAGCAAGTATTTTTTCAGGATTATTGATATTATTAGAAAGGGTAAACAAAGACGATTATAAAACGAAAAATATTTTTTCTTCGATTAATTCATTCACTACGCAGTCTTTTTTCTTGAAGCTATTTAGTGTATGGTGACTAGCGGTGGAATCCACTGTACACATTTCGTGCTATTTGGGAATCATCATCTGGGCATGTCAACAAAGGTCAAACGTCTCCACCAAGCTATTCAACGTGAAAATCAAAGTTGGACTAAAGGCAAATAATAACTGATGCTCACTGTACAAGAGGTGGCTGTTGTGGCTTATGTGGTCTAGTAGATAACTCTGGCGTTTGAAACTATGGGTACTAGATCTGAGCCTCAGTGGATAACATAGCTCATTGTGGAATGCAGGCACATCCAGTTGACGCTCCCCAAATAGGAAGAAATGCTCATCCTGGATTCCACTACTAGCCACCATCCTCCAAACTACTTCAAGTTAATCCTCAAGCATCATCAAAGAATCCGTACTAGAAGCTCACATGTCGACAGAGTCTGAAAATTTCGGTCCAATCAATCAATGGGAAAGTCAAAACTGGATTAAAAACGTCTTTTTTGTTGTTTACAAATTAAAAGCATTTCTGGTTAGTGGTAAGGGTACTCCATACAGAAAACTATAAGTAATGTAACTGGATTTATGATAAAAAATGAAGAAACGATTTTGAGAGTTAACAGCTATATTTATCTGAAGAGTGTAAGAAAGGTGTCATTTCGAATTCATAATGTAAGCTTTTGATATTCATATCAGCAGTGATATTTTCGTTGTTGTCAAACTGATTTACTGTTTTTCCATGTAATAATCAGACTACAAATCCCCTAGAATTAAACCCGTCGCTGCATCACTTGTCTTTTTGATTATTTGGCAAGTTAATCCAGAAAACTCATTTGACATACATTTAAGAATAAAGTATTTTGAATTGTCATATGGTAAAGTAGCACTTAGACTATGAAAATATTTTTAACTGTAAGAGATAAATGTTTTCTGATAGTAAGACGTTTATAAAACCAAATGAAATATCCAAAGAAGCCATTCTTCTACTCAGGTAATGAGTGAAAACGAGTAAGTATTAAATGTTCATCACTTGTATGTATTACAGTAGTTGACAAACTATCTGTTCACTGAAGTAAAGTTCCATCTCCAAACCCCAGTCTATTTTATTCAGCCACTTCACTAATTGCCGTCAGTAGAGCTGAGCAGAACAATAATGATCCTGTCATTTACTGATTTAAGTACAAGTTAAAAGTGCATGAAAAACCAATCGATTAGTGAATGCATTATACAAAGAGAATAAAAAGTCATTAATACATACATGAGAAGGAAAGACAGTGTGTGTGTGTGTGTGTGTTTGCGTATAATACAAATGAAGTGCTAATAAGTGCATCATTGACTTTGAATAGAAGATATTTAAATATGAAAACTTTTTAAGTAACAGTTTATAAACTATCATTTGAGTTATTAGAATTAATTACTGATGAAATCATAATTTGATTTTTCTTGCTTACTATTTATTTGAGTTGGCCAAACATGCCTTCTTCCCGTGAAGGTGAAAGTAAGCATAGGAATAGGGAATGTCCGCATAATGTTCGAGGTTGAATGGCAAAGCTGTTCAGATTACACAAGAAATGAGATGTGGTAAAGCAGTGCTAAGAAGCTGTGAGAGCAAATGACATGGAAGTGGACTCTTTAAATTGTAAACTGGATAGTCAATAATCACATAAATGGCAACTAAGAACAAAATAAAGGAATGGTCATTCTGATATTAACAACGGCATCGAATGTTCTCATGCAGTCAGAACCAATCTCCTTCAGGATCATGATAACAAGATTCAACATTTAAAAAGCACCTCTACAAAGGATATCTTAAGAGAACGAAATGAAAGCTTGTCAGTAATCGTAAAGCGAGGTGCAAATGATGACAGAGAATAGAGCAACGTACAGATAAGCTGCTCAAGTCCTTATGTTCCACTCGGAACGCAAAAAACAAAAATAATATTATCAGCTGCCTAGGTATTGTCATTTTAGATTTGCTTATTGCATTATTTCGTCACAAATGTATCTTTTCTGACAAATAGAACAGATTATAAATAGAAAATGAAACTCATAAAGAATATTTGTAAGAAATATCGAATAATATATCCATAAGAAGCGGTACAATGAACTATTTAAGACAGAAAGTTTGGCTATTGAATAGATACTCATGACATTCAATGAACTAAACATAAGAGAATAATATTTAAAAGTGCATAAAAATGAAATATACAATTAAGTACTTAAGAACATACATGTTTTAAAATACTTTGTAAAATAGAAATACATTAATTGTGAGATACTATTATGGCAATTTGTTTCATTTAGTTGTTAATTTCTAATAGCTGACGATTAATCTACATGACACATAACTAGAATAACTTAATAGTAGAGCATCTTGTGGAGTACGTAACAATATGATTGTACACTTTTTGTTAGTTGTTGAAATTAGAGACATTGTACATGATTTTTGTTTAAAACGATCCATGTTTAAACATATATAACTTCCGTGTACAACTCGAAATACACTATACTCTTGGAAGCTTCGCCTTCTCTCTGGCCATTACTGCTTACCTGCTCCACTCATACCATGTTGTATACTTTGGATTAATTGCAGGAGCCTATTATCCTTATCCGAAGACAACTCTACAACCGGTCAACAGCATTTACCAGTAGACGCAATTCCAACAGTGAACGCTCCCGTGGATTATATTATTAATTTGTAGCAGCGGACTTCAACATTATATCCAAGTAACCTTTTTATTAATATAACGCATTACTGCATTTTTTGATAATATATTGTTACTCTATCATCTCGTTGACTTGGATTTTTATTCGCATATTTGTAATGTTAATGAGCTCTCCTGACATTCCCCTACAATCCGACCTCACCACTGACCTCATTGTGAGTCTGAATTACAGAGCAGACACCAATCGCTTCTAGATTACGAATGCTCCTTGTTGATGATTGCCAGTAGGCAGGAAATTCAGCTCAAGGACCTCCTACTTACTGCGTCTAATAATCATACATCAAGAAACAAATAAGAAATCTTCTAAAGGAACCATAATTCCATTTTTTAAAATAACTTACAATAAATATATGATGATAAGTATAACATGATGTTTTCAGTTGTCTCTCTGCAGGGATTTAATTAATTTTACATTAGGTGATGAGCTTATATCATTTAAGGAATCACTGAAAACCAAGGAGTGCTGGACATCCATTTCGTCCCAGTCTGGGGCTCTACAACACTGTGTATCCATGACCCCACTGTGAAGCGAACCCAAAACCTCCAGGTCAGGAGGCAAGCCCATGGGATGTTTACTCACTTAGACGGAATACAATGCCACATGAGTTCTAACTTTTGATAAATGAATGAACGGAAAAAATTATGTGGAAAATTCCAGTAGTAAACATTAAATGGTCAGTAGGTGACAGTCAATGCAGATATCAATATAACAGTTAATTTAAGAAGTCAAAATTTATCTACGCTTGGCTGATGTACAGTTTCTGAAATGAAATGAAATATCCTCTTACAGATACTGAAGATTGCGACTCTTTCCCATACTTAATTATGAGAACTGGTAATATAAGACAAAACATCTCGGAATTCACCTTTTTACTAAGAAACTATTTGTTTCTTAATATTAACACCGTCTTACAGAAAATATATGTTCATTCAATTATATATATATATATATATATATATATATATCATGTAGTCACCCAAAATGCTATCGGGTGAAACAACTGCTTAATTTCCTACTGGTTATAACTGTAACGACAGAAGGCAAGAGTCAGGTAACAGATCGTTTATTAAGGAAATCAACACATATTTATAGATTTTCATGTACATTATTATAGATTATTGTTATTATTTTTGATTACAGCTTGACTCCACACCGTATTTTTGGTACAGGTATGGAATTTTCAGCATGTGATATCGGTAGCCCAAATTTTGCAGGCCGACCATAGATATCAGATGTGTGTCGGCAACGGATCGAACCTCGGACCATCTGTATGGTCGGCGAGAGTCCTAACCACTGTGCCACAGACGCAATGTTAGCTGACAAACACAGTCTTCTGACTGGTTGTTTTTCACTAAACGTTAATCTTTCATCTCTTTGTAGCTGTTTCTTGAATGTCAGATCATCTATCTGTTAACTGTATCCGCCTACGCAAAGTCTGCTGTCAGTCTTTGTTCTTCTTTTCACATGGCTAATATTTGGGACATAAACATTGACTTAAATTACTGGCTACCGATTTGGTTAGCAGCCATCTCTCACCACATAATTTCCTTTATAATTTAGACCCATCAGAAGAACACAAATAAATAGTGGTCAACACACAAAATGGCAATCTTTTGGTCATCATCTTACTATTTAGCATTCCACTCTAAATAAAAGCAGTTCTGTGAAGTCACCAGTTAAATTGATAATTCATAAATATTGACTTAGCATTTTCACATTAGTTGTTCAATTACACATACCTATTCCATTTCTAGTGAAAGTGAATTAAACAGTAAAAGGATGTTATCTAAACTAACCTCAACTTTACGGACTGAAAATAATGTGATGGCTAACAATTGAAAACGAAATGAAAACTTGGTAGTTTGTGCTCGAAGACCAAATCACATCACTTAAAGTAAAGATAAATGAAGGTATAACTGAATCCCCAGGTTAAAATGTAAACTAAGGAATTATTTCATGGAAGAACTCATCGCTTACCTAGTAGCAAAAAGGTTAGATGAATGTACAGTGTATCGTAGTAGATTCACACAAGTTTGCAATATATTATAATGGCAAAAAATAAGCTACGAAGCGATATGTATGGCAGTGATCAGTCTCTAACAACAGGAAATTAGTACGTTCTAAATAATTGCTTTCAAAGTCATTTACTACATCTAACAAATCTTATTTTCGCATTAAAAGTTCGTTTATTAAATATTGCTGAGGCCGTTGGGAACAACATTAGGAAGCCTAATTAATGTGTCCAAGAGAAGCTAATTCAGACATTGTCCTTACCTTGTTCATCTAGGTTTGAACGATCCTCAATTTTTTTTAGAAATTTCTTTAATTTTATTTAATTGGTGGATGGTGACTAGCAGTGGAATCCAAGATGCACATTTCGTCCTATTTGGGACTCGTCGTCTGGATGTACCTGCATTTCTCAGTGAGTGATGATGTTCTCACCGAGGCTCGAACCCAGTGCCCACAGTTTCAAACGCCAAAGCGTTATCCACTAGACCACTTGGGCCACGAGAGCCACCTCTTGTGCTACGGGTCATATTGATTTAATTGAATTTTAGATTTTCATGTCGACTGATTGGACCGAAGTACTCGGTCTCAGGTCGACATGTCGGGTTCTTGGACGAAATGCGCATCCTGGATTCCACTACCAGTCACCATCCACCAATTAAATACTAATTAAATGTCCAGACATCGTCTAAGCATCTGCTCAAGAAGCCGACATGTCAACCGGAGACCGAGCACTTCGGTTCAATCAATCGACGGTAAAATCTCAAATTCAAATGAATTCCTTAATTTTAGTTGACATTCTATTTGCTATTATATTATTATTATTATTTAAGCATCTTCAATGAACTGTAATTCCATTGATCTTACTTTACAAATCGATATTATTTAAAAAACACTAATATTGTTATTGACTACTACTCTAGAATATTCCATGTATATAAACATATATATAATTGTAGAGCCAGAAGAGGGAATTATCGAAAAGGATATTCTTTGCCCAATTATTTTGTTTTTTATAGGTGTCTGAATGAATACTTTCGCTATATTGAAATTCTTGATTCACAAAATGGATAGAAACTACTTTCTCGCTTCATTTGTTACTCACCACCACTCACTGGCAATTAAAAAAGCACAGAGCAATGTAAAGCTCTTTTATCGTAGTTCAGAACTCCTCAACAATATGCCCTAACGATCTCATGGGTAGCCAGGCAAAGCATTTTCACATCTCACAGGATGCAATACAGCCTAATACGTATGTATATCCATTTGGCAATCTGCTCGGAGATGAGATTTCCGTGGTGTTGCATTTCTTCTAGCCAAATGATTGAGAGATGAAATTGGTTGCAGGATAAATATTTTCTTCTTGTTTATCCTGGGAACAAATTTTAACTGGATTACCAACTTCTAATAACTTACAACTAGTGGTTATCGTCAGATGAACTTTAATTTAACATTGTTGGTCTTGAAAAATTTCATCTTACACACCGACCAGAAAGTGCAAAATACATTCCTTCACTCTATTATGTATCAGTAGAGAAACACTAATAAAGACTTCCACCGATGAAAGTAGTCATCAGGTTCACTGATACCTTTTTTAATTCTTCATCTTTCACAAATGTAAACATTCCAAACTAATATGAATAATTTATTCTCCATTGATTCGTCGATGAATTCCAAGTTTATACTCCTAATGATTTTCAGCTCGATAGGTATTTTATTCGTTTCAAATTACAATCATCCATGCTCTTGGGGCTTAAACAGTAGATTTAGTGATCATAAATTCCAATATAATGCATAGTGAGAGATTTTATATCACAAATCTTAACTTCAGTTTACCTCTGTTAAATAAAAATTAATTGATTCAGTGATCGTCACAACTGACTCAGTTGGTCTATTAATTTGCACACAGAAAGAACAAACACTGCAGCAGAATAATATGGATTCACTTTATTTCGTCGGTTTCCTATCAGCTGTGTATAAGCTGTAGCATTTGATAAAACAAGTTATTGATACAATTATTTTAAAGTAATGGTTTAAAAAATACAAAAATAAACTCATTCTTCGTCAGAATCGGAGAGACAAAATGACGCGGGCTGGTGACAGATTTCGGGAGGCTTGTCATCCGATGTATCCATCTTTATTTGATGAAAGTAAAACTTAGCGCCGCGACGTGGAATGTTCGTACAATGTACGAGGCTTGGAAGGCTGCTCAGGCCATTGAAGAAATGAGAAGATATGACGAGGAAGTGCTGAAAATCTGTGAGAACAGGGGAAATGCGTGTGAACTATCCAAATTATTAACTGCAGAGTCTATAATCTACTCCGGTCATCCAGACGATTACAACAAACACACTGATGGAGTGGCTATCGTGATTTCATCAACAGCAAACATAGCTCTCATGCAGAGGAAACAAGACACCTCCTGTAGGGTAATGACAGCAAGATCCAACTCGAAGGGATGGAAGGAGAGAAAGAATGTCACAGTTATCTAATGCTTCGCTCCTACAAACAACACAGACATGGAGAAGAAGGCAGATTTCTACAGATAGCTGCAAACAGTGAGGGATAAGACGCAAAAGGCGACATCAGATTCACAATGGGCTATATGAATGCTAGACTGGAAGCAGAAAATACAGCAAGATGACCCATCATGAGTCAGTAGGCTCTCGAAGAAACGAATGAGGTTGGAGGAGTCTTCGATGACTTCTGTGCATTCAATGATCTGGTGGTTGGGAGCAGTGTACACACACACACACAAGAATGTACACAAGGCGACGTGATTTAACCTGATGGACACACACACACACGCCAAGAATCAGATGTACTTCATCTCATTTTGAAGAAAGTGGAGACACAGTCTGTTGGACACATGGTCGAGAAGGGCGGCAGGTGTGGATGCATACCATAATTCATTGCAACGGAGCCTCAAGGTCAAGCTGAAGGCCTTCAAAACAACTGGCGATAGACCACAATTCAAGTCCAACACCCAGAAACTGAAAGAAGGAAAGATACGAGATACCTTCATTGGAGATATCAGATGAGGGCAGAGTTGGAGACACTAATTGGTATCACTGAGGAGGTCTGTGTGGAAGAGCATTGGAAATCTCTGAAAGTGACGTACAAGGAGACGTGTACAACCGTTTTAAAGAGGATGAAGAGGCAAGACAAGGGATACCTGTCTACCGACACCTGGAAACTAATCGAGGAGATGGGGATGGTGAGTGAGAAGATAAATTACCTCTGACAATGTTGGCCCGAGAAGTGATTTCGGAACCAGTCCATTACTATGGAGTGCAGTGCCTAAATCTTCAGCAATCTCATTCAACATTGACATGACAATGCGACGTGTCAGGTGATCCACAACGGAAAACTGAGAGGATCCTTTAAAGTGAAGACTGGATTGGGACAAGACTGCCTAGTATCATCGACGAGATTTCAGACTGTGGTGGACTTGATTATGTGGCGCACCATGTGTGGGGAGTGAGAAGACTGGAATACTTTGGACTGGTAGGAAGAGTTGAGGAGATCTGGATTTCGCGTGCGGACGATTTATGCTTAGTATCACACAAACTCGCAGGCTTACAGGCGAGAAGGGGAAGAAGAAGGTAGAAGACGCAGGCAGCAGACACACGACTTCAATCGAACATAGAGAAAACGGAAGTGATCAAGGTGGCCAACCAACGGTAGAGGCAGCAGCAACAACAACAACAAAGACAACTACTACAACGGCCACCAATCACTGTCGACGGAGGAAATTTGAACCAGGTCACATCCTCCCACGATCCAGTCAGAATCATTTCAACTACAGGCGACAGAACGGACGGCGATGTCTAAACCAGCCAGAATCCGAAAGGCAAGACAAATCTTCACCACTCTGAAATCAGTTTGAAAATATTCTGCACTCAGCATGAAGTACGAAATCCGCATCTTCAACACCGATGTCAAGTCACTTCTTCTGTATGAATCAGAGACTTCGCCTACGTGTCACACAAAGCATTCCTAACACGCTTCATTCATACTTCTTTCAACAACTGCCTTGTCTGATTCCATCCTGGAGATCAGATGGTCGGGAGGGAGGAATTATTGAGAAGGACCTCTGGGAACGAGCGAACGAAGAAGCTATTGCCTAATAAATATGCTGAAGGAAATGGAGATTGATCGGACACACTGAGGAGACTGTTGAGTGTCACTGGGTGTGATGCCATCACCCGAGTGTAATTCGAGTGGGAAAAGATGAGTTGGGTGTGGGTGTGCGAGTGATATAGATGAGCGCGTATGAAGAGGAGATGAGAGTTAATATGTAATCTTGGAATCAGCTGAAAAGGACTGTAGAACAGGATTAAATGGCGACGTGCTGTTGGATCGATATTTTCTACTTGTCACCTAAGGAAGTTTTAACATTAATGCCAAACATTGTAGACCAAGGTAAGTTGACAATTCAGTTTTCATCAAAATCAGATGAATATAAATCAGTGGAATTCAGTCCACATTTTGTTAAGTGATGCGATCACTTGGTTCTCATATTATAGCTCAATTACATACTACTCAAGCGTAGTCTTTTCATATAAAGGTGAACTAGTGAATGTTGACTGGCAGTGAATTACAGGATGTGCATTTTGTCCTTTTTGGTGCTCGTCTACTGGATGTACCTGAACTCCTCAGTGAGTGATGATTTTCCACTGCTAGTCACCATCTACCAATTAACCTCTAATTGCATGCCCAAACATCGTCGATTCATCTGCACAAGAAGCCTACATGTCAACCTGAGACAGAACTCTTCGGTCCAATCAATCGTCGTGAAAATCTTAAACTTATTTGAATAATTTTGATATAAAGTATTAAAATGATAACTGATTAAAAAATTAATACTATTGTCTAATTAGGATAATTTCAGTGTGTGAATCGCATCACATTAAATTTGTCCCGTTGAAAATTCATGTGTAGTTTTGAAGTCATATATCAATGTGGATAGATTCATAAGCCGATTTCATTTGGGCATTAATAAGTATTTTAAAGTGTTGTCTTTGGAATTATGCTTGATTGCATGGTATATTTTGTGAGGAAGCGACTTTAAACAGTAGAGTCTGTCATGTTGGGTTGGAGTGGATGATTATCAATCATACTGGTTGGACACGGTGTTTTATTGCGAAGTGACAGAAGTTATAATTCATGAGTCAGTGCATTTCAGTTCAGCGAATAAAAGTTGGGTGTGTTTGTTCAGTAACCGGAAGGCCTTAGGTATGATCCTTGAGTGGTTATTACTGAGAATCCTAAAAACAGAATAAAACCAGTTCACCTTGGTCTTCTATGATTTATTAATGTGACGAAATCCACAATGAAATAATTCAGAAATCTAACAAATACAAAATCAAAATATGAAGACATTGTTTATTTATCATTACTAAGAGTCAAGTACAAATTTTAACCTTTACTGAAAAATGAGTAGAGGAATACAATAAATAAGTGCTTCGATCACAAAACTGACTCAATAAATCAATGAAATAGATGTAAATAGAAATAAATAATTTAAACTACATTATTAAATTTTCAAGAGTTGATTTTTAGGGATTTGATTTGATTTTCGAGTTTGACCACGGACTGATATAAGCTAGAGAACCACTTAAAACCATGGAATACTGGACTGCTGTTCTACCCTAGTTTGGGAATCACTGGCAGTACGCACCCACTGGGGTTCGAACCCAGGACCTTCCGGTTACAAGCCAAGCTCGAAAAACAAATCTAATCCTTACAAATCAACTCTTGATACTTATATGTGTAAAACTTGGGCACTGTGGCAGTAAGTAATTGTATATTAGTTTGTTTATTAGATGTTTCACACAGTGAAACAGTATTATGTACTGGATGACGTTTCGAACAAAATTTATTGTTCATAATCATTTCAATTGTGATCACACGACTTTGAAATTTGAGTTTTATAGTTTTCTTTGTCTTCTCCTATATGACTAGCCGAACATAAAACCTAGCTAAATCTAGATTGGTTGACCCAAATAAGATAAGAAATCTAGAGAATAGTTCAGCTATAGCACTACATGCAGTTACACACAACCATACAATAGGATGGGATAGGATGACAGTTTTCAAATCTAATGTCACAGGGTATAGGGAGAGATTGATAACAGAAGCTTTGTTTATCGAAACAACTGCAAATGCATGTAATAGGAATGATTCATCACCTGTCCCTGATATCTAGAAAATTCTACTACCCTCACGACAAATAGGAGAAGACAAAGAAAACTATAAAACTCAAATTTCAAAGTCGTGTGATCACAATTGAAATGATTATGAACAATAAATTTTGTTCGAAACGTCATCCAGTACATAATACTGTTTCACTGTGTGAAACATCTAATAAACAAACTAATATACAATTACTTACTGCCACAGTGCCCAAGTTTTACACATATAAGTATCAAGAGTTGATTTGTAAGGATTAGATTTGTTTTTCGAGCTTGGCTTGTAACCGGAAGGTCCTGGGTTCGAACCCCAGTGGGTGCGTACTGCCAGTGATTCCCAAACTAGGGTAGAACAGCAGTCCAGTATTCCATGGTTTTAAGTGGTTCTCTAACTGATTTCAATCCATGGTCGAAACTTGAAAAACATTGTTGTATCCTATTTTTCTTAAATAATTGAATATTCAGTACATTTATTTTGAAAAGACTTGTGAACTTTTTAATATAACTTGTTGGGCTATTTCTAGCGAAGAAACACTGAAGTAGGTTTGTAAGATGATATTTCTTTAGAAAAGCCTTCATTCTTTCATTTGCAATTAGATTATCAAGATTCAATAGTGTTAGGATTTAAATTTCCTTTATCGATAGAATTGTGATAACTGATAATAACTATTCATGTTTATTGAGAGACATAAGAATGATACATTTACTAACCACAAGAGAGAGTACCCAGTGTTATGTGTTGGTCATTAATGATAGTGATATCTGAATTCTATCAGTCAAGTTTGCACTGTGGCTACCACACTAGCTGACTCGTTATAGTACTCGACTTTGAATTGACGTCGTATGGCTGGAGGCAATCGTCAGGAAGCCCTGATTGTGGGTTTCGTTAGTAAGTGATGTCTGCGATCTGTGATTCGATTAGATATATAAGTTAATTAACCTGATAGTTTTCCTTGTGGAATTTTTATAAATTTCTTTAAATTTCATCAGATCGATACTTTAAACAGTAGTTATGAAACGATTGGATTATACTACTTTAAGAATTTCTGTATAAACTATAAACAGTATTTTATAGCTGTTTGCTGACATTTTTAAATATATATATATATATATATATATATATATATATATGCGTTTAATTAATTGATTAAGATTGTGATATTGTAAGCATGAGGAAATATGAAGGGATTTCCTTTATGAATATTATAGGAAGTGACCAGCTTCCTTGTTATTTTCGTAACACATGGATATCATTAAGAAAACTATTGACTTTAAAGATTACGGAAGTAGAAAAATAGTCCTCAAATGACCACACATACGGCTACACACACAAAGACTGTTACATGATCCATTGAGGATGTTTTCATGTAATCATACAGCCGGAAACCAACAGTTCGTTTCAAATGATATATGTTTGTACTATAACTCAACTCATATCTAGCTAGAATCACGGTTTGTCCTGAAAAATGCAGGGAAACCTACTGCAAATCGAATCATCAATAAATTAATAAGAAGAAAAAGATATGATGCCTGACTGTCACAAATGCTAATGATTTTAAAAAATAGCATCACTAATGCAAAGATAGCAGATAAATTTATTAATAAGAAGTCAGAAAGAAAAACACTCTTAACATATTTCCATTTTAGACAGTCTTTCGTCTAACGTGAAGCTCCTAGTCCCAATCCTAAATAATATCATATTTATCTCTTTATTAGACGAACAAAAGATACACAAATGTCATCGTTTTATTACACTGTCCGGTCTAGCGGTTAACTCACTTCATCATCTGCAAATATACTTAATTTCGGCATAAATTTTAATTCTAAACGACCATTAGGTACACAATTACTTGGAACTGTAAAACGCTAAACGCCTTTTTCTTTTTTGTTTCTAGTTCTTCAGAATACTATGCTCATACCAATATACAAACTCTAAAACTCAGCTTTTAGCGCTTCAAATGTGCTTGCATATATATTCATTGAGATTGCATTGAGCGATTAATTTATTATCTTGCGAACTGACAGACACTTGCAATTGTGATTTAGCGGATTCGACTCGGTGATGCAGCATAGATACTATAAAAACTTAGGCATGAGCAGGTGCTGATGAATATACAACTACTAGTTGGTACTACAAGTGTTCAGTAATTTCCTATTTGATACTGATGGCTTAAAATGAAAAACTAAAAACAGTTTCCCTTATTTATTCATTTTTTCTAGACACACATAGTTGGAAATAAAGGACACAATGTCAACTCCACTAGTTAGGATAAACAGAGAAAAAAATCAATTCTCGTTAAAGATTCATACAACTACTTAGGTCACGAAGGAAAAAGGATACAGAAACATTTGTTTTTCTTATTTATATATTTTTCAATATAATATTCACTGTACTGTGTACGCATGTTTGAATTTAAACAATTCCATTTGTTCGACTATAGGCAATTTTTTGTTATTGTGATTTGACTGCTTGGTTTGTCTGTAGTGTGCGTACACAAAAATCTAAATGACAAGATAAAATCGACCCGATTGAGTTAACTAGTCATATGTATGGATATATTGGAAGGTAGAAACTAATCTGAATCTCATCTCTTAACTCCTTATTATATCCATGCTGGGATTTTGTAAATTTCGGTTTAATAATACTTTGAGAAAGCTATTAGCATTAAATTGCGAAACGTCAGTAAGAACAATATCTTTTTGTTTCTCATCCATTGGGAAATACAAAAACCTCTATTATAACGAATATCATTTACCCAATGCCCAAATTTTTTCAAACTGTTAAAAGTGAACTTAGTTTCGACAAATATAATCTTAGAGTTCAAGGACCATTGGATCGGGTCCCAGTGGCTCAATGGTCTACGAGCTCGCGTCGTAAACAGAAGGTCCTGGGTTCGAATCCCGGTGGGTGCGTACTGATGAAGAGTCCCAAACTAGGACGAAACAGCTGTCCAGTACTTCCAGGTTTTCCAGTGGTTCTCTAACTGATGTCAGCTCATGATTAAATCCTCCATACAAATATAATCTTAATCTGTTTAATCCTGTTCACTGACTCAAAGATAAAGAAGATCAAATAGAGTTTATTATCCAAGGTATCACAAAAATAAAACTGACACTAAGGTCATTGTGAATAGTAAACTTTATTTAATCCTTTTTTAGAACAAGACAAGCGAACAATATTGTTTTCAATTAGATCTTCTTCAGGCTTTACTCTAATTTACATAGATTTATATATAAAAAATTTTAACCAATGACGGTGATTTTGTGGGTCAAATAATAATAACAATGTTGTAAATTTTTTTAACTTAATTAATGACGACGATTATAATGATAACAAAATATTGAGAATAAGGTTTATGCAGGTGGCGATAAGAATAAAAAATGTTGTAATATGTGTATATTTAGACAATTCAATAAATAAATTAGATCAAATCCTAAAAGTTACGTAGTACTAAAGGTGAAGTGGACAGATAATCAGAGTTTAAATAAATATCATAAAGATACGAATTTTTTGTAAACAGTTTTCAGTCATTTGTTGTCTTACATCTTATCGATCGTTTCCAAATTTTTATTCATCACTTAGCCAACAAGTTGTCAACCATCTTGATCACGAAAAATTATTCACTTATTTTTCAAACATCGTTATTCCTCATATTTTGTTACAGACTGACGATAACCTTTGACCTTTGTTATCAATTAACACACAGGACATATAAGCTCCTGAATAAATGTACAGATCCGAAGTAAAGTTAGGAAAAAGGTCTCTTTTCTGTCTTATGTGTTCTCAATTACATCACAAGAATTTTTCATACCTGTCCTCTGATCCTAAGATGACTTTAGAGAATTGATCTTCATAATAGTTGTAGGCAATCGAGCCTCAATTTGAATTTCCGACAGAGATACAAGTCAAGCTAAAATACCCTTTCGTCTACAGTAATCTAGTTTTAATCTCAAGTCATCCATTTAATTCGTGTATATAGGCGATAAATACGTCGGTCACTTAATGGTAGAACACTCGTCAGCCAGGAGTAATCAGCCCTACCCAGTAGAAATAACACCGCCACTAAAACTTCAAAGCCTAGAGTCTTATGTCCCACTTGGAGTGTTTGATTTACAGTCTTAGAAATATTAACTGAATTTTCAACATTCAAAATCCTAAAAGCAGTTCACAATACACATTTTGCTTCCTAATTTCGATGTGATCTGTTATGTGGCATATCTTTTGCACATTTGGGAAAAGTAATGCTACTAACTAGCACATGTGAAACTCATATACACTTTGCAAGTTAACTTTGTCCGCCTGATCTATGAATTCTTTATGGAAAATCAACTAAAAAATTTGATATTCTGGTGACCAATAAATCTTTTACTTTAAGAGGGAGAAATTGCTGAGAACATTATATTAATAAACACTAAGCCTATTCGGCGGAATTATGCTTACACAAAGTGAAGTCAACATATTGCTCACACTCTATTTATCAGTATAAAATCAACTAGTGAGTGTAAGTTCATCAGAAATATACTTGAAGCGATTGTAGTGGACCTTCTCAGTAAGTTCGAAATAGATTGGATAATACTAAATTAACTAAATAGGCCCTCAGTAAAGTGCTAGATATCCTTAGTAGGCTTTTAACTCTTCTTTCAGTCAGCATGGAACCAAACAGGTTCAATTAATATTTTTATGTGTTATGTGATGCTGGATATCATACACATTCTTGGGATTCCTAGCTGAGATTTTGCTAACCGGATAAATATCAGTAAAAAGTTTGAGCATTTCAATATAACTGAAATATAATCATACTTTATTTAACCGGATAAATTTTAGATTTCTCCTTGGAAACAGCTATACATATTTATTTGTCAAATGTATCTCCTTTTGCTGCACTCACTCTTGTAAATACTTTTGACATTAGAGCTTTGTTTCCACTGTCACTACTTAGCAGTTAGTTCAGCTACTCACTAAGTACCAGTGTACATGATTTTACTGACACCAGAAAAGTGTTTCCAAGACTACATGATAAAAATAACTTATGAAATTGTTAACTTAACTTGACATATAGCTTAGGAAGTCCGGGATTGTATTATTATTATTATCGCTCCTTTGGGTTCCTAGTGGAACATAGGGCTTCAACTGCACGTCTCCACTTGCTTCTGTCTTCCTTCTGCTGTACTTTTCGCCTGCATCCATGTTAGTCCATATTCTTTCAACTCCTCTTCACACGATCTCCTCCATGTCACCCTTGGACGTCCCACACGCCGCTTCCCTTTCGGGTTCCACTCGACGGCTTGACGCGCGATGTCACCCAGCGGTCTCCTCAGCGAGTGTCCGATCCATCTCCACTTTCTCCTGCATATTTGTTGGGCGATTGGTTCTTGCTTTGTTTGTTCCCATAATTCCTTGTTGGTGATTCTTTCCGGCCATCTGATCTTCAGTATAGAGCGAAGACAGTTGTTAATAAAGGTCTGCAGCCTTTTGGAAATATTCTTTGTGACCCTCCCGCGAAGTTTCTGATCCGTATAGGAGAACTGACTGACTTGAAGTTTGTATTGAAAATCCGAATTTTGTTGTTGATGCTGGCTGAGTGACGAAGATTTCCAGATTGATTTCAGGTTGATGAATGTGTTTCTCGCCTTCCCGATTCTCGATTTGACATCCTCGTCCGCTCCTCCTGTAGTTGAGACAATGCTCGCCAGATAAGTGAGTGAATTAAGTAACCTCCTTCAAATCCCTCCCGTTGATGGTGATTGGCGTTGGATGTTGTTGCTGTTGTTGGTTGGTTATTTTCATAACCTCCGTCTTGTCTATGTTTACCTGGAGTCCTGTCTTTGCTGCTTCTTCGACCAGTTTGTCGATTTTCGCTTGTAAACATGAATCATCCGCGAAATCCAGGTCTTCTAGGTTCTTCACGTCGGTCCAGGATATTCCTGTCTTCTCGTTTCCCACTATCTGACGCATAATTCAGTCCACCACAATTAGGAATATCATTGGTGATAATAAGCACCCTTGTCTGACTCCTGTGTTTACTCCAAACGCCTCTCTGAGTTTTCCGTTGTGGATCACTTGACATGTGCCGTTGTCGTACAGCTGTTGAATAAGGTTGATGAATATTTGGGGTACGCCGTAGTACTCGAATAGTTTCCAAATTACTTCGCGGTCAACGCTGTCGAAGGCCTTCTCAAAGTCTATAAAGTTGAGGTAGAGGTTTGATTGCCATTCCATGCTTTGTTCGATGATGATGCGTAGAGTTGCAATTTGGTCAGTACATGATTTGCCTTTCCTGAATCCAGCTTGTTCTGGTCGGAGTTCTGTCTCCAGTGCGTCCTTTAATCTCTCCAGGATGATGCGACTCAGGATTTTACTTGGCGTCGATAGGAGCATGATTCCTCGCCAGTTCTTGCAGAGTCCTAAGTCGCCCTTCTTTGGTAGTTTCACGAGGTAACCTTTCCTCCAGTCAGTAGGCACCTTTCCCTCCTTCCAGACCTTTTGCAATAATGGAGTCAGCATGTCTGCTGTCGTTTCTGGGTCCCTTTCAGTGCTTCAGGGGGTATTCCATCTGGTCCGGCTGTTTTTCCAGCTTTCAGAAGTTTGATTGCGTTCAAGACTTCAGCTCTCGTTGGAGGATTGGTGTCAACTTGCAGTTGTGTGTGCGCTGTTGTTGGTATTTCTGGACGGGTTGCAGGTGATGGTCGGTTCAAGAGTCCTTTGAAGTGATCCGCCCATTGTTTAATCTGTTTTTCTTCCTTGGTAATTGGGTTCCCTTGGCTGTCTTTTATAGGTTTCGCTTGTGTTGGTCTCTTCCCGGATAGAGATTTGGTTATCTGATATAGTGTCCTCAGGTCCCTTTTGCCTGCTGCCTTCTCAGCTTCAGTGGCCAGGTTGTCGTAGAATCGTCTTTTGTCCTTCCTAGCACTCTTCTTCACTTCTTTGTCCAGTGCTGTGTAAGTTGAGCTCAGCGTCTCCTTCTCCTGTCCGTCCTTGCATTGAATCATTTTCTCTTTCACCATTCTCCTCTCTTCTATTAATTTCCAAGTGTCCGTTGAGAGCCATTCCTTGTCTTGTCTCTTCTTTCTTCCTAGAACCGTTGAACACGTTTCGTTGAGAATCGCCTTCAGAGACTTCCAATGTTCTTCCACGCATGATTCTTCAGTGATGTCGCGTAGTGTTTCCTGCTTTGCTCTGACAGTTGCAGTGAAGGTGTCTTTTGTGGTTGTGTCCTTCAGTAATTGAGTGTTGAACTTGCATTGTGGCCTATCCCCAGCTATCCTCGAGGCTTTTAGTTTCACCTTGAAAGTCCCTTGTACTAGATAGTGGTCTGAACCCACATCTGCTCCTCTCCTTGACCTTGTGTCCAGTAGGCTCCGTCTCCACTTTCTTGAAATTGAGATGAAGTCTATTTGATTCTTGGTGTTTCCATCTGGTGAAATCCATGTCGTCTTGTGTATATCCTTGTGTTTGAACACACTACCACCAATCACCAAATCATTGAAGGCGCAGAAGTCTGAGAAGAGTTCACCATTGTCGTTCATTTCACCGAGGGCCTCACGACCCATGGTGAGTTCTCTTCCTGTGTTGTCTCCTCCCAGCTTCGCATTCATGTCGCCCATCAGGATTTTGATATCGCCATTTGGGACGTTGTCCATTATTGCTTGTAGTTGTCTGTAGAACGCCTCCTTCTTCTCTTGTTCTGAGACGTTTGTAGGCGCATAACATTGAATGACTGTAACTTTCCTTCCTTTTGAGTTGAACCTGGCTGTCATTATCCTGGAGGAGATTGGTTCCCACTGCATGAGAGCTTTGGTTGCTGTTGGTGACATCATGATGGCCACTCCCTCGGTGTGCTCATGGTTGTCCTCTGGGTGGCCGGAAAATATTACTGTCTCTCCAGTAGGTAGTTGGCACCTTCCAGTTCCGTTCCATCTGCTTTCGCAGATTCCCAACACTTCTATTCTGTACCTTCTCATTTCAGCGGCTATCTGGGCAGCCTTTCCAGTTTCGTACATTGTGTGAACATTCCAGGTACCCATCCTTACTTTTGCTTTCATCGAAAGAAGGCACATCGGCTGACTGGCTTCCCGAAGGCTTTCACCAGCCTGCGTCATTTCACTTCCCCGATTCCAGCGAAAAGTAAGGCTATTGCTTATGTTTTTAGAATTTTTAATATATTTATTCGTTGAAGTTTCTGTAGCGATTCGGTTGATTTACAGGGGTGGAGTTGCTAGTAGTCTGTTAGTATTTAGTTTCATTTTGTTGAATTCGGCGGATTTCTTCTTCTCTTCAATGGGTAAGTATGGTCCTTCAGATAGGGGTTCAATCGCTTTCTTTTCATAATCCGTTCTGTTCATTATCACAGTGACGTTCCCCTTGTCGGCTTTCGTTATGACGATGCTTTTGTCTTTCTTCAAATTTCTTAAGGCTTCATATTCTTGTTTGGTGAGATTAGATGTTATGTTTCGTTGTGTCACTAATATGTGTGATATCTTTTGACGAGCAGATTGTGATTCTTCATTGGTTAGTTGTTGTAGAGCAGGTTCAATCATAGGTGCCATTTCCTGGACCGATAATGGCTTTCTAGTTATATTGAAATTCAAACCTTTCTGTAGTAATGAGATTTCATTTTCGGTTAGTATCTTGTCTGACATGTTATGTATGGCTCTAATATTCCTCATATCATTTGTTGAGGTTTTCTTTGGTTGTTTCTTTTCTACGAGTTTCGAGAATTTTTGTATATGTCTTCTTTTAGTGACATTATGAAAATGAGATTCTCGTTCATTGAACAATTTTTGAAAGGAATCATAGATATGATTTGTAACAAGTAATGTTGAGCAGTCATCTATATTATTGATTCTCATTCGATAAGATTCAAGTTTGATGTAGCATATATGTATACGTTCTCGTAAAAATACTTTGGAGGTATGATTTGCAGCAGGTATGGATTTGTGTGAATATTCAGGAGGTTTACCAAGTAGTGATTTGGAAATAATTCCACTTTGCAGACAGCGTAAATTGAAATTACGATGATTATTAAAGTTACATTTATGCTTCGATAGAGTAATCCGGTTTTTACTTAGATTATATATATACAAACCAAGTTCACTTTTAACGGTTTGAAAAAATTTGGGCATTGGGTATATGATATTCATTATAATAGAGGTTTTTTGTATTTCCCAATGAATGAAAAATCAAAACGAGATTGTTTTTACTGACGTTTCGCTATTTAATGCTAATAGCTTTCTCAAAGTATTATTAAACCGGAATTTACAAAATCTCAGCATATATATAACAAAGAGTGAGGGGGTGAGAAAAATATAGACTTAGTTCAACTTAAAAGGACAACCAAAATTGACCCCAGACTAACGAACGATGATCAAGTTAGTAAACTTTATTTTGATATAATAACAGATACACTATTACCTTTGATATTTGGTTTGAACGATCTTCATTGTTATTTTGACTTTCAATATGTCCTTTTAAGTTGAACTAAGTCTATATTTTTCTCACCCCCTCACTCTTTGTTATATATATGCTGAGATTTTGTAAATTCCGGTTTAATAATACTTTGAGAAAGCTATTAGCATTAAATAGCGAAACGTCAATAAAAACAATCTCGTTTTGTTTTTTCATTCATTGGGAAATACAAAAAACCTCTATTACAACAACTATACATATTTATTTGTCAAATGTATCTCCTTTTGCTGCACTCACTCTTGTAAATACTTTTGACATTAGAGCTTTGTTTCCACTGTCACTACTTAGCAGTTAGTTCAGCTACTCACTAAGTACCAGTGTACATGATTTTACTGACACCAGAAAAGTGTTTCCAAGACTACATGATAAAAATAACTTATGAAATTGTTAACTTAACTTGACATATAGCTTAGGAAGTCCAGGATTATAAGTGAATTTTAATTATCTAAATGATGAAGATGAACTGATTTTGTAGAAATCCAACAATTTTTATATCGTAGTTCTTCGTAAGTACTGATAAAAATTGATACTTTATTGTACCACATATTTAATATCACTTTTATTCAATGAGATAACCTTAAGTTTTTGGCCATTCACGAATTTAAGCCAGACCTTTTTGCACAGACGAAGTATGTACAATCCCTATTTCTACCTTGGCCATGTAGGGATAGAAATTTATTAATTCTTTATATTTTATTTATTTTGTTTATTTAGCTAATCCATGTACCTTTCCCTTACTACCACGATTATTATTATTATTCTCACTTCGAATTGTTTCCACTTGTCCCACTTGTCATTCTAAATCCAAAATTGTTTTGACAATGCTGAGTCCTATCTTATCAAATTTCACACCTTGTTGCGTAACGTTTTATATTGGTTTGCTAATCCTACAATTATACACCCCCCTTTCCAACATCTGTACATCTTATGAATTAAACTCTGTATGACATTAATTGTTTTGCCACTTGACATTTAACTGTGATTATAATCACAAATATTTTAATTGCATTCCATACTACTACTATTATTTCATGTATTCACACCTTTGATTCAGTTGCCGCGCCGGATATAATTTCTCATTAAAAAAAATCGATGTATAAACGATTGTACAGCTTGATAATAAATTCGTTGAAGAGAATCTCTTCGCTAAATATTGTATCTTTAGTGTTACAATGGGAATTACTGAACTATTAAGGTATTAATTATTCAGTGAACAAACATGTTTTAGCCATACTCTCCTACTTTGTCCTCTAGCTATTTCGCACAAATTTCAGTGGTCATTTAGAAGTTGTTCAGTGTTTTACGCAGTTTTTTCAATGAGATTAAGTTACTTTAGATTTTTTGTTAGTTGATTTATACTAGACGAAGTGACCATTTGGATTCCCCACCCCATCTCCACAGACAATTTAAAACAAAAGAATGGTGACTAACAAAATTACTTAGCAACCAAATAATCTACCAGATTACCTTCAGATGCCACTAACTTTCATTCTATACAGTGTGAATCCGAGCACGCCTAAGTAACATTTTCATGGTATCGTTGGGCTGGTTATCGCAAGCACAACCTTGGAGTCCCTAGCTCAGCTTTCACTAACTAAATATAAATTAGAAACACTAGTTTACTGAAGACTGATCAAGACTGACTGTTGGGTAGTCACATCTCATCAAATTTTCACACTTTTTAACAGAAATGTTTCTAAACTTCGTAGAGTTTATGTGAGCTAATTGTGAAAATATGTTGTCAGATTCTGCATTCATTGGTACTTTACACCCTATAAACATCTTTAAACAAAACTAACAAATATTGTGAAATATGTCTGTCATTCATCTTACTTAGATAATAGCCTTAATATGTATCGATCATAATAATGAACAAAGTCAAGTTGAAATAAATATGTCAATTTAGATTTTCAAGTTAAGAACAAGTTAAAAATAGTATTATTTTGAGGTCAAGTTATACTCCTTTTGTTCATTAGTCAACGCTGATAACGGGAATCATCTTTAGAGATGCTTCCAATCTAATGTACATAAATGGTCCGTTTGATTTGAGTCAGAGGAATGAGTGAGTAAATCACCTAGTCAAATACAAAGTTACCCTCGTGTACCTGCTAAAACAAGTAGTGTACTTGCATGTGACTCACGCGGTAAACATTATGCTGGGATAAAACACTAAAATCGACAATGTTATAATAATAAAGTATTTCGCATTTCAATTTAGAACCTTTAGACGATGTTGGATGTTAAGGGTGATCCTGCGTTAGCTTTTCGTCGAGACAATATTTACACCCACCCGACTCGAAGTAAACACTCACTGAGATTATTAGAATTTCGACAGGTGATATATGTTTGTGTTCTTTTCATATCCCTGTATGAGTTGTGTGTAGTCGCTTCATTTAAGATATGATCCACTAGATGATCAGTAATGTAGTTTATTAATAAAATGATTTCTAGAATTAACCGAAATTCTATTTCATATGAAATTGCATATTTTGCAGATACTTAATTTAGTGTTCCAAAGTTTAAATAATTTTTTCGCTCTCTCTCTCTGAGTTACACCATACTTTGTATTTCGCTGATGAATCTGGTTACAACTGAACTAACCAGTAGTTCAATGCTTATGTCATGTCAGAGAGCAGTACTAATTGCATAATCAAAGCAAACTGTCTAATTATAGCACTCATTCATCTTCCAATTTTTCATCAAAGTCGACTCATTATGAAGCTCTTTTTTAAAGCAATGGAAGTGGTCAATTAGATTTATTCAAAACAAGCTTTGTTGGTTTGTTTGATACGAAGGTCTTCAAGTACTCATGAAGGGAAAAAGCTGACTGGAGAGCTAAAAGAGGAAAGGAAATATTCCGCATAGCTGTTTCTTTCTTCTTTTAAACTCTAATTCTTGAATAAGTTCACACAATTTAGAATCTCTACAGTAAATCACCTTTTTTTCTACTAGTTAATTGTTATTAGGGTGTGTACTGTGTGAAACTCCGGTGTGATGATAGACAAAAGTACCAATATGTTGTAATTCAATACTTAAGAAGTTCTAGGTGAATATCCACTCGCATATCGAGAAGAAAGAGAGTGGAAGAGAAAGAAAGGAAAAAACGCAGAAAGGGCTTAAAAATAGCAGAGAATACGTAGAGATGAACGAATTGAGAAGAGTTGAATCTTTTTTATTAACAAATGAACTATGAATTATTATCTCACATTTTGTTCGTTGTACGCTGCCTGGGAAGTGACGATAGTACTAAATGCCTATTAAATAGCATATTTTTTTAATACCTTGCGTTCCGAAGATAGGACTCCAAGCTTTTAGTTTCAGCAATGATTTCATTTTTTCACAGAATGTGTTTGCTTGCCACATGCACAACTCCCCTACCCGCTCTCTTACCAGCTTACTATTGGCCAGTGAGCTAGGCAAGATTTAGAAGTACGTCGGTTGGACATCAACCTCGGACCACATGCGTGGTTAACAAGCACTAAAGCACTGAGCCACTGACGTGCCTACTAAACAATTCGTTAACGTAATTGACCTATCGGATTGACTGGAAGACGTCTACCCACAGAAGCTAGTAATCTAGGTGAGGTTAGCTTACATTCATTTATTTAAATTCATGTCAGTCTGATATCCAGCCAACATGTTTTTGTTACCTACACCATTTTTGACGTGATTTTGTTGAATAGAGTTTCAAATTATTTTCTTAAATAACACCAGTTAATCATTACACAAGTTTAGTTTATTTCGATTTTTTCCTACTGAAAAATATCAATGAGACTTACCTGAAATGCTAAAGAAGCCAGTGTTATGGTTAGAATACAAACTTCCACGGGTGACCTGTGTATTTATAAAAATGAATAATCAACTATTCAGACGACCATCACCTTCGATCACGAGTGGGTGACATACATGAATTGGTCACTAGATGATAATCAATGAAGTATTAAGTCATCGCTTCTGTTTCAAGTACGTCTGATTAATTGTGATGTAATATATTCTATAAGTTAAGGGACACAGTACCATAATGTACTATCGTTGGAGTTAAGTGTCACGTACTAATCATTAAGACACTCTGAAATATGTTTTCAGAATTTTCTATGAGTCTGATGGCGATGTTGATGATCAAGATTTAAAGACTTATAATCAGTAGGTCAGTATTCTGATGTTTACTAAGAGTTCCAATAAAAGTGTGGCTGAAGCATTCTTAGCTATCCGATTCTTCGTATTTTCTCACGCCCCGCAAAATTTACGGTTCTGACTCCAATATATCTCGAAACTGATTGATAGAACTAGAGTAGAGCTTATGATCACACCAAAGGATATTGCCTAATATACTTTCGTTAATTGGCGTCATTTGTAGTCAACTCCGACAATTTGTCACCAAAATATAATAATTTAAAATGGCACAAGTGAAACAGCACTGGAAACAGTTCGAATTGAGGGAAGTAATACCACTAATAATAATAATAATAATAATAAACGTAGCGATAAGATTAAGGCATATATATATATATATATATATATGCAAGGCTTCAGAAATTTGTAACGAAGTGAACACAGCTACTTAGCATGAATGCAATGGACGTTATTAAAATCATGGTAGAGGTTGGTAGAGTAACAGAAGTCGATTAAGTGTTCTAGAATCGATTTACTTACACCTTTCTTTTCTCCCTTGTGAAACCATATTGGAAATATTTTATGTTTCCATACGGAAATAATTCTCTAGCTACGGCTAATGGTATTCGCTCCACAAGAGCTGGTGAACTGATAGACTCACATGAACTTGGTCATGTGAAGGAGCTTATCTTGTACAGCGACTGAAAACAACTTATGACTGGTGAGAGTTTGCAACAATAAACATATTCTTGACTGGTTTAGACAGACGATCTCTGAGCACATCTGAATCCTGATCACTTCTAATTCACGAATTTATAAAGAGTACTTTTATGGAAATGAGTTAGTGACCAGTGTGGATTGCGCATCTTTCGTGCTTTTGTGAATAAATTGCTTCGCACTACCGTTTCGTACGAGAGTGGCTTTAAGGAGAGTAATTTTTGCGGCATCGCAGTCAGAACCACAAATAATTCTTATCTGTCAGCACAACAAGTAAATCAAGGTTTTTTTCCTGAAGATAGGCTATACTAGTAGAAATGAACATTAATTTTTTTCTGGAAAGCCCTTAGGCCTAATCCCTTTAGTCCGAATTCTAAAACTTTTAAACAACCTATGCTTAGTCTTAAAGGTACAATCACTTCTTATGTTGCAGAGTTAAGTGGGTGCATATCCTTGTTCAAATGTGCTCTTTATGAGCTGTCAACTGATGAATGCTAACAATGCGATGAGTACATTTCTACGATTTTCAAAAAACTGTCCCGGTCTGCTAGTATCAAACATCTTGATAGCACTTTGTTGCAGAAATATTATTTCCGACACATCCCCTAAAATGGATGCAGAAATATACTCCTGTCATTCTTTCAGTAACCCAAATGCAAATAATCATATCCATTTGATATGATTATGAGCAACACGTAGATTGTATTTACACTTTATCATCATATTTATCACCATACGGCCTATACTGATTTGCTTAATCTTCTGCTGAGTATCATCATATTATTTTCCCTATTTTCATTTCGATATTTATAAATTAATGTGCAGATACTATGTAATAACTCCAGGTCCTGCAAATATCTGTGATGCTCACTACTGGTGTGTGTGGTCATTTAACATAGGCATTTGACAACGACAAGACTTTCATTGTATTTCAATGACGATAATCTGGTATGAGCGTTAATACACCTGGTAGTTTGCGCTAACGAATTTCCTACATAGATGCATAGAGAGCCTCCTATTCTAATGAATATTAGCAGATTATCATAATTGAATTCCACACTATTATTAATATTTCATGTATTCACACCTTTGATTCATTTACCTCACCGGAAATAATTTCTTGTGAAAAGACCTATATATATATATATATATATATATATATATATATATATATATATATATAATATTAAAGCTTTGGCATGTTCACTTCTCCTCACCATCATGATACATAGATAAATAGATGATTTGATTCGATTTCTAACATCATATTAATAATGCTGGACTGACTACACCTGATTTAGATTAGGAATACTATCACTCCAAAATGTAATTGTTCATCTAATTTAAAGAGACCCAAATAAGTAGGAAAGTACTTTTGTGCTGAAAATTCCACACTGTACCACAAGTACTGTTTCTGGAATAAAGCGAAATTGTTATTGTTATTGCTATATCCTATTGCTACGGATTAGCGGACAAGTAATGTTAGGGTTTTACATTTTTGTCTCACCGATTTCTTGCCTAGCGGAAAATAGGGCTTCGAGCTCTCAGGTATCAATAGAGGTGGTGTTGAGCATCGGGTGGAAATCGGACCCGGACCTCCGGTGTGGTTGGTGAGCATTGTACGACGGAACCACTGACGGAAGCACAAACAATAATCTGGCCTGGGCGTAACATGACTGTTTATTTTTTAGTGGTTTTAGATATAGTATGTGCAAAAGTCCATATACATATACATATAAATATATATATATATATATATATATATATATATATACTTTGAATGACCATTTTTAATGGTTCTCTAACTTATATCAATCCGTAATCAACTCGTAAAGGCAGAACAAACCCTTTCAAACCAAACTATAGAAAAAGCATATTATTCCTGTGTTACCGGTGCTTTTGAAATGTAATTTGTAGATAGTATTGATTCAATGTAATTTAAGACACTAACGTTGTTAATAACAACTAATTCTTTTATTATTATATTCATATCAATTAGAACTTAATGAAGAATTCGAAAATCTGACTACTCTCTGTTCATTATTCTGTCTTTTCTTAACTAATATTTACTTCTTAAGCTCGATCATTGTTCATATATTTCTAAAACATTTGTCACTTTTACAAAATATATTGGCTCAGTCATTATACGGAACCGCTGGTTTGAATTCAGCTGCAACTCAGATTCCTTTTTCTCTATTAATTCTTACGCATCACATTGTTAAATATTGCCAATCCAAGACTATTCCTGATAGTCACTCAATCAATGAAGTCTCGTTCCATTATATGTCGTCGTTATTAATACACTCAGTTTTTCAATCGATTGAAAAAACTTAAGTGTATTGTGTATCTGTATTTCTGTGCATAGTTTATATCATTACAGTAATGTAAATAAATCAATCAACATAAATAGATGGCAGATAAATACAACAAGTCACATGTCATTCATAAGTCGGTTAGTTAAAACAATTCAAGGATAGTAACAATTTTAATGTTAATTGTGTAGATAAATACTGGCTTGGTTGTTGTCATCATAATCATTTCAATGTCTCGTTCTACTAATGAAGGCAGTAAGATAAGTTAAAAACCTATCTATTTAGTGCACATTTCTTCTTAATGTGAATAAATATATACCTGTTTGGGGGTGGGGGCGAAGGAGGGGGATATTCTCTTTCTTCTTTAATTGACAGCATTTTTGTCTCAATGGCATTTCAAAACCCGTTGTCTATGTTACTTCCCTTATCAGATAAATATGTAGACGTAAAACCAGTGTTTGCCTTTCTGAATCCATATGTTAATATATTGATTTATATCCTTTATTTAGTAGTGACTTCTATTAGGATGCTATAGGGAAGTGGAGAGGGCTGTTACTATGATGCGTTTATCTGTAACTGCATGGTACTAAAGCCTACATTTTAAGTTACTTATTCATAACAGTCACTTATTATCCGAAAGGTATTCTGTCTTAATTAGGTTTAAGGATCACCCTAATCTCTTGTTAGACTAGATTGGTTAACTTTTATTGGCTTACCGTCTGCTTGCACCCATGATTTGGTACCGTCCTTAGTTTTATTCTAAAATTATTTTCAGTTTTGACGAATGGTAAATGTTTTTGCGGTGGTGGCACAGTGACATAATTCTCGCCAACCACGCATGTAGTCCGTGTTTCGATTCCTGGCTGACGCACACCATAACCTTGCTAAGTCAGTGATAAGACTGGTAAAGATGGGAGGTAGGGCATGAAGCTAGGAAGCCCATCCCGTAAAAATAAACACCACTGTAACCGAAACTTCAAGACTTTAGACTGAAGCCCTATGTTCTACTGGTAGCGTAAAGGGAAGAAAATTGTAAAAGTTATTTTTATGAAATCCAAGAGACATGAACCTACCAGTCATTACTTAATGCAGGGAGTGAGTTCACTAAATTTTCATACTCTATTAATTTTTAAAATAACACTTTTAAAAAATGAATAAGTATAACGATGTTTAGAACAGTCAAATGCATGCTGAATGATGCGATTTTCCAAGAATTCATTTTCATTAAAAAAAATCCTTTACAACTCAAAATTGTCGTGCAATATTGCCAACAGTTTATAAGTGCAGCTGTTTCTAACAGACTGCCAGTAATAACAATCAACACAATTCAAGATCATCCTAATTTTTATTCTTCTTTTCTAAGATGAATTATTGCGAAGACTTGAGTGAAATGCATGTATTATTATAATGATAAGGACTAAACCTCTTGTTTAACACCCATATGCATACAGATGATTAAATGAGACATTTTTCAATTCCATTCATGTATGATCACTTTCGAGGAATTGGAACATCTCTTTTTCTAAGATGAATTTCTTAACAAATAGACATGATCTGAAGGCATTGCAGAAGATTAGGGAACGCTGGATTCTCATTTCTTCCTAGTTGACAACTATTTGACGATACAAAAGTCTACAATTAACTGGGCATTGGATTTCAAACCTTCAGATATTGAGGTGAGAATATCACAACTCACTCACTGGGTTGAAATGCAATTTGCTGAACAGTGCTATCAATCTTCACTGTTGTCTTGAGTTTAGCCTGATGAGCTGTTGATATAATAATGGAGGAGTTTAGCATAGGTGGGTGTTTTAAGTATTGCTGTGTTGTTTTAACTGAATGGTTTCACTATAAAGCTTCCGTTGTCCTGATGGACAACATATTCAACTTCAGCGTGAAGTCATGATTTTATATCTTATCGCCACAATATCCATCTTGAACCTGATAACTGCTATACGAGTAGGCTCTATGCTGTTGGCCTATGCTCACACTCATACATTCTCCAAACAAAAAGAAAAGATCTTTCTAATTCTCATTGATTTACAATGGTCCTCTTTATAGTTTTGATGTAAAACCAATCAAATTCTTATCACAAACCGATAAAAATTTATTTTTCCATGACTGATTCATGCAATTACTTAAGATATATCAATATTATTACTGATCAATTTCATGATAATCTAATCAATGAAAATGAATTACATGGTTGAATAACTAATATTAGATTTCTCTGAACTTGAATGCTGGTGATCTAATGCTGTAAATTCCAAGTCGTTGTCATTTCTTTGTTTTATTTGACAAAAAAATTAATCAGTTTTTCCATGAAATGCTTTCGTTTCAAATCTTATTGGTTCACATGGTTGATTCATTATGATGAATAAGAGATTTGTCGCACCAAAGCACTAATGACAAATCCGCAGACTACAGAGAACATACTCTCATCAATACTACAGGACGTCCACATGGCCTAAAGATTGCTTTTCAAACTACCGATGAATAGTGACCTAAGTATACTCAAGAATTGGCACGGAATCATACCCATGAGTACCGAAGGGAAAATATTGAGCAGCAGCATCCTGGAAAGACCAACAGATGCCGTGGGTAAATAAATCTGCCCGACCAAATTACAGCACATTCCGTCATCATTGAACAGAGTCTAGAGAGGTAGTTCAACCATTACCTCGAATCCATCGACTTTGTAAAGGCCTTTGATGGCGTCAACTGCGAAGTGATTTGGTAACTGCTTCAACCATAGTCATTACAGTACTGCATACATTTGTAAACCTCATTCAGCAATTATACGATGATGGCCCATAAAAAGCAATAATAATAATAATAATAATATATATATATGGACTTTTGCACATACTATATCTAAAACCACTAAAAAATAAACAGTCATGTTACGCCCAGGCCAGATTATTGTTTGTGCTTCCGTCAGTGGTTCCGCCGTACAATGCTCACCAGCCACACCGGAGGTCCGGGTCCGATTTCCGCCCGATGCACTGCTAAAACTTGACGAACCGGTAGTAAGGCTGGAAAGGTGGGAAGGTTGGGCGAGAGGCTAACCACTCTAACCTGTGAAAACAACACCACCTCTATTGATACCTGAAAGCTCGAAGCCCTATTTTCCGCTAGAAATTAAGTGAAATTCAATGAGTGTTGAATTCTAGCTCGTGTCCACTTGTGATTTTATTTTTGAGGAAGTGTGTATATTTCTTCTGTCTAATATGATATTACTGACTACGTTTGAACACTACTATTTTTTTAATAAAATTACACATATCCTGTATACACCGTGGAATTTATAAGGCATATTCTTAACACTAATTTTAATGCTACTCTAGCCTGTGATGTTAATTTGACATAACTGAATAAATGCAGCATTATTATTACGAAGAGATGTTGGGTTGACGTGATATACTTCACATTTATGGTAAGACAACTCAGTCATATAAATTCATTCGTGTTGTTGACAGTATAAGCAAACATATTGTAAATAAGGTAGGGTAACCTGAACACACTGGCGTACAGGAAAATAAATATAAACCCGCTATAGTTAAGTGAGGAGAGAAAATACGACAGAAAGAACAGAATACTTCGGAAATATTACCGAATAAAATTCTACGATTATTCGTTGTTGACATCATGTTATCCTGGAACACCATTGATCAGCTGTCTTAACTGCCATCCAAAGGAAACTGTCTGCAACTCACAGTTTAGTTATGAAACAGGCACCATTACAGATATTATCATTTTATTATTGATTTATTTATAAGTTTAGATATTTGCTAAGATGTTGAAAACGAAAATAAGCAATATTTGCAAAGTCACAGACTAAATTTCAGGCATGCTGACTCATTCCTTTGCGTGCTGACTGAAACATAGGGCCTAAATTTTTAGCTTTCGAACTATAATTAGCACTAGTTTTGTTCTATCTTACGGTAATGGTTTGTTAGCCTCACGCCCAAAATTTCAGACATAATCGATAGGTTTTTGTCTATACCAAGTGAACTTGAAAGCCACGTCATCTCTCGTAAAATGAATAATTAATCCACTTGAAATAATACTGAAATTACTTATACATCATAGAAATATGTGACAAAAACCTTTCTGCTGTGCAGATAAGGAATTTTATAATATATTAACATGTATCAAGTGATTTATATTAGATTAAAATGACCTAAGTGCATTGAACCTATGGTCACGCTCAGGACTGAAACGAGAAGTGACTAACATTTTAATGATCACCCAAAGAGTTTTACGACTTCATTACTGAATGGTTGTAAACTGGAATTCATTATTCTACGTCTAATATTTGAATTTCTCTTCAGTGGATATTGATCCACTAAGGAGAATAATGAACACTGTACATAGAGAAGAAATCATGTTAGTTTGTTAACTTCTGTCTCCAACTGATAATTCAGAAAAAGTGATTTCGTCACTCAGTGTTGTTTGTTGTTTACATACATGCATATATGTTTAAGAATAGTGACATCGAAATACATTATCAACTCTATTCCTTCTGCTAAACACAACGTTCTCACAATTAACCCTTTCATGATATATATATATATTTCAAGCAGCCACCTTACATACCACATTCTTCAGTAGGCGGTTAATCCAGTCAAACATTTAGGATAAGATACAGCTTTCGGTCACGTCAATTTGTATTTACCATGTAGAACAAAGCATATTGGCTGTAAACAACGTCAAACGTATTCTGGAACACTATCCAGCCTATCTAGCCAAAGGAGAATACCAGTAGCTCTATTTTCGAGTACCCTGTCAACTCTGGACATCAGGCATTGTCGCATGACTGATTCATAGTGTTATGCGGGGTCCCTAAATATCTCACGAAAGGAATTTGAATATGCCATCTAGACATAGTTGAATCATTGGCCATTCGGGATTTGAAAACAGACCTCTGCGTTTAAAAGCGCTACACACACTCACTCACCCTACCGTGGCCAGAGTAAAGTTCTCACAATAATTTTACTTCATTTTGTTGTATAACTTTGCTATTATTATTATTATTATCCCTATTTTATTGTCACTATAGTATTGTTTATTAATAACAATGCATTTTCGTACAGATATAATATAAACACTCCACCATCTTTCCACTAGTTTACGTCTACTTTATACAGTTATACTGGTTAATCACCATTCCCGCTTATTACTTCAACTCAACTTCTAGTTCATTTTCTGATCACAGAATATACACATTAGAACATAGGAAATATTAAAACAGCGGTTGAAAGGAAGAAAATTCTCTTTTCGACGAAATCACCAAATAAGCTGTGGATTTGTGGATTTATAGTAAATGGGTAAGAAATATTTCCTGTCAACTGTCAAATTAGTTGAATTGCAAATATACATTTCTAATCTCCAATTTGTCGTTCCCTTCTGGATTACACCTTACGTTAAGTAATACATTTTCCAGAACAAATTTATCAGCATCTGACTGGTCTTTTGAATTCGTTGTTAAATATAAATACGATTGTACAGCTTTTCAAAATGAATCGTTGAAAAGAAAATTTCTTTCACAGGTCACGTCTTCTTCGTATGGGAATATTCCTTTTTTAAAATAAGGAATCGGTAGAAGCTGGAATTCATAGGCGACCGAATGGATTCCTAGTGGCTGAATGGTCTACAAGCTTGCATTTTAGCCAGAAGGTCCCGTGTTCGAAACCCAGCGGGTGCGTAGTGATGACGAGCTCCAAATTAGGACAAAACAACTGCCCGGTATACACTGGTTTTCAATGGTTCTCTAACTGGTATCAACCCTAGGTCAAACCTGAAACAAATAAAGAAGAGGCCGTTTGTATATACGTGTATATGCATGAATTAGAGTGCATTATACTAAACCTAAGGTAGGAATTAGTATGCAAGTTATAGGATATTGAGTTAATAAAGAGGAAAAAATGTTCCAGGTAAGAAAATAAGTTACTAACTTGTCTGTTCTTCTCCTCATCTGCTTCCGACTTTTCCTGTCAAAAGAGTACTGTTTTGCAGGATGAAAACATGCGTGCTGTCCTACTGAAAGGCGCATGAATAGGTTGGGTAGAATGAAATAAAAATATAGATTAAACACCATATATGAGAACAATGTGAAGTGAGAGAAGAACTATTTAAATAATATGGAAACACTATTCCCACATATATAAGAAACAAATTGGTAGTTCAATTTCAGAAAATTTTGTTTTTCTAAAACTTATTTAATGAATAATTGATGAAAGAAAACAAAGTTAGTCAGATAATAGATTATGACCATAAATTGCCAAGTGTTGGTTTACATGGTTTCGAGTTAAATCACTATGAGCTGACACTAACTAGAGAAGCATTGACATCCAAGAGTACTAGACAGCTGCTGCGTCCTAGTTAAAGACTGTTTTGTAACATGCACCCGTCACTCTACTAGGGTTCGAACCCAGGAATTCCGGCTTGGGAAGCACTCCCAGTAACCAATGGCTGGTGAGTTCTAACTTCCGTTTGTTAATTAAGAATATAATGCACTGTTAATCTCATGGTATCCATGTTGAATATTTTATATTCGACAGAATGTCATGTTTCACTAAAAGATTTATTGTTTGGTGGGAACGTCTATGAAGGATAAGTTTAAGGATTTTCACCGTATAGTTGATCAACGTCAACACTTATTCAGAACAATCGTTCATTAACTGGCTACTGTATGTATCGAAGATGATAAATTGGTAAGTTACCTTCGGATCCCTTCAAGTGTTGCTTTAAGAAATTTTAACCCATGATAAGGTCAAATGCCACATCATGGGACTCTCTGCTCAATCCGCCACAGGCAGGCTGCCGATGACTCTTAAGCTAAAAGACAACAGTCATCCATTCCTTATTCGTTTACCACGGTTTTCTGACGAGCTTCACGAAGTCAACACTGTCATACAGGTACTGATTAGCTAAGCTTGGTAGTTAAATAGTATCTGTATTTTATCAAATAATGTCATTCTGTTATGGCCGTACACCGTATCTCAATGTCTTAACCAATGAAATTGTAAGAGCTTTTAGAAGGTCGATTACTTATGCTTTATTCAAACGTTGGTTTTCTGGGATTTACCTGACTTTAATGTTTATATCACAAATGAATTTGAGTTATTATTATTATTATTGTATCCTTTAGTTCCTAGAGGAACATAGGGCTTCAGCTGCGCACCTCCATTGCCTTCGGTTTTCTGACAACTTTTTCACCCTGCTCCAGGTCTGTCCACATGCTTTCATCTCCTCTTCACATGACCTCCTCAAAGTCACCCTTGGACGACCAACTCGCCGCCTCCCTTTCGGGTTCCACTCGAGGGCTTGTCTAGTGATGTCACTTGATGGTTTCCTCAGCGTATGGCCAATCCATCTCCATTTCTTCCTGCCTATTTGCTGCACAATCTGTTCCTGATGGGTTGGTTCATTCCCGGAGATCCCTGTTGCTGATCTTTTCTGGCCATCTGACCTTGGGTAGTACTGAGCGGAGACAGCTGTTAATGAAGGTTTGAAGTTTGTTTAAGATGCTCTTTATGACTCGCCAAGTCTCTGATCCGTATAGTAGCACTGACTTCACATTGGATTTGAAAATCCGGATTTTATTTTTGATGCTGAGTGCTGTTGACCTCCACACAGATTTGAGAGTAATGAAAGCTTGTCTTGCTTTTCCGATTCTGGCTTTGATGTCCTCATCAGTTCCGCCTGTAGTTGAGACGATGCTTCCCAGGTAGGTGAAGGAGGTTGTTTCTTTCAGGTTCTTCCCACTTATGCTGATTGTTGTCTGTTGTTGTTGTTGTTGATGTTGGCTAGGAATCTTCATCATCTCTGTTTTATCTATGTTCACGTGAAGTCCTATCTTTGATGCTTCTTCTGCCAACTTGTTACTTTTCACTTGCATATCTTCCAGTTTATGTAGAAGAAACAGATTTCCCATTCCATTCCATTTGAACTATTCTATAATGGATGTCATTTTTGACAAGGGTGACATTAAAATGAATGAAATCTCTAGAACCTCACTTTTGTGCTTGTTTTTATTTTCCCTTCTGAATCCTGATAACCAATTAAAAATTATGACGACTAGTGGGATTACATGATACCTGTCCAAATAAACTTTCGCTTTCGGTCCTTCCAACTCTACTTACTGTATTTTATTAGACACCAAATCGTCATCTTCCCATCAGAATTCGTACACATCAAATTCTATTTTCGTTTCTCGATTCTCTCAATCCCACTGGTTTTATTCTATTATGCCTGACTCATCAAACTGCTTAACCAATATTTGTTTTCAGTGTGACTATACCTGGTAACAGTTTCCTCATGAGAAATTTCGCTTATAAAGGATATATATATATACTTTAAGATAACTTGTCATCGCGATGTTTTATTTCACCGTGATAATATTACAATATCATTTATACGAGGATTGATTCTCGTTGATAAACACAAATATGTTAAAATAGTATTATGACTAGTTATACTAAAGGTTACAAGTCGCATAACGGTGAAAAGAAATCACTAAATGAAATTGGTTCAGTGTTATTTTGCTCCAATGCTCGTTTCTATCTCTTTTCAAATTTCTAAAGGGGAATTTGTGTGTAAGAACTTTTGATTGCATGGAGGATTTAATCATGAGGTGACATCAGTTAGAGAACCACTGGAAAACCTGGGAGTACTGGACAGCTGTTTCGTCCTAGTTTGGGACTCTTCAGCAGTACGCACCCACCGGGATTCGAACCCAGGACCTTCTGGTTACAAGGCGAGCTCGTAGACCATTGAGCCACTGGGACCCGATCCAATGGTCCTTGAATTCTAACTTCTGCCAATTCACGAACTTTCTCTCTGAGATTCCCTGCAGATTGATCAGCTGCTTAACATAAAGACCACTTATCGCTTCTTAAGTATATGACAGTTCGAAAATCTACTAATGTCCATGAGTAGGCATCCCATACTCTAGCATCTGTGATATGACTGCCTGTCACTCTATGATCTAATCTGTATAAATATTAGAAATTAAAATGCATCAATTTGATGAAAATACACTTACCAGAAAGTTTTGTTTTCTTTTATTCTTTTTTATTGTATAAATTTGAAGAAAATAAAGCCAAATGCTTTTATTATTTTCATATAATCAGTAATTTATTGTCTGATCGTCTGTTAGTTAAAAAGTAACACAAAAATATCAGAAAGTTATTTACTACTAAAGTTTCTATGCCCATGTGTTTCCATACCCTCTTTGTGCTGGTTAATACTGACAATCAGTGTATGTTTCTGTGTGTGTGGTGTGTGCGCGTGAAGTTGGTCAGTTTGGGTAGATGATCGTAGTTAAAAATTTTCTTCACCGATATGTATGTAGATAATAAATTCACATGATCTGCATGAGTTCCTTTACCATAAAAATATTTGTTAGTGTGTTCTTGCAATAGTGCGTTAGTATCTCGTCGTTTCTAGCGTTGTCTGTTGTTTTATGTTGGAATTTGAATGCATAGGTAAAGAGATTAGACACATCTACTGCTGTGTCAATAACCCATACGGGAAGTAAATCTGCAAATCTATACAAATGATAAATTGATATAAAAAAACAAATGCTGAGAAAATAACGAATACTTCAGTCATTATAATAAAGGTTTTTTGTATTTCCTAATGAATGAAAAACAAAACGATATTAGTTAGAGAACCATTGGAAAACCTGGGAGTACTGGACAGCTGTTTCGTCCTAGTTTGGGACTCTTCATCAGTATGCACCCACCACAGGGGGTTCGAACCCAGGACCTTCTGGTTACAAGGCGAGCCCATATACCACTAAGCCATTGGGACCCAATCCAATGGTCCTTGAATTCTAACTTCTTCCAATTCACGATATAGCGCAACCGCTAGTCAATGTCTTCGGCGAGTATTTGTACGCACGACCCTCTCCAGCGTACCACTGAAGAGTCCCAAATTAGGACGAAGCTGCTGTCCAGTACTCCCAGGTTTTCCAATGGTTCTCTTACTGATGCCAGCTCATGATGAAATCCTCTAAACGTATTATTTAACAAAAATAAAACGATTGCCTGCCGCTGTTCCATTTTATTTATAGTGTGCATAGTTAATCAGATGTTAGATGATTGCAAGTAATGAAACTTACCATTACATAGTATCAGTTCTGAGTGCACCACAGTGACCAGTCATTTAGCTTGGCCAACACATTGTAAAATGAAGTGAAAGTATTCAGTCAGCAACAACACCAAGGACTAAATACATGCCCCACTTACCAATTAATGCATAGTTAAGTAGAATTGTGTATAGTTCCATTTATGGTGCTATTCATAAATAAATAAAATGATGAGGAATTCATATCATACATATTCTCAACTATCTTTTCATGCAGAGTTCAACTTCTGGAGCTGCCTATTCAGCAAGCAGCCTTTTAGTATTTGTGATATAATCTTTATCAAGTGTTACCCAAAAAAAACTATCAGTTGCCGTTGTTTCATATCTTCTCTGGGTGATTTTAAATGAATTTATATTCATCTCTGTCATTCTGTCTTTCATGAATTAAAGTTTACCACATTTAAACTTAACAAGCCATAATATAGTGTCATTCTTTAAGTGCTAACGTGTTAGTGTCGGAATTCTACATGAATAAAAGTTTACATATTTGTAATACCTGGGCATCGAGGGTTGAATGGCAAACTCTCCACCAGCCTCACGGTAGCTCCATGTTCGGTTCCCTGTCCACGAGCTCCTAGTCCTCGTCTAGCAGGTAGGAAGTCCGGAAAAGAAGGAAGATTGAATGTTAGTCTAGCAGCCTTACTACCCCGTAAAAACAAAACTACTATTGAAACTTCAAAGCTTGGAGTTCTGTTATAATAGCAGAAGACACGGAAACCAAGGTATGTATCTAAGTGATCAAACAGCTATTTATATTTATACAGTTTATATTCTTTAACAAATCAGTGAGCGTGGGATTTTGGTTTACATTAAACGACATGAAATAGAATGTTCAAATACATATATTATTCTGTTGCGAATGCATTATGGAACTGTGGGAATAGTTTTAAGACATTAACACCAACATATACAATGATCCTTATTGTACGAATAATATTTCGTGGGAACCTATCACACTATGTTCCACTCGAAATGCAAGGCATGTAAAAAAAATTGTTAACTGGATTATCTATGTCACAAGACGGCACTTTAGCAAAAGGGTCAGTACTGAGTCGCAAAATGGGAGTTACTGCTGATAATAATTATATGAACACTGAAATACTTGAAAATGGTATGTTAGATACGTTTACAATTTTTGTTAAACTTAGGCAGTATAAGCAAGTAGTCTGAATGCGTGACGAATGAATTGACTCAATATGTTCAGTCATATCTGAGCAAAAATCTTACACACCGAAGTTCAATGTAAATTTTTAACTGACCTTATAAATCTTTCCATTTAGTATTTAGTAATACATAGGCAACTTGGTGAATCGTTCATCTTTGATTGTTACAGAAATGGATTCGTATCAGTCTGAATAAACAGTCATGACTAACTTTAAGAGAACAAAACTGAAGTCTGCAGTTGATGAAACAACTTATTTTCGATACGTCGATGACACATTTGTGGTAAGTAACAGTGAAATTCATGCATCTCACCCGTTTTGACTATTCAACGACTCACATGAAAATATTGACTTCACTGTGAACATGAAAGTGATGGAAGTTTCATCTCCTTGATATATCTACGCCATGCTTGAGAGATAGTAGTATTCACAGATAAATTCACCAAAAGCCTACATTGAGTGGATAGTATTTACATTTCAATATTTTCCCTAAATAACTACAGGCGAGTGTTAGTCAAAACTCTGTTTTACAGAGCCAGCAGAATACGTTCTAAGGGGATTTCTGATTCTCTAGAGGATGTTGAAAAACAACGGTTACCCTCAGAAATTCATTAACAAACACGGAAGTTGTGAAAGTCCAAATATAAAACAAATCACAGTGGAAAATCTTCATCCAACTCGATTTTAGAGGTGATAACATTGCAGAAATGCTCAACAAAAGAATGAATACCTTGTTAGTTAGAACCTGTTCTTGTCACTTCACCTATTCTACAGTTGGTTCCTGTTTATCGGAAAACTTGCTTTCTGGTGCAATCAAAGATCGGCAGATGCCCTTCTTATGCTAGTTCTAGATGTGTATATAAATTTACATTGGGATAACTAAAAGAGATTTTTGAACATGTGCCAAGAAGCCTACGTCCCAAGCGAACAAACACTTTCTCAGTATTGCCGTCGCTAGGTATTGGGTGATACGGTTCATGAGGTGGACACCATGAAATCCTTTGAAATTATCAATAGACAAAATAGTTAATTCTCTTCAAGTTTCCCTAAGCAACTGCTATGAATCGCCTGGAACCCGAATAAAGTGTTCAGAGTGAAATAGTCATCAGTCTTGCCTCACCCTAGTGACTGGATGTCACGCAATCACTGTCTTTAATCTGTCTCACTTCGCTTTAATGTAATTTGACTTATCTCTGTTTCCTTTGCTTTGGGTTGAACTCCACATTACTCAACTTATTAGCCAATTGTCATCTTATCCACCTCGTATCTTTGTTACGCAAATCTTTTTCCACTGTATGCAAACATTTAGATTTTGTTTGAACTTTCTGAGTATAAGTTATATAAGTGAAATTTCTCAGTGCTGTTTATTACGTTTGCAGTCTCCTGTCAAATGACATCGTAAAACATTTGAATGTTAAAATTATTTCGTACCTAAATGTGATAATTACTTTTGTCATTAAACAGCTAATGAAAGGCTGATGAAATGAATGACGGTACCATATTTTCTGCACAAGCCACTGTTTTTGCTTTATTCTTTTCCTTTGCTTGCTTCTTTTGCTTTATTATATATGCGTCGGTGGCACAGTGGTTATGACTCTCGCCGACCATGCACATGGTCCGAGGTTCGATCCTTTGCCGATGCACACCTGATATCTATGGTCGGCCTGCAAAATTTGGGCTACCGATACCCATGCTGAAAATTCCATACTTGTACCAAAAATACAGTGTGGAGTCAAGCTACAATCAAAAAAATAAATAAATTCAAATTCATAAAGGGAAATAAGTGTATGCAGTTTCAGAAATAATTATGTAATAAAGTATCTAATCAGTTACAAATTGACAGAAATTGGAAATAGCCTCATTCGAAACTAGTGAAAGGTTTGTAATGCGTGTTGATCAAGAGTTAATGGTTCATAGTTAAAAGTGTCAGAAATTAGTGCTAAATAGTTCCATATAAAGAATGAATGCTTGTCCGGCGTTTTATAATTTTCTGTATTGCTTTAGCTGATATAAGGTTATAAGGTGAATTAATTCCCACAATTCCTTCAAATGAGACAAAATATTTATATGAAACTGTGTTAATCACAAGTTTGATCTCACAAAACATAAGAAATTTGAACTTTTCTGCTCACGTCATCATTTAAAATCACTAACCAACCAAATAACACTTGTCGATAGTCCTCGTAAAAATCTAGGAAATATTAAGCCAGTTGATGAACTGGAAACTTCTCAGTGAGTATAGCAAAATAGTGTAAGTGAAAGAAACTCACAATGGCACAATTACACTCCTTTCTTTATCGCCACGTGCATAAACCTTATTGTCATTATTTTGTTATCACATCATAATCGTCGTTATTACTGATGTTCAAAACACTTACCTTATTATTATTATTATTATTTGATAACCCAAAATTACCGTCATTGTTTAAAAATTTTATACATAAATCTACGTAAATTAGAGTAAAGCCCGAATATCTAATCGAAAACAATATTGTTCGCTTATATGTCTTGTTCTAATACTAATAATGGGAATATTTAAAGGTTTTAATGAGTAGATAAAAAAAAGGAAATATTGATTTCAAATCTACACCCATAATTCATCACTTTTTATTAAATCCAACATATTTGATTAATACATTCAGGAGGTTAATAAAACAGAGAACATTTTCTTCCAAGTACGTGTAATCATGTATACAAATTAGAAACTTTCATCTAATCAATTTTAGGTTTACGAAATGCTATTTAATAACGTTCATCAAAATTTTTGTGTCATTAGAATGATTAACTTGAATTTTCGTGTTCGGAGACACCTGTAAGTGTGGCTAAATAAAAGTGAAGTAGAAACCACCAACGGTTCGATATTTGACCACCTCGGCCAATCCGGCTACAAAGCCAGAATTGAAAAATCCTTCTCCGTCATCTGCCGGGTACCAAATAAATTGCCAAAAGTATCTAGGTACCAAATACTCCAAACAGCAGAGGCTATTGCAATTCGCTTAAAACAATCGGTCCTCTGTATACAGAAGAAACAGGTTCAACCACTATAACTGCCCTGGCCTTCTGTGGAGTCTGCAAATTCATAAATACTATATTACATCGGCCTTTCTGATATGGCTGTCTATCATGCACATATGAATTCCCCTATCCCCTGTCATTACAGCTGCATTAACTAACCTTTTCATACGAACTGTGATCAAGATTTGACCGGATAGCTGCAAAATAATTGAGCGCTGAGTGAGAAGTAGACATTTATAATGTTATATTTGTATAATCTCAGCGAAATTGAAATGATTAATTCCAACGCTTCGTTCGGCAATCTGGTGCGAACTTCTTCAGGGAAATTGATCGAAATTAACAATACAAAGGTTTATATATAAAGGGACACCTCTTGTTTTTTTTAATTTTTTTGTCCAGTCATGAGTCATGCAACAGGTATCAATATGTATAATAAATAAGATTGCTGAAGGTGATGGAAGCACTTTGGATTAATCACATACAGCCTAAACTGTGTGTACAAAAATCAATAGACTTCAATCTTCGCCTACCCTGTACTACATGACCTATCTAAATATGATTGGTCATTAGTATGTACTTTTGTTTTTATTTAACTGAGTAATTTTCATGAACTTTATTTTATCATTGTTAACCATGTTAGTTGTAAAGCGGTTGTGAAGAAACTTCGAAATGATATCATCTCGCGAAATTTGTCTTCTTAATGCCTTATTCAAATAAATAAATAGAATTGTATGTTTATATAAAAGTACATATCTTATAAAGTTATATTTGCCTACCTCTCACTCAGCGCTCAATTATTTTGCAACTATCCGGTCAAATCTTGATCACAGTTCGTATGAATACATATCTTATTTTAAGTATGAATCAATAGGTATACTAAATAAAACAAAAACAAAAATCTTATGAACTATGATCAAAAACTTTTTTGACCTCAGACTTTCAAAATTTGTCTACTTTTGTTAAAATATATGTGTATATGCAGTATATGCAGGATACAATGGTGTGTGTGTATGTGTGTGTGGGTGGAACAGTCATAAAACATTTGTTATTCTCATATGAGCCGTAATCAAGATTTGACCGGATAGTTACAAAATAATCGAAACCCAGTGGGTGCGTACTGCCGATGATTCCCAAACTAGGATGAAACAGCAGCTGTCCAGTACTCCCTGGTTTTCAATGTTTCTCTAACTGATATCAATCCGTGATCAACTCGTAATAAATATAATTTAATTTTTTATAAATTTGTTTTTCTCTCCATAAGAAGACGTAGACAATCGGGATTTTGACCAAGTGTGACTGTAACAACAGAAGACAAGGGCCAGGCAACAGATCGTTTTATTGTGAAAATCAACACGTGTTTATACATATTCCACATACATTATTATGGCTTATGCAAGTAGACAAGCGCAGTCATCTGACTGGTTGTTTCGGGATTCCTCGAAAAATAGAGTTCTCTATCTGCGAATCATATTTTGCCACGTTAACTTTGCTGTGATTGGTTGTTGAATCAGCCTTGTACATATTTTCTCACGGCCTGCTCTCACTACATGACTACTTGTTCATACATATCAAATTTTATTTTATTTATTAGTCAGGATTTGCCATGCATCAGCTGACATCACACCTTCACGTCTGTTTAAACTGTTGGGATTCACCCAAATATGTAGGGCTTCTGCAGTCAGTCTTTCTTGATATGAACCAAAACCTTTCTGTAAAACCTTAGTTTTATCAAAGTCGATTTTGTGTCCCGTTTCTATTGAATGTAGTGCAATCGCTGAGTTGTTTTCTAGCTTCTTCAAGTCTGCAGAGCTCTCTGGAACCACCTTTAGACATTGTTTATGCTCTTGCACTCTTATATTTACCTGTCATGAAGTTTCTCCTACATATACTGCGTTACAATCTCCACAATTGATATGGTATACGCAATTCTGCTGGTTTTCTTGTTCTATTTTATCCTTAACCTTCACCAGTGATCAGCGTAAGGTGTTAGTTGCACGAAAATACACCCTTATGTTATTATCGTTAAGGATTCGCTTTATTTCATCGGATGTTTCTTTGCGGTAAGGAATCAACGCTGTACTAACCCAATTCTTAGCAGCAGGTTTCGATTAATCATTACCTTCTTATTTTAAATATCTTTTTATGAAGGCTTTAGGATAATTATTTGACTGAAGAGTGGATTGAACCAATTTTAGTTCCTTGCTAATATCTTCCTCCTCAGTAACCAGACGTTTGGCTCTGTTGATCAGATTCTTGGCCACAGTTACTTTAGTGGTAAATGGGTGAGCTGAATGGTAATCTGGGTTTTACAGAAAGGTTTTGGTTCATATCAAGAAAGATTGACTGCAGGAGCCCTACATATTTGGGTGAATCCCAACAGTTTAAACAGACGTGAAGGTGTGATGTTAGCTGATGCATGGCAAATCCTGACTAATAAATAAAATAAAATTTGATATGTATGAACAAGTAGTAGAATTTAATATGACCTTGACTCATGAGAACTGATTATCCTACATATATATAACCACATACATACATTTGGGACTATAATCTATTAACAATCTACTTGCAAATAACTTTTGGAATTCTGATCCAAATCATTTGATGTTACTCTTTAAAAACCACTAATTTTGTCAGTAGCAATCATTCTTTATTCTGGATATATAACTGTAGAACCTGATGATGAAGTTATTGAGAAGAATATTCTTTTCTAGTAATGAGTCTTCTGAAATTTCCTAATGGACATGTTTAATCAATTAACCAGAATTTACAATTAAATATGATTATCGGCTGTTTCTCCTTGAAATAAGGGAATTAGTGGAAATTGATTAAATTTGCACAGTTGTTTTACTACACACTCAACCAATATTTCCTTAGAAGTCATCAATGAACATTCAACTTTCCATCTCACTTGATGCATCTCGCCAGTGACAGTCTGCTAGTCCAGATAGTTTTACCCACACCTTTTTCAGTATGCATATGGCTGAGAGTAAAAGACCTAACTGAACAACTTTTATGATGATGCACGGACACTTGTCATTCATTCACAGTACATTAGGTATTTATCCGTGGTGACTGCAGTAGAATAATCACCTGGTTAGTAGTTAGGTCTCGGATGATACAGAGACAGTAGCAGTCCGCCAATCCAACACTGTCTTAAGTACTGTCACTATCACTTTTTGTTATGGTTGTTGAGAAAGGATAACTGATCTAAAAAACGACAGTTATTAGGAAACCTTCATACAGACATGTATGGGACGGAGGGTTGTTTCTTTAGCTGAGCAATCCTGACAAAGAAACAAAATGGTTGTTTTATTGCTGTAATGAAAGTTATTATCAGAACTGGAAAATGAATTATGTCACATTTTATGTTGCCATTTCTGAGATAACCAAATAAAAATATCCCGTAATCTATGAGGTACAAATAATTTCTTTGTTTGATGTTAGCTAGCATTGGAATTCAGGACATTCATTTCAGCCCATTTGGGACTTATCGTCTGGGTGTACCTGCATTCTCGAACCGTGCATCCACCATTTCAAACACCAATGAATTATCCACTGGGTCATTACTGTATGGTGGATAATATAGATAATCCATTACAAGGTGGGTGATAGTAGTGTTACTTGCTTGATGATGGCTGGCAGCGGAATCCTACTGCGGATTTGTCATTCAGATGTGTCTACATCCTCAGTGAGTGATAGTCTTGCCACTGAGACCTAAACCCAGTACCAGTTGTTTTAAATTCAATAGCTTTATCGACTGGGCCAATACAGTCACCTCTTGTCTAACGGGTGTCAGCTATCAAAACAGGTAAAATCACGTTAACCTGAAGGCATCGTCGAAGCGTCTGTACTAGAAACCGACATGTTAAACGAGGCCAAGAATCTCAGTCCAGTGAAATGGACCATGGGGAAACCACAAACACAGAAAACAGTGGCTTTCAGGAATTTTCACATCACACCAATCCACATCTACTGAGACTATACTGACGAAAAAGACACTTGAATTCACAAAGTAGAAGAAATACTCTACACCTTCCAATTCAAATACTTTTATTCATTAGGAACAATAACTCACAATATCATTATAAACAGGCTGTTTCTGGTCATACCATTTTACTTCAGATTGTAAACGTTTTCAACTCTGCAAAAAACTTCATAGCAATATATATATCTATATATAACGGATGGCTTTGTAAGTGCCTAAGTGCTTTATCGACTGACGTAACTGATGATAATTTCAATACCACAAAGTTAGAAGTACGAAGTACCAAAAATCTCATCATATGGAGAAAAAAGTCATTAATGATGTGGTAGAACTATTTTTCTATATCCTATTATTGGTTTCTTAAGAGAACCACTACATCTTTTTTACAGTATGAAATCCAATGACCATTATTCTTAGTTGATCTCGGAATCTGATTTGTATGATGGCAGTTACTGAACCCCTTCAATCTCACTAGTGACTAGTAACACAGAATTGTCTTAAAAAAGTTTGCAAGTAGATGACTCGCTGGTGAACCCATTGACATCATTTCTTTTTTCTGTGCAGTATGTCAATGAGTTTGAAATGGACGCTAAAAGTACTGTCTCATTTGAGTCACTTTAGTGTATGCCTACAAATTCACTTGCTTATATGGGGTTAGTTAAGTTGGTTAGTCAAGGTTTGAGCTTAGCAAACACATCTTCAAACACTATCCGATAACCTTATCAAGGTGACAATGCAAGTCGGTCACTAGCTCAATTGTTAGGCGTCTGGTAAATTCAGTTTACCCAATTCCACTGGAGACCTTTATAAAATTATCTACAAAGTAAGGTTTCAGGATACAAGGAACGTTAGGCTTCGATACTTGTATATTTTGGAGGCGCTAGCGGTTCGTTAACTTATTCTTGAATTCTATGTGTAGAAAAGTTCGCCTAGTCTCTCATTCTACCACAGTCTTAAACTCCATCCCACTTGTTTGTTCCCATTTCCAGTAAGTAACTCGCTATTATCTCTTTAAATGTTTCTTTTGTGAATTTAATTTTTTTTCATAAAAGAACAATGCCATTTGATAATGCAGTAATGCAGTATTATTTATATATTGTGTTATATAAAATAAAATTCTTCTACTATAAAATTATACTCTAACACAGTGCCTAAATCCTACTCCTATTTCCGTTCTTTTCATATTGCCTTGTAACTTATCTAGTGGACACCTACTTCCCAAGTAACAACGATTTTTACGTTATCAGGTTTCGAACGCTTACTTCCAGTCAGTCGTTGATCAATACGCAGTTTTTCCTACCTTTTGAAACCACGTCTGAGTAACCATATCACCTATATCAACTCCGCCTCAAGCTCCTAATTGTCAATAATGGAGTGCTATGTATTCGTGGCAAATATAAATACCTCTATATAGCCTTTGAAGATGACTTCGTTGACAAAGAATATTTCCTTCACTGAAATGCTTTTTTATTGATGAAGAAATTTTTGAAAGGTTAAGTTATTGTGTATGTTGTAATCAAGATAGGGTGTAAAAATGTAGTGTTCTTCTCTGCAGGAATGTGCAACTCCAACTAATCAGTAAGAGAAAATGGGATATACGATACGTGATATCAGTCTTTACCCATCTGTGATTATCTACACCACAAAAAGTGATCGTGTTTCCACTGAAACTAGAAATCAATTGCTATCGCTTAAAAAACACTACTTTTACTTCACTAATCTAGTTGATCACAACAGTAGTTTCATGTGGAATATTCGTTGCTATAAATCAAGTCTAGTAATCCGAGCAGTTGTATTAGATGGCACATTCTAGATTCCACTAATAAACATTAAGAATTAGAATATGGTATGATGAGATTTATAATCACAATGAGATAGCATTACAAGCACGCTAAAGCATATATTTCCATTTTATGAATTTTATTGGTATCGTCACATTTCATGATGTCCTTTCAGCCTCATGCATTCTATAAATTATGAATTTAAGAAATGTATTACATAACATGGTGTTGCAGAGTATAAATAATGACGCAATAACTCACAACCGAAAATCCAGGACAAAGTACATTTCTAAATTCCAAATCCCACATTACATCGATTAGTCAGTGGGGAGTAACCGTTGTCATGTGACAAGCCCCCACTGTTGGTACTGACTGAATTCCATCATTCAAGATTGTAAAGTTTTCCCAAGCAAGGTAACTCATCACCGTGACGAACCTGAACTTATACGTTCAGAAGAAACCCATCACTGGACTTCAATAACCAAAGTAGCTCTCACCTTAGTAATTCTTTGTTTTATTTCAGTTACTTAATTTTTTCATTTGTTTTTCGTTCGACATTCATTTTCCATCCGACCAGCTCATATATATATATATATATATATATATATACTTTAAGATAACTTGTCATCGCGATGTTTTATTTCACCGTGATAATATTACAATATCATTTATACGAGGATTGATTCTCGTTGATAAACACAAATATGTTAAAATAGTATTATGACTAGTTATACTAAAGGTTACAAGTCGCATAACGGTGAAAAGAAATCACTAAATGAAATTGGTTCAGTGTTATTTTGCTCCAATGCTCGTTTCTATCTCTTTTCAAATTTTAACTGATCTTAGGTCGTTCAAGGTAGTCTGAAGGAAGTCCTGGCCGTGGGTTCAATGCTTAGTGACACTTGTCAGTAAGGGATATTTTCAACCTACAAGCAATGTAACCAATACAGTTTTACAGGAGGCCAATTAGCTCAGTGGTAGCATCTCTGACTGTGACTAGGATTTAGGGCATCAATTCCCTCCAATTTACACATAAGCAAACATCTTGTCTAGAGCTTCCTGTCAGGTGATTCTAACCAACTAATAGCTATTTTCATCAAATACAATTTAGAGGTTGCCAAATCATAATAGTGGTAACTCAAAGATTATATGCACCTTATTAACATCAACTCTTCCTCTAACCTCTGAAGAACTTTCCCTCCTTATACCCACTTATAAACAACCCGCAGTTACACCAACTCACATATAGAATTAGAATTAAGATGTTCCAATGTCATAAGAAAGAACATGCTAACTAGTGGTCATTCGATTATTCAGAAAAGTGAATATTATCTAAATAGAGACCCAGAATCTTCCATTCTAAATTATTAATCACTACCTAGTCATAAAATCAATATCAATCACATAGTTTTACTGCAAGGTTATTAAAGATGATGGAAGCACTCAAGATTTATCACACGGATCTTCACTTATGTGTACATAAAGTTGGAGATATAAACTTTTACCTGCCTGAACTGTGTCATCCATTAAAATATGATTAGTTATTAACATATCACCTATCTTTTTAATGGACTCTTATAACTTTAAATATTGTCAACCGTGTTAACTGAAACAAGATTATTTAGAAACTACAAAAGGATATACTTTCTCTATATTTATGGTCTAAGAGGTAGTTAGAAAAAATGTCTAGGCTTAGTTTTCGTGCTTATTAGCACTACTCAGCAAAGTTTACCCGCCAACTGTAATAAGATAGAAATCTTCTCGGAAAACTGAATCACGTCACTCAGTGTTACAGTCAGAGAAGCTACCAGTGAGCTATTCTGGTCGCAATTAACTTCTTGTAGAACTGGAATGGTTACATTAGTTTGTCACAGGTGTAAACATTGTTGTGTTGTACCTAGTCTTTAGTGTTTTATTGACTGAATTCTACCAGTTAGATTTTTCTGCCTTAGCTACAGACGATGTTTAGCTAATGTGCAATTTTTCTTTAATTTGATATACATTGAATTTTCCACGATACCAGTTAGTCAGCAAACAAATATGAGTACCTAAGTACGACACCTAATGGATGGTTCACACAAATCTTACGAGTCCTAAATTGGAAAATAGCTGCAGAGATGAAGATGTTGTTGCCTCCGTGTTTGCTTGTGAAATATCATTCACCTAGCTGTTCGTTGTCCAGCATGAATACTAAATTGTGCACATGAGAAAATAAATTCTATTTTTTGCCAACGCTTGACTACGTGACCTATTGAAATGAGAGTGGCAATTAATGTTCTTTAACTTCGTCTAGTCGGTTACTTCGTACAAAGCAAGAACTAAGGTAACTGCCGGATGCGAAAAGAGCTCATTTTATTTTATTGCTTTTCTGAAGTCACTAACAATCTAAAAATTACCTAAGTAACTATAATTAAATAAATAATATGTAACATACTTCAGAATTATTTATTATTATTATTATTATTTCGACTACAAAGCAGATTAATGATTCTCAGAACATTACTTCATACAATTAGTTCCCTTCATAAATTTGAATGATGAAATAAGAGCACCTTTTTGCAGGATAACATGAATTCATTTTATCTCATCAACCGCATTCAACCCATATAATAAACTGTATAAACAATAAGTGTGAAATAATTTAAGCGTATTTTGACTGAATAGTTATTTCATTTTATGAGAGTTGGAATAGTGAATTATAACCAAAACAGAAACATTGTATATTGTTCATAGAAGAATGTTCTGGAATTTTGGTGTAGTTCACATATAAAGTGGAGACAACTACATAGTCAAGCGCAAAGTTATTCAACTGAAATGAAAGAGATCAAGGACACAAAGATATGAAGAACTTGTAGGAAAACAGATGAACGCAATTACTGAGTTATGACACAGAAAATTAAAATGCAATGAAATGACTATGCTGTTGTCTCCACTTTATATGTGAACCACACCAAAATTCCAGAACATTCTTCTATGAACAATATACAATGTTTCTGTTTTGGTTATAATTCACTATTCCAACTCTCATAAAATGAAATAACTATTCAGTCAAAATACGCTTAAATTATTTCACACTTATTGTTTATACAGTTTATTATATGGGTTGAATGCGGTTGATGAGATAAAATGAATTCATGTTATCCTGCAAAAAGGTGTTCTTATTGCACTATTCTTAAGACATCAGCCAAAATAGGACAAGAATGTTCCACTTGTATACAAACAAAATCTCATCAGTGCTCTGATATTTCACCACAAAAAATCTATACAAACAACCCACTGTATAATGAAAAAAGGAAAAACCCGTATATGTGGGCAGATATCTAGAGGAGTATTTGAAAGTTTCCGTAATGAGAAATATATATATATATATGACTTCATCATCTAAATGAGATAGACCTACTGAATTATCGTTACTGAAAGTCAGAAAACTAATACCGAAAACCTCCTTGGTCACAACGCTGTGTTTCAACTTCACTTCTCGTTGTATAATACCACTGCAGATGAAGGCTAAGCTACAGAGTCTGGACACTTCAATGTAGAATTATGAATCTGACCGCTTTTGTGCAGACAGTTGCATAAAAGAACAACTTGGCGAGCACACTGCATCTTTCTTGAGCATTGTCCAATGTGGCTAGGAAAGCAAATAGTAAGGTTAATCAAGAGTTCCATATTGGTGTAACAACAGAAGACAAGGACCAGGTAACATATCATTTATTGAGGAAATCAACACACATTTATATATTTTCATGTACATTATTATAGATTATTGTTAGCAGAAAAACACAGTCCTCTGATTGGTTGTTTATCACAGAAAGTTATCCTTGCATCTCTTTGTGGCTGTTTCTTGAATGTCAGATCATCTCTGTGTTGGCTGTATCCGCCCACGCAAAGCTTTTGTCCTCATTTTCCTCACGACCAATATTTGGGACATAAAAATTGGCGTAAATTACTGTCCACCAATTTCGGCTAACAGCCAGCTCTCACCACATTGGCACACCTAGTGGATACGCAGAACACGACTGATAAATATTCAGCCTTTACCATTCTATACAATATACCATTGCATTTCTTTAGGTTCGTATGACTTAGATTGCTAGGCAAAGCTGACACAGTCTGCGTTCAAAGACAGTTTTTAAATTCTCTCTCCGTCTCATTGCCTTCACCAACAACTTAGATTAGCTCCCTATCCTAGTGGCATCAGATGACAATAAGTATTACTTTTGTTTTTACCATCATCTTTATTATCACTGTCATACTAAGCTACAATTGCATATTTTAATCTTAGTTTCACAAATTCCTTTCTGTCCCTGGAAATGCACATATTCTCCTTACGTATTCACAATGGTTGGTTAGATGGATTACGTAAACATATGCGTGAGTTTATTCTTGTTATAACTGTTATTTCCAAGAGCTAGCTTGCAAGGATTAGATTTGTTTTTTCGAGTTTGACCACGGATTGATATCAGTTAGAGAACCATTAAAAACCAGGGTGTACTGGGCTAGTGTTACATCCTAGTTTGGGCATCAAATATCCGGACTTTAATTCTGTAAACTACACTGGTTTCAAATACGAGTGTTTAACATTTTATTATGCAACTGCAAAACCTGATAAAAAATATCCTCGAAAATGTGTTTATTTAAACTGTGTTCTCTAAAACAAACCAGGTTCTATTAATGCATAATATAATATGAAATTGGAAAATCAAGGAGAATGGGATATTTGGATGACGTAGATTTGAATAGATATGTTAATTAACAGTAAATCATTACATCGACAAGCTATTAAGTGAAATGGAAGTCTTTACAACAACCTCCGTTCGGTCAGTGAAGGTGTGAAATCAAAAAAGTGGACCACAAAATCAAGAAAAAACCTAGAATACAATAAAAACATTAAGGTAATGACCAGAGTAGGGAAGGGCTAACTGCACTATGCTTGTGTTTATACAGGTTAGGTTGTAACCATTTGACAGCGAAAGCTGCTGAAGAACAAAGAAACTAAAGATTATTGTGAAAGGTTAGCTAACACCTATTGCATGTCTGGTGTTATCAAGCGTCAAGCGATTGCTTTTGCCTCTTCCTTACCTTTCAGCGGAAGACATATATGCTTTGTTAATCAAGAGTGTATTTTATTCATCAGAATTGGGATTGCTTTCCAAATAAAAGTCTATCAATTTAGTAGTATTTCAGACATATACAGTCAATTAACAGTAGAATTTCGACTAGGCTTTAATGTATGCTGGCTAACCACAGCTACTTTGTTAATTTTCAAACAACATTTTTACGAATAACGTAAAGCAAAACTTGTTATTCGTTAACTTTATGATAATATATTTTTTTCATGGAGGATTTCATCTTGAGCTGACATCAGTTAGAGAACCACTGATGATGAAATCCTCCATGCAATCAAACAAAACCCCTACAAAACCAATACTTGAAAATATATTTTTTGTTTTGTAAGGCAATATTATTCAGACAAATATTCAAAACTAGGGAGCAAGAGTGGAATCCCTCGGCCTAGTTTGTTAATCATCGGCATCCATAATCTCATAACAAGTTAGTCCCAAGATTGTCACATATTTGACTTTCGTAGAAATATAATTTTTAAACCTTCAATATCTTTGCTCACATTTAAACTCAGAATCGTTATAACTTGCAAAACTACTGCAATATAACGGATTTTATTTCGTTCCACAGCTCCGACTTCAAAATTTGATGGTACTCCTTTTGATACACCTATTCCCTCATGTCAGTATGAATTAAGCAAAAACAACTGTTTGAGTATAACAACATGACATCATTCTATTTTTACGGTTGCTCATCAGCTGCATATAACCCAAAAATTTGTTAAGTATATGTAGAGAAAAATTTCAACATACTCGCAAAAGTGGCATAATGTCAGTTACCGGAAGAATAACAAATATAAACGCAACCTAGAGGTTACACCTAAATAGCTTATACACAGAAGGCTCAAGTTTTAAGTGGGGGGATGTTTGGAAGCATTGATAAGAAAGCTGAATAGTAAAGACAAGAAGTGAAATAGCCCGTAATAATTAGCTTGTAAACTGCGTAATCATATAATAAATTCAACTCAAATCGTAGGGACGAAATTATAATATAGCGACTGGGAAGAGGAAGGATCACGCAATCAAGTTAAAGAGAGAATTCAGAAATCGATTTACTAGGACAAAGAGAGATTGAGAACTGCTCCTTTCTGAACATGTAAGTGGGGCTTTATGCGTCTGATAGCATTTGCTTCAGCTAACTCAAGGAAAATGGAATTAAATTGTCTGTTGACTAACTTAATGAATTTCAAGGTGCCCTGCATCAACGGAATGACAGACAGGAGCAAATACGTTGAAATTTGTTTGTACACACGGCTCATAAAAAATCGGCATTTATTTTAATTTCATGCTGCTACTAAGTTATATCTGGGTTACATATGAAATTGGCATTTTTCATGTATAATTTCCACCTTGGTATTTCTCATCTTAACTGGCCAATAAAAATGTTAACCAGATTTTTTATGGTTTAACCAGATGTCTTAAAGTCTAAACAAGAAGTATGAGCGTTACTTTCACCATTAATTATATACAAATTATTCTATTGTCATAAGTTTATCTTAGACACAGGTAAGCCAATAAACAGCTTTGAGAACACCAGTAATTCACCTTAGATCATATACTCAGTGATTTCCTCTAATAACTGAATTCCTTCTACAAGTTTATCAGTACGACCAGTAATCTAAAAAGGCGTTACATTAAGCTAGACTAAATTCTGAGGTGCTGCATAACGTTACCATTATACGAGAGCTTGGTTAATATGCTATTAAATGAACCAGTGGTAATATTTTAACCAGTGTTTTCAGTAATAATTTTTCTAAATTCCCATGGCATGACTGATTTTCTCGGGGATTTTGATAAACTCTGATTACAAAAGTTTGAAAGTAGAACTCAATTAACTGAATTCCCACAGATTTTTATGCATACCTTACTAAACAGAAATAATGAAACATTCGCTTCATACATTGAGCTATAAATATCTATTAAAATAATATTCTTGTTCGAATTGTGGGTTTTGTCAGGATTAGAATTAATTCCAATGTCCGTTTCCTCACTAACCAACATCAACCAGAGAATCATTGAAAACTGGACAGGGTTGGTCCTAGTTTAGGACTTTCTCTTGAGTTTCAGTTATTCTTCAAGAGATGCTCCCTCGTGACGAAATCCACAATGAAACATTCCTAATGACATCGTATTTTCTTTTTGTTCTGCATCTATCTACTTAACGATAAATGTATTTATGTTTTACGGGTTGATCACGGATTGATATCAGTTAGAGAACCATTGAAAACCAGGGAGTACTGGACAGCTGCTGTTTCATCCTAGTTTGGGAATCATCGGCAGTACGCACCCACTGGGATTCGAACCCGGGACCTTCCGGTTACAAGGCAAGCTCGTATACCATTCAGCCACTGGGACCCAATTCAATGGTATACGAGCTTGCCTTGTAACCGGAAGGTCCCGGGTTCGAATCCCAGTGGGTGCGTACTGCCGATGATTCCCAAACTAGGATGAAACAGCAGCTGTCCAGTACTCCCTGGTTTTCAATGGTTCTCTAACTGATATCAATCCGTGATCAACCCGTAAAACATAACTAATCCTTACAAAACCAAACTATAGAAATGTATTTATATTGATTTTTTCCATATATTTCGCATTTAATTCACACTAAAATTTCATTTTGATCACATATCGTTAGGAGTATCTTTTTATCACATGTTTATATTTTCTTATTTCTTTAAATGTAGCTTACTGATAGACACGACAGTAAATATTTAGCAAAAGCTATTCCAGTTAACGCTTGAGAATTATTCTCACTGGTAGTGATGTACACTCCATACAAACATCTTTTTATTTATTTGTTTTACTACACTACTGAACGTAGTGTTGTGACCAGCGAAATTTCTATTCTTCATCACTGTTTCTATTCTTTTGTTCACCATTTAATTTAGTGAATTCACAACCTTAATTTATATATAGACCAACGAGGGCGTTAGATTTTATTCAATATTTGACAGTTGTGGTATGATTGGACGATACTTTTAAACCAATCATTGGCTTGCCCTATTTATTTTGATTAGAAATGGCGATGCAATCCGCTTTTCTTTCATTTGTGGATTTCTGTTTGCCTATGTTGATGGATTCGGATTATTACAGCAATTGTGTTTATGGATAAATAATTTGTTATTCTATCAAGTGGAGAATTTCATTTCAAAATTTACATTTTGTGGATAATTAGATGTACGAATATAATAGAATATAAAGTGTGAAATATATATATATATATATTGTGTACTGTACAAGCTGCCTACCTAGTCACACATTTAATTTCACTTATTAATGCGATCATACTAGAATTTTGTGACCTGATCTGCGAGTGGTTGCTGTCTTTACAAGTGATATATTTACTTTGTGGATTTATTTTGTCTACTTTTTAACGCACATCGTTTTTGTACACAAGCTGATTGGATTTGTCATCGTATCGCGCGACTCAAAAACAAAGATTAATTCTACGGATATACTGGTTTCACCACGCATCGAGTGTTACTTAAATGTAAACATTACGTGGTGTGGTTAGAGTATATACTTTCTGAAAAAACCTACTAGAGCGTTTCATCAATCTGGTCGATTTCGTTCAGGCAGAAGTCTCGAAATTGTGTAAATACAACCGAATATGAAGGTGAAAAATAAACGTCCATATAATAGATCAGAAACGTCTACACGTAGTGGAAACAATAGTGCAAGTGTTAGTACCAGTAATTCGACATCGTCTCTACCTGAGAAAATTACTGAACAACTTGACAATCCGAATAACAACTACACAATAACTAACACCTCGACTGTAAGTGGTTGTTGTGGTATTAACAGTATCAACAGTCGTAAAAAGTTATCTGATCAATCACCAAAAGGCATTAAAACACGTCACAAATCAAATAAACACACAAATTCATCTTCCATGAATAGTGCTACTACAACTAATAACGATAATGTTGGAGTTGGTACCTCTTTGAAGATTACACATCGTGGTGGGCGTACTCATTTATCCTCCATAAATACCACTGCTAACATATCTAGTATTATTGGCAATAATAGTAATAGTACCGTTTCTAATACAATACGACTAACTAACTCTAAATCAGGTTGTTGCTCATCCAATAATTGTTCTTCATCGTCAACATCCTCAATTCTCTCTGGTGGAAATAGTGAAACCGTAGATCCATATGAATTTGCTGTAAAAACTGATGAAACAACCAGTCAGGGTGGATTGAATGAAAGCTTATTACCGATTAAAAGATTGAAATTAGAAAGAGTAAGTCGACTGTATTAGTTGCGTTTTTTAAAAGCATTTCATCTATTTCAAAGTTAAACATGAAAAAATATACTTCAAGATGTAAAATTTCTACAAAAGGTGTAAAAGTTCACAGCTTATAACTCTGGATGACATCTGTACAGAAATGTTTCCTTTCGTTGTAAATTTTGACTGTATTATTGCAGTAGTTCATGTGAATCACTTAATCTGTTTCATCACAATGTGCAGGCATAGCGTTGACAGTAATTTCTCCACAGTCATTTAGGTATTAAATACTTCGAATTCTGCCTTGTCCTATTAATTTAGGTTTCTCTTTCAAGACACCTATGTAGACCAATAAACTCAAGCGTTTATGTTTACTTGTTGCCATTGTTGTTTTTGTTATTGTTCAAATAGTTTTTAGTATTCAATGCTGGCCAATTAGGTATTATTATTATTATTAAATATGTGGAATGTGGTTACTAGAGCTTAGAAACTCACCAAGTATTTTTTTAACTTCTGTAGTTTTCTGTAATCTTGATTACACTTCATATTTACACACAACAATATGACGTTAGCGAAATCTGTTCATTTGTTAGCTCCGTTTACTGTGATAGTTTGATTTCCATTTCGTTAATTAATTCATCCCACTTATTAATCTCATACTAATTTGAAGTTGACTCATGAAGTTAATTGTTTTCACGAAAATATAAACAATTTATCAGGTAGAATGAAGTTCTCAGTAAACCGTAAATTGTTCAAAAGGATGTTAGTTGTTTTTCTAGTAGCTCTATACTTTTGTTTTCATTCCTTGCGAGTTTTAAGAGTGTGTAAACTGGAAATCGAACCCGAATCACCTGCGTGACTGTCGAGCATTGTACTATTGAATCATACTTCTTAGCTGTCTAAAAAGAAACATTAAATGTTGCAAGAATACGTGATATTATCACACATTAGAAATTAAAAGTAGCTGTTTTATTTGAGATAGGTGTGAATTTTATTTCTCGGTATTAGGCTTACACAAGTGATTCAAGTTGGCATTTTGTCATTTCTTCGATGCAGCAAAGACTGGATGTCTGTTTAATCGTGTATAACAATAATGTGAGTATTGTTGTCGAATAACCTATTAATGTTAGATAAATTTTAACTTAGAAATGTGTGCGAAAAATGAAAAATGTAAGTAGATAAAAGATGTGTGTATGAGGGAGAAATGTGGGAGATAAAAAGGAATAAAAGGGAACAGACAGACTTATTTTATACAGTATTTTGTACTATTCACATTAAATTTAGATGATGGATAGATGTATTTATCTTCCTTTTATATTATTCCTCATATGTTTAGTAATTTTAGAGACAATATTGTACATTATTTTAAAAATAATTCTGTAAAAAAAGGATTTCCTTACATGTATATGATATTTATTATATTGCAATACACTGTATTCCCTCTAGTTATTGAACTATCTATTGTACATGTATATAAAAACCGATATTCATTCATTCCCACAAAATTTGTTTTTCGGGAAAGTGTACATTTACTTAATCACAGACACGCACATGCATACAATATGCTTCTAATATTTAATGTATCCTAAGCTCAAGTTTTTCTCATGGGAATACATTTGGTGATGCAGATTTTGCACCTTGAACTTAGTAACACTTGTATCTGATGCAAATTAAGAACAACATAAGATTGCATCACTTACTACTGATTGACTCATATTAATTGTTGAAAGTCAGTCAGTTCCATTAACCAGCATTCTACATTTTGTGAATATGACTAAAGAATTGGAGGAATTACTTTAGTAACTTAATTTTATCGGCTATAGCACGGTACGAATTAAATATAAGATTAACATGGAGTGAGATATCAATAAACAATATGTATACTTAAAAGAATGCAGTGAAATATAAAGGTAAATGAGAAATCTTAAGGGTGTTGGAGCGCATTTCTATGCAGAAATCAGTGAAGCATTATGAGATCACTATAACTGCCAAACTTCATCTTTGTACAATTTTTCTACATTGCACTCAATCATATTATTCTCCTACATTTAAGTATCCCACTCATTTTATACTTTATCTAATTCTGTGTCTTATGGTTAATAAAATCCGAATAATTCTGCTGAAGAAGTTGTGGTTACACAGCGAGACGTCCAAAAAAATCTTGTTATGATTTTTTTTAAATACGCTGAGATTATTTAAAATAATTTGTAATTACCCACTCCTGTCTGTAATGAATAATAATGAAATAATGAGTTTGACCTTAACCCTTTGTGGGTGTTTTTGTTGTTAATTTCAGCCTAGGTCGGTCTTCATCCTTCCTATTCATATTTTTTTTCACCTTTCGTTTTAAATAATTTCTAGCCTCACTGAAAGGCAGTATATGTCTTTATGTGCGTGTGTGTATTTGTATGTGTATAGGTGGGACCATACGCGGATTTATCATCTGTCTTTTATCATCTATCTTTGATAAATCTTCTTTGTTTTACGTTTACTTTTGAATAACAAAATTTATCAGCTAGTTAGATGATTATGTGTCAGAGGAGAATAATAACATTTGATAATCAACAATTAAACTGTTTGACTGATTATCTGATTTTTATTTTTGTTACGATGAGTCATCATTTCAATTATACAGATATTTTTCTAAATATACTCATCGATATTATTCTTATTGTTGCTGTTAGTTCGCATGTTTGGTATTAACATTGTGTTATCTCTATTCCGGTTACGAAGATGACACACACACACACATTGTCACCACATCTTTTTGCAATCTGCAACAGTGCCTCTATTTTCTTCACTCAGATTTCATGGAGTATTCAGTTGTACAGTATATATTCAGACCACCGTTTGAGCGATTTTGAATTCTCAGTCATGAATGTCTGTTTGTCTACTTTGTTGGGTTAAGATCATATTTATAGGACGTTAATTAGAGGGTACAAATGCAATCGAATTATTGGGTAGAGAATTTCATCATGAGCTGACATCAGTTAGAGAACCAATGGAAAACCCAGGAGTACTGGACGACTGTTTCTTACTAGTGGGGGACTCTTCAGCCGTACGCACCCACCACAGGGGTTCGAACCCAGGGCCTTCTGGTTACAAGGCGAGCTCGTAGACCATTGAGCCACTGGGACCCGATCCAATGGTCCTTGAATTCTAACTTCTGCCAATTCACGACATAGCGCGACCACTTCGCAATGCCTTCTTCGATGAGTTACTGCCTCATCTTCAACCTGCTGTACCCTACTGGTCACGGTTTCCCACTAGAAGCCCAGGTTAACAGCCTGAATAGGGCCAGTCACTAGTGAGCATCAGATTAATTTTCAAGCATTGGTTTTGTAGGGATTTTGTTTGATTGCATGGAGGATTTAATCATGAGGTGACATCAGTTAGAGAACCACTGGAAAACCTGGGAGTACTGGACAGCTGTTTCGTCCTAGTTTGGGACTCTCCAGCAGTACGCACCCACCGGGATTCGAAGCCAGGACCTTCTGGTTACAAGGCGAGCTCGTAGACCATTGAGCCACTGGGACCCGATCCAATGGTCCTTGAATTCTAACTTCTGCCAATTCACGACATAGCGCGGGCATTTCTCAATGTCTTCTTCGATGAGTTACTGCCTCATCTTCAACTTGCTGTACCCTACTGGTCACGGCTTCCTACTAGAATTATGTTCGGATTATGGATCATGGAAATAAGACAGCTTGTCGTCATCGGGGTCAACTAACAGCTGTTTCGTCCCGGTTTGAAACTTTTCAGTGTAGCTCACTAAATTGAATGTGAGATAGGAGGTAGTTTGATAAAATAAAGATGAAGGTACATTGCTGAGAAAACACTCATGAACTACTCAGACTGACTACGACACACTTGATGTATGTTTCGCCCATCTGTGAAAACATGGTACTGCGAGAATAGTACAGTCCAAGACCAACAACTTGGATTGTGGTTAGCTACTAGAAGTGAATGGTGACGCATAATTAAATTCATCTGAAAGCACATAATTCGAATATTATCCACTATATGACATTTCGAACACAACTTAGTGTTCATAATCACCTCAGTTGTTACGAAACAACTTCGAAACTGGAGTCTTATAGTTCTCTTGCTTTCCCATTTCTCGTAAGGGCAGTAGAATTTTCCAGATGTCCAGGACAGATGTTGAATTATTCCTATTGCACGGATTCTCATTTTATTTAATCAGGTTTCAGTTATTAACCTTTATGTCTCTCTCCACACTATTATACTGAATTTTAAGACTTTGTTGTGTCCTAATGTATACTCGTGTATAACCGCTGAGTTTTTCTCTAGATTTCTTATTTTATTACGGTCTAAAATTTTGTACTAAATCAATCTAACTGAATCCTGCGGCCCATTTTGACCTATGTATTTGATTTCACAGTTATTGCAGGTCATTAAATAAGCTGAGTCATTCTGTTTAATGGGTTCAAGAGGATCGTCTAGTCTACATAATTTATTTCTGATGGAGTTTATGATTTCAAATGCCACTTTTATTCCCACCCTTTCAAGAATCCTATTTATGATTTCATAGCTTTGCTTTTTTTATGGCAGTACTACTAATGTTTTAAATTCTGTCTTCTTGATGTCACGTTTCTGTATATGCTTACTATTCGTGTCACTCACTATTTGTGGCTTTTTTACTTTTATGATTTCCTAAATACTTCCTGATTAATTTATCGTGTCAATTATTAGGTGTCAAAGCTTATCCTATATGTCTTACTTCCTTCCATAATTTTTTTGGGTACTGTTCAGCTATTTTGCCCTATCACTTAAACATTTTAGCAGAAGTGGGGATTAACAGAAATTTAAATATCTGCTTCATTGGGCGTACAGGATTCGCTGTGGATTTCTTAACTTTATTCATGATATAGGCATGGAACTTTTTTAAGTAATCTGAGTTAACAAATATATTATCCTTGTTATTCGCAAAGTTTCTTGAGGCTTCTGTATCTGGTTAAGTTGTTTTCCCCTTTTCCATCGTTCATGGTATGCTAATGCTGGTACCTCATCTGCAGTTGTCTTATCTGTTGCATCGAGTGCTACTTCTCTTTTTAGAATAACGTACTCATGTTTCAACTCATTTAATGCTACATTGAAATCTAGTGTTTTCTTCAGTGCACTTTTTTCTGCCGGAATGAAGACCTCTGTTAAGTAATTGATAACCCACTCTGATTTGTCGATTGTTATATGATGTCATATTGCTGGTTTTATTGTTTTCAAACACAAATTTTTCTTCCATTAATTTGTTATATTTATTGATCTGAGTATGCTTCATAGTGAAATTTGAGCAGTTAAAATTTAATAAATAATTTTTCCTTCACGTTCCCAGTGGAACATAGGGCTTCAAGCTAGTGGCTTGAAGTTTCTGTAGCAGTGTTTGATTTTACAGGATGGGATTGCTAGCCTCATGTCCAACCTTTCCTCTTCACCAGCTTTATTTCTGACTTAGCAAGGTAAAGGAGTGGGTCGGCCGGGGATCGAACCCCGGACCATGTGCACGGTCGGCGAGCGTCCTAACCGCACTAGTGAAAATTGAGCAGTTGAAACACGTTAATTGTTAGACATAATTTCATGTACATTCGAAAAAAAAGTAGTGCGCATCGTCACACCAGCAGACATTATCTCCAATGTTAACTACCACGCCATATTTTCTTAATGAAGAATGTTGACCTTAATATTAGGTGTCAAAAAGTAAAAATATTTGGTTCCAAGCTTTGTCGTGCGACATTCTATAATAAGTCAAAATGGCAAATATCTGTATATTTTACTAAATTTTGTTTCTATCACTTTTCATTTTCGTTTTGTTACATCTTACATTTTAAACTCCTATTATTGTGATGTTTTTATGTCCACATTCTGCAGGGTGCAGAGAATAAATGACGCAACATGCTTTTCATTTGTCGTCTTGCATTTTCTCCTGTTTTTTGTTTTTAGCAGTGAAAGTCTTTTATTGATTTACATACTGATGGTTAAAAGAATATCGTCGTTTTTCCATCGACCTGTATCTCTTATTGTCTTTTGCTTGTATTGTCAATAGTGTAACTGATTCGAAGGCATCACCATTTGTTTCTTAAGAACAAACAATCAGAATAAATAAAATGAGTCAGTATGTTTCAATTTATTTCTTCACTTGCTGACAGCCGTGGTGATTGACCCTTCTCTTGGTAAAGAGATGAAGGGTGATGAATTTGACTCTTCATTAACTTAAATGCTATCTGTCAACTCAATGCTATAATTTCTACTATTTTCATATCTTTTACTCCGTTAAGTTTTATTCATTTATTGTCATCGTTAATATGTTGGTAGATGGTTAAAGAAGGCAAAACAGTACATGTTCTCAAACCATTTTGGATATGATCTCTCCCTCATTATATATGGGGATAGAGAGAGAGAAATAAAGTGAAAGAGAGTATGGTGTCCCCACAGCAGTTAGTGTCATCTTTGTTTTTAATTACTAAATCAATTTTATCTGTCAAGTTTGCAGTGCGATCACTAAGCTAGAAAACTAGTCGTCACAGTGAACTTTCAATTGATGTCAGTGAGTTACTTTATTTGCTTACTTCTTACGAGCTATTGGTATTATCTAATTGTAGAATTCACGGGCAACTAAATTCCAACCCAGTGACTGGATAATTAAGGGACTGATCTCGTAATATAGTTTGGCTTAATCTACCCTAAATTTCCTGTAGTTTGTACAATGAAGTAGAAACACTACAAAAGATTCATCGTAACACATATTTTGATTGGGTTTTTAACTGGTTTTCTATCTAGTCTTTAACTGATAGAAACCAAAGAGATATTTTCGCTAAAGGAGTAACCAAATTACTGAAGTACTTATATGAACAGCTGGCAGTAACAACGAACTTAACCAGTGGTTATACAGTCGGTAGCATAGAAAACTTCAAATTTTTGGTTTATTTTCGATGTAAATTGACTTTTCAGTAAACTGTATTTCAATTTCAGTATGATAATTCTTCACCAACAGTCGAACATTCCCATGAATGTCAATTTGTTTACCTGAAATTGTCTACAATTGTTCATTTTCAAATAAAGTTTATGATTATTGAATTGAATTCTTGATTTTCCCGTCGATTGATTGGACCGAAGTGCTCGGTCTCAGGTTGACATGTCGGCTTCTTGTGCAGATGCTTCAACGATGTCCGGGCATTTAGTTAGTGTACAATTGGTGGATGGTGGCTAGCAGTGGAATCCAGGATGCGCATTTAGTTAGTTGTATACTAACTAAATGCCCAGACATCGTCGAAGCATCTGCACAAGAAGCCGACATGTCAACCTGAGACCGAGCACTTCGGTCCAATCAATTGACGGAAAAATCAAAAATTCAATTAAAGCTTATGATAATGCATAAATCTCAGTTTTATACTATTTACCATAAAATAAATATATGTTATTTCACTCTCATTCATTCCGATAATTTACACTTTTTAACGCATTAGATACTGAATTAATACTCCTAGCGTAAATTTTGCATACAAAAAGTAAATAAAGAAATAAGTAGGTGGAGAAACTGCCTGCCGAAGAGCTAAATCGATTGGTTATTCTCACTTTAAGTGAAGCCTGACACGTTTAAACATGAGATTTATTTTTTCTCTTACCTTATCAGTAAGGTATATAAGATGACGAATTTTGTGTATTTGTGTGAATTGGTTGTTTATAACATTTGTGTTTTATACAGTAATGTTGACTACCCTGACTGTGTTTTTCAACTATAAGTCAGGCCCTTTGTACCATGATTAATGCTACAGTTTATATCTCGACTGAAATCTGACTTGCATGTTAGGCATTCATCATAATTGTTGTTGTTATTAAGATACTCTTTAACTAATTATTCTATAAATTAAACTTCCTGAATATAATAAAACGTGGTTTAATGATAAGTAAATAAATATCAACGACAGCACCTTCTAAATTTCGTCAAAAAGCATCTGTATGTATGTCCACTTGTTATTAAAGGAATGTTACTCTCAAAAACAGTAAAGAAGTGTAACTGAGTGACCATATGCATGCTTTGTGTTCGGTAATAAGTTGCAGAGACTCTATGTCTACTCAGACTTTATTCGATATCAAATGTTACAGGTACTCTATTGATTACAAATTCGATTACAATCTGGCATCATCTAAAGAATCACTGGAAGACCAGTCAGTACTGGATAGTTGTTTAATGCTAGTTTGAGACTATTCATAGGCACATAAACACCGTGGTTGGGACCCAGGAACTTTCAATCACAAGGCGAGATCATAGACCATTCAGCCACTTGGACCTGATCGATGACTCATGAGTTCCGACTTCTACCAGCTCTCGATATCTAGTGCAACTGTCAGCCAATATCATAGGCGAGTAACTGTTCTCTTACCTGACTTAGTGAACCCCGCTGATCAAGACTTCTCACTAAAACTCCAGGTAGCTTCCTGTATAAAGCCATTTGCTAATGAGCGTCATATTAATTTTCAAGCGTTGGTTAGCAGAGATTTTATTAGTTACAAGTTTCATCACGAGCTGACTTCAAAGCGTCAATTCATCAACCGATAGTCGACTACCTAGATAAATTATAAATGGAAGCAATAAGACGTCAGATTGTTGAATAACCAATAGAACGAATATTAATGTTATGACAGGTAGGTGTATTCATTACCTATCTCAATGGATGTATATGGAAATGAAGTCGTTGCGAAGCGAATTTTCTACTGAAACTGAAATCACATTAGGGACTTTTAATGTAACTGGAAATTAATCACTTATTAACCTGTGTAAAGAATTAGTATTATGTATTTTTCCTTAAGATAATGTAACCCTACGCTATGGATTTTTCTGGTCCTATATGAATCCTCATATTCTAATAGATATGAGGATTCATATAGGACCAGAAAAATCCATAGCGGCATACTTGTCCACTCGTATTCTTCACCCTAGTTTCGCTTAGACTGGATGAAATAGTGGAATTACATCTACTTATTTCAATCATGTCCTCTTTCTTCTGCTTTTCTTTGGACTTCATTGATCTATTCATCACTATTATTATTATCGTTATTTTCTGTTTTTTTTGCTGAAATTAATTTATGCACAAATCGGTCACATGCATTTGTAATTGCCTTTGTTGCCACCTTATCCACTTCTAGCATTTTAAATATGGATTCATTTTATCACAACACAGTGTTATTCACAGTCTTCTTTAAATATATGTTCTCTTATTACCTTGGTCACATTCGTCTGTCTATCCTTCGTTCTCTCTTATATTTAAATGGGATATGTATTTACACATGTCGAAGTCCGATTTATATTGTGAAATAGGAACAAACCTGTCTTCTCATATCCAGTTCACTTTTTCTTTGTTTGTATTCTAAGCTTTAATTCACACACCCATGCACACACACCAGTTAACGTACACTCTGGAGGAGGAAAAAGTCGTATTTAATTGAGGACATTTTTGTCTTTGTTGTCACTTTTCATCTGACATTTCCGACAACGAAAATAGCAAAACAGTAGTAAAAGTCAATTAATACAGCTATCTCAAAAGCAAAATCAACTACAGTAATAGTAAAACCACCTTTTTCCATAATATCGAGGGTAAATGAAAGCATTACTCTAAGATGGTTGTGATCACAAACAGAATTCAATTTAGGGTGTTTTAGAAATCGTGGGTCTGACTGATTATTTTCAGCATAGAACTTTACCACACTCCATGTAGCACACAAAGCGAGAGAAGAGGTCAAAGAGAGATTATAAACAGAAACATGGGGCGAAAGAAATAGCAATATGGAAGAACATAAGATTTTTATTGGATATTATAAATAAGGAAAAATTGTCGATCCATAGAGGAGGACAACCCTAATCAAAATGAGAAGTTTACAAGCTCTGACAGTTGCAGTGAGTGTCCTTTGTGGTTGTGTCCTACAAGCGTTGGTTTGCAGAGATTTAACTAGTTTGTAGTTAGATCAGGAGCTGACATCAGTTAAAGAGCTGGAGGCTACTGGACAGGTGTTTGTTTTCTTCTTGGGACTCTTCAAAAGTATGCGCCCATGACCCCTTCGGAGTTTTGACTCAGCTCCCATATGTTATGAGGCGAGTCTAGTGACTACATTTATTATCCTTTTAACATTTTTTATCGCTTAATTGTCAGCATACACGTAAATTTTAACTATTTGAAAATTCTCTTTATATATTTACTATTTTACTTGAACAGTCAATAAATAAACTTATTACTTTTTGTCGTGAAATATTAAAATGAATTATGAAGGAAATAAAAACCAATTCAGTGAAGAGCATTTTCTGTATCGACGATATCGTCTTCAGAGGCTGTACAGTCGTATTTATATTCACAAAAAAGTGTATAGTAGTCCATTATTAAGTAATAGGGTGACATAAATGATATAATTTCTCAGAAGTGACTTCAAAATCAGAAATAAAAGCTACAAATTACGTACAACTCAGTGAAACAAAGAAAGGAAGCGTTAGATATTTGATAAGGTTAAAATTGTTATTGAGTGAGAAGAAAGGTAGTTGACTGTCCATTTAGCAAGTGTGAAGAGGGTGAGAAAATGTACAAAAGGGATATGTGAGAGTGATAATAGTGAATTAATTATTAAAGCAAAAGCAAACCAATCACTAAAATAAAAATGACAGAGAAAGACTAATGAAGAGGTTAAGACCAAGGTAGAATAAGGATTCTTGGTTGTATTGACAAATTGCCAACACCTCCGCGATGCAGAAATGCCGAAACCTGACACCCTTTGTACCATTCGGTTGTAGATAATCCTGAAAGACGACTCTGATGAAGTTGCGTAGCTTGAGCTCACGAATACCTCGACAACCGTTTTGCATTCTCCTTTTGCTAATGTTCAGAGATGCGTTTAGAAAGTGTGCGCTTTGTGCAGCCAATATAACTAGCTCTACAGGAACAAGTGAATTTATAAACACATTGAAGTGGCCCAATGAGGCAGTTTACCCTTTGCATGTCCACTGATAATCCCAAGTGGTCTAGTGTATAACGCTTTGATGTTTGAAAATATAGGCACCGGGTTCTAGCAGCAGTGGGGACACCATCACCCTCTGGGGAATGCAGGTACATTCAGTTGACGAGTCGCAAAGGGGACAAAATGCGCATCATAGATTCTACTGCTAGTCATCACCCACCAATGATGATACAGTTTTATTAACTGATGACGTTTTGAGTAAAATTTATAGCTCATAATTATATCAAGGTATTAATATAACCTCACAAACTACCTTTATATAATTATGAGCAATCAATTACACTCTGAACATAATTAGTAAATTACACCACAACACTGTGTTTTATATCGAATAAAATCATTCCTTATATCAACTGAATTATTCAAATATGATGTAATGACTGACAAGAACAGATTAAGTCAATCAGGCAACTGAAAGAGTCATACAGGGAATGTGCATCTAAGTGATTTTAGTCGTTTTTTTGTGGCTTTTTTCTAATAAGGAGAAAATATGGAATGAAACCTTTCGACAGTTAAAATTTCTGTCTAATATTAGAGAATTGCATACTGTTTCACACGGACGTTTTTTATTGCAGACGATCAAATACTTTCAGTGTCATATTTCTTACCAATCCCATTACCAAGCAGATAAAGATAATTTAGTATTGATTTTATTTACAAGTATGAACCTATTCACTTTTACAACTTTATGCCCTATCATTAATTGAACAAAGGCATAATTATATTCTTGAATAAGAAAAATTGTTCAACATAGACAGAATATCAGAGAGGAATCAATTTCTAGATTATTTTTTCTTATTATCAGTTTTAAGTACACCACAGTATTTTAAGAATTGTCAGCTAACTTTCTTGCATGACGATAATCACTTAAAACTACTGTGAATTTCAATCCCTTAATGCTAAAGGAAAAATTTCCACAAACGGTGGCAACAAAAATTAACTTGTGGACTTCTACTTACTGTAATGTTGTAACTTCTATATCGTTTTTATTTGTTCGAAAGGGAAAGGTGGTATAGAAAGTTTAATGTGTGTATGTGAGAAATAAGAGTAAACTAGAAAAAAAATCAAACCTGCTTTCAACATAAACTCAAAATTGCCTAGTTTTGTCCACTGAAAGTAACGGTTAAATCGAACTACCTAGAGATTCTGTAAACACAATGCTGCAATCGGCATACCTTAGGTAGAGAAAGTTGTTCATTCACTTGTCTTAAGAGTGGGATGGGAAGAGAAAGAGAACAATAATGGTTTTCAGGCTTTGAGACGTGATTTAAAATGAGTGACTGAGGCATATTACTATAATTATTCAACCATTTATTCCCCACGTCCAAACCAGGCAGCCTGCACTTTCCTTCATGTCAGAGACCAGTCTCCGTCGCTTCATGGATTGATGTCATGTTTTGCTGTGATAATCACTAGCGCTTTTCCAACCTAGTCATTTTCCAGGTAATATTGCTCTTTAAGGGTATGCGAACCAGATGTCCAAACCACGTCAACCGATTAAGCTCCCCTTGCCTTATCTAACACTGCATTCAACCTCCACATTAACTATTGTATTGCTTTACTTATACTTCGCAACTAAACAGAGACGTCTGTTATCCAAAATCCTTAATGCTTTCACGTCCTTTAATTTTATTCGCTGTCTCAGCACAGAGTAGGACTGAAGAAAGTAATATGCATTGTGTATACTTTTTGATAGGCAATAGAATATCACACCTGCCCCAAAAGTGATACAAGTTGCAAACATCAAATGTGACTTTTTTACACGAGCTGTGACTTATCGACAGTTAGTTCAGTAGATATATGGCAACTTACCAAATAAGTGAAATAGTTGACACATTCAATCATTTCACTACCTCCTCTTGGACTAAACTTCAATGTGTATCAGTTCTGTGGGATCATGTTAAATTTGCCATTGGCAGTTAAAGTGCCGAAAATGCGCAGAATTTCACTCAGTGTTCTCAAAGGACCACTTTTTTCAGTCATTTCATCAAAAAAGACTGTGAATTTCGCAATGTAAGTCAACAAAATCTTTTTCTGGTAGCAATTAGATTCTTGAGAGACTGAAACCATACTCAGTCAGATTCATCAACGCGTCGAATAATGATGTTGGGTGTCCCTGATGAACACTATTAACTATCACTATACCTCTCCATACACTATTACATGAAAAAGCGTCAGTTAATAAATATATGAGTATACCACCTACTGGCTGAAGACAGGGTTTGCAATGTGTTCAGCTGATGTTTATAATAGAAGCTGTGTTTGGCTTAAATAACATTGGTAATGGAATTTTTCTATACTGATGAGAAAAATGCTACCACACGTCATTCTCTGACGATTTGAATAACAACGTATCCCGTAGTTGTTCAAAACATTTGTCTTTTTGGGAACAAATGTATGCATAAAATAATTAAATGTAGTACATTAATGTCGACCAGATGGAGGTAAAGGAGGAAGAGGAAGTCGAGAAGGATCAGTTGGCTAATGATAATGGATATTCTTAACATAGATTTCGTCGCGAACTAGTGCCAGCTAATGATAATTGGAAACCAGTGAGCATTGGACAGTTGTTTCATGCTAGTTTGAGACTATTCATAGGCACATAAACACCGTGGTTGGGACCCAGGAACTTTCAATCACAAGGCGAGATCATAGACCATTCAGCCACTTGGACCTGATCGATGACTCATGAGTTCCGACTTCTACCAATTCTCGATATCTAGTGCAACTGCCAGCCAATGTCATTGACGAGTAACTAGGACTTCCTGGTTTTCCAGTGGTCCTCTAACTGATGCCAGCTTGTAATCAAACTTGTAATCAATAAAATACTTGCAAACTAACACTTGAAAATTATAAGATTTGATAATGTGAAATATTCCCATATTATGAATTAAAAGTCAATCTGAACGAAGAATATTCTTTTCAATAATTTCTCATCAGGTTCTTACAATTATAAAATATAATATTTGTGGTCGTTACAATAAAGATAGCCAGGTATGCGGCGGATACATTTTTTTTAACGTAGAATAACAGATTAGTTATGGGGTGTCAAAATAAATAGTCATATTTGTGTGACAAACGTGCTAGGCTGAAATCGATTAGAAATATTGTAAAACGGGAGACAATAGTGGTGGTTAATCATAATGGAATTGTAGAGTGTGGGGTAGGAAAATTGACAAATCAGTTCAAGGTTATAAAAGGTGTCAGGTGAGTGGCTGGTACAAAAAAAAAAATGTATCCGCCGCATACCTGGCTATCTTTATTGTAACGACCACAAATATTATATTTTATAATTGTAAGAACCTGATGAGAAACTTGAAAATTAATCCGGATGCCTACAAAAACTATAATCTTGACATTTATCTAGTTAGATAAATTCGTATATTCTGCGGTTGTTGGACAATGTTACCAGAAAATAATTTCATGGTGTCACGGTATATGAGGCAATAACGCTCCGATTGACAACCAGTAGTTCTGAGTAGGAATTCAGTCAACAGAAATTCATAATTTTCTCCCTTAGCATTACCACTAATCTAAATTCTTTTATTCCGAAATCATATTTCTGTTATACGTTCATGTAACAATGAGATTATGTATATGGTAATTCAGTGAATCACAATTTTAAAATATTATTACTGTCAGCATTATTTTGTCATTGTTCTTTAGGTAGTAGAGGAACAAATCAAATCAAAATTGATGTGAATGAATGGTGTTTGTTTTTATGGTTAAATGAAGTAAATGGCTTTTATTTAAAAAAAGCCTTATTCTATGCTTTTTCCCTTTTTTATTCATTTTCTGTCACTATCTACACCTTCATGTCATTGCTATCACACACACACATACACACGAAGAGAGCACACAGAAACACATATAAGTATGCGCATACTTACTTCATGAATACCATTAACTATTTCCTCTCTTTCTTAAAAGACATTATCCATCCTTGATTACTTGTTGGTTGCTTTTCTTCTTTTTTTCTTTTTCTTCAGAGAACTGAATCATGATGATTGGTTTATTGTCCCATTGTTGTTGTTGTTCCTGGCTGTTTCACTTTGTTTGTTTGCTTTTGCTTGTAATGTCTTGCTTCTATCAAGAATTCAAATAACGGGCACAAAAACAAGTTTATTTGAATGATAATTTTCTCTTCATTTCATTAATTGTGAACAAATTTCCTCATTCAATTGACGGATATGTCACTAATTACCAAGCCTTAGCTTGTGCAGCTTGGAAACTACGCATGTGGTTGGGAGTTCAGTCAACGAATGATGTACTCCTAAACCTCTCTTACTTTGTAGTAAACTTGATAAAGAGGGAAGGTTGGACGTGAGGCTAGCAATCTCATCCCATAATAAACACGCTTTCTACTGAAACGTCAAAGCTTAAGCTTGAAGCCCTCTGTTCCACTCGGAGGGCAAAGTGATGAAAAAAGCCTTAACCTATTATTCTGGTACTTTTAACATTATAAAATGTAATCATGTTTATCTTCGAGACATAATGCACTAGCATATAAAATCATTTAAGTATCTAAATTGAATTCGATCAGTGTCAAGAGTAGACAGTATCATACTATTAACTCCTTAACGATAATCTAATTTAACTAATCACAGTCTCAGTGTAAAATAAATGAAAGGTTGAAATTATTTTTATTCAATGTTTTTTCATTGAGTGTTCAGATGAAAAGAAATAGGATAATGCATAATTTGTCTATAATATCTCTTTTTCTAGCATGCCTTGGTCGTGGTGAATTTTTTGATAGGGTTATTAGAAGACGGAGATTATCTGAAAAATGTGATGTATTTGCGCTATACATTTCGAACAATCTGATCCCTCACACATTTACTTGTCAAGTCAATACATATGGAAAAGTTAAATTAAACAAAGTGGCAAAAAAGAATTAAGCATAATTAACACAACGTTTGGTGATCCAATCAAATACGGATTACCAAGGTAGGTTAAGAGTAATAACAAACTGTTTTTGAATACACAAGGGGGGGGCTCAAGTTTATGAATAGCTATAGCCTCAGAGTATTTCAGTAAGCGCCCTTGACCGTTTTTATAGATGACCTTAAAGGCTGAGTTAACATCATTCTTACCGTTCATCTCGAGAATCGGGAAGGCGAGAAACACATTCATCAACCTGAAACCAATCTGAAAATCTTTGTCACTCTGCATCATCAACCATTTTGGGATATGCTCTCCCACCCTCATATGCAAAGCGCTATTACTCCGCCCTATGTATGTGTGTCCACACACACGAAAATTGGTAAATTGTGTGGGAAAAGCAAATTCATAACCGATGTTCCTTCGGATGATATCAGAAAATTGGAAGGAAAAGTAACTCGTTTAGAAAATTTCGTAGCATGGACGTTATCGATAAACAGGAGTTTAATTCCTTGAAACCCACGGGATCTGACCTTAATAATAACAATAATAATAATTTGCTTTATTCCGAAACAGTACTTGTGATACAGAAAGGAATTCTCAGCATTTTACCACAGTATTGCATCCAGTTAGTACATTATCAATAAATAAAATTCTACATAGATTAAGGAAATCTCAGTTCATTATAACAACATATTGGCATGTCGGTAGCAAAGCCAAAATTGAACAGTGTTTGAAGGTGTTAGAAAAGTAGGTGATAGCATATTTACTGGCGTAAGCAGAAGAAAGAAACAAAGAAGCACATAACAGAGAAAAAAGAGAGAAAAAGAAAGGAAAGTAAGAAAACATAGTACCTATAAAAGATATGAATTGGAAAGACGAGATCCAGTTATTCTACTGACTATTTAAAAAGTTATAGGTATCACGCCTAATGCTTTCTTTATCGCACAGAACACGAGCTAAGTGGGGTATGGTTGAGTTTTTGTACTTGCTAGTGTGAGCATATAGTTTTCTATATAGACTTCTGGTCTACTTGCCTGATGAGATACAAGGGGAGAGTTGTGAATGAAGAGGGTGGTGTGAGTTAGATAAAATGGATTTAGCCCATTTTTCACATGAGTCCAAGTGCCTGTCAACCAGAATATTAGCAAGCTGGTTAAGTGGCACCTTCCCAACCTCTATGGATTACCCTAAATTCATAAGGTTGATAATCCATTACGTCCAGTTCTTTCAATGTGTAACTCTCCTACACATAATTTAGCAAAATGGTTAGCTGATATTTTAAGTCCAGTACGCAATGAATTATGTAAGTTTACTTTGAAAGATACATTTGAACTTGTTGACTGTCTTGTAGATATGAACATAAAAGATAGGAAAATGTATTCATTTGATGTTAATTCTTTGTTTACTAATGTACCATTGGTTAAGACTGTTGATACTCTTAGAGACTATATATCTTCTAGTTGTTTTGCATTTTCTTTTCCTTTAACTTATTTGAAAGATTAACTACTATTATGTACTGACAACGTCCATTTCACGTTTGAAGGTGAACATTTTTGACAAGTGGATGGCGTTGCTATGGGTAGTCTATCAGGACCTTTGTTAGTAGACGTTTACGTGTCTTATGTTGAAAACTTATCCTTTGATTTAATTTCTAAATTGCCCTTCTATAAGAGATATGTAGATGATTTCATTTTGATATGCGGCGATCATGAAGATGCGAGTCGTCTTTTAGATAGATTTAACTATACACAATCATATTAGTCTTACTTGCGAGGAAGAAAGTCGCAACCAGCTTGCATTTTTAGACATACTTCTGAGTCGAAGAGATGATGGCTCAGTAAGACGGTTTATATACAGAAAGCCGACTTGGACAGGCCAATACCTTAATTTTCACAGCTTCTGTCCATTACAGTATAAGAGAGGCTTGGTGAAGTGTCTATTTAAGAGGATTCGGCGTATTTACACGGCTGATGTTATAGACAAAGAAAACGAAATATTGACGGATACTCTTGTTGAAGACGCATATCCTTTAAAATTTTTAAACAGGTGTAGAAGTCAACTAGTCTCTAAACCTACAATTTATACCGCCCCTAAGAAAAATGTTTTCATCAAGTTACCATGTAACGGGGAACGAACGTGTTCGTGTGATTACCTTGATATGATTATGAGCAATAAATTGTGCTCGAAACGTCATCAGTAAACATTACTGTATAACACTGTGAGACTTTATCAAAACAAAATTTACCCATAATCAAAAAGAGTTTGTTATTACTCTTAACCTACCTTGGTAATCCGTATTTGATTGGATCACCAAACGTTGTGTTAATTATGCTTAATTCTTTTTTGCCACTTTGTTTAATTTAACTTTTCCATATGTATTGACTTGACAAGTAAATGTGTGAGGGATCAGATTGTTCGAAATGTATAGCGCAAATACATCACATTTTTCAGATAATCTCCGTCTTCTAATAACCCTATCAAAATTTATAAAAGGGAATAATTGTTTGTAACTTTGTGAATTTTATCATTTACTAGTGTTAACAGTGTATTTGTAAATTTGCTTAGAGCATTCATTTAATTTCCCAGTAACATCAGGCAGTTTCTTCATTAAAATTGCTCAGTTCATTCCTGTTAGATATTATGATGGATACTAAATCAGTGGTGTACTACGTGAACTTTTTTCCTCTTATTGTTGGGAGCTTAGGATTTTTTCAGTGTACCGTTTGTCACGAATTATGGTCAGAGGGAGTGTAAGCGCGATATCGCTTGAGATTAAGTCACGCATATATAAAGGCTATCCCGGTCCAGAACAAACAAGAAGTCGATCACTGTTTCTACGGTAATATTAATAAACAAATCAATAATTATATATACAACAAACCTTAACGGTTTCAAGAGTACAAAGCACAACGCTTAACAGAAAGCAAGGTACTACTATCAGAGCGGAATAACGTTAAAGCCAAAATTGCGAACTAGCCGGAATCAGACACGACCGTTCAGGAAAGCAGTCAGTAGGAGAATGAACCCAAGTAAGGCAAGGCATAGAACAGAGAGCGGTTAAGAGATAGACAGAGCATAGACACAAAGATAGAATTTAATTGGCTACTTAACCAGGTAGGAAGATACAGATAAAGATCAACAAATAAGATAAACTCGACAGAGTAGTACAAAGTAAGACATGGGTCAGCAAAAATAACAGTTCACAAAATACTCTTATTGGGTCATGAGTTCAACTGTCTGACTAAACGGGTCGAGGTAAAAACACATCCACACAGTTCATTAAACAAGGGGGGATAGACACGTTAGGCATGGATAATTGGGTTGCAACAACTCTAGACTGATCCGGGACAGGTTGACTTGATTCAAGGATGGGAACTGAATTGATCTTACAGGGAGAATTAACTGGAAATCAAGAAGGACTCAATAGCTACTTCGTCCTCGTTTGGAACTTTAGATTTGTGTTCTTCATCATCACCTTAATTACTCTTATTCATGATCAGTTCATTCCAATCTAATTCCATTTAATTAGATTTTAAAAATCATAAAGGTTCTTTTAATGACTGGTCTATAATACCCATCACTCATACGGATACTTAGTACACAGCACATCTTTAAAAGAAGTGATGTGAAAACGTGACAGTTTTTATGTAGGATAAGTAAACTATTTGTTAACCATATATGTATGTTTGCATGGAGGATTTAATCATGAGCTGACATCAGTTAGAGAACCACTGGAAAACCTATATGTATGTGTTGGTTTAGCGATCAATAAATTTTCGAATGTTGTTTGACTCTGATCTAAACGATGCCTGTGGTTGTATTATCAGTGTAAAACATCCTGTCTTACTGTAAAGTTATTTTTCTATCAACGTGGAATGAAATTTGTTTAATACACTTTATTATTTCTGTATATTTAATAAACTAAATATTCTATGCTTTTGTTGATGTTGTTTTGGCGTTGTCATTTCGTCAGAGTAATATACAAAATAACAATTATATGCAAATTTTAATCGAATAAGATATTGAAAGTATGAAAAAGAATTAGTCTTTTATATTTTTGTGTGTGATTGTTTCATATAGATAGACTAATCTCAGGATAGATACAGATAGCCTTGCTACATTAACCAGACTTCTGTTTTATTTAATTAGTTGTTTAACAGGGGGTGAATTCCTAGTGCAGCATTATGTTGTTATACTGATATGTGTGAGATATGCGGGAATTCACTGATTTTCATTCTCATACATCTTCAAAGTGCTTATCCCTTACAATAATAGTCATATTGTCTGTCTGTTTGTCTATCTGAAGGATATAGAATTTAAGGGTAGAGTTTATTGAAAAAATAATCTAATCCGGTAGATGAGTGATTGCCATCATGCGGGTTATACCGCCTACTTCAATCTACTCTGACAGAAATTTTATTGCAGTAGAGCTGTTAAAACACCAGTTCATGAAGTCTGTTATTATCTGTCTGAGATATATATAATCAAGCTGTAAATCAAAAAAAAAATTAGATTGACATATTGTCCAGTCAAAGTTTGTGTCTGCCATTGCTACTATTACTTATATTTATTTATTTATTTTTGATTACAGCTTGATTCCACACTGTATTTTTGGTACAAGTATGGAATTTTCAGCGTGGATATCGGTAGCCCAAATTTCGCAGGCCGACCATAGATATCAAGTGTGCGTCGGCGTGGGCTCGAACCCCGGACCATGTGCATAGTCGACGAGTGTCCTAACCACTGTGCCACCGACGTAAACATTTATTTTGGAAGCACAATGAGGCATGCAGTGTGTAAAACTAATCTGAGAATGTTGTTTTCATTTGTGACAGTGGAAAGAAAAAGAGATTGTGTATGTGAAAATGGATACAAAAAAAATTATGCTCTTTTATTCGTTCTGTTCTTGTGCTTTCGTCTTGACATCAAGTTAGCGTTGAGATGGTCTTGATGTTACTTCCCAAATGTCTCTTAATGTATGTGTATGCATACGGCAAATTGTGTTGTAAACACCTTATTATGATTCACGTTTTTTACTACTGATATTACCGATTTTAATTGAAGTCTTTAGTCACCTTTTCACAAAATGTTTGTTTGAATATTAAATAGGAAGCTTAACGATAAGAAGGGATTTCGTTCATTTGAGTATACAAATGTGCATTAATAATCAACTGTGACAATAATAACCTTAAGAAGACAAGATCTCGCTTGGATTCTCTTTGCCATCGATGTCCACCAACAATCTAACAGTATGATTAGAAGTAATTGACAGGAAGCCCTAGTTTTTGTGCTTATTAATATTCTCAAACAAGGCGTATTTGCAGCCTCAAAGAAATGGATTTTACTTCGGTGTTAGGAATCCACTTCAGCCAGTAAGCTATTCAGGAGATGTAATGGTTATATTGATAGATCTCTGTGGAGTGGTAACCACTAACGTGTGTAGTCCTGAACCCTGAAATCCATCATTCAAGTCTTACTGTATCCAGCCCTCTGGCTTAGATGTTCAATTTCATAGTAAACTGGTCAGTTTTTATAATATACAAAAGGATATCTGATCGGAAATATCCGCCAAACAGGATTTTATGATATAACCTTGATAATCCAAAGAGGCAGTAGTTTTTTGTCAACAATCGAAGATAAAATTATTCAGTTTTACCACAATGCATAATTTTTATATGCATATTAAGCTGTATCAGTAATTAAAATATTGATAATATAATGACGTACATTCTTACATGATTGTATATATATATATATATATGAATTTTTTTGTTTTTGACTGGTATTGATTCCAGTTTTTGAAATTCGTCTCGTCCAAGTGAATGATGGCACTTCAACTGAAACTTGAGACTGAAATCCGTTGTTTTTGAACTATAAAGCATTATTTGTTTGATTACATAGATGCTTTCGTGTGTAATGGTTATTGTACGAAGTGATTTTAGTTTTCTTTGCCTACTCTATACAAGTAACCGCTATCCTTTAGTACGGTCAGTCACTTTATTTTACAAAAATCAACCTTTCTTCCTGAGAGAGCTTGTGTATTATGAGGTCAGAGAATAATATTATTGTTCCAGTAAAAGTAAACTGGTTAACTGCAATACATTATTTCTGGTATGTTACCAAGTAAGTAATGCTCTATCATAGTGTGTACTAGGGCAAATAAATTAAGATTCTGCCATTTTTATCTACTGATACGAGTTATCACAGCGTAACATATTGTGGAGTATCAGTATGTTTTAAACACTACTGCCTAATGCGCGGTTTATAAATGTATGTCTTTTGGAGGTGGTACACGTCATACCTAATGTCTGCCTAATTAGGTAAAGTTGTGTTTATTTAGATATAAATATAAGTTGTCAACTAATTATTTAATACTGGTTGTTTATCACCTCAGTATAGTTTTCATTAATGAAAACTACAATAAACTAAACAAAGACATGACGTATTTGTTGGCTGTTTCTTTCTGTCCTATGACTGTACGTAACTTTACACGTTCGAATCATCAGCATCGTTTGAAGAGTGAACTTTACCATTATTACCGTTAATATTATCATAGCTCCCTTTAGTTGGTAGGAGAACATAGGCCTTCAGCTGCGGGTCTCCATTGCATTCGATTTTCTGCCAACTTTTTCACCCCGCTCCAAGTCTGCCCACATGCTTTCATCTCCTCTTCACATGACCTCCTCAAAGTCACCCCGCCCTCTCACTGACGACCAACTCGCCGCTTCCCTTTCGTGCTCCACTCGAGGGCTTGTCTAGTGATGTCACTTGATGGTTTCCTCAGCGTATGGCCAATCCATCTCCATTTCTTCCTGCCTATTTGTTTCACAATCGGTTTCTGGTTGGTTCGCTCATTGCCAGAGATCCCTGTTGCTGATGTTTTCTGGCCGGCCATCCGATCTTGAGTATTGAGCGAAGACAACTGTTAATGAAGGTTTGAAGTCTGTTTGAGATGCTCTTTATGACGCGCTAAGTCTCTGATCCGTATAGTAGCACTGACTTTGCATTGGAGTTGAAAATCCGGACCTTATTTTTGATGCTGAGTGCTGTTGACCTCCACACAGACTTGAGAGTAATAAGAGGTTGCCTTACCTTCCCGATCCTTGCTTTGATATTGTCGTCAGTTCTGTCTGTAGTTAAAACGATGCTTCACAGGTGAGTAGGAAAAGAAGGTTGTTTCTTTCAGGTTCCTCCCATTTATGCTGGCTGATTGTTGTCTGTTGTTGTTGTTGCTGTTAGTGTTGGCCAGGAATCTTCATCACCTCTGTTTTATCTATGTTCACCTGAAGCCCTTCCCATCCTTGATGCTCCTTGTGCCAAACTGTTGCTTTCCACCTGCACATCTTCCAGTTTGTGGGAAATCGGACATATATTGTCGGCGAAGTCCAGATCCTCCAAGTTTTTGTGTGAGTCCATTTTATGCCTGTCCCTTCGTTGCCTACCGCTGTCTGTCGCATTATCCAGTCTACCGCAATCAGAAAATTAATCATTTGGGATAGTAGGCAGCCAGCTTGTCTTACTCCCGTTCTCACTTCGAAGGCTTCCGTGAGTTTCCCGTTGTGGATCACTAGGGATGCAGCATTGTCGTACAACTGTTGGCTGAGATGTATAATTGTTGGCGGCACCCAGTAGTAGCGAATTAGTTGCCAAATCACCTCTCGATCGACGCCGTTGAAGGCCTTTTCAAAGTCGATGAAGTGGAGATAGGGACTGACTGCCATTCTAAGCTTTGTTCAATGATGATTCGTAGAGTGGTGATTTGACCAATACATGACTTGTTCCCCCTGAATCCGGCCTGTTCTGGTCGTAGTTTTTCATCTAGGGCTTGTTTGATTCTCTCCAGGATGATGCGACTTAGTATCTTGCTTGGAATGGACAGAAGCATAATTCCACGCCAGTTTTTACATTGACTTAAGTCTCCTTTCTTTGGAAGTTTGAATAAGTATCCGTTCTTCCAATCCTCGGGTACTATGCTCTCTTTCCACACCTTCTCCAGTAGTGGTGTCATCAAGTCCGCTGTTGTCTCGGGGTCTATTTTCAATGCTTCTGTTGGGATTCCATCTGGTCCTGCCGCTTTTCCAGCTCTTAGCATCTTGATTGCATTCAGGACTTCTGATTTCGTCGGGGGGTCGATGTTCACTGGTAGTTCTGCTTCCGTCGTTAGTATTGTTGGGCGCGTTGTAGGTGGCGGTCGATTTAGAAGTCTTTTGAAGTGTTCAGCCCAGTGTTTTCTTTGCTCCACTTCTTTGGCAATCGGCTTTCCATTATCATCTTTAACTGACTTAATCTGTGTCGAACTTTTGCCTGATAGGTGCCTAGTTGTTTGGTAGAGTGTGACGAGGTCTCCTTTGCCTGCAGCTTGTTCTGCTTCACTTACCATGGCTTCATAATATTTCCTTTTGTCTTCCCTGGCACTCTTCTTTACTCTTTTGTTCAGCGTATTGTAATTTGCATTCGGCTCCTGTTTTTGTTGCTCGTCGGTGCACTGGATAATCTTTTGTTTCACCATCCTTCTCTTTTCTGTTAGTCTCTATGTTTCCGTTGTGAGCCACTGTTTGTCCTGTCTGTTCTTTCTGCCTAGAAGTTCCATGCAGGTTTGACTCCACACCGTTCTCAAGTTGTGCCAGTGCTTTTCGACGCCGACCTCTTCGCTAGTGTTAATTTGTGTCTCGTCTTTGTCCCTTATGCTTGCAATGAAGATGTCCTTTATATCTTGGTCCTTCAGCTTTTGAGTGTTGAACTTGGCTTGTGGTCTATCTGCAGCTCCTGTTTCTTTGAAAGTTCTTAATTTGATTTAGATTGTTCCTTGTACGAGATGGTGGTCTGAGCCAACGTCCGCTCCTCTTCTTACTTTTGTGTCCAGTAGGCTGCACCTCCACTTCCTTGAGCAGCAGTGAGATAAAGTCAATTTGGTTTTCGGTTCTCCCATCTGGTGACACCCATGTAGCCTTGTGGATGTCTTTGTGTTTGTATACGCTGCCACCAATCAATAGTTCATTGAAGGTGCAGAAGTCAGTAAAGAGTTCACCGTTTTCATTTATGTTACTAAGTGCTTCTCTACCCATAATGAATTCTCTTCCTGTGTTGTCTGGTCCCAGTTTAGCGTTTATGTGTATCATTAGAATTTTAATGTCACCGACTGGAGTATTGTCTACTGTTGCCTGTAGTTGTTTTCTTTTCGAGGTTTGAGTTGTTTGTGGGTGCATAGCATTGTATAATTGACACTTTCCTTCCTTTGAGCTGAATCTGGCGGTCGTTATCCTAGGCGAGATTGCCTCCCATTGTATCAGGGCCTTCGTTTCTGTTGGTAACATCATGATAGCCACACTCTCGGTTGGCTCGTGGTTGTCTTCTGGGTGACCGGAGTAGATCATCGACTCTCCCGTTGACGATTTGGTGAGTTCACCGTCATTCCATCTACTTTCACATATTTTAGCACTTGAATTCCGTCTCCTTTCATCCCGTTTGCAATCTGGGCAGCTTTGCCAGTTTCATACATGGTGTGGGCGTTTCATGTCCCCACACAGACTTTTTATTTTGTTGCAAGGAGATTTATCCGACTGAAGTTTCTGTAGCAACTTTGTTTACAGGGTGGGTTTGCTTGCCTCACGCCTATCTGGCTAAGGTGAACAAATCAAACAATCGATTGGCTAGCTACTAAGTAATCTTCGGTATGTGCAAACAGTAGAATTCTTACTGTTATATCACCACTGAAAGATGTCAGTTCTTTCTTGGAAATGCACATCAACTGAACAGCCATTATTCCTAAAGTCAGACATATATTTAAGCAGGCGATTAGATGCTATGGTGATAAAACACTGGAGTTTATCACACACACATACACTTCATATCTAGGATTCAACATTTAGATGTAAAACGTTCCAACGAATACTGCTGTGATAAGTATTTTTTGGATTTGACGTTCTTCCCTCTAAACTCAAAAGCCTAATCCCTTCTACCAAAAAAATAAATAAATAAATAAAAAATAAGTTTCAGCAAACATGTATTAGTGCAAAATATCACTACTTGTTGTTTAACCGCTTCAGATTTCCATTTTTGGTCTCACTAAATAAAAGTGAATAACATTTATTGACGTAGCGCCATCAGCATGTGTTAGATGGTTAGTTATAATCTACCGCCTATTAATTTTCATGGAAGCTAATTAGGTTGGGTGCTTCGGTGACCCATTGTTAGAATGCTTGCCAACCATTGACGTAGTTTGAGCTCAGTTCCCGACCGAGACACTCCCAATACTTGCTTGAGTAGTATTAAGTCCTGTAAAAGGGAAATCTTTAGCGTGAGGCTAACAACCTTACTCCATGAAAAACACTACCACTACTAAAATTTCAAAAGCCAATCCTGAAGCCCTATGTCCCCTTTGCCAAGGCAAAGGAATGGAGAAAATCGGGACTGATTCAGAGTGCACGTTTCATTCAATGTAAGGACTAATGTTGTGTAAAACAATATAAAGGCGGGTGGTACACCGATTAAAGATCACTGGCATAGTTTGTCTGCTACTTATGCGTTTAATACGATCAGTAAAGTTTTGTAAATCTTCTAAACAACGTGTTATTCTTTTATTGTCTGTTAATTGGGTGTTTACTTATCCATTTCTACAGATTTTCTTACGGACTCAATGTAACCAGTTATGCATCAGCATGTTATCTTTTTACATAAAGTACAGTTAACCAACATAGATATTTGAACGCAAGCAAATACTCTGTCATTTAATATATATATATATATATATATATATATATATATCATATTAAACGTATAACATTCCAGACTCCTGATAACTACCAACAAGAATAGTTATCCTTATCACTTTTATTGAAAATCTCGCTTACCTTTGATAGAATTTGATAGAAATTTGCTTCTTCATATTCTTTTTAACAGTTCATGGTAATTTTGAAGTGCTGATTGATTTAAAGAACCACTGTTCTGATGATATTAGATGGTTGAAGGCAATCAGCAGGAAGCCTTAGACCTAGGAACGATAGAATTCAGTCTGCACCAAAGAAAGGACTAGAAACACCACACTGTTCACCGATAGAATTATTTAGTAACTGTACTGGATGACCAAATGAATCAGATGCATACTATCGGAAATTAGATTTAAAATCAGTAGCTTGAACTAACTTCATAAACTTTGAAAGATACGCATTACTGAAAGGTCACATGATAGGGAGGAATAGTTGTTCAGTATTTTTCAATTGTCATTCTTGACTCTATTTTAGTCTGGCACAGGTTGTATATTTTGGCCTGCATCTGTCGGCTTTCATGGGCAACTAATCTGATTTTTTACTCCAAAGATTCAACTAATTGTCTTTCTTCCCTGAAACAGTGTATTTTGCTAAGAGCTGATGAAATCTCACAGCTTTCTAATTTAGTAAGGCAGGTATTCAGCAGTCGGCATTAGTACACTCTGTTTCTAGACAGTATGAGTACACCTGCGATGACTTCGGTGTTGAGCAGGCTAAACAAAAGTCCAGTGTTAAAACCAGTCCCATATGTCCATCATCTACTACTGATTGATATAAGCGCCTGGTTGCAAGTCACGCATAGTAATAATAAGTATAAATAATTTCTCCTAGTTTTGAGAATAGTCAACTCTGCACGAAGTATTGTCTTTTTCTTTTTTTGAAATGTCATAATGATAGCTGTTGTTCTTCCATTGTAGTTATTTTCGATTGAGTCTTTCTCCCAAAGTTTGGTAGTTGATGCTTTTAAATGTAATAGACCCGTGAGAATAAATTAAATCCCTGACTCTCAGCTAGTTGATTATATTTGAGTACCATTTCATTTATGGTTGTTAAGTGGCACAGGTGGTACTACAAAATAATCACAGATTATTGCCAACTATATAAATTTACCAATTTTTGTTAACTTAACATAAGCATTATTAATCACTCTCTTTAACTCTAAATAATATCCTAAAATTAGCTCTCATGAAGATGATAAAGATAAACTGAAACTTCCTCCTATCCTTAGTTTTTCAGATAATTTTAAGTTTTTGGAAAAGACCTACAAAAAAGTCTTGGAAATTAAACCTATCACCGTTGAATTCTGATTTTCAAGAGCTAGTTTGTAGAGACTTGATTTGTTTCGGGTTTGATCACGGATTGATATCAGTTAGAGAACCAATGAAAATTACCGAGTACCGGACAGCTGTTCCATTCTAATTTGGGACTTGTCAGTAGTACGCATCCACCGGGTTTCGAACGCAGGACCTTCCAGCTAAAAGGCAAGCTCATAGACCACTTTAGGTTTATAATATCAGCAATAACAATATTTTCATAACATAGAAGTAAGACGAATTTGACTTACTGGCTTAAGCATCCGGTTTTCAACCAATGAGTATCGGTTTAGAATCCTGAGGCAGCTATTTCAGGCTGAACAGCTGGGGAGTATCGTTAGCACTCACACAATAAGTCTCACTCACCACCTGGTACATGTCATACATATTCCTAATAAATGAGTTCAAATAACAAGGTGTGTGTATTGCATGTTTTTTGTAAACGAAATATCAGATCGACATACTACTCATCTTCCACTTCTACAACCAAATTAACCCAAAACATAATTAGCATTTGTATAATCAATTATGTAGAGCATGGTATCAAACAACTGTAATCTGCCTAACTTTACCTAAGAGACCAGTTATTATACTAACGTATAAATCATCTTTTTCACATATTGACGTTAGTATTACTCAATTTGTTGTAAATCTCATTCTGTTTGCCTTATAACATCTAATTCTTCATCATTTAGTAAAGCAATCTACAAACTTTGCTTACATCCTGATTTAAATTTCAAAACAAAATTATCTAGGCAACAGATACTGAGCAACTGTTTTGTCCGTTTGTTTAAGCGTTTAGCTTCCAAATCTATTAGTATTTTCTTTAGACAGATAAATCAGGATTTAACAGTCCTTAGTTTTGGGCTTTCGTTATTAGGCGATTTATGGTAAGTACTGTGCTAGATAACCAATGCGTATGACTTTATTTCCTAGTTGTATGTCTGTGTAACCCGTACTTTCGTATCTGGACTTTAGGTAATCAATCTTGAAATCTGCCATTAGTGCATACTGACCACTTTTCAAATGATTAGTTTTCCTGAGAATGCATCGACTTGTGGATAAATTGATTGCAAAGATATCGCCTTGGTGCAGAGAAAACTGAAGGTTTTCACCTGCACACAAGGACTCACTTGATTTAAATAATTTAACTGCATACATAGGTGGTGGCAGAGTTACCAAAATGATACTATTTATTCCTAAGTCCTAACAAAATTCCATCAGTCAAGTTTACATTGTAGTGAAGAAGCTATACAACTTGCCATTGTTATGCACTTTATTGTAATTAGGTGGCTTTGGATGCAGTTTGTGTATTTACTATTGATATCCATGACTGCATCACTGGATGACATGGGTTGCAGTCGGTGAATTATTATTCCCTCCCTAGGGGTTTTTTTCAGTGCTACCTGCAGATTTCATCTAGTTATCTAACAATTTAGCCATATTTTTGCGTTTGTTTCACAACTACTGAATCACACATTACTATCATAGACGTTTTTTATATTCATTCGCCACTTGTGATGACGGAAGTTATCTAGTGATTATTCTGACTGATTTCCTCCTGCCCTCCTGAGATAATGGTAGTAGTATAACCATAATGGAATTGTTCCTAGTAAAGAAATAGAAATAAGAGAACATAAGTGGTCTTTCCCAAAATCTGAATTTCTTTGGTTTAATTAAAGGAAGGTGTCTACGAATTGCGCATGGTATAAGATTTTTCAACATTGCCTCTTTATGCTAGCTTTCTCGTTTCCTCTCATCCCCCTTCCCTCTCCGTCTCTGTTTCCAAACTAACTTTATTTTGTAATGGAATTATCGGTTGGACAGTAAAAAATTAATTGCGCCTGCCAGTTATTTCCTTTCAGTTAAACAAAATACATCTTGTACAGAATTGTCAGCATTTTTTATTGTCAGGTCTCTATTTCTTGAGTGGAACCTTCAAGTAAATCAGTTATCAGTAGTAGATTATTTGAAGCATTATTGTTTTCTCCAAAGCACACCCTAATGACCTCCAGTAATTCTCCTTCATTTCCTTAGGAAAATCTGTAGCAGCAGGTTGAAACATTTTGATGGGTGGAAAATCAGATAACCCTGCGATCTACTCAGGCCGTTAAGTTCTTATGGTGAATTCCTGAATATTTGTATTGTTTCAAGTAATAATCATATTATTAAGGAAGTCATTTACTAATATGTATCTTATTAAATCAATTTTACTTTTTTATGTTATTTAAGTACTCGAAAAAGGACTAATATAGACATCGATACACACAATAGTAAGTACATTTAGGCATACACATATATATGCATAAATTACGAAGAATACATTATCATACATAAGTATGCATATGAAGTGTGTTCCTGAGTTTACAAACAAGTGGATGTTTGTGCACACTTAATATACACTTCACTGTAATTCTTTTTGTGTGTAGGAAATATGTGAATTCTTTATTTATAAATGACTAGTTTAATCGTATTATTGGTTGTAGAGAATATTGATTAATGCTCACCTGATGATAATGACATGTGAACCATTTAAACTGTTAGGTATAATGTAAATTAAGATTATAGGATTTACCATTCAGTAGTACTGGTTGACATTTAATTTTCAGATAAGCTACAAGGATGGCTGTTGTTTTGTTGAAGGTAAATTAAATATCCAGGTTGCCGAAGAATTTTGAGCCAGGGGACTCATGGGTACGTCATTCACACCAATAAGACTGAGTACTGTACTAGTCAGTTAAGGATATCGTCAACCAAAGTTATTAAGTGTTCTTAACCAGTCAGAATAATGCAACCCCGAAACTCCCAGATTTGTTAATAAATTCCACTTTTAAATGAATATAAACCCTGATTTACACAAGATGGTTCTGTCTTATCTGGTTCAAGAAAGTGTCTTGACTTCTTATTAGGAAAATTACAGAAAACTGAAACCAACGACTCTAAGCTTCTATCTGATTTGTATAAGTTCCAGGGAATGGGTCTGCAAGCTCACTAGAATGTTTAACTATGATAAGGATGTCCCAATGATCAGTATGCAAAGCAGTTCGCCATAAAACTAGTTTCTGTATTATATGAATGGATAAAAAAGCACTTCGTTCAGGTATTGTTTGCAAAAAGCTGTTATGAACTGCTGGTGTCCACATTTGATTGACTCTTTGTCTTTCTCTATTACGATTCATCTTCAATATGAACCTCTGTCTTTTTTTCCAAGAAGTCCAGTGACCATATCGATTCTCCAGGAGGAAACATGTTCATATTGCTGATATCACTGCCTTGTAGATGTGAGACTATTCTTCATTTTCTCTCCAGTAGATCTGATAGGGCATTTCATAATCTACTGTCTGTCTCTCTGTCTGCTTTCGACATAGAACTTTGCACATATGTGCGGCAGTTCAAGTCCCCAAACTTCATGTAGCATACAAAGCAAGAGAAAAAAGTAAAAAATGCAAAATAGAGACAGTAAACAGAGATATGAAGCAAAAAGAATAGTAATATGGAGAAACCAAATAGTTTTATTGGATATTATAAGTAACAAGGAGTGGATGCATCTGCGCCAGCCATTAAGAACAATTTTGAGCTGTGTCACCAATTGTTTCCAACCATTGATTTGTACCATCCCGACGACCCCAACCAGGAAGTTTACATCTCCCTACGTGTCTTAGACTAACTGTTGTGGATTTCATTGATTGATGAGGCCATGTTTTGGTTTGACCGCCGCTAGCTCTTTTCCAGCCTGACCATATGTCAGCTAACATTGCCCGTCGGTCGAGGAAGGCGATGACTTGGCATACGTAACACATGTCCTAACCATCTCAGTCTATGTAACTTCACAGCCTCATCGATTGATTTCCACTGTTTACCTAGAACTCGACGCCTAACCTCAATATTGCTCATCTTATTATACCACTTCACACGGGAAATAGAATGCAGGCACCTATGATCAAAGGCAGGTAATCTTTTCATGTCTTCCATTCTCAATGGCCCGGTCTCACAGCCATAAAGGAGGACGGAGTAGACTGATGAGCAGTACACCCGCCCTTTGGTCGATAGTCGGATATCACGTCTACGCCAGAGACGGTATATGCGAAACGAGCCCTCTGAATCCGTGCTGAGATTTCGTCAGAGATCAACCCGTTGGCACTGGTTGATGGTGCTTCCCAAATAAGTGAAGTGGTCAACGTGCTCTACCAATTCACTCCCTATTTCTAAACTGGGAGTCAGTGTAGTCCAGTCCTGTAACATCATCTTGCATTTGGCGGGAGCGAATCGCATGCCAAACATTCGTAGATTGCAGCTCAAGGTGTTCGGAAGACTCTGCATTTTGTCAGAGTCGTCGCCTAGGAGGACTATATCGTCTGCATATTCTAAGTCAACGAGATTATTTCCTGGTAGTAAGTCAATCCCTGTGTGTCTGTAGTGAGTTAGGGTTAATTCCATCAGTATATCTATGATGAAATTGAATAGAAATGGGGATAATGGACACCACTAGTTGTCACCACTTTGCCTTGTTTCAGACTAGTGACAGCTTTATTAACCTCAGTTAGGGGCGGAGGACCTGTGTCTTTGTCCCATTCAGGGAGGTGTTGGATGTTCGGCAGGTTGAGCGTGGCTGTGGGCCAATTAAACTGCTTCTCATAGCGCTCTTTCCAGCATTCCAGTCGTCTATCCTGGGAGCTAATTAAGGGGACATTTTTCTCAGAGATTGTTTCACTCATCATTTGCCTTTTACCATCTGTTTCCCTGATAAGCCTAAATAGTTGTCTGGTGTTGCCAATCGTCGATGCCTTTTCCATCTCTTTTGAATTTGTCGCCCACCACTGTTCACGATCGTTGCGAAGACTTTTTGTTAGTTTTCGTTTGAGTAGCTTTCGCTCCTCATCATAATCGGAGCTGGACGCAATCAGTCTTCTTGCTTCAGTCAGTTCGGATGAGGCGGTATAGATTCAATAGCTCTTACTAACTTTTGGTTTTAGCTTATTAGCAGCTTTTACAGCTGTGTCTATAGCTAACTGTATGTTGTGCTAGGCCACCTCAGGGGAAGTCCTGCTGTCGGCCTCAGACACTCGTTTCGCTATTTCTTCCTTAAATAGGGACTCATTGTCTAGTTGGGGAGGTAAATATTTCGCTGATGTCGATTTCTTATGTCCATTTAGTCGTAAGCTTAGACGCGCGCGAACCAGAGCGTAGTCAGAGTCTACACACTTGTGAAAAATAAATAAAGTATTGGTCACAGATAGTTTAGACGTAGAAAGAAAAGGTCTTTCAGAATGAGTAACACTGTTAACAACCCAGCATGAACATAGTTCCCCTTGAGATAAGCAGTACATCTATGCACATGTGCATCTATTAATTAAGTGTATTTTTCGAGTAACAAGTATCCATCACAGATGCGTATTTCATTCCATCCAATCAATCCACTATTTCCACAAAACCTAAAAGAAAGACCAGGAAAAACTGCAAAAGAAAATATATTAACCATACTCATGGGTAATGACGTGATTTGTTAATACGGTATTCGTCATATTGATTTGAAATGTTCCTGACCCGGGCCACTTTTCTTTATATTCGTTAAGATATTCACTGATAGCAACTTTAACACATAGTCGGTTGATAAAATAAACTGCCGTGCTGTTTTTAGTATCCATGATTTGTTTCTGTCTCGTGTGTTTACTGCAAAATTCATTTTCTAGCCATGCCTTTCTTCTGTATTGAGATCTTCATGTTATCAATATAAACTAGGTTGATTTCAAAAATGTGGTGTTATATGACAAATAATTGAACTATCAGGGATATATTTGGTCGAAGGACCGAATTAATGGTTGAAAATGGACATGAAAGAAATTGTTGTACAGCGTTATTCCTGTTAGTATTTCCAGCAAGTATGAAAAAAGAAAATAATATAATAACACTCACTAGAAAATAAACATATCTTGTATATTATGCTTTAACATAAGAATTAGCAGTAAAACTGAAGACTAAATATCTGGTGGTCTGATGACAAAGACATTGTCATTTTGGCAGTTGAGTGGAGTCGAATTCGCAGTATTTTCCAACTACAGTGGATTCGTGAACAAATGAGAAGTCTGTTAGTCAGTTGAAAAAATCTGAACTTTTTTGCCGATGTGCATTGTATTTCAGTGTAATTCATCCGTATTCATAGAACAGTTTAATTACGTAACTACTAGGTTTTCTGTGTCTGGTAAATAGCGGGAATATTTATTGACATGGGAAATATTTTGCTATACACGATTTTGCTAAACTTTATTTTCTGGCATCTTGTGACATTCAATCTGAAAACTGCTTAACACTCTGGTTTCTTGTCTTCTATCCTCTAACACATGAATACACACACATTCTTCACATGTATATCTTCACTTTGAAGACATTGCATACATTTTCTTAAAGTATAGTTGAATAATTTTTATGAGAATGGTAAAACCAATTTAAATACACATATATTGGTTATGGTAGGGGAAGTAACATGTAGAAGAACTACGGATGGGATGACGGTGAATGAAATGAGTCATCACACCATTTACTACAGAGGGTTTAGTTCGATGGCGGACGATTGGTTTTTGTGTTTAACCTGTAAGAAAAAGACTGATGAAAATTTATATTTCTTAAATCGCTCTTATTGTTCAACACAAAGACATATTTACGAATGCAGATGACATTTCGATGGTGGTTAGGACGCTCGCCGACCATGCACATGGTCCGAGGTTCGATTGCCTGCCGACGCACACCTGATATCAATGGTCGGCCTGCAAAATTTGGGCTACCGATATCATATGCTGAAAATTCCATACCTATACCAAAAATACGGTGTAAAATCAATCTATAAACAAAAAAATAAAATAAATCTTTTTAGGAGTAATTAGGTTTTCACTAGTTCAGTGAATATTATTTTGTGATGAGTTATTGATAAACAGCCAGAGAATATAACTTGATCATATATCTGAACAATTTATGTGGTGGATCAATTTCAAACAGAGGGACACTATCCTACAGTTGGTTATGCTAGTTATGAGAGATAAAGTGAACACAGTTTTAATTAAACAAGGTAATCATATGCCTTCTCCACCCGAGTTTGATAGTTATAGAAAAAGAAAAACTTAAGTTTCACATCATTTAACAACTTTTTCTAGCTCCGGATTTAGGTTTCTCTCAATATTTCAGACATTGACAGATTTTTTTAAATTAACTTGGGTTTGAGGTTTTAGCATCTTATATTTCAACGACAGAAATTCAAGGAGAATAGGGACTAGCACATATATGTATCCATTTCAGTAATCTTGCGTTGTTCACGTTACACTGGTATGAGCCATCACAACAATATTGTCTATAGTGGTAAATATCTGCAAACCTCAATGATTGGCGTTTTCAACAGAATTCTAAGTTATGTTACCGAGTGCTGTATTCGGGGACATGACTACAACTAACTATAAAAATCAGTTAGAGAACCCATGAAAATCTGGGAGTTGTGGATAACTGTTTCATCCTATTTTGGAACTCTTCAGAATTGCGCACCCATGACTTTATTAGAGATCAAACGCTGGGCATCAAGGTTACTACAAAAGCACTTTGATAATTCAGCCATTAAGGTTTAATCAAGTGATTCATGAATTACAATTTCTCTTAATTCGGGAAATGGCACTATTTCCATCCAATGCCATCCGCGAGTATCTTTCTTCATAATAAAGACATGATGCACTCACCAGTCATCACTTCGCATTACAACTCTAGATATTTCTATCTTTTAGTCAGACTGTAACGGTTTTTAGGGGTTCTGTAAACGATGCTGGTTCGTGACGAAACCTACCTTCAAGTCAGGCAAATCCCTACAGTTTTTTTTTATTTAGTTGTGTTCTCTGAGCTAGAGGCGAAGCTTTCATTGCTCTACTAGGCAACATCTTCATCACATACTTCAAAAGCATCCACCTCAGCTACAAATCTTCTCCATTATATCTAAATCCCTACAGTCCAATACTTGATAAAAAATTTATAGATTGATGTTTTAAATAATTCATTATAGCAATTCTAAGTAGACGATATTTCATTTATTCGCTTTTTTTCCATACACTGCTGAGAGGTTTCTTTTTCTACTGGTTAAACTAACGACATGAAATGGAAAGGAGAGAAGTTAAACACTAGAACATATTTCATTATCCTCTTTCTTCTTCTTTCCTTTCCGATTATTCTATTTATCACTGTTATTACTAATGTCTGTTTCCATTTTTCGCCTTATATCTTTGTGTAAATGTTTTTCACTTATTTGGTTACAAAACTTTAAAAAATTGACATTTCAAAGAAATAAACTGGAAGACGGATTAAAGCGTGATGGTGGGGTGGTATTAGAAATGATAGTTGGCACTGGTGGCAGTATTGACAGTAGATCATAAGTCTATAAAAAGAAGATAGTATACTTCAGTCTTCATTGTATTATTAATTATCATAAATACGCTCATTTGATTCTATTATATGAGCTGTGAGGTTTTTAGTTATTACAGTAAGATGTCTTTTAACACTGCTTATTATTATTATTTAAAGTATTATAAGTATCACTGTCTCTATCCTAACAATGATAACTTTCTCCCTCTCCCTCTCTTTGGGATAATGAGAAAATAAGGTGTAAATCTATGAAAGATTGAAGTTCTTTGTTAGTTGAGGAAACAGGTAAACAGGTAGGCGGCAAATAAGCAGTCAACTACACCACTTAAGTTTTGATGTTATCTGACTGTTTGAATGTCAGTTGAATGGTGTTCTTGATTCTGTAATCCACAGAACATCTAAGTTGGTTAAACTTTATTTTGAATTTGAATGTCAAGCAATAGTCTGGATTAAAATCTTTCACATTTATTTTATCGCTTCTGATTTGTATGTATTGGTGCCAACGTAGATTTTGTTAATAACCAAGATCAGTCGAAGAACGAGTGAAAAATTCTGGGCAATACATTCATTATATTCACTATTCACTTATCTCATAAATTCTTATTTAAACTAATAGTTTCTTTTCAACATCACTTTCCTTTAACTTATTATTTCTTTTATTTTGCAGAATGATGACCGTTGTTTAATTCCAGATTCTGCGCGCAGCAGTCCGACGTTACATGCAGCAAGTAACCGTATTGAGATGTCGTCCAGTCATCCAAGTCCTGGTGCTAATTCTTCACCACTTGTCCAGTTATGTACACGTCCATTATCTGTATGCACTGACTTTTCTTGTTCTAATAATACCATTAATAATAATAATAACAGTAGCAATGAAAGCAGTATATCCTGTAGTAAGACGGATATTATAGAGAATTTCGGTATCAATAATAATAAACGTAATAATAGTAATAACAGTAACACTAATCGTACACCTGTGACAGTGACAACAATTCCATCCTCATCACCTCACTCTCTCTATCCAAGCACGGAGATGAGTTCACACTCAATAATAACAGAAAGCACTGAGTTTTTAGTACACACAGAAGAAAAATCCCTTGATGGAAGAGCAGAAACACCACCGACGGTTCCAGCATGTGATCCATCATCAAATGTAACTCCAATCGCTTCCACTGCAACCATTTCAACAACTACTGTCGAGGAAATTGCTAAAGATAATATTTCTAGTGTTTATAATGTTAATGTTACTGACATTGGTGCGCAGAGTAGTATTCACAAACGTTCCTTATCGTTTGGTTCTGCGCTAAATAGTTTTGAAGGACCTTATTTATCTGAATCAAAACAATCCTGGATTAATTCAGCATCACCACTGTTGTCAACAGCAACAACAACTTTAGTTCAGACAACGGTTTCATCATTGTCATTATTATCACGCAGAATGTCAAGTTGTTTATTATCATCATCGTCAGTTTCTGAAACAATAGGAGTAACCCCGTCATCAGTAGAAGTGACATCAACGACAGTATCCCCACCACAACCATCTGCGATAACGTCGACTAATTCGTCATTAACATCAGTTTCATCATCATTTGGCACTTGTCCCGCGATAAAACCTGAACGACGATGTGCTGGTGTAAATACTGTTCTTGATAATTGTAAGGCTACATTGACAGAACCAGATTTATTGGGACCATGTGAACCAGGAACTACTATCTGCCTAAATGGTATTGTATGGTTAGAAACAACCACTGGTAGGTTAATAAATACAAACTACATAAATAATTAAGTGATTAATGCATAGATTTCTCTAAGAAAAAATTAACTTGTGTATAATATAATTGTTAAATTGTCGTAAATGTACCTGTGAATACTGACTGATACTTATGAATAAATCATATAATGTAATCATTAGGATAAGTGATACAGTATTCATGTATACTCTGTTTCTAATAATAAATACAAGAAGTCAGTCTCCTGCAATTTTGATGCTCATTGGTACTTACTAGAAAATGTATCTGTGATATTTTGCACTTGAGTCATTGAATGGTGAAATCAACAACCTTATCAATAAGTTATTCAGGTCAAACTATTGTTTCTTATCACAATGTTAGTTATAAATCTCGAAAGAGGATTTAAAAAAAACAAAAAGCTTTGGATCATGCGTCATTCGGTCATCTACCTATTGACTTCTCTTCTAGTCAAAATGTTTTGTGTTCTAGTTTAAATGTACTGCCATCATATGAAAAAGTAATAATTATGCTACAAACATGTTCAATTTCATGTTACTAGGTCATCGGTCACACGTATTTTGTAAAAACTAATAACATTCTGTCTTAGTGTCCAAAGTACATTGTTAAAGAGGATGAATTTTACATTTATAACGTACTATTTGGAGATTGAGTACATCCAACCAACGACCAAAGTGAAATAAACGATGAGAAAAAGTTTAAAAAATTTCTTTCCTTCATGTTCCCAGTGGAACATAGGGCCTCAAGTTGGTGGCTTGAAGTTTCTGTAGGTGTTTATTTTTACAGGATGGGGTAGCTAGCCTCATGCCCAACCTTTCCTCTTTACTAGCATTATTTCTGGCTGAGTGAGGTAAAGGAGTGAGTCGGCCGGAGATCGAACTCTGGACCATGTGCATGGTCGGCGAGCGTCCTAACCGCTATGCCACCGACGCACCCTTAATTTAAATTTTAACCTTAAGTGAATTCCTTGACTTATCAATGCCTTAGTGTACATTTCCTGATATCCTAATGAATGAAGTGGAATATTACTGAACAATGGTGTTTGCTGAACCTATTACTGATTGGTTGGTCAGTTTATCTGGCTTATTTGCTACAAGTTCTTTAACAGGTTGAAGTTACAGGTGAAACTATACAGTATTTAGACAATGGATTTGTGGAGGCCTAACTGATTTTAAGGCAGGTTTCGTCTTGAACTAACACCGTCTAAAAAGCTGCCAAGAACCATGGACAGTTGTTTCGTTCTAGTTTTGAGCTTTTCATCTATGCAACCATATAAAAAAATTTACGAAACTTAAAATTCATCTATTATCATATCCCAGTCTAGAGGTTGATTGGTAACCTATTCGCGCGATGTACGCTTATAATCACTGAGACCATAGATATCGCTAATTTCCTGGAAAAATTTGAAGGCCAGTCAAACTGAATCATTTTTTGTAACGTACAATTGGTGGATGGTGGCTAGCAGTGGATTCCTTCATGGAATTTACGTGTTTTAGAGTCAATAGGCTTAAACATCAGTCTCCAATAGTTCGGAATATTGATTCTTAGTTAAGCTTAAATATTTACATTTCTTAAAATAGACTCCTTTAATTTTTCTCGGGAAAGAAAAGACAAACAAATTTGCGGTGTAAAATTTTCTCATTTTACTTTAAAACTTCACCTTCAGTAGTTAAACAGTGTGAAACATTCATACAGTTACACCACTTGAAACACCGGTCATTCCTATCCGATATTCTATTGCAGGAGGAAAGTGCTCTTATTTCGCTAAATATTTGAGTGAAAAAGGATGAAAAGATATGAGTAATTTTACGTCTTTTATACCAGTAACATACAATTGATAAATAATTAGACGCTCAGTTGACTAACATCACAAGTACTGGCATTGTTGTACTGCCTGTAAATGGTATTTTATCATGTCAGCTTACTGTAGCAATGCGAGGGTTATTTACTGTTGAAATTCACCTGTAAAATGTTTCAATAGAAGTAATTTTAAGTAAAATTGTGTAGTATCTTCTCGAGAGTAGGAAACTGTGAGTTACTTAGAAGATATGTTGGTTTGCGAGCGCTTATACTTCAGCTTAATTATGTTGAAATGTTACTACAATAATAAGAAAGAAACAATTGGAAGGTGATATCTTCTGTTAAAATGGTTTATTAATTATTTTGTAAAAGTTGTCCTTCTTTTTGATAAAGATTCATTTTATGAAGACTATATTGGTTTCATTAGTTACTGAGAATTTCCGCTGTTATTTGACGGGAAGTGCTTGTCACTTTCAGTTGTATAATTGCATATGAACTCAAAGCAGTAGACCGAAATAAAACTACGACAAATATCGGCTGACACCATAAACCATGTTACTAAGTCATGCAAACTGAAATTTTTACACAGTTATCCCGATGCATTTGAATAGTCTAGCAACAAGTCTGGAGACACAGGTTCAAAGGTATGAATGTGACTGTGCTAAAAATCGTGGAAATAATTAAATAAATAATATAATAAGAGATTATGTAAAATGTCTGATAATAATAATATTAATCTTCAAGATTCAGAAGAAGCTAAAATGTGAACGAAATTGCTTCTTTTTAGCCAAATTTAGCCATTGACAATTCAAGTTCCTAAAAAGTCAAATTGAGTCGTTTTGTGAACAAGCTCTACAGTATTATATATAATTCTCTGATCTGTCGACCTTGTGTTACTATTGTACCAGTCTGCTGGCTGAGCTCTGGTATCGTTTTAATTTTATTTGAAATTGTTATGTACTCGTCGAGTAGTTAATAGTCCTGACGCGGAAAGAGGGAAATCAGAAGACCACCAGGTTTACGATGATATTTGTATTTTCCAGACAAGGAAAATAAATGTCACACAAGTGTGTGAGTGGAAGGGAACTTGGATGTACGCACGTGGGAAACAAGAATGATAAAGTGTACAGTACAAAAGTATATATAAAAATGGCTAATACACATGAACTAATAAATAGCCAGTCTTAACATGATTGATTGTAATGCCGTGTGACAACAAGTTCATACATGTTTATTTAGTTAATGAACAGACAAAAGCATATTGTCAGTTATAATGAAATATCGATCCATATACACATAGCAAAATAGAACAGACTGTCAAAAACAAAACACACATCATGTGGGTACATATCAGAAACCCCAACGGTTTTGTTGATATAAGAATAAAACTTGTGCACTGCGGTAGAGTGTGATTCCACTATGGGTAAAATTTGTTTTGATAAAGTCTCACAGTGTTATTCTGTAATGTTTACTGATGACGTTTCGAACACAATTTATTGCTCATAATCATAACAAGGTACTCACACGACATCCTAACTTCATTTATATAGTTCCATCATTTTTCATTTGATTTTCACTTGATTTGACTGGTAGTAGTATTTTCCATATTTCGGGTATGAGTGATGAATCATTCCTATTGCATGTGTTTGGTGTAGACTCGATCAACAATGACTGTGAGGTCAACTACATAGGTCAAACTAGTACATCGGCGGTAATCAGATTATCGGAACATAAGAATTTAGCTAAGGTAAGAATGGTTGACCCCACTCGCGAAGATAAGTAATTTATAAAAAAGCTCAGCGATTGCAATGCATGCATTAACACACAACCAGACAATAGGGTGGGAGAAGGTTAAAATTCTAAAAAATGATCTATGTAGGTGGAGAGAGAGGTTGATTACTGAATCGTGGTTCATTGAATTTACACCCAACACGTGCAATAGGAATGATTCATCACTCATACCCGAAATATGGAAAATACTACTACCAGTCAAATCAAGTGAAAATCAAATGAAAAATGATGGAACTATATAAATGAAGTTAGGATGTCGTGTGAGTACCTTGTTATGATTATGAGCAATAAATTGTGTTCGAAACGTCACAAGTAAACATTACAGTGTAACACTGTGAGATTTAATCAAAACAAATTTTACCCAAGGGTTTTTCTTAGTTTCTAGCTCTATATGGTGACCAGAGTCAAATAAAGCCTTTTTTATGGAATTGTAAGAAAGTGGATGAATGATACATAACTCTCTGTTCATTACCGTATAATCTGATGTAATGTGTAAATAGTTTAACTTATAAATTTATTAAAACCAACTAAGAAAATATCATTACTTAATAACTGACTGATGAGAAAAGAATATTTGCTTATAATCGATCCCTTATAATTTTATATTTATACAATTAGATAAAGGTAAATATTCTTGTATATATTCATGAATAATAATAATAGCTTCAGCTTTTGTGATTTATTTAGAGTGCAACTTAAGTAACACGTTTTAATATGTATGGTAATATGTATAGCATAGAAAAAAGAATTATCGATGATTAGTATTTCTAGAACCAAGAATTTAGAAACTACATGTATGTATACATATGCTTACCACACTGATACACATCTAGGCGTGACTGTAACACATGAGATAAATAAGTTAAATATAAGCTGATAATTATATAATCATGATATTGTGTTCAATTATCTTCCTGTGTTTCTGCATGTTTTGGTGGTGATTAAAAATTAATGCTAGTTAGTTTGAAAATAAAGAAAAGATACTGCTAACAGTATACTCATTTAGTGTACTTCAGTCTGGCGGCTTTCCAAATTATTAATTAATTGAATTATAATGGGTTTAATTCTCCTATGATGATTCTGTTTATGTTTGCAAGAAAGTGATGCACTGACTGAAAGTTTCTTTGCGAACAGAAAATAGTCGTCTAATTTTCACTGGATATCCTATAAGGATTTGGAATAATAGGTGGTAAATATTTGAGAAATATCACTACCCATCACGAAATATGAATCAAGCCTTCTGAAAATTGTTTCAGATTATGGGTTTGTGGGGATTTAAATTATTTTCAGTGTAAATTTTGTCATTAACCAAAATGAATTATTGAATCACTGAAAGCTGTTTTGTCATAGCTCAGGACTGTCTTCCGTAGATTGTTTGTGACTAAATTTTACTGCTTCACTTGATTCCTCCGAATCTGTTTAACCAGGTATTACAGTTTGAGTTCATTTCCTTAAACTCTGAATTTTTAGTGACTTATCACAAAAGAAGGTTAATAAAGTTGCATAAAACTAGACAGATTTTCACCATTTGTTGTCTTTAGCTCAGCAATAAGAACAATTCCTTTGATTATCATTTTTGTTCACATTTTTCTCTCTCATTTACTGATATCTGAAGTCAATGAAGTACTTACTGATCCTAAAATAATGTTTACAGTTGTGACAGCTTTCCAGACAAAGATTTACATCGTCATTATCTGAATACCCACAATTATTGTTTTGCTCTGCAAACTATTCTGCAATGAATTTCGACCTATATAACAGAAAAAATATCGCGTTAACCAAACCCTGTTGAGTTACATTAATTCATTGATGAGTCCCTTTTTACATTAATCAAACTGCTGTGCAAGAGTAGAACATGAGCCGTCTGTTAGGAGATAAGTTCATATCGGCTAAGATTATTATATATAATGCAAGTGATGCAGTACTATTGTACATTTTGATGACTTCTGCGTAATGAAGTATGGACACATAATCCCGTTGTGGGGTTACCGATTTTCTAAATCAAGATGTCGAGGGATTATTCTATTGCTGCATTTAGTTTGATGCTGTAATGACTAAGATCATTTAATCTGACAGCATAACTTAAAAAGTTATTTCTACTCCTTCAATTTTACTGCAAAATAGCAAGTAGATAGAATATCAGTCATTGAAAGGAAAGTTTTTTTGATTTTCCCGTCGATTAATTTGAGCGAAGTGCTGGGTCTCAGGTTGACATGTCGGCTTCTTGTGCAGATGCTTCGACGATGTCTGGGCATTTAATTAGTATACAATTAGTGAATGGTGGCTAGCAGTGGAATCCAGGATGCGCATTTCGTCCTATTTCGGACTCGTCATCTGGATGTGCCTGCATTTCTCAGTGAGTGATGATGGATAACGCTTTGGCGTTTGAAACTATGGGCACTGGGTTCGAGCCTCAGTGGGAACATCATCACTCACTGAGAAATGCAGGTTAATCCAGATGACGAGTCCCAAATAAGACGAAATGTGCATCCTGGATTCCACTGCTAGCCACCATCCACCAATTGTGTAAAAATATCAGTCACTTTATTTCCCTAAGTATAGCAGAATTGCCGCTCATGATATAGTTTGTCGAAATGAGTTTCTAATAAGGATTAGAAAAAAATTCTACTAATTCTAACCAGTGACACTAATTTCGAGTAACTAAGACAAGTAAGCAGTTAAATACAGATTACTATTTGAAATAAATCAATAACACTTAGTTATTGAATCAAAATCTTTTAGATGAACTGGAGAATAAAAATACAAGTCCGTCTTTGATTATCAACTGTACAAACAAGTGAATTATCAGAGCTGACAGGTGATGCGTCCATAAAGAACTCTGAAGAATTCTCCAGATACCAAAATAATTATGACAATTAAAGAAGTGGTAATAACTATAATACCAATGAAATAAATTATTGTATAGGTATGACGTTTACGATCATGGAATATACACATTGGGTCATAGTAAATAAGAAGACAATTGCAGCGAAGAAAATTTTCTTTTCGACGAAGTCATCATCTAGGCTGTACATTCGTGTATTTATATCAAATGGATGGGAAAGTTCCAGAATAATATCCGGTCAAGGGTCAAATTAATAAAAATTAAAATTGGGAATTAGAATGCCATAATAAACAGGGGGATGGATAAAACAAACAAAGTAGCATTATAATAACTAAGAAGACTGACATTGTGCAATTAGGGGTTAGAAATGTAGAAATAACAAAATAGACAGGATGTTTGGATAAAAACTAATGTGATGAATAATTGTTTATGCAATCAGGGATTAAATATGTAGAAATAGTAAAATGACAAAATAAACACTAAGTTCGGGTATGAAAATATGGTAGTGTAAACAGGGATTAAGAAAAACTTGAAATAACATGAATAAACAGGAAGTTTAGATAAGAAAGGCGATGGGATGGTGATTACTAAAAATTACCTGTTTATGATGGCCATGGCAAGGACAGGGGTTGGACGTATTTCTTTTGTATACAAAGCGTGGGTTTGAGCTTTTGTATAGCTAGCGCCTCGGCTATGCCCAGATGTCTTGATTTTACTCCCTTTGATGGGTTTGATCGAATCTTGTAAATGATTTTGAAGGATTTTTCGAGTGGCGCTGAATGTCCTGAATTCACCAGGTGTTCTGTCACCGAACTATTTACCCGTTTTCGTTCTCCTTTTACTAGCCAGGCTGGATAGTGTTCACGAGCGCGTTTTTCAAGTCGGCGCATGGTACGGCCAACGTACTCAGCTCCACAAGAGCAAGTAAACTGGTATATGCACGTTGAGGTGGCCCAATGCGACAGCTTGTCTTTCGCGTTCTGGCTGAACAGTTTCTTGCAGGAAAACGTCAGTCGTAGGCTAGCGGCGAAGTATGTTTTCCTCAGCGATTTTGAGAGGCGTCTGCGAAGGATTTCTGCTTCAATATCACCTTTGAATTCTAGATTAAGCAGAAGCATTTTCTTTGGGACGGATTGGACTTGTTCAGAAGTCTTCTTAGGTTTGAGATTCTTTTCTATGAACCTGGGCGGGAAACCGTTTTCCATCAGGGTTTTTCGAAGATTACGCAGTTCTTCTTCAACCACTTCCTCGCTGCATATCTTCCGAATCCTCGAGGAAAGAGCGTATATCAGGTTCCTCTTTCTGCTCAGGGGCACGAAGCTTTGAAAGTTGATGAATTGTCCATTCCATGTAGGCTTTTTGTATATGGACCTTTTCAGGGAGTTGTCGGCGTTTCTTGTCAGATGGACGTCGAGGAAGTGGAACATTCCGTCGGATTCAGTCTCAAGTGTGAAGTCGATGTTTGGGTGGGCATTATTGAAATTTGAAGTAGGTTTTTTAAATCACAGTTCTCATCACAAATAATGAAAGTATCATCGATGTATCTCTTGTAGAGATGGAGGTCGTTGATAGTTGGTGATAAGGCGTTGTTCTCTAAGCTAGCCATAAAGCAGTCGGCTAGAAGGGGTCCTAAGGGAGAACCCATTGCTACTCCATCTACTTGCCTGTATATTTCTTTGTTGAAACTAAAGTATACGTTGAAGGTGCATCGAAGTAACAGTTCTTTCAGGTAATGGATTGGTATACCGACATTGATGTTATTGGATTCAATGTAGTCACAAAGGAAACATACGGTTTCTGTCAGTGGAACGTTGGTGAAGAGAGACACGACATCCAGGGAGACCATTTTCTTTTCTGCCACATTGACATTCTTAATTGAATCAACAAAGTCGAATGTGTCGCGGAGGTTATGTCTTGACAGCTTCTCTTTCACCGGCCCGAGAATCTCCACCAGCCATTTCGCGATTGTATGATATGGGGAATCTATCATATCTAGTATTGGGCGGAGTGGGACGTCTTGTTTGTGCACCTTGGGTAAGCCGTACATACGTGGCGTTGTAGAACCAGATGGGCGCAGTTGTTCGTATAGCTTTGAACTGATAATGGATTCGTCCTTCATTTTCTTCAATATCTTTGTTAGCTGGAGCTCCGTCTGTTCAGTGGGATCTTTCTGTGGAGACTGTTTCTGAAACTTTTTATCATCGGATAGTATCATCGAGAGTTTGCTTAGGTAGTCTGATTTGTTCATCAGGACGATTCCGGAGCCTTTATCTGGTCGCGTGATGATCAAGTTTTCATTATCTTTCAGTTCTTTCAGCTCCTTTCGATGTTCTTTGGAAAGGACGTTACGGAGGCTGGGTTTTTTGTTGATATAATCGAGACAGCAATTTAAAACGGTTGATTTGAAAAGTTCTGCATTCTCATATGAGATTGGGACGAGATCTTTCGTCTGGTCGATTAAATTCTCAAATTGCACTTTCGTGTTGAGTTCATTCACTTTTGACGTTGCATCACAAAACTTAGGCCCAAGTGCTAAGATTTGCATTTGAATTGGAGATAGTTGAACATCAGAATAATTGTACACGTATTTTTCTGGACAAGTAGGAAAGACGGTTTCTTTTGTAACGGACTTTAGGCTTTGGTTTAGTTTCATTATAACATCATCTGTTCTTTTCTTTGTAACCGTATTGGAGTAGTTTTCGAATGCTGTTCTCTCGTCTTCAGATAACTCATAGAGAACGTGGGAGCTTTTTGAGATATTCTGCTCTAGCTCAGGTAGTCTTGATCGCACTGCATCGATGTGATTCAGAGGCGAACGCAAAGATTTTCTTCTTGAAGAATTTTCTCGATAAACATGAATATCCCAAAGTATTTTGGAAGCATCTCAGACGAAATCACATATCCCCTAACTCACGTACGCTGAAACGACACACTCTGAATCACATCGATGCAGTGCGATCAAGACTACCTTAGCCAGAGCAGAATATCTCAATATCTCATTTGACTGTTCATCTTTTTTTCTATTATTATTATTATTATTATCCAAGAAGAGTATGTTTTCAGGGCGAAATAATAATAACAATAAAATCAATCATTTAATTAATTTGTTCACAGTCACGCTGGTTCTATTTTATTTAACTTTTCTTTGAACTGGTTGTGCGTATGGTTCAAAATCGATGAATTAACTAAAATTAACTATTTATCATAGATGGAGAGTACCCAGACTTGCAAATATCTTCCAGTGGTCACTCAACTGAAAATCTACTAATGAGAGGAGGTGTTAGGACAGACTAACTGTGTTTGTTAGCCGTGGAGTTATGATTGATGCGTGCCCTGACATATCAAACTGACTGGACAATTTTTGGTCGATTTCTTTTTGAGGACCGTTAGTCATGCAATCAATCAGATATTGGTTATTTGCTTACTGTTTGAATTTCCATTGATGTGTAAGTGATATTATATATCCTGTATTTCGAATAGTAAAGGTTGTTGTTGTGGTTATCTCAGTTAAACCTAACTTCACTGTCTGTCTCGATGTTGGGAATATTTTCAAGTGATCAGTTGGCTATAGTGTCGCGTCTGTAGATGCATTGTAGTCAAGATATGTGGCGAGAGCTGTCTGCTAGCCAAAATTGGTAGACAGAAATTTACGTTTACTTGTGTTTATTTCCCAAATCTTGGTCATGAGAAAAAAGAACAAAGACTTTGTGTGGGCGGATACGATTCACAGATATATGGTCTGACCTTCAATGAAACGGCCACAAAGAGATGACAGATTAACTTTCAGCGGGAAACCAATCAATCAGAAGACGCTGTTTCTCTGCTAGTAATAACGAATTATAATTTACATAAAAATATGTAGATATCTGTTGATTTCCTCAATAAACGATCTGTTGCCTGGCCCTTGTCTTCTGTCGTTGCAGATGGACGACAACTAACAAATCACTAGCACTCCACTATAACACAATTGAGTGGAAAAATATGACATTTTAAATATATTTTTCAGGTATTCCTCAAAAGTTTATTCAATATTGACACCATGCAATTACAGTTGACTACTAAAACTAACACCTAACAATCAATGTGCGACGGAAATGGCGTCTTCAACTTTTATTCAGTTATGCTTTTTCAAGAAATATTTACCAGTGGTGTTTTTTAATCTTTGAATTACACTAAGCTATTTTTCTGTTTCACTGAGTTCAGTAATGCAATGCTGATTTTTCATTGAGTCTTTTTTGGGGCATGTTAGTTGGGTTGATCCGTTTTTAAGTAATGATGAATACTATTTCCTATGAGACTGGCACTTACTTTCAGGTATTACAAATATGTCGACAACGATAATATTAATAATAAAGTGCGGTATTCAACTCCTGTTATTAGTAGTTAGTTACTATAGCAGCTAGTTTTTATGACTGAATAGATTCTTTTATTTCGGCAAATAGTATCTCGACACAATCAGATGCAGAAGCCAGGGGTCTATTGGGGATTCTGACTAAAATTCCACTAGTTAGCTTCTGAAAGTCAGTCAAGAAATATGTCACAATTCTAAGCTTTTACGATAAAAGTGACCTAGTTAATTTATTGTATGTTAGTATCTTTTCCAATATGGTGAACAACAACGTAGGTGAGACAATGGTGATGAAATTCAACTGATCTCAGTCACAGTGTGAAATAACATATCATGTCATTTACAAGAGCATCCTTTTGGGGTGAAACGGGAATAAAGCTTAAAACCACTTAGGAATTCAGGTAATACCACCACATGCCCTTGTCTGTGGAAGAGATCAATTATGCGCAAAAGCAAATAAATAATTTGTCCTTTAAATAGATTGATGTTAAATCGCTCCATATGTTAGTAGGAAGATAGAAATGTTTCTGTTATTAGTAAATTAGGGAATACAAAAATGTACGCAACCGAAAATCCAAGAATAAAACAAGACGCTTGTTTGGTGTTATGTATTTTCAAAAGGCTGTCGACCTCATACATATTTGTTACAAAAAAACTTTGAGTAACCTGTAAATCTTCTAATAGCATATTCATACTTACCAACATGTAATCAATGCTATTGTACTACTCATATTAATATTTTACGTCTGTCAACTTAGTGAATAGACAAGTTTGCTTGACAAAGAATGTTCTATGAAGGAATCAGACTCATGCTTTGCCTAAAATGAAATAAAACAGCTTTATTTCTATCCCACATATTTAATAATTAAGTAAGTAGAAAATACTAAATTTACAGTAGAAGGCATGCCATTTTATTCTACAGTTGTACACACCAGATACTGGCTGTCTATACTATAAATGTTCTACCTGTGACTAAGATGTCAATGAAGAGTAACCAGTCCAAAAAGGCTGATAAGGTGAATATCACTAATTTCAACATCAAGCTATTCATACAGTGATATGGAATGGAATTATTCATACAGTGTCTTGTCAATACACAGGATAAGAAGACTCAAAAGGAAGCAATAGGTATGCACAGGCAAAGGAATGAGGAGTAATAAGTTAGAAAAATAGACTGTGGGAAAATGGAAATCTCTAAGACTGAAAGAAACTCATTTGGAAAACTAAAGAATCATATAATCAGTATAAAATGAGATCAAAGTATGTTTATCGTGTTAGTGGGGGTGAGGATAATTTTACAAGTGTTGTAACTTCAAGTGGCAAAAGAGGGCATACAAACGGTTGTATGTCACCCGCTCGGTTTTAGTGACTAGTGCATACGATAAGGAAGTATTATCAAACTTATGGATCTTAAAATCTAACACGCTAGGTTAATTTCCTCATATGCATTATATTATCATATTCTAATTATTAATTACAACTAATGTTCAAGTTGGAAATGACGACTGATAATCGGTCTGTTAGTTTTGTCCCATCGAGTATGCGTTTAAATCGGTATACATTACCGTATAACCTTGACACCTACAGTATTTAGGTGGCTATATAAATAAAAATTCATCTGTAAGTCAGTGTACAGTCTCGAGTCCCACTCCACCTACTTCATTATGGGCAGTTGAATAGTATCATCAGCCCTTACGCGATAAGTGCGTTTCTTAGCTTAGTACATGAAAAATCTGCTCCAGGTAATTGAACTATGTACTTGGAAAAATTATTATATTTTAAGGAAGGCTGAGTTAAGTAAACCTCGCAAAAACATCAACCAGCTCCAATATAGTGATTAGTAATGTAATTTTGGTAATTCATTCTCATTCACTCTGGTTTTATGTTGTTGCTCTTTTCTTTGAATTGGTTGTGTGTATGTTTTGCACTGGACACAGCAGAATATAGCGAATTTTTGTGAAAGTAAAAAGTTTGGGAATATTGATACGACTGGTGGAACGAAAGAGTAGCTTAGGAAGAAATTAATAAATGCAGATGAACTCTTCAGTCTTAGTTGAATTAAGTTTTCAAGGTATTCTATTCATACTATGATGAAATGATCTTTTGTGACATAATTATTGAATAACTGTTTTTGCTAACTTGCTTGTTTCGTGGGTAGTTGTTAATTTGTCCTGTTGTTTTAATACGTGCTGATTGAAAGTGAAATGAAAAGCTCAGTCTTCACAGGATTCGAACAGTCAGTCTCTAAACTATTAGATCAACGGTCTACCGGTTGAAGGACGAGCCTGATAATCAATCCTTCTTGTATCCACTTGAAAATCGTATCCAAGTACCTAGTGAATGGATGATGCGTATCTATCCTGCAAACTTTATCACACTAACTGTTCCGATTTGTATATATATTGGATGTTAGCTTCCATATCAAGAGGTTACAAACTTCATTTGTTAACTATCACTAAATGTATGATGTGTCCATTCTTCCAGAATGAAAACTGGTCTATGATACTTATTTCTGCATAATGACTGAATTTAAGTGGTCACTATCACTTTTGAGTTAAGTTATTCAACAATATAATATTATGTTCAATCTTAGAATACTAGTTGTGACTAGTGTATTCGTAGGATTATTAAGTATATCAGGGAGACAAATATATTTAGTTAGATAGACAGATAGATGGATAGGTAGACAGAGAGAGAGAGAGAGATAAAGAGTTGTCTTTTCTCTGTGTTATTTTGTTTGATGATATTTCTTACTATATAGTTAATACTCTCCAAAATAAATGAGTTAGATCTCTCTTTTTTCATCTCATAGAAAAATAAATGTCCAGACACATGACTACATCATTGAGGGCAGAAATATTTACATATATATGAATATGTAATTTGCTTCTGCATTTCTTCTTTTCATTAGTAATGTCTGTGAAAAGTTTGCGCATCGCAAGACGGATAGAATTTCGATGATAATATTTGGTGTGTTTTACATATTTCTGTTTCATTTTTGGCATTATTTCGAACCAAGTTACCACATATAGTCATATCAATTATTAGAATATATTGACCGCTGTTCTGTTTCATCTTTGTCGAGTGTGTTGTAAGTAGTATTTGTGAATACATGGATTGTGTCATCAGTCTTTCCAATTATTCACTGTTATTTTTGTTACTATCCTATCGGGTTCGGAGTGGAATATAAGGCTTCAACGACACATCTCCATTTCATCCTGTACTCTATAGTCCCCTTTAGCTGGATCCACGGTTATCCACAATATTTCATTTCCTCCTGACACCATCTTCTCCACGTCACTTTTGGACGCACAGCTTGGCGTTTCCCATTCAAGTTCCACTCAAAGCCTGCTTTGCATGTCATTTCACTCAGCGGTCTCCCCAACGTGTATATAATCCATCTCAACTTCCTTCCGAATATTTGTTGGATGATAGGCTGTCGCTTGGTTCGTTGTGGCCATCTGATCTTCAGTAACGCACGAAGGAGACTGTTGATGGAAATCTTCAGCAGGATTTTGGGAGTACTTTAGGTGACACGTACACCAAGTTTCTAAGCCATATATAAACAGTATCTTGATATTATTGTTGAAAATTCGGATGTTTATCCGTATACTGAGTGCCTCTGAGTGCTGTCTGTTGTTGGAACGACTCTGCACAGGCAGGTAGGCGAAGGAGGTAACTTCTTTTGGACTTCTCGCGTTGATAGTGACTGGAGCTTGTTGGCGGTGGTTAGTTATCTTCAACATCTTTTTCTTCTCTAAGTTCACTTGAAGTCCTCCCTCCGTTTTCTCTTTGGCAAGATGTTGGTTTTCATTTCCATTTATTCATACTGAACTTTAAACTGCAAATCAATATGACTTTTTTCATCTTATGGGTCACATCAACCGTTGGCCAGTCGCCCACGTTTCTTGATCCTGATTCTGAGTGATTTCATTTCATTGAATTTCATGAATGTCAACACTACTCTTTCAAGAATTTTGTAAACAGTATTAATGAACGATTTGACTGACATCAGTGTCTTTAATGTCATTTATTTTAAAGGGGCTAGTAGTGTTATCAAGGCGAACAGAATCTGTCCCACTTAGGAATCGTCAGCTAGAGTGTGCTTGCTTTGCCATTGTAACTGGAAACCGACTATTGTCGCTCGAAACTACACATGGTTATCTACTAGACTACACTTTTAAAACGGCCTTCTGGGGGTGTTTTTTAAAGAACGACATTACTAAGTGAAATAAATGACTGGAAACTGACAGTATTTTAAATGATGAAAATTACTGCCAGTTTTTAACTGCGAATATGTAAAAAATAAAAAAAATAACAATTTTTTACACCAGACTACTTAATTACGTTATTTAGACAAATTAGTTTCAATTTACTGAATTGAAAAATGTTTCTTTGTCGTTTGAATACAAAGAGAGCTAAGGACTGATTTTGGAGTACTTTCTTTAGATTTATATATTACACTCTTATTTGTATTAAATGTGTAGATCTCTAAGTCTCCATATATATATATATATATATAAAGCTTTAAGACAGCATGCGAATATACGGTATAAAATTTTTCAGTGTATTCAGCTCCAAAGTACTTTTTTCTTCACACAGGATTCACATGTAAATTAATAATTTGAAGTATATCTTCATTTCGTTGAAGAATTGTACAGCGTTTACTTGGGAGTAAGTTATATCAACGCGCAAGTTTGTGTATAGGTCATTTGATATAACTGGACGACTAAAACAATGATAAATCCAGATGAAATTAAGCATTTTGGAGAAAAGTAATTTCGGTAGCCCAATGATTTAAGCAGGCAGCCCAAAAAGAGAGAGAGATAAATAAAAACTGAATCCTTCATTCGTAATTCTGTAAGGCATTTTAAGTCCTAAGTTTCACTTTTGACAGAAAAAAGCAACATATGCATTACTACAGCATTACAAATGGTGAAAATGAGAGGAAAAACAATGAGGAAAATGTTTCATTGTCTCCTGTAATTATTTGTCGTTTTCGTTTCTGGTATTTTCACCTTGACTGTTTTAAACTAATTACCACAAAACCCAAAGTTTAAATAAGCAGTTAAGAACACATGAGTTAGAAAAGTGATCTCTTTTCGTAACTTCGCTTTAAATACTCACAGTTACTTGGAGGGTTTATATATACAATGCATATTGACAGTAGAGGTCAAAGGTTATTATCAGCTGGCAACAAAGTAAATCAAAGCTTATCAGTATTAACTATGTTTGAAAGGTTAAGAATAGCCTTTCGTAATCAGGAGGGATGACAGCTAATTGATTGAGTGATGAGCAAGCGTTTGGAAATAGTCGCTAAGAGAACAAAAGATTGAAGATGAGTTGCAGAAACATAAAATCGATAACACAGAACTTATTAAACAGTTAGTCATGGAGACAAAGGAAGAAGGAAAGAAAGACAAAATAGTACTAAGGCCATGGGAGTAAAAGAGCCCGGATAAAACGTTAATGAACACAAAGTTCAGGTTTCTCTTCATGAACTGCTAAGGCCACGGCTGCGTGAAGAAGATGTAGAGGAAATCCTTTTGAACGGCATGCTCATCCTATATATTTGACTCTGAATGAAATCTGGTGAATGCTCATGGGCGAGTCTAAACGATGTCTTGTTGGTACTGTGCTGTGGGATTAAGATGTACGGAGTTTATCGTTTTTGTTCTGTTGGTATTTGACAAAACCAGATGGCTGCATAGGCTGATTAAATAATATTTTTGTTGCCTCTATTGTATGTTTAATCACTTATTTTAACCATTCTGTCTGTATGTTTACCCATCTACCATCGTTTATCATTTAAGTACAGCGATATTTTTATTACATTTCAAGAGTAGCAATAGTTCAAATTTTTCAAAGTATCGGGGATTGCGTTGAACATAGTTGATGAAAAGACAGAATGAAAGGCATATTTTTGATTAGCGGTTACTCGTAAGAGGAGGGTCATGCTTGAAAAAAAGAAATGAATATAGGAAGTAGAATTTGAAACACTATACATGGTTTTAAGATATAGGAAAGGATGGTTGTGTGGAAATTCAAGTTAATTTTTGCATAGTCTAGCAACATACGGAGTGCTATCAGCTACAAATTGTATCTGCTAAATGAAACAAAACATGAGGTAAAAGGTTGGAGGTTAATATTTTACAAAACCGAATCAATTCACTTTAATTTCAGTCCAGCAATGTTAAATAAGTAGGCTAACAGGAAAGAATATTGTTAGTTGAGAGTAACATTCTCAAGAAAATCAGGCAACTTTTAAGTCAAGGCAATAGCACATGGGTTCAATAGCTTTTCAAGTATTGTTTTGTAGGGATCTGATTGATTGGTTACTGGACTTCATCATGAGCTGACTTCGGTTAAAGAACCCATTGGTAAACCTGCAGGGAGTACTAGAGAACTGTTTTGTCCTAGTTTGAAACTCTTCATCAGTACGCATGGACCATTGGATCGGGTCCTAATGGCTTAATAGTCTAGGAGCTTGCCTTGTAACCAGAACGTCCTAGGTTCGAACCCCGGTGGGTGCGTACTGGTGAAGAGTCACCAACTAGGACGAAACAGTTCTCTAGTACTCCCCGCACGTGTTTACCAATGGTTCTCTAAATAATGTCAGCTCATGATGAAATCCTGTAACCGATCCAACAGTTATTCTCTGTAAAATTTTGAAACAACAGCAAACCAACAGTTTCTATTTTAGGTAGAATTCCACTCCATATGTCGAATACTGTCATGTTAGTGTGTACAAATGAGTGAAGTATCGTATGAATATCTTACTGCTAATCGCAGTACTATACTTGAACTTACTGCTGTGCTAACGAAGGTAATTCTAAACTCTTTGAAGTGTGCTCATTAAAATGAATACAGCCTTCTTCATGTAAAGCACACAGATGCAGATGCTACGTGAAGAGGCTGCGAAAATGCAGACCAGCGAATTGAATCTTCCGACAGTAGGATAAAACATTTCTCCAACGCTTCTTAGTTTTAATAACTCTCTAATATGAGCTGATTTCTATAACGCTTCAATACCAGTATAACAAAAGAGTTCAGTCAGTTCCACAATAGAATAATTTGTTTGCTATATAACATAGTATTACAGTGAATCCTAGTCTTCCGACTGTGAATAAAAAAACTAATCGAAACATCATCAGTAAATAAACAGTACTGTAAATACCCGATTATTCTGTCATTTCTGATCTTTCCCAACCTACCCCCTTCCCTTTTTCTCTTGAAATGATATTACCGGAAATCCAGTCTTTAATTGGCTATTGAGTTTTTTCTTTATTTGCCAGACTTTGACATTTTGTAACCTTTTAGGCATTTCTAGAGCAAACAGTAACTCTATAATTTAGGCCGATTCATAAATCATTCTTACTTGGTTTACATAATAACAACAGTAGCTGTAGAAACACTAGAAGTTGTCATTTTTATCAGGTTTCTCGAATGTTACTCTCATTTAAACTGCAAAATAATTATCTCTCATTTTGTTGGGTAGACTGAGGAGCTGAATACCGAGCGGAATTGTGTAAGTCCGTCTACTGAATCAGCAGCGATACCTACACGTTATTAATATTGATGCACAAACATAATGGCTGAAAATAATATTAACACGTAATATCATTAGATTAAAGTGAATTTCACGGGAGGATGCTTTATTTTATGGCAGTATTCTACATCACTTTTATGCCTAAATTTGTGCTTACTAACTTTTATCTTAGTTTGAATGTGTAGATATGACAAAAACAATAGTGGGATTTTGTCACGTTTAGAGCTCATCAATTGACTGTGTACGTTGACACTTTGATTTGAAAGTTGTCTTACTTCTTACACTGAGGTCTTTAGTCTTAAGGATTACTTGTGTCAACATTTACTGAAGAGGAAGTGAAAATCTAGGTGACGGGAGGATTCGAACAAATGGTTCGTACATTAATAGTCCAGTAGCATATCAACATCAGTTTACCAGCTATGGGCTGATTTACTGTACTAAGTCAGCTGAACACTGGTAGTGATGACAGTGATATTGTATGCCAGTTAATAATATTAATGATGGCCACAGCTTTACTTTGCATACGTCAGCTGAATAAATCTTGTTTGCTTCATTAATTAATGGCCAGAAGCAAAAATATACCTATTTAACAGGATAAATGCAAATTAGAATATCATGAACATATTTAACTGTCTCCTACTTCTCTGTCTCCATACTTACTTGTGCATATTGCCTTTCTTGTATTCATTACTAATACATGCATCAAAACAAAACACGATAGTACTTATTGAACGTTCAAAGTATACCAATAAATGTATGAACAGTTAACAGTATCCATTTATGCATCATAGCACCTAAAATTCACATGTGCAGTAGCTGTAGCAGTAGCGGACGAATTAATAATAATAATACGCAACTAAGTGATCTTCTGATGATATTAGATGAAATCATCAAATCAATGTGAACCGTGATGGTGAGCTACTTAGAATGGTGGCCACATTGCAAACCTGACTGAGAGAATTCAGTCTGCACCAAAGAAAGGACTAGACGCATAACAATAGTTACTAGTGTCCAATCAAAGTAAGTGGTTTTCATCAATTTTTTGTTTTACTTCAAGCCGAAAAATAGCACAGAATAAATAGACAAAAGTATTCTATTAGAATGATTAAAAGGAGTCTGTGATCACTTGAAGTTGACTACTTTTATTATTATTATTATTATTACTGACGACGACATCAATAACAGTTAAACAAGTTATAATGAGTAGTAATTAAAAGGTGAATGCTAGATAAGTGTGAATACTGTCGCAATACAAGTTTTTGTTCCATCATCAATCACCACCTGTGATATTAATCTTAATATATTAATAAGAGGCCATCTCAGAAACTCTGAACAGCGTTTATGAAGATAAGATGTTGGGAATGACGTCAAGATGGGAGATACTAAAAAGGCTAATGTGACAGTCTTGACTGGAAATAATATGTTAATCATGTAAACTGAAGAGAATATGTTCTTATTTCACTTAAAATTTAGTATACTCTTAGCCTATTTCACTCGTAAAATATTCTTTATCGACTAGCTGATACATAATATGTGTATATCTTATTCATCTGTTAGGCATTCCTGCGGTGAAACCGCCAAATTATACAATCGTTAAAATTTATCTAACCAGTAGCCATGATTATTACCTACTTATGTAATAAATACGAGTCAGTTTTAAATAAATCAGAGAACGACTGAAAACCAGAGAGTACTGGACAGCTACTTCGTTCTAGTTTGCGACTCATCAAAAGTAAACATTCATCACCCCACTGGTAATCGAACACAGGGTCTTTGTGTTATAAGAGGAGTCCGTTGATTATTCAGCCCCTGGGACGAGATCGAATGACCCATGAATTCTAACTTCTATCAGTTCGCGAACTGGGTCGCACAACCGTCAGTCTGTGTAATTGGCGAGTATTTTTTTCAAACAGCTTCCCCAGTACTCTCTGGTTTGTAGTGGTTCCCCAACTGAAGTCCGTCCATGACCAAACGTGAAGCAATCAAATTCCAGTTAACCAACACTTGGAAACTAGTCCATTTGTTGGATTCATGAATGTCACTTTATGGCTGTACTATAATTTTCACAGTTTATTACTACACAACAGCGTTTATATGTCTCATGAATTCTATCCCTACCCATCACAGAAATACTATAAGGATGAAGTAGACAGTAAACCTCAGATATTTCGCTAAGTGGCTTAAATAAATTATGCGAAATGAAGTCAGATACTGTGATATATTACCTGCTAACCAGTGTCTGAGTGACTCTGCTACTTTTATTGACCAAAGTCTACATTTTCTGTGGCATTTTATTTATCAAATGGATAGTCATCTGTTGTACTGAAGAGAACTGAGACTTTATTTCGCACGGAAATGCCCTACCTCAGTCACCATTTCTTTCAACAGACAGTCATCTTCCGCCTTAATCAATTCATCTTCTCTATAGGTGAATGTATAACCTCGCCAGATATTAGCTTGCTAGGCTACTAGCTTACTAGTTATCTCGCCGGTCCCAAGCCCGGGTAAAGAGGGAAGGTTGGGGCGTGGTGCTAGCAACTCCACCCCTGTAAAACAACCAAATCGCTACAGAAACTTCAACGAATAAATATATTAAAAATTCTAAAAACATAAGCAATAGCCTTACTTTTCGCTGGAAGTGGGGTAGTGAAATAACGCAGGCTGGTGAAAGCCTTCGGGAAGCCAGTCAGCCGATGTGCCTTCTTTCGATGAAAGTAAAAGTAAGGATGGGTACCTGGAATGTTCACACAATGTACGAAACTGGAAAGGCTGCCCATATAGCCGCTGAAATGAGGAGGTACAGAATAGAAGTGTTGGGAATCTGCGAAAGCAGATGGAACGGATGTGGAAGGTACCCAATACCTACTGGAGAGACAGTAATCTATTCCGGCCACCTAGAGGACAACCATGAGCACATCGAGGGAGTGGCCATCATGATGTCACCAACAGCAACCAAAGCTCTCATGCAGTGGGAACCAATCTCCTCCAGGATAATGACAGCCAGGTTCAATTCAAAAGGAAGGAAGGTTACAGTCATTCAATGTTATGCGCCTACAAACGTCTCAGAACAAGAGAAGAAGGAGGCGTTCTACAGACAACTACGAACAATAATGGACAACATCCCAAATGGCGATATCAAAATCCTGATGGGCGACATGAATGCGAAGCTGGGAGGAGACAATACAGGAAGAGAACTCACCATCGGTCGTGAAGCCCTCGGTGAAATGAACGACAATGGTGAACTCTTCTCAGAGTTCTACGCCTTCAATGATTTGGTGATTGGTGGTAGTGTGTTCAAACACAAGGATATACACAAGACGTGGATTTCACCAGATGGACACACCAAAAACCAGATAGACTTTATTTCAACCTCAAGAAAGTGGAGACGGAGCCTACTGGACACAAGGTCGAGGAGAGGAGCAGATGTGGGTTCAGACCACTATCTAGTACAAAGGACTTTCAAGGTGAAACTAAAAGCCTCGAGGATAGCTGGGGATAGGCCACAATGCAAGTTCAACACTCAATTACTGAAGGACACAACCACAAAAGACACCTTCACTGCAACTGTCAGAGCAAAGCAGGAAACACTACGCGACATCACTGAAGAATCATGCGTGGAAGAACATTGGAAGTCTCTGAAGGCGATTCTCAACGAAACGTGTTCAACGGTTCTAGGAAGAAAGAAGAGACAAGACAAGGAATGGCTCTCAACGGACACTTGGAAATTAATAGAAGAGAGGAGAATGGTGAAAGAGAAAATGATTCAATGCAAGGACGGACAGGAGAAGGAGACGATGAGCTCAACTTACAAAGCATTGGACAAAGAAGTGAAGAAGAGTGCTAGGAAGGACAAAAGACGATTCTACGACAATCTAGCTACTGAAGCTGAAAAGGCAGCAGGCAAAAGGGACCTGAGGACACTATATCAGATAACCAAATCTCTATCCGGGAAGAGATCAACACAAGCGAAACCTATAAAAGACAGCCAAGGGAACCCAATTACCAAGGAAGAAAAACAGATTAAACAATGGGCGGATCACTTCAAAGGACTCTTGAACCGACCATCACCTGCAACCCGTCCAGAAATACCAACAACAGCGCGCACACAACTGCAAGTTGACACCAATCCTCCAACGAGAGCTGAAGTCTTGAACGCAATCAAACTTCTGAAAGCTGGAAAAACAGCCGGACCAGATGGAATACCCCCTGAAGCACTGAAAGTGGACCCAGAGACGACAGCAGACATGCTGACTCCATTATTGCAAAAGGTCTGGAAGGAGGGAAAGGTGCCTACTGACTGGAGGAAAGGTTACCTCGTGAAACTACCAAAGAAGGGCGACTTACGCCTCACTCTGCAAGAACTGGCGAGGAATCATGCTCCTGTCGACGCCAAGTAAAATCCTGAGTCGCATCATCCTGGAGAGAATAAAGGACGCACTGGAGACAGAACTCCGACCAGAACAAGCTGGATTCAGGAAAGGCAAATCATGTACTGACCAAATTGCAACTCTACGCATCATCATCGAACAAAGCATGGAATGGCAATCAAACCTCTACCTCAACTTTATAGACTTTGAGAAGGCCTTCGACAGCGTTGATCGTGAAGTAATTTGGAAATTACTCGAGTACTATGGCGTACCCCAAATATTCATCAACCTTATTCAACAGCTGTACGACAACGGCACCTGCCAAGTGATCCACAACGGAAGACTCAGCGAGGCGTTTGGAGTAAACACAGGAGTCAGACAAGGGTGCTTACTATCACCAATGATATTCCTAATTGTGGTGGACTGGATTATGCGTCAGACAGTGGGAAACGAGAAGACAGGAATATCCTGGACCGACGTGAAGAACCTAGAAGACCTGGATTTCGCGCGCGGATGATTTATGTTTGATGTCACACACAATCGAAGACTTACAAGCGAAAACCGACAAACTGGTCGAAGAAGCAGCCGGCGAAGACAGGACTCCAGGTAAACATAGACAAGACGGAGGTTATGAAAATAACCAACCAACAACAGCTGCAACATCCAACGTCAATCACCATCAACGGGAGGGATTTGAAAGAGGTTACTTCATTCACTTATCTAGGGAGCATTGTCTCAACTACAGGAGGAGCGGACGAGGATGTCAAATCGAGAATCGGGAAGGCGAGAAACACATTCATCAGCCTGAAATCAATCTGGAAATCTTCGTCACTCAGCATCACCAACAAAATTCGGATTTTCAATACAAACGTCAAGTCAGTCAGTTCTTCTATACGGATCAGAAACTTGCGGGAGGGTCACAAAGAATATTTCCAAAAGGCTGCAGACCTTTATTAACAACTGTCTTCGCTCTATACTGAAGATCAGATGGCCGGAAAGAATCACCAACAAGGAATTATGGGAACAAACAAAGCAAGAACCAATCGCCCAACAAATATGCAGGAGAAAGTGGAGATGGATCGGACACTCGCTGAGGAGACCGCTGGGTGACATCGCGCGTCAAGCCCTCGAGTGGAACCCGAAAGGGAAGCGGCGTGTGGGACGTCCAAGGGTGACATGGAGGAGATCGTGTGAAGAGGAGTTGAAAGAATATGGACTAACATGGATGCAGGCGAAAAGTACAGCAGAAGACAGAAGCAAGTGGAGACGTGCAGTTGAAGCCCTATGTTCCACTAGGAATCCAAAGGAGCAATAATAATAATAATAATAGGTGAATGTATAAGAAGTTAACTAATTACAGGATTTCATCATGAGCTGACATTATGTAGAGAACCATTGATAAACGTGCGGGGAGCACTAGAGAACTGTTTCGTCCTAGTTGGTGAATCTCCATCAGTACGCACCCACCGGGGTTCGAACCCAGGACGTTCTGGTTACAAGGCAAGCTCCTAGACTATTAAGTCATTAGGACCCGATCCAATGGCCCATGAATTCTAACTTCTGCCAACTCACGACATAGCGCGACCCCTAGACAATGTCTTCTGCCAGTATTTATCCTCACTCCCGACCTTCTGCATCCTACTGGTGACGACTTCCCACTGGAACCCCAGGTGGGGTTCGCTAGTGTGTTTATCACCGATATTCAGCTCATGATGAAAGCCTGTAACCAATCAAATCCCCACAAACCAACACTTGAATAGTTAACTAATTTTCTTTAAAAAAAAATCCATGCTGATTACAGTGAAATACACTTTTTCACCATACGCATACACACACACACACAAACTTGTTCGCTTCAACAATACCTTTTTTCCTTCTTTTTTTGGTGTGTTCACAGCTCTATCTTACTGTTCTTGAGATTATTTTGGTTGTTACCTTTTGCTGTTTATCTGACATTGCCACTTTTCATAATTAATTAATTTCATCTACCGATTTATTGTTCTCTTCCCCTAAGTTGTTTGTTTTATTTTTTTCTAGCTATTTTGGTGTAAGTAGTAGACAAATAAAAATTATTCAGTGCGGTTGAGACATACAGAAACAAACTGATCTTTGTGTGCGCACATTTTCTAACAGAGACCAATCACCGCCTGCATCTGTCTATTTATATTTGCGTGTGTGTGTTTGTTATGCGAAAATTTTCCTTCTATTTCCTTTCTGAATTCCTGATTATCTATTCCTATTTCTGTCTGTGCGCGTCGGTGGCATAGCGGTTAGGACGCTCGCCGACCATGCACACGGTCCAGGGTTCGATCCCCGGCCGACTCACTCCTTTACCTCGCTAAGCCAGTAGTGACACTGGTAAAGAAGAAAGGTTGGGCATGAGGCTAGCTACCCCATCCTGTAAAAATTAACACTGCTACAGAAACTTCAAGCCACCAGCTTGAGGCCCTATGTTCCACTGGGAACGTGAAGGAAAAAAAATTTCTGTCTGTGCATGTTTCCATATCTTTAATCTAGTATCATCTTAAATCTCAGTAAATTAAACAATGTATAATTTGTGAAGGATATACAAAAATGGAGTATGAAAATGAAACGTCTTTTCCCTCACACATTGAATAAATGACATTACCAGTCAAGGTCACTGCATATGGCGATCATAAGAGTAATAATAATTTTATTATTATGATTTTTTATCATGCCTCTAGTGTACTAAAAGCTATCAGAATTTTGAACAGCTTGATTTCATTTCAACAGTTAGATCTAACTAATTTACACTTAATAATGAACCATCTTTAACTATGAAATTATTCACAAATTTTGGAAATAGTGTGGGTGCATACTGATGAATAGTCCCAAACTAGAATGAAACAGCTCTCTATTACTCCCCACACGTTTACCAATGGTTCTCTAACCGATGTCAACTTATGATGAATTCCTCCAACCAATTAAAGAAAATAGTGTGCCTCTAAGAGATTTAAATTACACGAGATGAAATGGATCCACTATCCCACACATGTGTTGTTGTTCTTCCCTTTAAAAAGTTTGTTGAGTTCCCATACTACAGTCACAACTTAGACGAGTGTTATTTGGTTCTTTTAAACTAAGAAAAATTCAAGAAAGTATCTGACGGTTCTTAATTGTTCGAGCTATGACTCATACATGAACTTAAGCCCTCAACTTTCAACAGCCTTTACCTCCTAAAGCGAGGAGTTTCATTAGATCTTACACAATAGGTTTAGCTCACTGCCAGATGCGTTCATATCTTCGTGGTTGTTGATTTCGCTAGCATTACACCAACTGAAGTTTTAATACTATGAAACAACAAAGTGAATCACTTTAGTTAGTGAATATCCAAAGTCTTCTTCTCCTTTATGTCTAGTATTAACTTAAATTTCTCTGTGGTTTTACTGTACACCGGGGATTTTAAAAATTCTTTTATAGTGAAGTTTGTGTTATCCTGCCACAACTGTTTCAAGAATGACAAATGAAAATAAAAACTTATGCTATTTTCTTCATAGTATGACTAAGTATTAACTAACATTCACTGTAGTGGGCAGGTTATAACTATGCTGTTACAAGTAGCCTATTTTACATACGCACACGTACATACACACAATTCGATACACATTTCTAGAAATTCTTAAAAAGACAAAATAGATGAACATCCATATCCGTCTACTTACATAGAAGGATAAACACATACATGCACATAAAGAAAGGCAATAGGTTTGAAGCATGAAGTAAATACTGGTTGTTTATAACACTATCGTTATTGACTTTTTCATTTTCAAAATGTGGTCAACGATGTAAATCTAAAACAAAGGATTCTAATTGTCTTCGTGACATACTTTTCTGATCATATTTTCTATTTTGAAATAATTGGGTTTTTCGCCTTTCAGAAGAAAGGTTGGAACTTGAAAGCATAGATATTCTTTTGTCCTAATCACATTTCTGAATAGACTTATGAATTCATAATCTAGAAACCTCTGGAAAATTCTGCTGCGATACATTTTTTCAAAATTTTTATTCCTTTACGTTCCAAGTGGAACATAAGCTTTCAGTTTAGAGCTTTGAAGTTTCTGTAGAAGTGACTTTTATTTCACGGGCTGAAGTTGCTAGCTTCACCCCCAAACTTCCCTCTTTACCTGCCTTACTACCGGCTTAGCGAGGTTTAGGACTGCGTCGTCTGAGGATCGAACCTTGGATGGCGTGGGTAGGTGGCGAGCGTTCTGCCGCTGAACCACCGACGCACTACTGAGGTATATGAAACTGGTCAAATAAATTTGTTTTCAAGTGTTGGTTAACTGGAATTTGATTGCTTCACGTTTGGTCATGGACGGACTTCAGTTGGGGAACCACTACAAACCAGAGAGTACTGGGGAAGCTGTTTGAAAAAAATACTCGCCAATTACACAGACTGACGGTTGTGCGACCCAGTTCGCGAACTGATAGAAGTTAGAATTCATGGGTCATTCGATCTCGTCCCAGGGGCTGAATAATCAACGGACTCCTCTTATAACACAAAGACCCTGTGTTCGATTACCAGTGGGGTGATGAATGTTTACTTTTGATGAGTCGCAAACTAGAACGAAGTAGCTGTCCAGTGCTCTCTGTTTTTCACTGATTTTCAAACTGAAATCAGTTCGTGATATAACGGAGATGAATATGCATGGAAATAAATTAGTGCTTGCAATATCTTACAGTCGTATAAATACTGCAATAGCTCAAAACCATGTATAAACCAGAATACTGTGATTTCTTTTGATAATCCTAGGGGTATTTTGCAGTATATGGTTCTTCTCCGTGATACAACACTGGTAAAATCAGCGGCTAAACAAGTGGAAAGTCTGTCCAATGTACAAGTAAAGATGAGATAGTTAGCCAATGTAATCTAATGTAATCAATGAATTTTAACTACTGCTGTCAGTCAGTAGTCGAATTTGAATAGCTCTTTGCCCTTTTGTTGGTTCAAATTTTGATATCGTAAACTAGATCATATTTCCAGGTGTTAACATTAGAACATTTTCAAAAGAAACCATAGTATTATTGCTCGTAGTCAATTTTTATTTATTTATTTTTGCGAAAGATGAATAGTACAAACACTTTCAAAAAGAATGGTTATTCAACAAATAATATTCTTTTCAATAACTTCTTTATCAGGTTCTACAGTTATAAATACATAATAGTGAATGGAGTTACTAAAGATATTAAAGTTTAAATAACATCAAATCAATAATATGAATAGATTACAGTTCAATAGCATCAACATAAGAGTACACTGAATAACAGAAAAATTAGGAAAGATAATGATACAAATTCATGAATTTGTGGTCTCTACTGAGGGCCAGGGCAGTAGTAGTGTCCGGACTTGCTTCTTTTCAACACAAAACACTGGTTGTTTCCCGTGAATCGCGATAGCCTCTGCTGTTTGGAGTATGCGGTACCTGGATGTTTTTGGCGATTTATTTAGTACGCAGTAGATGATAGTGAAGGTTTTTTCAGTGCTGGCTTTGTGGCCGGTTTAACCAGTTACTGGAATAGTCACTAAATTTAAGCTCTATCGTTCGTAGAAGATTTTAATATTTATTTGTAACTGTAACCTGTGATGACTGAATACGGGTAAACCAGATAGTAACACGTAGAAGACAAAAGTCAGAATTAATGATTGCTAATGTGTATTTATAATAAAAAGCAGCAAATAACAGTGGACATTTAAACAGTAAAGTGATAGAAATTTTTAATCACTACAATACTTGTGTAAGTTAAACATAGCTGTCGGCAGAGAATTTCCAGTATTGAATCGTGCTGTAGTCAGCAATCGTCAGTAACATATATGTTCATTTCCAATGGACATGATTTCGCAACTCTGAAATCACATGAGTAATTCCAGAAGTTATTGGGGTATATTTTTTGTATTCATAAATGTCGTTGGACATGAAACCTAGCTTTTTATTCTTCTAGGCACTAACTGTACAGTTTATCATCGAAATAGTTACCTTGTGATGTGGAAGCAATCACTTACTAATGTTCACTGACTGATTAGTAAAACAGGCAGAGAGGTATGAGACCTAGCATTACCGCCAAATAGTTGAAGTTGTACAAGTTAACGGAAACAGGAAAAGTAGAGATGGAATTAATATGATCTCAGATTATACAGTACTGTAAGACGAAGTGGAAATATGGCTCACTGGCTTCAGTACTCGTCCTTGAGCCGATAGGTCCTGGGTTTGGACTCTACTCCACCTACCTCAGCCTAGGAAACTGGGTGGTGTCATGAAATCAGTGTGATTCACAGAGTGTTGCATCAGAAAATCTGTTTTGGGTAACAGCTTTCTAAAAACATCTTAGGATTAGGAGAAATGATGAGGATATTCAAGATAGAACTCAGTTGCAACAATTTGATCAATGTTCATTCACTCCACCATAGTCACTTGCAGTCACATAGACCATAAAAAAGCAAACTACACCTCTGAATCTAGCTTATGTCAGCATCCAAGGTTTCCTGAATATTAGTGTGCCAGTTCAAAAACACCAAATTGTGGTGACTGATGGGTCCCAGCCTAATGACTCACTTATCAAACTCCCGTAAAATGATAATAATATAATGACATCATTATTTTTCCCTTGGGTTCCGAGTGGAGCATACGGCTTCTACAGCACATCTCCATTTCATCCTGTTCTCTGCAGTCCTCTTTAGCTGGTCCCACGATTACCCATAGGCTTTCATCTCCTCCTCACACGATCGCCACATCACACTCGGACATCTAACTCGTTGTTTCCCATTCGGTTACACTCTATGACCTGGGACACGATATCATTCGACGGTCTCCTCAATGTGTCCAATCCGTCTCCACTTTATCCGTTATTATTATTGGTCAATTATGTGCGTCGGTGGCACAGCGATTGGGACGCTTGCCGACCATGCACATGGTCCAGGGTTCGATCCCCGGCCGACTCACTCCTTTACCTCACTCAGCCAGAAATAATGCTGGTAAAGAGGAAAGGTTGGGCATGAGGCTAGCTACTCCATCCTGTAAAAATAAACACTGTTACAGAAACTTCAAGCCACTAGCTTGAAGCCCTATGTTCCACTGGGGACATGGAGAAAAAACAATTGTAGGTCAATAGGTTCTCGGTTCGTTCCCAGAGTTCCCTCTTGCTTATCGTTTGAGGCCATCTGGTCTTCAGCTTGTAGCAAAGGCAGACGTTAATGGAAATCTTCAGAAGCCTGTTAGAAATGCCTTTAATGACGCGTATTCTAAGTCTCTTAACCACATAGAATCACTGAAAAACTTGACGTTAGTATTGAACATCCAAACCTTGTTCTTTATGCTAGTCGTGGTTGATTTACAAACCGATTTCAGAGTAATGGTCTGCCTTGCTTTTCGAACCTCCACTTGACAGTCTAACTCGTCACCAAAAGTTGGAACGATGCTGATTAGATAGTGGGAGGATGTTCAAATTTCTTCCGTCGTTAGTTATTAGTACTCGTTGTTGTTGTTGCTGCTGCTGCCTCTGCCGTTGGTTGGCCACCTTGATCACCTCCGTCTTCTCTATGATCAATTGAAGTCGTCTGTCTGCTGCCTGCGTCTTCTGCCGATTTGTTGGTTTCCGCCTGTAAGCCTGCGAGTTTGTGTGACACTAAGTATAAATCGTCCGCACGCGAAATCCAGATCTCCTCAACTCTTCTTACCAGTCCAAAGTATTCCAGTCTTCTCATTCCCCACACACGGTGTGCCACATAATCCAGTCCACCACAATGTGGAATATCATCGATGATACTAGGCAGTCTTGTCCCAATCCAGTCTTCACTTTAAAGGATCCTCTCAGTTTTCCGTTGTGGATCACTTGACACGTCGCATTGTCATGTCGCTAGAGTGATTTCGAAATCACTTCTCGGGCAACACTGTCAGAGGTCATTTCGACGTGGATGAAGTTGAGATATGGGTCTTAGTTCCACTCTATCCTTTTTTGGTGGTGATGCGTAGGGTTGCGATTTGATCATCATACGATATGTTTTCCTGAATCTAGCTTGTTCCGGCGAGGAACGGAGTTCTGCATCCCAAGAATCGTTTATTCCCTCTATGATGACACGAATTAATATTTTGTTTGGTGAGGACAAGAGCATGATTACTCGCCAGTTCGTGTAGTTTTCACAGAAGCTCAAGTAACACATGTGAATGAGTTGCAGGTGATGGTCGATTCGAGAGTCCTTCGAATTGATCAGACGATTGTCTCTCTTCTGTAGTAATTAGTCTCCCTTGATCATCTTTTACAGGCCTCATCTGTGTTGATCTCTTCCTGGATAGATATCTGGTAATCTGACAAAGTGTTCCGAGCTCTCGCTTACCCGCACACTATGACACTTCAGTTGCCAGTGTGTCGGAGAACTGTCGTTTGTCTTTCCTAGCACTCCTCTCCACTTCTTTATTCAGTGCCTTGTACATTGAACTCAGCTTCTCTTTCGTTGCCCATCTTTCCATTACTTTATCTTCTCACTCACCATCCCCATCTCCTCGATTAGTTTCCAGGTGTCGGTAGACAGGTATCCCTTGTCTTGCCTCTTCATTCTCTTTAAAACGGTTGTACACGTCTCCTTGTACGTCACTTTCAGAGATTTCCAATGCTCTTCCACACAGACCTCCTCAGTGATACCAAGTAGTGTCTCCAACTCTGCCCTCATCTGATATCTCTAATGAAGGTATCTCGTATCTTTCCTTCTTTCAGTTTCTGGGTGTTGGACTTGAATTGTGGTCTATCGCCAGTTGTTTTGAAGGCCTTCAGCTTGACCTTGAGGCTTCGTTGCAATGAATTATGGTATGCATCCACACCTGCCGCCCTTCTCGACCATGTGTCCAACAGACTGTGTCTCCACTTTCTTCAAAATGAGATGAAGTACATCTGATTCTTGGCGTGTGTGTGTGTGTCCATCAGGTTAAATCACGTCGCCTTGTGTACATTCTTGTGTGTGTGTGTGTACACTGCTCCCGACCACCAGATCATTGAATGCACAGAAGTCATCGAAGACTCCTCCAACCTCATTCGTTTCTTCGAGAGCCTACTGACTCATGATGGGTCATCTTGCTGTATTTTCTGCTTCCAGTCTAGCATTCATATTGTTCATTGTGAATCTGATGTCGCCTTTTGTGTCTTATCCCTCACTGTTTGCAGCTATCTGTAGAAATCTGCCTTCTTCTCCATGTCTGTGTTGTTTGTAGGAGCGAAGTATTAGATAACTGTGACATTCTTTCCCTCCTTCCATCCCGTCTAGTTGAATCTCGCTGTCATTATCCTGTATTTAGTTTTCATCGAGAATAATCTTTTAACTACTCCCGTATTGTAGTCAATAGGACAATAGCTGTTTTGGGTTAGTTAAGAGCTTGTACACATATTCATTAATGAATGTGTCTTTGAAGGTTGTATCGTATGCGATGTTGAAAAGTAGTATAAAATAGTCATAAATTTACATATCCAACTATAAAAGAAACATTATATAAATCCAAAGATAAGTTAGGACTTAAAATGATCAATGCTCAAATCAAATCTGAAATCAAAAATCTTAATGCTATCTATAACCATACAGTTTTATCATGCAAATCTCCTATCAGCATGTGGAAACTTTCAAATGAAATTACTGGCAATAGTAAGCGATGTAATGTTTTTCCCTCTTATGACGTTAACGCATATATTCAGGCTTTTATACGCTCTCCTTCTACTATGACTACTTCTAACGTTACTAATCATGTAGCTGATAACTTTCATGACTTTAATACTCTTGATGTTCCAAAATGTTATTAAGAAGACAATTGCAGCGAAGAAAATTTTCTTTTCGACGAAGTCATCATCTAGGCTGTACATTCGTGTATTTATATCAAATGGATGGGAAAGTTCCAGAATAATATCCGGTCAAGGGTCAAATTAATAAAAATTAAAATTGGGAATTAGAATGCCATAATAAACAGGGGGATGGATAAAACAAACAAAGTAGCATTATAATAACTAAGAAGACTGACATTGTGCAATTAGGGGTTAGAAATGTAGAAATAACAAAATAGACAGGATGTTTGGATAAAAACTAATGTGATGAATAATTGTTTATGCAATCAGGGATTAAATATGTAGAAATAGTAAAATGACAAAATAAACACTAAGTTCGGGTATGAAAATATGGTAGTGTAAACAGGGATTAAGAAAAACTTGAAATAACATGAATAAACAGGAAGTTTAGATAAGAAAGGCGATGGGATGGTGATTACTAAAAATTACCTGTTTATGATGGCCATGGCAAGGACAGGGGTTGGACGTATTTCTTTTGTATACAAAGCGTGGGTTTGAGCTTTTGTATAGCTAGCGCCTCGGCTATGCCCAGATGTCTTGATTTTACTCCCTTTGATGGGTTTGATCGAATCTTGTAAATGATTTTGAAGGATTTTTCGAGTGGCGCTGAATGTCCTGAATTCACCAGGTGTTCTGTCACCGAACTATTTACCCGTTTTCGTTCTCCTTTTACTAGCCAGGCTGGATAGTGTTCACGAGCGCGTTTTTCAAGTCGGCGCATGGTACGGCCAACGTACTCAGCTCCACAAGAGCAAGTAAACTGGTATATGCACGTTGAGGTGGCCCAATGCGACAGCTTGTCTTTCGCGTTCTGGCTGAACAGTTTCTTGCAGGAAAACGTCAGTCGTAGGCTAGCGGCGAAGTATGTTTTCCTCAGCGATTTTGAGAGGCGTCTGCGAAGGATTTCTGCTTCAATATCACCTTTGAATTCTAGATTAAGCAGAAGCATTTTCTTTGGGACGGATTGGACTTGTTCAGAAGTCTTCTTAGGTTTGAGATTCTTTTCTATGAACCTGGGCGGGAAACCGTTTTCCATCAGGGTTTTTCGAAGATTACGCAGTTCTTCTTCAACCACTTCCTCGCTGCATATCTTCCGAATCCTCGAGGAAAGAGCGTATATCAGGTTCCTCTTTCTGCTCAGGGGCACGAAGCTTTGAAAGTTGATGAATTGTCCATTCCATGTAGGCTTTTTGTATATGGACCTTTTCAGGGAGTTGTCGGCGTTTCTTGTCAGATGGACGTCGAGGAAGTGGAACATTCCGTCGGATTCAGTCTCAAGTGTGAAGTCGATGTTTGGGTGGGCATTATTGAAATTTGAAGTAGGTTTTTTAAATCACAGTTCTCATCACAAATAATGAAAGTATCATCGATGTATCTCTTGTAGAGATGGAGGTCGTTGATAGTTGGTGATAAGGCGTTGTTCTCTAAGCTAGCCATAAAGCAGTCGGCTAGAAGGGGTCCTAAGGGAGAACCCATTGCTACTCCATCTACTTGCCTGTATATTTCTTTGTTGAAACTAAAGTATACGTTGAAGGTGCATCGAAGTAACAGTTCTTTCAGGTAATGGATTGGTATACCGACATTGATGTTATTGGATTCAATGTAGTCACAAAGGAAACATACGGTTTCTGTCAGTGGAACGTTGGTGAAGAGAGACACGACATCCAGGGAGACCATTTTCTTTTCTGCCACATTGACATTCTTAATTGAATCAACAAAGTCGAATGTGTCGCGGAGGTTATGTCTTGACAGCTTCTCTTTCACCGGCCCGAGAATCTCCACCAGCCATTTCGCGATTGTATGATATGGGGAATCTATCATATCTAGTATTGGGCGGAGTGGGACGTCTTGTTTGTGCACCTTGGGTAAGCCGTACATACGTGGCGTTGTAGAACCAGATGGGCGCAGTTGTTCGTATAGCTTTGAACTGATAATGGATTCGTCCTTCATTTTCTTCAATATCTTTGTTAGCTGGAGCTCCGTCTGTTCAGTGGGATCTTTCTGTGGAGACTGTTTCTGAAACTTTTTATCATCGGATAGTATCATCGAGAGTTTGCTTAGGTAGTCTGATTTGTTCATCAGGACGATTCCGGAGCCTTTATCTGGTCGCGTGATGATCAAGTTTTCATTATCCTTCAGTTCTTTCAGCTCCTTTCGATGTTCTTTGGAAAGGACGTTACGGAGGCTGGGTTTTTTGTTGATATAATCGAGACAGCAATTTAAAACGGTTGATTTGAAAAGTTCTGCATTCTCATATGAGATTGGGACGAGATCTTTCGTCTGGTCGATTAAATGTCCAAAATGTCTTAAAACGCTTAAGCCCCCACGTAGCCTTGGCCCTGATGGTGTACCTGCATATGTTCTAAAACAATGTGCAGATGTTTAATGTTCTCCACTAACTAACATCTTAAATTCTTCTTTCTCCAAAAACGTTGTACCTGTTGCATGGAAAGACATTAAAGTAGTCCCTGTCCCCAAACCTGGCAATAGCGAGAACGTAAAGTTCAGACCCATTGCCATCATTTCCTCGTTTCTAAGGCTTATGGAAAAACTAGTACTTCTTAAACTTGAACCCTCCCTTAAAAGCTTTGAAGACCCCAAACAATTTGCCTATAGACAGGGTAGGAGCACTTTAGACACTACAGCCGTCTTACACAACAGTATCGTCTCATCACTAGATAAAGATGCCAAATACGTCCGCTGCACGTTTCTCAACTTCACTTCTGCTTTCAACTCTGTACCTAGATGTCTCTTACTAAATAAGCTCTCGATGACACAAACTGAGTCCTGGGTCACAAACTGGTTGCATTCCTACTTCTCAAACAGAATGCAGTACACTGTATACAAAGGCAAATCCTCCTCCGCTGTGCTCACTGAAGCTGGTGTCCCCCAAGGTGCTGTACTCTCCCCACTTCTCTTTTCTTTCTTTCTTTCTACATGACTTACCATCTTCAAATGACATTAATTTTGTCAAATATGCTGAAGACCTGACTGTATCTTTGCCTGTAAAATGTCAAAGTGACTGCTCTAAACGAAATGACTTTATCAGAAATCAGCCGGTGGTCCAAGGAAAACGGTCTAACCTTAAATCCCTGTAAATGCCAAACAGTCAATTTCAGCTTTAGGCACAAATCTGACCTAAACAAACTGGTTAGCACTCACGAGGTGTGCAACATAAATGGCAGTGAAATAGAAACCAAGTCGGAAATTAAATACCTAGGCGTCATTCTATCTGCTGATATTTCCTTCCTGGTAGTCTCATATCTTGATGATTTCTAGGAAAATATTCCGTCTTACCTTCTACATCAAGAAGTTAAGACATTCTGGTATAACCCAACCCTTACTCCTACGATTCGTTAACTCTTGCATCCTGCCTATAATTCTCTATTGTTCCCCCTTAGTTTTTCCAGGGCTACTGAAGAAAGACTATACCTTATTACGCAGGATGTCAAAGGTTGTCAGTGGGGTAAGCAGTTTGCCACTTAACCAGCTTGTTAATATTCTGGTTGACAGGCACTTGGACTCATGTGAAAAATGGGCTAAATCCATTTTATCTGACTCACACCACCCTCTTCGTTCACAACTCTCCCCTTGTATCTCATCAGGCAAGTAGACCAGAAGTCTATATAGAAAACTATATGCTCACACTAGCAAGTACAAAAACTCAACCATACCCCACTTAGCTCGTGTTCTGTGCTATAAAGAAAGCATTAGGCGTGATACCTATAACTTTTTAAATAGTCAGTAGAATAACTGGATCTCGTCTTTCCAATTCATATCTTTTGTAGGTACAACGTTTTCTTTCTTTTCCTTTTCTCTATCTCTTTTTTCTGTTATGTGTTACTTTGTTTCTTTCTTCCTTACTAACTCTATTAAAACATTCTTCGTTCTCTCACACTCTGTATATCTCGACCTTTTGTTACCACTTACGCCAGTAAATATGCTAGCATCTACTTTTTTAACACCTTCAAACACTTTGATTTGAAACGAGTAACTAGTGTGATGTGTCTAGTCCTTTCATTGGTGCAGACTGAATTCTATCAGTCAAGTTGTAATGACACATCACACTAGTTACTAGTGTCAAATCAAAATATCCACTGCAGTCCTACAGGAGGTCAATCGCGAGCCCGAACAGCTCAGTGGTAACGTCTCTGACTGCAGCACTGGGTGACGCGGGTTCGAATCTCAGAAGGGACATGAGTTCCTTCAAGGTTGCAGATACACCTTGCTGACGAGTGCCAACTGGCATGAAACCTAGGTCCAAGGCTTCCTGCCGATTACCTCCAACCATCTAATACCTTCAAACACTGCTCAATTTTTGGCTTTGCTACCGACATGCCAATATGTTGTTGTCATAATGAATTGAGATTACTTTAATCTATGTAGGATTTTATTTATTAATGATGTACTAACTGGATGCAATACTGTAGTAAAATGCTGAGAATTCCATTCTGAATCACAAGTACTGTTTTGGAATAAGGCAAATTATTATTATTATTTCAGCCAGCTCACTGTTATTGGTAGAATGTAAATACATTTTGAAAATAATGTTATTTTTCTGCATCATAATTACTTTTTGTTCTCTCAGCTTTTAATAACTATTATAGCAGTAGAAAAAGATGAAATGTTACCCTGGATAACCTTAAAATTTGTTTCGATTCAGCTTATATTACATCTTTCTGATAATCTACTAGGCCCTTATATATTTGTGCGATATTACTGGCAAGAATGGAAACCTGAGTGGATCAAAATTTCAGAATCACTGGCTTGAACTAGTACACACTATCCCTGAGTAATATCTTACTTTTTATTAAGGAAAACACTTGCTTGATGAGAATTCAAGTCATATTTTATTTACAGAGGTCGAAACCGAATCCAGTGAGTATTTGGCTAAGAACTAGAACCTTATGATGTATGTAGGTATATTCAATTTGTTCATTTTTTGTTTCAGGAGTATTAGTTGTCAATGTTACTTGGAGAGGTAGAACATATATTGGTACACTGCTCGATGCGACACAACATGATTTCGCGCCTCCATGGTGAGTATATATTTTTTTCCTTCACGTTCCCAGTGGAACATAGGGCCTCAAGCTAGTGGCTTGAAGTTTCTGTAGCAGTGTTTAATTATACAGGATGGGGTAGCTAGCCTCATGCCCAACCTTTCCTCTTAACCAGCATTATTTCTGGCTGAGTGAGGTAAAGGAGTGAGTCGGCCGGGGATCGAACTCTGGACCATGTGCATGGTCGGTGAGCGTCCTAACCGCTATGCCACCGACGGTGAGCATATTACTATTATTGATTCCTTGTGTTTCGAGTGGAACATAGGGTTTCAGAGGCACGTCTTCATTTTTCTTTGTTTTCTGATGTCATGTCATCCTCTGACGACCGTCGATTCCCACTTGGGTTCCACTTAACAACCTGCGTAGGGTTTCCTCCATGTATGTTCAATCCATCCATCTCCACTTCCTTCCGCATATTTCCTGGATAATAGGTTGTTGACTAATCTGTTGCCTATCAGAGTTCCTCATTTCTTATGCTTTCTAGTTGACAGTATGATCTTCAGTATGAAGCAGAGGAGCTGTTTGCTAAAGTCTGCAGCAAGCTGTTAGAAATGTTTTTAGTGAAACACAAGCCAAGTGTGTGAAATGTGTAGGACTTGCTGTTGGTGTTAACAATTCAGAACATGTTCCCTGTCCTTATTGCTATAGATCTTAACACTACTTTCGGAGTAAAGAACCCCAAAGGGAGTAGGTACACCATAATTAGTTTGAATAAATTGATAAGCAATGTTAAATATCTTATTTTAATCCGAATTTTCAGAAATTTTCTCTGAAACTCTCCTTGGATTATCGCTACTGTCTATCAGTTTTGGGTTCGAACTTAAAACTAATGATAACAAACTAATAGGTATTCAAGTGTTGGTTTGTAGGCATTTGATTGGTTAAAGGATTTCATCCTGGGCTGACATTGGTTAGAGAACCATTGGAAAACCTGGGAGTAGTGGACAGCTGCTTCGTCCTAGTTTGGGACTCTTCGGTTCCGAATGATAAAAAATGAAATAAATAAACAGGCATATATGTATTTATTTATCCAGTTACTATTTTTTTCAGGTTGTATGATGTTTTTAAGCATTTGATTCACTACCAAAATTAACTTCCACCTTTCGGTCTAATCGCATTTGAATCCTAAGTATCTGATTACTGTTTATGATATTGCTGGAGTTTTGGATTCACCAGGAATTGTATGAAATTGATTACAGATTTGAAATTGTAGAGCTTCAGGAAGAATTTACCGTAAAAAATTGTTTGTACGAGTTTTCCATGTTTTCGTTTGTGTTTAGTTATCTTTTGAAACATTTTCATTTTTAAGCATAATCAGTTAGACGGACTTTGTGTTCTGGTGAGATAGGAATCTCTAATTTTTTTATTTGTCAGCAGTAATAATTACACTCAGTGAGAGTCTTCGGCTAGCGGTCACATATTTATACGAGTATCAAGGTGGTGTAGTGCCTTCGTTTAAACAGTTAGTCGTCACTTATGTGTAAGGTAGAACTGATTTGTATATGCTACACTTTTTGTTGGTATAGCTTACTGTATTTGTTTTCATTAACTGGCTAGCATGACTATTATTATTTACTGATTTCACTATGAGTTAGGTGACTAAAATAATGTTTATTTTACCTGTTCCTTATTTTCTGTAGTCCACGAGATTATATACCACCTTTCAAGACGTCAATTCGATCCAGTAGTCGTACGAAACGTCGAGCAGCTGTTGGATCAAATTACAAGTCAAATTTAGGAAATTACATGGTCAACTGCAGTTGGAAGTCTGGGTCATCGGTAAGACATCATCGACTACACGGCCGAACTCATAATTCTCCTGCAGTTATGCCTGAGACAAATCCAACTTCGCGATCGAGTACAAATCAGCAATCGACACATGTAGACAAAACTGACAGTATTAAAGTGATAAGGGGAGATACTGTGTCTGATGGTGATAGAGTTCTTATCCAATGTCTACCTCAAGGATCTGATGAAGAATTATTGCGTGATTTTAATCAAAATACAAACATTCATAAAAGTCGCAAAATTTTCTCAGGAAGTAGTACATCTTCAAGTGATTGTCCTTCAGAAGTACTTCCAGATCTTGAGAAGTCTTCTGAAAGAGGGGATGCAACATGTAAGTCAAACAATACCTCTGATAGGATACCTGGAAATTCACAAAAACGTGATCATTCTCGACCACATACACCTTTATGCTCTAATGATAGTAATAGTCTTTGTCCTGAGGACGATTCGATAAATGATGAACTAAATCACACCTTTCCTATAGGCTGTCCAATAGATGGTTGTAAAAAACGCTTCTCTCATGTGCTTGCCCTGCGTTTTCACTTAAATCATACACCTCATGATAATCTACTCAGTGTGAGTAAGAAGCGTGTATCCAGTGATAATTCAAAACAAGATTATGATGATGATGTGCATAAGAATTGTGGTTCACACTGTTATATGAAATCTCCTCCGAATATTTCACCTCAATGTCCCTCTAGTCCATGTTCACTAGTTTCATATTCAATGCATTCATCGCACAAACAGTCATTACAGCCACTTTTACGTCAGCCACCATTACAGTCATCTTCACAGACACATCCACAATCGTGTCAACAAAATCACTATGAACATGACAACAATCTTCATCATCTCCGTCATCATCAACAACAAAATCCTGAGCATGAGCCGGCAACACGTTCTTTACATCTACCGAATATATCTAATCATAATTATAAAGTGTCTGATGATGTTAATGGACAGAAATTTATGGATACAAATGTACCTGATAACTTGATAACAGGTATCAGTAACAATCTAAGCTGTTCTACCAGTGGTCGAAATAATGACATTAATAAACACCCTTCTGGTAAAAAGCGTTTGTCTACTCCAGTGGTATGTAGCAATAAATTAAATGAAATCACTTCTACAGGGAATATTGTTCGTACAGTTACAGCACATACAGTCTCTGTACCGCATGGTTCTTTAGATTGTGGGACTAATTCAAATTTACGATCTAACAGTAGCAGTAATAATAATCAGCCTTCCTTATCTTCTAAAAGAACCTCATCAAATCCTCGTGATCCTAGTAGGCATAAATCATCTCAGCCATTGTCCAATCAGAATATTAAAACAAATAATCCAGTGGTAATGATGATGTCGAATTACCCCCGTAGTTCAGGTCTTCCTGGTAGTCGTATGAAGGAGTTCAACAATACCAAAGAGATCAATGACCATACGAATTCACCAATGTTTCATGTAGCACCAAATACAGCTACTTCTTTGTCTTCAAGGTTGAAAAGTTCAGCTGGTTTCCCAGAAGTAAACTGTGCAACATCTAGTGAAATAAATCAACCTTACCGTGGTTTTGTTGGTGACGGAGGAGGCTTGGTGCCGAACTTTCAGAACCAATGGAATTTCCAAGTATTACCTATTAAAGACAAAGACCAACAATACTCCGTCAATTCATTATCAGATGCCGGTTCTTCTCAGGTTCCTGTAAATCCTAGTGGTGTAACTAATTTCACGTCAACAAATGAAGCAATGAATCATCGTGCATTTCTGCCACCTCAACTGTTCGATTCCAAACATCTCATTCCGCCAAGTCACTTACCTGGAACAAGTTTAAATTATTCTAAAAGTCAAATTACAGATCCTACTAGTATGTATTATGGTATACCAGACTTTTTGGCCACTGCACTAAGTACACGAACATCAAATGCGTCGTCATCACCATATCCTTGTATACCTGAAGCTTTTAGATCATACATGAACACACCACTGACTGGTTTTTCACTTACTACAGGGAATAATAATTCGATGAATAATATTCCAAAACCACACGATCCATCAGCTTCATCAGTTTCTTCAAGTTCTACATGTGAATCATTACTTGATAGAATAAACAGTCAGCGATTTCTCAATCCACAGCTATTTGAAAATGTAGGATCTAATCTCTCTGTGCAAAATTTTCCATCATCTAATTTATCTTTAAATCCTGAAAGATTAGATCCATTGAAACTTTCTGCAGGTTAGTATCAGTCTTTGATTAACATAAACAGACTGATAATTTAGCACCGAACGAAATACTTGTTCACTTTGATAAGACATTTTATATCCATGGTGTCGAAAGTAGTTGAGAACAATATGTTACTACAGAATTCTGTAATTATTGCATGGTAGTAGGCACACTGATATAAGGATATAAAAATTGAGCACTGTGGTAGAGTATAACTCCATTATGGATAAGATCTTATTTTGATAAATCACAGTGTGTTATGCAGTAATATTAACTGATGACCACCTTTCGGGCACAAATTATTGCTCATAATGCTATCAAGGCGCTCACACAATTTTCTTGTTTCATTGATGTACGTGAGTAGGCATATATTTTGTATTATTAATGTTTATATCGATTAACTGACTGATGAATCAAATTAGAACTATTCACGGACGTGCATCAGTTCAAGCTGCAACATTTTACAATGGCGCATAAATAAGTGAACAGAAATATAACGTAATACTGATTTAGATAAACAAGTGGGAATAATTTAAGATTAGTGAAAAGGTCCAGAATTTAGATAATAAGGAGTAATTAATGTTCGTTCATACCAATAAAACTCTAGTCACTGATTTTTATCTCGATAATCCCAGTAAGGCACTCCACACCTCTCTGCATGGTTCAAAATATCTGCTTCTTTGATGAATACTATTTATTGGTGCAGCCGTTTCCCAAAGTACTACTATGTCTCTAGTTGAGGAAGACACTGTTATCTCCAGTAATTTAGAATTTCGCCATGAAGGCTTATCATCATAAAGCTGACACTGTATTATAGCATGCGTTCATTATTTGGTTTTTCAGTTCTAAATAGCTAAGAGTTACTTTTTACACATACCGTAAATGAAGTTCGTTTGAAAATAATTTGAATTTGAAAGATAAATGAATTTCACAAATGGTTACCACCGTCCTATTCTGTTTTTCCCATAGTTATTAGTGTGCGCTGCTAGAGATATATATACCAGGCTAAAACCAACCTTGTTCCTAGTCATTCTCTGAGTGATTTATGACTAATTAATATCGTCTTAGAACTTACTTCTCACTCTACAATATAATGATCAATGTCCTTGGTGAACGAATATACATTCGTTGGTTTACAATAACTTAAGAGACTTGGACTTCAGTGGTTCAGACGGTGGATCTTGTGATCATGAGATCATTGTTTGGAACTCAAGTTCAACTAATTACGTCATCACGTGGCAGTAAATTCATTCCAAGTATAATTTATACTTCATCAATTGTTTATTGAGCCATATTACTTTTTAAGATGTACACTTTAGAGAAAATGTCATCTGGTTAGTAATCAGGTTATACGCTAATTAATCCGTAACTAGTATCTTGTTTAACAGTATTGAATACTATCCCACTGACTGTTTTATAGCCTTCATATAATCATTATATGCATTATATCAATTCGGTTATGAACAGTCGATGAAAATCTTTTAATGCCTTCGCAAAATAGCATATTTGACAGAAAGTGAAGGTAATCGTTTATGTATCTATATTTTCTTAAATACTATTTGGTCAAAAGAAATATCAATAATGATTCATTTCATGTTATTTGTTTTTATTTATGCCAACAGCTTATTTGATGCAATATACAAATCCAGGATCACAGTTATTTTCGTCATCACCATCAACATCTGGCAGTCAGTTACCTTGATTTTTATTCAATATACACAATTAGTTCTACATCTTAGTTATCCATTTTCTGTTCTATTATTTCCTATTTTTAGCTTCTTTTGTGCATCACAGAGTGTCTTTCAGTAATCAAACAATTTATGCTATTTATAAATACATTCAATAGTTAATCAATATATATATATATATATATATATATATATATATATATATATATATTGGTGTAGACCTTATGATTGTAAGCAGAATTTTTCTTCCTATACCCCTCAGCCTTTATAGAATTCTAGTACCTATTTTATGTCAAACATTCATACCTGTGTTTGTACGCTTACTTTAATTATTAACGTGTTACATGCATAGAAATGGTAATGGCATGAACAGCAGACTGAACATTCTAGTAACAAAGCACACCATAATGCTTGTATGAAGTTATCCATGCATTCACGACTAATTCATTTCGGGAAATCATTTTTCAACAACATATATTCCTTTTTTGGTTGACTTTCTTGATAATTTTCTTTCTACTTTTTTAAATTATTCCTTTGTCCTCTTTATTCTTATCGTTAATTACGGGAAAATGTGAAATGTTTTTTTTTACATACCTCGTTAAACTATTATTATTTGTTTATGGTCTTTAACTATACAACTGTTTTACAGTTTTAAATATTTCCTTTATATACCAATGTATACATACACATGCATCATATCATTTCTGGGCTTGTGAAATATACTGTTTCGACATATTTGTACAATATATGTTCACAGTTATTTATTGCTTTATATGTGTTACATTTGCTATATTATTTTGCTTTGACCGCCTGTTCACAAATTCATAAATGTGCAGTTATGTATTCATAGCCCCTATATAATACATGTAAACACTACTACTCCCTTTCACTGTTTTATTGCAATTTAGATTTTTTTACATCATAATGAAAGGGAATGAGACGCATATGAACGTTTTCCTACAGTATGATGAGTACTTCAAACATAAAGATATATGCTCACAAAATCTAACTGATCTGATTTAATAATCGTTAGTGTAAGCGTTTTTATTTTCTTTATTGTTTGCTACCTTATACTGTATAATCGTTGTAATATAATATTAGTTTATAATTTGATTATTTATGCTGACTGATGCGTATATGCAAAGACATATGCATATAAGTTCTCACTCTACATATTTTAGTCTGTGAGTATGAAAACTAAAACACAGTCACAAATGATCTATGCTTGGTGAAAGTACTTATGTATTGCTACATAGGTGTGTGAACAACTTTTGTTTTCTGCACTCTTCTCTTTGATTATCTTTTACTGTACAATTTTGTTTCCTTCTATTAGCTTGTAAATTTCTGACCAACTGCATAAACTCACTTATGTACTTTCTCACCTTATCATTAATTTTTTTTAAAGAAAAACACAAACTTGTTTGAATCGTCTTTTCACAAATATTCATTCATTCAACCATAATTATAATTTTTGAGTTATATGTTGGTTTTCAGCTGAATTTCCTTTCTGTTTCATATGTGCATTAATTGTACATACACACAGACCTGTGTGTAATATATATATATATATATATATATATTGCTGTTATGATAATGATACTGATTCTGGACTTTTAACTTTTCGCTTATTTCATTCTTCTATGAAGTTGTCAAAAGGTGTATACACGAACATCAATAAAATTCTCTAGTCTTTGAGTTCCCCTTCAGTCTGTTTTGAAAATGAAGCTAGCAAGATAATTCATGGGGATTTGATTAATATCGTTTCGAGGTGACACAACATTGAGAATCAAGGAGTATTGAAGAGTTGTTTCGTTGACTGTTCAACAATGCGCATCCACGAACACATAATGGAGTAAAACTAGGACGATTAAATGCTTTATTTTTTTCAACAGTTTTCTGACTGATACCGGTTAATGATGAGATTCACCTTGAATTCAATCATTTCCATGCTAACGCAATTTCGAAATAATCATCCAGTCTAAATTTAATATTAACTTCAAAATGAATTTCCTTGAGTTCCAGTGAGTAGTTGTGACCTGTAGGGTCCCCCAAGTCAGATGCTGGAACAGTCATTCACCGGTAACATTGAATATCGTCAACGCTCCATCATGGACTAACACAAGATTCCCGCTCACCAACTGGAAGGTAACGTCTTCATTTTGTAACATGATGGTCCTGGGTTCGGTCGCTGGTCGTAATTTGGGCGAGCACTTATGGAGAGCGCCAAACTAGAGTGTAACAACTGCTCAGTTCTCCTTGGTCCTCTAAATAGTAGTTAAGGGTAAACATTCAGGCTTCGTTAACAGCATATTATTCTACCTAGTAACTGGACCTCCCAATGCAGCAACATAGCTTTGTTATAGCACAAGTTTTGTTTTTACTTCAGCCACCTAATTAAAATGACTTCAGTCTGTTATGTTAAAGCCATTTTATATAGTCGTAAAAATTGTTTTCAACTAACATATTTTTTTTTACCATACTTCAAATCATCTTGTCATTTTATTCAGTAAGCTGTCTTATAGAACCTCGGTTACTAAAAGAATTCCTATGTAAGAATTAAGTGAGTATTTTTCTGGATTGTAAAGAAGATATTCTAGCGATAAATGTTTCTTCTCACCAACTTCATTTTCAAGTTGTGCAGATGTAAAACGGCTGTTAGTGGCAGTAAACAGTGGTCAGTCAGTACGCTTAAAAATAGTTAACATGATTTCTAGGGTGAATTGCAGGATAACAAAAAGTTAAGGAATTGAGTTGACATTAGGTTTAAAGTGGGTCAACTGCTGTCAAAAGCAAAATGGAATTAAGAATATGATAATACTAAGAATGAAAGAGAAGATAAATGTAAGTAGGTTGAAGTTAACCATAAAATCATTAGGACCAAGATAATGAAGGAGGTATAGCAAAGAATTTTTGTTTGCGTTTTTTCTTTCGTGTATGGCTAGTGCTTCAGATATACATAAGTGATGAAAACGTAGACTTATAGAATGTTGAATTCAGCCCTGTAGGGCACTTCAAAAGATAAATCACACGAGGTAAAACGACCTGACTCAATATGTTCACAAAACAAGATTTCGTTGTCCTGTATTCACTTTTCATCAATGTATCTGATAATGTTCACCTATGCGAATCTGGAAAACTCGTTTATACCGTCGACAACAGCACGTGAAAGAGCAGGCACAAATAGAGGTAGTATATTATTCACGCACTGGTGAATTCTTTTCCGGCGTGAGAATATCTTGACCATCTGAGAATAAGTGTCTAGAGACAGAATGGCTAAGGTTAAAATAGATGCTTTCTTAAGGAAAGATTCGAATCAACTGCTACGAAATACAGACCGTTTAAACGAGAAAGCCACCAGTTCGAATATCTAGGCTATGACTATCAATCTAGATTTTTAAGTATTTCGCTAGAGAAGTCAGAAATTACTGAGAAAAATCGCACTTAGGGGAGATTTGAAGGTCATACGCTTCCAGAACTGTGTATTGCATCCAGCAAATGAAAGCCGTATAGTAACAAGTGAAGTAATCAAGAGAAGCCGTTGGTTGAGATTGTCGATAGACTGAGCAAAATTAAGTTTAATGAGAATGCTCATCCCCACTGCCATTGTATGCGACTTATTCAATAAGCTGGTTGATATTACAAATTATATAAGCTTATTGGATGTGACACGAAGTATTACTGTGATATGAGCTACTGCCAAGATTTATAAGTAGCATATAAATACAGATGTAAATATGTATATCAGCATACCGAACGGCGGAGAGATGGTTTTGATGAACGATGCTTGAGAAACAACATGGAAAACGTGACGGGAAGACAAAGAACAATATCAAAGTTATATGCAAATTGCGATTCTAATATGTAGTAGACGTATTTTGCGTATATGTATCGAGTTACAAATAAATAATTCCGTTACCGAATACTCTTATCTTCTGCCGTTACAATACAGTATTAATAGCTGGATGAATTTTCAAGCACAGTTTTTAGCTCACACACTATATCAGAACTTTATGTAATTGTACTCATTCCCAATTAATTGGTGGATGGTGACCAGCAGTGGAATCCAGGATGCGCATTTCGTCCTATTTTGGGACTCATCATCTGGATGTACCCCTTCCTGTTTAGTTAAGTTCTCTGCATACCAGGGATTAGCGTTGCCTCATCCCAATTACACATCTTGGGTGGTGATTTGATGGAGAAAGATTCAGTGAACAACTTCGCTGTGATCAAAGGCTATCTTTGTACGTTTCAAGTGGAACATAGGGCTTCACACTAGAGCTGTGAAGTTGCACCAGCAGTGGTATTGATTTTCACGGGATGGGATTGTTTGCCTCATGCCCAGTCACCCCTCCTCCTTAGATTCATCACTGCTTAAGTGAGGTGAAGCAGTGAGTCAGGCGAGAACTGAAACCCGAAAAATATACTAAATCACGAATAAATAAGACCAGGGTGATACTAAGTTGCTTGATATGACGAGGTCTATTCGAATCGAGACAATTATATTAATACGTTTGTTAACCCAACTGCCCCTGATTACGAGCATTGCCCGAAGTGGTTAGGAAAGGGGATAGTAAGGTCCATCATCAGTAGTTATAGGCTGGTACGTCTAGTGAATACAGAGCTCAAGACTGAAAAAAACGAAGCTTCCACCGTCTGTTACAAGGTGCCAACTCGATTTTGTAGGTTTATACACCGACTGATAAGGATGATTGAGACAGTTGCCACCAAATTTTTTTCAACCTGATGTGGGTCCATAGAAAAGATTTGCACAGTTGTTTCCCCCTGCCATGGGCTTTACCTTCAGCCTTAATGCAACGAAAATAGTTTCCAATCCCAGTGACATCACTTAAATATCAAACTGTCTTACACCTTTTGATGAAATTAAATACTCTGTTGTCAAATAGGTATGAGACAGTAGTTATTTTCCCGCTGTTCTCCTACAAAGACGAACATTCACAACGATTGGCTGCTTAGATTACATTAACACTTGTATGAATTTATTGCTGTTACAATTATGATGATCATCTGGATTAGTATCCATTAATTCACGTGTTTGAACTTTAAATGTATTAACTACATTGTTATCAAATGTCTATGTTCAATAATTTTGTTGCATAATCGTAAAATCCTATGAAAAATTGCTGAAAACAAGTATTATCTTAATTGTATTCTGACTATTAAAGTGTTAAACAACGTTATAAGTCCTACTGACAACTCCACCCACAAAACTTTCAATCTACCTAAATGACCACATTATTTCTTTTCGTTAAGAGTGGAATATTTAGCTCCGAGCTTCCAAGTTTTAGTAGTGGTGACAGAGTCGGCTTGCTAGCCTCATGCTCAACCTTCCCTCTTTTCCGGCCTTACTAGGCGAACTAGGCACAGTTAGATAGTGTGCTGCCAGGGAATCGAAACCATTCCTTCTATGTGGTTGGCAAGCGTTCTGCCATTGAATACCACCACACACATACAATTATATATATATATATATATATATATATATATATATATTAGAGAATAAGTCGTGCATATTATGTAAGGCCTAGTGATAGTTTACTGTGAAAATTAGATAAGCGGATGTTTGAACAAACGAGCTGTGACTCCTGTTTAATCACGTAATGCCTCAGCAAAATTCATTCCTTTTTTAACTTGAGTATAGAAACACATATCAAATAAGGGAAATACTTACACTACATGCAGTTATATTTAAAGGTGTGAATGCAAATAATATGAAACGTTTATGAGCAAATACTTACTGCAAGGATCAGAGTATAGAATTGCATGTCTTAAGTTGAATATGTAGTTTAAGTTATGATTTCATTGAATACTAGACTTTATTGAACACCTACTCTACTTTCCAATATTTATTCAATATGAGGTTCTTTTATGAGCGATTATCGTTCACCTGTTTATTAAACTTTGCCTGTTCCAAAGTTTACTGTTTGTCTGATTCACAAGTGTTTAAGTGACTTGATTGTATATAACTGAAAATAACTATCCAGAAAAATTCACCAGGAAACACATGAACAAGAAAGTAGAAAAGGGCTATTCTCTATCTGTAAATAAGAAGCCTTTATATGTACGACTGCAGTTCAAGGGTGATGTACCAATTGAAATAACTACTAACAAGTTAAGAAAATCTATTTAGAGAATTTTTAATGCTGGTAAACTAAAATTGTGATTCTCCAATTGAAAGATGAAGTACCTAATTGCATCTCCCAATCCGACTGCACTTGTGGAGCGAGTTGTATTGGAACTTGATCTTTCGTGAGCGGGAACACCTGCCGGTGCGGCTAAATAAAGGTATAGTGGAAAGCATCAACAGCTCAATATTAGACCACCTGGTCCAAATCGGCTACAAAGCATTGAAGAAACCTCCTCTATCATCTATCGGGTACCAAATAAGTTGCCAAAAGCGTTCAGGTATCAAAGACTCCAAAAGCAGAGGCTATTGTGATCCGCCTGAAGCATCCGGTGTTCTGTGGGCATAAGAAACAGGTCGGATCATTACTGCTGCCTTGGCCTTCTATCGAGCCTATAAATTCATGGATTCTGTATTGTTTTTCCTAATATGTATGATATTCAGTGTAGTGTTATATTGACGCATATTGTCACGCTTACAGACGCTATTGAACTGTAATCTATTGATTCGATATTATTTAAACACTAATGTTGTTAATAACCCCAATTCTTCCATCATTATGGATATATGACTGTAGAACCTGATGAAGAAGTTATCGCAAAGAATATTCTTTGTTCAGTAATCAGTCTTTACATGAAGTCTTTCCTATCTTTATACAAGTAAGCCGTACCTTTTCATTTATTTCTGACAAACATTATTATAAAAAGTCACGGGTGTAAAGTGCTCGGGACTGGTTATATAAAGCCTCATGAATATTGGTAGGAGGGGTGAATACTTAAAAGTGCTCTAATTCCCGGTTAGATTAAGGTTTTCTAACTACGATGTCATCCCTGACGTCTGTAAAAGCAGGTTGTCTGTAAGCAACACTGAAGAGAATTATTCATGAACATATGAAAATAGTTGGGTTTATTCCAGGCTTATCAGAACGATATAAAACATCATACAGACGTAAATCGAAGAGTGCGAAACCATATTTCTACATCGGAAGACCTGTTTATGTTCACTGCGAAAATCGTCGCCTGTTTCCGGAAACGGAAATATTGGTTATTAAAGACATATTGAACAGTTAGGTCGTATGATCAAGTGCATTGGGACCATATTGCTCAAATACCCCCTTGCCTTCCACATCTGTCCGAGATACTCCATTTATACAAAACCCACTAGGTATTTCATACAATGCACCCGAGTTTTGATTTAGTAGTGTAAAGGAAAACACACATTTCCGGAAGGCTGAAACGTATATCCAACCCGAATAATACTTATTTATTTAAACTAGTCAAGAAATCCAAGTGGCTTGTTTCGAATTCTAACAAATGAAATCTAAAACCCACTCTTCGAGATGAATAGGCATTAAGCTCACGTACATCACAGAATGATATATAGGTGAAACCGAAGGGGACGGTAAGTTAAGTAATAAAACAGGCCTATCGGATATGAGTGAATTATATTACTACGTTTGTTAACCCAACTGCCCCTGATTACGAGCATTGCCCGAAGTGGTTAGGAAAGGGGATAGTAAGGTCCATCATCAGTAGTTATAGGCTGGTACGTCTAGTGAATACAGAGCTCAAGACTGAAAAAAACGAAGCTTCCACCGTCTGTTACAAGGTGCCAACTCGATTTTGTAGGTTTATACACCGACTGATAAGGATGATTGAGACAGTTGCCACCAAATTTTTTTCAACCTGATGTGGGTCCATAGAAAAGATTTGCACAGTTGTTTCCCCCTGCCATGGGCTTTACCTTCAGCCTTAATGCAACGAAAATAGTTTCCAATCCCAGTGACATCACTTAAATATCAAACTGTCTTACACCTTTTGATGAAATTAAATACTCTGTTGTCAAATAGGTATGAGACAGTAGTTATTTTCCCGCTGTTCTCCTACAAAGACGAACATTCACAACGATTGGCTGCTTAGATTACATTAACACTTGTATGAATTTATTGCTGTTACAATTATGATGATCATCTGGATTAGTATCCATTAATTCACGTGTTTGAACTTTAAATGTATTAACTACATTGTTATCAAATGTCTATGTTCAATAATTTTGTTGCATAATCGTAAAATCCTATGAAAAATTGCTGAAAACAAGTATTATCTTAATTGTATTCTGACTATTAAAGTGTTAAACAACGTTATAAGTCCTACTGACAACTCCACCCACAAAACTTTCAATCTACCTAAATGACCACATTATTTCTTTTCGTTAAGAGTGGAATATTTAGCTCCGAGCTTCCAAGTTTTAGTAGTGGTGACAGAGTCGGCTTGCTAGCCTCATGCTCAAACTTCCCTCTTTTCCGGCCTTACTAGGCGAACTAGGCACAGTTAGATAGTGTGCTGCCAGGGAATCGAAACCATTCCTTCTATGTGGTTGGCAAGCGTTCTGCCATTGAATACCACCACACACATACAATTATATATATATATATATATATATATATATATATATATATATATATATATATATATATATATTAGAGAATAAGTCGTGCATATTATGTAAGGCCTAGTGATAGTTTACTGTGAAAATTAGATAAGCGGATGTTTGAACAAACGAGCTGTGACTCCTGTTTAATCACGTAATGCCTCAGCAAAATTCATTCCTTTTTTAACTTGAGTATAGAAACACATATCAAATAAGGGAAATACTTACACTACATGCAGTTATATTTAAAGGTGTGAATGCAAATAATATGAAACGTTTATGAGCAAATACTTACTGCAAGGATCAGAGTATAGAATTGCATGTCTTAAGTTGAATATGTAGTTTAAGTTATGATTTCATTGAATACTAGACTTTATTGAACACCTACTCTACTTTCCAATATTTATTCAATATGAGGTTCTTTTATGAGCGATTATCGTTCACCTGTTTATTAAACTTTGCCTGTTCCAAAGTTTACTGTTTGTCTGATTCACAAGTGTTTAAGTGACTTGATTGTATATAACTGAAAATAACTATCCAGAAAAATTCACCAGGAAACACATGAACAAGAAAGTAGAAAAGGGCTATTCTCTATCTGTAAATAAGAAGCCTTTATATGTACGACTGCAGTTCAAGGGTGATGTACCAATTGAAATAACTACTAACAAGTTAAGAAAATCTATTTAGAGAATTTTTAATGCTGGTAAACTAAAATTGTGATTCTCCAATTGAAAGATGAAGTACCTAATTGCATCTCCCAATCCGACTGCACTTGTGGAGCGAGTTGTATTGGAACTTGATCTTTCGTGAGCGGGAACACCTGCCGGTGCGGCTAAATAAAGGTATAGTGGAAAGCATCAACAGCTCAATATTAGACCACCTGGTCCAAATCGGCTACAAAGCATTGAAGAAACCTCCTCTATCATCTATCGGGTACCAAATAAGTTGCCAAAAGCGTTCAGGTATCAAAGACTCCAAAAGCAGAGGCTATTGTGATCCGCCTGAAGCATCCGGTGTTCTGTGGGCATAAGAAACAGGTCGGATCATTACTGCTGCCTTGGCCTTCTATCGAGCCTATAAATTCATGGATTCTGTATTGTTTTTCCTAATATGTATGATATTCAGTGTAGTGTTATATTGACGCATATTGTCACGCTTACAGACGCTATTGAACTGTAATCTATTGATTCGATATTATTTAAACACTAATGTTGTTAATAACCCCAATTCTTCCATCATTATGGATATATGACTGTAGAACCTGATGAAGAAGTTATCGCAAAGAATATTCTTTGTTCAGTAATCAGTCTTTACATGAAGTCTTTCCTATCTTTATACAAGTAAGCCGTACCTTTTCATTTATTTCTGACAAACATTATTATAAAAAGTCACGGGTGTAAAGTGCTCGGGACTGGTTATATAAAGCCTCATGAATATTGGTAGGAGGGGTGAATACTTAAAAGTGCTCTAATTCCCGGTTAGATTAAGGTTTTCTAACTACGATGTCATCCCTGACGTCTGTAAAAGCAGGTTGTCTGTAAGCAACACTGAAGAGAATTATTCATGAACATATGAAAATAGTTGGGTTTATTCCAGGCTTATCAGAACGATATAAAACATCATACAGACGTAAATCGAAGAGTGCGAAACCATATTTCTACATCGGAAGACCTGTTTATGTTCACTGCGAAAATCGTCGCCTGTTTCCGGAAACGGAAATATTGGTTATTAAAGACATATTGAACAGTTAGGTCGTATGATCAAGTGCATTGGGACCATATTGCTCAAATACCCCCTTGCCTTCCACATCTGTCCGAGATACTCCATTTATACAAAACCCACTAGGTATTTCATACAATGCACCCGAGTTTTGATTTAGTAGTGTAAAGGAAAACACACATTTCCGGAAGGCTGAAACGTATATCCAACCCGAATAATACTTATTTATTTAAACTAGTCAAGAAATCCAAGTGGCTTGTTTCGAATTCTAACAAATGAAATCTAAAACCCACTCTTCGAGATGAATAGGCATTAAGCTCACGTACATCACAGAATGATATATAGGTGAAACCGAAGGGGACGGTAAGTTAAGTAATAAAACAGGCCTATCGGATATGAGTGAATTATATTACTACGTTTGTTAACCCAACTGCCCCTGATTACGAGCATTGCCCGAAGTGGTTAGGAAAGGGGATAGTAAGGTCCATCATCAGTAGTTATAGGCTGGTACGTCTAGTGAATACAGAGCTCAAGACTGAAAAAAACGAAGCTTCCACCGTCTGTTACAAGGTGCCAACTCGATTTTGTAGGTTTATACACCGACTGATAAGGATGATTGAGACAGTTGCCACCAAATTTTTTTCAACCTGATGTGGGTCCATAGAAAAGATTTGCACAGTTGTTTCCCCCTGCCATGGGCTTTACCTTCAGCCTTAATGCAACGAAAATAGTTTCCAATCCCAGTGACATCACTTAAATATCAAACTGTCTTACACCTTTTGATGAAATTAAATACTCTGTTGTCAAATAGGTATGAGACAGTAGTTATTTTCCCGCTGTTCTCCTACAAAGACGAACATTCACAACGATTGGCTGCTTAGATTACATTAACACTTGTATGAATTTATTGCTGTTACAATTATGATGATCATCTGGATTAGTATCCATTAATTCACGTGTTTGAACTTTAAATGTATTAACTACATTGTTATCAAATGTCTATGTTCAATAATTTTGTTGCATAATCGTAAAATCCTATGAAAAATTGCTGAAAACAAGTATTATCTTAATTGTATTCTGACTATTAAAGTGTTAAACAACGTTATAAGTCCTACTGACAACTCCACCCACAAAACTTTCAATCTACCTAAATGACCACATTATTTCTTTTCGTTAAGAGTGGAATATTTAGCTCCGAGCTTCCAAGTTTTAGTAGTGGTGACAGAGTCGGCTTGCTAGCCTCATGCTCAACCTTCCCTCTTTTCCGGCCTTACTAGGCGAACTAGGCACAGTTAGATAGTGTGCTGCCAGGGAATCGAAACCATTCCTTCTATGTGGTTGGCAAGCGTTCTGCCATTGAATACCACCACACACATACAATTATATATATATATATATATTAGAGAATAAGTCGTGCATATTATGTAAGGCCTAGTGATAGTTTACTGTGAAAATTAGATAAGCGGATGTTTGAACAAACGAGCTGTGACTCCTGTTTAATCACGTAATGCCTCAGCAAAATTCATTCCTTTTTTAACTTGAGTATAGAAACACATATCAAATAAGGGAAATACTTACACTACATGCAGTTATATTTAAAGGTGTGAATGCAAATAATATGAAACGTTTATGAGCAAATACTTACTGCAAGGATCAGAGTATAGAATTGCATGTCTTAAGTTGAATATGTAGTTTAAGTTATGATTTCATTGAATACTAGACTTTATTGAACACCTACTCTACTTTCCAATATTTATTCAATATGAGGTTCTTTTATGAGCGATTATCGTTCACCTGTTTATTAAACTTTGCCTGTTCCAAAGTTTACTGTTTGTCTGATTCACAAGTGTTTAAGTGACTTGATTGTATATAACTGAAAATAACTATCCAGAAAAATTCACCAGGAAACACATGAACAAGAAAGTAGAAAAGGGCTATTCTCTATCTGTAAATAAGAAGCCTTTATATGTACGACTGCAGTTCAAGGGTGATGTACCAATTGAAATAACTACTAACAAGTTAAGAAAATCTATTTAGAGAATTTTTAATGCTGGTAAACTAAAATTGTGATTCTCCAATTGAAAGATGAAGTACCTAATTGCATCTCCCAATCCGACTGCACTTGTGGAGCGAGTTGTATTGGAACTTGATCTTTCGTGAGCGGGAACACCTGCCGGTGCGGCTAAATAAAGGTATAGTGGAAAGCATCAACAGCTCAATATTAGACCACCTGGTCCAAATCGGCTACAAAGCATTGAAGAAACCTCCTCTATCATCTATCGGGTACCAAATAAGTTGCCAAAAGCGTTCAGGTATCAAAGACTCCAAAAGCAGAGGCTATTGTGATCCGCCTGAAGCATCCGGTGTTCTGTGGGCATAAGAAACAGGTCGGATCATTACTGCTGCCTTGGCCTTCTATCGAGCCTATAAATTCATGGATTCTGTATTGTTTTTCCTAATATGTATGATATTCAGTGTAGTGTTATATTGACGCATATTGTCACGCTTACAGACGCTATTGAACTGTAATCTATTGATTCGATATTATTTAAACACTAATGTTGTTAATAACCCCAATTCTTCCATCATTATGGATATATGACTGTAGAACCTGATGAAGAAGTTATCGCAAAGAATATTCTTTGTTCAGTAATCAGTCTTTACATGAAGTCTTTCCTATCTTTATACAAGTAAGCCGTACCTTTTCATTTATTTCTGACAAACATTATTATAAAAAGTCACGGGTGTAAAGTGCTCGGGACTGGTTATATAAAGCCTCATGAATATTGGTAGGAGGGGTGAATACTTAAAAGTGCTCTAATTCCCGGTTAGATTAAGGTTTTCTAACTACGATGTCATCCCTGACGTCTGTAAAAGCAGGTTGTCTGTAAGCAACACTGAAGAGAATTATTCATGAACATATGAAAATAGTTGGGTTTATTCCAGGCTTATCAGAACGATATAAAACATCATACAGACGTAAATCGAAGAGTGCGAAACCATATTTCTACATCGGAAGACCTGTTTATGTTCACTGCGAAAATCGTCGCCTGTTTCCGGAAACGGAAATATTGGTTATTAAAGACATATTGAACAGTTAGGTCGTATGATCAAGTGCATTGGGACCATATTGCTCAAATACCCCCTTGCCTTCCACATCTGTCCGAGATACTCCATTTATACAAAACCCACTAGGTATTTCATACAATGCACCCGAGTTTTGATTTAGTAGTGTAAAGGAAAACACACATTTCCGGAAGGCTGAAACGTATATCCAACCCGAATAATACTTATTTATTTAAACTAGTCAAGAAATCCAAGTGGCTTGTTTCGAATTCTAACAAATGAAATCTAAAACCCACTCTTCGAGATGAATAGGCATTAAGCTCACGTACATCACAGAATGATATATAGGTGAAACCGAAGGGGACGGTAAGTTAAGTAATAAAACAGGCCTATCGGATATGAGTGAATTATATTACTACGTTTGTTAACCCAACTGCCCCTGATTACGAGCATTGCCCGAAGTGGTTAGGAAAGGGGATAGTAAGGTCCATCATCAGTAGTTATAGGCTGGTACGTCTAGTGAATACAGAGCTCAAGACTGAAAAAAACGAAGCTTCCACCGTCTGTTACAAGGTGCCAACTCGATTTTGTAGGTTTATACACCGACTGATAAGGATGATTGAGACAGTTGCCACCAAATTTTTTTCAACCTGATGTGGGTCCATAGAAAAGATTTGCACAGTTGTTTCCCCCTGCCATGGGCTTTACCTTCAGCCTTAATGCAACGAAAATAGTTTCCAATCCCAGTGACATCACTTAAATATCAAACTGTCTTACACCTTTTGATGAAATTAAATACTCTGTTGTCAAATAGGTATGAGACAGTAGTTATTTTCCCGCTGTTCTCCTACAAAGACGAACATTCACAACGATTGGCTGCTTAGATTACATTAACACTTGTATGAATTTATTGCTGTTACAATTATGATGATCATCTGGATTAGTATCCATTAATTCACGTGTTTGAACTTTAAATGTATTAACTACATTGTTATCAAATGTCTATGTTCAATAATTTTGTTGCATAATCGTAAAATCCTATGAAAAATTGCTGAAAACAAGTATTATCTTAATTGTATTCTGACTATTAAAGTGTTAAACAACGTTATAAGTCCTACTGACAACTCCACCCACAAAACTTTCAATCTACCTAAATGACCACATTATTTCTTTTCGTTAAGAGTGGAATATTTAGCTCCGAGCTTCCAAGTTTTAGTAGTGGTGACAGAGTCGGCTTGCTAGCCTCATGCTCAACCTTCCCTCTTTTCCGGCCTTACTAGGCGAACTAGGCAAAGTTAGATCTCGATTGCAGTATATACCCAATCTTTTTGTTACATTTGAGCGGATTATTTTGTATGGGAGACTTGTGCTTACTAGAGATTTCTCGTTTTGTATTTTGAAATGTATGGAAAGAAACATTCTACCGAGTTAATTTGAATCTGCCGTCTCAGAGTATATCCACATACATAGGTGAATGGAAAGTATAATAAACTTACATGCTATGGTGAACTTAACACTAGAACATTGCACATCGAATCCGGAATCAAGTTTCACTTGGAGCAGGATGTAGAACAATAAGGAGATGAAGCGAATGAGACGAACATGTTAGAGAACTAGGACTGGATTATAAAATTTATTTATGCAGAAATTTAACAAGTCTATCAGTCAATCTTCGAGACACACTTGCGCTTTCGAAGTTCTTCTGGTGCATTTTCATTTTCTTGTGAATAGAACTTTTTCAACAGTACAACAGCTTTATCGGCCTCAATGCCAGAAATGCAGTTCAGCGCAGGAACTGACCCAGGAGCATTATGAACGTTAAGAACTGAACCACAGCCTCCAAAACGTTCATTACAGGCTCCATATATGACACTAGCCAAGCGAAAAGTCAAAATAAATGTACATACCTATTAAAATTAGTAGGAAGGCAATAACGCAGCGCAGAGGCGCACATTATACATGGTTCTACTGTTACATACAGCTTGCAATCAGCCAATACTTGGCTAAAATCTTTTTTATTCTCTTTGCACCACTGTTCTAAACGCTTTATTGTTACCATCTCGGCATGCTGAGTGGCATCTCTCGTTGCATTCACCTGAATGTAACATAAGTCTCAAGAGAAATCATACTTCATTTCGACCTGTAACAATTACTTTTCCTCTGTAAACAAACGCACATCCGACTGGAACCTCATTGCATCTAAGGGCTTCACAAGCTAGCTCGAAAGCTACGTCCATTTGCCATAGTTACTCGCTACAGGTCACTCCACCGTGACCTAGGTGGAATTTATATAATCCAAAAGTCCGTTAAAACACAATTCTTCCCATCGATATAAGTATAAAACTTGGGCACTGTGGTAGAGTATAACTCCATTGTGGATAAGATTTTATTATGATATATCACACAGTGTTGAACAGTTATATTAACAATTCTTCCCATTTTAGCCAATCAGCGAGGAAATTTGCTTGGCGGTTGATTTAAAGTGCTGTCCTATAATCCCGAGGTCATCATACCAGGTAGGTATACCTAGGTACTATAGTACCTAATGTTTCAGTGTTTTTAGTGGGGAGTATACAGCTTATATTTCTCGTGCTACATTAATGCCAATGTATAATTTTAAAATCATCAGGGATACCTTAGGGATAAAGGACAGATAATTATTATTCTTAAGGGATGATGCAGTTGTCTTCTTGACTAAAAAGGAATATCAAAGTACCTTGAGGTCCTCTGACGATCATTCCTCCCTTTCTACTATAAATATGCTGATGTACTGTATTCAAACTTCTGGTGTATTGCAAGTACGTTAATTCCCAGCTAGCATTTTCTTCGGGCGCATTGCAGAATTTTCGGGGCAAAAAATTCGGGTAAATCTACTTACGTGGGACACTGTCCCGAAGTCTGCCCCAAAAATTCTGCAATGCGCCCTAAGTCTGCCCAAAAATTCTGCAATTTGCCCGAAGTCTGCCCCAAAAATTCTGCAATGCGCCCTAAGTTAGCCAAAAATTCTGCAATTTGCCCGAAGTCTGCCCCAAAAATTCTGCACTGCGCCCGAAAAAAATGCTAGCTGGGTTCCTAACAATTCACTTAGGTTAATCTCTCCCTAGTGTTTCTTCCTGTCTTCTCTCTTCTGAAAAGATTCAGGCATTTATTAATTCGCTTCAGTATCTGTTCGAATTTTCGATAATGGTTAAGTTCAGACCTTCATTAATCTTTTCGAACGGATTATTATTGATCAATGTGCTGCATTTTGATGTTAAGCTCTTGCTCGGAATAAATCAACAGAAGGTACTAAAATAATGTGTTCCGGTGAAGAATTGCACTAGCTTACACTTCGGTGCGATGAAAGAATTTCTAGATGTCGCTAATCCAACCGTAATTTTGAACCTTGAAGTCATATCAAATGGTCAGTCCTTTAAAAAGGTGATAAGTAGAATAAATTAGCACCTGGATAATTACATAAAATGCGCAGTGCTAATGTAAATTCAGTTCTCAGGTAATGATTTGAGGATAATATAAGTCCAAACCAACCTTGTGGAGATGTGACTCATTGGCTTAATCATCCCCTTCAGGTTAGTATCAACAGCCCACATACACCAACTATGGCTCTTACCCCGGCAAGCGAGAACTGTGTAACTCAGTGCTGAAAACTCCTTATTTGAGAGATTTGAATCTCCCTTTTCCTTGACTCTTCAGCCACATTCTAATATATATGGAGAGCCCGTAATATTCTACAACCCTTCTCGGTTGCTACTATATATTTTACTAGGATCTTCGAGTCCTGGCTTACAACCACTCCCAGATTCTTATGATCAGTAACCAGTTTCAGAAGTAGCATGTCCACTGAGTAACTGTATAAACATATGAGAGATAATTCCTAACTCTATTTTTACTTGTATTAATTTTTAGACATCATTTATTATGCTGTAGCACAGCAGATCTGTCACTATCATTACATAGGCCCCTTTCGCCCTAAAGTTTAATATCGGTAAGGTTCAGGTAGCATAACTTGATTGTCAGCAGTATCTCGTTCATACAGTGGAAAAAGAAGACAACTTATAGTTCTACTTTTTTTTTATCCCAGCCAGTCTTGGGGGGCAGGACAAGGTTTCCTTGAAAACCATGCTGTGCATCATCAAGCGAGATAAATGAATATTTCATACATTTGGTTCCCTTTCTCTATCGAAATTAACGCAGTTGTTGACGAGACTAATTATCTTGTATCTTGTCCAGATTTTGATTTGTAAATTCTATTTGGTAGCCTAAAAACTTTTAGAAAGGCTAAGCGCGTTTAGAAAAATGATAAAATTAAAACTGTGTAGTGGACGAAGGCATGCGGTTGATAGAATAATTCATTTATGTTCAGAATGCTAGAGGTGTCAATGAGTGAATATGTTTGCGCTATTGTCGTAACACAAAGTCTCTAACCTGTGATTCTTAAAACTGCGACGATCCCAGTCAAACACCTTGCATTTATTCGTATGACTCCGAAATGATTTCATATGTTGACATGACCACCCTTGGTTCTTACCCAACCTATTCCATCTTCCGATAACATTAATCACCGAGGAGTCCTGTGGTTCTGTATACTTAGCAGATGTCCTAGCTGCCTCAGTCGGTCGGACGAGTCTTATATTTGACAAACACAAATCGCATGCTAAACATATTTATTAGTCTCAGGATTTCATCATGAACTGAAATCGGTTAGAGAACCATTTGAAAACCTAGCCGATGTATTGACTAGTGGTCGCTCTATATTGCAAATTGGCAGAAGTTGGAATTCATGGGCCATTGTATCGGGTCCCAGTGGCTTAATGATCTGCGTGCTCGCCTTTGAACCGGAAGGTCCTGGGTCCGAACCCTGGTGAGTGCGTACTGGTGAATAGTTCCAAACTAGGACGAATCAGCTGATCAGCACTCCTAGGTTTACAAGTGGTTCTCTGACTGATGTCAGTTCATGATGAAATCCTGTAACTGGTCAAATAAAATCCCTGCAAACCAACACTTGAATGAACATTTAGATATGTGTTCCTTATGTTAAAAAGACTACATTTCGGCAGCATCTTTACCTAGAAGGGCTATATTATATGCCTACTGTAAGTCAATGAGATCTTTTCATTCACACTTTAAAGTCAAAGACAAATGCATCGATCCTGACTAATAGCTGCTACCTTAAGGTGGTGGTCGGGCTCACACATCGCAATGAGTCATCGAGCCACACTATTTGAAACTAATGTTACTACAGACCCTGCCATACCAGAAAGGTTGTTTAGATAGCAATTGAACCAAAAGTTGTTACTATCATAGTGTAGGTTGTTTACGCCGTGCTGGCAGCGAATTCTTACTACTGGGGAACAGGGATGTAGCAACAGTAGTGTTCCTGTCAGATGACCAGCATGCCAGCCGTGCTGCCTCCGCGCCCTCAGGTCAGGGAAGATCGACCCAGAAATTGTACATCTGGACGTTTTTCGCTTCGCTCCGTAGCCGGTGGTAGGTTCTTAACATGGACATAACTCCAAAAGCATTTCAAATAAGCCGTGTGCGGCCGGCCTCAAGCAGTTGTCCTCTGATCTCTACAGACACTAGTATTCTTTCTATTTCGGGTACCTCAAGAGAAAATCAACTTCCACGGTGTCGGCAGCTGAGAAGTAACAGCCTCCCACATACTTCCAAAAGCACACGAAGCCCTCCTGAGCATTATGTTCCTTTATCCACATCACTGTCATCTTGCTGCCGTACTACTGTCACTACTATTCTGCAGACTGGTGACTCGTCTTCATTTCAGAATTCACTTCTTGAATGGATCCCAGTAGATAGACGTATGTGTGCGGTCCGTTTGAAGAAGGAAGGACGGCGTTCCCCGTTGATGTCTTTTCATAGTCTCCGCTTACGCCCCAACAGACTGCAGTTCGGATGAACTAAACGGTGACCTACTTGAAACTGTCCAGTTTGCTGAAAAGAACGCTCAGATATAGTTGTTTTAGCAGGCGACTTCAATGTCCAAGGAGGAGAGTTATGCCAGACTGAGAAGTATGTAGGTGGTACGTACGGAGTTACCTGCCCACAAACCGATAACGGTGATCGTCTTCAACAGTTCTGTTCAGGTAATCATCTGTTCCTAGTGAGCACTGACCTTAGGGACAAAGAGAGATATTGCGTAACCTGGCGACATCTATCACCAAATCAACTTTGGACTCAGATAGAGCACACAGTGATAGGGTATCTTTGGTGAGGGTCAGTAGAAGACTGCAGCTCCTTCTGGTATATGTGCGTAGACTCCGATCACGCCTTGGTTCGCGCATGTTTATGCTTACGTGTAAACGGACATAAATTGTTGGCAGTGAGGCAGTTACGCCGCCAACTTGATTAGGACATTGAGTCCCTATTTTACGGAAGAACTATCGAAACGCGTATCTGAGATGGACAGCAAGACTCCCTCTGAGGAAGCCTGGCACAATATACGGTTAGCTGTAGACATAGCTGTTAATAATTAATTTAGAATTTATTTTTTGCGTTCCCATTGGAGCATAAGGTTTCATACTTCAGCTTTGAAGCTTCAGTAGCAGTAATGTTTTCATGGGATGGGATTGCTGGTCTCACACCCAACCTTCCCGCTTTGTTGAGGTTACAACCGACTGAGCGAGGTAAAGACGTACGCCGGCCGGGAATCGAACCCCGAACCACAGACATGTTTGGCGAGCATCCTACAGCTGAACCACTGACGCACATTCATATATTGGTACCCCGTTGACTGGGTAGTGGTTATCAGAAGAACCGAACACACCTATCCCTGCCTCTTGCGATATGAGATCAGCATTCAGTATCATCCCGTGGTGCAACTACTTGACAGCCCTCTTCCTCGGTGAACCAAGACACGGCCGTAAAGGCTGTTAATGACTTAGAACCAAAATTTAGTGAAAGCCAGTGGATTTCTACTACTTCATCCGATTCCGGCGAGCTCAGAATATAATGAGGACCGAAAGCTGCTCATACGCAAACTATCAAGTCTTCGCAACGACTGTGAACAGTGGTGGATGACGAAAGCGAAAGAAATGGAGAAGGCGTCGGCTATTGGTAACACCAAACAACTATTTAGGTTTATCAGGGGAACAGGTGGCAAAAGGCGAACGATAAGTGAAACGATATCCGAGTAAAATGGAGCCTTAATTGGCTCTCAGGATAGACGATTGGAACGTTGGAAAGAACACTTTGAGGAGCAGTTTAACTGGCCCACAGCCAGGCCCAACCTGCCGAACATCCAGCACCTCCCTGAATGGGACAAAGACACAGGTCCTCCGTCCCTGCGTTGACAAAAGCTGTCACTGGTCTGAAACGAGGCAAAGCAGCGGGACTTGACAGAGTGACTCCAGAGGTGTATAATGATGATGGAGACAGTTTACTGTCTGCATTAACTGAGGTTCTGGGCAGCGTCTGAGAATCAGAGGAAGTTCCGACAGGTTGGTGTAAGTCACTGATTATTCCGATGTACAAGAAGGGAGACATGCCTCACTGTGATAGCCACAGGGGGATTAGCTTGACTAATATGTTATCTAAAGTTCTAGGCTCAATAATCATGCGCAGACTAAGTGGTGCTCGGGAGGCACAAATACGAGATAGCCAGGCAGGCTTTATACCAGGAAGAGGGTGTATTGATCATATCTTCACCCTCCGACAGATTCTGGAACATAGGCATACTTACCTGCGTCCATCAATTGTCATATTTCTTGACCTCAAGGAGACATTCAACTCCATCGACTGAGAGGTACTATGGCGATGTTTGGCCGTGAAAGGAATGCCGAGAAGATGCATCGCACTGATCAACGAACTCATGCAACCAGGTGGAGAGTCTACAGAGAGTTGTCATCTGAAGTGGTGACAACTAATGGTGTCCGTCAATGATGCCCACTGTCACTATTTCTGTTTAATCTCATCACAGACGTACTGATGCACTTAGCCCTAACTGACTTCAATGACTCAGGGATTGACTTGTTACCACCAGGGAATAATCTCGTTAACTTAGAATATGCGGATGATATAGTCCTTCTAGGTGATGACGCTGACAAAAGGCTGGGTCTTCTAAACACCTTAAGAAGAAATCTTCGAATGTTTGGTATGTGATTTTCTCCTGTCGAATATAAGATGATGCTACAGGAATCGACTACATCAACTCCTAGCTTTAAAGATAAGGAGTGAAGTAGTAGAGTGTGTTGACCAATTTACTTGTTTGGGAAGTTGCATCGGCACTAATGGAGTGATTACTGATGTAACCTCAGCATGGATACAAAAAGTTCGTGTGGCACTTACCAACCGGCATCATCGCTGGCATAGACATGATATCCGACTGTCAATCAAAGGACATGTGTACTGCTCAGTAGTCCAAAGCATCGTATTTTATGGCTGCGAGTGAGACATGGCCATTGAAAGTAGAAGACATGAAAAACTGGCTAGCTGTCTTTGATCATAGGTGCCTGCGTTCTAACTCCCGTGTTAGGTGGTATAACAAGGTGAGCAATGTTGAGTGTTAGGTAATGAGGGGAAATCAATCGACGAGGCTGTGAAGTTACACCGATTGAGATGGTGAAGACGTGTGTTACGCATGCCTAACCATCCCCTTCCTCGACGAACAATGTTAGCTGACATGTTGGAAGAGAGTTAGCTAGTGGTGGTCAAACCAAAACATGGCCTCATCAATCAATGAAATCCACAACAGTTAGTCTAAGACACGTAGGGAGATGTAAACTTCCTGGTTGGGGTCCTCGGGATGGTACGAATCAATGGCTGGAGACAATTGGTGATATGGCTCAAACTCGTTCTCAATGGCGCAACTGCATCCACTCCTTGTTACTTATAATATCCAATAAAACTATTCGGTTTCTCCATATTACTATTCTTTTTGCTTCATATCTCTGTTTACTGTTTCTATTTTGCATTTTTTACTTTTTTTCTCTTGTTTTGTATGCTACATGAAGTTTGGCGACTAGAGCTGCTGCACATCGGTGCAAAGTTCTATGTTGAAACCAGTCAATCAGATGGCTCAAAATCGCTCTCATTGGAGCAGATGCATTCACTCTTTGTGATCTCCAGTATCCATTAAACCCTAGTGATTTCTATCTTACTTATCTTTCTTCCTCACAATGCCGCTTATAATAGTACTTCTGCATTTCCGTGCAAAGTTTTTGCTGAAACTTAGTCAGTCGAAAGCATCAGTTTGTCTGTGATAAAATTCGATAAAGATCAGAGTGGGAAGTTTTGGCAAACATTTAGTTTCTGCAATTTAGAGGATAATTCTCCATAAGGCTATTAAACGGTTATAAGTTCTTTGATGAGCACAATATGTTTTCTTCAGCCTCCATTCACAGTCATGACTGACCACACTTCTTGACCGATAGAGTCGAACAGTACCTTCAGGTCAAAAAGTGTAATAAGCGTTAGACGTTAGTATGTCTACATCACGACATCTGTCGAAGTGCAAAGCTTCGATTAATATATCATCGTCCGGTCCTAAAACTTAACTAGTCTTTTCACTTGTCCTTTATGAACTCTACTTGTTCTCATTATTACCACACATTTTAGGATTTTTATTAATTCATGTGTAAAGATTTGGCTTTTTGACTCAGTCGTTTCACTTTCATCTGGCTGTTGTTGGGTTTGAATTCCACTCCACCTGCTTCAGCCTGGACAGCTGCATAGTATCATCAGCCCTCAGATAAAGATTTAGCGGTTCATAGCCTACAACTTGAAAGGTCTGCTCCAGGCAACCGAGTTCTAATACGTCGAAGTAGCAGTAGATACTTGGTCTAGCTAGGTTCTCAGGATGTTTTTAATCAATGGATAGTGACTCTTGATGACATGTTTATGATTTTGATAACTTTTTTCGTTACATTCATTTTTTCTTATTCTTATAATGCACATTTTCTTCTAGGTTTTAATGATTGATAGCGATATTGATGGGTTTTCCTCCCAGGATGAGTCTTCTACAGTTGTGTCTTACGTTGCAGAACCTGTTGTTGGCATTGAAATTTATTTCCTGCGACAATTAACAAATCCTTTTCGTGTTGCTTGGACACTCATAAAATTAGGCTATGAACCGCTTGCTCCAATTCAGTTTTATTCCCCTTTAGCACTACTTGGATGGTCGTTTCCTATAGATGTTTATCCCAACTTTTTCAAGTATGTATATCACCTGATGAAAACGATAGGTGTGTGGAAAGTGCTGACAGCAGGATTTTTTGCAAATGCTGCTCACGACTTTACTATTGAAGTTTTTCGTGCAGCGTTTAGACGTCGAACTATGATATGGATACGATCCGAAAATAGTTTGGCCAACAAAGGGAATAGGATCTGTGCTACACAAAGTCAAGCTTCCACAGGATTTCAAGCAGAACGGTTGTTGGAAGAGTCACCAACATCAGTTTTCTTTGAAAGATTTTCAGAGATTTTACTGCTTAAATTTTGGGAGGTATTATTCAGTCATCCGTTTTATGGTGAGACTGCATTAATGTTTTTATTTTGTCAAGTTGGTTCCAATCTTGCTAGTATCACTATACATGTGTGTTAAACCGAACTAACCTTGTTGGTCGGACTGTCTCGAATTGTATTAGTATTGTATTAGTGTAACCATGGGGTAACAATTTCGGTTGAAATGAAAACATCCCTGATGATAGGGCTCAAACAAATGAACTTCAGTAATCGGTAAAATAAGGATAGGTAAATTTAATATTTCAGTAAAAAAAAAATCCCCATTTAGACATTTAGAAAACAGAAAGATTGAGCGAAGAAATATTCACTTTTCAATTAGATCCTCATCTCTGGCTCTACTCTAATATATGTAGCATTTTAATTACAATACAACAGTTTGCCAATCAAGTGGCGATAAGTTTGTTAACAATAATTACACAGTGTCAGAATGTCAATGGGTTAATAGTTAACGAAGAATAAATTAATTTTACAAGGATAACACGTAAATTAAAGATGAAGTGGTCAAAATAAAATAAATAATTTAGATAAATATAATTTTATAGATTTAGGGGGAGGGGGCGACGCAGTCCTGTTTATCCATTCTTGTGACGATGGCCAAGGTAGGGAAAGTGGCTGTACAATTTTTTTCTGTACACATAGGCTTGGCTTCTTCAGGTGAATGGCAATCGCCTCAGCCGTCTGTAGAAGACGAACTCGCAGAGCAAAATTAAGATAAGTCGGAATGCGATAGATAACTTTAAATGCTGTATTAACATCAATCTTATGCTCAGTATCAACGAAATGGGCTAAAATAGAGCTACGAATAGATCTTTTTTGCTCCTTACTTAACCACGTTGGATGATGTTCGGAAATACGACGATGAACTTGCCTAATTGTACGCCCAATGTAGCTGGCTCCGCAGCTGCAGTCAAACTGGTAGATACACATAGAGGAGGCGAATTTAGGTAGTTTATCCTTATTTCTCGAAAATAAAATAGGTGTGGTTGTTATTTATTTTGACCACTTCATCTTTAATTTACGTGTTATCCTTGTAAAATTAATTTATTCTTCGTTAACTATTAACCCATTGACATTCTGACACTGTGTAATTATTGTTAACAAACTTATCGCCACTTGATTGGCAAACTGTTGTATTGTAATTAAAATGCTATATATATTAGAGTAGAGCCAGAGATGAGGATCTAATTGAAAAGTGAATATTTCTTCGCTCAATCTTTCTGTTTTCTAAATTTAATATTTTCATTTTTATAAAAAACAAAAAAATTGAGCAAAGAATATCCTTTCCGATAACTTCATCTTCTGGCTCTACAATTATATATGTTTATATACATAGAATATTCTAGAATATTAGTAGTAGTAGTGTGCGTCGGTGGCACAGTGGTTAGGACTCTCGCCGACCATGCACATGGTCCGAGGTTCGATCCCCTGCCGACGCACACCTGATATCTATGGTCGGCCTGCAAAATTTGGGCTACCGATATCCATGCTGAAAATTCCATACTTGTACTAAAAATACAGTGTGGAATCAAGCTGTAATCAAAAATAAAAAAAGTAATAATAAATAACAATATTAGTGTTTTTTAAATAATATCGATTTGTAAAGTAAGATCAATGGAATTACAGTTCATTAAAGATGCTTAAATTATAATAATAATAATAATAATAATAATAATATACTGGAAAATAGAATATCAACTAAAATTGAGGAAATTTCTACAAAAAATTGAGGATCGTTCGAACCTAGATGAACAAGGTAAAGACAATGTCTGAACTAGCTTCTTTTGGACACATAAATTAGACTTCTTAATGTGGATCCCAACGGCCTGAGCAAGAAGAAATGTACATAGAGAACCTACATCAACTAGTCAGCATACTCATTTTTTCAGTTTCGCGCCGTTGAAATGCAAACGCATTCTGTTAAAGTGCTTCGTTCACAGAGCAATAGCAATTTGCTCGGATGCATGTCTTGATGAGGAACTTAATAATATTAAACGGTCGCTGAGTGAGAATGATTATCCAGAAAACTTCATTGATAAGAATGTGGATCTAAAATCAAAGCAGCCCAAGGTACTTACTTACTTTACTTTACTTCGGTTATCTCCTACGGGAGGATGAGCCGGCTTCATGAACGTCTCGAATCTCTGCCCAGGCGCGGCAATTTGTAAGAGAGTTCATGAAGTTTCATGGGAATTTGGTACGAGTGATGTCCCCAGCATCGCTAGGCCTTTTGTTTGAGAGTGCAGCTCTAGCCTTTACACAGCCAAGTGTGACCTACAAGGCAGTAGGAGTGGAGTAAGGAGTCCACTATCCATTGGCAGCCGGTGACCGGAGTTCGGTTCATACGCCTTTTTGAATGGGGCCAGACATCCAGGACATCCAACAAGCCCTTTGTCCATACGTCTGCCGGTGAGCTCCAGTGAGCTTCATACGCCAGTCGTTGGAGGTTTGGAATCAGGGTTTAGCCATCTCCCCTAGACTGTCATCCAATGGACAGTCAACCCGGTGGAGAGCGCCGGGCATCCGCTTTCGCCCTCTCACTTTGGTGAGAAACACCTCCGCCACGTGAAGGCAGTGAGTAAGACTTCCTCAGGAGAGGCTATGTAAGACGCCCGGTCATATGGGAGCATTTCAAGAGGTGTGCGGAGGGGTGGCCAACCCGCAGCGCAAGGCACCCACCCCCGACCATCCTGAGGCTTTGGAGGCCCAAGGTACCAACAGTTCCTTTTCTTTTTCCTTCACGTTCCCAGTGGAACATAGGGCCTCAAGCTAGTGGCGTGAAGTTTCTGTAGCAGTGTTTAATTATACAGGATGGGGTAGCTAGCCTCATGCCCAACCTTTCCTCTTTACCAGTGTCACTACTGGCTTAGCGAGGTAAAGGCATGCGTCGGTCGGGGATCGAATCCCGGACCATGTACATGGTCGGCGAGCGTCCTAACCGCTGTGCCGCCGACGCACTATTTTTTATAGGAGCTGGTGTTACCGTGGCTGCTGGCACCAGACGTGCCCTCCGATTGGTCAGAGCAAGTCTGACGCCAGGCACCGAAGCACCCAGCTCCAACAGTTCCTAAAAAGTCTTTATTCTTACAAATTCAGTTCCTCGGGGACAACATCAGCGAGATACTGACACAACGCCTTAGAGATCCATTATTGATATAAGTATAAAACTTGGGCACTGTGGTAGAGTTTAACTCCATTATGGATAAGATTTTATTTCGATAAATCACGCGGTGTCATACAGTAATATTAACTGATGACTTGATATAATTATGAGCAATAGTTTCTGCTCGAAACGTCATCAATTAATATTACTGTATAACACTGTGATTTATCGAAATAAAATCTTTGTCATAATGGAGCCTTAGTAATGTGGTAAAAAGAGCATTTCCTGCTGCCGAATTGAGCTGTCTTCAAAATCACCCCATATTTTGCGTTCGGGAGTAAAAAATAAACTGCCAAGTTTGGCCTCTTTCATGTGTATCTGCCAATATAACTGCTCCTGTGGAGCCAGTTACATAGGTCACACAATCAGGCGTGTTTCTCGTCGAATTTCCGAACATCAACCTGTGTGGTTGAGTAAAGGACAAATAAAATCTATTCATAACGCTATTCTATCTCATCTTGTGGATAGAGAACACAAGATTGGTGGTAACCAGGCTTTCAGGGTCATTTACCGCATACCAACAAATCCTAACTTCGCCTTAAGAGTTCGTTTATTAAATATTGCTGAGGCCGTTAGGATCCACATTAAGAAGTCTAATTTATGTGTCCAAAAGAAGCTAGTTCAGACATTGTCTTTACCTTGTTCATCTAGGTTCGAACGATCCTCAATTTTTTGTAGAAATTTCCTCAATTTTAGTTGATATTCTATTTTCCAGTATATTATTATTATTATTATTATTATAATTTAAGCATCTTTAATGAACTGTAATTCCATTGATCTTACTTTACAAATCGATATTATTTAAAAAACACTAACATTGTTATTGACTACTATTCTAGAATATTCTATGTATATAAAAATATAATTTCCAAGTATTGGTTTTGTAGGGATTTTGTTCGATTGTATGGAGGATTTCGCCATGAGCTGACATCAGTTAGAGAACCACTGGAAAACCTGGGATTACTGGACAGCTGATTCGTCCTAGTTTGGGACTCTCCATTAGTACGCACCCACCAGGGTTCGAACCCAGGACCTTCTGGTTACAAGGCGCGCTCGTAGACCATTGAGCCACTGGAACCCGATCTAATGACCCATGAATTATAACTTTTTCCAATTCATGACATAGCGCGACCACTTCGCAATGTCTTCTTCGATGAGTTACTGCCTCATCTTCAACAGCTGTCCAATACTCCCAGGTTTCCCAGTGGTTCTCTAACTGATGTCATCTCATGGTGAAATACCCCATGCAATATATATAATTGTAGAGCCAGAAGAGGAAATTATCAGAAAGGATATTCTTTGCTCAATTATTTTGTTTTTTATGGATGTCTGAATAAATATTTTCGCTCTATTTTAATTTTTATTAAATCACTTATTAGAATAACAAATACATCTTTTTTGCAGCAAAAAATAAACGTGTATATATATGTACATGAGGTTGGTAAATCTGAATGGTTTAGAATACACCGATAACTCACTAGTCGAAATAAACAACTAGCATAAAGTGGTACACTTAGAAAGTTGATGGGAAATCTGTGTCAATACTCATGAAACTTGAATCCACTGTGAACTCACATAGGAAAGTTTTAAATCAAACTGAAAAGTAAAATAATATAATATTGGATGCGTTGGATGACAGTTGTCTGTGTTGTTTGGAGGAATATTTCTTTAATTACTAACTTAAGAACTTTCTTACAACAAAGTCTAAAATCTTTTTTAGGTTATCAGAAACCAAATCAACCTTGGGTTTTGTATTCATAAGATCGCATTTTTTCTCTAAATTTGGAAAATGTATAAATCAGATAAATTTAAATTGCATTTATTCAAGTAAAATTTCTAGTTGAATATGCTATATGGATAACTAATTAGGATGAATAATGCATTTATTATTTATTTATTTGTTTATTTAAACGCATGAAAATCTTGGTACAGTATGGCACCAAGAAGAATGCGCCACACAATAATAATAAAACAACATAGATCAAAAGAAGGAAAAGAAAAAAATATTATAAGTAGAGAACGGATAAAGAACTTCATCTGGAAGGAAAACAGTCATGCTTAACAAGTTCAAACAGTGTTCGTTAACTATCATCGGGAAGGGAAGAAAGAAGGAAATCGCAACACATTCGCCATTGATTACGATTCTTGGCCATATCCGATAACGTTTCGAGCCATCGATTTGAGCTATCTCTCGGACCCCAACCAGGGAGTCGTGACACACCAACCGATGCTAATCTAGCACAAAAATCCTTCATCCCACGACGCCACGTCATGGACTGACCAACCCTCCGCCTTTTCCATCCCGTCCCAGGGCTAGCGAACAGAGACCTGTACGGAAGCCTCTGGGGTGACATTCTCAGCACATGTCCAAGCCACCGGAGCCGGTGTTTCCAGATGACGACATTCAATGAATGGTGATCTCCACTGTGTTCAAACACACGCCGCCGAACCTCAGAATTACTCACGCGATGATGCCATCGAACGCAAGCAATCCTGCGGAGACAGCGGTGATCGAACACGCAGAGTCGCCGCACATCCTCAGCTCGGAGAGGCCAGGTTTCACAGGCGTAGAGCAGCGCAGCCCGCACCGAAGCATTGTATACCCGACCTTTGACAGCCAGGCTAACGTCGCGACGGCGCCAGAGGTGGCTCAAGTTGATGTATGCCACCCTAGCCTTCATTATACGGTTGGAAATCTCATCCGTCACCCCTCCGCCAGCACTCACACAACTACCCAGGTACACAAACTTATCAACAACTTCAAGCAAGAGTGAGTGCAGGTACAGGCTCCTGCCAATCTTGTAACAGTACTTTGCACTTAGACGGCGCAAAGCACATACCATACTTACAGACACTGATCGCCAACTGATTAAGTGCGATTTGGGCAGCCTGCATGCTATCGCACAGTAAGACGATATCGTCTGCATACTCGAGGTCGAAAAGTCTATCTCCAGGTAGCAGATCTACACCACCTTCACGCACATCCTTCAGAGCTGACTCCAGAATGTCATCGATGGCAAAGTTAAAGAGAAATGGAGAGATTGGGCAACCCTGTCTAACCCCACTGTTGGTTGGGAACAGTGGTGATAGTTGGTTGTATGCCCTCACTCTACCTGAGGTGTTTCTGTATAGGGCTTTCAAGATGTTAACAAATTTCTCAGGTACACCTCTCTCTAACAGACAGTTCCAGAGCACAGTTCTGTCCAACGAATCGAAGGCAGCCCTAATATCAAGAAACACAACGATCGTTGGCCTGCAATACGTGTGGCGGTGTTCCAACAACTGACGAAGGGTGAACACATGATCAATGCATCCACGACCTGAACGAAACCCAGCCTGCTCTTCGCGAATCAATCCTTCACGTATTTTGCACAGTCTGCGAAGCAAGACAGCAGCCAATATTTTAGACGCGACTGGTAACAGACTGATACCCCTATGATTGTCACACGAATTACGTCGACCCTTTTTAAAGATGGGGACGATAATGGCTTCGTTCCACATTGATGGTACACTCTCTGTCTCCCACACCTTCCTGAACAACCCAGTTAGAGCCATTGTGAGAGTCTCGCCACCATCTTTAAAAAGAGCCGGGGGTAATTTGTCTGGGCCGGGCGCCTTATGGCGTTTCAGAACTTGGAGTTCCTTACGGACCTCCGCTTCGGTGGGTGGGTCGGTACTAACCGACCAAGGAGCACTCGGGCTAATGATAGTAGACACTGAAGCTGGTGGCCAGCTGAACTGCTTCCCGAAGTGCTCTGCCCAGCGTTCCAGGCGTCTTTTCAGGCTGGTAATTGGAGTGCCATCTGCCTCACAGACCGTCTCGCTGACACCTTGTTTCTTGCTGCCGGTGGCTCGTATGAGTTGGAACAGCTTCCGACTGTTGCCAGATGCAGCAGCTGACTCCATCTCACACGCACGTTCTGACCACCAGGCTTCGCGGTCCTTACGTAAACACTGTCTAATCTTGCGCGTGAGCGCCTTTCGCTGATTGTTGTATTCGCTGCCAGCCGGAATGGACCGGCGTTCATCCATGAGTTGCAAGGAACTCGCAGAAACCCAGTGGTTGTTAGCGGAGCATTCTTTCAAGCCGCAAGCGGCTACACTCGCCTTTTGCATGGCACCTTGCACATGAAGCCAATGTTCATCTATACTACTTGGGGGTTGCTGGCAAGCATTGTTTTTAACTCATTCTGATATTTCAAAGAAGTAGCAGGTGCTACTAGTTTGCTCACATCAACGCTTAGACGACGGCTTTTACGAACCCCACCAAATCGCAAGACGAACTTGGCACACACTAACGCATGATCGGAGTCCAGGCATGTGCTCCAGAAGGAGCGACAGTCTTGTATGCATCCTCGCCACCGGAAACTGACCGCAATATGATCAATCTGAGTCCAAGCTTGCTTCGCAGAGGGAGGACGCCAGGTAGCGCTACGGCGATGGCTGTGCCGGAAGTTGGTGCTGGCTAGAAATAGGTTGTGATCCGCGCAAAGCTGCAGAAGACGGTCCCCATTATCTGACCTGCGACCATGTAGTCCCCACTGACCACCTAGACGATTCTCCTCTGAGCTTAGACGCCCGACCTGTGCATTCAAGTCCCCAGCCAGCACTACGATATCCCTCCGACCCGCCTGTTTCAAGAGATCGCTCAGTTGGTAGTAAAACTCATCCTTCATTGCATCCGGGCTGCAATCCGTCGGTGCATAGGCAGAGACAACAAATAGACACCGCCTATCTGGCCTACTACTCCTTACTTTCGTATAACCTTCCAGCCTCACAGCACATAAACGACTGTTAATGGGAATCCAGTCGAGCAGTGCAGCTTCGGCTCTAGCGCTCAGTGCGACACCGACACCAGCTACGCCGGATGCCGACGCCACAGGGTCCCCGGATAAGCGCAGGTGGTACATACTACTAGAACTTCCAGATGGAGAGGATAGTCGAAGCACTTCACTGGGATCTTGAATGCGGGTCTCCGAAATGCAGCAGACATCGATAGCGAGGCTTTCCAAAGTTCTTGCCAACCCTGCCTGTTGTCCGATTTGCATCAGCGTCCGAACATTGTAGGTAGCCAGCTTGAACGCGGCACGCGGTTTCAGGATATCTGTGTTAGATGTCACATTGGGAACAACCATTTTGAGGACTACTCACTAACATCTCGAAACGACACGGATAGGCTGGGAATCTCGACAAAGGCGAAAGGCTGTCGAAGGTTAAAAAGCCAAGGTTAGCAAAGGTAAAATACAGGAAACTATGTATAAAAATAAAAGTAAGGTAGGAAGGAAATGAGTTGCTTGAGGGATCATTATTGCTTGAAATCATTTTTACTAGCGCGCGTTGAGTTTCAGTGAGAGTTCGTTGCTTTAATTCATTGTGTGCGGGCTGAGATACTGCCAGGGCGCCCAGACCGAAGCAGGTTCAAAACCAGAAGAGACACGTCTATTTCCAAGATATATATATATATATCCTCCCCTTTAAAAGGTTACAGTAGAAGGCATGCACCAACTACTGTTACCGGTGGGTAGACGGACCCAGTGAAGGGTGGTCTCCTCCCAGTTGTTTCCCAAGGAAAGTACTGACTGATAGTGCAAATTTTTAAGTTGTAGAAACCGACAGAAAAACGATTATGTGTTTATTAAAATGGTGACGAAAGTTGGAAAAACTGTTATAATAGGATTCACTAATCAGTGTCGTTCATCTAAACAACCTGGCTGTCAGGAAATTCGTTGTTTTTAAAGGCTTATGATGCTGCATAATTGTTCAAAGCTTGGTAGGTGGAGTGGGTTTTGAAGCTGTTGCCGGCTGGGTAAAGGTGGGATACGCATGTTTTTAGACCTTAGTTTTACGAACTGATTTTCGTATGTGAATTGATCAAATTAGTTACTAGAAGATATGTTTATCATACAGTTTTCACTTACAATCTTCCCCTTTCTCCTCCCCCTAGTTCTCTTTCTACATTTATTTATGATGAATTATTGAATTGTAGGTTATTAATAAAACATCTAATTAGTTCAGAGTACGTACATTTTTACGTTATGTCATTTTATTTTCAGTAGTACTGCTAAGGTTATTATTTTAATTGTTCTGTCAGGTGTGTGGTAAACTTATCAAAAGCTCTTCAGTAAGATAGTATTATTTTATAGACGGTTTGTTATTTATAGGATCACAAACGTGTTTTCATTTCACCAAAAATATTTAGGTGTCACAGTCATATAAAAATTCGAGGTACTTCAAGGAATCATCTAACGAAATGAGACCAGTTTTTCTTTTTTGTGTTACTTCTTGCTCAATATTCTACATACTTCCCTTCAATGTACATGCTATTATGGGAATTTACTTGATCCATCATTCCGTCACTTGTTACTCGACAGGTCTGATTGTTTGTTTTACACTCCTGTTGCTGGTTTTTAATTATTGTTATATAAGGTGTATTTCATAATTACTGTTTGTGGTTTATTTTTTGTTTTTACCAAAAAATTACGCATCTAGTTATTACTGTAAGGCAAATTGCAGCTCTTATTGGCGGTGAAGTTCATTATACATGGTTTCCTATGGCTGTGCAAGCCATTTATCGCGAAAATGGTATTTTCGGATTTTTACAGGTAGGTGTTTGTTCCACAATACTTGTATTTCCAGTTTGCATCAGATTTTCATTGTTTTTTACTTCAGTAATAAAGGTTACCAAAAGCGGTAAAAATTTTAGTAACACAGTTTGTATAAATTTAGTGTGTAATTGCTTACTTGACTAGGTAGAAGTTAATTTTGTAGCACTGCTTCTGATTTTGTTTCACGCAGAGACTGGAAGCTGTTCCTGGATAAATGCTGCAAGCGTTTAAATACTGATAACATCAAAATATTGTTCACCTGTAAGTAGGACCGACTGTCATAAAAGGTTACACACCTCAGTTGAATGATCGTGCAAAACATCACTGACTGACTTTGATTGTCTCATTAGTTGTATTGCCCTTCTGATGACTATGTGGTATGCAGCGTAGTGTAGAACTATACTATAATTCTATATCCTCGTTTGAGCTTTTAAGGGTGATCAAGATTCACAATTAGGCATTTTTGAAAAGTTGTACGAAAAATTACTCATTTTGATATTGAACCTTATGCTGATGATCTCGCAGTTCCTGTAATAGATTGTGCTGACTTCCTATTTGAGGTTAAGCAATTGCTTCATTCAAATGGTCTTAAACTGAATCCCTGTAAATGTCGGACTTTTAATTTTGGTTTCAGGCGTAAAGAAGACTCACATGAACCGATCCAGTCCCGTGATTCTCGTAGTATTAATGGTACCATGGTAGAAAATAAATTGAATATTACTTATCTCGGTATCCGTTCCTATTCTGATCTTTGTTGGTCGTCTAATATCTTGCTGATCTCTAAGGAAATTTTTCGTGTGACTTACTACATAAAGAAGTTGAGACTTTCTGGCCTAACTCAAACCCTTCTTTTATAATTTAATAATTCACCAACTAGCGACTGGCTCTATATCGGAAGTTACCTGGAGTTCTAGTAAGGAGTCGTGGCCAGTGGAGTCCACCATGTCAAGTAAGAGAACAGTCACTCACCGATGACACTGGCTAGCGGTTACGGTATATGTCATGAATTGGCAGAAGTTGTAATTTATGAACCATTGCATCAGATCCCCGTGGCTGAATGGTCGACGATCTTGACTTGCAACCAGACGGTTTCGAGTATGAACCCTGGTGGATGTGTAGTGTCGAAGGGTTCCAAGATTGGGCAAAATAGCTATCTTGTGCCCGCTGTTTTTTCAGGGGTTCTCTAACAGATGCCAGCTTGTGATCAAACCTGTAGCCAATTAAACCCTTGCAAACTAACACTTAGTAATTTATCAGTTCATGCATTCTACCTATTATTCTTTATTATCCCCCCTTACTCTTCTCTGGACTTTTCAAAAATGATTATATTAAGTTAGTGACATTGTTATTGATAGACATTTTAATTCTCGTAAGCAGTTGACTAAAGTCGTCTTATCAGATACTAAAAATTGTCTATTCTCAACTTTCTTCTTGCATCTCTTTGGGTAAAACCAGAAGAAATTTCACAAAGATACGTGCTCGTACTGTTAAATATAGAAAATCAACCGTACCATAATTAGCACTGGTGTTGCGTAAATGGATAAATGTCCGAAAAGAGCTTGTCAACCTGCCTATTAATATGCAAATAAACAACTTATTACCAGCATTATTATTATATATATTACTTTTCTATTAACTTCAGTTGTTTGAGCTTTATTATTCTTCCTGTTTTATGTATCTGCTTATTTGTGAAAGGAGACAAATTGATACAATGTGTTTAATGCTGAAAATTCTGATCTCGATAATTATTTTTTGGAATAAAGTTATTATTATTACTAATCCACCTATAAGATAACTTATAAGTTCAACAGTATCAGAACACTCATTTATCTAAGTGTTGGTTTGTAGGGATTCGGTTGGTTTCAGGATTTCATCATGAGCTGACATTAGTCAGAGAACCATTGGAAAACCTGGCAGTACTGGACAGCTGTTTCGTTAAGACGTTAGGATGCTCCTTAGACAAGTGGATGAAGTAACCTCTTTCAAATCCCTCCCGTTGATGGTGATTGGCGCTGGATGTTGCAGCTGTTGTTGGTTGGTTATTTTCATAACCTCCGTCTTGTCTATGTTTACCTGGAGTCCTGTCTTCGCCGGCTGCTTCTTCGACCAGTTTGTCGGTTTTTGCTTGTAAGTCTTCGATTGTGTGTGACATCAAACATAAATCATCCGCGCGCGAAATCCAGGTCTTCTAGGTTCTTCACGTCAGTCCAGGATATTCCTGTCTTCTCGTTTCCCACTGTCTGACGCATAATCCAGTCCACCACAATTAGGAATATCATTGGTGATAGTAAGAACCCTTGTCTGACTCCTGTGTTTACTCTAAACGTCTCGCTGAGTCTTCCGTTGTGGATCACTTGGCAGGTGCCGTTGTCGTACAGCTGTTGAATAAGGTTGATGAATATTTGGGGTACGCCATAGTACTCGAATAATTTCCAAATTACTTCAGGATCAACGCTGTCGAAGGCCTTCTCGAAGTCTATAAAGTTGAGGTAGAGGTTTGATTGCCATTCTATGCTTTGTTCGATGATGATGCGTAGAGTTGAAATTTGGTCAGAACATGATTCACCTTTCCTGAATCCAGCTTGTTCTGGTCGGAATTCTGTATCCAGTGCGTCTTTCATTCTTTCCAGAATGATATGACTCAGGATTTTACTTGGTGTCTACAGGAGCATGATTCCTCGCCAGTTCTTGCAGAGTGAGGCGTAAGTCGCCCTTCTTTGGTAGTTTCACGAGGTAACCTTTCCTCCAGTCAGTAGGCACCTTTCCCTCCTTCCACACCTTTTGCAATAATGGAGTCAGCATGTCTGCTGTCGTTTCTGGGTCCACTTTTAGTGCTTCAGGGGGTATTCCACCTGGTCCGGCTGTTTTTCCAGCTTTCAGAAGTTTGATTGCGTTCAAGACTTCAGCTCTCGTTGGAGGATTGGTGTCAACTTGCAGTTGTGTACGTGCTGTTGTTGGTATTTCTGGACGGGTTACAGGTGATGGTCGGTTCAAGAGTCCTTTGAAGTGATCCGCCAATTGTTTAATCTGTCTTTCTTCCTTGGTAATTGGGTTCCCTTGGCTGTCTTTTATAGGTTTCGCTTGTGTTGATCTCTTCCCGGATAGAGATTTGGTTATCTGATATAGTGTCCTCAGGTCCCTTTTGCCTGCTGCCTTTTCAGCTTCAGTAGCTAGATTGTCGTAGAATCGCCTTTTGTCCTTCCTAGAACTCTTCTTCACTTCTTTGTCCAATGCTTTGTAAGTTGAGCTCATCGTCTCCTTCTCCTGTCCGTCCTTGCATTGAATCATTTTCTCTTTCACCATTCTCCTCTCTTCTATTAATTTCCAAGTGTCCGTTGAGAGCCATTCCTTGTCTTGTCTCTTCTTTCTTCCTAGAACCGTTGAACACGTTTCGTTGAGAATCGCCTTCAGAGACTTCCAATGTTCTTCCACGCATGATTCTTCAGTGATGTCGCGTAGTGTTTCCTGCTTTGCTCTGACAGTTGCAGTGAAGGTGTCTTTTGTGGTTGTGTCCTTCAGTAATTGAGTGTTGAACTTGCATTGTGGCCTATCCCTAGCTATCCTCGAGGCATTTAGTTTCACCTTGAAAGTCCTTTGTACTAAATAGTGGTCTGAACCCACATCTGTTCCTCTCCTCGACTTTGTGTCCAGTAGGCTCCGTCTCCACTTTCTTGAGGTTGAAATAAAGTCTATCTGGTTTTTGGTGTGTCCATCTGGTGAAATCCACCAATCACCAAATCATTGAAGGCGTAGAACTCTGAGAAGAGTTCACCATTGTCGTTCATTTCACCGAGGGCTTCACGACCGATGGTGAGTTCTCTTCCTGTATTGTCTCCTCTCAGATTCTTATTCATATCACCTATCAAGATTTTGATATCCCCATTTGGGACGTTGTCCATTATTGTTTGTAGTTGTCTGTAGAACGCCTCCTTTTTCTCTTGTTCTGAGGCGTTTGTAGGTGCATAGCATTGAATGATTGTAACCTTCCTTCCTTTTGAATTGAACCTGGCTGTCATTATCCTGGAGGAGATTGGTTCCCACTGCATGAGATGAGAGCTTTGGTTGCTGTTGGTGACATCATGATGGCCACTCCCTCGGTGTGCTCATGGTTGTCCTCTAGGTGGCCGGAATAGATTACTGTCTCTCCAGTAGGTATTGGGTACCTTCCACATCCGTTCCATCTGCTTTCGCAGATTCCCAACACTTCTATTCTGTACCTCCTCATTTCAGCGGCTATATGGGCAGCCTTTCTATTTTCGTACATTATACGAACATTTTACGTCCCCATCCTAATTTTCGCTTTCATCGAAAGAAGTCACTCTTGAAATGGAAAACGAGACAAAAATTCCGTTTCTTGATGTGTGACTAACAAGAAGAACTGATGGGAGCCTAAGGAGATCGATTCACAGAAAACCTACGTGGAATCGTCAACTAACAAGCTTCTATAGCTGGGTACCCATTCAACAAAAGCGGAACTTAATTAAATCACTTGCCACCCGCATCCGACGTTCTGGAAACTGAATTAGATATTCTAAGAGAAATCTTCATCCAAAATGGATACCCAATATGATTCATGGACAAAAATATCAAACCAAGAATTCGGAAATCATGGCAATCATCTCGACATATCTGATCACACGAGTGTCTTCTGGACGATATGTAGCAGTGGAAGCAAACTACATGACACGATTTATGAAATGTAGACTTTAAGGTACTTCTGCATAGGAGCACCAATTTATCTCTGCGCAATCTAATTCACTTAGTGAGTCAAGGCTTTGTATATGATGGTAATTTGTGAAAATGTTTCGTTAAATTTGAACTAGTATTCGATGATAAACCATTCCTCCCTATTTATCTCGTTTTCATATATGTAAGAGACCAGTCACTTGTCATCGTTTTTTTAAGTGTCAGCTTTTGTTATTTTATTTAACTATTTTTGAATACTGTTCACTTGCTGTACAAATCATCTTAAAATTCATAATTAATGATGCGAAAGTGATATTTTGGTACTCATCATAAAATATATATATATATATATATATATATATATATATATATATATATATATATATATCCTTGTGCAATAGCAGTTTAAAGCTGTTGTCCAGATGACAAGGATTGAAAAAAAATATTTCTTTGACTGTGAGGTCGACTATATAGGTCAAACTAGTAGATCGGCGGTAATCAGATTATCGGAACATAAGAATTTAGTTAAGGTAAGAATGGTTGACCCCGATAAGATAAGTAATTTATAAAAAAGCTCAGCGATTGCAATGCATGCATTAACACACAACCAGACAATAGGGTGGGAGAAGGTTAAAATTCTAAAAATTGATCTATGTAGGTGGAGAGAGAGGTTGATTACTGAATCGTGGTTCATTGAGTCTACACCCAACACACGCAACAGAAATGACTCAGTGCAAATACCACAAATATGAAAGATATTATTACCGCCAGTCAAATGAGAGGGGAATAATAAATAATCTCAAAATTCTATTTCAATTCAAGCACATCACAACATTCTAACAAGTTGCTTATTATGACTATAAAAACACTCGTCTTATTTCCCATCTGATTGTAATCGATCAATAACACTCATATTACTATTTCTGAATGTACATTATCCCACATTGATTTTTATTTAAAAATCTAGTTAATTCCACACATGTATATAAATGAAAGAAAAAGTTGTGTGAGTAACTTGATATGATTATGAGCAATAATTCGTACTCAAAACGTCATCAGTTAATATTACTGTGTAACACTGTGTGACTTATCAAAATATAATCTTATCCATAATGGAGGTATACTCTACCACAGTGCCCAAGTTCTTTACTTACGCAAGGACCGTGAACAGTGGTGGGTGACAAAGGCGAAAGAGATGGAAAAAGCATTGGCGATAGGCAACACTAGGCAACTCTTTAGACTCATCACAGAATCGGGCGGGAGAAGGCAATTCATAAGTGAGACTATTTCTGAGAAAAATGGCTCCTTAATTAGCTCTCAGGATAGACGCCTTGAACGCTGGAAAGAACACTTTGAGGAACAATTTAACTTGCCTACAGCCACACTGAACCTCCCCGCCATCCACCACGTACCCGAATGGGATATAGACACTGGTCCGCCGTCTGTAGGTGAGGTTACAAAAGCTATCAGTAATTTGAAACGAGGCAAAGCGGCAGGACCCGACGGAATTATTCCGGAGGTGTTTAAATATGGGGGTGACATACTAGTTTGTAGATTAACTGAGGTACTAGGCAAAGTGTGGGAATCAGAGACAGTTCCATCAGACTGGGGTAAGTCACTTATTATACCGATATTCAAGAAGGGAAACAAGTCCTCGTGTGATAATCATAGGGGGATCAGCCTAACGAACATAGTCTCTAAAATCCTAGGCTCAGTAATCATGCATAGACTAAGCAGAACTCGGGAGGAACAGACAAGGGAAAATCAAGCAGGCTTTAGACCAGGTAGAGGGTGCATAGATCATATCTTCACTCTTCGACAGATTCTAGAACATAGACACACTTTTCGGCGTCCAACAATTGTCATATTTCTTGACTTGAAGGCGGCCTTCGACTCCGTGGATCGAAAGGTACTATGGCAATGTCTGACTGTGAAGGGAGTGCCAAGAAAGTACATTGCACTAATCAAGGCACTCTATTCAAACTCACGTAGTCGTGTAAGGGCTTATGGGGAATTGTCATCTGAATTGGTAACAACCAGTGGTGTCCGACAGGGATGTCCACTTTCCCCATTTCTGTTTAACTTCATCATAGATATGCTAATGGAAGTATCCTTAACTGAACGTAGTGACTTAGGAATCGACTTGTTACCAGGGAATAATCTTGTGGACTTAGAATATGCAGATGACATAGTCCTGTTAGGGGAGGATGCTGAAAAAATGCAGAGTCTTCTGAACACCTTGAGCAGCAATCTTCGTATGTTTGGCATGCGATTCGCCCCTGCAAAATGTAAGATGCTGCTACAGGACTGGACCACGTCAACCCCTAACTTAGTGATAGGGAGTGAAGTGATAGAACATGTTGACCACTTCACCTACTTGGGAAGTTGTATTAGCACCAACGGACTGATTGGCGATGAAATCTCAGCACGGATCCGAAAAGCTCGAGCTGCTTTCGCTGACTTACACCATCTCTGGCGTAGGCGTGACATCCGGTTATCAACCAAGGGACGTGTGTACTGCTCATCAGTTCGCTCCGTCCTTCTCTATGGCTCTGAAACATGGCCAATACGCGTTGAAGACATGAAAAGGTTGACTGCTTTCGATCATAGATGTCTGCGATCTCTGTCTCACGTTAGGTGGTTTCACAAGATAAGTAATGTTGATGTTAGGCGTAGAGTGTTGGGCAAAGAGGGAAAATCAATCGACGAGGCTATAAAGTTACATAGACTAAGATGGCTAGGTCACGTGCTGCGCATGCCTAACCACCGCCTCCCCCGACGGGCTTTGCTAGCTGATATAGGTTCAGGTTGGAAAAGAGCCAGTGGTGGCCAAACAAAAACATGGCATCAATCCATGAAATCCTTGACAGTTAAACTGAGTCAGGTAGGGAGATGCAGACTTCCGGGTTGGGGCCCTCGGGACTCTAGGAATCAATGGCTGGAGACAATAGGTGACATGGCTCAAAATCGTTGTCAATGGCGCAGATGTATTCAGTCTCTGTAATCTTTCATATTCCTTTCTACCATTACCCATTCTGTTTCACTCTTATACTTGTCAAACTCTATTAATTCTCTTCACTCATCTTCTTGTCTACCTCTGTGGGCTATTTGGAACGTGGCAACTCGAACTGCTGCACTTCGGTGCCAAGTTCCATGTTGAATCCAGACAGACAGACTTATTTATTTGATTACACTTGTTATTTTCCGAAGGGTTTTGCTTCAGAGTGAAGTTGTTTTTATGGGAAAGTAAACATGACAAAAATATAACTTACTGTTACTTGCAGCTAGTTGTTGTCTTATTTCAGTGTACTCGCAACTGGGAGCGAATTCTCTATTACATGGAAATGCAAATTCACCTCACACATTCTTTTCTTTATGTGTAATAACATCAAGCGAGGTGAATAAGTTTTTGAGTTTTTCTTCTTGTGCGTTATCTGTACATCTGTAGTTCAGTGGAAAAACGTTCACCAAAATAGAAAATAGAAGTATCATCGCAAACCTAGTGGTCTTCTGATTTCCGCCTTCTTGCGTCAGGACTATTAAATTCTCGACCAGTACATACAATAATTTGGCGACGGGGAAAACTACTATTAACCACTCAGCAGCAGCAACATAACAATTTGGCGACGGGGAAAACTATGGATCCTTCTAAATTGGAATTATTGTTTGAACAACAAATGAAATTAATGGAAATGTTCGTCAACCAACAGACTGGTCCAGCTTCACCTTCAAGCAACCCGAATCATACCATGGTACCATCTGTCGACGGAATTGTGAATAGTATTTCACAGTTCAATTATAATCCAGATGCGAATGTCACTTTTGACACATGGTATCAACGTTATGAGGATTTATTCACTGTTGATCTCGCCTCACAAGACGATGCTTGGAAGGTGCGAGTGTTGTTACGTAAATTAGGTCCCGCAGAATATGAACGGTACTGCAACCTAATTTTACCCCAGAAATCACGTGACAAGTGTTTCGATGATACAATAAAGCTGCTGCGTGAACATTTTGGAGACCACTCCTCATTATTCAGCATACGTTATCGTTGCCTCAATCTGACAATGAATGAAAATGATGATTTTCTTACTCACGTTGGCACAGTCAACCGAGAATGTGAGAGATTTAGACTCAGTTCCTTAACAGATGATCAATTGAAAGCCTTGATTCTCATATGCAGTCTTCAATCTCCTCGTTTCACAGACGTTCGAACACGACTGCTCAATCAGCTAGAGCAAAATCCTAAGTTAACTCTACATGACATAGCTGATGAATATCAACGGCTGATTAATTTACAGAAAGACACACACCTGGTCGAATCAACACCTTCGAGAAGCTCTGATATTCATGCATTACGAAAGAGCAAAAATCTCTCATCATCCACTCCTGACCCACCTTCTCCTAATGTTCCGCGGAAATCTACACATACTCGTCCAACTTCACAAAATACTGCAAAGAAGACCCCACCATCACCATGCTGGCATTGTGGCGCGTGGCACTTTGTAAAGTCTTGTCCGTACAAAAATCATCGTTGCAGGAAGTGCAAAATCATCGGTCATAAAGATGGTTTTTGTCAGCCACGTCAACTCAGATATCATAATCCAGCAAAAGCTCGACAAACTGTTGGTCCTAAATCTCCAAGGAGATCATTGAGTCTACGCGCAACCTGTCAAGTCACAACACCAGGTATGCGGAAGTATATCGACCTTCAGATGAATGGTCAGGATGCACGTCTGCAGCTAGATACCGCCTCTGATATTACTGTTATATCAGAGAAACTTTGGAATAATATTGGCAGACCACCAATCGCAAATACTTCTCAGACTCTTCTCAGCGCCTGTGGTGGGCGGCTCAAACAAATGGGTGAACTCAAATGTTCTGTTTCCTTCCGCAATACCAAATTCACAGGAATTTGCTGCGTCACCAAGAGTGATTTAAATCTTTTGGGACTTGATTGGTTCGATCGTTTGCATCTGGCTGATGTCCCACTAAATTCGCTATGCAATGCGGTCAAGAAGCATAAAATGTCAGACAATTCCGGACGAAGCCGAAGCCGCAAACCCAACAGGCAGACGAAACGATAGACGTCAACAACAAGCCCAAAGGTTCCAGATAAACCCCCAGGAAAACATCCTACTAATCATCAATCTCCTCAAAAGGGGAGGTGGTATGCATCCATATATATATATATATGTGTGTGTGTGTGTGTGGTGATCTCTCTTTCTGTTGCTCGCTTAGTCTGTGACCATTTCACTTTGATGAACCTGTCTCCTTTATCAATGTATATTCCCCTTATATTATATATAATATGAGTGTTTGTTGACAGTCCGTTGCTTGGTGACAGATATCCATATTATATGTGTGGTTGTTGACATGTCTGCTATATTTTGCTATGTATATATGGATCGATACTTCATTATAATTAGCCATTCATGTTAAGACTGTCCATTGATTTGTTCACACACTTGTCTGGACATTCATATATATTTTGCTCACACAATCTTGTGTGACTACTTATTTTTGGTGTGATACCACTTATTGCTTCTCCTTGTGTTTGGAAAATAGAAGTATCATCGCAAACCTAGTGGTCTTCTGATTTCCGCCTTCTTGCGTCAGGACTATTAAATTCTCGACCAGTACATACAATAATTTGGCGACGGGGAAAACTACTATTAACCACTCAGCAGCAGCAACATAACAATTTGGCGACGGGGAAAACTATGGATCCTTCTAAATTGGAATTATTGTTTGAACAACAAATGAAATTAATGGAAATGTTCGTCAACCAACAGACTGGTCCAGCTTCACCTTCAAGCAACCCGAATCATACCATGGTACCATCTGTCAACGGAATTGTGAATAGTATTTCACAGTTCAATTATAATCCAGATGCGAATGTCACTTTTGACACATGGTATCAACGTTATGAGGATTTATTCACTGTTGATCTCGCCTCACAAGACGATGCTTGGAAGGTGCGAGTGTTGTTACGTAAATTAGGTCCCGCAGAATATGAACGGTACTGCAACCTAATTTTACCCCAGAAATCACGTGACAAGTGTTTCGATGATACAATAAAGCTGCTGCGTGAACATTTTGGAGACCACTCCTCATTATTCAGCATACGTTATCGTTGCCTCAATCTGACAATGAATGAAAATGATGATTTTCTTACTCACGTTGGCACAGTCAACCGAGAATGTGAGAGATTTAGACTCAGTTCCTTAACAGATGATCAATTGAAAGCCTTGATTCTCATATGCAGTCTTCAATCTCCTCGTTTCACAGACGTTCGAACACGACTGCTCAATCAGCTAGAGCAAAATCCTAAGTTAACTCTACATGACATAGCTGATGAATATCAACGGCTGATTAATTTACAGAAAGACACACACCTGGTCGAATCAACACCTTCGAGAAGCTCTGATATTCATGCATTACGAAAGAGCAAAAATCTCTCATCATCCACTCCTGACCCACCTTCTCCTAATGTTCCGCGGAAATCTACACATACTCGTCCAACTTCACAAAATACTGCAAAGAAGACCCCACCATCACCATGCTGGCATTGTGGCGCGTGGCACTTTGTAAAGTCTTGTCCGTACAAAAATCATCGTTGCAGGAAGTGCAAAATCATCGGTCATAAAGATGGTTTTTGTCAGCCACGTCAACTCAGATATCATAATCCAGCAAAAGCTCGACAAACTGTTGGTCCTAAATCTCCAAGGAGATCATTGAGTCTACGCGCAACCTGTCAAGTCACAACACCAGGTATGCGGAAGTATATCGACCTTCAGATGAATGGTCAGGATGCACGTCTGCAGCTAGATACCGCCTCTGATATTACTGTTATATCAGAGAAACTTTGGAATAATATTGGCAGACCACCAATCGCAAATACTTCTCAGACTCTTCTCAGCGCCTGTGGTGGGCGGCTCAAACAAATGGGTGAACTCAAATGTTCTGTTTCCTTCCGCAATACCAAATTCACAGGAATTTGCTGCGTCACCAAGAGTGATTTAAATCTTTTGGGACTTGATTGGTTCGATCGTTTGCATCTGGCTGATGTCCCACTAAATTCGCTATGCAATGCGGTCAAGAAGCATAAAATGTCAGACAATTCCGGACGAAGCCGAAGCCGCAAACCCAACAGGCAGACGAAACGATAGACGTCAACAACAAGCCCAAAGGTTCCAGATAAACCCCCAGGAAAACATCCTACTAATCATCAATCTTCTCAAAAGGGGAGGTGGTATGCATCCATATATAATATATATATATGTGTGTGTGTGTGTGTGGTGATCTCTCTTTCTGTTGCTCGCTTAGTCTGTGACCATTTCACTTTGATGAACCTGTCTCCTTTATCAATGTATATTCCCCTTATATTATATATAATATGAGTGTTTGTTGACAGTCCGTTGCTTGGTGACAGATATCCATATTATATGTGTGGTTGTTGACATGTCTGCTATATTTTGCTATGTATATATGGATCGATACTTCATTATAATTAGCCATTCATGTTAAGACTGTCCATTGATTTGTTCACACACTTGTCTGGACATTCATATATATTTTGCTCACACAATCTTGTGTGACTACTTATTTTTGGTGTGATACCACTTATTGCTTCTCCTTGTGTTTGGAAAATAGAAGTATCATCGCAAACCTAGTGGTCTTCTGATTTCCGCCTTCTTGCGTCAGGACTATTAAATTCTCGACCAGTACATACAATAATTTGGCGACGAGTACATTACAGGAACTTATCACAAAGGCGTTAAGCCTATTTCCCTGTATTCACATAGTTCTTTGTAACATTACAGTTATTTTATTAACAGAATTGTATTTCTTACCGTCAGTAGCAGTGAATGCAACATTTCTGATAGTCCCTCCAGACTTCTAAGAAAACGATCCGTGTGGTAGCCAGAAATGCCAAAATATAGGTTCACCTTAAAGTAGTAAAAATAACCAATTCACCTGAAATCATGGTTGTTACGTAAATATGAGATTGAACAATGACCAACCTGGTTCTGCGCTCAAGATATATAAGACAGATGTACGTTTTGAGGATGTTAAACACTTATTATCATCCTTGATGATTGAAACATTCCATAACACATCAAAGAGACCATGCGATAAATGAGATAAGCTGCTGAATTTCCTGGTGATTATATTCATTTTGATGAAGTTCCTTGTTAAAATCGCTCAGGCGAAGATGTGATACTATCATAATTTACATTGTCACATAGAAGCACAAACAAAGGATTAGACGTCTAATACTAGTTACTAACTAATGTCCAACCAAATTATCCAATGCAGTCCTACTGAAGGTTAGTCGTGGGCACGAATGGTACAGTTTACAACCTCTGCTCCTCACCCTAGAATATTTTTGTGATTACTTTTGTATATACTAATGAGCTTAATAACATCTATCCTTTCCACCATGTCAACTATTTGTTATTGTTCCTTTGGGTTTTGAGTGGCTTCTACAGCACATCTCCATTTCATCCTGTTCTCTGAAGTCCTCCTTAGCTGGTCCCACGATTGCCCATAGGCTTTCATCTCCTCCTCACACGATCGCCACATCACTCTCGGACATCCAGCTCTTTGTTTCCCATTTGGGTTACACTCTATGACCTGGCACAAGATATCATTCGACGGTCTCCTCAATGTGTCCGATCCGTCTCCATTTTCTCCATTATTATTATTGGTCAATAAGTTCTCGGTTCGTTCCCAGAGTTCCCTCTTGGTTATCGTTTGAGCCCATCTGATCTTCAGATTGTAGCAAAGGCAGATGTTAATGGAAATCTTCGGAAGCCTGTTAGAAATGACTTTAATGAGATGGGGTTTTGGTATCCCAAGCATCCCTCAGTCTCTCCATGATGACGCAAATTAATATTTTACTTGCCATGGACAGAAGCATGTTTCCGCCCCAGTTCTTGTAGAGACCTTAGTCACCCTTCTTCGGTAGTTTGACAAGGTAGCCTTTCATCTGATCAGTAGGTACTTGTTTGTTATGTTTGAATATGTGATTGTCCTACAATGTCGTTTAACTACGTAAAAATAATGGCCTTCACCTTTATGTTTTGTAACTAATGTGTGTGAATATTTTGTATATTGATATTAGAATTGTTTTAGGTTGTATGTGTTTAACAAGATCTAGGGAAATAAAATGATATCATGTTATCCTGCTCAATTCGTTGTCCTTTTTCCGTTTAATTTCATAAACAAATATTGCTCTTCAGCAGCTGAATTGGATTCATTGAAATTCAGTTTCTAAGCAATAATAATAATGTACTTTATTCCAAAAGCAATACTTATAATACAGAGTGGAATTCTCAGCATTTGTCACAGTTGTGCATCTGATTTACTCAAAATATAGATAAGATATTAACCAGAGGAATTTGTCCACATTTACGATATAAAGCCAAAAAATATTTTGAAGCCATGGCAAGTGAAGCAGAACAAGCTGCAGGCAAAGGAGACCTCTCAACACTGTACCAAATAACTAGGTACCTATCGGGCAAAAGTTTGACACAAATTAAGCCACTGGAGGATGACAAAGGGAAGTCAATCACCAAAGAAGTGGAGCAAAGAAAACATGGCTGTACACTTCGAAAGACTTCTAAATCGACCGCCACCTACAACGCGCCCAACAATACCAACAACGGAAGCAGAACTACCAGTGAACATCGACCCCCCGACGAAATCAAAAGTCCTGAAGGCAATCAAGATGCTAAAAGCTGGAAAAGCATCAGGACCAGATGGAATCTCAACAGAAGCGTTGAAAATGGACCCAGAAACAACAGCGGACTTGATGACACCATTACTGGAGAAGGTATGGAATGAGGGCGACGTACCCGAAGATTGGAGGAAAGGTTACTTATTCAAACTACCAAAGAAAGGAGACTTAAGTCAATCCAAAAACTGTCGCAGAATTATGCTTCTGTCTATCCCAAGCAAAATACTAAGCCGCATCATCCTGGAGAGAATCAAACAAGCCCTGGATGAAAAACTCCGACCGGAACAAGCTGGTTTCAGGGGGAACAAGTCATGTATTGATCAAATCGCTCACGAGATGTATTGATCTTCGCTCAATAATCAAGATCAGCAACAGGGATCTCTGGCAATGAGCGAACCAACCAGGAACAGATTGTACAAGAAATAAGCAGGGAGGAATGGAGTTGGATTGGCCATACTCCGAGGAAACCATCAAATGACATCACTAGACAAGCCCTCGAGTGGAACCCGAAAGAGAAGCAGCGAGTTGGTCGTCAATGTAAGGGTGACTTGGAGGAGGTCATGTGAAGAGGAGGTGAAAGCATGTGGGCAGACCTTGAGCCAAGTGAAAACTTTAGCAGAGAATCGAACGTAATGGAGACGCGCGGCTGAAGCCCTATGTTCCTCTAGGAATTAAAGGACATTATAATAATAATAATTCGGAGTAAAAAAAGAAATTAATAAGTCCAATAATAACGGCAACTATAATAGGTTTATTTCAAACAGTATTGTCGATTCAGTCTAGAAATTTTAGCATGTTATAAATTACTGAATCTAATGTTCTGTTGATGTAGCATATTGAGGGGAAAGACAAAAAATAACAGTTATTACACAGCTTAGATGAGGTTTACACTTATGAGACAATAAACAAAAAAATGAGATTATAAATATAAGAACAATAACAATAAAGCTCGATGGAATAAGGATGGAGAAAATTGTTTATTTAGTAGTGCAAAGAAGGTTAGTTAGTTCATCCCTGACACTACTTTCACCACATAATATACGTGCCAAATATGGTAAAGTGGAATTTTATACTTCGACGTCTCTTCAAATGACTTTTTGTTTTACCTGAGAAGACACAAGGTGAAAGCTGTGGGTGAAGTGGCTGCTCACAGTCTGATAAAATTCCTTTAGCAAATTTTTTGTATGAAATCAGGTGTCTATTAATGATAATATCAACGATATGGTCCAATGGGATGCCACTCGCCCTACTGACAGGTTTCAGAGTTTTACGAAGTATGACATGGCCTTTTTTAGCAACGCAGGAAAGAATAAGGGTGAATAGTACAAAAGAATAGGTAAGATATGCGAGTTGATAAACCGTAAGAGGAGGGGTTGAGTTATGCTTAAGTGCCCTAACTTCTTAATGTAAAAAGTCAGACGAAACATCATTTTAGAAATCACCAAAACATGGGAAGACCAGGGTAAGTTAGAAGAAAGAGTTAATCCCAAATACTTAACGTCAAACTTGATTTCTATATCACTGTCATCAATTTTGCAACGGTCATAGGAACCAACAGCTTCATTTAACTTTCTTTTACCTCGGAAACTGAAATTAAGTCTGTCGTTTGGAAGGATTTAGTTTAAGCCTATTAGACGTAGACCATTTGCTGATTCCTGATAGAAAGCTGTTCATCTTAGTACAGTCTATCTGGGAGTTAACAGACATTGAAATAGTTAGATTGTCCACATACTTAACAAAGCTCATTTCATCAGAGTGAGGCAAGTCATGCAAGAAGAAAGAAAACAGGAAAGGAGAAAGGACAGCACCTTGAGGGACACCAGTCTCAGTAAGCAACGAAGTGGACGACTTCTCCTGACATACAGTGTACTGCATTCTTCCTGAGAAATAAGAATCCAGCCGTTTGACAACCCAACAGTCAGTCTGAGTTCCAGCAAGCTTGTTTAACAAAATATCCCTAGCTACTACATCGAAAGCAGATTTGTAATCTAGGAAGGTACAGCGAACCAATTTAGCCCCCTTATCTAAACTGGAGTACTTGATGTTGAAGTGCGTAAAACAAAATCTATGGTCATTGTTTGTACACTATTAAAGTGTTCTGCAATAATTTTACGTCATCTGACTGATTCTATCTAAAAATGCCTGAAGTTCCAATGTACATTATTAGCAACTCTGTTTGGTACAGGCTTCTGTCACTGTAATGGAAGTAAATTTTTGAAACTATTTGAACTGTTCCCAGTAATGTTTTTGTTTGTAAACTATTCCAGTTCAAACTTTTAGAATAAAATAAACAATTCAGTTACCTCATAATGAAAAGTGATTCGTGCTGCTTAATTGTGACCGAGCAACGGATATCTTATGTATTTGTTTTCTTAAAAATTAGGGCTTCATACCAAGGTTAATTGGAGAAATCATCTTAACATCTGCCTACTATTGTTCCTGTCGGTTTGTTCGTTCTTTGATATTTGGTTTGGGACATCGTTCTGCAGAGAATATGAGTGTTTTAAGAGTGCTACTGTATTATACATTGCATAATTATACCTACTCATTTGAAGTAAGTTAGCTTTTGTTCTTTTTAATAAAAAATCAGTCTTTGTTGTAATTAGATACAATTATTTTAATTGATTGGTTAGGGTATCAGTATCTGCTGTGAATGGTGAAAGTTGAGAGATTTTTAATCTATCATAAAACGTTATTTTCGCAAACCGTTTGATCATACGAATGTCTTTTTGGCAGTATGTAACAGTGATGGTAAACCGTATGATACACGTTTTAGTGAGGATAAAATTTGTTACTCACTACTTTACTTATCCTCACTAACTTATCATAACTTTCTGTTCTAAATAGGATTTTGCTCATTACTAGGACATACAAGAGATTTATGCTCAAATGAAGGGTTACTGCATAACATTTGTATTTGATTCGATTTGTTATGGAGCACATCATCCTAAAAAAAACTAAGGGAGGACTTGATAGACAGACCCCATTCCAAGTGGGAATGGAAAAGTGCTTTGTTAGTATAAGCATCCATGTTGTATTAACAATCTTCATACAATAGGTGTGGTCCGAGTGACTTTTTGCAACATTACTGACTGCGTCGAATAATGACTGAATTTCTTGTCGATCGCCTTTAACTATATAATTCCAGTCCCCCTCGTAGTCAGTGGGTGAGTAATTCTTCCAAATATTCATCGTTTCAAATTATTTCCATTTATTTTTTCGTATACATATCTTCAATGCCTTCACTATTCCGGATTATTCAATGACAGGTTGATATATGTTTTAGTACATATATTGTTTTTTAATCGCTTTTCTCTTACAATAGCTGACTGGATGTGTAATGGCTGTTCATGGTGCTAATCTTGTTGGCGCTAATGAAGCCAATTCTTTTCTTGATTGGTATGAGTGCAAATGCTATCTTAGCCTCAATAATCAAATGACTAGAGGTTGGCGACCATTTATACGAAGTCATGTACAAAAGATCCATCTACCTAAGATGCAGCTTTAAAATGTTTCACTTTGCATTCATTTTTCTGAATTACTTACTTCAATTTTATAGTTTTAAGAGCCATTTTGTACTCTTCACGCTGAAAAAATATAAATAGGTATCTCTTGACTCACATTCTCAGAATATGTTCCTGTATCAAATTCTGTATAGTTTATAATTTATCCAATGCATTTGTAGCTATGATTGTGTTCATATGAAATAGCTTCATTTTTTCCTGTAATTTTGTTGTTAAATTCTTAATTCATCCTATTATCTTCAACAAGTCTTTTGTTTCTTGTACCCCAGTACAACATACAAACTTGCTTGGAACATAGAGCGAACTAAGGGTTATTGCAGGTAACAAAATACAACTCTAAGTGACGGACAGAGTGAAAACACTGAAATATGCTAGTAAATTAAAATTAAAAAGCGGTAGAATAAATAAATACGGAGTACTCATTTTTGTGTAGTCATATCAATATTGGGGAACAAATGTCGCATTGGCCTTAATTTTACTGTTTGATCTTTATGCTATGTTATAACTTTCTGACCTAGTCTATGTTCACAGTAGGTGATTTTGTTAAAAGGATTGAAGTCCCTGACCAGTAGCAATAACTACTGATCATTGGGCTCGCATACTCCACTGACAAAGAACTATGCTGTGCAGAAGGATTTCTTTGTAGATCCTTCTGTTATCCACTTCACTTGACTACATTTGACCGCTTCTACGAATACTGATGAAAAACAGATATTGCTGCTGAAATTTTCTTTATTTTATCTTAATATTCGTTAACACCAACAATTACAACTATTTGTGTACAACATATTCTGCTTGAATTATCGTGTTTCATGTCGGTGTCAATCAGTTGTAGTAGTCTGAGGCAGAATGCATAAACTATTAAGTTAGAACATGTCGATATGTATGTTAAAGATAAGTAATGAACATGACATTGAATATAGGTAAGGTGTGCAAAACTGCCACGCCGAAAAGACCGGGTGAATAGCAGTGCAGCAGTTAAAAGCCCTAGACTGTATAAGGGTAAGCAGCCACATGAACTCACTTCGATGACTTTCAGAAACTACAGACATAATATTCCTCTTTGAGTTATTCTCTCTATCGGTTAATTCTGGTACATAAGCTATTGATTAGAGAAATAGCTTCTTGATCTTACGCTATAAATTAAGTAATGCACCTAGTGTCCGCAGTTATGGAAGGGCCCGTTACAAAGTCACAATATTGATTTTTCTCTAGAATGGGCCCACGTCATCTGTCACAACTGCTTCAAGCACAACACCAGTAATCTCAAGGCAATCATATTAGTCAGTGTTATATACCTCGAAATGCAAAACGTATTTAATATAATATCACCGTGTACTCTTTCAGAATTTATACTCGATATGTTCCCAATTGCCTCCTTACCTGAGGGATTGCATACAAATACTTAAGACTGTGTCATCTATTCATTGACAGGTCACAAATGAGGCTATACGGAGTAGCGTTCTTCGTCTTCCTGTATTTGTAGACTATGTTAGTAATGTTTGTGATGTATTCAACATTGATAGAGCTCTCCTACATGTGGACAACCTCAAGTTAGTCACTCATGAACTGACAATTCGCAGTATAAGTTGATTTATTGCCTAAACAGAGACAAACAGCTTTTACAAGCGAGTACATGTGGAGAGCCGCATCACTTGGTCAAGGTTGTACGACCAATCTTGTTGTATTATTAAAAGAATCATTAAAGTGATATGACTTCGAATAGGTGAATTATGAAAAACAAGGTGTTTTATTAAATAAGTATGTGGTAGACTTTGTCTTATAGTGATTTAATTGCTTGTTTTTAAGCATTTTGTTAAACAGGTCCTATGTGAATAGTAAACAACGTGGCAATAATTGATGTCTATTTTTGGTTCTGATCTATATTCAACAACTAAAGCAGTTGATCATGTGAAGAAGTTGTTATAATTATTTGTAATAGTAGTATTTCGCAATGACCGAATTACAGGAAACCAACAACACAGAGAAGCGTGAATTCGGGAATTTGTATTTGGCGGAATTATTTGTAATTCATATAATAAATATTAACAAACAACAGTAAGTATCTTAACAATACAGTAATAGAAACTGTCAATCACCACAGGAGTTGCCCATAAATTATTGGTTTTGAATAAAATCTAGATAGTGGAGGAATTTTAATGCATAAATAGGAGGAATGGAGCTTAGTGAAGCAGTATATCAGTAGTATCTTTTAATTCCCACCTCAGTGGTGTGATATTGTGGCTGGTGCTACTGACAAGATTTTGTAAGTGGTATGTATTTTGTCTTTTGTAGGAATACTCAGTAGCGGAGGGATAGATTAAATGTCCTTGTGAAACAACGTAGAAACAGGGAAGGAAGGCAAAAGAAGCCTAACATGGAGAACACAAGCAAATGGTGGTTTTAGTGTAAAGCATATCTATTTTGCCATATCTGTACATCTATCTGTCAATAAACTATTCCGCTGCCAAATATTACCGTGTTCTGCTGTTATATTGACAAAAAAGTTATTAAAGTCAGTTGGATCCAAAAGCCATCGACCTCTTGCTCAGCAAAACTCATCTGGGCATTAGAACACCAATGCAATTGGAGAAATACATAAGGAATCTGTCTGGGTATGGGAGTGTTAGTGAGAGGTCACTCTATTAGTAATGGCTACGCAAACTGTACCAGAATATCTTGTGAGTTTCCGCTTTTGGTAATAATAAAAATATACTCACAAAAGGTAAGCTGACGTCACTGATCACATGCACAAACGAATGTCACTCCATGTATTACATTACTGTAATGGTTTCTGGTCCCGAGATAGGCTTCGTATTTTGGATAGTCAATATGATGTTTTGATTTGTCTTTGGTCTACGCAGAAAAAATACTATAAGAATCGGGGGACAAAAACTTTAAGCAAACATCGAAATCCCTTTATCTCCTTAAATGGTACTGCGTTCGGTGTCTGGGATGGGTAACTGATATGCGCACTAGTCAGGGAGGTGTCTTTCGGAAATATTAGGTCCAAAACATTATCTTGTGTGCACTCTATAGTTTGTATCCAACCACATTACTGTGTTTCATCCGAGAACCTACTGTATCGATTCCCAAAATCACTTCCAATAATTTCGTAAGTGAACTTTAATTGTGAAGTGTAGTGAAAAACTGTGATTACTACATGCGGAAGTTCACTGATTTGGTTGGGTTGGAGATAGGCACAACCTACAAAAGACGTTTAGTGCCACCGTTGATGTATCATACATATTCAGGTTTGTGTTTTCGTAATGTACAGTCTTACAGTTGGATTTTACGTAGATAATGTATCCCCCATCATGCCCAACTAGTCTGTTCCTTCTGAATAATGAATTACCTTTGCAGTGAAAGAAGTCATCACTTAGTTCATATATTCACTAATCTTCAATAGTCACCAACTCTGCAGGTTGGATTAACAATAGTGGTGATTGTATGTATGTCAGTTTTCAGAGGACCTAGTGTTATTAAAAAGTACTCCAAGATTAGCTGAATCATGTTGCTAGAGTTTTGTAGTGTTTTGAAGCAGCTTAAAATGAGATGCAATTACATTGTTTTGAGACAGTAATGTAGTTTCCATGTCTATGGAAGTGCCGGGAAAATAAGAACTGTAGAGAGAGTCAATAACATCTACATGTTACTTAAATCGGACCCGAAGGAAGATTGACTGTCACAGGAAAATGAAATAAAAGGTTCTTGCTGAGGGTGTGAATTATCTGTACGATAAAAACGACTCTCCGGCAGTAAATATGCATTGCTGCACCAGCCAGACTACTTGTGCAGGAGGTCGATACTAATTCAGAGTGGCAAGCAGTTGTAGTAAGTTGGTGGTCATGTTGTAAGCCTAAATTAAAATGATGTCGTTGCATCAGATCTTCCAACCAAAGGATGAGTACTGATGTTGGATGGAGGAATGTCACTGTGTGACACATCATGCAATTCAAACCGGCTAAAGATATTGTCTGTCCGGGAGCCTATTCTCAAGTCTTCCAACCTTCTCATTTATGGTAGTTGGGTGAGAGTAAACCCTACCGCGTTTTAAATTTAACTCCCTCCTGGATTTCTCGTCTTTCACTGGCTAGAACAGTGGCGGTCAATTGGAATTTCGATTTCCCGTGGGTAGGTACTGTGGGGAAGGCATACGTTATCATGATATGTTTTCGCGCACTGAATGGGTTATCGCGTTCACGGCTACAGAGACGTTATAATCGCTCAATATTGTGAAAATAGATTATATTTGACTAGTTTTAGCTTTCTCTAGCCGAAAAAAGCAATACTTTCCTGTATTGTTTGCATTTTAATGGGTAAAATTGGCTAGATATCCCAGACGAATTGTTACCAAAACAAGTCATCCTATATAATAAATTTCGCGCAGAAAGACAATTATTTGCGTTTCAAAGCTATTTTTATTTGCGAGTTGTTTTAGATCTAAAGGTTGTAAATTGACTACAGGCAATGGTTGTTGTCACAGCAGTTATTCTATGAGAATCGGGCATTTGAAAGTGAAATAGCCCACAGACATAAGATAGATGTATATTTTGAGGATGTCAAACACTTATTATCATCCTTGATGATTGAAACATTCCATAACACATCAAAGAGACCATGCGATAAATGAGATAAGCTGCTGAATTTCCTGGTGATTATATTCATTTTGATGAAGTTCCTTGTTAAAATCGCTCAGGCGAAGATGTGATACTATCATAATTTACATTGTCACATAGAATTTCGGGAGACCGTAATTGCTCAGTGCATAACATGGCATCAGATTATGTTGATATCAGTGTGCATTTGTGCAAGAAGAATAGTGTAGATGGTCCTTCTAAAATGTCAGACTGCTTAGAATTAGTATCAGCTTTCTGTCGAATAGTAGCTAGCAGCTGTGTCCTACAACTACTACACCTGTTCCTTAAGTTTATCAGTCTTAATAATTATTCATTTTCAGATCACTGAGATCCTTAATGAATTACTTGTAGCTATGAAGGATATGGAAGATGCACTTATGACTCATATTTTCAAAGCATTTATTATTAAACAAGTTATCTGTAGGGATTTTGTGATGTTCAGGTTACAATGCTTGAGTGTGTGTAGTTACTGCACACTATTGTGCGTGGAGGGACAGTTGGTGAAAATGAAGATAGAATAAAGTTTCCTATAAACTCAATATGAATACTACAAACTGTTGATAAGAAACTGCATCAAAGGAAAAAAATTCCGAACAGCTAGAAAATATTACCGCAGTTTCGGTGGTTATTACCTTTTACATTTGTAAATCGTCTTTCCAAAGTTCAGAATGACGCCGAAACATCAATGCTACCCCATAGAAATTCGTGAGAGATCTTACATGTCAGGTTGTCTTACGAATTCTAAACTTGCAAATCTTTCAATTTACCTGTCACTGAAATACCACTTATCTACTTCATGATAGTCTTTTTATTTACGCACTATTACACTCCATTTTATCTCAACTGGATAGGCCTTTATTAAAGCTGAGACTTACCCTTTGTGTCTATTAGTTGCTTGCTTTGATTAGAAACACAACAACACCAACGTTTGAACAAAGCTGTATTTTCATCGCAAACGTCATAGTTCCCACGCGTACACCGATATGGTTAGCATACTACCATTCCAAGGACTCTATAGCCACTTGTCGTATATATCTTGTAGGTGGACTTTCAATGATGCATTAACCATAATTGTACTTTATACCATTTTGAAGTTTCTCAGGTCGTTGTTCTCCTCCTGAGATAGCTTTTAATCACGTGAGAGCATAGCACTTGCTCAAATATACGGTGTTCATTGTGAAGAGTTTACAATTTAACATTTATGATAACCTGTTCTAATTGCTTGTACAATAATCGAACGGTTTAAACTTTTGTAAAGTATTAATTTATGATACTTCACGATTACAATTTATAACATAACTTATTGTGCCTGTAGAAATGACATGCATTGGTTGTAGACACCCGTTTATACGACATATTAAATTAGTATTATTCGCTTGCTGCTATACTTTAGAAGATGAACAATGTGTGCGACAGTGAAAACCACAGAAGAATGCTGTCATGACCAAAGAATGAGAAAGGAGAATGAACCTTTTTCAGCAAAGGTAGGCAAATATAAAGCGTTTAACTTTTTTCTAACTTCAGCGATTTAAAAAAAATACACTATTCACTTGTTTGCAGATATCCGGTAATGTCAGTCAACCTGGTCACAGCAATTCGACATCGCCGAAATAATTACAAAAACACAATTGTGCTTATTATTTTTCAAATATATTTAACATCCTGCTTACCATACTTTTCCTATTCTATCTGAGTGCAACTAAATATCTCATCATGACGAGATGGAGGCCTGACTTATCAATGAGACCTGAGAAAGTAATTGTTGGCATAATTCAACGTAAGCGAAATCTTACTACGATGGCAACAGCCCAACCTATTCAATTATTCGTCTCGTGTAGACTTCATGTTACACTATACGTTAACATCACGCTTTAAGTGAAGTAATAGTAATGCACTACTTTAGAATACACTTAACCTTATACGAAATCGAACTCACCTGCAATGCCTAAGTTCTATTCTTATTTTTCAAATACTGAAGTTAGGTATTTTTGTCACTGGTCCCTACAGATTTACCTATAGCTAGGAGACGTACTCGCGTAACTTTAGGCAGATGTTTAGCCTTGACTAAAGTGCTTACAATTCACCACTTATATCCATCGCTAGTGTTCCTACAGAATTACACTTACGTATAGTAACGAGTTCATATCCTAGGGAGTACCGGTCTAGTATACCGTACTCCACTGCATACAGAGCAAATAGAACACAAGAATATTACATAGAAAATTTTACTTCGCTGCAACGCAAACACATTTATCAACATGTATGGGCTGTGCACAGTCAAAGATGAAAGTCTTCGTTTGGAAAGTATCTCCCATTATTCGACGGAAACTTCGCAGTGTCCAAATCGCGTCGCCTTTAAATTCTTTCGCAATTCAAGTAAACAGAACTGTATGCCCACATCCAAAGTAATCCGGTATCACGGACTGGAAAAAAGAATCTACAAGGTTACAAGTGAACCAGCGGACTTATCTTCACTTGCTCTTGTATGTAGGATCAATCCCTACAATTGGTTCTGTCTGTCTGTTTTCGACATAGAACTATGCACAAATGTGCGCCAGTTCAAGTCGCCACATTCCGTGTAGCACGCGAAGCAAGAGAAGAAAGTACAAGAAAAGCATAATAGAAACAGTGAGCAGAGGTGTGAGACAAAAGAGTAATAAAGAAATACAAAACAGTTTCATTGAAGATCATAAGTCACAAGGAGTGGATGCATCTGCGCCACTGAGAACGGTCTTGAGCCATGTCACCAATTGTTTCCAACCATAGATTTTTGCAATTGGTTACTCAAATGCATCTGGTAATAAGTCGTAAAATACTCGTCTTTGTCCCATGGGGACTACATCCGCTTCCACTGAATTTATTTAACTGACAGGCCTCATTACGACTCTACATTCCTAAAAGTGATACAGATTAAATTCACTCGCATAAATTAAGCATTTAAATATTAACATGCATGACTTAAGTATCCAACAAATTCAGTCACCATAGTTTACACTTCTTTCGAAATGTGCAGCACATTAATGGTGCAGAAAATACCATGAATATTACGCATACATAATATTATCAACTGCCAGTAATTGTGCCATGGAATCATAATACAAAAATACATTTGACATTAGTCTGAGGGGCAAAAATATTGGAGCGATACATACAGGCTAGATGAAAGTTTGTTAGATGAAATTTGTCTCACCACTATGCAAGATCTCATTCGCCAGTTTTTCCTCTGCATGTGAACGTAGCCACATACTGGTACATGAAAAAGGTTGTCACTGTTAGCAATATATAAGGTTCTCGCCTTTTAAAAATCTTCTAATGCGTTTGCAGCTCCTTACATCTGTGCTGCTTTCGCTCTCACTGATTACCTGGGATGAAATTTTAGAAAAAGGGCTCGTTAACGAAGCACATTATTGCCACAGTTAATTCGCAAGAAACACAGGATACCGGACTATGTGAGTGAGAATTATCGGCAAAGTTAAACTTTCGACGCCATTAACAACCAATCAGCAAAGGACCTTGAACGGACCAATCACATTAATTAGGCAGATATGATGGAAACGTATATTTATAGAAAAAAGCATAATAAAGGATAAAACGGTTACAAGGGGTATCTTTCTCGAACATGTGAGAGAAATATCTCCCAGTTTAGCATGTGACTGTCAATGGAGAAGTCACACCACATCCTGTACTTATATATATATATATATATATTGGTTACAGCTTGATTCCACACTGTATTTTTGGCACAAGTATGGAATTTTCAGCATGGATATCGGCAGCCCATGAATGGCCATAGTTATAGCCATTTAAATGAGATCCATTTATAGCCCTTATCCTGTTTTTCAGGCGGCCCCAAAAACTTTTGTGGAGTACGTAACAATGTGATTGTACACTTTTTGGTTATTTGTATAAATTCGAGATATTGTACATAATTTTTGTCTAAAACGCTTCTTGTTGAAATATACATAACTTCCGTGTACAATTGAAAAATACACTCTGCTGTTGGAGACTTCGTCTTCTCCCTGGTCACTTCTGCTTACTTGCTCCACTCACACCGTGTTGTATACTTCGGATTTATTGTAGGAGCCTACTACTCTCAACCGAAGACATTTCTACAACCGGAACACAGCAGCTACAGCAGACGCCGTCCAAACAATTAAGGTGCCCGTGGATTATATAATTAATTTGTAGCCGAGGACTTAGACTTTATATCCAAGTAATCCTTTTTGTTGCTATAACTCGTCACTGTATTTTTGGTAATATATTGTGATTTAACACTCCACTGACTTGGATTATTAGTTTTATATTTGGAATGTTAGTGAACGCTAATATTGGTCCCCTACACTTTCAATGGAATTCGTATGAGTCCTCGTAACGGGATCCACCCAGTAAACAAATGATTTTCGATGGCACAGTGGTTAAGACTCTCGCCGACCATGCACATGGTCCGAGGTTCGAACCTACGCCGACGCACATCTGATATCTGTGGTCGCCCTGCGAAATTTGGGCTACCGATACCCACGCTGAAAAATTCCATACTTGTACCAAAAATACGGTGTGGAATCAAGCTGTAATCAAAAGTAAAAATAAATACACGAAGCAATATCTCTGCAATGCTGGTACCACTAAACTGTTGGGACGAGACTATTCTCAGTCTCGGCAGTTGCTGCTCTCATCAGCTGTTTCAACACCCAGTAGTTGCAGATGTACAAAATCTGGGTTAGGGAGAGATGCGACTTAGAGAAAAAAGTTTTTAGACAATATTAAAGTTATCAGCTTACCCTCTCTAATGCTAGCACGCTTCAAATATATAGCACAGCGATGAACAAACCCATCAGTTGATCTGCTATAGCTTTTTAAAGTCATGGGTGACTCTAAAGTATAGGAACCCGAAACGAACGCACAAACGACCTTGTCAAGGACAACTTCGACCAATCAGAAAGCTCAAAATAGCGGCGCATAATTGTAAAAAATCGTTTATATAAAAAGTAATGTTACAAGACAGTTACAATGGATAACGTCCTCATATATGTTGCAAAAAATAGCTCCCAATTTCTCATAGGTGTCTTCATACTGATGTTAAACCAAGTTCTATACATAAACTCATCAAGACAACTGTATATCATTGGATTTCTAGATCCATTCACCAATCTAATCCGTTTTTAGGTGACTCCAGAAACTTTCAATCGAATTAGTATGAGTTCCATCCAAAGGATTACGAAAACCATTTGTGTGGTTGACTACATAATGAATATACCCGAGATTCGACAATTGACCGTAACTGCTCTATTCGTCTGTGTGAACATTGGTCCCACGTAGCACTAATCGCTAGAAAATAGGCAATAATACACCAGAACTAAGATTAGGAATCGCCTCAATATATCCTATTCGGTGAGTGGTGTCACAGATACCGAAAATCGACTGCTGATTTGCCTGTAATCTTCCGCGATTATATTACCTTTTCATTAATACGATCTCATAAATTTGAACGATTACGCCAAATCCTCCATGAGCTTGAGTTAGACTGTTCATTTTCCAGGTGGATAGGTGTCAGCCAGGTCTCGTAAACCGTCAATGCCCAGCTCTTGCTACGCTCGGGCTCACGCTGTTCCTTGAAGTTTTTCAGAAACGCTTAGTAATAACGGACGCAAAAACCAAAAGACCGATTGGCCGCTCGAGAATTCTTTATTGTAACACCAACATATAAAAAATAATTCCTCTAAGGTCTGTGAACAAATATTACAATGATAAATCACAATATTACTTCTGACGGTTTATTGCTGACTTCTTTCTGAACAGCGACCGATGAGACGATGACTGTCGTATTGATGCCTCCTCGAAAATTGGGAAAGTTGGTTTTGAGCAAACAACCCTGAATTGATCGTTCAATCTTCAACTACATTTACACTCCCCTTCAAAAAAGGGATCCATCTTTTGTATCTTCATGACCAATACACGTTGATTTGGATGCCATTGCGAGAACCTGGGTCCCTCGGACAGAGCTGAAATGGAAAACAAACAGAAAAGCCAACACACCACAAGCATATTCACAGCACAATCTCACACATCAATGACGACCTGCGCCTTCCAGTTAAAAGCATCCTCTTGCAACACAATCACCACTTGCTAGAATGACTCTTGCAGAATTCAACGTGACCATGGCTGCACCTCACGATACTCTACGCTCATCCTCTTATCTACTCACTACCAATTACCACTGAAATCGCTTGTCACTCACTCTGCCTCAATTCTAGTAACAGCGACGTATGCGAGCTTCAGTCGTTTACACTCTTTCTCCCCGGCGTGTGGGACCGCAGTTATCAATTATCTCCGTATGCATTTCATTCTCAGCAATAGCCTCCCCAGCGTATACGATCCATCTGCTGTCTTTACCATCAATCAATTCACTCACGGATGTAGAAGACTCGAAACAACTTCAGAAGTAATCACGACGACAATTTTAGTAAAATTATGCAATAAAAACAAGGTACGAAAACAACGAGTAAACACAATTAATCTCAAATCACAAATTGAGAAGACAAACCACTCGTATACACAAACAGTACAAATAACCTCGCGGATCATATCTTGGTGGAATTCTTTTGAAGAATTGCAGGACTTACACCAGTACGCCTACAACACTTCACAGGTTGACGATTGTAAGTTGTGGAATGTACGGACACAAACAAGATTAACCAACAATTACAATAATTGGAACTCACACAAGTATTTAACACAAACATACGTACAATCAACACATCAAAATGGTGGGTTCTGCCTTGACGAAATACCCTTGAAGAACCGTAGGACTCACAGCACTACGCCTACATTCCTTCTCAGGTTGATGATCCAAGTGGAAGTCGTCCGTTCACAAACAAAATTAACAACAGCTAGATGACAGATGATATCAATTCAGTATATACAATATGAACATATGCACAAAATCACAAATCAAGCACGTTGGGTTGTTCACTGATGCGCTACCCTTTGAAGAATTCTAGGACATAGAGCAGTACGCCTACAACCCTTCTCAGGTTGACGCTCTAGGTTGGAAAATCATCGCAGAGTTCATTTGCTGACTTCCTTCTATCAGCTATATCCTCAAATCTGAACGATAACACGCTCATGTAATTGTATCGTAGAATATAGATGACCAACAAACACACGACATATCTCATCAACCTAGTGTAGAAACAGAGTAATTTACACCAAAGATAATAACATTCAAATAGTAACTTGAAACAAGAAATGCCTTTATTCGTCCAAGTCAATTTAACAATTACTCTCTCGTTTACACTTGGCTTATCCTCTCTAAACTGAGCAATATCTTTCGTCCTTTCAAATGCATCAGTACTATCATAGTCATTGCACAACATACTTGAGTTGATGGGCGACTGTTTCATTGTGGATGACAGCACCAACGACGACTGATTAATATCAGTTGATGAAGTTAGCGGTGGATCAAAAGCTGTTGTTCCTCGATTTTCAGAAGTTTGTCTACCTGCAAGATTACCACCACTGCTGTCTTTTACTATCAGCTCAGGTTTAGCACTAGCATCTGATGATAGGTGGGCTACACGCTGATCAATTACACTGACGGTCTCACAAATATCCATAACCTCTGCAACTGCATCTGCATTTATTTCTACTTCACGTTCAAGTTGTACAGAACCCTTGTTCAACTTAGCAGTAGTAGGCATTCCCCTCATCTCATCATGATCAACCAAAGACGAATGTGCACTATCATGATCATTATCACGAATATTCACCTCACCGTTAATTTCATCATTTTCAAACTCTTTAATAACAGAAGTAGACAATTTTGGTTCCTCCTCGCAAATCCTAAAAGGTTTATAACTTCACTCTGACTAGTAATACCTTGTAAACTTGTAGGGTCAGAACTGGACTCTGAAGCAGTAACTCTCTTCTGTGACACTCTATTCAACAATGGCTTACCAGTTGCAACTACAGACTTCTTGACCGCACCGTTATCGTCACACAATTCGGAGTCAGGCCTGAAATTCGCATTTAGCTTATCACTGAACTTGCTCACTGGTTCACAGTTCACCTTTGTACGCACCTCTTGCAAACGTGTGAAACACAACCGTGTTTGTCTTGCATCTTGTAACTTATCTGTTGAGGATGTACTACGAAACCTGTTACACTCACTAGGTCTATATGCATTACTAGACATCATGGAGCCTTCTCGATATCCACCTCTCTGAGGCCTATTCGTCGTCAATGATTGCGTTTTGCTCTCAGACTGCTCTATTCTAGGGGTGAGATGAAATAGACTGGCAAACTTGCTCATAGATAGATTAACGCTATCTTTCACTAGTTTCAGGATATCACCAAACCTTGGCTCGATACCCTCATCCTCCATACGGGAGCTTATCTTCACCCACTTCCTTTGCAGTCGAGTAGGTAGGCGTCTTGCTATTACTTCTAGTATAAAACTCGAGTTGAGGTCACTCATGCAATTCATCGAAATCAATGCATTCTTGTAAAACAGCAAATTGTCCATAAACTCAGTGAGAGCCTTGGAGTCATCCTGTAATTGACCACCATTACCCTTAACAGCCTCGAATAAATTCCCGACAATCATCGGAGGTCTTCCAGACCTTCGACGTAGTATGCTCATAGCCTCGTAGTAGCCCTCTTTTGGCTTCATAAACTTACAGCACTGTATGGCTCTTGAAGCATCTCCAGTGCAATACCTCATCAAATACATCAATTTCAATTCATCACTTAATAAAAAACTACTCAGCATGATCTCAAACTCCCTTACAAATTGTAAATAATCAGCCGGGTTTCCATCGAAACACCGTGGTTCAAATTTAGGGAATTTGATATTCCTATTATCCCTAGACGGCGAAACAGTAACATCAACCACGTCGTCCTTAATATCAGACACATCGTTACAATTACCAGACAAGTCACCATGACTTACTTTCCTGTTTGCATCCAAGACGCTCTGTCCCTTATTTGACCCAGGCATTGTTGAACTTGACCCAATTCCAAAATAGTTCCAGATATTGCTTTTTCAAAGAGGACTTGTTCGGCACCAGGAAAGATGAACGGTGACTATCCAAACTGTCACCAACTGTATGAATCCGTCAGAAGCTGTTTCTACCGTCAGATACTGACTTCACTGTCAGAAACTGTCAGCCAGGTCTCGTAAACCGTCAATGCCCAGCTCTTGCTACGCTCGGGCTCACGCTGTTCCTTGAAGTTTTTCAGAAACGCTTAGTAATAACGGACGCAAAAACCAAAAGACCGATTGGCCGCTCGAGAATTCTTTATTGTAACACCAACATATAAAAAATAATTCCTCTAAGGTCTGTGAACAAATATTACAATGATAAATCACAATATTACTTCTGACGGTTTATTGCTGACTTCTTTCTGAACAGCGACCGATGAGACGATGACTGTCGTATTGATGCCTCCTCGAAAATTGGGAAAGTTGGTTTTGAGCAAACAACCCTGAATTGATCGTTCAATCTTCAACTACATTGGCAATATTTCTCTGCCGTTATCGATGCCACTACCCTGTAGACACTTCTGAATTTTCCGTTGCATAAGTCGTTGCTGTGACTGGTCTGTTCAATAACCAGAAATTACGGGTCATTAGAATTTTTGTTAAGGGTAATTTCAACTTTGAGAAGAAAGTGCCTGAGGGATCTGCGAACTAAAATAACGACATCCCTTCTCGAACTGATTTTCTCCTCCGCCACTCATTACACCTGTATGCAAGCCCATCAATGGCCTTTGTGTATTTTTGTATAGCCGTATCACCTCCGCATTGACAAATTTTCGACCTTGCAATCACTCCCTTATCCAAACAGTAATCAAAAACAAGGTTCGGAGCGAATTGACAACGCAAAAGTGTAGAGCATCCATAATTACTTCAGGAAACAACATAGTCACCTGATTGGTTTCTCAAGGCCGTTTGTGCGTTCGTAGGTCGTTTCGGATTGGGTCCCTATTCTTTAGAGTCACCAAGTCATGATACCAACACAAGAATAAGTTGGCTCCTTCCGGAGCAATCCTAAACCCAGGCAACATTGGAAACACTGTCCCCCTTGAATTGCAACAGTAAACTTGTAAGGGCACGCATTAGAAATTAATCAAGCGCTCTAAAATCATTGAACTACGTTCGTGAATCTCATTGGATAATTAGCTGATTGGTAGTTGGTGTACCGAAAGTTTAACTTCACCAAAATGTCGAAGTAGAAAATATTGTACGTATAGCCACAACTCAAGAAATGCGTTGAGACCCACGGGATCGTAGTTACTGGTAGCCAGCGTCGGTGGCACAGTGGTTAGGACTCTCGCCGACCATGCACATGGTCGGGGTTCGAGCCCGCACCGACGCACACCTGATATCTATGGTCGGCCTGCAAAATTTGGGCTACCGATATCCATGCTGAAAATTCCATATTTGTACCGAAAATACAGTGTGGAATCAAGCTGTAATCAAAAATAAAATAAATAAATAAAGGCTGAACAGCTTAAAGGGAGTTTATAACGATAAGAGCACTGTCTCTCTATGAAAAACAGTGATACAATGTTAGAATAGTCAAATGTCGCGTCTTTGTTAGGCAAAGTTGCTTGCAAAGCACGAACAACACAACCACGCGAAACAGCACACTATAGCACCTAACCAGGACAAATCGAAAATCCAATTATCCGCCACAATTCTAGCCAATGAAAGACGAGAAAAACTCAGGCGTGAAAAATTTAACATGTTATAACGTATATCATATATCAATTACAAATCAAATCAGCAACAATAACTTTCCTGCCTGCTTCCAAGACGCTTCGTCCCTTCTTTGACCTAGGCATCATCGAACTTGACCAAAATTCCTGAAAAGTTTAAGATAACACTTGTCACAGAAGAAGGGCCGAAACGAGGAAAGACGAACGGAAAATATTCGAAACTATCAAAAACTGTCAACCAAGCCCAAAAACTGTCGATGTCCAGCTCTTACTACTCTGGACCTCACGCTGTCCCTAGAAGACTTTCAGGAACACTTTCTTTCAACCAACGCGAAAACCAGAACACTGATTGGCGACTCAAGAATCCTTTATTCTTACGCCAACATATAGCCAAAAAGAATGTTATTACACAAGGTCCAGGAATAAATGTTATAACAATGAATCACGGTAATACTTCTGATAGTTTTTCTCTCTTCCACCAAACAACGAACCATGAGACGATGACTGCTGGATCGATGAATCGCGAAAAATATGGAGGAGTTGGGTTTGAGCAAACAACCCTGAATTGATCGTTCAATCTTCAGCTTCATTGACACTCCACGGCAAAATACCGATCCATCCATTTTTCCCATCACGACCAATGCACGTTGACTTGGATGCCGTTGCGAGAACCTGGGTCACACGGACAAAGCCGAATTGGACAACAAACAGCAAACCCAACAAACCACATGCATACCCACTGCACAATCTCACTCATCGACGATGACCTACGCCTTCCAGTTGAAGGCATCCTCTTGACATCTTGCAACACAATCGCCACTCACTAGAATGACTCTTGCAGAACGCAACGTGACCATGGCTGCACCTCACGATACTCTACACACATCCTCTTATCTATCCGCTACCAATTACCACTACAATCGCTTGTCGCTCATTCTGCCTCAGTTCTAGTGTAACAACAGAAGACAAGGGCCAGGCAACAGATCGTTTTATTATGAAAATCAACACGTATTTATACATCTTTCAACTACATTATTATAGACAAGCGCAGTCATCTGATTGGTTGTTTAGGTAGACAAACGCAGGCTTCTGATTGGTTGTTTCGGGATTCCTTGACAAATAGAGTTCTCTCTGCGAATCATATTCTGCCACGTTAACTTTGCTGTGATTGGTTGTTGACTCAGGCTTGTTCATATTTTCTCACGGCCCATATTAGTGACCTAGACCTTAACGTAGATTAGTGCCAACCAATCGGCTAGCAGCCTGCTCTCACCACACTAGTAACGGTGACGTATGCAAGCCTCAGTCATCCACACTCTTACTCTACAGCGTGTGGGACCGCAGCTATCAATTATCTCCGTATGCATTTCATTCTCAGCAATAGCCTCCCCAGCGTATACGATCCATCTGCTGTCTTTACCATCAATCAATTCACTCACGGATGTAGAAGACTCGAAACAACTTCAGAAGTAATCACGATGAAAATTTTAGTAAAATTATGCAATAACAACAAGGTACGAAAACAACGAGTTAAAACAATGATTACAAAAAACACCATTTGATGTGACACACCACACAAACTCGCAGATCGTGTCTCGATGGAATTCCTTTGGAGAATTGCAGGACTTACAGCAGCACGCCTGCCACTCTCCTCAGGTTGACGCTCTAGGTTGGAAAATCGTCGCAGAGTTCATTTGCTGACCTCCCTCTGTGAGCCATATCCTCAAATCTGAACGGAAACACGCCCATGTCATTGTATCGCAGAATATAGATGACTAACAGACATACGACGTATCTGATCAACCAAGCGCAGTAACAGAGTAAAATACACCAAAGATAATAGCATTCAATTACGAACTTGGAACTTGGAAAACCTTTATTCGTCCAAGTCAATTTAACAATTGCCCTCTCGTAAACACTTGGCTTATCCTCACTAAACTGAGCAATATCTTTCGTCCTTTCAAATGCACCAGTACTATCATAGTCATTGCACAACATACTTGAGTTCATAAGCGTCCTTCCCATTGTGGATGGCAACACCACTGGCGGCTGATTAGTACCAGTTGATCAATTTGTGGCGGTTCAGGAGCTGTTGTTGTTCGGCTTTTAGAAGGTTGTCTAACTGCAAGATTACCACCACTGCTGTCTTTTACTATCAGCTCAGGTTTAGCACTAGCATCTGATGATAGGTGGGCTACACGCTGATCAATTACACTGACGGTCTCACAAATATCCATAACCTCTGCAACTGCATCTGCATTTATTTCTACTTCACGTTCAAGTTGTACAGAACCCTTGTTCAACTTAGCAGTAGTAGGCATTCCCCTCATCTCATCATGATCAACCAAAGACGAATGTGCACTATCATGATCATTATCACGAATATTCACCTCACCGTTAATTTCATCATTTTCAAACTCTTTAATAACAGAAGTAGACAATTTTGGTTCCTCCTCGCAAATCCTAAAAGGTTTATAACTTCACTCTGACTAGTAATACCTTGTAAACTTGTAGGGTCAGAACTGGACTCTGAAGCAGTAACTCTCTTCTGTGACACTCTATTCAACAATGGCTTACCAGTTGCAACTACAGACTTCTTGACCGCACCGTTATCGTCACACAATTCGGAGTCAGGCCTGAAATTCGCATTTAGCTTATCACTGAACTTGCTCACTGGTTCACAGTTCACCTTTGTACGCACCTCTTGCAAACGTGTGAAACACAACCGTGTTTGTCTTGCATCTTGTAACTTATCTGTTGAGGATGTACTACGAAACCTGTTACACTCACTAGGTCTATATGCATTACTAGACATCATGGAGCCTTCTCGATATCCACCTCTCTGAGGCCTATTCGTCGTCAATGATTGCGTTTTGCTCTCAGACTGCTCTATTCTAGGGGTGAGATGAAATAGACTGGCAAACTTGCTCATAGATAGATTAACGCTATCTTTCACTAGTTTCAGGATATCACCAAACCTTGGCTCGATACCCTCATCCTCCATACGGGAGCTTATCTTCACCCACTTCCTTTGCAGTCGAGTAGGTAGGCGTCTTGCTATTACTTCTAGTATAAAACTCGAGTTGAGGTCACTCATGCAATTCATCGAAATCAATGCATTCTTGTAAAACAGCAAATTGTCCATAAACTCAGTGAGAGCCTTGGAGTCATCCTGTAATTGACCACCATTACCCTTAACAGCCTCGAATAAATTCCCGACAATCATCGGAGGTCTTCCAGACCTTCGACGTAGTATGCTCATAGCCTCGTAGTAGCCCTCTTTTGGCTTCATAAACTTACAGCACTGTATGGCTCTTGAAGCATCTCCAGTGCAATACCTCATCAAATACATCAATTTCAATTCATCACTTAATAAAAAACTACTCAGCATGATCTCAAACTCCCTTACAAATTGTAAATAATCAGCCGGGTTTCCATCGAAACACCGTGGTTCAAATTTAGGGAATTTGATATTCCTATTATCCCTAGACGGCGAAACAGTAACATCAACCACGTCGTCCTTAATATCAGACACATCGTTACAATTACCAGACAAGTCACCATGACTTACTTTCCTGTTTGCATCCAAGACGCTCTGTCCCTTATTTGACCCAGGCATTGTTGAACTTGACCCAATTCCAAAATAGTTCCAGATATTGCTTTTTCAAAGAGGACTTGTTCGGCACCAGGAAAGATGAACGGTGACTATCCAAACTGTCACCAACTGTATGAATCCGTCAGAAGCTGTTTCTACCGTCAGATACTGACTTCACTGTCAGAAACTGTCAGCCAGGTCTCGTAAACCGTCAATGCCCAGCTCTTGCTACGCTCGGGCTCACGCTGTTCCTTGAAGTTTTTCAGAAACGCTTAGTAATAACGGACGCAAAAACCAAAAGACCGATTGGCCGCTCGAGAATTCTTTATTGTAACACCAACATATAAAAAATAATTCCTCTAAGGTCTGTGAACAAATATTACAATGATAAATCACAATATTACTTCTGACGGTTTATTGCTGACTTCTTTCTGAACAGCGACCGATGAGACGATGACTGTCGTATTGATGCCTCCTCGAAAATTGGGAAAGTTGGTTTTGAGCAAACAACCCTGAATTGATCGTTCAATCTTCAACTACATTGGCAATATTTCTCTGCCGTTATCGATGCCACTGCCCTGTAGACACTTCTGAATTTTCCGTTGCATAAGTCGTTGCTGTGACTGGTCTGTTCAATAACCAGAAATTACGGGTCATTAGAATTTTTGTTAAGGGTAATTTCAACTTTGAGAAGAAAGTGCCTGAGGGATCTGCGAACTAAAATAACGACATCCCTTCTCGAACTGATTTTCTCCTCCGCCACTCATTACACCTGTATGCAAGCCCATCAATGGCCTTTGTGTATTTTTGTATAGCCGTATCACCTCCGCATTGACAAATTTTCGACCTTGCAATCACTCCCTTATCCAAACAGTAATCAAAAACAAGGTTCGGAGCGAATTGACAACGCAAAAGTGTAGAGCATCCATAATTACTTCAGGAAACAACATAGTCACCTGATTGGTTTCTCAAGGCCGTTTGTGCGTTCGTAGGTCGTTTCGGATTGGGTCCCTATTCTTTAGAGTCACCAAGTCATGATACCAACACAAGAATAAGTTGGCTCCTTCCGGAGCAATCCTAAACCCAGGCAACATTGGAAACACTGTCCCCCTTGAATTGCAACAGTAAACTTGTAAGGGCACGCATTAGAAATTAATCAAGCGCTCTAAAATCATTGAACTACGTTCGTGAATCTCATTGGATAATTAGCTGATTGGTAGTTGGTGTACCGAAAGTTTAACTTCACCAAAATGTCGAAGTAGAAAATATTGTACGTATAGCCACAACTCAAGAAATGCGTTGAGACCCACGGGATCGTAGTTACTGGTAGCCAGCGTCGGTGGCACAGTGGTTAGGACTCTCGCCGACCATGCACATGGTCGGGGTTCGAGCCCGCACCGACGCACACCTGATATCTATGGTCGGCCTGCAAAATTTGGGCTACCGATATCCATGCTGAAAATTCCATATTTGTACCGAAAATACAGTGTGGAATCAAGCTGTAATCAAAAATAAAATAAATAAATAAAGGCTGAACAGCTTAAAGGGAGTTTATAACGATAAGAGCACTGTCTCTCTATGAAAAACAGTGATACAATGTTAGAATAGTCAAATGTCGCGTCTTTGTTAGGCAAAGTTGCTTGCAAAGCACGAACAACACAACCACGCGAAACAGCACACTATAGCACCTAACCAGGACAAATCGAAAATCCAATTATCCGCCACAATTCTAGCCAATGAAAGACGAGAAAAACTCAGGCGTGAAAAATTTAACATGTTATAACGTATATCATATATCAATTACAAATCAAATCAGCAACAATAACTTTCCTGCCTGCTTCCAAGACGCTTCGTCCCTTCTTTGACCTAGGCATCATCGAACTTGACCAAAATTCCTGAAAAGTTTAAGATAACACTTGTCACAGAAGAAGGGCCGAAACGAGGAAAGACGAACGGAAAATATTCGAAACTATCAAAAACTGTCAACCAAGCCCCAAAAACTGTCGATGTCCAGCTCTTACTACTCTGGACCTCACGCTGTCCCTAGAAGACTTTCAGGAACACTTTCTTTCAACCAACGCGAAAACCAGAACACTGATTGGCGACTCAAGAATCCTTTATTCTTACGCCAACATATAGCCAAAAAGAATGTTATTACACAAGGTCCAGGAATAAATGTTATAACAATGAATCACGGTAATACTTCTGATAGTTTTTCTCTCTTCCACCAAACAACGAACCATGAGACGATGACTGCTGGATCGATGAATCGCGAAAAATATGGAGGAGTTGGGTTTGAGCAAACAACCCTGAATTGATCGTTCAATCTTCAGCTTCATTGACACTCCACGGCAAAATACCGATCCATCCATTTTTCCCATCACGACCAATGCACGTTGACTTGGATGCCGTTGCGAGAACCTGGGTCACACGGACAAAGCCGAATTGGACAACAAACAGCAAACCCAACAAACCACATGCATACCCACTGCACAATCTCACTCATCGACGATGACCTACGCCTTCCAGTTGAAGGCATCCTCTTGACATCTTGCAACACAATCGCCACTCACTAGAATGACTCTTGCAGAACGCAACGTGACCATGGCTGCACCTCACGATACTCTACACACATCCTCTTATCTACTCACTACTTATTACCACTGAAATCGCTTGTCACTCACTCTGCCTCAATTCTAGTAACGGCGACGTATGCGAGCTTCAGTCGTTTACACTCTTTCTCCCCGGCGTGTTGCACCGCAGCTAACAATTATCTCCATATGCATTTCATTCTCAGCAATAGCCTCCCCAGCGTATACGATCCATCTGCTGTCCTTAACATCAATCAATTCACTCACAGATGTAGAAGACTCGAAACAACTTCAGAAGTAATCACGACGAAAATTTTAACAAAAATACGCAATAAAAACAAGGTACGAAAACAACGAGTAAACACAATCAATCCAATATGGACCAATTGATATGACACACCACACATATATACAAACTGTACACAAAAACTCGCGGATCACATCTTGATGGAATTCCTTTGAAGAATCGCAGGACTTACACCAGTACGCCTACAACCCTTCACAGGTTGACGATTGTAATTTGTGGAATGTCAGGACACAAGCATGTTAACCAACAATTACATCAATTGGAATTCACACAATAATTTAACACAAACATATGTACAATCAAAGCACAAAATGTTGTGGATTATGGCAGGAAAGTCTACCCTTGAAGAACTGTAAGTCTTAAAGCAATACGCCTACAACCCTTCTCAGGTTGACGCTCTAGGTTGGAAAATCATCGCAGAGTTCATTTGCTGACTTTCTTCTATCAGCTATATCCTCAAATCTGAACGATAACACGCTCATGCAATTGTATCGTAGAATATAGTTGACCAACAAACACACGACATATCTCATCAACCTAGTGTAGAAACAGAGTAATTTACACCAAAGATAATAACATTCAAATAGTAACTTGAAACAAGAAATGCCTTTATTCGTCCAAGTCAATTTAACAATTACTCTCTCGTTTACACTTGGCTTATCCTCTCTAAACTGAGCAATATCTTTCGTCCTTTCAAATGCATCAGTACTATCATAGTCATTGCACAACATACTTGAGTTGATGGGCGACTGTTTCATTGTGGATGACAGCACCAACGACGACTGATTAATATCAGTTGATGAAGTTAGCGGTGGATCAAAAGCTGTTGTTCCTCGATTTTCAGAAGTTTGTCTACCTGCAAGATTACCACCACTGCTGTCTTTTACTATCAGCTCAGGTTTAGCACTAGCATCTGATGATAGGTGGGCTACATGCTGATCAATCACACTGACGGTCTCACAAGTATCCATAACCTCTGCAACTGCATCTGCATTTATTTCTACTTCAAGTTCAAGTTGTACAGAACCCTTGTTCAACTTAGCAGTAGTAGGCATTCCCCTCATCTCATCATGATCAACCAAAGACGAATGTGCACTATCATGATCATTATCACGAATATTCACCTCACCGTTAATTTCATCATTTTCAAACTCTTTAATAACAGAAGTAGACAATTTTGGTTCCTCCTCGCAAATCCTAAAAGGTTTATAACTTCACTCTGACTAGTAATACCTTGTAAACTTGTAGGGTCAGAACTGGACTCTGAAGCAGTAACTCTCTTCTGTGACACTCTATTCAACAATGGCTTACCAGTTGCAACTACAGACTTCTTGACCGCACCGTTATCGTCACACAATTCGGAGTCAGGCCTGAAATTCGCATTCAGCTTACCACTGAACTTGCTCACTGGTTCACAGTTCACCTTTGTACGCAACTCTTGCAAACATGTAAAACACAACTGTTGTCAATGGAGTTGAAGACTGAACGATCAATTCAGGGTTGTTTGCTCATAACCAACTTTCCCAATTTTCGAGGAGGCATCAATACGACAGTCATCGTCTCATCTGTCGCTGTTCAGAAAGAAGTCAATAGCAAACCATCAGAAGTAATCTTATTATTAATTATTGTAATATTTGTTCACAGACCTTAGAGGAATTATTTTTTATATGTTGGTGTTACAATAAAGAATTCCCGAACGGCCAATCTGTCTTTTGGTTTTCGCGTCCGTTACTATTAAGCGTTTCTGAAAACCTGCAAGGAACAGCGTGGGCCCGAGCGTAGCAAGAGCTGGGTATTGACGGTTAGTGAGACGTAAGTAACAGGTTCTGATGGTAGAAAGAGACTCGGGCGGTTTCATAAAGTTGGTGACAGTTTGGATAGTCACCGTTCATCTTTCCTGGTGCCGAACAAGTCCTCTTTGAAAAAGCAATATCTGGAACTATTTTGGAATTGGGTCAAGTTCAACAATGCCTGGGTCAAATAAGGGACAGAGCGTCTTGGATGCAAACAGGAAAGTAAGTCATGGTGACTTGTCTGGTAATTGTAACGATGTGTCTGATATTAAGGACGACGTGGTTGATGTTACTGTTTCGCCGTCTAGGGATAATAGGAATATCAAATTCCCTAAATTTGAACCACGGTGTTTCGATGGAAACCCGGCTGATTATTTACAATTTGTAAGGGAGTTTGAGATCATGCTGAGTAGTTTTTTATTAAGTGATGAATTGAAATTGATGTATTTGATGAGGTATTGCACTGGAGATGCTTCAAGAGCCATACAGTGCTGTAAGTTTATGAAGCCAAAAGAGGGCTACTACGAGGCTATGAGCATACTACGTCGAAGGTCTGGAAGACCTCCGATGATTGTCGGGAATTTATTCGAGGCTGTTAAGGGTAATGGTGGTCAATTACAGGATGACTCCAAGGCTCTCACTGAGTTTATGGACAATTTGCTGTTTTACAAGAATGCATTGATTTCGATGAATTGCATGAGTGACCTCAACTCGAGTTTTATACTAGAAGTAATAGCAAGACGCCTACCTACTCGACTGCAAAGGAAGTGGGTGAAGATAAGCTCCCGTATGGAGGATGAGGGTATCGAGCCAAGGTTTGGTGATATCCTGAAACTAGTGAAAGATAGCGTTAACCTATCTATGAGCAAGTTTGCCAGTCTATTTCATCTCACCCCTAGAATAGAGCAGTCTGAGAGCAAAACGCAATCATTGACGACGAATAGGCCTCAGAGAGGTGGATATCGAGAAGGCTCCATGATGTCTAGTAATGCATATAGACCTAGTGAGTGTAACAGGTTTCGTAGTACATCCTCAACAGATAAGTTACAAGATGCAAGACAAACACGGTTGTGTTTCACACGTTTGCAAGAGGTGCGTACAAAGGTGAACTGTGAACCAGTGAGCAAGTTCAGTGATAAGCTAAATGCGAATTTCAGGCCTGACTCCGAATTGTGTGACGATAACGGTGCGGTCAAGAAGTCTGTAGTTGCAACTGGTAAGCCATTGTTGAATAGAGTGTCACAGAAGAGAGTTACTGCTTCAGAGTCCAGTTCTGACCCTACAAGTTTACAAGGTATTACTAGTCAGAGTGAAGTTATAAACCTTTTAGGATTTGCGAGGAGGAACCAAAATTGTCTACTTCTGTTATTAAAGAGTTTGAAAATGATGAAATTAACGGTGAGGTGAATATTCGTGATAATGATCATGATAGTGCACATTCGTCTTTGGTTGATCATGATGAGATGAGGGGAATGCCTACTACTGCTAAGTTGAACAAGGGTTCTGTACAACTTGAACTTGAAGTAGAAATAAATGCAGATGCAGTTGCAGAGGTTATGGATACTTGTGAGACCGTCAGTGTGATTGATCAGCATGTAGCCCACCTATCATCAGATGCTAGTGCTAAACCTGAGCTGATAGTAAAAGACAGCAGTGGTGGTAATCTTGCAGGTAGACAAACTTCTGAAAATCGAGGAACAACAGCTTTTGATCCACCGCTAACTTCATCAACTGATATCAATCAGTCGTCGTTGGTGCTGTCATCCACAATGAAACAGTCGCCCATCAACTCAAGTATGTTGTGCAATGACTATGATAGTACTGATGCATTTGAAAGGACGAAAGATATTGCTCAGTTTAGAGAGGATAAGCCAAGTGTAAACGAGAGAGTAATTGTTAAATTGACTTGGACGAATAAAGGCATTTCTTGTTTCAAGTTACTATTTGAATGTTATTATCTTTGGTGTAAATTACTCTGTTTCTACACTAGGTTGATGAGATATGTCGTGTGTTTGTTGGTCAACTATATTCTACGATACAATTGCATGAGCGTGTTATCGTTCAGATTTGAGGATATAGCTGATAGAAGAAAGTCAGCAAATGAACTCTGCGATGATTTTCCAACCTAGAGCGTCAACCTGAGAAGGGTTGTAGGCGTATTGCTTTAAGACTTACAGTTCTTCAAGGGTAGACTTTCCTGCCATAATCCACAACATTTTGTGCTTTGATTGTACATATGTTTGTGTTAAATTATTGTGTGAATTCCAATTGATGTAATTGTTGGTTAACATGCTTGTGTCCTGACATTCCACAAATTACAATCGTCAACCTGTGAAGGGTTGTAGGCGTACTGGTGTAAGTCCTGCGATTCTTCAAAGGAATTCCATCAAGATGTGATCCGCGAGTTTTTGTGTACAGTTTGTATATATGTGTGGTGTGTCATATCAATTGGTCCATATTGGATTGATTGTGTTTACTCGTTGTTTTCGTACCTTGTTTTTATTGCGTATTTTTGTTAAAATTTTCGTCGTGATTACTTCTGAAGTTGTTTCGAGTCTTCTACATCTGTGAGTGAATTGATTGATGTTAAGGACAGCAGATGGATCGTATACGCTGGGGAGGCTATTGCTGAGAATGAAATGCATATGGAGATAATTGTTAGCTGCGGTGCAACACGCCGGGGAGAAAGAGTGTAAACGACTGAAGCTCGCATACGTCGCCGTTACTAGAATTGAGGCAGAGTGAGTGACAAGCGATTTCAGTGGTAATAAGTAGTGAGTAGATAAGAGGATGCGCGTAGAGTATCGCGAGGTGCAGCCATGGTCACGTTGAATTCTGCAAGAGTCATTCTAGTGAGTGGCGATTGTGTTGCAAGATGTCAAGATGAGGTCTCTTTCTGGAGGCGCAGGTCGTCATTGATGTGTGAGATTTTCCTGTGGGTATGCTTGTGATGCGTTGGATTTTCTGTTTGTTTTCCATTTCAGCTCTGTCCGAGGGACCCAGGTTCTCGCAATGGCATCCAAGTCAACGTGTATTGGTCGTAATAGGAAAAAGGGTTGGATCCCTATTTTGCCGGGGAGTGTCAATGTAGTTGAAGATTGAACGATCAATTCTTGGTTGTTTGCTCAAAACCAACTTTCCCAATTTTCGAGGAGGCATCAATACGACAGTCATCGTCTCATCGGTCGCTGTTCAGAAAGAAGTCAATAGCAAACCATCAGAAGTAATCTTATTATTAATTATTGTAATATTTGTTCACAGACCTTAGAGGAATTATTTTTTATATGTTGGTGTTACAATAAAGAATTCCCGAACGGCCAATCTGTCTTTTGGTTTTCGCGTCCGTTATTACTAAGCGTTTCTGAAAAACTTCAAGGAACAGCGTGGGCCCGAGCGTAGCAAGAGCTGGGCATTGACGGTTTATGAGACATGACTGACAACTGTGTTTGTCTGGCAGCTTTTAACTTATAATAATAATATGCTCTCATTGTGTACATGGGGGACGCCAGTTTACAGGCATCAACAATATGATAAATTACGTATACGATTAGGAATCATACTTAATAATAATGATTCAATAAGATATATAGTAGTACCTTGTAAACATTTGGAGTCAGAACTGGACTCTGAAGCAGTAACTCTCTTCTGTGACACTCTATTCAACAATGGCTTACCAGTTGCAACTACAGACTTCTTGACCGCACCGTTATCGTCACAAAATTCGCTGTCAGAACTTGATTTCACATCTAGATTTTCACTAAACTCGCTCGATGAATAACAGTTCATATTTTTATGCACTTCTTCCAAACGAGTCAGACAAAACCGTGTTTGTCTTGCATCTTGTAACTTATCTGTTGAGGATGTACTACGAAACCTGTTACACTCACTAGGTCTATATGCATTACTAGACATCATGGAGCCTTCTCGATATCCACCTCTCTGAGGCCTATTCGTCGTCAATGATTGCGTTTTGCTCTCAGACTGCTCTATTCTAGGGGTGAGATGAAATAGACTGGCAAACTTGCTCATAGATAGGTTAACGCTATCTTTCACTAGTTTCAGGATATCACCAAACCTTGGCTCGATACCCTCATCCTCCATACGGGAGCTTATCTTCACCCACTTCCTTTGCAGTCGAGTAGGTAGGCGTCTTGCTATTACTTCTAGTATAAAACTCGAGTTGAGGTCACTCATGCAATTCATCGAAATCAATGCATTCTTGTAAAACAGCAAATTGTCCATAAACTCAGTGAGAGCCTTGGAGTCATCCTGTAATTGACCACCATTACCCTTAACAGCCTCGAATAAATTCCCGACAATCATCGGAGGTCTTCCAGACCTTCGACGTAGTATGCTCATAGCCTCGTAGTAGCCCTCTTTTGGCTTCATAAACTTACAGCACTGTATGGCTCTTGAAGCATCTCCAGTGCAATACCTCATCAAATACATCAATTTCAATTCATCACTTAATAAAAAACTACTCAGCATGATCTCAAACTCCCTTACAAATTGTAAATAATCAGCCGGGTTTCCATCGAAACACCGTGGTTCAAATTTAGGGAATTTGATATTCCTATTATCCCTAGACGGCGAAACAGTAACATCAACCACGTCGTCCTTAATATCAGACACATCGTTACAATTACCAGACAAGTCACCATGACTTACTTTCCTGTTTGCATCCAAGACGCTCTGTCCCTTATTTGACCCAGGCATTGTTGAACTTGACCCAATTCCAAAATAGTTCCAGATATTGCTTTTTCAAAGAGGACTTGTTCGGCACCAGGAAAGATGAACGGTGACTATCCAAACTGTCACCAACTGTATGAATCCGTCAGAAGCTGTTTCTACCGTCAGATACTGACTTCACTGTCAGAAACTGTCAGCCAGGTCTCGTAAACCGTCAATGCCCAGCTCTTGCTACGCTCGGGCTCACGCTGTTCCTTGAAGTTTTTCAGAAACGCTTAGTAATAACGGACGCGAAAACAAAAGACAGATTGGCCGTTCGGGAATTCTTTATTGTAACACCAACATATAAAAAATAATTCCTCTAAGGTCTGTGAACAAATATTACAATAATTAATAATAAGATTACTTCTGATGGTTTGCTATTGACTTCTTTCTGAACAGCGACCGATGAGACGATGACTGTCGTATTGATGCCTCCTCGAAAATTGGGAAAGTTGGTTATGAGCAAACAACCAAGAATTGATCGTTCAATCTTCAACTACATTGACACTCCCCGGCAAAATAGGGATCCAACCCTTTTTCCTATTACGACCAATACACGTTGACTTGGATGCCATTGCGAGAACCTGGGTCCCTCGGACAGAGCTGAAATGGAAAACAAACAGAAAATTCAACACACCACAAGCATACCCACAGGAAAATCTCACACATCAATGACGACCTGCGCCTCCAGAAAGAGACCTCATCTTGACATCTTGCAACACAATCGCCACTCACTAGAATGACTCTTGCAGAATTCAACGTGACCATGGCTGCACCTCGCGATACTCTACGCGCATCCTCTTATCTACTCACTACTTATTACCACTGAAATCGCTTGTCACTCACTCTGCCTCAATTCTAGTAACGGCGACGTATGCGAGCTTCAGTCGTTTACACTCTTTCTCCCCGGCGTGTTGCACCGCAGCTAACAATTATCTCCATATGCATTTCATTCTCAGCAATAGCCTCCCCAGCGTATACGATCCATCTGCTGTCCTTAACATCAATCAATTCACTCACAGATGTAGAAGACTCGAAACAACTTCAGAAGTAATCACGACGAAAATTTTAACAAAAATACGCAATAAAAACAAGGTACGAAAACAACGAGTAAACACAATCAATCCAATATGGACCAATTGATATGACACACCACACATATATACAAACTGTACACAAAAACTCGCGGATCACATCTTGATGGAATTCCTTTGAAGAATCGCAGGACTTACACCAGTACGCCTACAACCCTTCTCAGGTTGACGCTCTAGGTTGGAAAATCATCGCAGAGTTCATTTGCTGACTTCCTTCTATCAGCTATATCCTCAAATCTGAACGATAACACGCTCATGCAATTGTATCGTAGAATATAGTTGACCAACAAACACACGACATATCTCATCAACCTAGTGTAGAAACAGAGTAATTTACACCAAAGATAATAACATTCAAATAGTAACTTGAAACAAGAAATGCCTTTATTCGTCCAAGTCAATTTAACAATTACTCTCTCGTTTACACTTGGCTTATCCTCTCTAAACTGAGCAATATCTTTCGTCCTTTCAAATGCATCAGTACTATCATAGTCATTGCACAACATACTTGAGTTGATGGGCGACTGTTTCATTGTGGATGACAGCACCAACGACGACTGATTGATATCAGTTGATGAAGTTAGCGGTGGATCAAAAGCTGTTGTTCCTCGATTTTCAGAAGTTTGTCTACCTGCAAGATTACCACCACTGCTGTCTTTTACTATCAGCTCAGGTTTAGCACTAGCATCTGATGATAGGTGGGCTACATGCTGATCAATCACACTGACGGTCTCACAAGTATCCATAACCTCTGCAACTGCATCTGCATTTATTTCTACTTCAAGTTCAAGTTGTACAGAACCCTTGTTCAACTTAGCAGTAGTAGGCATTCCCCTCATCTCATCATGATCAACCAAAGACGAATGTGCACTATCATGATCATTATCACGAATATTCACCTCACCGTTAATTTCATCATTTTCAAACTCTTTAATAACAGAAGTAGACAATTTTGGTTCCTCCTCGCAAATCCTAAAAGGTTTATAACTTCACTCTGACTAGTAATACCTTGTAAACTTGTAGGGTCAGAACTGGACTCTGAAGCAGTAACTCTCTTCTGTGACACTCTATTCAACAATGGCTTACCAGTTGCAACTACAGACTTCTTGACCGCACCGTTATCGTCACACAATTCGGAGTCAGGCCTGAAATTCGCATTTAGCTTATCACTGAACTTGCTCACTGGTTCACAGTTCACCTTTGTACGCACCTCTTGCAAACGTGTGAAACACAACCGTGTTTGTCTTGCATCTTGTAACTTATCTGTTGAGGATGTACTACGAAACCTGTTACACTCACTAGGTCTATATGCATTACTAGACATCATGGAGCCTTCTCGATATCCACCTCTCTGAGGCCTATTCGTCGTCAATGATTGCGTTTTGCTCTCAGACTGCTCTATTCTAGGGGTGAGATGAAATAGACTGGCAAACTTGCTCATAGATAGGTTAACGCTATCTTTCACTAGTTTCAGGATATCACCAAACCTTGGCTCGATACCCTCATCCTCCATACGGGAGCTTATCTTCACCCACTTCCTTTGCAGTCGAGTAGGTAGGCGTCTTGCTATTACTTCTAGTATAAAACTCGAGTTGAGGTCACTCATGCAATTCATCGAAATCAATGCATTCTTGTAAAACAGCAAATTGTCCATAAACTCAGTGAGAGCCTTGGAGTCATCCTGTAATTGACCACCATTACCCTTAACAGCCTCGAATAAATTCCCGACAATCATCGGAGGTCTTCCAGACCTTCGACGTAGTATGCTCATAGCCTCGTAGTAGCCCTCTTTTGGCTTCATAAACTTACAGCACTGTATGGCTCTTGAAGCATCTCCAGTGCAATACCTCATCAAATACATCAATTTCAATTCATCACTTAATAAAAAACTACTCAGCATGATCTCAAACTCCCTTACAAATTGTAAATAATCAGCCGGGTTTCCATCGAAACACCGTGGTTCAAATTTAGGGAATTTGATATTCCTATTATCCCTAGACGGCGAAACAGTAACATCAACCACGTCGTCCTTAATATCAGACACATCGTTACAATTACCAGACAAGTCACCATGACTTACTTTCCTGTTTGCATCCAAGACGCTCTGTCCCTTATTTGACCCAGGCATTGTTGAACTTGACCCAATTCCAAAATAGTTCCAGATATTGCTTTTTCAAAGAGGACTTGTTCGGCACCAGGAAAGATGAACGGTGACTATCCAAACTGTCACCAACTGTATGAATCCGTCAGAAGCTGTTTCTACCGTCAGATACTGACTTCACTGTCAGAAACTGTCAGCCAGGTCTCGTAAACCGTCAATGCCCAGCTCTTGCTACGCTCGGGCTCACGCTGTTCCTTGAAGTTTTTCAGAAACGCTTAGTAATAACCGACGCAAAATCCAAAAGACAGATTGGCCGCTCGAGAATTCTGTATTGTAACACCAACATATAAAAAATAATTCCTCTAAGGTCTGTGAACAAATATTACAATGATAAATCACAATATTACTTCTGACGGTTTATTGCTGACTTCTTTCTGAACAGCGACCGATGAGACGATGACTGTCGTATTGATGCCTCCTCGAAAATTGGGAAAGTTGGTTTTGTGCAAACAACAATGAATTTATCGTTAAATCTTCGTCTGCATTTTCCATCCTGCTGTAATCCCTAATTTCGTTTGTCACTTGTTTCTAGGACTTTATTTGAACTGAGTACATTGTTGCCTAATATATTAGTCACTGTGCATCTTATGCACATCTGATCTTCATTATGTAACTCATTTACCATTACATGCATACATTTATTTTGCTGTAACTTGAACTGCATATGTAATAACCATATAAGCGCAATTTTCTGAGCACTGTTTACTAATTGTGGAACTTTCTGTCAACTGACAACATTTGAAATTTCCAAGTATGTTAACACGTTTCTGTACTTAAACCTCAAAATTTATTTAGGCTGTAAGCAGATGATGAGAAGCCAACGAAATAAATGATAGTACCAATTTATTCTGCACAAACCACTGTTTTTCTCGCTTTATTCAAATTCAGCTTGGTGTCCACTTAATTTCACTCTTCTCTTTGGAGCAACTGTATCTAGACAAAGGGTAACATCCCTGTAAAATAGGGACGCTACAGCCTCCAGGGAGTCAGTGGTACAACAATCATCCCACTGACAGAGTCGAATGAGTTCTTGGACTAATCCCCAGTCTGTATATTTGTAACTACGATATATTGTGCTCCCTGAATCTTGTTTGTTTCCTGTATTTAGTGGTGAGAAAGGCGGAGAGCATAGTACCATTCTATGGTCACTACTGGAAAATCTATTACCAACATAGTTGGAGACTGGGATTGTGTCATGACGAAAAACAAGGTCCAACATGTTGTCACCACGAGTAGGTGTCTGGACGTGTTGTTGCCATCCATAACAGTTGATAGTGGCAAGTAATTCGTCGAAGCGTTGGGGGCCGGAACTACTTAACCAATTGGCTTCTGGAAGATTGAAGTCCCCTGCAAATTTTTGTAATTAGCACTAAACGAGGAGGCGTGTGCAAACGATTTCGCTAATAACGCATCAGTTTCTTTTGTTGCGCTTGGTGCTTGATAAACACAGCCTATGAAAAGTTTGTACTTATCTCCATGTAAGACAACCCAGAGAGAGTCAGGTACCTTATTCAGTATTTCGTCTTCCACCTTACTGACTACAAATGAGCTATGTACATGTATGAGACATTCTCCACCACTCTTGCAATCTCTGTTTGTTTAATAATATATATTTCTTCCTGTTTATGCAGGAACATACCAATTGTACAGGCATGGATAAGTTATAATATAAATTACACAAAATTTGATGTATAATGGATTTACAGTTTGGTTGTTCTTTCCGACATCAAAGTCAGTCGGAACAGTCTGCTATAAAGTTTGTTTGTGTAGCACATAAAGAGATATAGAAATATTGTCTTCGCATTAACGAAAAACCCAGAATCAGATGAATGTAATACAAATATCTGGGAAAAATAAAGCTTGAAGTCAATTCTCCTATATAACTTTGTTGTGAACAGCACCCTTGGCGTAAAGATTATTGATGTATTATGTTGAGATCAGCGATATATTTATTCCACTTTTTCAGTAGTCTTATCGTAGTTTTATAACAGGAAAGAAATTTGATCGTGGATACGAAAACTAGATAAGGTCATGTTGGGTTGTTTTACTGCATCAAGTGGTGCCGAGGTCGATTCCAGAATTCTCCATTTGCGCCATTTGTGTCTGCATGGCGGACTGTATTCGTAAGTTGAGTAAAATGTTGAAAACTATTTGAAGACCATTTGCTTCTTCATTTCAGATCATGAATACTCATTTACAGCATGTTCGCCAGCGTCTTCAAATGGTAGAATTGGATCGTTCATGCAATTTGAGTGGTTATGAGATAGACGGTTTGGAATTAATCCTCATTTCAGTTTAGATGCAGGGTTGTTCGACCTCGACCAGAAGATGAATAGGAGCAGCAAAATACCAGAAAGAGAAAGTATGTGAACATGAAAAGGACAGTGTAATCATCGATACCTATATGCACATCAAGTACAGAGGATGAGCACCATGACTTCTTAATCAGAGCTGCAGTAGGCTTGGCGATTAATAATAATGTCCTTAGTTCAGATATCTTATTGATTAAGGAACGTGCATTAATTAGCAATATCGTGAATAAGTCACGGGATACTACAAACCGGCTTAAAATGTCACCATAACCTAAATCTATTTGTGCGTCCGCACCGCAAGAGTTTATGAATGAGAGGGAGGTCGGACTGGGTGTCTGTACATTGGGGGTTGGAGTACAGTGAGGTGGTCCTAAGTGCCATGGGTCGTACCAGTGATTCGGGACACCTGGAAAATTTACCGTATGATCCTGGATATAAGGGTACTAGAGGTTGGGCCTAGGTTGACGGTTAAAAAGCATAGCATCAGAAGGTCTACCCATCCAACTGCTATTCGTCATACCGGTACACACCTTCGTGTTGTTTTTCTAACTTAAAGGGAATTGTGAGGGAAGGTGCTTTGCCTGCAAGACTTTAGGAGTCTTGCAGCCTGACTTTCTATAAGGTGGAGCATACGGAAAACCTCCAGACATACTCGTGTTTCGAGAGGAGTTTTTCGTAACAAGTGATGGTTTGTTGACATTCTTACTCTCAGCCGGCTTATTGAATACAAAGTATTCTTCCCCATCATTAGTCTCAACCCTGCGCAATTTGTTCATTGTGGTGAGGTTACCACGTTTGGGGGAGTTTCTTAGAACAACTTGCAGAAGTTCTAGCTATTTTAACATGTTTCGATGAGGCTTTATTTACTGGGGTACTGGTATTTAAATCAGTTCCTAGTTCCATTGGAAAGCGTGGTTGTTGTGTGGTTTGCTGAATGCCACTGTCAGCATTAGGTAACTGTTGCTGTGCACGATCCTTTTTTGGTAAATCTAAGCTATATGAGGTGACTAGGTTATTACTACGCATTATTCTGCGTTGACACGGTGTTTTATCCTGAGCTACGGGTATAGACTTATAAATGCTATTCAGTATTAAGTGATCCTGACATTTAGTAAACTTAGTAGCATCGAGGGAATTACTAAATTTCAAAAGGAATTTAAAATTCTCGCTCTTTTATTTCCCTCTAATTTGTATTCCATAGTGAACAAGTTAAACATACTTAGCCAGCTAAATTGTTAACACTGACTTACCTTTGTATTCCATACCATTCATTCTTTTGTGTATCTATTGGTTCCGACTATATTAACACTATGAGTATTACAAAATTGTCCTGTCATTAACCTTAATGTAATATTATTTTTGCGGTTGTTTTTCGTTCGTCGATATTAACTGACAATCTTGGTTGTGAACGCCATCATCACCATCTTAAAAATGTTGTATTATGCAGGATTACTCGCACTACCACTACAAACACCGCATTAGTGCTGACAATAAAACCCTGAAATGTTTATTTTACGACTGTTTAGTTTTGTTCAATCAAATTAACTGATCATGCGATGAACATTCTTAATATCATTTCATAACTTCTTGTATGATTAAAGTTTTACTGTTCAAAACGGATAAACATATCATAGTTTCCACTACAACTACTGAGATATTGTTCATTATGTTGTTTATTTTCCACTCTACTTCTTGGTATTTTTCGCATATTTTTGTTATTTAGTGCTTTTTGTTGTTTTTTGTATTTATTTTTTTGAAATACTCCTTTTAAATGTTTGATAAAATTAGATGCAATATTGAAGGTAAGTGCTGAAAATTCCACACTGTACCACTGGTACTGTTTCTGGAATAAAGCAAATTATTATTAGTAGTAGTATAGTGGCGGTCAACTGGATTTTTCATATCCTAGGTGGGTAGCCTGTATGCGGCCGTAGGTCACTTGATCAGCTGACGTATACTGGCTTTATTTATTGGAAAAACCTCAAGGTTAGGTAAGTTTTCGTTGTTTTACACACCTCGCTTTGTTGTGTACCATTGGTGATAGTTTCAAAGGTCTTTCACAAGTATTTATTTAACGGAAATCTACAGAAACACTCAGGAATTATTCTCACGTGTTATTTACTTCTTGCACTGCACAGATTTGGTTTTTACAGATGCGATTTCCATATTGTCTGCTTGAAAAATATTGAATGACGTAAGCATACACAATTTAGTAGTATTATTTATTTATTTATTTAGTATTTTCCATCACTTAAATTTTGCATTTATAATGGTGATAACGTCTACATCGTTTGATTGCTTAATTTCATTCTCAGTTGATGGATATTTTCGGGGATTTCATGGAGTCGGCTGTTAAGTAGATTTCCGCAGTGTCATTGATTTTGTATTTCATGTTAATTCACCAATAAATCTATCCCTCGTTATTCGTTTGTATATTCTACTTGATAAGACCGAATATTAGCCCTTGCGTAATTTGTGAGGTGTAGAGTATTTGAGGCCATCTTTGAAATACTAGGTAAGAGCAGATATTTGGAGAAGCCTATTGGTAAAACATTATGTTGTAGTCAAATAAAGTAAATATGTCTAAATCGTAGAGGAGGTATTGCGACTATGAAGCGTTTCGAGTTATCTATCGTCTTAGGAGAATACATAAACTGATTCGTGATTCATAGTCACAAAGTGAAAATAAATCTACCTGAGATAATTTGCTTGTGATTTCTGTATGTCGCAATGCACCATAAGGAGAGACTATACCTATGCTGTTAGATGTATAACTCAGTGCAACTACGGTTATCGTAATAATTAAGAACAGAACGCCTAGGGTTCTCAGCCACGAAACACGATACGTTGCTATCTGCTCATATAATCGCGTAAACAAAAGTTTTCCAGACGCCGCATTTACGACTAACAGTTTACCCTCAACTCCTAACTTAGCACATGTTACCTATGTTACTGGAACACAATCGCATTACAACAGAGGGAACACAGATTCATCGAAAAATTGTTTATCAAACGAAAATCAGATTTCAAATGTACAGATAATTTAGATGAGTATTCCCCTGTTACCGTCAGTAAGTTCCACCTGCGTACGCGACACATATATGTTTTTCCATGAGTCTGAAAAGGTTTACGAAAAGCATAATTAACTTGGGTATTGCATGTATGATCTGAATAAAAAATTTTCCTGATAAGCATTTACAAGTAATCACTTTACAAACAATATACATAATTTGATAGAATGTTTTAGCTAAACTTAAGGGACTTCGCAATTTATCGTTGGTCGATATCTTATAGGTCCATCGAAGCATCATGAAATGATAAAATTATTTAACGACAAGTTATGCACTAGTTTCCAAAGCTTGTACAAATATTTCAGCAAAAATAACAACGGCTTTGTGACAAGTAGCAGGTCTTGGCAGTAATAATAATAATAACGTTCATGTTCATAGTGACCATAAAAACAATAATAGGTATTATTATCGCAACGAATTCATCATTAACTTAGATAGACAACTAATAATTATACAATCATGTCAAATAAATGTATCACTTAATCTTAAGAAGCATGTGTTTACTTACTTTCACTGTATTCTCTCAATACTGATGTGCTCAACAAGCTTATTCCAACTGAATTCAAGATTAATTCTAAAAGTGAATGGAGATCCAGTTTATGTCAAGTAAAAACATGTGGCCTATATGTATTACACTGCTTACTGAGACATCTGATACCTGCTTTCCGATCTTCGTGACAAGAACACAGATTATCTAGGTTTACCTACATATACAACAGTATACGTATATGCTGCATCAACCATACCGTTTTTATCATGATTAAACAGACCACTATGTATATTATACTTATTTGAGGATCTCTGAAAATAACTGCTAAGAGATAATTGAAGTTGCGTGAAGTTATTACATCTTCAGAACATTGTTTGCATTCTTGACAGTCCTGAGAAGTCCTTAGATCTTAATATGACCAGCATTCGTTGAATTCAGCAAATAAATCCACTGCTATATCATTTCTCTCCTAAGCTGTAATAGTTTGTGTTGTCACTTATCTATCCAATTTGATAAAACGCTCCTGGAAATTCAGAATTTAACCAAGCAGCAAATTGATGTTTGAAATTACCTCGAATGACAAACTGGCCAATCACAGGCGAGCAAATCACTTGTTTATCTCATTCGCGGTCACTCAAAATTACGGCCGTCTCAGCCTGACTATTCCAACATTGTTCCACTGTTTTTATGCAGATACAATCCTCGGTGACTCTAAAGAATAGCGGCCCAAACCGAAACGACCTTCGAACCAAAAAGTGACCTTGAGCAAGGAATCAGCTGACTGTATCATTTTCGGAAGTAATCATGGAGGTTTTCGATGGTGACTCTAAAGAATAGCGGCCCAAACAGAAACGACCTTTTAACGCAAAAATGACGTTGACAGGGACAACTTTGGCCAATGAAAAGGCTCAAAAAGAAAGGCGCATAATTGTAAAAAACGGTTTATATAGAAGTAATGCAATCATGATAAACAGTTACAAAGAATGGCGTTCGCGTATATGTTGCAAAAAAACCTCCCAGTTTCTCATGGGAGTCTTCATAGTCATATGAAACCAGTTTCGGTACATAAATTCATCCAGATAACTGTGAATCATGGGATTTCTCGATCCATTAACCGCTCTTATACGTCTTTCTAGACGACTCCAAAATCTTTCACTGGAACTGGTGTGGGTTCCATCCAAAGGATTCCGGAAACCGTCCGTATGATTAACAACATGATGAAGAAGAATAGCGGCCCAAACCGAAACGACCCTCGAACAAAAAAGTGACCTTGAGCAAGGAATCAGCTGACTGTATCATTTTCGGTAGTAATCATGGATGTTTTCGATTACTGTTCGGATAACGGACTCATAGCTTTGTCGAAAATTTGCCAGTGCGGAGGAGTTATGCATATACAAATGTAAGCAGAGGCCATTGATGGCTTTGTATACAGATGTATTGAGTGCCGAAGGAGGAAATCGGTTCGAGATGGTTTGTCGTTGTTTTTTAGTTTACAGATCCCTTAGGAACTTTTCTCTCAAGGTCTAAACTACCTTTGACGAAAATTGTAATGATCTGTAACTTCTGGGTCCTGAAAAGAGCAGTCACAGCTACAGCTTATGAAACAGAAAATTCAGAGGTGTCAGCAGTGCAATGGTACAACTACTACAGAGATGTTTCCTCCTGGAAAGTGAACACCCTGACTCAAGTTCTCGGGGGAGTCGGCGGCATAGTCCATATTCATGAGACTGTACTTATAAAAAGGAAATACAACCGCGGGAGATTACAAGCAAACCAGTAGTGGATACTGGGTATCTACGACACGACACTGCGCAAAGGGTATATAGAAGCGATTCCCAATCGCAGTGCAGCAGTATTAGTGCCTATTAATAAGCGTTTGGTGTTGCCGGGGACGACCATTCATACGGATGAATGGAGCGGATACCGTCAATTATCGAATCATGGGTACATTCATCATGTTGTTAATCATACGAACGGTTTCCGGAATCCTTTGGATGGAACCCACACCAGTTCCAGTGAAAGATTTTGGAGTCGTCTAGAAAGACGTATAAGAGCGGTTAATGGATCGAGAAATCCCATGATTCACAGTTATCTGGATGAATTTATGTACCGAAACTGGTTTCATATGACTATGAAGACTCCCATGAGAAACTGGGAGGTTTTTTTGCAACATATACGCGAACGCCATTCTTTGTAACTGTTTATCATGATTGCATTACTTCTATATAAACCGTTTTTTACAATTATGCGCCTTTCTTTTTGAGCCTTTTCATTGGCCGAAGTTGTCCCTGTCAACGTCATTTTTGCGTTAAAAGGTCGTTTCTGTTTGGGCCGCTATTCTTTAGAGTCACCCAATGCTCTTTTTGATGTGCACTTTCTGGAGACTGGTCAGCCATTATGGTGATTATCAGTGATTCCGATCCCGTCGGTCTCAACGCATTTCTTGGGTAGTGGTTATGCGCACAATATTTTCTGCTTCGATATTTCTCACTCACATAGTCCGGTATCCTGTGTTTCTTGCGAATTAACTGTGGCAATAATGTGCTTCGTTAACGAGCCCTTTTTCTAAAATTTCATCCCAGGTAATCAGTGAGAACGAAAGCAGCACAGATGTAAGGAGCTGCAAACGCATTAGAAGATTTTTAAAAGGCGAGAACCTTATATATTGCTAACAGTGACAACCTTTTTCATGTACCAGTATGTGGCTACGTTCACATGCAGAGGAAAAACTGGCGAATGAGATCTTGCATAGTGGTGAGACAAATTTCATCTAACAAACTTTCATCTAGCCTGTATGTATCGCTCCAATATTTTTGCCCCTCAGACTAATGTCAAATGTATTTTTGTATTATGATTCCATGGCACAATTACTGGCAGTTGATAATATTATGTATGCGTAATATTCATGGTATTTTCTGCACCATTAATGTGCTGCACATTTCGAAAGAAGTGTAAACTATGGTGACTGAATTTGTTGGATACTTAAGTCATGCATGTTAATATTTAAATGCTTAATTTATGCGAGTGAATTTAATCTGTATCACTTTTAGGAATGTAGAGTCGTAATGAGGCCTGTCAGTTAAATAAATTCAGTGGAAGCGGATGTAGTCCCCATGGGACAAAGACGAGTATTTTACGACTTATTACCAGATGCATTTGAGTAACCAATTGCAAAAATCTATGGTTGGAAACAATTGGTGACATGGCTCAAGACCGTTCTCAGTGGCGCAGATGCATCCACTCCTTGTGACTTATGATCTTCAATGAAACTGTTTTGTATTTCTTTATTACTCTTTTGTCTCACACCTCTGCTCACTGTTTCTATTATGCTTTTCTTGTACTTTCTTCTCTTGCTTCGCGTGCTACACGGAATGTGGCGACTTGAACTGGCGCACATTTGTGCATAGTTCTATGTCGAAAACAGACAGACAGAACCAATTGTAGGGATTGATCCTACATACAAGAGCAAGTGAAGATAAGTCCGCTGGTTCACTTGTAACCTTGTAGATTCTTTTTTCCAGTCCGTGATACCGGATTACTTTGGATGTGGGCATACAGTTCTGTTTACTTGAATTGCGAAAGAATTTAAAGGCGACGCGATTTGGACACTGCGAAGTTTCCGTCGAATAATGGGAGATACTTTCCAAACGAAGACTTTCATCTTTGACTGTGCACAGCCCATACATGTTGATAAATGTGTTTGCGTTGCAGCGAAGTAAAATTTTCTATGTAATATTCTTGTGTTCTATTTGCTCTGTATGCAGTGGAGTACGGTATACTAGACCGGTACTCCCTAGGATATGAACTCGTTACTATACGTAAGTGTAATTCTGTAGGAACACTAGCGATGGATATAAGTGGTGAATTGTAAGCACTTTAGTCAAGGCTAAACATCTGCCTAAAGTTACGCGAGTACGTCTCCTAGCTATAGGTAAATCTGTAGGGACCAGTGACAAAAATACCTAACTTCAGTATTTGAAAAATAAGAATAGAACTTAGGCATTGCAGGTGAGTTCGATTTCGTATAAGGTTAAGTGTATTCTAAAGTAGTGCATTACTATTACTTCACTTAAAGCGTGATGTTAACGTATAGTGTAACATGAAGTCTACACGAGACGAATAATTGAATAGGTTGGGCTGTTGCCATCGTAGTAAGATTTCGCTTACGTTGAATTATGCCAACAATTACTTTCTCAGGTCTCATTGATAAGTCAGGCCTCCATCTCGTCATGATGAGATATTTAGTTGCACTCAGATAGAATAGGAAAAGTATGGTAAGCAGGATGTTAAATATATTTGAAAAATAATAAGCACAATTGTGTTTTTGTAATTATTTCGGCGATGTCGAATTGCTGTGACCAGGTTGACTGACATTACCGGATATCTGCAAACAAGTGAATAGTGTATTTTTTTTAAATCGCTGAAGTTAGAAAAAAGTTAAACGCTTTATATTTGCCTACCTTTGCTGAAAAAGGTTCATTCTCCTTTCTCATTCTTTGGTCATGACAGCATTCTTCTGTGGTTTTCACTGTCGCACACATTGTTCATCTTCTAAAGTATAGCAGCAAGCGAATAATACTAATTTAATATGTCGTATAAACGGGTGTCTACAACCAATGCATGTCATTTCTACAGGCACAATAAGTTATGTTATAAATTGTAATCGTGAAGTATCATAAATTAATACTTTACAAAAGTTTAAACCGTTCGATTATTGTACAAGCAATTAGAACAGGTTATCATAAATGTTAAATTGTAAACTCTTCACAATGAACACCGTATATTTGAGCAAGTGCTATGCTCTCACGTGATTAAAAGCTATCTCAGGAGGAGAACAACGACCTGAGAAACTTCAAAATGGTATAAAGTACAATTATGGTTAATGCATCATTGAAAGTCCACCTACAAGATATATACGACAAGTGGCTATAGAGTCCTTGGAATGGTAGTATGCTAACCATATCGGTGTACGCGTGGGAACTATGACGTTTGCGATGAAAATACAGCTTTGTTCAAACGTTGGTGTTGTTGTGTTTCTAATCAAAGCAAGCAACTAATAGACACAAAGGGTAAGTCTCAGCTTTAATAAAGGCCTATCCAGTTGAGATAAAATGGAGTGTAATAGTGCGTAAATAAAAAGACTATCATGAAGTAGATAAGTGGTATTTCAGTGACAGGTAAATTGAAAGATTTGCAAGTTTAGAATTCGTAAGACAACCTGACATGTAAGATCTCTCACGAATTTCTATGGGGTAGCATTGATGTTTCGGCGTCATTCTGAACTTTGGAAAGACGATTTACAAATGTAAAAGGTAATAACCACCGAAACTGCGGTAATATTTTCTAGCTGTTCGGAATTTTTTTCCTTTGATGCAGTTTCTTATCAACAGTTTGTAGTATTCATATTGAGTTTATAGGAAACTTTATTCTATCTTCATTTTCACCAACTGTCCCTCCACGCACAATAGTGTGCAGTAACTACACACACTCAAGCATTGTAACCTGAACATCACAAAATCCCTACAGATAACTTGTTTAATAATAAATGCTTTGAAAATATGAGTCATAAGTGCATCTTCCATATCCTTCATAGCTACAAGTAATTCATTAAGGATCTCAGTGATCTGAAAATGAATAATTATTAAGACTGATAAACTTAAGGAACAGGTGTAGTAGTTGTAGGACACAGCTGCTAGCTACTATTCGACAGAAAGCTGATACTAATTCTAAGCAGTCTGACATTTTAGAAGGACCATCTACACTATTCTTCTTGCACAAATGCACACTGATATCAACATAATCTGATGCCATGTTATGCACTGAGCAATTACGGTCTCCCGAAATTCTATGTGACAATGTAAATTATGATAGTATCACATCTTCGCCTGAGCGATTTTAACAAGGAACTTCATCAAAATGAATATAATCACCAGGAAATTCAGCAGCTTATCTCATTTATCGCATGGTCTCTTTGATGTGTTATGGAATGTTTCAATCATCAAGGATGATAATAAGTGTTTGACATCCTCAAAATATACATCTATCTTATGTCTGTGGGCTATTTCACTTTCAAATGCCCGATTCTCATAGAATAACTGCTGTGACAACAACCATTGCCTGTAGTCAATTTACAACCTTTAGATCTAAAACAACTCGCAAATAAAAATAGCTTTGAAACGCAAATAATTGTCTTTCTGCGCGAAATTTATTATATAGGATGACTTGTTTTGGTAACAATTCGTCTGGGATATCTAGCCAATTTTACCCATTAAAATGCAAACAATACAGGAAAGTATTGCTTTTTTCGGCTAGAGAAAGCTAAAACTAGTCAAATATAATCTATTTTCACAATATTGAGCGATTATAACGTCTCTGTAGCCGTGAACGCGATAACCCATTCAGTGCGCGAAAACATATCATGATAACGTATGCCTTCCCCACAGTACCTACCCACGGGAAATCGAAATTCCAATTGACCGCCACTGTTCTAGCCAGTGAAAGACGAGAAATCCAGGAGGGAGTTAAATTTAAAACGCGGTAGGGTTTACTCTCACCCAACTACCATAAATGAGAAGGTTGGAAGACTTGAGAATAGGCTCCCGGACAGACAATATCTTTAGCCGGTTTGAATTGCATGATGTGTCACACAGTGACATTCCTCCATCCAACATCAGTACTCATCCTTTGGTTGGAAGATCTGATGCAACGACATCATTTTAATTTAGGCTTACAACATGACCACCAACTTACTACAACTGCTTGCCACTCTGAATTAGTATCGACCTCCTGCACAAGTAGTCTGGCTGGTGCAGCAATGCATATTTACTGCCGGAGAGTCGTTTTTATCGTACAGATAATTCACACCCTCAGCAAGAACCTTTTATTTCATTTTCCTGTGACAGTCAATCTTCCTTCGGGTCCGATTTAAGTAACATGTAGATGTTATTGACTCTCTCTACAGTTCTTATTTTCCCGGCACTTCCATAGACATGGAAACTACATTACTGTCTCTAAACAATGTAATTGCATCTCATTTTAAGCTGCTTCAAAACACTACAAAACTCTAGCAACATGATTCAGCTAATCTTGGAGTACTTTTTAATAACACTAGGTCCTCTGAAAACTGACATACATACAATCACCACTATTGTTAATCCAACCTGCAGAGTTGGTGACTATTGAAGATTAGTGAATATATGAACTAAGTGATGACTTCTTTCACTGCAAAGGTAATTCATTATTCAGAAGGAACAGACTAGTTGGGCATGATGGGGGATACATTATCTACGTAAAATCCAACTGTAAGACTGTACATTACGAAAACACAAACCTGAATATGTATGATACATCAACGGTGGCACTAAACGTCTTTTGTAGGTTGTGCCTATCTCCAACCCAACCAAATCAGTGAACTTCCGCATGTAGTAATCACAGTTTTTCACTACACTTCACAATTAAAGTTCACTTACGAAATTATTGGAAGTGATTTTGGGAATCGATACAGTAGGTTCTCGGATGAAACACAGTAATGTGGTTGGATACAAACTATAGAGTGCACACAAGATAATGTTTTGGACCTAATATTTCCGAAAGACACCTCCCTGACTAGTGCGCATATCAGTTACCCATCCCAGACACCGAACGCAGTACCATTTAAGGAGATAAAGGGATTTCGATGTTTGCTTAAAGTTTTTGTCCCCCGATTCTTATAGTATTTTTTCTGCGTAGACCAAAGACAAATCAAAACATCATATTGACTATCCAAAATACGAAGCCTATCTCGGGACCAGAAACCATTACAGTAATGTAATACATGGAGTGACATTCGTTTGTGCATGTGATCAGTGACGTCAGCTTACCTTTTGTGAGTATATTTTTATTATTACCAAAAGCGGAAACTCACAAGATATTCTGGTACAGTTTGCGTAGCCATTACTAATAGAGTGACCTCTCACTAACACTCCCATACCCAGACAGATTCCTTATGTATTTCTCCAATTGCATTGGTGTTCTAATGCCCAGATGAGTTTTGCTGAGCAAGAGGTCGATGGCTTTTGGATCCAACTGACTTTAATAACTTTTTTGTCAATATAACAGCAGAACACGGTAATATTTGGCAGCGGAATAGTTTATTGACAGATAGATGTACAGATATGGCAAAATAGATATGCTTTACACTAAAACCACCATTTGCTTGTGTTCTCCATGTTAGGCTTCTTTTGCCTTCCTTCCCTGTTTCTACGTTGTTTCACAAGGACATTTAATCTATCCCTCCGCTACTGAGTATTCCTACAAAAGACAAAATACATACCACTTACAAAATCTTGTCAGTAGCACCAGCCACAATATCACACCACTGAGGTGGGAATTAAAAGATACTACTGATATACTGCTTCACTAAGCTCCATTCCTCCTATTTATGCATTAAAATTCCTCCACTATCTAGATTTTATTCAAAACCAATAATTTATGGGCAACTCCTGTGGTGATTGACAGTTTCTATTACTGTATTGTTAAGATACTTACTGTTGTTTGTTAATATTTATTATATGAATTACAAATAATTCCGCCAAATACAAATTCCCGAATTCACGCTTCTCTGTGTTGTTGGTTTCCTGTAATTCGGTCATTGCGAAATACTACTATTACAAATAATTATAACAACTTCTTCACATGATCAACTGCTTTAGTTGTTGAATATAGATCAGAACCAAAAATAGACATCAATTATTGCCACGTTGTTTACTATTCACATAGGACCTGTTTAACAAAATGCTTAAAAACAAGCAATTAAATCACTATAAGACAAAGTCTACCACATACTTATTTAATAAAACACCTTGTTTTTCATAATTCACCTATTCGAAGTCATATCACTTTAATGATTCTTTTAATAATACAACAAGATTGGTCGTACAACCTTGACCAAGTGATGCGGCTCTCCACATGTACTCGCTTGTAAAAGCTGTTTGTCTCTGTTTAGGCAATAAATCAACTTATACTGCGAATTGTCAGTTCATGAGTGACTAACTTGAGGTTGTCCACATGTAGGAGAGCTCTATCAATGTTGAATACATCACAAACATTACTAACATAGTCTACAAATACAGGAAGACGAAGAACGCTACTCCGTATAGCCTCATTTGTGACCTGTCAATGAATAGATGACACAGTCTTAAGTATTTGTATGCAATCCCTCAGGTAAGGAGGCAATTGGGAACATATCGAGTATAAATTCTGAAAGAGTACACGGTGATATTATATTAAATACGTTTTGCATTTCGAGGTATATAACACTGACTAATATGATTGCCTTGAGATTACTGGTGTTGTGCTTGAAGCAGTTGTGACAGATGACGTGGGCCCATTCTAGAGAAAAATCAATATTGTGACTTTGTAACGGGCCCTTCCATAACTGCGGACACTAGGTGCATTACTTAATTTATAGCGTAAGATCAAGAAGCTATTTCTCTAATCAATAGCTTATGTACCAGAATTAACCGATAGAGAGAATAACTCAAAGAGGAATATTATGTCTGTAGTTTCTGAAAGTCATCGAAGTGAGTTCATGTGGCTGCTTACCCTTATACAGTCTAGGGCTTTTAACTGCTGCACTGCTATTCACCCGGTCTTTTCGGCGTGGCAGTTTTGCACACCTTACCTATATTCAATGTCATGTTCATTACTTATCTTTAACATACATATCGACATGTTCTAACTTAATAGTTTATGCATTCTGCCTCAGACTACTACAACTGATTGACACCGACATGAAACACGATAATTCAAGCAGAATATGTTGTACACAAATAGTTGTAATTGTTGGTGTTAACGAATATTAAGATAAAATAAAGAAAATTTCAGCAGCAATATCTGTTTTTCATCAGTATTCGTAGAAGCGGTCAAATGTAGTCAAGTGAAGTGGATAACAGAAGGATCTACAAAGAAATCCTTCTGCACAGCATAGTTCTTTGTCAGTGGAGTATGCGAGCCCAATGATCAGTAGTTATTGCTACTGGTCAGGGACTTCAATCCTTTTAACAAAATCACCTACTGTGAACATAGACTAGGTCAGAAAGTTATAACATAGCATAAAGATCAAACAGTAAAATTAAGGCCAATGCGACATTTGTTCCCCAATATTGATATGACTACACAAAAATGAGTACTCCGTATTTATTTATTCTACCGCTTTTTAATTTTAATTTACTAGCATATTTCAGTGTTTTCACTCTGTCCGTCACTTAGAGTTGTATTTTGTTACCTGCAATAACCCTTAGTTCGCTCTATGTTCCAAGCAAGTTTGTATGTTGTACTGGGGTACAAGAAACAAAAGACTTGTTGAAGATAATAGGATGAATTAAGAATTTAACAACAAAATTACAGCTAGCATTTTTTTCGGGCGCATTGCAGAATTTTTGGGGCAGACTTCGGGCAAATTGCAGAATTTTTGGGTAACTTAGGGCGCATTGCAGAATTTTTGGGGCAAACATTGGGCAAATTGCAGAATTTTTGGGGCAAACTTAGGGCACATTGCAGATTCCGAGGAAAACTTAGGGCGCATTGCAGAATTTTTGGGGCAACCTGATGAACGGTTATTGGCTACAAATCAACCAATGGGAGTAACCCTGATGTACTTACTCAACCAATGACAGTTAACTTTTTAGAACTGCGTTACAATGAATCAGAATTAGTGAATAATAATACATAATTTAAAATAATAAACTCTTTTAATATAAACAATCAATTAAATGTACGTTCACTATCTGAATACATCACCACAGGCTCCTACCTGAGAAATGTTTTACTGCACTGAAATCCTTCGAAGCGGCGGAATCCACCATTTTACTTCCTTTGTTGTGAGTTGGCCTGTTTGTCACCCTTCTTTTTTACGAAGTTTTCCAAGTAATTACTTGCGTAGTGATACGTTTTATATTGCGACTTTAACAGTACCGGCCATTTTTATTATTAGGCATAGCGTATAAGTTGTGTAGACTGCATGAATCCGTTTTCTTGGTAGGAGTCTACTGTGGTTCGTGTAAACCTGTAAGTATACACACTTTTTTGAGGGACACTATCATCGAATTAGAAAACATTTGTGCCAATGGTGTCACATTACCCAACAATCATCGCATAGACATTGTACTTAAGGCCGTCATCTGTGATACACCAGCAAGAGCACTAGTTAAGCAAATAAGTGGTCACAATTCAACACAAGGATGCGATAAATGTGAGGCTTTATGCTTTCGTGCTAATCATCGCATGGTTTTTCCTACTATATGTGCTGCTTTAAGAACAGACATGTCTTTTCGCAACCAAACTTTGCCATGTCACCATAAGGGTAAATCTCCTTTCGAGAGATTGCATGTAGACATGATCACTGTTTTCCCTATAGATAGCATGCATCTCGTATACTTAGGTGTAGTTCGAAAGTTGATTGGCCTGTGGAAATCCATGGCCACATCTAGGGCAGATGGCATGCATCCTGCGATATTGCACACTGTTAACTGCAGACTACTCGGCTCACACAAGTTGACTCCTTTTGAATTCCAGCGTAAGTGTCGAACATTAGACGACGTTGACCATTGGAAAGCAACGGAGTGTAGGCTTTTTCTTTTATATTTAGGAGTGGTATACCTTAAGGACGTATTACCACCTTGCTTTTATGACAACTTCTTCGATTTATTCTTGTCATGTTACATCTTAAGTCACCCGGCTTATTCTTCCTATTACCTAGAAGACGTGAAGGGTTTATTATTGAAATTTGTTGGGAACTTTAGGTCATTATTTGGGGAGGAAAACATGGTATTGGCTTAAGTCTTTTGCATAACGCCGTTATAATTTCCATATTGCACACCTCAAAATTGTCGTGACTTAAAGAGTACTACAGTTTACAGTGAGCCACAGTTGACCGATATCAAGGATACAAACCAATAGTATTAACTTATGCCAACTGTGTTTACTATCGTTATTACATTCTCCTCCATTGTATATATAGACATGTCTTCTTTCAATGAAAACAGTATATTATTATAAGTTTCTTTTTATTGTTATATAAGGGAATTGACTTCAAGCTTTATTTTTTCCCAAGTATCCGTAATCCCTCCAACGAATACTTGGGTTTTTTTAATGCGAAGTCAATATCCCTATATCTCCTAATGTGGTCTATAGAATCAGTAGTTGTCATGTTTTTAACCAAAACTAAAGAAAAAATGACAGCAGCCGTAATTCATGTAATTTAAACAATACAATTGGTGTTTCCTACATAGCTATTAAAAATCATGTACCTTATTATATATATTATTATTATATGTATTATTATTCTACATATTAGTATTCTATATATTATTATTATTAATATTAAATGGTGAGTTTACTTTTGCATTCATCTGCCTTTATTACAATATGCGCACGTGCAAACCTCCGTTGGTCGCATAATGAATGTGTTGTTGGAGCCGAACTACAGCTCACATTTTTCATGGGCTGGCACTAAGGAAAAAAAGAAATTTAAAGACACGAAGACGTGTAACCTAGTGATACGTAGGTGACATTTTTTTCATTGTTGTCTCTCTAGGAACTATTAGCAGTTTACATAAACTAGGTAATGCTGACCGACGTACCACAGTGAAGGCTATCACGGCTTCAATTCAACGTTGGTTCCATAACAGTCGGGACAGACTGAAGTCGAGAATTAGAAAGCGACGGCGTTCCCCATTGGTAGGTCCTAATTTTTTCCTAACTTCATTTTTCAGATCACCGTCGACGTCAACAAAGAAAACCTACCCGACGCCGAAAGCACACGTGTGAATTTTCCTGGTGATTTATAGGATGTTCTACTTTAGAAAGTTATCTGAAGATTGTAAATTTTTTGGCCAAGATTATTAAATATATTTTCAATTAAAATCAACTGCTTTTTGTTAATGTGAGTCGTTGAGCTACTGCCAGTTTATTGTTTTCTGAGACGACCTGTGTGCGTAATAGATTCAACTCTGATTTAATTGCCGCTTAATAGTTAAATGAGGAACCGTAGACACGTTATCCCAGGTCGCAGTTAGTCATATTAAGTAAGGGCGCATTGCAGACTTTTCAGGGCAGACTTAGGGCGCATTGCAGAATTTTTGGGGCAGACTTAGGGCGCATTGCAGAATTTTTGGGGCAGACTTAGGGCGCATTGCAGAATTTTTGGGGCAGACTTAGGGCGCATTGCAGACTTTTTGGGGCAGACTTAGGGCGCATTGCAGACTTTTTGGGGCAGACTTAGGGCGCATTGCAGACTTTTTGGGGCAGACTTAGGGCGCATTGCAGACTTTTTGGGGCAGACTTAGGGCGCATTGCAGACTTTTTGGGGCAGACTTAGGGCGCATTGCAGACTTTTTGGGGCAGACTTAGGGCGCATTGCAGAATTTTTGGGGCAGACTTAGGGCGCATTGCAGAATTTTTGGGGCAGACTTCGGGACAGTGTCCCACGTAAGTAGATTGACCCGAAGTTTTTTGCCCCAAAAATTCTGCAATGCGCCCGAAGAAAATGCTAGCTGGGAAGGATTCCGGAAACCGTCCGTATGATTAACAACATGATGAAGAAGAATAGCGGCCCAAACCGAAACGACCCTCGAACAAAAAAGTGACCTTGAGCAAGGAATCAGCTGACTGTATCATTTTCGGTAGTAATCATGGATGTTTTCGATTACTGTTCGGATAACGGACTCATAGCTTTGTCGAAAATTTGCCAGTGCGGAGGAGTTATGCATATACAAATGTAAGCAGAGGCCATTGATGGCTTTGTATACAGATGTATTGAGTGCCGAAGGAGGAAATCGGTTCGAGATGGTTTGTCGTTGTTTTTTAGTTTACAGATCCCTTAGGAACTTTTCTCTCAAGGTCTAAACTACCTTTGACGAAAATTGTAATGATCTGTAACTTCTGGGTCCTGAAAAGAGCAGTCACAGCTACAGCTTATGAAACAGAAAATTCAGAGGTGTCAGCAGTGCAATGGTACAACTACTACAGAGATGTTTCCTCCTGGAAAGTGAACACCCTGACTCAAGTTCTCGGGGGAGTCGGCGGCATAGTCCATATTCATGAGACTGTACTTATAAAAAGGAAATACAACCGCGGGAGATTACAAGCAAACCAGTAGTGGATACTGGGTATCTACGACACGACACTGCGCAAAGGGTATATAGAAGCGATTCCCAATCGCAGTGCAGCAGTATTAGTGCCTATTAATAAGCGTTTGGTGTTGCCGGGGACGACCATTCATACGGATGAATGGAGCGGATACCGTCAATTATCGAATCATGGGTACATTCATCATGTTGTTAATCATACGAACGGTTTCCGGAATCCTTTGGATGGAACCCACACCAGTTCCAGTGAGCAAACAACCAAGAATTGATCGTTCAATCTTCAACTACATTGACACTCCCCGGCAAAATACGGATCCAACCCTTTTTCCTATTACGACCAATACACGTTGACTTGGATGCCATTGCGAGAACCTGGGTCCCTCGGACAGAGCTGAAATGGAAAACAAACAGAAAATTCAACACACCACAAGCATACCCACAGGAAAATCTCACACATCAATGACGACCTGCGCCTCCAGAAAGAGACCTCATCTTGACATCTTGCAACACAATCGCCACTCACTAGAATGACTCTTGCAGAATTCAACGTGACCATGGCTGCACCTCGCGATACTCTACGCGCATCCTCTTATCTACTCACTACTTATTACCACTGAAATCGCTTGTCACTCACTCTGCCTCAATTCTAGTAACGGCGACGTATGCGAGCTTCAGTCGTTTACACTCTTTCTCCCCGGCGTGTTGCACCGCAGCTAACAATTATCTCCATATGCATTTCATTCTCAGCAATAGCCTCCCCAGCGTATACGATCCATCTGCTGTCCTTAACATCAATCAATTCACTCACAGATGTAGAAGACTCGAAACAACTTCAGAAGTAATCACGACGAAAATTTTAACAAAAATACGCAATAAAAACAAGGTACGAAAACAACGAGTAAACACAATCAATCCAATATGGACCAATTGATATGACACACCACACATATATACAAACTGTACACAAAAACTCGCGGATCACATCTTGATGGAATTCCTTTGAAGAATCGCAGGACTTACACCAGTACGCCTACAACCCTTCTCAGGTTGACGCTCTAGGTTGGAAAATCATCGCAGAGTTCATTTGCTGACTTCCTTCTATCAGCTATATCCTCAAATCTGAACGATAACACGCTCATGCAATTGTATCGTAGAATATAGTTGACCAACAAACACACGACATATCTCATCAACCTAGTGTAGAAACAGAGTAATTTACACCAAAGATAATAACATTCAAATAGTAACTTGAAACAAGAAATGCCTTTATTCGTCCAAGTCAATTTAACAATTACTCTCTCGTTTACACTTGGCTTATCCTCTCTAAACTGAGCAATATCTTTCGTCCTTTCAAATGCATCAGTACTATCATAGTCATTGCACAACATACTTGAGTTGATGGGCGACTGTTTCATTGTGGATGACAGCACCAACGACGACTGATTGATATCAGTTGATGAAGTTAGCGGTGGATCAAAAGCTGTTGTTCCTCGATTTTCAGAAGTTTGTCTACCTGCAAGATTACCACCACTGCTGTCTTTTACTATCAGCTCAGGTTTAGCACTAGCATCTGATGATAGGTGGGCTACATGCTGATCAATCACACTGACGGTCTCACAAGTATCCATAACCTCTGCAACTGCATCTGCATTTATTTCTACTTCAAGTTCAAGTTGTACAGAACCCTTGTTCAACTTAGCAGTAGTAGGCATTCCCCTCATCTCATCATGATCAACCAAAGACGAATGTGCACTATCATGATCATTATCACGAATATTCACCTCACCGTTAATTTCATCATTTTCAAACTCTTTAATAACAGAAGTAGACAATTTTGGTTCCTCCTCGCAAATCCTAAAAGGTTTATAACTTCACTCTGACTAGTAATACCTTGTAAACTTGTAGGGTCAGAACTGGACTCTGAAGCAGTAACTCTCTTCTGTGACACTCTATTCAACAATGGCTTACCAGTTGCAACTACAGACTTCTTGACCGCACCGTTATCGTCACACAATTCGGAGTCAGGCCTGAAATTCGCATTTAGCTTATCACTGAACTTGCTCACTGGTTCACAGTTCACCTTTGTACGCACCTCTTGCAAACGTGTGAAACACAACCGTGTTTGTCTTGCATCTTGTAACTTATCTGTTGAGGATGTACTACGAAACCTGTTACACTCACTAGGTCTATATGCATTACTAGACATCATGGAGCCTTCTCGATATCCACCTCTCTGAGGCCTATTCGTCGTCAATGATTGCGTTTTGCTCTCAGACTGCTCTATTCTAGGGGTGAGATGAAATAGACTGGCAAACTTGCTCATAGATAGGTTAACGCTATCTTTCACTAGTTTCAGGATATCACCAAACCTTGGCTCGATACCCTCATCCTCCATACGGGAGCTTATCTTCACCCACTTCCTTTGCAGTCGAGTAGGTAGGCGTCTTGCTATTACTTCTAGTATAAAACTCGAGTTGAGGTCACTCATGCAATTCATCGAAATCAATGCATTCTTGTAAAACAGCAAATTGTCCATAAACTCAGTGAGAGCCTTGGAGTCATCCTGTAATTGACCACCATTACCCTTAACAGCCTCGAATAAATTCCCGACAATCATCGGAGGTCTTCCAGACCTTCGACGTAGTATGCTCATAGCCTCGTAGTAGCCCTCTTTTGGCTTCATAAACTTACAGCACTGTATGGCTCTTGAAGCATCTCCAGTGCAATACCTCATCAAATACATCAATTTCAATTCATCACTTAATAAAAAACTACTCAGCATGATCTCAAACTCCCTTACAAATTGTAAATAATCAGCCGGGTTTCCATCGAAACACCGTGGTTCAAATTTAGGGAATTTGATATTCCTATTATCCCTAGACGGCGAAACAGTAACATCAACCACGTCGTCCTTAATATCAGACACATCGTTACAATTACCAGACAAGTCACCATGACTTACTTTCCTGTTTGCATCCAAGACGCTCTGTCCCTTATTTGACCCAGGCATTGTTGAACTTGACCCAATTCCAAAATAGTTCCAGATATTGCTTTTTCAAAGAGGACTTGTTCGGCACCAGGAAAGATGAACGGTGACTATCCAAACTGTCACCAACTGTATGAATCCGTCAGAAGCTGTTTCTACCGTCAGATACTGACTTCACTGTCAGAAACTGTCAGCCAGGTCTCGTAAACCGTCAATGCCCAGCTCTTGCTACGCTCGGGCTCACGCTGTTCCTTGAAGTTTTTCAGAAACGCTTAGTAATAACCGACGCAAAATCCAAAAGACAGATTGGCCGCTCGAGAATTCTGTATTGTAACACCAACATATAAAAAATAATTCCTCTAAGGTCTGTGAACAAATATTACAATGATAAATCACAATATTACTTCTGACGGTTTATTGCTGACTTCTTTCTGAACAGCGACCGATGAGACGATGACTGTCGTATTGATGCCTCCTCGAAAATTGGGAAAGTTGGTTTTGTGCAAACAACAATGAATTTATCGTTAAATCTTCGTCTGCATTTTCCATCCTGCTGTAATCCCTAATTTCGTTTGTCACTTGTTTCTAGGACTTTATTTGAACTGAGTACATTGTTGCCTAATATATTAGTCACTGTGCATCTTATGCACATCTGATCTTCATTATGTAACTCATTTACCATTACATGCATACATTTATTTTGCTGTAACTTGAACTGCATATGTAATAACCATATAAGCGCAATTTTCTGAGCACTGTTTACTAATTGTGGAACTTTCTGTCAACTGACAACATTTGAAATTTCCAAGTATGTTAACACGTTTCTGTACTTAAACCTCAAAATTTATTTAGGCTGTAAGCAGATGATGAGAAGCCAACGAAATAAATGATAGTACCAATTTATTCTGCACAAACCACTGTTTTTCTCGCTTTATTCAAATTCAGCTTGGTGTCCACTTAATTTCACTCTTCTCTTTGGAGCAACTGTATCTAGACAAAGGGTAACATCCCTGTAAAATAGGGACGCTACAGCCTCCAGGGAGTCAGTGGTACAACAATCATCCCACTGACAGAGTCGAATGAGTTCTTGGACTAATCCCCAGTCTGTATATTTGTAACTACGATATATTGTGCTCCCTGAATCTTGTTTGTTTCCTGTATTTAGTGGTGAGAAAGGCGGAGAGCATAGTACCATTCTATGGTCACTACTGGAAAATCTATTACCAACATAGTTGGAGACTGGGATTGTGTCATGACGAAAAACAAGGTCCAACATGTTGTCACCACGAGTAGGTGTCTGGACGTGTTGTTGCCATCCATAACAGTTGATAGTGGCAAGTAATTCGTCGAAGCGTTGGGGGCCGGAACTACTTAACCAATTGGCTTCTGGAAGATTGAAGTCCCCTGCAAATTTTTGTAATTAGCACTAAACGAGGAGGCGTGTGCAAACGATTTCGCTAATAACGCATCAGTTTCTTTTGTTGCGCTTGGTGCTTGATAAACACAGCCTATGAAAAGTTTGTACTTATCTCCATGTAAGACAACCCAGAGAGAGTCAGGTACCTTATTCAGTATTTCGTCTTCCACCTTACTGACTACAAATGAGCTATGTACATGTATGAGACATTCTCCACCACTCTTGCAATCTCTGTTTGTTTAATAATATATATTTCTTCCTGTTTATGCAGGAACATACCAATTGTACAGGCATGGATAAGTTATAATATAAATTACACAAAATTTGATGTATAATGGATTTACAGTTTGGTTGTTCTTTCCGACATCAAAGTCAGTCGGAACAGTCTGCTATAAAGTTTGTTTGTGTAGCACATAAAGAGATATAGAAATATTGTCTTCGCATTAACGAAAAACCCAGAATCAGATGAATGTAATACAAATATCTGGGAAAAATAAAGCTTGAAGTCAATTCTCCTATATAACTTTGTTGTGAACAGCACCCTTGGCGTAAAGATTATTGATGTATTATGTTGAGATCAGCGATATATTTATTCCACTTTTTCAGTAGTCTTATCGTAGTTTTATAACAGGAAAGAAATTTGATCGTGGATACGAAAACTAGATAAGGTCATGTTGGGTTGTTTTACTGCATCAAGTGGTGCCGAGGTCGATTCCAGAATTCTCCATTTGCGCCATTTGTGTCTGCATGGCGGACTGTATTCGTAAGTTGAGTAAAATGTTGAAAACTATTTGAAGACCATTTGCTTCTTCATTTCAGATCATGAATACTCATTTACAGCATGTTCGCCAGCGTCTTCAAATGGTAGAATTGGATCGTTCATGCAATTTGAGTGGTTATGAGATAGACGGTTTGGAATTAATCCTCATTTCAGTTTAGATGCAGGGTTGTTCGACCTCGACCAGAAGATGAATAGGAGCAGCAAAATACCAGAAAGAGAAAGTATGTGAACATGAAAAGGACAGTGTAATCATCGATACCTATATGCACATCAAGTACAGAGGATGAGCACCATGACTTCTTAATCAGAGCTGCAGTAGGCTTGGCGATTAATAATAATGTCCTTAGTTCAGATATCTTATTGATTAAGGAACGTGCATTAATTAGCAATATCGTGAATAAGTCACGGGATACTACAAACCGGCTTAAAATGTCACCATAACCTAAATCTATTTGTGCGTCCGCACCGCAAGAGTTTATGAATGAGAGGGAGGTCGGACTGGGTGTCTGTACATTGGGGGTTGGAGTACAGTGAGGTGGTCCTAAGTGCCATGGGTCGTACCAGTGATTCGGGACACCTGGAAAATTTACCGTATGATCCTGGATATAAGGGTACTAGAGGTTGGGCCTAGGTTGACGGTTAAAAAGCATAGCATCAGAAGGTCTACCCATCCAACTGCTATTCGTCATACCGGTACACACCTTCGTGTTGTTTTTCTAACTTAAAGGGAATTGTGAGGGAAGGTGCTTTGCCTGCAAGACTTTAGGAGTCTTGCAGCCTGACTTTCTATAAGGTGGAGCATACGGAAAACCTCCAGACATACTCGTGTTTCGAGAGGAGTTTTTCGTAACAAGTGATGGTTTGTTGACATTCTTACTCTCAGCCGGCTTATTGAATACAAAGTATTCTTCCCCATCATTAGTCTCAACCCTGCGCAATTTGTTCATTGTGGTGAGGTTACCACGTTTGGGGGAGTTTCTTAGAACAACTTGCAGAAGTTCTAGCTATTTTAACATGTTTCGATGAGGCTTTATTTACTGGGGTACTGGTATTTAAATCAGTTCCTAGTTCCATTGGAAAGCGTGGTTGTTGTGTGGTTTGCTGAATGCCACTGTCAGCATTAGGTAACTGTTGCTGTGCACGATCCTTTTTTGGTAAATCTAAGCTATATGAGGTGACTAGGTTATTACTACGCATTATTCTGCGTTGACACGGTGTTTTATCCTGAGCTACGGGTATAGACTTATAAATGCTATTCAGTATTAAGTGATCCTGACATTTAGTAAACTTAGTAGCATCGAGGGAATTACTAAATTTCAAAAGGAATTTAAAATTCTCGCTCTTTTATTTCCCTCTAATTTGTATTCCATAGTGAACAAGTTAAACATACTTAGCCAGCTAAATTGTTAACACTGACTTACCTTTGTATTCCATACCATTCATTCTTTTGTGTATCTATTGGTTCCGACTATATTAACACTATGAGTATTACAAAATTGTCCTGTCATTAACCTTAATGTAATATTATTTTTGCGGTTGTTTTTCGTTCGTCGATATTAACTGACAATCTTGGTTGTGAACGCCATCATCACCATCTTAAAAATGTTGTATTATGCAGGATTACTCGCACTACCACTACAAACACCGCATTAGTGCTGACAATAAAACCCTGAAATGTTTATTTTACGACTGTTTAGTTTTGTTCAATCAAATTAACTGATCATGCGATGAACATTCTTAATATCATTTCATAACTTCTTGTATGATTAAAGTTTTACTGTTCAAAACGGATAAACATATCATAGTTTCCACTACAACTACTGAGATATTGTTCATTATGTTGTTTATTTTCCACTCTACTTCTTGGTATTTTTCGCATATTTTTGTTATTTAGTGCTTTTTGTTGTTTTTTGTATTTATTTTTTTGAAATACTCCTTTTAAATGTTTGATAAAATTAGATGCAATATTGAAGGTAAGTGCTGAAAATTCCACACTGTACCACTGGTACTGTTTCTGGAATAAAGCAAATTATTATTAGTAGTAGTATAGTGGCGGTCAACTGGATTTTTCATATCCTAGGTGGGTAGCCTGTATGCGGCCGTAGGTCACTTGATCAGCTGACGTATACTGGCTTTATTTATTGGAAAAACCTCAAGGTTAGGTAAGTTTTCGTTGTTTTACACACCTCGCTTTGTTGTGTACCATTGGTGATAGTTTCAAAGGTCTTTCACAAGTATTTATTTAACGGAAATCTACAGAAACACTCAGGAATTATTCTCACGTGTTATTTACTTCTTGCACTGCACAGATTTGGTTTTTACAGATGCGATTTCCATATTGTCTGCTTGAAAAATATTGAATGACGTAAGCATACACAATTTAGTAGTATTATTTATTTATTTATTTAGTATTTTCCATCACTTAAATTTTGCATTTATAATGGTGATAACGTCTACATCGTTTGATTGCTTAATTTCATTCTCAGTTGATGGATATTTTCGGGGATTTCATGGAGTCGGCTGTTAAGTAGATTTCCGCAGTGTCATTGATTTTGTATTTCATGTTAATTCACCAATAAATCTATCCCTCGTTATTCGTTTGTATATTCTACTTGATAAGACCGAATATTAGCCCTTGCGTAATTTGTGAGGTGTAGAGTATTTGAGGCCATCTTTGAAATACTAGGTAAGAGCAGATATTTGGAGAAGCCTATTGGTAAAACATTATGTTGTAGTCAAATAAAGTAAATATGTCTAAATCGTAGAGGAGGTATTGCGACTATGAAGCGTTTCGAGTTATCTATCGTCTTAGGAGAATACATAAACTGATTCGTGATTCATAGTCACAAAGTGAAAATAAATCTACCTGAGATAATTTGCTTGTGATTTCTGTATGTCGCAATGCACCATAAGGAGAGACTATACCTATGCTGTTAGATGTATAACTCAGTGCAACTACGGTTATCGTAATAATTAAGAACAGAACGCCTAGGGTTCTCAGCCACGAAACACGATACGTTGCTATCTGCTCATATAATCGCGTAAACAAAAGTTTTCCAGACGCCGCATTTACGACTAACAGTTTACCCTCAACTCCTAACTTAGCACATGTTACCTATGTTACTGGAACACAATCGCATTACAACAGAGGGAACACAGATTCATCGAAAAATTGTTTATCAAACGAAAATCAGATTTCAAATGTACAGATAATTTAGATGAGTATTCCCCTGTTACCGTCAGTAAGTTCCACCTGCGTACGCGACACATATATGTTTTTCCATGAGTCTGAAAAGGTTTACGAAAAGCATAATTAACTTGGGTATTGCATGTATGATCTGAATAAAAAATTTTCCTGATAAGCATTTACAAGTAATCACTTTACAAACAATATACATAATTTGATAGAATGTTTTAGCTAAACTTAAGGGACTTCGCAATTTATCGTTGGTCGATATCTTATAGGTCCATCGAAGCATCATGAAATGATAAAATTATTTAACGACAAGTTATGCACTAGTTTCCAAAGCTTGTACAAATATTTCAGCAAAAATAACAACGGCTTTGTGACAAGTAGCAGGTCTTGGCAGTAATAATAATAATAACGTTCATGTTCATAGTGACCATAAAAACAATAATAGGTATTATTATCGCAACGAATTCATCATTAACTTAGATAGACAACTAATAATTATACAATCATGTCAAATAAATGTATCACTTAATCTTAAGAAGCATGTGTTTACTTACTTTCACTGTATTCTCTCAATACTGATGTGCTCAACAAGCTTATTCCAACTGAATTCAAGATTAATTCTAAAAGTGAATGGAGATCCAGTTTATGTCAAGTAAAAACATGTGGCCTATATGTATTACACTGCTTACTGAGACATCTGATACCTGCTTTCCGATCTTCGTGACAAGAACACAGATTATCTAGGTTTACCTACATATACAACAGTATACGTATATGCTGCATCAACCATACCGTTTTTATCATGATTAAACAGACCACTATGTATATTATACTTATTTGAGGATCTCTGAAAATAACTGCTAAGAGATAATTGAAGTTGCGTGAAGTTATTACATCTTCAGAACATTGTTTGCATTCTTGACAGTCCTGAGAAGTCCTTAGATCTTAATATGACCAGCATTCGTTGAATTCAGCAAATAAATCCACTGCTATATCATTTCTCTCCTAAGCTGTAATAGTTTGTGTTGTCACTTATCTATCCAATTTGATAAAACGCTCCTGGAAATTCAGAATTTAACCAAGCAGCAAATTGATGTTTGAAATTACCTCGAATGACAAACTGGCCAATCACAGGCGAGCAAATCACTTGTTTATCTCATTCGCGGTCACTCAAAATTACGGCCGTCTCAGCCTGACTATTCCAACATTGTTCCACTGTTTTTATGCAGATACAATCCTCGGTGACTCTAAAGAATAGCGGCCCAAACCGAAACGACCTTCGAACCAAAAAGTGACCTTGAGCAAGGAATCAGCTGACTGTATCATTTTCGGAAGTAATCATGGAGGTTTTCGATGGTGACTCTAAAGAATAGCGGCCCAAACAGAAACGACCTTTTAACGCAAAAATGACGTTGACAGGGACAACTTTGGCCAATGAAAAGGCTCAAAAAGAAAGGCGCATAATTGTAAAAAACGGTTTATATAGAAGTAATGCAATCATGATAAACAGTTACAAAGAATGGCGTTCGCGTATATGTTGCAAAAAAACCTCCCAGTTTCTCATGGGAGTCTTCATAGTCATATGAAACCAGTTTCGGTACATAAATTCATCCAGATAACTGTGAATCATGGGATTTCTCGATCCATTAACCGCTCTTATACGTCTTTCTAGACGACTCCAAAATCTTTCACTGGAACTGGTGTGGGTTCCATCCAAAGGATTCCGGAAACCGTCCGTATGATTAACAACATGATGAAGAAGAATAGCGGCCCAAACCGAAACGACCCTCGAACAAAAAAGTGACCTTGAGCAAGGAATCAGCTGACTGTATCATTTTCGGTAGTAATCATGGATGTTTTCGATTACTGTTCGGATAACGGACTCATAGCTTTGTCGAAAATTTGCCAGTGCGGAGGAGTTATGCATATACAAATGTAAGCAGAGGCCATTGATGGCTTTGTATACAGATGTATTGAGTGCCGAAGGAGGAAATCGGTTCGAGATGGTTTGTCGTTGTTTTTTAGTTTACAGATCCCTTAGGAACTTTTCTCTCAAGGTCTAAACTACCTTTGACGAAAATTGTAATGATCTGTAACTTCTGGGTCCTGAAAAGAGCAGTCACAGCTACAGCTTATGAAACAGAAAATTCAGAGGTGTCAGCAGTGCAATGGTACAACTACTACAGAGATGTTTCCTCCTGGAAAGTGAACACCCTGACTCAAGTTCTCGGGGGAGTCGGCGGCATAGTCCATATTCATGAGACTGTACTTATAAAAAGGAAATACAACCGCGGGAGATTACAAGCAAACCAGTAGTGGATACTGGGTATCTACGACACGACACTGCGCAAAGGGTATATAGAAGCGATTCCCAATCGCAGTGCAGCAGTATTAGTGCCTATTAATAAGCGTTTGGTGTTGCCGGGGACGACCATTCATACGGATGAATGGAGCGGATACCGTCAATTATCGAATCATGGGTACATTCATCATGTTGTTAATCATACGAACGGTTTCCGGAATCCTTTGGATGGAACCCACACCAGTTCCAGTGAAAGATTTTGGAGTCGTCTAGAAAGACGTATAAGAGCGGTTAATGGATCGAGAAATCCCATGATTCACAGTTATCTGGATGAATTTATGTACCGAAACTGGTTTCATATGACTATGAAGACTCCCATGAGAAACTGGGAGGTTTTTTTGCAACATATACGCGAACGCCATTCTTTGTAACTGTTTATCATGATTGCATTACTTCTATATAAACCGTTTTTTACAATTATGCGCCTTTCTTTTTGAGCCTTTTCATTGGCCGAAGTTGTCCCTGTCAACGTCATTTTTGCGTTAAAAGGTCGTTTCTGTTTGGGCCGCTATTCTTTAGAGTCACCCAATGCTCTTTTTGATGTGCACTTTCTGGAGACTGGTCAGCCATTATGGTGATTATCAGTGATTCCGATCCCGTCGGTCTCAACGCATTTCTTGGGTAGTGGTTATGCGCACAATATTTTCTGCTTCGATATTTCTCACTCACATAGTCCGGTATCCTGTGTTTCTTGCGAATTAACTGTGGCAATAATGTGCTTCGTTAACGAGCCCTTTTTCTAAAATTTCATCCCAGGTAATCAGTGAGAACGAAAGCAGCACAGATGTAAGGAGCTGCAAACGCATTAGAAGATTTTTAAAAGGCGAGAACCTTATATATTGCTAACAGTGACAACCTTTTTCATGTACCAGTATGTGGCTACGTTCACATGCAGAGGAAAAACTGGCGAATGAGATCTTGCATAGTGGTGAGACAAATTTCATCTAACAAACTTTCATCTAGCCTGTATGTATCGCTCCAATATTTTTGCCCCTCAGACTAATGTCAAATGTATTTTTGTATTATGATTCCATGGCACAATTACTGGCAGTTGATAATATTATGTATGCGTAATATTCATGGTATTTTCTGCACCATTAATGTGCTGCACATTTCGAAAGAAGTGTAAACTATGGTGACTGAATTTGTTGGATACTTAAGTCATGCATGTTAATATTTAAATGCTTAATTTATGCGAGTGAATTTAATCTGTATCACTTTTAGGAATGTAGAGTCGTAATGAGGCCTGTCAGTTAAATAAATTCAGTGGAAGCGGATGTAGTCCCCATGGGACAAAGACGAGTATTTTACGACTTATTACCAGATGCATTTGAGTAACCAATTGCAAAAATCTATGGTTGGAAACAATTGGTGACATGGCTCAAGACCGTTCTCAGTGGCGCAGATGCATCCACTCCTTGTGACTTATGATCTTCAATGAAACTGTTTTGTATTTCTTTATTACTCTTTTGTCTCACACCTCTGCTCACTGTTTCTATTATGCTTTTCTTGTACTTTCTTCTCTTGCTTCGCGTGCTACACGGAATGTGGCGACTTGAACTGGCGCACATTTGTGCATAGTTCTATGTCGAAAACAGACAGACAGAACCAATTGTAGGGATTGATCCTACATACAAGAGCAAGTGAAGATAAGTCCGCTGGTTCACTTGTAACCTTGTAGATTCTTTTTTCCAGTCCGTGATACCGGATTACTTTGGATGTGGGCATACAGTTCTGTTTACTTGAATTGCGAAAGAATTTAAAGGCGACGCGATTTGGACACTGCGAAGTTTCCGTCGAATAATGGGAGATACTTTCCAAACGAAGACTTTCATCTTTGACTGTGCACAGCCCATACATGTTGATAAATGTGTTTGCGTTGCAGCGAAGTAAAATTTTCTATGTAATATTCTTGTGTTCTATTTGCTCTGTATGCAGTGGAGTACGGTATACTAGACCGGTACTCCCTAGGATATGAACTCGTTACTATACGTAAGTGTAATTCTGTAGGAACACTAGCGATGGATATAAGTGGTGAATTGTAAGCACTTTAGTCAAGGCTAAACATCTGCCTAAAGTTACGCGAGTACGTCTCCTAGCTATAGGTAAATCTGTAGGGACCAGTGACAAAAATACCTAACTTCAGTATTTGAAAAATAAGAATAGAACTTAGGCATTGCAGGTGAGTTCGATTTCGTATAAGGTTAAGTGTATTCTAAAGTAGTGCATTACTATTACTTCACTTAAAGCGTGATGTTAACGTATAGTGTAACATGAAGTCTACACGAGACGAATAATTGAATAGGTTGGGCTGTTGCCATCGTAGTAAGATTTCGCTTACGTTGAATTATGCCAACAATTACTTTCTCAGGTCTCATTGATAAGTCAGGCCTCCATCTCGTCATGATGAGATATTTAGTTGCACTCAGATAGAATAGGAAAAGTATGGTAAGCAGGATGTTAAATATATTTGAAAAATAATAAGCACAATTGTGTTTTTGTAATTATTTCGGCGATGTCGAATTGCTGTGACCAGGTTGACTGACATTACCGGATATCTGCAAACAAGTGAATAGTGTATTTTTTTTAAATCGCTGAAGTTAGAAAAAAGTTAAACGCTTTATATTTGCCTACCTTTGCTGAAAAAGGTTCATTCTCCTTTCTCATTCTTTGGTCATGACAGCATTCTTCTGTGGTTTTCACTGTCGCACACATTGTTCATCTTCTAAAGTATAGCAGCAAGCGAATAATACTAATTTAATATGTCGTATAAACGGGTGTCTACAACCAATGCATGTCATTTCTACAGGCACAATAAGTTATGTTATAAATTGTAATCGTGAAGTATCATAAATTAATACTTTACAAAAGTTTAAACCGTTCGATTATTGTACAAGCAATTAGAACAGGTTATCATAAATGTTAAATTGTAAACTCTTCACAATGAACACCGTATATTTGAGCAAGTGCTATGCTCTCACGTGATTAAAAGCTATCTCAGGAGGAGAACAACGACCTGAGAAACTTCAAAATGGTATAAAGTACAATTATGGTTAATGCATCATTGAAAGTCCACCTACAAGATATATACGACAAGTGGCTATAGAGTCCTTGGAATGGTAGTATGCTAACCATATCGGTGTACGCGTGGGAACTATGACGTTTGCGATGAAAATACAGCTTTGTTCAAACGTTGGTGTTGTTGTGTTTCTAATCAAAGCAAGCAACTAATAGACACAAAGGGTAAGTCTCAGCTTTAATAAAGGCCTATCCAGTTGAGATAAAATGGAGTGTAATAGTGCGTAAATAAAAAGACTATCATGAAGTAGATAAGTGGTATTTCAGTGACAGGTAAATTGAAAGATTTGCAAGTTTAGAATTCGTAAGACAACCTGACATGTAAGATCTCTCACGAATTTCTATGGGGTAGCATTGATGTTTCGGCGTCATTCTGAACTTTGGAAAGACGATTTACAAATGTAAAAGGTAATAACCACCGAAACTGCGGTAATATTTTCTAGCTGTTCGGAATTTTTTTCCTTTGATGCAGTTTCTTATCAACAGTTTGTAGTATTCATATTGAGTTTATAGGAAACTTTATTCTATCTTCATTTTCACCAACTGTCCCTCCACGCACAATAGTGTGCAGTAACTACACACACTCAAGCATTGTAACCTGAACATCACAAAATCCCTACAGATAACTTGTTTAATAATAAATGCTTTGAAAATATGAGTCATAAGTGCATCTTCCATATCCTTCATAGCTACAAGTAATTCATTAAGGATCTCAGTGATCTGAAAATGAATAATTATTAAGACTGATAAACTTAAGGAACAGGTGTAGTAGTTGTAGGACACAGCTGCTAGCTACTATTCGACAGAAAGCTGATACTAATTCTAAGCAGTCTGACATTTTAGAAGGACCATCTACACTATTCTTCTTGCACAAATGCACACTGATATCAACATAATCTGATGCCATGTTATGCACTGAGCAATTACGGTCTCCCGAAATTCTATGTGACAATGTAAATTATGATAGTATCACATCTTCGCCTGAGCGATTTTAACAAGGAACTTCATCAAAATGAATATAATCACCAGGAAATTCAGCAGCTTATCTCATTTATCGCATGGTCTCTTTGATGTGTTATGGAATGTTTCAATCATCAAGGATGATAATAAGTGTTTGACATCCTCAAAATATACATCTATCTTATGTCTGTGGGCTATTTCACTTTCAAATGCCCGATTCTCATAGAATAACTGCTGTGACAACAACCATTGCCTGTAGTCAATTTACAACCTTTAGATCTAAAACAACTCGCAAATAAAAATAGCTTTGAAACGCAAATAATTGTCTTTCTGCGCGAAATTTATTATATAGGATGACTTGTTTTGGTAACAATTCGTCTGGGATATCTAGCCAATTTTACCCATTAAAATGCAAACAATACAGGAAAGTATTGCTTTTTTCGGCTAGAGAAAGCTAAAACTAGTCAAATATAATCTATTTTCACAATATTGAGCGATTATAACGTCTCTGTAGCCGTGAACGCGATAACCCATTCAGTGCGCGAAAACATATCATGATAACGTATGCCTTCCCCACAGTACCTACCCACGGGAAATCGAAATTCCAATTGACCGCCACTGTTCTAGCCAGTGAAAGACGAGAAATCCAGGAGGGAGTTAAATTTAAAACGCGGTAGGGTTTACTCTCACCCAACTACCATAAATGAGAAGGTTGGAAGACTTGAGAATAGGCTCCCGGACAGACAATATCTTTAGCCGGTTTGAATTGCATGATGTGTCACACAGTGACATTCCTCCATCCAACATCAGTACTCATCCTTTGGTTGGAAGATCTGATGCAACGACATCATTTTAATTTAGGCTTACAACATGACCACCAACTTACTACAACTGCTTGCCACTCTGAATTAGTATCGACCTCCTGCACAAGTAGTCTGGCTGGTGCAGCAATGCATATTTACTGCCGGAGAGTCGTTTTTATCGTACAGATAATTCACACCCTCAGCAAGAACCTTTTATTTCATTTTCCTGTGACAGTCAATCTTCCTTCGGGTCCGATTTAAGTAACATGTAGATGTTATTGACTCTCTCTACAGTTCTTATTTTCCCGGCACTTCCATAGACATGGAAACTACATTACTGTCTCAAAACAATGTAATTGCATCTCATTTTAAGCTGCTTCAAAACACTACAAAACTCTAGCAACATGATTCAGCTAATCTTGGAGTACTTTTTAATAACACTAGGTCCTCTGAAAACTGACATACATACAATCACCACTATTGTTAATCCAACCTGCAGAGTTGGTGACTATTGAAGATTAGTGAATATATGAACTAAGTGATGACTTCTTTCACTGCAAAGGTAATTCATTATTCAGAAGGAACAGACTAGTTGGGCATGATGGGGGATACATTATCTACGTAAAATCCAACTGTAAGACTGTACATTACGAAAACACAAACCTGAATATGTATGATACATCAACGGTGGCACTAAACGTCTTTTGTAGGTTGTGCCTATCTCCAACCCAACCAAATCAGTGAACTTCCGCATGTAGTAATCACAGTTTTTCACTACACTTCACAATTAAAGTTCACTTACGAAATTATTGGAAGTGATTTTGGGAATCGATACAGTAGGTTCTCGGATGAAACACAGTAATGTGGTTGGATACAAACTATAGAGTGCACACAAGATAATGTTTTGGACCTAATATTTCCGAAAGACACCTCCCTGACTAGTGCGCATATCAGTTACCCATCCCAGACACCGAACGCAGTACCATTTAAGGAGATAAAGGGATTTCGATGTTTGCTTAAAGTTTTTGTCCCCCGATTCTTATAGTATTTTTTCTGCGTAGACCAAAGACAAATCAAAACATCATATTGACTATCCAAAATACGAAGCCTATCTCGGGACCAGAAACCATTACAGTAATGTAATACATGGAGTGACATTCGTTTGTGCATGTGATCAGTGACGTCAGCTTACCTTTTGTGAGTATATTTTTATTATTACCAAAAGCGGAAACTCACAAGATATTCTGGTACAGTTTGCGTAGCCATTACTAATAGAGTGACCTCTCACTAACACTCCCATACCCAGACAGATTCCTTATGTATTTCTCCAATTGCATTGGTGTTCTAATGCCCAGATGAGTTTTGCTGAGCAAGAGGTCGATGGCTTTTGGATCCAACTGACTTTAATAACTTTTTTGTCAATATAACAGCAGAACACGGTAATATTTGGCAGCGGAATAGTTTATTGACAGATAGATGTACAGATATGGCAAAATAGATATGCTTTACACTAAAACCACCATTTGCTTGTGTTCTCCATGTTAGGCTTCTTTTGCCTTCCTTCCCTGTTTCTACGTTGTTTCACAAGGACATTTAATCTATCCCTCCGCTACTGAGTATTCCTACAAAAGACAAAATACATACCACTTACAAAATCTTGTCAGTAGCACCAGCCACAATATCACACCACTGAGGTGGGAATTAAAAGATACTACTGATATACTGCTTCACTAAGCTCCATTCCTCCTATTTATGCATTAAAATTCCTCCACTATCTAGATTTTATTCAAAACCAATAATTTATGGGCAACTCCTGTGGTGATTGACAGTTTCTATTACTGTATTGTTAAGATACTTACTGTTGTTTGTTAATATTTATTATATGAATTACAAATAATTCCGCCAAATACAAATTCCCGAATTCACGCTTCTCTGTGTTGTTGGTTTCCTGTAATTCGGTCATTGCGAAATACTACTATTACAAATAATTATAACAACTTCTTCACATGATCAACTGCTTTAGTTGTTGAATATAGATCAGAACCAAAAATAGACATCAATTATTGCCACGTTGTTTACTATTCACATAGGACCTGTTTAACAAAATGCTTAAAAACAAGCAATTAAATCACTATAAGACAAAGTCTACCACATACTTATTTAATAAAACACCTTGTTTTTCATAATTCACCTATTCGAAGTCATATCACTTTAATGATTCTTTTAATAATACAACAAGATTGGTCGTACAACCTTGACCAAGTGATGCGGCTCTCCACATGTACTCGCTTGTAAAAGCTGTTTGTCTCTGTTTAGGCAATAAATCAACTTATACTGCGAATTGTCAGTTCATGAGTGACTAACTTGAGGTTGTCCACATGTAGGAGAGCTCTATCAATGTTGAATACATCACAAACATTACTAACATAGTCTACAAATACAGGAAGACGAAGAACGCTACTCCGTATAGCCTCATTTGTGACCTGTCAATGAATAGATGACACAGTCTTAAGTATTTGTATGCAATCCCTCAGGTAAGGAGGCAATTGGGAACATATCGAGTATAAATTCTGAAAGAGTACACGGTGATATTATATTAAATACGTTTTGCATTTCGAGGTATATAACACTGACTAATATGATTGCCTTGAGATTACTGGTGTTGTGCTTGAAGCAGTTGTGACAGATGACGTGGGCCCATTCTAGAGAAAAATCAATATTGTGACTTTGTAACGGGCCCTTCCATAACTGCGGACACTAGGTGCATTACTTAATTTATAGCGTAAGATCAAGAAGCTATTTCTCTAATCAATAGCTTATGTACCAGAATTAACCGATAGAGAGAATAACTCAAAGAGGAATATTATGTCTGTAGTTTCTGAAAGTCATCGAAGTGAGTTCATGTGGCTGCTTACCCTTATACAGTCTAGGGCTTTTAACTGCTGCACTGCTATTCACCCGGTCTTTTCGGCGTGGCAGTTTTGCACACCTTACCTATATTCAATGTCATGTTCATTACTTATCTTTAACATACATATCGACATGTTCTAACTTAATAGTTTATGCATTCTGCCTCAGACTACTACAACTGATTGACACCGACATGAAACACGATAATTCAAGCAGAATATGTTGTACACAAATAGTTGTAATTGTTGGTGTTAACGAATATTAAGATAAAATAAAGAAAATTTCAGCAGCAATATCTGTTTTTCATCAGTATTCGTAGAAGCGGTCAAATGTAGTCAAGTGAAGTGGATAACAGAAGGATCTACAAAGAAATCCTTCTGCACAGCATAGTTCTTTGTCAGTGGAGTATGCGAGCCCAATGATCAGTAGTTATTGCTACTGGTCAGGGACTTCAATCCTTTTAACAAAATCACCTACTGTGAACATAGACTAGGTCAGAAAGTTATAACATAGCATAAAGATCAAACAGTAAAATTAAGGCCAATGCGACATTTGTTCCCCAATATTGATATGACTACACAAAAATGAGTACTCCGTATTTATTTATTCTACCGCTTTTTAATTTTAATTTACTAGCATATTTCAGTGTTTTCACTCTGTCCGTCACTTAGAGTTGTATTTTGTTACCTGCAATAATCCTTAGTTCGCTCTATGTTCCAAGCAAGTTTGTATGTTGTACTGGGGTACAAGAAACAAAAGACTTGTTGAAGATAATAGGATGAATTAAGAATTTAACAACAAAATTACAGCTAGCATTTTTTTCGGGCGCATTGCAGAATTTTTGGGGCAGACTTCGGGCAAATTGCAGGATTTTTGGGTAACTTAGGGCGCATTGCAGAATTTTTGGGGCAAACATTGGGCAAATTGCAGAATTTTTGGGGCAAACTTAGGGCACATTGCAGATTCCGAGGAAAACTTAGGGCGCATTGCAGAATTTTTGGGGCAACCTGATGAACGGTTATTGGCTACAAATCAACCAATAGGAGTAACCCTGATGTACTTACTCAACCAATGACAGTTAACTTTTTAGAACTGCGTTACAATGAATCAGAATTAGTGAATAATAATACATAATTTAAAATAATAAACTCTTTTAATATAAACAATCAATTAAATGTACGTCACTATCTGAATACATCACCACAGGCTCCTACCTGAGAAATGTTTTACTGCACTGAAATCCTTCGAAGCGGCGGAATCCACCATTTTACTGCCTTTGTTGTGAGTTTGCCTGTTTGTCACCCTTCTTTTTTACGAAGTTTTTCAAGTAATTACTTGCGTAGTGATACGTTTTATATTGCGACTTTAACAGTACCGGCCATTTTTATTATTAGGCATAGCGTATAAGTTGTGTAGACTGCATGAATCCGTTTTCTTGGTAGGAGTCTACTGTGGTTCGTGTAAACCTGTAAGTATACATACTTTTTTGAGGGACACTATCATCGAATTAGAAAACATTTGTGCCAATGGTGTCACATTACCCAACAATCATCGCATAGACATTGTACTTAAGGCCGTCATCTGTGATACATCAGCAAGAGCACTAGTTAAGCAAATAAGTGGTCACAATTCAACACAAGGATGCGATAAATGTGAGGCTTTATGCTTTCGTGCTAATCATCGCATGGTTTTTCCTACTATATGTGCTGCTTTAAGAACAGACATGTCTTTTCGCTACCAAACTTTGCCATGTCACCATAAGGGTAAATCTCCTTTCGAGAGATTGCATGTATTTTTGATCACTGTTTTCCCTATAGATAGCATGCATCTCGTATACTTAGGTGTAGTTCGAAAGTTGATTGGCCTGTGGAAATCCATGGCCACATCTAGGGCAGATGGCATGCATCCTGCGATATTGAACACTGTTAACTGCAGACTACTCGGCTCACACAAGTTGACTCCTTTTGAGTTCCAGCGTAAGTGTCGAACATTAGACGACGTTGACCATTGGAAAGCAACGGAGTGTAGGCTTTTTCTTTTATATTTAGGAGTGGTATACCTTAAGGACGTATTACCACCTTGCTTTTATGACAACTTCTTCGATTTATTCTTGTCATGTTACATCTTAAGTCACCCGGCTTATTCTTCCTATTACCTAGAAGACGTGAAGGGTTTATTATTGAAATTTGTTGGGAACTTTAGGTCATTATTTGGGGAGGAAAACATGGTATTGGCTTAAGTCTTTTGCATAACGCCGTTATAATTTCCATATTGCACACCTCAAAATTGTCGTGACTTAAAGAGTACTACAGTTTACAGTGAGCCACAGTTGACCGATATCAAGGATACAAACCAATAGTATTAACTTATGCCAACTGTGTTTACTATCGTTATTACATTCTCCTCCATTGTATATATAGACATGTCTTCTTTCAATGAAAACAGTATATTATTATTAGTTTCTTTTTATTGTTATATAAGGGAATTGACTTCAAGCTTTATTTTTTCCCAAGTATCCGTAATCCCTCCAACGAATACTTGGGTTTTTTTTATGCGAAGTCAATATCCCTATATCTCCTAATGTGGTCTATAGAATCAGTAGTTGTCATGTTTTTAACCAAAACTAAAGAAAAAATGACAGCAGCCGTAATTCATGTAATTTAAACAATACAATTGGTGTTTCCTACATAGCTATTAAAAATCATGTACCTTATTATATATATTATTATTATATGTATTAATATTCTACATATTAGTATTCTATATATTATTATTATTAATATTAAATGGTGAGTTTACTTCTGCATTCATCTGCCTTTATTACAATATGCGCACGTGCAAACCTCCGTTGGTCGCATAATGAATGTGTTGTTGGAGCCGAACTACAGCTCACATTTTTCATGGGCTGGCACTAAGGAGAAAAAGTAAGTTAAAGACACGAAGACGTGTAACCTAGTGATACGTAGGTGACATTTTTTTCATTGTTGTTTCTCTAGGAACTATTAGCAGTTTACATAAACTAGGTAATGCTGACCGACGTACCACAGTGAAGGCTATCACGGCTTCAATTCAACGTTGGTTCCATAACAGTCGGGACAGACTGAAGTCGAGAATTAGAAAGCGACGGCGTTCCCCATTGGTAGGTCCTAATTTTTTCCTAACTTCATTTTTCAGATCACCGTCGACGTCAACAAAGAAAACCTACCCGACGCCGAAAGCACACGTGTGAATTTTCCTGGTGATTTATAGGAAGTTCTACTTTAGAAAGTTATCTGAAGATTGTAAATTTTTTGGCCTTGATTATTAAATATATTTTCAATTAAAATCAACTGCTTTTTGTTAATGTGAGTCGTTGAGCTACTGCCAGTTTATTGTTTTCTGAGACGACCTGTGTGCGTAATAGATTCAACTCTGATTTAATTGTCGCTTAATAGTTAAATGAGGAACCGTAGACACGTTATCCCAGGTCGCAGTTAGTCATATTAAGTAAGGGCGCATTGCAGACTTTTCGAGGCAGACTTAGGGCGCATTGCAGAATTTTTGGGGCAGACTTAGGGCGCATTGCAGAATTTTTGGGGCAGACTTAGGGCGCATTGCAGAAGGGCAGACTTAGGGCGCATTGCAGACTTTTTGGGGCAGACTTAGGGCGCATTGCAGACTTTTTGGGGCAGACTTAGGGCGCATTGCAGAATTTTTGGGGCAGACTTAGGGCGCATTGCAGACTTTTTGGGGCAGACTTAGGGCGCATTGCAGACTTTTTGGGGCAGACTTAGGGCGCATTGCAGACTTTTTGGGGCAGACTTAGGGCGCATTGCAGAATTTTTGGGGCAGACTTAGGGCGCATTGCAGAATTTTTGGGGCAGACTTCGGGACAGTGTCCCACGTAAGTAGATTGACCCGAAGTTTTTTGCCCCAAAAATTCTGCAATGCGCCCGAAGAAAATGCTAGCTGGGAAGGATTCCGGAAACCGTCCGTATGATTAACAACATGATGAAGAAGAATAGCGGCCCAAACCGAAACGACCCTCGAACAAAAAAGTGACCTTGAGCAAGGAATCAGCTGACTGTATCATTTTCGGTAGTAATCATGGATGTTTTCGATTACTGTTCGGATAACGGACTCATAGCTTTGTCGAAAATTTGCCAGTGCGGAGGAGTTATGCATATACAAATGTAAGCAGAGGCCATTGATGGCTTTGTATACAGATGTATTGAGTGCCGAAGGAGGAAATCGGTTCGAGATGGTTTGTCGTTGTTTTTTAGTTTACAGATCCCTTAGGAACTTTTCTCTCAAGGTCTAAACTACCTTTGACGAAAATTGTAATGATCTGTAACTTCTGGGTCCTGAAAAGAGCAGTCACAGCTACAGCTTATGAAACAGAAAATTCAGAGGTGTCAGCAGTGCAATGGTACATTTACTACAGAGATGTTTCCTCCTGGAAAGTGAACACCCTGACTCAAGTTCTCGGGGGAGTCGGCGGCATAGTCCATATTCATGAGACTGTACTTATAAAAAGGAAATACAACCGCGGGAGATTACAAGCAAACCAGTAGTGGATACTGGGTATCTACGACACGACACTGCGCAAAGGGTATATAGAAGCGATTCCCAATCGCAGTGCAGCAGTATTAGTGCCTATTAATAAGCGTTTGGTGTTGCCGGGGACGACCATTCATACGGATGAATGGAGCGGATACCGTCAATTATCGAATCATGGGTACATTCATCATGTTGTTAATCATACGAACGGTTTCCGGAATCCTTTGGATGGAACCCACACCAGTTCCAGTGAGCAAACAACCAAGAATTGATCGTTCAATCTTCAACTACATTGACACTCCCCGGCAAAATACGGATCCAACCCTTTTTCCTATTACGACCAATACACGTTGACTTGGATGCCATTGCGAGAACCTGGGTCCCTCGGACAGAGCTGAAATGGAAAACAAACAGAAAATTCAACACACCACAAGCATACCCACAGGAAAATCTCACACATCAATGACGACCTGCGCCTCCAGAAAGAGACCTCATCTTGACATCTTGCAACACAATCGCCACTCACTAGAATGACTCTTGCAGAATTCAACGTGACCATGGCTGCACCTCGCGATACTCTACGCGCATCCTCTTATCTACTCACTACTTATTACCACTGAAATCGCTTGTCACTCACTCTGCCTCAATTCTAGTAACGGCGACGTATGCGAGCTTCAGTCGTTTACACTCTTTCTCCCCGGCGTGTTGCACCGCAGCTAACAATTATCTCCATATGCATTTCATTCTCAGCAATAGCCTCCCCAGCGTATACGATCCATCTGCTGTCCTTAACATCAATCAATTCACTCACAGATGTAGAAGACTCGAAACAACTTCAGAAGTAATCACGACGAAAATTTTAACAAAAATACGCAATAAAAACAAGGTACGAAAACAACGAGTAAACACAATCAATCCAATATGGACCAATTGATATGACACACCACACATATATACAAACTGTACACAAAAACTCGCGGATCACATCTTGATGGAATTCCTTTGAAGAATCGCAGGACTTACACCAGTACGCCTACAACCCTTCTCAGGTTGACGCTCTAGGTTGGAAAATCATCGCAGAGTTCATTTGCTGACTTCCTTCTATCAGCTATATCCTCAAATCTGAACGATAACACGCTCATGCAATTGTATCGTAGAATATAGTTGACCAACAAACACACGACATATCTCATCAACCTAGTGTAGAAACAGAGTAATTTACACCAAAGATAATAACATTCAAATAGTAACTTGAAACAAGAAATGCCTTTATTCGTCCAAGTCAATTTAACAATTACTCTCTCGTTTACACTTGGCTTATCCTCTCTAAACTGAGCAATATCTTTCGTCCTTTCAAATGCATCAGTACTATCATAGTCATTGCACAACATACTTGAGTTGATGGGCGACTGTTTCATTGTGGATGACAGCACCAACGACGACTGATTGATATCAGTTGATGAAGTTAGCGGTGGATCAAAAGCTGTTGTTCCTCGATTTTCAGAAGTTTGTCTACCTGCAAGATTACCACCACTGCTGTCTTTTACTATCAGCTCAGGTTTAGCACTAGCATCTGATGATAGGTGGGCTACATGCTGATCAATCACACTGACGGTCTCACAAGTATCCATAACCTCTGCAACTGCATCTGCATTTATTTCTACTTCAAGTTCAAGTTGTACAGAACCCTTGTTCAACTTAGCAGTAGTAGGCATTCCCTCATCTCATCATGATCAACCAAAGACGAATGTGCACTATCATGATCATTATCACGAATATTCACCTCACCGTTAATTTCATCATTTTCAAACTCTTTAATAACAGAAGTAGACAATTTTGGTTCCTCCTCGCAAATCCTAAAAGGTTTATAACTTCACTCTGACTAGTAATACCTTGTAAACTTGTAGGGTCAGAACTGGACTCTGAAGCAGTAACTCTCTTCTGTGACACTCTATTCAACAATGGCTTACCAGTTGCAACTACAGACTTCTTGACCGCACCGTTATCGTCACACAATTCGGAGTCAGGCCTGAAATTCGCATTTAGCTTATCACTGAACTTGCTCACTGGTTCACAGTTCACCTTTGTACGCACCTCTTGCAAACGTGTGAAACACAACCGTGTTTGTCTTGCATCTTGTAACTTATCTGTTGAGGATGTACTACGAAACCTGTTACACTCACTAGGTCTATATGCATTACTAGACATCATGGAGCCTTCTCGATATCCACCTCTCTGAGGCCTATTCGTCGTCAATGATTGCGTTTTGCTCTCAGACTGCTCTATTCTAGGGGTGAGATGAAATAGACTGGCAAACTTGCTCATAGATAGGTTAACGCTATCTTTCACTAGTTTCAGGATATCACCAAACCTTGGCTCGATACCCTCATCCTCCATACGGGAGCTTATCTTCACCCACTTCCTTTGCAGTCGAGTAGGTAGGCGTCTTGCTATTACTTCTAGTATAAAACTCGAGTTGAGGTCACTCATGCAATTCATCGAAATCAATGCATTCTTGTAAAACAGCAAATTGTCCATAAACTCAGTGAGAGCCTTGGAGTCATCCTGTAATTGATCACCATTACCCTTAACAGCCTCGAATAAATTCCCGACTATCATCGGAGGTCTTCCAGACCTTCGACGTAGTATGCTCATAGCCTCGTAGTAGCCCTCTTTTGGCTTCATAAACTTACAGCACTGTATGGCTCTTGAAGCAACTCCAGTGCAATACCTCATCAAATACATCAATTTCAATTTTTTTCTTAATAAAAAACTACTCAGCATGATCTCAAACTCCCTTACAAATTGTAAATAATCAGCCGGGTTTCCATCGAAACACCGTGGTTCAAATTTAGGGAATTTGATATTCCTATTATCCCTAGACGGCGAAACAGTAACATCAACCACGTCGTCCTTAATATCAGACACATCGTTACAATTACCAGACAAGTCACCATGACTTACTTTCCTGTTTGCATCCAAGACGCTCTGTCCCTTATTTGACCCAGGCATTGTTGAACTTGACCCCATTCCAAAATAGTTCCAGATATTGCTTTTTCAAAGAGGACTTGTTCGGCACCAGGAAAGATGAACGGTGACTATCCAAACTGTCACCAACTGTATGAATCCGTCAGAAGCTGTTTCTACCGTCAGATACTGACTTCACTGTCAGAAACTGTCAGCCAGGTCTCGTAAACCGTCAATGCCCAGCTCTTGCTACGCTCGGGATCATGCTGTTCCTTGAAGTTTTTCAGAAATGCTTAGTAATAACCGACGCTAAATCCAAAAGACAGATTGGCCGCTCGAGAATTCTGTATTGTAACACCAACATATAAAAAATAATTCCTCTAAGGTCTGTGAACAAATATTACAATGATAAATCACAATATTACTTCTGACGGTTTATTGCTGACTTCTTTCTGAACAGCGACCGATGAGACGATGACTGTCGTATTGATGCCTCCTCGAAAATTGGGAAAGTTGGTTTTGTGCAAACAACAATGAATTTATCGTTAAATCTTCGTCTGCATTTTCCATCCTGCTGTAATCCCTAATTTCGTTTGTCACTTGTTTCTAGGACTTTATTTGAACTGAGTACATTGTTGCCTAATATATTAGTCACTGTGCATCTTATGCACATCTGATCTTCATTATGTAACTCATTTACCATTACATGCATACATTTATTTTGCTGTAACTTGAACTGCATATGTAATAAACATATAAGCGCAATTTTCTGAGCACTGTTTACTAATTGTGGAACTTTCTGTCAACTGACAATATTTGAAATTTCCAAGTATGTTAACACGTTTCTGTACTTAAACCTCAAAATTTATTTAGGCTGTAAGCAGATGTTGAGAAGCCAACGAAATAAATGATTGTACCAATTTATTCTGCACAAACCACTGTTTTCCTCGCTTTATTCTAATTCAGCTTGGTGTCCACTTAATTTCACTCTTCTCTTTGGAGCAACTGTATCTAGACAAAGGGTAACATCCCTGTAAAATAGGGACGCTACAGCCTTCAGGGAGTCAGTGGTACAACAATCATCCCACTGACAGAGTCGAATGAGTTCTTGGACTAATCCCCAGTCTGTATATTTGTAACTACGATATATTGTGCTCCCTGAATCTTGTTTGTTTCCTGTATTTAGTGGTGAGAAAGGCGGAGAGCATAGTACCATTCTATGGTCACTACTGGAAAATCTATTACCAACATAGTTGGAGACTTGGATTGTGTCATGACGAAAAACAAGGTCAAACATGTTGTCACCACGAGTAGGTGTCTGGACGTGTTGTTGCCATCCATAACAGTTGATAGTGGTAAGTAATTCGTCGAAGCGTTGGGGGCCGGAACTACTTAACCAATTGGCTTCTGGAAGATTGAAGTCCCCTGCAAATTTTTGTTATTAGCACTAAACGAGGAGGAGTGTGCAAACGATTTCGCTAATAACGCATCAGTTTCTTTTGTTGCGCTTGGTGCTTGATAAACACAGCCTATGAAAAGTTTGTACTTATCTCCATGTAAGACAACCCAGAGAGAGTCAGGTACCTTATTCAGTATTTCGTCTTCCACCTTACTGACTACAAATGAGCTATGTACAAGTATGAGACATTCTCCACCACTCTTGCAATCTCTGTTTGTTTAATAATATATCTTTCTTCCTGTTTATGCAGGAACATACCAATTGTACAGGCATGGATAAGTTATAATATAAATTACACAAAATTTGATGTATAATGGATTTACAGTTTGGTTGTTCTTTCCGACATCAAAGTCAGTCGGAACAGTCTGCTATAAAGTTTGTTTGTGTAGCACATAAAGAGATATAGAAATATTGTCTTCGCATTAACGAAAAACCCAGAATCAGATGAATGTAATACAAATATCTGGGAAAAATAAAGCTTGAAGTCAATTCTCCTATATAACTTTGTTGTGAACAGCACCCTTGGCGTAAAGATTATTGATGTATTATGTTGAGATCAGCGATATATTTATTTCACTTTTTCAGTAGTCTTATCGTAGTTTTATAACAGGAAAGAAATTTGATCGTGGATACGAAAACTAGTTAAGGTCATGTTGGGTTGTTTTACTGCATCAAGTGGTGCCGAGGTCGATTCCAGAATTCTCCATTTGCGCCATTTGTGTCTGCATGGCGGACTGTATTCGTAAGTTGAGTAAAATGTTGAAAATTATTTGAAGACCATTTGCTTCTTCATTTCAGATCATGAATACTCATTTACAGCATGTTCGCCAGCGTCTTCAAATGGTAGAATTGGATCGTTCATGCAATTTGAGTGGTTATGAGATAGACGGTTTGGAATTAATCCTCATTTCAGTTTAGATGCATGGTTGTTCGACCTCGACCAGAAGATGAATAGGAGCCGCAAAATTACAGAAAGAGAAAGTATGTGAACATGAAAAGGACAGTGTAATCATCGATACCTATATGCACATCAAGTACAGAGGATGAGCACCATGACTTCTTACTCAGAGCTGCAGTAGGCTTGGCGATTAATAATAATGTCCTTAGTTCAGATATCTTATTGATTAAGGAACGTGCATTAATTAGCAATATCGTGAATAAGTCACGGGATACTACAAACCGGCTTAAAATGTCACCTTAACCTAAATCTATTTGTGCGTCCGCACCGCAAGAGTTTATGAATGAGAGGGAGGTCGGACTGGGTGTCTGTACATTGGGGGTTGGAGTACAGTGAGGTGGTCCTAAGTGCCATGGGTCGTACCAGTGATTCCGGACACCTGGAAAATTTACCGTATGATCCTGGATATAAGGGTACTAGAGGTTGGGCCTAGGTTGACGGTTAAAAAGCATAGCATCAGAAGGTCTATCCATCCAACTGCTATTCGTCATACCGGTACACAACTTCGTGTTGTTTTTCTAACTTAAATGGAATTGTGAGGGAAGGTGCTTTGCCTGCAAGACTTTAGGAGTCTTGCAGCCTGACTTTCTATAAGGTGGAGCATACGGAAAACCTCCAGACATACTCGTGTTTCGAGAGGAGTTTTTCGTAACAAGTGATGGTTTGTTGACATTCTTACTCTCAGCCGGCTTATTGAATACAAAGTATTCTTCCCCATCATTAGTCTCAACCCTGCGCAATTTGTTCATTGTGGTGAGGTTACCACGTTTTGGGGAGTTTCTTAGAACAACTTGCAGAAGTTCTAGCTATTTTAATATGTTTCGATGAGGCTTTATTTACTTGGGTACTGGTATTTTAATCAGTTCCTAGTTCTTTTGGAAAGCGTGGTTGTTGTGTGGTTTGCTGAATGCCACTGTCAGCATTAGGTAACTGTTGCTGTGCACGATCCTTTTTTGGTAAATCTAAGCTATATGAGGTGACTAGGTTATTACTACGCATTATTCTGCGTTGACACGGTGTTTTATCCTGAGCTACGGGTATAGACTTATAAATGCTATTCAGTATTAAGTGATCCTGACATTTAGTAAACTTAGTAGCATCGAGGGAATTACTAAATTTCAAAAGGAATTTAAAATTCTCGCTCTTTTATTTCCCTCTAATTTGTATTCCATAGTGAACAAGTTAAACATACTTAGCCAGCTAAATTGTTAACACTGACTTACCTTTGTATTCCATACCATTCATTCTTTTGTGTATCTATTGGTTCCGACTATATTAACACTATGAGTATTACAAAATTGTCCTGTCATTAACCTTAATGTAATATTATTTTTGCGGTTGTTTTTCGTTCGTCGATATTAACTGACAATCTTGGTTGTGAACGCCATCATCACCATCTTAAAAATGTTGTATTATGCAGGATTACTCGCACTACCACTACAAACACCGCATTAGTGCTGACAATAAAACCCTGAAATGTTTATTTTACGACTGTTTAGTTTTGTTCAATCAAATTAACTGATCATGCGATGAACATTCTTAATATCATTTCATAACTTCTTGTATGATTAAAGTTTTACTGTTCAAAACGGATAAACATATCATAGTTTCCACTACAACTACTGAGATATTGTTCATTATGTTGTTTATTTTCCACTCTACTTCTTGGTATTTTTCGCATATTTTTGTTATTTAGTGCTTTTTGTTGTTTTTTGTATTTATTTTTTTGAAATACTCCTTTTAAATGTTTGATAAAAGTAGATGCAATATTGAAGGTAAGTGCTGAAAATTCCACACTGTACCACTGGTACTGTTTCTGGAATAAAGCAAATTATTATTAGTAGTAGTATAGTGGCGGTCAACTGGATTTTTCATATCCTAGGTGGTTAGCCTGTATGCGGCCGTAGGTCACTTGATCAGCTGACGTATACTGCCTTTATTTATTGGAAAAACCTCAAGGTTAGGTAAGTTTTCGTTGTTTTACACACCTCGCTTTGTTGTGTACCATTGGTGATAGTTTCAAAGGTCTTTCACAAGTATTTATTTAACGGAAATCTACAGAAACACTCAGGAATTATTCTCACGTGTTATTTACTTCTTGCACTGCACAGATTTGGTTTTTACAGATGCGATTTCCATATTGTCTGCTTGAAAAATATTGAATGACGTAAGCATACACAATTTAGTAGTATTATTTATTTATTTATTTAGTATTTTCCATCACTTAAATTTTGCATTTATAATGGTGATAACGTCTACATCGTTTGATTGCTTAATTTCATTCTCAGTTGATGGATATTTTCGGGGATTTCATGGAGTCGGCTGTTAAGTAGATTTCCGCAGTGTCATTGATTTTGTATTTCATGTTAATTCACCAATAAATCTATCCCTCGTTATTCGTTTGTATATTCTACTTGATAAGACCGAATATTAGCCCTTGCGTAATTTGTGAGGTGTAGAGTATTTGAGGCCATCTTTGAAATACTAGGTAAGAGCAGATATTTGGAGAAGCCTATTGGTAAAACATTATGTTGTAGTCAAATAAAGTAAATATGTCTAAATCGTAGAGGAGGTATTGCGACTATGAAGCGTTTCGAGTTATCTATCGTCTTAGGAGAATACATAAACTGATTCGTGATTCATAGTCACAAAGTGAAAATAAATCTACCTGAGATAATTTGCTTGTGATTTCTGTATGTCGCAATGCACCATAAGGAGAGACTATACCTATGCTGTTAGATGTATAACTCAGTGCAACTACGGTTATCGTAATAATTAAGAACAGAACGCCTAGGGTTCTCAGCCACGAAACACGATACGTTGCTATCTGCTCATATAATCGCGTAAACAAAAGTTTTCCAGACGCCGCATTTACGACTAACAGTTTACCCTCAACTCCTAACTTAGCACATGTTACCTATGTTACTGGAACACAATCGCATTACAACAGAGGGAACACAGATTCATCGAAAAATTGTTTATCAAACGAAAATCAGATTTCAAATGTACAGATAATTTAGATGAGTATTCCCCTGTTACCGTCAGTAAGTTCCACCTGCGTACGCGACACATATATGTTTTTCCATGAGTCTGAAAAGGTTTACGAAAAGCATAATTAACTTGGGTATTGCATGTATGATCTGAATAAAAAATTTTCCTGATAAGCATTTACAAGTAATCACTTTACAAACAATATACATAATTTGATTGAATGTTTTAGCTAAACTTAAGGGACTTCGCAATTTATCGTTGGTCGATATCTTATAGGTCCATCGAAGCATCATGAAATGATAAAATTATTTAACGACAAGTTATGCACTAGTTTCCAAAGCTTGTACAAATATTTCAGCAAAAATAACAACGGCTTTGTGACAAGTAGCAGGTCTTGGCAGTAATAATAATAATAACGTTCATGTTCATAGTGACCATAAAAACAATAATAGGTATTATTATCGCAACGAATTCATCATTAACTTAGATAGACAACTAATAATTATACAATCATGTCAAATAAATGTATCACTTAATCTTAAGAAGCATGTGTTTACTTACTTTCACTGTATTCTCTCAATACTGATGTGCTCAACAAGCTTATTCCAACTGAATTCAAGATTAATTCTAAAAGTGAATGGAGATCCAGTTTATGTCAAGTAAAAACATGTGGCCTATATGTATTACACTGCTTACTGAGACATCTGATACCTGCTTTCCGATCTTCGTGACAAGAACACAGATTATCTAGGTTTACCTACATATACACCAGTATACGTATATGCTGCATCAACCATACCGTTTTTATCATGATTAAACAGACCACTATGTATATTATACTTATTTGAGGATCTCTGAAAATAACTGCTAAGAGATAATTGAAGTTGCGTGAAGTTATTACATCTTCAGAACATTGTTTGCATTCTTGACAGTCCTGAGAAGTCCTTAGATCTTAATATGACCAGCATTCGTTGAATTCAGCAAATAAATCCACTGCTATATCATTTCTCTCCTAAGCTGTAATAGTTTGTGTTGTCACTTATCTATCCAATTTGATAAAACGCTCCTGGAAATTCAGAATTTAACCAAGCAGCAAATTGATGTTTGAAATTACCTCGAATGACAAACTGGCCAAACACAGGCGAGCAAATCACTTGTTTATCTCATTCGCGGTCACTCAAAATTACGGCCGTCTCAGCCTGACTATTCCAACATTGTTCCACTGTTTTTATGCAGATACAATCCTCGGTGACTCTAAAGAATAGCGGCCCAAACCGAAACGACCTTCGAACCAAAAAGTGACCTTGAGCAAGGAATCAGCTGACTGTATCATTTTCGGAAGTAATCATGGAGGTTTTCGATGGTGACTCTAAAGAATAGCGGCCCAAACAGAAACGACCTTTTAACGCAAAAATGACGTTGACAGGGACAACTTTGGCCAATGAAAAGGCTCAAAAAGAAAGGCGCATAATTGTAAAAAACGGTTTATATAGAAGTAATGCAATCATGATAAACAGTTACAAAGAATGGCGTTCGCGTATATGTTGCAAAAAAACCTCCCAGTTTCTCATGGGAGTCTTCATAGTCATATGAAACCAGTTTCGGTACATAAATTCATCCAGATAACTGTGAATCATGGGATTTCTCGATCCATTAACCGCTCTTATACGTCTTTCTAGACGACTCCAAAATCTTTCACTGGAACTGGTGTGGGTTCCATCCAAAGGATTCCGGAAACCGTCCGTATGATTAACAACATGATGAAGAAGAATAGCGGCCCAACCGAAAACGACCCTCGAACAAAAAAGTGACCTTGAGCAAGGAATCAGCTGACTGTATCATTTTCGGTAGTAATCATGGATGTTTTCGATTACTGTTCGGATAACGGACTCATAGCTTTGTCGAAAATTTGCCAGTGCGGAGGAGTTATGCATATACAAATGTAAGCAGAGGCCATTGATGGCTTTGTATACAGATGTATTGAGTGCCGAAGGAGGAAATCGGTTCGAGATGGTTTGTCGTTGTTTTTTAGTTTACAGATCCCTTAGGAACTTTTCTCTCAAGGTCTAAACTACCTTTGACGAAAATTGTAATGATCTGTAACTTCTGGGTCCTGAAAAGAGCAGTCACAGCTACAGCTTATGAAACAGAAAATTCAGAGGTGTCAGCAGTGCAATGGTACAACTACTACAGAGATGTTTCCTCCTGGAAAGTGAACACCCTGACTCAAGTTCTCGGGGGAGTCGGCGGCATAGTCCATATTCATGAGACTGTACTTATAAAAAGGAAATACAACCGCGGGAGATTACAAGCAAACCAGTAGTGGATACTGGGTATCTACGACACGACACTGCGCAAAGGGTATATAGAAGCGATTCCCAATCGCAGTGCAGCAGTATTAGTGCCTATTAATAAGCGTTTGGTGTTGCCGGGGACGACCATTCATACGGATGAATGGAGCGGATACCGTCAATTATCGAATCATGGGTACATTCATCATGTTGTTAATCATACGAACGGTTTCCGGAATCCTTTGGATGGAACCCACACCAGTTCCAGTGAAAGATTTTGGAGTCGTCTAGAAAGACGTATAAGAGCGGTTAATGGATCGAGAAATCCCATGATTCACAGTTATCTGGATGAATTTATGTACCGAAACTGGTTTCATATGACTATGAAGACTCCCATGAGAAACTGGGAGGTTTTTTTGCAACATATACGCGAACGCCATTCTTTGTAACTGTTTATCATGATTGCATTACTTCTATATAAACCGTTTTTTACAATTATGCGCCTTTCTTTTTGAGCCTTTTCATTGGCCGAAGTTGTCCCTGTCAACGTCATTTTTGCGTTAAAAGGTCGTTTCTGTTTGGGCCGCTATTCTTTAGAGTCACCCAATGCTCTTTTTGATGTGCACTTTCTGGAGACTGGTCAGCCATTATGGTGATTATCAGTGATTCCGATCCCGTCGGTCTCAACGCATTTCTTGGGTAGTGGTTATGCGCACAATATTTTCTGCTTCGATATTTCTCACTCACATAGTCCGGTATCCTGTGTTTCTTGCGAATTAACTGTGGCAATAATGTGCTTCGTTAACGAGCCCTTTTTCTAAAATTTCATCCCAGGTAATCAGTGAGAACGAAAGCAGCACAGATGTAAGGAGCTGCAAACGCATTAGAAGATTTTTAAAAGGCGAGAACCTTATATATTGCTAACAGTGACAACCTTTTTCATGTACCAGTATGTGGCTACGTTCACATGCAGAGGAAAAACTGGCGAATGAGATCTTGCATAGTGGTGAGACAAATTTCATCTAACAAACTTTCATCTAGCCTGTATGTATCGCTCCAATATTTTTGCCCCTCAGACTAATGTCAAATGTATTTTTGTATTATGATTCCATGGCACAATTACTGGCAGTTGATAATATTATGTATGCGTAATATTCATGGTATTTTCTGCACCATTAATGTGCTGCACATTTCGAAAGAAGTGTAAACTATGGTGACTGAATTTGTTGGATACTTAAGTCATGCATGTTAATATTTAAATGCTTAATTTATGCGAGTGAATTTAATCTGTATCACTTTTAGGAATGTAGAGTCGTAATGAGGCCTGTCAGTTAAATAAATTCAGTGGAAGCGGATGTAGTCCCCATGGGACAAAGACGAGTATTTTACGACTTATTACCAGATGCATTTGAGTAACCAATTGCAAAAATCTATGGTTGGAAACAATTGGTGACATGGCTCAAGACCGTTCTCAGTGGCGCAGATGCATCCACTCCTTGTGACTTATGATCTTCAATGAAACTGTTTTGTATTTCTTTATTACTCTTTTGTCTCACACCTCTGCTCACTGTTTCTATTATGCTTTTCTTGTACTTTCTTCTCTTGCTTCGCGTGCTACACGGAATGTGGCGACTTGAACTGGCGCACATTTGTGCATAGTTCTATGTCGAAAACAGACAGACAGAACCAATTGTAGGGATTGATCCTACATACAAGAGCAAGTGAAGATAAGTCCGCTGGTTCACTTGTAACCTTGTAGATTCTTTTTTCCAGTCCGTGATACCGGATTACTTTGGATGTGGGCATACAGTTCTGTTTACTTGAATTGCGAAAGAATTTAAAGGCGACGCGATTTGGACACTGCGAAGTTTCCGTCGAATAATGGGAGATACTTTCCAAACGAAGACTTTCATCTTTGACTGTGCACAGCCCATACATGTTGATAAATGTGTTTGCGTTGCAGCGAAGTAAAATTTTCTATGTAATATTCTTGTGTTCTATTTGCTCTGTATGCAGTGGAGTACGGTATACTAGACCGGTACTCCCTAGGATATGAACTCGTTACTATACGTAAGTGTAATTCTGTAGGAACACTAGCGATGGATATAAGTGGTGAATTGTAAGCACTTTAGTCAAGGCTAAACATCTGCCTAAAGTTACGCGAGTACGTCTCCTAGCTATAGGTAAATCTGTAGGGACCAGTGACAAAAATACCTAACTTCAGTATTTGAAAAATAAGAATAGAACTTAGGCATTGCAGGTGAGTTCGATTTCGTATAAGGTTAAGTGTATTCTAAAGTAGTGCATTACTATTACTTCACTTAAAGCGTGATGTTAACGTATAGTGTAACATGAAGTCTACACGAGACGAATAATTGAATAGGTTGGGCTGTTGCCATCGTAGTAAGATTTCGCTTACGTTGAATTATGCCAACAATTACTTTCTCAGGTCTCATTGATAAGTCAGGCCTCCATCTCGTCATGATGAGATATTTAGTTGCACTCAGATAGAATAGGAAAAGTATGGTAAGCAGGATGTTAAATATATTTGAAAAATAATAAGCACAATTGTGTTTTTGTAATTATTTCGGCGATGTCGAATTGCTGTGACCAGGTTGACTGACATTACCGGATATCTGCAAACAAGTGAATAGTGTATTTTTTTTAAATCGCTGAAGTTAGAAAAAAGTTAAACGCTTTATATTTGCCTACCTTTGCTGAAAAAGGTTCATTCTCCTTTCTCATTCTTTGGTCATGACAGCATTCTTCTGTGGTTTTCACTGTCGCACACATTGTTCATCTTCTAAAGTATAGCAGCAAGCGAATAATACTAATTTAATATGTCGTATAAACGGGTGTCTACAACCAATGCATGTCATTTCTACAGGCACAATAAGTTATGTTATAAATTGTAATCGTGAAGTATCATAAATTAATACTTTACAAAAGTTTAAACCGTTCGATTATTGTACAAGCAATTAGAACAGGTTATCATAAATGTTAAATTGTAAACTCTTCACAATGAACACCGTATATTTGAGCAAGTGCTATGCTCTCACGTGATTAAAAGCTATCTCAGGAGGAGAACAACGACCTGAGAAACTTCAAAATGGTATAAAGTACAATTATGGTTAATGCATCATTGAAAGTCCACCTACAAGATATATACGACAAGTGGCTATAGAGTCCTTGGAATGGTAGTATGCTAACCATATCGGTGTACGCGTGGGAACTATGACGTTTGCGATGAAAATACAGCTTTGTTCAAACGTTGGTGTTGTTGTGTTTCTAATCAAAGCAAGCAACTAATAGACACAAAGGGTAAGTCTCAGCTTTAATAAAGGCCTATCCAGTTGAGATAAAATGGAGTGTAATAGTGCGTAAATAAAAAGACTATCATGAAGTAGATAAGTGGTATTTCAGTGACAGGTAAATTGAAAGATTTGCAAGTTTAGAATTCGTAAGACAACCTGACATGTAAGATCTCTCACGAATTTCTATGGGGTAGCATTGATGTTTCGGCGTCATTCTGAACTTTGGAAAGACGATTTACAAATGTAAAAGGTAATAACCACCGAAACTGCGGTAATATTTTCTAGCTGTTCGGAATTTTTTTCCTTTGATGCAGTTTCTTATCAACAGTTTGTAGTATTCATATTGAGTTTATAGGAAACTTTATTCTATCTTCATTTTCACCAACTGTCCCTCCACGCACAATAGTGTGCAGTAACTACACACACTCAAGCATTGTAACCTGAACATCACAAAATCCCTACAGATAACTTGTTTAATAATAAATGCTTTGAAAATATGAGTCATAAGTGCATCTTCCATATCCTTCATAGCTACAAGTAATTCATTAAGGATCTCAGTGATCTGAAAATGAATAATTATTAAGACTGATAAACTTAAGGAACAGGTGTAGTAGTTGTAGGACACAGCTGCTAGCTACTATTCGACAGAAAGCTGATACTAATTCTAAGCAGTCTGACATTTTAGAAGGACCATCTACACTATTCTTCTTGCACAAATGCACACTGATATCAACATAATCTGATGCCATGTTATGCACTGAGCAATTACGGTCTCCCGAAATTCTATGTGACAATGTAAATTATGATAGTATCACATCTTCGCCTGAGCGATTTTAACAAGGAACTTCATCAAAATGAATATAATCACCAGGAAATTCAGCAGCTTATCTCATTTATCGCATGGTCTCTTTGATGTGTTATGGAATGTTTCAATCATCAAGGATGATAATAAGTGTTTGACATCCTCAAAATATACATCTATCTTATGTCTGTGGGCTATTTCACTTTCAAATGCCCGATTCTCATAGAATAACTGCTGTGACAACAACCATTGCCTGTAGTCAATTTACAACCTTTAGATCTAAAACAACTCGCAAATAAAAATAGCTTTGAAACGCAAATAATTGTCTTTCTGCGCGAAATTTATTATATAGGATGACTTGTTTTGGTAACAATTCGTCTGGGATATCTAGCCAATTTTACCCATTAAAATGCAAACAATACAGGAAAGTATTGCTTTTTTCGGCTAGAGAAAGCTAAAACTAGTCAAATATAATCTATTTTCACAATATTGAGCGATTATAACGTCTCTGTAGCCGTGAACGCGATAACCCATTCAGTGCGCGAAAACATATCATGATAACGTATGCCTTCCCCACAGTACCTACCCACGGGAAATCGAAATTCCAATTGACCGCCACTGTTCTAGCCAGTGAAAGACGAGAAATCCAGGAGGGAGTTAAATTTAAAACGCGGTAGGGTTTACTCTCACCCAACTACCATAAATGAGAAGGTTGGAAGACTTGAGAATAGGCTCCCGGACAGACAATATCTTTAGCCGGTTTGAATTGCATGATGTGTCACACAGTGACATTCCTCCATCCAACATCAGTACTCATCCTTTGGTTGGAAGATCTGATGCAACGACATCATTTTAATTTAGGCTTACAACATGACCACCAACTTACTACAACTGCTTGCCACTCTGAATTAGTATCGACCTCCTGCACAAGTAGTCTGGCTGGTGCAGCAATGCATATTTACTGCCGGAGAGTCGTTTTTATCGTACAGATAATTCACACCCTCAGCAAGAACCTTTTATTTCATTTTCCTGTGACAGTCAATCTTCCTTCGGGTCCGATTTAAGTAACATGTAGATGTTATTGACTCTCTCTACAGTTCTTATTTTCCCGGCACTTCCATAGACATGGAAACTACATTACTGTCTCAAAACAATGTAATTGCATCTCATTTTAAGCTGCTTCAAAACACTACAAAACTCTAGCAACATGATTCAGCTAATCTTGGAGTACTTTTTAATAACACTAGGTCCTCTGAAAACTGACATACATACAATCACCACTATTGTTAATCCAACCTGCAGAGTTGGTGACTATTGAAGATTAGTGAATATATGAACTAAGTGATGACTTCTTTCACTGCAAAGGTAATTCATTATTCAGAAGGAACAGACTAGTTGGGCATGATGGGGGATACATTATCTACGTAAAATCCAACTGTAAGACTGTACATTACGAAAACACAAACCTGAATATGTATGATACATCAACGGTGGCACTAAACGTCTTTTGTAGGTTGTGCCTATCTCCAACCCAACCAAATCAGTGAACTTCCGCATGTAGTAATCACAGTTTTTCACTACACTTCACAATTAAAGTTCACTTACGAAATTATTGGAAGTGATTTTGGGAATCGATACAGTAGGTTCTCGGATGAAACACAGTAATGTGGTTGGATACAAACTATAGAGTGCACACAAGATAATGTTTTGGACCTAATATTTCCGAAAGACACCTCCCTGACTAGTGCGCATATCAGTTACCCATCCCAGACACCGAACGCAGTACCATTTAAGGAGATAAAGGGATTTCGATGTTTGCTTAAAGTTTTTGTCCCCCGATTCTTATAGTATTTTTTCTGCGTAGACCAAAGACAAATCAAAACATCATATTGACTATCCAAAATACGAAGCCTATCTCGGGACCAGAAACCATTACAGTAATGTAATACATGGAGTGACATTCGTTTGTGCATGTGATCAGTGACGTCAGCTTACCTTTTGTGAGTATATTTTTATTATTACCAAAAGCGGAAACTCACAAGATATTCTGGTACAGTTTGCGTAGCCATTACTAATAGAGTGACCTCTCACTAACACTCCCATACCCAGACAGATTCCTTATGTATTTCTCCAATTGCATTGGTGTTCTAATGCCCAGATGAGTTTTGCTGAGCAAGAGGTCGATGGCTTTTGGATCCAACTGACTTTAATAACTTTTTTGTCAATATAACAGCAGAACACGGTAATATTTGGCAGCGGAATAGTTTATTGACAGATAGATGTACAGATATGGCAAAATAGATATGCTTTACACTAAAACCACCATTTGCTTGTGTTCTCCATGTTAGGCTTCTTTTGCCTTCCTTCCCTGTTTCTACGTTGTTTCACAAGGACATTTAATCTATCCCTCCGCTACTGAGTATTCCTACAAAAGACAAAATACATACCACTTACAAAATCTTGTCAGTAGCACCAGCCACAATATCACACCACTGAGGTGGGAATTAAAAGATACTACTGATATACTGCTTCACTAAGCTCCATTCCTCCTATTTATGCATTAAAATTCCTCCACTATCTAGATTTTATTCAAAACCAATAATTTATGGGCAACTCCTGTGGTGATTGACAGTTTCTATTACTGTATTGTTAAGATACTTACTGTTGTTTGTTAATATTTATTATATGAATTACAAATAATTCCGCCAAATACAAATTCCCGAATTCACGCTTCTCTGTGTTGTTGGTTTCCTGTAATTCGGTCATTGCGAAATACTACTATTACAAATAATTATAACAACTTCTTCACATGATCAACTGCTTTAGTTGTTGAATATAGATCAGAACCAAAAATAGACATCAATTATTGCCACGTTGTTTACTATTCACATAGGACCTGTTTAACAAAATGCTTAAAAACAAGCAATTAAATCACTATAAGACAAAGTCTACCACATACTTATTTAATAAAACACCTTGTTTTTCATAATTCACCTATTCGAAGTCATATCACTTTAATGATTCTTTTAATAATACAACAAGATTGGTCGTACAACCTTGACCAAGTGATGCGGCTCTCCACATGTACTCGCTTGTAAAAGCTGTTTGTCTCTGTTTAGGCAATAAATCAACTTATACTGCGAATTGTCAGTTCATGAGTGACTAACTTGAGGTTGTCCACATGTAGGAGAGCTCTATCAATGTTGAATACATCACAAACATTACTAACATAGTCTACAAATACAGGAAGACGAAGAACGCTACTCCGTATAGCCTCATTTGTGACCTGTCAATGAATAGATGACACAGTCTTAAGTATTTGTATGCAATCCCTCAGGTAAGGAGGCAATTGGGAACATATCGAGTATAAATTCTGAAAGAGTACACGGTGATATTATATTAAATACGTTTTGCATTTCGAGGTATATAACACTGACTAATATGATTGCCTTGAGATTACTGGTGTTGTGCTTGAAGCAGTTGTGACAGATGACGTGGGCCCATTCTAGAGAAAAATCAATATTGTGACTTTGTAACGGGCCCTTCCATAACTGCGGACACTAGGTGCATTACTTAATTTATAGCGTAAGATCAAGAAGCTATTTCTCTAATCAATAGCTTATGTACCAGAATTAACCGATAGAGAGAATAACTCAAAGAGGAATATTATGTCTGTAGTTTCTGAAAGTCATCGAAGTGAGTTCATGTGGCTGCTTACCCTTATACAGTCTAGGGCTTTTAACTGCTGCACTGCTATTCACCCGGTCTTTTCGGCGTGGCAGTTTTGCACACCTTACCTATATTCAATGTCATGTTCATTACTTATCTTTAACATACATATCGACATGTTCTAACTTAATAGTTTATGCATTCTGCCTCAGACTACTACAACTGATTGACACCGACATGAAACACGATAATTCAAGCAGAATATGTTGTACACAAATAGTTGTAATTGTTGGTGTTAACGAATATTAAGATAAAATAAAGAAAATTTCAGCAGCAATATCTGTTTTTCATCAGTATTCGTAGAAGCGGTCAAATGTAGTCAAGTGAAGTGGATAACAGAAGGATCTACAAAGAAATCCTTCTGCACAGCATAGTTCTTTGTCAGTGGAGTATGCGAGCCCAATGATCAGTAGTTATTGCTACTGGTCAGGGACTTCAATCCTTTTAACAAAATCACCTACTGTGAACATAGACTAGGTCAGAAAGTTATAACATAGCATAAAGATCAAACAGTAAAATTAAGGCCAATGCGACATTTGTTCCCCAATATTGATATGACTACACAAAAATGAGTACTCCGTATTTATTTATTCTACCGCTTTTTAATTTTAATTTACTAGCATATTTCAGTGTTTTCACTCTGTCCGTCACTTAGAGTTGTATTTTGTTACCTGCAATAACCCTTAGTTCGCTCTATGTTCCAAGCAAGTTTGTATGTTGTACTGGGGTACAAGAAACAAAAGACTTGTTGAAGATAATAGGATGAATTAAGAATTTAACAACAAAATTACAGCTAGCATTTTTTTCGGGCGCATTGCAGAATTTTTGGGGCAGACTTCGGGCAAATTGCAGAATTTTTGGGTAACTTAGGGCGCATTGCAGAATTTTTGGGGCAAACATTGGGCAAATTGCAGAATTTTTGGGGCAAACTTAGGGCACATTGCAGATTCCGAGGAAAACTTAGGGCGCATTGCAGAATTTTTGGGGCAACCTGATGAACGGTTATTGGCTACAAATCAACCAATAGGAGTAACCCTGATGTACTTACTCAACCAATGACAGTTAACTTTTTAGAACTGCGTTACAATGAATCAGAATTAGTGAATAATAATACATAATTTAAAATAATAAACTCTTTTAATATAAACAATCAATTAAATGTACGTTCACTATCTGAATACATCACCACAGGCTCCTACCTGAGAAATGTTTTACTGCACTGAAATCCTTCGAAGCGGCGGAATCCACCATTTTACTTCCTTTGTTGTGAGTTGGCCTGTTTGTCACCCTTCTTTTTTACGAAGTTTTCCAAGTAATTACTTGCGTAGTGATACGTTTTATATTGCGACTTTAACAGTACCGGCCATTTTTATTATTAGGCATAGCGTATAAGTTGTGTAGACTGCATGAATCCGTTTTCTTGGTAGGAGTCTACTGTGGTTCGTGTAAACCTGTAAGTATACACACTTTTTTGAGGGACACTATCATCGAATTAGAAAACATTTGTGCCAATGGTGTCACATTACCCAACAATCATCGCATAGACATTGTACTTAAGGCCGTCATCTGTGATACACCAGCAAGAGCACTAGTTAAGCAAATAAGTGGTCACAATTCAACACAAGGATGCGATAAATGTGAGGCTTTATGCTTTCGTGCTAATCATCGCATGGTTTTTCCTACTATATGTGCTGCTTTAAGAACAGACATGTCTTTTCGCAACCAAACTTTGCCATGTCACCATAAGGGTAAATCTCCTTTCGAGAGATTGCATGTAGACATGATCACTGTTTTCCCTATAGATAGCATGCATCTCGTATACTTAGGTGTAGTTCGAAAGTTGATTGGCCTGTGGAAATCCATGGCCACATCTAGGGCAGATGGCATGCATCCTGCGATATTGCACACTGTTAACTGCAGACTACTCGGCTCACACAAGTTGACTCCTTTTGAATTCCAGCGTAAGTGTCGAACATTAGACGACGTTGACCATTGGAAAGCAACGGAGTGTAGGCTTTTTCTTTTATATTTAGGAGTGGTATACCTTAAGGACGTATTACCACCTTGCTTTTATGACAACTTCTTCGATTTATTCTTGTCATGTTACATCTTAAGTCACCCGGCTTATTCTTCCTATTACCTAGAAGACGTGAAGGGTTTATTATTGAAATTTGTTGGGAACTTTAGGTCATTATTTGGGGAGGAAAACATGGTATTGGCTTAAGTCTTTTGCATAACGCCGTTATAATTTCCATATTGCACACCTCAAAATTGTCGTGACTTAAAGAGTACTACAGTTTACAGTGAGCCACAGTTGACCGATATCAAGGATACAAACCAATAGTATTAACTTATGCCAACTGTGTTTACTATCGTTATTACATTCTCCTCCATTGTATATATAGACATGTCTTCTTTCAATGAAAACAGTATATTATTATAAGTTTCTTTTTATTGTTATATAAGGGAATTGACTTCAAGCTTTATTTTTTCCCAAGTATCCGTAATCCCTCCAACGAATACTTGGGTTTTTTTAATGCGAAGTCAATATCCCTATATCTCCTAATGTGGTCTATAGAATCAGTAGTTGTCATGTTTTTAACCAAAACTAAAGAAAAAATGACAGCAGCCGTAATTCATGTAATTTAAACAATACAATTGGTGTTTCCTACATAGCTATTAAAAATCATGTACCTTATTATATATATTATTATTATATGTATTATTATTCTACATATTAGTATTCTATATATTATTATTATTAATATTAAATGGTGAGTTTACTTTTGCATTCATCTGCCTTTATTACAATATGCGCACGTGCAAACCTCCGTTGGTCGCATAATGAATGTGTTGTTGGAGCCGAACTACAGCTCACATTTTTCATGGGCTGGCACTAAGGAAAAAAAGAAATTTAAAGACACGAAGACGTGTAACCTAGTGATACGTAGGTGACATTTTTTTCATTGTTGTCTCTCTAGGAACTATTAGCAGTTTACATAAACTAGGTAATGCTGACCGACGTACCACAGTGAAGGCTATCACGGCTTCAATTCAACGTTGGTTCCATAACAGTCGGGACAGACTGAAGTCGAGAATTAGAAAGCGACGGCGTTCCCCATTGGTAGGTCCTAATTTTTTCCTAACTTCATTTTTCAGATCACCGTCGACGTCAACAAAGAAAACCTACCCGACGCCGAAAGCACACGTGTGAATTTTCCTGGTGATTTATAGGATGTTCTACTTTAGAAAGTTATCTGAAGATTGTAAATTTTTTGGCCAAGATTATTAAATATATTTTCAATTAAAATCAACTGCTTTTTGTTAATGTGAGTCGTTGAGCTACTGCCAGTTTATTGTTTTCTGAGACGACCTGTGTGCGTAATAGATTCAACTCTGATTTAATTGCCGCTTAATAGTTAAATGAGGAACCGTAGACACGTTATCCCAGGTCGCAGTTAGTCATATTAAGTAAGGGCGCATTGCAGACTTTTCAGGGCAGACTTAGGGCGCATTGCAGAATTTTTGGGGCAGACTTAGGGCGCATTGCAGAATTTTTGGGGCAGACTTAGGGCGCATTGCAGACTTTTTGGGGCAGACTTAGGGCGCATTGCAGACTTTTTGGGGCAGACTTAGGGCGCATTGCAGACTTTTTGGGGCAGACTTAGGGCGCATTGCAGACTTTTTGGGGCAGACTTAGGGCGCATTGCAGACTTTTTGGGGCAGACTTAGGGCGCATTGCAGACTTTTTGGGGCAGACTTAGGGCGCATTGCAGAATTTTTGGGGCAGACTTAGGGCGCATTGCAGAATTTTTGGGGCAGACTTCGGGACAGTGTCCCACGTAAGTAGATTGACCCGAAGTTTTTTGCCCCAAAAATTCTGCAATGCGCCCGAAGAAAATGCTAGCTGGGAAGGATTCCGGAAACCGTCCGTATGATTAACAACATGATGAAGAAGAATAGCGGCCCAAACCGAAACGACCCTCGAACAAAAAAGTGACCTTGAGCAAGGAATCAGCTGACTGTATCATTTTCGGTAGTAATCATGGATGTTTTCGATTACTGTTCGGATAACGGACTCATAGCTTTGTCGAAAATTTGCCAGTGCGGAGGAGTTATGCATATACAAATGTAAGCAGAGGCCATTGATGGCTTTGTATACAGATGTATTGAGTGCCGAAGGAGGAAATCGGTTCGAGATGGTTTGTCGTTGTTTTTTAGTTTACAGATCCCTTAGGAACTTTTCTCTCAAGGTCTAAACTACCTTTGACGAAAATTGTAATGATCTGTAACTTCTGGGTCCTGAAAAGAGCAGTCACAGCTACAGCTTATGAAACAGAAAATTCAGAGGTGTCAGCAGTGCAATGGTACAACTACTACAGAGATGTTTCCTCCTGGAAAGTGAACACCCTGACTCAAGTTCTCGGGGGAGTCGGCGGCATAGTCCATATTCATGAGACTGTACTTATAAAAAGGAAATACAACCGCGGGAGATTACAAGCAAACCAGTAGTGGATACTGGGTATCTACGACACGACACTGCGCAAAGGGTATATAGAAGCGATTCCCAATCGCAGTGCAGCAGTATTAGTGCCTATTAATAAGCGTTTGGTGTTGCCGGGGACGACCATTCATACGGATGAATGGAGCGGATACCGTCAATTATCGAATCATGGGTACATTCATCATGTTGTTAATCATACGAACGGTTTCCGGAATCCTTTGGATGGAACCCACACCAGTTCCAGTGAAAGATTTTGGAGTCGTCTAGAAAGACGTATAAGAGCGGTTAATGGATCGAGAAATCCCATGATTCACAGTTATCTGGATGAATTTATGTACCGAAACTGGTTTCATATGACTATGAAGACTCCCATGAGAAACTGGGAGGTTTTTTTGCAACATATACGCGAACGCCATTCTTTGTAACTGTTTATCATGATTGCATTACTTCTATATAAACCGTTTTTTACAATTATGCGCCTTTCTTTTTGAGCCTTTTCATTGGCCGAAGTTGTCCCTGTCAACGTCATTTTTGCGTTAAAAGGTCGTTTCTGTTTGGGCCGCTATTCTTTAGAGTCACCCAATGCTCTTTTTGATGTGCACTTTCTGGAGACTGGTCAGCCATTATGGTGATTATCAGTGATTCCGATCCCGTCGGTCTCAACGCATTTCTTGGGTAGTGGTTATGCGCACAATATTTTCTGCTTCGATATTTCTCACTCACATAGTCCGGTATCCTGTGTTTCTTGCGAATTAACTGTGGCAATAATGTGCTTCGTTAACGAGCCCTTTTTCTAAAATTTCATCCCAGGTAATCAGTGAGAACGAAAGCAGCACAGATGTAAGGAGCTGCAAACGCATTAGAAGATTTTTAAAAGGCGAGAACCTTATATATTGCTAACAGTGACAACCTTTTTCATGTACCAGTATGTGGCTACGTTCACATGCAGAGGAAAAACTGGCGAATGAGATCTTGCATAGTGGTGAGACAAATTTCATCTAACAAACTTTCATCTAGCCTGTATGTATCGCTCCAATATTTTTGCCCCTCAGACTAATGTCAAATGTATTTTTGTATTATGATTCCATGGCACAATTACTGGCAGTTGATAATATTATGTATGCGTAATATTCATGGTATTTTCTGCACCATTAATGTGCTGCACATTTCGAAAGAAGTGTAAACTATGGTGACTGAATTTGTTGGATACTTAAGTCATGCATGTTAATATTTAAATGCTTAATTTATGCGAGTGAATTTAATCTGTATCACTTTTAGGAATGTAGAGTCGTAATGAGGCCTGTCAGTTAAATAAATTCAGTGGAAGCGGATGTAGTCCCCATGGGACAAAGACGAGTATTTTACGACTTATTACCAGATGCATTTGAGTAACCAATTGCAAAAATCTATGGTTGGAAACAATTGGTGACATGGCTCAAGACCGTTCTCAGTGGCGCAGATGCATCCACTCCTTGTGACTTATGATCTTCAATGAAACTGTTTTGTATTTCTTTATTACTCTTTTGTCTCACACCTCTGCTCACTGTTTCTATTATGCTTTTCTTGTACTTTCTTCTCTTGCTTCGCGTGCTACACGGAATGTGGCGACTTGAACTGGCGCACATTTGTGCATAGTTCTATGTCGAAAACAGACAGACAGAACCAATTGTAGGGATTGATCCTACATACAAGAGCAAGTGAAGATAAGTCCGCTGGTTCACTTGTAACCTTGTAGATTCTTTTTTCCAGTCCGTGATACCGGATTACTTTGGATGTGGGCATACAGTTCTGTTTACTTGAATTGCGAAAGAATTTAAAGGCGACGCGATTTGGACACTGCGAAGTTTCCGTCGAATAATGGGAGATACTTTCCAAACGAAGACTTTCATCTTTGACTGTGCACAGCCCATACATGTTGATAAATGTGTTTGCGTTGCAGCGAAGTAAAATTTTCTATGTAATATTCTTGTGTTCTATTTGCTCTGTATGCAGTGGAGTACGGTATACTAGACCGGTACTCCCTAGGATATGAACTCGTTACTATACGTAAGTGTAATTCTGTAGGAACACTAGCGATGGATATAAGTGGTGAATTGTAAGCACTTTAGTCAAGGCTAAACATCTGCCTAAAGTTACGCGAGTACGTCTCCTAGCTATAGGTAAATCTGTAGGGACCAGTGACAAAAATACCTAACTTCAGTATTTGAAAAATAAGAATAGAACTTAGGCATTGCAGGTGAGTTCGATTTCGTATAAGGTTAAGTGTATTCTAAAGTAGTGCATTACTATTACTTCACTTAAAGCGTGATGTTAACGTATAGTGTAACATGAAGTCTACACGAGACGAATAATTGAATAGGTTGGGCTGTTGCCATCGTAGTAAGATTTCGCTTACGTTGAATTATGCCAACAATTACTTTCTCAGGTCTCATTGATAAGTCAGGCCTCCATCTCGTCATGATGAGATATTTAGTTGCACTCAGATAGAATAGGAAAAGTATGGTAAGCAGGATGTTAAATATATTTGAAAAATAATAAGCACAATTGTGTTTTTGTAATTATTTCGGCGATGTCGAATTGCTGTGACCAGGTTGACTGACATTACCGGATATCTGCAAACAAGTGAATAGTGTATTTTTTTTAAATCGCTGAAGTTAGAAAAAAGTTAAACGCTTTATATTTGCCTACCTTTGCTGAAAAAGGTTCATTCTCCTTTCTCATTCTTTGGTCATGACAGCATTCTTCTGTGGTTTTCACTGTCGCACACATTGTTCATCTTCTAAAGTATAGCAGCAAGCGAATAATACTAATTTAATATGTCGTATAAACGGGTGTCTACAACCAATGCATGTCATTTCTACAGGCACAATAAGTTATGTTATAAATTGTAATCGTGAAGTATCATAAATTAATACTTTACAAAAGTTTAAACCGTTCGATTATTGTACAAGCAATTAGAACAGGTTATCATAAATGTTAAATTGTAAACTCTTCACAATGAACACCGTATATTTGAGCAAGTGCTATGCTCTCACGTGATTAAAAGCTATCTCAGGAGGAGAACAACGACCTGAGAAACTTCAAAATGGTATAAAGTACAATTATGGTTAATGCATCATTGAAAGTCCACCTACAAGATATATACGACAAGTGGCTATAGAGTCCTTGGAATGGTAGTATGCTAACCATATCGGTGTACGCGTGGGAACTATGACGTTTGCGATGAAAATACAGCTTTGTTCAAACGTTGGTGTTGTTGTGTTTCTAATCAAAGCAAGCAACTAATAGACACAAAGGGTAAGTCTCAGCTTTAATAAAGGCCTATCCAGTTGAGATAAAATGGAGTGTAATAGTGCGTAAATAAAAAGACTATCATGAAGTAGATAAGTGGTATTTCAGTGACAGGTAAATTGAAAGATTTGCAAGTTTAGAATTCGTAAGACAACCTGACATGTAAGATCTCTCACGAATTTCTATGGGGTAGCATTGATGTTTCGGCGTCATTCTGAACTTTGGAAAGACGATTTACAAATGTAAAAGGTAATAACCACCGAAACTGCGGTAATATTTTCTAGCTGTTCGGAATTTTTTTCCTTTGATGCAGTTTCTTATCAACAGTTTGTAGTATTCATATTGAGTTTATAGGAAACTTTATTCTATCTTCATTTTCACCAACTGTCCCTCCACGCACAATAGTGTGCAGTAACTACACACACTCAAGCATTGTAACCTGAACATCACAAAATCCCTACAGATAACTTGTTTAATAATAAATGCTTTGAAAATATGAGTCATAAGTGCATCTTCCATATCCTTCATAGCTACAAGTAATTCATTAAGGATCTCAGTGATCTGAAAATGAATAATTATTAAGACTGATAAACTTAAGGAACAGGTGTAGTAGTTGTAGGACACAGCTGCTAGCTACTATTCGACAGAAAGCTGATACTAATTCTAAGCAGTCTGACATTTTAGAAGGACCATCTACACTATTCTTCTTGCACAAATGCACACTGATATCAACATAATCTGATGCCATGTTATGCACTGAGCAATTACGGTCTCCCGAAATTCTATGTGACAATGTAAATTATGATAGTATCACATCTTCGCCTGAGCGATTTTAACAAGGAACTTCATCAAAATGAATATAATCACCAGGAAATTCAGCAGCTTATCTCATTTATCGCATGGTCTCTTTGATGTGTTATGGAATGTTTCAATCATCAAGGATGATAATAAGTGTTTGACATCCTCAAAATATACATCTATCTTATGTCTGTGGGCTATTTCACTTTCAAATGCCCGATTCTCATAGAATAACTGCTGTGACAACAACCATTGCCTGTAGTCAATTTACAACCTTTAGATCTAAAACAACTCGCAAATAAAAATAGCTTTGAAACGCAAATAATTGTCTTTCTGCGCGAAATTTATTATATAGGATGACTTGTTTTGGTAACAATTCGTCTGGGATATCTAGCCAATTTTACCCATTAAAATGCAAACAATACAGGAAAGTATTGCTTTTTTCGGCTAGAGAAAGCTAAAACTAGTCAAATATAATCTATTTTCACAATATTGAGCGATTATAACGTCTCTGTAGCCGTGAACGCGATAACCCATTCAGTGCGCGAAAACATATCATGATAACGTATGCCTTCCCCACAGTACCTACCCACGGGAAATCGAAATTCCAATTGACCGCCACTGTTCTAGCCAGTGAAAGACGAGAAATCCAGGAGGGAGTTAAATTTAAAACGCGGTAGGGTTTACTCTCACCCAACTACCATAAATGAGAAGGTTGGAAGACTTGAGAATAGGCTCCCGGACAGACAATATCTTTAGCCGGTTTGAATTGCATGATGTGTCACACAGTGACATTCCTCCATCCAACATCAGTACTCATCCTTTGGTTGGAAGATCTGATGCAACGACATCATTTTAATTTAGGCTTACAACATGACCACCAACTTACTACAACTGCTTGCCACTCTGAATTAGTATCGACCTCCTGCACAAGTAGTCTGGCTGGTGCAGCAATGCATATTTACTGCCGGAGAGTCGTTTTTATCGTACAGATAATTCACACCCTCAGCAAGAACCTTTTATTTCATTTTCCTGTGACAGTCAATCTTCCTTCGGGTCCGATTTAAGTAACATGTAGATGTTATTGACTCTCTCTACAGTTCTTATTTTCCCGGCACTTCCATAGACATGGAAACTACATTACTGTCTCAAAACAATGTAATTGCATCTCATTTTAAGCTGCTTCAAAACACTACAAAACTCTAGCAACATGATTCAGCTAATCTTGGAGTACTTTTTAATAACACTAGGTCCTCTGAAAACTGACATACATACAATCACCACTATTGTTAATCCAACCTGCAGAGTTGGTGACTATTGAAGATTAGTGAATATATGAACTAAGTGATGACTTCTTTCACTGCAAAGGTAATTCATTATTCAGAAGGAACAGACTAGTTGGGCATGATGGGGGATACATTATCTACGTAAAATCCAACTGTAAGACTGTACATTACGAAAACACAAACCTGAATATGTATGATACATCAACGGTGGCACTAAACGTCTTTTGTAGGTTGTGCCTATCTCCAACCCAACCAAATCAGTGAACTTCCGCATGTAGTAATCACAGTTTTTCACTACACTTCACAATTAAAGTTCACTTACGAAATTATTGGAAGTGATTTTGGGAATCGATACAGTAGGTTCTCGGATGAAACACAGTAATGTGGTTGGATACAAACTATAGAGTGCACACAAGATAATGTTTTGGACCTAATATTTCCGAAAGACACCTCCCTGACTAGTGCGCATATCAGTTACCCATCCCAGACACCGAACGCAGTACCATTTAAGGAGATAAAGGGATTTCGATGTTTGCTTAAAGTTTTTGTCCCCCGATTCTTATAGTATTTTTTCTGCGTAGACCAAAGACAAATCAAAACATCATATTGACTATCCAAAATACGAAGCCTATCTCGGGACCAGAAACCATTACAGTAATGTAATACATGGAGTGACATTCGTTTGTGCATGTGATCAGTGACGTCAGCTTACCTTTTGTGAGTATATTTTTATTATTACCAAAAGCGGAAACTCACAAGATATTCTGGTACAGTTTGCGTAGCCATTACTAATAGAGTGACCTCTCACTAACACTCCCATACCCAGACAGATTCCTTATGTATTTCTCCAATTGCATTGGTGTTCTAATGCCCAGATGAGTTTTGCTGAGCAAGAGGTCGATGGCTTTTGGATCCAACTGACTTTAATAACTTTTTTGTCAATATAACAGCAGAACACGGTAATATTTGGCAGCGGAATAGTTTATTGACAGATAGATGTACAGATATGGCAAAATAGATATGCTTTACACTAAAACCACCATTTGCTTGTGTTCTCCATGTTAGGCTTCTTTTGCCTTCCTTCCCTGTTTCTACGTTGTTTCACAAGGACATTTAATCTATCCCTCCGCTACTGAGTATTCCTACAAAAGACAAAATACATACCACTTACAAAATCTTGTCAGTAGCACCAGCCACAATATCACACCACTGAGGTGGGAATTAAAAGATACTACTGATATACTGCTTCACTAAGCTCCATTCCTCCTATTTATGCATTAAAATTCCTCCACTATCTAGATTTTATTCAAAACCAATAATTTATGGGCAACTCCTGTGGTGATTGACAGTTTCTATTACTGTATTGTTAAGATACTTACTGTTGTTTGTTAATATTTATTATATGAATTACAAATAATTCCGCCAAATACAAATTCCCGAATTCACGCTTCTCTGTGTTGTTGGTTTCCTGTAATTCGGTCATTGCGAAATACTACTATTACAAATAATTATAACAACTTCTTCACATGATCAACTGCTTTAGTTGTTGAATATAGATCAGAACCAAAAATAGACATCAATTATTGCCACGTTGTTTACTATTCACATAGGACCTGTTTAACAAAATGCTTAAAAACAAGCAATTAAATCACTATAAGACAAAGTCTACCACATACTTATTTAATAAAACACCTTGTTTTTCATAATTCACCTATTCGAAGTCATATCACTTTAATGATTCTTTTAATAATACAACAAGATTGGTCGTACAACCTTGACCAAGTGATGCGGCTCTCCACATGTACTCGCTTGTAAAAGCTGTTTGTCTCTGTTTAGGCAATAAATCAACTTATACTGCGAATTGTCAGTTCATGAGTGACTAACTTGAGGTTGTCCACATGTAGGAGAGCTCTATCAATGTTGAATACATCACAAACATTACTAACATAGTCTACAAATACAGGAAGACGAAGAACGCTACTCCGTATAGCCTCATTTGTGACCTGTCAATGAATAGATGACACAGTCTTAAGTATTTGTATGCAATCCCTCAGGTAAGGAGGCAATTGGGAACATATCGAGTATAAATTCTGAAAGAGTACACGGTGATATTATATTAAATACGTTTTGCATTTCGAGGTATATAACACTGACTAATATGATTGCCTTGAGATTACTGGTGTTGTGCTTGAAGCAGTTGTGACAGATGACGTGGGCCCATTCTAGAGAAAAATCAATATTGTGACTTTGTAACGGGCCCTTCCATAACTGCGGACACTAGGTGCATTACTTAATTTATAGCGTAAGATCAAGAAGCTATTTCTCTAATCAATAGCTTATGTACCAGAATTAACCGATAGAGAGAATAACTCAAAGAGGAATATTATGTCTGTAGTTTCTGAAAGTCATCGAAGTGAGTTCATGTGGCTGCTTACCCTTATACAGTCTAGGGCTTTTAACTGCTGCACTGCTATTCACCCGGTCTTTTCGGCGTGGCAGTTTTGCACACCTTACCTATATTCAATGTCATGTTCATTACTTATCTTTAACATACATATCGACATGTTCTAACTTAATAGTTTATGCATTCTGCCTCAGACTACTACAACTGATTGACACCGACATGAAACACGATAATTCAAGCAGAATATGTTGTACACAAATAGTTGTAATTGTTGGTGTTAACGAATATTAAGATAAAATAAAGAAAATTTCAGCAGCAATATCTGTTTTTCATCAGTATTCGTAGAAGCGGTCAAATGTAGTCAAGTGAAGTGGATAACAGAAGGATCTACAAAGAAATCCTTCTGCACAGCATAGTTCTTTGTCAGTGGAGTATGCGAGCCCAATGATCAGTAGTTATTGCTACTGGTCAGGGACTTCAATCCTTTTAACAAAATCACCTACTGTGAACATAGACTAGGTCAGAAAGTTATAACATAGCATAAAGATCAAACAGTAAAATTAAGGCCAATGCGACATTTGTTCCCCAATATTGATATGACTACACAAAAATGAGTACTCCGTATTTATTTATTCTACCGCTTTTTAATTTTAATTTACTAGCATATTTCAGTGTTTTCACTCTGTCCGTCACTTAGAGTTGTATTTTGTTACCTGCAATAACCCTTAGTTCGCTCTATGTTCCAAGCAAGTTTGTATGTTGTACTGGGGTACAAGAAACAAAAGACTTGTTGAAGATAATAGGATGAATTAAGAATTTAACAACAAAATTACAGGAAAAAATGAAGCTATTTCATATGAACACAATCATAGCTACAAATGCATTGGATAAATTATAAACTATACAGAATTTGATACAGGAACATATCCTGAGAATGTGAGTCAAGAGATACCTATTTATATTTTTTCAGCGTGAAGAGTACAAAATGGCTCTTAAAACTATAAAATTGAAGTAAGTAATTCAGAAAAATGAATGCAAAGTGAAACATTTTAAAGCTGCATCTTAGGTAGATGGATCTTTTGTACATGACTTCGTATAAATGGTCGCCAACCTCTAGTCATTTGATTATTGAGGCTAAGATAGCATTTGCACTCATACCAATCAAGAAAAGAATTGGCTTCATTAGCGCCAACAAGATTAGCACCATGAACAGCCATTACACATCCAGTCAGCTATTGTAAGAGAAAAGCGATTAAAAAACAATATATGTACTAAAACATATATCAACCTGTCATTGAATAATCCGGAATAGTGAAGGCATTGAAGATATGTATACGAAAAAATAAATGGAAATAATTTGAAAAGATGAATATTTGGAAGAATTACTCACCCACTGACTACGAGGGGGACTGGAATTATATAGTTAAAGGCGATCGACAAGAAATTCAGTCATTATTCGACGCAGTCAGTAATGTTGCAAAAAGTCACTCGGACCACACCTATTGTATGAAGATTGTTAATACAACATGGATGCTTATACTAACAAAGCACTTTTCCATTCCCACTTGGAATGGGGTCTGTCTATCAAGTCCTCCCTTAGTTTTTTTTAGGATGATGTGCTCCATAACAAATCGAATCAAATACAAATGTTATGCAGTAACCCTTCATTTGAGCATAAATCTCTTGTATGTCCTAGTAATGAGCAAAATCCTATTTAGAACAGAAAGTTATGATAAGTTAGTGAGGATAAGTAAAGTAGTGAGTAACAAATTTTATCCTCACTAAAACGTGTATCATACGGTTTACCATCACTGTTACATACTGCCAAAAAGACATTCGTATGATCAAACGGTTTGCGAAAATAACGTTTTATGATAGATTAAAAATCTCTCAACTTTCACCATTCACAGCAGATACTGATACCCTAACCAATCAATTAAAATAATTGTATCTAATTACAACAAAGACTGATTTTTTATTAAAAAGAACAAAAGCTAACTTACTTCAAATGAGTAGGTATAATTATGCAATGTATAATACAGTAGCACTCTTAAAACACTCATATTCTCTGCAGAACGATGTCCCAAACCAAATATCAAAGAACGAACAAACCGACAGGAACAATAGTAGGCAGATGTTAAGATGATTTCTCCAATTAACCTTGGTATGAAGCCCTAATTTTTAAGAAAACAAATACATAAGATATCCGTTGCTCGGTCACAATTAAGCAGCACGAATCACTTTTCATTATGAGGTAACTGAATTGTTTATTTTATTCTAAAAGTTTGAACTGGAATAGTTTACAAACAAAAACATTACTGGGAACAGTTCAAATAGTTTCAAAAATTTACTTCCATTACAGTGACAGAAGCCTGTACCAAACAGAGTTGCTAATAATGTACATTGGAACTTCAGGCATTTTTAGATAGAATCAGTCAGATGACGTAAAATTATTGCAGAACACTTTAATAGTGTACAAACAATGACCATAGATTTTGTTTTACGCACTTCAACATCAAGTACTCCAGTTTAGATAAGGGGGCTAAATTGGTTCGCTGTACCTTCCTAGATTACAAATCTGCTTTCGATGTAGTAGCTAGGGATATTTTGTTAAACAAGCTTGCTGGAACTCAGACTGACTGTTGGGTTGTCAAACGGCTGGATTCTTATTTCTCAGGAAGAATGCAGTACACTGTATGTCAGGAGAAGTCGTCCACTTCGTTGCTTACTGAGACTGGTGTCCCTCAAGGTGCTGTCCTTTCTCCTTTCCTGTTTTCTTTCTTCTTGCATGACTTGCCTCACTCTGATGAAATGAGCTTTGTTAAGTATGTGGACAATCTAACTATTTCAATGTCTGTTAACTCCCAGATAGACTGTACTAAGATGAACAGCTTTCTATCAGGAATCAGCAAATGGTCTACGTCTAATAGGCTTAAACTAAATCCTTCCAAACGACAGACTTAATTTCAGTTTCCGAGGTAAAAGAAAGTTAAATGAAGCTGTTGGTTCCTATGACCGTTGCAAAATTGATGACAGTGATATAGAAATCAAGTTTGACGTTAAGTATTTGGGATTAACTCTTTCTTCTAACTTACCCTGGTCTTCCCATGTTTTGGTGATTTCTAAAATGATGTTTCGTCTGACTTTTTACATTAAGAAGTTAGGGCACTTAAGCATAACTCAACCCCTCCTCTTACGGTTTATCAACTCGCATATCTTACCTATTCTTTTGTACTATTCACCCTTATTCTTTCCTGCGTTGCTAAAAAAGGCCATGTCATACTTCGTAAAACTCTGAAACCTGTCAGTAGGGCGAGTGGCATCCCATTGGACCATATCGTTGATATTATCATTAATAGACACCTGATTTCATACAAAAAATTTGCTAAAGGAATTTTATCAGACTGTGAGCAGCCACTTCACCCACAGCTTTCACCTTGTGTCTTCTCAGGTAAAACAAAAAGTCATTTGAAGAGACGTCGAAGTATAAAATTCCACTTTACCATATTTGGCACGTATATTATGTGGTGAAAGTAGTGTCAGGGATGAACTAACTAACCTTCTTTGCACTACTAAATAAACAATTTTCTCCATCCTTATTCCATCGAGCTTTATTGTTATTGTTCTTATATTTATAATCTCATTTTTTTGTTTATTGTCTCATAAGTGTAAACCTCATCTAAGCTGTGTAATAACTGTTATTTTTTGTCTTTCCCCTCAATATGCTACATCAACAGAACATTAGATTCAGTAATTTATAACATGCTAAAATTTCTAGACTGAATCGACAATACTGTTTGAAATAAACCTATTATAGTTGCCGTTATTATTGGACTTATTAATTTCTTTTTTTACTCCGAATTATTATTATTATAATATCCTTTAATTCCTAGAGGAACATAGGGCTTCAGCCGCGCGTCTCCATTACGTTCGATTCTCTGCTAAAGTTTTCACTTGGCTCAAGGTCTGCCCACATGCTTTCACCTCCTCTTCACATGACCTCCTCCAAGTCACCCTTACATTGACGACCAACTCGCTGCTTCTCTTTCGGGTTCCACTCGAGGGCTTGTCTAGTGATGTCATTTGATGGTTTCCTCGGAGTATGGCCAATCCAACTCCATTCCTCCCTGCTTATTTCTTGTACAATCTGTTCCTGGTTGGTTCGCTCATTGCCAGAGATCCCTGTTGCTGATCTTGATTATTGAGCGAAGATCAATACATCTCGTGAGCGATTTGATCAATACATGACTTGTTCCCCCTGAAACCAGCTTGTTCCGGTCGGAGTTTTTCATCCAGGGCTTGTTTGATTCTCTCCAGGATGATGCGGCTTAGTATTTTGCTTGGGATAGACAGAAGCATAATTCTGCGACAGTTTTTGGATTGACTTAAGTCTCCTTTCTTTGGTAGTTTGAATAAGTAACCTTTCCTCCAATCTTCGGGTACGTCGCCCTCATTCCATACCTTCTCCAGTAATGGTGTCATCAAGTCCGCTGTTGTTTCTGGGTCCATTTTCAACGCTTCTGTTGAGATTCCATCTGGTCCTGATGCTTTTCCAGCTTTTAGCATCTTGATTGCCTTCAGGACTTTTGATTTCGTCGGGGGGTCGATGTTCACTGGTAGTTCTGCTTCCGTTGTTGGTATTGTTGGGCGCGTTGTAGGTGGCGGTCGATTTAGAAGTCTTTCGAAGTGTACAGCCATGTTTTCTTTGCTCCACTTCTTTGGTGATTGACTTCCCTTTGTCATCCCCAGTGGCTTAATTTGTGTCAAACTTTTGCCCGATAGGTACCTAGTTATTTGGTACAGTGTTGAGAGGTCTCCTTTGCCTGCAGCTTGTTCTGCTTCACTTGCCATGGCTTCAAAATATTTTTTGGCTTTATATCGTAAATGTGGACAAATTCCTCTGGTTAATATCTTATCTATATTTTGAGTAAATCAGATGCACAACTGTGACAAATGCTGAGAATTCCACTCTGTATTATAAGTATTGCTTTTGGAATAAAGTACATTATTATTATTGCTTAGAAACTGAATTTCAATGAATCCAATTCAGCTGCTGAAGAGCAATATTTGTTTATGAAATTAAACGGAAAAAGGACAACGAATTGAGCAGGATAACATGATATCATTTTATTTCCCTAGATCTTGTTAAACACATACAACCTAAAACAATTCTAATATCAATATACAAAATATTCACACACATTAGTTACAAAACATAAAGGTGAAGGCCATTATTTTTACGTAGTTAAACGACATTGTAGGACAATCACATATTCAAACATAACAAACAAGTACCTACTGATCAGATGAAAGGCTACCTTGTCAAACTACCGAAGAAGGGTGACTAAGGTCTCTACAAGAACTGGGGCGGAAACATGCTTCTGTCCATGGCAAGTAAAATATTAATTTGCGTCATCATGGAGAGACTGAGGGATGCTTGGGATACCAAAACCCCATCTCATTAAAGTCATTTCTAACAGGCTTCCGAAGATTTCCATTAACATCTGCCTTTGCTACAATCTGAAGATCAGATGGGCTCAAACGATAACCAAGAGGGAACTCTGGGAACGAACCGAGAACTTATTGACCAATAATAATAATGGAGAAAATGGAGACGGATCGGACACATTGAGGAGACCGTCGAATGATATCTTGTGCCAGGTCATAGAGTGTAACCCAAATGGGAAACAAAGAGCTGGATGTCCGAGAGTGATGTGGCGATCGTGTGAGGAGGAGATGAAAGCCTATGGGCAATCGTGGGACCAGCTAAGGAGGACTTCAGAGAACAGGATGAAATGGAGATGTGCTGTAGAAGCCACTCAAAACCCAAAGGAACAATAACAAATAGTTGACATGGTGGAAAGGATAGATGTTATTAAGCTCATTAGTATATACAAAAGTAATCACAAAAATATTCTAGGGTGAGGAGCAGAGGTTGTAAACTGTACCATTCGTGCCCACGACTAACCTTCAGTAGGACTGCATTGGATAATTTGGTTGGACATTAGTTAGTAACTAGTATTAGACGTCTAATCCTTTGTTTGTGCTTCTATGTGACAATGTAAATTATGATAGTATCACATCTTCTCCTGAGCGATTTTAACAAGGAACTTCATCAAAATGAATATAATCACCAGGAAATTCAGCAGCTTATCTCATTTATCGCATGGTCTCTTTGATGTGTTATGGAATGTTTCAATCATCAAGGATGATAATAAGTGTTTAACATCCTCAAAACGTACATCTGTCTTATATATCTTGAGCGCAGAACCAGGTTGGTCATTGTTCAATCTCATATTTACGTAACAACCATGATTTCAGGTGAATTGGTTATTTTTACTACTTTAAGGTGAACCTATATTTTGGCATTTCTGGCTACCACACGGATCGTTTTCTTAGAAGTCTGGAGGGACTATCAGAAATGTTGCATTCACTGCTACTGACGGTAAGAAATACAATTCTGTTAATAAAATAACTGTAATGTTACAAAGAACTATGTGAATACAGGGAAATAGGCTTAACGCCTTTGTGATAAGTTCCTGTAATGTACTCGTCGCCAAATTATTGTTATGTACTGGTCGAGAATTTAATAGTCCTGACGCAAGAAGGCGGAAATCAGAAGACCACTAGGTTTGCGATGATACTTCTATTTTCCAAACACAAGGAGAAGCAATAAGTGGTATCACACCAAAAATAAGTAGTCACACAAGATTGTGTGAGCAAAATATATATGAATGTCCAGACAAGTGTGTGAACAAATCAATGGACAGTCTTAACATGAATGGCTAATTATAATGAAGTATCGATCCATATATACATAGCAAAATATAGCAGACATGTCAACAACCACACATATAGTATGGATATCTGTCACCAAGCAACGGACTGTCAACAAACACTCATATTATATATAATATAAGGGGAATATACATTGATAAAGGAGACAGGTTCATCAAAGTGAAATGGTCACAGACTAAGCGAGCAAACAGAAAGAGAGATCACCATACACACACACATATATATATATATATGGATGCATACCACCTCCCCTTTTGAGAAGATTGATGATTAGTAGGATGTTTTCCTGGGGGTTTATCTGGAACCTTTGGGCTTGTTGTTGACGTCTATCGTTTCGTCTGCCTGTTGGGTTTGCGGCTTCGGCTTCGTCCGGAATTGTCTGACATTTTATGCTTCTTGACCGCATTGCATAGCGAATTTAGTGGGACATCAGCCAGATGCAAACGATCGAACCAATCAAGTCCCAAAAGATTTAAATCACTCTTGGTGACGCAGCAAATTCCTGTGAATTTGGTATTGCGGAAGGAAACAGAACATTTGAGTTCACCCATTTGTTTGAGCCGCCCACCACAGGCGCTGAGAAGAGTCTGAGAAGTATTTGCGATTGGTGGTCTGCCAATATTATTCCAAAGTTTCTCTGATATAACAGTAATATCAGAGGCGGTATCTAGCTGCAGACGTGCATCATGACCATTCATCTGAAGGTCGATATACTTCCGCATACCTGGTGTTGTGACTTGACAGGTTGCGCGTAGACTCAATGATCTCCTTGGAGATTTAGGACCAACAGTTTGTCGAGCTTTTGCTGGATTATGATATCTGAGTTGGCGTGGCTGACAAAAACCATTTTTATGACCGATGATTTTGCACTTGCTGCAACGATGATTTTTGTACGGACAAGACTTTACAAAGTGCCACGCGCCACAATGCCAGCATGGTGATGGTGGGGTCTTCTTTGCAGTATTTTGTGAAGTTGGACGAGTATGTGTAGATTTCCGCGGAACATTAGGAGAAGGTGGGTCAGGAGTGGATGATGAGAGATTTTTGCTCTTTCGTAATGCATGAATATCAGAGCTTCTCGAAGGTGTTGATTCGACCAGGTGTGTGTCTTTCTGTAAATTAATCAGCCGTTGATATTCATCAGCTATGTCATGTAGAGTTAACTTAGGATTTTGCTCTAGCTGATTGAGCAGTCGTGTTCGAACGTCTGTGAAACGAGGAGATTGAAGACTGCATATGAGAATCAAGGCTTTGAATTGATCATCTGTTAAGGAACTGAGTCTAAATCTCTCACATTCTCGGTTGACTGTGCCAACGTGAGTAAGAAAATCATCATTTTCATTCATTGTCAGATTGAGGCAACGATAACGTATGCTGAATAATGAGGAGTGGTCTCCAAAATGTTCACGCAGCAGCTTTATTGTATCATCGAAACACTTGTCACGTGATTTCTGGGGTAAAATTAGGTTGCAGTACCGTTCATATTCTGCGGGACCCAATTTACGTAACAACACTCGCACCTTCCAAGCATCGTCTTGTGAGGCGAGATCAACAGTGAATAAATCCTCATAACGTTGATACCATGTGTCAAAAGTGACATTCGCATCTGGATTATAATTGAACTGTGAAATACTATTCACAATTCCGTCGACAGATGGTACCATGGTATGATTCGGGTTGCTTGAAGGTGAAGCTGGACCAGTCTGTTGGTTGACGAACATTTCCATTAATTTCATTTGTTGTTCAAACAATAATTCCAATTTAGAAGGATCCATAGTTTTCCCCGTCGCCAAATTGTTATGTTGCTGCTGCTGAGTGGTTAATAGTAGTTTTCCCCGTCGCCAAATTATTGTATGTACTGGTCGAGAATTTAATAGTCCTGACGCAAGAAGGCGGAAATCAGAAGACCACTAGGTTTGCGATGATACTTCTATTTTCCAAACACAAGGAGAAGCAATAAGTGGTATCACACCAAAAATAAGTAGTCACACAAGATTGTGTGAGCAAAATATATATGAATGTCCAGACAAGTGTGTGAACAAATCAATGGACAGTCTTAACATGAATGGCTAATTATAATGAAGTATCGATCCATATATACATAGCAAAATATAGCAGACATGTCAACAACCACACATATAGTATGGATATCTGTCACCAAGCAACGGACTGTCAACAAACACTCATATTATATATAATATAAGGGGAATATACATTGATAAAGGAGACAGGTTCATCAAAGTGAAATGGTCACAGACTAAGCGAGCAACAGAAAGAGAGATCACCATACACACACACACATATATATATATATGTATATATGGATACATATCAGTTGCACACACAATTTTAAAATGCGGATGGATGATATTTCAGTGAATATATATTGCGGAGATTGAACACACTCAATCATACCCAGTCATTCTTTTTGTAAGAATAAATACAGATATGTCTACGTCAGCTGTGTGCATAATACAAATGAATGAGCAAAATTGTGATAGAGATCAATGCTAATCTGAACGGTGGCTTCAAAATCAATGACAATAATAATAATAATAATAATAAAGAGAACATCCGTTGAAATGCTGATCAATGTAGTAGTAATGATGGAAAATTGTTGTGAATGCATCTGTACACTTACACAGTGATTAATTAGTAAAAATAATAATTTGGAAAAACGATGTCGTATCTGACACAAACAAATCAAGTAAATCAACAGTTAACAACAACAGCTAATTTGATTGGTAATCAATGTGTGTGTAAAAGTTTTTGTTACTACATTGTACGCATTTTTAACAGTAAAGTGTACAAGGCAGGCAGCTTTATTGACCTGACTACCACTGTGGGTGATACAAGGGGGATATAGGATTACTGATATCGTTGGAGTCTTGTTGGTTTGTTGTTTATCTGCTTGGGTTGCTTTGGGATGGCGTCGCTATCTGTGTATGTAGGTTTGAGTCTGTCAAAGGAGAGAGCCAGCTTTTTATCCTCTTTGTTCACGGTGAAATATTTTTCCGCGCGAAGAAGTACTGGGAATGGACCTTCGTATGGAGCTTGTAGCCCTTTCCCGACGTATAAAGACGAATTTACAGGTTTGTGGATGTCTACCTACGTTTTCTCTGTGAGGAGATTGTCTCAGAGCTGTTGGTTGAAGTTGTAGCATTCGTCGGGTCAGTTGATTAGAAAACTCGGAAATGTTCACCTCTTGGCAGTCGTGGGGAGCTACTAACTGTCCTGACAGTGTTAAAGTAGTGCCGTGTACTGGTCGTGCCTTTGTACAGCCGAAGTCTTCTTTGATAGTTGACTGGATGCTGAACAAAATCAAAGGTAAGTGATCATTACAGTTGGATTAATCATATTGCGCCATCAAGGAGCTAACTACCTGTGAAATCTTTCTACCGGGCTATTCGGTGTTGGATGGTATGCAGTGGTGGAGATATGCTGCACTACCAGAAGTCGGGTGAACTCCCGAAATAATGTCAACTGAAACTGAGCTCCTCTATCCGATATCACTGTAGATGGGACATCATAACTTCAGACCAAGCGATCCAGAAATACTGAGGCAACATTTTCAACTGACACATCATTGAGTGGGCAAGCAAAAGCCCACCAAGTAAATCTGTCTATCACCGTGAGAATGTGCGTGTACCCTTTTGATGGTAGCAATGGGTTGACTATATAATAATAATAATAATACCTGTGTGTACATGTTGAAATCGCCTCCCCGGAAGGTCGAACTGCTGAGGTATGCTGACGGTATGTCTATGAACTTTTGAGCGTTGGCATTGTAGACATTCGTGTGCCCATTGTCGAATTTCCGAATTCATCTTTGGCCATACGAAAGCCCACTTATTTGCTTGACTGTAGCTTGCACACCCGGATGGGATAATGCATGTAATTGATTGGACAACGCCTTTCAACAAGGTTCTGGAACAAAAGGTCGATGGACACCCATAGATACGTCGCAGACGACGGTGGTGTCGGATAAGGGAATAGGTACCGATATCCATGCTGAAAATTCCATACTTGTACCGAAAATACAGTGTGGAATCAAGCTGTAAATAAAAAAAAATAAAAAAAGGTACATCCCTGAGTTGTAAGGACGATCTCTCCCAACAAGTTAAAAGCTCAGTGTCATCGCATTGTAATTTTGCGATGGTCTCAAGACTGATGTCTGCTGGTTTGAGTAGGAGATTTAAATCACGGCGATAAAGAGAGCCGGCTACCACATTGGTGTTGTCATTGATGTACTGTATGTTCGCCAAGAACTAAGAGATATAATCTGGCTGCCTAGGTTCTCTGGGTGAGTGCCTATCTAGTAACGTAGTGAAAACGTAGCACAGGGGTTCATGGTCGGTAAATATTTTGTTGCAAATAAGTGAAATACCTGATTGCTAGGTAAGTGGTTAACAATTCTCTACAGAACATACTGTAACGAGTCTTTGAAAAGAAAGCGACAGGAATTACTGAATTATTTATTTTCTGTCGGAATACAGCTTCTACTGGAATTTGAGAGGTACCAGTGCACAAAATGAGAGATGCCTTATAGTTGGTGTGGGAGAGCATAACAACCTTGAACAGCGCTTCTTTAGCTATAACGAATGCTTCTTTCGCTTGATTTGACAGCTGAAACTTTTTTGGATAGCGTTTAAAATCAGCTAGGGGTTGTACAATGGAGACACATGAACAGATAAAATGTCAATGTGAATCTGGTCCGGGGAAATTTTTGATGGTCTCTATCTTTTCCTCCATAGGTCTAATACCACTTTTGGTTATGCAGTGTCTCAGAAATTGTATAGAGGAGACACCGAACATGCACTTTTGGGATTGATGGCGACGCCATATTGCTCAAAACGGTGAAATAAGATGGTGAGGTGATCCGTGTGTTCTTCAACTGATGAGCTAGCAATTAAGACGTCATCGATGTATGCAAATACAAAATCTAAACCTTCTGTGACCTGATCCATGAAACGTTGGAAGGATTGTGCGGCGTTCTTTAGACCAAACGGCATGCGCAGAAATTCGAGCAAACCGAAAGGTGTAATGATGGCTGTTTTTTCAATATCTTCTTCTTTAGCGACTAGTAGTTGATGATAGGCTGTAATCAAGTCCCCTTTGGAAAAAATTGTTTTACCATGAGATTTCAAGGGAATTCATGCAGGTGGGAATCGCATAATGGCCCGGAACTGTGGCGTTGTTTAAATGTCGATAATCCCACATGGTCTCCAGTCATGCTCAGCTTTAAGCGCCATGTGTAAGTGTGAAGACCAAGGGCTATTGGAAGGTCTGATGATGCCGAACTGCATTATGTGTTCGAATTCTGCCTAAGCTGCTGCTAATTTTCAGTAGGTAATCTACGGAGACGAGCTCGAACAGGTTGAACGGTGGCAACAATTTTGTGCGTGACTGTATGTGGTGCATCCTCGATGTTACACAATGGTTTATGTATTCTAGGGAAACGGTGGAGTAGGGCAGAAAAAGTGTAATCTGCTGGTTTCTCGATGCAGATATTATAGACAGATCAACTGGAGATGATTCCGTGGATTTTTAGTTGTGTGCTGTTATCAATCAGCTTTTATTGCTGACATCAAATAACAGATTGAAATTACTTGAAAAATCAGCCCTGAGTACGGCATGACCCACGTCGGCTACCATGAAAATCCGTGTGAAACGGCGGTGTAAGCCTAGGTCCACTATAAGAGATCGTTCGCTATAAGTCTGTTTACTTGTGTGGTTGGCTGCCCGGAGAGATAGTTTTCCTGTTATCCGAGTAGATCACCTGGATAGTGTAGGAGGGATCACGCTAACTTCTGATATTGTGCCTACCAGTAATAGGGTGCCCGAAGTTTTGTCCATCACATAGAAAAGGCGACTTGTTTGCTTGACGGTAACAGCTGTCTCCATCACTGTCTGGCTAAGACGTTTCCCTGAGCCTGATCATCTCCACTAAACATGCACGGTTTGACACATTTCAGGGCATGGCGTCCGAACTTTCTACGGTACCAACATATATTACTGTCTGTAGAAGACGTGCTGGGACGCTGTCGGAAGAGAGGTCATCGTATTAGTTGCGACCTTGCTTGTGAACTCCACCTCTGGAGCTCAGACCTATTAATTTTCAACTTTTCAATTCTTGCCGCGAAGTCTGCACTGGCGGTAAGTATTGTTGTGTCTGTCGTGGGTGTGGACTGACACGGTGTTGCGCTGTCAGATGCTATATGACCTACGGTGTTATCTGCTAAGACGTCCATAATACTATCTCACCACAGCCTCGTCAACTTTATAGAGTCCAACTAACTGGCACATGTGTCTGAGGAGCTAGAATTGTCTGTGCGTTCCTAGATCACAGTAATCAGTGGATTTTTTCGTCCAACCAACTGGTGCGTTGTCTAAGAAAGGCTTTAAATTTGCATTATTGGTTTCCCGTTGAGGATTTTTCGGTGAAACCGATGATTTCTGTCAACACTGACGGAGGTAGTTCTGCCAGCACGATGCTATATTCGGCTCTATGAAACTCTATGCAGCGTGCTTCCAACAAAGACCCAATAACTCCGAACCAAATCCTTGTCTCTGCGAGGCCATAACGCGGTAAACGAAAATTAGTGATAGCATTTACTGTGGCCTGTGTCTCGTTGACAGTTCTCTGTTCAGGCAGTTTACTGGGCTGAGTAGGTGACGAAAATATGAAGACATTGGTGCGATGGGACGAGCAGATGTGGGACCATAAACAAAAAATTACAATAAAAATACAAAATGGCGAAGTTTGTATATAGATATGAAAAAATAATCCGTGTTCAAAACCGACTCACCAATTATGTGTAGTGGACTAAACGGCTAAGTTCGTTTATACGCAAAACAAATACAAACATGTATGTATGTAGAAGGGTATTCAGCCCACATCAAATAATATAAACATAAAATGCAGTTATTTGAAAAGTTACGATAGTTCCAAAATACTCATATATGGGCGTACAGAATGGTAGGGATGAAATAGTCCTTTTCTTGGGTATACAGATGCTCACTACACGTAAGAGATGCCAACGACTGGAGGGCACTTGCGGAGAGAAAAGTAGACTGGAGCAAAGGATCCTATTGTGGACGTACTGATCAGGTACGGGGCAGAGTTGGTTGGGAAATGTGGAAAGCGCAAAGCTGGAGAAGGAATAAGTGTCGTCCGTATTGCACGCGAAACCAGGTAGGTCCTTGTCTAATTTCACGTAACAACCATGATTTTCTGTGAATTAATTATTTTTACTATTTTAAGGTGAACGTATAATTTGATATTTTCTGGCCACCACAACCCCATCAAAGTGGAGGCGTTGGATGTGATGCCAGTGACCATGTACTGTCAAAACAACATCACTGCTGCTGAGACATCAAAGTTTGAAGCCATATGTTCTACGTGAAATGTAATTAACGAAAAAAGTGATGGCAGAATTAAATGAGGCAAATATAGAAATGAATAGAAATGAAAAATTTGCTGTACTTCTTAAAAAATAGTACACTCTTTCAATGTAGAAGTCCTTTATGAAGATTTTTGGTCTATTAGATACATTTTGTCTTCACAGCTGTTGAAATGATGGAATCTTATCTGATAACGCTTAACACTTAGAAATTATTGCGAATAATGTACGAACAACTGACATCCGCGAGGAATGAGACAACTGAAGGTAATTCAAAATCGTTGAAACAACTACTCACTTGAGTTTTTACTTGGAAATCAAGGGATCTTCCATAAACGTTTCCTTAATACTCTCAAAATTCTTTCCCTGTAAATTGGTGAAACAATCTTCAAAGGAATCTGCAAATGAAAAATGGAAATTTTTCGATTCACTTGCACGTAGTAATAAATTACATCCAAAATGAACCCATCAATATCAAGGCGTATTGGGTAAATTACTGTTTCATTAATGTGAATTCTTATGAAATACTTATTTTACGCGTCAAACTTAATTCAAAATTAACACCTCATTTAATTTTTTTCATATTTAAGATAAATTTAAGACTAGTGCATTTACGTAAAAATTTCAACTGAATGGAGATACCCACTAAACTTTGAAAAGTTTGACTAGCGAACAAAGAAAACTCTTTTCGATAAATTCGTCACCAGGTTCTCCATATACATTACCATAATAATTAAATACCTTCACCTATAGGTTCGAAGCTATTTGTTCAAAAGATGCGACTGAAGATGAACTTAAGGTTGTATATGAAACGTTTATTGAAAACAGCCATTCTGAAAAATTCATCACTAAACACATAACCAAGAGGGCAAAAAAACTCTTCTGCATCTGTTAAGAAGAAGCCTCTATATATACGACTACAATTCAAAGGTGATATACCAAGTGGAATAACGACCAACAAGATGGGAAAACCGATTCAAAGAACGTCTAATGCTATAGCTTATATTTTCCCATAAACGGCTGTGATTCCAAAACTGAAAGATGAAGTGCCTAGACTGGCCATCTCTTCTTTTATCTGTCAATTCAGCAGCTCCTGTGTAGCTAGTCACATTGGCCGGGCTTCAGGTCGTTAAAGCCATCAACAATTCTATATTAGATCACCTCGTCCAAATAAAGTGCAGAGTATCTACTATATTACCGATAACATTGTTTTCACAAAAGGGGATAGTAACTACAGAGACCTATTGTCATAAGCAAAGCCGCTAATATTGTAACGGTAAAAAAAGACTCGGTAAAGGAATGTTTATTTGAAGTTTGTTATCTCTATATAACGAAATTGTGTGCACCTTGTCTTTAACACACCATCTGCATCGATCTTCCATGTTGTCCTACTTATGGCCTTCATATGGTGTTTCTCTCATGTTTTCCGTGTATCACCGCTACTCTGTGCCATTTGGATTCTCTGATATCAAATCTATCTCCTTACTATTTGATGTTTTTTTCTACCGATGAGCATCTCTTTATATATACACTACGGATGAATCTTATCAGTAGGACACGCCAAAATTTGAAGCAGTACACAAGATAGGCTAAATAAGAGCGAAAGGACTACGTGGTTACGGAAGATATCTAATGGGCGAGCTACAATCAGGTTGCGCATAAAAAGCAAAGGAAATCTGATATTATGACAGAGTTTGAAATAATGGAAGAGTTAGAAACAGTCAAAAATTAGCTGTAAACACCAGGGTCATTACCATGATAGTAAAAGCGGGAGAAGGACTTCCTTTCGCATGCAGAGCACTGTTTTTCCCAGCTGGGTAACCATAGAAACGTATATTAGGTACTTCATATTTCCTCCGCGATGTTCATTCACATCAGCAAATTCACCTAGGAGGCAAGACTCATAAGTCATTATTTTTTAAATAGATTTATTACTTATATGAAGACACATCTACGAAAATGCTGTGTAGGAAAGAGGCTACAAACTCTTGATACGAACACAGAACATAGTTCTTTCAAATGACAGGTGTATCACCAATCCACTTAAACAAGGTTAACAGAATATTATACTTTTAATTAAAAGAGACCAGCAATCTAATAAACTTATCTTTCATTCTTTTTAGTAAAAGATACCATATGAAGTCATCCTGCATAGTGGAATCCCATACTACTTTAGGTTTTACAGAAACCACAGAGTCTCATAAATCAACGTGTAAAAATGTCATCAGCACATCTACGAAAATCACCCATCACTCTGAACTCAGAGTTTTGCGTATAGATGACAATACTACTTCACGAGATACAATACAATTATGTCAAATATAATCAAGCTTTGGTTCTCCTGACTGACCAGTTTAAGCCTTCAGTCTAGTCATAAATCAATAACCTACAGCAAATAATATCCATCCCGTAAGTATTAGTAATTTAATGATTTCACATTGTGTTGACTCCCGTATTGACTACATAGTGCATTTGAGTGCATATCCTCAAACAAATAATTCGAGTTTGTTGGACTTTTACACCAATGACAGAAAAAAGCATGATCACATAGGTTTAGCCAAGTTCACCAAAGCCAATATTTTGACCCTTAACTCTGGATAGCTTTTGGAATCTTCTTACAAAAATAATCTGCTTCAAAATGACCCCTTTTAGTCATTATTGCAATTTAGACAATCTGGATCAGCACACTATCTAATGATGTAACGAAGACAGGACTCAGGCAACAGATCGTTTGTTGAGGAAATCAAGAGACATTTATATATTTTTATATACATTACATTTTAGCAGAGAAACAGCGTCTTCTGGTTGGTCGTTTTCTCACTGGAAGCTGTTCTATCATCTCTTTGTGACCGTTTTATTGAAGGTCAGACTATATATCTGCAAATAGTAGCCGCCCACGCAAAAGTGTGCTATGACTGTTTGTTGAGTTAGTCTTTGTTCTTGTTTTTTCTCATGACCAAGATACGGGACGTAAACGTTGACGTAAAATGCTGTCTACCGATTTCGGCAGACAGCTGTCACCACAATGAGACTTAAAGTGCTCCTTCCTGGAATATCCATTGCTAGGCACTTTCTTAGACAAAGCCATAAACAACACCACCTGTACAATTTTAAGTGGTGCCATCCTGTACTCGCACATAGGTGGTTGTGAAGGATGTTCCATGACTAGTCATGTATGCCCAGTTGTCTTTCCTCCATTTGTGACAATCTTCATCAAAGGAGAACATGACTCACTACAGTTGTTGGCGACGAAATGGATCACGATTATCCGTATTAAAGTTATTTATTTACTAGTGAGTCAGAGAAAGCAGGGAGATCTCACTGAACTAGCTTATTTTGAAGACTCGTTTGATGTGAGAAAATATTATTTTAAAAACAACATCAAGTGAACTCACACTGTAATGTGCTATAAAGTAGTAAAACATAGATCACTTATAAGAAAGGTGCGTTCCCCTGAACCGATGTGGCTGAATCAGCGTAACACGCAAATCTTGGCGAATATCCAGTTACAGATGTGATTATCAGGATGTTTTATGTTGCTTTGACTACCATTGAGTCCCAGTCTAATCACACTATAAAATAGGCAACTAGAGAAAATGAAATATACCTCAGTATCTTCGTGTTATCTCTTTCAGTAGGGAATCCAGGTATCTATAACTGTTCGTAATGAATAGAAACCTTTCACACCCATCAGTCACTACGACCACTGTGTAACTGACTGCTTAGTCAATTCCGTTTTTCAACCTCAAATACAGAAGCAATAAGACCTAACCTGCTAGGATAAATCAGGACTCATTTCGTAAATGTTTGGAAACCATTGTCTAATTACGCCGTATTGCATTTTTGTGGTACCCTTATACTAACTAAATGTAAGATTATTCTGTGTGATTTACAATTAGGAAGAAGGCATTTAACTGGGATAACTGTTCCGGTCATCCGGGAAAATACGTCAGTCTAAGTGGAATAACTGTTGACGAAGTTCATATCTATATATATATATGTTTATAATTTTTATTTCATAATATGAATTTTACAATTTATTAATTAACCCCAGAAGCTTATGCTACCACCTCTATTTCAATAAGCTAATCCTTACTGGTTTGCCTGTACCCTTCTGAACTTTTATATAACTCAACCAAACATTTCACTGCAAGTAGATATCAGCTGTTTCTAAAGGACCTTCCTCAGTTGGATGTATAACTCATCGCATGTAGAGTTTGAGTTGGATTCACCAATGAATGTGAAAATTTTGAAATGTTCAGATATGCACAGCCCTAATCTTCAAACAAATAGACAAGCAACCATACGTCTCACATAAGATCTTACCCACAAAAGGTCCGGATAAGTCCACTCAGACACTCATATGAATAGCTCCCTCGAATAATTGCCACACTGAAAGTGGCATGACCATCTGTTGAGCTACACGAGCATTCCTTTGTTTACATTCCACACACTTATCAATTATTTTGCGAACATTAGCGCCTCCTTCCGCTATACAATACTTCTCTCGAATGCTTGCTAACTCTTGGGACCAACTCAGATGATTCCCGAGGAAGTGGTGGTGTCCTACTATGACAGCAGTGACTGGGTGCCAGAAGGGCAATAGCACTGGGCAGTGCGTCTGATATAGTGCTTCTGACGTTTCTAGGCGTCCACCTACTCTAGCGATTCCAACTGAAATTACTGCAACTAATCTATCCAGCCATACTCTAAAATCTGCCAAGTCGGGACTGTCCTCTCTGGTGACTTCACCACATGCTAACTACTGAGTGGCCTTCAAGATCGCCGTCACCACATTACGTATATCTCCAACTCTCAGTGGCCCCACACTCATGTTATCGTATTCTAGAAGATATATGACCTTCAAATATATAGCATGGTTAGTCAACCATGCATCAGCCTTCAGCAATCTATGCCAGGAAGGGCAATATTCAAAGGGTGGATGTGGACCTGAATATCTCTCTCGCGTATACGTCAACCTGACATTTGTCTTCAGCTCTCAAGCACCCTTACATGTTGGCGGTTCATCTTCCCTGCTGAACCACACATCTCTCACGTCGGGGAATTCATGACCCCCACCACCACTTATTCTTAACCATATCCATGTCAGTAACTCCTCCTTATGTCACGTCAGCAGTGCTTTCTCTTGGCGGCGTACACCTCCAGTAGTCGACACCTGTGGTTTCACAAATTTGAGACACTCTGATAGCCACAAAACATGTGTATCTTGCTGGTTCGGTACGTATATTATATACCACGTTCATGGGATCGGTCCAAAACGTTGCAGGATACAAAGGGTGATTCAACCCCTTACGCACTGTTGTAAGTAGCTGGACTGCCAGCAAGGCAGCAGTAAGCTCAGTATTGGAATCCGAATGGTCTCTAGAGGTGCGACTCCAGGTTTCCTGATTACTAGGCGGACATCTATATAACTTCTCAAAGTAGTTCTGATGTAGACAGCAGCTCCACATTCAGCCTCAGAGGCGTCGGAAACAACATGGAAGTCAACTGTCTCATGATCTTTCGATGCAACTTCACAACCTCGTCGATTGATTTCCCCTCCCCCCCATCACCTAGCACTCGACGTTTAACCTCAATATTACTCACCCTATTATATCACCTAACACAGAAAATAAAACGCAAACGGCTGTGGTCAAAGACAGCTAGTCCTTTCATATATTCCACTTTCAATACTCACATCTCAGGTATAAAGCGGGACGGTGCAAACTGCTACGCAATACACACATCCTTTGACCAATGGCCAAATATCACGTCTACGTCAGAGATGATGCCGGTTGGAAAATGCCACAGAAGCTCTTTGTATCCGTAGCGAGATTTCGCCAGCAATTAGACCGTTAGGGCTGATGCGATTTCACATATAAGTAAAGTGATCAACAAGCTCTACCACTTCACTCTTTATCTTCAAGCTAGGAGATAATGTATCCCGGTCATGGAGCATCATACTACAGTTGAGAGGAGCGAATCGCATGCCAAACATTCGAAGATTGCTGCTCAAGGTGTCCAGAAAACTTAGCGTTTTGTCGCTCTGGCCTACTTTACCACTGTGAAACATCGATGCTTAGAGATGTCAAGTGGAGTAGCACTGTAAATAATATGCAGATTAAACGTAGAGTAAATCAGGAAATGTAGCTTGACAACTTCATCCACCAAAGCTGATAGGACGTTCTGCATTTACCTAGCCAATGTCCTCCTCGATAAGCAAAGTCCGCCGAAAAAATATGACACCAATCTACTGTTGGAATTAGTCACATAACTGTAGGTCCATACGATGCCAAGAATAAACAGCTGGAGATTCCATGATTCATAACTGAATATACTCACAATGCAGCTGACGTGTCCATCACTCCGTAGAGCCCAACAAATCTTCACCTAATTATAGTTTTCTTTCCTACCATTGTATGAAAACGTATCTGGGGTTTTGTTTTATCTGTATGTTAGAAGTATAGCAACCTGAACTACTGCACTCCTCGAAAACTTCATCGTTGTTCATTAATCAATCAAGTTCTAAAGAAGGTAGACCCTACCCGAAAGCTACACATGAAGGAACGCTCTACCACGGGTAAAATTTATTTTGAAAAAGTCTCACAGTAGTATTTACTGATGACGTTTCGAGCACAATTTATTGCTCATAATCATATTAAGGTACTCACACAACTTTCTAACTTGGTTTATATAATCCCATTATTTTTCATCGCTTGATTTGATTGGTAGTAGTATTTCCCATATTTCCGGTATGAGTGATGGGTCACTCCTATTGCACGTGTTGGGTGTAGACTCGATGAACAAGGATTCAGTAATCAACCTCTCTCTCCACCTACCTATATCACTTCTTAGAATTTTAACCGTCTCTCACCCTATTGTGTGGTTATGTGTTAATGCATGCAGTGCAACTGCTGAGCTTTTTTCTAAATCATTTATCTTCGTGGGGTCAATCATCCTAACCTTCGCTAAATTCTTATGTTCTGACAATTTGACTACTCCTGATCTACTAGTTTGACCTATGCAGTTGATCTCACAGAAATTACAAGGTATTTTGTAAATTATATCATTTTGTCTAGTTGATTCAACAGGGTCCTCTAACCTACAGAGGTTGGTCCTGAGTGAGTTTGTAGGTTTAAATGCCACCCTAATACCCGCTTTATTAAGGATCCTACGTAAGGTTTCAGACGTCCCCTCCGTATATGGTAAAACTGTAGATACCTTATTTTCTCTCCTACATATGCTATCACTATTAGTTCCGCCATTGTTTTTATTTTGCTTTTGATATTTTCTGATTTTCCTAATGCATTACAAAGGACAGTTATTTAATACCAGCGCTTCTTCTCTCTGTTTTATTTCATCATTTAGGTTTTTTGTTGTACTACTTGGTGCTGTTGCTTGATTTGTTAGACACTTAATTAAGCCAGTCTTTACAGATAACAGATGAGATGAACTAAAGACTAAATATCTACTAGAATGCGTTGGCTTTTTTTTAACGCTAGTGTGCAGTTTAGCTTCTTCTGTTTTTTTATTTTACAATCCAACATAGCTAATTCTCCTTGTTCATTTTCTGATTCAAATGTGAATTTTATTCCCTTTTCTAGTGAGTCTATATGTGTCAAGAAATTAGAGATATGTTCTGTTTTTAACACTGTGAAAGTGTCATCCACATATCTCCACCAAATTTTTGGCGTAGGATTAAGTGTTTTAAGGGTAATATTTTCCCAGCTGTCCACAAAAATATCTGCTACGATAAGGGATATCGGTGATCTCATTACTACTCCTTCTGTCTGTCTATATATTTTGCCCCAGAATTTAAAGATAGTGGGTGTGACGCATAACTGAGTTCTTAAAATAATTTCCTCAATGGGTGGCTTTGTCCTATAACTGAGTTCGGGATTATCCATTAGTTCTCTTTTAACCATATTGACTAGAGTATTAATTAGAGCATATGCATAAAGAATAGTTAGGGTAGTTAGTATACGGCATTAGATGTCAACGTCCTAGAAACCCAGTATTTGTGGAATTGGGAATAAACAAAAGATATCACGTTAGAAATACTTCCTACCAAAGATTTCTTGGTTGTGTAAGCTTAGATTCAAACTATGCACACACTATCGTGGTGAAGTATGAAAAAATCAAACCAGAATTGAAAATATCTCACACGAATGCTCACGGTATAGCGGGAGATAAACTGAGGTACATAATATAAGTCTTATAACATCCTATACTAACTCTCACACAAGGGTGTGAAATTGTAGGACATTATTTTCCAAAAGACAAATAAATCGGTACGCAAAAATCGCAGTCATCACTTGCTTGGAAAACTTCTCATAAACAAGGTATGGAAACAAACGACTACAAATAGAGAAGGATCAGTTGAACCGATGAGAGACGTTAATACAGTCAAAGTATACCGTAGTTTTGCTGCAGTGGCAGGTAACACAATGATTGATCTACTCAATCAACACTAGTTTGGCGTACATGACAGGTACCAAGTGAGCACTCCTTACAGAACTAGAAGTTTAAAAGATTAACCTGGTTAAGTCGCTCTTAGATAAGCTACTGCCAACAACAGTATCAGGCATAATAATACACAGCGTATATAGAATCGGCCAAAAGCCTGACTCTACAGTAAGTCAGCCTGTACGTCTCCTCAAAGTCGTATTAAACTCCAAAGAAGAGACGGCTGCCATTCTAAGCAATTCGCAAATTCTTAACGGATCAGGCATATATGTCCGTGCCGACTTATGCCTAGCAGACTGTGTCAGAAGACAGTCTGCAGCTCTAGAATTAGGCGAACGACGCCCAAACGGCGAAAACAAAGGCCACGGAAGCATCAAACTGAATCGACAGTTTGCTACACAAATGTCTGCAGCCTGTTGAACAAACGGACTGAGTTGGTCAATACGATAGACTCCGGAAATCCGGATGTAATTATCATCACAGAGACATGGCTCGCGCCCGATGTCACTGACAACGAAGTTAACCCACCAAACTTCGAAGTGAATAGGATGAACCAACTAAGCCACAAAGGTGACGTAGTCATCTACCTCAAGAAATGCTTAACAGTGAGCAGCATCGAAGCACTCGCTCATGAAAATGAACCGTGCGAACTTCCACGCTGCAGACTTAAATGTGCACGCCAAAATATTGACCTCATTACCACATACCGCGGTACTTCCTAATAGAGAAGCTAGACTCCTGGATTTCGAAATGTTAAAGTCGGCGACTTCAACGCCCCAAGAGTTGACTGGACGAGCATGAGTTATCTCTGCTCACCGATTCCCCTATGGTCCTATACGCAGATGACTGGAGGGAGCTGAAGGGCGACAGTGATAAGCTTACTTTGCGAGAAGATCTGAACAAATTTTCAGTGGTCCAGAGAGTGGACGCTCCCGATAAATGTAGCGAAATGTGCAACTGTACGCACCGGACACGCAAGCATTAGCTCCTACGAACTAGGGGGAATAAGACTCATTTGGATTTAGGTGTCATAGTTAGCCACGATTTAAAAACTACAGCACACTGTCGCGCAGTGGCTGCACGTAGTTTCAGATCCTTATAGGCGATTCACAGAGCCTTTACTAGAATCACCAGAGATATGTTCACCTCCTTATATACATCTCTGGTGAGGTCAAGACTGGAAAACTGCATCCAGGCGGCCAGTCCCGACCGAAAGCTGCTACCTTGACGTGGTGGTTGGGCTTGAACACCGCGATGTCCCAACAAGCTATACTGGCAGAGACTTATGTCTCTTGAGGTCCTACCACGCCAGAAAGGTTGTTTGGATAGCGTTTAGACAAAAAGCAGCTATCCAATCCAATACTATGATACAAACAAACTCACAAAATGTCATGCCGGATCGGTCGGGGCCCGGATTAACAACGACCGCGCTTCCTGCTGCCGTGTCACAGGGCAGAAGTGATAAATATGCTACTGAGACACACCAAACAATAAAGAACAAACAAAAACAGGCCGCGTGTGACGGGCCTCAAGCAGTTGTCCCCTGGGCTCTGCGGTCATGCAACCAACTCCCACGGTGTGGGCAGCCGGGAAGTAACAATCGCCCTCACAATCCGAAATGCACGCGAAACCTACCTACTATTCACTCATCTTTGTCTTTATCTTCATCTCTATTATCTTGCCTTCTTTCCACTGATGCAACTCCTCTGCTTGATTGCTCTTCACTGTGTCCACTAAGAACGACGGAAGCCAAAAAACCAGCACCGATAGTCTCCTAAAGCCACGCCACCAATTTCATATAGGAGCATTTAATGTTAGGACACTTTGCCAAATAGGACAACAAGCATCGCTAGCCAGGACTCTGGAGTCCCGAGCCATTGATGTATGTTGTGTTTCAGAAACACGCATACAAGACCCAAGTGTGGTTATTCACCTAACCCCACCTGGCCAACAGGATGAATCTGCAAAATTCACCCTGAGGGTGTCAGGAGATGCCACGGCTAGTTCACGAGGATTAGCTGGTGTAGGGATAGCTTTGAGTACTAGGTCAGAAAAGACATTACTTGACTGGATCCCGGTAGATAGCCGAATATGTGCTGTCCGTCTGAACGGATCAGTAAAAAGGAGAAAGGACTGCACTACTCGCCCATGCCCTTTCGTAATCTCCGCCTACGCCCCCACTGACTGCAGTTCGGATGAAATGAAGGATGAGTTCTACCAAAAGCTGTCTAGTTCGCTGTGAAAGGCTAAACGCTCAGATATAGTCGTTCTAGCTGGTGACTTTAATGCTCAAGTAGGGAAATTGCGTCAATCTGAGAAGGATGTCGGTGGCACCTATGGAGTTCCGTGCCAGCGAACCGACGACGGTGACCGTCTCCTACAGTTCTGTTCAGATAATCATTTGTTTCTTGTAAGCACTAACTTCAAACACAAGGAGAGACACTGTTTGACCTGGCGACCACCATCATCAAACCAACGCTGGACACAAATAGACCACATAGCAATAAGCTATCGTTGGCGTGGGTCGGTAGGAGATTGTCGCTCCTTCTGGAACACGTGTGTAGATACCGATCACGTACTGGTCCGCGCTAGTGTGTGCTTACGACTGAACGGACGTAGGAAACAGCTGGCGGTAAACCCATCACGTCCCCAGCTCGATCAGGAAACTAAATCCCTATTTGAGGAAGAACTAGCTAAACACATATCTATGTTCGACAGCTGTGCTCACCCTGAAGAAGCTTGGAAGAATATTCAGGCAGCCATAGATACAGCTGTGAATAAGGTAAACCCAAAGGTGAGTAAAAACCATTGGATTTCGACTGCCTCATCCGAACTGATAGATGCTAGAAGACTTATTCCGGCGAGCTCCGAATTCAATGAGGAGCGAAAGCTGTACAAAAGGAAACTTACGGAAAGTCTCCGCAAGGACCGTGAACAGTGGTGGGCGAAAGAGATGGAAAAAAGCATCGGCGATAGGCAACTCTTTAGACTCATCAGGGAAACGGGTGGCAAAGGGCAAATGATAAGTGAAACAATCTCTGAGGAAAATGGTACCATAATTAGCTCTCAGGATAGGCGACTGGAACGCTGGAAAGAGCACTATGAGGAGCAGTTTAATTGGCCCACAGCCACGCTCAACCTGCCGAACATCCAACACCTCCCTGAATGGGATATAAACACAAGTCCTCCGTCCCTAACTGAGGTTGCTAAAGCTGTCACCAATCTGAAACAAGGCAAAGCAGCGGGACCTGATGGAATGACTCCAGAGGTATTTAAGTACGGTGGAGACAGTTTACTGTCTGCATTAACTGAGGTTCTAGGCAGCGTCTGGGAATCAGAGGAAGTCCCATCGGGTTGGTGTAAGTCACTGATTATCCCCATATACAAAAAGGGAGACAAGTCTTCCTGTGATAATCACAGAGGGATTAGCTTGACTAATATAGTATCTAAAGTCCTAGGCTCAATAATCATGCGTAGACTAAGTGATGCTCGGGAGGCACAAACACGGGAGAGCCAGGCAGGCTTTAGACCAGGAAGAGGGTGTATTGATCATATCTTCACCCTCCGACAGATTCTAGAACATAGTCATTCCTACCGGCGTCCAACAATCATTATATTTCCTGACCTAAAGGCGGCATTCGATTCTGTTGACCAAGAGGTTCTCTGGCGATGCTTGGCTGTAAAGGGAATGCTGAGAAAATACATTGCACTGATTAAGGCACTCTACTCGTACTCATGCAGCCAGGTGAGGGCTTACGGCGAGTTGTCGTCTGAAGTGGTGACAACTAGTGGTGTCCGTCAAGGATGCCCATTATCTCCTTTTCTATTCAACTTCATCATAGATGTACTAATGGACTTAAACCTAACTCACTTCAGCGACTCAGGGATTGACTTGCTACCAGGGAATAATCTCGTTGACTTAGAATATGCAGACGATATAGTCCTTCTAGGCGAAGACGCTGACAAAATGCAGAGTCTTCTGAACGCCTTGAGCTGCAATCTACGAATGTTTGGAATGCGATTCGCTCCCACCAAATGCAAGATGATGATACAGGACTGGACTACACCGACTCCTAGATTAGAAATAGGAAGTGAAGTGGTAGAGCACGTTGACCGCTTCACTTATTTGGGAAGTACCATCAGCCAGTGCCAACGGGTTGATCTCTGACGAAATCTCAGCACGGATTCAGAGGGCTCGTTTCGCATATACCGTCTCTGGCGTAGACGTGATATCCGACTATCGACCAAAGGGCGGGTGTACTGCTCATCAGTCTACTCCGTCCTCCTTTATGGCTGTGAGACCTCGCCATTGAGAGTGGAAGACATGAAAAGATTACCTGTCTTTGATCATAGGTGCCTGCATTCTATTTCCCGTGTGAAGTGGTATAATAAGGTGAGCAATATTGAAGTTAGGCGTCGAGTTCTAGGTAAGCAGGAGAAATCAGTCGATGAGGCTGTGAAGTTACATAGACTGAGATGGTTAGGACATGTATACGTATGCCTAGTCATCGCTTTCCTCGACGGGCAATGTTAGCGGATATAGGGTCAGGCTGGAAAAAAGCTAGCGGCGGTCAAACCAAAACATGGCACCAGTCAATGAAATCTACAACAGCTAGTCTAAGCCACGTAGGAAGGTGTAGACTTCCTGGTCGGGGTCTTCGGGACGGTAAAAACCAATGGTTGGAAACAATTGGTGACACAGTTCAAAATCGTTCTCAATGGCGCAGATGCATCCACTCCTTGTGACTTATGATTCCTAATGAGACTGTTTTGTTCTTCGCTACTACTATTCCCTTGTCTCACGCCTCTGTTTATTGTCTCTATTATGCATTTTTTCTCTTGCTTTGTGTGCTACATGGAGTGTGGCGACTTGAACTTCCGCACATATGTGCAAAGTCCTATGTCGAAAACAGACAGACGGTCCTTGTCTAAAAGGGGACTCACATTTTAGAAAGGGTTCAAAGGAAGGCTACACGTATGATTCTCTGTATGACTAACTTATCATACGAGGAAAGACTAGTGCGTCGGTGGCACAGTGGTTAGGACTCTCGCTGACCATGCACATGGTCCGGGGTTCGAGCCCACGCCGGCGCACACCTGATATCTATGGTTGGTCTGCGAATTTTGGGCTACCGATATCCACGCTGAAAATTCCATACTTGTACCAAAAATACGGTGTGGAATCAAGCTGTAGTCAAAAATAAAATAAATAGACAGTTTAAATCTATTCCTGCCATGACGTAGGCAGAGAGGAGATTCAATTAACGTGTTTAAAATTTTAAATAATGACTACGCACGTGACCTATTCTTTCCTTCCCACCAGATCGGGACACCTTAGAGGACAGCAGGAGAGCTTGAAAGCCAAGAAGAAATCATACTGTTACACCGAATCATAATCTTCTGAGACCGAGTCCCAGAAGAAATTGCGTCTGCAACGTGAAGAAGGGTTTGGACAAGCACAGAAATTTACTAGAAAAGGATTAACATAAGCTCCAAGCCTTCTAGCCTTAATCAGACAATCTGATTTTTTTAAACAGAAGTACCTTGATACACCAGCCGATCACTTTATGATCTGTCCTAAGACCTTAGAAGTAGAACTTAGCGCGATCCTAATCAGTTGTATGCATATATCTGAAATAACAGAACCGAAAGATGAGGAGATTTACCAAGGTTCCAGCAGTTAGTGTGACCACGGGCAAATTTTGCTCGGAATATTACCAAAAACAAAAAGAACTTATCATTGTTTGTAAACTATTTAAATGTAATGTTAATTTATTTGATGTAATCCACAATGTTCAAACTTTTTACTTACATAAATTCTTATCTAAGCGAAGATAGGTTCTGCCGATACAGAATAGTGATTGCAGTCTTATTAGAACTTAGAAGGGATAAGTAAGATCATATGAGCCGTATCGAAGATTGTTGAGAGGGTTTGCGACCCATATAGTTAGTAGATGGATTACTATACTACGAGTGCCCCACAGTAAAGCAAATTGAGGAGGGGCAACACACTCCGATCTATGAAGCAAATTGCAAAGCAACATTTGGGGTAATGCAGGCAATCGAACTTTGCTGACGCAGTGCATTGAGTGTGGCTGATTGGTTGTATAACAAATTAATATCCAATTACAAACTAGTGGTATTGGATTCTTTGATTGGACACTAGTTTGTAATCGGTGTGACTCCTACAAGAGGTCAATCGCGAGCTTGAATAGCTCAATGGTACCGTCTGACTGCAACACTGGATGACGTGGGTTCGAATCTCAGAAGAGACATGAGTTCCTCCAAAGTTCCAGATACACCTTGTTGACGAGTGGCAACTAACGAAACATAGGTCCAAGGCTTCCTGCCGATTGCCTCAAACCACCTAATATCATCAAATCAACGTGCACCGCGATGTCGAGCTACCTAGAATGGTGGTAAATCGCAAACTTGACTGATAGAATGCAGTCTGCACCAAAGAAAGAACCACACACATCACACTAGTTACTAATTAGTGTCCAATCAAAGTATCATGTCTTCACTAATATTTGATTCAACTGGAGATAAAAAAGCACATACATATTCTGGAAAGCAGTTGAAACAGTTCTTATACTTTTACCTTAAAGTTAAGAGCTAGATGAAACCAGTTTAACCAGAGTAACGAAGCCTATAAATTCCTAAATGACTTCCAGAAACCAGTCCAATCTGCCGGAATAATAAGACAGAAATAAAAAGACGAATTGGTTTGTTATTTAAGAAACACTTTTTCATGAAATGATTGTTTCATATCACACTTTGTTCGACTGTAACACATGGATACTCACTGACTTTAAGATCTGTAAGTTCCAACTTACAAGTTATTCGAAAGAATTTATTAAGCTTGTACAACTCAGATGAGATTTGGTGTATAAAACTAACTACCTGCTCTATAGCATATGTAGTTTTGTTCCAACTACTTTTCTTTAACAAATTCAATGGGCTCCTCTGTGAATTTGGAATACAGATAACTGAAGAAAATACCACAGACGATTGTCCCAAGTAGCACCGTGACTACCAACTTCTGATCCTCTTTCAATTCCTTTGCGGTCATTATTAATTCTCTATCAGACTGCCTCTCCCAAGATTCATTCAAGATTCGATTATGCTGCTTGACGTAGAATGATTTGAAATTATCTTTGCTACTGTCTCTAATAGAATCAATAGAGTATTGTTCAAAATCAGTGTCTATTCTGTCACTTCTTGGGTGAACTAGGCCCCGATCATACTCATTTCTTTTAATCGGATTACCCAAAACTTCATATGCTCTCATTAACTCGTGAAACTTTCCCCTAGCATTTGGGTCATCGGTGACATCAGGATGATATAATTTTGACAGTCGGTAGAAAGCCTCCTTGATCTCTTGATGAGTAGCATCTTTGCGTAGTTCGAAAACACTGTACAGCGATTTAAATTTAGTAGACAGAGCAGAAGTTGCTCTATAACTAAGAGTATTGGAGAAAAATGGAAGTGACCTAGCAGCTAAATGAAACTAAATTGAGTAAGAGACCGAGAAGTAACGTTACCATCTTAGATACCCTCAAATACCTTCGTGTTCAATATTCATTATTGAAACTCCAGTATCCCCAACAATATTAACAAGAATTCAAGCTTTTTACGTGTTTTTCCCTCAAAAATTTCCTCTATTAAATTTAATTTCTTCTAAATGACGTTCTTCAAAAGATTAGTCACCATATATACCTGAGAAGTTTCATTTATCTAATCCAATCCAATATCTTGATTACGAGCTAGTATAAACCAGTGATTTCTTTGAGCTCGCTTCTTGATTGTGAGGTAGAGGTTCCAGATCTTCGGTGAGCTTCTGCGTAGTAAGTCCCGCCACTCGACTGCTTTAGCTCTGGTAGACTCCAGGAGGAGTGGTGCGGGGATTGGTCGAGATGTGGTTTGTAGTATGCAGTATGTTAGGACTGTATTGCTGCCGTGAATGGAGTTTGACCTAACTCCCGTTGGTCATTCGGTGTAGTCATAAAAGCAGAATAGTAGTAATAATAATAAGAATAAAAATAATAGGTTGTAGTGTAGATAATATAGGTTGAGATAAGTGGAATAATAAAGGTGACCTAAGGAAAAGATAGAGTGAGAGAAGGCAGAATAGGTCGTGGGGATTTAGTTTGTACGCTTATCATTGACAGTGTGGTTTCAAGTTTTATGAGGATAAGCCATTGAGACACAAACCTTGCATTTCTGCATGATTGTCTAGCTTCCGCTTAAAAATCTCCACAGATGGCGCTGTAGTCACGGCCGCCGGTAAAGCGTTCCAGAGACGGCAAACACGAAGCGAAAAGAAATGTGATCGCACTCGAGTCTTTGGTCTCTGGTGTGCTATCCTTAGCGGGTTACCTCGTGGAAGCCTATAATCACTTAATGGCAGGATGCTTTTATTTGGGTGGGCCTGGTCATTTAGGATCTTGTAGACGGTGATGAGGTCTCCCCTGTGCCTACGGTAACTAAGTGTGAAAAGACCTAATTTCTTTAGTCTTTCCTCATATGATTTGTTGCGGAGGCCGATCACCCATTTTGTCGCTCGTCTCTGGACACTTTCTAGAATGTTAGCATCCCTTTTGAGTAGCGGAGGTGCAATGATATTATGCACCTCAAGGTGTGGCCTCACATATGCCTTATATAACCTTAAGAACAGTTCGGGAGTGAGAGCTCCCAGCTGCCTATGCATAAAGTGTAAAGTTGCGTAGGCTTTGGCGACGTCCCTCGAGTAATTTCCACTGGTGTCTAGCTTTTCTGTTAGAATAAGACCTAGATCTCGCTCTGATTGAACACAACTCAAGTTCTGGCCACCAAGGGTGTAATTTACACTCTGTGACCTGCCCGAATGAAGTTGCACTACTTTGCACTTCTTTAGGTTGAAAGGCATTCCGTTAGCCAGAGCCCAGTTTCCCAGAGTTTGCAGGTCAGCCTGCAATCTATCTGAGTCTTCCGATGAGTTTATTGCTCTCCAAATCTTTACGTCGTCAGCGTAAAGAAGCGCAGAGCAGTTTAGTTGGGAGGGCAGGTCGTTGATAAAAATCAAAAACATCAACGGCCCTAGGATAGAACCCTGAGGAACCCCTGATGCCGAGGTGTGCCAGGATGATCGGATGCGGTTGACTTTGGTGCAGAATTCTCTCTCGCCTAAGTAATCTTTCAGCCATGCGAGAAGTGCTCCAGAAACACCCGCCTTGCTTATTTTGTGAAGGAGCAGACCATGGTGAACTGTGTCGAATGCTTTCGCAAAGTCGAGAAAGATCACGTGGGCTGGTACCTTTTTGTCCCAGGATAGTGTCCAATCGTTCCAAGCTAGTAGAAGATTCGTCACGCAGGATCTTCCCCTCCTGAAACCGTGCTGTGCTTCGTGAAGAAGGTTAGTCCCATCGAAGTATTTTCTCATGTGGTCGTCAATGAGACTTTCCAATATCTTCGATATCACTGGAAGTAGAGCAACTGGTCTGTAACTGGTCGCATTCTGCCGGTCACCACCCTTGAAGATAGGGGATAGGATTGCTCGTTTCCATTCACATGGAAGTTTCCCTACATCAAGGGAGTGTTGGAACAGATCACTTAGGGGTTGGCAGAGACTTTCTGAACACTGCTTCAGGACAGATGGTCTGATGTCATCACAACCTGAAGACTTTCCCGAAGCCAACCTTCCCAATTTTGCAAGTACCATAGCCGGGGTAATTTGAAATGTACCCAGCAGGTTTTCGCGTGTTGGTTTTGCGATGTAATCTGGATGTTCTGTGGGGTAATATCCTCGTTACTGTTTAGTTGCCTGTGAAAGGCTAGGCTGAATGTCTCTGCCATTTCAAGACTAGTAAGAGATTTCCCATCAGAACCCACTAGATTGCATGCTCCCTGGTTGGTCGGTTTTCTTTCGGATATAAACCTGTATAGGCTTTTGGGGTTCACGAGAAGCTTATTGGCGAGGTCTCCCTGAAATGTCCTTCTATCGCTCCGGACTCGTATGTTACATCGATTCCTGAGTTCAAGGTACACTTCATGTTCGGGTTGACTCTTCGATCGTCGCCACGCGAACCAGGCTTTTCGCTTCGCCTGCAGAAGGCGTTGTGTCCCCCTTTTTAGCCATGATCGTTGCTTCCTAGCTTTTGGTGTGACTAAAGGAACAGTGTCTGAGACCGCCTGGTGAATGATCTCCTTTACCACTCTCCAGTGTTCTTCTACTGTTAGCTCTGTCCATTTTTTAGGCCAATTTGCTTCAGACAGAAGTCTTCGCATTTTGGTGTAGTTGGCTTTGTTATAACACAGATAGGGCTGTGTATTGTCCCACTGTAAGCGCTCGCGGAGGACTATGTCGAATACTATGACCGCGTGGTCACTACTACCTATGGGAGTCGTGATCTGAACGTTTTCCACTAGTAGCTGGTCACTAGTGAGCACGTAATCCAGTCTAGAAGACTTCCCATCAGGGCCCCATCTAGTATCCATCTTGACATTTTCAGTGAATCCAGCCTTCCTGATGGTATGCAGCAGATTTCGATCAAATCTATCATGGGCTTTTCCCGACACCAAGTTAAGAGATGGGGCATTGAAGTCACCAGCTATGACAATTTGATCATAACCCATGTCTTGAGTTGCTGAGATTGTATTTAGCAGTACCTGGTTGTGGTCTGCTCCACATGAAGGTGATCGATAAATGCTGCCCACTAGATATTTGCAGTACCCAACGGTGAAGTGGCACCATATGGAGTCAGGGAGCTCTGTGAGGGGAGGGTCCATCGCGTGAACACATCTGAGCTGTTTGTCGACGTATATGGCGACTCCACCTCCTTCTTTCAGGTCCCTATCTCGCCTGACTAGGACCATATCATTTATACTGACTTCGCTGTCTGCCACCGTAGGGGTTAGCCAGGTTTCCGTCAGTATTATGATTTTGGAGTTCAGTTGTGATTGTAGGTGTCTAAGTTCAGCTATTTTGCCTCTTAGCCCTCTCACATTACTATACAGGCAACTGGTAGTCAGTCTCACCACTTCCCCGTATTGGGGGGTAGTTGACTTGATATTGGCTATCGGTTGAGGAGTTATCCTACGAACTAGTTGGCCGATTCCCCAGGAACCGGCCTGTTGGCGTTTTTTTCTTCTAGTTCAGTCGGAGCACTCGGATGACACTGGCTATCATCGTCCGTGCTGCACCGCTGTAGTGTGACTAGGGGTTGAGGATTTTTTTTACTACGCTTTGTTCTCTCCTTTGAGTGCGAGGCCGGCTCTCGCAGCAGCGAATGTGTTTGCTGACCTTGTCCTTGGTCTCGTACCATCTTTGGAGAGCGGTAGTCAACTGGTCTTGGGAGCTGAACTTGACAGCTAACAGACGTGGCGAGTTAATTGACATAAGATGAGTGGGTCGAGGCAGTCTATAAATAGAGACAGCCCCTGAACTCCCAGGGCCATCTGGGATGCCAACCATCTCCATTGTTGTACATCATGACAATGCTTTTCGCAGGCGTTCCCAGTTACCAGTTCGGGAATGCCATGCACAACCATGGAGGCAGAAGGAATGAGCTCTGGCGACTCCCTCGCCATTTGTCTTTCCTTCCACGGCCTGTCTGGCTTAACACGTATGTTACAGGCCCTCCCTATAGAAAGGACTTGAGAAGCCAGTAACACTTTTTCAACATCCTCGGTAGAGCCCAATGTTACCCTCAGTGGGGATGGTTTGCCTTCAGGTGCAGCAGTGCCCTTGTACAATCTGCATAGATTTACTGGTTGGATGTCCAAACCCAGTGTGCTGCACAAGATGGACCACTGTTCCTGATCAAATAGGGCCCTATCTTTCAGCAGACTACTGCTACAGTCTGGTACATTAAAGAGGATTACACAATTTGATCTACTAACCGTGGGCTTGGGCTCGGTCCTCGCACATTTGTGATTTCCTTTAAGACCGTTTTGGTTCGTCTGGGTATTTTTTTGTGTCTCAGTGCTGTGGCCAATATTACTGGCAGACGAGAGGGGTCTTTTTCCAACGACGGAGACCCGTGGTTCTCCAGCCTCTGTGTCTGGAGCGGTTATGTCAAGAGTTACAGGTTTAACCAGTGAGGATTTTGGTATCCCCGGTTTACGCGCATTTGTACTAATTTCCGGATTGGTGCTGGTCGAACATTTCATATTTTTCCCCGCTACTTCTGCACCATCTTTAGTTTTCAAAGGACTACGCGAGGCTACATCAGGACGGCAACTCGGGCATATGTACCAGAACCATTGGCATGGGTTTCTACGCATAAAGTCATAATATGCTTTTGGTACCCCATTGTCGCATCTGCAATGCACCCATCGCTTGCAAAAGTTACATTCGAAAGCAGAGTCTGCTTGTTCGACAACAGAAGCGCAGACCTTGCAGTCGTCTGCCTTCTTGGGGAGCGTTCTTGTCGTCTTGCGACGTCGTGAACGTTTCTTTTTGGCCTTCCTATTTGTTTCATGGTCTACCATGGGGATGGGTGTTATGCAGTTCTCACTTAGTGCAATTTTCCCACTCGGATCTGTTAACCTAGTCATGTTAACAGGGGTGGAGCCACATCCACTTGGCTGACTTTGCACAGCTTCACTGTAGGACTGTGGCGACATAGGTAATTTGTACGAGCTGGGAATATCAGCCCTGGTCTTCAAGACCGGTATGCGTGAGTCCATCAGCTTCACCTGTTTGCCCAGTTTGGCTGAAGCCCTGGTGACTACAGAGTATGATGTCCCACTACTTATTTTAGGTTGAGAATCTATTGTCATTTTACTCCTAAATTAATACTGGTGATTAAATAATAAGAGACTGTTATTTTGTCCAATAGACTTACAGCAAAAGACAATAGAGAGCACAGAAAAGAAGGATAAAGTGTGTAAGTAAAAGCTTTTGACTTTACCTGCAACTTTCGGGTTATTCGGCTTCACAGCAAACACGTAACAGACCCACAAGTCCTGTTTATTTGAAAGAGTGAGGAGGGTGTTGCTACAGAAGTAGCACCTGAAGCTTTGGCAGTAGTTCGAGACAGCGGGAAGTACCACACACAGGCTCGGTGAGGAAGAAATGGTTGAATAAAATTCGCCGGGTAGGAAGATCAGGTTTCCCAAACGAATAATTCACAAAATTGGATATTTCCGGCTAGAGAGGAAAAGCACGTCTTATGGATTGTAGCGGTAAATAATTCCCCAAAATTATTGACCACAGCAATCATCACTGAACATTAGATGCTTACCCTCACTGTTTAAGTCGACTTGTTTAGCTGAAGGCTTCCGGTCACTTATCCACGCCATTTGGTACTCCGTCGTGTCACGTTCGTGCACGATCACTAGCCAGCTTAGCATTCATCTCGGTCTACTACTTGGTCCCGAAATATATCTCGCAGTTTGGACGATCGAATAGCGTCTTTTGCTTTGCCTTTGGTCTACGCGGAACGAGTGCTACAGAAGTTGTTGGTATTAGGCCTTGCGATAGTACACTCCGTACAATCCGTGAACGTCAATACCGTCAACCTCTAAAGTATAAATATAGCCCTATATGCTGTATCACCATCGATTGAAATACCTAAGACAGTTGTTGCACCCAAAATACAAAGGTTTATAAGTCAGTGACTAGTAGAGTTTCCACCCAGGGAGAAACCTGAAGAGTTGTCTTGCTGATATGTCACACTGCATTAGTCTTACTGAAAAAATGTACAAAAAATGCGATTAATTAATACTTTACCTGACATGTAGTCAGTGACATGAGAACACTCACCAAAAAGCTGACAGGACGTACGTCGCACAGACCTACAGAAAGTCGGAAGTTAAATAGGAATTGATGCCACTTATACACGTATACCATATCATTCTTCAAGCAGCTGGACCATTATAACTCATCTCTTTTGAACGTTCCGGGATTACCATTTCAGGACTCTGAATCACACTCTGTATGAGCAGTATTCATGATCTAAAGCGAAGATACAGCTGGTTTCCAAATAGGTTTCTACAGCCGCTAGGATAAACGCCATCACTTTTTGAATTTAACTCTCTCCTAACTTTCTCGTCTCACTGGTTAGAGCAGTAGCGCTCAATTGGAATTTTGATTTCCCGTGGGTATTTACTGTCGTATGAGGTTTAAGGCGGTTCCGCTATGTGTAGCTTTTAAACAACCGTGATGAATATGATGTAACATTTGACTATTCTTACGTCGTCTTACGGTTCTCTGTATGTCTACAATGCTTTTTTCGTCGTACTTTGCATTAAGATTGGTCAGCTGTTTCGGTGATTATCACTGACTTCGACATTGCGTTGCGTAATTCTTCAACGCAGTGAAGATATACTTTGGATTATTACTCTATGCGTAAATGCTGTATGAAGAAAAAAGTATTTTGGAACTGAATTCGCTGAGTATTTTTGTACCGTATGTTCCTTGCAGTTTAAAATGAAGATTTATCGTTTCATTTTTAGATGTATTCTTGTAGCGTGATTCAACGGCACAAATACTACGATATGTACGTAATTTTTGTGATACCTTCTGTACCAATACTGTGTTCCACATTTCAAAAGAACTGTAAACTGTGATAGCTGAATTTACTGAATAATTGAGTCATATATGATCATGCGTGTTAATCATGTAAATGCTTGATTTGTGTAAATGGATTATTACTATTCACAATAATAATAATATATATTCTCATATAAACATATAAATTTACATGAAATTGCATGCCATTTTTACAGGCACGATCAAGTATGATATAATATCAAATCGTAGATTGTCTACGAGTTAATAATGTTTCAACTGTCAAATATTTGATATATAAATAAATACACATTGTCTGAACTAGGCTGTATAGTTATTGAATTGTACAGTTGTCCTCCAGGTTGAGCGGGAAAATCGACTTCGTTTCGTTTTCATCCCGTGGTTGTCGGCATACGATAACCAACCAAAATTGAGGTAAGTACAACGTTTACAACGGATTCAAAGCTGTTTTAGAAAAGTAAAAGTGCTAAGGTGGATCAATAAAGTGTAATGAAATGGGTAAGTGCAAGTATCACTAATAAATGCATTAATAAAGGAAACTCCCTAGGCTGACAACGTTCATTTGCAATGTATAATGCTACACGTATATCTCGTACTATCATGATGTCCACTTTTGGTTTTAATACATTTTTTCCTTATGTCGGTTTTTTTATATTTTATGCCTTTTTGTGCATTTGGTGCACAACCGTACCCTACAGAGAATAGGAATAGAATAAGTCGAATCAAATTCATAAAAAGCTATAAAATGTTAGGTTTAATGGGATATAATGAGGATCGAGTAAAGACGTTATTAGAAAATGAATGAGATAAGACATTGTGAAGTGGTATTTAAAGATCCGACAATGGACAGCAAGTTAATTTATAAGATGCATCATAAATCTGTGCAGAGCCCACATGGTCGCATCTCAACAATAGGCTGAGTGAATGGTATATATTTAAAGGCAGAAGCATGATCTGTCTAGGCGTTCATTATTATCTTTTTCAAGATAAAGATCTAAGCCCTCATAAAAATCAGAAAAATCTCGAGCCGTCAAATCGCATATTGCTGTTCCTGCAGAATGGGGCAATAGAAATAACAATAACAATTTCGCTTTATTCCAGAAACAGTACTTGTGGTACAGTGTGGAATTTTCAGCACATATCTACAATATTGCATCTAATTTCATCGTACATTAAAATGGAGTATTATAAAAAAAATAAAATATATAAAAAAACAATAAACCAAAAAAAAGAAACACAGAAATAACCAAAAAATGCAAATAAAAATACCAAGTAAAAACGAAGATAAACACAATGAAAAAATATTTCAGTATTGGTTAGTGGAAGCTACGATATGTGTATGCGTGGTGAACAGTAACAGCTATAATCATACAGGAAATTATGAGATGTTCTTAAAAATGTTTATAGCCAAGATGATCAGTTAATTTGATTGAACAACACTAAGCAATCATAAGGTAAACATTTCAGGTTGTGTTTTTTTTATTGTCAGCACTAATGCGGTTGTTTGTAGTGGTGTGGTGAGAGCAGGCTGCTAGCCGATTGGTTGGCACTAATCTACGTTAAGGTCTAGGTCACTAATATGGGCCGTGAGAAAATATGAACAAGGCTGAGTCAACAACCAATCACAGCAAAGTTAACGTGGCAAAATATGATTCGCAGATAGAGAACTCTATTTGTCAAGGAATCCCGAAACAACCAATCAGAAGCCTGCGTTTGTCTACCTAACTTCTGATAAACAACCAATCAGATGACTGCGCTTGTCTATAATAATGTAGTTGAAATATGTATAAATACGTGTTGATTTTCATAATAAAACGATCTGTTGCCTGGCCCTTGTCTTCTGTTGTTACATTTGGTGTCGCTGCCTACCGACAAATGGAAAGCCTATGCCCTGCTGTTTTTGATGGAGACATATGGATCTTCGGGCGGGACTTCCAGGCTTCTGCGCAGTTGAGTGGCGTTCAAGATCTGTCAGCGATGGAGCTGCTACTTGGGACGCTGCTGGGAGGTCGGGTGAAAGCAGCATATGAAAGTGTGAGCCGAAGTATGGACGAATGTTCGACAGGGTCAGGCAAACAGTTTCCAAAGTGGGAAGGACCATATATGGTCACTTCGAGATGGGGTTACGCAGACACAGTCGCATTGGCGAACAATAAGAGGCGCGCGAACGTCAGCGAGCTCCAGAAATGGATACAGCGAGACAAGCCAACGATGACGCCTGCACCAAGTAGATCAAGCCGACTTCGGTCACACGTATTTGACGGGGGGACGAGTGTGGTGAGAGCAGGCTGCTAGCCGATTGGTTGGCACTAATCTACGTTAAGGTCTAGGTCACTAATATGGGCCGTGAGAAAATATGAACAAGGCTGAGTCAACAACCAATCACAGCAAAGTTAACGTGGCAAAATATGATTCGCAGATAGAGAACTCTATTCGTCAAGGAATCCCGAAACAACCAATCAGAAGCCTGCGTTTGTCTACCTAACTTCTGATAAACAACCAATCAGATGACTGCGCTTGTCTATAATAATGTAGTTGAAATATGTATAAATACGTGTTGATTTTCATAATAAAACGATCTGTTGCCTGGCCCTTGTCTTCTGTTGTTACAGTGGTAGTGTGAGGAATCATGCATAATACAAATTTTTTTAAGATGGTGATAGTGGCAATAACAAACAAGATTGTCAGTTAAATAGTGCCGAACAAAGAACAACCACAAAACTAATGTTACATGATGGTTAATGACGGGACAATTTTTAATAATCATAGTGATAATATAGTCGGACCCAGTAGATGTACAAAAGAAGGAATAGAATAAAGAATAAAAATGTAAGCCAATGATAATAATTTTAAGCAGCTAAGTATGTTTAAGAAGGTTGTTCACTATAGAGTACAAATAAGAGAGTGTAAGGGGGAAATAACAAGGGCCAAAATTATGTTATTAACAACAAAGCAAGTCATAGGTTTCACGCTTAACATTGTCTCTGTCACTTAGAACACGGGCCAAATATGGTATCGTTGAGTTCCTATACTTGGTTGTATGAGCATATATTATTTTGTACTGATTTCTGGTTCTACCTGATGAGATGCAGGGAGAGAGTTGGGAATAGAGGGGGTGTTGGGGGTCAGAGAGTATGGTTTTAGACCATTTCTCACATGTATTCAGATGCTTATCCACTAATGTTGTGACGAGCTGACTGAGTTTTACACCGCTAGTCCTACTAACTACCTTCAACATCCTTCTCAGGATGGTATAATCCTTTTTCAGTAACCCAGGAAAGACTAACGGGGAACAGTAAAGTAGAATAGGTAGGATACGAGAGTTGACAAATTGTGAAAGCAGAGGTTGAGGGACTCCAGTTAGTCTGAGTTTCTTAATGTAGTAGGTTAGACGAAACACTTTCTTGGAAATCATTTGGATATGAGATGACCAGGTAAGGTCGGAAGATATAACTAATCCGAGGTATTTTGCATTAGACTTTGTTTCAATTATAGTCCCCTCAATTCTACAGACATCATGAGTGCTTACTAGTGTTTGTAGATCTCGTTTATGCCTAAAGGAGAAGTCGACAGTCTGGCATTTTGAGGGATTCAGCGTTAGGCCATTTAGTTTAGACCACTGACTGATGTCCGACAGGAAGCTATTTAATTTGAAGCAGTCTGACTGAGACTTAACGGGAAGCGAAACAGTCAGGTCATCTGCATATTTGACGAAGTTGATTTCGTCTGAGAGAGGTAAGTCATGTAAGAAGAAGGAAAAGAGAAACGGCGAGAGAACAGCACCCTGAGGAACACCAGCTTCAGTAAGCAAAGGAGAGGAAGCTACACCATTATATACCGTGTACTGCATCCTATTGGAGAAGTAAGAGTGCAGCCAGTTGATAGCCCAGGACTCAGTTTGTGTAAGGCTAAGCTTGTTTAACAAAAGGCCTCTAGGTACAGAGTCAAAAGCAGATGTGTAATCAAGGAAAGTACAACGGACATACTTGGCCCCTTTGTCTAAGGAGGATACAATGTTGTGATGAAACACAGCAGCAGCATCCAAAGTACTTCTACCCTGTTTGTAAGCAAACTGCTTTGGATCGTTTGAGAAGCTTAGGGAGGGAATGAGTTTTTGTAACAGTAATTTCTCCATCAGTTTCAAAAAAGGAGAGGTAATGGCAATTGGTCTAAACTTAACACTATCTCCAGAACCAGACTTGGGTACAGGGATGATTTTAATATCTTTCCACAGAGAAGGTACATTATTATTAGAAAAAGAAGTATTGAAAATGCTTGTAAGTGGGTTACTTAAAATATCAGCACATTTCTTTAAAACAATGGCAGGTATACCATCAGGGCCTAGACTCTGGGAAGGTTTAAGAGATTTCAAACATTTAAGAACATCAGAAGTATTGAAACGATGAAAGTCACTGGTCGTGTTATTAGTTAAATTGAAGGCAGAAAGGACATTTGGAGGGCGGATGAAAGATCTATTGAGAGTATTTACATCAATAGAAGAGGCAAAATTATTATGCTTACCACAACCAGTAATTTCTCTAAAAAGCTTCCATATGTTTTCTGAGGTTTTACAAGATAGTATTGTTTGATTATAAATGTTGTTTAGTCTCTTGATTTCAGATTTAATTTGGGTGTTTATCTTCTTAAGACCAGATTTATTCTTTGTCTTGTACAGCTTCTCTTTTTCTCTACGAAGTTTTTTGAGATGAGGGGAAGCGAAACGATCCATTCTTTTGAAAATTATCTGTTTTGGACAGCATATATCAAGACAGAATTTAAGATAGTCAGTCAAATTGGAAATAGTATCATCCAGTTTGTGTTCGTTGAAAAGTTCCCAGTTAGTGTCATTTAGCATGCATCTTAGTTTGAGCATATTTTCTTGTGAGTAACACCTTTGCTGTGTTTTCTTGGACAGATTTGAGAAGATATTAAAGTGAGATCTGCTGTATATCTTAGGTAATATCCGAATAATACAATGATCTGAGTTCATGATAGGAGCACGTCGGCGTACTTCATATAATTCCTCATCATTAATGAACACTAGGTCAAGGATTTTATCAAGTCGAGTAGAAAATTTAACAATATTGGCATGACCTAATGATACAAAGAAAGAACAATCACAGCAGTTAAAATCTCCTGTGACAACTGATAAAGAGTTTTCAAGATGTGTAACGGCGAATTCAGTGAATTCATCAGCAAAATCAGATAGATCAGATGCAGAACAGCCAGGAGTAACATGAATGTTAGAGATGAAGACGTATTTAAACTTGGATAAGTGTTTCGGGCGGCATTTGACCGTTATACAATCAATAAAGTCATTAGAGTAAGAAAAACATACGTTATTTGAAGTTGACCATTGAGAGTGAATGAAATTTGCAACACCTCCACCTCTTTTCTTTCTGGAGCATAGTCGATCTTGTCTAAACAATGTAAAACCATTTAGGCAAACCAGATTGTCATCATAGAGTTCATGGAGTCATGTTTCTTGTAATGCAACAATCGCCGTATTGTGATAAGTATCAGATGATAAGAGAGACTGGAGATGCATAATTTTGTTGGGAAGTGAACGGCAGTTTGAAGTGACAATAACAGGAATGGTTGTACGATATAAAGGTGTCTGTTTAAGTGCACGCTGCCAGCCAGCGTGATGTTTTCTCTTAGATTTATTAGATGCATTATTAGTTGCATGAAAGTCATATGGTTTAAAACGTTCAATGAATGAATTACTGTATTTTATGCGATTTGCGATCATATTTTATCAAAATTAGGAATGAAAACATGACTTATTAGATGCAATATGTAGATGCAGGAAAAAGGTAGCCTAGATGTCAAACAGGCCGCCAAGAAGAAGTGACCACCACTATATCTACTGATCAGCTAGCGCCACCCTCCCTCCTTTTATGATATAAGGCTCTGAGACTATGATTATTATGGCGACACTGAATTTAATCTGTACCACTGTTGGGGATCTCGAGTCCTAATGAGTTCCCTCAGTCAGTTAAATCCGATGAGAAATTGATGTAGTTGCATACGGACAAAGACGTCCCAAATTTACTATCGGGTGTTTAATGACCTATCACCAGATAGATTTGCACAATCAGTGGTAGGAGTTGATTCAACATACAGCAACAAGGAAAGGCAAGTATAATCATTAACTAATAGCCACGCAGATATGACTCGTTCAAATTTGTGAGCTCGGATAACTATTGATATTGACGTCCAGTTATGTTTGCTTGAATTGGAATAGAATTTGGATATGATGCAATTTGGATACTGGACAGTTTCCATGAAATAATAGAAGATACTTCGAAACAAAGTCTTTTATTTTGAACTGCTTTCAGTTCCTTTATATCAGTCGACCTGTTAACGTTGTATTGAAATGAAAATTTTGTTTTGATATTCTTGTGTTCTCTTTGATGTGCTTGTGGCGGAAGTACGACATGCTAGCACGGTACTCCCTAGGATATGAACTCGTTACTATACGTCAGTGTAACTCTGTACCAACACTAGCGATTCATGTAGGTGATCACTTATAAGGACTTTAGTCAAGCTTAGGCATCTGCTTTATGCCACACGATTATGTTCTATAGCCATAGTTGAATCTGTAGGGATCAATAACAAAAACCCGAACCAATGCACTCGAAATACAAATACACAACTTAAGTACTGTTGTAGAGTCTTATTTCATCATATATTAAGTGTATTTGAAAGTAGTACATTGCTATCATTTCAATCAAAACATGGTGTCAGTCCGTATGATTACGGGTGTTAACGCTTAACGCAAAAGGAAGTCAACACGGGAAGAATAGTTGAGTAATTAGAGCTGTATCAATCGCAGGACTATTTCACTTACAATGAGCTATGCCGGGTCTCATTGATAAGTCGAGCTTCCATCTCGCAAGAATAACAAATTTATTTTAACTAAAATAGAATAAGAAAAGTATGGTAAACAAGATGTTAGGTATAACTAACGAAAAGTAATACGAGGCAGACGTATGAGCACAATTATTTGTCATAATTACTGCGGCGTTGCAGAACTGCTGTAACCAGGTTGACTGACGTTATTGGTCTTCTGTGAATAAATGAATGAAGTGTATTTCTGAGTCTTTTGCAGTAAGAAAAAAGTAACGTAAATGTTAGGCACTTTATATACGCCTTTCTGTTTCGACAAAAGTTCATTCTCCTGTGGTTTTCAATATCACATATAGTGTTTCTCCTGTCAAGTATAGCTCTAAGCAAGTGAAAACTTAATGTTGTCTTGTCATTCTGAACTTTGAAAGGCGATTCACACATTTAAAAGGTAGTAAACATGGAAACTAAAGGAACGCTTCTTTCCATCTGTTCAAAGTACTTAACTTGACGAAGTTGGGTATCAACGATATGCATTCCCATTGAAATGATTTAATATTTGATTCCCTGTTCATTTCAATCAATTGTCACGAAACGAATAATACAATGAAGTAAATACCTGTCCTTAGGCATGACAATGTAGTTGAAGATTGAACGATCAATTCATGGTTGTTTGCTCAAACCCAACTCCTCCATATTTTTCGCGATTCATCGATCCAGCAGTCATCGTCTCATGGTTCGTTGTTTGGTGGAAGAGAGAAAAACTATCAGAAGTATTACCGTGATTCATTGTTATAACATTTATTCCTGGACCTTGTGTAATGACATTATTTTTGGCTATATGTTGGCGTAAGAATAAAGGATTCTTGAGTCGCCAATCAGTGTTCTGGTTTTCGCGTTGGTTGAAAGAAAGTGTTTCTGAAAGTCTTCTAGGGACAGCGTGAGGTCCAGAGTAGTAAGAGCTGGACATTGACAGTTTTTGAGACTTGGTTGACAGTTTTTGATAGTTTTGGATATTTTCCGTTCGTCTTTCCTGGTGCCTGACAGTCTTCTTTGGACAAGTGTTATCTGAAACTTTCAGGAATTTTGGTCAAGTTCAATGATGCCTGGGTCAAAGAAGGGACGGAGCGTCTTGGAAACAAGCAGGAAAGTTAGTGTTGCTGAGTTGCTTGTTAATTGTGATGATATGTATGATGCTCAGCATGATGAGTGTGTTGTCCATGTTTCGCAGTCTAGGGATAATGGGCCTAAATTTGAACCTCGGTGTTTCGACAGAAACCAAGCTATTTACAGTTTGTAAAGGAGTTTGAAATCATGTTGAGTAGTTTTTTGTTAAATGATGAAATGTAGTTGATGTATTTGATGGGGTAATGCACTGGAGTTGCTTCAAGAGTCATAAAGTGCTGCAAGGTTATGCCTCCTAACGAAGGATATACTGAGGGGATGCGTATCCTGCGTCAAGGGGGTGGAAGACCTTCGATGATTGTAAGGAACGTATTCGAGGCTGTTCAGGGTAATGGTAGTCAATTACAAGATGACTCGAAGTCACTCTCTGAGTTTTTGGATAATCTGGTGACTTACACGAATATGTTGATTTCGATGAATTGCATGAGTGATCTGAAATCAGGTTCCGTCCTAGAGGTAATAGCGAGACGCCTACCTACTCGACTGCAAAGGAAGTGGGTGAAGATAAGCACTCGTATATAGGATGAAGGTATTGATCCGAAGTTCTATGATAGTCTGAAACAGGTGAAAGATAGTGTCAATCAATCTATGAGCAAGTTGGCCAGTATACTGCATCCCGTCCATAGAACAGAGAAGTCTGAGAGCAAAACACACTCATTTATGACGAAGGGGTCTCATAGAAGTGGGTATCAAGAAAGCTTTATGGTGTCTAGTAATCCATATAAACTTAGTGAGTGTAACAGCTTTCATGGGACATCGCCAACAGATAGGTTACAAGTTGCGAGACAAACACAGTTGTGTTATACACGTTTGCAAGAAGCGCGCACAAAGGCGAACTGTGAAGAAGTGAGCAAGTTTAGTGGTAAGCTAAATGTGAAATCAAGGTCTGACTCCGAACCGTGTGACGACAATGGTGTGGCGAAGAAGCCTGTAGTTGCAACTGGTAATCCATTGTAGAATAGAGTGTCACAGAAGACGCCACAGTTTGTACAGGAGAGGAGAGTTACAGTTTCAGAGTCCAGTTGTGACTCTCCAAGTTTTCAAGGTATTACTAGTCAGGGAGGAGGTAAAATTTTTAGGGATTTATGAAGAGTAACCCAAACCATCTACTGTTGTTTTTAAAGAGTTTGAAAATGATGAAGTAGACCACATAGACGACGGTGAATTGGATATTTGTGATAGCGATCATGAGAGTCCACATCTGTCTCTGGTTGATTATGATTAGATGAGGGGAATGTCTACTACTGCTGAGTTGAACAAAGGTTCTGTACAACTTGAACGTGAAGTTGACTTAAAGGCAGATGCGGTGGTAGAAGGTATGGATACTCATGAGACCATCAGTGTAAGTGATCAGCATGTAGCCCACCTATCATCAGGTGCTATTGCTAAACTGGAGCTAATAATAAAATACTGCAGTGGCGATAATCCTACGGTTAGACAACCTTCTAAAGGTCGTACAACAACAGCTTCTGATGCACCGCTAAGTTCATCAACTTGTATCACTCAGTCGTCGTTGGTGTTGTCATCCACAATGACAGAGACGTCCATGAACTCAAGTGTCTTATGCTATGACTATGTCAGTCTCAGCTCATTCGAAATGACTAAAGTCAATGATCAGTTTCGTGACGATAAGCCAACTGTGTATAAGAGTGTAATTTTTTGAACTGTTTTGCACGAATAAAGGCATTTCAAGTTTCAAGTTACTATTTGAATTTTATTATCTTTGGTGTAAATTACTCTGTTTCTACGCTTGGTTGATCAGATACGTCTTATGTTTGTTAGTCATCTATATTCTGCGATACAATGACATGGGCGTGCTTCCACTCAGAGTTGTTGATATAGATGGTGTAAGGAGGTCAGAAGATGAACTCTGTGACGATTTTCCAACCTAGAGTGTCGACATGAAAAGGGTTGTAGGCGTACTGCGGTAAGTCCTACAATTCTTCAAGGGTAGTAAGTCAAAGTGCAGTCCATGGTGCTTGGTGTGTGATTTTGTACATATGTTCAAATAGTATATACTGGTAACAACAGAAGATAAGGGCCAGGCAACAGATCGTTTTATTACGAAAATCAACACGTATCTATATAAACTGCACATAAATTATTATAACCTAGTCAAGTAGACAAACTCAGCCTTCTGATTGGTTGTTTTCGAGTTCCTCGAAAAGTGGAGCCATCTATCTGCGAATCATATTTGCCAACGTTTAAGTTTGCTATGATTGGTTGTTGAAACAGCCTTGTTCATATTTTTCACGGCCCATATTAGTGACCTAGACATTGACGTAGATTAATGTCAACCAACTGGCTAGCAGGCCGCTCTCACCACATACTGAATTGATATCGTCTTTCATCTATCTGTTGATAATTTTTTTGTGTTCAGACGTCTTCCACTTGAATCATCGACCTGAGGAGGAATGTAGGCGTTCCGCTGCAAGTCCTACAGTTCTTCAAGGGTAGTTCGTCAGGGCGGAATCCACCACATTTGATGTGTTGATTGTACATATGTTTGTGTTAAATAATTGTGTGAGTTCCAACAATTGTAATTGTTGGTTAATCTTGTTTGTGTCCGGACATTCTTCAATTTGCAATCATCAACCTGAGAAGAGTGGCAGGCGTGCTGCTGTAAGTCCTGCAATTCTTCAAAGGAATTCCATCGAGACATGATCTGCGAGGTCATTTGCACTGTTAGTATATACGCTTGTGGTGTCATATTAGTTGGTGTTATTGGATACACTGTGTTGTTTTTGTATCTTGTTGTTATGCAAAACTTTGTTAAAAGTTTAACTGTGCTTACTTCTGAAGTTGTTTCGAGTCTTCTACATCCGTGAATGAGTTGATTGATGTTCAAGACAGCAGATGGGTCGTGTACGCCGGGAAGTCTAGTGCTGAGAAGGACATGCACATGGAGATATTGTCAATCACGTCTCATAAACCGTTAATGCCCAGCTCTCTCTACGCTCGGGCCCACGCTGTTCTTCGAAGATTTCTCAGAAACGCTTAGTTATATTGGACGAAAAAACCAAAACACCGATCTGCCGTTTGATATTTCTGTATTGTTACACCAACATATAAAAGGAATAAACGAACTAAGGTCTGAAAACAAATATTACAATAATATATCATTTTATTACTTCTGACGATATTTTACTCTTCTTTCTGAACAGCGACCGATGAGACGATGACTGTCGTATTGATGCCTCCGCGAAAATCGGGGAAGTTGATTTTGAGCAAACAACCAAGAATTGATCGTTCAATCTTCAACTCCATTGACACTCCCCGGCAAAAAACCGATCCATCTCTTTTTTACTTCACGACCAATGCACGTAGACTTGGATGCCATTGCGAGAACCTGGGTCACACGGACAGAGCTGAAATGGAAAGCAAATAGAAAAGCCAACACTCCACAAGCATACCCACAGCACAATCTCACACATCAATGACGACCTGCGCCTCCAGATAGAGACCCCCTCTTGACATCTTGCAACACAATCGCCACTTGCTAGAATGACTCTTGCAGAATGCAACGTGACCATAGCAGCACCTCATGATACTCTTCAAGCATCCTCTTTTCTATTCACTATCAATTATCACTGAAATCGCTTGTCACTCATTCTGCTCCAGTTCTAGTAGCGGTGACGCATGCGAGCCTCAGTCGTTTACACTCTTTCTCCCCGGCGTGTCGGACCGCAGCTAACAATTATCTCCGTGTGCATTTCATTCTCAGCAATAGCCTAGCCTCCCCGGCGTATACGACCCATCTGCTGTCTTTACCATCAATCAAATCACTCACGGATGTAGAAGACTCGAAAAAACTTCAGAAGTAATCACGACGAAAATTTTAACAAAATTACGCAATAACAACAAGATACGAAAACAACAAGTAAACACGATGAATCCAAAATACACCAATTGATATGACACACCACACGTATATACAAGTAGTACAAACAACCTCGCGGATCATGTCTTGATGGAATTCTTTTGATGAATTGCAGGACTTACACCAGTACGCCTACAAACCTTCACAGGTTGACCATTGTAAGTTGTGGAATGTCCGGACACAAACAAGATTAACCAACAATTACAATTGTTGGAACTCACACAATTATTTAACACAAACATATGTACAATCAACACATCAAATGTTGTGGATTCTGCATTGAGGAACTACCCTTGAAGAACTGTAGGACTTACAGCAGTACGCCTACATTCCTTCTCAGGTTGATGATCCAAGTGGAAGTCGTCCGGACACAAACAGAATTACCAACAGCTAGATGACAGATGATATCAACTCAGTATATACAATATGAACATATGTACAAAATCACACACTGAGCACATTGGACAGCTCATTGATGCGCTGCCCTTTGAAGAATTGTAGGACTTACAGCAGTACGCCTACAACCCTTCTCAGGTTGACGCTCTAGGTTGGAAAATCGTCTCAGAGTTCATTTGCTAACTTCCTTCTATGAGCTATATCCTCAAATCTGAACAGTAACACGCCCATGTCATTGTATCGTAGAATATAGATGACCAACAAACACACGACATATCTCATCAACCTAGTGTAGAAACAGAGTAATTTACACCAAAGATAATAACATTCAAATAGTAACTTGAAACTAGAAATGCCTTTATTCGTGCAAGTCAATTTAACAATAACTCTCTCCTTTACACTTGGCTTATCCTCACTAAACTGACCATTGATATTTGTCCTTTCAAACGAACTGATACTATCATAGTCATTGCACAAGATACTTGAGTTGATGGGTGTCTGATTCATTGTGGATGACAGCACCAACGACGACTGATTGATATCAGTTGATGAACTTAGCAGTGGATCAAAAGCTGTTGTTGCTCAGCATTCAGATAATTGTCTACCTGCAAGACCACCACCACTGCAGTCTTTTACTATCAGCTCAGGTTTAGCACTAGCGTCTGATGATAGGTGGGTTACATGCTGATCAATCACACTGACGGTCTCACAAGTATGCACATCTTCTGGAACTGCATCTGCGTTCAATTCTACTTCACGTTGTAGTTGTACAGAACCTTTATTTAACTTAGCAGTAGTAGGCATATCCCGCATCTCATCATGATCAACCAAAGACAAATCTGCACTATCATGATCATTGTCACGAATATTCACTTTACCGTCAACTTTATCATTTTCAAACTCTTTAATAACAGAAGTAGACAATTTTGGTTCCTCCTCAAAAATCATTAAAGGTTTTATAACTTCACTCTGACTAGTTATACTTTGTAAACTTGTGGAGTCAGAACTGCACTCTGAAGCAGTAACCCTATTCTGTGACACTCTATTCAGCAACGGCTTACCAGTTGCAACTACAGACTTCTTCACCGCACCGTTATCGTCACACAATTCGGAGTCAGGTCTGGAGTTTACATTTAGCTTATCACTGAACTTGCTCACCGGTTCACAGTTCACCTTTGTATGCACCTCTTGCAAACATGTAAAACACAACCGTGTATGTCTTACATCTTGTAACTTATTTGTTGAGGATATACTACAAATCCTGTTACACTCACTAGGTCTATATGCATTACTAGACATCATGGAGCTTTCTCGATAACCACCTCTCTGAGGCTTCTTCGTCATCAATGAGTGCGTTTTACCCTCAGACTGCTCTATTCTAGGGGTGAGATTCAATATACTGGCAAACTTGCTCATAGATTGATTAACACTATTGTTTACCAGTTTGAGGATGTCATCAAACTTTGGCTCGATACCCTCATCCTCCATACGGGAGCTTATCTTCACCCACTTCCTTTGCAGTCGAGTAGGTAGGCGTCCCGCTATTACTTCTGGGATAAAACTCGAGTTGAGGTCACTCATGCAATTCATCGAAATCAATGCATTCTTGTAAATCAGCAAATTATCTAAACACTCAGTGAGTGCCTGAGAGTCATCCTGTAATTGACCATCATTATCCTCAACAGCCTCGAATAATTTCCCTGCAATCATCGAAGGTCTTCCAAACCTTTGACGTAATATGCTCATAGCCTCATCGTAGCCCTCCTTTGGCTTCATAAACTTACAGCACTGTATAGCTCTTGCAGCATCTCCAGTGCAATATCTCATCAAATACATTAACTTCAATTCATCATTTAATAGAAAACTATTCAGCATGATCTCAAACTCCTTTACAAATTGTAAATAATCAGCTGGGTTTCCATCAAAACACCGTGGTTCAAATTTAGGGAGTTTGATGTTCCTATTATCCGTGAACGGCGAAACACTAACATCAACCATGTCATGCTTAACATCAGACACATCGTTACAATTACCAGACAAGTCACAATGACTTACTTTCCTGTTTGCATCCAAGGCGCTCTGTCCCTTCTTTGACCCAGGCATTGTTGAACTTGACCCAATTCCAAAATCGTTCCAGATATTGCTTGTTCGAAGAGGACTTGACCGGCACCAGGAAAGATGAACGGTGACTATCCAAACTTTCACCAACTGTTTGAATCCGCCAGATCTGTTTCTATCGTCAGAAACTGTCAATCACGTCTCATAAACCGTTAATGCCCAGCTCTCGCTACGCTCGGGCCCACGCTGTTCCTTTGAGTTTCAGAAACGCTTAGTTGTAACGGACGCAAAAACCAAAACACCGATCTGCTGCTTGTTATTTCTTTATTGTTACACCAACATATAAAAGGAATAAACGAACTAAGGTCTGAAAACAAATATTACAATAATATATCATTTTATTACTTCTGACGATATTTTACTCTTCTTTCTGAACAGCGACCGATGAGACGATGACTGTCGTATTGATGCCTCCGCGAAAATCGAGGAAGTTGATTTTGAGCAAACAACCAAGAATTGATCGTTCAATCTTCAACTCCATTGGCATTGAACGATCAATTCTTGGTTGTTTGCTCAAAATCAACTTCCTCGATTTTCGCGGAGGCATCAATACGACAGTCATCGTCTCATCGGTCGCTGTTCAGAAAGAAGAGTAAAATATCGTCAGAAGTAATAAAATGATATATTATTGTAATATTTGTTTTCAGACCTTAGTTCGTTTATTCCTTTTATATGTTGGTGTAACAATAAAGAAATAACAAGCAGCAGATCGGTGTTTTGGTTTTTGCGTCCGTTACAACTAAGCGTTTCTGAAACTCAAAGGAACAGCGTGGGCCCGAGCGTAGCGAGAGCTGGGCATTAACGGTTTATGAGACGTGATTGACAGTTTCTGACGATAGAAACAGATCTGGCGGATTCAAACAGTTGGTGAAATTCTGGATAGTCGCCGTTCATTTTCCTGGTGCCTGTCAAGTCCTCTTTGAACAAGCAATATCTGGAACGATTTTGGAATTGGGTCAAGTTCAACAATGCCTGGGTCAAAGAAGGGACAGAGCGCCTTGGATGCAAACAGGAAAGTAAGTCATGGTGACTTGTCTGGTAATTGTAACGATGTGTCTGATGTTAAGCATGACATGGTTGATGTTACTGTTTCGCCGTTCACGGATAATAGGAACATCAAACTCCCTAAATTTGAACCACGGTGTTTTGATGGAAACCCAGCTGATTATTTACAATTTGTAAGGGAGTTTGAGATCATGCTGAATAGTTTTCTATTAAATGATGAATTGAAGTTAATGTATTTGATGAGATATTGCACTGGAGATGCTGCAAGAGCTATACAGTGCTGTAAGTTTATGAAGCCAAAGGAGGGCTACGATGAGGCTATGAGCATATTACGTCAAAGGTTTGGAAGACCTTCGATGATTGCAGGGAAATTATTCGAGGCTGTTGAGGATAATGATGGTCAATTACAGGATGACTCTCAGGCACTCACTGAGTGTTTAGATAATTTGCTGATTTACAAGAATGCATTGATTTCGATGAATTGCATGAGTGACCTCAACTCGAGTTTTATCCCAGAAGTAATAGCGGGACGCCTACCTACTCGACTGCAAAGGAAGTGGGTGAAGATAAGCTCCCGTATGGAGGATGAGGGTATCGAGCCAAAGTTTGATGACATCCTCAAACTGGTAAACAATAGTGTTAATCAATCTATGAGCAAGTTTGCCAGTATATTGAATCTCACCCCTAGAATAGAGCAGTCTGAGGGTAAAACGCACTCATTGATGACGAAGAAGCCTCAGAGAGGTGGTTATCGAGAAAGCTCCATGATGTCTAGTAATGCATATAGACCTAGTGAGTGTAATAGGCTTCGTAGTACATCCTCAACTGATAGGTTACAAGATGCAAGACAAACACGGTTGTGTTTTACACGTGTGCAAGAGGTGCATACAGAAGTGAACTGTGAACCGGTTAGCAAGTTCAGTGATAAGCTAAATGTAAACTCCAGACCTGACTCCGAATTGTGTGACGATAACGGTGCGGTGAAGAAGTCTGTAGTTGCAACTGGTAAGCCGTTGTTGAATAAAGTGTCACAGAATAGAGTTGCTGCTTCAGAGTGCAGTTCTGACCCTACAAGTTTACAAAGTATAACTAGTCAGAGTGAAGATGTAAAACCTTTAATGATTTTTGAGGAGGAACCAAAATTGTCTACTTCTGTTATTAAAGAGTTTGAAAATGATAAAGTTGACGGTAAAGTGAATATTCGTGACAATGATCATGATAGTGCAGATTTGTCTTTGGTTGATCATGATGAGATGCGGGATATGCCTACTACTGCTAAGTTAAATAAAGGTTCTGTACAACTACAACGTGAAGTAGAATTGAACGCAGATGCAGTTCCAGAAGATGTGCATACTTGTGAGACAGTCAGTGTAATTGATCAGCGTGTAGCCCACCTATCATCAGATGATAGTGCTAAACCCGAACTAGTAGTGAAAGACAGCAGTGGTGGTAATCTTGCAGTTGGACAACTATCTGAAAGCCGAAAAAGAACAGCTTCTTATCCACCGCTAACTTCATCACCTTGTGTCACTCAGTCATCGTTGGTGTTTTCATCCACAATGAAACAGATGACCATCAACTCAAGTATCTTGTGCAATGACTATGATAGTATTGGTGCGTTTGAAAAGACGAAAGTTATTGCTCGGTTTAGTGTGGATAAGCCAAGTGTAAACGAGAGAGTAATTGTTAAATTGACTTGCACGAATAAAGGCATTTCTAGTTTCAAGTTACTATTTGAATGTTATTATCTTTGGTGTAAATTACTCTGTTTCTATACTTGGTTGATGAGATATGTCGTGTGTTTGTTGGTCATCTATATTCTACGATACAATGACATGGGCGTGTTGCCGTTCAGATTTGAGGATATAGCTCATAGAAGGAAGTTAGCAAATGAACTCTGAGACGATTTTCCAACCTAGGGCGTCAACCTGAGAAGGGTTGTAGGCGTACTGCTGTAAGTCCTACAGTTCTTTAAGGGTAGTTCCTCAAGGCAGAATCCACAACATTTGATGTGTTGATTGTACATATGTTTGTGTTAAATAATTGTGTGAGTTCCAACAATTGTAATTGTTGGTTAATCTTGTTTGTGTCCGGACATTCCACAACTTACAATGGTCAACCTGTGAAGTTTTGTAGGCGTACTGGTGTAAGTCCTGCAATTCATCAAAAGAATTCCATCAAGACATGATCCGCGAGGTTGTTTGTACTACTTGTATATACGTGTGGTGTGTCATATCAATTGGTGTATTTTGGATTCATCGTGTTTACTTGTTGTTTTCGTATCTTGTTGTTATTGCGTAATTTTGTTAAAATTTTCGTCGTGATTACTTCTGAAGTTTTTTCGAGTCTTCTACATCCGTGAGTGATTTGATTGATGGTAAAGACAGCAGATGGGTCGTATACGCCGGGGAGGCTAGGCTATTGCTGAGAATGAAATGCACACGGAGATAATTGTTAGCTGCGGTCCGACACGCCGGGGAGAAAGAGTGTAAACGACTGAGGCTCGCATGCGTCACCGCTACTAGAACTGGAGCAGAATGAGTGACAAGCGATTTCAGTGATAATTGATAGTGAATAGAAAAGAGGATGCTTGAAGAGTATCATGAGGTGCTGCTATGGTCACGTTGCATTCTGCAAGAGTCATTCTAGCAAGTGGCGATTGTGTTGCAAGATGTCAAGAGGGGGTCTCTATCTGGAGGCGCAGGTCGTCATTGATGTGTGAGATTGTGCTGTGGGTATGTTTGTGGAGTGTTGGCTTTTCTATTTGCTTTCCATTTCAGCTCTGTCCGTGTGACCCAGGTTCTCGCAATGGCATCCACGTCAACGTTCATTGATCGTGAAGGAAAAAAGGGTTGGATCCCTTTTTTGCCGGGGAGTGCCAATGGAGTTGAAGATTGAACGATCAATTCTTGGTTGTTTGCTCAAAATCAACTTCCCCGATTTTCGCGGAGGCATCAATACGACAGTCATCGTCTCATCGGTCGCTGTTCAGAAAGAAGAGTAAAATATCGTCAGAAGTAATAAAATGATATATTATTGTAATATTTGTTTTCAGACCTTAGTTCGTTTATTCCTTTTATATGTTGGTGTAACAATAAAGAAATAACAAGCAGCAGATCGGTGTTTTGGTTTTTGCGTCCGTTACAACTAAGCGTTTCTGAAACTCAAAGGAACAGCGTGGGCCCGAGCGTAGCGAGAGCTGGGCATTAACGGTTTATGAGACTTTGCTGACATTCAATCTTCAACTCCATTGACAACCGTCCATCCAGATAAGTCC